>JASDFA010000003.1:12500000-15000000 GCA_035772735.1 Datura wrightii
ATTAACTCATCCCAACCAATGGGCCCTGCTCCAACTATCCTGCTATCCTTCCATTGCATGAACCAAATGTGCGCAACCCCTTTCAACTGATACGAGGCTAGGTCTGCACACTCCTCCCCGGTCACTCCCATTATCTGGGTGATCTTCAACACTTCATCGATAAACTCATGTGGATCCTCATCCACCTTCAACCGAAGGAACTCCAGAGGGTTCATTCGTTTGCCATGTACACTCTCCATGTACAAACCCGCTTACTCGAGCTCTCTGACCAGCCACTAACTATGGTGCATACTTGGACAAATGAGTAAACTCCAAAGAATACTCCTAGACTGTCATGTTACCCTGTTTCAGGTTCACAAACTTTACTACTTTAATCTCCCTCATCTCACGAGGGAAGAACCGATCCAGAAATGCGGTGTGGAACTCATCCCAACCAATGGGGCCGGCTCCAACTGTCCTGCTATCCTTCCATTACTTGAACCAGATGTACACAACCCCTTTCAACTGATACGAGGCTAAATATGCCCACTCCTCCCTAGTCACCCCTATGATTTGGGTGATCTTCAGAACCTCATCTATAAACTCATGTAGATCCTCGTCCACCTTCGATCCAAGAAACTCTGGGGGGTTCATCCTAAGGAAATCCCTGGCTCTCACTGCCTCCACATTCCCATTCTGGGGAACATATGCTACCACCTACTGGTTGATCTGGGTAGTCAATACCTATGCTAGCATCTGGATGGCTACCCTAAACTCCGCATGGACAACCTGCTTAGGCACGTGATCCTCTGGGGCTGGTGGGGCCTATTGGTTCACATCCCTATTTCCATTCTCATTTCCATTCCCATTTTCATTTCTTCTTTCATTAACTTGGCAAGGAGGCATGATTATGCAAATTCGTATAGCACGAGTTAGAAGGATAAAGAGATATTTCATCGCACGCATAGATCATAAAAGAAGGAAACATTTCCTAAAACGTTTCATAGCCTCTTCATCATAAGTGTAGCGCACTTCACACCCATGAAAAAGAATCTACTTAACGCAGCTTTTAGACACCCTAGGATACTTCAAAACCTGATGCTTGGATACCAAGTTTGTCACGACCCGAACATAGGCTCGGATCGAGACATGAGACAAAGAACCCCGAGAGGCTCCAAGTCGACCCATGACATGAACATGATATCTAAAAGTGAACATAAATAACCGAAAGACTAACATACATAATAGCAGAAGTTTGCATACATATCAACCTAATACCGAATTAAAAATGAAAAGTTGATTTCTACATAATGTCTGAATAGCCTCTAACATAACTGATGACCAAATTGGATAGCATCCCCAACTAGCTCGACAAAAGTTTATAACTGAAATAACATAACTACAGATAATTGAATGTCCTCTAAGGATGAGGACTCACCAACACTGGCTGAGGGATGCGAACTCTGAGAATCGGCTAATGGCGAGGCTGAACTTGAATGTTAGGGCCTATATCATGAAACGATATAACATGAAACCGTAATCTCCCAAGCAGTGGGAGGAGCTCCCACATGATGAAAAAAAGTAAAAGGTCCCGAGACAGATGAAAAATCGCAAAAAAGAAAGCATTCACTCCTATTTTCTATCTTGCATCTACAGTATGCGGTCAGTACTTGGAATGTACAGAGTATGCAAGGTAAGTAAAACGGATAGTTAAAATACATAAGAGCTCATAAGAGTAGGACAACATGTTCATAAAGTAAATATCATAATGTAAACATAAAGGCTCAAGGTTCGTAAACCATTTATAATCATAATCATAAAAGAGAACTTTATAAAACATAACTTGAGCCAAAGTAATAATACATAACCATGCATAAATCATGAGGAATAATGGAAGGACACATCATAACCGAAACCATCATGATAGAGCTTACATGATGACCCAACTATCTCGTTCAAGTGGGTTGAGCTTTCCCAGGCTTGCTAGCAAAAGGACGTGCATAATGTGATATCACGGGGATCCAATAACATTAACATTTGTATATATACCTATGGTGATTCATAGTTCTGAGAACACGGGGTTTACCTGAATGTCGGGTCTACTCTATGCTAGACACTGCTCCCAAAAACATGCTCATGAGGCTCTGATATGCTATGAGTTTACAACACTTTCGACACTCAAAACTAAGAAAATAGCATTGACTTAGGTGTGTTTATATGAATATAAGGCACGTTTTCTTTGATTACAAGAAAAATAGGTGTCGGAGCAAGAATGTGCGAAATATAGCCTGAAGGTGGAGAAAATAGTCTAAAATCACAAGTCTCAGTACGAGCCATAGGTTGATGCTACGAGCCGTACTGAAGACCGTGAAAAGTTTCAAATGGCTAAGTTATGAAGAGTGCATCCTAAGACTCTCAGTACAAGTTGTAAAACGCTTGTACGTGTTATACCCCATAAGATTTCCGACACCTAGATGGCCTATTCGCACGGTGGTTAAGCATATTTGAAAGCCATACGTGCTAGAGAAAGGCCCGTGAAAGGATCGGACAGATAACCTGTCGAACCATCGCGGAAGGAGCCGAGGCAGAGCCCCTCCGCGATGGCAACGTGTCACGGAGGTGGAGCCTCCGCATTGGCTCCGTGACACGTTGGGCCTGTCCAGGCCCAAGTATATAAAGCCCCCACTTCGATTTGTGAGGTTATATTCCTCCCTTTAATTTCCAGAAAATGCAGAGAAACAGAGAGAGACGAAGAGGGGTAATATATTATCGTTCGATTACGCTGCCAACGTAGTCTAAACTCAAATTAACCTTAGGTACCGAGGTATTTAGCAGCAGGGAGCATTCCTACGGATTTAGTTTCGCGAAATTCGTCCGACAAATCGTCGAGCTACCGGGCTAAGGTAAGTGGAATTGCTCCAAACTAGTGTCTATGTGTTCCTAGCTGTGAAGTGAATACTTCTCCCTTCTGGACTTCTGGAAAATAGCGAGTTTTCGACCTTCTTTCGATAAGCCTAAGTTTAGGCTATAATTATATCGAAAGTGATGTCGTCCTTCAGAATAAAGTTGTATTTAGTACTGATTGACGTATATATGAATGCAGTTGGGAGAAATAGCTGGAATACTGACCGAGTTACATCGGTTAGTCGGGAAATCAGAAGCGAAGGTATGTAAAGCTAGTTTCCTCGGCAAATTAGTAGTCTCGGTATAGTAAAATAGTTTAAAGGCCAGTAGAATGTTCAGAAGTCGTGTGTTATGTTTATTATGAATATTGGTATGATATTGGAAGCATCATGTTATGTATAGCGTGAAACTTGCTAGCACGATATAAATTCTAATATAAAGTGTTAGGAACTGTACAACATGCCCAGTATGTGATTTAGTAAAGTATGTTAGGATATTATCGTATTCAGTTGAAACTTAGTAAAGCAATATAAGTTTCTGTAAGGTATCTCAGAAGTAGAATGGTAGATTAAAATGAAGTTTAGAAAGCATGTTAGAAATAGTAAATCATGTTTCTATAAAAACTCAGTTATACAACATTATTTCCAGTAGAAAAACTATATCTTGTTCAACATTAGACTCAGCACAGTATGATAGAAGATTGTATATATATATACTATTATCAGTCTCAGCATATATTAAACACATACATATCACTATCACTAGTTCAGCATACAGTATGTACAAATACATTATCATCACTGGCTTCAGCATGTGGTATATGCAGATAGTATTACTAGTTGAGACCACTGTATTGTCTTGGGGTTGGATTACCTAGCATCCATGACCGCCCCAGGGTTGATAGATGTATCGACTCGTCCACCAGATGGCAAGGATGCGTCGCTCTACGGAGTGGCATGCCGTCCCACAGGGGACGAAGATGGGATGCCGGTTTCCCCATATTGTGCCTTGGTCGGCCCTTATACACCCCCATCGAGCGGGTACGCCCGGGGTGTTGATTCAGGAGTCCTCCGGACTCAGGTACAGTTATAGTCAGGGGCTCAGCGAGCCCAAGTGCATACCCAGGGGATCGGCAGGATACTTATAGTTATTATAGGAGATGGGACGACCGGGGTAGGGGTGTAGATTGCGTGTTGATTGTACCTCCCGGCTTATGGGGGACGGGTAAGGTTTGTGTGTGCCATGCTATGTTATGTTGTGTTATGCCATGTTACACTAGATACGAGTAGATCGATGGTAGAGCGATACATCTCCAGGTATGACTCCTACTCTTTCCAGCATAGTTGAGAGTAAGCATAGCTTTACATTTTCTGTCAGTTTAGTCTATTCCTTTCTGTTTCAGTTCCTTCAGTTGTATTGTTGTTTTCAGATATCTTTCAGCTGTTGTTTTACATACTCAGTACCAGTGGTACTGACGCCCATTTCGGGCGCTGCATTACTTGCCTGCAGGTACTCATAGACGAGGGGCCAATACCTCGTGATTCCAGTCAGCTCACAGGGTCATCAGCCCCAGTCATCCAGAGCTAGATAGCTAGAGGTTTATCCCTTTTCTTTGTTGTACAGCATGGGTAGGCCGGGGCCCTATCCCGACCATCTTATCAGTGTTCTTAGAGGCTTGCAGTCTGTATATATTTCCCTATGGTCAGCTGAGCCGGTCGTGTGAGGCCATATAGTTTGTTGTAGCTGTTTAGCATTTTTGTTTATGTTGGCCGTGTGAGGCCTCTGTTGATAGTAGTGGTGAGCTCGCCGGTCACGTAGCTTTCAAGTATTTCATTGTTGAGATACAGATAACTAGACAGCATGGTGGCCTTGTCGGCCCACACAGGCTCCCTTATATTGATATGTTTCTGGTTAGCTGTTAGTACAGGTACAAGTGGCTATAGGCCCAGTTGGCCGGAGGCTGTGTTTACAGCCGTTATATTGCTCGTTGATTTCTTGAATCTAAGTTAGAGCTAGCCAGGCACCAGATGTGCTTAGGCTTACCGATTAGCAGTCTAGGTCCTAGTAGGGCAGCAGGTGCCAGTCATACCACCCAAGGTGGGGCGTGACAAACTTGGTATCAGAGCAGGTCGTGTCCCAAGGAGTCTGCAAGCCGTGCTAAGTAGAGTCTTGTCTATGGATGTGTTGTGCACCACATACTATAGGCAGGAGGCTGCGAGGCAAGATAGGATGGTTACTCTTCTTTTTTTATTCAGTCGTGCTGCAGAGCGGTACAGTATAGGGTTGAGTCCCTAGAGCTTATTGTATTATTTGGTTATAGATAATGTCAGACCAGCGACATCCTATCACAGGCCGGAGCCTGGATATTGCAGTAGGGGAAGGCACCAGCAGAATGCCTCACCCTCGTTTAGAAACAGCCTGATCAGAGGGCACTACAGAGGCATCGTCCCAGCCTTCTCAGCAGTCTCCACCACATCATGAGCCACTTGGGGCGACACCACCTCCAGCATTCCCTATACCGATACCTTCCGACCAGGAGGTTAGGAGTGCGGTAGTCATGTTAGCACAGATGATGGCTGCTCAGCGTCAGCCGATGCCGTCTATAGTTGCGGAGTTGTCAGGAGGGCCCAGTAGTTCGAGGGTCTGAGATTTCTTGGCTCTGAATCCCCCACAGTTTAAAAGAACGGACCGGACAGAGGACCCTCAGGATTTTCTAGATCAGATGCAGAGAATTTTCAGAGTTATGCATGCCACACCTACAGAATCGGTTGAGTTGGCAGCATTCCGGTTACGGGACATCGCCGTATTGTGGTATGAAAGCTGGGAAAGGTTACGAGGGAGAGATGTTTTCCCTCCGACCTGGTCCAGCTTCTCAGGAGCTTTTCTGGATCACTATTTGCCATGGAAGATTCGACAGGCCCGTGTGGACCAGTTCCTACATCTAGAGCAGGGGGCCATAAGTGTTCGGGAATACGCCTTGCGGTTTGATTCTTTGGCCCGGTACGCACTGGCCTTTGTTGATACCATGGCATCCAGGGTACACCGCTTTATTATGGGGTTGAATCTAGATTATGTTGAGACTTGTATTACGGCCACACTGTGAGAGGACATGGATATTGCCCGAGTTCAGGCATTTGCCCAGATTATTGAGGGCATCAGGCAGCGGCATCGGGAGATCAGGAGGACCAATCAGGAACAGCGCCGCAGGGACAGGCCAGTTGAGTTACAGAGGGAGGCTCGGGGAGGACTTAGGCCATGATTGTTAGATAGGCCGCCCAGGCCCCCGCCTCCACCACAGTCGCAGAGGGGTACATTTAGCCACAGGGGGCAGTCAGAGACCGGCAGAGGCTCACAGATTGCAGATTCAACATTACAGAGGAAGGCGGAGCAGAGTACGTATACCCTACCACTTTGCCCTATATGCAGCCGACGCCATCCTGGAGCATGCAGGTATGGCTCCACCGGATGTTATATTTGTGGCCAAGAGGGCCATTTGATGAGAGATTGCCCAGCCAAAGGTCAGGAGGATCGGATAGACAGGATAGGGCATCCGCAGGATCATGAGCTACAGCATCCTCGGCAGGGCGCAGGCCCTCAGTTTCAACAGGCAGGGGTCGGGGCAGATCAGGGGCCTCCAGTGTAGGTGCGGGTCCAAGCCGCACATATGCTTTACCAGGGAGGCAGGATTCAGAAGCGTCACCTGATGTTGTGTCTGGTATGATAACTATCTGCTCACACCCTGCTTATGTATTGATTGATCCAGGATCTACTTTGTCCTACATTACTCCATTTGTGGCATGAAAGTTCAATATTCCACCAGAATTATTGCAGCAGCCCTTTTCAGTATCCACGCCCGTCGGTGACTCTATTGTAGCTAGCAGAATTTACCGAGGGTGTACAGTAGAGGTTGCTGACCGTCAGACCACAGTAGATTAATGGGTATGGATTGGCTAGTGCCGTGCTTTGCCAATGTTGAATGTTGGACCAAGACGGTCCAATTCCACTTTCCAGGAGAAGCAGTGCGGGAGTGGAAGGGCAGCACAGCTACTCCAAAAGGTAGGTTTATTTCCTACCTTCAGGCGAGGAAATTGATAACTAAGGGATGTATCTACCACCTAGTCAGGGTTCAGGATGTCCGAGTAGAATCTCTGACACTCCAGTCCATTCCGGTGGTGAACGAGTTCCCTGATGTGTTTCCAGATGAGTTACCTGGTATTCCCCCCAGAAAGGGAAATAGATTTCGCTATTCATTTACTACCAGGCACTCAACCTATATCAATTCCTCCTTATCATATGGCTCCTGTAGAACTCAGAGAGTTGAAGGAGCAGTTGAAAGATTTGCTAGATAAAGGTTTCATCAGGCCGAGTACTTCACCATGAGGTGCGCCAGTTCTGTTTGTGAGGAAGAAAGATGGCTCGCTCTGTATGTGCATAGATTATCGGCAATTGAACAAAGTTACAGTGAAAAATAAGTATCCGCTTCCCAGAATAGATGATTTGTTTGATCAGTTACAAGGGGCCAGATACTTTTCTAAGATTGACTTGCGGTTCGGATATCACCAAGTTCGAGTTCGTGAAAGAGATATTCCTAAAACAGCGTTCAGGACCCGATATGGACACTTTGAATTTTTAGTTATTTCCTTTGGGTTAACGAATGCCCCAGCAATATTCATGGACCTAATGAACAGTATTTTCAGACCATACCTGGACCAGTTCGTGATCATGTTTATTGATGACATTGTAGTGTATTCTCGCTCCGAAGCAGATCACCGGGCTCATTTACGGACAGTGCTCCAGATTCTCAGGGACCGCCAGTTATATGCTAAGTTCTCCAAGTGTGAATTCTGGCTGAACTCAGCAGCCTTCCTAGGGCACATTGTGTCGGATGTTGGTATGCAGGTTGACAAGCAGGAGAGGCAGTCAAATCATGGCCTAGGCCTACCAATCCGACCGAAGTCTGCAGTTTTCTGGGGTTAGCGGGATATTACAGGAGATTTGTTGAGGGATTCTCCACTATAGAGGTGCCTCTGACCAAACTGACGCAGAAAGCAGCGAAGTTTCAGTGGACAGAGGCATGTGAGAAGAGCTTCAAGGAGTTAAAAGACAGATTAACCTCCGCCCCAGTGTTAGCATTGCCAGAAGGTACAGAGGGTTATTCAGTGTATTGCGACGCATCAAGTGTTGGGTTAGGTTGTGTGTTGATGCAGCATGGTAAAGTGATTGCATATGCTTCTAGACAGCTAAGGAAACACGAAAAGAATTTCCCTACCCATGACCTGGAGTTAGCCGCAGTGATCCACGCCTTGAAAATATGGAGGCATTACCTGTATGGTGTCCATGTTGATATTTTTACAGATCATAAGAGCCTACAGTATATCTTCACTCAGAGGGAGTTGAATCTGTGGCAACGTCGCTGGTTGGAGCTGTTAAAGGATTATGACGTGAATATTCTGTACCACCTGGGAAAAGCCAATGTTGTAGCAGATGCTCTCAGTCGTACGTCCTTGGGGAGTTTGGCGTATTTGCAGCCCGAGCAGCGGGAATTGGTCAGGGAGATACATCAGTTAGCTAGCCTAGCCGTTCGTGTAGCAGAAACAGAGGACGGTAGCGCGGTCATTCAGAACACCGTCGTGTCATCATTAGTTGTGAAAGTGAAAGAACGGCAATATGAGGATCCTGACCTGATCCAGCTCAAAGACAGAATCCAGCAGGGTAAAGCGCCAGATTTTCAGGTAACTGAGGAAGAAGTGCTATTATGTAAAGGTCGCCTATGTGTTCCAGATGTTTCAGGGCTCCACCAGCAGATTATGAACTAGATACATTACGCCCGTTATTCTCTTCACCCCGGTGCGACAAAAATGTACCACGATATCAAAGAAAACTACTAGTGGCCAGGTATGAAGAGAGAAATTGCTGAATTTGTAGCTGAGTGTCCTAACTGCCAACAGGTGAAAGCAGAACATCAGAAACTAGGCGGTTTGACCTAGGACATAGCTGTGCCTCTCTGGAAATGGGAAGCAGTGAATATGGATTTTGTGGCAGGATTACCTCGTACCAGACACAGATATGACTCTATATGGGCGATAGTTGATAGATTGATAAAATCAGCTCATTTACTGCCAGTAAGAGTTACTTTCTCGGCCAAAGATTATGTGAAGTTGTATATCCGGGAAATAGTCAGATTGCATGGAGTACCGGTATCCATTATTTCAGACAGAGAAGCACAGTTTACGGCTAGATTTTGGCAATCGTTTCAGAAGGATCTGGGGACGCAGATTAATTTGAGCACCACATTCCACCCTCAGACAGATGGACAGGCTGAACGCACAATTCAGATGCTCGAGGACATGCTACGAGCGTGTGTGTTAGATTTTAGAGGTAGCTGGGACGAGCATTTGCCGTTAATTGAATTTTCTTATAATAACAACAATCACTTAGCCATCCAGATGGCACCTTTTGAGGCATTATATGGGAGAAAATGTAGATCACCGATTGGCTGGTTCGAAATAGGAGAATCAGCGTTGGTTGGGCCAGACATCATTCAGCAGTCAGAGGAAAAGGTAAAGCTTATTCGAAAACGCTTACTGACTGCACAGAGCCGCAAGAAATCATATGCAGATGTGTGGCGCAGAGACTTGGAATTTGATGTAAATGACTGGGTATTTCTGAAAGTATCTCCGATGAAAGGGATGATGAGATTCGGCAAGAAAGGTAAGCTCAGCCCGAGGTTTGTTGGGCCTTATCAGATTTGTCGAAGGATAGGCCGAGTAGCATATGAGTTGAACTTGCCTCCAGAATTAGAATCCATTCATCCGGTCTTTCATGTGTCCATGCTGAGAAAATGCATAGGAGACCCATCCAGAGCTGTCCCAGTCCAAGATATCCAGGTTACAGAAGAGCTGGCCTATGAAGAGGTTCCAGTAGCTATCCTAGACAGGCAGATTCGCAGATTGAGAACTAAAGATATTGCGTCTGTCAAGGTATTGTGGCATAACAGGAACCGAGAGGAGATGACTTGGGAGGCGGAGGATGATATGAAGACTAGATATCCTCACTTATTCCAGGCCTACTCAGGCGACAGGTATGTCCGTATTATTACTTATGCAATACCTTATAGTTGTGTATGAATAAATGAGAAAGATTAATGCTTAGCTATCCAGTGAATCTTAAAGTATTGTGTGCAGTACCTGTATTGGACTTTTCTGCGTTTCAGATTTTTGGTATAGTCCATATTACAGGGGAAAATCTGCCGAAATTTTTCTAAATAAGTAAGTTGAGAAGTCCTCTAGATAGCAGGTTCCATTCGAGGACGAATGTTCTTAAAGGGGGGAGAATGTTATACCCCGTAAGATTTCCAACACCTAGATGGCCTATTCGCATGATGGTTAAGCATATTTGAAAGCCATACGTGCTAGAGAAAGGCCCGGGAAAGGATCGGATGGATAACCTGTCGAACCATCGCGGAAGGAGCCGAGGCAGAGCACTTCCGCGATGGCAATGTGTCACGGAGGTGGAGCCTCCGCGTTGGCTCCGTGACACATTGGGCCTGTCCAGGCCCAAGTATATAAAGCCCCCACTTCGGTTTGTGAGGCTATATTCCTCATTTAATTTCCAGAAAACATAGAGAAATAGAGAGAGACAAAGAGGGGTAATATATTATCGTTCGATTACGCTGCCAAACATAGTCTAAACTCAAATTAACCTCAGGTACCGAGGTATTTAGCAGCAGGGAGCATTCCTACGGATTTAGTTTTGCCTAATTCAGCCAACAAATCGTCGAGCTACCGGGCTAAGGTAAGTGGAATTGCTCCAAACTAGTGTCTATGTGTTCCTAGCTGTGAAGTGAATACTTCTCCCTTCTGGACTTCTGGAAAATAGCGAGTTTTCGACCGTCTTTCGATAAGCCTAAGTTTAGGCTATAATTATATCGAAAGTGATGTTGTCCTTCAGAATAATTTAGTACTGATTGACGTATATATGAATGCAGTTGGGAGAAATAGCTGGAATACTGACTGAGCTACGCCGGTTAGTCAGGAAATCAGAAGCGAAGGTATGTAAAGCTAGTTTCCTCGGCAAGTTAGTAGTCTCGGCATAGTAAAATAGTTTAAAGGCCAATAGAATGTTCAGAAGTCGTGTGTTATGTTTATTATGAATATTGGTACGATATTGGAAGCATCATGTTATGTATAGCGTGAAACTTGCTAGCACGATATAAATTCTAATATAAAGTGTTAGGAACTGTACGACATGCCCAGTATGTGATTTAGTAAAGTATGTTAGGATATTATCGTATTCAGTTGAAACTTAGTAAAGCAATATAAGTTTCTGTAAGGTATCTCAGAAGTAGAATGGTAGATTAAAATGAAGTTTAGAAAGCATGTTAGAAATAGTAAATCATGTTTCTATAAAAACTCAGTTATACAGCATGATTTCCAGCAGAAAAACTATATCTTGTTCAACATTAGACTCAGCACAGTATGATAGAAGATTGTATATATATATACTATTATCAGTCTCAGCATATATTAAACACATACATATCACTATCACTAGATCAGCATACAGTATGTACAAATACATTATCATCACTGGCTTCAGCATGTGGTATATGCAGATAGTATTACTAGTTGAGACCACTGTATTGTCTTGGGGTTGGATTACCTAGCATCCATGACCGCCCCAGGGTTGATAGCTGTATCGACTCGTCCACCAGATGGCAAGGATGCGTCGCTCTACGGAGTGGCATGCCGTCCCACAGGGGACGAAGATGGGATGCCGGTTTCCCCATATTGTGCCTTGGTCGGCCCTTATACACCCCCATCGAGCGGGTACGCCCGGGGTGTTGATTCAGGAGTCCTCCGGACTCAGGTACAGTTATAGTCAGGGGCTCAGCGAGCCCAAGTGCATACCCAGGGGATCGGCAGGATACTTATAGTTATTATAGGAGATGGGACGACCGGGGTAGGGGTGTAGATTGCGTGTTGATTGTACCTCCCGGCTTATGGGGGACGGGTAAGGTTTGTGTGTGCCATGCTATGTTATGTTGTGTTATGCCATGTTACACTAGATACGAGTAGATCGATGGTAGAGCGATACATCTCCAGGTATGACTCCTACTCTTTCCAGCATAGTTGAGAGTAAGCATAGCTTTACATTTTCTGTCAGTTTAGTCTATTCCTTTCTGTTTCAGTTCCTTCAGTTGTATTGTTGTTTTCAGATATCTTTCAGCTGTTGTTTTACATACTCAGTACCAGCGGTACTGACGCCCGTTTGGGGCGCTGCAGTACTTGCCTGCAGGTACTCATAGACGAGGGGCCGATACCTCGTGATTCCAGTCAGCTCACAGGGTCATCAACTCCAGTCATCCCGAGCTAGATAGCTAGAGGTTTATCCCTTTTCTTTGTTGTACAGCATGGGTAGGCCGGGGCCCTGTCCCGACCATCTTATCAGTGTTCTTAGAGGCTTGCAGTCTGTATATATTTCCCTGTGGTCAGCTGAGCCGGTCGTGTGAGGCCATGCAGTTTGTTGTAGCTGTTTAGCATTTTTGTTTATGTTGGCCGTGTGAGGCCTCTGTTGACAGTAGTGTTGACCTCGCCGGTCACGTAGCTTTCCAGTATTTCATTGTTGAGTTACAGATAACTAGACAACATGGTGGCCTTGTCGGCCTGCATAGGCTCCTTTATATTGATATGTTTCTGGTTAGCTATTAGTACAGGTATAGGTGGCTATAGGCCCAGTCGGCCGGAGGTTGTGTTTACCGCCGTTATATAGCCCGTTGATTCCTTGAATCTGAGTTAGAGCTAGCCAGGCACCAGATGTGCTTAGGCTCACCGGTTAGCAGTCTAGGTCCTAGTAGGGCACCAGGTGCCAGTCATACCCCCAAAGGTGGGGCGTGACAGTACGGGTCGTAATATTGAGTCGTGGAAATATTCAAAAGAATTGCACTAGAGGCTGACTTATGACACAGATAGACAGTACGAGTCGTGGTGTCAGGGTACAAGTCATACCATCACACTCTTGAAGAACTTCAAAAAAATTGAGAAATCTCAAAGTCAAGCCATGGAAGAATGGTACAACTTCTAGGAAGAATGTACGACTCGTACCAAGGTCGAACACTTACCCAAATTTCAGCAAGCCAAGGACATACAGATAGCAGGTACGACCTGTACAATCCTACTATGGGTCGTAGGATCTGTCGTGGCTTAGGTTGCACCAATTATGGAAATTTACCCTGTTAGCTTATGAAAAGGATTCTTTTGCCTGTATAAATACCTCTTATGTTTTATTTTAAAGAAAAGTAGTGAAAGGACGTGAGAGAACTTTAGAGAACACCGAGACAACATAGAAGTGAGTTGATTGGCTTGTAATCAACCTTTTCTTGATTTCTTCTTGATCTTTATGAATTATTCTTGAGTTATTTTGGATATAATCAAAGAATTTTTTCTCATATCTACCATTTTTAGGTATTGATTTGTGTTTTTAATTATGAATGCACATCACAACCTTGCAATTATGAGAGGCTAAAACCTCCATAGCTAGGATTGTGGGAACCATGGTGGATTAATGAGCTAGGATTGCACAAAAGTGATTCAAAACCAATGTAAAACCCTTGTATTGTATTCTTATGCTTAAACATTTCTTAATAGTGTACAACATTAGGACTTGCCCAAATTATTTACTTGCTTGAGCCTAGAGAAGTAGGGATTAGGAAAAGAGAATTACAAAAAAGCCTTGATCTTGATGATCATTGTATTAACTTGAGTTGTGGTTGCAGGATAGTTATATTTGAAACAAATTGATAATGGTTAATTTGAAATCGCTCATGAGACTTGACCCGGTGATTGAGTATAGTCATCCAATAGGGAAGAACCAGTCGTTTGGATGAACCCTAATTATCAGTTCTACAAGTAAGCATTGGTATTGATCACGTATGTATACCCGAAGCAGTTATGGACCCATGGGGAACACAAACCCTAGTTAGTCTTAATTATTGATTTTACTTCATAATTTCAATCATTATTTTTTATTATTATTTTTCTTAAATCCCCCAATTGGAGTACTAGCCATCAAGTTCACTTACCGGCATTAGTCTAGATCTTCCATATTCCTTGTGGGTTCGACCCCAACCTCTTTGTTGGGTTTTTTATTGACAACATCCACTTCATACTTAAGTAGGAGGATTGGATTGAGCGTTATCAAAAAGTGGCACCATTGCCAGGGAATAAGGCTAAGACTAGATTAATTTCTTGTATTTGACTTTTGGTAGTTATTTCCCCGTTTACGTTTTCATTTTTTTTCTTTTTTGATTCTTTCAGGATGCATCAAGGGAACGATCCCTCATCTAAACACCCAGTTGGAATGTGATAAGATGAAAATTCCTGTGGAGGAGATGATGACTACTGATACATTAGTAGCTGTGATGATGAATTATGAGGCTGACGAGATACCAGAATACATGGAGACGTTGAACGCTTTAAATGGAATAGGGTCATATAACTTTAGCCCAAAGAAGTTAGATCTGGATCTAAAGAATCGTTGAACGCTGTCGGCCAAGCCCTCCGTGGAGGTACCACCAGTCCTTGAGCTAAAAGCACTACCTCCCCATCTTAAGTATGCATTCCTCCATGAAGACAGTACTTTACCTGTAATAATACCAGCAGATCTGTTAGACGGTCAGGTAGGAGCTTTGGTCAACATATTAAATAGATACAAAAAGGCAATTGGTTAGACCATAGTTGATATCATCGGAATCCCCCAGGCATATGTACTCACAACATCCAACTCGAGCCAAATTTCAAACGAAGCATAGAATATCAGTGCCGCCTGAACCCCCTCAATGCAAAAAGTAGTAAATAAGGAGATCATCACGTGACTGGACGCTGGAGTGATATATCCCATCACCGATAGCAAGT
Source organism: Datura wrightii (assembly GCA_035772735.1). NCBI lineage: Eukaryota > Viridiplantae > Streptophyta > Magnoliopsida > Solanales > Solanaceae > Datura > Datura wrightii. Next base: position 12,514,796 of record JASDFA010000003.1, read on the forward strand.
GGGTAACCCTAGTGCAGTGCGTACCGAAGAAAGGTGGGATCATAGTGGTGCCAAATGAAAAGAACGAGTTGATACTGACACGATCAGTCACAAGGTGGCATGTATGCATGGATTATAGGAAACTCAACCACTGGACCAAAAGGACCACTTTCCAATGCTATTCTTGATCAGATGCTTGACAAACTAACAAGTAGAGGTTGGTACTATTTTCTTGATGGTTATTCGGGATATAATCAGATTACCATCGCTCCAAAAGACCAGGAAAAGACGACCTTTACTTGTTCGTATGGAATGTTCTCTTTTAGAAGAATGTCATTAGGATTGTGAAATGCACCAGCCACATTCCAGTGCTGCATGATGTCTATATTCTCAAACATGGTGGAGGACACTATTGAAGTATTTATGGACGACTTCTCTATTGTAGGTCACTCATTCAATTCTTGCCTCGACCATTTTGGAAAAGTATTAAAAAGATGTGAAGAAACTAATCTGGTCCTAAACTGGGAAAAATGTCATTTTATGGTAAGGAGGGAATAGTGTTGGGTCATAAAATCTCAGGAAAGGGGATTGAGGTGGACAAGGAAAAAATTGAGGTTATAGCTGGTTTTCCACCCCCTATTTCCATAAAAAGGGTCAGAAGCTTTCTAGGGCATGCAGGATTCTACAGATGATTCATGAAAGACTTCTCAAAAATTGCACAACCATTGTGCAAGTTACTTGAGAAGAAGGTAAAGTTCGTGTTTGATGAAGCATGTCTAAGGGATTTTGAGTGCTTAAAAGAGAAACTCACCACTGCTCCTATCATCATAGCTCCAGATTGGTCTCTTCCAGTTGAGGTAATGTGAGATGCTAGCGGTATTGCTCTTGGTACTATTTTGGGCCAACGAAGAGCAAAGATTTTTCATTCGATCTATTATGCTAGTAAAACACTCAATACAACCCAGAAGAATTATACGGTCACAAAATAGGAGCTATTAGCGATGGTCTTTGCATTTGAAAAATTACGAGCATACTTGCTTGGAACCAACGTGATCATTCAAATAGACCATGCCACTTTGAGGTACCTGATTTCAAAAAAAAAGATGCTAAACCCAGATTGATTCGGTGGGTGCTCTTACTCCAAAAGTTTGAGTTTGAGGTTAAAGATCGGAAGGGAACGGAAAATCAGGTAGCGTATCATCTATCCAGGCTTGAGTCTGAAGCTAAGGCAAGGAAGGAGGTTGATATTGATGATTCCCAGATGAACAGGTACTAGCTGCATCACAGGATTTAATTCCCTAGTTTGCCGACTTTGCAAATTACTTGGTTAGCAATATGATACCGGCAGACCTGACTCCTCAGTAGAAGAAAAAGTTCTTATTCGATGCCCAAAGATATTACTGGGATAAGCCATACTTATTTCGCATTTGTGCATACGACATCATTCATAGGTGTGTGCCTGAAATAGAGATGCTGAGCATTTTGGAGGCCTGTCATTCATCTCCAGTTAGGGGTCATCATAATGGTATCAAAACTACACATAAGATTTTACAATGTTGATATTATTGTCCCTCTATTCACTAAGATTCATATGATTACGCCAAGTTCTCTGATCAATGCCAAAGGTAGGGGGTATTACCTGTAAACATGAGTTGCCATTGAACCCCATCTTGGAAGTTTAGTTGTTTGATATGTGGGGAATCAGTTTTATGGGCCCGTTCATGAGCTCATATGGAATGAAATACATCTTGGTGGCAGTGGATTATGTCTCCAAATGGATGGAGGCTATTGCACTACCAAACAATAAAGGCAAAAGTGTTATAGCATTCCTACGGAAGCACATCTTCGCCACATTTGGCACTCCTAGAGCTATTATTAGTGATGGTGGATCTCACTTTTGTAACCTCCACTTCAGGACCCTGTTGGAAAAATATAGTGTCAAGCATAAGGTGGATACACCTTACCACCCTCAATCAAGTGGACAAGTGGAAGTTTCGAACAGGGAAATTAAGACCATCCTGGCCAAAACAGTAAATACTAGCCGGATAGAATGTTCTAGAAAGATCGATGATGTGTTGTGTGCTTACCGAACAACTTATAAGACCCCCATTGGTTCATCCCCGTACCAATTGGTGTATGGAAAAGCATGTCATTTATCGGTCGAACTAGAGCATATGGTGCTATGGGCTCAAAAAAAGCTGAATATGAACTGGAATAAAGCAGCCAAAAAGGCTTAATCAACTTAATGAGCTAGATGAGTTCTGACTTAGAGCTTATGAGAGTGCGAAAATTTATAAAGAAAGGATGAAGATTTACCATGATAAGAAGATTGCAAAAAGAGAGTTTAACCCAGGTGATTTAGTTCTACTGTTCAATTCAAGGTTCCGATTGCACCCTGGAAAGTTGAAATCTAGATGGATGGAACCCTAAAGAGTGGTACATGTGTCCCTATACAGTGCGGTGAAACTTGAGAATAAGGAAGGAAAAATGATCAAAGTGAATGGGCAAAGAATCAAGTAGTATCTAGGAGATATGGAGGAACTAAGAGGATATAGGTAGTATACCTTGATGATTCCTGAAGAGTCACAAAAGTCACGTGGTGCTGCAACGTTAAATCAGGTGCTGCATCGGAGGCAATCCATGGATGGAGAAGTCTGAGTACCCACAAGTATGTTCCCTTCCTCTGTGATTGTAGTTCATGCTTCGGGGACAAAGCTCAATTTTCAAAAAGGGGAGGGGGTGTATTTGTGATTTTTGGGATTTTTTGGATTCTTTCAAAAGTTTTTCTTACGGTGTTTCTTTTTCCTCGGGCATGCTATCTAGTAGAACCAGAATGTTTAGGATCTTATTTTCTTGTTTTGTGATTTTTGTTTAATTAGGAAATAACTTAGGAGTACTCAGCCAATGAAAGTGCACTAGTTTTGAACTTTTGAAAAAATTGACCTTGTTTAAAATTTTTTTGATGATTAGCTATGTATTTATGACTGCATGCATGATTTCTATGGATATTTTGATGTCATATAGTTTATTTGCATGAGGAATCTTATTAAGACATGTGTAAACCAGACAGGTAAAGTGAATATAAGTCATGTGCCATGGGCGAGTGAGGTTGGATACTTAGTTCAGTACGATGCTGAAAATCTAGAACTTGCCTGATTGGTCTTTACATAGTCTAGGGATGGTTGGTTAGGATATGATCATAGGCCATTTTTTAAGTTCATTTTTAGCCTAAATAACCCTACCAAAATCATATGACTCCCTTGATCCCAATTTTTAGGCTTTAATAGGCCATTTTTCTTTGACTAACCGATGAACCATACCCATTTTTTGTAATGAACCTGTTTTGGCCCTGGTCCTTCCTTGGATATTGTGAACCTCAACTTAGGCAAAATTCCTAAGTTGAGGGTGACTAGAGTAGTGGTGCATAAATGGTGGAAACGAGAAAAAGGGAAAGAAAAGAGAAAAGGTTAAAAATGAGGTGTGGTGTGACAGAAAGAAAAAAAGGAGATGAAAAAGTTGAAAATCTTGAAAAAGAAAATTCAAAATTCAAAAGAAATAAATGCTTGAAAAGGTTGAAAATACACCACACCTATACAAATGCATACAAAAGAGGTGCAAAGGGAGGAAAAGGAATGAAAAGAAAAGAAAAAAAAGGTGAAATAGGTGAACCGTGAAGCCAATGTATGTAGTTCCAAGGAAAGGATAGTCACTAAAACATCTCTCATATTTTCATGTCCAGTCCTAAAGCCTACATTAAAAGCCAAAGAGAGTCCAATAGTGATCCTAATCTGACCATCTCAGACCGAAGCAGAGAAAATAAGGGCAATCCTATGGTATCTGATTCACAGTATATGAAACTTCTTTGTGATAGTGAGAGTCTCACTTGTTTAGTCCCATGCAATATCTAACAATATAGACGAGAGGGGGGACTTCATTTGTCGTGAGGGTACATGGGTTATGTTTACTTTTACCATTGGTCTGTGTGTAAAGCATTAGTTATGACTTGATTGCCTATTGATAGCTAGATGACATGTATTGATCCCTGTTTAGCATGTTTTTGCGGCTACTTGTGGTACATTAGCTGGTCATGGTTCATAGAAGAAGGGTCAAAAGTTGTTAAATGTATAGTGCAAATTTTGTTTGGTATTGGCTGTAGTACCCTAGGTTTATTTTCTAGTTAAGCGTCGTGTTTAATTTTTTTTTTCTTTTCTTTGCCTGAGGACATGCAAAAGTATTAAGTTGAGGGTGTTGATATGCTGTGAATTTACAGAACTTTCGACGCTCAAAACTAATAAAAAAACATGGACTTAGGTGTATTTATATGGACATAAGGCACTTTTTCTTTGATTACAGAACAAATAGGTGTTGGAGCAAGAATGTGCAAAAGATAGCCTGAAAGTGCAGAAAATGGGCTAAAATCATAAGTGTTAGTACGAGCCGTAGGTTGATGCTATGAGCCATATTAAAGACCGTGAAAAGTTTCAGATGGTTAAGTTATGAAGAGTGCATCCTATGACTCTCAGTACAAGTTGTACAATGCTTGTACGGGCCGTAGCATTGAGTCATGGAAATATTTAGAAGAATTGCACAAGAGGCTGACTCCTGACACGGTTAGACAGTACGAGTCGTGGCGTTAAGGTACGAGTCATACCATCACACTCGTGAAGAACTTCAGAAAAATTGAGAAATCTCAAAGTCAAGCCATGGAAGAACAGTACGACTCATAGGAAGAATGTACGAGTCATACCAAGGCCGAACACTTAGCCAAATTTCAGCAAGCCAAGGACATATGGGTAGCAGGTATGACCCGTACAATCTTGCTATGGGTCTTAGGATCTATTGTGGCTTAGGAGGCACCAGTTATGAAAATTTACCCTGTTAGCTTAAGAAAAGGATTTTTATGTCTGTATAAATACCTTTTATGTTTTATTTTCAAAAAAGTAGTGAGAGGACGTGAGAAAACTTTAGAGAACATTGAGACAACATATAATTGAGTTGATTGGCTTGTGATCAACCTTTTCTTAATTTCTTCTCGATCTTTGTGAATTGTTCTTGAGTTATTTTGGATATAATCAAAGAATTTTTTCTCTCATCTACTATTGTAAGTATTGATTTATGTGTTTAATTATGAATGCATATCATAACCTTGCAACTATGAGAGGCTAAAACCTCCATAGCTAGGATTGTGGGAACGATGGTGGATTAATGAGCTAGGGCTGGACAAAAGTAATTCAAAACCAATGCAAAATGCTTGTATTGTATTCTCTTCATTCTTAAACGTTTCTTAACGCTATACAACGTTAGGACTTGCCCGAATTCTTTACTTTCTTAATCCTAGAGAAGTAGATTTTAGGAAAAGAGAATTACAGCAAAGCCTTGATCTTGATGATCATTGTATTAACTTGAGCTGTGGTCGCAGGATAATTATATTTGGAACAAATTGATAACGGTTAATTTGAAATTGCTCATGAGACCTGAACCGATGATTGAGTATATTCATTCAATAGGGACGAACCAGTCATTTGGATGAACCCTAGTTATCAGTTCTACAAGTAAGCATTGGTATTGATTACGTGTGTATACCCGAAGCAGTGATGAACCCATGGGGAACACAAACCCTAGTTAGTCTTAATTCTTGATTTTACTTAACAATTTCAATCATTGTTTTTAATTATTATTTTTCTTAAATCCCCTAATTGGAGTAACTAACCAACAAGTTCACTTACCAGCATTAGTCTAGATATGTCATATTCCCTGTGGGTTGAACCCAAACCTCTTTTTCTGGTTCTTTATTGACAATGTCCACTTCATACTTCAGGAGGAGGTGTGCTTTTAGCGTTATCAGGCTCATATCATAATCCTAAATCATTCATGAAGTTCATGACCAATTACGACATAATTTTTTATCATTCTTGAAATACATGATTTTCCATGAATAAGGGCCCGTGAGTTGGCCAAGAGTTATAACTTCATAAATCATGAAATCCAATCATACTTGTAAAACATGTAAATATTTGATATTCATAAATTCATGATGAATGCTTGAAGAGAATTCATGCTTGATAGGATCAAATTCATAATAGGATCATAACTTTATTATTCATGAAGCATGCATCATTGGGCATAATTCAATTAAATTTGAAATTTTAAATTTATAATAAAATAGTTATAAAATCTGCCCATAGATCATAAAACATGATTTGATACATGAAACGAATTGGCCCATAGATAGTTCATAGAGAAACTCATAAAATAAATTTATTTTATTAAATTAATATTTTTAAATATTTTATTAAATTTTATATTTAATATATTTACATATAAATAAAGTATGAACATCCGGATGTTAAAAAACAAACAACCTTAATCATTCCTGTTTAGATCTAGAGACAACATCTTAATCAATTAAATGTGTATTTAGATATAGACATCTTAATCTTAATAAAAACAAATGATGCCTTAATCTCTTTACTATCTCTCATGCGTTCATTTTTGTTACAGAGTGAAACATAGACTCCTTTGTTATCAATCCATTGAATTGTGTAGATGTTTCATGCAATGAACTTTTCAACATACATGTATCATATTAATGCATTATTTAATATTTATAACTTTTGGATAATTGAGATGTTCTTCACCTTTGAAGAACACCCTTGAAAGAAGAAAACTCGTCTCACCTTTCTATATCTCTTGTCTAATATATCTAGTTTTATATTATTCTGATTGCTATTAATTCACAATACTTTATCAACATGAATCTCTAGCCAATTGAAATTCTATTAAATTGGGATTATTTTTTTTCTTAAAGTTAGTCAATTTTATTTCCAATTTAGGTACACATCCCTATGTTTATAATATCTCTAATATGATCTTTGGAAGCATTGATCTTCAATTTAATTGATACATACATGACTTACTTTAGATGTTATTGTAACACTTGCCTTGCTATTATATATAACCAATACATTTCAAGTTTAAATTATATGTTATCATATGTTCACTAACTTATATATAATTCTAAATTAAATTCTATGCAAATATGAGAGCATGCTAGTTAGAATACTCTTTGTGGTTATTATTTGTGTCATAAAGAAGAAGAATATTGAACATAACTTATATAATTCATTATTCTCAAAAACCTTGAACGTTAATTTATTTTCTACAAATCGTGGAAGAATGCATGTAATATTAATGAAATAGTGCTTTTATATTTGCATGCAACATATGATAAGTATAATAATTCTTCTTTCATATCATCATGATTATAACTTGTATGCCACATATATAAAAGTATGTTATAAACATTTTTACTTAATTACACTCACATGAGTTTGTTTAATGTTTACCATAATTGATTGGTGAATTTGCTTTGAATGATTATAATTTTTAATATTTCTTGAGTTCACATGCTTTTATGAATTTGTATATTTCAGCATGTATTTTCTTTTGTACTCATGTTATCTTTTATTTATTAATAGATTATTTACTAATTATTAAATAAATAAAAATCATGAAATTAATTCAACTATTTTCTATGATAATTTTTCACTATGTTGAATTTATCAAAGCTTGAATTTGTGGCACTTGACATTTCTTGAAAGAAATATTTGTCATGGGTACTTGATGCTGAAATTCACCTTGCCGCTAAGGATCTTGGTGATACTAAATGAGGCAGCAAGTCAGGATAAAGAGAAAGTTATAATTTTTCTTCGCCATCATCTTGATGAAGGGTTAAAATATGAATATTTAACCGTGAAAAAATTTATTTGAATTATGGACTATTTTGAAGTAATGATATGACAACCTAAAGACCACAGTATTGCTAAGAGTTTGTTATGAGTAGATGCACTTATGGTTTCAAGATTTTAAAATCGTATTTTGTTGTACTCAGAATAACTTGCCAACTGAAATTATTTGGGAAAATTATAAATGATGAGGACATATTGAAAAAGACACTTACTACTTTTCATACCTTAAATGTGATATTATAGGAGCAATACTGTAAAAAGGGTTTTCAGAAATATTCTGAGTTGATCTCATGCCTTCTGGTGACTGAGTAACATAATGCTCTTTTAATGAAAAATCATGAAGCTCGTCCCACTGGATCTGCTCTATTTTATAAGCAAATGTGGTATCAAAATTCTGAAAACAGATTGAATAATAATCAGGGCCATAAGAATATACGTGGATGTGGCAAGAGACGCAATAATAATCGTCGTGGTGGCATTCATAATAAACAAGAGAACAATAAGGGTTCTCAAAATAATCCTTCAAAAAGAAAAAGAAATATTTTCCATCAATGTGGCATGAAAAGGCATTGGGCACATAGTTGTCGTATGCTTGAACATTTTGTCAAACTTTATCAATCCTCCATCAAAAGAAAGGATAACAAAGTGGAGGCTCACTCTACCTTTCAAAATGATGTTAAGGTGGGCCATATGAATAATTATAAAAAATTTAAGACAAATTTTCCCAATAAAGATGATGATTATGAAGGCTTTCCTGGTATAACTCATTTAGAAGCTGGCGACTCCTTTGAGGATCATGGCTGAAGACTTGCTATTGGGGAATGAACCATAATAAATATTGTTTTATGAATTTAAACTAGTTTATATTTTTTTCATAAAGCATATTATTCTATTACTTTCTACTTTTCTACTTTTTGTTGATGATTTCTCTCAGATGACTTAGATTTATTTTATGAAAAAACGCTTTGAAGTGTTTACTCACCTTTGTGCCTTCTGTACTGAATTAAAACTCAATTCGACGCTTCGGTACATATTCTAAACTGTGTCAATGCTAAATAATATATGTCAGAATTGTTCCAGTCATATATGAGACAACACGATATTCTCCGTCAGACTTCATGCATTGATAAACCATCTCAAAATGGAGTTGTTGAGAGGAATTATAGACATCTAGTTGAGATAACTCAGGCACTATAGTTCCAAATGAAGGTTCCTAAATAATTTTGGACAAGTGCAGTATCTACAACTTATTTTTTAATTAATCGCATGTCATCTATTGTGCTCATTGGTAATGTTCCTTATAGTGTTTTTTCTCCAAATAGGTCATTATTTTCGATGGAACCTAAGGCGTTTGAAAGTACATGTTATATTTGAGATGCTCGACCATTCGTTACCAAGCTAGATACAAAGACATTGAAGTGGGTTTTGTTGGGTTATTCTCACTGTCAAAAGGGGTATCTGCATGATTCTATTTAACTTGAAAAATATTTAGTGTCAACTGATGTGGTATTTTCATAGACTACATTATTTTTTTATGCACCTCCTATTTCTACAAGTCGGGGGCAGGAATGAGTGGTTAGTCTATCAGGTCGCCCATGTTTGGACAAAACAATCACATGTTATTCCTTTATCTCCCAGTCCATCTGTTGAGAACCATTTAATTATTGTACCTAAGTACCACTCTATCTGTGCTAGTGCGACCTCCAATTGTTCATGTTTTCCCAAGGAGACTAGAGACCAATGATATGTCTCCTGCACTAGTCCCCTCATTATTAGATTCGTCTAATCCTCTAGAAAAACTTAAACTTCCTATAGCTCTTTCACAAAGGTAAACACACTTGTAAATCACATATTCCGTTGCTAATTTTGTTTCCTATGATAACTTATCCTCTGCGTCAAGATCTTTGATTGTTTCTCTAGACTTCATCATGTACCTAAAATAGTGAAAGCGGCTTTAAATCATCCCAGGTGATCTAATGCAATGCTTAATGAAATATACGCCTTAGAGGAAAATCACACATTGGATTTGGTGCATTTACCCAAGGGAAAGAAACTAGTGGGATGTACATGGGCTTTTATAGTTAAAATAAATCCAGATGGTTTCGAAACAAGATTTAAGGTTGTACTTGTGACTAAAGAGTATGTTCAAACTTATGGGGTAGATTATTCGGGCCCTTTCTCCCTAGTTGCCAAACTCACTTTTGTTTGTTTGTTCAATCTCTAGTTGCTTCTGAGAATTGGCCATTACATCAATTAGATATCAAGAATGCGTTCTTTCATGGTGATATTTAAGAAGAAGTATATATGGAGCAACCACACTATTTTATTTCTTAGGGGGAATATGGAAACTTTTTTCATTTGAAGAAGTCCTTGTATGGCTTGAAGCAAAGTCCCCGAGCTTAATTTGGCATGTTCAGTAAGGTAGTTTAGGATTTTGTGCTAAAAATGAGCAAATGCGATCACTCAGTCTTTTACCAGCAATCAACAGTTGGCTATCCTCCTAGTTGTATAAGTTGATGATATTGTAAAGAAGTGATTATGTAGAGATCTCTTCGCTCAAGTCCTTTTTGAAAACTAGGTTTCATACGAAGGACTTGGGCCAGTTGAAATACTTTCTGGGAGTGGAAGTAAATAGATGCAAGAAGGGAATTTTTCTATCTCAGAGAAAGTATATTCTTGATCTGCTTATAGACATTAGAAATGTGGCAGCCCATGGTTCCCAATGTGCATCTTATGAAAGATGTTTGGGATCTTTTTAATGATCCAGAGAGATATAGAAGGTTAGTTGGAAATTTAAATTATCTTACTATGACTCTTCTGGATATTGCTTTTGCTATAAGTGTAATCCAGTTTATGTTTGCACCTACGGTCAAAGACCGGGAAGCTCTAAAGTAGATTCTATGTTATTTGAAAGGAGCTTTTGGACTTGGCATATTATCTAACAATCATGGTCATACTCTTATTGGGTGTTCTGCTATGCAGATACAAGTTGAGCTAGATCTAAAATTGATAGAAGATCTACTACATGTTATTGTGTCTTTGTTGGAGGGAATCTAGTATCATGGAGGAGTAAGAAGCAAAATGTTGTATCTTGATCCAGTGCAGAATCTTAGTAAAGAGTAATGACATAGTCTACATATAAGATTATGTGGATACACTATCTTTTAACTAAAACTGGAGTGAAGCATCCCATTCCATCAAAAATCTGGTGTGATAATAAAGTTGCGCTCCACATTTCCTCAAATTCAGTGTATCATGAAAGAACCAAACATACTAAAATTGATTATTATTTTATTCATGAGAAGATTCAGAAAAATTTAATTTTTACTGGCTACGTGAAGATAGGAGAGCAACTAGTTGATTTGTTCACAAAAGCATTGAATGAAACTCAAGTTGATTACCTCTAGGAATGCTCAATATATATGCTCCATTTTTGAGGGGAAATGTTATAGAATGAACATAGACTCTTTTCCAGTAATGTACATAGTATACATATAAATAACGGATGTGTAAGAATCTTTTTTATTTCTTTCCTTAGTTAGCATCTTATGTACATGCATTTATATCTCTTACCTCTTGGAATAAGATAACGAGTTATTCCTAATATCTTGTAGATTATAATTTTTTTGTTTGTAACTAGTTAGATTTCTCTGCATTTGTTGCTCCTCTTTCTATTTTTTTTTGGTATGTTGAACTAGAAATTTTTCTTGGTATAAGATTGGAGATTACGATAGTATATTCATTTGGGTGTGCAATATTTGTGCACTATTTCTGTTGGGATAGCTTGCCTTTGGCTATTCAGGTTTTCTCTTTCTTGGGTTGGCTATTTGTGTGTTGTTCCAACATTTGATCTGATTTACCTTTTCTTACTTTTGTTGAGTTATTGGTTGCTTTTGTTCCCCTGTATTATATTTATAATGCTTATAGCAGTTTATAAATTACTATGGCTTTGGTGAATGATGTTAAGAGTAAGAGCGTGTCCTCAGGGGGCTGGGATAGGGGTCACGGTTAGCAATAGAGCTGCTAGGCTGCGAGTTGGGTCTTGAAATATAAGGCCTTTGATGGGAAAGTATAAAAAGTTAGTCAAGATTCTTAAGAAGAGGAAAATCAACATAACATGTGTTGAAAAGATCAAATGGGTGGGTACTACGGCTAGAGAATGGACATGTTTAAATTATGGTACTTAGGAGGCTAGAGGAATAAAGATGGAGTAGGTATTTTAGTAGATAGAAAAATTAGGGAGGTAGTGGTAGAGGTTCAGAGGGTGAAGGACGGGACAATAGTGATTATTAAGCTAGTCATTGGAGGAGTTACCTTGAATGTGATTGGTGCATACACACCAAGATGGGCTTGGACGGGGAGAAAAGTGATTCTGGAAGGATTTGGATAAGGTTGCAAAGAGTGCTCCACACCCCGAGGAAATTTTCATAGGTGACTTCAATGGCTATATCGGGACAACTTCAAGAGGTTATGAAGATTGTTCATGGAGGTTTTGATTTTGGAGATAGAAATAAAGGAGGAGTTTTGCTTTTAGACTTCACGAAAGCTTTTGATTTGGTGATAGCTAATTCTAGTTTTTTGAAGAAGTAGGATCACTAGGTGACCTTTCGTAGTTCAGTGACTAAGACTCACATAGATTGTTTACTCCTTAGAAAATGTGATAGAATTTTATATAAGATTGCTAGGCTATCCTAAGTGAGTATCTTACAACCCAACTTAGGCTCTTGGTGATGGATTTAGATATTAAGAGTGAGAGGAAGAAGAGGCCCTTGATCTATTGAGGATCAAGTGGGGCATTTTGACACTGCCAGATCTCAGGGGATGGGGGAGAAGTTAATGGCGATAGGGACCCAGGAGAATAATGGGGATACTAGCAGTATGTGGGATAAAATAGCTAATTACATTAGGATAGTAGCTAGAGAGTGCTGAGAGTCATGAGGGATAATATTGGTGGTCATCGAGGGGATTGGTGGTGGAGTGAAGTGGTACAAGGGAAAGTGGATTGCAAAAAGGCTACTTATAAGGAATTGGTTGAGAGTCGATACGAGGAGGAAAAGAGGGAAAAGAGGGAGATAAGGCGACAAAGAGAGATGAGAAGTTAGCGGTTACAGTTCTATTAAGAAAACTAGGTAAGAAAGCATAGCTAGATGTCACGACCCAAGCGTAGACCCCGATCGTAGACATGGGACAAGGGACCCGAGAGACCCCAAGTTGACCCATGGAATAAAGGTACAACTAACTCATTTGATAAACTGAAGAAATCATCAATACAATTTAGTGGAAGTCTAATTCAACCAAACATCAGAACAACATCCGAAGCATAAACATACATAAGTCTAAAAAGTCTCTAGTATGGACGAGTTGATAGGACAAAACCCCCAACTAACTCAACAATACGGAAACTAAAATACACAAAAGAAATTGAAAGTCTAGTCCTTGAAAGATGAGGAATCACCAATCCTGAGCAGATACTAAATCCGGAAAGCTATCTAAGAGCGGGGCTGAAGCTGCGAACCGGGGCCTGTATCATGAAATGATACAATATAGAAAGTATGTGGTCAGTACGTGGAATGTACCGAGTATGAGGTAAGTAAACTTCTTAAGTATAAGAAATCATTTAAACATCTCATAACATATCATACGCTTTCAACATGAGAGGAAGGGCATACAGGAATTCTTTTCGAAATCATAATCTCATCATAACATAACCATGCATAGCTTTATAACATCATGATTGATTCGAATGACTCAAAGCTGAAACATAACATTTCTATTGAAAAGCTGAACAATGAGTCAAACATTGCTTTTAGAACATGCATGCGTAAAGTAATCATCATGAGTAATGAATATGCAAATCTAAATGATATAGACAGTGGGAGACTTAGGGGGTCCCAACTATCACATTCAATTGGGTAGAGCCGTCGATAACCTTGTTAGGGCGATGGACAATACCATGATATCGATATCAAGCTTAAGGGCCAATCGGGCTGCGGATAGCTCACCAGGGAGGTCCCAATAATATAATAGTATCAACCTACATTGGCACATAGTTCTGGGGCATAGGGTGATCGACCCTTAACACACTCGGTGCTAGACTTTTTTTTCAAAAACATGCAATGCTCTACATCATATATAACGAAGCTCAACATCATCTATTGATGAATCTCAACATCATCTAATGACGAAGCTCAATATGAAATCATGCATAACTCAACATCATATGAAACGAAGCTCAATATTGTCTATTGACAAAGCTCAATAATGACATGCATCCCAATTATGAATTCCTGCATATGAGAGGCTTTATTTCAAAACATACCACAAGCACAAGTATAAATGGGAGCATCTACTCCAATTCATGTGGTAAGCCATATGTAGGAATATCTAACTCAACATACCACAAGCAAGAATTTATGAAAAATTGGAACTTCACTTCAAATAATGTGGTAAGCTTATGTTTGAAAAATCATCACTTTAAATCAACATGTGGGCATTGCCCAAAGCTTTATCATACTAGGATCTACTCATTTCATTTTGAAAACAACATCATAATCATGGGTAGCTTTAGAAACATGATTTTCATCATTAAATCTCAACATCATCATGCATTCATCATCATTCACTACTTTTATGAACTTCCCATCCATGGGCATTTTAGATTCAAGATTTTTGGAAAACAATTTTTGTATTGAAAACAATTTAGAATCTGCCCAAGCATCATAATCCATCAATATAAATACAATCTCATCGTACCCATGTATAGAGATTGAAGAGTCATGCAATTGGGTAAAACCCCATACTTGATCATTGGTGATTTCTCATAATATAATAGAAATTAGTCATGGGTGTGGAGTAGACTCCCACTGATAGCCTTACATACCTGGGATTAGTGGGTTCTAACATTCTCCAATTGCCCAGGTAAGGTCCCAATGGAAACCTTGAAATTTGGCCTTGAATCGCCTCTTCAATCCTTCAAACTTGCATGCATGGGAAGAATAACTTAGGGTAGGCTTTTCCCCCCGCAAAATGAGCCTTAAATGACGTTGTATAGGGCCTTAGGACTAGAAAATGACAGAAATGCCCTTACTGAATTCGTTGAAAATTGGTCACTGGACCAAACAACGGATCAACCAATGAGTCATTGGAAGATACCATGACCCGCGGTATCTGCTTGTGCTAGGCACTGGCCCAACCATATCTCGGATTCCGACCACGGACATACAGGATGAGTCGTTCTAGGGTTCAACGGGTCATTGAACAAGTCGTTGTTTCCCTCTTCTGCATATCTGGACTCCTTCACAACGAGCCTCACCACAACTCATTGTATCCAGCAATGGGTCTTGGTTTCCATCCGTCGTCTCCACTATAAAGGTCCACTGCCTTACCACGACTCCGGCCAATGGGTCGTCCTTCCTCAAACCAGGCCGTTGTGATGCCTGTTGTCTACACTGTCACCAAGCCTAGCCTCTTACCATGACTTCTTACAACAGCTCGTGGTTACATACCATGAGTCGTTGTTCCTCTCGTCCTGCAACTTTTCCCATAAATTTATTCAGTTTTGCATTTTAGCTTCTCGAGTCTACTCCAAGGCACTTCCGAGGGTATTACAATATCTCCCCTTGGGAACATTCATCCTCGAATGTTGGAAACAAGCATAAAACAGAAACATACAGTTTATCATATACAAAACTAATCATTCTAACTGAAACTAATGGAATGACTACCTCCGATACAAAACACACAGCTGAACTGAATTCACCAATCATTCACACATCCACATACATAAAAGAAACTTATACACATAATTTAAACATGAAGACCAAATAGAGTCTGAGCGGAAAACTGATACCTCAAGCTGAAACTGAGCCAATAGAGAACAAATGTGGGTATGTAGCCATCGTATCCTCTTCGGCTTCTCGCGTAGCTCCTTCAATATGCTGATTTCTCCATAATACTTTAACTAAAGCAACTTATTTGTTCCTTAGCTTACGGACTTGACGTTCTAATATTTCAACGGGTACTTCTTCATTACTGAGTCTGTCTTTTACACAAATGCTGTCCAACTGGAACTACTAAAGTTGGATTACCCAAGCACTTTTTTAAAAGTGACACATGAAACATAGGATGAACTGAAGATAACTTCGATGGTAAGTCCAACTCATATGCCACCTTACCAACTCTCCTCACAACCCGGTAGGGACCAACATAGTGAGGACTGAGTTTCCCTTTCTTTCCGAACCGCAAAACTCTCTTCATAGGAAATACCTATAGAAATACCCAATCATCCACCTCAAACTCCAAAATTCTTCTCCTCATATCAGCATATGATTTCTTACGATTCTGAGCGGTCCTCAACCCGTCCCTTATCAACTGAACCTTTACCGTGGCCTCTTGAATCGAATCAGGTCCTATCATGGCTACCTCACCAACCTCAAACCATCCGATGGGTGATCTACACCTCCGCCCATAAAGAGCCTCGAACGGTGCCATTTGGATGCTAGAGTGATAGCTGTTATTGTAAGCAAACTCAATTAAAGGCAAGTGATTATCCCAACTACCTTTAAAGTCCATCACATAAGCTCTCAACATGTCCTCGAGAGTTTTAATTGTTTGCTCCGCCTGGCCATTCGTTTGCGGATGGAATGCTGTGCTGAGCTTAACCTCAGTCCCAAGCCCTTTTTGGGAAGACTGCCAAAACTGAGAGGTAAATTGACTACCTCAGTTTGAAATAATAGACAAGGGCACCCCATGAAGTCGAACCAACTCCTGAATATACAATTTGGCGTAATCATTCGCTGAATCTGTGGTTTTGATCGGTAGAAAGTGTCCAGCTTGGTCAACCTATCAACCACCACCCAAATGGAATCATAGTGTCGGCAAGTACGAGGTAGGCCTGTAATGAAATCCATATTAATGTCTTCCTACTTCCAAGTGGGAATGATGATATCATGAAGTACACCTCCCGCCCTTTGATGCTCAACTTTCAATTGCTGATAGTTCAGGCACTTAGCTATGAATTTTGTAATATCCTTCTTCATGCCTTTCCACCAATATATTTCCCGCAAGTCATGATACATCTTGGTGGCACCTGGATGGATAGAATACCTGGATCCATGTGCCTCATGCAATATCCGGTTCCTGAAATCATCAACATCTGGAACATATAGATGGCCCTAGTATCGCAGCACCCCATCTCCCCCTTTGGGAGACGACCTGCACCTTCAGAATTCCAACAGCTTCCTTCAGCTTTACTAATATTGGATACTCATCTTGCCTGGCCTTCACATCTGTCACCAAGGACGATTCTGATCCATTTTGCACAACAACGCCGCCATCGGTCGAGTCGACCAATCTAACTCACAACCTTGCAAGTCAATGGTCATCTTTTACCAACCTTTCTTTCCCTCATCCACGTGGGACATACTCTCCATAGAGAGTCTACTAAGTGAGTCCACTACCACATCAGCCTTACTTAGAAGGTTAAGAACACTCATATCTTAGTCCTTAAGTAGCTCCAACCACCTCCTTTGTCGAAGATTGAGGTCTTTCTGTGTAAACACATATTCCAAGCTCTTGTGATCTATGAAAACGTCTACGTGGACCCCATACAAGTAATGTCGCCATATCTTCAAGGCGAATACCACCGCGGCCAACTCAAGATCATGGGTCGGATAATTGTTTTCGTGGATTTTCAACTGTCTCGAGGCATAAGCTATCAATTTCCCATACTACATCAGCACACATCCCAGTCCGACTTGCGAAGCATCACAATACACATCAAAGCCATCCGTACCTTCGCGTAGGGTCAACACTGGTGCTGAAGTGAGTCGGGTCTTCAACTCTTGGAAGCTTTTCTCACAAGCCTCCGACCATTGAAACTTCACCTTTTTCTGAGTCAACTTAGTCAATGGAGTGGCAATAGAAGAAAAACCCTCCACAAATCTCCAATAGTAACCCACTAAGCCCAAAAAGCTCTGGATATATGATGGGTTCATTGTTCTGGGCTAATTCTTTACCGCCTTGATCTTTTGAGAGACTACTTTTGTACCTTCACCTGATACCACATGGCCTAGAAATGCCACCGAGTCCCACTAAAACTCACATTTGCTAAACTTTGAATTCAATTAACGATCCTTATGGGTCTGAAGCACTATTCTCAAGTGAGCGGCATGCTCCTCCTCGCTCTGAGAGTATATAAGGATGTCATCAATGAACACAATCCCGAACATGTCCAATATGCCTGGAACACCCTGTTCATTAGATCCATAAAAGCTGCAGGGGCATTGGTTAGTGTAAAAGACATAACAACAAATTTGTAATGACCATATCGAGTGCTAAAAGTAGTTTTCAGGATGTCACTCTCCTGAACCTGAGATGGTGATACCCGAATCTGAGATCAATATTGGAGAAACACTTGGCACCCTGAAGCTAGTCAAAAAAATCATCAATCTTGGTTAAAGGATACCTGTTCTTGACCGTGACCTTGTTCAACTACCGATAGCCAATGCATATCCAAAGAAAACCATCCTTCTTCCAGACAAATAACACTGGTGCACCCCACGGAGACTTACTCGGCCTAATTAAAACCTTACCTAGTAGGTCCTTCAGCTGATCCTTCAACTCTTTTAGCTCGGCTGGAGGCATTCTGTAAGGTAGAATAGATATAGGCTGCGTGTCGGGAAGAAGATCTATACCAAAATCAATCTCCCGCTCGGGAGGTCACTTGGCAAATCATCAGGAAAGACCTCTGAGTACTGACGTACTACTGGAACTGACTGAATGGTCGGGGTCTCGGACTCCACATCCTTAACCCTAACTAGATGTAAATGCAACCCTTAGAAATCATCTTCCTGGCCTTAAGGTAGGAAATGAATTGACCTACAGGCATAACTAAGCTACCCATCCATTCTAACACTGGCTCACCTAAAAATCTGAGCTCTACTGACCAGGTCCCATAATTAACTGAACCATAACATGCAAATAGTAAATCCATGCCGAGAATAACATGGAAATAGGTCATGGCTAACTCTATCAAGTCTGTTGAGGTGACCTAAGAAAGAACTGAGACCAGGTCAATCTCTATACACCCGTCTAGCCATAGCTGAGTCACCTACTAGAGTAGAAACGGAGAAGGGCTCTGACAAGATGTTGGGACTGACTCCGAAGCTACTGGCTACGTATGGTGTCACAAAAGATAGGGTAGCCCAAGAATCTAGAAATGCATAAACATCAACATGAAAAAATCTCAACATACTGAAGACTACATCTGGTGAGGTTTCCTGCTCCTGACGAGTGGCTAAGGCGTAGAATCTGTTCTGGTGCTGCCTGCCAACTGTGCTAGTAGATTCCCCCTGATGTGCTGTGTGTAGGGGAGGGGCTGCTGAACTAGAAGCTGGGCCTCAGCCCCCAACCTGATCCTATCTCGCAGCAGGACAATCTATGATCATATGTCTATGCTGCCCACATAAAAAATAAGCTCCTGACCCTTCCAAGCACTGGCTTGTGTCCCCTTGGCCACACCTGTGACAAGCTGGAATGCTGGAATCTGTAGCACTGCTTCTATGACCCCTCGAGCCTAACGCTCGACCCCTCTTATCATGTCTAGGCCTAGATGGAACACTCAGTGTTGAAGATGCTGGGGCTGATGATATCTGGTGGGTCTGCTGTCGATGCCCACCATATGACCTTTGCTGAGAGAACCTATGGTCCTCGGTCCTGGCCCTCTTGGCTTCCCTCTCCCTCGAATGTTATACCTTCATCTGCTGGGCGTACAACACTATGTGAGGGAAGTCCATGTCTTGATGGAGCATGGATGTCCTGCAGTCCTTGTCAAAATATCCTGTTATACCATGCACAAATCTGCTCACCTGCGCCCGCTGGTCGGTCACTAACTCTGGGGCATACTTAGATAGGCAGGTGAACTCAACGACGTACTCCTGAAGAGTAATCCATCCTTACTTTAGATTCAAAAATTCAGCTGCCTTCAACTCCCTCATCTCTCCAGGGAAGAACCAATGTAGGAATGCAACTTGAAACTCCTCCCAAGTGATTGGACTTGCTCCTGCGACCCTGCTGTCCTTCCATTGGTGGAACCAGATATGCGCAACCCCCTTCAACTGGTAGGAGGCCAACTCTGCACAATCAACACTATTCACCCCCATAACCTGGGTGATCTTGACAATCTCATTAATGAAATCATGCGGGTCCTCATCTACCTTGGACCCCAGAAACTCCGGCAGGTTCATCCTCAAGAAGTCCCTAACTCGAGCTGCCGCCACATTGCCATTTTGTGGAACATACACAACGGCCTGCTAGTTAACCTGAGTGGTCAAGGCCTGCACAAGCATCTGAATGGTCGCTCGGAACTCAGCATGAACAGCTGGCTCTGGTGCCTGAGGCTCCTGAACTGGTGGGGCTGGCTGATACTCATAACCATTTCCATTCTCGTGGCCTTCACCACCTCCATTCCTCCTTATAGGAGCCATGATTTTGCAATCGCGATTAGCATGAATTAGAAGAACAGAAAGACTTCTCATCGCACAACATTGATCATGAAAGAAGGGAACATTTCCTAATGTCTTGTATCCTCTTCATTATAAGTGTGGCACGCTTCACACCCATGAAAAAGACTCTACCTAACACGGCTTTCAGACTCCCTAGGACACATCAAACCTATGGCTTTGATACCAAGTTTGTCACGACCCAAGCGTAGACCTGAATCGTAGACACGGAACAAGGGAACCGAGAGATCCCAACTTGACCCATGGCATAAACGCAAAACTAACTTATTCGATAAACTAAAGAAATCATCAATATAACTCAGCAAAAGTCTAATTCAACAAAACATCAGAATAACATCCGAAGCTAACACATGCATAAGTTTGGAAAGCCTCTAGTCTAGATGAGTTGATGGGATAAAACCCCTAACTAACTCAACAATACGGAAACTTGAATACGCAAAAGAAATTGAAAGTCTAGTCCTCGAAAGATGATGACTCACCACTCCTGAGAAGATACTAACTCCAGAAAGCTGTCTAAGCGCGGGGCTGAAGCTGCGAGCCGCGGCTTGTATCATGAAATGATACAACATAGAAAGTATGTGGTTAGTACGTGGAATGTAATGAGTATGCAAGGTAAGTAAAACCGCTTAAGTATAAGAAATCATTTAAACATCTCATAGCGTATGAAAGACTTTCAACATGAGAGGAAGGGCATACATGCATTTTTTTTAAAATCATAATCTCATCATAACATGACCATGCATAGCTTTATAACATCATGACTGATTCGAATGACTCAAAGCTGAAACATAACATTTATATTTAAAAGATGAATAATGAGTCAAACCTTGCTTTTAGAACATGCATGTGTAAAGTAATCATCATGAGTAATGAATATGCAAATCTGAATGATATAGACAGTGGGAGACTCGTCACTTAATCGACATACCACGATAGAGCTTACGTGGTCCCAACTATCACACTCAAGTGGGTAGAGCCGTACATAACCTTTCCAGGGGGATGGATGATACCATGATATCGATATCAAGATTAAGGGCCAATCAGGCCGGGGATAGCTCACAAGGGAGGTCCAAATAATATAATAGTATCAACCTACATTGGCACGTAGTTCTGGGGCATAGGGTGATCGACCCTTAACCCGCTTGGTGCTAGACTCTTCTCCCCAAAACATGCAATGTTCTACATTGTATATAACGAAGCTCAACATCGTCTAATGATGAAGCTCAATTTGGATTCATACTAAGGTGTTTGACTACAAAAGCCATACATGTCATTAGGAGATTGATTGAGAAGTATAGGGAGAGGAAAGGGACTTATATATAGTGTTCATTGACTTAGAAAAAAGCTTATGAAAAAGTTCCTAGGTTGGTGTCACAGAGATGTTTGGAGGCTAAAGGTTTACTTGTGCAAATTAGGAAATTAAGGAGATGTATGATAGAGCTATGACCCAAGTGACAATAGCGGGAGGAGACACGAAACACTTCCAGTCAAGATCGAATTGCACCAAGGATCGAATCTTAGACCATTATTATTTGCATTAATGATGGATGAAATGAATGAAATATCCAAGAAGAGATGTTGTGGCGTATGCTATGTGCAGATAATATTGTTTTTCTTAGAGAGACACATAATGGATTTCACGATCGGTTGGAGGTTTGGAGACAGACCCTAGAAACTAAAGGATTCAGACCGAGTAGACTTAGAAAGAGTACTTAAATGCAAGTTCCATAACATGATTCATGTGGAAGATATGGAAGTAAGTATTGATACACAAGTCATCTTTGATAAAGAAAGTTTCAAGTATCTAGGATCAATAATCCAAGGATATGGGGAGATTGATGATGATGTTATACACATATTGGAGTAGGGTTGATAAAATGAAAGCTTTCATCAGATTGTATTGTGCGATAAGAATATACCTCCAAGACTTAAAGGCAAATTTTACAAAGTGGTGGTCAAACTAGCTATACTGATGAGCCAAAGTATTAGGCGATAAAAAACTCACACATTCAGAAAATGAGAGTAGTGGAAATAAGGATATCGAGATGAATGTATGGGCATACTAGGCAAGATAGAATTAGGAATGAAGCTATTTGTGACAATGGGGGAGTTTCCTCTATGGTGGACAAGATAAGGGAGGCAGGATTGTGATAGTTTGGGCATGTGAAGAGGAGATGCACTGATGCCCCAGTGAGAAGGTGTGAGTAGTTGACTGTAGTGGGCATTAAGATAGGTAGAGGTAGGCTGAATAAGTCTTGGGGAAACGTGATCAGACAACACATGACTTACTTACATCTTACCGAGCGCATGACTCTAGATAGAAAGATATGGAGGTCAAAGATTAGGATTAAAGGATACTATGTAGTCAAAGTGTTTGTCCAGTTCCCTCCCATTTATTGTTATTATTACTCTTGCACTATCTTATTTCTTGAATTTTAGAATTTTATTTTCTTGCTTTAGTTATTATATTATTTATTGTTGCTACTATCCTGATTTCTATTATTTTCAGCATGGTTTTTTGAATACTATATTTTCTTTACACAGTTATTTTTCAATATTCTTTACTTGATTCGAAGGTCTATATAAACAACCTGTACCTTCACAACGTAGGAATGAGGCAGGGTAAACACAATCCTCACAGATCCCATTTATGAGATTATACTGGGTATGTTATTACTGTTGTCAGTCTTATAAATGTCCTATTAGAACTTTCCTTTCACTTTGGTAGGCATTATTATGACATGTAACACACGGAGTGAATCTATTAAAGGCTGAGGTGTTAACATGGCACCTGCAAGCTTCGATTGAAACATTGCGTGTATGTGTATATATATCGAAGAAATCATATAAATATTTTACCTGCCATATGAATAACAAAGGAGGTAATGGTTCCAATAGCAAAGGAACCAGGTGGTCTGTATGATTTTTTCTCGAAAGGCCGAAATAAAAGATATGTATTCTATTTTCTGAGAATTTTTCCCTTTTTCTCTTAACTAGCTTGTTCCTGAATTGTTGTATGTCTTTTTTTTGGTAATTGATTCTTGACCTTTTTGTCTAAATCTTTATTTAATATTGTTATTGATAAGTTATGGAGAGAATAACTTGTCTATTACTTAAAGATTACAATGATATAGATACAAGAGAATAAAGTTATGGTAACTAGATATTCAAATCCCTACAAATCAGCTATACTATCATATACACAACCATATATATATATATATATCTGTAGTGATTAATTAACACTTCCCTTCAAGCTCAAGCACATATGTTGATCATGTCCAGCTTGTTACAAAGATAATCAGCTTGAGTTTCATTTAATGCTTTTGTGAATAAATTAGCTAGTTGCTCTCCTATCTTCATATAGCCGGTGGAAATCAGGTTTTTTTGAATCTTCTCAAGAATAAAATGGCAACTAACCTCAATATATTTGATTCTTTTATGATACACGAATCTAAGGCAATATGAAGAGTAGATTGATTATCACATCGGAGTTTTGCTTGTGTATGATGCCTTTGGTCAATTTTTCTTTAAAAGATGATGTATCCATATAATCTCATAAGTAGATTGTGAAATAGCTTTGTACTTGGATTCTGCACTAGATTGAGTTACAACAATTTGCTTCTAACTCATCCGCGAAAGTAAGTTCCCTCCAATAAAAACACAATAGTCTGTAATCGATCTCCTATCAATTTTGAATCTAGGATAATCATCATCTACAAAACACTCAACGTGAGTATGACCGTGATTGTTATACAATATGCCAAGTCCTGGGGCTCTTTTCAAGTAACATAGCTTTCGAATGTTTGATCATAGGCGCAGACATGAACCGGGTAACAACAATTACTGCAAAAGCAATATCCAGATGAGTCATAGTAAGGCTGTTTAATTTTCCAACTAACCTATATTTCTTTGGATCATCAAAAAGATCATCATCATCTTTCATAAGATGCATTGGGAACCACCGAAGTACTGCAAGGTTTTGGCCACCAACTTTCCAGTGTATGCAAGTAGGTCAAGAATATACTTTCTTTGAGATCAAAAAATTTCCTTCTTACTTCTATTTACTTCTACTCCACATAAGTATCTCAACTGGACCAGATCCTTTTATGAAATGTCATGACCCGAGAGTAAACCCGGAACGTATTCACGGGACAAGGAACCCGAGAGGCCCCAAGTTGACCAATGGCATAAGCATACATCTAACTTTATTCATTATAAGTGGAAGACTAAACATAAAACATAGCAAAAATGTAAACGTGACATTGTATATCATGACATACGAAATAACTAGACATACACAGGCTGAGTACTACACACTCTTTGAAAGCCACTACTACATACGATGGGTTGATGGGACAACATCCCCAACTAACCTGACAAAACTAAAACAAAATAAGATCAAGGTCTGAACATATGGCCCTCGGAACATGAGGATTCACCAATAGGGGCTGATAGCTAACTTTGAATGGATTATTGAAAGGGATGAGCCTGAGAGCCAGAACCTGTATCATAAGATGATACATCATAGAAAGTATGCGGTCAGTACGTGGAATTTACCGAGTATGCAAGGTAAGTAAAATGGACATTTAAAAATATATAAAAGCTCATAAAACATCACAAGAGTAGGACAACATGCTCATGACATAAATATTGTAACATAACATATCGTAAGGCTCAAGGTTTTCAAAACATTCATAATACATTCGTACCATAGTCATAAGATAAAAGCTTCATTAAACCTGACTTGAGCCCATATACATAAACATAATCATGCATAAATCATGAGGAATAGTGGGAGGCTTCTCTTAACCGACATACCCCATATGAGCACACGTGGAGCCCCGACTTATAAACCTAGTCGGGAGACTGTTCGTATCTTGCCAAGGGTAAAACCATGAAAGTGTGAAATCACCATGAAGGGGGTCATTTGGGCCGGAGATAGTCACAAAGGAGGTCTCAACATAGCTACGATGGCACGTAGTTTATGAGATCCGGGGCAGAACCTGGGCCCTGAACCTACTCGGTGTTCGATACTACTCCCAAAACATATATAGTGCTCATAGTATATCATGCATGAGTTCATGGGCTAGTTAATTCATGATAATCATAAACATGCTTGTAAATACATGAACTAGCCATGAATCAAGGCCCGTGAGTCAGCCAAAACATAAATTCATAAATCATAGGATCCATGCCTACTTGTAGATCATACATGTAACTTGTAAATCCTAAAATCATGAAGGGTAATTGAATAAATTTCTATTTCAAATCATAAATCATGATTTGTTTGTAAATGTCAACAATTAGAGAGTAGATCATAAATCGATTCATCATAAATCATGCATAATTAGGCTTGATTTGGTAGAAATCAAAATCAATGAATTTATAATAGAAATTAATGGTAGAATCTGATCTAAATCCATAAAATATGATACATACTGTAAATCATAAAAACCCATTAGTAATTCATTAGTTTTTCTCAAAATTGAACTAAAAACCCTATAAGATTTTTGATAGATTTTCGTGAATTCATAGAGAATGGGCATGGGTGTGAATGAAACACCCATTTGGAACCTTACATATCTGGATGAGATTAGATTCTAAAGTTCTTGAATGCCCAAAGATGAATTGATAGGGAGAAACTTGAAAAATACCTTGATCTCTCTAAAAATTTTCTAACTTGCATGCATGGGTGAGAAGAATGAGTAATCTGAACTTAGCCCCATAAAAGGTCATTATTCATACCCAAAAATATCATAGTTTAGGACTTGAGAACTTAGAAAATTATGAAAAGGCCCATACTAATTCGCAGAAAATTAACTGCCACGAGGGTCCTAACGGATGACCTGACGACTCGTCCTCACGGCCACAACTCGTTACTTGGCTCGTCATGTAGACAGCCTTACCTCTTCATTTCTCACTCACCCCCTTCCCACGACTTGTCACATCCTTCAACGATTCATGGCCAGCTTCCATTAAGTGCACTGCCAACCCAACTTCCCTTGACCATGGCTGACTCCACGAGTCGTGAGGACTGACCACGACTCATGGTCAGGCCCGTGGTGACTTTAAAGTTCCATCCTTCAAACTTGGCCCAGTCCCTTACCATGAGTCACCCTACGGCTTGTGGTCCATCCTCACAGGTCACAGAACGACTCGTAGTCGTTTTGTGACGTAGTGCAAAATTTCCAATTTTCCCAGTTCAACGTGACCTAGTGTAAAATTTCCATTTTCCCTGTTTAACTCCCAGGTCCGATCCTTGGGCTCCTGGGGGTATAACAATATCTCCCCCTTAGGAATATTCATCCTCAAATGTTGGAAACAAGAAGAAAGTAGAAATAGGAAATTATCATACTCAAATACTAATCATTTAAACCAAAAACTAGCAGAATGACTACCTCTAATTCATATCACATAGCTGAACTGATCTCATGCTTCGCATACACATCCATACACATAAAAGAAACTTGAACACATGAACCGAACATGAAAACTAAATGGAGTCATAGAGAAAAACTGATACCTCAAGTCAGAATTGAGCCGATAGATAATAAGTTTGGGTATTTAGCCACTATATTCGCTTCGGCTTCTCATGTAGCTCCTTCAACATGTTGATTCCTCCATAACACCTTTACTGAAGCTACTTCCTTGTTCCTCAGCCTCCGAACCTGATGATCCAATATTTAAACTCGTACTTCCTCGTAGCTGAGGCTATCCCTTACACCAATGGTGTCCACCGGGACTACTAGGGTTGGGTCTCCCAAACATTTCTTCAATAGCCACACATGAAACACAGGATGCATGGAAGATAACTCTGAGGGTAAGTTTAAATCATACGCTACCTTACCAACTCTTTTCATAACCCGGTAGGGACTAACATAACGGGGACTGAGTTTTCCTTTCTTCCCAAACCGCATGACTCCCTTCATGGGAGATACCTTCAAAAATACCCAATCGTCAACTTTGAACTCCAAATATCTCCTCCTCACATCCGCATATGACTTTTGATGACTCTGAGCAGTTTTTAGCCTGTCCCTTATCAACTGAACCTTCACCATAGCCTCATGAACCAAATCTGGCCCTATCATAGCTACCTCACCAACCTCAAACCATCCAATGGGAGATCTACATCTTCGCCCATAAAGAGCCTCGAACGGTGCCATCTGGATGCTAGAGTGATAGCTGTTATTATAAGAAAATTCGATCAGGGGCAAATGATCACCCCAACTACCTTTACAGTCCATCATACCTGCTCTCAACATGTCGAGAGTTTGGATTGTTCATTCCACTTGGCCATCCATCTGCGGATAGAAGGTTGTATTGAGCTTAACTTGAGTCCCAAGCCCCTTCTGAAAAGATCGCCAAAATTGAGAGGTAAACTGAGTACCTTGGTCCGAAATAATAGAAAAGGGCACTCTATGTAGCCTAACAAACTCTTGAATATATATCTTGGCATAATCATCCGCCGAATCTGTGGTCTTCACCGGTAGGAAATGTGCAGCCTTGGTCAGTCTATCTACCACCACGCAAACAGAATCATATTGTCGGCGAGTACGAGGTAGGACTGTAATGAAATCCATATTAATATCTTCCCACTTCTAAGTGGAATTGAAAATATCCTGAAGTACGCCTCCCGAGCTTTGATGCTCAACCTTTACTTGCTGACAGTTCGGGCACCTGGCTATGAATTCTGCAATATCCTTCTTCATGCCATCCCACCAATATATTTCTCGTAAGTCATGATACATCTTTGTGGCACCTGGATGGATAGAATACCTGGATCCATGGGCCTCAGGCAATATCTGGCTCCTCAAATCATGGGAACACATAGGAGATCCTAGTATCGAAGCACATCATCTCCCTCTTGGAAGAAGAACTCCACCTTCTGACTTCGAACAACTTCCTTCAGCTTTACCAAAATTGGATCCTCATCTTGTCTAGCTTTCAAATAAGTCACCAAGGACTTTTCTGATCCGTTTTGCACAACAACAATGCCATCGGTTGAGTCGACCAACCTAACTCCTAACCTTGCAAGTCGATGGACCTCTTTGACCATCTCCTTCTTTTCCTCATCCATATGGGAAGCACTCTCCATAGAGAGCCTACTAAGTGTGTCCGCTACCACATTAGCCTTACCCGGATGGTAAAGGAAACTCATATCACAGTCTTTGAGCAGCACTAACCACCTCCTTTGCCGTAGATTGAGGTCTTTCTGTGTGAACACATATTGCAAGCTCTTGTGGTCCGTCAACACATCCACATGGACCCATACAAGTAATGTTGCCATATCTTCAATGCAAACACCACCACGGCCAATTCAAGAACGTGGGTTGGGTAATTCTTCTCATGGATCTTTAGTTGTCTAGAGGCATAGGCTATTACCTTCCCTCGCTGCATCAATACACACCTGAGTCCAATTCTCGAAGCATCTCAATACACCACAAAATCATTTGTACACTCGGGTAGGGTCAACATCGGTGCGGTAGTGAGTCGAGTCTTTAATTCTTGAAAGCTCTTCTTACAAGCCTCCGACCATTGGAACTTCACCTTTTTCTGAGTCAGCTTGGACAAAGGTGCTGCAATAGTTGAGAAACCCTCAACGAACCTTCGATAGTAACTAACTAAACACAAGAAACTTTGAATATCCGAGGGATTCACCGGTCTAGACCAATTCTTCACCGCCTCGATTTTTTGAGAATCTACCTTTATGCCCTCGCCTGATACTACATGGCCAAAAAATGCCACCGAGTTCAACCAAAACTCGTACTTGCTGAACTTTGCATACAACTGACGATCCTTGAGGGTCTGAAGTACTACTCTCAAATAAGCGGCATGCTCCTCCTTGCTCCTAGAGTATATAAGGATGTCATCAATGAACACAATCACAAACATGTCCGGATATTTCTTGAACACCCTATTCATCAAGTCCATGAAAGCTAAAGGAGCATTCGTTAGTCCAAAAGACATAACTACAAACTCATAATGTCCGTACCGCATCTTGAAGGCTGTCTTCGGAGTCATTTCGGGGCAAGCGGATCATTTAGGATGAAGAGGATGAGCTTCAAGAGAATGATTCGGGGTTCTTGCAGAGTGGAACCATGCAGTACCAAACACGAGATAGATCTTCCAGTACTTCTTGGTCGTGAATATCTGAACTGGTTGTTTGCTATTCATGAATTCTTGTTTAGGCAGTTCATACCATCCATACATAGTGTTTTGATCTAAGATTTCAATTCTTCTGTGTTTCAGCAGTAACATATTCTTCCATGGAGCTAAGGTCCGGGATATCACTCTCTCGAACTCGGAGTTGATGATACCCGGACCTAAGATCAATCTTGGAGAAACACTTGGCACCCTGAAGCTAGTCAAACAAATCATCAATCCTGGGCTAAGGATACCTTTTCTTAATGCTGACCTTGTTCAATTGCCGATAGTCGATGGACATTCGAAGCAAACCATCATTCATCTGGACAAATAACACTGGTGCACCACAAGGAGGCATGCTCGGTCTGATAAAGCCCTTATCTACAGGTCATTCAACTCCTTTAGCTCGGCTGGAGGCATGCTGTAAGAAGGAATAGATATAGGCTGCGTATCGGGTAGCAGGTCAATACCAAAATCACTCTCCCGGTCGGGAGGAACACCTGGAAAATCATCGGGGAAGACCTCTGGATACTCACGCACCACTGGGACTAACTGGATAGTCGGGGTCTCAGACTCGACATCCTTAACCTTGACTATATGAAACATGCAACTCTTAGAAATCATCTTCCTGGCTTTAATATATGAAATAAATCGACCTGCTGGTACCGCCGAACCACCCTTCCACTCCAAAGCTGATTCACCCAGGAAATGGAATTCCACCGCATGGGTCCTACAATTTACAGAAGCATAACACGCATACAACCAATCCATGCCAAGAATAATATCAAAGTTGGTCATGGTTAACTCTACCAGGTCTACGGAGATGACTTTATGCAATATAGTGACCGAGCATCCTCTATACACCCTCTAGCTACAACCGAGTCATCGACAGACGTAGAAATTGAAAATGGTTCTGATAGAGTCTCGGGACTAACTCCAAAGCTAATAGCAATTTAAGGGGTCACAAAAGACAAGGTATCTGCCAGATCTTGCAAAGCATAAGAATTAATATGAAAGACACGTAACATACCAGTGACCACATCCGAGGAGACCTCCTTCTCTTGACGGGGTTCTAAAGCATAAATCCTGTTTTGATGCTGACCGCTAGCTGAACTGGTCAAGGCACCCTGCTGAGGGGGACGTACTACTGGAGCGGCAAAACTAACTGCTGGCATATGGGCTCCACTGACCCTGATCTAGCTGAAGGGCAATCCCTCAGTCTGTGTTTGAGTTTGCCACACCGGAAACAAGTATCTGAGCCAACTAGGCACCTCTCGGGTGATTCTTGTTGCACCCTGCAAAAACTAGTAAAGTGCACTCCACGTGCATGCTATCCTGGCCTCTTGAATCTGAAGCCCTGCTCCTCCAATCCCCTCCAAATTTAGATAGCGTGCTAGCCGATGATGGGTATGGAACAATAGACCTGTGCAGGGACTTTTGACGCTGTCCACCCCCTGACCTGACCTGAAAAGTCCCTAACTATCAGTCTTGGCCCTCTTGGCCTCTCTCTGCCTCTGATATACTGACTCCATCTACTGAGCATGTAACAAAATATAGGGAAAATCTATATCCCGATGCAACATGGGGATCCTGCAGTCCTTATCCAAATAGTTTGCCACTCCATGTACAAAATGACTCACCTGAGCCCTCTAATCTTCCACGAACTTTGGAGCATACTTGGATAGACGGGTGAACTCCAAGGCGTACTCCTGCACAGATAAGTCACCCTGCTTCAAGTTAACAAACTCAGCCGCCTTTGGCTCTCTCATCTCCCGAGGGAAGAAACAATCCAAGAATGCTGTGTGGAACTCTTACCAACCGACAGGGCCTGCACCCACCACCCTAGCATCTCTCCATTGTTTGAACCATATGTGGGCCACCCCCTTAAGATGATAGGTGGACAAATCTACACAATCTCCACTGGTCACCCCATAACCTAGGTGATCTTCATAATCTCCTCGATTAAATCGTATGGATCTACATCCACCTTGGACCCAAGGAACTCCTTAGGGTTCATCCTTAAGAAGTCTCTAATCCAGGTCGCTGCCGCATTGCCATTCTGTGGAATATGCGCAACAGCCTGCTAGTTGACCTGAGTGGTCGAGGCCTGCGCTAACATTTGGATAGCCGCTCGAAACTCAGCGAGGGCAGTTGGCTCTGGTGCTTGGGGCTCCTGAACAGGTGGGGCCTGCTGATGCCCATGATCATTTCCATCTCTGTGGCCTTTACCATTTCTGTTTCTCCTTCCATTCATTCTTCTGGGATCCATGATTCTACAAACGCAAATAGCACAAATTAGAAGGATGGAAGGACCTTGTATCGCACGACAGAGATCATGAAATAAGGGAACATTTCATAAACGTCTCGTAGCCTCTTCGTTATAAGTGTGGAACACTTCACACCCATGAAAAAGACTCTACTCAACGCGGCTTTCAAATACCCTAGAACACTTCAAACCTAGCTTTGATACCAAGTTTGTCATTACTCGAGAGTAGATCCGGATCGTAAACACGGGACAAGGATCCCGAGAGGCCCCAAGTCAACCCATGACATAAGCATACATCTAACTTTATTCATTATAAGCAGAAGACTAAACATAAAATATAGTGTAAACGTAAACGTGACATAGCATATCATGACATGAAAAATCACTAGACATACACAGGCTGAGTACTACACACTGTCTGAAAGCCTCTACTACATACGATGGGTTGATGGGACAACATCCCCAACTAACCCGGCAAAACTGAAACAAAAGAACATCAATGTCTGAACATATGGCCCTCAGAACATGTGGAATCACCAACAGGTGATGATATCTAACTCTTAATGGACTACTGACAGGATGAGCCTGAGAGCTGGAACCTGTATCATAAGACGATACAACATAGAAAGTATACATTCAGTACATGGAATGTACCGAGTATGAAAATTAAGTCAAACAGACATTTAAAAATATAGAAAAGCTCTTAAAACATCATAAGAGTAGGACAACATGCTCATGACATAAATATCATAACATAATATATTGTAAGGCTCATGGTTTTCAAAACATTCATAATACGTTCGTACCATAGTCATAAGAGAAAACATTCATTAAACCTGACTTGAGCCCATATCATTAACATAATCATGCATAAATCATGAGGAATAGAGGGAGGCTTCTCTTAACCGACATACCCCATATGAGCACACGTGGAGCCCCGACTTATAAACCTAGTCGGGAGACCGTTCGTATCTTGCCAAGGGTAGAACCATGAAAGTGTGAAATCACCATGAAGGGGGTCATTTGGGCCGGGGATAGTCACAAAGGAGGTCTCAACATAGCTACGGTGGCACGTATTTATGAGATCCGGGGCAGAACCTGGGCCCCAAACCTAGTCGGTGTTCGATACTACTCCCAAAATATATATAGTGCTCATAGTATATCATACATGAGTTCATGGGCTAGTTAATTCATGATAATCATAAACATGCTTGTAAATACATGAACTAGCCATGAATCAAGGCATGTGAGTCAGCCAAAACATAAATTCATAAATCATAGGATCCATGCCTACTTGTAGATCATACATGTAACTTGTAAATCCTTAAATCATGAAGGGTAATTGAATAAATTTCTATCTCAAATCATAAATCATGATTGGTTTGTAAATGTCAACAGTTAGAGAGTAGATCATAAATCGATTCATCATAAACTATGCATAATTAGGCTTGATTTGATAGGAATCAAAATCAATGAATTTATAATAGAAATTAATGGTAGAATCTGATCTAAATCCATAAAATATGATATATAGTGTAAATCATAAAAACCCATTAGTAATTCATTAGTTTTTCTCAAAATTAAACAAAAAAACCAATAAGATTTTTGATAGATTTTCATCAATTCATAGAGAATGGGCATGGGTGTGAACGAAACACCCATTTGGAACCTTACATATTTGGATGAGATTAGATTCTAAAGTTCTTGAATGCCCAAAGATGATTTGATACGGAGAAACTTGAAGAATAGCTTAATCTCTCTAAAATTGTTCTAACTTGCATGCATGGGTGAGAAGAATGAGTAATCTTAAGTTAACCCCATAAAAGGTCATTAATCATAACCCAAAATGCCGTATTTTAGGCCTTAGGAACTTAGGGATTATTAAAAGACCCTTACTAATTCACATAAAATTTACTACCAAGGGGGGGGGGGGGGTTTCCTAACGGACGACCTGACCACTCATCCTCACGGCCATGACTCGTTACTTGGCTCGTCATGTACACTGCCTTACCTCTTCATTTCTTACTCACCCCCTTCCCGCGACTCTCACCATGACTCATCACCTCCTTCAACGAGTCTGTGGTCAGCTTCCATTAAGTGCACTGCCAACCCAACTTCCTCAGCTTACTTCCCTTGACCGCGGCTGACTCCACGAGTCGTGAGGACTGACCATGACTCGTGGTGAAGCCCCAGGTCACTTTAAAGTTCCATACTTCAAACTTCGACCAGTCCCTTACCACGAGTCACCCTACGGCTCGTGGTCTATCCTCACGGTTCACAAAATGACTCGTTCTGTGACCTGGTGAAAAATTTCCAATTTTCCCCATTTGAACTCCTAGATCTGATCCTTGGGTTCCTTGGGTATAATAGAAATCTAGGATGTAGGAAAGATGTGA
This sequence comes from Datura wrightii, assembly GCA_035772735.1. Classification (NCBI taxonomy): domain Eukaryota; kingdom Viridiplantae; phylum Streptophyta; class Magnoliopsida; order Solanales; family Solanaceae; genus Datura; species Datura wrightii. Next base: position 12,548,853 of record JASDFA010000003.1, read on the forward strand.
GGGAAGATATCCTCGTATAATCATGTAACACCCTAAAACTTTCCTAGAACAAACTCAGACTCAACATATTGAACCAGAAAAGTTTACCTCAGACGACCAGATAATGGGTCGTTGGTAGTACCAACGGACCATTCTAAGTGTCATTGGTTACGTTGCCAGGTTACCTGCCCAAAACCAACGGGAAGTCCAACGAGTCTTCAATAGATCCAACAACCCATTATAGAAATTCATTAGATGGTTTCCAGTGAGTGCCGAAATAAAACCCAGAAGCAATGAGTGGAACTAACGGCTGGTTGTTCCTATCAACGAGCCATTGCCTCCACCTGTAGCCAAGCCTCAAGTCCTAGCAGTGTTGACATTGAGTTGATGCAACGACCTGTTGGTACTACCAATGAGTCATTGCATTGCCCGTTGTCTTAGGGCCTAGATTCCCCTACCAGTGAGAATGAGAGGTACCAATGGCCTGTTGGTTCACCCAACGAGTAGTTGTATCCTCCCGTGGTCCCATTCCATTTAGCTTAGTTTTTGGACCCAGGACCAATGATTGTTTCCAACAGGCCGTGGTTTAGACCAACGACCCGTTATGAGGCCTGTTGGATCATGTCGGGAGATTTTCCAAATTTTCTTCCAGGATTATTGTAGTAATTTTCCAGATTTTTAATCCCTAAAGTATGTCATTTTTGGTAATATTCAGGGGATTTATAGGGGTAATCGATGTTCAAACCTCATTCCTCTCATTCCCTCAAAGTCAGAACATAGAAATAGTCAGGAAGCACAAAGCAGGGCAAGGGTTTTGATTTCTTCCTCTCCGAATTTCTCAAGGATTTTCTCACGAATTCTTCACCAGGTATATGGGAATTTAGCAAGGGAATTGTCCTTCCCTTGTGCCCCAAAATCCATCTAAACTTTCTTATCAGTTCTAAGCTCTGAGTTTTCAAATGTGAGTAAATTATCAGTCAGATTCCGTCTATATCATGTGAATGTTGTTCATGTTAATTGTTGCTCTATTTTCACTATCTAGTGATCACGTTGATACTTGTTCCTATTCAGATGGTTTTAGCCCTAGTTCTTGAATACAGTAAATTAGTCTTGCATAATTGATTAGTTATTCATGTTTCTTGATTCTATCAATGTTGGAATACCCATATTATTAATATCAGTTGAATTTCCAGTCAGTTGCATGCTAGTCCAGTTTCAATCAAAATGTTTGTATCTTCAGTATTTTTAGAAATGTCAACTGATCAGTTTGACTATAGTCAGTTCTTGAGGTGTCAGTAATGCCGCCCAGTTATCAGATATTAGTTATCAGTTTCAAGTTATCAGATACCAATTAGTTCTATAGATGGTTACGACGCTTCTAGATAAGTAGCTTTGGCTAGTCTTAGAAAATCAGTTACAGAATCCGGTCTGATAAGACTCTTAGAGTACTTCCAGATAAGTATCCCTGTCTTAGTCTTAGGCCCTAGTTTCTAGCTATCAGCTTGGTAGTAGTAGTCATGTTAGGACTATCTAGTGGTAGTAGGACTTAGCACCGAGCAGACCGGGGTTCCAGCGCACCCAGGTTCCCAGAACTACGTTGCCACCATAGGTTATTTAATTGGCCCAACGGCCCCAGATTTGTGATCACCTAGTTTATTCCTTTATACCCTGGCAAGGTCTATTGGGTCCTATTGATGGGGCGTATACATCGAACTCCACGTTTAGCTTATGTGGTTATATGTCGGTTAAAGACTCTCCCACTAGTAAGTATAGTTTCAATTTAGCTCGGTCTAGTATCTAAGATCTAGCACATGTCTATGACCACCAGTCAGGGTCACTATTGAACATATCAGTTATACTTCAGTTGTATCAGTTTTCAGTATTTCAGTTGGTCATTACATGTCATTACAGTTCAGCTACTTGTTCTTTCATCCTTATTATATCTCTGGCTTACTCAGTACATTCAAAGACTAATACATACCTTCTATGTTGTATCATTTCATGATGTAGGCACAGGTTCTCAGTCTTAGCATCCTCAGTAGTTTCCCTTAGACTATACCAACAGTAGCATTTGGTGAGTCCTCATCTTTCGAGGACGATATTTATTTTCAGTTAGTCACTTTTTGTTAGACTTTAGAGTTAGCCGGGGGCTTGTCCCAACAACTCATCATTTAGTAATCGGCTTTCAGACATAGACACAGATATTCAGTATTGTATTTCAGATGTATTGACTTTTGTTAAATCAACATTTTTAAATGGGTTCTTTTATTTAAAGCTTCCGCTTATGTTTACTCAGTGTACCAGTGTTATGATAGACCATGGGTTGGCTTGGGGTTATTTGTGAACTCAAAGTACCGTGTCTCATCCAGGGTATAGACTCGGGTCGTGACATACTTGGTATTAGAGCACTCGGTTTAGAGTATCCTAGGATGTCTGAGAGCTGCGTCAAGTAGAGTCCTTTTTATGGGTGTGAAGTGCGCCACACTTATGATGGGGAGGCTATGAGACGTTATTAGGAAAACTCCTTTTTGTTCATACTCCTTATCATGTATTGAAATTAATTCTAGAAACGTCCTCCTAACTCATGCTTTATTTCGTTTCAGTGAAACTATGCCTCCAAGTCGAGGAAACAAAAGAAGGGCTGGCAAAGGTAACCGACCTGCCCCACCAGCTCCAGCAGCCCCTCAGGATGATCAAGCGTCCTCAGCAGAATTCAGAGCGGCAATCCATCTGCTTGCTTAGATAGTGACTAATCAAGTGAACCAGCAGGTGGTTCCGGTGAACACTAATGGATCCGCAGCAGCTGCCAGGGTTCGGACTTCACCTGAATGAACCCCTAGCCTTTCATGGATCCAAGGTGGGTGAGGACCCACAGGAGTTTGTAGTGCGGAAGATCACCCAGATTATTGGTGTTAGATCCACAGAGAGTGCTGATATGGCCGCCTATCAGTTGAAAGGGTTGGCACAGATTTGGTACGATCAGCGGAAGGAAGGGAGACCAGCAGGAGTAGAGCCGGTAGAGTGGGAAGAGTTCACGACGACATTCCTAGACAGATTCTCCCCCCGGGAGTTTAGGGAGGCTAAGGTCACAGAGTTCATGTACTTAAAATAGGGTAATAGGACCATGGAGGAATATGCATTGTAGTTCACGTGGTTGTCAAGGTATGCTCCAGAGATGGCAGCGGAGCCAATGGATCGCATGCTTAAATTCGTTAACAGAGTATCAAACCTGGTACTTAAGGAGTGGATAACCGCGATGCTCATTAAGGACATTGACGTCTCCAGACTCATCGTTCATTCCCAACAGATTGAGGCAGAAAAGTTGAAGGATATGGAGTGGGAGAACAAGGGGGCTAGAACTGGTCAATCAGATTATGGCCACAAGAGATCCGGCGGCAGTAGTCGCCCACAGAAGCAGGAACAGAGGGCTCCAATGCCCATTTCAGCCAGCACCCTTACTTTCTGTTCTCGCAAGGATCGTAGGGTGGAGCCTCTGGCTCTCAGTCCTAGAGTCACAACGCCAACAACCACTACCTAGCTTGTCCTTAGTGTGGCAAGAACCATCCAGGTGAATGTCTTCTGGGCAAAGAGGGTTTCTTTGGATGCAGACAACTAGGTCACAGGCTAAAGGAATGTTCGTTAGCAGGATGGGGGAGATCACAATCTACCACTTCAGTAGTGTCACGACCCGAACGTACACCCGGATCGTAGACACGGGACAAGGAGCCCAAAGAGGCCCCAAGACAACCCATGGTATGAGCATACATCTAATTCAATCACATGAGCGGTAGACTTAGCATAAGGAAAACGTAATTATGACATAATAAAGGAGAAATCCAGTTAAAGATTCATACATAACGACTGATCACAACATGTAGTCTGGAAAGCCTCTAATCATGAAAGACGGGCTGATGGGACAATTGCCCAACTAACCCAATAATTCAGAAGTTGAAAGTAAAGCATAGAGTCCGAACATATGGCCCTAGGAACATGAGGACTCAAAAAATAGCTGATAACAACCTAAGAAGCATTACTGTGGAGGGTGATCATGAGAGCCGAAACCTGTATAATGAAACGATACAACATAGAAAGTATGCGTTCAGTACGTGGAATGTACTGAGTATGTAAGGTAAGTAAAATGTACATTTAATATATATATATATATATATATATATATATATATATATATATATAAACTCATAAATAATCATAAGAGTAGGACATCATGCTCGTATCGTGAATCATCATAAAACATCATAAGGCCCAAGGTTTTCAAAACATTCGTAATGTAAACATAATCATAATCATAAGGAAAGAGCTTTACTTAACAAGACTTGATCCAAAATACATAATCATAATATGCATAAATCATGGGAAGAGTGGGAGATTCTCTTAACCGACAGACCCCATAAGAGCACACATGAAGCCCGACTCACAACCCTAGTCTGGAGGGTGTCCGTACCTTGCCAAGGGTAGAACCATGAAAGTGTGATATCACCATGAAAAAGGGCCGTTTGAGCCAGGGAAGGTCATGAAAGGGGTCCCAACATACCTACGATGACACGTAGTTTCTGAGATCTGGGACGTAACCTCAGCCCCGAACCTACTCGGTGTTCGATACTACTCCCAAAACATATATAGGTGTTCATAGTTTAACATGCATGGATTCATGGGCTAGTTGAATCATGATAATCATAAACATAATTTTTCATACGTGAACTAGCCATGACATAAGGCCCGTGAGTCGGCCAAAACATGATTCATGATTCATAAGGTTCATACATACTTGTAAATCATGCATATAGCTTGAAATTCATAAAATCATGATTGGTAATAGATTAAATACATAATTTAACTCATAATTCATGCCGAGCTTGTATATATCAATAATGAAAAAGTAGATCATAAATCGATACATCATGGGTCATGCATAATTGGCTTGATTACATAAAAATCAAAATCACTGACCATATGAATAATTTAAATAATAAAACTGATCAAAACCCATAGGATATGATAAGATTCTAAAATCATAAAACCCATTAACAAATCACTATTCTTTTATATAAATCAACTTTGAAACCCCATGATTTTTATTAGAAATTTTAGTAAAATCATAGAGGAGGGGAATGGGTACCTTACATACCTGGAACAACTGATTCTTAACCTCCCTTGAATGCCCAAGAAGAAATTGAAAGGAATTGGGGAAGAAAATCTTGAATCACATTTTGATCACCCCTCTAAACTCTTACATGCATTACTGAAGGCTTAGAATAGATCATCCTCCTAAAAACCCACCTTTCATAAGCTAAAACGACGTAGTTTAGGGTCTTAGAACATGAAAAAGTAAAAAACGCCCTTAATGATCTACCCTAAAAACTGGACGGGTTGAACTAATGGACGGAACTAACGGGTCGTTGGAACTAAGGACGACCCGTTTTGTTGCTCATCGTCTGCACTGCTATAGCTTACTTCCGGAACTGACCAACAGACGAACAGGACGACTCGTCCTCTGAAACAATGAATGGTTACATCGTCCGTTGTTTGCTCTTCATAAAATCTGAACCTGCTTACCACGAGCCTTACCACAACTCAACTCATGGTTTCTTCCAAAGAGTCGTGGTCTTGATCCGTCATTTACACTAAAATCCTTGGCATCCAAACAACGACCAGTGATAATGGGTCGTTACATCTCACAATGAATTGTTGGTATACCCGTTGTATCCATCTGCTGAAATCCATGTTTCACCACGACTAAAAAGGACGGCCAGTTGTATCTCACAATGGGTTGTCATACCACTCGTTATCTCCACTGCCACCAATACTCCCCTAACCAACGACTGCATATAATGACTTGTGGTTTGATACTATGAGTCGTTCCTTGGCCCGTCCTCTGCAAAATTTTCCCAATTTCTGTAGTTTTCAACTTTTAACTTCTGGGTATATTCTTAAGCACATCAAGGGTATTACAAGCAGCCCCAACAGGCTGTCTAGTTTAGGAGGTTAATACTTTAGGTATGGATGACGGTCAGTTCCAAGACCACTTTTATGATTTGTCCTCTCGTCAGGATTAGGAGAGCTCACTTGATGTGGTCATGGGTATGTTACATCTCTTCCATCTAGATGTGTATTCCCTATTAGATCCAGGAGCCACACTATCATTCATGACTCCCTATGTAGCTGTCAAGTTTGAAATCAGTCCTGAAGTCCTCTCAGAACCATTCTCAGTCTCTACCCCAGTTGGTGAGTCAGTTAGAGCCAGCCGAGTATATAAAAATTGCCCAGTCTCAATATTGAGTAAAGTTATTCCAGCTGATCTAGTAGAGTAAGACATGGTCGATTTCGAACTCATTCTTGGCATGGGTTGGCTACACTCCGGTTATGCCTCAGTTGATTGCAGAACTAGAGTCGTCAGATTTCAGTTTCCAAAATGAGCCAGTTCTTGAGTGGATGGGTAGTAGTTTCGTACCTAAGGGTTGGTTTATTTCCTACTTTAACGCAAGGAAGCTCATTTTTAAAGGGCTCATCTATCACCTAGTTCGGGTCAAAGATTGCAGCTCTGAGACTCCAACTCTCCAGTCAGTTCCAATTGTTAGCGAATTCCTTGACGTGTTTCCTAAAGATCTTTCTGGAGTCCCTCCCCAACAGGAAATAGATTTTGGCATAGACCTTCTTCTAGACACTAAGCCTATCTCCATTCCTCATTATAGAATGGCTCCAGGCTGAGCTTATAGAGTTGAAGGAGCAGCTAAAGGACCTTCTTAATAAGGGTTTCATCAGGTATAGCATCTCTCCATGGGGTGCTCCAGTGTTGTTCGTGCGAAAGAAAGACGGTTCTCTCAGGATGTGTATCGACTACCATCAACTGAACAAAGTTACAGTTAATAACAACTATCTCCTACCCAAGATTGACGACTTGTTTGATTAGCTTCAAGGAGTAGGTTGTTTTTCCAAGGTAGATCTCAAGTTGGGGTATCATCAGTTTAGAGTCAGAGAATGTTACAGAATGGATCCAGCTAAGCTTAAGGAGTTGAAGGAGTAGCTAAAGGACCTTTTTGATAAGGGGTTCATTAGGCCCAACATCTCTCTATGGGGTGCTCCAGTGTTTATCGTGAGAAAGAAAGGCGGTACTCTCCGGATGTGTATCGACTACCGTCAACTGAACAAAGTTACAGTTAATAATAGGTATCTCTTACCCAGGGGAGCCAGTTGTTTTCCCAAGGTAGATCTCAAGTCGGGGTATTATCAATTTAGTGTCAGAGAATGTGACATACCGAAAACAACCTTCAAAACTCGGTATGATTATTATGAATTTGTGGTTATGTACTTTGGAATAACTAATGCCCCTGCAGCTTTCATGGACCTGATGAACAGGGTTTTCAAGCAGTATCTAGACATGTTTGTCATTTTATTCATTGATGACATTCTGGTATACTCCAGAAATGAGGAAGAACATGCTAACCGTTTTAGAATAGTTCTACAACTGCTAAGAGACCACCAGTTGATCGCTAAATCCAGAAAATGTGAATTCTAATTGAAGTCTGTGACTTTCCTTGGTCACGTGGTCTCAGCTGAGGATATTTAGGTAGATCCTCAAAAGATAGCAGCGGTGAAAGACTAGCCAAGACCTACTTCCCTAACTAATATTAGAAGTTTCTTGGGTCTAGCCGGTTATTATCAATGATTCATAGAAGGATTCTCCTCTATAGCATCTCTTCTGACTTAGCTAACTCAGAAAAAGGTGATGTTTCAGTGGTCAGATGCATGTGAGAAGAGTTTCTAGGAGTTGAAGAATCGACTCACTACTGCTCCAATTTTAACCTAACCAGAAAGAATAGAGGGGTTCGTGGTATATTATGACGCTTCTAGAGTTGGGCTCAGTTGCATTCTGATGCAGCGGGGGTAAGGTGATAGCTTACGCTTCTAGACAGCTCAAGGTTCATGAAAAGAACTATTTCGACTCATGGTCTTGAATTGGCAGCAACGGTGTTTGCTTTAAAGATATGGAGGCATTACCTCTATGGGGTTCACGTGGATATTTTCACCGACCACAAGAGCCTTTAGTATGTGTTCAATCAGAAGGACTTGAATCTTCGTCAGAGTAGGTGGTTGGAGATATTAAAGGATTACGACATGAGTGTGCTATACCACCCAGGGAAGGAAAATGTGGTGGCTGATGCCCTAAGAAGAATGTCCATGGGGAGCGTTGCTCATGTTGAAGAGGGCAGAAAAGAACTAGCGAAAGATATTCATAGGTGTCACGACCCGAGCAAAGGCCCAGATCACAACACGGGACAAGGAGCCCCGAGAGACTCCAAATCGACCCATGGCATGAACATACATCTAACTCAACCGATAAAACTGAAGAATCAACAAGATAATCATACCGGAAGTCTAAATTAAACATAACAACAGAATACACAATCTGAAGTTGGATACATCCTTTGTCTAAAAAGCCTCTAAACATGACGAGTTGATGGGACATGACCCAACTAACTCAACAAAGCTGAAACTGAAAAAATATAAAGGAAATTCGATTAAGTCTAGTCCTCGGGAGATGAGGACTCACAGCAGCGTAAGGTGCTTACTCTGAAGACTGAGTATGAACGGGGCTGAACCTGAGAGCCGGATCCTGTATCATGAAACGATACAACATATAGTATGCGGTCACTATGTGGAATGTATCGAGTATGCGAGGTAAGTAAAATCATTTAAAGACAATGCATAATGTTAAACATGAACATTTAGAATCTGAGAGTAGGGCTTGCGTGCCTTCATTCATAAATCATGATCTCATCATAACTGAATCGATTGACTCAAAGTTAAAATCTGATAGTCATGAATGAAACTGAACATTGAGTCAAACCTATTTTAGAACATATATAGATATAGAAATCTCATGAATGATAAACATACATAACTGAAATCATGAGGAACAATGGGAGACTCTTCATTTAACCGACATACCATGATAGAGCTTACGTGGTCCCAACTATCACACTCAAGTGGGTAGAGCCGTCCAAAGACTTCCTAGGGCTAGGGACGATACCATGATATCGATATCAAGCTCATGGACCAATAAGACCGGGGATAGCCCACATGGGAGGTCCCGAAGTAATAATATATATAATAGTATAAACCTACGTTGGCACGTAGTTCTAAGGCATAAGATGATCGACCCTTAGCCTACTCGGTGCTAGACACTACTCTAAAAAGCATGCATATGCTATATATCATTATTCAATGAAGCTCAACATCGTCTATTGACGAAGCTCAATAATCAAATACATCTCAAATATGAAATCATGCATATGAGAAGCTTTCGCTCAAACCATTCCACAAGCTGAAGGATAATTAGGAGTCTTCGCTCAAAAACCATGTGGTAAGCTTGATTCGGAAAATCATAATTCATACTTTAAACATGTGGGCATTGGCCAAATCTTTATCATGTTTGAAAATACTCAATTCACATTGAAAATATGATTATAAACATGGGTAACATGAAAACACGCTTTTCATCATATTATCTCATCATAATCATACATTCATCTCAAATCTCTTCTCTCATGAACTTTTCATCAATGGGCTTTTTAATTCATAAAACATGAAACATGCTTTTCAATTGAAAAAAATATAAAACCTGCCCATGCTTCATAATTTGATAGTGGAACATATTTAAATTATACCCATGTAGAAAAATTAGGCATATCATGCATTGGGTTAAAACCCCATAGGGTAGACATAGAAACTTCATGATTTAGAGAGGGATAAGGCATGGGTGTGAAAGAATTCACTCATTCATAACCGTACATACATGTTGGTAGCTGATTCTTACACTTCTTTAAATGCCCAGTATGAATTTAATAGAAATTGAAGAACGCTAAGCTTGATCACCATCTCTCACCTTCTACCTTGCATGCATGAATGAATATGGCCTAAAATGAACTCAACCCCTTTAAGAGTCATCATTCATAAATCAAAACAACGTAGTTTAGGCCTTAGGAACTTAGTAATGATGGAAAAACCCTTACTAAATTCGCAGAAAATAACTGCCAGTTGGTCCCAGCGAGGAACCTAACAACTCATCATCATAGGCCACAATTCGTGGAGTCGTTTGTCAGGTACACTGCTTATCAGGTCTTCAAGGCTCCTCACCGGTGACTTAACAATTCGTCACTAACCGTGGTCACCACTCATCCTGTACACTGCCTCTGATTCTTACCTTGCTTCATACTGCTGCTCACGACCCTCCCCACGAATCGTGGTGACTGACCACGACTCATGGGGTCCTTCCGTTAAGTCCACTGCCATCCATTTCCTCTTGTCTCAATCACCACTGCCCACGACTGACCTAACGACTCGTGTGGCCTGAAGACGAGTCGTGGTCACGTCTGTGGGGAGGCAACCTCCCAAATTTCAAATTCTTCTCCTGGGCCTCACCACAAGTAAAATCACGACTCATGGCCTGCACCAACGGGTCACCTCACGACCCATTCTGTGATCTGATGCCAAATTTTTATTTTTTCTCCATTTCAACTCCTGGGTCAGATCTTTGGGCTTCTAGGGTATAACAATATCTCCCTCTTGGGAACATTCGTCCTTGAATGTTGGAAAACACACAGAAAAGTAGAGAAATGCAATTATCATATTCAAAATTTCGATCATTTAAACTGAAAACTGACGAAATGACAATCTCCGATTAAAACTATATAGCTGAACTGTATTCACGAATCATACATACATCCATATAAAAAAACATGGGCACAAGAACTGTTCATGAAAACTAAATAGGATTTTAGGGAAAAACTGATACCTCAAACTAGAACTGAGTTTGTACGGAATAAATATGGGTATCTAGCCATCATATCCACTCTTGCTTCCCATGTAGCTCCCTCGACATGATGATTCCTCCATAACACTTTGACTGAAGATACTTCCTTGTTCTTAGCCTTCGAACCTGACGATCTAGTAACTTCACTGGAACCTCCTCATAACTGAGGCTACCTTTCACACCAACACTGTCCATCGAGACAACTAGAGCTGGATCACCCAACCACTTCTTTAAGAGTGATACATGGAATAAAGGATGCACATAAGCAAATTATGAGGGCAACTCCAATTCATAATCCACCATGCCAACACGTCTCACTATCTTGTGCGGGCCAACATTGTGGGGACTAAGCTTCCCCTTCTTTCCGAACCTCATCACTCCCTTTATGGGAGACACCTTCAAAAATACCCAATCATCAACTTCAAATTCTAATTCCCTTTTCCTCACATCAACATAGGACTTTTGGCACTCTCTGCAGCTTTCAACCTATCCCTTATCAACTGAACCTTCTCCATAGCCTCCTGAACCGAATCTGGTCCTATCATCGCCGCTTCATCAGCCTCAAACCAACTAATGGCAATCTACACCTTCGCCCATAGAGAGCCTTGAACGGTGCCATCTGGATACTGGAATGATAGTTGTTGTTGTATGTGAACTCGATAAGAGGCAAATGATGATCCCAACTACCTTTGAAGTCAATCACGCATGCTCTCAACATGTCCTCGAGAGTCTGAAATGTCCACTTCGCTTGACCATCTGTCTACGGGTGAAACACAGTGCTGAGTTTAACCTGAGTACCAAGTCCTTTTTGAAATGACTTCCAAAACTGAGAGGTAAATTGGGTACCTCTATCTGATATGATGGAAAAGGGCACTCCATGCAATCAAACTAGCTCCCGAATATATAGTTTGGCATAATCTTCCACCGAATCTGTGGTTTTGACAGGTAGAAAATGAGTGGCCTTGGCCAACCTATCTACCACAACCCAAATGGAGTCACATATTGATCTCCTCCCATTTTCAAGTAGGAATACTAATATCCTAAAAGCACGCCTCCCGACCTCTGATGCTCAACCTTTACTTACTAATAGTTCGGACACTTAGCTACGAATTCTGTGATATCCTTCTTCATGCCATTCCACCAATAGAATTCCCATAAGTCACGGTACATCTTGGTGACACCGGGATGGATAGAATACCTAGACCCATGAACCTCGTGCAACATTCGGCTCCTCAAGTCATCCATATCCGAAACACATAACCGACCCTGGTATTGAAGCACACAATCTCCCCCTTTGGAGAAGACCTCTACTTTCTGATTCTGAACGGCTTCCTTTAACTTTCTGAAAATCGGGTCTTCATCTTGCCTAGACTTTACATCAATCACCAAGGATGATTTTGATCTGTTCTAAAAAATAACACCACCATCGGCCGAGTCAACCAACCTAAGTCCAAACCTTGCGAGTTGATGCATATTCTTCACCAACTCCTTCTTCCCCTCATCCACTTGGGACACACTCTCCATAGAGAGCCTACTAAGTGCGTCCGCTACTACATTGCCCTTACCTAGATGGTAAAGGACACTCATATCATAGTCCTTGAGTAGCTCGAACCACCTCCTTTGCCGAAGATTGAGATCCTTCTACGTAAACACATATTATAGACTCTTATGGTCCGTAAACACATCCACGTGGACCCCATACAAATAATGTCGCCATATCTTCAAGGCAAATATCACCGCGGCCAATCCAAGGTCAAGGGTCGGGTAATTCTTCTCGTGAACCTTTAGCTTTCTGGAGGCATATGCTATAACTTTCCCATGCTGCATCAATACACACCCAAGTCCAATCCTTGAAGCATTGCAATAAACCACGAGCCCATCGATACCATCAAGAAGGGTTAACATCGGTGCTGAAGTAAGTCGAGTCTTGAACTCTTGGAAGCTTATCTCAAAAGCCTCCGACCATTGGAATTTCACCTTCTTCTGGGTCAATTTAGTTAACGGTGCTGCAATAGATGAGAAACCCTCAATGAACCTCCGATAGTAGCCGGCTAAACCCAACAAGCTCTGAATATCTGAAGGATTTCACTGATCTAGGCCAATTATGTACCGCTTCTATTTTTTGAGAATCCACCTTTATGCCCTCACTTGATACCACATGGCCCAAAAATGCCGCTGAGTTCAACCAAAACTCACACTTGCTGAATTTGTCATATAATTGACAATCCTTGAGAATCTGAAGCACTATTCTCAAATGAGCTGCATGCTCCTCCTCTCTTCGAGAGTATATCAGGATGTCATCAATAAAAACAATCACAAACATATCTACGTATGGCTTGGACACCCTGTTCATCAAGTCCATAAAAGATGCAGGAGAATTCGTTAGTCCAAAAGATATAACTACAAACTCATAATGACCATACCGCGTCCTAAAGGCTATTTCCGGGATGTGCTCTCCCGAACTCTGAGGCGATGAAACCAGGATCTGAGATCTATCTTTGAGAAACACTTGGCACCCTGAAGCTGGTTGAATAAATCATCAATCCTGGTTAGAGGATACCTATTTTTGATTGTGACTTTGTTATATTGCCGATAATCAATACACATCTGAAGCGAACCATCTTTCTTTCGGACAAAGAAAACTAGTGCACCCTATAGGGACTTGCTCGATCTAATGAAACCCTTATCTAACAGGTCCTTCAAATGCTCCTTCAACTCCTTTAGCTTGCCTGGGGCCATTCTGTAGGGAGGAATAGATATAGGCTACGTGTTGGGAAGAAAGTCAATACCAAAATCAATCTCCCACTCGAGAGCGATTCTCGGTAAATCATTAGGAAAGACCTATGGATACTCACATACTACTGGGACAGACTGGACAGTCGGGGTCTCGAACGTCGCATCCTCAACCCTAACTAGATGGTACACACAACCCTCAAAAATCATCTTTCTGGCCTTAAGGTAGGAAATGAAACGACCTACAGGCACAGCTGAACTACCCTTCCATTCTAAGACTGGCTCACCCAGAAATATGAACTCTACTGCCCAAGTTCTACAATTAACTGAGGCATAACATGCAAATAGCTAATCCATGCTGAGGATAACATCAAAATTGGTCATGGCTAACTCTATCAAATCTGTTGAGCTGACTTTATGAAGGACTGAGACCGGGCAACCTCTATATACCCGTCTAGCTATAACTGAATTAACTACTGGAGTAAAGACTGAGAAGGGTTCTGAAAAGACTTTGGGACTGACTCTGAAGCTACTGGCCACATAAGGTGTCACAAAAGACAAGGTATCCCCCGGATCTAGCAAAGCTTAAATATCAAGATGGAAAACTCGTAAAATACCAGTGACTACATCCGGGGAGACCTCCTGCTCCTGGTGGGGTGCTAAGGCATAGAATCTGTTCTGGGCATGACCACAACCTGTGCCAGTGTCATGACACAAATGTACACCCAGATCGTAGACGTGGGACAACATGCCTAGAGAGACCCTCAGTCCACTTATGGCATGAGCATGCATTCAATTCAATCACATAAGCGGAAGACTTAGCTTAAGGAACGTAATCATAACATAGCATTAGGGAGAACACTACTATACTTATAAAATAAGGAGAAATACAACTTGTATTCTGATAAGCCTCTAAACATGAAAGGCGGATTGATGGTCCAACTCCCCAACTAATCCAACATCCCTAAACTAAAAGGAATAACATAGAGTATGAACATACGGCCCTCGAAACATGAGAGCTCACCAATAAGCTGATAAAGACCTTGGAAGCACTATTGAGGAGGATAAGCCTGTGAACCGGGACTTGTATCATAAGATGATACAATATAGAAAGTATGCGGTTAGTACGTGGAATGTACTGAGTATGCAAGGTAAGTAAAATAGACATTTAAAACATATATGAAATTCATAAATTATCATAAGAGTAGGAAGTCATGCTCGTATCTTAAATCATAATCACATATCATATCTCTCAAGGTTTTCAAAATGTTCGAACATAACGTAATCATAATCATAATAGAAGAGGTTTACTTTAGATGACTTGAGCAAACATACATAATTGTAACATGCATAAATCATGAGGAATAGTGGGAGATTCTCTTAACCGACATACCCCAGATGAGAGCACATGAAGCCCGACTTGTAACCCTAGTCGGGAAGGTGCTCGTACCTTGCCAAGGGTAGGAACCATGAAAGGCGTGATCACATATGAAAAGGGCCATTTGGGCCAGGGACAGACATGAAAGGGTCCCAATATACCTACGGTGGCATGTAGTTCGTGAGATTCGGGACTTAACTTGAGCCCCGAACCTACTCGGTGTTCGATACTACCTACAATACATATATCGTGCTCATAATAATACATATATGAGAAATCATGATAATCATAAACATTCTTAAACATATATGAACTAGCCATGACTTGAGGCCCGTGGGTTGGCCAAAAACATAATTCATGATTGATAAAATTCATACATACTTGTACATCATGCATATAGCTTGAAATTTATAAGTTCATAGTAGATAACATAATAAATTCATAAATAAATTCATGATTCATGCTGGGCTTATCAAAACACCAACGGATCAATAGATTAAATCGATTCATCATTAGGTATGCATAATCAAGCTTAATTGTTTATAAATTCAAAATCAACAATATTATAATCAATTTAAATCCCAGAAGATGATCAAATCAGTAGATTATGATAAGATTTCAAAATCACAAGACCCATAATTAAACAATTTAATTTTATACAAATCAATTACAAAACCCCATGAGTTTTTTGATAATTTATAAGTAAAATCATAGAGTAAGAGCATGGGTGTGGAAGGATCCACCCATTGATGACCTTACATACCTGGAAACACTGATTCTTAATCTCCCTTGAAAGCCTAAGATGGAATTTAGAGAAATTAGGGAAGAAGACCTTGAATCACCTTCTAGACTCCTCTCTATACTCTTGCATGCATGAATGAGGCTTAACATGGACTAATCCCCCTTAAAAGACCCTATTCAGACCTTGAAACGACATAGTTTAGGCCTTAGAAAGTTAGGAATTATGAAAACACCCTTACTAAAAACGTAGAAAAATAACTGCCAGGGGTCCCAACGAGTGACTTGACGACTCGTTTCCAGGGACCACGACTCGTGGCCTTGAGTCGTCAGGTAGACTGCCATAAATCACCTTAGGGACCCCACGAGGAACCCCACGAATTGTGGTGGATGACCACGACTTGTGGTCACCACCCATGACCCCCACTGCCCAAAAATCCTAACCAACCATACACCCTAGCTGACGAGTGACCTCATGACTCGTGAGGTCTGGCCACGACTTGTGGTCAAGCCCATGGTCTCCTCTACCTGAGCCTGCCATCCTTGCTGACCACGAGTCACCTCATGACTTTTGGTCACTCTCCACGATCTACCTCACGGGTCGTCGTGTGACCTGGTGTAAATTTCCAATTTTTTTCTCCGCTTTTACTCCCGGGTCTGATCCTTGGGTTCCCGGGGTAGAACAATATCTCCCCCTTGGGAACATTCATCCTCGAATGTTGAAACATGTAGAAAACTCATAAACAAGCAATCACCATATATATAAATATTGATCATTTAAGCTGAAAACTGACGGATTGACTACCTCTGGAAAGAACTACATAACTGAACTGAATTCAGACATCACATACATATGCCATATCATAAAACAAACTTGTATGCATGAACGGAACATGAAAACTGATAAGATGTTTAGGGCAAAATTGATACCTAAAACTGAAACTGGGCCGGTAGAGAACAGGTGTGGGTATTTAGCCTTCATATCCGTTTCGGCTTCCCACGTAGCTCCTTCAACATGCTGATTTCTCCACAATACTTTAACTAAAGCTAGTTCTCTGTTCCTTAGCTTAAAGACTTGATGATCTAATATTTCCACCGGAATTTCTTCATAGCTGAGGCTATCCTTTATGCCAGCGCTGTCCACCGGGACTACTAAAGCTGGATTACCCAAGAACTTTTTCAAAAGTGACACATGAAACGCAGGATGAACCAAAGATAACTTCGAAGGCAAGTCCAACTCATACACCACCTTACCAACTCTCCTCACAACCTGTTAGGGGCCAACATAGCCGGGACTGAGTTTCCCCTTCTTTCCAAAACGCATGACTCCCTTCATGGAAGATACCTTTAGAAATACCCAGTCATCCACATCAAACTCCAAGTCTCTTCTGCTCACATCGGCATATGATTTCTGATGACTCTTAGCGGTTTTCAACCAGTCCCTTATCAACTAAACTTTCACCATCACTTTGTGAACCGAATCTGGCCCTATCTTAGTAGCCTCACCCACCCCAAACCATCCGATAGGAGATCTACACCTCCGTCCATAAAGGGCCTCAAACGGTGCCATTTGGATACTAGAGTGATAATTGTTATTATAGGCAAACTCGATTAAGGGTAAATGATCATCCCAACTACCTTTAAAATCCATAAAACATGCCCTAAACATATCCTCCAGAGTTTGGATTGTTCGCTTGGCTTGGCCATCCATTTGCGGATGAAAGGTTGTGTTGAGCTTGACTTGAGTCCCAAGTCACTTCTGAAAAGACCTCTAGATCTGGGAGGTAAACTGTGTGCCTCGGTATGATATAATAGACAAGGGCACTCCATGAAGTCGAACCAACTCCCGAATATATAGTTTGGCATAGTCATTTGTTGAATCCATGATCTTGAACGGTAAAAAATGGGCAGCCTTAGTTAACCTGTCTACCACCACCCAAATGGAATCATATTGCCTTCGAGTATGAGGTAGGCCTGTAATGAAATCCATATTAATCTCTTCTCACTTCCAAGTGGGGATGCTAATATCCTGAAGTACGCCTCCCAGTCTTTGATGCTCGACCTTCACTTGTTGATAGTTAGAAAATTTGTGTACAAACTTTGCGATATCCTTCTTCATACCGTCCCACCAATAGATTTCACGCAAGTCCAGGTACATCTTCGTGGATCTCGGGTGGATAGAATATCTGGTACCATGTGCTTCATGCAATATCCGAACCCTCAAACTATCGACGTCCGAAACACATAGTTGACCTGGTATCGTAGCACACCATCTCCCCCTTGGGAGAAAACCTCCACCTTTTTCCTCTGCACTTCTTCCTTCAGCTTCCTCAAGATCGGATCTCATCTTTCTTAGATTTGACATCAACCACCAAGGACGATTCTAACCCATTCTGCACAATGACGTCGCCATCGGTCGAGTCGATCAATCTAACTTCCAATCTTGCGAGTCGGTGGCCATTCTTCACCAACTCTTTCTTTCCCTCATCCACGTGCAACACGCTCTCCATAGAGAGCCTATTAAGTGCATTCGCCACCACGTTAGCCTTGCCTGGGTTATAAAGAACACTCATATTGTAGTCCTTCAATAATTCCAACCACCTCCTTTGCCGAAGATTGAGATCCTTCTGCGTGAACACATATTGCAAGCTCATGTGATCCGTGAACACATCCACATGGAACCCATACAAATAATGCTGCCATATCTTCAATGCAAACACCACTGCGGCCAACTCGAGATCACGGGTCGGGTAATTCTTTTTGTGAACCCTTAACTGTCGAGAGCCATATGCTATCACTTTCCCATGCTGCATCAACACACATCCCAGTCCGACTCTTGAAGCATCACAATATACAACAAAGACATCCGTACCCTCGGGTCAAGTCAACACTGGTGCTGAAGTCAGGTCTTCAATTCTTGGAAGCTTTCCTCACAAGCCTCTGACCATTCAAACTTTACCTTCTTCTGAGTCAACTTGGTTAAAGGTGCCGCAATTAGATGAGAAACCCTCAACAAATCTCCGGTAGTAACCTGCTAGGCCAAGAAACTCCAAATTTCTAAAGGATTCACCAGTCTGCGCCAATTCTTCACCGCTTCAATTTTCTGGGAATCTACCTTAATGCCCTCACCAAAAACCACATGGCGTAGAAATGCCACCAAGTCCAACAAAAACTAACATTTGCTGGACTTTGCATATAACTAACGATCCTTGAGGGCCTGAAGCACTATACGCAAGTGAGTAGCATGCTCCTCCTCGCTCCGGAAGTGTATAAGGATATCATCAATGAACTCAATCATGAACATGTCTATATACGGCTTGAACACCTTGTTCATCACATCCATAAAGGCTGCAGGAGCATTGGTTAGTCCATATGACATAACTACAAACTCATAATGGCCATATCGGGTTCTGAAGGCTGTCTTTGGAATATCACACTCCTAAACTCTGAGTTGGTGATATCTGAACCTGAGATCTATCTTCGATAAGCACTAGGCACCATGGAGCTGGTCAAATAAATCATCAATCCTGGGAAAGGGGTACCTTTTCTTGACGGTGACCTTATTAAGCTACCGATAATCAATACACATTTGAATGGATCCATCCTTCATCCAAAAAAATAAAATTGGTACACCCCATGGAGACTTGCTCGGTATAATGATACCCTATCCAACAAGTCCTTCAACTGTTCCTTTAACTCTTTTAACTCAGATGGAGCCATCCTATAAGGAGGAATAGAGATAGGCTGTGTATCGGGCAATAGATCAATTCCGAAATCAATTTCCCTTTTTGGAGGAACACCCGGCAAATCATCAGGGAAAACCTCTAGATACTCGCACACCATTGGAACTGACTGGATAGTTGGGGTCTCGGACTATACATCCTTAATCCTAACTAGGTGGTACATGAAACCCTTAGAGATCATTTTCCTAGCATTAAGATAAGAAATAAACAAACCGGCTGGTACAGCTGAATTACCCTTCCATTCAAAAACTGATTCACCTGAAAATCGGAATTCCACCGCACAGGTCCTACAATTAATCAAAGCATAACATGCAACCAACCAATCCAAACCCAAGATGATATCAAAGTCAGTCATGGCCAACTCTACTAAGTCTGCGGAGCAACAACGTAGTGGGGCAACCCTTATACACCCGCCTAGCTACCACTGATTCACCGACTGGGGTAGATAGGGAGAAAAGTTCTGAAAGAATTTTAGGACTAACTCCAAAACTACTAGAAATATAAGGGGTCACAAAAAGACAAAGTAGCTCCTGGATCTAACAAAGCATAAGCATCAATATGGCATACTTGCAACATACCCGTAACCACATCTGGCGAAGCCTCCTACTTCTAGCAAGGCACTAGGGCATAAAACCTATTTTGGCGCTGACCGCCTGCTGAACTAGTGGAAGCACCTTGCTGTGGGGATTTTGCTGCTGGAGCGGTAGAACGGGTTGCAGGGCAATCTCTGATCCTGTGCTCGGGTTTTCCACACCTGAAGCAAGCATCCGCACCGACCAGGTGCCTTCCGAGATGATTATTGTCGCATCTCGCATAAGTTGGGAAAGTGCACTCCACCTGCATACTACCATGATCCCTCGATCCTATAGTCCTGCTCCTCTGGTCTCCCCTGAACCTAGATGGCATGCTGGCCGATGATGGAGCTGGAGCAATGGACCTGTGCTGGGACTACTGACATAGTCCACCCCTTGACCTAGCATGAGAAACCTGGTAGCTGTCAATTCTGGCCCTCTTGGCCTCCTCTACCTCCTATAAACCAACTCCATCTGCTTCGCATGCAATACAATACGGGGAAAGTCAATGTCCCAGTGAAGTATGGCGATCCGACAATCTTTATCCAAGTAATCTGCTACTCCATGCACAAAGCGGCTCACCCAAGCCCGCTGATCCTCCACCAACTCCGGAGCATATTTGGATAACCGGATGAACTCCAATGCATAATGTTGGACAAACATGCCACCTCGATTCAGATTAACAAACTCGGCTGTCTTGAGCTCTCTCATCTCCCGAGGGAAGAACCGTTCTATGAATGTAGTGTGAAACTCATCCCAACCTATTGGGCGTGCACCCGTTGCCCTGGTATCTCTCCATTGCTTAAACCATATATATGCTACCCCCTTTAGCTGATAGGAGGTCAAGTCAATGCATTACCCATTATTCACCCCCATGACCTACGTGATATTTAGAATCTCCTCTAGAAAATCATGTGGATCCTCATCCACCTTTGACCTCGTGAAATCCGGAGGGCTCATCCTCAAGAAATCTCTCACCCTAGCTGCTGATGCATTCCTATTCTAAGGAAAATGCGCCACCATCTGATTTTGGACTTGGGAAGTCATAGCCTGTGTCAGCGTCTTAATTGCCGCCCTAAACTCAGTATGGGTAGCTGGCTCTGGTACGTGCTCCTCATGAACGGGTGGAGCTGGCTGATGCTCACCATCATGGACACCCTCATGATCATTTCCATTTTCGTTTCTCCTTGAGTTTACTGGAGGTGGAGGCATGATTCTGCAAACATGAATACCACGAATTAGAGGAGTAAAGGATGTTCATAGCACGACATGGATCATGAAAGAAGGGAACATTTCCTAAATGTCTAGTAGCCTCTTTGTCATAAGTGTAGTGCGCTTCACACCAATGAAAAAGACTCTACTTAACACAGCTTTCAGACTCCCTAGGAAACTTCAAAATCTACGGCTCTGATACCAAGTTTGTCATGACCCAAGCATACACCCGTATCGTAGACACAGGATAAGGAGCCCCGATGAGACCCCAAGTCGACTCATGGCATGAGCATGCATTTAATTCAATCACATAAGCGGAAGACTTAGCATAAGGAACGTAATCATAACATAGCATTAGGCAGAACAGTACTAGACTTATATAATACGGCGGAATACAACCTGTAGTCTGATAAGCCTCTAAACATGAAAGGAGGATTGATGGGTCAACTCCACAACTAATCCAACATCCTGTAACTAAAATGAATAACATAGAGTATGAACATACGACCCTCGAAACATGAGGACTCACTAATAAGTTAATAACGATCTTTGAAGCACTATTGAGGAGGATGAGCCTGAGAACCAGGACCTGTATCATATGACGATACAACATAGAAAGTATGAGGTCAGTACATGCAATGTACTGAGTATGCAAGGTAAGTAAAACGGACATTTAAAATATACATGAAATTCATAAATTATCATAAGAGTAGGACGTCATGCTCGTATCATAAATCATAATCACATATCATATGGCTCAAGGTTTTCAAAATGTTCGTAACATAACGTAATCATAATCATAATAGAAGAGGTTTACTTAAGATGAATTGAGCCAACATACATAATCATAACATGCATAAATCATGAAGAACAGTGGGAGATTGTCTTAACCGACATACCACATATGAGCACACATGAAGCCCGACTTGTAACCCTAGTCGGGAGGGTGTTCGTACGTTGTCAAGGGTAGGAACCGTGAATGGTGTGATCACACATGAAAAGGGCCATTTGGGCCTGGGACCAACATGAATGGATCCCAACATATCTACGGTGGCATGTAGTTCATGAGATCCGGGGCTTAACTAAGCCCCGAAGCTACTTCGTGTTCAATACTACTCCCAAAACATATATAGTGCTCATAATAATACATACATGAGTTCATGGGCTAGTTAAATCATGATAATCATAAACATTCTTGAACATACGTGAACTAGACATGACATGAGGCCCATGGGTCGGCCAAAAATATAATTTATGATTGATAAAATTCATACATACTTGTAGATCATGCATATAGCTTGAAATTCATAAGTTCGCAGTAGATAACATAATAAATTCATTAATAAATTCATGATTCATCTTGGCTTATCAAAACACTAATGGTTCAATAGATTATAAATCGATTCATCATGAGGCATGCATAATCAAGCTTAATTGCTTAGAAATTCAAAATCAACAATATTATAATCAACTTAAATCCCAAAAGATGATCAAAATCAGTAGATTATGATAAGATTTCAAAATCACAAGACCCATAATTAAATCATTTAATTTTATACAAATCAATTATAAAATCCCATGAGTTTTTGATAATTTATAAGTAAAATCAAAATGGATGGATCCATCCATTGATGACCTTACATAACTAGAAACACTAATTCTTAATCTCCCTTGAAAGCCCAAGATGGAATTTAGAGAAATTGGGGAAGAACACCTTAAATCACCTTCTAGACTCCTCTCTATACTCTTGCATGCATGCATGAGGCTTAACATGGACTAATCACCCTTAAAAGACCCTATTCATACCTTAAAACGACATAGTTTAGGCCTTAGGAATTACGAAAACACCCTTACTAAAAATGCAGAAAAATAACTGCCAGCGGTCCTAACAAGTGACCTGTCGACTCGTTGACAGGCACCATGACTCGTGACCTTGAGTCATGAGGTACACTGCCATGAATCACCTTAGGGACCCCACGAATCGTGGTGGCTAACCACGACTTTTGGTCACCACCCGTGACCCCCACTTCCCAAAAATCCTGACCAACCATACACCCCAGCTCACGAGTAACCTCACGAGTTGTGAGGTCTGGCCACGACTCGTGGTCAAGCCCGTGGACTCCTCGACCAGAGCCTACCATCCTTGCTGACCACGAGTCACCTCACGACTTGTGGTTGATCTTGGGCAGATTTATATGCCCAAGTGATACTCAAACGTATTATTTTCGCCTTGTTTGTGTGCAATATGTATATTTTCTCATGTAATTGGTAATAAAATGTTAATTTATACTAACCAACATGATTAGCATTTGTTTTGCAGGAAAATATGATTTTTAGGAGCTAAAATGCATGTTGGAACTATATCGGAGTTGGACTTGAATACGAGCGTGGAAAAGACATTGGAATGCACAAATTATAAGGGCTCCGCGATGGAGCCGTGCCACGCTACCATCGCGGAGGCACACTACCTGGAGAGGCAATTAAATGGCAATTTCTAGTGAGGCCTCGCGACAGCTCTGTGGCACGGAGATAGGCCTCCGCGTTGGCCTCCGTGCCACGTTGAGGCTAATTTACCGGACCCAGGATTTCCAGTGAAGGTCCGCGTCCACGCCGTGTCACGGAGGCAGTGCTCCGCGTTGACCTCCGTGACACGTTGCTTGTTATTCCGGGAAAAATTTCCCACTAGTATAAATAGCACACTTAGGTTTATTTTAATTAGTTCAGACTTGGTGGAGCAAGGACGTGGGTTAGCAGCAGTTGAGGGACGAAAAAGCTAAGGGATTTCTTCTCTTCCTTTCTTCTTTCAATCAATTGTATGTATGATTTACACTTGTTTTAGGATGATCAATCCACAAATGAGTGGCTAATTTTCTTCCTTGCTAAGGTTTTGAACATGTGTAGTGAATTTTGATTGTAAATGATATGGTTTTCTTCTTCTTCTTTCATGTTGTTCTATTAATTCTTGTTCTTACTGCATTAGTTCTTGGCCGACATTAATGTACATCTAAAAAGTCCAATTTCACTCGAGAGAGCAAGAAATTGGAAAGTTGTGAATTAATAGGGTATTGTTCTTAACTTGATTTGGGAAAATTGGGTTTTGATGTGCTTTCCTGATAGAAATATACTTGAAAGTCGTATTAGTCAATTTAGGAACCGGAATTGTATTGCTAGGTCGTCAATTGCATTTGATCACAGAAATGTAGACGAATGGTTTATGATTCTTAAGTGAAATTAAATACGAGAGTTTTAATTTCTAGGCTAAAGTTCTTGGCTAGCAACATGAAGAAGAGATTAACCGAATTATTATTACAATCGAATTCATTACTTGTTCTTAACCTTGGCATGCTCTTATCCATAGTTTAAATTCACGGTAAATAATTGTTAATAGTTTTAGTATATATTTGATAAACAAAAACTCAATTAACTGTTGGTTACGTTGTTGTTAGCATAGTTAGAAGTAAGATAAGAATATAGTATACTTAGGCAAATTTTACATACCCTGAGCCTCCTTGGATCGATACTTGGCTTACTTAGCCACTTTATTACTTGTTTGACCACGTGCACTTGCGTGTCTGTTTATAATATATAATACCAACCGAATAGACCGAACAAGTTTTTGGCGCCATTGCCGGGGAGACTAGGCAATTGGTGAAATTGTGTTAAGTGTAAATTTACTGTATTTTTGTTTTATTTTCTTAAGTGTTGACAACTTGGTCTTAGTATTTGTTTTAATTCTTTGTTCATTTTAATTTTTCTCTCTTTCGAATACCCTCATTGACATGACATCTTGGAATATAAATGGTGGATACGCATATTTCGGCGAATCTTGGATGAATTGCGGAGGACCCCACTTGTGGCAAAACTGTAACACGTGCAATATATGGGGGTGTCAATATGGCCATTGGGGTGATTGTCCAAAGGCATATTCCCCTTCCCCAAGCCCCCGCTATGATTATTCTGTTGTTTTTGCTGAATATAGGCATGTTGAAAATGAGGACTTGGGACGCCAAGTTCAAATAGAGGACATGATGAAACAACTCTTGGAGCAATCAGAAGCAATGAAGGAGTCGGTGGCAGAATTGATAATTCAGCAAAAGGAGAATGCAGAGGCTGTAAGCAGGATGAGCGTCAAACTCACGGAGATGTGTGTTGAGGCTGAAGCTTGTGATAATTTGCAGGTGACAGTTTTAGCCGATATTCAAGAGGAACTACAAGAGGAATACAAGGGTGAATTTTTGGATGAAGCCCAACAATTAGAATCTCTTGAGTGCCCCCGTGATCGGCTCATACCTATAGAAAATCCATTCATGGAAGAAGAGAAAGAATATCTCCCATTTGACCTTAATGGAGAAATAGATGTCGATGTTGAAAAGGTGTACACAAGTAAGGAAGTAAAGCACAATGCAATTTCAGAGTTGAGGTTGATTGGACCACACTCGAAGCATTTTTCGACATTAAGTTTGGTCAACAACATAGAAATAGAGTCTTCCAAGATTATAGAGAAATGTCTAGAGGAGGACCAAGCCCCGTATATCCTGAAATTTGCTAACTCGAAGCAAAGAAATGACTTCACTTACTCAAGGGCCAATAAGTTCAAAAGAAAACATCTACTGTTTGGTCCTTACTATTTTTCACCACCACCCCTGGAGCATAAGAGAAAATTAGAAAAGAAATTAGGGGTGAGATTCATATCCTCAAGGTGGAGGAAAAAGTGGTGAAACTTGGTACGTCGAGCCGCGACGGTAAACCAGGTGCTGCACGGGAGGCAACCCGTGAAAAATATTTTCTTTCTTTCTTTTTTTAGTGTAAATAATTTTTATTTTTATTTCTCTTTTCTTGATTTGGTATAAATTTTTCGTTTTTAGTTAATACTTTTCATTTTAATTAGGGAAACCTATTAATCTAACCAATTTTGTTTAGTGAGGTGATTTTCAGGTATAACGGAGAAAAATATTCATGGAATTGGGAAGAATAAGGCAAGGTATGAAAAAAAATTAATTAAAATGAAGAGACAGTGCACTGGGGCGTTGGCTCCGTGTCACGGAGGAAGGGCTCCGCGTTACCCTCATTGACACGTTGAGGTAAAATCCGGATTTTTAAAATTTCCAGTAAGCCAACGCGTTGGCTCCGTGTCACAGAGGAGGGGCTCCGCGTTACCCTCCGTGACACGTTGCCTTATATTTGGTGCCGGGTCACACCGGGTTGCCGGGTGACCCGCGTGTTTTTCTTTAAATTAACCCCGATTTTCTTGCCCTTTCTCCCCATTTATTTTCCTCTCCGCGACCAAACACCCAAACCCCCCCTCCCCAATCAACGTGCCACGCCACTAAGCAAAGAAATCATCAAGTTTCTTTGGTTCTTTAACGTAAAAGTATGTTTTCCTCGTTTCTCTCTAAGTTTTGGCGATTTTAGTCGAATTTGGGCAGGTGAGGTGAGATATATCATCCTAAGTAGCAATTGAGCATGAAATTGAATTATTTGTGATTGATGAATGTTTTGGAATGTTGTTATTAGCGTTTGAACTTATCGACTACGTAAATAATTCGAAATTGATTGTAAAATTGAATTCTAGGGCTTAGGTTGTTGAAATTGACTTGGGTAATTTGATAATTCGGTGAATTAGATGCCGGGGTGTGTTTGGGAATTGAGATTAGTCGGTGTAAATATTGTTTGAATGTAAAAGACGACGAATTCTCGAATTTTTTGGGGAAAATGTGGAAATTGTGCAAATTGGTTTGATTGTTTGGATTTGTATGTATATATAGAACTTTTGTCGTTGTTTTTATTTGTTGTTTTTGTTGCTTAGTGCGATGGTTGAATTGTTAGCGATAGTAGGATTGGGATTAGCTATATGAAGTCTGAGTAGTACGCTAAGCGTTATGCTGTCGAAATTTTTGTGAATGCACTTAGCATAAATTATATAGTTGTTGTTTTTGGTGTACATAGAGTTATCCTTGCCATAGTTTGTAAAAGTAGCTAAGGACTAAGTGTGGGGTAAAAGTTGTGTAACCCGACCTTAGCCGAAGTTAACATGTATTTAGCTTAACGTTGTGCTTGTTAATTTATATTGACAGGTACAATGGCTAGCAGACAGGATAAGGGCAAGGGTGCTTCTACCTCAGGCACCGGCAGGAAAAGAATGAGATTGGGCACCGCAGTCCCAGCTGCACCAGCTGTTCTGCGCGGCCAACGCCGCCAATACGGAACAAGGTGGGTAACCGAGGAAGGAAAGAAATGGTATGCTAAGCATAAGGAGAGCAAGTACTTCCCGGAGGAACATATTGCACGGGAACCACTAGCACAGGAGTTCCCCCGTATTGTGCAAAGGATTGAAGCAGCTGGGCTCAGCTTTATCTTTCAGGAGCCCAAGGAGTGCAACCTTCATTTGGTCCGAGAGTTCTACTCAAATTGGAACCCGGCCATCAGAAGCCATACAATAAAAATCAGAGGGCAGATTGTTACTCTGGAACCCCAGCAGTTCAATGCCATCGTTGGAGCGCGGGACACAGACGCTCACGTTCTCCGCCAGCTAAACATCACCCCACCGTACGCCGACATCAGACGTACGTTGTATGGGCTCGATCCACAGCCCGATGGAGTAGACATAAGGAGAGGGGTTACCACCAGACTCTGCCTTATTCGCAGATGAATAGGGAGGCCAGAATATGGCTGAAAATTGTATGTTCGTGCTTGATCCCGGGAGTTCATATGACGGATGTGACCCGGGACCGTGTCTGCTTGGTGTATGCCCTTATGAAAGGGCTTGAGATTAATGTTGGGGCGGTAATTATATCCGCCATGAAGAGAGCCAGACTACACCAGGGCCACAGATACGGGTTTGGCGGACTCATCACCACCTTCCTCCGAGGCCTCGATGTCGAGGAAGAAGCCTTGGATTACATTCCGCAGTTGGAGAGGAGGGCCCTCGATGTGACAAAAACTAAGGCCCCCGACACCACACACGGACCAGTGCTGACTTTGGGCGAGCGACATGCTCGTGACGATCAGTACATGGCACGTATGTTCGGCATGCAGATGCTTCAGCTATGGATTGGTGGGAGACCAGCCACCGAGGAAGAGTTATGGCAGCTGGAGCTGGATTACCCATTTGGCGAGAATGCCAGAGCCTTATGCCGAGTGGGACCAGCCTTCGTGGAGCCGACGGATGACGATGTCCCTACTGATGAGGAGACACGTTGGGAGGACTCCGATGTGGAGTCTGATGACGACGATGGAGCTGACTCAGATATGGGCGACGAGGCAGCAGCACCAGATGAAGAAGTCGAATATTTCGACTGATCAGGGAGTTCCACCACCCGAAATTCTGTTTTGTAATTTTTGTGAACACTGGGGATAGTGTTCGATTTAAGTGTGGGTGCGGAGTAGCTAGGTGCTGGGACTTGGGCTCTAATCTGCTGTATGCTTTTCCTTGGTTTGTATGTATGTTTGTGCTTTCCCTGTTATGAACTGATTTGTGTTGTATCTGTATATATTTGTTTGTATGGTTAATGATGTGTGTGTTATTTTTTTTAAAGTTATGGTTGCCAGTGTAAATATTTTGTAAATATTTTTTTTTCCTATCGAGATGATCGATATTTTTCAAAAATTTTCGCGAAAATAGTTTGCACTTGTAAATATTTTCTTTCTATCGAAATGATCGATGTGTTGCAAAAATTTTCGGTTTTTATTTTGTTTGGGTTTCTCAGAGTTTGTTTTCGGTTCTTTTACCGAGAATAGTCCCATTGAACCGATGTCATAGTTAGTGACCGTTCCCTATGATGGATGGATGACGACCGTCTTAAGGGAAATGTAGTCGGTAGGAGTAGGATTTTAATTTGTTTTTAATTTTTCTTTGGTGGATTGCATCAATGAACTGTAGTTGCTTTATGGTTGCAAAAATTTCGTTGCGTGTGTAACCGATGTTCAAAATGTGAAAATGATTCGTTTGAAAGCATGCAATTTTGGTAAATATGTTGAGTTACCTAGGCTATAGAATTTGATTCAGCATGATTGAGGCTTAATTTTGAATTCATGTGATTGGCTAATTAGAGAGTCTGTGAATGCATCTTGATTCGAGCATGTGCATGAAGTGTGAAGTGAGGTATTGTTATTCCATGCCATTGTGAATTGTCTAGAACTTGCCTGGTGTGTTTACAAAACGAAATGAAGGAGGTGTAGTGTTGGAAAGGATGTAGGCATTTCTTTGTTTTTAACCGATAGTTTCCATTTTTTTTCTTGTCAAATTTTACCTTTTTATATGTTGTATACCCTAGTCAGCCCGTTGAGCCGTTAGCCGATTTCTTTCTTCCTTTTGTCCAAAATTGTATAAACTAAGCTTTATTCCTTCTTTTCATTAGCCTTAAAGTCTATACAAAACTCTTAAGCGCTTACAAAGAAAACAAAATGTTT
The DNA here is from genome assembly GCA_035772735.1 of Datura wrightii. Lineage (NCBI taxonomy): Eukaryota > Viridiplantae > Streptophyta > Magnoliopsida > Solanales > Solanaceae > Datura > Datura wrightii. Next base: position 12,578,448 of record JASDFA010000003.1, read on the forward strand.
CCCAAAGTGTTAAAGAGTGAAAAGAGTGAAAAGAAAAAGAAAAGCAGAGTGAGGAAAGAAAAGATGATGTTGAAGAGGCACTTGTTATAATTAAATGATATTGAGGGTACATGAAAACCCTTTGTTTTGTGTCAAGTGTGTTTGATGAAATGGGCAGTACGAAAGTAAACCAGCATGAATGGGAGAAAAAGAGAAAAGAGAGGAACAATGTCCATGAGTCGATGGGAATGTGTTGAAAAGGCGCTTAAGGATGCTAGCGACTATTATTGGCTAATCCAATATATATACTAGATCCATAGCCCCGTTACAACCCATTAAAGTCCTACTTGATCCTACATTGCATTTCTTTATATTAGTGGAGTAATACACTAAGGGAAAGCCTATGGGTCACGACATGATGCATGTGAATTCTTTTGGGAGAGTGAGTGAAATTAATTTTTATATGCCCTACTTGAATGTTTGTGTGTTGCATGAACAAAAAGGGGAAGATTCTCTTGAGTGTGAGGGCACATGCTTGATGAAAGATTGATTTTCGTGTCGGATTTCTTGATTAGCTGATTTGCATGAGTTTGCCGATATCAAGAATAAATTCTTAAAGTCTAGGAAGTCTTGATGTATTAAAGGTAATTGTATTGTAAGACCAAGCATGTTTTCATGATGATTTGCAAAAATTGAATAATCGGTATGACCGTAGCGTAAATGGTCGCACCATAGTGACGAAGGTTGGGATGTAATTTGCATGAGTTGTGTATGTGTTGTTCGAGGACGAACAAGGGTTTAAGTGTGGGGCAAGTGATCTTGGGCAGATTTATATGCCCAAGTGATACTCAAACGTATTATTTTCACCTTGTTTGTGTGCAATATGTATATATTCTCATGTAATTGGTAATAAAATGTTAATTTATACTAACCAACATGATTAGCATTTGTTTTGCAGGAAAATATGATTTTTAGGATCTAAAATGCATGTTGGAACTATATCGGAGTTGGACTTGAATACGAGCGTGGAAAAGACATTGGAATGCACAAATTATAAGGGCTCCGCGATGGAGCCGTGCCACGCTACCATCGCGGAGGCACACTACCTGGAGAGGCAATTAAATGGCAATTTCTAGTGAGGCCTCGCGACAGCTCCGTGGCACGGAGATAGGCCTCCGCGTTGGCCTCCGTGCCACGTTGAGGCTAATTTACCGGACCCTGGATTTCCAGTGAAGGTCCGCATCCACGCCGTGTCACAGAGGCAGTGCTCTGCGTTGACCTCCGTGACACGTTGCTTGTTATTGCGGGAAAAATTTCCCACTAGTATAAATAGCACACTTAGGTTTATTTTAATTAGTTCAGACTTGGTGGAGCAAGGACGTGGGTTAGCAGCAGTTGAGGGACGAAAAAGCTAACAGATTTCTTCTCTTCCTTTCTTCTTTCAATCAATTGTATGTATGATTTACACTTGTTTTAGGATGATCAATCCACAAATGAGTGGCTAATTTTCTTCCTTGCTAAGGTTTTGAACATGTGTAGTGAATTTTGATTGTAAATGATATGGTTTTCTTCTTCTTCTTTCATGTTGTTCTATTAATTCTTGTTCTTACTGCATTAGTGCCTTGCCGACATTAATGTACATCTAAAAAGTCCAATTTCACTCGAGAGAGCAAGAAATTGGAAAGTTGTGAATTAATAGGGTATTGTTCTTAACTTGATTTGGGAAAATTGGGTTTTGATGTGCTTTCCTGATAGAAATATACTTGAAAGCCGTATTAGTCAATTTAGGAACCGGAATTGTATTGCTAGGTCGTAAATTGCATTTGATCATAGAAATGTAGACGAATGGTTTATGATTCTTAAGTGAAATTAAATACGAGAGTTTTAATTTCTAGGCTAAAGTTCTTGGCTAGCAACATGAAGAAGAGATTAACCGAATTATTATTACAATCGAATTCATTACTTGTTCTTAACCTTGGCATGCTCTTATCCATAGTTTAAATTCACAGTAAATAATTGTTAATAGTTTTAGTATATATTTTATAAACAAAAACTCAATTAACTGTTGGTTACGTTGTTGTTAGCATAGTTAGAAGTAAGATAAGAATATAGTATACTTAGGCAAATTTTACATACCCTGAGCCTCCTTGGATCGATACTTGGCTTACTTAGCCACTTTATTACTTGTTTGACCACGTGCACTTGCGTGTCGGTTTATAATATATAATACCAACCGAACAGACCGAACAGTGGTCACTCCCCACGACCTACCTCACAGGTCGTACTGTGACCTTGTGCAAATTTCCAATTTTTTTTCTCCGCTTTTTGACTCATGGGTCTGATCCTTGGGTTCTTAGGGTATAACAACCAATAGATGATCCCTGATGTGTTGAGCGTATGGGTGGGGCTGCAAAACTAGAAGCTGGGCCTCGGCCCCCATCATTATCCTACCTCATTGTTGGGAAATCTCTGAGCATGTTTCCGAGCTTCCCACACCCGAAACAAGCACCTGTACCTGCTAAATACTAACCCATGTGACCCCAGCCACACCTGAGGTAAATTGGAATACTAGAATATGTTGGTCTGCTGCTCTGACCCCTAGAGCCTGATTCTCTCCCCCTTTAAACGTACCTAGGCCTGGATGGCACACTCAACGCTGAAGAAGCTGGGCCTAAGGATCTCTGGTCGGTCTACTATCGGTGCCCACCACTTGACCTCAACTGTGATAATCTGTGGTCATTGGTCCTGGCCCTCTTGGCCTTTCTCTCTCAGATGTGCCGCCTCCATCTATTAGACGTACAAGAATATTCGAAGGAAATCCATATCTTGGTGGAGCATGGCGGTCCTACAATCTTTGTCCAAATATCCCGCTACACCATGAACGAACCTGCTCACTCGCACCTTCTGATCAGCCACTAAATCCGGGGCGTGCTTCGATAAGTGAGTGAACTCAAGGGCGTACTCTTGCACCATCATCCTCCCTTGCTTTAGATTTACGAACTCAGCTGCCTTTATCTCCCTCATCTCATGAGGGAAGAACCGATCTAGGAATGCAACATGGAACTCTTCCCAAGTGACTGGGCCTGCTCTGGCGGCCCTACTATCTTTCCATTGTCGAAACCAGATATATGCGACCCCTTTCAGCTGATTCGAGGCCAACTCTGCACACTCAACTCCATTCACCCCCATGACTTGGGTGATCTTCACAATCTCATCTATGAACTCATGCGGGTCCTCATCTACTTTTGACCCGAGAAAATCTGGGGGGTTCATTCTAACGAAATCTCTGACGCGAGCCGCCGCTGCATCACCATTTTGTGGGACATGCGCAACCGCCTGCTGATTGACCAGAGTGGTCAAGGCCTGCATGAGCATCTAGATAGCTACTAGAAACTCAGCATGGGCAACCGGCTTTGGTGCCTGGTGCTCCTGAATTGGTGGGACCTGCTGGTGCCCGTTTCCATTGCCATCCTCGTGGCCTTCAACATTAACATTCCTTCTACCATTTACTCTTCGGGGATCCATGATTCTGCAATTGCGAATATCATGAATTAGAAGGATAGGGAGACTTCTCATCGCCCGACATAGATCATGAAAGAAGGGAACATTTCCTAAACGTTTCGTAGCCAATTCATCATAAGTGTGGAGCGCTTCACACCCATGAAAAAGACTCTACTTAACACGCAACTTTCAGACACCCTAAGACACTTCAAACCTATATCTCTGATACCAAGTTTGTCATGACCCGAGCGGAGGCTCAGATCACGACACGGGACAAGGAGCCCCGAGAGACTCCAAGTCGACCCATGACATGAACATACATCTAACTCAACCGATAAAATTGAAGAATCAATAAGATAATCATAGCGGAAGTCTAAATTTAATAGAACAACATAATACACAATCTGAAGCTAAATACATTCTTTGTCTGAAAAGCCTCTAAACATGACGAGTTAATGGGACATGACCCCAACTAACTCAACAAAGCTGAAACTGAAAACATATAAAGGAAATTCGAATAAGTCTAGTCCTCAGGAGATGAGGACTCACCAACAACGTAAGGTGCTAACTCTGAAGACTGATTATGAACGGAGCTGAACTTGAGAGCCGGGTCCTATATAATGAAATGATACAAAATAGAGTATGCGGTCATTACGTGGAATGTACTGAGTATGCAAGGTAAGTAAAACTTCTTAAACAAGTAAAATCATTTAAAGACAATGCATAATGTAAAACATGACATTTATAATCTGACAGTAGGGCTTGCATGCATTCTTTATGAAATCATGATCTCAGCACAACATAATATAACATCATAACTGAATTGATTAACTCAAAGCTGAAGTCTAATAGTCATGAATAAAACTGAACATTGATCAAACCTGCTTTAGAACATATATAGATATAGAAATCTCATGAATAATAAACATGCATAACTAAAATCATGAGGAACAATGGGAGAAACGTTTTTTAACCAACATACCACGATAGAACTTATGTGGTCCCAACTATCACACTTAAGTGGTAGAGTCGTCCAAAGCCTTTCCAGAGCTAGGGACGATACCATGATATCGATATCAAGCTCGTAGGCAAATAGGGCCGGGGATATCTCATAAAGGAGGTACCGAAGTAATACTATATATAATAGTAGAAACCTACATTGGCGCATAGTTTTGAGGCATAGGGTGATCGACCCTTAGCCTACTCGGTGCTAGACACAACTCCCAAAAACATGCATATTCTCTACATTGTTATTTAACGAAGCTCAACATTTTCTATTGACGAAGCTCAATAATCAAATACATATCAAATATGAAATCATGCATATGAGAAGCTTTAACTCAAACCATACCACAAGCTAAACGATAATTGGGAGTCTTCGCTCCAAAACCATATGGTAAACTTAATTCGAAAAATCATAAATCATACTTTAAACATGTGGGCATTGCCCAAAGCTTTATCATGCTTGAAGATACTCAATTCACATCGAAAATATGATTATAAACATGGGTATCTTGAAAACATTTTTTTCATCATATTATCTCAACATAATCATACATTCATCTCAAATCTCTTCTTTCATGAACTTTTCATCAATGGTCTTTTTAATTCATAAAACTTGAAGCATGCTTTTCAATTGAAAACAATATAAAACCTGTCCATGCTTCATAATTCGATAGTAGAAACATATTTAAATCATACCCATGTAGAGAAATTAGGAATATTATGCATTGGGTTAAAATCCCATAGATTAGACATAGAAACTTCATGATTTAGAGAAGGATTCGGAATAGGTGTGAAAGAATTCACCCATTCATAACCCTACATACCTGTTGGTAGCTGATTCTTACACTTCTTTAAATGCCCAATAGGAATTGAAGAGAAATTGAAGAACACTACGCTTGATCACCCACTCTCACATTCTACCTTACATGCATGAATAAATATGGACTGAAATGAACTTAACCCCTTTAAAAGTCATCATTCATAATTCAAAACGACGTATTTTTGGCCTTAGGAACTTAGGAATGACAGAAAAACCCTTACTAAATTCGCAGAAAATAACTGCCAGTTGGTCCCAGTGAGGGACCTAATGACTCATCATCATAGTCCATGATTCGTGGAGTCATCCATAAGGTACACTGCTTATCATGTCTTTGGACTTCTCAGTGGTGACTTAACGATTCGTCACTGGGTGACCACGAGTCGTGGTCACCACTCATCCTATACACTACCTCTGATTCTTACCTTGCTTCAACCTGCTGCTCATGACCCTCCCCACGAATCGCGGTGACTGACCACGGCTCTTGGGGTCCTTCCATTAAGTCCACTGCCATCCTTTTCCTCTTGTCTCAATCACCACTCCCAACAACTGATCTAATGACTGGTGGGGACTGACCACGAGTTGTGGTCACGTCCGTGGGGAGTCAACCTCCAAAATTTCAGATTATTCACCTAGGCCTCACCACGAATCACATCATGACTCGTGGGCTGCACCAAAGGGTCACCTCATGACCCATTTTTGTGTCCTGATGCCAAATTTTAATTTTTTCTCTGTTTCAACTCTCGGATATGATCTTTGGGCTTTTGGGGTACAACTATAGGTTACCTCGATTGGGAGTGCAGTTGATAGATTCAGCTGAGGGCGGAGTAGTACTGCACAGTGGGTTAGTTCCTTCTTAGTTGTTGAAGTTAAGTCAAAGTAGGATGAAAATCCCATATTGCTTAAGTTGAAAGAAGAAGTTCTCTGAAAAGAAGTTGAGGTTTTCTCCTACAGAGGAGATGGTGTGCTTCGTTACCAGGGCATACTTTGTGTACCAGATGTAGGTGACTTGAGATAGAAAATACTGGTAGAAGAACACAACTCCATATATTCTATCCATCCAGGTGCCACTAAGATGTATCATGACCTACAAGATATCTACTGGTGGAACGACATAAAAAGAGACATTGCAGAATTTGTGGCTAAGTGCCGAATTGCCAGCAGGTTAAGGTGGAACATTAGAGACCTAGAGGTATGACTCAGGATATCAGCATACCCACCTGGAAGTGGGAAGAAGTGAATATGGACTTTATTATAGGCCTACCTCATACTTACCGACAACATGACTCAATTTGGGTGATAGTGGATCGGATGACCAAGTCAGCACATTTCCTCCCAATTAAAACTACATACTCCGCTGAGGATTATGCTAGGCTGTACATCCGGGAGTTAATAAGACTGCATGGATTTCACTTGTCCATCACTTTAGATAGAGGTACCTAGTTCACCTTGCTTTTCTGGAAGTCGTTTCAGAAAGGACTTGGTACCGAAGTCAAGCTCAGCATAACGTTTCACCCTCAGATAGATAGACAAGCTGAGTGGACTATTCAGACCTTAGAAGATATGCTGAGAGCTTGTGTGATTGACTTCAAGGACAGTTGGGATGATCACTTACCTCTCATCGAGTTTGCATACAATAACAGTTACCACTCCAGTATTCAGATGGCCCCGTTTGAGGCATTATATGGTAGGAGGTGTAGATCTCCTATAGGGTGATTTGAAGTTGGTAAAGCTACCTTGATAGGGCCAAACTCTGTTCATGAAGCTATGCATAAAGTGCAACTTATCAAGAAAAGGTTGAAAATAGCTCAAAACTGACAAAAATCTTATGTTGATGTGAGGAGGAAACATTCAGAATTTGCTGTAGAAGATTGGGTTACCTAAAAATTTCACCCATGAAGGGGGTGATGAGGTTTGGAAAGAAAGGAAAACTTAGTCCAAGATATGTGGGACCCTACCAGATTCTGAGGCAAATTGGCAGTGTGGCATATGGTTAGAATTACCTCCAGAGTTAGCATCTGTGCACCCAGTTCCATGTGTCACTATTAAAGAAGTGCATCGGTGATCTGACTTCAGCTGTGCCACTAGACAGCAGGGGAGTCAAGGATAGTCTCTCTCACGAAGAAGTCCCAATTCAGATCCTTGACCGTCAGCTCCATAAGTTGAGGAACAAGGATATCACTTCAGTGAAAGTCTTATGGAGGAACCAGCTAGTTGCGGGAGCCACATGGAAGGTAGAAGCAGACATGATGGCTAAATACCCTCATTTATTCCCTTCCAATTTAGTTTCAGCATCAGGTATTAAATTCCTCCTCGATACTCTATTCAATTCCATACTCATCAGCTCTATTCATATTTTCAATATGCATCCTAGTTGCATCAACTCTGTCGGCATGGTTAAATTAGTTTGGAGTCAATCATTTCTTCAGAAATCAGTTCATAGTCTGAGTCGAGGAATTACAGCTCCTTTCCCAATTTTTCAGTAGTTGTAGCCTCTATTCGAGGATGAATGATCCCAAGGGGGAGATATTGTAACACCCCAAAATTTTTCTTGAACAAACTCATACTCAGCAGAATGAACTAAAAAATTTTACCTCAGACGACCCAGAAAATAGGTCATTGGTAGTACCAACAGACCGTTCTAAGGGTCATTGGTTACGCTGCCAGCTTACCTTCCAGAACCAACGTGAAGTCCAACGAGTCATCATTAACTTCAATGACCCATTGTAAACAGTCATTGGAAGGTTTCTAGTGACTGCCAAAATAAAACCTAGCAGCAAGGAGTGGATCTAATGGCTCGTGGTTCCTACAAATGAGTTTTTGCCTCCACCCGTAGCCAAGTCTCAGGTCCTAGCATTGCTGACCACGAGTTAATGCAATGAACCGTTGGTACTACCAAGGAGTTGTTGTGTTGCTTGTTGTCTTAGGGCCCAGATTCCCCTACCCGTGACAATAAGAGGTACCAACAACCCGTTTGTTTGACTAACGAGTCATGATATCCTCCCTTGGTCCCATTCCAGTGAGCTCAGTTTTTAGACCCAGGAACAACAATTGTTTCCAATGGGCCATGGTTTAGACCGACGACCCGTTATGAGGCCTGTTGGATCCTATCGGGCGGTTTGCCATATTTTTTTCCCAAGGTTATTTTAGTAATTTCCCAGCTTTTTAATCCCTAAACTATGTCATTTTGGCTAATATTTAGGGGATTTAGAGGGTTAATAAATGTTCGAACCTCATTTTGCTCATTCCTTCAAAAGTCAGAACGTAGAAATAGTCAGGAAGCACAGACCAGGGCAAGGGTTTTGATTTCTTCTTCTTAGAATTTCTCAAGGATTTTCTCAGGAATCCTTTACTAGGTATGTAAGAATTTAGCAAGGGAATTGTCCTTCTCTTGTGCCCCAAAATCCATCTAAATTATTTTATCAGTTCTAAGCTGTGAGTTTTCGAATGTGAGTAAATTATCAATCAGATTCCGTCTATATGATGTGGAATATTGTTCATGTTAATTGTTGCTATATTTCTACTATCTAGTGAACATGTTTATACTTGTTCCTGTTCAGATGGTTTTAGCCCTAGTTCTTGAATACAGTAAATTAGAGTCTTGCATAATTGATTAGTTATTCATATTTCTTGATTCTATCAATGTTGGAATTTCCATATTATTTATATAAGTTGAATTCCCAGTCAGTTGAATGCTAGTCCAGTTTCAGTCAAAATGTTAGTATCTTCAGTATTTTCAGAAATGTCAACTGATCAGTTTGACTATAGTTAGTTCTTGAGGTGTCAGTAATGCCTCCTAGTTATCAAATATCAATTATAAGATACCAGTTAGTTCTACAGACGGTTAAGACGCTTCCAGATAAGCAGCTCTAGGCAATCTTAGAACACCAATTACAGAATCCGGTTCGATAAGACTCTCATGGTACTTCCAGATAAGTATCTATGGCTTAGTCTTGGGCCCCAGTTTCGTGCTATCAGCTTAGTAGTAGTAGTCATGTTAGGAATATCTAGTGGGAGTAGGACTTAGCACCGAGCAGACTGGGGTTCCAGCGCACCCAGGTTCCCAGAACTACATTGCCAGCATAGGTTATTTTATTGGCCCAACGACCCCAGATTTGTGATCACCCAGTTCATGCCTTTATACCCTGATAAGGTATATTGTGCCCTATCGATAGGGCATATACATCAAACTCCACGTTTAGCTCACGTGGTTATATGTCGTTTATAGACTCTCCCACTAATCAGTACAGTTTCAGTTTAGCCCAGTTCAGTATCTTAGATCCAGTATATGTCTATGACCACCAGTTAGGATCACTATTGACCATATCAGTTATACTTCAATTGTATCAGTTTTCAGTATTTCAGTTGGTCATTGTATATCATTATAGTTCAATTACTTATTCTTTCATGCTTATTATATCTCTCTCTTACTCGGTACATTCAAAGTACTAATACATGCCTTCTATATTTTATCGTATCATGATGCAGGCCTAGGTTCCAGTCCCAACATCGTCAGTAGTTTCCCTTAGACGTACTAGTAGAAGCATTTGGTGAGTCCTCATCTTTTGAGATTCGATATTTATTTTTAGTTAGTCACTTTCAGTTAGACTTTAGAGTTACTTGGGGGCTTGTCCCAGCAACTCATCATTTAGTAGTTGGCTTTCAAATATAGACACACATATTCAATATTGTATTTTAGATGTATTTACCTTTGTCAAATCAGCATTTTTAAATGGGTTATTTTATTTAAAGCTTCTGCTTATGTTTACTTGGTGTACCAGTGTTATGATAGACCATGGGTTGGCTTGAGGTTACTTGTGACTCCAAGTACTGTGTCTCATCCAATGTATAGAATCGGGTCGTGACAAATCACTTCATGTGATGACAATGTCATCAACATACACAACAAGGAGAATAATGTTGGATACTGATTATTAATAGTATATTGAGTGATAACATTTGCTCATTTTCAATCCAAAATCTTGAACTAGCTCACTAAACTTGCCAAACCAAGCTCAGGGACTTTGCTTCAAGCGATACAAAAATTTCTTCAAATGATAGACTTTCTGATATACCCCCCGAGCAACAAAATTGGGTGGTTGATCCATGTACACTTCCTTTTGAAGATCACTATTAAGGAACACGTTCTTGATATTAATTGATACAAAGGCTAATTCGTAGGAGCAACCAACGAAGTGAACAAGTGTATAGAAGTGATTTTACCAACCTGGGAGAAAGTATCTAAATAATCTATCCCATATGTCTAACCGTGTCCTTTAGCCCCAAGTTTGTCCGCTTGCTAAAAAATCATCTGGATTAACTTTAACTAGGAAGATCCACTTACATCCTACTGGTTTCATTCCCTTCGGTAAATCCACTAAATCCCATGTGCAAATTTCCTCCAAGACATGTATTTCATCAGACATTGTATCAAACAATCCAGGATGATACATGTGGAATAAGATAGTTGAATAATTTTATTCATATTTTTCTATGTCATATGCATGAATTTATATACATAAGAGATAGTGGAATAGAATTAACTAAATCCCATGAAATATGGAATTACACAAAATCATATATTGTATAATAGGAAAAAGAATCATAAATATGATATTCTAAATTTACAACAATTATCTTAAGGTCTTGGTGGATCATATCTTGATATGAAGAATATGCTCATGGAGATATTAGAGGATCAGATCTTGATACGAAGAATATCTTCATGGAAATCCTCTATCACCTAAAACTAGGGGCGGAGCTATGGTTGAGTAAAGGTGGTCAGCCAAACATCCTTTGTCAAAAGTTTACATTGTATATATATGTTAAATATTACTCTATATTCTTATATATAATATTTTGAACACCCTTAGATACAATAGAAAACTGCAGCTCTAGGGAAAGGGTGCTTATAGAGTTGTAGGATGTCTCATGTTCAATTCTTTGTGTCAACATTGTTTATGTTATTATTTTGTGGCCTATTCTAATCTCTTGAACAATAAAAATAAAGAAAAAGCATGTCCTTGTACAAGTAATATCTATAGCTTAATGTTTGGAAGGTGCACTATAATGTGGGATGCCCATGTTCAAATTCTTATGTCCACATAATTTATTTTATTATCTTATGACATATATTTTGCTGCATCCAATTATTGAGAAAAAATTATTTACTATTTAAAGTTCAAACACCTTTTATGAAATTTTTGGCTATGCCACTAGACCGAACACTCCCCCTCAAGTGAGTGAATGGATATCTTCCATTACTATCTTGCTTATTAGATCTTGAAACACGTTGTTTGGAAGTCTTTTTGTTAAAACATCAGCCATCTAATCTTTTCCAGATACAAATGAGTCCACTGTCTAATTTCTCCTTATTAAAATGTCTATCTGCCTCAATATGCTTAGATGCAATCATGTTGTATAGGATTATGTGCTACACTTATTGCTGATTTAGTTCCATAGATCCTTCCTATATTATCTTCAGACCAACAAGGATTATCTTTAACTATAACAACTCACAAAATCCCATATCCATAGATCTAAACTCGGATTCTGTACTTGATCTGGCTACTATATTTTATTTTTTACTCCTTCAAGTCACCAGATTTCCTCATAAGAAAGTGCAATAATTAGAACTTGACCTTTGATCCACGAATGAATTTGCACAGTCCACATCAGTATAAACCTCTAAAACCATGTCTCCTCCTCTTTTAAATAGTATTCATTTTCTTGGACTTTCTTTAAGATATTGTAGAATCTATTGACATCTTGAAGATGCAATTCTCTAGAATCATGCATAAATTAGCTAACAACACTTACAACAAAGGCAATGTCCGACCTTGTATGTGACAAATAGATCAATTTTTCTACAAGTCTTTGGTACAAGACTTTATATACCATAGAATATTTAGAAACATTGCACAATCTATAATTATATTCAATTGGTGTATCCACTGGTTTACACCCTATTCTTCCATTTCTTTCAGTAAATCAAACACATATTTTTTGTAGGAAATAAAAATTTCTTATTTTGAGTGTGCCACTTTGATTCCCAAAAAATATTTTAATTTCCCAAGCTCTTTGATGTCAAATTCCTCGAGCAAATATTTCTTCAAATTTTGTATCTCCTCTGAACCATCACCTATTACTATGATATCATCCATGTAAAACTAATAATGTTGTCACTTTTCCTGATTTTGAGTGTCGTATGAACATGGTGTGGGTCTTCATGAATATGTTGATACCCTAACTTGATCATAACCTTTACAAATCTTCCAAACCATGAATAATGTGATTACTTTAATCTATTGAGTGCCTTCTTCAGTCTGCACACCATTATGTTTTTTCTTTCAAAACCAAGTGGCACCTCCATATAGATCTCCTCATCTAAGTCTCCATGTAAAAAAGAATTCTTTTACATCAAGGTTCCAATTAAAATTCGCAGCCAATGATAATAAGATTCTCACTGTATTCATTTTTACCACTGGAGAGAAAGTCTCCAAATAATCAATTTAATGGGTTTGTGTGTTACCATTTGCTATAAGCATGCTTTAAATCTTTCTATGGACCCATATGACTTATATTTCATGGTAACACCTATCTGCACTCTACCAACTTTTTCTCTTTTAGTAATTCCATAATTTTCCAAGTTTTATTTTTTCTCCAACACTTCAATTTCTACCTTCTTAATTTTCTCCTGCTCTTTGTTTCCTAATGCTTTAGACAAATTTCTGGGGATAGGAATTTTATGGAGATTATAGAGAAAAGCTTTATGACTTGGGATATATTTTGATATGCCAAGGAAAGGCTTAGAGGGTGTTCTATGTAAGTTCCGATTCCTTTTCTTAATTCAATGAGAAGGTCAAGGTTAGTACGTTGGTTAGGTTCTTCTTCATGATCAGTTTGATTTGGTGTTTCTGATGGCTCAACAGGTTCGGGGTGGGTATTAGAAGCAGTAACTCGAGGAGATAATTGCAGTTGAGTAGTTTGATTACTTAGCCTCTGTCGTCTTTGAGTAGTTTGATTAGTTAGCCTCTATCTTCTAGAATAAACCTGCAACAATAGATTATTTTCTTGAATTTCATAATATATATTAGAATTAAGAGTCTCAGTGGGTTCATTTGGGTTTAGATACTCATTTGACCGAAGAAATGGTGACTCGGACAAGGATTTGCCACAACTAGAAATAGAAAAATCAAATAGTGACAAGTCTAGAGGTCCTTTTCCCTTCAATGACTCCCCCTAATTGTAAGAATTATTAAAAATGGACCCACTCTCATCAAATGAGACATCAGTTGAAACAAAGAATTTCTTTGATGATGGTTGATAACACTTGTAGCCTTTTTTTAATAAGATAATATCCTATGAAAGCTCTTAACAGTACATGGATCTAATTTTCCTCTATTTTGAGAATTGTTATAAACATAGGAAACCTGCCGAAGATTCTAGGAATAAATTTATTTGAAATTTCAAAATTTGAGAAGAAATTCTTTCAAGTATATATCAAGCGGGTTTTTAACGTTTTACATTCTTGATGGTATTCTGTTACTAAGGTGTAGAGAAGTTAGCACAACTTCCCCCAATACTATTTTGGAACCTTTTCATAAAACAATAGATATCTAGTAATGTCAAATAACATACAATTTCTTCTTTCTACTATCCCATTCTGTGAGGAGTATAGATACATAAAGATTCATGAATAATTCCTTCCTTTTGAAAGAAAACAAACATGTTTCCATTAAAGTAGTCCTTGGTATTATCATATCAGAATCTTTCAATTGGCACATCTAATTGAGTTTTGATCATATTAAAAAATGTAGAAGGAATTTGGTTGAATATCTGGTTTTTGCTTTAACAAATAGATCCACATTACACTTGTACAATCATCAATTAATGACATAAATTATCTAGCACCAGAAATATTAGGAATGGGATAGGGTCCCCAAATATCACTATAAATAAGAGAAAATAGAGTCTGACATCTTTTGTTAGTAATTGGAAAAGAAACATGTTTGTGTTTTTGTAAAGACCCTCCTGGTTATTTCCTTACTTTTGTGTGTTTTTATTGTTTTAACCCTCCCCGTGGATTCTACATTTATTTTGTGACTCATAAGGATGGGTAGCATGGTTCCCAAAGTGTTAGGGTGAGTTTTTGAAGGATTTTATAATTTTGGAGTTTCTAGAGTCGAAATGGTTGACCTCGGTCAACATTTTTAGTAAACGATCCCGGATGAGAATTCTGTCAATGCAATTAGCTCTGGAACATGGATTTTATACTAGTGGGACGTTAATTTGGGTCCCAAGTCTTTCGGGATTATTTTGGGCATTTGGACGGTTATTTTTACGTGGTTTAAGTGTTGATTTTTGTGTTTAAATTGTCAAAACTACCTCTGATGGTCGTTTTGTCAATTCTGTTGAGTCAGAAATGTTGTTTTCACTTGGAAAACATATAAGTTTTGTGTTCACGGTACTCCGAATTAATTCTGGGGGTGGAGTCCTTTTTAAGTTTTAGGTGTGGCTGGTGCCAGGTAGTCCACTGTAGCCGACAGAGACCACTGTAGCGAATCCATCAGTGGCGATATGGACCGCAACAATGAAAAATTGATAGCTTTATAGGCAGATCACTTACCTTTCAGCTCATTTCATCCAAAACTTGACCTACCATTATTGACAGCTTTTTAGGGTGATTTGCTAGTTAGAATTAGATTATAATGATCTTATGAGTTATTGGCCAAATTTCTAGGATTTTAGAATAGTTTTCCATTATAAGCTTTAGCTTAGGTTGTTAGTTGCTATGTTGTGAATATGTTTTGGATCCTTAGGCTATGTTAGGAGCTATTTTTATAGTAGAATTACATAAGAGGTGTTTTCTTTGGGATTTTTGGTCGTTTTTGATTTGTTGGACTTGTTATCACCTGTAATACCCCAAAAGTCTCTAAGACTAGACCCATAACTAGTGAGTTGAGATATTTCAATGCCCCAGAATTTTGGGCTTACGTTTGGAACCATTCCAGGTGTATGGATATGTCCGAGAGCAATGATTCTATGGATACTAGGTGTTAATATCAATCCTTAAGTTTTAGAACTGCAATGGATACAACTTAAGGTCATAAGGAACTTCTAGCACAAAGTTGAGTTGAGAGCCTTCTTACCGATTGAGTTTTCGTACAAGTTCTAACAAGGGTCAACTTATAATGACTATAGATCCCATTTTACAAAATGTTTGTGGGTGATTAAACATATCAAATTGAATCCCTTTGAGTCTTCTTTCCAATGCATCTGACCTTTCATCAATCACAGTTCAGAGTAAAATGTTATGAGCAATTTAGTGAAACTACATCAGATCACATAATGATTCATCAGGTGACTCATTAAATCACCTAACGACTCATTAAGAGACCCGTTAAGTGGCTAAAATTTTTGGAAAACTTCAGTTTCAGAGGGGACTTCACGACTGGTCAAGTGACCCATTAAGTCACCACACGGCTCATTAAGTGACTCGTTAAGTGGCAAAATTTGGTGGAATCCCAGTAGACTTCACGAATTGGACTCACGACTCATCCAATACCTCATGAGTCGTGATGTCCCTCATGAGGACTGGCAGGTTCCTTTTTCATGCGAAGTTTCAAGAGTGTTTTCGTGAAACACCAAGCTTCTAACTCCTAAGTGATGTCATTTTAGGTATCAGATAGGACGAATTTAGGGGTCTTTCCTAGCCTAATCCCTCATTCCACCCAAAAACCTCCCATAAGCTCTTCTTCCTCTTCCCTCCAAAGGTTCAAGACCACCTAGGGTTTCTCTACAAGGGCTGCAAGTTCCAAGATCATTAAGGGAGTTTTCTAATCAGGTATGTGAGACTTCAACAAGGATCTCCTTTCATCCTTGTATCCCAAATTTTTATACTAAAATCCTAAAACCCTTGATTTCTAGAAAAACACATTCTAGGGTTTCAATTTATGCATGAATTCTCATATGCCTTCTATGGATTTCAAGACCCATCATGATTAATGGCCGTATGTGCTTACGAAATTACTTCCAAGTTCTCGAATTATGTACATGATATGTGGATAGAAAGATTATAGAATTTTCACCATGATTTAGCATAAATTTTGAAATAGGGCTTCATTAAATATTCACATGCTCTCACCACGAACTCGTTAGAGACCTAGCATAATTGGGACCCCATACTTTATGTGTTATATCGTCTAATGATATAGATTCAGGTTTCCAGACTCAGCCTCGAAGTTAGATACGCTCCATTTCCATCTCAGCTGATTTTGGTGAGTCCTCATCTCTAGAGGATGATATCTATGTTCCTATTTCAGTTATATTTTAATATTCAAACTTTAGAAGTTAGCTGGGGGCTTGTCCCAGCAACTCATCAGTATAGTAGAGGCTTTCAGACTTGTGTAAATAGATTCAGCTTATGTATCAGAGTTGTATTAGATTATGTCTTATGGATTTTGATTAGACTCCTTCAGTTGCTTCCACTCAGTTATGATTCTCTTAGTTGTTTTCTTGCTAGTGTTATGCTATGATTATTCCATGAGTTGACTTGGAGACTCTCGAGGTTCTTTGTCTCATGTCTCAATCCGGGCCTATGTTCGGGTTGTGAAAAACTTGGTATCAGAGGAAAGGTTTAGAGTGTCCTAGGGTGTTTGAAAGACGCATTAAGTAAAGTCTTTTTCATGGGTGTGAAACACGCCAAACTTATGACGAAGAGGCTGCGAGATGTTTTTAGGAATTTTCCCTTATCTTCATAATTCTCGCTGTGTGTAGAGTTTGAGACTCAAATAGTCCCTCTCCTAGCTCATGCTTTACGCGCTTGCAGGTAATGCCTCAACGAGCAAACAGAAGGAGAAATGGTAATCGGTGCCAGCAAGCCCCACCAGTCTCAGTGAACCCAATGAATGAACATGTTACTCATGCCGAGTTCAGGGCACCCTTTCACATATTGACGCAGGCCATGACTGATCAGATTAATCAGCAGGTTGTGGTTCATGTTCCCCAGAATGGGAACATAGCGGTGGCTAGAGTAAGAGACTTCCTTAGGTTGAACCTACCCGAATTCTTGGGGTCAAAGGTAGACGAGGACCCATATGAGTTCTTAGAGGAGATCCAGAAGATCACCTAAATTATGGGGGTGATGGGAATAAAGAGCCCAGACATAGCCTCCTACCAACTAAAGCGGGTCGATCATATTTGGTTCCATCAGTAGAAGGATAGTCAGGGAGCTGGAGCAATCCCCGTAAGTTGGGATGAGTTTATGACTACCTTCCTGGATAGGTTTTTCCCTGGAGAGTTGCGGGAGGCAAAGTTGGTGGAGTTCATCAACTTGAGGTAAAATAGTATGACTGTCCAGCAGTATGCGTCAGAGTTTTCCCGGTTGTCTAAGTATGCACCCGAGACGGTAGCCGATCAGAGGGATCGTTTAAGCAGGTTCGTGAATGGAGTGTCAGACTCCCTTGTCAAAGAGTGCAGGACTTCCATGTTGCACAATGACATAGACTTTTCATGTTTGGTGATATATGCCCAATAAATAGAGGTGGAATAAGTGAAAGAAAATGAGAGACAGGCCAAAAGGGCTAGAATAGGAGATTCGGAGTTCTCCTGTCAGAGGATGAGTGGTAGACACATCTCACGCACCCAGTAGAGATCATCATCCCCAGCACCTTCGACAGCTAGTGTTCTATACCAATCTAGGGTAAGGGAGACTACGTATCCAGCTTGTAAGAGCCGTGGGAAGCACCATTTGGGAGAATGCATAGCTGGCTCAAATGCTTGTTTTTGGTGAGGCAAGTTGGGTCATAAGCACAGAGATTACGTAGCAGCTAAGCGAGGCAAGAGTAGGGCCACAACCACCTCTTCAGTAGCTCCAGTAGCCCGCCTATTTTAGCAGGGTGCATCATCGAGCATAGGTGGCAGACAACGTCAAAACCGCTCCTACGCCTTGTCCGCACATCAGGATAAGGGCAAGTCGCTAGAAGTAGTCACAGGTATGTTAAGAATTTTTTGTGTTACTTTGCATGTTGCCAGCCTCAAAACCCCAGTATTGAATAGAAACTCTTGTGATGTTTGTTGAGAAGAGATTGTCGATGTATGGTGTGAAATACCTATGAGTATGAGGTTTGCAGTAAATGGTAGAGGTGGAGGAAACACCAAGAGTTAGTGGTTTAGTCCCAACCTTAAGAAAGATTCAGGAGCCTTATAATGATTGCTTTATGCTAAGGGGGAGATGATAGGTCCATGAAACAAGTCAAATATTGGTGTACTAGTAGGGGAGTCTAATAACGCTCAAACTCACACCTCTTGCTGAAGTATGAAGCGAATATTGTCAGTAAAGAACCCAACAAAGAGACTGGGGTCGAACCCACAGGGAATATGGAAGATATAGACTAATGCCAGTAAGTGAACTTGTTGGTTTATTACTCTAATTTGGGGGTTTCAAGAAAATAATAATTAAACAGTGATTGAAATTGTGATGTAAAATCAAGAGTTAAGAATAACTAGGGTTTGTGTTCCCTATGGGTTCATAACTGCTTCGGGTATACACATGTAATCAATATCAATGCTTACTTGTAGAACTGATAACTAGGGTTCATCGAAATGACTGGTTCATCCCTATTGGATGACTATACTCAATCACTGGGTCAAGTCTCATGAGTGATTTCAATTCAACCGTTATCAACTTGTTCCAAATTTAACTATCCTGCGACCACAACTCAAGTTAATACAATGATCATCAAGATCAAGGCTTTGTTGTAATTCTATTTTCCTAATCTATACCTCTCTAGGCTCAAGCAAGTAAAGAATTCGGGAAAGTCCTAGGTTGTACACCCTCAAGAAATGTTTAATGATGAAGAGAATACAATACAATCAATTTGCATTGGTTTTGAAACACTTTTGTGTATCCCTAGCTCGTTAATCCACCATGGTTCCCACAACCCTAGCTATGGAGGTTTTTGCCTCTCATAGTTGCAAGGTTGTGATATGCATTCATAATTAAACACATAATTCAATACTTACAATTGTAGATGAGAGAAAAAACTCTTTGATTTTCTCCGAAATAACTCAAGAACAATTCACAAAGATAAAGAAAGAAATCAAGAAAAGGTTGATCACAAGCCAATCAACTCAATTCTATATTTTTCCTTACTTTCTAACCTTGTTTAACTACTTCCAAACGTTCTCTCAATGTTGTCTACTGAAAATAAAACATAAAAGGTATTTATACAGACATAAGAATCCTTTTCCTATGCTAACAGGGTATATTTCCATATTTGGTGCCGCCCGAGCCACGACAGATCGTACGACTCATAGCAGGATTGTATAAGTCAAACCTGCTATTTGTAAGTCGTTGGCTTACTGAAATTTGGCTAAGTGTTGGTCCTTGGTGTGACTCGTACATGCTTCCTACGAGTCGTACTATGCTTTTGTGGCTTGATTCTGAGAACTCTGAATTTTTCTGATGTTTGTCATGAGTGAGATGGTAGGAATCGTTCCTTGCCGCCACGACTCGTACTGTCTCTCTGTATGAGGAGTCTGCCTCTTGTGCCATTCTTCTGAATATTTCCATGACTCAATGTTACGACTCATATCAGTTTTGTATGGCTCGTACTGAGAACCATACGTTGCACTCTTCACAATTGAGCCATCTGAAACTTTTCATGATTCTCAGTATGACTCATATTGAGAGTGTGACTTTAGCCCATTTTCTGCACTTTCAGGCTATCTTTTGCGCATTCTTGCTCCAACACTTATTTGTCTTGTAATCAAAGAAAAAGCGTCTTATATCCATATAAACACACTTAAGTCCATGCTATTTTCTTAGTTTTGAACGTCGAAAGTGCTGTAAACTCGCAATACATCAACACCTTCAACTTAAGACTTTTGCATATCTCAGGCAAAGAAAAGAAAAAAACTAAACACGATGCTCAACTAGAAAATAAACCTAAGATACTACAACCAATACCAAATAAAATTTGCACTATACATTCAACGACTTGTGACCCTTCTTCCATGAACCAATATAAACTAATGTACAACAAGAAACCACAAAATATGATAAGCAGGGACAAAGACACGTCATCTAGCTATCAACAGGAAATCAAGTCATCACCAATGCTTTTCACACAGACCACTGGTAAAAGTAAACATAACCCATGTACCCTCACAGCATATGAAGTCTCCACTCACAGATATAGTAACAGATATGGCATGGAACTGAACAAGTGAGACTCTCACTCTCAATAAGAAGTTTCAAGTACTGTGTATCGGATATCAGAGGCTTGCCCTTATTTTCTTTGATTCGGTCCATCAAATGGTCAAATTAGGATCACTATAGGACTTGCTGCGGCTTGTAATGTAGGTTTTAGGGCTGGACATGATAACTGTTAGATATTTTTAAGTGACTAACCCTTCCTTGGCATTACATACATTGTCTTCACCGTTCACCTGGTTCACCCTCTTTTCATTTCATTCCTTTTCCTCCCTTTTTACCTCTTTTATATGCATTTGCATGAGTGTGTTGTGGTTTCAACTTTTTCAAGAATTATTTTTCTTTTGAGTTTTTCCTCTTTCAAAGTTTTCAACTTTTTCAACTCTTTTTATCTTCTTTTTCATTTGTCACACCACACCTCATTTTTCACCTTTTCTCTTTTCTTTCCCTTTTTCTCGTTCCCACCATTTATGCACCCCTACTCTAGCCACCCTCAACTTAAGCATTTTGCCTATGTTTAAGTTCATAATGTCCATGGAAGGATCAGGGCCAAAGCAGGTTCATTATAAAAAAAATGGGTACGGTTCATCGATTAATGAAAGAGAAAAAAAGGGTATATTAAAGGCGCAAAATTGGGATCAAGGGAATCATATGATTTTGGTAGGGTCATTTAGGCTAAAAGTGATCTTAAAAAAAGGGCCTATAATCATATCCTAACCAACCATCCTTAGCCTATGCAAAGACCAACCAGGCAAGTTTTAGATCTTCAACACAGAACTGAACTAAGTATCAAAGCTCACTTGCTCATGGCACATGACTTATATTCACTTTACCTATCTGGTTTATACATGGATTAACGATACTACTCATTCTAATACAATAAATGACATTAAAAGATCCACAAAAATCATCCATGCAGTCACAAGTACATAGCTAATGCATCAAAAATTTTTAAACAGGGTCAATTTTCTTTAGAAATCCAAAACTAGTGCACTTTCATTGGTTGAGTACTCCTAAGCCATTTTATAATTAAACAAAAATCTACAAAATAATAAAATAAAATCCCAAACATGCCAGTTCTACTAGATAGCATGTCCGAGGGAAAAGAAACACGGAAAGAAAAACCCTTGGACGAATCCAAAAATCTGAAAAAAATTACAAATACACCCCCTCCCTTTTATGAGAATTGTGCTTCATCCCCAAAGCACGAAATACAAGAACATAGGCAAGGGAACATACCTTTGGCACTCTAGGCGCTCCTGTCATCCTATGGAGGAGGTACCTCTGTTGCAATTTTGCCGCTAATGGTGGCTAGCGCTCTCAATGATGTGTCAACAGGGGGAGTGTCCATCCCCTCAGTAGTCTCGGTCGTCTCTACGGCCTCTGTGGTGATCGAGGCTGAATGTGGCTCGCTTGAAGGGTCCTTGCCACAAGCAAGCTCGGGTTGAGCCATGGTGGAGCTGCCTGCTCCTCTAGCTCGCTCCTGCAGCTCTGACATATGTGACTCATGAGTCTGTAGGCTCTCTGCTCGTGCTCGCTTGCATTCTCTTCTTTCTTTCTTTCTCTTCTTCCTCAAGCTCTCTTCTCCAACATCCTCGGAGACTCTCTTCTTTCCTTTTTCCTTTGTAGTTGTCATCGGCTTCCAATAAGCCACCAAATCAATCTCCTCATCTGTCTCTTCATCAATGTCTAGAAGATTGGGGGCTGATATGACTGCCGGTTGTCCTGATGACAACTTGGCTACTTGGCTTCAAAGAGCCCCCAATTCCTCATGGAAGCTGCCGGTATCCGTCTGCTCCGCCATACGCACGTTGAATTAGCTCTAAAATCTATAAAGGTGAGCATGTAAGGCTTGTGCTGCTGTGTCAATCTCTGCGTTTACCCAGGGCTTCACATTCTCCATAATTGCATGAATTTTTCTTTCAGCCATGGCTAATCTCTTGGCCAATTTCTTGAGAAAATCCTGGGGCACTAGGATGTACCCCGCTAAACTCTGAGTCGATAGGCTAGGCAATGGTGTAGCAGAAGTGCTAAGAGCAGCCTTTGAATGACCAGCATCTGTAGCTGGTGCCTTGCTATGCTCATGTGAGGTGGGGGCATTCACCAGTGTGCCCCCTGCTGGCTGGGTCTATGGAACTGCTGTGGGAAGTTTGGCTCGACTCACCGGGTACAATTCATCCCAAATCAAGTCAATGTCCACTATCCTCCCCTCCAATCAATCTCTCCTCACCCCATCACACTGAAACTCCTACCTCTTTGCATAATTTGAAAATGAGGCTCGGGAATGGAATGGTAGTGCTCAATCCCACACCCCGATCTCGTATCTCCTCTGCAATGATATTTGGTATGTTGATGGGGTATTTGGACATGAGACACGCCACCAAAGCTGCTTTGTCTGCACTCAAAGTGTTGTGATTGACTGTTGGTGCTAATCGGTGGTGCACTAATGTCTAGCAATCTTTTTCTAAGAAATTGAGTGAGTTCTTGGTAACCTGCTTTCCACGTAAGATCCACTCTGATTCCTCTTTGTCCTTAGCTATAACACCCACCAACCACTGTCACTGCCTCTGTCTCTCCTCAAATCCTAGCTGCCTAATTTACTTCAGTGCCTCCACTCGGTATCATATTCTGGCGTGGCATGTGGAGGTATGAACTATGGCCCATAGGATCTGAGAGATAGTGAGCCCGGAGATGTCGACGTCTCGTCCTATGACCATGACACTCTCTAATCTGGGCGGGTCTTTCACTTTCTACCCTTTTTTTGCCTTTTCCTCCATGGTCGCCAAGTAGTTGGTGTAGAACTCACGGACTGTATCTGAAGTGTACTGGTTCGGAGTCCTAGCCATTCATTCGAGCCCTTAAAAGCTGAATATCCATTTCATCTCCTCTATTTCATTCAATGTGTTGGTGAGGATCTGCGGCTCTTCTTGGATGCTCCGCCTGGGTTTTTTTGGCGGTGAGAGTAATTCCCTATTCATAGATTTCCTATGCTCCTGGAACTCTCCCCTGGATTGTACGATTCTCCCTAGGCGGGATCTGCTGCTGTTCAACATCAGGAGCCTCTTTCTCTGACTCAGTACTGCCACTTTCCTCTCCGGATTGGGTCTCCTCAGACCCTTCTTCTGCATTTGAGCCACTTCCCGACTCCTATTTACATTCCTTAACCCTCTTATTAGACTGGGGAGCTTCGGTAGATGTGGCAGTAGCTGAGACGGCTTGGTCTTTAGCCTTTGCCCTAGCGGTTCGAGTCCCATCAGTGTCTGATGTATTGGCCCTGTACTCCTCAACTGAACCACTAGGGGAACTGCCCGCTTGCTTAGATTCAAGTCTCATCATGTAATGTTCTCCGGACAGTTGCTTTGGATGCTTTAGGCTTGATCGTCATTGTACCTGTAAAAAGGAGAGATAGAATTCCATATTTGAGAATGAAAAGCAAAAAATAAATTCCTCTGTATCTAACCATGAGTCAACTGTACGGTTTGTACCTTGGAGGTATGACTCATATGAAGTCCCATGAAATCCTTCTTGCACATTATGACTCCCAAGTACGACTCATACCATGAAGGTAGGATCCGTACCTTGAGTGGTATGAGGATGCCCCTTCATTGACAATTTCATTGTATTTTTCCAGGACTCA
This sequence comes from Datura wrightii, assembly GCA_035772735.1. Lineage (NCBI taxonomy): Eukaryota > Viridiplantae > Streptophyta > Magnoliopsida > Solanales > Solanaceae > Datura > Datura wrightii. Next base: position 12,602,604 of record JASDFA010000003.1, read on the forward strand.
TGGTATGACCCATAGGTCGATTCCACGAGTCGTAGGAAGGATTGTACTGCCTCTTATGGACTTGATCCATTCAAGATATTTGGTACGAATCCTTGGTACGACTCGTAGTGGCAACCCATGAACTGTACCATAGTTCATACCTCAGATCTTTGCTAGTTTTATCTTGGGTTAGTCCCAACGAGCCATCCTACGAGTCTTAGTATCAAACCATTAGTCGTAGGAGGGCTTGTGAAGCCTATCCCTGCCTCAATTTTGGTCCAGTTTGTAGGGAATCCTTTTCATGTTTCGGGTACTCAGAATTCCCCAAGTCTGGGCATGTAGTTCAATCCATTTTGTACTACTCATCCGTCCCTGTTTTAGTCACTACCCGTAACTCAATTTTAAATGCTTCAATTCACAAGTTCATCATCTTTAACATTTTCCCAGTCGCACATAGTTCTATCACACCCTTGGTCATTGTCTCTTTCAAATTTTTCAAGCAAATATGAAGACTCACAGGGGTTTTAGCATCATTACATTAAGCACATAAGTTTTCTCAATAACCAAAGCAATACACTTACTTGTTGCTGCTTACTTCGACAGGTAGTCCGAAATTAGGGTTGAGATGAACTTGCTTGAGCAAGAAATTGCTCGATTGTTCTTTGTTTTTAAGTTACGGGTGTGAGGGAGTCGTGAGTGTGGTTCGTGATTTTGGTTTTAATCACGGTGGAGAGGGTCTGCTTATGTTTGAAGTTCAAATAAGTGAGGGGGCAGATTATATAAACCTGGGACGAGTCGGGTTTTTTCAAGGATTTTGACCCGTCACGACTCGTACCACGAGTCATAAGAATACCCCACGACTCATCCCTTAGACCCATAGTTTAGAGAGTTAAAAACTTACCTGGGGACCTACGAGAGCCTCTTACAACTCGTACCATGTGGGTATGGTCTGTATGATGTCTTGTAGGTCTTTGCCTTGCATAGCTTGCATAGTTCACAGGTACAGTAAGTACTACGACCCGTACACTTGAGGTACAAATCATAGGACCAACAATACCCTGACTCCTTCACTAAAGCAGTTCTCTGATTCTTACCACACTCATGCTACGACTCGTACAACCCCCACATGGGTCGTACTGAGAGTCATAGCAGCTTCTTTTCAGCAATTTCTCTGCCACCAGTTTTTGTTTTCCCTGCACACTGAACACAAATTAGTTAGATCACTTGGGTTGCCTCCTAAGAAGCACTTGATTTAACGCCATGGCACGACATAGGTGGCCTAGTTACTTAGAATTCACCGAGCCACCACTTGGGTTGCCTTCCAAGAAGCACCCGATTTAACATAGCGGCACGACGCAAGTCTCTTGACTACTCATACTTCATCAAGAAACTCAATTTCAACCTCATTTGCTGAGATTATGTTGTACTCCTTCGGTTGCTGCATTGCCCGACAGATGTTGAAAGTGACCTCTTCTTTATTCAGTCTGAACTTCAGTTGGCCAGCCTCCACATCCACTAAGGCCCTCCCAGTAGCAAGGAATGATCGTCCCAAAATGATGGGGACCTCACAATTGACATTGCAATCCAGGATCAGAAATTCTGCTGGGAATATGATTCTGTCAACTTTTACAAGCACATGAAATAGGATCCCCACTGGATTCTTCACATTTTGTCGGCCGTCAGTAGCTGCATGGTAGTCGGTGTGGGGGCCCCTAAACCCAACTTCTTGAACACAGCCAATGGCATCAGGTTGATGCTTGCTCCCAGATCCCAAAGTGCCCTTGCAAACTCTACATTGCCAATGGTGCAAGGGATAGTGAAAGCACCCGGATCTTCCTTCTTCTGGGCCAGGACTCATGTAGGTATGGCACTACTGTGATGTACATTATCTACAGGCTCATAACTCATAGACCTCTTCTTTGTCACTAGGTCCTTCATGAACTTAGCATATCCCAACATTTGTTCCAACACCTCAACCAATGGTATGTTCACAAATAATTGTTTGAGCATTTACAAGAATTTCTGGAACTTACCATTCTTTGCTTTCTTCTTCATTCTTTGGGAAACGGTGGCAGTGGTCTCGGGATAGCTTGTAAATTTATGTTGCACGTTGTTTATTTTCAGACCCTTTTTTACCAGTTGTGGCCTCAGGCAACTCAACATTCTCAACACCTTCCATCTCAACATCTTTCTCATCTTCTTCAACTACGCTCTCTTTCTTCCATTCAACTACAACCGGCAGGGAGAATCAATTATGGTCTTACCACTCCTTGTCATCACCACCATGCAATGGCCATCATTCTTTGGGTCCTGGATGGTGTTGCTAGGTAGTGTACCCTTCTTTCTAGGGTTCAGTGATGCTGACAGTTGCCCCAAATGCTGTTCAATCTGCTTGATGGCTGTTGCGTGAGATTCCACTTTCTGGCCCATGCTCGATATATCACCTCGTATTTTCTTCAGCTGATCATCAGTGGACCTCACCTTTTTTAGCATCTCAGCCATCATGCTTTCTAGCTTTGATTTTTCATCCTCCCCCTCTCGTGCATTAGGAGGCACATATATTCCAGCTCGGTTGTTGCGATAGCCATCATTCCTTCTCCATTCTCCTTTGCGCTCACAACCTCGACTCCTGTCTCTGTACCCGTTTCAATTGTAGTTATCTCTGTATTGGTTCTGACCTTGGTTTCCAGAACCTTGGTGCCAATTATCATGTCTAGACGCTTGGGCGTTAGCTGAAAAAACCTACCACCTGGCCGTCCAGGAAATTTGCCTCCTTGGAATCAGAGTGATCTGCCCCCGGCTCCAGTCCTTGTGTCCCCACTTCATTTACCTTTTTGTCTCTAGCTCCCATAATAATCTTTGTAAGTAGATCCAATGATGTGCACATATGACCTAACTCCTGATCACGTTCTTCTTCCTTCCTACATTCATCTGCAGTCAAACCAACAACTTATGTACCATCCGCTGCATCTGCCTCCCGGCTATGCCATGCCTTGTTTATTTTAGTCACCCTATCAAGGATAGTAGCAGGTTGCTCCCAGGTGTGACTCATCAATGCTCCTCCTGCAACTGTGTCTTCTACAGCTTTTGTTCTATTGTTTAAAGACCTATAAAAAATTTCCAAACAACTTTCCTCTGGAATCTTATGGTTTGGGCACTTTGTCAACTTCTTCTTGAACCTCAGCCAGGTTTCGTGAAGTGCCTCGATTTTGAGTTGTCTGAAATTGTAAATCTCATCCTTAAGCTGCAACATTCTGGAAAGGGGAAAGAATCTCTCCAAGAAGGCTAGCTTGAGTTCCCTCCAGCTAGTTATGGAGTCGTTGGGCAACTTCGATAACCATAAAGTGGCTTCCCCTGATAGAGAGAAGGGGAAAAGTCTGAGTCTGATGGAATCTTGGCTAACTCTAGGCAAGCTGTACGCCTTGCATTTTCCAATGAAGTTCATTAGGTGCAGGTTGGCATCATCCGATGCTGACCACTGAACACCCCTTTCATGTTTAACAATTGAATCATGGTGCTAGTGATGTCAAATTTTGCCCCAGCGGGCAGTCGTAGTAGTACAATTGCTCTAGTTGACCCAACATCATCAATGTTTGGGTCCTCCTCATCAAATAATTGAGGGGCAAATCTATGACCTCTGTTGCCCCGCCCATGCCGTCTGACATTAACAACTTCATCTCTGGCATCCTTCGCATCCTGAAGTGCAGCTTGCCGAGCTAGCTCATCTTTCCTAGCTTCTTCAGCTATACAGGCATCTCTTTGCCCTTGATTTTCCATTAATTTCAGGGTTCACCGGAATCAGGGGATTTCCACCACTCCGAGTGCTTGGCATCCACCGGGAAACAACCTATGGGTACCACAAACAAAAAGAAAATGTAATGAAGGAAATAACTACCAAAAGTCAAATACAAGCACTTAATCTAGTCTTAGTCATATTCCTCGGCAATGGTGCCACTTTTTGATGATGCTCAAACTCACACCTCCTAGTGAAGTATGAAGCAGACATTGTCAATAAGAACCCAACAAAGATGTTGGGGTCGAACCCACAGGGAATATGGAAGATCTAGACTAATGCTAGTAAGTGAACTTCTTGGTTAGTTACTCCAATTTAGGGGTTTCAAGAAAATAATAATTAAAACAATAATTGAAATTGTGATGTAAAATCAAGAGTTAAGAATAACTAGGGTTTGCGTTCCTCGTGGGTTCATAACTGCTTCGGTATACACACGTGATCAATACCAATGCTTACTTGTAGAACTAATAACTACGATTCATCCAAACAACTCGTTTGTCCCTATTGGATGACTATACTCAATCACCGGGACAGGTCTCATGAGAGATTTCAATTTAACCGTTATAAACTTATTCCAAATTTAACTATCCTGCAACCACATCTCAAGTTAATACAATGATCATCAAGATCAAGGCTTTGTTGTAATTCTCTTTTCCTAGTCTCTACCTCTCTAGGCTCAAGCAAGTAAAGAATTCGAGCATGTCTTAACGTTGTACACTTTTAAGAAACATTTAAGCATGAGGAGAATACAATACAAGTGATTTGCATTGGTTTTGAATCACTTTTGTGTATCCCTAGCTCGTTAATCCGCCATGATTTCCACAATCCCAGCTATGGAGGTTTTAGCCTCTCATAGTTGCAAGATTGTGACATGCATTCATAATTAAACACATAATTCAATACTTACAATTGTAGATGAGAGAAAAACTTCTTTGATTATCTCTTAAATAACTCAAGAACAATTCACAAAGATGAAGAAAGAAATCCAGAAAAGGTTGATCACAAACCAATCAACTCAATTCTATGTTTTCCTTACTTTCTAACCTTGTGTAACTACTTCCAAACGTTCTCTCAATGTTGTCTACTGAAAATAAAAAACATAAAAGGTATTTATATAGTCAAAATAATTCTTTTCCTAAGCTAATAGGGTAAATTTCCATAATTGGTGCTGCCTGAGCCATGACAGATCCTACGACCCGTAGCAGGATTATAGGGGTCATACCTGCTATCCATAAGTCCTTGGCTTGCTAAAATTTGGCTAAGTGTTGGGCCTTGGTACGACTTGTACATACTTCCTACGAGTCATGTTGTGCATCCATGGCTTGACTCTAAGAACTCTAAATTTTTATGAAGTTTGTCACGAGTGTGATGATAGGACTCGTACCTTGCCGCCACGACTCGTACTGTCTATCTGTGTCAGGAGTCTTCCTCTTGTGCCATTCTTCTGAATATTTCCATGACTCAATGTTACGGTTCATACCAGTGTTGTACAGATCGTACTGAGAGTCGTAGGTTATAATCTTCACAATTCAGCCATCTGAAACTTTTCACGGTTCTCAGTACGGCTCGTACCATCATCCTATAGCTCGTACTGAGACTACAACTTTAGCCCATTTTCTACACTTTCAGGCTATCTTTTGGACATTCTTGCTCCAACACTTATTTGTCCTGTAATCAAAGAAAAAGTGTCTTATATCCATATGAAACACACCTAAGTCCAAGCTATTTTCTTAGTGTCTAGTGTCAAAAGTGCTATAAATTCACAGCACATCAGAGTCCCAGTCCTAACAACCATGGTATGCCAATCCCTTCAGATTCAAATAGTTTCTCTCATGTTTCAGTTGAAGCTATGCTCTACCCATACTAAAGTGCAGACTTCCAGAATTTCTAGATGATTTCTTCAGAAAGTGATGCCAACTCACCCTATGAATCCTTAAGTCTCAACTTCATGTCATAAACTAGCTATGCATGTTAACTTATGTCCTCCAGTATGGTAAGCTCGAACTTAGTCTTTAGAAGTTGAATTTTAATGACTATAGATCCCATTTTACAAAGTTTTTTTGGGTGATTAAATATATCAAATTGAAGCCCTTTGAGTCTTCTTTCCAACGCATCTAACCTTGTTTCGATCGAAATTCGGAATAAAAATTTATGAGCAATTTAGTGATAACGTACCAGCATCACAGAACGATTTGTTAGGTGACTCGTTAAGTCACCTAACGACTCCTTAAGTAACCTGTTAAGTGGCCAAAATTGGTATAAAAACTTCAGTTTCATAAGGGACTTCACGAACCGTCAAGTGACCTATTAAGTCACTCTCACGATCCGAACATAGACCCGGATCGAGACACGGGACAAGGGGCCCTGAGAGACTCCAGGTCGATCCATGGAATGAACATACATCTAACTCAAGTAAATAAAACGGAAGACTTAACATAATAACATAGAGGAATTCTAATCATAATATACAATCAAAAAATACACATGAGTCTGAAGTTGAACATAATCTAATTTCTGAAATGCCTCTAAGTCTGATGAGTTGATGAGACAAGACCCCAACTAACTCTCTAAGTCAGAAACTGAAAATACGCAAACATAACTGAATAAAAGATGGGACTTCGATAGATGAGGACTCCCCAACAGAGATTTATGCTAACTCAGAAAGCTGGCTAGTGATGGGACTGAGTCTCAAGGTCGGAGCCTGTATCATGAAACGATGCAACATAGAGTATGCGGTCAGTACGTGGAATATACCGAGTATGTAGGGTAAGTAAAACCCCTTAAATAAGTAAACAATCATTTAAAACATGCATAATATAAAACATGATCAAAACAATAGTCTGAGAGTAGGCTTGCAAGCTATTTTCTGAAATCATGATCTTAACATAACATAACATCATAACTGAATCGAATGATCCAAAGTTGAATCTGATAATCATAAGTAAAACTAAACATTAGGTCAAACCTGCTTTAGAACATATATATCATGAATGATAAACATGCATAACTGAAATCATGAGGAACAATGGGAGACTCATCATATAACCAACATACCACGATAGAGCTTACATGGTCCCAACTATCACACTCAAGTGGGTAGAGCCGTCCAAAGCCTTGCTAGGGCAAAGGACGATACCATGATATCGATATCAAGCTCGAGGCCCATTTGGGGCAGGGAATAGCTCACAAGGGAGGTCCCAAAGTATATATGATATGGATCAACCTATGTTGGCACATTGTTCTGAGGCATAGGGTCATCTGACCCTTAGCCAACACGGTGCTAGATGATCTTGGGCAAAATTATATGCCCAAGTGATGCTCAAATGCTCTATTTCGCCTTGTTTATCTATCGTTATTTGTACATTCTCATGTGATTTGTAGTTAAAATGTGAATTTATACTAACCAACATGATTAGTGTTGTTTTGCAGGAAAAATGTAATTTTAGGAAGCTAAGTTGCATGTTGGTGAAAATCGGGAATGGACTCGGAAGCGAGCAGTGGAAAGGTCGAGGACAAGCAGTAAATAAAGGGGCTCCACAATGGAGCCGTGTAATGTTGCCATCGCGGAGGCATTCTGCCTCGGGCGGGTTACTTGGACAAATTCCAGTGAATGTCCGCGTCAGGGCCGTGGCAAGTTGGCCAAGCCCCGCGTTGCATGTCATGGCACGTTGTCCATATTTACCTGGAACATGAAATTCCAGTGAGGCTGTGCTTTTGCACCATGTCACGGAGGTAGTGCTCCGCGATGCACTCCGTGACACGTTACTTGTTATTCCGGGAAAAATTCTCACTAGTATAAATAGCACACTTAGGTTTATTTTTTTATATTCTGACTTAGTTGAGCAAGAACGTGGGTTACCGGCAGTTGAGGAGACGAAATTCTTAGGGTTCTTCTCTAACTCTTTCTCCTTCATTTTCAATTGTTTGTATGATTTATACTCATTTGATGATGTTTAATCAACAAATGAGTGGCTAAATTCACTTCTTGCTAAGGTTAAGAACATTTGTAGTGGAATGTAATTGTTTATCATTTTGGTTTTTCATCTTTTCTTCCATGGTTATTCTATCAATTCTTGTTCTTACTGCATTAATGTCTGGCCAATGTTAATGTATATCTAAAAAATCCAATTTTATCTTGAAAGAGAAAGAAATTGGAAAGTTGTGAATTGGTAGGATATGATCTCTTCTTAGTTTGGGAAAATTGAGAATGGATTTACCTTCAGAATAGAAATATATCTAAAAGTCGTATTAGTCAATTAAGAAATCGATTTCGTATGAATAGAACATGAATTTCTTTTATCATAGAAATGTAGGTTGAAGGTTCATGATTCTTAGTTTGGGTAGAAAAACAAAAGTTTCTCTCCATAGGCAATAATTCTTGAATAGCAACCAAAGAAAAGATTAACCAAATTGTATCGATAAATTACTTCCCTGCATGTTCATTTTAGCCTCAGCTTGCTCATTACTATAGTTCAGACTCACTTTATAATTTTGTTTTAGATTGGTATAAATTAGGAAACAAACTCTTCAAAATCTTCTTTAAACTGTTGTCTGTATTTTTAGAGTTAGAGTTCATTAACACTTAATTTGATTATTACCTTGATTCAGTCCCTGTGGGATCGATACTTGGCTTACTTAAGCCATTTTACTACTTGTTTGACCACGTGCACTTGCGTGTAGTTGTGAAATACACCGAACAATTTTTTGACGCCGTTGCCGGGGACTGACAATTGGTAAAATTGTTTTCTTAAGTGTTAGTTTACAATTTCTATATTGTGGTGACAACTTGATCTTAGTCTGTCTTTTACAGATATTGACTTCTGTTGAAAACTGGCAAGAGACAAGGAGCTGGTGGATTCATACTTAGAGCCGGAAAGACAATTTCATCGTCAAAGGAGAGAAGCTCTAGAAAAGAAGTTGCAGTTGCTCAGACAAACAATCCTGGAGCAACAACAGAATCCACCACTTGTAAGGGCAGTGTTAGTGCCCGGAGAAATGGCAGCTAGGCCGGTTCGCGAAGTGGCAATCCCACATGCTAACAACGTTACATCAAGCATTTGCAAACCCGAGCCAGGAGGGAGATTTGAGCTAAAACAGAATATGGTGCAATTGTTGCACACCAGCGGGCAATTCACAGGTCTCCCTCACGAGGATCCCCAACAACATCTCCAAAACTTTTTGGAGATAAGTGACACTTATATCCCCGCTGGAGTATCATCTGATTACGTAAGGCTTACATTGTTCCCAATTTTCACTATTGGGAGAAGCAAAGAGGTGGTTAAAAGCTGAGCCACCAAATTCCATCACTACTTGGGATGATCTTGCAAGAAAATTCTTGATACGGTTCTTTCCATCCGGGAAAACAGCAAGAATTATAAGTCAGATTCTAAGTTTCAAACAAAGAGAGGGGGAGAATCTGTATCAAGCCTAGGAAAGATTCAAATCCATGTTGGGGGATTGTCCTCACCATCACCAGTCTAATGATGTGCTGGTGCATACTTTCATAGAGGGTTTGGAACCCCACACAAAAATTTTTCTAGACTCAGCAGCTGGGGGACAAGCATTAGAAAAGACTTATGAGGAGCTGTATACTTTGTTAAATCGTATTTCGCAGGGAAATCCAGAGTGGAATGCGGACTCTTCTAGAGGAGGAACAAGGAAAGCGGCAGGAGTCTTGGAAGTGGATGGGTTTACAGCTATCGCTGCACAGATAGCTGCATTTCAAAATCAACTCAACACCCACTTCAGCAACATGAGCTTAAATCAATCTCAAGCCCCAGTTAATGTAGTGCAGCAGATTTGGTGTGAAGTATGCGGTAGTAATGAACACTCAGTTGAGTGTTGTGGTGCAAATCCAGATTCAGTGAACTTTGTTGGTAAAGTACAGAGAAATAATCACTAATAGAATGGCAACAACTACAACTCTAATTGGAGGAATCATCCGAATTTTTCCTGGGTTAGTAACAGCCATCAATGGCAGAGTTCGAATCAGGGTGCACAGAGAAATCAAGGAGGGCAGCAGATCTATTATCCTTAATACAGAAGCAACAATGCACCTCCTTCACCACCACCACCCAGCATTCAGGAAATGTTTAAAACAATGATAGCTAACCAAGCTCAATTGCAGGCTGACTATGTAAAATTGGCAGCAGATGTAAAGAATAATCTGTTAGCTACAAAGGAGTTGGAGTACCAGTTTGGGCAACTAGATGGAGCTCAAAACACTAGGCCAAGAGGAGGACTACCGAGTGACACTGACCCGAATCCCAAGCAAGTAAATGCAGTAACCACAAGGAGGTGGAACAAGAAAGACCACCTCAGCAGTCGGGAGCAGTTGAGAAAGAAAGGGAACACGATGATGAGAGGGGAAAGAAAAAGGAAGATGAACCAGAAAGACCACCACCCCCATTCCCTCAAAGATCAAAGAAACACAAGGAGGAAGCATGTTTCAAAACGTTCTTGGAGGTGCTTAAACAGGTACACATTAATTTACCTCTTGTTGATGTTTTGCAGGGAGTGCCGAAGTATGCGAAATATATCAAGGACATCATGGCGAACAAAAGTAGATTGACAGAGTATGCTACGGTGGCACTTACGGAGGAGTGCACTTCGCGGATACAGAATAGGTTGCCAACAAAGCTCAAGGACCCTGGGAGCTTTACAATCCAAATCACAATTGGGCAAAGTATCCAAGCTCGTGGACTATGCGATTTGGGAGCGAGCATTAACTTGATGCCGAAATCGGTATTCAAGAAGTTAGGGCTGGGCAGTCCTAGACCAACTACAGTGATCTTGCAGTTAGCGAATCGTTCTTTGGCCAGACCAGATGGCATTGTGGAGGACGTGCTGGTGCAAGTGGGCTCCCTTATCTTCCCGGTAGATTTTGTTGTGTTGGATTTTGAGCCGGATGCGGAAGTCCCATTTATTTTGGGGGCGTCCTTTCTTGGCAATTGGGAAAGCTTTGATTGATGTAGCCGTACGACAGCTAACCATGCGGGCGCAGGACTAGGTGGAGGTATTTGAAGTGTACAAAGCCACGAAGCTTCCGACTGTATATGAGGAGCTTTCAGCAATCAACGTGCTTGATCAAGCAGATTTTGTTCAGATTGTTGATTCTCAAGATCCAGTGGGAGAACCACCGATTGAGGACACCCCGCACGGGGCAGTGGAGTTGTGGCAAGAAGATGGAAGTGCCACGTTCTTGGTTAATGGGCAGCGGTGTAAGCATTATTGGGGTGAGGACGTTATTTGAGAGAAAATGTCCATCACTCTAGTGGATGATTGAGCTTTAATGACGTCGAGCCGCGACGGTAAATCAGGTGCTGCACGGGAGGCAACCCGTGAAATTGTTGTAATAGATGAGTAGAATTAGTTTAGAAAAAGAAAAAAAAAAGAAGAAAAGAAAATAAAAATAAAAACAAAAACAAAAAAAATATGTTTTTCATTAGTGTTTGAAACCTGTAAATTCTAACCAATTTCTTGTTGTGAGATGATTTTCAGGTGTAATGGAGGGAAAAAATGCAAAGGATCGCAAAGGAAAAAAATTGAGGTGAGTAAAAATTAAAAGTGGCAAAATAGTGAGCCTGTGCGATGGCTCCGTGTCACGGAGGAGGGCCTCCGCGTTACCCTCCATGACACGTTAAAGGTGTTTTGGAATTTTTTACAAATTCCAGAACCCCTGCGCGATGGCTCTGTGTCACGGAGAGGGTGCTCTGCATTACCCTCTGTGACACGTTGAAGTGTTATCGTGACGGGTCACACCGGGTCTCCGGGTGACCCGCGCGAGAAACCTTCTTTTTAACCCCGAAAACACCTCATTTTTCCATTTTTCACTCCACTCCGCGACAAACTCCCCAAAATCCCCCCTTCCCAAACGTGACACAGACCTAGGATCACATTTTCTTCAAATTTTCTTCAAGTTCATCGAATTAAAGGTACGTTCTTGAACTTAACCTCAATATTTGCCGAAATTTTCAATTTTTGAGCATGTGAGGTAGCTAAAGCTTGCCCCAAGTGTAAATTGAGCATGAATTCATTTAAATCATTGTTGATTGATGTTCGTAGTATCGTTATGATTATATGAACTCGATAAATACATGTTTGATTGAATTTATGCGAAATTGGTAGCTATGGTTGGAATTCGAATAGGAAGAAGCTAAAATTGGTTGAAAATGATTGGGTTGTTCATGTTGGGTGATGTGAATGATGTAGTGAATATGGATGAATATGCTAAATAAACAAGGGAATTTTTGAGAAAATAAAATTGGTGAATTGTATAGGTTGTTGTTGTTGAGAAAAATTTTGGCTAAGTGCTATGTGATGTAATGAAATCGATGGTGAAATTATGAGTAGTTGTATGAAGTCTGAGTAGTACTTAGTCATTATTCCATTGAATTATCTGAATGCACGAGGCATGTTGATTGATAAAAATTGGAAAAGAATGATTGTCTTGCCGAATTGTTTTTATTTTGGCTATGATAGTGTGGGGTGGCCTAAGTAAACCCAACCTTAATCAAAGCAAATTTTTGACTTGAATAACATTGGGACTGTCTGTTTGATTTGACAGGAACGATGGCAAGAAGGCAAGACAAAGGAAAGGGCGCATCTACATCAGGCGCCGGGAGAAAAAGAATTAGACTAGGAACGGCAGTCCCAGCAGTACCAGCGGTTCCACGCGGCCAACACCGTCAATACGGAACCCGATGGGTGACAGACGAAGGGAAGAAATGGTATGCCAAACACAAGGAGACCAAATATTTCCCAAAGGAGCACATTGCAAGGGAGCCACTTGCTCAAGAATTCCCCAGAATAGTACACCGGATTGACGCTGCTGGGCTAAACTTCATCTTCAAAGAGCCCAAGGAGTGTAATCTCCATTTAATTCCGGAGTTCTACGCAAACTGGAACTCGACACTCCGCAGTCACACCGTCAAGATAAGGGGGCAGGTTGTCACCTTTGAGCCTCATCACCTGAATGCCATATTAGGGGCGCGGGACACAGACGCCCATGTACTCCGATAGTTGAACATAACTCCACCCTATGCGGATATCAGACGCACTCTGTGTGGAGCCCGTTCGACAGTGCGGTGGAGCAGGCACAAGGAGAGGGGCTATCATCAAATGCTGCCTTACTCTCAAATGAACAGGGAAGCCAGCATTTGTCTTAAGATCGTGTGTTCCTTCCTGATCCCGGGGGTGCACATCACAGATGTCACCCGAGATCGTGTGTGTTTGGTTTATGCCCTGATGAAAGGGATGGAGATTAATGTTGGGGCGGTAATCATCTCCACCATGAGGAGAGCCTGTTTGCATCAAGGGCAAAGGTATGGGTTTGGTGGTTTGCTGACTACATTTCTGAGGGGCCTTGACATCGAGGAGGAGGCCCTAGACTACATCCCACAGATGGATAGGCGTGCCTTGGATGTCACCACAACCAAGGCACCCGACACTACTCACAGGCCAGTTCTCACACTAGCCGAGCGACATGCTTGGGATGTATATGGCCCGTATGTTCGGGATGCAGATGCTGCAGTTGAGAATAGGCGGGAGGCTAGAAACAGAAGATGAGCTGTGGAAGCTCGAGCTAGATTACCCATTTCGCGAAAATGCCAAGGCTCTATGCCGAGTGGGGCCTGCTTTTGTGGAGCCTGTTGATGATGATGTCCCCACCGATGAGGAGACACGCCGCGATGACTCAGATGTTGAGTCAGATGAGGATAGCGGGGGTGATTTAGATATGGGGGATGAGGCAACGACACTTGACGAAGAAGTTGAATACTTTGATTGATCAGGGAGTTTCACCACCTACTTTTGTGCTATGATTGAATTTGATGAACACTGGGGACAGTGTCCGGTTTAAGTGTGGGGTGGGAGTAGTTAGGTGCCAGTTGTTTTGTTGTTGTTATGTTCATGTCTTGTTGTTTTGCCTGTGAAAAAATTGTGACCCTGTGATTTTGTGAGTATGTTTTGTATTGTAATTTGGTGTGTAATGAATGTTAAGTGTTCGGGCTGTATTTTATATGGGTATATAACTACACGCAAGTGCACGTGGTCGAACAAGTAGTAAAGTTGCTCAAGTAAGCCAAGTATCGATCCCACAGGGACTGGGATAAGGTAACAATCTACTCAAGTGTACTATATTTTAATTCTAACAATGAAGACAACAGTGTAACCAAGAGTTAGATATTTTTGGGTTCTAATTTTTATGCTAAGTCTAAAACAAATATTTAATGTGAGTCTGAACTATGAATGTGAGCATACTGAGGTTAATTGAACATGTAAAGAAATTAATTATCGATATAAATTGGTTAACCTTTCCTCCGGTTGCTAGTCAAGAACTATTGCCAATGGATTAAAACTCTTGTATTTAACCCAACTTAAGAATCATGAACCGTCCACCTACATTTCTATGATTAAAAGAAATTCATGTTCTAGCCATACAAACCCGGTTCCTAAATTGACTAATACGACCTTCAGGTATATTTCTGTCCTGAAGGTAAATCAATTCTCAATTTTCCCAAACCAAGAAAAGATCATATCCTATTGATTCACAACTTTCCAATTTCTTGCTCTCTCGAGTGAAACCGGACTTTTTAGATATACATTAACATTGGCCACACATTAATGCAGTAAGAACAAGAATCAATAGAACAACCATGGAAGAAAAGATTAAAAACCAAATTGATCAACAATCACATTTCAATACAATTGTTCTTAACCTCAACAAGAAGAGGAATTAGCCACTCATTTGTGGATTAAACATCGTTAAATGAGTGTTAAACATACAAGCAATTGAATGAAAGAAGAAGGAGATAGACAAAAATCCTGATAATTTCGTCCCCTCAACTGCCTGTAACCCACGTTCTTGCTCCACCAAGTCAGAATAATGAAAAATGAAGCTAAGTGTTCTATTTATACTAGTGGGAATTTTTCCCAGAATAACAAGCAACGTGTCACGGAGTGCATCGCGGAGCACTGCCTCCGTGACACGCCACTGACGCGGACCCTCACTGGAAACTGGGTGTCCAGGTAATAAGGCCCAACGTGGCACGGCGTGCAACGCGGAGCTAGGGCATCGTGCCACGGACCCAACGTGCACCCTCACTGGAAATTGCCAAAAATTCCCTAGCCAGGCAGAAGGCCTCCGCGATGGCAGCGTGACACGGCTCCATCGCGGAGCCTCTTTATTGTGCCTTCCAATGCCTTGTCCTTTGCTAACATCCGAGTCCAACCCCGATCTCTCCCAACACGCATTTTAGCTTCCCAAAATTACATTTTACCTGCAAAACAATGCTAATCATATTGGTTAGTATAAATTCACATTTTATTAACAATCACATGAGAATGTATCAACATTGCTAGATAAACAAGGCTAAAATGACATATTTAAGTATCACTTGGGCATATAAATTTGCCCAAGATCATTAAGCTGTTGTGTGTTGTGTTGAGTGTTGTTAGCTGATTGTGTAAATATTTTTGTTTTCTATCGAAATTATCGATATTTAAAAAAAATTGTTGGATTTTTTTATGATTGGGTTTCTCGGCCTTTGTTTTCAGTGCTTTGACCGAGAATAGTCCCATTGAACCGAAGTCGTAAATAGTGACCGTTCCCTATGATGGATGGATGACGACCGTCTTAAGGGAAATGTAGTCGATAGGAGTAATTCTTTTTCTTTCTTTTATTTTCTTTCTTTTGGTTGTTTCCCAAACGTGTCGCTATTCATGGTTTGGAATTCTTGTTGCGTGTTGTACATGATATTAAAGATGCAAAGGTGATTCGTATGAAAGCATGCAAATGTGAAACATATTGAGATACCTAGGCTATAGAGTTCGATTCGGTGTGATTGAGGCTTAGTATTGAATTCTTGTAATTAGGTGATTGAAGAGTCTGTGAATAAGTCTTGAGTTGAGCATGTGCAATGAGTATGAGGTGAGGTTTCGATTCTTCCATGCTATTGTGAAGTGTCTAGAACTTGCCTGGTGTGTGTACGAAATGAAATGAAGGATGTGTAGTGTAGGAAAGGATGTAGGCATTTCTTTGATTTAACCAAAAGTTTTTTTTCCTTATCATACCTACCTTGAATGTACATCCTAGTTAGCCCCATTGAGCCTTTAGCCTATTTTTTTCTTTCACTGAAGAGGTAGAAACTGAGCTTAATCCCTTCTTTTCATTAGCCATGAATTTGATCCAAAATCTTAAGCGCTCAAGAAAAAAAATAATTTTCCCACAGTGTCAAGGAGTGAAAAGTGTGAAAAAGAAAGGAAAAGCATAAGTGGTGAAAGTAAAGATAAGGTCAAGGGTGCACTTGCCGAATATAAATAAAATGAATATGTATAACTAATCTTTGTTATTGAGTCGAGTGTGCTTAAAGAAATGGGAACAAAAATAAAGAAAGACTTCAAGAAGGGGAGGATGAAGGAAGAAACAATGCCCATAATGATGGTGGGATGTATTGAAAAGCGCTTAAGGAGGCTAGTTGCTATTATTGGTTAGCCCAGTATTTGCTAGTTCCTTAGCTTACATTACAACCTGTTAAGTCCTACGTGATCTTACATCACGCTTCCTTATATTAGTGGAGTGATACACTAGAGGCAAGCCTATGGTTCATGACATGATGCATGTGAATTCTTTGGGAGAGAGAGCGCAATCGTCTTCATATACCCCTACATGTTATGCTTTGGAAATCATATGATTGGAAAATGGGTAATTCTCTTTGTTGTGAGGGCATATGCTTGATGAGATATTGAATTTCGTGTCGGATGTCTTGATCAGCTGATTTTGCATGAGTTTGCTGAGATCGAGAGTCGATTCTCGAGTCTAGGAGGTCTTAATGTGGTGAATGTCATTGTGTTTATGAGACTATGCATGTTTCTTGATGATTTGCTATATTAAATAATCGGTATAACCATAGCTTGAATTGTCGGGTCAAAGTAGCTGTATGTGGGTGTCAACTGCATGAGATGTGAGATTATTGTTCGAGGAAGAACAAGGTTTTAAGTGTGAGATAAGTGATCTTGGGCAGAATTATATTCCCAAGTGATGCTCAAATTCTCTATTTCGTCTTGTTTATCTATCATTATTTGTACATTCTCATGTGATTTGTATTTAAAATGTGAATTTATACTAACCAACATGATTAGTGTTGTTTTGCAGGAAAAATGTAATTTTAGGAAGCTAAGTTTCATGTTGGTGAAAATCGGGAATGGACTCGGAAGCGAGCAGTGGAAAAGGTCAAGGACAAGCAGCAAATAAAGGGGCTCCGCGATGGAGTCGTGTCACGCTGCCATCGCGGAGGCAGTCTGCCTTGGGTGGGTTACTTGACCAAACTCCAGTGAAGGTCCGCGTCGGGGCCGTGGCACGTTGGCCAAGCCCCGCGTTGCATGCCGTGGCACGTTGGCCATATTTACCTGGAACATGAAATTCCACTGAGGCTTCGCGTTTGCACCGTGTCACGGAGGCAGTGCTCCGCGATGCACTCCGTAACACGTTGCTTGTTATTCCGGGAAATATTCCCACTAGTATAAATAGCATACTTAGGTTTATTTTTTTATATTCTGACTTAGTTGAGCAAGAACGTGGGTTACAGGCAGTTGATGAGACGAAATTCTTAGGGTTCTTCTCTAACTCTTTCTCCTTTATTTTCAATTGTTTGTATGATTTATACTGATTTGATGATGTTTAATCCACAAATGAGTGGCTAAATTCACTTCTTGCTGAGGTTAAGAACATTTGTAGTGGAATGTAATTGTTGATCATTTTGGTTTTTCATCTTTTCTTCCATGGTTGTTCTATCAATTCTTGTTCTTACTACATTAATGTCTGGCCAATGTTAATGTATATCTAAAAAATCCAATTTTATATTGAAAGAGAAAGAAATTGGAAAGTTGTGAATTGGTAGGATATGATCTCTTCTTAGTTTGGGAAAAGTGAGAATTGACTTACCTTCAGAATAGAAATATATCTGAAAGTCGTATAAGTCAATTAAGGAATCGGTTGCGTATGGCTAGAACATGAATTTCTTTTATCACAAAAATGTAGGTTGAAGGTTCATGATTCTTAAGTTGGGTAGAATATGAATGTTTCTCTCCATAGGCAATAATTCTTGACTAGCAACCGAAGGAAAGATTAACCAAATTGTATCGATAAATTACTTCCCTGCATGTTCGTTTTAGCCTCAGCTTTCTCATTACTATAGTTCAGACTCACTTTATAATTTTGTTTTAGATTAGTATAAATTAGGAAACAAACTCTTCAAAATCTTCTTAAACTGCTGTCTGCATTTTTACAGTTAGAGTTCATTAACACTTAATTCGATTATTACCTTGGTTCAGTCCCTGTGGGATCGATACTTGGCTTACTTAAGCCATTTTACTACTTGTTTGACCACGTGCACTTGCGTGTAGTTGTGAAATACACCGAACACTAGACACTACTCCGAAAAACATGCATATTCTCTCCATCGTTTTTCAACAAAGCTTACATATCAATCTGAAATACTATATGAGGAGCTTTTGCTCAAACCATACCACAAGCTGAACATAAAGGGGAGTCTTACCTCCAAAACCATGTGGTAAGATTAATCGTGAAATCATAAATCATACTTGAACATATGGCCATTTCCCAATACTTTAATCATGATTGAAAATACTCAATTCACTTGAAAATATGTTTTTCATCAATAATATCTCATCATACTTGAACATTCATCATAAATCTCAAATTTAATGAACTTCTCATAATTGGGCATTTTAAATTTATAAAGCTTGAAAACATGATTATATTTGAAAACAATGTAAAACTTGCCCATGAATCATAATTCAAAAGTAGAAACATATGTAGATCATACCCATATAGAAAATTAGGAATTTCATGCATTGGGTTAAAACCCCATAGAATGAACATCGGAATTTACATGATTTAGAGAGTGATTGAGTATAGGTGTGAATGAATTCACCCATTCATAACCCTACATACCTGATAGGATCTGATTCTACCACTTTTCTGATGCCCAATGAAGAATTGAAGAAAACTTGAAGATAGCCTAAACTTGATCAGCTTCTAAACCCTTCAATTTGCATGCATGGATGTGAATGAGCCTAAAATAGATTTACCCTTCATAAAACACTTCATTTCTAGCCTAAAACGACGTAATTTAGGACCCTAAGGCTTAGGAATTATGAAATTACCCTTAATGAAAAACCTGAGAATTCTGCACCACTAGTGGCCACGACTGATCCCACGCATCGTACCTTGATACCACGACTCATGGTATCCATCCGTTACATCCCCTATTATTTCTTAACCTCTTAGATTCTAATACAACGAATCGACAGGATGGGTCGTTACATCAAACAACGATACGTTGCATCTTCCCGTTACTTTCCCTAATGACCTGTATTTGGACTTTCCACGAGTCACACCATGAATCGTGCCTACTTCCAATGAGTCATGGGTTCCATCCTTCACCTCAACTGGAAATTTCCCTGCTCCTTCCCATGGGCACTTACCACAACCTGTTGTTACTCACAACAAGTCGTTCTATGACTCGTACCATTCATCCCTGGTACCCTGGTGACAACCAATGACCCGTTACATCTTCCTATGACTTGTACCATGGACCTGTTACCTCTAAGCCTACTTCTATAGAGCCTGACCACGAGTTTCCCAACGGGTCATTGGAACCTCCAACAACTCGTACCACGAGTCGTTCTGAGACACATTTTCCAGCCTTCTGCCAATTTCCATTTTTAAATCTCGGGTCTAGTCTTAGGTACTTCGAGGTATTACAATATCTCCCCCTTGGTAACATTCATCCTCAAATGTGGGAAACATACAAAAAATAGAGAAATGCAATCATTATACTTAATACTGATCATATAAGCTGAAAACTGACAGAATGACTAACTTCGATTTAAACTAATTGTCTAAATTGAATTCACGAATCATATATACATCCATATACTTGAAAGAAACTGCGACACATGAACTAAACATGAAACTGAATAGAGTTTTAGGGAAAAACTGATACCTCAAGCTGGAATTGAGCAGGTATAGAATAAATGTGGGTATCTAGCCATCATGTCTTCTTCGACTTCCCACATAGCTCCCTCAACATGATGATTCCTCCATAAAACTTTAACTGAAGCTACTTCCTTGTTCCTTAGCCTTCGAACCTGATGATCCAGTATTTCCACCGAAACCTCATCGTAACTAAGGTTGTCTCTCACACCGACACTGTCTACTGGGACAACTATAGTTGGATCACCCAAACACTTCTTTAAGAGTGATACATGAAAAACGAGATGCATAAAAGCTAATTCTGAAGGCAACTCCAATTCATATGCTTCCTTGCCAATCCGTTTCACAATCCAGTAAGGGCCAACATAACAAGGACTGACTTTTCCTTTGTTTCCAAACCTCATCACTCCCTTCATGGGAGACACCTTTAGAAACATCCAATCATCAACTTCGAACTCTAGTTCTCTCCTTCTTACATCGGTATAGGACTTTCTGCGACTTTGAGCTATTTTCATCCTATTGGGTATGAGCTGAACTTTCTACATGGCCTCATGGACTGAATCTAATCCTATCATTGCAACTTCATTGACTTCAAACCAACCAATAGACGATCTACATCTCCGCCCATAGAGAGCCTCAAACGAAGCCATCTGAATGTTGGTATGGCAGCTGTTATTGTATGGAAACTCAATAAGAGGCAAATGGTCATCCTAACTACCCTTAAAGTCAATAACACATGCTCTTGACATGTGCTCGAGAGTCTGAATTATCCGCTCCACTTGATCATCCGTCTGCGAGTGAAATGCTATATTGAGCTTAACCTGAGTACCTAATCCTTTTTGAAACGACCTCCAAAACTGAGAGGTAAACTAGGTACCTTTGGCTGATATGATGGATAAGGGAAGTCCATTCAATTGAAATAGCTCTCGGATGTATAGTTTGGCATAATCCTCCACTGAATCAGTGGTCTTGACTGGTAGAAAGTGAGCGGCTTTGGTCAACCTATCTACAACAACCCAAATGGAGTCATATTGCCGATGAGTGCAAGGCAACCCAGTGATGAAGTCCATATTGATTTCTTCTTACTACCAAGTAGGAGTACTGATATTCTGAAGCACAGCTCCCGGCCACTGATGCTCAGCCTTCACTTGTTGACAGTTTGGGCACTTAGCTACAAATGCTATGATGTCTTTGTTCATGCCATTCATCAATAGACTTCCCGTAAGTCACGATACATCTTGGTGGCACCTTGATGTATTGAATATCTGGAATGGTGAGACTCATGCAACATCCAATTTCTCAAATCATCAATGTTCAGGACACACAAGCGGCCCTGATATGGAAGCACACCATCTCCACCCTTGGAGGAAACCTCTACCTTCCGATGTTGAACGACTTTCTTTAACTTCACCAAAATAGGGTCCTCGTCTTGTCTAGCTTTTACATCAGTCAACAAGGATGATTCTGATCCATTTTGAATAATAACACCGCCATTGGTCAAGTCAACCAAACGAACTCCCAACCTTGCAAGTCGATGCACCTCCTTCACCAGCTCATTTCTCCCCTCATCCACATGGGACACACTCTCCATAGAGAGTCTACTAAGTGCATTTGCTACTACATTAGCCTTATCTGGATGGTAAAGCACACTCATATCGAAATCATTGAGTAGCTCCAACTACCTCTTTTGCCGTAAATTTAGATCCTTCTGGGTAAACACACGTTGTATACTCTTATGGTCCATAAACACATCTACATTGATACCATACAAATAATGTCTCCATATCTTCAAGGCGAATACCAACTGCCGCCAATTCAAGATCATGGGTTGGGTAATTCTTCTCATGAACTTTTAGCTGTCTGGAAGCATATGCTATGACCTTGTCGTGCTGCATAAATACATAACCAAGGCCAATTCTAGAAGCATCAAAATACACCACAAACCCATTGGCACCCTCCAGTAGAGTTAACACTGTTGTTGAGTAAGTCGAGGCTTCAACACCTGAAAGCTCCTCTCATAAGCATCCGACGTTGGAATTTCACTTTCTTTTGGGTTTTGATCAACGGCGCTGCAATAGATGAAAAGCCCTCCAAAAATATCTGATAGTAGCCAGCTAAGCCCAAAAAGCTCCTAATATCTGAAGGATTCACCGGTCTAGGCCAATTCTTCACCACTTTTATTTTCTGAGAGTCCACCTTTATGCCCTCACTTGATACCACATGGCCCAAAAATGCAATCGAGTTCAACCAAAACTAACACTTGCTAAATTTGGCGTATTGTTGATGATTCTTGAGAGTCTGTAGCACCACCCTCAAATGTGATAGTTTCAATTGTGGTTGAAGGATAATTATGCTTTTGATTTTTCTACTCTTCTTATTAAATTCAATTATGCTTTTGATTATTGTGTTTTCGAATTCCTCAACTATGAGTAGCTAAAATCATTAACTAGAGGTCTGTGATGATGAATACTTAATTGGATTGGGTATTGCCAGAGTTAACTTCATAATTTTCAATTAAGTGTAAATCTATTAGATTCCTTTCAATATATTAATGAAGATCCATTGATGATGATATGGGTCTATCTATACTTGCTTAATTGTTGCTCGGGAGAGAATAATTAAGTATTGGAAGGGAATCTAGTAGTGGGTATGGATATAAGGTTGTAAAATTAAGCTAGTACTAGATGAAATTACTTCCTCCTTCCTAATTAGCAACTAATAGCAAGGAATAGCGAAGTGCTGATCCAAATCAATTCAGGTGTGTTAAATTGTAGCTAGAGTTTGAGAAAATTCTAGTTAGGGGTAGTCAATAGGCTGGGAAGCAGAGGATACCTATTTCTTGAGATTATTTACATTGATTGAACTTATGAAGTTAACCTGGTCCATCCTAATCTAATTAGTATTTCATCTACACCTCACCTCTAGTATTTTAGAAATATTGTCTATAACTTAGCTGATCCTTCTAGTTTGAATTCACTAAAGAAATTTGTGTAATTCTCTGCCAAGTTTATCTCCCACATTTCCTTGTTTTATGTCAAAATTTATATGGTGCAAGCTAAAATCAACTTCTCAATTGATGCTTGAATTCACAGTCCCTAGTCCTCATGGGATTTGACCCCGTCAATCATTGGGCTACTTGTTTTGATACAATGACTATGTATATTCTTTGATTTAAGAATATATTTTGCATGTTATCAAAAATGGTGTTGTTGCTGGGGACTAACATTTGATGATCTTGTGATTGATTGTTAAATTGAATTAGTCTGCGTCATAGCTACTTGATTTGATTTTCTGCCTTGTTGTTAGGATCTAACCACCTCATGAGCTATCACTCCCAAGCAGGAGATAGCTCAGTGGAGGGGAACATGGAACTTGAAAAAGATAATCCGGTGATGCCGGAAGTTGCAGGTGCCATTCTCCTACCACCGACAGTAGGGAATATGGTGTTTCATGTTACTAGCACCATGTTGCACTTATTGCAGATGGAAGGATTTTTTGGCGGCAAACCAAGCAAAGATGCAAATCGACATTTGAGGAATTTCTTAGAAATTTGCCAGCCTTTCAACATCACAAACATCAGTCAAGAGTCAATCAGGTTGAGACACTTCCCTTTCTCATTAATGGGGGAAGAAACAATGTGGCTGGAGGAACTTCCTCCGGGGTGTATTACTTCGTGGAAAGAGCTAACCGAGGCTTTACTAGATTGTTTTTTCCCTCCCTCAAAGATGTTACAACTGAGGGATGATATCACAAACATCCGCCAAGACTAAGGAGAGCCCTTGCATGAGGCATGGTTAAGGTTTAAAAAGAAGGTTGCTCTTTGCCCAAATCATGAATTACCGGATGGAGTGCTTCTCCAAATTTTCTATAGGGCCCTTGATTCAATCAAAAAATTTGTTGCTAACAACTTAGCTGGGGGATCAATCATGCACTAAGCTTTTGGGTTCGCCAAAGCTCTCCATGACCGAATGACAAAAATCAACGGGGCTTGGCACACAAAGGAGATGAGTATGTCCACTCAAGAGATCAACTCGAGTGCATTAGCGGAGAAATTGCGGAAAAGGGATGATGAGTGGGATTAGACTCTGGCCAAAATGATGACACAATTAGAATTGATGACCGAGCATGTGATGGGAGCAAGTCCGAAGGTGGTAAATGTTGTGGGAATGCAAGGTCCCCTGCAATATGAAAGAGAGCCTTCACACCAAGATATGATGAAGAATGACAATATATGGGTAACCAAATGGGAGGGTCTTGACCTGTCTTTCAAGGAGCGAACCAAGGCCCGTGGCACCCAAGGGATGATAACCAAGGGTGGAGAAATCGTGAACAGCAAGGGTGGCACGAAAGGAATGAGAGGTAGAATAATAGAGAGCCAAACCAAGAAGGTGATCATTACCATCAAAGTGCAAATCCATACATTCCACCTCTTAAGGTAGGAAATCGTCGAAACCATCCAGGAGTAAGTGATGTGGGTAGCTCCAAAATCAAAGACATGCTCTCAAGAGTTTTAAAGAAGGTGGAGTCGATCGAAAGTGGAGGGAAAGAATTAAGAGGGGAGGTGTCTAACCTCTCTCAAACAGTGAGTTCACACTCGACATCCATCAAACATTTGGAAGCTAAAATGAATCACCTATCAGCCCAAATGAACCCTAGAAGGAAAGGAACATTACCTAGTGACAGAATGCCTAATCCAAAAAAAGATGGTCAATGTATGGCTATTGTCACTAGAAGTGGTAAGAGGATTAAAGATGTACTAGGAAAGCCTAGTGAGGTGGAGAACCTGAAAGTAATGACTCGTGATTTGCCTAACAACTCGTGAAACGACTCGTCGTTTCTAGCAGTATGAGATTTTCTGTCGATACATTAAGGGTATTTTTGTAATTTCTAGGCTCTTAAGTCCTAAAATAAATCATTTTAAGCTTAGTTAGTAGGGTTTTAAGACTGTTAAACCTATTCTAAGCCTTACCATTCTATGCAAGCAAATTAGAGCTTTTTCTTGGAGGTCATGCTTGGAGAATTTCTCCAATTTCTCTCCAATTCTCTTTAGGCTATAAAGGAAGTGCGAGAATCAGATCACTTCGGGTATATAAGGTTATGAATGGGTGAATTTGTTCACACACATGCCCAATCTCTCTAATTCATGAAATTCTATTGATAATTCTATGGGGTTTTATCCCTATTCTTACGAAATCCTTATGATTTATCTATAAATTAATTCATCTCATGTATAAATTCACATTTTATGAATCGTGGGAAAATTCTACAATTATTTTAATTAAAAACCTATGGATTTAAATCTCTACAAAACTATGCCCAATTATGCATTTTTATGAAAGTTCAAGTTATGATTCTACTTTGATGTTGATGTTCATTAACCTGTTATGATTTATGACTTATGATACGATTTATCTCAAATTCTCATCATGAATTTGTGAATATCAAGTATATATATGTTTTACAAGTATGCATGAACCTCATGATTTATGATTTATGACTCTGGCTGATTCACGGGCCTTATTTCATGGCTAGTTCACATATTTTCAAGCATACTTATGATTATCATGATTTAACTAGTCCATGAATTTCATATATATTATCCTATGAGAACTATATATGTTTTGGCAGTAGTATTTAACACCGAGTAGGTTCGGGGACCAAGTTTTTCCCCGAGTCTCAGAACTACGCGCCATTGTAGGTCACGATGGGACCTCCCTTGAGACTATCCCCTTTGCCTAAATGGGCCTTTCATGAGTGATATCACACCTTTTTCATGGTTCTACCCTTGGCAAGGTACGAACACCGTCCCAACTAGGGGTTTACAGGTCGGGCTCCATGTGTGCTCATATGGGGTATGTCAGTTATAAGAATCTCTCATTGTTCCTCATGATTTATGCATGGTTATGTTCATATTACTTTGGCTCAAGTCATTTTTAATGAAGCTTTTCTTCTATTATTATGATTATGACTGATTTTTGAATGTTTTCAAAACCTTGAGCCTTATGTCACGTTATAATATTTATGTTATGAGCATGTTTTCCCACTCTTATGAACTTTTATGTATTTTAAATGTCCATTTTACTTACCTTGCATACTTGGTATATTCCACATATTGACTGTATACTCTATGTTGTATCGTTTTATGATACAGGCTCGAATTTTAAGCCTCATCCCCACCATTAGTCGGTTCTAGAGTTAGCATCCATTCTGGTGGTGAGTCCTCATCTCCCGAGGACTATTTTCTATCAATTATCTTTGCACTTTCAGTTTTCAAACTTGTCGAGTTAGTTGGCGGTGTTGTCCCATCAACCCATCAGTTATGTAGAGTCTTTCAGACTATATGTAGTAATTAGCTCATTATGTATCATATGATTTCCGACTTCAATGTTACGTTATGATGAGATTTCTATTATGTTGATTATGTAAAGTCTTCCGCTTTATTGATTGAGATAGATGTATGTTCATTCCATGGGTCGACTTGGAGTCTCCGGGGCTCCTTATCCCGTGTCTCGATCCGGGCATATGTTCGGATCGTGACATAGGTTCCATTTCTAGATCCTGGACTATGTTTTCGTCATGATAGGAAGCCATTAATACTCCATATTACTTCACAAGAGCAATCACTTGGGGCACTACTGTCTTAAGAGCATGAGGAAAAAAAGGAATAGGCATTGTACTACCTAAGTTGAACTTTGATAGGACCTGAGTTGAACTACACGCCTAGTGACAAAATATTATTAGCACTTCTTTATGAGATAGAGAAACTAAGACACTATTTTGAAGGATATACCATCAAGCCAATTTCTCGAGCAAATATTGTGAAGTTTGTAATGAATCGACTAGTTCTCTCTGGACGTCTAGAGAGACGGTCTGGATTATTTAACTGATGTAACATTGTATACACACCTCAAAAGACTATCAAAGTACAAGGACTCGCCAATATCCTTGTCGGTCACCCTCTTCCAGTAGAGTGGGAGGTTTTAGATGATTTTTCATATGAAGATGCATTACTCATTAAAGAATTTCCATCATGGACAATGGTCTTTGATAGAGTTGCATGTTGTGATGGTGCAGGGGAAAACATTGTGTGGATATCTCCAGAAAAACTATTTTGTCATTTTCCTTTGTTTTGGGTGAAACATATTCCCAACAATGTCGCAGAATATCAAGATTTAATTGTTGGCCTTGAAATGGAATAAATGAAGATTCTATAGTTGGATATTTATGGTGACTCTAAGATGATCATCAATCAACTCTTGGGGAGTTATGAGGTGATGAAGGAAGATCTTTTATCATATCACTGATATGCTTCTTGCTTATTTGAAAGGCTCGATCAAGTATACTTAAACTACATCCCAAGAGAAGAAAACTGCATGGCAGATGCTTTGGCTAACTTGGCCACAATAATGGAACTTAGAGAAAATGAATCTACTAAGGTGTGTGTATGTCATCGATAGGTTATTCCTAGACGTCTTATCTCCAAATCGATTAATGCCACCATACATCTGTTTGAGTAATTGAAGAACAATACTGGGGGAAACCACTTATTGAATACCTTGAACATGGAATGTTGCCTAAGGATCTATTAAGAAGAATAGACATCAAGAGAAGCACCCCGTGATTCATATTTTATAAGGGAATATTATTTCGCCGCTCCAACAATAGACTATTCCTATGGTGTCTTGATAAAGGAGAAGCTCAACAAAAAATGGAGTAAGCACATACTAGCACATGATGAGCACAGTAATCAGGGGCCAAACATCATTTCTACATCAAAAGAATGGGATACTATTAGCCAACCATGGTGTCGTACTGTCTAAAGCATGCCCAAAGGTGTCAAGCATGTCAATTCTATTCCAATTACATCAATGATAACGTCCAAATCCACTCCTCACTAGGAGGAAGTGTAAATGATCATCACAATATAAATACCCAACTATGCGTTGGGGTCGAATCCATAGGGAATAGTGCTTGGATGGCACAAAAGTTGCCTATCGAATTAAACTAAATTGCATCATTGCATAAAAACTGGAAAAATAAATGTTGGGGGAAAGTAGGATCGTAGTATGAATTTAAATTAACTTCCAATCAAAAATAAGGCAACAAAATTGAATGAACAAAGATGAGCAAGGGCCAGGGGTATGCTATTGATGGGGCATCAATTGGATTGGAATTAACTAGGAAATTGAAGTATTACTCACAGACATAAATAACCATGGACAAGGTGGAACCCGATGTTTTTTAACTACTTGGGTGCCTTTTTTCTTGGGTTTTGTCAAATCCGAAGGTCCTAAATAATTCATCCACCATGGCCTGGGTATGAATAGAACTATCTCTAGCCCCAACTCTTTAATGGGTGTATGAAAATGGGTTTTGGCTATCTCTAGCCCAACCCCAAATAATCAAGACCTAAATACCCACTATTGTTCTCTCACCCATATTTTATTCCCCTTTTTCAAGCAATAATAGAATAACTAAACCTAACCCACATCTGCAAATATGGATAATTCAGTTATAATTTGTAGAAAACAATAGATTTATACTAAATGAGTAATTATAAGATCAATCTATCAATACCAAATCAAATTTAGCCCCAATCATGCACACACACCTAGAAAAATAATTAGCCACTAATATATGAAAAATACAAAATCATATTGGTATATAAATTCATAGATTTGATCATTAAGAGTAACTTGCAAGCTCAAATTTGTCTTCAATGGAAGTTTTTACTTTGAGGAAAATGAAGAAGATGATGAAGAAAAGCTAACTCTATTCTTTCTCTTCCTAGAAAATTAAGAACTCTTCAATACAATATAATTCAATATCCTAATGGGAAAGAATAGAATGTTCTATACTATTCAAGCAATGTACAAAAGTAGGTTAAATATGCTCCTCTTTTGTTGTTCTAGACGATTTTACCCTTCTGATGACCGGCTTACTTGTGAGTCATCGGCGGCCATCTTTAGGGCGCCGCTCTATCACCACTGGGGCCAGTGACTTCTATTGCAGTCCAGCGTTAGCACAAGCGGCTCACAAGTGCTGACCCGCATTCCACCAGTGCACCTTCCACTTCAACATAGTGTGCTCCTGCGTTTGGCCGGCGTTTGGCCGATCCCATCTGGTCTAGTGCAAGTGCTCTTCTTTAGCTCCATGCTTTTGTTCAATTCATTGCATTCTCTTTTTAAATTGAATGCTTGCAAAAACTAAAGAGAAATAGCATAAAATATTCCTAAATTACTTGAAAACCAATCAAAATCTTATGTTTAAAAGCCTAATGAGTTGGTAAATTACCAACTCATCAAACCCCCAAACTTGAACCATTCTTATCCTCAAGCAAGGCAATTCTTTACATTGGAACATTTTAAGTAAGTATGTCACACTACATGAGATTTTTCCCAAGGGACCACTAGGACTAAGAAAACCCTAAAAACCCTCAATGACTCAAAGGAAAGGAGGAGACTCAACACTATATGCAAATGCTTCAAGAGATGACCACAATCAATTGACATGATTCACTGTTGATTCCTTCATTCAAAACAGGAGGCATTGTTGATCAAAACAAGCTTATATAGCATTTTAAGTCATTGAAAATTCACATTCAAAATTTGCCTTAAAGCTCACTGCATTCTTGTCATAATCACCTCTTTTCATATCTGCAAGCATGTTACCTGAGGAAGTGATGCCACTCACATCAATAGAGAATCCCATTTAATTTTCAAGCGTTCACACTCAGAGGGATTATAGAATGAAATAAATATTCTCTCTCTCACAAAGAAATTCTCATGCACACAACTTGACCATAGGCTTGCCCTTCATTTAACTCGCCACTAATGTAGAGTTGCTAAACTTAAAATCAATTAGGACTTGGAGGTCATAATGAAGGCTAGGGGTAAAGGTAGGATAACTTTTTAGTCCTAGTGACTAGAACCTCCCTAATGCCTTTTAAATGAACATTTTTGCATACTCTATTTTCTCTTTAGATCATCCCCACTTTATCTCTCTTTTATCAACATTTTCACTTTCGCAATAAGAGCCTCCCTTATCTCTCCTTAGTTACCACTTTTAATCTCATCTAAGCAAGAGGTAGCACCTTTTAATAATTCTCTTCTTTTTTCACAGGGTTAAAGGTCCTTTTCACCCAACCAATTTATTCATTTCATCATTATTTGGTGCTACCTCACATTGGAGCTCACAACATTTTTTCCATTTTCCTTTTGCAACCCCCAAACTTAGGCTTTTACCTCATCTTTCGCTTTTCTATTCCCATACATTTGGGACTCAAGCCTCATTTTTGCATTTCTTCTCACAATTAACACTAGGGAGGATGGGTTCTAAAGAGGGATTACAAAAGGGTAATAGGCTTGGAATGTGATTCTCAAGGTAAAGGTTTAAAGTCTCAACAGTGCCTAGAAAGGATTGATGTTCAAGGAGGCCATATAGGTGAAGTAGCTTAGAAAAAGAAAGCCTAAAATCATGTTATAAGTGCAGCTACTTCTAGGATTTTGCCTTGAGTCATACACAGTTTTCATAACCACAACAAGATTATGACTTAAAACAAGATAGCATGTGAATCAAAAGCCAAAAAAGGAATGTATAATTTATGAATAAAGAGTACTTAACTTTTAAATTCCAATGCCCATTTTCCTCAAAATTCATTATTTTTCAATGTCATTTCAAAAATTTTTGGTGGTACTTCTCAAAAGTTGACGACTTAGTAATTTACCAACTCACTAGGCTCTTAAACATGAGTTTTGCTTTGTTTTCAGGTCATTTAGGGGGATTCTATGCCCTTCTCACTTGATCTTTGCAGGTACTTAACTTGAATAGAAAAAGCATGAAATTGAGAAAAAATCATGGAAAAAAGGAAATGAGGACAAAAGCTGCATTGGAGGACACGACGAAACACCGATTGATTGCAGTTCCACAATATGCTGATGAAGATCAATACCGGCGGGCCACAGATCAGCACCGGTGAACCGCTAGTGCTAACGCCGAAGGGTTTTGGAATTTACTTATCATCGGCTAAAATTTATTGGAGGATCGCGGATGACCACCAGCAAACCACCGGTGAATCATAAGTGACGCATGTCTGCACAGGGGTAAAAATGTCCATCTCAAAAAATGAGGAGAAAGAATGTATCCTATTTTTGTACATCTTAAAAAGGAACAGAACATTCCATTATTCCATATTAGTCTTTCATTATTCTATTGGTTTTGTATTGAATTATAGAGAGAAAGAGAAGAGAGAAGGAGGGAGAGAAACACTCATTTTCTTCTATCTTGAAAAGGTAGAAAACTCCATTGGAGATCAGACCTTAGATCTTGAAATTTTCTTACTTATTTTGTTTAATGGATGTTGAATTGTTATTGAATACAATGTCTTTTTCTACTTATATAAGTTACTAAATTCCTTGCTAGGGGTGTTTGGATGATTGGGGTTGATTTGGATTAGGTATTTTTTTATTGATCTTTGATTTAATCAATTAGTATAATTCTAATATTTCATATATGTTTTAATCTAAATACTCATAGCTGCAAATGTGAGTTGTTTTTACTTACTCTAATTTTGCACGAAAAAGAAATTTAGAGTATGGGTGATGAAACATTAGTGGGTAATTGAGTCTTGATCATGTGTGGTTGGGCTAGAAATAGAAAAAACCCATTGTCAAATACCAATTGAGAATTAAAGCTAGAAATAGTTGATTCTTACCCAAGTTGATGTGGTTGTTGTGAAAAAGGCTTTTGGGTTTGAGAAAATCGGAGGTATAAGGTATCTAATTGGTTGGGAAACATAGGATTCCATCTTGTCCACAACAAATTATATTATTGAGCAAGGCTAGGAGATGTTAACAATCACAATCCAATGATGCCTCGATAATTTCACACCCCTAGTAGTCTCTTCCTTGGTTTTTTCTATACTTTGTCCCTGTTCTTGTGAGCAAATTTTGTAGTTCAATTGTCAATTATTGATTCCCCAGTATTTACTTTATTTATGTTGAAACATTGATGCAAATTACTTCAACTTGATAGATAACTCTTGTTTGATCAACTAACATTCCCCGTGGGATTCGACCCCAATACCCGTCGGGTATATTTATTTTGTCAATGACCGTTTACACTCCATCCTAACGAGGAATGAATTTAGACATTATAAAAATAGGGCATCGTTGCTAGGGAATGTAGTTTGATAACCTTTAGTTTTTTTTTTTGAATTGATTTGTTGTATCTAGCTTGGTTTGACATTACTCCTGTGATTGGTTCCATTTAGGTTGTTTTTGTTATGAGTCAACATTCACAAGAAGAAGAAGGTATAGTAGATGGGCATATGGATCATGAGGTTGACAATCCCGTGATGCCCAATGTAGCAGGTGCCATTTGCCTACCTCCTACGGTAGGAAATTCAATATTTCATGTGACAAGTACAATGCTGCACTTACTTCAAATGAAAGGGCTCTTTATAGAGATTCCAAGTGAGGATGCAAATAGGCATCTCCGAAATTTTCTTGAGATTTGCCAACCCTTCAACATTGCAAGTATAATTCAAGAGTCGATTAGATTGAGGCTCTTCCCATTTTTACTGATAAGGGAAGCAACCGCGTGGTTGGAGCAGTTGCCTCCTAGATCTATTACCTCTTAGAATGAACTCATGGAAGAATTTTTAGCTAGGTTCCTTCCTCCCTCGAGGATGTTGCAGCTGGGGGATGACATTACTAATTTCTGACAACTTGGGAGGGAACAACTCCATGAAGCATGGTTGATGTTCAAGAAAAAAGTAACCATTTCCCCAAACCATGGTTTAACTGATGGGGCTCTACTTCGAAGCTTCTACTATTCATTTGATTCCATATATAAGTCCGTGGAAAGTAATTTGGCAGGTGGGTCCATCATGGACCAGGCCTATGCAATAATCAAAGCACTTCTTGACAGAATGACTAAGACCATTCGAGCATGGTATACTAGAGAAGCAGTGGTATGTTCTAGTGGTGTTGCTCCCAATCTTGTGGCTCCTGAGATGAGAAAAAGGGATGAGGCTAGATGTGAAACTCTTGCTAAGATGATGATCCAGCTAGAGTTGATAACGAAACATGTGATGGGAGTTGGTGCAAAGAGTGTGAATGTTGTAAATGCCTAAATCCATCTTCCATTTGATGATGACACTTCGCCCACGAGATTTGAATAGGGGTGTCAATACATGGCGGGTCAATTGGGGGGTTCTCGCCCTGGGTATCAATGTGACAATTAAGGCCCTTGGCGCCCAAGGGAGGAGAATCACGGTTGGAGCAACCGTGATAATCAAGGATGGGGGGATAGAAATGATCAATGGGTGAATAGAGATCAAAATCGCTAAGGTGAGTGATACCACAAAAGTGCTACCCCTATGTGCCTCCTCCAAAAGTAGAAGCATATCAAGGGAAGCCAAGAGTGAGTAATGTGGCAACTCGAAGATTGAAGAAATGTTGTCTCGGGTGTTGAAGAAGGAAGAATCCACAGATAGTGGGGTTAAAGAATTAAAAAAGGACGTGTCTAACCTCGCCCAAATAGTAAGTTCCCACTCAACATCGATCAAGCATCTTGAACCCAAAATGAACTATCTGTCTTAAAATGAACCCCCGTATTAAGGGTGCACTCCCGAGTGACACTGTTCCTAATCCAAAGAAAGATGGCCATTGCATGACAATCGTGACTAGAAGTGGCAAGATATTAAAGGATGTGGGATGAAGCCCAAGGATGTTGTTGCCCCGAAGACTAAGGATGATGATGTTATAGAGGTTCCAAAAACACCAAGTGTTTGTGAAGATGAAGAAGGGAAGGACGAGAAGGAAGTTGATATGCGGTATTGATACTTAAGGTCATAAGTGACCTGTCACGTCCCAAAATATACCTTATACGTGACTGGCACCCGCTAACACCACCGTCAGGCGAACCTATTTTCCATGATGTGATGGGAAATGAAGGCAAGAAGGCCTCCAATGATAAAGATCAAGAAACAAGGGTTCAACCTCCATGTCCACAGCGGCTGACCAAGAAAAAGAAAGATACTAAGTTTCGCAAGTTCATCAACATGTTCAGCAAATTATCAATCAATATACCACTTGTGGATGCTTTCATTCAAATGCCAACATATGCGACATTAATGAAGAGCTATTAAAGAAAAAGAAAGTGGTGAATACGGGTACAGATGAGGTGACCCGTCATTGTAGTGCTATCATGACAAACAACCTTGACACAAGACGTGAAGATCCTAGAGCATTTACCATTCCTTGCACAATTGGCTTATTCATATTCAATAAAGATCTTTGTGACCTTGGTGATTGTATTAACTTGATGCCTCTGGTCATTTTCAAGAAACTCAGATTGGGGAGTCCCAAACCAAAATCTATGAAGCTTTTGATGGAGGATAGGTCAATTAAACAACTCATCAGAGTGTTAATTGATGTCCGTGTGAGTGCAAAAATTCATAGTTTTAACTGATTTTGTTGTGCTTGATTGTGAGATGGACATTCAGGTGCCAATTATCTTGGTGCACCCACTTCTAGCAACGGGAAAACTTTGATTGATATAGAGATTGGGGAGAGTAAGTTCCGAGTAGGTAGTAATGAGGTCGCCTTCAATGTGTGTTAGCCTATCAAGGCCCCAGATAAGTGCAAGGTCATGGAAGTGATTGATGGTGCAGTGGAGCATTATGAACCATTTGATGATGAGATTGAATCGGAGGATGACCCTCCAGAGTGTTGAAGATGGAGAAGATATCTGTCGTGCCACGAAGTTTACTAAGGCGCTTCTTGCGAGGAAACCCAAACATTTTTATCTTGAGCTCTTTGATGTTTTTGTCTTTTTTAATTTTTGTAGGTAGAATTGGATGCAAGACAAGAAGAAGAAAAATAGGGTAGGAACGGCGCTAGACTGGAAAAATACTAGTGCAAAAATTCGAGGAGCCTCTTTATCACATGTGATAAGAAGAATAGTAGAGAAGAAGAGAGGAAATTGGTGACCGCCTACAGAACCTGGTGCCAACCCGCGAACCGCCGGTATAGAGTCGGCTCAAACCAGTACACCTGGGAGTTGTGGTACACTCAGTGACCCAACTGGCGAAACTCCAGTGACAATCCATTAACCGCCAACAACTGTCGGTTGTTTGCTAGTGAACTGAAAGGATGATGGTCACAGGTGTTTAAATCAGCTAAATGTTAGTCCCTACCAGCAACCGTCGGTCAATCGCAGGTTAAGGTATGCAATGAATTTAAAAAATTATTGACTACTCGTGAACCAGACCTGACCCAGGTATTTAAAATACCGGTCAAAACCTCTCCAAATCCCCATAAACCCTTTGTCCCACCATTTCATTTCCCCATTACACCTTTTTAACTTCCCCATACACTACCTTTCCACCTTCCCACCATTAATGTTATACCCCGTAGAATTCCCAGCACCTATACGACCTATTCGCACATTGGTTAAGCACATTTGAAGGCCATACGTGTTGTAGAAAGGCCCGGGAAAAAGATCGGACGAGAAACCCGTCGAACCATCGCGGGAGGAGCCGAGGCAGAGCCCCTCCGCGATGGCAGCGTGTCACGGAGGTGAGGCCTCCGCGATGGCTCCGTGACACGTTGCCCTTGTCCAGGCCCAAGTATATAAAGCCCCACTTCGGTTTTAATTGATTAAAACCTTTAAAAATTTCCAGAGAACAGAGCAAAGCGGTAGAGAGAAGGTAAGCACGAAGGAAATTATATAATTTCCGTCCGATTACGCTACTAAACACTGCCCAAACTCAAATTAATCCCAGATACCGAAGTATTTAGCGGCAGAGAGCATTTCTACGGATTTAGTTTCGTGAAATACGGCCGACGAATCGGCGACCCACCGAACTAAGGTAAGTAGAATTGCTCTAAATTAGTGTCTATGTGTTCCTAGCTGAGAAGTGAATATTTCTCCCTTCTGGGCCGCTGAAAAATAGCGAGTTTCTGGCCGTCTTTCGATAAGCCTAAGTTTAGGATATAAACTATATCGAAAGTGACGTTGCCTTTTGAAATAAAGTTGTATTTAGTGTTAATTGATATGTTTATGAATGCAGTTGGGAGAAAACAGTTGGAGTACCGGCTGAGCTTCGTCCGACAGACGAATAGTTCAAAGATAAGGTATGTAAAGTTAGTTTCCTTGGCAAGTTAAGTAATATTGAGATAATATAGCAATTTTCAGGCCAGTAGAATGTTCAGAAGTCGAGTATTGCGTTATTATGAATATTGGTACAATGTGAGAAGCATTGGGTTGTCATGTGTACAAAACCTATTAGTATGATATAGATTCTAACACAAGTGCTGAGTATACTGGGCACTCTCCAGCACTTGCGTTAGAATCTATATCATACTAATAGGTTTCGTACACATGACAACCCAATGCTTCTCACATTGTACCAATATTCATAATAACGCAATACTCGACTTCTGAACATTCTACTGGTCTGAAAATTGCTATATTATCTCAATATTACTTAACTTGCCGAGGAAACTAACTTTACATACCTTATCTTTGAACTATTCGTCTGTCGAACGAAGCTCAGCTGGTACTCCAACTGTTTTCTCCCAACTGCATTCATAAACATATCAATTAACAGTAAATACAACTTTATTTCAAAAGGCAACGTCACTTTCGATATAGTTTATAGCCTAAACTTAGGCTTATCGAAAGACGGCCAGAAACTCGCTATTTTTCAACAGCCCAGAAGGGAGAAATATTCACTTCTCAGCTAGGAACACATAGACACTAATTTAGAGCAATTCTACTTACCTTAGTTCGGTGGGTCGCCTATTCGTCGGCCGTATTTCGCGAAACTAAATCCGTAGAAATTCTCTCTGCCGCTAAATACTTCGGTATCTGGGATTAATTTGAGTTTGGACAGCGTTTAGTAGCGTAATCGGATGGAAATTATATAATTTCCTTCGTGCTTACCTTCTCTCTGCCGCTTTGCTCTGTTCTCTGGAAATTTTTAAAATTTTTAATCAATTAAAACCGAAGTGGGGCTTTATATACTTGGGCCTCGACAAGGGCAACGTGTCACGGAGCCATCGCGGAGGCCTCACCTCCGTGACACGCTGCCATCGCGGAGGGGCTCTGCCTCGGCTCATCCCGCGATGGTTCGACGGGTTTCTCGTCCGATCTTTTTCCCGGGCCTTTCTACAGCACGTATGGCCTTCAAATGTGCTTAACCAACGTGCGAATAGGTCGTCTAGGTGCCGAGAATTCTACGGGGTATAACATTCTCCCCCCCTTAAGAACATTCGTCCTCGAATGTACACTGTTATCTGGAGGATTACTTACTTACTTTCTGGAAAAAAAATTTTGGCAGAGTTTCCCCTGTAATATGGACTATAGCAAAAACCTGAAATGCAGAAAAGTCCAACACAGGCACTGCACATAATATTCTAGGATCCACTGGATAATTAAATATCAATCTGTCTCACTTATACATACAGGACCATAAGATACTACATAGCAATAATACGGACATACCTGTCGCTTAAATGGGTGAGGATATCTGGTCCTCATATCTGCGAATCTGTTTGTCTAGGCTAGCTACTGGAACCTCTTTGCAGGCCAGCTTTTTCGTAACCTGAATATTCTGGACTGGGACTACTCTGGACGGGTCTCCTATGCATTTCCTCAGCATAGTTACATAGAAGACCGGATGAATGGATTCTAATTCTGGAGGCAAATTCGACTAATGGTAAATGCTCATTTTTGGCTATTACTGAAATCTAGCACACACGCTCGCAACATGTCTTCGAGCGTCTGAATTGTGCGCTCAGCCTGCTCATCTGTCTGAGGATAGAACGCTGCGCTTAAATTAATCTGCAAACTCTTCTGAAATGACTACCAGAATCTAGCTGTGAAGTGTGCTCCTCTGTCTGAAATAATGGATACTGGTATTTCATGTAATCTGACTATCTTTCTGATATGCAACTCAGCATAATCTTCGGCCGAGAAAGTAGTTCTTACTGGCAAGAAATGAGCTGATTTTTGTCAATCTCTCACTTATCACTCATATAGAGCCATGTCTGTGTTTAGTAGTCTTTTTGGTCACATTGTGTCGGAGGCTGGTGTACAGATAGATACGCAGAAAATTGAAGTAGTGAAGACATAGTCTAGACCTACCACTCCGATCAAAGTACGCAGTCCCTGCGGTTAGCCGGGTACTGCAAAGGGTTTGTGGAAGGATTTTCCACCTTAGCAGCACCTCTGATTAGATCGACACAGAAGGCAGCAAAGTTTCAGTAGACTGAGGTGTGTGAGGAGAACTTCCAAGAGTTAAAAGCCAGGTTAACATCAGCTCCAGTGTTAGTATCGCCAGGATATACAGAGGGTTGATGCAGCATGGTGAAGTAATAGTTTATCCTTTCAGGCAGTTGAAGAAACATGAAAAGAATTACCTTACCCCCTGATCTGGAGTTAGCGGCAGTAGTTTATGCTTTAGAAAGGGAAGATTGTGTATCACCCAGGAAGGGTTAATGTGGTGGCAGATGCCCTTAGCCTGAACTGCCTGAACAGCGAGGATAGACTCGAGGATTACACCAGTTAGCTAGTTAGCCAGTCACATAGCAGAAATAAAGGATAACAGACGATAATACAGAATGCCGCAGCGTTATTGTTAGTGGTGGAATTAAAGGAACGGCAGTATAGAAACTCTAGCCAGGTTCAATTTAAACATAAGATTCAGCAAGGAGAGATGACATATTTTCAGATAACCGGGAATGAAGTGTGGCGATATAAAGGCCGCATTGCGCTCCAGATATTTTGGGGCATCGCCAGCAGTTTATGAGCGAGGCGCATTGCGCCCGCTATTCTCTTCATCCCGATACGACAAAGAAGTACCATGACATTAAAAAGAACTACTGGTAGCCCAGTGTCCTAACTGCCAACAGTTGAAGGTAGAATATCAGGAACTAGGCAGGTTAATTTAGAACATAGCTGTGCCTCTTTGGAAATGAGAAGCGGTGAATATGAATTTTGTAGCAAGATTTCCCCGTACTAACACAGACATGGCTCTATATGAGTGATAAGTGACAGATTGACAAAAATCAGCTCATTTCTTGCCAGTAAGAACTACTTTCTCGGCCGAAGATTATGCTGAGTTGCATATCAGAAAGATAGTCAGATTACATGAAATACCAGTATCCATTATTTCAGAAAGAGGAGCACACTTCACAGCTAGATTCTGGCAGTCATTTCAGAAGAGTTTGGGAGCACAGATTAATTTAAGCGCAGCATTCTATCCTCAGACAGATGAGCAGGCTGAGCGCACAATTCAGACGCTCGAAGACATGTTGCGAGCGTGTGTGCTAGATTTCAGTAATAGCCAAAAATGAGCATTTACCATTAATCGAATTTGCCTCCAGAATTAGAATCCATTCATCCGGTCTTCTATGTAACTATGCTGAGGAAATGCATAGGAGACCCGTCCAGAGTAGTCCTAGTCCAGAATATTCAGGTTACAAAAAAGCTGGCCTGCAAAGAGGTTCCAGAAGCTAGCCTAGACAAACAGATTCGCAGATATGAGGACCAGATATCCTCACCCATTTAAGCGACAGGTATGTCTGTATTATTGCTATGTAGTATCTTATGGTCCTGTATGTATAAGTGAGACAGATTGATATTTAATTATCCAGTGGATCCTAGAATATTATGTGCAGTGCCTGTGTTGGACTTTTCTGCATTTCAGGTTTTTGCTATAGTCCATATTACAGGGGAAACTCTGCCAAAAGTTTTTTTCCAGAAAGTAAGTAAGTAATCCTCCAGATAACAGTGTACATTCGAGGACGAATGTTCTTAAGGGGGGGAGAATGTTATACCCCGTAGAATTTCCGGCACCTAGACGACCTATTCGCACGTTGGTTAAGCACATTTGAAGGCCATACGTGCTGTAGAAAGGCCCGGGAAAAAGATCGGATGAGAAACCCATCGAACCATCGCGGGAGGAGCCGAGGCAGAGCCCCTCCGCGATGGCAACGTGTCACGGAGGTGAGGCCTCCGCGATGGCTCCATGACACGTTGCCCTTGTCCAGGCCCAAGTATATAAAGCCCCACTTCGGTTTTAATTGATTAAAACCTTTAAAAATTTCCAGAGAACAGAGCAAAGCGGCAGAGAGAAGGTAAGCACGAAGGAAATTATATAATTTCCGTCCGATTACGCTACTAAACGCTGCCCAAACTCAAATTAATCCCAGATACCGAAGTATTTAGCGACAGAGAGCATTTCTACGGATTTAGTTTTGTGAAATACGGCCGACGAATCGGCGACCCACCAAACTAAGGTAAGTAGAATTGCTCTAAATTAGTGTCTATGTGTTCCTAGCTGAGAAGTGAATATTTCTCCCTTCTGGGCCGCTGAAAAATAGCGAGTTTCTGGCCGTCTTTCAATAAGCCTAAGTTTAGGCTATAAACTATATCGAAAGTGACGTTGCCTTTTGAAATAAAGTTGTATTTAGTGTTAATTGATATGTTTATGAATGCAGTTGGGAGAAAACAGTTGGAGTACCGGCTGAGCTTCGTCCGACAGACGAATAGTTCAAAGATAAGGTATGTAAAGTTAGTTTCCTCGGCAAGTTAAGTAATATTGAGATAATATAGCAATTTTCAGACCAGTAGAATGTTCAGAAGTCGAGTATTGCGTTATTATGAATATTGGTACAATGTGAGAAGCATTGGGTTGTCATGTGTACGAAACCTATTAGTATGATATAGATTCTAACGCAAGTGCTGGAGAGTGCCCAATATACTCAGTGTGTGATGTGATATACTATGTTAAGATATTGTTGTGTTCAGTCGAAACCCCGTGAAGTAGTACAGTATCCGTAAAGCATTTCAGAAACAGAATAGCAAACTAAAATGACGTTTAGAAAGCATGTCAGGAATAGTAAATCAGGTTACTATAGAAAATCAGTATACCACATAGTTCAGCAAAAATACTATATTGGTACATACATATATAGTACTTCCAGCCTCAGCATGTATTAAGTATGTACATATTTCTATCACTAGTCCAGCATAGAGTGTATACAGAAACTTAGTAAACAGCAGAGTTTTCAGCAGAAACATTATCTTATATAGCATTTGCCCAATACAGTCCGGCAGGAGACTACATTCATATTTATACATCTTTACCTGCCTCAGCACGTATTAAATATGTACAGATCACTATCATGCTCAGCATGTAATATATATGATACTTTACCCCTATTAGCCTCAGCATGTGAGATACACAGACAACATTACTAGTTGAGACCGTTGTATTGTTTGGGGTTGGATTACCCAGCATCCCTGACCGCCCCAGGGTTAATAGCTGTATCGACTCGTCCGCCAGAGGATGAGGATACGTCACTCTACGGAGTGATATGCCGTCCTGCAAGGGGACGAAGATGGGATGCCAGTTTCCCCATATTGTGCCTTGGTCGGCCCTTATACACCCCCGTCGAGCGGGTACGCCCGGGGTGTTGATTCAGGAGTCCTTCGGACTCAGGTACAGTTATAGTCAGGGGCTCAGCGAA
Organism: Datura wrightii; assembly: GCA_035772735.1. Classification (NCBI taxonomy): domain Eukaryota; kingdom Viridiplantae; phylum Streptophyta; class Magnoliopsida; order Solanales; family Solanaceae; genus Datura; species Datura wrightii. The sequence continues at coordinate 12,643,939 of JASDFA010000003.1, forward strand.
CCCAAGTGCATACCCAGGGGACCGGCAGGATGCTTACAACCAGTGTAGGAGATGGGATGACCGGGGTAGGGGTATAGATTCTGTGCTGGTTGTATCTCCCGGCTTATGGGGGCCGGGTAAGGTTTGTGTGTGCTGTGTTATGTTATTTCATGTTATGCCATGCTATGTTAGATACGAGTAGATCAGCAGTAGAGGGATATATCTCCAGGTATGACTTCTATTTCTTCCTAGTGTAAACGAGAAGGTATGACTTACATTATCAGACAGTTAAGCTATTCTTTCTATTTCAGTTTCCTCAGTTCTATTATTGTGTTCAGATGTTTCTTTCATTTATTGCTTTACATACTCAGTACCAGTGGTACTGACGCCCGGTGGGGTGCTGCATTACTTGCCTGCAGGTACCCATAGACGAGCAGGTGACACCACGTGATTCCTGTCAGCGTTGAGCATTCAGCTCCTGTTATCCGGAGACTGAGTTCTAGAGGTGTACTTCAGTTTCTGTTGTTATATAGTATGGGTAGGTCGGGGCCCTGTCCCGATCATTTCTATTGCTATTCCTAGAGGCTTGCAGTCTGTATATTTCACTGTGGTCAGTTGAGCCGGTCGTGTGAGGCCGTGCAGTTGTTAGCTGTTAGTACTCTTGCTTCTTTTATGTTGGCCGTGTGGGGCCATAAGTTTGACAGTAGTGGTGACCTTGCCGGTCACGTAACCTTCTAGTATTTTATCGCTGAATGCAGATAACTAGACAGCATGGTGGCCTTGTCGGCCCGCATAGGCTTCCCTATAGTTGCTTGTTCTGGTCCGCTGTTATTACAGGTACAGGAGGCTATAGGCCAATGGGCCGGGGGTTGTGTTTACAACCGTTATATAGCCCTTTGTTTCCAGAAATGTGAATTAGAGCCAGCCAGGCACCAGATGTGCCTAGGCTTAGCAGTCCAGTAGTTCAGGTCCTAGTAGGGCACCAGGTGTCAGTCATACCCCCCAAGGCGGGGCGTGACAATTAAAGCCACCTTTTCACCTACCAATCCTCTCCACTTCTTCTCTCCTATAAATTCCACATTCCACTCCCCTCATTTCATAACTCCTCACTTATCTCTTCACTACACTAAATCAAGAAAGATTTTTGTGGAAACTCCATTGTTGGGCAAACCAAAGCTTTGATCTTTCTCTGCTCTTTATTCTAAAATTCATTCGGTATGTGTCTCTTACTTTGGTTTTGATTATTGTTTGAAGATGTGAATCATTTTGAGCATGTGAAAGTCAAAGTTTTTCCTCACTCATGTGTCCCCATTACCCTATTATTATATTTTTCATTACTTTTTATTATTCATATTGAGGGTATATGAGGTTAGTGATAAAATGTTGAATGACAATGTGGGGATCCTCTCTGACAAAATGTTTGATGCTTGATGTGTTTGATTCTAGTTGGGGGTGATGTTTGAGTAGCCTAGTTGTACTTAGAATGCACAATTTGCCCCATGATAGATGGAGTGATGTCTTTCTTAAGGGTAAATTGTCACTATTACTTGTTTTTCTGTTGTTGTGTTGAGTGAATGACTCTTGGATCTGAAAGTGTTGTTGATTTCAATGAGTTTGGGGATGAAATAAGTGACAACCGTTCACTGGCGAAATGCCAAATGAAATGCAGGTTAAGGGTACAGGGCATCAGGCTACTGTACTGACCTGCATTACACCGGCACTTTGCGGGTCCAAAGCGGCGAAACATCAGTGTGGCACCAGATAAACCATAACCTCCCCAGTTTTCTACTAACATCCGACAGTCGACAGGCGGTACATGGGTCTTCACCTGCCTTTTGCCAGTGTCCCGCCGATACCACTAGTGCTTAACAACTAAACTCTTAAACTTGTTTGCCATCCAATTTTTATAATTACTTGCCTTAGTGTAGAATACATGTCAGTTTTTTGTCTTAAAAAATAAAAAAAAGAAAATATTGTTGTATGGAACTAATATGGTCTTGCATAGTATGTCTTCATCCAGACAACCAAGTAAAGGAAAGGCCTTGGCCTCCTCCAAAGGCAAAGTAAAAGGTAAAGCAAGGGCAAACCCAACCCCAATACTAGAGAGGCCATTATGTTTTGCGTGCCCGAAATGGAAGGGTACTATGCTATTTGCAAGGGGTGCTCTATAACGGTAGAGAGGCGTTTCAATTTGGTGGGGCTGTAGGGTAATTTCCCAAACATCACAACACACTTCACAAACAACCAATGGCACGTCTTCGGCAATCCTCTGCCCTACTGTTACTACAGCCTAGTGCCCAAGTTTTATGCCTCAAACCAAGCGAGGCAAGAGAGCATGTAGCACAGAAGCAAGGTTGACGAATTCCCCTGCCTTCCCTTAGTCTTGGTGAGGGGTGTAGGGTGCACATCACACCAGCGTCCATCAATTTGTTATTCTAGGAGGATGAGATTAACACCGCCTCTGAGTATGCTGCTACAATTGATAACAAAGAGAACTAGTTTAGGTGGATAACTCCCGTCATAACTGCCGACACACCTTTTTGGGCCTTTATGAATGGTGAGATATCCTTACATGATCTTAAGTTTTAAGCCAAGTTGTGGATATATTTCATTTGTGGATGGAATATTCCTTCAAAGAATGAGTAGAGGGTAAGTTTGGAAGCGGCCATCATCATCACATGAATCATGACAGGGTCTCCATAAATTTTGGAGAAATAGTGTCCATTTAGATAGAGAGTAATGCAAGGGAAGCTAGAACTTCAATGCCCTATGCTGTGCTTATATCTTAGCTATGCCTTCAATCTAGAGTGCCCCTCTTCCCCGATGAAGCCCCTAGCTCCGTTACTCGTGTGATTACAGTGGATAGAAAAATGGATGCAAATGCTCCCAAAAGAAAGTGGAAGTGGTTGCAGGCCTTCAAAGTCTCTGAGGAGTCCCTTTCTCATGGGTTAGAGAATGCCCCAATGGCCCCCGATCTTAACATGCCAAATCCGAAGGCATCGATCCAAGCTTTAGAAGAAGCACCTACTAGCGGAGCCTCACCTCCTCCCACATCATCCCATCCAAGTAGCCTCCACAAACTGGCGGAGATGACACACTCCTATGAGAGCCAACTTTAGAAATTGGATAAAAGTCTCCTGCCCTAATTGCCAAGAAGGTGAAAAAGGAGATGAAGTAAATGTATGACAACTTGATCAAGCTATGCTCATGTGCGGATGTCATGGAGGGGGCTGTCTTCTTTCTCTGGGTTGAACTAAGGGAGTGGAAAGGTCGGACATTAATGGCGGTGCACAATATGAGTGCACTTGACGCAGTTATGACTGCCCTTCTATAGTCCAAGGTCCCATCATTGACTTGTTCAAGCGCTTCGGATATGAATGGGAGGTCCTAGGAGATGAAGGCCATGATGGGGAGGCTGAAGCTGAGATGAGGAGGATGATGACGAGTGACCACTTCAAGGAGTTCTCACCCACTTTGTTTTGTATACATACATTGGGGATAATGTATTATTTGAGTTTGGGTTGAGATGCTGTCACACCCCGCCTTGGGGGGTATGACTGGCACCTGGTGCCCTACTAGGACCTGAACTACTAGATTGCTGAGCCTGGGCACATCTGGTGCCTGGTTGGCTCTAACTCACATTTTTGGAAGCAAAGGGCTATATAACGGCTGTAAACACAGCCCCCGGCCCATTGGCCTATAGCCTCTTGTACCTGTAACAACAGCTAACCAGAAGCAAGCAACTATAAGGAAACCTATGCGGGCCGACAAGGCCACCATGCTGTCTAGTTATCTATAACTCAACCCTGAAGTACTGGATAGCTACGTGACCGGCAAGGTCACCACTACTGTCGAACTATGGCCTCACACGGCCAACATAAAGGAGACAAAAGTACTAAAAGCTATACAACTGCACGACCTCACACGACCGGCTCATCTGACTACAGGGTAATATACATACAAAATGCAAGCCTCTAGGAATAGAAATAGAAATGATCGGGACAGGGCCCCGACCTACCCATACTGTACAACAAAGGAAAACAGAATACACCTCTGGGATTCAGTCTCCGGATGACAGGAGCTGAATACTCGATCGCTGCCAGGAATCACGAGGTATCGCCTGCTCGTCTATGAGTACCTGCAGGCAAGTAATGCAGCGCCCCACCGGGCGTCAGTACCGCTGGTACTGAGTATGTAAAGCAATAACTGAAGGAAATATCTGAAAACAACAATACAACTGATGAAACAGAAGTAGGAGGGCATAGATTAACTGTCTGATAATGTAAATCATACCTTCTTTTAATTATATTGGAAGGAGTAGGAGTCATACTTGGAGATTTATCGTCCTACTGTCGATCTACTCGTATCTACTGTACATGGCATAACATATCATAACATCGCATGGCACACACAAACCTTACCCGGCCCCCATAAGCCGGGAGGTACAACCAGCACAGAATCTATACCCCTAACCCGGTCACCCCATCTCCTAAAATAGCTATAAGCATCTCGTCGGTCCCCTGGGTAAGCACTTAGGCTCGCTGAGCCCCTGACTATAACTGCATCTGAGTCCGAGGACTCCTGAATCAACACCCCGGCGTATCCGCTCGATAGGGGTGTGTAAGGGCCGATCAAGGCGCAATATGGGGAAAACTGGCATCCCATCTTCCTCCCCTATGGGACGGCATGCCACTCCGTAGAGCGACGTATCCTCGTCCTCTGGCGGACGAGTCGATATAGCTATCAACCCTGGGGCAGTCATGGATGCTAGGTAGTCCAACCCCAAACAATACAACGGTCTCAACTAGTAATACTATCTGCATGTCCCACATACTGAAGCTAATAGTGGTAAAGTATTTGTACATACTATATGCTGAGGTAGTGATACTAATATGTGCGTACTTAATACATGCTGAGGCTGGTAATAGTATATACGTATAAATATAGTCTTCTACCAGACTGTATTGGGTCTAATGCTGAACAAGATATGGTGTTTCTGCTAAAAACTATGTTGTATGCTGAGTTTCTATAGTAACATGATTTACTATTCCTAACATGCTTTCTAACTTCATTTTAACTTATCATTCTACTTCTGAGATGTATTACAAATATTACATTGCTTTACTGGATTTCAACTGAATACAATGATATCCTAACAATCTGTGTCACATCACATACTGAGCATGCTGTGCAGTTTCTAACACTTATATTAGAATCTATATTGTGCTAACAAGTTTCACGCTAAATACAACATGATGCTTCTAATATCGTACCAACATTCGTAATAAACATAACACATGACTTCTGAACATTCTACTGGCCTTAAATTACTGTACTGTACCGAGATTACTTAACTTGCCGAGGAAACTAGCTTTACATACCTTATCCTCGAACTATCTATCTGTCAGACTAGGATCGGCCGGTACTTCAACTAATTTCTCCCAACTGCATTCATAAATATGTCAATTAATACTAAATGCAGCTTTATTTTAAAGAGCAACGTCACTTTCGATATAGTTTATAGCCTAAACTTAGGCTTATCGAAAGACGGTCGAAAACTCTCTATTTTTCAGAGGTCCAGAAGGGAGAAATACTCACTTCATAGCTAGGAACACATAGACATTAGTTTAGAGCAATTCCACTTACCTTAGCTCGGTAGCTCGACGATTCGTCAGCCGTATTTCACGAAACTAAATCCGTAGGAATGCTCTCTGCCGCTAAATACCTCGGTATCTGAGGTTAATTTGAGTTTGGACAACGTTTAGCAGCGTAAGCGGATGAAAATTATATTACTTCTTCGTTCCTTTTTCCTTCTCTGCTATTTCCTCTCTGTTTTCTGGAGTTTTTATGATTTAATTCCAAAATAAACCGAAGTGGGGCTTTATATACTTGGGCCTGGACAAGGCCAATGTGTCACGGAGCCAACGCGGAGGCCTCACCTCCATGACACGCTGCCATCGCGGAGGGGCTCTACCTCGGCTCCTTCCGCGATAGTTCGATAGGTTTCTCGTCCGATCTTTTCTCGGGCCTTTCTCTAGCACGTATGGCCTTCTAATATGCTTAACCAACGTGCGAATAGGTCATCTAGGTGCCGGGAATCCTATGGGGTATAACAGATGCATGTTTCTTTTGTTGTGGTCATTTTTATTGATGATTAATTTTTCCCTTGTCAGGCTTTTATTTTTAAGTTGTGATTGTTAGTGAGTTTTTGTCGGGCTTATTTTATTGATGACTGATGTCGCCCTTGCCGGGTTTTTGTTTTTGGTATTTGATTGAATGGTTGTTGAGCCTTTGTCAGGATCGGAATGGATGAAAGAAACAAAAGATTGTCTTAAATTGTTAGCGCAAGTCTGATTTTTTCCTTTGTAAGTAGTAGGTGGTGAATAAACTCCAAGGGTATTTTTTTATTCCACCGTTCTTTCCCGTGAGTAATTCCTTTTTCCTTTCTTTTTCTATTTTCGAACCAGGTGACATTTCCCAATGATAGATTGTAAGAAAACTTTCTTAAGGGAAAATGCATGTCTTTGGGTCTTGTGAAATTGTTTTTGAGGGGTACTGCCAAAAATTTTTATTTTTTTGTGTCGCATAAAAGAAGAGTTTTGAAGAAATGGCGTATTTGAAATGAAAACTGTAGCACTCTCTTTTAATATATTGTACATTCCTTGTTTGGCTTGTTTATTCACATGCTCAATGGTTATAAAATCATAATCTAGTTGTGGTGATGTATTGTATGAACTCCCTGGAGTGTGATGCCTTATGTGGTGAGGCTGATTGAATGATTCTCATGCATATACATTTGTCTAAAACTTGCCCTATGTGTAATTCAAGGAGAAATCCTAGAGATAGTTTCACTTAGAACATGATTTTAGGCTTTCTATTGCTAGTCACTTCACCCAAAATGACCTACCTAAACATCTTTCCTTTCTAGCCAACATTGAGCCTTTGGCCCTTTTTATTAAAAACCACATTACAAGCCAATGTCCCCTTGTAATCCTATCTTTTGGCACCCATCCTCCCTAATTGCTTCTTTTTGTGATGAATGAACAAAAAAGGGAGGGGGCTTGAAGCCAAAGAAATGGGCAGAGATAGAGAGATCAATGCAAACAAGGCAAAAAGCCTAAGTTTGGGGGTTTGCAAGAAGGGGAGAAATGTGATGAGATTTAATGTGAGGTAGCACCAAATTGTGATCAATAATGAATGAAATTATGGGTTGAGAAACCTAGAATCATTAAAAGAGAAAGAATAGTGAAAGGTGTTACCTCTTGCTTAGATGAGGCTAAATGTGAAACCCATAGGAGTTATAAGGGTTTCTCATGATTAACAAAAGATGAAGAGAAATAAAAAGGAGAGATAAGGGGGAGTGATCTAAAGAGTACGATGGGATGTTAAAAGTGTTCAAAAAAAGGGCCATTAGGAAGATTTTAGTCACTAGAGCTAAATAATTGTCCTGCCCTTACCCCCTAGCCTTCATTATGACCCCCAAGTCCTAATTGATTCTGGCTGTAGCAACTCTACATTAGTGATGAGCTACACGAAGGGAAAGCCTATGGTTCAAGTTGTGTGCATGGAGAATTTCTTTGTGAGAGTGAGCATTATTGTCCTATTCTACAATCCCTTGTGTATTCATTATTTGATGATAAAGAAATGGGATTCTCTCTTCTTGTGAGTGGCATCACCTCTTTTGAGAATATACTTGCATTGGTGCGAAGAAGTGATTGGGACATTAGTGTTGTGAGCTTCAAGGCAAGCTTTTAATGTGAATTTATAATGATTTGAGATGCTATGCGTGCTTGTTGTGGTAGACCATGCCCTGATTTTGAAGAAGAAAAGCATTTGTGAATCATGCCTATTCATTGTCGTTACCTCTTGAAATGTTTTCATATTTTTGGGGATCTATTCTATCTTTCCTTTTGTTGGTGAGCATTTTTGGGTTGTCGTAGGCTCATTAGTCCTTAGTGCATAGATTCATAGATGAAATGTTGTTCCATTTACTTGAAAGATAAGAATTGCATTACTTGAGGACAAGCAATGTTTCAAGTTTGGGAGTTTGATGAGTTGGTAATTTATCAATTCACTAGGCTCTTAAACATGAGTTTTTACTTAGTTTTCGGGTCATATAGGTGGATTTTATTCCCTTTTCCCTTGATCTTTGTAGATACTTAACTTGAATAGGTAAAGCACAAAATTTAGCAAAAATCATGAAAAAAAGGAAATGAGAATCGACGCTCCACCGGTGAAATGCCGGTTCATCGTAGTTCCATACAATGCTGATGAAGATCAATACCAGCGACCTGCGGATCAGCACCAGAAAACCACCGTTGCTAATGCCGAAAGGTTCTGAAATTCACTAATAATCAGCTAAATTGATCGGCAGATCACGGATGAGCACCGATGAACGGCTGGTGAATTGCAAGTGACGCCCGTCTACACAGGGGTAAAAATGTCCATCTTAGAAAAAGAGGAGAAAGAATGTACCCTATTTTTGTACATATCAAAAAGGAATTGAACATTTCATTATTCCATATCAGTTTTTTATTATTCTATTGGCTTTGTATTAAATTAGAGAGAGAAAGAGAAGAGAGAACTAGAGATACAAACACTCATCTTTTTCTTCCTTGAAAAGGTAGAAAACTCAATTGGGGATCAGACCTTTGACCTTGAATTTTTCTTACTAATTTTGTTGAATGGCTATTGAATTGTTATTGAATGCAATTTCTTCTTCTACTTATATGAGTAGTTGAATTCCTTACTAGGGGTGTGTGTATGATTGGGGTTGATTTGCATTAGGTATTGTTCAATTGATCTTAGATTTACTCAATTAGTATAATTCTAATATTTAATGTAAGTTTTAATCTAAATACTCATAGTAGTAAATATGAGTTGTTTTTACTTACTCTTAAGTTGCTTGAAAAAAAATTTAGAGTATGGGTGATGAAACATTAGTGGGTAATTGGGTGTTGATCATGTGGGGTTGGGCTAGAAATAGCCAAAGACCATTTTCAAAAACTCACTGAGAATCAAAGCTAGAAATAGTTAATTTTTACCCAAGTTGATGTGGCTATTGTGAAAAAGGCTTTAGGGTTTGAGGAAACCTGAGGTATAAGGCATCTAATTGGTTGAAAAACATAGGATGCCATCTTGTCCACAACTAATTATACTATTAAGGCTAGGAGATGTTAACTATCCCAATCCAATGATGCCCCGATAATTTCACACCCCTAGTAGTCTATCCCTTGGTATTTTCTATACTTTTTTCCTAATTTCAAGAGAAAATTTTGTAGTTTAATTGTCAATTAGTGATTCCCCAATTTTCACTTTATTGTTCTTAAAACATTGATGTGAATTACTTCAACTTGATAGACAACTCTTGTGTGATCAACTAACATTCTCTTTGGGATTCAACCCCGACACCCGTCGAATATATTTTTTTGTCAATGACTATTTACACTCCATCTTAGCGAGGATTGAATTTGAATGTTATCAAAATCGATCCTAATAACTGACTCAAAAAGGACTCTAAAGTTGACATTTTCCCTTAAGAAAGTCGCCTCTTCCTCCATCACTGGAAAATGTCACCCGATTTGATAATAAAAGAAAAGAAAAGACAAGGAAATATCTCCTTGGAATAGAACTGTGGCATAAAGAAAACTCTTGGAGTTTATATACTAACTACTATGATCAAAGGCAATAATCAAAACATGGGTCGATGATATTATACAATTTAGAATAGCCCCTTATTTGCACTAACAATTCAACAAGCAACAATTCTTTTAACAAAAAGCTCGACAAAGGAATTCAATCACAAATAAAAACTAACAATCAACCAGAGCGTAAATTTAGCCCAATAGGGACAACAAAAAGATCGACCAACAAAAGGGATACACACCCCATCCACAACTATGAATGTACATTGTCCCTAATGTAAACATAAAGAATAAAGGATGGTGGGAACTCCCTGAAACAACTACTCATCCTCTTTATCATTGTCCTCTTCATCCTCATCAATGCCACTTGCACCCATGTTAGGCTCATTATCCCCACCTAAGCCCTTAAACAGATCATCGATGGGGCCTTGGGCTGTAGATGGGGAAGCGATGGCTGCATCAAGGATACTCAAGTCCGGGTCTGCCATTGGTGCCCGATTCCTCAACTTTTGCACCTCCGCTTGAAGAGAAGAGACAGCTCTCTCAACTACATCTACTCGGGAGTAGAGCTTTTTAAAGCTATCAGACACATTCTTCATCTGCCTCTTCACTGTTTTGGCGATAAGAGCCGGGAGATTTTGGGCCATCTTTTGAAGTTGTCTCTAATGAGATTGTGTCATCTCAACTAGTCTCTGTATTTCTCTTGGGTGAGAGGATGTGGGAGGAGGTGAAGACCCCCTGAATGGTGCTTCTCCAGATGCATGCTCTGATGCCTCAAGGTAAGGCATGTTAAGGTTAGGAGCAATGGGGGACTCTTTTATGCCATGAGAAGTGGAGTTCTCAGGAGTCTCCCATGCTTGTAACCTCTTTCATTTCACCTTGGGTGCCTCATTATCCCTTTTTCTTTCCACATCGATGACACTGGTGGCAGAGCTAAGGGACTCGTCAAGGAATAAATGGTATCCCTGCATTGAGGCACAACTGAGAAATGAGCACAACATATGGCATGGACGTTCCCTACTGCCTAGCCTTACACTTTATTTGGATGGCTACTATTTCCCCAAAGTTGATGGGAACCTTATCATGATGCAGGAGATGAGTTTAGTTGCCTCCAAGTTCACCCTTTGGTCATTTTTTGAGGGCATAATTCGGCTGCAAACAAACATCATCCATAGCTTGGCCTCAAACATGAGATCATTCCTTGAGATTTCACCCCCTATAGAGGCCCATAAGGGCTGCCCATTGGCGATGATGGGAGCTATCCACCATAACTTACTTTCTTTCATGGCCACTTTTTCTGCATTCTCTGTCCCTAGATCGATATCCTCAACCCAAAGCAGTCCATTGGTGGCGGCCCGAGTAATATCCACCTCCACAATGCGAACCCTGACTGAGGGAAGGCAAGGGAACTCATCCACTTTCCCCTTATGCTTCATTTTCTCCTGGCGTGCTTGGTAAGAAACATAAAATTCTAGCACGAGATTGGTGCAGTACTCTAGGAGAGGCTCAACAAATATGCGTCATTGGCGATGGTTGAATTGGGCAATGATATTTGGGAAATCATTCCCCAGCCCCACCAGACCAAATCGTTTCTCCATGGTGATTGGCCTTCATTCGCAAATAACATAATATGCCTTCATGTCAGGCACATAGAAAATGATGGCCTCTTTGGTATTGGTGGGGGCTGGGGTTGCCTTGGCCTTCCCCTTGCCTTTTCTTTTGGATGTGGAGGGTGCCTTTCCTTTGTCTCCTTGCCTGGATAATGTCATATGCTGCAAGAGGAATGTTAGTGCCACACACTACTATTTTTTGTTTTTGGATAATATGAGAGTAAAAGAAACAGCTAAACTATGCTAGAAATAAAAGTCTACGAATTGGATGATAATAAGGTGAAATGATAAAATCATGCATCAGCAGTATCGACAAAACAACTGCGAAATGTCGTTGGACACCCACGAGTTGCCGCTGCACCATAGGATTAGGCAAATAATTAGGTGGAATTTTGATATACCAACACTACACTGCATTTTTCTGGTCATGATCTGCGAAGGACAGGTGAAACGCAGGTGCTGGGCAGTGCCTGAAGCCTCAAACCCGTACCTGTACTTCATCCTGCATTTTGCCGGGCCTGATCGGTGACTCACAGGTGGAACGCCGCTCAACAGTTCTCACCCCAAATAAGTTAGACATAAATTCTCTCAAATACAAGCTTTACTCAACACATCCTCACATTATAAGATACTTTTTCAAACAACACAACAAAAGAGAAATGACGATTCACCCTTAAGAATGACGTCACCCGATCTATCATTGGGCAAATAGTGCATTGTAAGCACTCGGGGTTATTCAGACTTCACTCATAACTATTATATCAAACATACAATTCATATAGCGATTCGGCCAAAATGAGCACCCATCCCAACATTATGTAATTAACACTACCCCCACATACCCACACTATGAGAATCATTCAACAATAAAAAAGCACAATAAGGGAAATAGGGAACATGGGTGCAGAAAAATTACCAATCTAGCATGCTCAATTTTGAACTCCCAGTCTCAGACTACAAGAAATATAAAAGTAAGGACATACATACTGATTGAGCAGTGAAAACAAAAAAAACAACTAAATTGGAGCTTTGTGTCTTGACCAACAATGGAAAATGTTTTTGCTTATACAAAGTTATGGGAGGTAAGGTGAAATGAAGAGAATAGGAGGGAGGGTTTTATAGGGTGAAGAGAGTGAGAGTGGTTGGTAGGTGAGAATGTAGGTTTAATGGTGAGAAATTGGAAAGGTAGAAATGGTGAGAAAATTGGTTATTGGGAAAGAGGATAGGCGAAAATGAAGGGTTTATGGCGATTTAAAAAGAGTTTGATCGGTTTTGTTCTTTTTTAAAGAGCCACGCGTCGGGTCCATCAACAAGTCGGTAAAGATTTAAAATGAAGTACGTACCTCCGCCCGTGCTAAACCTGCAGCTACTGGTGAGTACCGACGTTTTGCCGGTTTAAACATAGGTGACCTCCACTTTTTCCCAGTTTACTATTTTGCAGGCTATGTTTGACTGGCGGTTTGCAGGTTTCCACCTGCATTCCTGATAACTTCCAAAATATACTCCTCATGCAAAGAGTATACACGGTTGCTATATCAAAACAAGTAACCCGATGGATGTCAGGGTCGAATCCCACAAGGACTAGTGAGTGATAATTACAAGTGTCGGTTGAGAAATTGTATTTAGCTTGCACCACTTAGAATTAAAATAGAAATAAACAAGTTGGAGGATATTGGAATTTGTAATAGCTTATAATTGCTAATTTGGTTAACTACTAGAAAAATTACTAAGGTTGTTGACAAGAATGTGAAAGACTAGAGTGTGTTGTAGATGATATACTAACTAGATAGAATCATGCTAGGTCCTCTCATAAGTTCAATAAGTGTAAATAAACTCAGGAAAATGGGTATTTACTGCTTTTCAACCTCATAAATACCTCTTGCTAGAGCTTTATCAAACCTCTAGACACCATTAGCTCAACTCGATTAGATTTGGATTAATAGCTACACTAATTTCTAGCTATTAGCCACTAATTAGGCGTGAGAATGTAATTTTGGCTATTTCTAGCCCAATTTCACCATCTCACACCCATACCTACCATTAAATTGTTACACCCCGTAAAATTCCCAACACATAGATGGCCTATTCGCGTGTTGGTTAAGAGCATTTGAAAGCCATACATGCTAGAAAAAGGCCCGGGAAAAGACCGGACGAGGAACCTGTCGAACCATCGCGGAAGGAGCCAGGGCAGAGCCCCTCCGAGATGGCAACGTGCCACAGAGGTGGAGCCTCCATGTTGGCTCCGTGACACGTTGGCCCTGTCCAAGCCCAAGTATATAAAGCCTCCACTTCGGTTCATTTCATTATTATATCAAATAATTTCCAGAAGCTCGTGAGAAAACAGAGAGGGTGCGAAAGTATTGTTAAATTATCGCTCGATTACGCCATCAAACGTAGTCCAAATCCAAATTAACCTTAGATACCGAGGTATTTAGCAGCAAGGAGCATTCCTACGGATTTAGTTTCGCAAAATTCGGTCGGCAAATCGTCGTGCTACCGGGCTAAGGTAAGTGGAATTTCTCCAGATTAGTGTCTATGTGCTCTTAGCCTTAAAGTGAATATTTCTCCCTTCTGGACTTTCGAGAAATAGCAAGTTTTTGACCGTCTTTTGATAAGCCAAAGTTTAGGCTATAAATATATCGAAAGTGACGTTTTCTTTCAGAATATTGGTGTATTTAGTTTTAATTGACATATATGTAAATGCAGTTGGGAGAAATAGCTGGAGTACTGACCGAGCTTCGTCGGTTAGTCGGATAAACCGAGGTTAAGGTATGTAAAGCCAGTTTCTTCGGCAAGTTAGTAGTTTTAGCCTTGTATAGCACAGTAAACTCCGTAGTAGAATTCCCGGAGTTGAATATTGAGTATTATGCAAGTTCAGTAAATCTGGTTTGCGTTGTTATATCGTACTCACTCCGAAAGTTAGTAAAGTATGCGCCAAAATGGCAAGTTAGCATTCCAGACTCAGTATAGCCCAGTATGTGATTAGCAAGCATGTTTCTAGAATAATAAGCAGATATTCAAAATAAGAGTTAGTAAAGTAAAATCAGACAGTCAGATAGTATCTTGGCTATAGATTAGCCATACAGACAGATGATATCTTGGCTATAGTATAGCCATACAGTTAGATAGTATCATGGCTAAAGATTAGCCATGCAGTTAGATAAAGATCACAGATTCAGTATAAAGCAGTATGAGAATCAGTATAATACAGAAAGAGATCAGAATAAGAAATTAGAATTCAGATAGTATTTTTCAGTTTAAACATGCTCGCTATATATGTGCTTATTGTTTGTTGAGACTTGGTTGTGTCGTGAGGGCACCCTTTTGAGCGTCCTCGCCGGCCCTAGGTTGGTAACTGTGTCGCTCACTGAGCGGGTGGGTTTACGTCACTCCAAGGAGTGGCATGTCGTCCCCAGTTTGGACGAAGATGGGATGAAGCTTTCCCCATATCAGGCTGATCAACATTATAGTACAGATAGCCCTGTTGTGTGTAAGCGCCCAGGGAACAGATTCAGTTACAATTATAGTTACAGATACAGTATAGGAGTCCTCCGGACTCCGACACGATTATCTGTATTAGAGGATATGGCCCGAGCCGGAGACCCAGGGGGCCAGCATAGGTGCTCGTAGTTAGCAGATGAGTGGAGTGACTTATTTTTGGCTGGTTTTGACCCCGGGTAGGGGTACATAGATTGCTTGCCTCCTTGGCGCCATCCGGCTTATGGAGGTTGGTATTGGTTCTTGTTTGCTATATATACATATTTATTTATATGCTATATATTAGTTAATAGACAGTAGGCCGCCGCGTCTACAGGTATGCTCCTTCCCTATCACAACACAGAAAGTTTGATTCAGTTCATATCAATTCTTACAGATTCAGTTATATCCTGCTATTCAGAATTGCTAGTTATGTTATTTGTATTCAGTTGCATCCTGTTGCTTTGCATACTCAGTACCAGTGGTATTGATGCCCGTTTGGGGTGCTGCATTACTTGCCTGCAGGTACTCATAGACGAGGAGGGAATCCCTTGTGATTCCAGCCAGCTTATAGAGTCATCAGCTCCTGTCATCCGGAGCTTGATATTCAGAGGTGTAGTTCATTTTCTTTTATTGTACAACATGGGTAGGTCGGGGCCCTATCCCGACCATTTCATCAGTACTCATAGAGGCTTTCAGATTGTATATATTTATCTCCCTGTGGTTAGTTGTGCCGGTTGTCACGCCCCACCTTGGGGGGTATGACTGGCACCTGGTGCCCTACTAAGCCTGACCTGCTGAACTGTTAAGCCTGGGCGCATCTGGCGCCTGGCTGGCTCTAACTCAAATTTCTGGAAACAAGGGCTATATAACGGCTGTAAATACAGCCCCCGGCCCATTGGCCTATAGCCTTCTGTACCTGTATAGTATTCATTGATGACATTCTGGTGTATTCTCGCTCTGAAGCAGATCACCGGACTCATTTGCGAACAGTGCTCCAGATTCTCAGGGACTGCCAGTTGTATGCTAAGTTTTCGAAGTGTGAATTCTGGCTTAACTCAGTGGCCTTTTTAGGGCATATTATCTCAGACGCTGGTATACAGGTAGATAAGCAGAAGATAGAAGCAGTTAAGTCATGGCCTAGGCCTACCACCCCGACTGAAGTTCGTAGTTTTCTGGGGTTAGCAGGGTATTATCGGAGATTCGTTGAGGGATTCTCAACCATTGCAGCACCTTTAACTAAATTGACACAGAAGGCAGCAAAGTTCTAGTGGACGGAGGCATGCGAGCAGAGTTTCCAGGAACTGAAAGACAGATTAACCTTCGCCCCAGTACTAGTACTGCCGGAAGGCACAGAAGGGTATTCAGTTTATTGTGACGCGTCAGGTGTCGGATTGGGTTGTGTGTTGATGCAGCATGGTAGAGTAATTGCATATGCCTCCAGACAGCTGAGAAAACACGAAAAGAATTACCCTACCCATGACCTGGAATTGGCCGCAGTAATTCATGCCTTGAAGATGTGGAGGCATTATCTGTACGGCGTCCATGTTGAAATTTATACAGATCATAAGAGCTTACAGTACATTTTCACCCAGAGGGAGTTGAATCTGCGGCAACGCCGCTGGTTAGAGTTGTTGAAAGACTATGATGTGAATATTTTGTACCACCCCGGACAAGCTAATGTGGTGGCAGATGCCCTGATTCGTAAGTCAATGGGGAGTTTGGCGTATTTGCGACCTGAGAAACAGAAATTAGTTAAAGAAATTTATCAGTTAGCTGGCCTAGCCGTTCGAGTAATAGAAACAGAAAATAATGGACCAGTAAATCAGAATTCTGCAGTGTCATCGTTAGTTACAGAGGTAAAAGAACGGCAGTATGAGGATCCCAATTTAGTCCAGCTCAGAGATAGAGTTCAGAAAGGTAAGGAGCCAGATTTTCAGATAACCGAGGATGGTGTGCTATATTGTAAGGGCCGCCTTTGTGTCCCGAATGTCGCAGGACTTCGTGGGCAGATCATGTATGAGGTACACTACGCTCGCTATTCCCTTCACCCAGGGGTGACGAAAATGTACCACGACATCAGAGACATCTACTGGTGGCCAGGTATGAAAACTGAGATAGCTGAATTTGTATCTAGGTGTGCTAATTGTCAGCAGGTGAAAGCAGAGCACCAGAAACCGGGCGGTTTGACTCAGGAAATAATAATACCTATGTGGAAATGGGAAGTAATAAACATGGATTTTGTAACAGGGTTACCCCGTACTAGACGCAAAAATGATTCCATTTGGGTAATAGTTGACAGGCTAACAAAATCAGCTCATTTTCTGCCAGTAAGGGCTACCTTCTCAGCTGAGGATTATGCCGAATTATATATCAGAGAAATAGTTAGATTGCATGGAGTGCCAATATCTATCATTTCAGACAGGGGAGCACAATTTACAGCTAGATTCTGGCAATCGTTTCAGAAAGGTTTGGGAACGCAGATTAATTTGAGTTAGAGCCAGCCAGGCGCCAGATGCGCCCAGGCTTAACAGTTCAGCAGGTCAGGCTTAGTAGGGCACCAGGTGCCAGTCATACCCCCCAAGGTGGGGCGTGACACCGGTCGTGTGAGGCCGTGCGTTTTGTTTAGCTGTTTAGCATTGTTGATTACGTTGGCCGTGTGGGGCCATAGTCTGATATTAGTGGTGACCTTTTCGATCATGTAGTTATTCAGTATTCTAATGTTGAGTTACAGATAACTAGACAGCATGGTGGCCTTGTCGGCCCGCATAGGTTTCCCCCTTTGTAAGTATGTTTCTGGTTAGCTGAAGTTTTATACATGTGGCTATAGGCCCAGTCGACTGGAGGCTGTGTTTACAACCGTTATATAGCCCGTTGTTTCCAGAAATCTGAGTTAGAGCTAGCCAGGCACCAGATGTGCTTAGGCTCACCAGTTAACAGTCTAGGTCCTACTAGGGCACCAGGTGCCAGTCATACCCCCCAAGGCGGGGCGTGACAAACTTGGTATCATAGTAGGTCGTGTCCCAGGGAGTCTACAAGCCGTGCAAAGTAGAGTCTTGTCTATGGATGTGTTGTGCACCACATACTATAGGCAGGAGGTTGCAAGGGATAATAGGATTGTTACTCTTTCTTCATACTCAATCGTGCCATAGAGTAGTGCAGTATAGGGTTGAGTTCCAAAAACTTATCATATTCTTTGTCTACAGATAAAATGGCAGACCAGTGACACCCTTCCATAGGTAGAAGGATGGATACTGCAACAGGAGAGGGCACCAACCAGTTACAAGGTAACTACAACAGCTGGAGGACATATCAGGGACCTCCCAATGTGATACCTTTATCGGTACCATCCCCAGTATATGTCGATAACTTCAGAATAGGAAGTCATAAGCATAACGTATAAATGAGTTGATTTATTTGTTAGATATATAAGATCTGATTAAGATAATAAACAATATTAGATTATCAGATAAGTGTGAAAAAGAGAGGGAAATGTAGGATTCCCACCTCCATCCTTTCAGATGTGCTATAGTTCTATGTCTTCGTTTCGTTGCAGTAAGAAAAAGTCACTCCTACCCTTTACTTTTGATCCCAGTATAGCAAAGGGCATAAGTATTGAGGCGATGTTGCCCAAAGTAGGCAGTAAGTGAAAGGTGGATTGGTTGATTCCAGAAAGTGTTAGAAAGAGTAAGGAGCCCTTATGATTATGTAAGTTGTGCAAGCCCTCACGGTAATAAGTCAGAAGAGCAAGTAAGACTACTAGCTTACTTGAGGTGGGCGTAGGAGATTCGTCAATTATGAACTCCCAGTAATAGTTAAGTTCGAGTCAGAAAAAGGCCAAGTCCGCCATAAAATGCTAACAATGGAAGGATATACCTGCAAGATAATAGATTTGATTTCAATTGTGATATCAAAAGGTAGGGTGGTTGTGTGAATCTGATGGGTCTGACTGCAAGCCAGAGAGATGTATAAGCTGAGACTTGACCAATAACCTTATTGACAATGTAAGGAAGATACCTTGAACCC
Organism: Datura wrightii; assembly: GCA_035772735.1. Taxonomy (NCBI): domain Eukaryota; kingdom Viridiplantae; phylum Streptophyta; class Magnoliopsida; order Solanales; family Solanaceae; genus Datura; species Datura wrightii. The sequence continues at coordinate 12,662,675 of JASDFA010000003.1, forward strand.
CAGAGCTCAGTTTAAGGAAGATGAGGGTGAAGAGCATAAATACCAGATTTTGAGGGGAAATCAGAGTCACCTCCAGATTGATAGAACATCGTGTATTAAGGATTAAACCTCAGACTGACAACTAAAAGACAATAAGGTTGTATTTTATAATGTTGTGGTACGTCCGCGTAAGGAGAAGGTAAGAGGGTACCGACCCAGAGACTCTAATCTAGTGTGGCCCAGAGACAAGGTCCAACAGAAAGTCACGGGCCTTAATATAATGCCAAGTAAGGCCACAAGGTTCGGATGTTGCACCCACGTTGTAAGAGTGGCGAAGTTTCAAATACCATACCATAGCTAAAGTGCATCTGTGTGTTGCTTTTAGAATGGGACGAAAATCCAATGAAATGGTACGAGAGGACAGGAGATATCATTAAACTGTAGAAGCAATATATCATGTGCAGTATGAAATTCAGTAAAGTATGTCATAGATTATGTATTACTACAAAAAGAATTCAGTATGTACTGCACGTAGTTGTTGACATATATGTATATACAAATATCAGATATGCAATGAGTAGCTGGCCATAAGGGTTACAGTCACATAGATTCTGGTTAGCTGCTAGGAAATATATACAGCTCGTACTGCAGGACCCCTCGCTAAAAAAGGGGCAGGTTAAGTGTGATTCACGTGTGAAGCCATATAAACTTTCTCGGTTCTCAGTTTATTGAGTTAATAGACTTAAATGCTTGTTGCCAGATCTGTGCTTCAGAAGCTCACAGGAGTTAGTAGCCCGGGTCAGGAGGTTGGTGATACAGGCACAGTTAGACGGTCTAATGCCCAGCTGGCGCCTGTATTAGCAGGGAAGCATCCCTAAAGATCAATAACATTATCGCATGTGCCAGAACTAGAATTAGAGACCGAATAGGCATACTTCGGAGGTTAGCAATACCAGAAAAATTTTTTCCAGTATGTTAAGTGGTCGTACATCATTTTCCCAGCCTTGTAGGTAAGAATCGGCCTTAGTCAACCTAGCAGTTATTATGTGGAACACCCCGCATGTCAGCCATCCATCCTAGTCAGACAAAACCGTGAGTACCCCAAGAAAAGGGTCCACATCAGTAGTCAGTGACAGATTAGTACCCCAGCTGGTTCTCGTAAGATATTCAGATACAGAGTCCTGGGAGAAGGCCAGTCTTTACGAGATTGCTCATAAGACCGTGAATTTCCCCAGAACAACAGTATAGATCCGAGTGGATACGAACCAGACATAAGGAAGTGGTAGTACTTTGCTAGCACAGTATTTACTAAGACAAGGAGATCGGTAGGTTCCCTATGAAGATCCAGGGATGGATCGCCTGAGAGTAAGTTGGACTAAGCATAACTCTACAATTGTTAAATTAGGAGAACAAAACAGTTAGTTGTCCACAACCCCGTAGTTATGCATGAGTTACAGATGTCCAAGTAGAACATTTAGAGTATCGTTAGACTACTGCAGCATTCGGGTCATTCAACCCGGCTATTCAGTTACGCAAGGTTATTCAGCCAGATTATTAGAGGTCATGATCATTATCAGGATCCTATGATCAGATAAGGGCACATGGTGTGCAGACAGTCATTCAGGTTATTCCAGCAACAAGTAGCCTTAGCATGCAGCCTGAAGGCCAGATAAGCTCTAGCTATACCGGTAGATTACCTGGGGATTTCTCTGGCATAATAAGCCAGTATGACCGTCAATTATGTGCCAAGTTCTCTAAATGTGAATATTCTGTATCAATCAAGAAGAGCCAGTGTAGTAACAAATGCCCTTAACCATAAATCAATGGGGAGTTTGGCGTATTTGCAGCCTGAGCAGTGGGAGTTGGTCAGAGAAATACATCAATTAGCCAGCCTAGCCATCCGTGTAGCAGAAACAGAGGACAACAGAGCAGTAATTCAAAACACCGTTGTGTCGTCATTAGTTGTGGAGGTAACAGAACGACAGTATGAAGATCCTGACCTGGTCCAGCTTAAGGACAGAATTCAGCAAGGGAAAGCGCCAGATTTTAAGATAACTAAAAATGAAGTTCTGTGATGTAAGGGCCGCCTCTGTGTTCCATATGTTTCAGGGCTCCGTCAGCAGATTATGAATGAGGTACATTATGCCCGCTATTCTCTCCACCCAGGCGCGACGAAAATGTACCACGATATCAAGGAGATCTACTGGTGGCCAGGTATGAAAAGGAAAATAGCAGAATTTGTAGCCCAATGTCCTAACTGCCAACAGGTAAAAGCGAAACACCAGAAACCAGGCGGATTGACTGCGGACATAGTTGTGCCTCTCTGGAAATGGAAGCAGTGAACATGGACTTTGTAGCAGGATTACCCCGTACCAGACATAGACATGACTCCATTTGGGTAATAGTTGACAGACTGACAAAATCAGCCCACTTCCTGCCAGTGAAAGCTACTTTCTCTGCCGAGCATTATGCCGAATTGTGTATCAGAGAAAAAGTTAGATTACATGGTGTTCTAGTATCTATTATCTCTGATAGAGGAGCACAATTTACAGCTAGATTTTGGCAGTCATTTCAGAGAGGTCTGGGAACGCAGATTAATTTGAGCACAGCATTCCACCCTCAGACAGATGGACAGGCTGAGCGCACTATTCAGACGCTCGAGGACATGCTACGAGCGTGTGTGCAAGATTTTGGAGGTAGCTGGGATGAGCATTTACCGTTAATTGAATTTACTTATAATTATAGTTATCACTCAGCCATCTAGATGGAGCCTTTTGAAGCATTGTGTGGGCAAAAATGCAGATCGTCGGTTGGCTGGTTTGAAGTGGGAGAATCAGGGTTGATTGGGCCAGACATCATTCAACAGTCAGAGGAGAAGGTAAAGCTTATCAGAGAATGCCTATTGACTGTACAGAGCCGCAAGAAATCAGATGCTGATGTGCGGCACAGAGACCTGGAATTTGATGTGAATGACTGTGTATTTCTGAAAGTATCTCCGATGAAAGGGGTGATGAGATTTGGCAAGAAAGGTAAGCTCAGTCCAAGATTTGTTAGGCCTTATCAGATTCGTCAAAGGATAGGCCGAGTAGCTGCCTCCAGAATTGGAATCCGTTCATCCGATCATTCATGTATCTATGCTGAGGAAATGCATAGGAGACCCATCCAGAGCAGTCCCAGTCCAGGATATCCAGGTTACGGAAGAGCTGGCCTATGAAGAGGTTCAAGTAGCCATCTTAGACAGGCAGATTCGTAGATTGAGAACTAAAGTTATCACGTCTGTCAAGGTATTGTGGCGTAACAGGAACCGAGAGGAGATGACTTGGGAGGCGGAGGAAGATATGAAGACCAGATACCCTCATTTATTTCAAGCCTAGTCAGGCGACAGGTATGTTAGTATTATTATCTTATGCAGTGCCTTATAAACTACATATAAATGAGAAGGTCTAGTTCAATCTATCATTTAAATACTATAGTATTGTGTGGAGTACCTGTGTGGGACTTTTCTGCATTTCAGGTTTTTGGGATAGTCCATATTAAAGGGGAAACTCTGCCGAAATTTTTTCTAGAAACAAGTTGAGAAGTCCTCTAGATAGAAGTTTACGTTCGAGGACGAATGTTCTTAGGGGGGGAGAATGTTACACCTCGTAAAATTTCCAACACATATATGGCCTATTCGCTTGTTGGTTAAGAGTATTTGGAAGGCATACATGCTAGAAAAAGACCTGGGAAAAGACCGGACGAGAAACCTGTCGAACCATCGCGGAAGGAGCTGGGGTAGAGCCTCTCCGTGATGGCCACGTGCCACAGAGGTGGAGCCTCCGCGTTGGCTCCGTGACATGTTAGCCTTGTCCAGGCCCAAGTATATAAAGCCTCCACTTCGGTTCATTTCATTATTATATCAAATAATTTCCAGAAGCTCATGAGAAAATAGAGAGGGTGCGAAAGTATTGTTAAATGATCACTCGATTACGCAGTCAAACGTAGTACAAATCCAAAATAACCTTAGATATCGAGGTATTTAGCAGCAAGGAGCAATCCTACGGATTTAGTTTCACAAAATTCGGCCGACAAATCGTCGTGCTACCGGGCTAATGTAAGTAGAATTGCTCCAGATTAGTGTCTATGTGCTCTTAGCCTTAAAGTGAATATTTCTCCCTTCTGGACTTTCGAGAAATAGCAAGTTTTTGACCGTCTTTTGATAAGCCAAAGTTTAGACTATAAATATATAGAAAGTGACGTTTTCTTTCAGAATATTGGTGTATTTAGTTATAATTGACATATATGTAAATGCAGTTGGGAGAAATAGCTAGAGTACTGACCGAGCTTCGTCGGTTAGTCGGATAAACCGAGGTTAAGGTATGTAAAGCCAGTTTCTTCGGCAAGTTAGTAGTTTTAGCCTTGTATAGCACAGTAAACTCCGTAGTAGAATTCCCGGAGTTGAATACTGAGTATTGTGCAAGTTCAGTAAATCTGGTTTGCGTTGTTACATTATACTCAGTCCGAAAGTTAGTAAAGTATGCGCTAAAATGGAAAGTTAGCATTCCAGACTCAGTATAGCCAGTATGTGATTAGCAAGCATGTTTCTAGAATAATATGACAGATATTCAGAACAACAGTTAGTAAAGTAAAATCAGACAGTCAGATAGTATCTTGGCTACAGATTAGCCATACAAATAGATGATATGTGGGCTACAGTATAGCCATATAGTTAGATAGTATCTTGGCTACAGATTAGCCATGCAGTTAGATAAAGATCACAAATTCAGTATAAAGCAGTATGAGAATCAGTATAATACAAAAAGAGATCAGAATAAGAAATCAGAATTCAGATAGTATTTTTCTGTTTAAACATGCTTGCTATATATGTGGTTATTGTTTGTTGAGACTTGGTTGTGTCGTGAGGGCACCCTTTTGAGCATCCTCGCCGCCCCTGGGTTGGTAACTGTGTCGCCCACTAAGCGGGTGGGTTTACGTCACTCCAAGGAGTGGCATGCCATCCCCAGTTTGGACGAAGATGGGGTGAAGCTTTCCGCATATCAGGCTGATCAGCATTACAGTACAGATAGCCCTGATGTGCGCAAGCGCCTAGGGAACAGATTCAGATACAGTTACAGTTACAAATACAGTATAGGAGTCCTCCGGACTCAGACACGATTATTTATATCGGAGGCTATGGCTTGAGCCGGAGACCCAGGGGGCCGGTAGAGGTTCTCGTAGTTAGAAGATGAGTGGAGTGACTTATTTTTGGCTGGTTTTGACCCGGCTAGGGGTATATAGATTGTTTGCTTGCTTGGTGCCATCCAGCTTATAGGGGTTGGTATTGTCTCTTGTTTGCTATACATACATATTTATTTATGTGCTATATATTAGTTAATAGACAGCAGGCCGCCGCGTCTACAAGTACGCTCCTGCCCTATCCCAGCATAGAATGTCTGATTCTGTTCATATCAGTTCCTACAGATTTAGTTATCTCCTGCTATTCAGAATTGCTAGTTATGTTATTTGTATTCAGTTGCATCTAGTTGCTTTGCATACTCGGTACCAGTGGTACTGACGCCTGTTTGGGGCACCGCATTACTTGCCTGTAGGTACTCATAGATGAGGAGGCGATCCCTCGTGATTCCAGCCAGCTTATAGAGTCATCAGCTCCTGTCATCCGGAGCTTGATATTCAGAGGTGTAGTTCATTTTCATTTATTGTACAGCATGGGTAGGCTGGGGCCTTGTCCCGACCATTTCATCAGTACTCATAGAGGCTTGCTGATTGTATATATTCATCTCCCTGTGGTTAATTGTGTCGGTCGTGTGAGGCCGTGCATTTTGTTTAGCTGTTTAGCATTGTTGATTACGTTGGCTGAGTGGGGCCATAGACTGACAGTAGTGGTGACCTTGCCGGTCACGTAGTTATTCAGTATTCTAATGTTGAGTTACAGATAACTAGACAGCATGGTGGCCTTGTCGGCCCACATAGGTTTCCCTCTTTGTAAGTATGTTTCTGGTAAGCTGAAGTTTTATACATGTGGCTATAGGCCCAGTCGGCCGGAGGCTGTGTTTACAGCCGTTATATAGCCCGTTGTTTCCAGAAATCTAAGTTAGAGCTAGCTAGGAACCAGATGTGCTTTGGCTCACCAGTTAGCAGTCAAGGTCCTACTAGGGCACCAGGTGCCAGTCATACCCCCCAAGGCGTGGCGTGACATAAATTCTCTTCCAATACTCAATTATTCTTTTGCAAGAAACAATCATGTAAGAACAATTCGACCCACATCATAATCAATGGATCTTCCATTATTGATTGAAGAGAATCTAATAGATTTACACTTAGTTAAACAATACTGAGATGACTCTAGCAATTTCCGCTTTAATTAAGCATTCATCATCACACACCTCTAGTTAATGATTTAGCTACTCATAATTAATAAATTCAAAGGCACATTTAACAATAAACTCATTGAATTCAATAACAAGAATAGTAAAATCAAGTTAACAAGTAGTCTTCAATAATGGCAGTACCTTGCTATCAAAAAGAAGAAGAAAAAGAGAATAGTACTTTTCAAATTCTACCAATCAAATTTTCCTCTTCTCTACCAAGGGAATGCTCTAAGGCTAGGAATGGAAAGATGATATATGATATGATGAGTACACAATACTTTTCCTAGAATATATATCCAACAAAATAGGGTATCTTCACTCTCTTTTTTCGTGAAGGATAATTTTGCCCCTGAGCAGCGTTATGGAATTGGTGGAAGTACCTGTGGTTCACCGGTTACAATCTGCAGACCGTCGGTTACATTATCTATGCCTTTAATATATTCCAGTAAACAATGACTGTTCATTCGGCGTTTCGCCGATCACCATCAGTGCACCTCCGATGCTTTACTCTTCAATCCAGAAAGTCAGGTGTCATTCGGTGGATGGACCCGCCTGTTTCCGTTGGCAACCCGCGTTTCGTCGGTGGCTTTATTTCTTAGAGGCAGTGGTGATTTGCTTTTGACCGGCGTTTTGCCGATCTTTTTCGGTGGAACGCCGAATTTCCTCCACTTCCTTCTTGTTGCTCCACTTTTTGCTCTTTTCCTCAAATTAAGCATCTACACACAAAAAAAGCAAAAAGGGCATAAAATACACAAAAACAACTCAAAAAATAAATAAAATTCAGTCTTAAGAGCCTAATGAGTTAGTGAATTACCAACTCATCAAAACCCAAAACTTAAACCATTGTTTGTCCTCAAGTAATGCAATTTTAATCAGCTGAAAGATATGCCACTCTACACAAGTTTATATATCAACAACCACCTATTCTATGACAATCCAAAATTGCTCACCAATCTCACCGAAAAAGAGTAGAAAAATCCTATAAAAACTAAAACAATGAAGATATTTCAAGAGATGACCACCATTCACAACATGGTTCACAAGAATTTTCCTTTCATAGAACAAGGGGAATTGCTCATCAAAGAAATGTGCATATTATCTCAATTCATAATCATTTCACATTCAAATCCTACCTTATAGCTTGCATTTATCATGCCTTATGCATAGATTTACCTTTAATGCAATTGTGTCCTCAAAAAGGGGTGATGCCACTCACCTAAGAGAGAATCCCTATTTTCTTCATGATTCAATGCACTCACAAAAGGGATTTCATAAAGGTAAGACTGCACTCACTCTCCCAAAAGAAAATCTGCATGCACCCAACTTGACCCGTAGGCTTTCCCTTCGTATAAATCACCACTAATGTAGAGCAGCTATACTTAAAATCACTTAGGACTTGCGGGTCATGATGTATTATAGGGATAAGGGCAGGATAAATGTTTAGCTTTAGTGACTAATGCCTCTCTAATGCCTTTAAACACTTGCTACATCCCTCTAATTTATTGAAATTACTCTACCTTATTTATCCTTGTTCATTATTTTCACAATTTGTGTAACACCAACCATCCCCTTAATACCCATGAATTCCACAACTAGCCTTTTGTGTGAAAGAGATAACACCTTTTACCATTCTTTTCTCTTTTGATGATTCAAGGCCTTTCAACCCGAATGATTCATTCCTTTCATCACAGTTTTGGGTGCTACCTCACATTGAAGTTCTCATTTTTTTTATTTTCTCTTGCAACCCTCAAAACTTAGGCTTTTACCACATCTTCACATTCATCTCCTTATCTCTCCCCAATTAATTGGCTTGAAGCCCCCATTATCACTATTTTATTGATAGCCATTAGGGAGGATGGGTGCCAAAGAGAAGGATTATAAATGGTCATTAGGCTTGTAATGTGGTTTCCAAGAAAGGGTTCGAGACTCAAACATCGGCTATCAAAGATTAATGCTCAAAGAGGTCATTTTGGGTGAAGTGACTACCAAAAGAAGGCCTAAGATCATGTTCTAAGTGCAACTACATCTAGGATTTTTCCTTGAGTTACACTTGGGGCAAGTTCTAGACAAGAAGATATGCATGAGATTCATCAAGTCCTTACCACACAAGGAATCACTCCTCAAGAGACCACAAAAATCATTATGTACACAAAATCTTGGCCTAAGACATCAAAACATGCAAATTCATAAGTCAAGCAAGGGATATACAAAGTATGACAAAGAGTCTATGTTTGTGATTCAAGCATCTGCTCATTATCATTTTCATCTTCCTGCCCCATTTTTTTTTAAAAAAAAGCATTCCAAAAATTTTCTAGTGGTACCTCTCAAAACAACTTCATAAAAGACCCAAAAATAACATGGCATTTTCCCTTAAGAAAATCGCCACTCCATTTATCATCGGGAAATGCCAACACGGTTAGACAAAGAAAAGAGAAAAAAACAAATGAATGCTCCTCAGGAAAGAACCGTGGTATAAAAGAACTCTTGGAGTTTATTTATTATTATACTATTTGCAAAGGCGAACAAGAAAACAAGAAAACTTGGGTCATGCGGACAAAATTTATCAACTCAAAGTGAAGACCCCTTTTTATCATTAACACATCACCCTTCTAAACTAAATCAAGCCATTCATTTCATTACCGTAACAAGCCCGAGAAGGGCAATCATCAACGACCAAAATAAATAAAAGCCCGACAAAGACTATATCAAGTCAATAAAAAACATCAAATTACTGACCCCCGCAACAAACAAACACTTATGCTCCCCCACCTAAGAGAATACATTGTCCTCAATGTATGCATGTAGAAGAGAAAGGGACGAGAGACTCCCTGAGCAGGTCATTCTTCCTCATTTTTGTCAGCAGCATCACCTGCACCATTACCACCAACCTCACCTAGCCCAGCAAAATCATCTCCCAAGCCTTCAAATAGATCATTAATGGGGCCCCGAACTGTGGAGGGAGCAGCCATTCCAGCTTCAAGGGCAGTCATGTCAGGCACCTTTATTGAAGTCTGGCTCTTCCATTCCTGAACCTCAGTTCGGAGAGAGGTGACAACCCCCTCAACCGCATCCATCTTCTTGCACAATGTTGTGATTCTCTCATACAAGTATTTGAGCTCCTTCTTAAATATTTGTGCAATGTGTGCAGGGAGAATCTTAGCCAATCTTTGGAGTTGGATCTCATGATAGTTGGTAGTTTTCACAGGTCTGTGGAGACCACTTGATTGGGAGGCTGTCAGAGAGGGAGAGGCTCCTCGAGGAGGCATATCACCCTGAAGCTTGGCCTGACGCTTCGTGATGGGTCATGTGGTGAGTGGTTCTACCCCTGGGATAGTAATCCCTCGGCCAACCCAAAAGCCTGCAGCCTTTTCCTCTTAACTGCGGGTACCTCGGCATCTCTCTTCCGTTCTATGGCAATTACTCCTGAAGTAGCGGCAGGGGTTTTATTCAGTGACAAGGGCACTTTAGCTTGTGAGCACAATTCGGAAATGAGGACAATGTATGGCATGGAAGTACTAGTCTGGCGTGCCTTTCGTTTCATTTGTTGGGCCACAATCTCCCCAAAGTTAATGAGTACTCCAGAAATGATGCAGGCGATGAGAATTGTTAATTCCAAGATGACCCTTTGCTCATTCTTGGAGGGAATGATATGGCCACAGATAAAGTCCAGCCATAACTTGGCTTCAAATTTCAAATCATGGCTAGAGATTTTGTCACGCCCCACCTTGGGAGGCATGATTGGCACCTGGTGCTCTACTAGGGTCTGGACTGCTAAACTAACTAAGCCTAAGCCCCTCTGGTGCAAGGCTGGCTCTAACTCTGGATTCAAGAAAACAACGGGCTATATAGCGGCTGTAAATACAGCCCCCGACCGACAAGGCCTATAGCCACCTGTTAAAAGCAAATGGCTAACCAGAAACAGCTAAATATAAGGAGTCCTATGTGAGCCAAAATGGCCACCATGATATCTAGTTATAGCTAAAGAAAACGAAATCAGGCGCTAGACTAATCTGTGACCGACAAGGTCACCAACTAACAACTAAACAAGGCACCACACGGCCATCACATACAATCTAACCACAGGGAATGTGATACAATCTGCAAGCCTCTAAGAATAATAAGATAGTCAGGATAGGGCCCCGACCTACCCATACTGTACAATCAAATGGAGAGTAAACCTCTGTCTTTCAAGCTCCGGATGAAAGGAGTTGAAGTCTATGTATCGCTAACTGGATCTACGAGGGATCTCCTCCTCGTCTATGCGCACCTGCAGGCAAGTAATGCAGCGCCCCAAACGGGCGTCAGTACCACAGATACCGAGTATGTAATGAAATAACTGAAACCAACTGAAAGTAAGTAATAAAGCTGACAGTAATTAATGTAATAGGAAACGGACTGAAACTGACTGAGATAGAGGAATCAGGCTAACATAGCTATACTGAGAAGAGTAAGAGTCATACCTGATAACGTGGCATTTTACTGTCTATCTATAAATAACTAAAACAACATAACATAAACCTTACCTGGCCCCCAGAAGCCGGAAGGTGAAATAATGACAATCTATTTACCCCTACGTAGGTCATACCACATCACCTAGTAGCTATAAGCATCTTGCCGGTCCCCTAGGTATGCAGCTTGGGCCCGTTGGGCCCCTAACTATAGTTGTACCTGAGTTCAGAGGACTCCTGAAATCAACACCCCGGGCACAAGCGCTCGACGGGGGTGTATAAAGGCCAACCACGACAAATATGGGGAACTGGCATCCCATCTTCGTCCCTGGTGAACGGCATGCCACTTCGGAGAGCGACGTATCCTCGCCCTCTAGAGGACGAGTCGATACAACCATTAACCCTGGGGCGGTCACAGAAGCTATATGGGTAATCCAGCCCCAAACAATACAATCAAGTCTTAACTGATAGAAATAACTACATGTAATACACACTGAATAAGATAATAATATAATCTCTAACATCCTGTACTGAGTCTCATACTGAACATGATATAATACTTTTGACATACTTCATTAAATTTCATATTGAGCATGATATACTGTTTCTGCAATATCTGACTGGGATTCATACTGTTTTGCTATACTGGAGAAACTAACTTGCCGAAAGAGACTGGCTTTACATACCTCGACTGTCGGTTTACAGATTATCTGGCGAGATTCGGCTAGTATTCAGCTATTCTCCTCAACTGTAATCATATTCACAAAAGAATAGAACTAACTTCATTATTATACTGGAAGAAGACAATACTTTAAGCCTATATACTGACTATTCTTCGATTTATCGAAGAACAGTCGAAAACTCATAATTTCTCAGGTGTCTAGAAGGGAGAAATACTCACTTTAAGCCTGGGAGTGTATTAACACTAGTTTAGAGCAATTCCAATCACTTGACTCGATAGGACGACGATTCGCCGGGCGGTTTTTGCAAAACTAACTCCGTAGAAATACTCCCTGCAGACTTATACTTCGATACCCGAAGTTAATTTGACTTTGGAAAGCTTTTGATGGCGTAATCAAACGGAAATTTATTTTAAACCTTCGTCCTCTCTGTTTTCTAGTCGTTTGACTTATAAAATATCATGAAATTGAAGAGTGAGGCCTTTATATACTTGGAGCCCGAAGCATGGCAACGTGGCACGCTGGCCATCGCGCCAATCTAGCTCTCTGTCACATTGGCCACCGCAGAGGAGGGGGCTCCGTGCCATGTTGCCCCTCTGGGCAACGCAGTTCGGCCTCCTCTTACGAAAATCCGACTTGGCACTCATTCAACCTTTCTCCGGGCCCTTTTCTAGCACGTACGGAATTCACCAACATGCGAATAGGCCAACTAAGTGCTAGAAACTTATGGGGTGCAGCATCCTCCCCCCCTTAAGAACATTTGTCCTCGAATGTTAACTTCTGCTTGCAAGAATCTTAACTTGCCACTATTTATTCTTGAAAAATTTCGGTAGAGTCTCCCTTTTTATATGGACTCTCCGAAAATCCTGAAACACATAAAATTCTAATACAGGTACTCCACACGATACTATTGTATTCATTTCACAATAAACTAGAGTCAGCTACTCCATATTGACATGAATATAAAGCAACTCATGAAACAACATTAACAACATACCTCTAGCAGCATAATCTGACTAAGTCTGGAATAACTGAGGATATCTGACTTTCATATCATGTTCTTCTTCCCAAGTCATCTCCTCTCGGTTCCTATTACGCCACAACACCTTGACAAAAGCAACATCTTTAGTTCTTAACCTACGAATCTGCCGGTCTAGTATGGCTACTGTGACTTCCTCATAAGCCAACTCTTCTGTGACCTGAACATCTTGGATTGGGACAATTCGGGAGGGATCTCCTATGCACTTCCTTGGTATTGATACATGGAAAACTGGGTGAAAAAGTTCTAACTCTGGAGGTAAATCCAATTCATATGCCACCTGGCCTATCCTTCGGCGGATCTGATAAGGCCCAACAAACCTCGGGCTAAGCTTGCTTTTCTTGCCAAATCTCATCACACCCTTCATCGGTGAAACTTTCAAGAAAACACAATCATCCACAATAAATTCCAAGTTTCTGCACCGCACGTCAGCATAAGATTTCTTGCGGCTCTGACTAGTCAGTAGACGTTCCCTGATAAACTTTACTTTCTCCTCTGACTGATGAATAATATCTGGCCCAATCAATGCCGATTCTCCTAGCTCAAACCAACCAACTGGAGATCTGCACTTCCACCCATAAAATGCTTCATAAGGCGCTATCTGAATTGTTGAATGATAACTGTTATTATAGGCGAACTAATAAGTGGTAGATGCTCATCCCAGCTACCTCCAAAATCTATAACACATGCTCGTAACATGTCCTCGAGCGTCTGGATGGTACGTTCTGCCTGCCTGTCTATCTGAGGATGGAAGGCTGTGCTCAGGTTAACTTGCATCCCCAAGCCTCTCTGAAATGATTGCCAAAACTTAGCTGTAAACTGTGCCCCTCTGTCGGAGATAATTGACAATGGAACACCATGCAATCTGACTATTTCTTTAATATACAGCTCAACATAATCTTTGCCTGAAAAGGTAGTCCTTACTGGTAAAAAGTGGGCTGATTTTGTCAACCTATCAACAATTACCCAGATCAAATCATATTTACGCCTGGTGCGAGGTAATCCTGCTACGAAATCCATATTAACTGCTTCCCATTTCCATAAATGCACGGCTATGTCCTGAGTCAGTCCGCCTAGTTTTTGATGTTTAGCTTTTACCTGTTTGCAATTGGGACACTGAGCTACAAATTTTGCTATCCCCTTTTTCATTCCTGGCCACCAGTAAATCTCTTTTACATCCTGGTACATCTTTGTCGAACCTAGATGGAGAGAATAACGGGCAAAGTGTACCTCGCCCATAATTTCCTAGCAAAGCCCTGCGACATCTGGAACACAAAGGCGATCCCTATATTTCAAAACTCCATCCTCGGTTACCTGAAAATCTGTCACTTCCCCTTGCTAAACCCTGTTTCGGAGCTTAACAAGGTTAGGATCTTCATATTTTCGTTCCTTCACTTCCACAACCAAAGACGACACTGCGATGTTCTAGATTACTACTCTATTGTCTCCTGTTTCTGCTATAGGAATGGCTAAATTGGCTAGCTGATGCAATTCTCGGGCCAATTCCCATTGGTCGGGCTGTAGGTATGCCAAACGTCCCATAGATTTACGGCTAAGGGCATCTGCTACCACATTGGCCTTCCTAGGTGATATAAAATATTCACATCATAATCTTTCAACAGCTCCAACCAGTGACGCTACCTCAAATTCAACTCTTTCTTGGTGAAGATATACTGTAGGCTTTTATGATCAGTGAAAATATCCACATGGATGCCATACAAGTAGTGTCTTCATATTTTCAGGACATGAATTACCGTGGCTAATTCTAGGTCATGGGTAGGATAGTTCTTCTCATGCTTTCTCAGTTGCCTGGAATCATAGGCAATAACTCTACTATGCTGCATCAAAACACATCCTAACCCAACACCCGAAGCATCACAATAAACTGCATAACCCTCTGTTCCTTCTGGCAACGCTAACACTGGTGTTGATGTCAACCTGTCTTTCAGTTCGTGAAAGCTCTGCTCGCACGCCTTAGTCTAGTGAAATTTTGCTGCCTTCTGCGTCAGTTTAGTTAAGGGTGCTACTAAAGTGGAAAATCCATCCACGAACCTCCTGTAATACCCAAATAAACCTAGGAAACTGCGTACCTCGGTCGGAGTGGTAGGTCTAGGCCATGTTTTCACTACTTCTATCTTCTGTGTATCTACCTGTATACCCGCATTTGACACAATATGGCCCAAGAAGGCTACCGAATTCATCCAAAATTCACATTTAGAAAATTTCGCGTATAGCTAGCAGTCTTTGAGAATCTGGAGCACTGTCCGCAGATGATCTTGGTGGTCTGCCTCTGAGAGAAAATATACCAAAATATCATCAATAAATACTATCATGAAATGGTCAAGGTATGGTCTGAAGATACTATTCATCAGGTCCATAAACACTGCTGGGGCATTTGTCAGTCCGAAGGACATGACTAAGAATTCAAAGTGCCCATATCTAGTTCTGAAGGCAGTCTTTGGAATATCCCTTTTACGAACCTGAACCTGATGATATCCGTACCTTAAGTCAATCTTGGAAAAATATCTTTCTCCCGGCAGCTGGTCAAATAAATCATCTATTCTGGGAAGCGGGTACTTATTCTTGACAATAACTTTATTCAGTTGCTGATAATCTATACACATATGGAGGGAGCCGTCCTTCTTTCTCATGAAAAGAACTGGTGCACCCCATGGTGAGGTACTCAGCTTGATAAAGCCCTTATCTAGCAAATCTTTCAATTGTTCCTTTAACTCTCTGAGTTCAGCAAGAGCCATCCGATAAGGGGGAATAAATATGGGCTGAGTGCCTGGTAATAGATCAATTGCAAAATCAATTTCCCTTTTTGGGGGAGTACCAGTAAGCTCATTTGGAAATACATCGGGGAACTCATTAACCACTGGACCAGACTGACGGGTTGGAGGCTTCGCCCGAACATCCCGGACTCTGACAATGTGATAAATGCAGCCCTTTGCTATCAACTTCCTCATCCGAAGATAGGAAATAAACCTACCTTTTGGCATAACTGTACTACCTTTCCACTCCCGTACTGCCTCCCCTGGAAAGTGGAATTGGACAGTCTTGGTCCAACACTCAATATTGGCATCATGGAGCTAACCAATCCATACCTATAATGGCGTCAAAATCAACCATCTCTAGCTCTATTAAATCTGCTGTAGTCTGACGACTGGCAACCTCTATTGTACACCCCCGATAGACCCTTCTGGCTGTGATAGAGTCACAAACGGGTGTAGATACTGAAAAAGGTCACCGAAGCAATTCTGGCACAATACTAAACTTCCGAGCCATTAACGGTGTAACATAGGACAAGGTGGATCCCGGATCTATCAACACATAAGCAGGATGAGAGCAAATATTCAGCATACCTGTCACAACATCTGGTGACGACTCTGAATCCTGTCTCCTCGGTAATGCATAGGTACGGTCTGGGGCCACACCTAAACTGTAGGCC
This sequence comes from Datura wrightii, assembly GCA_035772735.1. Lineage (NCBI taxonomy): Eukaryota > Viridiplantae > Streptophyta > Magnoliopsida > Solanales > Solanaceae > Datura > Datura wrightii. Next base: position 12,678,640 of record JASDFA010000003.1, read on the forward strand.
CCTGATCTGCCTCGGCCCCTACCTGCTGAAACTGAGGGTCTGCGCCCTGTTGGGGATGCTGGAGCTCGCGACCCTGCTGATGACATATCCTGTCGATCCCGGACACCCTGACCCCTAGCTGGACAATCTCTCATCTGATGACCCTCCTTTCCACAAATATAACATCCCGAGGAGCCATATCTGCACGCTCCAGAGTGGCGTCGGCTGCAAATAGGGCAAGGTGGTATTGTATACCTACTCTGCTCTGCCCTCCTCTGCTGCGGTGAATCTACCATTTGTGAACCTCCGCCGGGCTTGGACTACCCTCGGCGACTAACCCTTCTCCTCTGCCGTTGTGATGGAGACGGGGGTCTAGGCGGCCTATCTGATAACCATAACCTAGGTCCTCCCCGGGCCTCCTCTTGTAAATCATCTGGCCTGTCCCTAAGGCACTGTTCCTGACTTGTTCTCCTGATCTCCCGTTGCCGCTGCCTGATGCCCTCAATATTCTGAGCAAAAGCCTGTACTCGGACAATAGCCATATCCTCTCACAGAGTAGCTATGATACAAGTCTCAACATATTCTGGGTTCAGCCCCATAATGAAATGGTGTATTCTAGATGGCATTGTATCCACAAAAGCCGGCGCATATCGGGCCAAGGAATCGAACCGTAGGGAATATTCTTGAACACTCATCGACCCCTGCCCCAAGTGTAGGAAGTGATCAACCAGGGCCTGTCGAACCTCCCGTGGTAGATAATGATCCAGAAAAGCCTCTAAAAAGCTGGGCCAGGTCGGAGGGGAAACATCTCTCCCACGGGACCTCTCCCAACTCTCATACCACAGTACAGCGATGTCCCGTATCCGGAATACTGCTAATTCAACTGACTCTGTGGGTGTAGCATGCATTACCGTGAAAATCCTCTGCATCTGATCTAGGAAATCCTGGGGATCCTCTGTCCGATCTGTCCCTGTAAACTTCGGGGAACTTAATGCAAGGAATTCTCGGACCCTCGAACTACCAGGTCCTCTTAATGCTTCTGCAGCGGTAGGTGGTATTGACTGGCGCTGAGCAACCATCATCTGCGCTAACATAACCACCGCATTCCTGACCTCCTGATCAGATGGTATAGGTATAGGAACTGTCGGAGGTGGTGTCGTCACACCGGCCATCCCAAGCGGCTCCTGACGTAATGGAGACTGCTGGGAAGGTCGAGATGATGCCTCTGTATCGCCCACAGATCGGGCTGATTCTAATCAAAGCTGAGGCATCCTGCTGGTGCCCTCTCCTGCTGCTATATCTAACCTCCTGCCTGTCGTAGGATGTCACTGGTCCAACATTTTATCTGTAAACAAAGAGTATGATAAGCTAAGGGACTTAACCCTTTACTGTACCGCTCTATAGCATGACTAAATAAAAAGAAAGAGTAACTATCCTATCATGCCTTGCAGCCTCCTGCCTATAGTATGTGGTGCACAACACATCCATAGACAAGACTCTACTTAGCACAGCTTGCAGACTCCCTGGGATAAGACCTGTTTTGATACAAAGTTTGTCACGCCCCACCATAGGAGGCATGACTGGCACCTGGTGCCCTACTAGGGTCTGCACTGCTGAACTAACTGAGCCTAAGCCCCTCTGGTACAAGGCTGGCTATAACTCTGGATTCAAGAAAACGACGGGCTATATAGCGGCTGTAAATACAGCCCTCGGCCGACAAGGCCTATAGCCACTTGTTAAAAGCAAACGGCTAACCAGAAACAGCTAAATATAAGGAGTCCTATGCGTGCCGACAAGGCCACCATGATATCTAGTTATAGCTGAAGAAAACGAAATCAGGCGCTAAACTGATCTTTGACCGACAAGGTCACCAACTAACAACTGAACAAGGCCCCACACAGCCATCACATACAATCTGACCACAGGGAATATGATACAATCTACAAGCCTCTAAGAATAATAAGATGGTTGGGACAGGGCCCCGGCCTACCCATACTATACAATCAAATGGAGAGTAAACCTCTGTCTTTCAAGATCCGAATGAAAGAAGCTAAAGGCTTTGTATCGCTGACTTGAACCACGAGGGATCTACCCCTCGTCTATGCGCACCTGCAGGCAAGTAATGCAGCGCCCAAAACGAGCGTCAGTACCACAGGTACCGAGTATGTAAAGCAATAACTGAAACCAACTGAAATTAAGTAATAAAGCTAATAGTAACTGAAGTAATAGGAAACGGACTGAAACTGATTGAGATAGAGGAATCAGGGCTAACATAGCTATATTGAGAAGAATAAGGGTCATACCTGATAACGTGGCGTTCTACTGTCTATCTATTAATAACTAAGCCGGAAGGTGAAATCATCACAATCTATTTACCCCTACCCAGGTCATACCCCACATCACCTAGTAGCTATAAGCATCCTGCCGGTCTCCTGGGTATGCAGCTTGGGCCCTCTTGGCCCTTGAATATAGTTGTACCTGAGTCTAGAGGACTCCTGAAATCAACACCCATGGTGCAAGTGCTCGACGGGGGTGTATAAAGGCCAACCACGGTGAAATATGGGGAACTGGCATCCCATCTTCATCCCTGGTGGACAGTATACCACTTCGTAGAGCGACGTATCCTCACTCTCTACCGGATGAGTCAATACAGCCATTAACCGTTGGGAGGTCACGGAAGCTATACGGGTAATCAAGCCACAAACAATACAATCAAGTCTCAACTAATAGAAATAACTACATATAATACACACTGAATAAGATAATAATATAATCTCTAACATGATGTACTGAGTCTCATACTGAACATGATATAATACTTCTGACGTACTTTATTAAATTTCATACTGAGCATGATATACTATTTCTGTAATATCTTACTGGGATTCATACTGTTTAACTATACTGAAGAAACTAACTTGCCGAAAGAGACTGGCTTTACATACGTCGATTGCAGATTTACAGATTATCTGGCGAGGTTCGACTAGTATTCAGCTATTCTCCCCAACTGTAATCATATTCACGAAAGAATAGAACTACCTTCATTATTATACTGGAAGAAGACAATAATTTAAGTCTATATACTAACTATTCTTCGCTTTATCGAAGAACGGTCGAAAACTCATAATTTCTCGGGAGTCTAGAAGGGAGAAATACTCACTTTAAGCCTTGGATTGTATTAACACTAGTTTGGAGCAATTCCAATCCCTTGACTCGGCGGGACGATGATTCACCGGGCGATTTTCTCGAAACTAACTCCGTAGAAATGCTCCCTGCAGCCTTATACTTCGATACCCGAAGTTAATTTGACTTTGGATAGCGTTTGGTGGCATAGTCAAACGGAAATTTATGTTAACCCTTCATCCTCTCTATTTTATGGTCGTTTAACTTATAAAATATCATGAAAATAAAGAGTGAGGCCTTTATATACTTGGAGCCCTAAGCATGGCAACGTGGCACGCTGGCCATCGCACCAATCTAGCTTCGTGCCACGTTTTCCATCGCGGAGGAGGGGCCTCCGTGCCACGTTGCCCCTCTGGGCAGCGCGGTTCTGCCTCCTCTTACAAAAATCCGACCTTGCACTCGTTCGGCCTTTCCCCGTGCCCTTTTCTCGCACGTATAGCATTCTAAAAACTCTCAACCAACATGCGAATAGGCCAACTAATTGCTAGAAACTGACAGGGTGTAATAGACTTTTCCACCCATGGATGCCCACAAGGGTGTATCAGCAGCGATGGGGCTATCCAGGAGAATTGGTCCTTCATGTCTGCCACCTGGGCCATATACTCAAATCCAAGTCTATCTCATCTTCCCAAGATAAGTAGTTGATGGCAGCTGGGGTGATTTCAACTTCCAATCCCCTTATCATGATTGATGGTAAGCATGGAAAGTCTTCAACTTTGCCTCTATGTTGCATACTGTCTTGCCTAGCTAGGTATGAAGCATAGAACTTTTGTACCAGGATAGGGTAGTATGTCGGGAGAGGATTGGCAAAAGCATGTCATTGTCTATCTGTGAATTGGGTGGTGATGTTGGAAAGATCACCATGTAAGCCTGCTAGATGAAATCGCTTTGCCACAGTGATAGACCGTCCCTGGCATATGACATAGTGCTCCTTCATGTTGGGAACACAGTATATGATGGCCTCTTTGGAGTTCACAGGTGATGCAGAGGCCTTGGCTTTGCCCTTGCCCTTGCTAGTTGATGATGTGGGGGCCTTTCCCCTTCCGGTGTTCTTGGATGAAGACATGGTATTTAGGCAAACATGGTGTTAGTGACAGCTATACTGTAATTGAACTAAAATAACTCAAGCTATTCTAAATGGGAAATGAAAAGAAAAGGTAAAAAACCATCATTTAAAGAACCAGCAGCATCAGTGACACACCAGCGAGTCATAGGAGGAGTCCGAGAACTATTGCTAACTCACCAATGAGCAGCAGAAGACTGAGTATGTCAACAGCCTACCGGCGACAAGGCAGCAAGTCGCCGGTACTGATCCGCGAACCGCCGATGCAACACAGGATCCAAACAGTGTCCTGAAGCGAACTATATATTGGACCGACATTCCATCGACGTTTTGCCGGACCCCACCAGAAAATCACCGGATGTCTTCATCCCCAAATCAATTTCCAACATTTCAATGGCACCCATTCATAAACACCCACACACATTTAAGTGAATCACCAAGTCTACACATGAAAAACTGCTTAAATGATGATTTGACCTTAAGAATGGCATCACCCAATCTATCATTGGGAAAAGCATTACCTTTCCATCCTATTAGGTTACTCAGACTTTACCCCATTCAAATTTACACAAATATCACACCTATCCCACACACATATCAACCTTACACTTTTATCCCCCAAACATTTCAACAAATGAAGTATCAACTATGAATCTAATGGGAAGGACAGGCAGTAAAAGGGAAGGGAAAGGCATGTTCAAACCACATAAAAGAATGAAATATGTGTGCCATTGATGAGAACATAAAAAAGACAAGGTACATTACCACACTATAACAAAGAATGTTGCAAAAAAGAGCTTGTGGGAGCTTAGCACTTCAGCAATGGCAGCTTCAGAGGTTGTGTAGTAGAGAAGGAGAATGTCGGTGTAGTAAGGATGTTGGTGAAGGAAGGGAGAGGTTTTATGTCACACCCCGCCTTGGGGGTATGACTGGCACCTGGTGCCCTACTAGGACCTGACCTGCTGGACTGTTAAGCCTGGGCACATCTGGTGCCTGGCTGGCTCCGATTCACATTTCTGGAAACAAAGGGCTATATAACGGCTGTAAACACAGCACCCGGCCCATTGGCCTATAGCCTTCTGTTCCTGTACTAACAGCTGACCAGAACATAGCAACTCAGGGAAACCTATGTGGGCCGACAAGGGCACCATGCTGTCTAGTTATCTGCAACTCAATCATAACGTATTAAAAAAACTACGTGACCGGCAAGGTCACCACTACTGACAACTATGGCCCCACACGACCATCACAATAGAAAGAAGGAATGCTAACAACTATACAACTGCACGACCCCTCACGACCGGCTCATCTAACTACAGGGAATATATACAGATTGCAAGCCTCTAGGAAGAATAATAGAAATGATCGGGACAGGGCCCCGACCTACCCGTACTGTACAGCAAAAGGAACTAAACTACACCTCTAGAATTTCAGTCTCCGGATGACAGGAGCTGAATACTCGACCGCTGATGGGGATCACGTAGTATCGCCTGCTCGTCTATGGGTACCTGCAGGCAAGTAATCCAGCACCCCACTGGGCGTCAGTACTGCTGGTACTGAGTATGTAAAGCAATAACTGAAAGAGATATCTGAAATCAATAACATGACTGACGAAACTGAAATAAGTAGAACTAGATTAACTATCTGACGGTGTAGATCGTACCTGTTCTTAATCATACTGAAGGGAGTAGGAATCATACCTGGAGACGTATCATTCTACTACTAATCTGCTCGTATCTAATGTAATATAGCATAACATACATAGCATAACATGGCATACACAACCTTACCCGGCCCCCATAAGCCGGGAGGTACAATCAACACAGAATCTATACCCCTACCCCGGTCATCCCATCTCCTATACTGGCTGTAAGCATCCCGCCGGCCCCCTGGGTATGCCCTTGGGCTCGCTGAGCCCCTGACTATAACTGCATCTGAGTCCGTAGGACTCCTGAATCTGCACCCGGGCATATCCGCTCGACTGGGGTGTGTAAGGGCCGATCAAGGCACAAATATGGGGAAAACTGGCATCCCATCTTTGTCCCCTGTGGGACGGCATGCCACTCCGTGGAGCGACGTATCCTCGTCCTCTGAAGGACGAGTCGATACAGCTATTAACCCTGGGAGGTCATGGATGCTAGGTAATCCAACCCCAAACAATACAATGGTCTCAACTGGTAATACTGTCTGTGTATCTCACATGCTGAGGCTAATAAGGGTAAAGTACCGTCTATATTACATGCTGAGCTACTGATAGTAATCTGTACGTATCTGTTACATGCTGAGGCAGGTAAATACATATAAATATGAACATAATCCCCTGCCAGACTTTATTGGGGCAAATGCTATACAAGATAGTGTTTCTGCTGAAAACTATGCTGTTTACTGAGTTTCTGTATTAACATGATTTCCTGTTTCTAACATGCTTTCTAATCTTCATTTTAGTCTATTATTCTAGTTCTGAAATGCTTTACGGATACTGTACTACTTCACGGGGTTTCAACTGAACACAACAATATCTTAACATGACATATTACATCACATACTGAGTATACTGGGCAATCTCTAACACTTGCGTTAAAATCTATATCATACTGATAGGTGTCATACACGTTACACCCCAATGCTTCTCATATTGTACCAATATTCATAATAATGCAATACTCGACTTCTGAACATTCTACTGGTCTGTAAATTACTATACTGTCTCAATGTTACTCAACTTGCCGAGGAAACTAACTTTACATACCTTATCTTCAACTATTCATCCGTCGGACGAGGCTCGGCCGGTGCTTCAACTATTTTCTCCCAACTGCATTTATAAATGCGTCAATTAATACTAAATACAGTTTTATTGTAAAGAGCAACGTTACTTTCGATATAGTTTATAGCCTAAACTTAGGCTTATCGAAAGACGATCAAAAACTCGCTATTTTTCAGCGGCCCAGAAGGGAGAAATATTCACTTCTCAGCTAGGAACACATAGACACTAATTTAGAGCAATTCCACTTACCTTAGCTCGGTGGCTCGCCGATTCGTCGGCCGTATTTCACGAAACTAAATCCATAGAAATGCTCTCTGCTGCTAAATACTTTGGTATCTAGGATTAATTTGAGTTTGGGCAGCGTTTGGCAGTGTAATCGGACGAAAATATATAATTTCCTTCATCTTCCTCTGCTTTACTGCGTGTTCTGGAATTTTATAAAGTGTTGAATGAGTTTAAACCGAAGTGGGGGCTTTATATACTTGGGCCTGAACCTGGGCAACGTGTCACGGAGCCATCACGGAGGCCTCACCTCCGTGACACGCTACCATCGCGGAGGGGCTCTGCCTCGGCTCCTCCCGCGATGGTTCAACGGATTTCTCGTCCGATCTTTCCCGGGCCTCTCTCCAGCACGTATGGCCTTCAAATATGCTTAACCAACGTGCGAATAGGTCGTCTAGGTGCCGGAAATTCTACGGGGTATAACATTCTCCCCCCCCTTAAGAACATTCGTCCTCGAATGTATACTGTCATCTAGAGGACTACTTACTTTACTTTCTAGAAAAGTTTCGGTAGAGTTTCCCCTGTAATATGGACTATCGCAAAAACCTGAAATGCAGAAAAGTCCAACACAGGCACTGCACACAATATTCTAAGATCCATTGGACAACTAAATATCACTTCTTTCTTTATCATTTACAACATACAACCATAAGGTACGGCATAAATAATAATACAGACATACCTGTCGCCTGATTAGGCCTGAAATAGGTGAGGGTATCTGGTTTTCATATCTTCTTCAGCCTCCCACGTCATTTCCTCCCGATTTATGTTACGCCACAATACTTTGACAGATGCCACATCTTTAGTTCTCAGTCTGCGAATTTGTCTATCTAAAATGGCTACGGGAACCTCTTCATAGGCTAACTCTTCTGTGACCTGAACATCCTGAACTGGAACTACTGTAGAAGGGTCCCCTACGAGCTTCCTTAGCATAGAAACATGGAATACTGGGTGAACAGATGCTAATTCTGGTGGCAAGTTCAACTCGTATGCAACTCGGCCTATTCTTCGCCGAATCTGGTATGGCCCAATGAATCTTGGGCTAAGCTTGCCTTTCTTACCAAACCTTATTACTCCTCTCATCGGGAACACTTTCAGGTATACCCAGTCATTCACTGCAAATTCTAGATTTCTGTGCCGCATATCTGCATAGGACTTCTGGCGGCTCTGAGCAGTCAGTAAACATTCTCGGATAAGCTTTATCTTTTCCTCGGACTGCCGAACAATGTCTGGGCCAACTAATGCTGATTCTCCTATTTCAAACCAGCCCACCGGCGATCTACATTTTCGCTCGTATAATGCCTCGAAAGGCGCCATCTGAATAGCTGAATGGTAGCTGTTATTATAAGCAAATTCAATTAACGAAAGATGTTCATCCCAGCTACCCCCAAAATCTAACACACACGCTCGTAGCATATCTTCGAGCGTCTGAATTGTACGTTCAGCCTGCCCATTTGTCTGAGGATGGAATGCTGTGCTCAAGTTAATCTGCGTTCCCAAACCTTTCTGAAATGACTGCCAGAATCTAGCTGTAAACTGTGCTCCCCTATCTGAAATGATAGATACCGGCACCCCATGCAATCTAACTACTTCTCTGATATACAATTCGGCATAATCCTCAGCTGAGAAGGTAGCCCTCACTGGTAGGAAATGAGCTGATTTTGTCAGCCTATCAACTACTACCCAAATGGAATCATTTCTGCGTCTAGTACGGGGTAACCCTGTTACAAAATCCATGTTTATTGCTTCCCATTTCCACATAGGTACCGTTATCTCTTGCGTCAAACCGCCCGGTTTCTGATGCTCGGCTTTTACCTGCTGACAATTAGAACATCTAGATACAAATTCAGCTATCTCAGCTTTCATACCTGGCCACCAGTAGATGTCTCTGGTATCGTGGTGCATTTTCGTCGCCCCTGGATGAAGGGAATAGCGAGCATAATGTACCTCATGCATGATTCGTCCGCGAAGCCCTGAAACATTCGGGACACAGAGGCGGCCCTTACAACGTAGCACATTATCCTCGGTTATCTGAAAATCTGGCTCCTTACCCTTCTGAACTCTATCTCTGAGCTGGACTAAATCGGGATCCTCGTACTGTCGTTCTTTTACCACTGTAACCAATGATGACACCGCAGAATTCTGAATTACTGCTCCATTATTTTCTGTTTCCATTACTCGAACGGCTAGGCCAGCTAACTGATGAATTTCTTTGGCTAACTTCTGCTTCTCAGGTCGCAAATACGCTAAACTCCCCATTGACTTACGGCTTAGGGCATCCGCTACAACATTAGCTTTTTCGGGGTGGTATAGAATATTCACATCATAATCTTTTAGCAGCTCCAACCAGCGGCGTTGCCATAGATTCAACTCCCTCTGAGTGAAAATGTATTGTAAGCTCTTATGATCTGTGTAAATATCAACATGGACGCCGTACAAGTAATGCCTCCACATTTTTAAGGCGTGGATTACTGCGACCAATTCCAGGTCATGGGTAGGATAATTATTTTCGTGTTTCCTCAGCTGTCTGGTAGCATATGCAATTACTCTACCATGCTGCATCAACACACAACCTAACCCAACACCTGACGCGTCACAATAGACTGAGTAGCCTTCTGTGCCTTCCGGCAATGCTAATACTGGGGCGGAGGTTAATCTGTCTTTTAGTTCCTGGAAGCTCTGCTCGCATGCCTCCATCCACTGAAACTTTGCTGCTTTCTGTGTCAATTTAGTTAGAGGTGCTGCAATGGTCGAGAACCCTTCAACAAACCTCCTATAATATCCTGCCAACCCCAGAAAGCTACAAACTTCCGTCGGAGTGGTAGGCCTAGGCCATGACTTAACTGCTTCTATCTTCTGCTTGTCTACCTGTATACCAGCGTCTGAGACAATATGTCCTAAAAAGGCCACTGAGTTAAGCCAGAATTCACACTTCGAAAATTTAGCATACAACTGGCGGTCCCTGAGAATCTGGAGCACTGTCCGCAAATGAGTCCGGTGATCTGCTTCAGAGCAAGAATACACCAGAATGTCATCAATGAATACTATCACGAACAAGTCCAGGAAAGGTCTGAAAATACTGTTCATCAGGTCCATAAAGACTGCTGGGGCGTTCGTTAACCCGAAGGACATAACTAGAAATTCAAAATGTCCATATCGGGTCCTAAACGCTGTCTTAGGAATATCTTTCTCACGTACTCGGACCTGGTGATATCCGGACCGCAAGTCAATTTTAGAAAAGTATCTGGCTCCCTACAAATGATCGAATAAGTCATCAATTCTGGGGAGCGGATACTTGTTCTTTACTGTAACTTTATTTAGCCGCCGATAATCTATGCACATTCGGAGCGAGCCATCTTTCTTCCTTACGAATAAAACTGGCGCACCACATGGTGAAGTACTCAGCCTGATAAAACCTTTATTTAACAAATCTTTCAACTGCTCCTTTAATTCTTTGAGTTCTGCAGGAGTCATACGATAAGGAGGTATTGATATTGGCTGCGTGCCTGGTAACAAGTCGATAGCAAAGTCTATTGCCCTTTCTGGGGGAATACCAGGTAACTCATTAGGAAATACATCTGGGAATTCATTCACCACTGGGACAGACTGGAGTGTCGGAGATTCTGCTTGGATATCCTGAACTCTGACCAGATGATAAATGCATCCCTTGGATATCAACTTCCTAGCCTGAAGGTAGGAAATAAACCTATCTTTTGGCGTAGCGGTGCTGCCCTTCCACTCCCGTACTGCTTCTCCTGGGAAGTGGAATCGGACCATTTTGGTCCAACATTCAACATTGGCAAAGCATGGTACTAACCAGTCCATACCCATTATGGCATCGAAGTCTATCATTTCTAACTCGACCAGATCTACTGTGGTCTGACGGTCAGCAATCTCTACTGTACACCCGCGGTAGATTCGGCTAGCTATGATAGAGTCACCGATGGGCGTAGATACTAAGAAGGGCTGCTGTAATGATTCTGGTACAATACTAAACTTCCGTGCCACAAATGGAGTAATATAGGACAAAGTAGACCCTGGATCAATTAACACATAAGGAGGGTGTGAGCAGATAGTTAGCATACCTGTCACAACATCAGGCGACGCTTCTGAATCTTGCCTCCCTGGTAAGGCATATGTGCGGCTTGGGCCCGCACCTGTACTGGAGGCCCCTGATCTGCCCCGACCCCTGCCTGCTGAAACTGAGGGCCTGCGCCCAGTCGAGGATGCTGTGGCTCGTGACCCTGCTGATATCCTATCCTGTCTATCGCGGTCCTCTCGACCTCTGGCTGGGCAATCTTTCATCAAATGGCCTTCTTGGCCACAAATATAACATGCGGTGGAGCCATATCTGCATGCTCCAGGATGGCGTCGATTGCATATAGGGCAAAGTGGTAGGGTATACCTACTCTGCTCCGCCCTCCTCTGTGATGGTGAATCTGCCATCTGCGAGCCTCTACCAGTCTCTGACTCCCCCCTGCGGCTGAATCTAGCCCCCTGTGACTGTGGCGGAGGTGGGGGCCTGGGCGGCCTGTCTGACAATCGGGGCCTGGGTCCTCCCCGGGCCTCTCTCTGTAACTCAACTGGACTGTCCCGGCGACGTTGTTCCTGATTAACCCTTCTGACCTCTCGTTGTCACTGTCTGATGCCCTCAATATTCTGGGCAAATGCCTGAATTCGAGCAATGTCCATGTCCTCTCGCAGTGTGGCTGTAGTGCAAATCTCAACATATTCTGGATTCAACCCCGTAATAAAGCGATGCACTCTGGATGCCATGGTATCAACGAAGGCCGGTGCATATCAGGCTAAGGAATCAAACTGCAAGGAATATTCCCGAACACTCATGGCCCCCTGTTCTAGATGTAGGAACTGGTCTACCCGAGCCTGTCGAATCTCCCGCGGCAAATAATGATCCAGAAAGGCTCCTGAAAATCTGGACCAGGTGGGAGGGGAAACATCTCTCCCTTGGGACCTCTCCCAGCTTTCATACCATAACACCGCAATATCCCGTAACCGGAATGCTGCCAACTCAACTGACTCGGTAGACGTGGCATGCATAACCCTGAAGATCCTCTGCATTTGGTCCAGAAAATCCTGAGGGTCCTCTGTCCGATCCGTACTTGTAAATTCTGGAGGATTCAAAGCTAAGAACTCTCGGACCCTCGAACTACCGGGCCCTTCTGATGATTCTGCAACTGTGGATGGCATTGGCTGACGCTGAACAGCCATCATCTGTGCTAACATAACTACAGCACTCCTAACCTCCAGGTCAGAAGGGGTCAGTATAGGGGCTGCTGAAGGTAGTGTCGCCCCAAGTGGCTCTTGACGTGGTGGAGATTGCTGAGGAGGCTGGGACGATACCTCTGTAGTGCCCTCTGATCGGGCTGTCTCTAAACGAGGGTGAGGCATCCTGCTGGTGCCTTCCCCTGCTGCAACATCTAAGTTCCGACCTGTGATAGGATGGCGCTGGTCTGACATTATCTGTAACCAAAGAATATGGTAAGATTTTAGGGACTCTACCCTATACTGTACCGCTCTACAGCACGACTGAATAAGAATAAAAGGCAACCATCCTATCATGCCCTGCAGCCTCCTATCCATAGTATGTGGTGCACAACACATCCATGGACAAGACTCTGCTTAGCACGGCTTGCAGACTCCCTGGGATACGACCTGCTCTGATACCAAGTTTGTCACACCCCGCCTTGGGGGGTATGACTGGCACCTGGTGCCCTACTAGGACCTGACCTGCTGGACTGTTAAGACTGGGCACATCTGGTGCCTGGCTGGCTCCGATTCACATTTCTGAAAACAAAGGGCTATATAACGGCTGTAAACACAGCACCCGGCCCATTGGCCTATAGCCTTCTGTTCCTGTACTAACAGCTGACCAGAACATAGCAACTCAGGGAAACCTATGTGGGCCGACAAGGGCACCATGCTGTCTAGTTATCTGCAACTCAATCATAACGTATTAAAAAAACTACGTGACCGGCAAGGTCACCACTACTGACAACTATGGCCCCACACGACCATCACAATAGAAAGAAGGAATGCTAACAACTATACAACTGCACGGCCCCTCACGACCGGCTCATCTAACCACAGGGAATATATACAGACTGCAAGCCTCTAGGAAGAATAATAGAAATGATCGGGACAGGGCCCCGACCTACCCGTACTGTACAGCAAAAGGAACTGAACTACACCTCTAGAATTTCAGTCTCCGGATGACAGGAGCTGAATACTCGACCGCTGATGGGGATCACGTAGTATCGCCTGCTCGTCTATGGGTACCTGCAGGCAAGTAATGCAGCACCCCACTGGGCGTCAATACCGCTGGTACTGAGTATTTAAAGAAATAACTGAAAGAGATATCTGAAATCAATAACATGACTGACGAAACTGAAATAAGAAGAACTAGATTAACTATCTGACGGTGTAGATCGTACCTGTTCTTAATCATACTGAAGGGAGTAGGAATCATACCTGGAGACATATCATTCTACTACTAATCTGCTCGTATCTAATGTAATATAGCATAACATACATAACATAACATGGCATACACAACCTTACCCGGCCCCCATAAGCCGGGAGGTATAATGAACACAGAATCTATACCCCTACCCCGGTCATCCCATCTCCTATACTGGCTGTAAGCATCCCGCCGGTCCCCTGGGTATGCACTTGGGCTCGCTGAGCCCCTGACTATAACTGCATCTGAGTCCGGAGGACTCCTGAATCTGCACCCGGGCGTATCCGCTCGACTGGGGTGTGTAAGGGTCGATCAAGGCACAAATATGGGGAAAACTGGCATCCCATCTTCGTCCCCTGTGGGACGGCATGCCACTCCATGGAGCGACGTATCCTCGTCCTCTGGCGGACGAGTCGATACAGCTATTAACCCTGGGCGGTCATGGATGCTAGGTAATCCAACCCCAAACAATACAATGGTCTCAACTGGTAATACTGTCTGTGTATCTCACATGCTGAGGCTAATAAGGGTAAAGTACCGTATATATTACATGCTGAGCCACTGATAGTAATCTGTACGTATCTGTTACGTGCTGAGGCAGGTAAATACATATAAATATGAACATAATCCCCTGCCAGACTGTACTGGGGCAAATGCTATACAAGATAGTGTTTCTGCTGAAAACTATGTTGTTTACTGAGTTTCTGTATTAACATGATTTCCTGTTTCTAACATGCTTTCTAATCTTCATTTTAGTCTATTATTCTAGTTCTGAAATGCTTTACAGATACTGTACTACTTCACGGGGTTTCCACTGAACACAACAATATCTTAACATGACATATTACATCACATACTGAGTATATTGGGCAATCTCTAACACTTGCGTTAAAATCTATATCATACTGATAGGTCTCGTACACGTTACACCCCAATGCTTCTCATATTGTACCAATATTCATAATAATGCAATACTCGACTTCTGAACATTCTACTGGTCTGTAAATTACTATACTGTCTCAATGTTACTCAACTTGCCGAGGAAACTAACTTTACATACCTTATCTTCAACTATTCGTCCGTCGGACGAGGCTCGGCCGGTGCTTCAACTATTTTCTCCCAACTGCATTTATAAATGCGTCAATTAATACTAAATACAGCTTTATTTTAAAGAGCAACGTTACTTTCGATATAGTTTATAGCCTAAACTTAGGCTTATCGAAAGACGATCGAAAACTCGCTATTTTTCAGCGGCCCAGAAGGGAGAAATATTCACTTCTCAGCTAGGAACACATAGACACTAATTTAGAGCAATTCCACTTACCTTAGCTCGGTGGCTCGCCGATTCGTCGGCCGTATTTCACGAAACTAAATCCGTAGAAATGCTCTCTGCTGCTAAATACTTTGGTATCTAGGATTAATTTGAGTTTGGGCAGCGTTTGGCAGCGTAATCGGACGAAAATATATAATTTCCTTCGTCTTCCTCTGCTTTACTGCGTGTTCTGGAATTTTATAAAGTGTTGAATGAGTTTAAACCGAAGTGGGGGCTTTATATACTTGGGCCTGAACCTGGGCAACGTGTCACGGAGCCATCGCGGAGGCCTCACCTCCGTGACAGGCTGCCATTGTGGAGGGGCTCTGCCTCGGCTCCTCCCGCGATGGTTCGACGGATTTCTCGTCCGATATTTTCCCGGGCCTCTCTCCAGCACGTATGGCCTTCAAATATGCTTAACCAATGTGTGAATAGGTCGTCTAGGTGCCGGGAATTCTACGGGGTATAACATTTTATAGGTGGAAAGGTGAGGTAGTGATGGGTCGAGGAGAAGGTGGGGTAGTAATGGTGAGTTAATGTGTTGGTGGGAAGTGGAAAGGTGGGGATGAGGGAAATATGGGGAAGTGAAAAGGTTGGATATTGGGAAGATAAAAAGGGTATGGAAATTGGTAAAAAGGGGGATCTAAGGGAATATTGTAAAGAATTGAGTGTCTCCAGCAAGTTTTAGGGTTAGGTGGGTCCACATTTGATTTAAATTCTGAACCAAAATCATACCTCAATCGGCGCTGCATCGGCGGTTCGTCAAATTAAACTGGCATTCCTCCGATTTTAACTTTTTACACTTGAAATGATGCCAACTTTACTGTATCTCCGCCGGCTATTGATCGACGGTTCGCGAACTGGAACGACGATCAGCCAGTGAGCCGTCGCTTGGGTCCCCAATGCTTTAGGTGATCTGTGTTGTACCGGTGATTTACTGGTGGTACATGTTTCTGCATTGGCAGTTCGCCGAAGTGTCCGCCTGTCAAATGCTCAAAATCCCGACCTTCTTCCTTCTTGTGACCTGAGGCGGCAGTTCACGCTTCTGGATTGGGGGTTTGCCGGTCCAGCACGATTCTCTCATTGTTGTGGTTCTTTCACTCTTTTCTCTTCACTTCATTGATCCTATAAAAAACAACAAAAACATAAAATAAATCAAATAAAACACTTCGGTTGCCTCCCAAGAAGCGTCTTAGTTAACGTCGTGGCATGGCGTAGCTCTCATTTAACAATTCTTCTTCGATGGACCATCCTCCGAATGCGTCTTTTCCATCTCAATTCCACTATCCTCATCCTCTTTTTAAAGCACCCCGATCATCTTGCATGCAGCGGGAGTTTTAGCCAACGGACAAATCTTGAAGGTAACTTCTTCACATTCAACTCTGAACTTGAGCTCCCCTAGCCCCACATCAACCATAGCTCTCCCTATAATGAGCAATGGTCTCCCCAAAATAATGGGTACCTCCATATCCATTTCACAATCGAGGACCACGAAATCAGCAGGTAGGATGAATTTATCCACCCTTACCAACACATCTTATAACACACCCACATGTTTTTTAATTGAAAGATACGCCATGAGCAGCCTCATAGACTTAGGCTTTGTTCTTCCAAGTCCGAACTTCTTGAAAATGATCAGGAGCATTAAATTTATGCTGGCACCAAGATCGCACAGAGCTTTCTTAAACATACATATCCCAATTGTACAAGGGATTGCGAAATCTCCAGGGTCTTCCCGCTTGGGGACAAGATTTCTCATCATCATTGCACTACAATGGTGCGTCATCTCCCCGCTACCTGCATCAACCACCTTCTTCTTTTTCAGCAATTCTTTCATGAATTTAGCATATCCTGGCATTTGAAGAAGGAAATCAACCAACGGTATATTAATGGACAATTTGCTGAACATGTTAATGAATTTGTTGAACTGATTATCCTTCTTATTTCTTGGCCAACTGTTGTGGATAAGGGAGTGGAGCTCTTTCTTCAACCTTGTCATCATATGGGGCGTTCATGCCACCTCGTCTTCATCTACATGTGAGGGAATTTCATCATCATTCCCATCACCTTCCTCTTCAATCTTTTCATCATTCCTTGGCGTCTTTGGCACCTCATCAATTTCATTCTCCTTACTTGATTTGGGAGAATTGGCCTCCTTGGGCTTCACTCTTGCATCTTCAACCATTTTACCACTCCTAGTGAGAGTAGCCATGCATTGACTATCTTTCTTTGAGTTCAACATTGTGTCACTTGGGAGCGTTCCCTTCATTCGGGGGTTCATTTGAGTGGGCAAGTGATTCATTTGAGCTTCCAAATACTTAATGGAGGCTAAATGAGATCTCACTATTTGGGAAAGGTTAGACACCTCCCCTCTCAATTACTTGACCCTGCTCTCGATTGATTCCACTTTCTTGAGGACTCTTGCTAACATCTCTTCAATTTTTAAGCTACCAGCATTTCTCACACCTGGCTGACATTGAGAATTTCCAGCTTTGGGAGGGGGAACATACGGGTTTGAACTTCAGTGATAGCGGTCTCCCTCTTGATTCTGCTATCTATTTCCCCATCTTTCATTTCTTTTGGGCCATCCATGTGCATCATGGTTTCTCTAGCCTTGGTTTTCTTCCCTTGGGCATCGAAGGCCTTAATTGGTCCCTTGAAAACCAGGTCAAGGACCTCCCATTTGATTTCCCATGTATTGGCATTCTTCCTTATACCTTGGTGGCGACAATTCTCCTTCATATTATAAGGGACCTTGCATGCCTACAACATTCACCACCATGGGCCCTGCCCCCATCATATGTTTTGTGATGAGTTCCAGTTTTGTTTTCATTTTAGCAAGATTTTCATCTCACTCTTTATTTCTTTTCCGCAACTCAGCCACCAATGCACTAGAGCTGATCTCACGTGTAGATACATTCGTCTCTCTCGTGTGCCAGGCCCTATTGGTTATTGTCATTCTGTCCAAAAGGGCTTTAGCCAACCCATATGTTTGATCCATCATAGAACCTCCGACTAAATTGTTGGAAATGGATTTGTTGATGGAGTCAAGGGCTCGATAAAAGCTTTGGAGAAGCACTCCATCAGGAAGGCCATGATTGAGCCAAAGAGCAACCTTCTTTTTGAACCACAACCATGCCTCATGTAAAGGATCTCCAGACTCTAGCCAGAAATTTTTGATGTCATCTCTTAGCTGCAACATTTTCGATGGAGGGAAGGAACGATCCAAAAAGGCTTCAGTTAAATCTTGCCAAGATGTTATACAACCAGGTGGCAATTCTTCCAACCACATCGTCGCTTCTCCTATTAGAGAAAATGGAAAAAGACTTAGCCTGATAGACTCTTGACTTATGTTTGTGATGTTGAAAGGCTGGCATATCTCCAAGAAATTTCTGAAATGCCGATTTGCCTCCTCACTTGGTTTACCCCCAAAGAGTCCCTTCATTTGCAACAAATACAACATTGTGCTTGTGACATGAAATACGACATTCCCTACAGTGGGCGGTAGGTGAATGGCTCTCGCAATCTCCGACATCACCTGCTAATCTTTTTCATGGTCCATTTTACCTTCCACTAAGCTATCCCCTGCTTGGGAGTGACGACTCATATGGTTGTGATATCCTAACAAGCATAGCAAAATCACATTAAGTAACTAAGATGCAAAGCTATTTCAAATTAACAATCAACACAAGAATATCAAGCGCTAGTCCCCAACAACGATGCCATTTTTGATAACGTCCAAAATATATTGGTAAATCAAAGAATATACACGGTCGTTGTATCAAAACAAGTAACCCGATGAGTGTCGGGGTTGAATCTATTCGGTGCTATTCTGATTGGTATTATATATTATAAACCGACACGCAAGTGCATGTGGTCAAACAAGTAATAAAGTGGCTAAGTAGCCAAGTATCGATCCAAGGAGGCTCAAGATATGTAAAGTTGCCTAGTTTACTATATTCCTATTTCACTTCTAATTATGCTAACAACAATGTAACCAACAGTTACTTGAGTTTTTGTTTCTAAACTATATATACTAAAATTAATAACAACTATTTACTGTGAATTCAGACAATGGATATGAACATGCCAAGGTTAAGAGCAAGTAATGAACTTGATAATCATGATAATTTGGTTAATCTCTTCTTCATATTGCTAGCCAAGAACATTCGCCTAGAAATTAAAACTTTCGTATTTAATTTCACTTTAGAATCATAAACCATCCGTCTACATTTCTGTGATCAAATGCAATTTATGACCTAGCACTACAATTCCGGTTCCTAAATTGACTAATACGGCTTTCAAGTATATTTCTATCAGGAAAGCACATCAAAACCCAATTTTCCCAAATCAAGTTAAGAACAATACCCTATTAATTCACAACTTTCCAATTTCTTGCTCTCTCGAGTGAAATTGGACTTTTTAGATGTACATTAATGTTGGCCAATCACTAATGCAGTAAGAACAAGAATTAATAGAACAACATGAAAGAAGAAGAAGAAAACCATATCAATTATAATCAAAATTCATTACACATGTTCAAAACCTCAGCAAGGAAGAGAATTAGCCACTCATTTGTGGATTGATCATCCTAAAATGAGTGTAAATCATACGTACAATTGATAGAAAGAAGAAAAGAAGAGAAGAAATCCCTTAGCTTTTTCGTTCCTCAACTGCTCCTAACCCACGTCCTTGCTCTCCACTTCTGAACTCAGTCTAAAAACTAAAAACTCCTTAAAATGAACCTAAGTGTGCTATTTATACTAGTGGGAAATTTTTCCCGGAATAACAAGCAACGTGTCACGGAGGCCAACGCGGAGCACTGCCTCCGTGACACGGCGTGGACGCGGACCTTCACTGGAATTTCAGGGTCCGGTAAATTAGCCTCAACGTGGCACGGAGGCCAACGCGGAGGCCTCTCTCCGTGCCACGGAGCTGACGCGAAGGCACACTGGAAATTGCCATTTTAATTCCTGTTCAGGCAGTGTCCTACCGCGATGGTAGCGTGGCACGGCTCCATCGTGGAGCCCCTATAAAATGTGCATTACAAGGTCTTTTCCACGCTCGCATCCAAGTCCAACTCCGACATAGTTCCAACATGCATTTTAGCTCCTAAAAATCACATTTACCTGCAAAACAAATGCTAATCATGTTGGTTAGTATAAATTCACATTTTATTACCAATTACATGATATTATATACACATTGCAAAACAAACAAGGTAAAATTGATACGTTTGAGTATCACTTGAGCATATAAATCTGCCCAAGATCACTTACCCCACACTTAAATCCTTGTTCGTCCTAGAACAACATATACACAAATCATGCAAATTACATCCCAACCTTCGTCACTATGGTGCGACCATTTACGCTACGGTCATACCGATTATTCAATTTTTGCAAATCATCACGAAAACATGCTTGGTCTTACAATACAATGACCTTTAATACATCAAGGCTTCCTAGACTTTAAGAATTGATTCTTGATATCGGCAAACTCATGCAAATATGCTAATCAAGAAATCCGACACGAAAATCAATCTTTCATCAAGCATGTGCCCTCACAACTCGAGAGAATCTTCCCCTTTTTGTTCATGCAACACACAAACATGCAAGTAGGGGCATATAAAAATTAATTTCACTCTCTCTCCCAAAAGAATTCACATGCATCATGTCATGACCCATAGGCTTGCCCTTAGTGTATTACTCCACTAATATAAAGAAATGCAATATAGGATCACGTAGGACTTTAATGGGTTGTAACGGGGCTATGGATCTAGTATATATATATTGGATTAGCCAATAATAGTCGCTAGCATCCTTAAGCGCCTTTTCAACTCATTCCCATCGACTTATGGACATTGTTCCTCTCTTTCCTCTTTTTCTCCCATTCATGCTGGTTTCCTTTCATACAACCCATTTCATCAAACACACTTGACACAAAACAAAGGGTTTTCATGTACCCTCACTATCAATTAATTACAACAAGTGCCTCTTCAACCTCATCTTTTCTTTCCTCACTTTGCTTTTCTTTTTCTTTTCACTCTTTTCACTCTTTGGGAAACATTTTCTTTTCTTTGTAAGCACTTAAGAGCTTCTTATAGACTTTAAGGCTAATGAAAAGAAGGAATAAAGCTTAGTTTATACACTTTTGGACAAAAGAAAGAAAGAATCGGCTAAAGGCTCAACGGGCTGACTAGGGTATACAACATATAAAAAGGTAGAATTTGACAAGAAAAAAAAATGGAAACTATCGGTTAAAACAAAGAAATGCCTACATCCTTTCCAACACTACACCTCCTTCATTTCGTTTTGTATACACACCAGGCAAGTTCTAGACAATTCACAATGACATGGAATAACAATACCTCACTTCACACTTCATGCACATGCTCGAATCAAGATGCATTCACAGACTCTCTAATTAGCCAATCACATGAATTCAAGATTAAGCCTCAATCATACTGAACCAAATTCTATAGCCTAGGTAACTCAACATATTTACCGAATTGCATGCTTTCAAACGAATCACTTTCATATTTTGAACATCAGTTACAATACGCAACGAAATTTTAGCAACCATAAGCAACTACAGTTCATTGATGCAATCCACCAAAGAAAAAAATTAAAAACA
Organism: Datura wrightii; assembly: GCA_035772735.1. Lineage (NCBI taxonomy): Eukaryota > Viridiplantae > Streptophyta > Magnoliopsida > Solanales > Solanaceae > Datura > Datura wrightii. The sequence goes on from JASDFA010000003.1 coordinate 12,700,337, forward strand.
AATAAAAATCCTACTCCAACCGACTACATTTCCCTTAAGACGGTCGTCATCCATCCATCATAGGGAACGGTCACTAACTATGACATCGGTTCAATGGGACTATTCTCGGTAAAAGAACCGAAAACAAACTCCGAGAAACCCAAAAAAATAAAAATCGAAAAATTTTGCAACACATCGATCATTTCGATAGAAACATATTTACAAAAGATTTTGATAATTGCAAAATATCTTCGCAAAAATTTTGAAAAATATCGATCATGTCGATAGAAAAAAATATTTACAAAATTTATAAAATATTTACACTAGCAACCATAACTTTCAAAAACACACATCATCAGCCACAAACAAATATATACAGATACATCACCAAACAGTTCACAACAGGGAAAGCACAAACATCCATACAAACCAAGAAAAAAAAACATACAGCAAATTAGAGCCTTGTCCCAGCACCTAGCTACTCCCCACCCCACACTTAAATCGAACACTGTCCCCAGTGTTCACAAAAATACAAAGCACAAAATTTTGGGTGGTGGAACTCCCTGCTCAGTCGAAATATTTGACTTCTTCATCCGGTGCTGCGGCCTCGTCGCCCATGTCTGAATCAGCTCCATCATCGTCATCGGACTCCACATCGAAGTCCTCACGACGTGTCTCATCATCAGTAGGGACATCGTCATCTGTCGGCTCCACGAAGGCTAGCCCCACCAGACATAAGGCTCTGGCGTTCTCGCCAAAGGGGTAGTCCAGCTCCAGCTGCCATAATTCTTCCTCGGTGGCTGGTCTCCCACCAATCCGTAGCTGAAGCATCTGCATGCCAAACATACGGGCCATGTACTGATCGTCCCGAGCATGTCGCTCGCCCAAAGTCAGTACAGGTCCGTGTGTAGTGTCGGGGGCCTTAGTCTTTGTCATATCGAGGGCCCTCCGCTCCAACTGCAGAATATAGTCCAAGGCTTCTTCCTCAATGTCGAGGCCTCGGAGGAAGGTGGTGATGAGTCCGCCAAATCCGTATATGTGGCCCTGGTGCAGTCTGGCTCTCTTCATGGCGGATATTATTATCGCCCCCACATTAATCTCAAGCCCTTTCATAAGGGCATACACCAAGCAGACACGGTCCCGGGTCACGTCCGTCATATGGACTCCTGGGATCAAGCACGAACACACAATCTTCAGCCATATTCTGGCCTCCCTGTTCATATGCGAATAAGGCAGAGTCTGGTGGTAACCCCTCTCCTTATGTCTACTCCATCAGGCTGTGGATCGAGCCCCACACAACGTACGTCTGATGTCGGCGTACGGTGGGGTGATGGTTAGCTGGCGGAGAACGTGGGCGTCTGTGTCCCGCGCTCCAACGATGGCATTAAATTGCTGGGGTTCCAGAGTGACAATCTGCCCTCTGATTTTTATTGTGTGGCTTCTGATGGTCGGGTTCCAATTCGCGTAGAACTCTCGGACCAAATGAAGTTTGCACTCCTTGGGCTCCTGAAAGATAAAGCTGAGCCCAACTGCTTCAATCCTTTGCATAATACGGGGGAACCCCTGTGCTAGTGGTTCCCGTGCAATATGTTCCTCCAGGAAGTACTTGCTCTCCTTATGCTTAGCATACCATTTCTTTCCTTCCTTGGTTACCCACCTTGTTCCATATTGGCAGCGTTGGCCGCGTGGAACAGCTGGTGCAGCTGGGACTGCGGTGCCCAATCTCATTCTTTTTTTGTCGGTGCCTGAGGTAGAAGCACCCTTGCCCTTATCCTGTCTGCTAGCCATTGTACCTTTCAATATAAATTAACAAGCACAAAGTTAAGCTATAAAAAAGGTTAACTTCGGCTAAGGTCGGGTTAACAATGTTTACCCCACACTTAGGCCTTAGCTACTTTTACACAACTACGGCAAGGATAACTCTACTTACACCAAAGACAACAACTATACAATTTATGCTTAGTGCGTTCAAAAAAATTTCGACAGCATAACGCTTAGCGTACTACTCAGACTTCATACAGCTAATCCCAATCCTACTATCGCTAACAATTCAACCATGGCACTTAGCAACAAAAACAACAAATAAAAAAACAAAGACAAAACATTCTATATACAAACGAATCCAAATAATCAAACCAATTTGCACAATTTTCGCATTTTCCCCAACAATTCGAGAATTCGTCGTCTTAACCTTCATACAATATTTACAACGACTTATCTCTATTTACAAACACACCCCGGCATCTAATTTACTGAATTATCAAGTCACCCAAGTCAAATTCAACAACCCATGCGCTAAAATACAATTCTACAATCAAATTCGAATTATTTACATAATCGATAAGTTCAAACGCTAATTAGAACAATCCGAACATATATCCATCACAAATACATCAACATCATGTTAAATTGCTACTTAGGGTGATATATCTCACCTCGCATGCCCAAAGTCAACTAAAATCGCCAAAAATTTGAGAGAAACGAGGAAAACATACCTTTGAATTGAAGAACCGAAGAAACTTGACGTATTCCTTGCCTAATAGCGTGGCACGTTGGTTGGGGAGGGGGATTTGGGTGTTTTGGTCGTGGAGAGTAGAAGAAATGAGGAAACATTGGGCAAAATCGGGGTTAGTTTAAAGAAAAACACGCGGGTCACCCGGCAACCCGGTGTGACCCGGCACCAAATATAAGGCAACGTGTCACGGAGGGTAACGCGGAGCCCCTCCTCCGTGACACGGAGCCAACGCGATGGCTCTCTGGAAATTTTAAAAATCCGAATTTTGCCTTCAATGTGTCACAGAGGGTAACGCGGAGCCTCCCTCCGTGACACGGAGCCAACGCCCCAGTGCACTGTTTCTTCAATAAAATTATTTTTTCATACCTTGCCTTATTTTTCCCGCTTCCATGCATATTTTTCTCCGTTTGACCTGAAAATCACTTCACTAAACGAAACTGGTTAGATTAATAGATTTCCCTAACTAAAATGAAAAAAGAATACTAACTAAAACAAGAATGTAAACCTAATCAAGAAAAGAAAAATAAAAATAAAAATTAGTTACACTAAGAAAAAAAAAGAAAGAAAGAAAAAAAATATTTTTCACGGGTTGCCTCCCGTGCAGCGCCTGGTTTACCGTCGCGGCTCGACGTACCAAGTTTCACCACTTTTTCCTCCACCTTGAGGATATGAATCTCACCCCTAATTTCTTTTCTAATTTCCTCTTATGCTCCTGGGGTGGTGGTGAAAAATTGTAAGGACCAAGCAATAGATGTTTTCTTTTGAACTTATTGGCCCTTGAGTAAGTGAAGTCATTTCGTTGCTTCGAGTTAACAAATTTCAGAATATACGAGGCTTGGTCCTCCTCTAGACATTTCTCTACAAACTTGGAAGACTCTATTTCCATGTTGTCGACCAAACTTAATGTCGAAAAATGCTTCGAGTGTGGTCCAATACACCTCAACTCTGAAACTGCATTATGCTTGACTTCCTTACTTGGATACACCTTCTCAGCATCGACATCTATCTCTTCGTTGATGTCAAATGGGGGATATTCTTTCTCTTCTTCCATGAATGGATTTCCTATAGGTATGAGTCGATCACGGGGACACTCAAGAGATTCTAATTGCTAGGCTTCATCCAAGAATTCACCCTTGTATTCCTCTTGTAGTTCCTCTTGAATATCGGCTAAAACTGTCACCTGCAAATAATCACCAGCTTCAGCCTCAGCACACATCTCCGTGAGTTTGACGCTCATCCTGCTTACAGCCTCTGCATTCTCCTTTTGCTGAATTATCAATTTTGGCCACCGACTCCTTCATTGCTTCTGATTGCTCCAGGAGTTGCTTCATCATGTCCTCTATTTGAACTTGGCGTCCCAAGTCCTCATTTTCAACATGCCTATATTCAGCAAAAACAACAGAATGATCATAGCGGGGGCTTGGGGGAGGGGAATATGCCTTTGGACAATCACCCCAATGGCCATATTGACACCCACATATATTGCACGTGTTACAGTTTTGCCACAAGTGGGGTCCTTCGCAATTCATGCAAGATTAGCCGAAATATGCGTATCCACCATTTATATTCCAAGATGTCATGTCAATGAGGGTATCCAAAAGAGAGAAAAATTAAAATGAACAAAGAATTAAAACAAATTCTAAAACCAAGTTGTCAACACTTAAGAAAATAAAACAAAAATACAGTAAATTTACACTTATCACAATTTCACGAATTTGCCTAGCCTCCCCGGCAACGGCGCCAAAAACTTGTTCGGTGCTATTCCGATTGGTATTATATATTATAAACCGACGACACGCAAGTGCACGTGGTCAAACAAGTAATAAAGTGGCTAAGTAGCCAAGTATCGATCCAAGGAGGCTCAAGATATGTAAAGTTGCCTAGTTTACTATATTCCTATTTCACTTCTAATTATGCTAACAACAATGTAACCAACAGTTACTTGAGTTTTTGTTTCTAAACTATATATACTAAAATTAATAACAACTATTTACTGTGAATTCAGACAATGGATATGAACATGCCAACGTTAAGAGCAAGTAATGAACTTGATAATCATGATAATTTGGTTAATCTCTTCTTCATATTGCTAGCCAAGAACGTTCGCCTAGAAATTAAAACTTTCGTATTTAATTTCACTTTAGAATCATAAACCATCCGTCTACATTTCTGTTATCAAATGCAATTTATGACCTAGCACTACAATTCCGGTTCCTAAATTGACTAATACGGCTTTCAAGTATATTTCTATCAGGAAAGCACATCAAAACCCAATTTTCCCAAATCAAGTTAAGAACAATACCCTATTAATTCACAACTTTCCAATTTCTTGCTCTCTCGAGTGAAATTGGACTTTTTAGATGTACATTAATGTTGGCCAATCACTAATGCAGTAAGAACAAGAATTAATAGAACAACATGAAAGAAGAAGAAGAAAACCATATCATTTATAATCAAAATTCATTACACATGTTCAAAACCTCAGCAAGGAAGAGAATTAGCCACTCATTTGTGGATTGATCATCCTAAAATGAGTGTAAATCATACGTACAATTGATAGAAAGAAGAAAAGAAGAGAAGAAATCCCTTAGTTTTTTCGTTCCTCAACTGCTCCTAACCCACGTCCTTGCTCTCCACTTCTAAACTCAGTCTAAAAACTAAAAACTCCTTAAAATGAACCTAAGTGTGCTATTTATACTAGTGGGAAATTTTTCCCGAAATAACAAGCAACGTGTCACGGAGGCCAACGCGGAGCACTGCCTCCGTGACACGGCGTGGACGCGGACCTTCACTGGAATTTCAGGGTCCGGTAAATTAGCCTCAATGTGGCACGGAGGCCAACGCGGAGGCCTCTTTCCGTGCCACAGAGCTGACGCGAAGACACGCTGGAAATTGCCATTTTAATTCCTGTTCAGGCAGTGTCCTACCGCGATGGTAGCGTGGCACGGCTCCATCGCGGAGCCCCTATAAAATGTGCATTCCAAGGTCTTTTCCACGCTCGCATCCAAGTCCAACTCCGACATAGTTCCAACATGCATTTTAGCTCCTAAAAATCACATTTACCTGCAAAACAAATGCTAATCATGTTGGTTAGTATAAATTCACATTTTATTACCAATTACATGATATTATATACACATTGCAAAACAAACAAGGTAAAATTGATACGTTTGAGTATCACTTGGGCATATAAATCAGCCCAAGATCAGAATCCTAGGAGGACTAGAGAGTGATGAGTTCAACTATCAATTGAGAAGTTGATTTTATCTTGCACCTCATAAATTTGACATAAAACACAGAAAATTAGGGGAATAAAATTTGAAAAGAATTACTCAAATTTCTTTAGGGAATTCAAACTAGAAGAATCAGCTAAGTTGTAAATAATATTTGTAAAATACTGGAGGTGCGGTGTAGATGAAATACTAATTAGATTGGGATGGACCAGGTTAACTTCATATGTTCAACAAATGTAAATAATCTCAGGAAATAGGTAGCCTCAGCTTTCTAGCCTATTGCCTACCCTTAACTTGAATTTTCTCAAACTCTAGCTGCACGTTAACACATCCGAATTGATTTGGATCAGCAACTTCACTATTCCTAGATATTAGTTGCTAGTTAGGAAGAAGGAAGTAATTTCATCCATTACTAGCTTAATTTGACAACTTTACATCCATACCCACTACTAGATTCCCTTCCAATACTTAATTATTCTCTCCCGAGAACCAATTAAGCAAATATAGATAGACCCATATCATCATCAATGGATCTTCATTAATAGATTGAAAGAAATCTAATAGGTTTACACTCAATTGAACATTAAGAAGTTAACTCTAGCAATACCCAACCCAATTAAGTATTCATCATCACACACCTCTAGTTAATGATTTTTAGCTACTCATACTTACGAAATTCAAAAACACAATCATCAAAAGCATCATTGAATTTAATAAGAAGAGTAGATAAATCAAAAGTACAATTATCCTTCAACTACAGCTAAAACTAAATTATACTAAAGTAGAAAGGAGAACAGAGTATCTTTTACAACTTTCAATCAAAATCTCCTTTTCTCAGCTAAAAATGGTCTTCAGCTAAAAAGGAAAGATGATTTGATGTGTACTTGGCTTATCTCTCAATCTCTATATCTTATCCCTCTTTTTCTCTCCTTTCTGCAATGTACTTATTTTTCTATTTATATCCTGAAAAGTAGGGTACTTTTCCTTCCTTTTTCAGAAATGGACAATTTTACCCTTAATAGCATCGCTCTAGAACTAGCGAAGGAACCGGCTGTTCCTCGATGAAACCGTGAAGCACCAGTTGCTTGCTCTTCTTACTTCAGTCCTTATTAGTGAACTTCCACGGTTCACCCGGCGTTTCGTCGATGACAATCCGTGAACCGTCGAACCTTAAATGCCAATTTCAGATTGTTTTGAGCGTCCTTCGGTGATCGCACCGGCATTCCGCAGCAGGTGATTCGTGAACCTCCGGTGGCATTCCTCTTCCTAGGCAGTGACAATAGATATATCAAATTTACATAGATATAGGACTAAAATGATGATTTACCCCTATTAATGGCATCACCCAATCTATCATAGGGTAAAACACGATGTTTTAATCCGTCTGGGTTACTCAGACTTTACCCCATTTAAGCCCACACAAATATCATGACTACCCCATACCTCTTCCCCTACTTTCAGCAAACAAAGAATCAACCATGAAAATAATGGGAAAGAAGGGCATTAGCAAGGAGGGGAATGTATATTAAAGCCACGTGAATATGCAATCAAGGTTCCATTGATGAAAATATATAAAGAATCAGAGATACATTATCACACATAGGAGAGAAGTTTGTAGAGAATAACCTTTTGTGTCTTGATAATGCTCAACAATGTCACTCTTCAGACTTGTGTAGTGGAGAGGGAGAATGTGAGTGTAGTGAGAATTTGTGAAGAGAGGGAGGGGTTTTATAGGTGATCATGTGAGAGTGGGGGTAGTTGAGGAGAAAGTGGGAAACTAATGGTGAATTAATGTATTTATGGAAAGTGGAAAGGTGGGAAAGAAGGGAATGTAGGAAAGTGGAAAGGTGGGGTATTGGGAAGACAAAAAGGGTTGTGGGAAAATGGTAAAAGGGGAACCTAAGGGAATATTATTCAGATTAGGGATGCTCAAGCAGGTATTTGGGGTCAGGTGGGTCCATCTTTAAATTAGATTCTAAAATCAAACTCGTTCCTCGACCGACAATCGCCGATATGAGCCGACTCTCAGTCGCCTTACCTTTTTGTGCTTGAATTCATTCCAGTTCACTATTTGACAGCCGGCGATAGACCAATAGTTCGTGAGTGGAACCAGCGTCGGCCGATTGATTGCCGCTTGGGCACCCAATGCTTAGGTAATCTCTGAGGGACCGACTGTACGAGGTTCTAAATAGGCGTCCACCGGTTCGACCGCTGGTCGAACACTCATGTTCCCAACATTCTACTTTCATGTATAGGGGCGCGGCTATTTATGCAATTTTATCGGTGATTCGTCGATCTAGTGCATTGCCTGCCTTGTTTTCCTTTTGTTCTTTCTCTCCTTGCTTCCCACTTCAATGGTCCTACAAAAATCAAAAACAACAATGACATTAAATAAATCAAATAAAACACTTGGGTTGCCTTCCAACAAGCGCCTTAGTTAACGTCGTGGCACGACATAGCTCTCATTTAGCAATCTTCATTCGAAGGATCATCCTTTGGCTCAGACTTCTCTATCTCAACTTTGCTCTCCTCATTCCCTACATGCAACACTCCTATCACTTTGCATTCTTTGGGGTTTTCGCTGATGGACACACCTTGAAGGTTACTTCTTCACTTCCGACTCAGAACTTGAGCTCTCCTAGCTCCACATCATCCAAAGCTCTACCAATGGAGAGCAATGGTCTCCACAAAATGATTGGCACTTCAACATCAATTTCACAATCAAGTACTACGAAGCCAGCTGGTAAAATGAATTTATCCACCCTCACCAATACGTCTTCTAATACACCCACATGCTTCTTTATGGAATGATCCACCATTAGCAACCTCTTTGATGTGGGTTTGGTTCTTCTAAGTCCCAGCTTCTTGAAAATGATGAGGGGCATTAGATTTATGCTTGCGCCGAGATCGCAGAGACTCTCTTAAACATACATATCCCAATTTTACAAGGGATTGTGAAAGCTTCTTGGTCTTTCTACTTAGGGGCAAGATTGCTCATCATCAATGCACTATTCCCGCTTCCTACATCAACCACCTTCTTCTTTTTCAGCAACTCCTTCATGAATTTGGCATATACAGGCATTTGAAGAAGGGCATCCACCAATGGTATATCAATAGACAATTTGCTAAACATGTCAATAAATTTGTTGAACTTATCGTCCTTCTTTTTTTAGCCAACCATTTTGGATAAGGGGGTGGAGCTCTTGTTTCAACCTTGTCATCATTTGAGGCCTTCATGACCACCTCATCTTTATCAACGTGCGGGGGAACTTCATCATCCTTTGCCTCACCTTCATCTTCTCTCTTTTCACCACTTCTCGGTGTCTTTGACATCTCGTCAACTTCATTTTCCTCATTTGATTTGGGAGAACTAACCTTTTTGGGCTTCACTCTCGCATCTCCAACCAATTTACCACTCCGAGTAACAATAGCCATTCATTGACTATCTTTCTTCGGGTTCAACATTGTATTACTTGGGAGCATTCCCTTCATTCAGGGATTCATTTGAGTGGATCAAATGCTTTGTGGAGGCTGAATGAGAGCTCACCAACTGTGCAAGGTTAGACACCTCCCCTTTGAATTCCTTGACCCTGCTATCGGTTAATTCTACTTTCTTGAGGACTCTTGCTAATATCTCTTCATTTTTGGGGCTACCTGCATTGCTCACACCGTGTTGGCTTTGGGCGTTTTCAGCTTTTGGCAGGGGAACATATGGGTTTGAACTTTGGTGGTAAGGTCTCCCTCTCTATTTTTCTCTCTATTTCCCCATCTTTCATTTCTTTTGGGTCATCCCTGTGCATCACGGTTTCTCCAGCCTTGGTTCTCTTTCCTTGGGCACTACGAACCTTGAGTAGTCCCTTGAAACCCAGGTTGAGGACCCCCCATATGATTTCCCATGTATTGGCATTCCTCATGGTACCTCGGTGGCGACGATTCTCCTTCAAATTGCAATGGACCTTGCATACCTTCAACATTCACCACCTTTGTCCCTGCCCCCATCACATGTTTGGTCATTAGTTCTAGTTGTGTCATCATTTTAGCATGATTTTTACCTCGCTCTTCATCTCTTTTCCGCAACTCAGCCACCAATGCACTAGATATAATGTCATGTGTAGATACATTTGTCTCTCTTGTATGCCAAGCCCTATTATTTTTGTCATTTTGTCCAAAAGGGCTTTAGCTAACCCATATGTTTGATCCATGATAGGCCCTCTGACTAAATTATTGGCTACGTATTTATTGATGGAGTCGAGGGCTCAGTAAAAACTTTTGAGAAGCACTCCATTAGGAAGGCCATGGTTGGGACAAAGAGAAACCTTCTTTTTGAACCGTAGCCATGCTTCATGCAATGGCTCTCTTGGCTCTTGCCTGAAATTTGTAATGACATCCCTCAGCTGCAACATTTTCGACGGAGAAAAGAAACGATCCAAAAAGGCTTCGATTAATTCTTGCGAAGATGTAATATAACCAGGAGTCAGTTCTTCCAACCACAACGTTGCCTCTCCTGTTAGGGAAAATGGGAAGAGCCTTAGCCTGATAGAATCTTGACTTATGTTTGTGATGTTGAATGGCTGACATATCTCCAATAAATTTCTCAAGTGACAATTTGTGTCCTCACATGGTTTTCCCCCAAATAGTCCTTTCATTTGCAGCGAAAGTAGCATTGTACTTGTGACTGCATTCCTTACCGTAGGCGGTAAACGAATGGCTCCCGCCACTTCGAGTATCACCGGGTTATCTTCTTCATGCTCCATATTTCCCTCCAATGAGCTATCTCCTTCTTGTGAATGATGACTCATATGACTTTATCCTAACAAGAACAACAAACTTTATGTCAACACCTATGATGCAAGACTAGTTCAAGTTAACAATCAACACAAGGGTACCAAGCGCTAGTACCCAGCAACGGCGCCATTTTTGATAACGTCAAAAATATACTCTTCATAGAAAGAGCATAAATGGTTTTTGTATCAAAAAAAATATCCTGACTGGTGTTAGGGTCGAATCCCATAGGTACTAATTAATGATACGCACGAGTGTCGCTTGAGAAATTTAATTTAGCTTGCACCACTTGAGAATAACATGAAAAATAAACATGTTGGGGGATATTGAAATTTACAATAGAATATAACTTCTAATTTGGATAACTTCGATAGCAAAATTACCAAGGTTGTTGACAAGAATGTGAAAGACTAGAGGTTTGGTGTAGATGATATGCTAACTAAATAGGGTCATGCTAGGTCATCTTATAAGTTCAATTTATGTAAATAATCTCGAGAAAGTGGGCATTTAATGCTTTTCAGCCTCATAAATACCTCTTGTTAGAGTTCTTTCAAACCCCTAGACACCATTAAATCAACCCTGTCAAATTTGGATTAATAGCTGCAGTACTTTCTAGCTATTAGCTATTAATTAGGAATAAGAATGTAATTTTGGCTATTTACAGCCCAATTTCACAACCTCTCATCCATGTCCACCATTAAATTCTCTCCCAATACTCAATTCTTCTCTTGCAAGAAAAAATCAAGAACAGTTAGACCCACATCAACAATAATGAATCTTCAATTATAGATGGGAAAGAATCTAACAGATTTGTACTAATTAAATAATATTGAGATCACTCTAGCAATACCCACTATGATTAAGCTTTCATTACCACACACCTCTAGTTAATGATTTAGCTACTCATAGTTAAAAAATTCAAAAGCACATTTAACAATAAACTCATTGAATTGAATAATAGGAGTAGCAAAATCAGATTCAACAAAAAGTCTTCAACAATGACAGTACCTTGCTATGGAGGAAGAAGAAGAAGAAGAAGAAGAAAAAAAGAAAACAATTCTTTTTAATTTCCACCAATCAAATTCTTACTTTCTTCTCTACCAAGATAATGTTTTAAAAGCTAAAAATTGAGATCTCATGAGTACAGAGTAGTTCTCTCTAGAATATATCCAAAAATAGGGTATCCATCTATCTCTTTTTTCATGCTGGGCATTTTTACCGCTGATCAGTGTTCTGGCACTTGCGAGAGTACCAGCGGTTTATCGGTTACATTCCGGGAACCGCCGGCTCTAATTACTTTCGCATCTAATGAGTTCTAGTAGCCTTTGGTGATTCCTTCGGCGTTTCACTGGTATCCACCCTCGTGCACCGATTCTTTTCTTTTTTATCCATAATTTTTAGGTGTCATTCGGTGAAAGGAGCAGTGAGTCACCAGTTGAAGTCCGCGTTCGCCGATTGATATCATTCCCAGAGCCAGTTTTCATCAGCTCTTGGCCGGTGTTTGGTCGGCGTTTCACCGGTCTTCTCTGGTGAAATGCTGGTTTTCACTTGAATCCCTTCTTTTTTCTCCCTTTCTTTCTCTTTTCTCCAAATTAGATATCTGCACACAAAAAGGAAAAAAGGGCATAAAATCCATCTAAAAGGCTTGAAAACTAGACTAAAGTTGGTAAACTAGTTCATGGTTAAGAGCCTAATGATTTGGTAAATTACCAACTTCCTCAGAGAGCAATACCCTGTTCATACATCTCCTGGGCTCCTGGCACTCTCCACCGGATAGTGCGGTTCTCCCTAGGCGGAGTATGCTCCTGCTCAGGGTTTGGTGCCTCCTCCTCTAATCCAGTACGCTGCTTGCATCTCCGGATTAGGTCTCCTCGAACCCCTCTTCTTCATTAGAGCCGCTTCTTGACTCCTAAGCTCTTTCCTCACCTCTCTCCTCAGACTAGGGAGCACCAGTAGATGTGGTAGTCGCCGCCACGGCTTAGGCTTTGGCCTTCGGCCCAGTGGTTCAGGTTCCATTAGTGTCCGAAGTGTCAACCCTGTACTCCTCTACTGAACCAGTAGGGGAGCTGCCCACATGATCAGATTCGGAGGTTTCATCAAGTAATGTCCTCCGTGTAGTTGCCTTTGATGCTTTGCGCTTCATCGTCATTGTACTTGTGGAAAAAAGGGTTAGAATTCCATATCTGAGAAAAAGTAAACAAGAATAAATTCCTCTGTAGTTTATCATGGGTCAACAGTATAGGTCGTACCTTGGAGGTATGATTCATACTGAGACCCGTAATATCTCAGGTCAGTTCCACGCCTCTGAGGTACGACTCATTCCATGAAGGTACGGTCCATACCATGAGTCGTATGAGGATGCCCCTATACAACAATTTTTATGTATATTTCCATGACTCGTGGTACAACCTGTAAGTTGACTCCACGAGTCGTAGGAAGGACAGTACTGTCACCTGTGGATTTGAACCTTTTCAGATTCTTGATACGACTACTAGGTACGACTCATAGCCGTAAAACACGAGTCATACTAGGATTCGTACCTTGTGATTTTTTCAAATTTCGCTTGGGACAATCCCAAACAACAAGGTAATCTACTAATCTTTTGTTCAAGCCTAGGCTGGTTTATGGGTTGTCTTTTCTTTGGTTTGAAAAGAGGCATCATTGCGTAAGAGCCATCTACAAGTCATAGTATGAAACCACGAGTCGTAGGAAGGCTTGTGAAGCCTGTCGCTGCCTCAATATTGTTTCAATTTGCGAGGGGTCTTAATTTAAATTTGGGTACTTAGAATTTCCGAAGTCTAGGCATGCATTAAACCATTTTAACCACTATTCATTCCTCCTTTTTTTTATCACGACATGTAACTCAATTTTTAACAGTCCAATGCAAACTTTAATCAAGTTCGAGATTCAACCCAGTCGCACACAACTCAGTTACCTCCCTGGTTATTGTCCTTTTCCAAATTTTGTTTCAAGCAATGGCAGGACTCTCAGGGGGTTTACAAAATTTTTATCAAGCATACAAGTAATATCTATCAATTTTGAAGGAATACACTTACTTGAATGTTGACACTTCACTCGTGAATCAAGACTAAGGTTTGTGTTGTGATTTTCGATGTAATTTCTGAGCTAGAACTTGTTCAATGCTTCTTGGTGATGAGTTATGGGTTTGAGGGAGTCATGATTTTAGGTTTAGTGAGTTTCGGGAAGTAGTACATTTCGTTTAGGCTTATATATGTCTTAGGGCCGATTTAAAATTTTGGGCCGAATTGGGTAGATTTAATTTTTTTGACCCGTCACGACTCGTACCACGAGTCGTAGGGAGATCCTACAACTCGTCCCTTAGACCCGTACTTAGAGAAATTTAGGACTTACTTGTGGACCTACGAGCACATATTACGATTCTTACAACAGGGGTACGATTCGTACTATGACTCATAGGTCTTTTCTTTTCAGTGTAGTCCATGCCTTGCATAGTTCATAGACGCAGTGAGTATTATGACCCGTACAATGAAGTTATGAGTCGCAGGACTAACTGTACCCTGGACTCATGCACTGAAGTATATCCCTAATTCTCACCATGACTCATGCTACAACTCGTAAAACCCTCTCATGACTTGTACTAAGAACCGTAGCACCTGCCTATTCAGTAATTTTTCAGCCACCTATTTTTGTCTCCCCTACACACGAAACACACATTAGTAAATTAACTTGGGTTGCCTTCCAAAAATCGCTAGATTTAACATCGTGGCAATATGGAAGTGGCTTGGTTACTCAGAATTCACCAAACCACCACTTGGGTTTCCTCCCAAGAAGGCCTGATTTAACATCGCGGAACGACGCAAGTTTCTTTACTACTCAAACTTCATCAAGGAACTCGAATTCATCTTCTATTGCTGAGACCACTCTGTATTCTTTCGGTTGCTTCATTGACCGGCAAACATTGAAAGTGACCTTTTCTTTGTTGAGTCTGAATTTCAACTGGCCAGCCTCCACATCTACTAAGTCCCTCCCAATGACAAGGAATGGTCTCCCTAAAATGATGGGGACCTCGACATCAACCTCGCAATCCAGGATCACGAACTCCAATGGGAATTTAAATCTATCAACTTTTACAAGCACATCGAATAGGATCCCCACAGGCTTTTTCACAGTTCTATCAGCCATCAGCTGCCGCATGGTAGTCGGTATGGGGGCTCCTAAGCACAGTAGATTAAACACAAGAAATAGCATCAGATTGATGCTTACTCTAAAATCACAAAGTGCCCTTGCAAACTCAACATTGCCAATTGTGCATGGAATAGTGAATCCACCTGGATCATCCTTCTTCTGAGCTAGGACACGTGAAGCTATAGCACTGCAATGGTGAACATTATCAACGGGCTTATAGCTCACAGACCTCTTCTTCGTCACAAGGTCCTTCATGAACTTGGCATATCCTGGCATCTGTTCCGGTGCCTCGACCAATGGTATTTTTACATATAACTATTTAAGAATTGAAAAGAACTGCTGAAACTACAATTCTCTAGCTTCTTCTTCATTCTTTGGGGAAACGGTGGCGGTGATCATGGAATAGCCTTGTAAGTTTGTGTGGCTCCTTGTTCAGGCTCAATCCCATTTTCAACATTTGAGGCCTCGGTCAACTCAACATCCTTATTATGTTCCTTCTCAACAACATCATCTTCTTCTTTGATTACGCTTTCTTTCTTCCTTTCAACTACAACTGGTAGAGGGGGGTCAACACTAGTCTTTCCACTCATAGTCATCACAGCCATACAATGACCATCATTCTTTGGATTTTGGAATGTGCTTCTAGGTAGTGTACCCTACTGCCTAGGGTTATTATATGCTGACAGTTGCCTTAGTTTTTGTTCGATCTGCTTGATAGCCGTCGTATGTGACTCCACTCTCTGACCCATGCTTGATATATCGCTACAAATGTCTTTCAACTGATCATCTGTGGACCTCAGCTTCTTTAGCATCTCAGCATCATGCTCTCTAATTTGGACTGTCAAGCCTCCCCCTCACGTGCATTAGGAGGCATGTACAATCCAGCTCGGTCGTTGCGGTAACTATCATTCCTTCTCCATTCTCCCTCTAGCTCATGACCTCGGCGTCTATCTCTGTACCCATTTTGTTTATTATTGTATTTATATTGGTTCCGACATTGGTTTCCAGAACCTTGATGCCAAGGGTCTTGTCCAGACCCTTGGGCATTGCCTCGAAAACTCGCCACCTGGTTTTCCAAGAAGTTTGCCTCCTCCTCAGAATCTGAGTGGTCTAGCCCTGATTCCTGTCCTCGTATCACAACTACGTTCACCTTTATGGGTCTAGCTCCTATGATGTGCTTAGTAAGAAAATCCAATGATGTGTGTATATGAGCTAATTCCTGGTTGCGCTCTTCTTCTTTCTTATGTTGGTCTGTAGTCAAACCAACAACATATGTACCGGCCGCTGCGTCTGCTTCTCGGGTGTGCGATGCTCTGTTTGTTTTTGTCACCCTGTCAAGAATAGTAGCGTCTTGCTCCCATGTGTGACTCATCAATGCTCCTCCCGCCACTGTGTCCGCTACTGTTTTTGTACTATTCTTCAACAATCTATAGAAAATCACCAATAGACTGTCATCAAGGATTTTGTGGTTCAAGCACTTGGAAAACTTTTTTTTGAACCTCAACCGAGTATCATGAAGTGCCTCAGTCTTCAATTGTTGGAAATTGTAGATCTCATCCTTAAGTTGCAGCATCCTGGAGGGTGGAAAGAATCTCTCTAAGAATGCATACTTGAGCTCCCTCCAGTTGGTAATGGAGTCGTTGGGCAACTCCGATAACCATAATGTGTCTTTCCTAGACAAAG
Source organism: Datura wrightii (assembly GCA_035772735.1). Taxonomy (NCBI): domain Eukaryota; kingdom Viridiplantae; phylum Streptophyta; class Magnoliopsida; order Solanales; family Solanaceae; genus Datura; species Datura wrightii. Next base: position 12,716,696 of record JASDFA010000003.1, read on the forward strand.
AGAAGGGGAAGAGTCTTAGCCTTATAGAATCTTGGGTAACTCCGGGCAACCTGTATGCCAAGTGATCTTGGGCAGAATTATATGCCCAAGTGATACTCAAATGCTTCATTTCATCTTGTTTATACATTGATAATTGTACATTCTCATGTGATTTGTAGTTAAAGTGTGAATTTATACTAACCAACATGATTAGTGTTGTTTTGCAGGAAAAAGGGAATTTTAGGAAGCTAAGATGCATGTTGGGAGAAATCGGGAATAGTATCGGAAGCGAGCAGTGGTAAAGGACCAGGTTATGCAGCAAATTAAGGGGCTCCGTGATGGAGCCGTGTCACGCTGCCATCGCGGATGCATTCTGCCTCGGATGATAAAAATAGGCCAAGTTCTAGTGAAGGTCCATGAGGGGCCGTGGCACGTTGGCCAAGCCCCGCGTTGCACGCAGGGGCACGTTGGGCATAATTACCCGGAGGACCGGATTCCAGTGAGGGTCCGCGTTTGTGGCGTGTCACGGAGCAGTGCTCCGCGTTACCCTCCATGACACGTTGCTTGTTATTCTGGGAAAATTCCCATTAGTATAAATAGCACTCTTAGGTTTATTTTTAATTATTCTGACTTGGTTGAGCAAGAACGTGGGTTACAGGCAGTTGAGGGGACAAAATTCTTAGGGTTCTTCTCTATCTCTTTCTTCTTTATTTCAATTGTTTGTATGATTAACACTCATTTGATGATGTTTAATCTTCAAATGAGTGGCTAAATTCACTTCTTGCTGAGGTTAAGAACATTTGTAGTGGAATGTAGTTATTGATCATCTTGGTTTTTCATCTTTTCTTCCATGGTTGTTCTATTAATTCTTGTTCTTACTGCATTAATGTTTGGCCAATATTAATGTATATTTAAAAAATCTGGTTTGCGCTCGAAAGAGAAAGAAATTGGAAAGTATTGAATTAATAGGATATGATCTCTTCTTGGTTTGGGAAAATTGAGAATTGATTTACCTTCAGAATAGAAATATATCTGAAAGTCGTATTAGTCAATTAAGGAATCAGTTTTGTATGGCTAGAACATGAATTTCTTCTTATCACAGAAATGTAGGTGGAAGGTTCATGATTCTTAAGTTGGGTTAAATATGAGAGTTTTAATCCATAGACAATAATTCTTAACTAGCAACCGAAGGAAAGATTAACCACTTTGTATCAATAGATTGCTTCCCTATATGTTTGTTTTAGCCTCACCATGCTCATTACTATAGTTCAGACTCAAATTGTACATCTGCCTTAGATTAGTATAAATTAGGAAACAAACTCCCAAACTCTTGTGGAAACTGTTGTCTGCATTATTAGAGTTAGAGTTTATTAACGCTTAATTCGATTATTACCTTGGTCCAGTCCCTGTGGGATCGATACTTGGCTTACTTTAGCCATTTTACTACTTATTCGACCACGTGCACTTGCGTGTAGTTGTGAAAAACACCGAACAAGTTTTTGGCGCCGTTGCCGTGGACTGGCAATTGGTAAAATTGTTTTCTTAAGTGTGAGTTTACGATTTCTTATTAGTGTTGACAACTTGGTCTTAGCTTGTCTTTTGCAGATATTGAATTCTGTTGAACACTGGCAAGGGACAAGGAGCTGGTGTATTCACACTTAGAGCCGGAAAGACAATTCCATCGTCAAAGGAGAGAAGCTCTAGAGAGAAAGTTGCAGTTGCTCAGACAGACAATCTTGGAGCAACAACAGAATCCACCCATTGTAAGGGCAGTGTTAGTGCCCGAAGAAATGGCAGCTAGGCCGGTTCGCGATGTGGCAATCCCACATGCTAACAATGTTACATCGAGCATTCGCAAACCTGAGCCAGGAGGGAGGTTCGAGCTTAAACAAAATATGGTGTAATTGTTGCACACCAGCGGGCAATCCACAGATCTCCCTCACGAGGATCCACAACAACATCTCCAAAACTTTTTGGAGATAAGTGACACTTACATCCCCGCTAGAGTGTCACCCGATTATGTCAGGCTTACATTGTTCCCATTTTCACTTTTGGGAGAAGCAAAGAGATGGCTGAAAGCTTAGCCACCTAATTCCATCACTACTTGGGATGATCTTGCAAGGAAATTCTTGATACGGTTCTTTCCATCCGGTAAAACAGCAAGACTTAGAAGTCAAATTCTAAGTTTTAAACAGAGAGGGAGAGAATCTGTATCAAGCCTGGGAAAGATTCAAATCTATGTTGCGGGATTGTCCTCATCATCACCAATCCAATGATGTGTTGGTGCATACTTTCATAGAGGGTTTGGAACCCCACACAAAAATATTACTAGACTCAGCAGCTGGGGGACAAGCATTATAAAACACTTATGAAGAGCTGTATATTTTGTTGAACCGTATTTCGCAAGGAAATCCAGAGTGGAATGCGGACTCTTCTAGAGGAGGAACAAGGAAAGCGGCAGCAGTCTTGGAAGTGGATGGTTTTATAGCTATCGCTGCACAGACAGCTGCATTACAGAGTTAACTCAATACCCACTTCAGCAATATGAGCATGAATCATTCTCAAGCCCCAGTGAATGTAGTGCAGCAGATTTGGTGTGAAGTGTGTGGCAGTAATGAACACTCAGCTTAGTGTTGTGGTCCGAATCTTGATTCAGTAAACTTTGTTGGTAATGTACCTAGAAATAATCACCAACTATATGGAAACAACTACAACTCTAATTGGAGAAGTCACCCGAATTTCTCTTGGGGTAGTAACAGCCATCAAGGGCAGAGTTCGAGTCAGGGAGCACAGAAAAATCAAGGAGGGAAGCAGCACTATCAGTCTCAATACAGAAGCAACAATGCACCTCCTCCACCACCATCACCCAGTATCGAGGAAATGTTCAAAATGATGATAGCTAACAAAGCTGAATTGCAGGCTGACTATGTGAAATTGGCAGCCGATGTAAAGAACAATCAGTTAGCTACAAAGACATTGGAGTATCAGTTTGGGCAACTAGCTGGAGCTCATAACACCAGGCCGAGAGGAGGATTTCCAAGTGACACTGACCCCAACCCCAAGCAAGTGAATGCAGTGACCACATGGAGTGGTTTGCAACTCAAGGAGGTGGAACCAGAAAGACCACCACAGCAGTCGGGAGCATTGGAGAAGGAGAGGGAACACAATGTTGATAGGGGGAAGGAGAAGGAAGCTGAACCAGAAAGACCACCACCCCCGTTCCCTCAAAGACTAAGGAAACACAAGGAGGAAGCATGTTTGAAAAAGTTCATGGAGGTGCTTAAACAGGTACACATTAATTTACCTCTTGTTGATGTTTTGCAGGGAGTGCCGAAGTACGTAAAATATATCAAGCACATCGTGGCGAACAAAAGCAGGTTGACGGAGTACGCTACGGTGGCACTTACGGAGGAGTGCACTTCCCGGATACAAAATCGGTTTCCCACAAAGATCAAAGACCCTGGGAGCTTTACAATTCAACTTACAATCGGGCAGAGTATTTGAGATCGTGGATTATGTGATTTGGGAGTGAGGATTAACTTGATGCCGACATCGGTATTCAAGAAATTGGGGCTAGACAGGCCTAGACAGACAACAGTGATGTTGCAACTAGCGGATCGTTCTTTGGCCAGACCGGATGGCATTGTGGAGGATGTGTTGGTACAAGTGGGCTCCCTTATCTTCCCGGTTGACTTCATTGTGCTGGATTTTGAGCCGGATGCGGAAATCCTATTTATTTTGGGACGTCCTTTCTTAGCAACCGGGAAAGCACTGATTGATGTAGTTGCAGGGCAGCTAACCATGTGGGTAAATGATAAGGTGGAGGTATTTGATGTATTTAAGGCCATGAAGCTGCCGGCTATACATGAGGAGCTTTAAGAAATCAGTTTGCTTGATCAAGTAGAAATTCGTCAGATTGTTGAATCTCAAGACCCATTGGTAAGAGTGTTGATGAACTCCGATCCTTTCGGAGATAGAGATGCTTATGAGGTGGTACAAAGGATGAATGAGCCACAAAGGCATCCCAGGAAGCAGGAATTTCAGTCTCTAATGAGGTCTCTGGAACCATTGCCGAAACCATCTATTGAGGAAGCACCAAAGCTGGAATTGAAAGAATTACCTCCCCATTTAAAATATGTCTTCTTGGGGGAAGATGATAGTTTGCCAGTCATCATCTCCGCAGAATTGACTAAGGCACAGGAAAAGGAAGCATTAGGTGTCCTCAGAAAAAGGAAGAAAGCAATGGGCTGGCAAATGTCAGATATTCAGGGTATCAATCCAGCTTTTTGCACACACAGAATTTTCATGGACACAGGAGCAAAGCCAACTGTTCAGCCTCAGTGAAGGTTGAATCCGACAATGAAGGATGTGGTTAGGAAAGAAATAATTAAGTGGCTTGATGCAGGTGTGGTCTATCCTATCTCGGACAGCGAATGGGTCAGCCCTGTTCAGTGCGTTCCAAAGAAAGGAGGGACGACCGTGGTCACCAATGAGAAAAATGAGTTGATCCCTACACGAACCATCACAGGCTGGCGAATTTGCATGGACTATATAAAGCTTAATGACGCCACAAGAAAAGACCACTATCCTATCCCGTTCACTGATCAGATACTGGACAGGTTGGCTGGACAAGAATATTATTGTTTCCTTGATGGGTACTCTAGCTATAACCAAATAGCTATAGCATCGGAGGATCAGGAGAAGACTACTTTCACCTTTCCTTATGCGACATATGCTTTTAGGTGGATGCCATTTGGGTTATGCAATGCACCTGCCACATTCCAGAGATGCATGATGTCTATCTTCCACGACATGGTGGAGGATTTCGTTGAGGTATTTATGGATGATTTTTCTGTTTTTGGTAATTCGTTTGCTACTTGTTTGCAAAACCTTGACAGGGTGCTAGCTCGCTGTGAAGAATCCAACCTTGTACTCAGCTGGGAGAAATGCCATTTCTTAGTCAAGGAGGGTATCGTCCTTGGTCATAAAGTGTCTTGCAAGGGGTTGGAGCTTGATCGTGCTAAGGTCGAAGTTATTGAGAAGCTACCACCACCTGTGTCGGTGATGGGTGTTCGCAGTTTTTTTGGGCATGCAGGGTTCTACAGACGGTTCATCAAAAACATCTCCAAAATTTCTAGACCATTATGCAGATTGCTAGAAAAAGAGGTGAAGTTCGAGTTGGATGATGAGTGTGTCAAAGCATTCGAGGAGTTGAAGAAGAAATTGATAGAAGCACCTATCCTTATTTCTCCGGGATTGGGAACAACCATTTGAACTAATGTGTGATGCAAGCGATGTGGCTGTGGGAGCTGTATTGGGGCAACAGAGAAATAGAATCTTTCATTCTATTAATTATGCAAGCAAAACACTGAACACTGCCCAAAATAATTATACAGTCACAGAGAAGGAGATGCTAGCATTGGTGTTTGCATTCGATAAATTCAGGTCCTATTTGGTGGGTTCGAGAGTGTATACCGATCATGCAGCAATTCGGTATCTGTTTAACAAGAAGGATGCAAAGCCCAGGTTGATCAGATGGATTCTTTTGTTGCAAGAGTTCGATCTAGAAATTAAGGACAAAAAAGGGAGCGAAACTCAGGTTGCAGATCACCTACCGCGATTGGAAAGCTGGTCGCATGTGAAGGAAGATGATAACATCAAAGAGGAGTTCCCGGATGAGCAGCTCTTGGCAATAGGGGAAGCTGAGGTTCCCTGGTATGCAGACATAGTGAACTTGCTAGTGGGTGGAGTCTATCCACCGGAGGCTACGACTCAGCAGAGAAAAAAATTGAGGCATGATTGCCGGCATTTTATTTGGGATGAGCCATACTTGTTTAAACAGGTACCGAACCATGTGATGAGAAGATGCATCCCGGAGAGCCAGATTGCAGAGGTTTTGAGGAGTTGTCACTCTTCATTGTATGGAGGGCACCATAGAGGCGAGAGGACAGTGCACAAGGTCCTACAGTCAGGTTTGTTTTGGCCTACACTGTTCAGAGACTCTATGGCATATGTCAAAATGTGCGATAGATGTCAGCGGACAGGCACAATTGGCAGGAGGCAAGAGATGCCGCTGCAGAATGTACTGGAAGTGGAGACCTTTGATGTATGGGGCATAGATTTCATGGGCCCGTTCCCACCGTCATTTGGTAATCGTTACATCTTAGTGGCTGTTGATTATGTGTCAAAGTGGGTTGAAGCAATAGCTTGCCCCAAGAATGACAACAAGGTGGTAACAAAATTTGTGAAAACACATTCTCACCAGGTTCGGGACACCCTGAGCCATTATCAGTGATGGAGGGGCCCATTTTGTAAATTCAAGTTTCAAGAAGCTACTAGCTAAGTATGGGGTGTGCTACAAGGTGGCAACAACATATCACTCCCAAACTAGTGGGCAAGTGGAGGTGTCAAATAGAGAAGTGAAGCAGATTCTCCAGAAAACAGTGAATGCACAATGTAATGATTGGTCAAGAAAACTCGATGATGCGTTTTGGGCCTACAGAACTGCTTACAAGACACCAATTGGAACTTCTCCATACTGATTGGTCTATGGTAAAGCGTGTCATCTGCCAGTGGAGCCAGAGCATCGAGCTTTCTGGATCGTGTGGAAACTGAATATGGACTTAGAGCTAGCGGGCAAGAAGAGGTTGATGCAACTCAGCAAACTTGAAGAGTTTCGTTGGCATGCTTATGAGAGTGCCAAGTACTACAAAGAAAAAACAAAGAGGTGGCATGACAAGCATGTGGTGCATCGAATTTTTGAGCCGGGGTAGAAAGTGTTGCTCTTCAACTCAAGATTGAAGCTATTTCCAGGGAAGCTGCGGTCCAAATGGTAAGGGCCATTTGAGGTAGTGAGAATGACTCCGCACGGGGCAGTAGAATTGTGGCAAAAAGATCAAAGTGCCACGTTCTTAGTCAATGGGCAGCGATGTAAGCATTACTGGGGTGAGGATGGTAGTCGAGAGAAGACATCCGTCACCCTAGAGGATGACTAAGATTCAATGATGTCGAGCCGCAACGGTAAACCAGGCGCTGCACAGGAGGCAACCCATGAAATTGTTGTAATAATTAAGTAGAATTAGTAGAAAAGAAAAAAGAAAAAAAATATAGAAAAATAAAAAAATTAAAACAAAAATTGTGTTTTATGTTGAAATCTATGAATTCTAACCAATTTATTGTTGTAAGATGAATTTTAGGTTGAACAGAGGGAAAAATGCAAAGGATCGCAAAGGAAAAATCGAGGTGATTAAAATAATAAAAAGTGGCAAAACAGTGAGCCTACGCGATGGCTCCGTGTCATGGAGGAGGGCCTCCGCGTTACCGTCCGTGACACGTTAAAGGTGTTTTGGAATTTTTTTACAAATTCCAGAATTTACCCTCCGTGACACGTTGAAGTGCTATTCACGACGGGTCACACCGGGTCGCCGGGTGACCCGCGCAAAAAACCTTCTTTTTAACCCCGAAAACACCCAATTTTTCCCATTTTTCACTCCCCTCCGCGACAAACACCCCAAAATCCCCCCTCCCCCAACGTGACACGGACCTAGGATCAAAGTTTCTTCAACTTTTCTTCAAGTTCAATGAATTAAAGGTACGTTCTTGAACTTAACCTCAATTTTGGCTGAAATTTTCAATTTTTGAGCATGTGAGGTAACTAAAGCTTGCCCTAAGTGTAAATTGAGCATGAATTCATTTATGTTATTGTTGATTGATGTTCGTAGTATCGTTATGATTGTATGAACTCGATAAATACATGTTTGATTGAATTTGTGCGAAATTGATAGCTAGAGTTGGAATTTGAATAGGAAGAAGCTAAATTTGGTTGAAAATTTAAAAATGATTGGGTTGTTCATGTTGGGTGATGTAAATGATGTTGTGAATATGGATGAATATACTAAGTAAACGATGGATTTTTGGGGAAATGAAATTGTTGAATTGCATAGGTTGTGTTAAGAGAAGTTTTTTGTTTTTGCTAAGTGCGATGTGATGAAATGGTATCGATGGTGGTATTTGGATTAGCCGTACGAAGTCTGAGTAGTACATAGAATTTAGTCCATCGAATTCTTTGAATGCAAGAGGCATGCTGTTGTTTTTTCTTGTAAATTGGAAAGAGAGAGTTGTCTTGCCGTAATGTCGTGATTGTGGCTAAAGACTAAGTGTGGGGTGGCCTAGCTTAACCTAACCTTAGTCGAAGCTAATTTTAATTTAAATAACATTGGGACTGTCTGTTTGATTTGATAGGAACAATGGCAAGCAGGCAAGACAAAGGAAAAGGCACATCTACATCGGGCGCCGGAAGGAAAAGAATGAGACTGGGAACAGCAGTCCCAGCAGCACCAGCGGTTCCGCGTGGCCAACGCCATCAATACGGAACCTGATGGGTGACAGAGGAAGGGAAGAAATGGTACACAAAGCATAAGGAAAGCAAATACTTCCCCGAGGAGCATATTGCAAGGGAGCCGTTGGCACAGGAGTTCCCTAGAATTGTACACCAGATTGATGCTGCTGGGCTGAACTTCATTTTTGAAGAGCCCAAGGAGTGCAATCTCCACCTGATTTGAGAATTCTACGCCAACTGGAACCCGACACTCCGAAGTCACACTGTCAAAATAAGGGGGCAGGTAGTCACTTTTGAGCCCCATCACCTTAATGCCATCTTGGGGGCGAGGGACACAGACGCCCATGTACTCCGGCAGCTGAACATCACTCCACCATATGTGGACATCAGACGCACTCTGTGTGGAGCCCGTTCTACAGCACGGTGGAGCAGGCATAAGGAGAGGGGCTACCATCAGACGCTGCCCTATTCTCAAATGAACAGGGAAGCCAGAATTTGGCTTAAGATCGTGTGTTCCTGCCTGATCCTGGGGGTGCACATGACAGATGTCACCTGGGATCGTGTGTTCTTGGTATATGCCCTGATGAAAGGGCTGGAGATTAATGTTGGGGCGGTGATCATCTCCGCTATGAAGAGAGCCCGTTTGCATCAAGGGCATAGGTACGGGTTTGGTGGCTTGCTGAACACTTTCCTGAGGGGCCTAGATGTTGAGGAGGAGGCCCTTTACTACATCCCACAGATGGAGAGGCGTTCCTTGGACGTCACCAAAACTAAGGCACCCGACACCACTCACGGGCCAGTTCTCACATTAGCCAAGCGACATGCTCGGGATGATCAGTATATGGATCGCAAGTTCGGGATACAGATTCTACAGTTGAACATAGTTGGGAGGCCAGCAACAGAAGATGAGCTGTGTCAGCTAGAGTTGGACTACCCCTTCGGCGAAAATGCCAGGGCTCTATGCCGAGTGGGGCCAGCTTTTGTGGAGCCCATTGATGATGATGTCCCCACAAACGAGGAGACACGCCGCGATGACTCAGATGTTGAGTCAGATGAGAATAGCGGGGGTGATTCGAATATAGGGGACGAGGAAACCGCACCTAACGAAGAAGTGGAATACTTCAGTTGATCAGGGAGTTTCACCACCTACTCTTGTGCTATGCTGAATTTTGCGAACACTGGGGACAGTGTTCAATTTAAGTGTGGGGTGGGAGTAGTTAGGTGCTGGTTGTTTTGTTGTTGTTTATGTTTCTGTTTTGTTGTTGTGCCTATGAAAAATTGTGACCCTGTGATTTTGATGTTTTTGTTTTGTATTGTAATTAATGTGAAGTTGTTGTGTGCTGTATGGAGTTGTTGTTAGCTGGTTGTGTAAATATTTTTGTTTCATCGAAATTGTCGATATTTTTAAAATAATTTCGTGAAATCTTTTTTTTTGGGTTTCTCGGCGTTTGTTTTCTATGCTTTTACCAAGAATAGTCCCATTGAACCGAAGTCGTAAATAGTGACCGTTCCCTATGATGGATGGATGACGACCGTTTTAAGGGAAATGTAGTCGATAGGAGTAGATTTCTTTTGTTCTTTTTAATTTTTTCTTTTGTTTGTTTGTATCCTAAACGTGTCGTTACTTTATGGTTCGGAATTCAGGTTGCATGTTGTACAGGATATTTAGAAAGCAAAGGTGATTCGTATGAAAGCATGCAACTTTGTGAACATGTTGAGATACCTAGACCGTAGAGTTCGATTCGGTGTGATTGAGGCTTAATGTTTGAATTCTTGTGATTAGCTGATTGAAGAGTCTGTGAATATGTCTTGAGTTGAGCATGTGCAATGAGAGTGTGGTGAGGTTTCGATTCTTCCATGCTATTATGAAGTGTCTAGAACTTTCCTGGTGTGTGTACGAAATGAAATGAAGGATGAGTATGGTAGGAAAGGATGTAGGCATTTCTTTGTTTTAACCGAAAGTTTTTTTTTCATTATCGTACCTACCTTGAATGTACATCCTAGTTAGTCCATTGAGCCTTTAGCCTATTTTTTGTCTTTTGTGGAAAAGGTGCAAACTGAGCTTGACCCCTTCTTTTCATTATCCGTGAATTTGATCCAAAACTCTTAAGCGCTCAAGAAAAGAAAATTTTCCACAGTGTTGAGGAGTGGTAATTGGGAAAAGAGAGGAAAAGCGGAAGCGGTGAAAGTAAAGAAAAGGTCAAAGGTGCACTTGCCGAAGTTAATAAAATGAAGATGTATAACTAATCTTTGTTATTAAGTGGAGTGTGCTTAAAGAAATGGGAACAAAAATAAAGAAAGGCTTCAAGAAAGGAGAGGATGAAGGAAGAAACAATGTCCATAATGTGGTGGGATGTATGGAAAAGTGCTTAAGGGTGCTAGTTGTTATTATTGGTTAGCCCAGTATGTACTAGTTCCTTAGCTTACATTACAACCCGTTAAGTCCTATATGATCTTACATCACTCGTCCTTATATTTGTGGAGTAATACACTAGAGGCAAGCTTATGGGTCATGACATGATGCATGTGAATTCTTTGGGAGAGAGAGAGAAATTGTGTTCATAATGCCCCTGCATATATTACTTTTGAGATCATATGATTGTAAAGGGGGAAATTCTCTGGTGTTGTGAGGGCACATGCTTGATGAGAGATTTAATTACGTGACAGATGTCTTGATCAGCTGATTTGCATGAGTTTGCCGAGATCGAGAGTTGACTCGTGAGTCTAGCAGGTCTTAATGTGCTAAATGTCATTGTATTGATGAGACTATGCATGTTTTCTTGATGATTTGCTATGTAAATAATCGGTATAACAGTGGCTTGAATTGTCGAGCCAAAGTAGCTATGGTTGGGTGTCAATTGCATGAGATGTGAGATTATTGTTCAAGAACGAACAAAGTTCTAAGTGTGGGGTAAGTGATCTTGGGCATAATTATATGCCCAAGTGATACTCAAATGCTTCATTTCGTCTTGTTTATACATTGATAATTGTACATTCTCATGTAATTTGTAGTTAAAATGTGAATTTATACTAACCAACATGATTAGTGTTGTTTTGCAGGAAAAAGGGAATTTTAGGAAGCTAAGATGCATGTTGGGAGAAATCGGGAATAGACTCGGAAGCGAGCAGTGGTAATGGACCAGGTTATGCAGCAAATTAAGGGGCTCCGCGATGGAGCCGTGTCATGCTGCCATCGCGGATGCATTCTGCCCCGGATGATAAAAATAGGCCAACTTCCAGTGAAGGTCCACGTCGGGGCCGTGGCACATTGGCCAAGCCCCGCATTGCACGCCGTGGCACGTTGAGCATAATTACCTGGAGGACCAAATTCCAGTGAGGGTCCGCGTTTGTGGTGTGTCACGGAGGCAGTGCTCCGCGTTACCCTCCGTGACACGTTGATTGTTATTCCGGAAAAAATTCCCATTAGTATAAATAGCACACTTAGGTTTATTTTTAATTATTCTGACTTGTTTGAGCAAGAACGTAGGTTACAGGCAGTTGAGGGGACGAAATTCTTATTGTTCTTCTCTATCTCTTTCATCTTTATTTCAATTGTTTGTATGATTAACACTCATTTGATGATGTTTAATCCACAAATGAGTGGCTAAATTCACCTCTTACTGAGGTTAAGAACATTTGTAGTGGAATGTAGTTATTGATCATCTTGGTTTTTCATCTTTTCTTCCATGGTTGTTCTATTAATTCTTGTTCTTACTGCATTAATGTTTGGCCAATATTAATGTATATTTAAAAAATTCGGTTTGCGCTCGAAAGAGAAAGAAATTGGAAAGTTGTGAATCAATATGATATGATCTCTTCTTGGTTAGGGAAAATTGAGAATTGATTTACCTTCAGAATAGAAATATATCTGAAAGTCGTATTAGTCAATTAAGGAATCGGTTTTGTATGGCTAGAACATGAATTTCTTCTTATCACAGAAATGTAGGTGGAAGATTTATGATTCTTAAGTAGGGTTAAATACGAGAGTTTTAATCCATAGGAAATAATTCTTGACTAGCAACCGAAGGAAAGATCAACCACTTTGTATCAATAGATTGCTTCCCTATATGTTTGTTTTAGCCTCAGCATGCTCATTACTATAGTTCAGACTCAAATTGTACATCTGCCTTAGATTAGTATAAATTAGGAAACAAACTCCCAAACTCTTGTGGAAACTGTTGTCTGCATTATTAGAGTTAGAGTTTATTAACGCTTAATAGATTATTACCTTGGTCCAGTCCCTGTGGGATCGATATTTGGCTAACTTTAGCCATTTTACTACTTGTCCGACCACGTGCACGTGCGTCTAGTTGTGAAAAACACCGAACACCTTGCATATTCCCACGAAGTTCATTAGGTGCAGGTTGGCATCATCAACTGCATGGCCACTAAATACCGCTTTCATATTCAACAACTGAATCATGGTGCTAGTGATATCGAATTTGGCCCAGTAGGCAGTGGTGGTGGTACAACGGCTGTTGTTGACCCGACTTTATCAATATCCGAGTCATCTTCATCAAAGAATTGAGGGGCATATCTTTGGCCCCTATTGCGCTTCCCATGTCGACCGGCATTTACGAACTCATCTCAAGAATCCTCCGCATCCTGAAGTGCAGTTTGCCGAGCTAGCTCGGCTTTCCTACCATCTTCATCTATACAGGCATCTCTTTGCTCCTGGTTTTCCATCCAACATAGTGTTCATTCAAGTTTGAGATCTAACGGAATCAGTGGGTTTTCACCCCGACGAGTACATGTCATTCACCAAGAAACAACCTATGGATATACAAAAACATAAAAAAAACATAATTTAGAAAATAACAACCAAAAGTCAAATACAAGAAATTAATCTATTCTTGGCTATATTCCCCAATAACGGCGCCACCTTTTTGATAACGTTCAGACTCACACTTCCTGACAAAGTATGAGGAGGTCGTTGTTAATAAAGAACCCAACTAAGAGGTTGGGGTCGAATCCACAGGGAATAGGGTAAGATCTAAACTAATGTCGGTAAGTGAACTTGTTGGTGAGTTATCTCCAAATAGGGGGTTTATAAAAAACAATATTAAAGAAAAGATTATAATTGTGATTTAGATCAAGATTTGCAAACAACTAGGGTAAATGTTCCCCATGGGTTCATAACTCTTCGGATATACATATGTGATCAATCCCAATGCTTACTTGTAGAACTGATAACTAGGGTTCATCCAAACGACTGCTTCGTCCCTATTGTATGACTTTACCCAATCACTGAGTTAGGTCTCATGAGAGATTTCAAGCTAACCATTATTAATATGTTCCAAATTTAACTATCCTACGACCACAACTCAAGTTAATACAATGATCGTAAAGACCAAGGCTTTGTTGTAGTTCTCTTTTCCTAATCTCTACTTCTCTAGGTTCAAGTAGGTAAAGAATTTGGGCATGTCCTAACGTTGTACACTGTTAAGAAATGTTTAAACATGAAGATAATACAATACAAGCTTTTTGCATTGGTTTTGAATAACATTGTGCAACCCTAGTTTGTTAATCCATCATGGCTAACTTCGGGGAACCTATACGCCTTGCATATTCCCACGAAGTTCATCATGTGCAGGTTGGAAACATCATATGCATGGCCACTAAACACCGCTTTCATGTTCAACAACTGAATCATGGTGCTAGTGATACCGAATTTGTCCCTAGTAGGCAGTGGTGGTGGTACAACGGCTCTAGCTGACCCGACTTTATCAATATCCGAGTCATCTTCATCAAAGAATTAAGGGGCATATCTTTGGCCACTATTGCGCTTCCCATGTCAACTGGCATTTACGACCTCATCTCAAGCATCCTCCGCATCGTGAAGTGCAGTTTGCCGAGCTAGCTCGGCTTGCCTAGCTTCTTCAGCTTTACGGGCATCTCTTTACTCCTAGTTTCCATCCTACGTAGTGTTCATTCAAGTTTCAGATCCAACAGAATCAGGGGGTTTTCACCCCGACGAGTACATGTCATTCACCAAGAAACAACCTATGGATATACAAAAACATAAAAAAAACATAATTTAGAAAATAACAACCAAAAGTCAAATACAAGAAATTAATCTATTCTTGGCTATATTCCCCAATAACGGCGCCACTTTTTTGATAACGTTCAGACTCACACTTCCTGACAAAGTTTGAGGCGGTCGTTGTTAATAAAGAACCCAACTAAGAGGTTGGGGTCGAATCCACAGGGAATAGGGTAAGATCTAAACTAATGTCGGTAAGTGAACTTGTTGGTGAGTTATCTCCCAATAGGGGGTTTATAGAAAACAATATTAAAGAAAAGATTATAATTGTGATTTAGATCAAGATTTGCAAACAACTAGGGTAAGTGTTCCCCATGGGTTCATAACTCTTTGGATATACATACGTGATCAATCCCAATGCTTACTTGTAGAACTGATAACTAGGGTTCATCCAAACGACTGCTTCGTCCCTATTGTATGACTTTACCCAATCACTGAGTTACGTCTCATGAGAGATTTCAAGCTAACCATTATTAATATGTTCCAAATTTAACTATCCTACGACCACAGCTCAAGTTAATACAATGATTGTAAAGACCAAGGCTTTGTTGTAGTTCTCTTTTCCTAATCTCTACTTCTCTAGGTTCAAGTAGGTAAAGAATTTGGGCAAGTCCTAACGTTGTACACTGTTAAGAAATGTTTAAACATGAAGATAATACAATACAAGCTTTTTGCATTGGTTTTGAATAACATTGTGCAACCCTAGTTTGTTAATCCATCATGGCTAAATTCGGGCAACCTATACGCCTTGCATATTCCCACGAAGTTCATCATGTGCAGGTTGGCAACATCAGATGCATGGCCACTAAACACCGCTTTCATGTTCAACAACTGAATCATGGTGCTAGTGATACCGAATTTGTCCCTAGTAGGCAGTGGTGGTGGTACAACGGCTCTAGCTGACCCGACTTTATCAATATCCGAGTCATCTTCATCAAAGAATTGAGGGGCATATCTTTTGCCACTATTGCGCTTCCCATGTCAACCGGCATTTACGACCTCATCTCAAGCATCCTCCGCATCCTGAAGTGCAGCTTGCCGAGCTAGCTCGGCTTGCCTAGCTTCTTCAGCTTTACGGGCATCTCTTTACTCCTAGTTTCCCATCCTACGTAGTGTTCATTCAAGTTTCAGATCCAACAGAATCAGGGGATTTTCACCCCGACGAGTACATGGCATTCACCAAGAAACAACCTATGGATATACTAAAACCTAAAGAAAACATAATTTAGAAAATAACAAGCAAAAGTCAAATACAAGAAATTAATCTATTCTTGGCTATATTCCCCAATAACGGCACCTCTTTTTTGATAACGTTCAGACTCACACTTCATGACAAAGTATGAGGCGGTCGTTGTTAATAAAGAAGCCAACTAAGAGGTTGGGGTCGAATCCACAGGGAATAGGGTAAGATCTAGACTAATGTCGGTAAGTGAACTTGTTGGTGAGTTATCTCCAAATAGGGGGGTTTATAGAAAACAATATTAAAGGAAAAATTATAATTGTGATTTAGATCAAGATTTGCAAACAACTAGGGTAAGTGTTTCCCATGGATTCATAACTACTTTGAGTATACATACGCGATCAATCCCAATGCTTACTTGTAGAACTGATAACTAGGGTTCATACAAATGACTGGTTCGCCCCTATTGTATGACTTTACCCAATCACCAAGTTAGGTCTCATGAGTGATTTCAAGCTAACCGTTATTAATATGTTCCAAATTTAACTATCCTATGACCACAACTCAAGTTAATACAATGGTCCTAAAGACCAAGGCTTTGTTGTAGTTCTCTTTTCCTAATCTCTACTTCTCTAGGTTCAAGCAGGTAAAGAATTCCGGCAAGTCCTAACATTGTACACTGTTAAGAAATGTTTAAACATGAAGATAATACAATACAAGCTTTTTGCACTGGTTTTGAATAACTTTGTGCAACCCTAGTTTGTTAATCCACCATGGTTCCCACAACCCTAGTTGTGGAGGTTTTAGCCTCTCATGATTGTAAGATTACAATTTGCATTCATAGACAAACACATAATTGCATTCTTACAAAAATAATTGGAAGGAAATCAGATTTGATTATCAAAGAAAAACCTAAAGAACAATGTAGGAAATCAAGAATTTGATCCCAA
This sequence comes from Datura wrightii, assembly GCA_035772735.1. Classification (NCBI taxonomy): domain Eukaryota; kingdom Viridiplantae; phylum Streptophyta; class Magnoliopsida; order Solanales; family Solanaceae; genus Datura; species Datura wrightii. The sequence goes on from JASDFA010000003.1 coordinate 12,733,186, forward strand.
GAATTGCTCCTCAAAACTTGATAAAAATTCACAAAAATAATTCTTCACACGTCTACTAACTCAATTTTGTCCTTCTCTAACTAAAATAAAACATAAAGGATATTTATATAGACATTAGAAATCTTTTCCTAAGCTAACAAGGAGTTTTCCATATCTGATATCGACTGTATCACGACTGGACCTATGACCCATAGCAGGATTGTACAGGTCGTACCTGCTTTCTGTAAGATCTTGGCTAAGTGTTGGCAGGCTGGTATGACTCATACCTTCATCCTATGAGTCGTACAATGCTTCCGTGGTTTGGCCCTGAGAACTCCAACATCTTTTGGAATTCTTCACTAGTATTGTGGTATGACTCGTACCTTGTTCCTACGACTCGTACTGTATGTGGTGTCTGAAGTTCTGCCAAGTACTGAAGAATCTTCTGAAGTTCACCATGGCTCCTAGTATGATTCATACATTGTTGCCACAGTTCGTGAGTCCATCTGTACCAAGAGTCTACCTTTATGTTATTTCTTCTGATTAACTCCAAGACTCCAGTTACTTGTACCATATTGGTACGGCTTGTAATGAGAGTCGTATGTTTCCTTCTTGTCACTTCAGCCTTCTGGCTTTCATCACAGTTCTCGATACGGCTCATACAATCAAGGTACGACTCGTACTAAGACTGGTACTTAGGTTGATTTGCTGCATTTTAATGCTTCTTTTGCACATCTTTGCTCCAACACTTATTTTTCCTGAAATCAAAGTAAAAGTTTCTCACATACATATAAACATACCTAATTCCATGTTATTTTTCTCAGTTTTAAGCGTCGAAAGTGTTGAAAAGTCATAGCACATCAAGTATAAATGTACATGAAGGGCAAGCCTATGGTATGTTGCATATATGCATTACATCATCTTTGAGAGTGAGTGTGCTTTACTATTCATGTTCCATGTCTTATATTGATGAAGTTGAGAGAGGAACATCACTAAAAGTGAGGGGCACAAGAGGTCTAATATGGTGTACTATGTGTTGCATGTGAAACTTAATCATGTTGGCGCTTTGTGCCGAAAAGATGAGACATTTATAGAGATTGTGTGTTCTTGATTGTGAAATCTTTCTTTGTGCTTTGTTGAAAATTGTTATATAATTATAAAACACTCTATATTTTCTCCATGCTGGCTGGTTTAGTATTGAGTTGATAGAGGTGTCAAGTATGATGGTGAAACATGATTTTAGGTGTGTTTTAAGAATTGTTCAAGGACGAACAATGGTTTAAGCGTGGGGTAGTGATGTTGGGCATATTTTGATGACCAATTGCCATGTTTTTATCCACATTTGATCATGTTTTCAGTTCATAATCCTTAGTTTATGCTTAAATTCATGTATGTTTGCGTTTTATGTGCTAACAATAATTTTAGTTTATTTGAGTAGAAAACTAAGAAAAAGGAGGTCAAAATGATGCAAGGAATGAACACTTTAGAATTGACAGGTTTGGTGCTATGGCTGGCGCCCCGCACCAAGTCCCAAACTTCAGAGAAATAAATTCACAGCTTGGTGCTATAGCTGGCGCCACGCACCAGCACTCAAACTTCAGAGAAAAAAATCTCAGGCTAGTGTTATAGCAGGGGCGGCGCACCAGACCTATTCTAGAGATGAAAAATTGCTAAAAATTTGACCAAGTATGTCATGAGACAGAGGGAGCGGTGTGTCAGGACTATTCCGGGGCGAAAAATGTCGATTTTAAAGCCAAGTCTTGAAGGGCAGAAGCGACATTTGAAGGATCAACTATAAATATAAGCCTTAGGTTATCTTTAGCACATCTTTCATCATATCTTTTGATCGATTGATCAAATTGTAACGCAGATTGGGAGGAGAGACAAGTTCTATTTAGGTTTTCTCTTTTTTTTAATCATTTTTTTTATAATGATGATTGCTTATTCATTTCGCCTCTTGTCTATTAGTGGCTAAACTTATAATCCAGGGTTGTGGCCATGGTGGATGGTTGATTGTTTGAAAGCGTAAACTTGGTTTTGATTCTTCTTTATGGTTGTTTTTATTTATTTGTTTTAATTTATTATTTATGAGATTGATCACCTTATAAGTAATATTTGGCTTTTGATTGAACTAGGGAAAGGGAATCGAAAGGGTTAAGAATAAATACAAAACGGGAATTCAAAGACCCTTGAACCCATTGGTGATAGGATAAAAGTTGTTGTTGAGGATAGGGATATACCCTTCGATCCCGTTTAGTTGAAATACAAGTTGGCATAACCATCGTTTTGATGTTCTCCTGCGACCATAGGGATATAGTTGTTAGGGTGCATTAGATAGTTCTTGGATTCTAGGGGTAATGGCAAGAAATAAGATAGTAACTTGCAACTAACTACCGTACAAAGAATCACGCTAGTTTAATTACGTCTGAAAGACTCAACCTGAAACCAACAAAGTGCCATTGAGCTAGTTTTTCATCATTAACGAAATACAATAAAATTTTCATTCGTTTGTAGTTAATCTTTATATTTGAATTTTAGTAGATTAATTTTCTAAACCAATCTCTAATTTATTTGTTCAGTAGATTAGTGTAATCAAAGTGACAACCTTATAAAGATTAAATTGACAAGTCCTTGTGGGTACGATATTTGGACTTAAAAATCCTATTTTACTTGATGACCAAGTGCGCTTGCATGCACTTGGGCGGCATCAGTGGACGATTTTGCCCTTATGATGATGGTCACACTTGTGAGTCACTAACACTCCGTCGGTGCCCATTCGGTGGTCACCGCTCTATTGCAACTGGGGCTAGTGACATTTGTAACAGTCCGACATTAGCATCAGCAGTTCGCGGGTGCTGAGTCGCATTCCGCCGGTGCACCTTCCACTTCAACACATGTGCTTCTGTGTTTGGCTGGCGTTCTGCCCGTCCTATACGGTGGAATGCAGGTCCTCTTCTTTAGCGCCATGTTTTTATTCAATTTCTTGTTTTCTCTCTTTAAATGAAATGCCTACAAAAACCAAAGAGAAAGAGCATAAAATCTTCCTAAATGACTTGAAAACCAAACAAAAGCTCATGTTTAAAAGCCCAATGAGTTGGTAAATTACAAACTCATCATCTACCAACCTCTAGAGCCTCTTCATCCAACCATAACTTCATGACCTTTTGATGCATAGCAGCTTGATGTTATTAGAGCTCTTCCAGTGTCCTTAAAAGGGCAATTGTACATTCGAGCTGCTATTGACTATTTCTCAAGGTGGTTCGAAGTGGTGCCATTTAAAAGAAATGAAGAAGAAAACTATTGTTGATTTGATCAAGTCAAATATAGTTTATATGTATGGTATACCAAGATACAAAATTACTGATAACGGAATGCTTTTCAATAACAAGCTTATGAGGACTTTATGCAAGAAATTTGGTGTTAAGTAATATAAGTCTTGAATGTACAATGCACCTGCCAATGGTCTTGCTGAAGCTTTTAACAAGAAACTTGGTAACCTATTGAAGAAAGTCGTTTAAAGAATAAAATAGATTGTCATAAGAAGATTGGTGAAGCTTTGTGGGCATATTAAACAATCCTCAAAACAACTACACAAGTGACTCCATAGTTTTTTTGTATATGGCATAGAAGCAGTCCTTCCACTGGAGCAACACATTATATCATTGTGAATCACAATGCAAGAAGGACTTAAACTAAAAAATAATGCTCAACTTTGTCTAGTAGAGTTGGAGGCATTTGATGAGAAAATATTGAAATCACAATAAAGGTTGAAGTGCTATCAAGCCCTACTAGCTACAGCTTTCAATAAGAAAGTGTGGTCATGATCGTCTCAAGTTGGAGACTTGGTCTTAGCCGTTAAATGGCCCCTAATTCTGAACAAACACATAGGTGAAAAGTTCACATCAAAATGGGAGGGGTCGTATGTTGTAAAGGAAGCATATTCAAGTGGATCATATAAAATTATTGATAAAGTTGATTTAATAGTTGGTCCACTCAATGACAAATTTCTGAAGCATCATTTCCCATGAAAGTCACCCTGTGCTCCTTGACTTATGAGCATAAATTGAATATTACTCCTGGCCTGCATTCTTTTGAACCACATTATGACTTGATCCTCTTCACCGAGGTATGTAGGTAGCTTAGAGTATTATTTTAAGTTCAGTCACATGAGTTAAAAAATAAAGAGGATATATTATTACTTGATCATCATACTAGTTTGATGAGCTGGTAATTCACCAACTCATTAGACTCTAAAACTTTAATTTTTGTCTAGATCCCGAGTAGATTATTTGGATTTTATGCCCCTTTTGCTTTTGTTGTGTCCAGATTCCAATGTTTAAACAAAAGAGCTAAAATGGGGTAAAAAGAAGGAAATGAGCATAAGCGGTGAAACATAGGTGTTAACCGGTGAAACGCCGGTTAAAAGCTGAAGGTCACTGCCTAAAGTAAGGAATACTACCGGTGATTCACGAGTCACCTATGGTGAGACGCCGGTTCAGTTGACGAATGACACTCAGAAGCTTCTGAAATTGGCATTTAAGGTCTAGCAGTTCACGGATTGGCATCGGCGAAACGCCGGGTGAACCTCCGAAGTTCACCGGAAATGACTGAAGAAGAAGAGAAAGTATCTGGCGGTTCACGGATTTCATCGGCGAATCGCCGGTATCTTCACCTATTCCAGAACGATGCTATTAAGGGTATAATTATCCATTGCTAAAAAAGGAAGGAAAAGTACCCTACTTTTCAGGGTATAAATAGAACGAGAAGTACAGTACAGAAGGAGAGAAGAGGAGAAAGGAAGAAAATATAGAGTGAGAGAGATTGAGAGAAAACCCAAGTACACATCACATCATCTTTCCTCTTTTAGCTGAAGACCATCTTTTAGCTAAGAAAGGGATTTTGATTGATTTTTGTAAAAGGTACTCTGCTCTATTTTCTTCTTTGGTATTATTTAGTTTCAGCTGTAGTTGAAGGACAATTGTGCTTTTGATTTATCTACTCTTCTTATTAAATTCAATGATGCCTTTGATGATTGTGTTTTTGAATTTCTTAATTATGAGTAGCTAAAACCATTAACTAGAGGTGTGTGATGATGAATGATTAATTGGACTAGGTATTGCTAGAGTCATCTCAATAATGTTCAATTAAGTGTAAATCTATTAGATTCCCTTCAATCTATTATTGAAGATCCATTGATGATGATATAGGTCTATTTATACTTGCTTGATTGTTGCTCAGGAGAGAATAATTAAGTTTTGGAATCTAGCAGTGGGTATGGATGGGAGATTGTATAATTAGGCTAGAAATAGCTGAAAGTACTTTCTCCTTCCTAATTGGCAACTAATAGCTAGGGATAGTGAAGTTGCTGATCCAAATCAATTCGGGTTGTGCTAAATTGCAGCTAGAGTTTGAGAAAACTCTAGATAGTGGTAGTCAATAGGCTGGGAAGCTAAGGCTACCTATTTCTCGAGATTATTTACAGATGTTGAACTTATGAGATGACCTGTCCTATCCCGATCTAGTTAGAATTTTATCTACACCGCACCTCTAGTATTTTGCGCTATTGTCAACAACTTAGCTGATATTTTGCTCTTAGTTCATTAAATCAATTTTTGTAATTCTCTGCAAAGTTCAACCCCCCCCCACCATTTTCCTCATTTTGATGTTAAATTTATATGGTGCATGCTAAAATCAATTTCTTAATCGACACTTGAGTTTATCACTGCCTATTCCTCGTGAGATTCGACCCCGGAACTCGTTGGGTTACTTGTTTTGATACAACGACTATGTATATTCTTTGATTTACGAATATATTTTGGACGTTATCAAAAATGGTGCCGTTGTCGGGGACTGGCGTTTGATGATCTTGTGATTGATTGTTAAATTGAATTAGTGTGCACAGTAGCTACTCGATTTGATTTTCTGTTGTGTTGTTAGGATCTCACCACCTCATGAGCCATGACTCCCAAGCAGGAGATAGCTCAGTGGAGGAGAACATGGAACTTGAAGAAGATAATCCGGTGATGCCGGAAGTTGCAGGCGCCATTCTCTTGCCACCGACAGTAGGGGATGCGATGTTCCATGTTACTAGCATCATGTTGCACTTATTACAGATGAAGGGGATCTTTGGTGGCAAGCCAAGGAAAGATGCAAATCAGCATTTGAGGAATTTCTTAGAAATTTGCCAGCCCTTTAACATCACAAACATTATTCAAAAGTCAATCAGGTTGAGACTTTTTCCTTTCTCATTGACGGGGGAAGCAACAATGTGGTTAGAGGAACTTTCTCCGGGCTGTATCACTTCATGGAAAGAGTTAACTGAGGCTTTCCTAGATCGATTTTTCCCTACCTCAAAGATGCTACAACTGAGGGATGATATCAAAAACTTTCGATAAGAACAAGGAGAGCCTTTGCACGAGGCATGATTGAGGTTCAAAAACAAGGTCGCTCTTTGCCCAAATCATGGATTACCAGATGGAGTACTTATCCAAAGCTTCTACTGGGCCCTTGATTTAATCAACAAATCCGTTGGCGACAACTTAAGTGGGGGTTCAATTATGGACCAAACATGTGGGTTAGTGAAAGCACTCCTTGACCGAATGACAAAAACCAACAGGGCTTTGCACACAAGGGAGACAAGTGAGTCCACTCAAGAGATCAGCGCAAGTGCATTGGTGATGGAGTTGCAAAAAAGGGATGATAAACGGGATGAGACTCTCGCTAAGATGATGACTCAATTAGAACTGATGACCAAGCATGGGATGGGAGCAGGTCCGAAGGTGGTCAATGATGTGGGAATGCAAGGTCCCCTTCAATTTGAAAGAGAGCCTTCACCAATAAGATATGATGAAGAGTGCCAATATATGCGTAACCAAATAGGAGGGCGTTGACCTGGCTTCCAAGGAGCAAACCAAGGCCCGTGACGCCCAAGGGATGATAACCAAGGGTGGAGAAATCATGAACAACAAGGATGGCCCTTAAGGAATGAGAGGTGGAGCAATAGAGAGCCAAACCAAGAAGGTGATCGTTACCATCGAAGTGCAAATCTATACATTCCACTTCCTACAGTTGGAAATACTCACAATCAACCAGGAGTAAGTGATGCGGACAACTCCAAAATCGAAGAAATGCTCTCACGAGTTTTGAAGCAGGTGGTGTCAACCGAAAATAGGGTGAATGAATTAAGAGAGGAGGTGTCTAACCTCGCTCAAATAGTGATTTCGCACTCAACTTCCATCAAGCATTTGGAAGCTCAAATAAACCACCTATCAACTCAAATGAACCCGAGAATGAAAGGAACACTACCTAGTGATACAATGCCTAATCTAAAGAAAGAGGGTCAATGTATGGGTATTGTCACTAGAAGTGGAAAGGTGATTGGAGATGCCTGGGGAAAGCCTTGTGAGGTGGAGAACCCGAAGGTAGTTGAAGATGAGGTTGATAAAATGCCAATGATTCCATAGAGTGAAGGAATGATGAGGAAGAAATAGAGGAAAAGGATGATAAGATTCATATTCAAGTTGATCATGAAGAGGCAAGCATGAAGGCTCTGAATGATGATGAGGTTGAATCAAGAATCCCACCACTGTATCTGCAACGGTTAACCAAGAAAAAGAAGGAGGATCAGTTCAAGAAATTTGTTGACATGTTTAGCAAGTTGTACATAAACTACTGTTAGTGGACGCTTTGATCCAAATGCCCGATTATGCCAAGTTTATGAAAGATTTGTTGAAGAAAAAGAAGGTGGTTGATGTTGGAAATGAAGAGAAAACACACCATTGTAGTGCTGTAATGATGAGAAACCTCGCCCCGAAAAGGGAATATCGCGGAGCTTTTACTATTCCATGTACGATTGGGATTTGTGTGTTTAAGAAAGCTCTATGTGATCTTGGAGCAAGTATAAATATGATGCCCCTGCTCATTTTTAAGAAATTAGGCCTCAAAAGCACGAAACCGACATCAATGCCGCTTTAATGGCGAACAGGTCAATTGAAAAACTGGTGGGGCTGCTAGAAGATGTGCTGGTGCAAGTAGACAAGTTCATTCTTCCGGCTGATTTTGTTATCCTGGAGTGTGACGTGGATATGGAAGTTCCCATTATTTTTGGAAGACCATTATTGGCTACGAGGAGAGCAGTGGTAGATGTGGAGCTTGGAGAGTTTAAATTTTGGGTTGGTAGTGAGGAAGTCACTTTCAAAGCATGTCCGTCAGTTGGAGCTCCGCCCGAATGCAAGGTGGTTGGAGTATTGCAAAGTGATGATGAGTATAAGGGATTGAAACGGAGGGAGACGAAGTTAGATGATGACCCGTTAGAAATGAAGAATTGAAAAAAGGACTACGTCATGACACAGCGATAAATAAGGCGCTTCTTAGGAGGAAACCCAAATATTTATTGAATCACTTGATGTTTTTGTTGTTTTTATTTGTGTAGGAACTGAAAAAAAAGAAGCAAAGTAATGAGAAAATCATGATGGGAGAATCGGCGAGAGATTGGCGAGCCGCTGGTCCCGAAATGTGGATTGCCGAAGACAAGGGAGCCCAAAGCAAAAAGCTAAGTTTTGAACAGAAGAATCGGCGGGCCACTGGTGAACCACCGAACCGGATTCGTGGATCGCCGGTGCATCGCTGGATGGAACCAAATCACTAGGCACAATACAAGTTGAAATGAAGCGCAGCGGCGAACCACATAATTGGACCGGCAAATCGTCGGTTGGGCTCGTACTAAGTAGAAAAGAGGAATTTAAAAAGACTGGCCCACAAAGTCCCAAATACTTTCCCAGCCACCCTAATTCTACAAATATTCCGATAGTTTCCCTTTTTCCAATATTTTTCTTTTAATTCTTGTCTCTCCATTACCTAACATTCCCTATTCCCTACAATTTTTCATTTTAACTATCGACTTTCCCACCTTTTCACCTTCCAACTCTCCACCAACTCACCCACATTAAATTCCCCACCTTCCCCTCAACCCATCGCATTCCCACTTTCCACCTATAAATACCAATTCATATTTCACCATCAAAATCACTTCACTCTTACTATTTACTCTATTCTCACTTGAAGGTGCTCCTGCAATCTTGAGCTATTTTGTTTTTTTTTAGGCTAGAAGAGTTTGCAAATAGTCTTTCAATTCGGTAACGTTTCTCTTGCCCCTATTTTAATTTTAGTGTGGGCACATGATTCTTTAGGAGTAATATTTCACTTCACTTCCTTGTTGAAATTTTGAATGTGTTATGCTTGTAAATGGAGTGGATATGTTCTTTTATTATGAAATTATGAAAAGGGTGAAGTTTGTGTAACCTATTTACATAAAGCACAACGTTTTGGCCGATGATAGACCAGGTGACGCCAATATTAAGGGCTAAACGTCATAAATATATCTGAGAATGGAGTATAATTGTTGGTCTTATGTTGTGGTGAGTATGTGTTAATGGGTGTATGTGTGTAATGAGTCATAATTTGGGACAAGTGGAGCCAGTAATTCACCGATCATATTCGGCGAAACGCCACTTGGGGCGCCGGTTCACTCTGAAATTGGTCCTGGCTACTGAGTGAATCCGGCGCTACTTCAGTGGTTTGCGAAACACGACCGGCGAAACGCCGCTTGAACTTCCTAAAATGGTAAAATTTCCCCAGTGCCTTGTTAAGTATCGGCGTCCAGTCGGCGGCTCGCGAATTGTCTTCGGAGAACTGCCAATTGTCCACCACTACCACCTACTCTTTTGATGATTGTTTTATCATCACTTTCATCTCAATTCTTCTTTAGATTAGTTTCTTTTCCTTTAATTTCTATTTCAATGCCTTGTCACTAACATACTTTTTGCAGAAAAAAAAATCATGTCATCCTCCAGGAACACTGGCAAAGGAAAGGCCCCTGCGTCATCTACTAGCAAGGGCAAAGGCAAAGCAAAGGCTGCTCCCCAACGAGCCAACATGAAGGAAGCTATGCTGCTCCCCCACGAGCCAACATGAAGGAAGCTATCATTCTTTGTGTTCCAAATATGGAGGAGCACTATGTCATCTGCCAGGGACACTGTATTACGGTGGAGAAGAGGTTCGACTTGGCTGGGTTGAAGGGTGATTTCCCAAATATCACTGAGCAGTTCACCCACCGACAGTGGCATGCATTTGTTTACCCGTTGTCATCGTACTACCCCAGCCTTGTCACAGAGTTCTATGCCTCCTCTCAGGCCCGCCAAGATAGCATGCAACATCGTGGTAAAGTGGATGAGTTTCCCTGCTTGCCTTCGGTGATGATTCGTGGGGTGGAAGTATATATCACCCCAGCTGCCATCAATTATCTATTTTGGAAAGATGAAATAGACTATGCTAAGGACTACATGGCACTGGTGGCCAGTACGAAGGATCAATATAAGTGGGTGGCTGACATTATTGCTGCTGATACTCCCCTATGGTCCTCCATAGATGGCAAAATCTCTCGCCATGATTTGAAGTTTAAGGCCAAGCTGTGGTTGGACATTATTTGTTCTCACATCATCCTATCCAAGAATAAGCAACGGGTCACCATGGAAGTGGCTATCTTTATTGCTTGCATTATGTCGGGGGTCTCCATCAATTTTGGCAAAATTGTAGCTTAATAGATGAAGAAGAAGGGTCGGTAGTCCAGCACTTCCATGCCATATATTGTTTTGATTTCGCAACTTTGTGCAGCAGTTGAAGTGCCTCTTTTCCAAACAAGACTCCTTCTTCTTCTCTAGGAGTGATCACTATTGATAGGAAAAGAGACGCCGAGGCATCGGCAGTGAAACGGAAGTGCCTACAAGCCTTCGGAGTGCAAGACGAAGCCCTCTCCCACGGGTCAGCCCAATCACCTACTGCCACAGAATTCAATGTGCCCCAACCTGACATGTCGGGCCAAGCATTGGGTGACATGCCCCAGTAAAGAGTTTCTCCACCACCTCAATCTTCTCAAACAAATGGTCTCAATTGCCTTTTGGAGATGACAAACTCGCATGAGAGCCATCTTCAACACTTGGCCAAGAGTTTCCTGGCACTCATTGCCAAAACTATCAAGAAGGAGCTCAAATCACTATATGAGAATATCGCCACTTTGTTCAAGAGGGTGGATGATGTGGAAGGGGCAGTCACGTCCCTCTGAACTGAGATGTAGGAGTGGAAAAGTCTGACTTTAGTCTAAGTGACCGACATGAGTGCTTTGGATGCTGCAGCTTCTTCAGCTCGCGGGCCAATTGATGACTTATTCGAAGGGATGGGCGATGATTTTGCTAGGCATGGTGATTCCAGCGGAGGTGATGGTGGTGATGAGGCTGATGATGAAGAGGAGTGACCCATTCAGGGAGTTCCTTGTCCCTTCTCCCTCTTTGCATATTTACATTGGGAACAATTTATGATTTTAAGTGGGGGAGGGATGAGCATTGTTGATGGGGGAGATTTGGTTTTTTTAAAAAAATTATTGTTGTTTTTATTGTTTTGAGGTTTGATTAAGTCCAGCCTTTGTCGGGCTGTTGTGATTGATAATTGCCCTTGTCGGGCGTGTTTGTTTTAATAAAAATAAATGGATGATTTGGTTTGGGGCTCTTTGTGAATAGTATTTAGTGACTAAATGGGGTCTTCAATTTTAAGCATCGTATTTTGAAATTTTCGAATGAGATGACCCCAAAATTGTGTTTCTTTTTCGCCATTGTAAATAGAATAGTGTAGAAATTAAAACTCTGACGATTTTCTTTTGGCCACGGTTCTTTCCCAAGGAGCATTCTTTTATTTTAGTTAATTTTGTTGTCGAACCGAGTTGGCTTTTCCCGATAATGGATTTAGTGGCGACATTCTTAAGGGAAATGTCATGTTACTTTGAGTTTGTTGTGAAGTTGTTTTAAGAGGCATCAACTAAAAATTTTCCTGTGATTGAAATGATAATGTGAAAATAAAGGCATGAAGATGAAGATAATGAGCAAGTGTTGACACCACAGCATAGTAATCTTGGTCGTACATTGTAAATTCCCGGCTTGACTTATGATGTTTGCTTGCTTGACGTCCTAATATGATGTTTTGTTTTGGAAATGACTCTTGTAGACCCTTTAAGGGTGATTCTTTGTGTGAAGAGGATATTTTTGTTAATCTTGTACATTACATCTTGTCTAGAACTTTCCCTAAATGTGATTCAAGGCGAAATCCTAGATGTAGTGGCACCAAGGAAATGAGTTTAGGCCTTCAGTTGTCTAGCAACTTCAACCACACGTCCTCCATGATCATTAACCCTTGTTAGATAATTTTGAGCCTTAAAACCTTTCCTTGGCAACCACATTACAAGACTTAAGACCATTCTTAATACCTCTTTTGGCCCCATTGTCCCTAAATGCTAATGACAAAATAAGTGTTGAAGCAAGGCTCAATGCCTAATAAGAAAGGAATGAGAAAAGAAAATGTCAAAAATGAGGCAAGAGCCTAAGTTTGGGGGTATGCAAAACAAAGGGGGAAGACAAGAATCATAGTGTAAAGGGAACATCACCTTTAGTCAAAGTGCACAAAAAGATGAATCCAAAAAGAAAAGTACTATTTGTGTGAATTGGTGTTCCCTCTTGAGGTAATAAGGCTACTGGTGGAAGCTAAAAAGGGGTTATAAGGGGGAGTATTAAAGAAATGAAAGGCATCAACAAGAAAAGAAAGGAAAAGAAGGTTGAGTGAGCAAAATTGTTGTAAGGCATGGCATAAAAACATTAAGGAGGATCTAGTCAATATAGCCAAATGTTCATCCTACCCAGACCTTAAGCCTACATCATATCCCATAAGTCCTAAATGATTCTAGGTGCAGCTACTCTACATTAGTGGCAAATTACATGAAGGGCAAGTCTATGGGTCAAGTGTATGCATGAAGATATCTTTGGGAGAGTGAGTGTGAGTGTCTCTTCCAATTGATCCTTGGTATGGATTCAAATGATCAAAGAGTCAAGAGAATAGGGATCCTTATACTTTGTGAGGTGACATCATACCTTTTAGGGATGCAAGAGCATTTAGAGTTCATATGGATATAGAACAAGGAGTGAAAACTCTAAGGTAAGATTTGAATCTTTAGTGAATACAACTTGAGATGCTATGTGTGTTACTTGGTTGAGAAATGCCCTTGTGTGGTTTATGATTCAATTCAAAAAGCTTTACTTGATAAAAAGTTGTTGCCTTCTTGAAACGCCTTCATTGTTTTTGTCTTTTGGGGTATTTCCTTCTCTTTTCCGTGAGCATGGTGAGTACTTTTGGGTTGTCATAGTCCAGGTGGTCGACGAAGTCTAATTGTGAAGAAATGTGACCTTTTCCTCAATAGTTGAATTATTGCATTACTTGAGGATAAACAACGATTCAAGCTTGGGGGTTTGATGAGTTGGTAATTCACCAACTCATCAGAATCTAAAACTTAAGTTTTGTCTAGTTCCCGAGTTGATTATTTGGATTTTATGCCCTTTTTCCTTTTATTGGGTTCAGATGCCTAAGTTTGTAGAAAGGAGCTAAAATGGGGTAAAAAGGAGGAAATGAGCAGAAGCGGCAAAACACAAGTGTTAACCGGCAAAATGCCAAGTTAAAAGCTGAAGGTCGCTGCCTAAATGAAGGAATGCTACCGGCGATTCACGAGTCACTTGTGGCGAGGCGCTAGGTTTAGTCACCGAATGACACTTTGAAACTTCTGGAATTGGCATTTAAAGTCTGGCGGTTCACGCATTGGCATTGGCAAAGTGCCGGGTGAACCGCTGAAGTTCACTGGAAATGACTGAAGAAGAAGAGAAAGTATCCGGCGGTTCACAGATTTCATCAGCGAATCGCCGGTACCTTCACCAGTTCTAGAACAATGCTATTAAGGGTATAATTGTCCATTGCTGAAAAAGGAAGGAAAAGTACCCTACTTTTTGAGGTATAATTAGAAAGAGAAGTACACTGCAGAAGGAGAGAAGAGGAGAAAGGTAGAAAATATAGAGCGAGAGAGATTTAGAGAAAAGCCAAGTACACATCACATCATCTTTCCTCCTTTACATGAAGACCATCTTTTAGCTGAGAAAAGAATTTTGATTGATTTTTTTAAAAGAGGCTCTACTCTATTTTCTTCTTCGATATTATTTAGTTTCACCTGTAGTTGAAGGACAATTGTACTTTTGATTTATCTACTCTTGTGATTAAATTCAATGATGGCTTTGATGATTGTGATTTTGAATTTCTTAATGATGAGTAGCTAAAACTATTAACTAGAGGTGTGTGGTGATGAATAATTAATTGGACTGGGTATTTCTAGAGTCATATTAATAATGTTCAATTAAGGGTAAATCTATTAGATTCCCTTCAATCTATTATTGAAGATCCATTGATGATGATATGGGTCTATCTATACTTGCTTGATTGTTTCTCGGGAGAGAATAATTAAGTATTGGAAGGGAATCTAGTAGAGGGTATGGATGGGAGATTGTAAAATTAGGCTAGAAATAGCTGAAAGTATTTTCTCCTTCCTAATTTGAAGCTAATAGCTAGGGATAGTGAAGTTTCTGATCCAAATCAATTCGGGTTGTGCTAAATTGCAACTAGAATCTGAGAAAACTCTAGATAGGGGTAGTCAATAGGCTTGGAAGCTGAGGCTACCTATTTTCCGAGATTATTTACACTTGTTGAACTTATGAGATGACCTGGCCTATCCCGATCTAGTTAGTATTTCATCTACACTGCACCTGTAGTATTTCGCACTATTGTCAAAAACTTAGCTGATATTTTGCTCTTAGTTCATTAAATCAATTTGTGTAATTCTCTACAAAGTTCAAACCCCCCCCCCCTCATTTTCCTCATTTTCATGTTAAATTTATATCGTGCACACTAAAATCAATTTCTCGATCGACACTTGAATTCATCACTCCCTAGTCCTCGTGGGATTCGACCCCGGCACTCGTCGGGTTACTTGCTTTGATACAACACCCATGTATATTCTTTGATTTAAGAATATATTTTGGACGTTATCATACTTCTTTCAAGTGGCATAGACAACTCATGATTTAGATGTTTCTACACGGAGTTATTAATTTTTTACCACGAGTGCAAAAAACTGAAAAGTCAAGCAAGGCAGAATTTGAGCTAAATTTTAAAAATTATCTGTAAAAATTAAAAAACTTTTGTCTATAATTTTCATACAAATTGTAGTTTTATACCCTGAAAGCCCAAAGATCAGATCCAAGAGTTGAAATAGAGAACTAGAAATCTAGCACCAGGTCACAAAACGAGTCATTCTGTGACTCGTGGGGTGGACCACGAGTCGTGAGATGACTCGTGGTGAGGTACTGGGCTTTATTTAAAAGAATTATTGAGGGGGGCACATCACGGGCGTGACCACGAGTCGTGGTCAGGCCCTACTAGTCATCAGGTTTGCCGTGGCCAAGGGAATATAAAGGAGAAAGGGTGAGTGGCAGTGCTCCTGACGGATAGACCCTACGAGTCGTGGTCAGGCCCCATGACTCATTAATTCAATCGTGGGCAATGATTTTGAGAAGGTGGAAAAGAGGGCAATGTACCCTACAAAAGGTCCCCACTAGTCATGGTCAGTCACCACGATTCGTGGGATGGGTCGTGGTCAGTAGGATGGAAATTATTTGAAATTAAGGTAGTGCATGTACAAGTGGTGACCATGAGTCGTGGTCACCTATAACGATTCATGAGATCCCTCGACAAGAAACCTTAATGACCTGTTGGATAGTGTACCTGACGATTGAGGCCAAGATTCATTCCCCTTGGCAACGACTCGTTTAGTCCCTCTTTGGGACTGGCAGTCAGTTATTTCCTGCAAATTTAGCAAGGGCTTTCCCATAATTCCTATTATCCTAAGGCCTAAACTACATCTATTTAAGTCATGAATGATAAGTTTTAAGAGGGTTAAGTTCATTTTAGGCCACTCTTACTCATGCATGCAAAGTTAGAGTTAGAGAGGTGATCAAGCTTATTCTCCTTCAGGTTCTCTTCAATTCCTCTTGGGCAATCAAAGAAGTATAAGAATCAGCTATAATCAGGTATTTAGGGTTAAGAATGGCTGAAGCTGTTCACACCCATGCCGAATCTCTCCTTAAATCATGAAATTCCTATGTTGGTTCTATGGGGTTTTAACCCAATGCATGAATTCCTATTTCTCTACATGGTTATGATTGAAATGTGTTTCTATCATTTAATTATGATTCATGGGAAAGTTTTACGATTTTTTCCATTAAAATATATTTCAAGCTTTATAAATTTAAAATGCCCATTTATGAGAAATTCATGAAAGTTGAGTTTTATGATGGATGAACAAGTATGATGAGATATCATTGATGAAAAGCATTTTATCAAGTTATCCATATTTATAATCATGTTTTCAAGTGAATTGAGTATTTTCAAGCATGTTAAAATATTGGGCAACGCCCATATGTTCAAGTATGATTTATGATTTTCCCGAATTAAGATTACCAAATGATTTTGGAGCGAAGACTCCTAATTATTTTTCATCTTGTGGTATGGTCTGAGCTAAAGCTTCTCATATACATAATCTCAGATTTGAGATGTATTTGATTATTGCGCTTTGTCAATAGACGACGGTAAGCTTTGTTGAAAAATGATGGAGAGCATATGCATGTTTTTTTGGAAGTAGTGTCTTGCACCGAGTAGGCTAAGGGTCGATCACCCTATGCCTCAAAACTACGCGCCAACATAGATTTATACTTTTATATGTATATTACTTTGGGACCTCCCTTGGAGCTATCCCCTGCCTCGATTGGGCCCCGAACTTGATATCAATATCATGGTATCGTCCTTAACCCTGGAAAGGCTTTGGATGGCTCTACCCACTTGAGTGTGATTGTTAGGACCACATAAGCTCTATCGTGGTATGTCGGTTAAAAGACGAGTCTCCCATTGTTCCTCATAATTTAAATTATGCATGTTTATCACTCATGTTGTATTTATCTACATATGTTCTAAAGTAGGTTTGATCCAATGTTCAACTTTATTTATGACTATCAGGTTTAATCTTTGGGTCAATTGATTCAGTTATGACGTTATGTTATATTGAGATCATGTTTTTCAGAAAGATAGCATGCAACCCCTACTCTCAGATTCTTATTTTGTTTATGTTTTACATTGTGCATATTTTAAATGATTTTACTTATTTAAGTGATTTTACTTACCTTGCATACTCGGTATATTTCATGTATTGATCGCGTACTCTATGTTGTAGCATTTCATGATACACGCTCTGGCACTCAGACTCAGCCCCGTTCTTAGCCAGCCTTTCAGAGTTAGTGTCCTATGCCTATTGGTGAGTCCTCATCTCCCGAGGAACATATTCTATCAGTTTCTTTATGTATTTTCAATTTTCAGTTTTAGTGAGTTAGTTGGGGTCTTGTCCCATCAACTCACCAGACTTTGAGGCTTTTTGGATAATAAAGATGTATTCATCTTTAGATTGTGTGTATTCTGATGTTACGATTATTTTAGACTGGCTCTAAGATTATCATGTTAATTGTTCCATTTTATTGATTGAGTTAGAGATATGTTCATGCTATGGGTCGACTTGGAGTCCTTCAGGGTTCCTTGTCCCGTGTTTCGATCCGGCCTACGATCGAGTCGTGACAAACTTGGTATCAGAGCAATAGGTTTGAAGTATCCTAGGGTGTTTGAAAGCCGCATTGAGTAGAGTCTTTTTCATGGGTATGAAGTGCATCACACTTATGCCGAAGAGGCTACGAGATGTTTAGGAAATATTCCCATCATTCATGATCTATGTCATGCAATGAAATGTCTCTCTATCCTTCTAACGTGTGCTATTCTCGATTGTATAATCATGGCTTCCCGTAGAGTTAATGGTAGGAGGAATGGGAATGGTAACGTCCACGAGGTTGGAAACAAAGACGGCCACCAACAAGCCCCACCAGTACAGGAGCACCATGCATTGAAGCTGGTTGCCCATGCTGAATTTCGAACAGCTATTCAGATGCTAGCGCAGGCCTTGCTCAAGTCAATCAGCAGGCAGTGGAACATATCTCGCAAAATGGCAATGTGGCGGCGGCTCGAGTCAGGGATTTCTTGAGAATGAACCCGCCAGAGTTCCTTGGGTAAAAAGTAGATGAGGACCCGCATGAGTTCACTGATGAGATTGTGAAGATCACCCAAGTCATGGGGGTGAATGGAGTTGAGTGTGAGAAGTTTGCCTCATACCAGTTGAAAGGGGTCGCACACATCTGGTTTCGATAATTGAAGGATAGTAGGGCCATAAGAGTAGGTCCTATCACTTGGGAGGAGTTTCATGTTGCGTTCCTAGATCAGTTCTTGCCTTGTGAGATGAGGGAGTTGAAGGCAGCTGAGTTCATGAATCTTAAGCAGGGGAGGATGAAGATACAGGAGTATGCCCTTGAGTTCATTCACTTATCAAATTACGCCCCAGAGTTAGTAGTTGATCAGAGGGCGCGGGTGAGCAGGTTTGTCCATGGGGTGACAGGCTATTTGGACAAGGATTGCAGGACCGCTATGCTCTATCAGGACATGGATTTCCCTCGGATAGTCTTATACACCCAACAGATGGAGGCGGCGCATATGAGGGAGAGGGAGGCTAAGAGGGCCAGAACCGATAGCTACAGATTCTCTCAGCCAAGGTCCGGTGGTGGGCACTGACAGCAGACCCACCAGAGATCCTCATCCCTAGCATCATCAGCGTTGAGTATGCCATCAATACCTAGGCATGACCAGAGAGGGCAAGCATCAGGCTCTAGGGGCCAGAGAAGCAACCCCGTATATTCTAGCATCCCAGTTTGCGGCAAGTGTAGTTGGGGGCACACGGGCTAGTGCTTGGCAGGTTTAGGTGCTTGTTTAAGGTGTGGGAAGCTTGGACATATGCTCAGAGATTTCCCAGCAGTGAGATAGGGCCATGATGAGGGTCAAGGCCCAGCTTCCAGTTCAGCAACCCCACCCACACACTCAACACAGCATAGGGCATCTACTAGAACAGGTGGCAGTCAGCACCAAAACAGATTCTATGCTTTAGCATCCCGCCAGGAGCAGGAGGTCTCCCTGGATGTAGTCACTGGTATGTTACGAGTTTTCCATATTAATGTATATTCTTTGTTAGATCTTGGGGCTACCTTGTCTTTTGTGACACCTTACATGGCTAGTAATTTCAATGTTAGTCCCATAGACTTGTCAGAACCCTTCTCAATCTCTACTCTAGTAGGCGATTCAATCGTAGCTAGATGGGTGTATAAAGGTTGCCCGGTCATAGTCCTTTAGAAACTCACCTCAGTAGATCTAGTAGAGTTAGCCATGACTGATTTTGATGTTATCCTCAACATAGATTAGCTATTTGCATGTTATGCCTCAGTTAATTGTAGACCCCGAGCAGTAGAATTCAGATTTTCGGGTGCCCAGCCTTAGAGTGGAGGGGTAGTTCAGTTGTGCCTATAGGTCATTTCATTTCCTACCATAAGGCCAAAAAGATGATTTCTAAGGGTTGTGTGTACCATCTAGTTAGGGTTAAGGATTTTGAGTCCGAGACCTCGACTATCCAGTCAGTCCCAAGCGTATGTGAGTATCTAGAAGCCTTCCCAGATGATCTCCCGGGAATCCTTCCCGAGCAGGAGATTGATTTTGGCATTGGCCTTCTCCCTGATACATAGCTTATATCTATTCCTCCCTATATAATGGATCCAACTGAGCTAAAGGAGTTGAAGGAAAAGTTGCTGGATCTTTTAGATAAGGGTTTCATTAGACCGAGCAAGTGTCACGCCTTGAGTCCATATCCTGGATGGAACACGGTACTTGGAGTCAAAAGTAACCCCAAGTAAACCCTTGGTCTATCTTACACTAGTGTTCTAAGTAAAACATGCATAGCGGAAGCATTGTAATAATAATATAAAAACATTTATGAAAAATAAAACTGGAACATAAAGTTTAGAATATCTGGAGTCTGAAATTTATTCTATGTCTGAAAGCCATCTAGCTGATGAGTTGCTGGGACAAACCCCTACCTAACTCTAAGCCTAACTAAACATAATAAACTGACATTGAGAAAATGAAATAATGCCCTCGAATAATGAGGACTTACACTTCAACTACTGAGAAGGAGGATCTGAACCACGGTGACTAACGGTGCAGAGTCTGAGAACCTACAGCTGTATCATGAATCAATACAGCATAAAAGTATGCGTCAGTACTTTGAATGTACTGAGTAAGTGGAAGAGAACATAACTGAATGAAATGCCTGAACTGATATGACATGCAATGACTGATAAGTATACTGAACTGAACTACTGAAATAAGCTGAGATGGTAAAAATGACCCTATATGATGGTCAAAGTTATGCCCTAAGTCTGAAAGTTCTGACTCTGAGATACTGTACTGAACTGAGCTAAACTGATAGAGTTGGACCTGAATTGAGCTGCTTATTCTGAAACTGGACTGGACTGACTAGTGGGAGAGTCTATAATCGACATATAACCACGTGAGCTAGACGTGGAGTCCGATGTATACACCCCACCGATAGAACCCAATTTACCATTCCTGGGTATAAAGGCATGTACTGGGTAATCACAAGAGTCTGGGGCCAATCAGTCCAAATAATACTGTAACCTATGCTGGCAACATAGTTCCGGAAACCTGGGTGCACTGGAACCTCGGCCCGCTCAGTGCTCAGTCATACTCCCATTGGAAAACCTAGACTAAATTACTAAGCTAATAGCTCGAAACTGGGTCCAAGACTAGTCAGGGATATATAACTGAAAGTACCCTGAGAGTCTTAACGAACCATATTCTTAAACTAGGCTCTAGAATGGTCAGAGATGCTTATTTGAAAGCGTCGTAACCGTCTAAGAACAAATTGTGATCTAATCTGGGGTTCTGGGGCTAGTCAGAGTTGTATATCTAAAATCTCATGACCGCCTAATGGACCAATAAACTGGATTCTGAATCTGATTCTGACAACTAGGAGGCACAACTAACACCTCAGGAAAAGTCTGAAGTTAAACTGAGTAGTTGACAAATTCTTTATAGTTCTGAAGAGATTCTACGTTCTAACTGAACTGAACTAGTAAGCAGCTATCAGAGAATTCAAATTATGCCGATAACACAGGAATCCATAATATGGAAAAAATTTCAAGAACAAAAGGGAATATCATCCGACAAGAATTACTTTAATTTTCTCGTTCGTGCAAAGGCTAAAATCATTCTTATCAAGGGAGAAGTTACTCAACATCTAAACAATAAGGAATACTAGAAATTCAGCCAAAATCACACTTCCAAACCATGAGAAATTCAATATAATACTTTTCACTCGAAAACTCAAGGCTTAAATTCACATTCGTAGGAACATCGACAATTTGGTCAAGAATTGATGAATATTATATCAACAATAAACACGAATATCCTGCAAGGTGAAATCAACGATAATAAACATATATTCTTTTCGTACTAGAAAACTCAAGGCTAAGACTGATAGAGAAACTATAAGAGGGTTTTAGGGGACACAAGGGAAGAACTATTCCCTTGTTGAATTCCCACATACCTGGCTGAGAATTCCCCGGAGGAGGAAACTTGAATTTCTGAGATGAATGAAAAAAACCTAGGCCTTACCCTAAAAGTTTCTTGAGAGACTCTTTGATGTTGCTTTGACAATGAACGTGCGGAATGAGGGGAGAGGTCGTTCATTCCCACTAATAGATCTAAAATTATGTCTAAAAATGTAGTTTAAAGTTTAGAAGAGGAGAAAATTACTAAACAACCTTAGAAAATCCCAGGGAAAAACTGTCAGGTGGTCCTAACGGGTCGTGATCAGTGACCACGACTCGTGGTCACACTCATTGAGTGCATTACCTGGAAATCCCTGTAGGCTACCACGAGGGACCTAACGAATCGTGATGAGTGACCACGACTCGTGGTCACCTATCATGGAGCATACTGCCCAAAAGCCCTATAGATCCCCATAGGTGACACCACAACTCGTGGACCAACATAACAAGTCGTGGTGAGGAGTCATGTGGTAGACTTTCTCACACCTTAACCTTTGACCCGTGTCTGACCACGAGGCACCTAACGGGTCGTTAGGTATTATAACAACTTGTTAGGTGAGTCGTTCTGAGGCATTTTCTGCAGATTCCCAAATTTTCTAATTTAAGTCCAGCATCTAGTCTTTGAGTTTCCAAGGCATTACAATATCTCTCCCTTGGAAACATTTTTCCTTGAATGTTGGAAACAACACAGGAAAACATGGAATAATAATCACAATGATCAAATACTACTCATTTAACTCCAAAACTGATGGATTGAACACCCACTTTTCAATATACATAACTAAACTGAATTCATCTTTCATAGAAACTTCCAAAATCATAAAGGAAACTTAAACGCATGAATTGAACCAAACAACTAAATTTGTTTCTAAGGAAAATGTAATATTTTAAGTTGTAAAAGAATCGGTAGAGAACAAATGCAGGTATTTTGCCATCATATCTACTTCGGCCTCCCACACAGCCCCCTCAACCTGCTGATTTCTCCATAAGACCTTGACTGAAGCTATTTCCTTGTTCCTTAGCATACGAACTTGACGGTCAAGGATCTGAACTGGTACCTCCTTATACAAGAGACTATCCTTTATTTGTACACTGTCCAACAGCACAACTGAGGTTGGATCTCTGATGCATTTCTTCAAGAGTGACACATGGAATACAGGGTGCACGGATGCCAACTTTGTTGTTAACTCATTCATAAGCTACTTTGCCAATTCACCTCAAAAATCTATCAGGTCCCACATACCTTGGACTGAGCTTTCGTTTCTTCCAAAACCTCATTACTCCGTTCATGGGCGAGATTTTCAAGTAAACCCAATCATCAGCTACAGACTCCAACTCTCTTCTCCTCACATCCACATAAGATTTCTGACAGCTCTGAGCTGTTTTCAATCTTTCTCTAATGAGTTGTACCTTCTACATAACTTCGTGAACCGAGTCTGACCCAATTATAACTGTTTCACCCACTTCAAACACCTGATAGGAGATTTGCACCTCCTACCATACAATGCCTTAAACAGAGCCATCTAGATATTGGAGTGGTAACTGTTTTTGTACGCAAACTCGATAAGAGGCAAATGGTCATCCCAATTACCTTTAAAATCAATCATGCATGCTCTCAACATATCTTCTAAGGTCTAAATAGTCCGCTTATCTTTCCCATCTTTTTGTAGGTGAAAAGCTGTGCTGAGCTTGACCTGAGTGCCAAGTCCCTTCTGAAAATACCTCCAAAAGTATGAGGTAAACTGAGTTCCTCTATCTGAAATGATAGCTAATGGCACCCTATGAAGTCTGACTAACACTCGGATCTAAAGTCTAGCATATCCTCAGCTGAGTCTATGGTTTTGACTGGGAGAAAGTGAGCTGACTAAGTCATCCAGTCTACTACTACCCAGATTGAGTCATGCTGCCGACGAGTTCGGTGTAGACTCATAAAGTCAAAGTTTACTTCTTCCCACTTCCATGTGGATATGACAATGTCATGAGTCATACCTCTTTGTCTCTAGTGTACCACCTTATCTTGCTGGCAGTTCGGGCACTTGGCTATAAATTTAGCAATGTCTCTTTTCGTGTCGTTCCACCAGTAAATATCCTACAAATCGCAGTATATTTTAGTAGCACCAGGGTGAATGGAATATCTAGAACTATTTTCTTCATATAGTATATGTTGTCTTAACTCACTGACATCTGGTACACACGATCTGCCTTGGTAACGGAGCACGCCATTGTTACACCCCGTAAGTTTCTAGCACGTAGTTGGCCTATTAACATGTTGGTTGGAAGTTTTAGGATGCCTTACATGCGAGGAAAGGGCCTGGGGAAAGGCCGAATGAGTGCAAAGTTGGGATTTCCTAAAGGGAGGCTGAATCGAGCTGCCAAAGGGGCAAAGTGGCATGGAGCCCCTACCTCCGCGTTAGCGAACGTGGCACGGAACCAAAACAGCACATTGGCCAACGTGCCACATTGCTATGCATCTGGCTCCAAGTATAAATACGCCTCACGCTTAAAATTTATATCATTTTCCTTATATACTCATGGCCAGAACAGAGATAAGGACGAAGGGTTCATGTAATTTTCTTCCTATTACCCCACCAAACACCATCCAAATTCAAATTAACTTTGGGTATCGAAGTATAAGGCTGCAGGGAGCATTCTACGGAGTTAGTTTCACGAAATTCGCCCAGCGAATCGTCATCCCGCTGAGCCCAAGTGATTAGAATTGCTCCAAAGTAGTGTTAATGCAATCCCAGGCTTAAAGTAAGTATTTCTCCCTTCTAGATCCCCGAGAAATTATGAGTTTTCGATCGTTCTTCGATAATTTGAAGAATAGTCAATATATATTCATATAAAGTATTGTTTTCTTATAACATAGTAATGAAGTTAGTTCTATTCTTCCGTGAATGTGATTACAGTTGGGAAGAACAGCTGAATACCAGTTTAACCTCCCAGTTATTTGGTAAACAGCGAACGAGGTATGTAAAGGCAGTTTCTCTCGGCAAGTTAGTTTCTTCAGTATAGTAATACAATATGAATCCCAGTAAATTATTTCAGTAATGTTTTATCATGTTCAGTATGTTATTATACGTGGTTATTATCATCAGTTGAGACTTGTGATTGTATTGTTTTGGGCTGGATTACCTGTATAGCTTCTGTGATCGCCCTAGGGTTAATAGATGTGTCAACTTGTCTGCCAAAGGACGAGGATACATCGCTCTACGGAGCGGCATGCCATCCGCAAGGGACAAAGATGGGGAGCCAGCTCCTCATATTTTGCCGTGGTTGGCCTATACACACCCCCATCGAGTTCTTGCGCCCAGGGTGTAGATTTCAGGAGTCCTCCCAAACTCAGGCACAACTGTAGTCTGGGGCCCAGCGGGCCCAAGTTGCTTACCCAGGGGGCCGACAGGATGCTTATAACTACTAGGTGATGTGGTATGACCTGGATAGGGGTATATAGATTGAGATGTACTCACTAGGGCTAATGGTGGCAAAGTGAGTTGTGTTTTTCTGATGATACCTTCCGGCTTATGGGGGCCAGGTAAGGTATGTAAATTGCTTTAGTTACTGATAGTTAGACAGTAGGACGCCTTGTTGTTAGGAATGACTCCTATTCTTCTTTATAGTTATGTCTAGTTCTGATTCCATTTCAGTTAGTTTCAGTCCGTTCTCTTACTTTAGATATTGGCAGCTGTATTACTTACTTTTAGTCATTTACACTATTGCTTTACATACTCAGTACCTGTGGTACTGACACCCTCTTCTGGGGTGCTGCATTACTTTCCTGCAGGTACTCACAGACGAGGAGCGGATCCCTCGTAGTCCCAGTCAGCGGTATAGAGGCTTCAACTCCTATCTTCCGGAGCTTGAGTGTTTGAGGTTTACTTTCTTTTTGTTATACAGTATGGGTAGGCCGGGGCCCTATCCCGAACATCTTATTAATCCTAGAGGCTTGCAGATTGTATTATTCCCTGTGGTTTGTTGATATCGGCCGTGTGGGGCCATATATGTTTTAAATTATGTGTGTTGGCCATGTGGGGCCTTGTTCAGCAGGATCACGATCTCCAGCATCCCCGACAGGGCATAGGCCCTCAGTTTCAGCAGGTAGAGGCCGAGGCAGATCAGGGCCTCTAGTTCAGGTACAGGCCCAGACCA
The DNA here is from genome assembly GCA_035772735.1 of Datura wrightii. NCBI lineage: Eukaryota > Viridiplantae > Streptophyta > Magnoliopsida > Solanales > Solanaceae > Datura > Datura wrightii. The sequence continues at coordinate 12,758,829 of JASDFA010000003.1, forward strand.
TACTTATGCATTACCGGGGTGACATGACTCAAAGTCATCACCAGATATGGTGATTGGTATGCTGACTATTTGCTCTCATCCTGCTTATGTGTTGATAGATTCGGGATCCACCTTGTCCTATGTTACACAGTTAGTGGCTCGGATGCTTCGGTAACCTTTCTTAGTGTCTACACTAGTTGGTGACTCTATTATAGCCAGAAGGGTCTATCGAGGGTGTACAGTAGAGGTTGCCAATCGTCAGACTACAGCAAACTTGATCTAACTAGAGATGGTTGATTTTCATGCCATTGTGGGTATGGACTATCGGCTATTAAATAAAGTCACCATCAAGAATAATACCCGCTCCCCAGAATAGAAGATTTGTTTGATCAGCTACAGGGAGTGAGGTATTTTTCAAAGATTGACTTAAGGTTTGGATATCATCAGGTTCGGGCTCGTGAAAGGGATATTCCAAAGACTGCCTTCAGGACCAGATATGGACACTTTGAATTCCTAGTTATGTCCTTCGGACTGACAAATTCCCCAGCAGTGTTTATGGACCTGATGAACAATATTTTCAAACCGTACCTGGACTTGTTCGTGATAGTAATTATTATTGATATTCTGGTGTATTTCCGTTCAGATGAAGACCACAAGGATAATCTACGGACAGTGCTCCAGATTCTCAAAGATCGTCAGCTATATGCAAAATTTTATGAATATGAATTTTGGATGAATTCAGTAGCCTTCTTGGGTCATATTGTGTCAGATACTGGTATACAGGTGGATACGCAGAAGATAGGGGCAGTGAAAACATGGCCTAGACCTACCACTCCGACCGAAGTACGTAGTTTCCTGGGGTTAGCCGGGTACTACAAAAGGTTCGTGGAAGGATTTTTCACTTTAGCAGCACCTTTAACCAAACTGACGCAGAAGGCAGCTAAATTCCAGTGGACTGAGGCATGTGAGTAGAGCTTTCAGGAACTGAAAGACAGATTGACATCAGCACCAGTTCTAGCATTGCCAGAAGGAACAGAAGGCTATGCAGTTTATTGTGATGCTTCGGGTATTGGGTTAGGATGCGTGTTGATGCAGCATGGAAAGGTGATTGCTTAAGCTTCCAGGCAGCTGAGGAAGAATGAGAAGAACTACCCTAACCATGACCTAGAGTTAGCCGCGGTAATTCATGCCTTGAAAATATGGAGACACTACTTGTATGGCATCCTACATGAGAACTGTTACGTTGACTAAGACTTACAATCACTGATAAGGCTAAAGGGATGGAAAATGATCACTCAATACACTGGACAACCCTGGTGTCACCAACTCTAAAATATAACTATTCTGTCTCTAATTCTATTTATGGAACGTGCAATAACGTCAATGACCTCTAGGAAATCTTTCCTGCCAATACAGGCGCCAACTGGTCGTTAGACCGCCTAACTGTGCCCATACTGTTTAACCAACTGATTCAGGCCAATAACTCTAGCGAGCTTCTGAAGTCTAGGCCTGGCAACAAACATATAAGTCTACCATCACAATAGACTGAGAACTAAAGGAGTTTCTATAGCGTTCATAACGCGAATCATATTTGACCTGCTCCCTCTTAGCGAGGTGTCCTGTAGTGCGATTTGTATATGTCTTCTAGCAGCTAACCAGAATTTATATAACTATAATCCCTATTAGCACCTAATCGCAACATAGCTGATATTTATATATGTATATCAATAATAGCTAGTTACAACATATCGAATTACAATCTAATGGTGGCAACCATCTGCAATGTCTGAGATCGTTATTTCTATTCGAAAACATAAGTCGTAACACTGTATGACAAGGATAATTGCCGAGAGTTCAGCCTTACATACCTCATTCACCGTTTTCTAACTAACTGATGAGTATCAACTTGTATTCAACTGTCCTTCTCAACTGTAATCATATTAATAGAAGAATATGGCCAACTTAGTTACTGAATTCAAAGAAAACAATAACACATATGTATATATATATATATATATTGACAACACTTCAACTTATCAAAAAATGATCAAAAACTCGTAATTTCTTGGGAATCAAGAAGGGAGAAATACTTACTTTAAGCCTGTGGTCATATTGACACTAATTTGAAGCAATTCCACCAACTCTAGCACGGCGGGATGACGATTTTTCGGGCGTATTTTACGAAAATAACTCCGCAGAAATGCTCTCTGCAGCCTTATACTTCACTACCCGGAGTTAATTTAGATTTGGACGGCGTTTAGTGGCATAATCGGATGATTTTTATAATCTCCCTTCGCTTCTACCTCTCTTCTTGCCGAAGTTATTTACAAAATAACATAACATCTAAGTGTGTATATACTTGAGGAAGCAGACAAGGCAACGTGTCACGTTGCCCAACGCGTTGATTCTGCCCCGTGCCACGTTGGCTAACGCGGAGGAGCAGCTTCATGCCACTTTGCCCCTCTTGGCAACTTAGTTCGGCCTCCTCCCGCGAAATACCAACTTGGCACTCGTTCGGCCTTTCCCCTGACCCTTTCCTCATATGTATGGCACTCTAAAACCTCAACCAATATACGAATAGGCCTACTAAATATTAAGAACTTATGGGGTGTAACATCCAAACATTCTTCCTCGAATGTTAACTTCTACTTGCAAGAACCTTAACCTTGCAATTACTTATTCTGGAAAAATTTCTGCAGAGTTTCCCCTATAATATGGACTATACAAAAACCCTAAAATGCTAAAAAGTCCAATACAGGTACTCCACACAATACTATGGCATTCATTTCACAATAGACTGAAGTCAACTACTCCACATAGACATGTATATAATGCAACTTATGAAATAACAACAATATACCTCTAGCTTTACAATCTGACTAAGTCTGAAGTAACTGAGGATATCTGGTTTTCATATCATCTTTTTCCTCCCAGGGCATCCCCTCTCGGTTCTTATTTCGCCATAACACTTTAACGGAAGCAACATCTTTAGTTCTTAGTCTGCGGACCTGTCGATCTAGTATGGCTACTGGAGCTTCTTCATAAGTTAACTCCTTAGTGATTTGGACGTCTTTGACTGGGACAACTCGGGAGAGATCTCCTATGCACTCTATCAACATTGATACGTGAAAAACTGGATGAACAGATTCTAATTCTGGAGGTAAATCCAATTCATAAGCCACCTTGCCTATCCTTCGGAGAATATGATAAGCCCCAATAAACCTCGGGTTGACCTTGCCTTTTTTTTACCAAATCTCATCACGCCCTTCATCGGTGAAACCTTCAGGAATACCCAGTCACCCACATTAAACTCTAGGTTTCTCCACCGCACATCAGCATAAGATTTTTAACGGCTCTAAATAGTCAGCAGACGTTCCTTGATAAACTTTACTTTTTCCTTCTGCCCATTTTAACATGTCCAGGTTTGCTCTATCTGCTTGAAGTTATCATCTAGAAGGCTCCCACTTCCATTTGTAGTGGGCCTCAAGTGTCTGAGTTGTATATTCTACTTAGCCACTAATTGGGGTACGAGGAACCGTGCTTAAGTTAACATATGTCACCGTCTTTTCTAACATCCTTTCCTAAAATTTAGTTGTAGATTGCACCCCTCTGTCGAAATTTATCAAACACTGGGGCTCCACGCACTCCATCTACTTCTGGGTATTTAACCTGGCATAAGTCTTAGTGGCAACATAATTTTATCTAGCGAGGCACGAATTAACCTCATTGGTCTTATTATAATGACTCAAATAAGGTCAGGCTACGCCTGGTGTGAGATAACCACGTTATTGTATTCATATTAATTACTCTCCACTCCCTTGCAGACACGACTATCTCTTATATTGGACAGCTCGGTTCCTACTATTTCACCTTTTCTGTCCTGTCACTGGGGTTCTGCTTCTATGATTTAATGATGTCTCCTATCCTCTCGTACCATCTCATTGCATTTTCATTAACCTCTGGGAGCAACAAACACATGCACCTTAGTTATGGCCTGCTATTTGAAGTTCCTCCACCCTTGCAATGTGAGGTCAACATCTGGACCTTGTGACCTTGCTTGTTGTTATATTGATGGCCCGTAACTGACCACTGGGACTTGTTTCCAGGCTGCACTAGATTAGAGTCTCCGTGTCGGCACTCTCTTACGTTCCCCTTAGGTGGGCGTACCGCAACATTCTAGGATACAACCTTACCGTCTCTTAACTGTTGCCTGAGGCTTAGTCCTCAATATGAAATGTTCTATCAATCTGGAGATGATTCTGATTTCCCCAAAAGTCTGTCATTCGTGCTTTTCCCCTTACCTTCCTTAAAGAGCTCTAGGGTTCATGGTACCTGCCTTACACTGCGATAAAGTTACTGGCCAGGTCTCGGTCTATACTTCTTCTGGCTTGCAGTCAGACCCATTTTATTCACATGACCCCCCTGTCTCTCGATATCACAAACTAAGATCATAACAATTATCTTGCAGGCATATCCTGCCATCATTAGCATGCGACGGCGGATTCAACCTTTTTTCTGACTTGAACTTGACTATTACTGGGAGGTTATCACTGATGGATTTCTTACACACACTTCGAGTAAGTTGGTAGTCTTACCCGCTCTTCTAACTTATTACAGTGAAAGTTTGGACAACTTACATAAACATTGGGGATCCCTACTCTTTCTGAACACTTTCTGGAGTCAACAAATCCAACCTTCACTTACTATTTACTCCGGGAAACATCGCCTCAATTCTTACGCCCTTTGCTATACTGGAAACAAAACTATGAGGTAGGAATAGCCTTTTCTTACTACAATGAAATGGGAATATGGAACTGTACAACATTTGAAAGGATGGAGGTGGGAATCCTGCATTTTCCTCTCTTTCTCACATCCATCATGTAATCTAATATTAACTGTCGTTTTGACCAGATCTTGTATATCTAATAGATAAGTCGACTTGTATATAATCTATACTCCTGACTTCCTACTCTGAAGTTATAAAAATGAACTAGGGCGGTGCTGGTAGATGTGTCATAGTGTGAGGTTCCTGGTACCTCGGGATAGTATTGGGGAGATCAAGGACGTCCGCTCCCGTCCTTAGGCTGACTATCTCCCAACTGTAGCGTCTTAACAATACCTCCTCCTACCGCTGTAGTTATCTTCCAAATGGCTGGTGTCTGTCTTATATTAAACATTACCCTAGACAGACATAAGAAGGAAAACTTAGGGACTTAATCCAATACAACTTTGCTCTATAGCACGATCTGAGAAGAAGAAAGAGTAACCATCCTATCATGCCTTGCAGCCTCCTGCCTATAGTATGTGGTGCACAAAACATGCATAGACAAGACTCTACTTAGCACGGCTTGCAGACTCCCTGGGATAGGACCTGCTCTGATACCAAGTCTGTCACGCCCCACCTTTGGAGGCATGACTGGCACCTGGTGCACTACTAAGACCTAACTGTTGAGCTGACTGAGCCTAAGCACCTCTGGTGCAGGGCTGACTCTAACTCTGAAATTAAGAAAATAATGGGCTATATAGCGGCTGTAAATACAACCCCTGGCCGACAAGGCCTATAGCCACCTGTGAAAATAAACAGCTAATCAAAGACAAAAAAAATCATAGGGAGTTCTATGCAGGCTGACAAGGCCGCCAATCAACAGCTAAAATGGGCCCCACACGGCCAACACACATCTAACCACGGGGAAGTAACACAATCTGCAAGTCTCTAGGAGTAATAAGATGGTTGGGACAGGGCCCCGACCTACCCATGTTGTACAAACAAAAGGAATAAACCTCTATCACACCAGCCCCGGAAGAAGGGAGCTGACGGTTTTGTACGGCTGACTGGAACCAAGAGGGACCTGCTCCTCATCTATCTGTACCTGCAGGCAAGTAATGCAGTGCCCTGGGAGGGGCATCAGTATAATATGTACCGAATATATAAGGCAATAGATAGGCTGAATAGGACTAGAAGTAAATAAAAAGAAGAGCCGAAATATTAACCTGCACGCCTGCTAATTCATACTCTGCATCTAACTGACACTACATGTACACAAGCTAAGGCTGCATACTTACACATTTATACACTACAACTAGAAGACAAAAATTTGTATAAGAACCCCACCTAGCCCCCATAAGTCGGGAGGTACAATCAGCAAAAAATAACTTGTTCAGGCCCCTATAAGTCCTGGTGAGCACATTTCAATCTATATGCCCCTACTCAGGTGTCTACAACTCTATTGGTACTACAGCCAACCTACCAGTCCCCTGGGTCTACAACTGGGCCCGCTTAGCCCCTGAACTATAGTTGTGTCTTATCTTGGAGGGATCCTGATCTCTACACCCCGGGTGTAAACGCTCGGCGGGGGTGTGTATAAGGCCAACCACATCAATATGAGGATCTGGATCCCCATCTTCGTCCCTTGCGGACGACATGCTGCACTGTAGAGCGGTGTGTCCTCGCCTCTGGCGAGCAAGTCGACACAACTATTAACCCTGGGGCGATCATGGAAGGCTTCTAACTAAGGGCAACCCAAACCCAGGTGCTATATTGACACATCAATCTATCTGTATAAAGAGAGCGTATCTGGCCTTCTAGGCCTAACGCTAATGCAACTCGCTTCTGGGATAATCGTTATGGTTGTCTGCAGGCACGCCATGCGCCTGTATTTGATCAGAGGATCCTGATAGTGATCATGATCTCTAATAGTCTGGGCTAAATAAGGCGAGGTCTAAAGTGGCCTAACAATACTCTGAATGTCTTTCTTGGAAATCTATAACTCATGAATAACTATGGGGTTGCGGATAGCTAACTACTTTATTCTTCTAATTAAACAACTATAGGGTTGGGCTCGATCGAACTTGCTTCACGCGATTGGCACCCTGTTCCTTCATAGGGAGCTTACCGATCTCATAACTTATGGCTAACACTGTACTAGCAGAGTACTACTGACTCTTTAAGCCTTATGTGGATCCACTCAGATCTGTATTACTGATCTGGGCAATTCCCAATCTTATAGGAAATTCTATATAGACTGGCCCTCTCCTGGCACTTTGTATCTGAATGCCTTACAAGAACAGTCTAGGGTACTGGCCCGTCATTGACTACTGATGTGGACCCCTCCTTGGGGTACCCACGGGTTTATCTGACTCGGACGACTGGGCTGGCTTGCTGGCATCCTACATGACAACTGTTAGGTTGACTAAGACTGATAATCACTGATGAGGCTAAAGGGAGGGAAAAAGATCACTCAATACACTGGACAACCCTGGTGTCACCAACTCTAGAATATACCTATTCTATCTATATTTCTGGTTCTAGAACGTGCGATAACGTCAATGATCTCTAGGGATGCTTTCCCACCAATATAGGCGCCAACTGGTCATTAGACCGCCTAACTGCGCCATACTGTTTAACCAACGATTCAGGCCAATAACTCTTACGAGCTTCTGAAGTCTAGGCCTGGCAACAAATATATAAGTCTACCATCATAATAAACTGAGAACTAAAAGAGTTTCTATAGCGTTCACAACGTGAATCACATTTAACCTGTTCCCTCTTAGCAAGGGGTCCTGCAGTACGATTTGTATATGTCTTCTAACAGCTAACAAGAATTTATGTAACTATAATCTCTATTAGCAACTAATCGTAACATAGCTGATATTTATATATGTATATCAATAACAGCTAATTACAACATATCGAATTATAATCAAATGGTGGCAACCGTCTGCAGCGTCTGAGATCGTTATTTCTATTGAAAAACATAATTCGTAACACTATACGACAAGGATACTTGCCGAGAGTTTAGCCTTACATACCTCGTTCGCTGTTTTCTGACTAACTGATGAGTATCAACTCGTATTCAACTGCCCTTCTCAACTGTAATCATATTAATAGAAGAATAGGGCCAAGTTCGTACTGAATTCGAAGAAAACATAACATATATATATATATATATATATATATATATTACTACACTTCAACTTATCGAAAAATGATCAAAACGCATAATTTCTCGGGAATCTAGAAGGGATAAATACTTACTTTAATCTTGTGATCATATTGACACTAGTTTGAAGCAATTCCACCAACTCTGTCTTGGCGGGACGATGATTTTGTTGGGCGTATTTTACAAAAATAACTCTGCAGCGATGTTCTCTGCAGCCTTATACTTCACTACCCGGAGTTAATTTAGATTTGGACGGCGTTTAGTGGTGTAATTGGGTGATTTTTATAATCTCCCTTCGCTTCTACCTCTATTCTGGTTGAAATTATTTAGAAAATAACGTAACATCTAAGTGTGAGGCCTTTATATACTTGAGGCAGCAGACAAGGCAACGTGGCACATTGCCCAATGCGCTGATTCTACTCCGTGCCACGTTGGCTAACGCAAAGGAGAATCTCTGTGCCACTTTGCCCCTCTGGGCAGCTTGGTTCGGCCTCCTCCCGCAAAATCCCGATGTGGCACTTGTATGGCATTGTAAAACTCTCAACCAACATATGAATAGGCCGACTAAACGTGAAAAAATTACGGGGTGTAACATAAATAATAATATAAAAATATTTATGAAAAAAAAACTGGAACATAAAGTTCAAAATATCTAGAGTCTGAAATTTATTCTGTCTTTGAAAGCCATCTAGCTGATGAGTTGCTGGGACAAAACCCCGGCTAACTCTAAGCCTAACTAAACATAATAAACTGACTGATAGAAAATGAAATAATTCCCTCGAAGAATGAGGACTCGCACTTCAGCTGCTGAGGAGGAGGATATGAACCACGGTGACTAACGGTGCTGAGTTTGAGAACCTGAAGCTATATCATTAAATGATACAACATAAAAGTATGCGCCAGTATTTTGAATGTACTGAGTAAGTGGGAGATAACATAACTGAATGAAATGCCTGAACTGATATGACATGCAATGATCAATAAGTATACTGAACTGAACTACTAAAATAAGCTGAGATGGTCAAAACGAACCTGTCTGATTGTCAAAGATATGCCCTAAGTCTGAAAGTTCTGACTCTGAGATACTGTACTGAATTGAGCTAAACTGATAGAGCTGGACCTGAACTGAGCTGCTTATTCTAAAACTTGACTGGAATGACTAGTGGGAGAGTTTGTAACCAATATATAACCACGTGAGCTAGATATGGAGTCTGATGTATGCACCCCACTGGTAGGACCCAATATACCATTCCAAGGTATAAAGGCATGAACTGGGTGATCACAAGAGTCTAGGGCCAATCAGGCCTAATAATACTGTAACCTACGCTGGCAATGTAGTTCTAGGAACCTAGGTGCGCTAGAACCCCGGCCTACTTGGTGCTAAGTCCTACTTCCACTGGAAAACGTAGACTGAATTACTAACCTGATAGCTAAAAACTGGGATCCAAAACTAGTGAGGGATATATAACTGAAAGTACCCTGAGAGTCTTAAGGGACCAGATTCTGAAACTGGGTTCTAGACTGGTCAGAGCTGCTTATCTAGTAACGTCGTAACCGTCTAAGAATAAACCGTGATCTGAGATGGGGTCCCAGGGCTAGTCAGATTTGTATATCTAAAATTTCGTGACCACCTAATGGACCAATAAACTGGATTTTGAATCTAATTCTGACAACTGGGAGGCACCACTGACACCTTAGGAAAAGACTAAAGTCAAACTGATCAGTTGAAAAATTTTGTATAGTTCTTGAAGATTCTACATTCTAACTGAACTGAACTGTTAAGAAGCTATTAGAGAATTCAACTTATTCCGACAAATTGGAATCCACAATTGCAAAATTTTCAAGAACACAAGGAAATCTCATCCGATAAGCATTATTATAATTTTCTCATTCGTGCCAGACCTAAAATCATTCTTATCAAAGGAGAAGTTACTCAACATCTAAACAATAAGGAATACTAGAAATTCAGCCCAAATCACACTTAACAAACCACGAGAAATTCAATATAATATGTTTCACTCAAAAACTCAAGGATTAAATTTACTTTTGCAAGGAACTTCAACAATTTGGTCAAGAACTGATGAAGATTATATCAACAATAAACACGAATATCCTGCTAGGTTAAATCAACGATTATAAACATGTAATCTTTTCGTACTCGAAAACTCAGGGCTAAGACTGATAGAGAAACTATAAGAGGGTTTGGAGGACACAAGGAAAGAACTATTCCCTTGTTGAATTCCCACATTCCTGGATGAGAATTCCCTAGAAGAGGTAACTTGAATTTCTGAGATGAATGAAAAAAATCTAGGCCTTACCCTGAATGTTTCTTGAGAGACTCTTCGATGTTTCTCGGAGAATGAACACGTGGAATGAGGGGAGAGGCCATTCATTCCCACTAATAGGTCTGAAATTACGTCTAAAATGATGTAGTTTAAAGTTTAAAAGAGTAGAAACTTACTAAACAACCCTTAGAAAATCTCATGGAAAAACTTTCAGGTGGTCCTAACGGGTGACCTAACGAGTCGTGATCAGTGACCACGACTCATGGTCACAATCGTTGAGTACACTTCCTGGAAATCTATATAGGCCACCATGAGAGACCTAACGAGTCATGGTAAGTGACCACGACTCTTGGTCACCTGTCGTGGACCATACTGCCCAAAAGCCCTATAGATCCCCTCGGGTGACACTATTACTCGTGGCCACACATAATGAGTCATGGTGAGGACTCGTGGGGTACACTATCTCACACCTTAACCATTTACCCAAGTCTAACCATAAGGCACCTAACTTGGTCATTAGGTATCATAACGCATCATTAGATGAGTCATTTAGAGGCATTTTCTGTAGATTCCCAATTTTTCTGATTTAAGTCTCGCATCTAGTATTTGAGATTCTGGGTCATTACAGCAAGTCCACATAGGGTGCACTAGTTCTCTTTTTCTGAAAGAAAGATGGTTCTCTCTGTATGTGTATTGATTACCGGCAATTAAACAATGTCATCATCAAGAACATGTATCCTCTACCCAGAATCGATGATTTGTTCGACCAACTTTATAGTGCCAAGTGTTTTCTGAAGATAGATCTCAGATCCAGGTATCATTAGCTTAGAGTTCGGGAGATGACGTCCCGAAGATTGTCATCAGGATGTGGATGTTCATTATGAGTTTATAGTTATGTCTTTTGGACTAATGAATGCTCCTGGAGCTTTTATGGACTTGATGAACAGGGTGTTCAAGCCATACCTAGATATGTTCGTGATTGTGTTTATTGATGACATCCTGATATACTTTCGGAGCGAGGAGGAGCATGCTAATCATTTGAGAGTGGTGCTACAGACTCTCAAGGATCACCAATTATATGTCAAATTCAGCAAGTGCAAGTTTTGGTTGAACTCCATGGTGTTTTTGGGCCATGTGGTATCAAGTGAGGGTATAAAGATGGACTCTCATAAAATAGAAGCGGTGAAGAATTGGCCTAGACCAGTGAATCCTTTAGATATTCGGAGCTTTTTGGGTTTAGCCGGCTACTATCGGAGATTTGTTGAAGGTTTCTAATCCATTGCGGCACCCTTGGCTAAATTGACCCAAATAAGGTGAAATTCCAATGGTTGAAGGCTTGTGAGAGGAGCTTTTAGGAGTTGAAGACTCGACTCACTATAGCACTGGTGCTAACCCTACCCAAAGGTATCGATGGGTTCGTGGTGTAATGTGATGCTTCAAGGATCAGACTTGGGTGTGTATTGATGCAGCACAGAAAAGTTATAGCATATGCCTCCAGACAGCTGAAAGTTCATGAGTAGAATTACCCGACCCATGACCTTGAATTGGCAGCGATGGTGTTCGACTTGAAGATATGGAGGAATTATTTGTACAGGATCCATATGGATGTGTTTATACACCATAAGAGTTTATAATATGTGTTTACCCAGAAGGATCTCAATCTTCGACAAAGGAGGTGGTTGGAGCTACTCAAGGACTATGATATGAGTGTCCCTTACCATCCGGGTAAGGCCAATGTAGTATCAAATGCAGTTAATAGACTCTCTATGGAGAGTGTGTCCCATATAGATGAGGGGAAGAAGAAGCTGGTGAAGGATGTGCATCGACTGGCAAGGTTGGGAGTTCGATTGGTTGACTCGATCGATGGCGGTGTTATTATTCAGAATGGCTCAAAATCATCTTTTGTGACTGGTGTGACATCTAGACAAGATGAGGACCTGATTCTGGTAAAGTTAAAGGAAGTCGTTCAAAATTGGAGGGTGGAGGTCTTCTCCAAAGGGGGAGATAATGTTCTTCGGTATCAGGGTCGCTTATTTGTTCTAGATGTTGATGATTTAAGGAGCCGGATGTTGCATGAGGCTCATGGATCTAGGTATTCTATCCATCCATGTGCCATCAATATGTACCGTGACTTACGGGAAGTCTATTGGTCGAATGGCATACAAAAGGACATCGCAGAGTTTGTAACTAAGTGTCTAAACTGTCAGCAAGTGAAGGTCGAGCACCAGAGACCAAGAGATATGCTTCAGGATATCAGTATTCCTACATGGAAGCGGGAAGAAATCAATATGGACTTCATCACAGGGTTGCCTCGCACTCGACGACAATATGACTCCATTTGGGTTGTGGTAGATAGGTTGACCAAGGCCGCTCATTTTCTATCGGTTAAAACCACGTATTTGGTGGAGGATTAAGCCAACCTATATATCCGAGAGCTAGTTCGATTGCACGGAGTACCCTTGTCCATTATATCAGATAGAGGTACTCAATTTACCTCTCAATTTTGGAGGTCATCTCAAAAGGGACTAGGTACTCAAGTTAAGATCAGCACATCATTTCCCTAGAAGACGGATGGTCAAGTGGAGCGGACAATCCAAACTCTTGAGGACATGTTGAGAGCATGCGTGATTGACTTCAAAGGTAGTTGGGATGATCATTTGTCTCTTATCGAGTTTGCATACAATAACAGCTACAGTTCCAGTATTCAAATGGCTATGTTTGAGGCTCTCTATGGGCAGATATGTAGATGGCCTATTGGTTTGTTCGAAGTTAGTAAAGCGGCAATGATTGGACTAGATTCAGTCCATGAGGCTATGGAGAAGGTTCAACTCATACAGGACAGGTTGAAAATAGCTCAATGTCGCCAAAAGTCCTATGCCAATGTGAGAATGAGAAAACTTGAGTTCGAAGTGGATGATTGGGTGTTTATGAAGGTGTCTCCCATGAAGGGAGTGATGCAATTTGGAAAAAAAGGAAAACTCAGCCCTCGTTATGTTGGCCCCTACCGGATAGTGAAACAGGTTGGCAAGGTGACATATGAGTTGGAGTTGCCCTTAGAATTAGCTTCCGTGAATCTTGTCTTCCATGTATCGCTCTTAAAGAAATGTCAGGGTGATTCAGATTTAATTGTCCTAGTGGACAGTGTTGGTGTGAAAGATAGCCTTAGTTACGAAGAGGTTCCAATGGAAATACTGGATCGTCATGTTCGAAGGTTAAGAAACAAGGAAGTAGCTTCAGTCAAAGTTTTATGGAGGAATCAACATGTTGAAGGAGCTACATGGGAAGACAAAGCGGACATGGTAACTAGATACACACATTTATTCCCTACCGGCTCAGTTCCAGCTTGAGGTATCAGTTTTTCCCTAAAACTCTAATTAGTTTTCATGTTTAGTTCATGTGCCCCAGTTTCTATCATGTATGTGGATCTGTGTATGATTCATGAATTCAGTTCAGCCATGTAGTTTGAATTAGAGATAGTCATTTCGTCAGTTTTCATCATAAATGATCAGTATTAGAATGTGATTATTGTATTTCTGTACTTTTCTGTATGTGTTCCAACATTCGAGGACAAATGTTCCCAAAGGGGAGATATTGTTATACCCCGGAAGCCCAAAGATCAGACCTGGTAGTTGAAAGGGAGAAAACTAGAAATCTGTCACCAGGTCACAGAATGAGTCGTTCTATGACCCGTGGGATGGACCACGAGTCGTGAGATGACTCGTGTTGAGGTACTAGGCTTGAGTTAAATGAATTGTTGGGGGGGTCATCACGGGCATGACCACGAGTCGTGGTCAGGCCCCACGAATCGTCAGTTCAGCCGTGGCCAAGTGAATTTAAAGAAGAAAGGGTGAGTGGCAGTGCACCTGATGGATAAACCCCATGAGTCGTGGTCAGGCCCTACGAATCGTTGAGTCAGTCGTGGTCAGGCCCCACGACTCAATGAGTCAGTCGTTGGCAATGATTTTGAGAAGGTGAAGAAAAAGGGCAGTGTACCCTACAAAAGGTCCCCGCGAGTCGTGGTCAGTCACCATGATTAGTGGGATGGGTCGTGGACAGCAAGATGGAAATTATTTGAAGTTAAGGCAGTGCACGTGATGAGTAGTGACCACGAGTCGTGGTTACTCATAATGATTTTTGAGGTCCCTCGTGATGAACCCCGAATGACCTGTTGGATAGTGTACTTGACGATTGAGGCCACGATTCGTTCCCCTAGGTGATGAATCATCCAGTCCCTCGTTGGGACTTGCAGTTAGTTATATCCTGTGAATTTAGTAAGGTCTTTTCCGTAATTCCTATGATCCTAAGGCCTAAACTATGTCTTTTTAAGTTATGAATGATGAGTTTTAAGAGGGTTAAGTTCATTTTAGGCCATTCTTACTCATGCATGCAAAGTTAAAGAGTTAGAAAGATGATTAAGCTTATTCTCCTTCAAGTTCTCTTAAATTCCTCTTGGGAAATCAGAGAAGTATAAGAATCATCAATAATCAGGTATGTAGGGTTATCAATGGGTGAATCCATTCACACCCATGCCCAATCTCTCCTTAAATCATGAAATTCCTATGTTGATTCTATGGGGTTTTAACCCAATGCATGAAATTCCTAATTCTCTACATGGGTAGGATTTAAATGTGTTTCTATCATTGAATTATGATTCCTGGGCAAGTTTTATGATGTTTTCCATTAAAATCATGTTTCAAGCTTAATAAATTTAAAATGACCATTTATGAGAAATTCATGAAAGTTGAGATTTATGATGAAAGAACAAGTATGATAAGATACCATTGATAAAAAGCATGTTATCAAGTTACCCATGTTTATAATCATTCTTTCAAGTGAATTGAGTATTTTCAAGCATGTTAAAGTATTGGGCAACGCCCACATGTTAAAGAATGATTTATGATTTTTCGAATTAATCTTACCACATGATTTTGGAGCAAAGACTCTCAATTATTTTTCAGCTGGTGGTATGGTTTGAACTCAAGCTTCTCATATACATAGTTTCATATTTGAGATGTATTTGATTATTGAGCTTTGTCAATAGAAGATGGTAAGCTTCGTTGAAAAACGATGGAGAGCATATGCATGTTTTTTTGGGAGTAGTGTCTAGCACCGAGTAGGCTAAGGGTCGATCACCCTATTCCTCAAAACTACGTCCCAACGAAGGTTTATACTTATATATGTATATTACTTTGGGACCTCCTTTGTGATCTATCCCCTGCTTCGATTGGGCCCCGAACTTGATATTGATATCATGGTATCATCCTTAACCCTGGCAAGGCTTTGGATGGCTCTACCCACTTGAGTGTGATTGCTAGGACTATGTAAGATCTATCGTGGTATGTCGGTTAAAAGACGAGTCTCCCATTGTTCCTCATAATTTCAATTATGCATGTTTATCTCTCATGTTGTATATATCTACATATGTTCTAAAGCAGGTTTGATCCAATGTTCAGCTTTATTTATGACTATCAAATTTCATCTTTTGGGTCAATCGATTCATTTATGATGTTATGTTATATTGAGATCATGTTTTCAGAAAGATATCATGCAAGCCCTACTCTCATATTCTTATTTTGTTTATGTTTTACATTTTGCATGTTTTAAATGATCTTACTTATTTAAGCGATTTTACTTACCTTGCTGTCACACCCCGCCTTGGGGGGTATGACTGGCACCTGGTTCCCTAGTAGGATATGAACTACTAGACTACTGAGCCTGAGCACATCTGGTTCCTGGCTGGCTCTAACTCAGATTCAGGGAAACAACGGGCTATATAACGGCTGTAAATACAGCCTCCGGCTGACTAGGCCTATAGCCACCTGTAACTGTACTAACAGCGAACCAGAAACATATCAATATAGGGGAGCCTATGCGGGACGACAAGGCCACCATGCTATCTAGTTATCTGTAACTCAACAATGAAATATTGGAAAGCTACGTGACCGGCAAGGTCACCACTACTGTCAAGCCATGGCCCCACACGGCCAACATAAAAGAAATAGAAGTACTAACAGCTAAACAACTGCACGGCCTCACACGACCGGCTCATCTGACCACAGGGAAATATATACAGACTGCAAGCCTCTAAGAATACTGATAAGATGGTCGGGACAGGGCCCCGGCCTACCCTTGCTGTACAACAAAAGAAAAGGGATAAACCTCTAGCTATCTAGCTCCGGATGACCGGAGCTGATGACCCTGTGAGCTGACTGGAATCACGAGGTATCGGCCCCTCATCTATGAGTACCTGCAGGCAAGTAATGCAGCACCCCCAAGGGGCGTCAGTACCGCTGGTACTGAGTATGTAAAACAATAACTGAAAGAAATATCTGAAAACAACAACATAACTGATGGAACTGAAATAGGGAGGAATAGACTAATAGACTGAAAATATAAAGCTATGCCCACTCTTAACTATACTGGAAGGAGTGGGAGTCATACCTGGAGATGTACCATTCTACTGTCGATCTACTCGTATCTAGTGTAACATGGCATAACATAACATAACATAACATAGCACACACAAACCTTACCCGGCCCCCATAAGTCGGGAGGTACATCCAACACGCAATTCTATACCCCTACCCCGGTCGTCCCATCTCCTATAACAACTATAAGCATCCTGCCGGTCCCCTGAGTATGCACTTGGGCTCGCTGAGCCCCTGACTATAACTGTACCTGAGTCCGGAGTACTCCTGAATCAACACCCCGGGCGTATCCGCTCGACGGGGGTGTATAAGGGCCAACCAAGGCACAATATGGGGAAAACTATCATCCCATCTTCGTCCCCTGTGGGACGACATGCCACTCCGTAGAGTGACATATCCTCATCCTCTGGCGGACGAGTCGATACAGCTATTAACCCTGGGGCGGTCATGGGTGCTAGGGAAACCAACCCCAAGACAATATAGTGGTCTTAACTAGTAATACTACCTGCATATACCACATACTGAAGCTAATGGTAATAATGTATCTATACCTACTATATGATGAACTAGTGATAGTGATATGTATGTATTTAATACATGCTGAGACTGATAATATTATATATGTATAAATATAATCTTCTGCCATACTGTACTGAGCCTAATGTTGAACAAGATATAGTTTTTCTGCTGGAAACCATGTTGTATAACTGAGTTTCTATAGTAACACGATTCACTATTCCTAACATGCTTTCTGAACTTCATTTTAACCTATCATTCTACTTCTGAGATACCTTACAGGTATTTACATTGCTTTACTAAGTTTCAACTGAGTACGGTAATATCCTAACATTCTTTACTAAATCACATACAGGGCATGTTGTACAGTTCCTAACACTCGTATTAGAATTTATATCATGCTAGCAAGTTTCACCCTATACATAACATGATGCTTCCAATACCGTACCAACATTCGTAATAAACCTAACACACGACTTCTGAACATTCTACTGGCCTTTAAACTACTTTACTATACCGAAACTACTAACTTGCCGAGGAAACTAGCTTTACATACCTTCACTTCTGATTTCCCAACTAACCGGCGTAGCTTGGTCAGTATTTCAGCTACTCCTCCCAACTGCATTCATATATATATATCAATCAGTACTAAATACAACTTTATTCTGAAGGACGACATCGCTTTCGATATAATTATAGCCTAAACTTAGGCTTATCGAAAGACGATCGAAAACTCGCTATTTTTCAAAAGTCCAGAAGGGAGAAGTATTTACTTCACAGCTAGGAACACATAGACACTAGTTTGGAGCAATTCCACTTACCTTAGTCCGGTAGCTCGACGATTCGTCGGTCGTATTTCGCGAAACTAAATCCGTAGGAATGCTCTTTGCTGCTAAATACTTCGGTATCTGAGGTTAATTTGGGTTTGGACTACGTTTGACAGCGTAATCGGACGAAAATGTATTTACCCTCTTCGTCTCTCCCTGTTCTCCTGCGATTTCTGGAAATTATAATGAGTTTAAATGAAATTAAACCGAAGTGGGGCTTTATATACTTGAGCCTGGACAGGGCCAATGTGTCATGGAGCCAACGCGGAGGCTCCACCTCCGTGATACGTTGCCATCACGGAGGGGCTCTGCCTCAGCTCCTTCCGCGATGGTTCGACAGGCTATCCGTCTAATCCTTTTCCAGGCCTTCCTCTAGCACGTATGGCTTGCAAATATGCTTAATGACCGTGCGAATAGGCCATCTAGGTGTCAGAAATCTTACGGGTTATAACACTTGCATACTCAGTACATTCCATGTACAGACCGCATACTATAGGTTGTACCGTTTCATGATACACGCCCCGACACTCAGACTCAGCCCCGTCCTAAGCCAGCCTTTCAGAGTTGTCATCCTACGCCTATTGGTGAGTCCTCATCTCCCAAGGACCATATTCTAACAGTTTTCTTTATGTATTTTCAGTTTTTAGTTTTTAGCAAGTTAGTTGGGGTCTTGTTCCATCAACTCATCATACTTAGAGGCTTTTTGGACAAAAAGGATGTATTCAGCTTCAGATTGTGTGTATTCTAATATTACGATTATTTCATACTTCCGCTAAGATTATCATGTTAATTCTTTTATGTTATTGATTGAGTTAGATGTATGTTCATGTCATGGGTCGCCTTAGAGTCCTTCGGGGTTCCTTGTCTCGTGTCTCAATTCGAGCCTACGTTCGGGTAATGACAGTTATATTTACTTTAAGAGAAGCAGATCGTGATTTTGATGCTTCTACATTGAGTTATTGAATTTTCTATCACAGGTGTGCAAAGTTGAAGAGTCAAGCAAGACAAAATTTGAGCTAATTTTTGAAGAATCATCTATACAAATCCAAAATGATTTTTGAATTTGATTTTTATACATATTGTACTTATGAGAGTTATATTTCCAACTAAAGAATAGACTCATGATTTAGATTCTTCTACACTGAGTTATGATTTTTTCTACCACAGGTGTGCAAAGTTGAAGAGTCGAGCAAGGCATAATTTGAGCTAAATTTGAAGAATTATCTATAAAACTTTAGAAAGATTTTCACTATCATTTTTATATAATTATATTTTTGAGAGTTATATTTTCAATAAAGAAGCAGCTTGTGATTTAGATACTTCTACGCCGAGTTTAAAATATTCTACCATAAGTCTGCAAAACTGAAGAGACGAGTAAGACAAAATTTGAGCTAACTTTGAAAAATTATTTGTACAAATTCATCAAGCTTTTGATTGTGATTTATATATAAATTTTAGTTCTAAAAGTTATCTTTCAAATGAAATAGTGGCTCATGATTTAGATATTTCTACACTAAGTTATGAATTTTCTACTACAAATGCACAAAGCTGAAAAAATTAAGCAAGGCAGAATTTGAGCTAATTTTGAAGAATTACCTATATAAAATACAAAGCATTTGACTATAATTTTTATGTTGATTGTAGTTCTGAGAGTTATCTTTCCAACAAATAAGGTGGCTCATAATTTAGATACTCCTATGCCAAGTGTTATAATTTTTTTACCAAAATCGCATAAAGCTACAAAACAGACATGTCAGATTTTGAAATCAACTTTAGAAATTAATTATGATCAATCCAGAAGGAATTTCAAACTGAAATATTGACATATGATATACCATTGAGTTCAAATTTGTGGGATCGAGAAACCTACAATTTTCAATTCGGTAGTTCAAGTTATGAAAATCATACTACAAGCTCACTAATATGAAAACCAATGTCGTACAAAAAATAATAATCTGTACTAGAGGTTGTAAATCATATTTGATGTTATTAAATATAAATTTTCAACAAGGCTTAAAGATTACTTACACAATGGGGGCAGATTCATCAGTAAAAAACATATTTCAATTTCAAGGCGAGATAATTCATATTGAAATATAAGCGATCACTTTTATTTCTTCGAGAAAGAAATATCATTACATTATAATTTTAAAAAAATACTAAGAAGGAATCTAAACTATAGAAAATTTTTGATGCACAAGATTTGTTGGCAACTCATCTCAACCGCTCCGTTCAATTTGGAAAATTTTTCCACATCATCTTCATCTATATGTGTTATGGTCTTCTTGCTTTTTACAAATAGGATCTTAAACCCTTGTTCAATTTTTGAAAGCATCACTTGAAGATCCTCCATGCGCCCATTCACCTTTGGGCTTTCCTCTTTTGCATCAATATGTCATTGTTGCACATCGCAGAAAATTTTTTGGTGGCACTCACTATTCATTTTCTGGGATAAGGAAGATTTTATAGCATCATACTCTTTATATGTCTTGAAAAAAAAACATTAACAGGGCCCTCCAAAATAGAAGTGTCAAATGCTTCAGTCCTTTTTTTTTTATCTATTTCAGAATAAGATTAACACTATTTTATAACTATAAAAAATTGTCTGAAGAGTTAATAGAGAATCTCAAGACCAAGTTAGATAATGCATCCCCTATCTTGAAAACATAAGACATCTCAAGAGAAGAAATTGTCTCTTGTGGTTCAGGATTAGGGATAGCAAGTGGCTAAAAACATGATGAAGTTATAGAAGCTTCAGAAGACTTAATGCAATCAACTACAACTTTTGCCTCATTTATCAAAGCTTATAGAGGAGGAGGAGAAGATAAGTCAAGGCAACTTAGGCTTGTAGCACCATCGACATCAAAAATGTCATTATACATGTCAGCAGTTGCGCCCTTGAAACCCAACTTTCAAAATGAAGGGAGTAGACTCAACAAGGTGTAAGAAAAAGGCCATAAAATAGAAGAAGAGAAGTAATTTTACTTGTTTTGTGAGCTCAGGCAATAACATAGTGGAGCTCGGGTCACCAACAAAAAATATTTCACTGTCTAGAGTAGCGGTAATAAGTCGATGAATTCAATACTTTGATCTTTTACCTTTTTCCATTTGTACTTCCCATGGTGGTCTTGATGCACATCACCTCTTGCCGAGCTTGTGGCTCCGCTGCTATATGCAACTTCATCAACTAAGATGGGAATTGAAGTCTTGTCTTTGGAAAGCATGTTAGTTGATATTTGTCCATTTTCGTTGTCAAATGAAGTAGGAGGGACTTTTCTCTTGCAAGTATTGTCCAACACCACAAAAGGAGTGATGCTTAGTTTTAATGTCGAAAAGACGCTTAGCTTCTTTTCCAATTTGCGTTGGCTCATCCTTTGAAGTTTAAGACTTATATGACAACTTACTTTCCTTTGACTTGACAATGGAAGAACATTTATTTTGATCTTGTGGTTGAGAATGGTTAACTTTGGATGGTGCATGGATGTCATCATGCTTTAGGCATTATAAGATAATTTTTTTCTTCCCAGTTAGATTTACTCGACTAGTTGACCACCAATCTGCATAGCTATGTGTCATTAAGGGCCTATCAGGATGTCGTGGTATGAAAACTATAGAAGGACTACTGAGATGGATGCAGGAATCCCAAAATCCATCATATGGTTATTCAATAAGGTCACTAGGGTGGTCCATGTTGAAACCAAATTGATGACCAAATCTATGGGGACTGTAAGGCTCAATTACAAATTGGTCATCGTGTCGGATTGTGACATAATTTAAATGGAGGCTAATAAAGTAATCATTCCAATAGCTAGAAAATTAACTATTATCTACAAAAGAAAACTCTTTAGACTATATCAAGGCTAAGTGGTGGAGATTAAAAATGTCCACATGTTTAAATAGTCATCGTTCACCCGAAAGGTCGAAGTACTTAACCATCATCTCCATATCAATCTTACACATACAAGTTCCATTATAATAACAAATGGACTGATATTAAATAACCAACAATCTATCCATAGAGGTACTGGATGGGAAAACGACTAATTTGATAGGAAGTGTAAAAATAACCAATCCATCCACAAAGGTACTAGATAGGAAAAATTATGTCCCTTGAGCCTAAGTTAGATGAAGTTAAGATCTCCTTCAAAACCCCATAGAACTATCTAAGACTAGGATCGCTAATGACAACTTATTCTTCGTGAGCCTTTAAGCTCAAAACCTTGAAAACACTGGGACAGACGTTGTTAAACTCGGATGGAAAAACAAACATACAAAACCACCATGCAAGAAAGGCAGCCAAGTTCATCTCTTCTCTAAGAGACTCTTCCAGCCTAACTCAATTACAAGAGCATTCTCTTCCTCAGTTCATGGTAAAAATTACATATCAATATAACTGCTCAAATTGTGACTCAACCTTGTCTTAGCTTGTTGTTTAGAGACTCACCCTAGAGGCCCTTTATACTGGTTTGATCCTTTGAACCAGAAACTCACCCAATCATGAATGGAAATCTCCTAAGATGCACCCTTTAAAAACTGATAAATGCTGAAAATAAGTAGGCACAAGATTTAGGCAAAAATGCTTTCCCTTATTGATTTGCTTGTGTCAATTCTTTATCAAGGAACAACTTTGTCATAGAAAGAATCCATGAGAAAGAAGGTCTCCAATCATATGTATATCCCACATTAAAATAGAGCGCTCACCAATTCCAACACATATTATGTTAGTCGCTAAATGCCAAAGTTCACAAAAGGAACACAAGACATTCTTATTGATGTTATATGTGAATAAAGAAGCAAAAAAGGCTTTATATACCTTGACACATTCCAACACCTTTTTGTTATGGATGAGAACATCCTCCACCTATTCCAAATAGAAAATCGTATAACAAAACTCGCTGAAGCCTAATTAAGGATATCTCCATGTGGAAAAACCTTCCTCTAAACTCTTGGGACAAGTAGTGGCAGCTTCCTCATTATGATTAGATAATTTTAGTACAAAATCAGTCGTGTTAAGAAACTTTCTTGAGTCAACAAGGATAATTTTCTTTTTGTCGACTCTTTGGTTAGATATAGATATTTGGAAGGTGGTTCATTATCAAGTGCGAAGCTACTAATCACTGGAGGGTGGACCTCCCAGGCAAGGGCTCTAGCATGTGGATCTCGCTTGTCGCTTACTATCTCAAGTTGGGGATGTGGCGTTTTGTTATCACAGAAGTTCATCTCACTTGTGGAAAACTGAAATGTATCCTTTGCAATGGCAGATCATACAAAAGGGATTAAAGAAGAAGATGATATTCATGAGACCGTGAAAAGTTGATATAAGCAGCATATCATAATTCATAAGCCGAACTTCAAAGAATCACCTGAGCAAATCTAGAAACTATTTGAATGTGATTTTCATGTACACCATGGCTATTTGAGACTACTTTCTATTTCCCCAAATTTTTTTTTGATTTTGGTATTCGTAGGTCAAGATACAAATCATTTGGTAAGTGCGTGCTAATCTAAAGTAGCAATGTATAAGAATACATGAGCTGAAATTTGAAAAATTACCTAAGAAAATCTAGAACCTATCTGACTTTGATTTTCATATACGACATAGATCTCTGAGAATACATTCAAATGCCATAAGATGTTCATGATTTTGATATTCTAACATCAAGATATAAGTCATTTGGTGAGCATGCAGGAATCTATAGCAGCAGCGTATCCTAATTCATAAGATGAACTTTGAAAAATTATCTGAGCGAATCTAGAAGTTATCTGACCGTGATTTTCCCGTATGATATGGATTTTTAATACTACTTTCCAGTACCATAAGACTATTCATGATTTTGATGTTTTTATATCAAGATAAAAATCATTTGGTAACCATGAATGAATATAAAGCAGAAGCATATCCAAATTCATAGGCTACACTTTGAAAAATTACCTGAGCGAATCTAGAAGTTATCTGACTATGCCTTTGTATGACCTAGAAAAGCCACTTAGATCAGATTTGAGACTTGCTGCTGAAACTAGCATGGAAAATGGCACTATTCCATTTAATGACCCTCAAGATGGGTCGTGCAAAGAACCAATGGATATTTGGTTTTTCCATATTATCCGACTTATGAAAAATGCTAAAAATCATCTAGAATCGATGAGTTGATTATATGAACTATTATTTGATTGTATCAGTCATTGTTTCTAGTCATTGGAGCAAGTTCAGAGAATGATTTTGAAGCAGAACAGGGAAAAACGAACAAATTGGTCGTCTAATTAACCAACGACCCATCTTATTGGTCGTTGGTTTTGTCAGGTTCCAGTTTTATTTCGGCAATTCGGGGTATTTTGTAAACTCCTCTATTTTTAACTCCTAAGCGACGTCATTTTAGGCTTCTTTAAGGTCAGATTAAAGGATTTAACTTAGCCTAAATCCTCATTCTCTTCAAACCATTCGTAGATTGAATTTCCCCTCTCAAGAAAAGCTAGGGCTCATCATCTCCTTCATCTCAATTTCTCTTGGGTCTTCAAGAAATGTTATGGAATCATCAACCCAGGTATGTAGGATTATGAATGGGGGATTCCTTCCACCCCCGTGCCCTTTTCCAGCTCAATTTCATGAACTCTATTCTTTAAGTTTCAAATTGGCAACTTCTAGGGTTAGACCTTAATTGAATGAAACTCCATGATCCTCTTACGATTTCAAGTTCCTTATGATTCAAGTAATATTTTATGATTATGCTACATGTTTTTACTAAGATGTCTCATGAATCCATATTTTCAAGTTTATGAGGATTTCACCCAATTATGTATGACTTTTATGAGTTGTAAGCTTATGAATCTATAAGTTCAAGTTATAACTATTTATTAAAGTATGCATGAACTTCATGAACCTTAAGCTTATGTATCAAGGCCTACTCAGCGACATTATTTCTATGGTAGTTCATTTATGACATGTATGATTATGATTCTCATGTTTTTCTAACCCATGGAAAACTAAGTAAGTTCATGATTATATCTATAAGCGATATGCATGTTTGGGGAGTAGTATCTAGCACTAAGTAGACTGGGGTTCAGCACAGCTAGGTCTCTGAACTACGTGCCATCACAGGTATATATTCATGTTTGAGGCCTCGTCAGAGAGTGTTTCCCCAGCCTAATGGGGCTCACGAGTGATATCATGGCTTTATAATTCTTTGCCCTGGCTTTTCCTACTTGATTGAGATAGTTGGGGCATCTGATGTCACCCAAAATTACACCACGTGAATGAGATATAAAGAGTTCGATGTCAAATATAAAACCCAACAAAAGTTAGGGTCGATCCCACAGGGAATGTAGAAAGAACATGAGTTAATTTGATTAGCTAATACTATCGGCTTACTTATTTCCTAGGGGAAAAGAATTGAAAAAAAATAATAAACAAGAGTAAAGACTAGTAAATGTTTAAATCAATTTCGGTTGTATTCAATCAACAAGTTACTTGGATTGTGTTCCCCATGACTTTGTAACCACAAGGCTTTTACACTAGTGATCTATTCCGATGTTTAGCATGCAATATTTGTAAGTTAAGTTCACTTAAATGGTTGGTCTCCTATCTAGATGATTATCACCACGCAACTTGGTCCGTATACGGGTGTATGGTTAATTTACCCTTACCCTTAATATCAGATTAGCTATTACCGGACAAGTTCAAGCAATTAGATGAGGGTCGATAGCCTCGAATCTCCATTGTTAATCCCTTTTTCCATTCACTACCCCATGATCCAGTAAGTAAGAATAAGGTAAAATCCAATGTTTTCAACCATTAAAAATAATTTAAACAAAGCGAAAAACAATACATTCATTAAACCCCGTTCAAGAATCACTAAGTGTTTTTACCTATGTGTATTAAATCATCATGGTTCCCACAACCCTAGTATGGATTTATCTATTCATGCTTGTATAATCACAATCAACAAATATAGAAGAAATCATAATTGTAACTCATAAAAATACGTAGAAGAAAACCACATGAATTGAATAAACTCCAAAACCAATGAACAAAACTCCAATGTTGTTTAATTCTCAAAATTAGGAACAAAACTGCAAACTTTGTTACTTGAACCAAGAAAGATCATTAACAACAGCCCAAATTACTGCCCAAAGCTGTAAAATTTCGTAACTTGTAAAATAAACATAAACAAATTATTTATAGACATGAAACAAATCCTTCCCTAAATCAACTATTATTCTGGTGTCGGCGGGTACCACGGTCCATTGGTAGCTTCAATGGATCATTAGAGAGTCCGTTATTCCCTTCATTGCTTCCCTCAAACTTGTCTCCTTTTAGCATATGGCCTCAAACAATGGCTCGTTGCAAGATCCTATGAGTTGTTTGTCCTGTTCATTGTTTCCTGCCCTCCTGACCATTGTTGCTGAACCTAAAGGTATGAGCACTCAGAATGATCCATCCTTAGAAAGTACGGCCCATCCTATCTGTCCATTGGATGCATCCCACTCTTGGTCAATTTCTGTGATTCTTTCCACGACCAGATAGGACTGTCCGTTGTAAGTTCACATGACCCGTAGGAACCATCCATTGTATGAACTTAAGTTTGACATTGTTTTCTGTATCTTCCCACGGTCGATCAGAACAGCCCATTGTAAGATAGTACGATCCCATGGGTTTCAGCCGTTTCTTGGCACTCTGCTTAACAACTTCTATGAATTACATGCAACGGCTGAATAGGACGACCCATGGTAAGGACCAACGGTCCGTAGTGCAGCTCGTCTGAGGCATCTTTTTCTATGCTCACTTCTTTTTCTCAACTTTTATTCCTACAGCCCGTTTTACCTACAAAACTACCAAAACATGTCAATCCACACAAATGTACCTATAGTCATGCACATTCATAGAGTTTTAAGCGTCGCTAGTGTCGTAAATTCATGGCACATCAACACCCTCATGTTAGCATGTTTGCATGTCCTCAAGCAAACAATATAAAATCAACCCATGGCGACGCTTAACTAGAGGAAACTTAGGAGATGCATAGCAGTCCAAACTCATAAAACATACAAAATGTTCACTTAATCAACCTTCCTCCTACCCGGTTAAAATAGAACTTGGTGTGACAATTCAACACTTCTCAACATGACACAATAGGATCAAAGGATGGAACCATATTATCACTACACAACCAAGCACACAAAACTGACATTTCCCCTAAATAGCTAGAAATCAACCCATGTAATCATGCACTCTCACCACAAAGAAGTCCCACACGACATATATATACATGATCATGCCAATGTTTATCTTGGAACTGGGAAAGAACTCACTCACGCTCATAAAGAATTTCTAACTGTGCGAATATAATACCATAAGCTTTTTTTTACTTTCAATACCTCCATTTTCAGACGGTTGAGCTAGGATCACTATAGGACTTTTTCATCTTGTAATGTAGGCTCGGGGTTGGGCATGGTAAATATGGAAATAGAAACTTAACCCTCCTTGGCACTACACTAGCTTTGGATCCACTTGACCTATTTTTCACTTCTCTTCCTTCTTCCTTTGATTTCTTCTTATTTTATTTTATTTTGTAACTACGAGTGCAGTGTTTCTTATTTCAAGTATTCATTACCTTCATTCAATTTTTTTTGCTCTTTTTCTCTTTAACAAAATTTTTTATTTTCTCTCATTATGCACACCACACCCGTTCTTTCATTTTCATTACTCAATTTCATTCCACCCTACTCTTCTTAATCACCCCTATGATAGCCACCCTCAACATAGGCGATATTCCTGAGTTGAGGTTCACAGTGTCCAAGGAGGGACCAGGGCCAAAACACGTTCATTTTAATTAAAGTAGGAAGGTGAATTGGTGTTAACAAAAACAAACGTCAATTCAAGCTCAAAATTTAGATCAAAGGTATATTTATTTTCATTTGGTAGGTCTTTTAAGGCTAAAGTGGGCTCATTCATCAAAAATGGCCTATGATACTTTCTTAGTTTTCCATCTTCTACCGTGGTATGACTGACCAGACAAGTTCTAGATTGACACACAAAACAGAATTCAACTATTGAACCTTACTCACACAAACACTTGATTACACATCTAAGTTCCAACCACTAGGTTCATGCACAGTGTTGACATTAATTATCCTAGCAATACCTAGGATGCCATACAAAGATCCATACTAGTCACGCATCACAACCCAAGTTATCCACACAAAAGCATTTAGGAGGGTGCCATTTTCACATACATCACAAAATCAGTTCATCACATGATTTGTTTGACTGCTCTTACGCCACCTATTTTCTTCCAGTTAACGAACAAAACAAAATAAAACAAAAACCCTAAACATACCGATTCTACTAGATAGAGAACACTCAAGTAAAAGGATATCCGGTATAAAAACCATCGAGTTATGCTCAAAAAAATCAAAATCAACTATTATCATACCCCCATAAAAAAATCATACAACGTCCTTCACACATTCAAAAAGTAAAGCATGATAATAGGGGCATTCTTGGGCATCCTAAATGCCAATGGTCTGGTCACTGAGGGTTGCAGATGCAACCCTAGAATCCTCAGCAGCTGGAGTCTCAGTCATGACTCCAACCTGTGTAGCTGTAGCGTCAGTTGTGGCCTGTGCGTTCTCCGAAGTTGTCCGAACAGGTGAATTAACTATGCGCCCACTCTCCTCGAGCACATCTCGAACACTAGAGCTACCTATCACGCCCCGCCCTTGGGGGTATGACTGGCACCTGGTGCCTTAGTAGGACCTAGATTGCTATCTGGTGAGCCAAAGCACATCTGGTGCCTGGCTGGCTCTAACTCAAATTCCTGGAAACAAAGGGCTATATAACGGCTGTAAACACAGCCTCCGGCCAACAGGCCTATAGCCACCTGTACCTGAAAAACAGCTAACCAGAAACATACTACCGTAGGGGAATCCTATGCGGGCCGGCAAGGCCACCATGCTGTCTAGTTCTCTATAACTCAACAATAGCACGCTAAATAATTACGAGACCGGCAAGGTCACCACTACTGACTGGTTATGGCCACATACGGCCAGCAGGAACAGAAATATCAAATAACTATAACAAGCTGCACGGCCTCACACGACCGGCTCGACTGACCACAGGGAAATATATATAGACTGCAAGCCTCCAGGAATAATGATAGAAATGATCGGGACAGAGCCCCGACCTACCCGTACTATACAACAAAAGAAAAAGAGCTACACCTCTGGAAATCAGACTCCGGATGATAGGAGATGAATACTCAATAGCTGGCTGGAACCACGAGGGGTCGCCTCCTCGTCTATGAATACCTGCAGGCAAGTAATGCAGCGCCCCACTGGGCGTCAGTACCATAGGTACTGAGTATGTAAAGCAACTGAAATACACAACTGAAATGAATAACAACAGTAACATGACACAGAAGCAGGAAGTAGCTGAGTCTATCTAACTGAGAATAACTGGGGAGAGTTTAATTATTGTATAACTAAACTGAGCGTACCTGACACCGTGCCGTCCTGCTATCTATCAGTACCTAATAGAACATATAGGTACACATATAAATACACACAATACTTGACCGACCCCCATAAGTCGGAAGGTGCCAACCAACACACAATCTATTTTCCCCTACCCGGGTCTAAACCAACCAAAAATAAGTCACTCCACTCATCTGATAACTGTGAGCTCCTCCTACCGGTCCCCTTGGGTACGTAGCTTAGGCCTTGGCCTCTAACAATCAACTGTGTGTGAGTCCGAAGACTCCTGCCTCTGGGCGCAAGTGCACACGGGGTGTGTAATTAAAACTGCCCCTGGGTGCAAGCACGCAACAGGGTAATTTTATAAAAATCTGTATATGAAACTGCCCCCGGCCACAAGCGCACACAGAGTAGTCTGCCCCTGTAAACAGGGTAATCTGGCTCTGCGCTGAGTAACTGAACTACCCCTGCAAGCAGGGTAATCTGGACCGTATTATCATGGTGGTCGGCCATCATCGTCCTCTAGGCGGACAGCATCGCCCAGCTGGTGGCGGTATCTGAATCTAGTATCGACACAGCTATAACCCAGGGGCGGTGGGGATGCAACGGGACACCCACATGCCATAGCAAGTCTCAACAAACAAATAGCACATATAAATAGCAAGCATGTATAACTGAAAAGACTATCTGAAATCTACTTCTTATTCTGATTTGTTTCTACTCTAAGCTAATTATTACTAATTATACTGATTTTGTAACCTTTGTTTAACTGTACGGCAAATCTGTAGCCATGATACTGTTTATCTGAATGGCTAATCTGTAGCCATAACTGTCTGTCTATCTGATCTTTCTTTATTGACTTTTATTATGAAAATTTGTTTCTTTTATTCTACTACATGCTTGCTAATCACGTAATAGGCTATACTGAATCTGAAATACTAACTTGCCCTCGAGCGCATACTTTTCTAACTTTCAGACTGAATACGATATAACAACACAAACTAGGTTTACTGAACTTTGCACAATACTTAATATTCAACTCCGGGAATTCTACTACGGAGTTTATTGTACTATATAAGGTTAAAGCTACTAACTTTCCGAATGAACTAGCTTTACATACCTTAACCTCGAGTTATCCGCCTGTCGGACGAGGCTCGGTCAATACTCCAGCTATTTTTCCCAACTGCATTCATGTATACGCTAATTAATACTAAATATTGCTTTATTCTAAAGAACGACGTCACTTTCGATATAATTGTAGCCTAAACTTAGGCTTATCGAAAGACGGTTGAAAACTCGCTATTTTTCAGAAGTCCAGAAGGGAGAAGTATTCACTTCACAGCTAGGAGCACATAGACACTAGTTTGGAGCAATTCTACTTACCTTAGCTCGGTAGCTCAACAATTCGTCGGCCGTATTTCGCGAAACAAAATCCGTAGGAATTCTCCCTGCTGCTAAATACCTCGGTACCTGAGGTCAATTCGAGTTTGGACCGCGTTTGACAGCGTAATCGGAAGGAAATTATCAAATAATCCTCGTTCCTCTTTCTCTCTGCTTACCCTCTATTTTTCACTGGAAATTATAAGAAACTTTAATGAAAAGTTGAAGTTGGAGGCTTTATATAATTGGGACTTATAAGTCGCATTCAGGGAATGCGATTTATAAGTTCGCATTCCTGGAATGCGATTTATAAGTTGCATTCCTGGAATGCAATTTATACGTCGCATTTTTCCTTGCGACGCGCCGACTTGGCGCTTGTCCGATCATTCCCCGGGCCTTTTTCTAGCATGTATGGTTTTCAAATACTCTTAACCAACACGCGAATAGGCCATCTATATGTCGGGAATTTACGGGGTTTAACATTCTCCCCCCCTTAAGAACATTCATCCTCGAATGTAAACTGCTATATAGAGGACTACTCAATTAGCTTAACTTGTTCTTAGGAAAAGTTCGGCAGAGTTTCCCCTGTAATCTGGACTATCCCAAAATCTTAAAACTCAGAAAAGTACAATACAGGTACTCCACACGATACTATAAGATTTATTCGATAACTAAACATCAATCTTTCTCATTTATATATATACAACCATAAGGTACTATATAAGTAATAATACGGACGTACCTGTCGCCTGACTAGGCCTGGAATAGGCGAGGATATCTAGCTTTCATATCTTCTTCAGCCTCCCACGTCATCTCCTCTCGGTTCCTGTTACGCCACAATACCTTGACTAACGCGATATCCTTAGTTCTCAATCTACGAATCTGTCTATCTAAGATGGCTACCGGAACCTCTTCGTAGGCCAGCTCTTCTGTAACCTATATATCCTGGACTGGGACTGTTCTGGATGGGTCTCCTATGCATTTCCTCAGGATAGACACATGAAAGACGGGATGAATGGACTCTAGCTCTGGAGGCCAGTTCAACTCATATGCTACTTGGCCTATCCTCCGGCAAATCTGATAAGGCCTAACAAACCTCGGACTGAGCTTACCCTTCTTGCCGAATCTCATCACCCCTTTCATCGGAGATACTTTCAAAAATACCCAGTCATTCACATTAAACTCTAGGTCTCTGCACCGTACGTCCACATATGATTTTTGGCGACTCTGTGCAGTCAATAAGCATTCTCTGATAAGCTTTACTTTCTCTTCTGACTGCTGAACAATGTCTGGCCCAATTATCGTTGATTCCCCTATTTCGAACCAGCCAACCAGCGATCTGCACTTTCGCCCGTATAAAGCCTCGAAAGGTGCCATCTGAATAGCCGAGTGATAGCTATTATTATAAGTAAATTCTATCAGCGGCAAATGCTCGTCCCAGCTACCACCAAAGTCTAGCACACACGCTCGCAGCATATCCTCGAGCGTTTGAATAGTGCGCTCAGCCTGTCCGTCTGTCTGAGGGTGGAAAGCTGTGCTCAGATTAATCTGCATTCCCAGTCCCTTCTGGAACGATTGCCAAAACCTAGCCGTGAACTGCGCTCCTCTGTCTGAAATAATGGATACTGGCACTCCGTGCAATCTGACTATCTCTCGGATATACAACTCCGCATAATCTTCAGCCGAGAAAGTAGTTCTTACTGGCAGGAAATGAGCTGATTTAGTCAATCTGTCAACTATCACCCATATAGAGTCATGTCTGTGTCTGGTATGGGGTAATCCTGCCACAAAATCCATATTTACTGCTTCCCATTTCCAGAGAGGTACAGCTATGTCCTGAGTTAACCCGCCTGGCTTCTGGTGTTCTGCTTTCACCTGTTGGCAGTTAGGGCACTGGGCTACAAATTCAGCAATTTCCCTTTTCATACCTAGCCACCAGTAGTTCCCTTTGATGTCATGGTACATTTTTGTCGCACCGGGGTGAAGGGAATAACGGGCGTAATGTACCTCGTTCATAATCTGATGGCGGAGGCCTGAAACATCTGGAACACATAGACGTTTTTTTTACAAAGCAGCACTCCATCCTCTGTTATTTGTGAATCTGGCGCTTCCCATGCAGGATTCTATCCTTAAGCTAGACCAGGTCAGGATCTGCATATTATCGTTCTCTTACCTCCACAACTAAGGATGACACGGCGGTGTTCTGGATTACTACTCTGTTGTCCTTCATTTCTATCACACGAACGGCTAGATTGACCAATTGATGTATCTCCCTGACCAACTCCCGTTGCTCGGGTTGCACATACGCCACACTCCTAATAGATCTATAACTAAGAGCGTTTTCTACTCCATTACCTCTTCTTGACTGATATAACATTTTCATACTTAGAGAGCTCGGCATATAATTGACGGTCATACTGGCTTGTCTTGCCAAAGAGATCGACAGGTAGTTTACAGGCGTAGCTAGAGCTTATCTGGCCTTCCAGCCACATGCTACGGCTACTTGTTGCTGGGATAACCTGAACGACCGTCTACGCACCTTGTGCCTTTATCTGATCAGAGGATCCTGATATTGATCATGACCTCTAATGATCTGGCTGCATAACCTTAAATAACTGAATAGTCGGGTTGAATGACCCGAATGTGGCAGTAGTCTAACAATGCTTTAACTATTCTACTTGAGTACTTATAGTTCATGCATAACTGCAGACTTGTGGGCATCTAATTGCTTTGTTATTTTGCTTGAACCACTGTAAGGCTGGGCTTAATCAAACTTACTCCCAGGCGACCAATCTCTGGATCTTCACGGGGAGTCTACTGATCTCCTGGTCTTAATAAACACTGTGCTAGAAGGGTACTATCAATTTCTTATGCCTTGTGTGTATCCACTTGGATTTATACTACTATTCTAGGGAATTCTCGGTCTTATGAGCTATTCTGTAAATACTGGCCTTCTGCTAGGGCTCCGCATCTGAATATCTTACGAGAACCAGCTGAAGTACTAGTCTGTCACTGACTACTGATGTGGACCCCTTTCTTGGGGTGCCCACGGGCTTGTCTGACTTGCGGGGTATTCCTTGTAACAACTGCTAGGTTGACTAAGGTCGACTCTCACCTACAAGGCTGGGAAAATGATGTACGACCACTTAACATACTGGAAAAATTCTGGTTCTGGCATATGCGATAATGCTATTGATTTTTTAGGGATGCTTCCCTGCTAATACAAGCGCCAGCTAGTCGTTAGACCGTCTAACTATGCTCCTATCATCTAGCCATCTGATTCAGGTCATTAACTCTGGTAAGCTTCTAGAGCCTAGATCTGGCAACAACACATAAGTCTATTAACTTAATAACTGAGAACTGAGATAGCTCCTATGACTTCATACGTAATTCACACTTAATCTGCCCTTTCTCTTCTCCTTTCCTTTTATCCTTTCTTCTCTTCTTTTCTTTCTTTCTTCTTTTTTTTTTGGCAAGGGGGGGGGGTCCTGCAATGCAATTTGTACATGCTTTCTAGTACTAGTCAGCATCTGTGATTGTAACCCCTATAGGCAGCTACTCACAGCATATCTACTATTTGTGTATATATATATATCAGTAGCTACGTACAATACGTACTGAATTCTGTAGTGATACGTAATCTCTGACACACTTAGCTAAATTTCATATTGTACATGATATACTGCTTCTATGGTCTAATAATATCTCCTGCCCTGACTTATCATTTCCTTAGACTTTCATACAATTCTCGATGTAAATACATATGAGCTTGATCATGGCCTGCTATTGGCATTCCGCCACTCCTACAATATGGGTCCACACCCCAGCCTTGTGGCCTTACTTGGCATTATATTGAGAGCCCATGAATGTCTGCTGGGCCTTATCTCTATGCCGCACTAGATTAGAATTGTTGTATCGGTAATTTCTTAACTTCTCTATAAGCAGACATACTGCGGTATTCTGAACCGCAATCTTACTGTCAGCCGGAGGCTTAATCCTTAATACGATATTCTATCAATCCGGGGGTAATCCTAATTTCCCCACAAAATCTGACATTCCTGCTTCTTCCCCTCATCTTGCTTAAGCTGAACTCTGGGGTTCAAGGTACCTTCTTTTCATTGTTAATAAGATTACTGGTCAAGTATCAGTTCATACTTCCCCTGACTTGCAGTCAGACCTATCTGATTCACATGACCTCTCACCCTTTCAATATCATAACTGAATCATATCTATAATCTTGCAGGTATATCTTACTGTCTATTAGTGTATATGGCGGACTTGGCCTTTTCTTTGACTCAAATTTGACTATTACTAGGCATTCATTACTGACAAGTCTTTTACCCCTGCTTCGGGTAAGCGAACAGTCTTACTTTATCTTTACGCTCACTAACACTTACTGGAATTAATCAATCTATCTTCACTTACTGCTTGTTTTGGGCAGCCTCACCTCAATTCTTATGCCCCTTTACTGTACTGGAATCAAGGTCAAGAGGTAGGAATAGCCCTTTTCTTGTTGCAACAGATAGAAACATATAACTGTACCATATCTGAAAAGATGTGTTTGGGATTCCTGCATTTTTCCTCTCCCCTTTTTTTTTTCACTTATCTGATAGTCTGATATTGTCTGATATCTTAACCAAATCTTATATATCTAATAAATATGTCAACTCGTATGTATATTATACTTCTGACTTCCTATTCTGATGTTATCAACGTATACTGGGAATAGTACCGATAAAGGTATCACGCTGGGAGGTCTCTGGTACCTCTTCCTGCTACTGTAAGTATCTTGTAACTGGCTGATGCCCTCTTCTGTTGCTATATCTGATCTTCTGCCTGTGATAGGGTAATGCTGATCTGCCTCTGTTTCTGTAATCAAAGAATACAGTAAGTTTCTTGGGACTCAACCCTATACTATACCGCTCTAAAGCACGACTGACTGAGAAGGAAGAGTAACCATCCTATCATGCCTCGCAGCCTCCTGTCTATAGTATGTGGTGCACAACACATCCATAGACAAGACTCTACTTAACACGGCTTGCAGACTCCCTGGGACACGACCTGCTCTGATACCAAGTTTGTCACGCCCCGCCCTGGGGAGTATGACTTGCACCTGGTGCCCTAGTAGGACCTAGATTGCTATCTGGTGAGCCAAAGCACATCTGGTGCCTGGCTGGCTCTAACTCAAATTCCTGGAAACAAAGGGCTATATAACGGATGTAAACACAGCCTCCGGCCAACAGGCCTATAGCCACCTGTACCTGAAAAACAGCTAAGCAGAAACATACTACCGTAGGTGAATCCTATGTGGGCCGGCAAGGCCACCATGCTGTCTAGTTCTCTATAACTCAACAATAGCACGCTAAATAATTATGTGACCGGCAAGGTCACCACTACTGACTGGTTATGGCCACACACGGCCAACAGGAATAGAAATAACAAATAACTATAACAATCTGCACGGCCTCACACGACCGACTCAACTGACCACAGGAAAATATATACAGACTGCAAGCCTCTAGGAATAACGATAGAAATGATCGGGACAGGGCCCCGACCTACCCGTACTGTACAACAAAAGAAAAAGAGCTACACCTCTAGAATTCAGACTCCGGATGATAGGAGCTGAATACTCAATAGCTGGCTGGAATCATGAGGGGTCGCCTCCTCATATATGAGTACCTGCAGGTAAGTAATGCAGCACCCCACTGGGCGTCAGTACCACAGGTACTAAGCATGTAAAGCAACTGAAATACATAACTGAAATGAATAACAACAGTAACATGACACAGAAGCAGGAAGTAGATGAGTCTATCTAACTGAGAATAACTGGGGAGAGTTTAATTATTCTATAACTAAACTAAGCGTACCTAACACCATGCCATCCTGCTATCTATCAGTACCTAATAGCACATATAGGTATACATATAAATACACACAATACCTGACCGACCCCCATAAGCCGGAAGGTGCCAACCAACACACAATCTATTTACCCCTATCTGGGTCTAAACCAACAAAAAATAAGTCACTCCACTCATATGACAACTGTGAGCTCCTCCTACCGGTCCCCTTGGGTACATAGCTTAGGCCTTGGCCTCTGACAATAACCTGTGTCTGAGTCCGAAGACTCCTGCCTCTAGGCGCAAGTACACACGGGGTGTGTAATTAAAACTGCCCCTGGGTGCAAGCACGCAATAGGGTAATTTTATAAAAATCTGTATCTGAAACTGCCCCTGGCCACAAGCGCACACAGAGTAATCTGCCCCTGTAAACAGGGTAATCTGGCTATGCGCAGAGTAAACTGAACTACCCCTGCAAGCAGGGTAATCTGGACCGTATTATCATGCTGGTCGGCCATCATCGTCCTCTAGGCGGACGTTATCGCCCAGGTCGTGGCGGTATCTGAATCTGGTATCGACACAGCTATAACCCAGGGGCGGTGGGGATGCAGCGGGACACCCACATGCCATAGCAAGTCTCAACAAACAAATAGCACATATAAATAGCAAGCATGTATAACTGAAAAGACTATCTGAAATCTACTTCCTATTCTGATCTGTTTCTACACTAAGCTAATTCTTACTAATTATACTGATTCTGTAACCTCTGTTTAACTGTACAGCTAATCTGTAGCCATGATACTGTCTGTCTGAATGGCTAATCAGTAGCCACAACTGTCTGTCTATCTGATCTTTCTTTATTGACTTTTATTATGAAAATCTGTTTCTTTTATTCTACTACATGCTTGCTAATCACGTAATAGGCTATACTGAATCTGAAATACTAACTTGCCCTTGGGCGCATACTTTTCTAACTTTCAGACTGAATACGATATAACAATGCAAACTAGGTTTACTGAACTTTGCACAATACTTAACATTCAACTCCGGGAATTCTACTACGGAGTTTATTGTACAATACAAGGCTAAAGCTACTAACATGCCGAAGGAACTAGCTTTACATACCTTAACCTCGAGTTATCCGCTTGTCGGACGAGGCTCGGTCAATACTCCAGCTATTTCTCCCAACTGCATTCATGTATACGCTAATTAATACTAAATATAGCTTTATTCTAAAGAACGACGTCACTTTCGATATAATTGTAGCCTAAACTTAGGCTTATCGAAAGACGGTCGAAAACTCGCTATTTTTCAGAAGTCCAGAAGGGAGAAGTATTCACTTCACAGCTAGGAGCACATATACACTAGTTTGGAGCAATTCTACTTACCTTAGCTCGGTAGCTCAACGATTCGTCGGCCGTATTTCGCGAAACAAAATCCGTAGGAATGCTCCCTGCTGCTAAATACCTCGGTACCTGAGGTTAATTCGAGTTTGGACCGCGTTTGACAGCGTAATCGAAAGGAAATTATCAAATAATCCTCGTTCCTCTTTCTCTCTGCTTACCCTCTGTTTTTCACTGGAAATTATAAGAAACTTTAATGAAAAATCGAAGTTGGAGGCGTTATATAATTGGGACTTATAAGTCGCATTCAGGGAATGCGATTTATAAGTTGCATTCCTGGAATGCAATTTATATGTCGCATTTTGCCTTGCGACGCGCCGACTTGGCGCTTGTCCGATCTTTCCCCGGGCCTTTTTCTAGCATGTATGGTTTTCAAATACTCTTAACCAACACGCGAATAGGCCATCTATATGCCGGGAATTTACGGGGTGTAACACTACCGACACCTTCAACCTGCTCTGTTATCTCTCTCTCATACGCATCAGCGGTCTGCCGACTTTCCTTGAGGGTAGCTTTCAATGCCCGCTTCGCCTTCTTTAATTTTGTTCTTTCTTCATCCTCCACACCTGTCACGCCCCGCCTTGGGAGGAATGACTGCCACCTGGTGCCTTACTAAGACCTGGACTGCTGGACTACTGAGCCTAAGCACTTCTTGTGCTAGGCTGGCTCTAACTCTGGGTTCATGGAACCAACGGGCTATATAACGGCTATAAATACAGCCTCCGGTCGACTAGGCCTATAGCCACCTGTAAGACAACAATAGCTAACTAGAACAACAGTAGTATAAAGGAACCTATGCGGGCCGACAAGGCCACCATGCTGACTAGTTTCATTGAAACGCTGAATCAAATGCTAAACTACTCTATGATCGGAAAGGTCACAAACTATTAACTGAATAAGGCCCCACATGGACATCATAAACAGACTAAAACATAGACACGGCCTCACACGACCGGTATAACTAACCACAGGGAATATACAATTTGCAAGCCTCTAAGAATACTGATAAGATAGTCGGTACAAGGCCCCGACCTACCCGTACTGTACAACAAAAGAAAAGGAATAAACCTGTAGCTGTCAAGCTCCAGGTGATAGGAGTTGATGACTTTGTGTGCTGGCTGGAATTACGAGGGATAAGCTCCTCCTCTATGAGTACCTGCAGGCAAGTAATGCAGCGCCCCTAAACGGGCGTCAGTACCACTGGTTCCGAGTATGCAAACCAATAACTAAACATAACTGAAAATAGACAGCAATACTGATAGTTACTGAATAACAGAAGATGGCTAAAACTGTCTGGGATGGCAGAATCTAAACTAAGCTTAACTGTACTGGAGAGAAGGTGAGAATCATACCTGTCAATGCGGCGTCCTGCTATCTATCAATTTAATAAATAACACATATAGCATACAAGAACCTATACCATCCCCAATAAGCCGGAAGGTGCCAATCAACATGCAATCTATATACCCCTACCCGGGTCGCATTCCAAAAATAACAATTCACTCCACTCATCTAGTAACTATGAGCATCCCGCCAGCCCTCTGGTTATGCAATTTGGTCTCTCTGGGTCCCTGACTATAGCTGTATCTGAGTCCGGAGGACTCCTGTAAACTGTGATCTGAGATCTGTAATATGTAATATGTGCCCTAGGCGCAAGCGCTCGATAGGGGTATGCTCTAATGCTGATAAGCCTGTTATGGGGAATGCTGCATCCCATATTCGTCCTCTGGCGGACAGCATGCCACTCCTTGGAGTGACGTATCCTCACCCTCTAGCGGGCGAGTCGACATAGCTATTAACCCTGGAGCGGAAAGGAAGCTCTAAGGGTGCCCAACATAGAACAATCAGGTCTCTACAAACAACAATAATCACATAGAACATATATATTAAATCTGATAATATTGTCCATGTTTTGATATTCTATTCTGAATCCCTTGCTGAATTATACTGAATTTGATACTGAGTTATACTGAGTTTGGAATAATATCTCGCCGTTTGATACTAATATACTGACTTTTATTCTGAATATGACATAATAATTATTCAAGCATGCTTACTGAATTCACACAGGGCATAATACTCGGCTTTGGAATGTTCTTCTGGAATTTATTCTATTTTACTATACTAGAATTACTATCTTTCGAAGAATCTGGTTTTACATACCTCAGTTGCCAACTTCTTGACTAACTGGCGTAACTCGACCAATATCCAGCTATTTCTTCCAACTACATTCATATTCATAGCAAATAAAACTAAATTCATCAATATTCTGGAAGAAAGCACTACTGCACCTAGTGAACTGCGGGGGCCCAGTGCCAAGAATTCTCGGACCCTCGAACTGCTAGGCCCACCTGATAACTCTGCTGTTATAGGTGGAACTGACTGGTGCTGAGTAGCCATCAGTCGTGCCAACATAGCTACTGCACTTCCAATTTCTTGGTCAGATGGTGTGGGTACAAGAACTGTCAGAGTTAATGTCGTCCTGAGTGGCTCCTGGTGGGGTGGGGACTGCTGTGAAGGTCGCGATGACGCCTCTGTATCACCCTCAGATCGGGATGATTCTAAGTGAGGCTGAGGCATCCTATTGGTGCCTTCTCCTGCTGCGGTATCCAGTCATCTACCAATGACAGGATGTCGCTGGTCTGCCATTTTATCTATAAACAAAGAGTATGATAAGTTTTAGGGACTCAACCCTATAATGTACTACTTTATGGCACGACTGATTATGAAGAAAGAGTAACCATCCTATCATGCCTTGCAGCCTCCTGCCTATGGTATGTGGTGCACAACACATCCATAGACAAGACTCTACTTAGCACGGCTTGCAGACTCTCTAGGATATGACCTGCTCCGATACCAAGTTTGTCACGCCCCGCCTTGGGAGGGATGACTGGCACCTAGTGCGTTACTAAGACCTGGACTGCTGGACTACCGAGCCTAAGAACTTCTGGTGCCAGGCTAGCTCTAACTCTGGGTTCATGGAACCAACGGGCTATATAACGGATGTAATTAAAGCCTCCTGCCGACTAGGCCTATAGCCACCTGTAAGACAACAACAGCTAACAAGAAAAATAGTAGTATAAAGGAACCTATGCGGGCCGACAAGGCCACCATGCTGACTAGTTTCACTGAAATGCTGAATCAAATGCTAAACTACTCTGTGACCGACAAGGTCACCAACTATTAACTGAATAAGGCCCGACAAGGCCATCATAAACAGACTAAAACATAGACAAGGCCTCGCACGATCGGTACAACTAACCACAGGGAATATACAATCTGCAAGCCTCTAAGAATCCTGCTAAGATGGTCGGGACAGGGCTCTGACCTACCCGTACTGTACAACAAAAAAAAGGAATAAACCTCTAGCTGT
Organism: Datura wrightii; assembly: GCA_035772735.1. Classification (NCBI taxonomy): domain Eukaryota; kingdom Viridiplantae; phylum Streptophyta; class Magnoliopsida; order Solanales; family Solanaceae; genus Datura; species Datura wrightii. The sequence continues at coordinate 12,800,269 of JASDFA010000003.1, forward strand.
CAAGCTCCGAATGACAGGAGCTGATGACTCTGTGTGCTGGCTGGAATTACAAAGGATCAGCTCCTCCTCTATGACTACCTTTAGGAAAGTAATGCAGTGCCCCCAAATGGTCGTCAGTACCAATGGTACCGAGTATGCAAAGAAATAACTAAACATAACTGAAAATAGACAGTAATACTAATAGTTACTGAATAACAGATGATGGCTAAGACTGTCTAGGATGGCAGAATCTAAACTAAGCTTAACTAAACTGGATAGAAGGTGAGAATCATACCTGTCAATGTGGCGTCCTGCTATCTATCAATTTAATAAATAACACATATAGCATACAAGAACCTATACCATCCCCCATAAGCCGTAAGGTACCAATCAACATACAATATATATACCCCTACTCGGGTCGCAATCCAAAAATAACAATTCACTCCACTGATCTAGTAACTATGAGAATCCCGCCGGCCCCCTGGGTATGCAACTTTGCTCTTTGGTCCCTGACTATAGCTGTATCTGAGTCCAGAGGACTCCTGTAAACTGTAATTTGAGATTTGTGATCTGTAATCTGTAATCTATACCATGGGCGCAAGCGCTCGATAGGGGTATTCTATAATGCTGATCAGCCTGCTATGGGGAATGCTGCATCCCATCTTCGTCCTCTGGAGGATGGCATGCCACTCTTTGTAGTGACGTATCCTCACCCTCTGGGGGGTGAGTCGACACAGCTATTAACCCTGGGGCGGCGAGGAAGCTCTAAGGGTGCCCAACATAGAACAATCAGGTCTTTGCAAACAACAATAATCACATATAACATATATATTAAACCATATAATACTGTCCATGTTCTGATATTCTATTCTGAATCCCTTGCTGAATTATACTAAATTTGATACTGAGTTATACTGAGTCTGGAATAATATCTCGCTGTGTGATACTAATTTACTGACTTTTATTCTTAATACGACACAATAATTATTCAAGAATGCTTATTGAATTCACACAGGGCATAATACTCGGCTTTGAAACATTCTTCTGGAATTTATTCTATTTTACTATACTAGAATTACTATCTTGCCGAACAAACTGGCTTTACATACCTCAGTTGCCGACTTCATGACTAACTGGCATAACTCGGCCAATATCCAGCTATTTCTTGCAATTGCATTCATATTCATAGCAAATAAAACTAAATTCATCAATATTCTAGAAGAAAACACTACTTTGAATATATATACTGCCCAAACTTTGACTTATCGAAAAACAGCCGAAAACTCGCTATTTCTCGGAAGTCCAGAATGGAGAAATACTCACTTTAGGGATAGAAGTATATTGACACTAATTTTGAGCAATTCCACTTACCTTAGCTCGATAGGACAACGATTTGCTGGCCGAATTTCACGAAACTAACTCCGTAGGAATCCTCCCTGCAGCTTTATACTTCGCTACCCGAAGTTAATTTGAGTTTGGACCGCGTTTAACAGCGTAAACGGAAGGAATTTTAATGGAAACCTTCGTCCTCTCAGTTTCTCTACTGTTCTCTGGTTTACTCACTGGAAATATTGATAATTATCACATAAAAACCGAAGTGGGGGCTTATATACTATGGGCCTTTAAGTCGCATTTGTCAAATGCGATTTGTAAGTGTCATTTGCCTCGTGACACTCCGACTTGGCGCTTGTCCGGTCTCTCCTCGGGCTCTTTTTCTAGCACGTATGGCATTCTAAACCTCTTAACCAACATGCGAATAGGCCATCTAAATGTCAAGAATTTACAGGGTGTAACAACACAATCAACGGCCCGCTTCTTTTTGCCTTTGTCAACGGGGCCGGCTCAAGATCAAAGAACTGAGGAATCTCTACATCCAAGTCGTCATATATCACTGGAAAAGTCTGCGATGGTAAAAGTGGAGTAGGTTTGGATAACAACCCTAGCACCGAGGCTCTTACCACTACTAGCTCTATCTTCATTGTGTCCCAATCCCTGGTCTGAGCATCAGATTGCAACTGGTTGAGGCGTACCTCAAAACCATCCAGCCACATATGTAACCCATGTGCTGCATCTTTTATTTCTTTTTTAACCCACAGATTAACTTGTTCAAGCAGCATGTCAATCTTGCGCTCTGTAATTGTCAGTCTCTTGGCCATTTTTCTCATGTCACTCTCTGGGAAAAACAAGTATCCAGTGGGAATGGACTGGGTTGTGCTTCTTGATGGAATAGAAGTGGCTGCTGCGGCATCATCTGCTCGAGTGGAAGGAATCTCCATGGTCTACTCATCCTGGCCGGAAGTGTCACCCTGCTAACCTCCTCTCGGTGTACTCACTCAATCTATGTCCACAAAATGGAAATTGGACCCCGGCTACCAGATTCAGGTCATCTTTAATCAATGTTATGTTTTCCATCTTGATGTTTGTAATCATATGATCGATATTTGGGAACAAAGGCACACCAGACTCTATGCATAGCTGATAGATCAGGCTCGGGAACAGAAGTGTAGTGTTTTCTTTGACTGCCCGCTCCCGAATTTCTGTGGCAATAATCTGGGGAATGTTCACCAGATACTCAGACATAATGTGTTCCACCAATTCTACCCCGTCTGCACTCAAAACATTATCATTTACTGTAGGTGCGAGGCGATGTCAAACAATGGACCACCATGATTTGGCCAAAAAATTTAGGGAAGCCTTATAGATTGGTTTTGTAACTGTGACCCATTCTACTCCCTCCTTATCTTCAGCAATAATATGTGCCATCCATTGAAAGTGAAACACTTTTTCCTAAGGTCTCAACTTTCTGATCCCCTTCATTGCCTCCAATCGGTAATCATATTCAGTAGTTTTGTTCGGCAACGTGAAGTCACCACCCATCAAGACTCTGGTGATGGTCCTCTCTGATATATCAACTGGGATAGCTCTTACCTTGACAGAATCTAGCATGGGCTCCTTCTTAATGGCCTTCTTTGAGGAAGCCTTTTTCTTTAGGGTGCAGTAGTAATTTTCGTAGAACTCACATACCATCTCCATGTTGTATTTTCCCAGAGTCTTGGCCATCAAATACATGTTGTAGTCCTTGAAGAGCCTTTTAAGCTCTGGAACTTCATTTAGGGCATTGATCTAAATCTTTGGCTCCTCCTCAATACTACGGTTAGGATTTCCTTTTTCATTGACATTAAGACCTGAAAAATACACACATTTGGAGCCCTGTAGAAACCATCTCTTGGACCTTGCTTCTGGTGTGGTGGCAGGTTCAGAGTCCCCCACCTGCTCATTAGACTCTTCAGCAGCACTATCCTTGTCACCGGACTCCTCTGCATTAGTATCATCATCCCCTGACTCCTCAACATCATCATTGTCCTCCTCTGCATTATCTGTAGGAGGGTTGTCACCATCAGATCCGGCCTCGTCACTTTCCTTATCATACTGGGGAGGTGAGGCAGTGTTGTTGCAGCTTCTTAGGCTTTTGACTTTTCCCTAGTGGTCACTACTGGAGATTCGTTAGAGGTTTCAATGTTTTTTTAGAGTTATGATCTATATTTCATTCTTGTTTGTGTTGTCACACCCCAGAACTAGGGTAGGGTGAAACTGGCACTCGACTCATGGTCGATCAAGAAGCCGGCTATATAACATCTATAAATGTAACACTAAGGCTGACCAAGGCACCTGTCACAACCAACTAGGATAAATACTGGGACAATAATGTCTTGACAATAACAAATATGCAACCTGGAAAGCCGACAAGGCTACAACAAAGCTAAACAAAGCAATGAAAAATCAATACAACTACATAAGCTATACTACCAAACAAAATAGTCCACATCAGCCTTTACAGAGTAAACAAACTGAAATGCACGGGACAGGGCCCCGACCTCCCCATGTTGTACACAAAACTGAAAATATTCCACACCAGGACATGGCTCCTGGAAGAGAGTAGCATACCACTATTCTGCAGAATTCTGGTTCCTACTACGTTCGATGATCTGAGCGTCGGCCTGTACCTGTAGCACAATTGCGGGAAGGATCCCAAGATGAAGGGACGTCAGTACGAATAAAATGTACTGGTATGTAAGGCTGAAAACTGTAAATATCTAAGATAAAAATGATAACTAGGCTTTAAATAAGGAGTAGTAACAACCTGAATTCTGAAAACAAAAACCTGACAATAACTCATTATTTCAGTATAAACGCAGCCATCTAATGCACAACAAAGACTATAACTGAAATGCCAGCAGACAACCGACCATAAAATCTATACAATCCATCTAGCCAGTGTACCACACCGGGTTAAAAATAAAAATGCCTCCAGCCGGTGTACTATACTAGGGTAAAAATAAAAATGCCTCCACCTGGCGTACCATACCAGGGTAAACTCCGTCCAGCCAGTGTACCACACCGGGGTAAAATCAATAAGACCTCTAGCCGGTGTAACACACGGGGGTAAAATCAATAAAGCTTAGACAAAATCATAAATGGAGTCGATATGGCTTAATACTGGACCAGCTCAAGACATACAATATAGAAATGACGAATACTAAACATGTGGCCTGCATAAGCCTCCTTCGTAATGCATAACATGAATTGAGTACATATAACATGCGAAGCTAAAAAATAGAACTTAAATGCATGTAGTAAAAACTTGGATGAATCATAAGGAACTACGGATAACCTAAGAGTTTCAACAAAATTTTTAGAACGTCTCCACGGGACATTAGAGCTCAGAAACCCGCTAGCTTGTCGTTCGGCTTAAGGGAAAGGGATTATAAAATCTCCCCTTGGCCTGACATATTTCATATCATACAAATAAGATAAGGGAAGACCATAACTAGGTAATCCTAATTCGGTAAGCTCGTTTACCCTCAATAGCTTGTGACATCTTTACGTGGCTTAAATTCGTTTACATGTCCTCATCTCAGCTCTTTCACCAATTTCAGATATCCACCAAACCTTTACACACATTTAACATCACATATATATACACATGACATACAGTAAGTACCAGGTAATAATGCCCTCGCTGAGGGGGTCTCCAACTCAACGTACAACTACGACAACAATCAACACAATATCACACTTTAGGTATCTCCCTTCGGCTAGGCATAATCTTAACATTTATCCTCAATAAAACATGGGACTTTAAAGATTAAATGAAGCTTAACATACTTCCTCAAGACTTTTAGAAAGGTTGTTGTCTCATTCGATTCACATCACACGAATCGTGCTTGAAAGAATGATAGACGGGGCGCCTTACATACCTTGTTACGACGAGCTTTCCTCGATCGCTTCTGTCCTCCAACAACCCATGTTTAGTATTCTTCAATTCGTTGAAGTTATACTCATGTAACAAGCCTGGTTTGAGCAAATTTCCTACACAAAATGTCATCCCAACAGAAGCCATAACAAGAATACAAAACAACATTTCATTACTTTGTTTTAACTTGTTTCCGCAGTCTTTAAGGGAAAAATAAAATGGTGAACTTACCTAGATTTTCTTGTGATTATTACCCAGAATTAAAGGAGTATATTCCCAGAAAAGCACAGATGTATCAACCTCTAAAAAGGGGCAAAAACTTCTTCCAAAAACACACAAAAAATGAGCTACAAAACCAACTTCAACTTCTAGCTTTCGCTAAGAAAATTCTTTCAAGTTTAATAGCTAGAAATGGTAACCCTTTTCTTTTCTTCCACTCCTACTAAGATGGAATATCTAGGAAGCTTAACATGATTGCAAACACAGCAGCTTCACATCCCAAAGAATGGCAGAAACTTCAGCTAAACACACATGAAAAAAACAACCTAGACTAGCTTTGAATTTTCAAGCTTTTAGCAAAGATTTTTGGTAAGTTTAAAGGATAGAATCCTTACCTCCTCCCTTGAATCCAACCATTAAGAAAAGGTAGTACATATTCATCTAAGTACTCCTCCGAAAATGAAGAAAAAAACATCATAAACATTCTTCAAAAACGCAGCAACAAGACTCACTGATGCCTATCTTCAACTTTGCAATGATCTTCCTCACTTGGCTTAAATTTTTGGTTGATGATTTGCCTTGATTTATCTTAGTTTTTTGCTGTAAAATAAAGATAGAAGTGTCCCCTAAGCAGTAAGCTCGAATTTGGATAGGAATGATATGATTGGATCAGCAAACAACTTAAATAAATAGGGGTAGGGCGGTGGAGGCGCTAGGGCGTCATGCCCGCGTCACCGCTCACGATGGTTTGGTAATATGTCCATAACTTCTTACTCCGAACTCCGATTGACAAGAGGTTTGATGTTTTGAAAACTAGACTCAAAGACCTTTAATTTTATAGGTCGTGGGGCTCCTAATTCATTATATATGGAGAGATATGGTTGTTTAAAGTTGATCCTTACTTATGAACTTCACATACTCTTTGATTTTTTTTGATCGTACACATTTCCCTCGACACCTACGACCAATATACAACCCGTAATTTCCCTAAAATAGAATAAAACATCAACTAATTACAAAATCTTGGGGTGTTATATTCTCCCCCCCCCCTAGGACCATTCGTCCCCGAATGGAAATTAATTTCACTTAATATGCATCAAAATAAGTATCAAACACATACCTTAACATCACGTCGACATCGTAAATAGGTGAGGATATTTATTCTTTATTTCCTCCTAAGCCTCCCAAGTCACTTCCTCGATGTTATTACTTTGCCATAATACTTTAACTGAGGCGACTTCTTTGGCTCGAAGTTTCCTGACTTGCCGGTCAAGAATAGCAACTTGAACCTCGGTGTAGGTCATCTCCTAAGAAATTTGGACATCATCGATAGGCATAAGATGCGTTGGGTCTCCTATATATTTCCGCAACATCGGTACATGAAACACTTGGTGGAATGCCGCTAACTCTGGTGGCAACTCCAACTCATAGGCCATTTTTCCTATCCTGCGGATAACTCTGTAGGGTCCAACATATCTAGGACTCAGCTTGCCTTTTTAGCCAAATCGCATGATGCCTTTCATAGGTGAGGAAGACTAAATCATTAACAACAAACTCCACCACTCGACGGTGTACATCTGCATAAGACTTTTGCCTACTCTGGGCCATCTAAAGTCGATCTCTAATAAGTTTCACCTTGTCAATAGCTTGCTGCACTAAGTCTGGCCCCAATAACTCTGCCTCACTGAGTTCAAACCATCCCACTGGTGACCTGCATTTTCGCTCATATAAAGCTTCATATGGAGCCATCTAAATACTTGCCTGGTAGCTATTATTATAGACGAACTCAATCAAGGAAACATGATCATCCTAGCCTTCGCCAAAATCTAAAACACAGGCACGCAACATGTCTTTAAGCGTTTGAATGGCGCGTCCGTCCTGTCCGTCTGTCTGAGGATGAAATGCTGTACTGAGGCTTACCTGAGTGCCCAGGCCTTTCTGGAAAGGCTTCCAGAAGTTTGTTGTGAACTGAGCACATCTGTCTGAAATAATGGACAAGGGGACGCCATGTAGTCGAACTATCTCTTGTATATAAAGCCTAGCATAATCCTCTACAGCATATGTGGTCTTAACTGACAAGAAGTGAGCTGATTTAGTTAATCTATAAGCTATTACCCAGATAGAATCATGCTTCCTGCTCGTTCTAGGCAATACTGTAATAAAATCCATATTAATCACCTTCCACTTCCAGTCTGGAATTTCTATATCCTCCACCAAACCTCCAGGCCTCTGGTGCTCAACCTTTACCTTTTGGAATTGGGACATTGAGTCACAAGACCGCTGATGTCCTTTTTCATGCCATTCCACCAATATAGTTGCCTCAGGTCACAATACATCTTTGTGGCACCTGGGTGTACTGAATATCGAGAATAATGAGCTTCATTCATAATTTGTTCCCGTAGTTCACCCATATTAGGTACACATAGACGACCCTGGTATCTAAGAACTCCATCGGGTCCATAATCAAATAGGCGCTGCTTCTGTTGCGGTATACTGTCTCTCAGTAAGTCTAACTCTGCATCATGATATTGTTGTTTCTTAACTTCCGCTACCAAAGATGATTCTGCTGTGTTTTTGACAATAACACCCCCATCTTCGACATCCAGTAACCGAATTTGTAAGTCAGCCAACTACCGTAGAGCCTTGACCATTTCAATCCTATCGACCTGAATATGACTCAAGCTATCCATAGACATGCAACTTAGCGCATCAGCTACAACATTTTCCTTGCCCGGATGATACAGAATGCTAACGTCATAATTTTTCAGCAATTCTAACCACCTTCTCTGGTGTAAATTCAACTCCTTCTGTTGAAAGAAATACTGCAGGCTCTTATGATCTCTGAAGGTATCAACATGTACTACATACAAGTAATGGCGCCAAAACATCAATGCAAATACCACTGCGGCCAACTCAAGATCATGGGTAGGATAATTTTGCTCGTGCTTCCTAAACTGTCTAGAGGCATAAGCAATGACCTTGCGGTGTTGCATCAGAACACAACCTAGCCCAACTCTCGAAGCATCATAATAGACCACATAACCCTCGACACCCTCTGGAAGAGTCAGGATAGGTGCTCAAGTCAGCCTATCCTTCAATTCCTGAAAACTTCGCTCACATTCCTCTGTCCACTAAAACTTAGCTACTTTGTGAGTCAACTTTGCCAATGTTGCAGCGATAGTAGAGAAACCTTCCACAAATTGGCGATAATAACCTACTAACCCCAGAAAGTTGCGAACCTCTGTAGGATTCAAGGGTCTGGGCCAAGTCTTTACTGCCTCTATCTTCAGACTATCCACTCTTATACCTTGAGTTGTAATTACATGACCAAGGAAAGCCAAAGATGTTAGCCAAAACTCACATTTAGAAAATTTAGCATGTAACTTGTGCTCCTGCAGAGTATGTAATACTGCTTTCAAGTGACCTGCATGCTCGGCCTCGGATCGCGAGTAAATCAGAATATCATCAATGAAGACGATCACAAATACATCAAGAAAAGGCCTAAACACTTGATTCATCAGGTCCATAAAAGCTTCTGGCGCATTAGTAATACCAAATGAAATTACTAAGAACTCATAATGGCCATATTTAGTCCTGAAGGCAGTCTTAGGGATATCAACTTCCCTAACCCGTAACTGATGGTACCCGGATCTTAAATCAATCTTTGAGAAGAATCTGGCACCCTGTAATTGGTCAAATAGGTCATCAATCCTGGGAAGTGGGTACTTATTCTAAATCATAACCTTATTTAGCTACCTATAGTCGATACACATTCTTAACGACCCGTCTTTCTTTCGCACAAAGAGCACTGGTGCACCCCAAGGCGATACACTAGGTTGAATGAATCCCTTCTCGAGCAGATCTCTCAGCTGCTCCTTTAATTCCTTTAGCTCTGCTGGAGCCATTCTGTAAGGAGGGATCGATATAGGCTGAGTACCTGGAAGTAGATCAATAGCAAAATCTATCTCCCTTTCAGGAAGAATTCTAGGCAAATCCTCTGGAAAGACCTCAGGGAACTCATTTACAATTGGAATTGACTGGAGAGTCATAGGCTCACATTCCAAGTTTCTTACCCGAACCAAGTGAGAAATACAACCCTTAGATATCAACTTTTGAGCCTTAATGTATGAAATAAAATTACCTTTAGGCATAGCGGCCTCACCTTGCCATTCCCGGACTGGCTTCTCGGGAAGATTGAATCTGACAACATTAGCTCTACAATCAACATTAGCATAACATGCCGCCAACCAATCCATACACAAAATGACATCAAAATCAAACATTTCAAGCTCAACTAGATCAACTAAGGTTGATTTATCACATACCAATACTATGCAGTTTTGGTAAACTCGTCTAGCTAACACAGATTCGCCAATTGGCGTAGAAACATCCAATGGTATAGATAATAACTCAGGGACTGTCTAAAACTAACTCGCAACCAATGGTGTGACATAAGAGAGTGTAGAACTAGGATCAAGTAAGACATATACTACACGAGAAAAGATAATCAAAGTACCTGTAAAAACATCAGGTGAGGCCTCCTGGTCTTGTCGATCGCCCAAAGCATAAAATTGATTCCGGGTTGCCCGAGAACTAGAAGCCTCTCTCCCTCTTCATCTACCATGGCCTGTTGCTAGTTGAGTACCAGGTCTAGGAGGTCGAAAAGAGGATGAAGAAGCAACCGCTGGTCGCGCTTGATCTGCCTCGAACCTATCTGAACAATCCCTCATAAAGTGCCCTGGCTTCCCACAACGATAACATACATTCTGCCCCTGACGACACTTACCTGAATAAGATTTCCTACACTGGGACAAGGCGGAAATGGTGGTCGCCTCTGCCCTGCCCACTCTTGTCATCGAGAGCTAGATGGAGCTGGGTCTTGGTCCCTTCTCTATCACTGAAACTGAGGTGGGGCACTCCCTATTGGCCTAACTGACTGCCTGGATGACTGAGCCCCTGGGTTACCCTGTGGCCCTCTATAAGGACCCACAGTCCTAGCTCTCTTCCGTTGCTCATGCTGTCTCCGATTATCCCGTAAGTGATGAACCAAATCCTCTTCCCTCTGGGTGAAAGCTTGAATTTGTGAAATGACCATGTGCTCCTAAGTAGATACCCCCAAGCAATCTCGATCTATATGAAGCCCCAACCATAACACGAACCAATGAACTTTATCCTCCATCGTCTGAACCATGTGAGGAGCATACCTGGCAAGAGAATTAAACCGAAGACAATACTCACGCACATTCATACTTCCTTGCTCTAGGTGCAAGAACTGCTCAGCTCGAGCCTGTCGAAGCTCTCCGGGTATAGTGGTGCATAAAGGCCTCGAAAAACTCTTCCCACTCAGCTGGTGGTGCATCGACTCCTCTGGATCGAGTCCAAGCCTCATACCACAATATGGCCACATCACGTAGTCTGAAGGCCGCCAACTATACTTCCTCAGTCGTTGTAGCTCGCATCACCTTTAACACCCTATAAGTCTAATCGATAAAGTCCTGAGGATCCTCGCTCGGATCTGATCCGGTGAATATAGGAGGGCTCAAACTCAAGAACTAGCAGGCCCTGGAACTCTCAATTGTCTGGCCTCTATATCTGTACATTGCCTCCAACCGTCGCTCTTGACCTGCGGCTATACGAGCCATCAACTGAACAACTCCCTCAAGACCCTGTCCCTCTGGAACCATTGGAGGTACCACAGGTGTGGGAGGGTCTGCCACTCTATTACCCTCAAGTACTGCTTATGCGGGAGGAGATGGAGTCCTATCTGCCATTGCTTTGGCCGGAGCGGGAGGAATTGTAATACTTGGGCCAGAAGATTCACTCTGAGCCTCTGACCTGTCTCTCTGATCCATTGGAGGGAGACTAGTACCCTCCCCTACGGCTGTGCCAATCAACCTTGTAGTCACCTTCCTTGTCACAAGCATACTCTGAAATAATAACACGCTTTAGATATCATGGTACTTATGAGCTCGACCAATAGCACGAACTATTATTAAAAGAAGTGAAATAATTCCTAAATGTCCTGTAGCCTCCTGATTATAAGTATGGTGCAAAACATACCCATAAGCAAGACTCTACTAGACACGACTCTGTGGACTCCCTAGGACACGACTTTGCTCTGATACCAAGTCTGTCACGCCCCAGAACTAGGGTAGGGTGCAACTGGCACTCGATTCATGGTTGATCGAGAAGCCGGCTATATAACATCTATAAATGTAACACTAAGTCTGACCAAGGCACCTGTCACAACCAACTAGGATAAATATTGGGACAATAATGTCTTGACAATAACAAATATGCAACCTGGAAAACCGACAAGGCTACAACAAAGCTAAACAAAGCAATGAAAAATCAATACGACTACATAACCCATAGTACTAAACAAAGTAGTCCACATCAGCCTTTATAGAGTAAACACACTGAAATGCACGGGACAGGGCCCCGGCCTACCCATGTTGTACACAAAACTGAAAATAGTCCACACCAGGACATTGCTCCTGGAAGAGAGGACCATACCACTATTCTACAGAAATCTGGCTCCTACTTCATTCTATGATCTGAGTCTCGGCCTGTACTTGTAGCACGATTGCGGGAAGGATCCCAAGACGAAGGGACTCAATACGAATAAAATGTACTGGTATGTAAGGCTGAAAACTATAAACATGTAAGATAAAAATGATAACTAGGCCTGAAATAAGGAGTAGTAACAACCTAAAATTCTGAAAACAAAAACCTGACAATAACTCATTATTTAAGTATAAATGCAACCATGTAATGCACAACAAAGACTATAACAAAATGCCAACAGGCAGCCGACCATAAAATCAATACAATCCGTCCAGCCAATGTACCACACCTGGGTAAAAATAAAAATGCCTCCAGCCGGTGTACTATACTGGGGTAAAAATAAAAATGCCTCCAGCCGGCGTACCATACCGGGGTAAACTCCGTCCAGCCGGTGTACCACACCGGGGTAAAATTAATAAGACCTCCAGCCGGTGTAACACACCGGGGTAAAATCAATAAAGCTTAGAGAAAAATCATAAATGGAGCCGATATGGCTTAATACTGGACCAACTCAGTACATACAACATAGAAATGACGAATATTAAACATGTGGCCTGCATAAGCCTCCTTCGTAATGCATAACTGGAACTGAGTACACATAACATGCGAAGCTAAAAAATAGAACTTAAATGCATGTATTAAAAACTTTTATGAATCATAAGGAACTACGGATAACCTAAGAGTTTCAACAAAATTTGTAGATCGTCTCCACGGGACATTAGAGCTCAGAAACCCGCTAGCTTGTCGTTCGGCTTAAGGAAAAGGGATTATCAAATCTCCCCTTGGCCTGACATATTGCATATCATACACATAAGATAAGGGACGACCATAACTAGGTAATCCTAATTTGGTAAGCTCGTTTACCCTCAATAGCTTGCGACATCTTTACGTGGCTTAAATTCGTTTACATGTCCTCATCTCGGCTCTTTCACCAATTTCAGATATCCACCAAACCTTTACACACATTTAACATCACATATATATACACATGACATACAGTAAGTACCAGGTAACAATGCCCTCGCTGAGGGGGTCTCCAACTCAACGTACAACTACGACAACAATCAACACAATATCACACTTTTGGTTTCTCCCTTCGGCTAGGCATAATCTTAACATTTATCCTCAATAAAACATGGGAATTTAAAGCTTAAATGAAGCTTAACATACTGACTCAAGACTTTTAAAAAGGTTGTTGTCTCATTCGATTCACATCACACGAATCATGCTTGAAAGAATGATAGACAGGGCGCCTTACATACCTTGTTACGACGAGTTTTCCTTAATCGCTTCTATCCTCCAAAAACCCATGTTTAGTATTCTTCAATTCCTTGAAGTTATACTCATGTAACAATCCTGTTTTGAGCCAATTTCCTAGACAAAATTTCATCCCAACAGAAGCCATTATAACAATACAAACAACATTTCATTACTTTGTTTTAACTTGTTTATGCAGTCTTTAAGGGAAAAATAAAATGGTGAACTTACCTAGATTTTCTTGTGATTATTCCCCAGAATAAAAGGAGTATATTCCCAGCAAAAAACGGCTCTATAAACCTCTAAATATTGGCAAAAACTTCACCCAAAAACACACAAAAAATGAGCCACAAAACCAACTTCAACTTCTAGCTTTAGCTAAGAAAATTCTTGCAAGTTTAATAGCTAGAAATGGTAACCCTTTTCTTGTCTTCCACGCCCACTAAGATGGAATATCTAGGAAGCTTAACATGGTTGCAAACACAGCAGCTTCACAGCCCAATGAATGGCAGAAACTTCAGCTAAACACACATGAAAAAAACAACCTAGCCTAGCTTTGAATTTTCAAGCTTTTAGCTAAGATTTTTGGTAAGTTAAAAGGATAGAATCCTTACATCTTCCCTTGAATCCAACCATTAAAAAAGGGTAGTATATGTTCATCTAAGTACTCCTCCGAAAATGAATAAGAAAACATCATAAACATGCTTCAAAAACGCAGCAACAAGACTCACCGATGCCTCTTTGCAACTTTGCAATGATCTTCTTCACTTGGCTTCAATTTTTGGTTGATGATTTGCCTTGATTTATCTTAGTTTTGGGCTGTAAAATACAGAGAGAAGTGTCCCCTAAGTAGGAAGCTCGAATTTCGATAGGAATGATATGATTTGAGCAGCAAACAACTTAAATAAATAGGGGTAGGGCGGTGGAGGCGCTAGGGCATCATGCCCGCGTCACCGCTCATGATGGTTCGGTAAAATACCCATAACTTTTTAATCCGAACTCTGATTGACAAGAGGTTTAATGTTATGAAAAATAGACTCAAATACCTTTAATTTGATAGGTCGTGGGGCTCCTAATTCATTATATATTGGGAGATATGGTCGTTTAAATTTTATCCTTACTTATGAACTTCACATACTCTTTGGTTTTTTTGATCGTACACATTTCCCTTAACACCTACGACCAATATACAACCCGTACTTTCCCTAACCTAGCATAAAACATCAAATAATTACCAATAAAATTTTTGGGGTGTTATATGTGTGTAGTAGTTTTTTTGTTTTATTTTATTTTGGGTTCCTCCGATTTTTGTTTTCGGTACTTTTCCAGTGGACAGTCCCTTATAACTAACTAGAGAATCTAATTTTTTTTTATTTTTTAGTCATTGAGTCATGAGTTTGCCGACGATGGATGGATAATGACCATCTTAAGGGTAAATTATTCATTAGGAAGAAACTTCACTTTGAATAATTCAAAAATAAGGAAGAACAATTCAACACTTGTCTCAAAATATGAAATAAAACCTTACAATCGTATCTCTAAACTTATGTCTTCAAAACGTGTTAAGACTTAAGACTTGTATCAAAGAACTTTAGACTTTCCTATTACATAAGAATAAAGGGTATTTATAGTAGAAGATTTATGCTTTTCTGTTCCTTAACAATTTTGATTTAGGATTTGAAGTTCCTTTTCCTAGTTGAAGTATGAGCTCAATTTTGGCTGTTGGAAACCCCTTGGTGCGTCGCGCATGGCATAGCGCCGGAGTGAAGGGCGCCTCGTGCCAGGCAGTGTTCCTTCCTTGCTGCTGTGTCGTGCTCCTTGTAGTGCCAAGACAGCTAGTGACTCGTGTGGTGCATCGCACTACAGTGCCTTTGCCTCGTGCGGTATGGCTAGTGGTCACTTCAAGCTTTTATCTTTGCATCGTTCATTCCAACTTCTTCACATGTTTGCAAAAGCTTCAAATACACCCAAATCCATCATTTTTAGCCCTGAAAGAATCTAATCACATGCATTAGCTATTTTCACCAATATATGACATAAACACATGCAAACACACATAAATTTATTCTCAAAACATAGTAAAGTATGGGCAAAATATGTCTATGAAGTTCGCAAGTACGCCGTTCATCAACACCCCACACTTAAACTATTGTTCTTCCTCGAACAATCTACTACTTCCCTTCTCACATTTAAGCACAACATTCATCCTACGAATAGGTCTACTCACACTTAGGATCATGAGACAAATCAATGAAGCTCAAACAACTCACTCGCATGCATATAGGTTCAATATTAAAATGACAAAGTTCGAAATAACTTAGCTTTTGAAAACTAACTCATCAAGACATATTTTGGGCCAACACGAACCATATGTAATTTAGCAATCAAGATTTACCAAAGTTTTATGATTGTGCCCCTCACAATTTGGAGAGATGCCATTTCACACACAAGATATAAGTCAATATAAACTTAGGCATTAATAAAATAATTTCCGCTCACTCTCCCAAAGAACTCAACATACATGCAAAAGACGACAAATATGCTTTACCTTAGTGTAATACTCCTCTAATATAGAATTTTGAATCAAGGATCAATTAGGACTTAAATTTGGTTGTAATGTATGCTAAGGGATGGGTAGAAACTATTTAGCCAAGATAGTGACTAATCTCCCTAAGCACTTTAATACTTCACAACACTTTGATTTTTAGCACTTTCTTCAATTTTCAATTTTTCTCCTTATACCTCCTTTTATTTTTTAATTTTTCAACTTAGGTGACTAGTGGGGATTTTTTTCTTCAATATTTAGCTTAATTCACAATTTTTTTTCTTTTTCAAAGCTCGTTGTTCTTTTTATTTTTTCACTAACATCACCCTCCTTGTTTAGTTATTTTCACCCTTTTCTTTTCTTCTAATCTCCTCATTCTTTAGCTTTTCCCTTCACTTCTCCACTTCATGCTCCTTTTATACAATTATTTTCATTGAAGTTCTCTAGGAGTCATTTGGATCAAATATAAGTCAATAGAACAAAACGGGATTAAGATTGTAATATGACTGTTAAAAGAATAGGCTAAGGCTCAACATTGCTAACTAGGATAATTTCAATCAAGGTAGGCAAAATAGGATAAAAATAAGGCTACCAAAGAAATGTCTATATCACTTCCTGAATCCATCATCCTTATTTTGCTTTTCAAACACACTAGGAAATTCTAGACATCAATTTACAAGCATGGAGTATATCAAAAATTCCTCACACATTAGCACAAAATGGTTTAACAATGGAAATCAAGATCACATAAATACATATATTCATATTGAAAGCATAACATAATAAAGCCCTTTTTTTTCTTTTCAAGCACAAGAGTCAAGTTCCAAAAGACTAAGTGTTTCTATCTTTTTCATGCATTTTTGAGTAAATTTTTATAAAGTCTCAATGATACCCAAGTGAAGCACCTAACATTCGTAATGTCCAAGTTTTGTTCTCCTAATGACTAATTTACCCTTAAGATGGTCGTCATCCATCCATCGTTGGGCAAAGTCATGACTCAATGACTAAAAAACAAAAAAAATTCTAGACTCTCTAGTCGGCTCTAAGGGACTATCCACCGGAAAAGTACCGAAATCAAAAACCGGAGAAACTCAAAATAAAATAAAACAAAAAAATCTACTACACACAAACAAGCATGCAAGATAGATCATAAGTCTAAAAAAACTAGGCCTACCATGTGCAAATTTAGCAATTAAAGCATTCATGGTAATATGAAGTTCACTTCTCCCACCCCAAACTTAATTAGTTACGCTGTCCCCAGTGCTAAAACAAATAAGCATAAAGTAAAAGAGTGAAAGAAGAACTCCCTGTTCCTCTATTCCTCATCATCTTTGTGGGCAAGTGCAGCTTCCCCCATCTTAGAATCTTCCTCATCATAATCACTAGAGTCTATTCCGAGTCTACTCTTGCCTTCTCGTCCTCCATGGCAACATCGTCATTAAGAGGCTCCTCGTATCCAAGCCCAACTCTACAAAGGGCTCGTGAGTGCTCTATCAGAGGGTAGTCTATGCTAAGTTGTTGTAGCTGCTCCTCCGTCACACCATTCACCCTAAGTTGGAGCATTTGCATACCGTACAAGTGGCTCAACATGTTGTCGATTCACGCATTGCCCTCATTGACAGTAAGGAGTGGACCATTTATACCCTCGGGTTCTTTATTTTTGTCACATCAACCCCCCTAGGATCATAAGCAGGTCTATAGTCCGCTTTCTCCTCCTCAATGTCGTGCCCCCGCAAAAATCGGGTCAAGAGACCCCCAAATCCGAAGTTTTGCCCTTTCTAACCCTTACTCTTTTCAACACATTTTTAATAAGCACCCCCACATAAATTGGTTTTCCAGTCATTAACGCATATACAAGACATACTCTTTCTCTAGTCACATGGGTTACATGTTTTTCGAGCACCAAACAAGCACATACTATTTTT
This sequence comes from Datura wrightii, assembly GCA_035772735.1. Lineage (NCBI taxonomy): Eukaryota > Viridiplantae > Streptophyta > Magnoliopsida > Solanales > Solanaceae > Datura > Datura wrightii. Next base: position 12,818,018 of record JASDFA010000003.1, read on the forward strand.
AACCAAACTCGTGCCTCTCTACTTAAGTGAGCATATGGAAGAAAAACATGATACCCAAGTTGTTAGTAGAGAGTACACCGTGCAATAGAGCTAGGGCCACATAGAGTATGTACAATATTCCTATATGTAGGTTTCTTCACCATGTCAACAAAGGGTTCTGGGTCAACATTAGGTGTCCCAAGTAATCTATTCAAAGACTTAGGCGCAAACTCAATAATTTGACCCCTAATTTTTAACTTGGTTCGACCTTTCCTTTGGCATCCAATTTGCAAAGAATTCTCTCACCATATTCACATTACAGTCACCCAACGCATTAAACATAAAACAAAGACCAAGGGTGAGTATCCTATCTACCATGTGAGGGAAAACTAGTGACAAGCAATTTCTATCAATAAACATATCATGCGAGTATTTAAATTCCTTATATTTCTTGAACCATTTTTTACCTTCTTTCACTATGACCCAACGGAGACCATACTGCCTCAATGGTAGTGGTGCCATACTCACATCTTCATGCTCCTCTTCACTAGTTGTTCTTTCCCTTTTAGACACATGACTTGAAGAAGCCAATCCTTTCCCTTTCTTTACTTTAGGAGCCATTGATGAATGTTTCTCAAAGAAAAATGTTAGACTTTGTGTTTCAGATTAAAAAATTTGGAGGATTTTGATGAAAAGATGAAGATTTGAGAGAGTTTTCTTGAGGAATTTTAATGGTGCGGCGCGCATCTCACAAGAATGAACTGAAAATATCTGGTCTAGGCCTTTTAAAATGCTCCTTAAAGCTGGAAATTCCAATTTTTCTCCTAATTTTTTTTCCTGTACACCAGTTGCGCCTTGTGGCGCTAAAAGCGCTAGATTTGCTGCGTTTCATGCGCTACTCCCCTACAACGGTGCCAAAATTTGATGTTGTCCAAATTACACCTCGTGAATGAGATATAAAGTGGTCGATGTCAAATATAGAACCCAACAAAGGTTGGGGTTGATCCCACAGGGAATATGGAAAGAACTTGAGTTAATGTGATTAGATAATACTATCGGCTTACTTATTTCATAGGGGGGAAAGAATTGAAAAAATAAATAAAATATTAAAGACTAGTAGATGTTTAAATCAATTTTGGTTGTATTCAATCAACAAGTTACTGGGATTGTGTTCCCCATGACTTTGTAACCACAAGGCTTTTACACTAGTGATATATTCCGGTGTTTAGCATGCACTATTGGTAAGTTAAGTTCACCTAAATGGTTGGTCCCCTATCTAGATGATTATCACCACGCAACTTGATCTGTATACGGGTGTATGCTTAATTAACCCTTACCCTTAATATCAGATTAGCTATTCACGTACAAGTTCAAGCTATTAGATGAGGGTTGATAGCCTTAAATCTTCGTTATTAATCCCTTTTCCCATTCACTACCCCCTTGATCTGGTAAGTAAGAATAAGGCAAATTCCAATATTTGCAACCATTAAAAAATAATTAAAATGAAGGGAAAAATAATACATGCATTAAACCCCGTTCAAGAATCACTAAGTGTTTTTACCTAAGTGTGTTAATTCATCATGGTTCCCACAACCCTAGTTAAGGATTTAGCTGCTCATGATTGTATAATAACAATCATAAAATATATAAGAAATCATAATTGTAACTTATAAAAATTTGTAGAAGAAAATCACGTGAATTGAATAAACTCCAATACCGATAAACAAAACTCCAATGTTGTTTAATTCTCAAAATAAAGAACAAAATTACAAACTTTGTTTCTTCAACCAAGAAAGATCGTTAACAACACCCAAAATTACTGTTCAAAGTTTTAAAATTTCGTAACTTGAAAAATAAACCTAAAAAAATTATTTATAGACATGAAACAAATCCTTTCCTAAATCAACTAGGATTCTAGTGTTGGCAGGAACAGAGGTCCGTTAGTAGCTTCAACTGATCGTTAGAGAGTCCATTGTTCCTGTCGTTTCTTCCCTCAGACTTGTCTCCTTTCAGCATATGGTCTCAAACAATGGATCGTTGTAAGATCCTATGAGCCGTTGGTCCTGTTCGTTGTTTCCTGGCCTCCTGATCAATGTTTTTGAACCTAAAGGTACAAGCACTCATAACGACCCATCCTTAGAAAGCACAGTCCGTCTTGTCTGTCCGTTAGATGCAGCCTACTCTTGGTCAATTTCTCTTATTCTTTCCATGATTGGATAGGAAGGAACATTTTAAGTTCACACGACCTGTAGGAACCATCTGTCATATGAGATTTCAGTTTTACATTCTTTTCTGTATCTTCCCACGATTGATCAGAACGACCCATTGTAAGCTAGTACGATCCGTGGGTTTCAGCCATTGCTTAGCACTCTTCTTAACCACTTTTCTGAATTACATGCAACGACTGAATAGGATGGACCGTGGTAAGGACCAATGGTTCGTAGTGTAGCTCGTCTGAGGCATCTATTTCTGTGTTCAGTTCTTTTTCTCAACTTTTATTCCTACAGACAGTTTTTCCTGGAAAACTACCAAAAGGAGTCATATCTGCATAAATGTACCTAAAGTCATGCACATTCAAAAAGTATTAAGCGTCGCTAGTGCCATAAATTCGTGGCACATCAGCATCATGTGCTCATTCATGAAGGTGTCAGTTATGATGAAGCCTCCCACTATTCCTCATATTTCAAGTTATTCATGTACATGATTTATTATGTCATGTTTTATGGTATAGTTGACCAATTGATTAGATTATTATCTTTTACCTACATTTCAAACATGATTAAACCATATGCTTTTACTTTCCAAACCTTGGTTTATATGCTTCAGCTTATGTTGAACTACTCATGTTTATGACTATCTCACGATCATGATTTTAGCATATTGTCCTTACTATCATATCGTAGCTTGGTTTAGACTTTTGATTTCAGACTATCATTTTACTAAAATATTTTACTTACCTTACATACTCAGTACATTCAAAATATTGAATGTATACTTCTATGTTATATGAACTCATGATATAGGTTTGGGTAAATAGATTCTGCCCCGATGTTAGCACTGCTCATGATTCGACTCAATTCAGTTTGTCCTTGGTGAGTCCTCATCATCCGAGGACATCAATTCTTCTTATGTTGTTTTATGTCTTTTATTTTCAGACATAGCAAGTTAGTTGGGGTGTCGTTGCATGAGCTCATCATATGATTAGGCTTTTTAAACAGTTACGTATTAAATGATTCAGCTTGTTATCTACACTTATGTTTATGATGTGCAGTCTTCTTCTCATGTTATGTTTATGATTTCCTACTGCTTAGTTATTGTAGCAAATATGCTAGGTATGTACCATGGGTTAGCTTGGAGCCATTCATAGTTCTAGGTCCCATATCGTGGTCTAGGGTCCATGCTGGGGTCATGAAAATCTTGGTAATAGAACAAAGGTTTAGGTGTATCCTAGGGTGTCTAATAGCCACATTAAGTAGAGTCCTTTTCATGGTTGTGAAGGGCACCACACTTATTAGGAAGAGGCTAGTAGATATTTTAGGAAACTTCCCTTCTTTCATGATCTATATCATGCGATTAAGTTTAACCATTTATCATTCTAACTCGTGCTATGTGTGCCTGTAGAAATATGCCTCCTCACTGAGTTAATAGAAGAAGAAATTATAGCGGCAATACCATGGAAATGGCAACAGAGATGGGCATCAGCCATCCCCACCAGCTTCAGGTGATCCTTTGCATGAGCAGGTGACTCATGTTGATTTTAGGGTTGCTATTTAGATGTTGGCTCAGGCTATGGCAGCCCAGGTCAACAAGTAGACTATGGCTCATGTGCACATGAATGCGAATGCGGCGGCAGCTAGGTTGCGAGACCTCACCAGGATAAATCCACTAGAGTTTCATAGTTCTATGGTGGATAAGGATCCGTAGGAGCTCATTGAGAAGATTTAGAAGATTACCCAAATTATGGGTGTTATGGGAGAGGAGAGTGCAGACTTGACCTCTTATCAGCTGAAGAGGGTAGCTCATGCCTATTTCCAATAGTGGAAGAAGTGACATGGAGTAGGTGCAGCTCCTATTGGTTTGAATGAGTTTTTCATCTCCCCTGGAGTTGAAGGAAGAAAAGGAGGCAGAGGTCATTAATTTGAAGCAGAATGACATAACTATTCAGGATTATGCCTTAAGGTTCACCCAGCTGTCGAAGTATGCTCCGAAGATGGTTGCCGAGCCAAGGGATCGTATGAGCAAGTTTGTATTAAGGGTTGCAGACTTGGTAGTTAAGGAGTATAGGACTGCTATGCTGATTAGCGATATGGATATCTCACGATTGATGATCTATGCTCAGTAGATAGAGGAGGAGTAGATGAACAAAAAGAGAGAAAGGCCAAGAGGACCAAGATAGGGAGCTTTGGGTATGCTAAGTAGAGGCCTAGTGGTGTACATCGCCCACAGTCCCATCAGAGGTCATCAATCCTAGCTCCATCATTAGCCAGTGTTCCATCTAGGCCCAACGGTGATCAAAGAGGTGGAGCATTAGTCTCTAAGGGTCAGAGGAACAGGTCAAGAGAGCGCACTTATCCATCTAGCAGGAAGTGTGGTAAGAATCACCCAAGCGAGTGCTTGGTTGGCTCATATATTTGCTTCGAGTGTTGGAAGCCCGGGCATATGCGCAGGGATTGTCCTTTAGCTAGATAGGGAGATGGTAGAGGTCGTGCCCCAGTCACTACTTTAGCTACTCCACTAGCTCGCCCACCTCAGTAGGGAACATATTCTAGTATAGGTGGCAGGCAGTGCCAGAATAGGTTCTATGCATTATCATCTCGTCAGAAGTAGGGGAACTCCACCAATGTGGTCACTGGTATATTATGAGTATTCCATCATGACATTTATGCATTGCTAGCTTTAGGGGACAAATTATCCTTCATGACTCCATATGTTGTTGTTAGTTTCAGTGACATTCCTAAAATCCTCTTAGAAAGCAACTCAATCTCTACTCCTGTTGGTGAGTCAGTCATAGCTCGATAGATATATAGAAATTTCCCTAACACAGTTCGTTAGAAAGTCACCCAAGCGACCTAGTGGATTTACATATGACTAATTTTTTTTTATCTTCCATGGATTGGTTATATGCAGGTTATGCTTCAATTAATTATAGAACCCAGCCAATAGAATTTGGATTCCTGGGTGACCTAGTCCTAGAATGGAGGGGTAGTTCAACTGCACTTTGTAGGTCGCTTTTTCTCCTATATTAAGGCTAGGGAGATGATCTCCAAGGGTTGTGTATACAATCTAATTTGGGTTAAGGATTCTACGTCTGAGACCCTGACTCTTCAGTCAGTTCCTGTTGTGTGTGAGTATCCAGAGGTGTTGCCAGATGATTTACTAGGAGTCCCTCCCAAGTGAGAGACTGACTTTGGTATTGATCTTCTCCCTGATATGCAACCCATATTCGTTCCTCCTTAAAGAAGGGATCCAGCTGAGCTTAAGAAGATGAAATAATAGTTGGAAGATCTCTAGATAAGGGTTTCATCAAGCCTAGTAAGTCTCTGTGGGGCATTTCTCTTTGTTCGAAAGAAGGATGGTTCTCTTAGAACATGCATTGATTATCGCCAATTCAACAAAGTCATAATCAAGAACAAGTTTTCCCTTCCCAAGATTGATGACTTGTCTAACCAGCATCAGGGCGCTTGGTGCTTTTCAAATATAAACATTAGATTCAGCTACCACCAGCTCAGGGTTAGGGAGAGTGATATTCCAAAGATAGCCTTCAGGAATTGGTATGGTCACTATTAGTTTGTAATTATGTCTTTTGGGCTAACAAATGCTCTCAAATATAAACATTTGAGATAAGATGAAATAGTAGTTGAAAGATCTCTAAATAAGGGTTTCATCAAGCCTAGTAAGTCTCTGTGGGGCATTTCTCTTTGTTCGAAAGAAGGATGGTTCTCTTAGAACATGCATTGATTATCGCCAATTCAACAAAGTCATAATCAAGAACAAGTTTTCCCTTCCCAAGATTGATGACTTGTCTAACCAGCTTCAGGGCGCTTGGTGCTTTTCAAATATAAACATTAGATTCGGCTACCACCAGCTCAGGGTTAGGGAGAGTGATATTCCAAAGATAGCCTTCAGGAATCGATATGGTCACTATTAGTTTGTAATTATGTCTTTTGGGCTAACAAATGCTCCTGCAGCTTTCATGGATTTGATGAATAGGGTGTTCAAGAAGTATTTGGATATCTTCGTCATTGTATTTATAGATGATATCCCCATATACTCTCGGAGGGAGGAGGAGTATGTCGCGTATTTGAGGATTTTGTTCCACACTCTTAAGGGTCGTCAGCTGTTTGCTAAATTTGGCAAGTTTGAGTTTTGGCTGGACTCAGTTGAATTTTTGGGTCATGTGGTGTATAGTGAGTGCCTACATGGAGACTCTCAGAAGATTGAGGTGGTGAAGAATTGGCCTAGACCTGTTAGCCCTACTAACATTAGGAGCTTTTTTGGTTTAGCTGGCTACTACAGATGATTTGTAGAAGGATTTTCATCCATTGAAGCACCTTTGGCTAAGTTGACCCAAAAGAAGGTCAAGTTTCAATGTTCCAATACTTATGAGAAGAGTTTTCAGGAGTTAAAGGGTCGACTCACTTCAGCTCCAATTTTGACCCTATCGGAGGGCACGAATGGCTTTTTGGTATATTGTGATTCTTTCGGATTGACCTTCGATGTGTGTTAATGCAGCATGGGAAGGTCATTACTCATTCCTCGAGACAGTTTAAGACTCATGAGAGGAATTATCCGATGCATGAACTAGAGTTGGTAGCGGTGGTGTTTTCCTTGATGATTTAGAGGCATCTGTTTGTATGGGATGCATGTGGATATGGTCACAGACCACAAGAGCCTTCAGTATGTGTTTACTCAAAAGGATCTCAATTATCGGCAAAGGAGATGGCTAGAACTTCTCAAGGACTATGAAATGAGTGTCCTTTGTCATCTTGGCAAGGCCAATATAGTGGCATATGATCTTAGTAGGTTGTCCATGGAGAGCATTTCCCATGTTGAGGATGGGAGAAAGGAATTTGTGAAGAACGTTCACAGGCTTGATCATTTGGAGGTTCCCCTTACAAATTCAGCAGATGGTTGTGTCATTATTCACAATGTGTTAGAATCTCTATTGGTGATGGAATTTTAATCAAGACAAGATGAAGATCCCAATTTAGTGAAGTTGAAGGAAGCAATTCCAAATCAGAAAGTGGAGGTTTTCTCCCAAAGGGGAGATGGTGTACTCCGATATCAGGGCCAATTATGTGTTCGGGCTATGGATGACTTGAGAGAGCAGATGTTGAGAAAGGCTCACGATTCTTGGTGCTCTATCCATCCAGGTGCCACCAAGATGTACATGATTGACATGAAGTCTATTGGTAGAATAGCATAAAGGACATAGTGGAATTTGTGGCAAAGTGTTTGAATTGCCAATAGGTGAAGGTTGAGCATCAGAGACTTGAAGGTATGCTTCAGGACATTAGTATTGCAACTTGGAAGTGCGAAGAGATCAACATGGACTTCATTACAGGGTTGCATCATACCCGCCAATAGTATAACTCTAAATGGGTGTTCGTAGACAGGTTGGCCAAATCAGCACATTGCTTACCGGTCAAAACTATAGTTTTAGCCAAAGATTATGCTAGACTCTACATTTGGGTGTTGGTTCGGTTGCATGGAGTTCAATTTTTTATCATCTAATATAGGGGTACTCAGTTCACCTCTCAGTCTTGGAAATCATTTCAGAAGGGACTTGGTACTCAACTAAAGCTTAGCATAGCTTTTCACCCGCAGATAGATTGTCAAGCTAAAAGGACCATTCAAAATCTTGAGGACATGTTGAGAGCTTTTGTGATTGATTTCAAAGGTGGTTGTGATGATTACTTGCCTCTTATCGAGTTCTCCTACAATAACAATTACCACTCCAGCATTCAAATGGCTCTGTTTGAGGATCTTTATGGCTAGAGATGTAGATTACTTATTGGATGGTTTGAGGTAGGTGAGGCTACATTAATAGGGCCAGACTCAGTTCATGAGGCTATGAAGAAATTTTATCTTATTAGGGAGAGGATGAAAATAGCCCAGAGTCAACAGCAATCATATATGGATTTTAGGAGAAAAGAGCTTGAGTTTGAGGTCAATGATTAGGTGTTTTTGAAGATGTCTCCTATGAAGAGAGTTATGAGGTTAAGGAAGCTTAGTCCCCGAAATGTTAGTCCTTATAGGATTCTGAGGTGAGTTGGAAAAGTGGCATATGAGTTGGAGCTACCAGCAGAGTTAGCTTCGGTGCATCCGATTTTCCACATGTCATTGTTGAAAAAGTGCATTAGGGATCCAGCTCTAGTCATTCTGGTAGAGAGAATTGGTGTGAAGGATAGCCTTACATATGAGGAGGTTGCAGTTGAGATCCTTGATTATTAGGTTTGAAAGTTGAGGAACAAGGAGATAGCTTCAGTCAAGGTTTTTTGGAGAAATCATCATGTTGAGGGAGCTATGAGGGAAGCCAAAGCAGATATGATGACTAGATACCCGCATCTTTTCCCTTCTATCTCAGTTCCAGCATGAGGTACTAGTTTTCTTCTTATGACTCTATTCAGTTTCATGTAAAGATCATGTCTCTCAGTTCCTTTCATGTTCTAGCATGCATGTATATTTGTCATGACCTGAATGGAGGCTCGGATTGTAGACACAGGACAAGGGACCCCGAGAGACCACAAGTTGACCCATGACATAATCATACAACTAACCCATTCAATAAACTGAAAAAATATCAATATAATCTTAGAGGAAGTGTAATTCAACATAACATCAGAATAACATCCGAAGCTAACACATATATAAGTCTAAAAGCCTCTAGTCTGGATGAGTTTATGAGACAAGACCCCAACGAACTCAACAATACTGAAACTGGAAATGCATAAAGGAAAATGATAGTCTAGTCCTCGGCGGATGAGGACTCACCAATCCAAGTAGGTACTAACTCCGGAAAGCTGTCTACGAGCGGGGCTGAAGCTACGGACTGGGTCCTGTATCATGAAACGATACAACATAGAAAGAATGCAGTCAGTACATGAAATATACCGAGTATGAAAGGTAAGTAAAATATGCTCAAGTAAAATAAATCATTTAAAACATTTCAAAACATATCATAAGCTTTCAAGTCTGAGGAGAAGGGCTACATGCATTCATTCTGAAATCGAAGTCTTACCATGACATGACCATGCATAGGTTTATAATATCATGACTAACTCTAATGACTCAAAGCTGAAACATAACATTTATGATAAAAGCTGAACAATGAGTCAAACCTTGCTTTTAGAACATGCATGCTTATAGTAGTAATCATGAGTAATGAATATGCAAATCTGAACATATAGACAATGGGAGACTCATCACTTAACCGACATACCACAATAGAGCTTATGTGGTCTCGACTATTACACTCAAGTGAGCAGAGCCGTCCAATACCTTGCCAGTACTAAGGACGCTACCATGATATCGATATCAAGCTCATGGGCCATTAGGGTCAGGGATAGCTCACAAGAGAGGTCCCAATAATATAATAGTATCAACCTACGTTGGCACGTAGTTCTGGGGCATAGGGTGATCGACCCTTAGCCTACTCGGTGCTAGACTCTTCTCCCAAAACATTCAATGCTCTACATTGTATATAATGAGGCTCAACATAGTCTATGGACGAAGATTAAGATGAAATCATGCATAACTCAACATCATACGAAACGAAGCTCAACATTGTCCTTTGACAAAGCTCAATATTGAAATCATGCATAGACTCGACATCATATAAAAATGAAGTTCAACATCGTCCTTCGACAAAGCTCAATAATGACATAGATCTCAATTATGAACTTATGCATATGAGAAGCTTTAATTTGAAATATACCACAAGCTAATAACATGAAACTTGGGAGACTTCGCTCCAAAAAATGTGGTAAGCTTATTACGGGAAAAATCATCATTTTAAATCAACATGTGGGCATTGCCCAAACATTTACCATACTTGGATCTACTCAATTTATTTTGAAAACAATATCATAATCATGGGTAGCTTTAGAAACATGCTTTTCATTATCAAATCTCAGCATCATCATACATTCATCATCATTCTCCTTCTTTCATGATCTTCTCATCCCTGGGCATTATATTTCATAATTTAGAAAACACAATTTTGACTGATAACAATTTAAAATATGCCCCAAGCTTCACAATTCATCGGTATAAATATAATCTAATCATACCCATGTATAGAGATTGAAGAATTGTGCAATTAGGTAATAACCCCATAACACTATTATGTGAATTTCTTATACTAGATAGAGATTGGGCATGGTTGTGGAAGAAACCCACTCATAACCCCACATACCTGTGGAAGAAAGCACCCACTCATAACACCACATACCTGGGAGGGATGATTTTACCACTTCTCTAATTGTCCAAGATAAGATTCCAATGGAAACCTTTAAAACTTGCTCTAAATCCTCTCTTCAAACTCTCATGTTTTCATGCATGGAATGAATTAGCTTAGAATAGGTTTTCCCCACTTAAAACCCTGTAAAACGAGCCTTAAATGACATAGTATAGGTCTTAGTAACTTAGGAATTACGAAAATACCTTCACTGAATTCGCATAAAATAACTACCAGGTGGTCCTAACAGATGACCTAACGACTCGTAGCTGGAGGGGACAAATCGACATGTTGCTCGTCGAGTACACTACCTTGTCTAACTCTCGGGGCTCATAATGGATCACTAACAGCTTGTCAGGGGTGACCATGACTCGTGGTCACCAATCATTAAGTACACTGCCTCAATCATATTTCTTTACTTACAAGTCACCCCACGACTCACACCATGACTCGTTGCCTAACCTAACGAGTCATGGTCTGCTCCTGTCAAGTACACTGGTTGACCTCTTCAATTTTTCACGCACCGTTACCCCACGGTTGACCTAATGACTCGTGGTGACTGACCACAAGTCATTCCCTCGCCCGTGGGGAACCCTTATCCTCCAACTTCCTACTCTTCACTAGCCTTCCCCACGAGCCTACAACTTGAATTTTCAATTTTTCACCGTTTTGACTCCCGGGTCTGATCCTTGGGTTCCTAGGGTATAACAATATATCATGAATTCAGTTTAGTCATGTATCCCAGTCTGAAGTCACTCACTCTATTAGTTTTCAGTCTCGAGATTTCAGTTTGGGATTACAGTTCCCTGCGTATCCTTTTTGGCTGAGTTAATCTACATTCGAGGATGAATGTTCCCAAGAGGGAAATAATGTAATATCCCGAAAAAGATTCTTAGATCAGATCCAAGACTTGCAACTGAAACTAGCAGGGAAAATGGCACTAGTCCATTCAATGACCCAAAGGATGGGCCGTGCAAAGAACAAACGGGTCATTGGTTAGGTTGTGGTATCCAATTTTTGAAAGTTGCTAAAAATCACCCAGAATGGACGAGTGGATTGTATGAGCTATGGTTTGATTGTACTGGTCATTTTTTGTAGTCATTTGAGTAGGTTCAGATAGTGATTCCAAAGTAGACTAGGGACCAACAGATGCAACCAACTGGTCATCCAATGGACCAACGACCCATTCTATTGGTCATTGGTTTTGCCAGGTCCAGTTATATTTCAATGTTTGGGGGTATTTTCGTAAGCTCCTATTTTTGTAACTCCTAAGTGACATCGTTTTAAGCTTCCTTAAGGTCAGATTGAAGGGTTTAACTTAGCCTAAATCCTCATTCTCTTCACACCATCTATAGATTGAATTTCCCCTCAAGGGAAGCTAGGGTTCACCATCTCCGTTATCTCAATTTCTCTTGAGTCTTTAAGACAAGTTAGGAAATCATCTACCCAGGTATGTAGGGTCCCTCACGCCTTTTTCAAGCTCAATTTTATGATCTCTATTCTTCAAGTTTCAATTGGAAACTTCTAGGGTTATACCTAAATTGAATGAAACTCCATGATCCTCTTATGATTTCAAGTTCCTTATGATTTAAGCCATGTTTTATGATTATGCTACATCTTTTATACTAAGATCTCTCATGAATCCATGTTTTCATGTTTATGAGGATTTCACCCAATTATGTATGATTTTTATGTGTTTTAATCTTATGAATCTATAAGTTCAAGTTATGACTATTTATTCAAATATCCATGAATTTCATGATCCTCAAGCTTATGTATCATGGATGACTTAGCGGCATTATTTTCATGGCTAGTTCATGTATGACAAGGATGATTATGATTCTCATATTTTTCTAACAAGCCCATGTAAAATCAAGTATGTTCATGATTATGTCTATGAGCAATATGCATGTCTTGAGGTCGAGGTTCAGCATACCCAGGTCTCAAAACTATGTGTCACCGTAAGTATACATTCATGTTTGGAACCTCGCTAGAGAGTGTTCCCCTAGCCCGATGGGGCTCATAAGTGATATCACGCCTTTATCGTTCTTTGCCCAATCAAGGCTTAGGACGGCTCTACGCACTTGAGCAAGATAGTTAGGGCATTATGTGCTAATTCATGATGGTGTTGGTTATGATGAAGCCTCCCATTGTTCCTCATATTTTAAGTTATTCATATACATGATTTATGATATCATGTTTTGTGGTATAGTTGACTTATTGGTCAGATTATTAGCTTTTACCTACGTTTCCAAACATGATTAAAGCATATATATTCTTTCACTTTCCAAACACTGGGTCATTATGATTCAACATATGATGAATACTCATGTTTATGACTATCTCACGATCATGATTTTAGCATGTTCTCCTTACTCTTATGTCATAACTTTCTTTATACTAGTGATTTCAAATTATCGTTTTACTAACATGTTTTACTTACCTTACATATTTAGTACAATCAAAGTACTGATGTTACACCATGTAAATTTTAATGATTAGTAAGCATACGCATGGACTTGCGAGAACTAAGAAGAGCTTGACGCGTGTGGAAAAAGCCTTGTAAGCAGGGTCGGTGAAGCTAGGTCGTGAAGGGCTAGCATGATGTGCCTACCGGCAGAGCACCGGACGGCGCGGCATGCCAGGGCCATTGGCACCATGGAAGGCGTGACGCAGGGGGCTTTATAGCTTTATGGACAGTGCGGGGTGCCCCCCTGCCACCGACCTCACATATATATATAGGCCCCTTCACTTTATTAAATCATTTTCCCCAAGTTATGTTACGGCCAAAAAGAGTATAGTATGAAAATTTTGATTGTTTTTCGTTCCATTACGCTACCAAACACCGTCCAATCTCAAACTAACTTTGGATAATGAGTTCTGGGCCCACGGGAAGCATTACTACAACTCTATTTTCTCAAAAGATGCTCGGCAAATCGGAACTCCACCTCAGTAAAAGTTGTCAGAATTGCTCCAAGTTGATTCCTAAACGACCACAGGCTTTAGGTAAGCATTTCTCCCTTCTGAACTCTTGGAAAATTATAGGTTCTCAGCTGTGTTTTATGAAGTTGAATTATAGTTTATATTGGTATCAAAAGTAACCATTTTTTCCGAATTTAGTATTGAAATTAGACCCATTCTTTCAGTATTAAAGTTACAGCTGAAAAGTGCTGACAAATATAAGTTGAAACTCATTGGTTATTCAGGAAACGACAATCAAGGTATGTTAAGGTGAATTCCTTCGGAAGTCGCTTCCTATAGTATTGTAACATAGCTTGAGCCCTCGTAAGAAAGTAAGAATTATGTTTATTGTGATTAGCTGCTATTGTTAGTTGAGACCAATACTTCATGTTTAGTTGGGATTGACTCTACCATGAATAGCCTTCTGTGACCAACCCCAATGTTATTAGCTATGTTGTCGCACGCTAGGGGCTATATGACATTGCTCCATGAAGGAATATTCTATCCCAAGGGACGATGTAGAGGCCCAAGGGCCATATTACAGTCCATTCCATGGCTGGACTATTATTTTATGTCGTATAGGCATCCCACCCTCATCGAGCCTAGTGCCTAGGGGGCAGTTATCAGGAGTACGTTGGACTCAGATGCAACTACAGATCAGGAGCTGAGTGGGCTCAGTTGCAGACCCAAGGGACCAGTAGAAGGGCTATATTTACCTGCTGACTCATTTTGACCTGAATAGGGGTATATAGATTGAACTGAACTCGCTAGGGATTATGGGGGACACGAGCGGGTTATTCTGTGCTGGATGCACCTTCTGGGCTTATGGGGGCCAGGTAAGGTTCTTGTTTGTACTATTTAATATTAGTTGTACAAAAAGTTATAAAGTTATGTTAGGTTAACTCTCTATCCCGCCTATTGGATTATTCTGTTTCATTATCAGTGTTATTCAGTCATTTTCTTTTACTACCTTATATATTCAGTATGTATTGTACTGACGCCCATTCTTGGGGTGCTGTGTTACTTTTACATATTGTACATATTATACTGACGCCCATTCTTAGGGCGCTGCGTTACTTGCCTGCAAGTGCGGATAGAGGCAGATTAGAACTTCCTTGGATTTCAGCCAGAGTCAGTAGTACAGTTAGCTCCCTTCCTCCGGAGCTAATAGTTAGAAGGTTTGCTCTTCTGATTGTATAGTTTATAGGTAGGTCCGGGCCCTGTATCGACCATTATTCCACTCTTAGAGGCTTGCAGATTATAGATTTCCAGTTGTTCATTTTTTTGTTGGCTGTGTGGGGCCTATATATGTTATGTTTCATGTGATGGATGTGTGGGGCCTTTTTTGGATGTTAGTTAGTGGCCTTGTCGGCTATAGTATAGTTGTCTGATTTTCATTCTGCTAAAACTAGACAGCATGGTGGTCTTATCGGCCCGCATAGGATTCCCTTTTGTTGCTTGTTGTTGGTTAGTTGTTTTCTTTTACAGGTGTCTTGCGGACTTGTCGACCGGAGACTATATTTACAGCCTAGATATAGCTCGTTGTTTTCTTGAATTGAGTTTCAGGCATGCACCAGACGTGCATAAGCCTAGCCAGGTAAGTCAAATTCCAACGTGGCACTAGGTGCCATTCATGCCTCCCAAGGTGGGGCATGAAAAACTTGGTATTAGAGTAGGTTGTATCCCAAGGAGTCTGCAAGCTATGTCAAGTAGAGTCTTGTCTATGGATGTGTTGTGTACCAAATTCTATAGACAGGAGGCTACAAGGCATGATAGGGTGGTTACTCTTCTTTCTCTTACAGTCATGCTATAGAGCTGTGCTATATAGGGTTGAGTCCGTTAGCTTACTATATTCTGCTTGTCTATTGAGAAACGTCGGACATTCGACACACTACGACCGGCTGATAGTTAGATACAGCGGCAGGAGAAGGCACTAACAGGGTGCCTTAGTCAAAGCTACCTGATTTGAGGTCGATACGGACACTTCATCTCAGTCTCCCCAACATTCTCCGCCATGGCAGGAGCCGTATAGAGCGGAATATGTGTCGGCACCTCCTCCAGCAGTTCCTACACCAATACCATAAGATCAGGAGGTTAGGAGCAGTGTCTTCATGCTAGCTTAGATGATAGCATCAGCTAGTGGACTCCTTGTATCAGCTGTAGAGGATTTTCAGGGTAATGCATGCCACGCCTGCGGAGTAGGTTGAGTTAGCGGTATTTCGACTACATGACATAACAGTGTTATGGTATGAGAGTTGGGAAAGGTCCCGAGGCAAAGATGTTCTCCTCTAACTTGGTACAGCTTTTAAGAGGCCTTCCTACATCATTATTTGTCACGGGAAATTCGACAGGCCAGAGTGGATTAGTTTTTTCATCTAGAGTAGGGCTCGATGAGTGTTTGGGAGTATGTTATAAGATTTGAGTCTTTGGCCCGATATGCACCAACTTTTGTAGACTCTATGTCAGCCAGAATGCACCAGTTTATTATAGGGCAGCTCCCAGAGTATGTGGAGACTTGTGTTACGGCTACCCTATGAGAGGACATGGATATCGCCCGTATTCAGGCATTTCCTCAGAGTATTGAGGGGATTAGACAGTGACAGCGGGAGATAGAGAGGGTAAATCAGGAGAAGCGCCGCAGGGCTAGACCTAGTGACACCCAGGTAGAGTTTTAGGGCGGACCTAGGCCACAACTATCAGGCAGACCACCTAGAACCTCGCCTCCACAGCAACAGCAGGGTGGTAGATCAGACCACAGGGGGCAGTCAGGACCTTGGAGAGAGCTCATGGGCATCAGGTTCATAGCAGCAGAGGGGGTCAGATTAGAGCAGACTCACCATGCCACGTTGTCCTATCTGCAGTCGATGTCATCTTGGGGCATGTAGGTATGGCTCTACTGCTTGTTACACTTGTGGACAAGAGGGTCACATGATGAGAGACTGTCCAGCTAGAGGTCAGGGTGATCGGAGTCTAGCTTGAGTTTAGGGTGATTGGGACCCACAAGACAGGTCTTTTGTAGGGTCATGTGCCCCAACACCTCCAGCAGGGCACAGGCCCTCAACTCCAGCCGGCAGAGGCCGAAGTAGGTCGAGGCATCCAGTTCAGGCGCCGGTTCGGATCGCACATATTCTTTACTGAGGTGACAGGAGTCATAGTCATGCCGGATATTGTGACAGGTATGCTGGACATTTTTTTCTCATTCAGTTTGTGTTTTGATAGACCCAGGTTCCACTCTTTCTTATGTTACACTATTAGTGTCCCAGAAGTTCGGAATAATGCCAGAATTGCTTTAGCGACCCTTTTAAGTTTCTACGCCTGTTGGTGATTCTAATATAGCAAAAAGTGTCTACCGTGGTTGCACGGTAGAGGTTGTTGGTCACCAGACATTAGCAGATTTAGTGGAGCTAGGAATGATTGATTTTGATGCAATTATGGGTATGGATTGGCTAGCGCCATGTTTTGCCAATGTAGAATGTTGGACCAAGACAGTCCGATTCCCCTTTCCAGGGGAGGTTGTGCGAGAGTGGAAGGGTAGTGTAGCTATGCCGAAAGTTAGGTTCATATCCTATATTTGGGCGAAGAAGTCAATAGCAAAGGGTCGTATATATCATATTGTCAAGGTTCAGGATACACAAGAAGAATCCCCGACTCTTCAGTCCATCCCAATGGTCAATGAATTTCCAGACGTGTTTCCAGATGAACTTCCTGGTATTCCCCTAGAACGGGAAATCGATTTCTCTATTGACTTGCTACCAGGTACTCAGCCTATATCCATCCCTCTGTACTGAATGGCTTTCGCTGAGTTAAGAGAATTGAAAGAACAGTTGAAAGATTTGTTAGATAAGGGCTTTCATAGTACTTCACCGTGGGGTGCCTTAATTTTGTTTGTGTGAAAAAAGGATGGCTCCCTCTGCATGTGTATATATTATCGGCAGTTGAATAAAGTTACCATAAAAAATTAATACCTACTTCCCAGGATTGATGACTTATTTGATCAGCTACAAGGGGTGAAGTACTTTTCCAAGATTGATTTAAGGTCAGGATATCACCAGGTGCGGGTTCGGGAGAGATATATTCCAAAGATAGCTTTGAGGACCAGGTATGGTCATTTTTAATTCCTGGTTATGTCCTTCGGGTTAACGAATGCCCCAGCAATGTTTATGGATCTAATGAACAACATCTTCAGGCCATATCTACAACTGTTTGTGATAGTATTCATTAATGATATTCTGGTGTATTCCCATTCAGAAACAGAACACCGAGATCAATTGCAAACAGTGCTCCAGGTTCTCAGGGATTGCTAGTTATATGCAAAATTTTCTAAATGTGAGTTCTGACTGAATTCTATAGCCTTTTTGGGCCATATTGTGTCGGATGCTGGTATTCAGGTAGACTCACAGAAGATAGAGGCAGTAAAGACATGTCCTAGGCCTTCAACTCCAATTGAGGTATGCAGTTTCCTGGGGTTAGTTGGGTATTACAGAAGATCTATAGAGGGATTTTCTATTTTATCAACGCCTTTGACAAAACTAACTCAGAAAGCAGCTAAATTTCACTGTACTGAAGCATGTGAATAGAGTTTTTAGGAGTTGAAGAAAGGTTTACATCAGCGCCAATACTAGCTTTGCTACAAGGTTCTGAGGGTTATGCAGTATATTGTGATGCTTCAGGCGTTGGATTAGGGTGTGTTCTAATGCAACACAGTAAGGTAATTGCTTATGCTTCAAGGCAACTACGAAAGCATGAGAAGAACTATCCCACTCACGACCTGGAGTTAGTAGCAGTAGTTCACGCCTTAAAAATCCGGAGACATTACCTGTATGGGGTGCATGTGGAAACTTTTATTGATCATAAGAGACTCCAGTACATCTTTTGTCACGCCCCGCCTTGGGGGGTATGACTGGCACCTGGTGCCCTAGTAGGGTCTACACTGTTAACTGGTGAGCCTAGGCACAACTGGTGCCTGGCTAGCTCTAACTCAGATTTCTGGAAACAACGGGCTATATAACGGCTGTAAACACAGCCTCCGGCCAACTGGCCTATAGCCACCTGTACCTGTAATAACAGCTAACCAGAAACATGTCAATGTAAGGGAGCCTATGCAGGCCGACAAGGCCACCATGCTATCTAGTTGACTGTAACTCAACACAAGACTATTGTAAGACTACATGACCGACAAGGTCACCACTACTGTCAAACTAAGGCCTCACACGGCCAACATAAACTGAAATGCTAGACAGCTATAACAAACTGCACGGCCTCACACGACCGGCTCAACTGACCACAGGGAAATATATACAGAATGCAAGCCTCTAGGAATACTGATATAATGGTCGAGACAGGGCCCCAACCTACCCGTACTATACAACAAAAGAAAATGAAATACACCTCTGAATATCAGGATCCGAAGGACAGGAGCTGAAGACTCTGCGCTGGCTAGGATCACGAGGGATCGGCTCCTCGTCTGTGAGTACCTGCAGGCAAGTAGTGCAGCACCCCAAGAGGGAATCAGTACCACTGGTACTGAGCGTGTAAAGCAACTGAAATGCACAACTGAAATGAATAACAACAGTAACATGACATAGAAACAGGAAGTAGCTGAGTCTATCTAGTTGAGAATAATGGGGGAGAGTTTAATTATTCTATAACTAAACTGAGCGTACCTGATACCGTGCCGTCCTGCTGTCTATCAGTATCTAATAGCACATATAGGTATACATATAAATACAAACAATACCTGACCGACCCCCATAAGCCGGAAGGTGCCAACCAACACACAATCTATTTACCCCTACCCTGGTGTAAACCAACCAAAAATAAGTCACTCCACTCATCTGATAACTGTGAGCTCCTCCTACCGGTCCCCTTGGGTACGTAGCTCAAGCCTTGGCCTCTGACAATAAACTGTGTCTGAGTCTGAAGACTCCTGCCTCTGGGCGCAAGTGCACACGGGGTAGTCTGCTGCTGTATCTGTAACTTAAACTGCCCCTGGGTGCAAGCACGCAACAGGGTAATTTTATAAAAATCTGTATCTAAAACTGCCCCCGGCCACAAGCGTACACAGAGTAATTTGCCCCTGTAAACAGGGTAATCTGGCTCTGCGCAGAGTAAACTGAACTACCCCTGCAAGCAGGGTGGTCTGGACCGTATTATCATGGTGGTCGGCCATCATCGTCCTCTAGGCAGACGGCATCTTCCAGCTGGTGGCGGTATCTGAATCTGGTATCGACACAGCTATAACCCAGGGGCGGTGGGGATGCTAAAGGGACACCCACATGCCACAGCAAGTCTCAACAAACAAATAGCACATATAAATAGCATGCATGTATAACTGAAAGACTATCTGAAATCTAACTTCTTATTCTGATCTGTCTCTACACTGAACTGATTCTTACTAATTATACTGATTCTGTAATCTTTGTTTAACTGTACGGCTAATCTGTAGCCATGATACTATCTGTCTGATTGGCTAATCTGTAGCCATAACTGTCTATCTATCTGATCTTTCTTTATGGACTTTAATTATGAAAAATCTATTTCTTTTATTCTACTACATACTTGCTAATCATGTAATAGGCTATACTGAATCTGAAATACTAACTTTCCCTCGGGCGCATGCTCTTCTAACTTTCAGACTGAATACGATATAACAATGCAAACTAGGTTTACTGAACTTTGCACAATACTTAACATTCAACTCCGGGAATTCTACTACGGAGTTTATTGTACTATACAAGGCTAAAGCTACTAACTTGCCGAAGGAACTAGCTTTACATACCTTAACCTCGGGTTATCCGTCTGTCGGACGAGGCTCGGTCAATACTCCAGCTATTTCTCCCAACTGCATTCATATATACGTCAATTAATACTAAATATAACTTCATTCTGAAGAACAACGTCACTTTCAATAAAATTATAGCCTAAACGTAGGCTTATCGAAAGACGGTCGAAAACTTGCTATTTTTCAGAAGTCCAGAAGGGAGAAGTATTCACTTCACAGCTAGGAGCACATAGACACTAGTTTGGAGCAATTCCACTTACCTTAGCCCAGTAGCACGACGATTTTTCGGCCGTATTTCATGAAACAAAAACCGTAGGAATGCTCCCTGCTGCTAAATACCTCGATACCTGAGGTTAATTCGAGTTTGGACCGCGTTTGGCGGCGTAATCGGACGAATTTTTGTAGGAGATCTTCGTTTTCCCCTTCTCTCTGATTGCTCTCTGTTTTCTACTGGAAATTATAAGGAATTTGAATAAAAAACCGAAGTGGGGCATATATATAATAGACACTATAAATCGCATTCATGGAATGCGATTTATAAGTCGCATTCCTGAAATGCGATTTATAAGTCGCATTTTGCCTTGCGACGCGCCGACTAGGCGCTTGTCCGATCTTTCCCCGGGCCTTTTTTCTAGCATGTATGGCTTTCAAATATGCTCGACCAAGCACGAATAGGCCATCTAGGTGCCGGGAATCCTATAGGGTATAACATTCTCCCCCCTTAAGAACATTCGTCCTCGAATGTAAACTTCTATCTAGAGGACTACTCAATTAGCTTAACTTGTTCTTAGGAAAATTTCGGCAGAGTTTCCCCTGTAATCTGGACTATCCCAAAATCCTGAAACATAGAAAAGTCCAATACAGGTACTCCACACGATACTATAAGATTCATTCGATAACTAAACATCAATCTTCCTCACTTATATATAAACAACTGTAAGGTACTGCATAGGTAACAATACTGACATACCTGTCGCCTAGCTAGGCCTGGAATAAGTGAGGATTTCTAGCTTTCATATCTTCCTCCGCTTCCCACGTCATCTCTTCTTGGTCCCTGTTACGCCACAATACTTTAACAGACGCAATATCCTTAGTTCTCAATCTACGAATCAATCTGTCTAAGATGGCTACCGGAACCTCTTCGTAGGCCAGCTCTTCTGTAACCTGGATATCCTGGACTGGGACTGTTCTGGATGGGTCTCCTATGCATTTCCTCAGCATAGACACATGAAAGACGGGATGAACAGACTCTATCTCTGGAGGCAAGTTCAACTCATATGCTACTCGGCCTATCCTCCGGCGAATCTGATAAGGCCCAACAAATCTTGGACTGAGCTTACCTTTCTTGCCGAATCTCATCACCCCTTTCATCAGTGATGCTTTTAAAAATACCCAGTCGTTCACCTTGAATTCCAGGTTTCTGCGCCGCACATCTGCATATGACTTCTGGTGGCTCTGTGCAGTCAGTAGGCGTTCTCTGATAAGTTTTACCTTCTCCTCTGACTGCTGAATAATGTCTGGCCCAATCAACGCTGATTTTCCTATTTCAAACTAGCCAATTGGTGATCTACATTTTCGCCCGTATAAAGCCTCGAAAGGCGCCATCTGGATAGCTTAGTGATAGTTATTATTATAAGCAAACTCGATTAGGGGCAAATGCTCAACCCAGCTACCACCGAAATCTAACACACACGCTTGCAACATATCTTCGAGCGTCTGAACTGTGCGTTCCGCCTGTCCATCTGTATAAGGGTGGAATGCTGTGCTCAAATTAATCTGTGTTCCCAGACCTTTCTGAAATGACTGCCAGAATCTAGCCGTAAACTGTGCTCCTCTGTCTGAAATAATGGATACTGATACTCCGTGCAACCTTACTATTTCTCGGATATACAACTCCGCATAATCTGGATGAGAAAGTAGTTTCCACTGGCAGGAAATGAGCTAATTCGGTCAATCTGTCAACTATCACCCATATAGAGTCATGTCCATGTTTTGTACGGGGTAATCCTGCCACAAAATCCATATTTACTGCTTCCCACTTCAAGAGAGGCACAACTATGTCCTGAGTCAAACCGCCTAGTTTCTGATGTTCTGCTTTCACCTGCTGGCAGTTAGGACACTGGGCTACAAATTCAGCAATTTCTCTTTTTTTTTATTTAGCCACCAGTAGTTTTCTTTGATATCATGGTACATTTTTGTCGCACCGGGGTGAAGAGAATAACGGGCATAATGTACCTCGTTCATAATCTGCTGGCGGAGGTCCGAAACATTGGGAACAAATAAACGATCTTTACAACGCAGCACTCATCCTCTGTTACCCAGAACCCTGGCGCCTTCCCTAGCGGAATATAATTCTTAAGCTGAACTAGGTCAGGATCCTCAAATTGTCGTTCTTTCACTTCCACAACCAACGATGACACGGTAGTGTTCTGAATCACCGCTCTACCGTCCTCTATTTCTGCTACACGAACGGCTAGGCTAGCTAACTGATGTATTTCCCTGACCAGTTCCTGCTGCTCGGGCTACAAATACGCCAAGCTCCCCATGGACTTTCGAGTGAGAGCATCTGCTACAACATTAGCTTTTCCCGGGTTGTACAAAATGTTCACATCATAATCTTTTAACAACTCCAACCAGCGCCATTGCCGCAGATTTAGCTCCCTCTGAGTGAAGATATACTGTAGGCTCTTGTGATCTGTGAAAATATCAACATGGATGTCGTACAGGTGATGTCTCCACATTTTCAAGGCGTGGATCACTGCGGCTAATTCCAGGTCGTGGGTAGGATAATTCCTCTCGTGTTTCCTCAGCTGTCCGGAGGCATATGCAATCACCTTACCATGCTGCATCAACACACAGCCTAACCCAACGCCTGATGCATCACAATATACTGAATAACCTTCTGTACCTTCCGGCAAGGCTAACACTGGTGCGGAGGTTAATTTATCTTTCAGCTCCTGGAAGCTCTGCTCGCATGCCTCTGTCCGCTGAAACTTTGCTGCTCCATTACCTCTTCTTGACTGATATAATATTTTCATACTTAGAGAGCTCGGCATATAATTGACGGTCATACTGGCTTGTCTTGCCGAAGAGATCGATAGGTAGTTTACAGGTGTAGCTAGAGCTTATCTGGCCTTTCAGCCACATGCTAAGGCTACTTGTTGTTGGGATAACCTGAATGACCGTCTGCGCACCTTGTGCCTTTATCTGATCAGAGGATCCTGATATTGATCATGACCTCTAATGATCTGGCTGCATAGCCTTAAATAATTGAATAGTTGGGTTGAATGACCCGAATGTGGTAGTAATCTAACAATGCTCTAACTGTTCTACTTGAGTACTTATAGTTCATGCATAATTGCAGACTTGTGGGCATCTAATTGCTTTGTTATTTTGCTTGAACCACTATAAGGCTGCGCTTAATCAAACTTACTCCCAGGCGATCAATCTCTGGATCTTCACGGGGAGTCTACTGATCTCCTGGTCTTAATAAACACTGTGCTAGCAGGGTACTATCAATTTCTTACGCCTTGTGTGTATCCACTTGGATTTATACTGCTATTCTGGGGAATTCTCGGTCTTATGAGCTATTCTGTAAATACTGGCCTTCTGCTAGGGCTCTGTATCTGAATATCTTACGAGAACCAGCTGAAGTACTAGTCTGTCACTGAATACTGATGTGGCCCCCTTTCTTGAGGTGCCCACGGGCTTGTCTGACTTGCGGGGTATTCCTTGTAATAACTGCTAGGTTGACTAAGGTCGACTCTCACCTACAAGGCTGGGAAAACGATGTATGGCCACTTAACATACTGGAACAATTCTAGTATTGCTAATCTCTGAAGTATACCTATTCAGTCTCTAATTCTGGTTCTGGCACATGCGCTAGTGTTATTGATCTTTGTAGATGCTTCCCTGCTAATACAGGCGCCAGCTGGTCGGTAGACCGTCTAACTGTGCCCTTATCATCTAATTATCTGATTCAGGTTACTAACTCTTATAAGCTTCTAAAACCTAGATCTGGAAACAACATATAAGTCTATTAACTTAATAACTAAGAGCTGAGACAGTTTCTATGGATTCATACGTAAATCACACTTACTTGCCCCTTCTTTTCGCTTTTCTTTTTTTCTTCTCTCTCTTTTCTCTTTTTATTTTTGGTAAGGGGTCCTGCAATGCAATTTGTATATACTTCCCAGCACTAATATGCATCTGTGTGATTGTAACCCCTATTAGCAGCTGCTCACAACATATTTATTATCTGCACAGATATATATTAATAAATACGTACAATACATACTGAATTCTGTAGTGATACGTAATCTCTGACACACTTTGCTAAATTTCATATTGTACATGATATACTGCTTCTATGGTCTAATAATACCTCCTGCCTTCTCTTAACATTTCATTGTATTGTCACCCCATTCTGAAAGTAACAAACATAAACACTTTAGTTATTGTCTGCTGTTTGAAATTCTGCCACTCTTGCGATGTGGGGTAAACGTTTGAATCTTGTGGCCTTACTTGGCATATATTGAGAGCCCATGACTGTCTGCTGGGCCTTATCTCTAGGCCACACTAGATTAAATTTGCTGTATCGGTAATTTCTTAACTTCCCCATAAGCAAACATACTGCAGCATTCTGGACCACAATCTTACTGTCAACCCGAGGCTTAATCCTTAATACGATATTCTATCAATCCAGGGGTAATCCCAATTTCCCCACAAAATCTGACATTCCTACTTCTTCCCCTCATCTTGCTTAAGCTGAACTCTGGGTTCAAGGTACCTGCTTTTCATTGTTAATAAGATTACTAGTCAAGTATCAATTCATACTTCCCCTGACTTGCAGTCAGACCTATCTGATTCACATGACCTCTCACCCTTTCGATATCACTACTGAATCATATCTATAATCTTGCAGGTATATCTTACTGTCTATTAGCGTATATGGCGGACTTGGCCTTTTTCTGACTCAAATTTGACTATTACTAGGCATTCATTACTGACAGGTCTTTTACCCCTGCTTCAGGTAAGCTAACAGTCTTACTTTCTCTACTGGCTTATTATCATAAGGGCCTGCACTACTCACGTAATCATAGGGGCTCTTTATACTTTCTAACACTTACTGCTTGATTTGGCAACCTCACCTCAAGTCTTATGCCCCTTACGGAATATAGTCTTTAAGTTGAATCAAGTCAAGAGGTGGGAATACCCTTTTCTTATTGCTATAATACGAAGACATGGAACTGTACTACATCTGAAAAGATGGATATGGGAACCCTGCATTTTCCTCTCTTTCTTTTCTTTTTTTTTTTCACTTATCTGATAGTCTGATATTGTCTGATATCTTAACCAGATCTTATATATCTAATAAATAAGTCAACTTGTATGTACATTATACTTCTGACTTCCTATTCTGACGTTATCAATGTATACTGGGAATAGTACCGATAAAGGTATCACGCTGGGAGGTCTCTGGTACCTCCTCCTGCTGTTGTAGTTATCATGTAATTGGCTGATGCCCTCTTCTGTTGCTATCTCTGATCTTCTGCCTGTGATAGGGTAATGCTGATCTGCCTTTGTATCTGTAATCAAAGAATACGGTAAGTTTTTAGGGACTCAACCCTATACTGTACCGCTCTAAAGCACGACTGACTGAGAAGGAAGGGTAACCATCCTATCATGCCTCGCAGCCTCCTGAATATAGTATGTGGTGCACAACACATCCATAGACAAGACTCTACTTAGCACGGCTTGCAGACTCCCTGGGACACGACCTGCTCTGATACCAAGTTTGTCACGCCCCGCCTTGGGGGTATGACTGGCACTTGGTGCCCTAGTAGGATCTAGACTGTTAACTGGTGATCCTAGGCACAACTGGTGCCTGGCTAGCCCTAACTCAGATTTATGGAAACAACCGGCTATATAACGGCTGTAAACACAGCCTCCGGCCAGCTGGCCTATAGCCACCTATACCTGTAATAACAGCTAACCAGAAACATGTCAATGTAGGGGAGCCTATGCGGGCCGACAAGGCCTCCATGCTGTCTAGTTGTATATAACTCAACACAAGACTACTGTAAGACTACGTGACCGACAAGGTCACCACTACTGTCAAACTAAGGCCTCACACGGCCAACATAAACTAAAATGCTAGACAGCTATAACAAACTACACGGCCTCACACGACCGACTCAACTGACCACAGGGAAATATATACAGACTGCAAGCCTCTAGGAGTACTGAGAAAATGGTCGGGACAGGGCCCCAACCTACCCGTACTATACAACAAAAGAAAATAAAATACACCTCTGAATATCAGGCTCCGGAGGACAGGAGCTGATGACTCTGCACTGGCTAGGATCACGAGGGATCGGCTCCTCGTCTGTGAGTACCTGCAGGAAAGTAGTGCAGCACCCCAAGCGGGCGTCAATACCACTGGTACTGAGCATGTAAAGCAACTGAAATGCACAACTGAAATGAATAACAACAGTAACATGACACAGAAACAGGAAGTAGCTGAGTCTATCTAGTTGAGAATAATGGGGGAGTGTTTAATTATTCTATAACTAAACTGAGCGTACCTGATAACGTGTCGTCCTGCTGTCTATCAGTATCTAATAGCACATATAGGTATACATATAAATATACACAATACCTGACCGATCCCCATAAGCCGGAAGGTGCCAACCAACACACAATCTATTTACCCCTACCCGGGTCTAAACAAACCAAAAATAAGACACTCCACTCATCTGATAACTGTGAGCTCCTCCTACCGGTCCCCTTGGTTACGTAGCTCAGGCCTTGGCCTCTTACAATAAACTGTGTCTGAGTCCGAAGACTCCTGCCTCTGGGCGCAAGTGCACGCGGGGTAATCTGCTGTTGTATTTATAACTGAAACTGCCCCTGGGTGCAAGCACGCAACAGGGTAATTTTATAAAAATCTGTATCTGAAACTGCCTCCGGCCACAAGCGCACAAAGAGTAATCTGCCCCTGTCAACAGGGTAATCTAGCTCAGCGCAGAGTAAACTAAACTACCCCTACAAGCAGGGTGGTCTGGACCGTATTAGCATGGTGGTCGGCCATCATCGTCCTTTAGGCAGACGGCATCGCCCAGCTGGTGGTGGTATCTGAATCTGGTATCGACACAGCTATAACCCAGGGGCGGTGGGGATGCTAAAGGGACACCCACATGCCACAGCAAGTCTCAACAAACAAATAGCACACACAAATAGCATGCATGTATAACTGAAAGACTATCTGAAATCTAACTTCTTATTCTGATCTGTCTCTACACTGAACTGATTCTTACTAATTATACTGATTCTATAATCTTTGTTTAACTGTACGGCTAATCTGTAGCCATGATACTATCTATCTGAATGGATAATCTATAGCCATAACTGTCTATCTATCTGATCTTTCTTTACGGACTTTTATTATGAAAAATCTGTTTCTTTTATTCTACTACATGCTGGCTAATCACGTAATAGGCTATACTAAATCTGTACTAACTTGCCCTCGGGTGCATGCTCTTCTAACTTTCAGACTGAATACGATATAACAACGCAAACTAGGTTTACTGAACTTTGCACAATACTTAACATTCAACTCCGGGAATTCTACTACGGAGTTTATTGTACTATACAAGGCTAAAGATTCTAACTTTCCGAAGGAACTAGCTTTACATACCTTAAACTCCGGTTATCCGTCTGTCGGACGAGGCTCGGTCAATACTCCATCTATTTCTCCCAACTGCATTCATATATACGTCAATTAATACTAAATATAACTTCATTCTGAAGAAAAACGTCACTTTCAATAAAATTATAGCCTAAACTTAGGCTTATCGAAAGACGGTCGAAAACTTGCTATTTTTCAGAAGTCCAGAAGGGAGAAGTATTCACTTCATAGCTAGGAGCACATAGACACTAGTTTGGAGCAATTTCACTTACCTTAGCCCGGTAGCACGACAATTTGCCGGCCGTATTTCACAAAACAAAAACCATAGGAATGCTCCCTGCTGCTAAATACCTCGGTACCTGAGGTTAATTCGAGTTTAGACCGCGTTTGGCAGCGTAATCGGATGAATTTTAGTAGGAGATCTTCGTTTTCCCCTTCGCTCTAATTACTCTCTGTTTTCTACTGGAAATTATAAGGAATTTGAATAAAAAACCGAAGTGGGGCTTATATATAATAGACACTATAAATCGCATTCATGGAATGCGATTTATAAGTCGCATTTTGCCTTGCGACGCGTTGACTTGGCGCTTGTCCGATCTTTCCTCGGGCCTTTTTTCTAGAATGTATGGCTTCCAAATATGTTCGACCAACGCACGAATAGGCTGTCTAGGTGCCAGAAATCCTACGGGGTATAACATCTTTACACAGAAAGAGTTGAATCTACGGAAGCATCGCTTGTTAGAATTGTTAACAGACTACAACCTGAATATTTTGTATCATCCAGGGAAGTCTAATATCGTAGCACATGCCCTTATTCGTA
Organism: Datura wrightii; assembly: GCA_035772735.1. NCBI lineage: Eukaryota > Viridiplantae > Streptophyta > Magnoliopsida > Solanales > Solanaceae > Datura > Datura wrightii. Next base: position 12,846,708 of record JASDFA010000003.1, read on the forward strand.
GATCGATGGGGAGTTTAGCATATTTGAGTCATGAACAGCGGGAGCTAGCCCGAGAATTGCATCAGTTATCCAGCTTAGTCGTCTGAATAGTAGACTTAGGAGACAGTAGGGTAGTGATTCATCATACTGCAGGATCATCCCCAGTTGTATAGGTGAAAGAGTGGTAGTATGAAGATCCTGACTTGGTACAGCCCAGAGATAAAGTTCAGCGAGGTGAAGTATAAACTTTTGAGGTAACCGAAGTTAGGGTCTTGAGATTTAGCGGTCGCCTTTGCATCCCATATGTAGCAGGGCTCCACCAGCCTATTATGGTCAAGGTACACTACTCTTGATACTCCCTTCATCTAGGTTCAATGAAGACATATCATGACATAAAGGAGATTTACTGGTGGCCTGGGATGAAAAAAAGGTGTAGTAGAATTTGTAGCATAATGCCCTAACTGTAAGCAATTAAAATTTGAACATTAAAAACCCGGAGGATTGAAAAAAGAGATAACGGTACCTATGTGGAAATGGGAAGCAATCAACATGGATTTTGTGACAGAATTACCCTGTACCAGACGTACATTTGATTCTATCTGGGTGATTATTGACAGATTAACAAAATCAGCTCATTTCCTTCCACTTAGGAGCACCTTCTCAGCCGAGGACTATGCTGAATTGTATATTAGAGAAATACTTCAACTACATGGTGTCTCGACATATAACATTTCTAACAGGAGGCATAATTCAAAGCTAGATTCTTGCAGTCATTTCAGAAAGTCTTGCGAACAGGTCAATTTGAGTACAACATTCTATCCTCAAACAGATGAGCAAGCAGAACCTACAATTCAGACACTCGAGAATATGTTGCGGGGGTGTGTGTTAGACTTTGGGGGCAGTTGGGATGAGCATTTACCCCTTATTGAATTTTCTTACAATAATAGTTATCATTCGATAATCTAGATGGCGCTTTATGAGGCCTTATATGGGCAAAAATGTAGATCCCCAATCGGGTGGTTTGAAGTAGGGGAGTCAGAGTTAGTAGGGCCTGATATCATTCACCAGTCAGAAGAGAAGGTCAAACTCATCAGAGAATGCTTGTTTACAACACAGAGTTGCCAGAATTTCTACTCTGATGTTCGACGTAGAAATCTAGAATACAATGTTGATGACTGGGTATTTCTAAAAGTTTCTCCAATGAAGGGCATAATGAGATTTGGTAAGAAGGGAAAGCTTAGACCTAGGTTTATCGGGCCATATCTGATCCTCCGGAGAATAGGCCAAGTGGCATATGAGCTAGACTTACCTCCAGAGTTAGAATCTGTTCACCCGGTCTTTCGCGTGTCAATGCTGCGAAATTGTATAGGGGACCCGTTCCAAGTTGTGCCAGTGGAGGACGTTCAGGTTACCGAGGAGTTAGCCCATGAAGAGGTTCCAGTAGCCATATTAGATCGATAGGTTCATAGGTTGAGAAAAAAAGATGTCGCCTCTGTTCAAGTATTATGGAGGAATAGGAATAAAGAAGAGATGAACTAGGAAGCTGAGGGGGACATGAGGTCTAGATATCCTCACTTGTTCCAGGGTTGATTCAGATTACGCACTTAAAGGTGATGTTGTTACTCAATTATTTTTTGACTACTTTTGTTATTAGTACTGTTGCGTAGCTACTCTTTTTTATTGTTATAGCATCCTACGAGGCGCCTATATTGGGCTTTCTGTATTTCAGGTATTCAGATAGTCCATATTATGGAGGAGACTCTGCCGAAATTTTTATAAATCTTGGCTAAGTAAATTAACTCCTTGACATTCGAGGACGAATGTTCCAAAGGGGGGAGGATGTTACACCCCATAAATGTTAACGATTAGTAAGCGTACGCGTGCACTTGTGACAAGTAAGAAGAGCTTGACGCGTGTGGAAAAAGCCTCGAAAGCAAGGTCGGTGAGGCTAGGCCGCGAAGGGCCAGCCGACGTGCCAGCCAGTAGGGCACTAGCCAGCGCCGCGCACGCCAGGCCCACTGGCGTGATGGAAGGCGCGACGCGGGGGCCTTATAGCACTATAGCCAGTGCGGGGCACCCCCTGCCACCGACCTCACATATATATAGGCCCCTTCACTTAATTAAATCATTTTCCCCAAGTTATATTACGACCAGAAAGAGTGTTGCACACAAATTTGAATTGTTTTTCATTCCATTACGCTATCAAACACCGTCCAATCTTAAATTAACGTTGGGTAATGATTTTTGGACCCATGGGAAGCACTATTACGACATTATTTTCTCAAAATATGCTCGGAAAATCGGAACTCCACCGAGTAAAAGTTGTCAGAATTGCTCCAAATTGATTCCTAAACGACCACGGGCTTTAGGTAAGCATTTCTCCCTTCTAAAATCTCGGGAAATTATAGGTTTTCTGCTGTGTTTTACGAAGTTGAAATGTAATTGCTATTAGTATGAAAAGATACCGTTTTTGCCGAATTTAGTATTAAAATTAGACCCATTCTTTCAGTATTAAAGTTACAGTTGAAAAGAGCTGACGAATACAAGTTGAAACTCATCAATTTTTCGGGAAACGACAATCAAGGTATGTTAAGGAGAATCCCTTCGGCAAGTCGCATCCTATAGTGTTGTAATATAGATTGAGCCCTCGTAAGAAAGTCAGATGTATGTTTATTGCGATTAGATACTATTGTTAGTTGAGACCAGTGCTTTATGTTTAGTTGGGATTGACTCTGCCCTGTATATCCTTCCTTGACAAACCCTAGGGTTACTAGTTGTGTGGTCGCCTGCCAGGGGTAATATGATGTTGCTTCAAGGAGTGATATGCCATCCCATGGGATGATGCAGAGGCCCAAGGGCCATGTTACAGTCCATTCCATGGATGGACTATTATTTTATGTCGTATCGGCATCAAACCCTCATCGAGCCTGGTGCCCAGGGTGCAGCTATTAGGAGTCCACCGTACTCAAACACAGCTACAAATCAGGAGCCGAGCAGGCTAAGTTGCAGACCCAGGGGACCTGTAGGACGGCTATAGTTACCTGCTAACTTATTTTGACCTGATTAGGGGTATATAGATTGAAGTGAACTTGTAGGGCTTATGGGGGTCCCGAGCGGGTCATTCTGTGCTGGATGTACCTTCCGTGCTTATGGGGGCCAGGTAAGGTTCTTGTTTGTACTATTTAATGTTAGTTGTATAGCAGTTTATAAAGTTATATCAGGTTAACTCTCTATCCCGCCTATTGGATTGTTCAGTTTCATTATCAGTGTTATTTAGTCATTTTCTTTTACTGCCTTACATACTCGGTACATATTGTACTGACACCCATCCTTGGGGCGCTATATTACTTGCCTGCAGGTGCGGATAGACGCGAATTAGGACCTCCTTAGCTTTCAGCCGAAGTCAGAAGTATAGTTAGCTCCCTTCCTCCGAGCTAATAGTTAGAAGGTTTGCTCTTTTGATTGTATAGTTTATAGGCAGGTTAGGGCCCTTTCTCAACCATTATTCCACTTTTAGAGGCTTGCAGATTATAGATTTCTAATTGTTCATTTTGTTATTGGCCGTGTGGGGTCTATATATGTTTTATTTCATGTGATGGCAGTGTACGACCTTTTTTAACTGTTAGTTAGTGGCCTTGTTAGCTATAGCATAGTTGTAGTTGCCTGATTTTCATTTTGCTCAAACTAGACAGCATGGTGGTCTTATTGGCCCGCATAGGATTCCCTTTTATTTCTTGTTGTTTGTTAGCTATTTTCTTTTACAGGTGGCTATACTTGTCAGCCGGAGGCTGTATTTATAGCCGAAATATAGCTCGTTGTTTTTCTGAATTGAGTTGCAGGCATACACCAGAAGTCCATAAGCCTAGCTAGGTTAGTCAGATTTTAGTGTGGCACTAGGTGTCAATCATGCCTCGCAAGGTGGGGCGTGACATGACTGCATACTTCTAAGCTATTTCATCCCATGACATAGATTCAAGTTATCAGACTAATCCCTGACGTTAGCGTCATTCTCGCTCCGACTCATACCAGTCCTTGGAGAGTCCTCATCATCCGAGGACATTATTTTTGTGTAAAACCTCAAAAGTTCCTAAGACTGAACCCCAGACATGGAATGAAAGACAGGAAGAAACTAGACAATTTTTCCCAGAACGATTCGTCAAATGAGTCGTCGTTAGAGACAACAATCCATTATGTTGGTTGTTAGTTGTCCAGCAAGTTCCTCCTCAGTTTCAATAAGTGTTATAATGACCCATCATTAGTGGCAACGAGTCGCTGTGTTTCCCATTCTTTCAAGTTAAGAATGTGATAAATAATTCTTCTTCCAAAAAAAAAGCCAGAGGACGAGTCATCGTTTAGTATAATGACTCAAAATAGGGAGCTGTTAGAGAAAATCCTGAAATGGTTAGAAATCCATCCAGTGACAACGATTGGAAACAATGACCCATTGTTTCAAATAATTGGTCATTTTGTGCGTCTATTGGGGGAGATCCAAAATCTCTTTGAAACTTTCCCTAGTGACAATGAGTGGAACCAACAACTCATTGTTCCACCTAAAGAGCGTTGTTCCCATTCGTTTGTCAAGTCCAAGAACTGTTTAAAATTCCAATAGTGATAACGAGTCAAGGTAACGAGTCATCCAGTCACCAAAGAAATCGTTAGGTGACTTGTTAAGTAGAGGTGTCAAGTTGAGATTAAAAAAATTAGAATTTCCTCTAGTGGCAATGAGTTGAAACAACGACCCGTTGTGCCCATCAATGAGTCGTCCTGTGATCCATTGTGAGAATTTCAAAGAAGGGAAATTTTTAGACCCAGGACAAATGATTGGTCCCAACGAGTCGTGGTCACCACCAATGATGCGTTGTGTGACTCGTTGAGTCGTTATGGGTAGTTTCCCAGACTTTCTCTAGGGGCATTTTTGTAACTTCCTGCCATTTTAGTTCCTAAAATACATTGTTTTGGGAATAATTTCAAAGGTTTTAAAGGGGTAAATGGTTCTTCTCCCTTATTCTCTACTTAAATTTTCAGATTAATGCTCGTAAACTCTAGAGTTCCTCTCTCAAGCAAGAGCTAGGGCTTCTAATTCTCCTTAGAATTTTTGAGCTGCTTCTTAGAGATTTCTTCTCCATGTATGTGGGGTTTTAAGAATGGTATTCCTCTCACCCTTGTGCCCAAATATTTTCAAAATATTTCATCAATTCATGCCTATAGAATCACGAGTTAGGGTTCTAGACAGATCGTGATTTTCCTTGTATTTTATTGGTTCTCCCAATTACACTGATTAATACTATGTGAAATTCATGATTTGACTTCATTTTTACATATTAATTTCTAGCCCTAATGTTATTGGGTTGAATACTGTATGAATTTTAGTATGAAAGTTTCAAGTTAAAATTTGTATTTTTAGATTGAAGGCACACTTATTATTCTTCAGAAAGGTCAGCTGATCAATTTGGCCCTTTTATCAGTCTATGTTTAAATTCAGTATCTTCAGTTATCACGTCCCTTAGGCTCTTAGGACACTTTCAGATAAGTTGTTTTGTCTTAGCCTTAGGACATCAGTCTAGAGCTAATCAGTCCAGTTAGATATAACTAGAATTCCAGTTGATATTAGTACTTAGCACCGAGCGGGCCGGGGTTCAGTGCACCCAAGTTTCCAGAACTACGTGCCACCATAGGTTATTAGCCCGAACAGCTCCCAGACAGTGATCAAACAGCTTAGCCACTATACCCTAGAAAGCTACATTAGGCTCTTTTCAATGGGGTGTATACATCAAACTCCATGTTTGGCTCACGTGGTTATATATCGATAAGAGTCTCAGTCAGTCTCAGATCTTAGTATATGATTACGACCCTTATATTAGTTTTACTAGTTTTTAGTACTCTCAGATTTCAGTTTATCTGTAGCATGCTTAATTTCGGTTAGGGTCAATTTATATATTTAAGTATTTTTATTTAACATATTCTTTTAGTATGATTATGTTCTAAAATTTCATGACTTCGCATAGATAGTACATTCAAAGTACTAACGGATGATTTTCATGTTGTATCAGTTCATGATATAGGCTCAGGCTCAAAGGCTCAGCAGTGAGGTTAGCTTCTCTTTCAGGCTTATTACAGTAGAGTTCCTTTGGTGAGTCCTCATCGTTCTATGGCTGGAGTTTTCATCTTCAGCACTTGTTATTTTCAATTTTAGCTCTAGACATTAGTGTTAGGTGGGGTCTTTCCCAATAACTCATCACTTCTTTTAGAAGGTTTTCAGACATTATAGGTTAGATTCAATTTCAGTCTCAATGTTTCAGCAAATATCAGTAATTTATCAGATGCCGTTTAATTGTTAAGTATTTGGTTATTGTTTTGATCATCTTCTGCTTAATAGTTTTTTTCAGTAGTTCAGTTATTATAGAATTCTGCTATGCAATGGGTTTGCTTATGGTCACTTGTGATCATAAGTATCATGTAACGTCTAGGGTGCAGACTCGGGTCGTGATAAATTTGATATTAAAGCATCAAATTTACAGTGTCCTAGGATGTCTTAAAGTTGCGTCAAGTAGAGTCCTTTTCATGGGTGTGAAGCGCGCCATACTTATTAGGGGGAGGCTATGAGGTGTTTTTAGGAAAATTCTCTTTCTTCATGACTCTTATCGTGTATAGAGTTTAATCTCTAAAATTTTCCTCCTAACTCATTCTCTACCCTTTTCAATGTTGACAATGCCTCTTAAAAGAGGAAATGAAAGTGGAACGGTAATACTAACCAGCTAGCCCCACCAGCTCCTGCAACCCTTCATGACGATCAGGTGTCACATGTCTAGTTTCAGGCTGGTATTCAAATGCTTGCTTAGGCAATGACCAATCATGTCAACTTGCAGGTCATCATACTAGTCAATACTAGTGGATCTACAGTTGCTGTCAGAATCTGGGATTTTAGTCCGATGAGTCCCCCAGCATTTCACGGGTCTAAGGTATATGAGGACCCACGGGAGTTCATTGACAAGGTGTAGAAGATCACATAAATCTTCTATAGAAAGTGAAGATCTAGCTACTTATCAGTTAAAAGGAGTGGATCAGATATGGTATAAGTAGTGGGAAGAGGGAAGACCAGTAGAGTGGGATGAGTTTGTGATTGCATTCCTAGACAGATTCTTTCCTCGGGAGTTAAGTGAAGCTAATTCCTCTGAATTTATGAACTTCAGGCGGAATGACATGACAGTGCTGGAGTACGAGTTAAAGTTCACTCAACTACCGAAGTATGCTCCAGAAATGGTTGTGGAGCCGAGGGCTCGCATGTTCAAATTCGTGAACGGAGTTGCGGATTTGGTAGTCAAGGAGTGCAGGATTGCCATGACTATCAATGAGATGGACATCTCCAGATTCATTATCCATGCACATCAAAAAGAGGCGGAGAAACTAAAGGAGATAGTGAGAGAGAGTAAGCGGGCACGACTAGGCCAGTTTGAGTATTCTCAATACAGGTCGGGTGGTAGTAGTCTCCCATAGCAACAATAGAGACCTCCAGCACCCTCATCAGCCAGTATGTTCTATGTGTGGCAAGAATCATCCAGGTGAATGCCGCATGGGCAAGGAGGGTTCTTTTGGTTGTAGCTAGCTGGGTTATAGGTTGAGAGATTGCCCATCAGTAAGCCAGTGGAAGGCTCAGTCCACCACATTGGAAGCTCCACCAGGTCATTCAACTCAGTAGGGTACTACCTCGGGTATAGGTGTCAGTCAATGCCAGCTGCTTCTATGCTTTATCCTCCCGTCAAGACTGGGAGAACTCGCCTAAAATAGTCACTGGGATGTTACGTCTCTTTCAAATAGATATTTATGCTTTACTAGATCAAGAAGCCACACTCTCTTTCATGACTCCTTACATTGCTATCCAGTTGACATTAGCACAGAAATTCTCTCAGAGTCGTTTTCAATATCTACTCTAATTGATGAGTCACTTAGACCTAGCCGGGTATATAGGGATTGTCCGGTCACAGTGTCACATAAAGTCCCCATAGTTTCTCTAGTAGAGTTAGATATGGCCGACTTCGACCTCATTCTTGGCATGGACTGGTTACATTCTTTGTTTGCCTCAGTTGACTGCAGAACTAGGGTCATTAAATTCCAGTTTCCTATGAACCAGTCCTAGAATGGAAGAATAGTACTTCAGCGCCCAATTCTACTCAAGTTGAAGAAAGAAGTCTTAAGAAAAATGGTGGAAGCATTCTCTAAAGAGGGAGATGGTGTGCTTCGTTACCAAGGTAGGTTATGGGTTCCCGATGTAGATGATTTGAAACAGCAGATACTAACGGAGACTCACAGCACCAGGTACTCTATCTACCTAGGTTCCACCAAGATGTACCGTAACCTACGGGAAGTCTACTGGTGGAATGGCATGAAGAAGGACATTGCAGATTTTGTGGCTAAGTGTCCAAACTTCCAACAGGTTAAGGTTGAACATCAGAGACCCAGGGGAATGAATTAGGAGATTAGCAGTCCTACATGGAAGTAGGAAGAAGTGAACATGGACTTCATTACAGGCCTACCTCGTACGCACCAACATCACGACTCAATTTTGGTGGTTGTAGACCAGATGACTAAGTCAACACATTTCCTACAAGTTAAGACCTCAAACTTAGTAGAGGATTATGCTAGACTATACATCCGGGAGTTAGTCAGTCTGTATGGAGTTCCTTTTCCATCATTTCAGACAGGGGTACTCAGTTCACCTTGCACTTCTGGATGTCATTTCAGAAAGGACTTGGTACTTAGGTCAAGCACAACACAACTTTTCACCCTCAGATAGATGGCCAAACTTAGGGGACCATTCAGACTTTGTAGGATATGTTTAGGGCTTGTGTGATCAATTTCAAGGGCAATTGGGATAATCACTTACCTCGTATTGAGTTTACATACAACAATAGCTACCACTCCAGTATTCAGATGGCCTCGTTCGAGGCATTATATGGTAGGAGGTGAAAATCTCCTATAGGGTGGTTTGAGGTTGGTGAAGCTACCTTGATAGGACTTAATTTAGTACATGAGTCCATGAAGAAGGTTTATCTTATCAGGGAATGGCTGAAAACAACTTAAAGCGAACAAAAATTGTTTGTAGATATAAGGAGAAGGGAGCTGGAGTATGCTGTGTATGATTGTGTATATCTTAAAATTTCACCTATGAAAGGTGTGATGAGGTTCATGAAGAAAGGAAAGCTCAATCCTAGATATGTTGGTCCTTACAGAATCCTAGATGCATTGGTAATGTGGCTTATGAGCTGGATTTTCCTGGGAGTTGGCATCGATGCACCCAGTTTTGATGTGTCCTTGTTGAAGAAATGCATTGGTGATCCGACCTCAATAATACCTTTAGAGAGTGTGCCACGACCTGATTTGAGGCCCCAGATCGAGACATGGAGCCTAGAACCATGAATGGCTCCAAGCTATCCCATGGCACATGTATAGCAACTCAAGAGCATAACTTAAAGAGGAAACATAAAACATCATGACTAAGCAGAAATCTGAAATATAACATGGGCCAAAAACATAGTCAACACTTGACATGCTGAATCATCTATGTGATCTCTGAAAAGACTCTAAAACATCTGATAAGTTGATGGAACAACTTCCCTAACTAGCTCGCTAGAATCTGACAACTAAAATAGCACGCAAAGCCTACTAACTGTCCTGGGAAAATGAGGAACCCACCCAAATAGGGGTTGGACTGTACAGAAGAGTAAGCAGCTATCGAGGAGACCGAGCTGGATCACCCGAACCTATATCATGAAACGGTATAGCATAGAATATGCGGTCAGTACTTGGAATGTACTAAGTATGTAAGGAAAGTAAAATATGCTTAATAAATCATTAGTTGAAAACATACTTGTAGGTCGAAAGATCAATAAAGTAAGGACTGCATGCTGAAAACTATATCAGAGACGTACATAATCATAACTAAACATAGTGCCCCAATATTTTAAAATAGAAATCATATGACTTTTCATAGATGAAATCATAGGTAATATCTCATAAACTAATCATTGGGTCATATCTACTGTAAAACGTAATCTCATAAGTCATGAACATGAATAACTGAAATAATGAGGAACAATGGGAGACTCGTCATAACCCGCAACCACCATTTATGAGCGCATGATGATCCTATGTCTTACCCACTTGGAGGAGAGTCTTCCTAATACTTGCCAGGGTAAAATACAAATACGGTGTGATATCACGACATACCGTCGGGCTGGGGAAATACTCTTTTGAGAGGCCCCAAATATATACCTAAATTGGCGCATTGTTGTGAAATCGGGGAACCTCAGAACCCCTGACCTACTTAGTTCTAGACACTATTCCCAAAACAAGAATATTTTTCATATAGTCGTATTCTCAAAACATAGCTTAAATCTGAACATTGAGAGTCTTGACTCCAATTACTCTAATCTTGTTAGCCTTGGCTAGACTCATAACAAGCATACTTAATTTGCACGGGCTTGCCCAGATCATAAAATCGTGCATACTTGAAATAAACTTCACAAGTAAAAATCATGAAATCATAAGTTGAGAATTCATATCATTCATGCATACTTTGATAATTCATCATGCTTGAAATCATGGAATCATAAGCTTGATCTTCACAAAATATGCATAATAGGGCATAAATTCTAATAACTTGAAAATATGGATTTATAATCAATTTTTTTATAAAATTTTCCAATTAGATTTAAAACATACTTTAGAACATGAGGAGATTAGACCCATATACACATCATAGGAAATTTCATAAAATTGGGTTAAAACCCTAGAAATCAATACACCTGTTTAAGAACTTCAATTCCTGAATTTTAGAAGAAGCTTGGGCATGAGGGTGGAAAAATTCTCTCACTCATAGTCCTACATACTTAGGTAAATTGATTTCCAAACTAGCCTTGAAAGCCCAAGAGAATTGGGGAGAAATTAGTGAGAATTCTAGCTTGATCATAAAATGGAATCTCAATATCTTGCATACATAGGAGTCTAATGACTTAGAATAGACTTGACCCTCTTAAAACACTCCTTTCAGGGCTTAAAAAGACATCATTAGGAAGTTAGGAGCTCAAGAATTTATGAAATTACCCCTGAGAATTCGCATAAAAAACTATTTGCCGGCTACAATGACCATTCCAATAGGTCTTCATACTATAGCACGGGCCGTTGGATCGTCCATTGTATCTGAAGCACTTTCAGTACTATGCTAAAGTTCTGACCTATGACAGATCAGGACGGGTCATCGTATAAAACAACAACACATTACATCATCCGTTGCTTCCAGGGGAAATTATTTTACTCTTCTAATTCTCCAACCAATGACCAGACACAACGAGTCGTTACTTGAAACAACGACTCGTCATATCCTCTCATCGTTACTGAATCAGATCTAGGCCTTTTCTGAACCCAATTCAATGACCAATCAGGACGACCTGTTAGATCTTCCAACAAGTCATTGCTAGGCTCGTTGCTTACTGAAAATTCATAGCTGGGGACTTACCACGAGGGATACAATGGGTCATTGTTCCCTATAATGATTCATCCCTTGAGTTGTCCTATGACTACGGTGAAATGTTCCTACTTTTCTTTGGTCCACCCCTCAGGTTTGATCTGAGGAACTCTGGGGTGTTGCATAATCTCCCCCTTAGGAACATTCGTCCTTGAAAGTAGATAAAGCATACTGAAAGGCTAGGGAAAGAACTGAAATCCCATACTGAACAACTGAAGCCGAAAACTGACAGAGTGATTGACTCCGGACTGATACACATAACTAAACTGAATTCATGAAAAATACATACATGCTATGACATGAAAGAAACTTAAAGAGAATAACTTGACATGAAACTGAATAGAGTACTAAGGAGGAAACTGGTACATCATGCTAGAACTAAGCTAGAAGGGAAAAGGTGCGGTATCTAGCCATCATATATGCTTCGTCTTTCGACGTAACCCCCTCAACAAGTTGATTCCTCCACAATACCTTCATTGAAGCTACTTCTTTGTTTCTCAACTTCTGGACCTGACGATAAAGGATCCCAACCAGAACCTCCTCATAATTAAGGATATCTTTCAAACCTATGCTCTCCACCGGAGCAACTAAGGTTGGGTCACTAATGCACTTCTTTAATAGAGATACATGGAAAACATTATACAACGAACCTAAATTCTCTGGTAGCTCCAACTCATATGCCACTTTGTTGATACGCCTCAGAATCCTATAAGGACCAACATATCAGGGACTAAGCTTCCCTTTCTTCCCGAACCTCATCACTCTCTTCATTGGAGTCACCTGCAGAAATACTCAATCATTAACCTCAAACTTCAATCTCTCTCCTCCTCTCATCTGTATAAGATTTTTGAGGACTCTGAGCTATTTTTAACCTTCTCTAATAAGATGAAATTTCTGCATGACCTCATGAACTGAATCTGGCCATATCAACATAACCTCATCTACCTAAAACAATCCAATAGATGATTTACACCTCCGCCCATAAAGAGCCTCAAACGGAGCCATTTGAATGTTGGAATAATCATTACTATTGTAAGAAAATTCGATGAGAGTCTGAATGGTCTACTCTGCCTGATCATCTGTCTGTGGGTGAAAAGTTGTGCTAATCTTTACTTGAATACCAAGACCCTTCTGAAACGATCTCAAAAATTGTGAGGTGAACTAAGTACCCCTATCTGAGATGAAGAATAAAGGAACTCCATGCAACCGAATTGACTCCTAAATGTATAATCTAGCATAATCCTTAGCTGAATCGATATTTTTTATCGGTAAAAAATGTGTTGATTTGCTCTACCTATCTACTATCACCCATATAGCATCACATTGTTGATATGTATGAGGAAAACCTATAATGAAGTCCATATTAATCTCTTCCTACTTCTAAGTTGGAATGATAATATCCTGAAGCATACCCTCAGGTCTCTGATGCTCAACCTTTACCTGTTGGCAATTCGGACACTTAGGCACAAACTCTGCTATGTCCTTCTTCAAGTTATTCCACCAATAGACTTCCTATGGATCACGGTACATCTTGGTGGCACCTGGGTGGATAGAATATCGAGAGCCATGAGCCTCGCTCAACGTCTACTCTATCAAGTCATCAATAGATAGCACACACAATCAGCCCTGATATTGGAGTACACTATCTCCCTATTGGGAGAAAACCTCCACCTCCTGATTACAGACAGCATCCTTTAACTCTACTAGGGTAGGATCCTTATCTTGCCAAGCCTTGACCTCAGTCACCAATGATGATTCTGACCTATTCTGAAAAATGGCACCGCCATTTGTTGAGTCAACAAGGAACGAGCAAGCGTATGGACATCCTTTGCTAACACCTTCCTCCCATCCTCAACATGACATATGATCTTGGGCAGAATTATATGCCCAAGTGATACTCAAATGCTTCATTTCGTCTTTTTTATCGATTGATATTTGTACATTCTCATGTGATTTGTAGTTAAAAGGTGAATTTATACTAACCAACATGATTAGTGTTTCTTTGTAGGAAGCTAATATGCATGTTGAAAGAAATCGGGAATGGACTCAGAAGCGAGCAGTGGAAAAGGCCAAGGAAATGCAGCAAATTAAGGGGCTCCGCGATGGAGCCGTGTCACGCTGCCATCGCGGAGGCATTCTGCCCCGGATGATTAAAATTGGCCAAGTTCCAGTGGAGGTCCGCATTGGTGCCGTGGCACGTTGGCCAAGCCCCGCGTTGCACGCCATGGAACGTTGGGCATAATTACCTAGAGGAACGGATTCTAGTAAGGGTCCGCGTTTGCGCCGTGTCACGGAGGCAGTGCTCCGCGATGCACTCCGTGACACATTGCTTGTTATTCTGGGAAAAAATCTCACTAGTATAAATAGCACACTAAGGTTTATTTTTTATAATTCTGACTTGGTTGAGCAAGAACGTGGGTTACAGGCAGTTGAGGAGACGAAAATCTTAGGGTTCTTCTCTAACTCTTTCTCCTTTATTTCAATTGTTTGTATGATTTATACTCATTGGATGATGTTTAATCCACAACTGAGTGGCTAAATTCACTTCTTGATGAGGTTAAGAACATTTGTAGTGGAATGTAATTATTGATCATCTTGGTTTTTCATCTTTTCTTCCATGATTGTTCTATCAATTCTTGTTCTTATTGCATTAATGTTTGGCCAATGTTAATGTACATCTAAAAAATCCAGTTTTCGCTCGAAAGAGAAAGAAATTGGAAAGTTGTGAATTGGTAGGATATGATCACTTCTTGGTTTTGGAAAATTGAGAATTGATTTACCTTCAAAATAGAAATATATTTCAAAGTCGTATTAGTCAATTAAGGAATCGGTTTTGTACGGCTAGAACGTGAATTTCATTTTATCACAGAAATGTAGGTGGAAGGTTCATGATTCTTAAGTTGGGTTAAATACGAGAGTTTTAATCCATAGGCAATAATTCTTGACTAGCAACCGAAGGAAGGATTAACCGACTTGTATCAATAAATTGCTTCCCTGCATGTTCGTTTTAGCCTCAGCAAGCTCATTACTATAGTTCAGACTCAATTTGTACATTTGTTTTAGATTAGTATAAATTAGGAAACAAACTCCCAAAATCTTCTTGAAACTGTTGTCTGCATTATTAGAATTAGAGTTCATTAACGCTTGATTCGATTATTACCTTGGTCCAGTCCCTGTGGGTTCGATACTTGGCTTACTTTAGCCATTTTACTACTTGTTCGACCACGTGCACTTGCGTGTAGTCATTTAAAATCCTGAACAAGTTTTTGGCGCCGTTGCCGGGGACTGGCAATTGGTAAAAATTGTTTTCTTAAGTTTTAGTTTATGATTTCTATATTGTGGTGACAACTTGATCTTATCCTGTCTTTTGCAGATATCGAATTATGTTGATCACTGGCAAGAGACAAGAAGCTGGTGGACACATACTTAGAGCCGGAAATACAATTCCATCGTCAAAGGAGACAAGCTCTAGAGAGAAAGATGCAGTTGCTCAGACAAACAATCCTGGAGGAACAACAGAATCCACCACTTGTAAGGGCAATGTTAGTGCCCGAAGAAATGGCAGCTAGGCCGGTTCGCGAAGTGGCAATCCCACATGCTAACAATGTTACATCAAGCATTCGCAAACCCGAGCCAAGAGGGAGGTTTGAGCTGAAAGAATATGGTGCAATTGCTACACACCAGCGGGCAATTCATAGGTCTCCCTCACGAGGATCCACAACAACATCTCCAAAACTTTTTGGAGATAAGTGACACTTACATCCCCGCTGGAGTATCATCAGATTACGTAAGGCTTACATTATTCCCCTTTTCGCTATCGGGAGAAGCAAAGAGGTGGTTGAAAGCTGAGCCACCTAATTCCATCACCACTTGGGATGATCTTGCACGGAAATTTTTGATATGGTTCTTTCCATCCGGTAAAACAGCAAGACTTAGAAGTCAAATTCTATGTTTTAAACAAAGAGAGGGGAGAATCTGTATCAAGCTCCGGAATGATTCAGATCTATGTTGCGGGATTGTCCTCATCATCACCAATCCAATGATGTGCTGGTGCATACTCTCATAGAGGGTTTGGAACCCCACACAAAAATTTTGCTAGACTCAGCAGCTGGGGAACAAGCATTACAAAAGACTTATGAGGAGCTGTATACTTTGTTAAACCGTATTTTGCAGGGAAATTCAGAGTAGAATGCGGACTCTTCAAGAGGGGTAACAAGGAAAGCAGCAGGAGTCTTGGAAGTGGATGGTTGTACAGCTATCGCTGTAGAGATAGCTGCATTACAGAATCAACTCAGCACCCACCTCAGCAATATGAGCATGAATCAGTCTTAAGCCCCCAGTGAATGTAGTGCAACAGATTTGGTGTGAAGTGTGCGACAGTAATGAACACTCAGCTAAGTGTTGTGGTGCGAATCCTGATTTAGTGAACTTTGTTGGTAATGTACAGTGAAATAATCACCAACAGTATGGCAACAACTACAACTCTAATTGGAGGAATCATCCGAATTTTTCCTGGGATAGTAACAGCCATCAAGGGCAGAGTTCGAATCAGGGCGCACAGAGAAATCAAGGAGGGCAACAGAACTATGAGACTCAATACAGTAGCAACAATGCACCTCCACCACCAGCATCACCCAACATTGAGGAAATGTTCAAAATGATGATAGCTAACCAAGCTCAATTGCAGGCTGACTATGTGAAAATGGAAGCCGATGTAAAGAACAATCAGTTAGCTACAAAGGTGCTGGAGTACCAATTTGGGCAACTAGCTGGAGCTCAAAACACCAGGCCGAGAGGAGGACTCCCGAGTGGCACTGACCCCAACCCCAAGCAAGTGAACGCAGTGACCACAAGGAGTGGTTTACAACTGAAGGAGGTTGAACCAGAAAGACCACCGCAGCAGTCAGGAGCAGTGGAGAATGAGAGGGAACACAAGGATGATAGGAGAAAGAAGAAAGAAGCTGAACTAGAAAGACCACCACCCCCGTTCCCTCAAAGACTAAAGAAACACTAGGAGGAAGCGTGTTTCAAAAAGTTCATGGAGGTGCTTAAACAGGTACATATTAATTTACCTCTTGTTGATGTTTTGCAGGGAGTGCTGAAGTACACAAAATATATGAAGGACATCGTGGCTAACAAAAGCAGGTTGACGGAGTATGCTACGGTGGCACTTACGGAGGAGTGCACTTCCCGGATACAAAATAGGTTGCCCACAAAGCTCAAAGACCCTGGGAGCTTTACAATTCAACTTACAATCGGGCAGAGTATCCGAGCTCGCGGATTATGCGATTTGGGAGCGAGCATTAACTTGATGCCGACATCGATATTCAAGAAATTGGGGCTAGGCAGTCCTAGACCAACGACAGTGATCTTGCAACTAGTAGATCGTTCTTTGGCCAGACCAGATGGCATTGTGGAGGATGTGCTGGTGCAAGTAGGCTCCCTGATCTTCCTGGTAGACTTTGTCGTGCTGGATTTTGAGCTAGATGCGGAAGTCCCATTTATTTTGGGACGTCCTTTCTTAGCAACCGGGAAAGAGCTGATAGATGTAGCTGCAGGGAATCTAACTATGCGGGCACACGACAAGGTGGAGGTATTTGACGTGTACAAGGCCATGAAGCTTCCGTCCGTGTATGAGGAACTTTCAGCGATCAACGTGTTTGATCAAGCAGATACTGCTAAGATGGTTGATTTGCAAGATCTAATGGGAAAAACACAAATGGAGGACCCCCCAAAACTGGAGTTGTGGCAAGAAGATCAAAGTGCCACTGTCGCAGTTGATGGGCATCGATGTAAGCATTACTGGGGTGAGGACGGTAGTCGAGAGAAGACATCCGTCACCCTAGAGATGACTAAGCTTCAATGACATCGAGCCGCAATGGCAAACCAGGCGCTGCACGGGAGGCAACCTGTGAAATTGTTGTAATACTTGAGTAGAATTAGTTAATAAAGAGAAAAATAGAAAAATAAAAATAAAAATACAAACAAAAATTGTGTTTTATGTTGAAACCTATGAATTCTAACCAATTTCTTGTTGTGAGATGAATTTTAGGTTGAACAGAGGCTAAAACTGCAAAGGATCGCAAAGGAAAAATTGAGGTGAGAAAAATAATAAAAAGTGGCAAAACAGTGAGCCTGTGCGATGGCTCCGTGTCACGGAGGAGGGCCTCCGCGTTTTCCTCCGTGACACGTTGAGGTGTAATTCTGGAATTTTTAAAATTCCAGAACACCTCCGCGTGGGCTCCGTGTCAAGGAGGGGGTGCTCCGCGTTACCCTCCGTGACACGTTGAGGTGTTATTTGCGTCGGGTCACACCGGGTCACCGGGTAACCCGCGCGAAAATCCTCCTTTTTAACCCCGATTTCCCTAATTTTTTCCTCCTTTCTCATCCCCTCCATGACAAACACCCAAAAATCTCCCCTTCCCCAACGTGACACGGACCTAGGCACGAGTTTTCTTCAACTTTTCTTCGATTTCATCAAATTAAAGGTATGTTCTTTAACTTCATCTCAAATCTTGACTAATTTTTCAATTTTGAGCATGTGAGGTGAGTAAACCATGCCCTATGTTATACCCCGTAGGATTTCCGGCACCTAGATGGCCTATTCGTGTGTTGGTCGAGCATATTTGGAAGCCATACATGCTAGAAAAAGGCCCGGGGAAAGATCGGACAAGCGCCAAGTCGGCGCGTCGCAAGGTAAAATGCGACTTATAAATCGCATTTTAGGAATGCGATGAATGCGATTTATAGTGTCTATTATATATAAGCCCCACTTCGGTTTTTTACCCCGTACTAGACACAGACATGACTCTATATGGGTGATAGTTGACAGATTGACTAAATCAGCTCATTTCCTGCCAGTAAGAACTACTTTCTCGGCTGAAGATTAGGCAGAGTTGTATATCCGAGAGATAGTCAGATTGCACGGAGTGCCGGTATCCATTATTTCAGACAGAGGAGTGCAGTTCATGGCCAGGTTTTGGCAATCGTTCCAGAAGGGACTGGGAACGCAGATTAATATGAGCACAGCTTTCCACCCTCAGACAGATGGACAAGCTGAGCGCACTATTCAAACGCTCGAAGATATGCTGCGAGCGTGTGTGCTAGACTTTGGTGGTAGCTGGGATGAGCATTTGCCGCTGATAGAATTTGCTTATAATAATAGTTATCACTCGGCTATTCAGATGGCACCTTTTGAGGGTTTGTACGGGCAAAAGTGCAGATCGCCGGTTGGCTGGTTTGAAGTAGGGGAATCAGCGATAATTGGGCCAGACATTGTTCAGCAGTCAGAAGAGAAAGTAAAGATTATCAGAGAATGCCTATTGACTGCACAAAGTCGCCAGAAATCATATGCAGATGTACGGCGCAGAGACCTGGAGTTTAATGTGAATGACTGGGTATTTCTGAAAGTGTCTCCGATGAAAGAGGTGATGAGATTCGGTAAGAAGGGTAAGCTCAGTCCGAGGTTTGTTGGGCCTTATCAGGTTCGTCGGAGGATAGGCCAAGGTTTGTTGGGCCTTATCAGGTTCGTCGGAGCATATGAATTGAACTTACCTCCAGAGCTAGAGTCCGTTCATCCCGTCTTTCATGTGTGTATGCTGAGGAAATGCATAGGAGACCCATCCAGAGCAGTCCCAGTCCAGGATATCCAGGTTACCAAAGAGCTGGCCTATGAAGAGGTTCCAGTAGCCATCTTAGACAGGCAGGTTCGTAGATTGAGAAATAAGGATATTGCATTTGTCAAGGTATTGTGGTGTAACAGGAACCGAGAGGAGATGACATGGGAAGCTGATGAAGATATGAAAGCTAGATATCCTCATCTATTCCAGGCCTAGTCAGGCGACAGGTATGTCCGTATTGTTACTTATGTAGTACCTTATGGTTGTATATGTATAAGTGAGAAAGATTGATGTTTAGCTATCCAGTGAATCTTAAAGCATTGCATGTAGTACCTATGTTGGACTTTTCTGCATTTCAGGTTTTTGCTATAGTCCATATTACAGGGGAAACTCTGCCGAAATTTTCCTAGGTAGTAAGTTGAGAAGTCCTCTAGATAGAAGTTTACATTCAAGGACGAATGTTCTTAAGGGGGGGAGAATGTTATACCCCGTAGGATTCCCGACACCTATATGGCCTTTTCGTGCGTTGGTCAAGCATGTTTGGAAGCCATACGTGCTAGGGAAAGGCCCGGGAAAAGACCGGACGAGTAACCTATCGAACCATCGTGGGAGGAGTCGAGGCAGAGCCCCTCCGCGATGGCAGCGTGTCACGGAGGTGAAGCCTCCGCGTTGGCTCCGTGACACGTTGGCCTTGTCCAGACTCAAGTATATAAAGCCCCACTTTGGTTTATTTTGGATTTAAATCATAAAATTTCCAGAAAACAGAGAGGAAAACCAGGGAAAGGAAAAAGAACGAAGAGGGTAATATAATTTTGTCCGATTACGCTGCCAAACGCAGTCCAAACCCAAATTAACCTCAGATACCGAGGTATTTAGTAGCAGAGAGCATTCCTACGGATTTAGTTTCGTGAAATACGGCCGACGAATCGTCGAGCTACCAAGCTAAGGTAAGTAGAATTGCTCCAAACTAGTGTATGTGTGCTCCTAGCTGTGAAGTGAATACTTCTCCCTTCTGGACTTCTGGAAAATAGCGAGTTTTTGGCCGTCTTTCGATAAGCCTAAGTTTAGGCTATAACTATATCGAAAGTGACTTTGTTCTTTAGAATAAAGCTATATTTAGTATTAATTAGCATATTTATGAATGCAGTTGGGAGAAATAGTCGAAGTATTGACCGAGCCTCGTACGACAGACGGATAACTCGAGGTTAAGGTATGTAAAGCTAGTTCCTTCGGCAAGTTAGTAGCTTTAGCCTTGCATAGTACAGTAAACTCCGTAGTAGAATTCCCGGAAGTTGAATGTTAAGTATTGTGCAAGTTCAGTAAACCTAGTTCGCGTTGTGATATCATATTCAGTCTGAAAGTTAGAAAAGCATGTGCCCAAGGGAAAGTTAGTAGTTCAGATTTAGTACAGCCTATTATGTGAATAGCAAGCATGTTGTAGAATAAAAAGGAACAGATTTTCATAATAACAGTTAGTAAAGAAAGATCTGATAGACAGACAGTTATGGCTACAGATTAGCCATTCAGACAGATAGTATCATGGCTACAGATTAGCCGTACAGTTAAATAGAGATTGTAGAATCAGTATAATTAGTAAGAATCAGTTCAGTATAGAAACAGATCAGAATAAGAAATTAGATTCCAGATAGTCTCTTCAACTATACATGTTTACTATCTCTATGTGCTATTTGTTTGTTGAGACTTGTTGTGGAATGTGGGCACCCTTTTAGCATCCCCACCGCCCCTGGGTTATAGCTGTGTCGATACCAGATTGAGATACCGCCACCAGCTGGGTGATGCCGTCCGCCTAGAGGACGAAGATGGCCGACCACCATGATAATACGGTCCAGACCACCCTGCTTGCAGGGGTAGTTCAGTTTACTCTGCGCAGAGCCAGTTTACCCTGTTTACAGGGGCAGACCACTCTGTGTGCGCTTGTGACCAGGGGCAGTTTCAGATACAAATTTTCATAAAATCACCTGTTACGTGCTTGCACCCAGGGGCAGTTTTTATTACACACCCCGTGTACACTTGCGCCCAGAGGAAGGAGTCTTCAGACTCAGACACAGTTTATTGTCAGAGGCCAAGGCCTGAGCTACGTACCCAAGGGGACCGGTAGGAGGAGCTCACAGTTATTAGATGAGTGGAGTGACTTATTTTTGGTTCGTTTAGACCCGGGTAGGGGTAAATAGATTGTGTGTTGGTTGGCACCTTTCGGCTTATGGGGGTTGGTCAAGTATTGTGTGTACTTATATGTATATCTATATGTGCTATTAGATACTGATAAACAGGAGGATGACACGTCATCAGGTACGCTCAGTTTAGCTATAGAATAAATAAACTCTCCCTAGTTATCCTTAGCTAGATAGACTCAGCTACTTCCTGCTTCTATGTCATGTTACTGTTGTTATTCATTTCAGTTGTGTATTTCAGTTGCTTTACATGCTCAGTACCTGTGGTACTGACGCCCAGTGGGGCACTGCATTACTTTCCTGTAGGTACTCATAGACGAGGAGGCGATCCCTCGTGATTCCAGTCAGCTATTGAGTATTCAGCTCCTATCATCCGGAGTCTGAATTCCAGAGGTGTATTTCATTTTCTTTTGTTGTACAGTACGGGTAGGTCGGGGCCCTGTCCTAATCATTTCTATTGTTGTTCCTAGAGGCTTGCAGTCTGTATATATTTCCCTGTGGTCAGTCGAGCCGGTCGTGTGAGGCCGTGCAGCTTGTTATAGTTATTTGTTATTTCTGTTCCTGTTGGCCGTGTGTGGTCATAATCAGTCAGTAGTGGTGACCTTGCCGGTCACATAATTATTTAGCATGTTATTGTTGAATTACAGAGAACTAGACAGCATGGTGGCCTTGCCGGCCCGCATAGGTTCCCTTGACAGTAGTATGTTTCTGGTTAGCTGTTTTTCAGGTATAGGTGGCTATAGGCCTGTTGGCTGGAGGCTGTGTTTACAACCATTATATAGCCCTTTGCTTCCAGGAATTGAGTTTGAGCCAGCCAGGCAGCAGATGTGCTCTGGCTCACCAGATAGCAGTCTAGGTCCTACTAGGGCACCAAGTGCAAGTCATACCCCCCAGGGCGGGGCGTGACAAACTTGGTATCAGAGTAGGTCGTGTCCCAGGGAGTCTGCAAGCCGTGCTAAGTAGAGTCTCGTCTATGGATGTGTTGTGCACCACATACCATAGGCAGGAGGCTGCGAGGCATAATAGGAAAGTTACCCTTCTTTTCATACTCAGTCGTGCCTAGAACAGTACAGTATAGGGTTGGTTCTTTTGAAACTTACGACCCTCTTTGTTTACAGATACTATGGCAGACCAGTGGCACCCAGCTACAGGCAGGAGATTGGATACAGCAGCGGGCGAAGGCACCAGTAGGATGCCTCATTTACAGCCAGATTTATCCCGGTCTGAGAGTGATACGGAGGTGTCATCTCGACCCTCCCAGCAGTCTCCGCCTCGCCAGACACCAGTTGAGGCAACACCGCCACCCACAGCTCCTGCACCCACTTCATCTGATCAGGAGCTACGTAGTGCGGTGGTTATGTTGACCCAGATGCTGGCTACTCAACGTCAGCCAGTACCACCTGCAGCTGCAGAATCTCTAGGTGGGCCAGGTAGTTCCAGCGTTAGAGAATTCTTGGCATTGGGACCCCCTTAGTTTACAGGGTCGGACTTAGCGAAGGACCCTCAAGACGTTTTGGACCAGATGCAGAGAATCTTTAGAGTCATGCACGTAACCCCAGCAGAATCAGTTGAGTTAGCCATGTTCCGGTTAAGGGATATTGCTGTTTTGTGGTACAAAAGTTGGGAGAGATCTCGGGGAAGAGATGCAGCCCCTCCTACTTGGTCCAACTTCTCAGAGGCCTTCCTGGACCACTATTTACCCCGGGAGGTCAGACAGGCCCGGATGGACCAGTTTTTACATTAAGAGCAGGGGGCCAGGAGCGTTCGTGAGTATTCTTTACAATTCGACTCCTTAGCCCGCTATGCTCCAGCATTTGTGGACACCATGTCGTCCAGAGTCCACCGCTTTATTATGGGCTTGAATCTAGATTACATAGAGACGTGCATGACGGCTACTTTGAGAGAGGACATGGACATAGCCAGGGTACAGGCCTTCGCACAGACAATTGAGGGCTTGAGACAGCGGCAGCGGGGTGACAGGCAGGCAACTTCAGAGCAGCGCCATAGAAGCAGACCCGTTGAGATTCGAGGGGAGATCCCTAGGGGGCCGAGACCACGGTTTCCAGATAGGCCACCCAGATCTTTACCTCCAGTACAGCAGTAGAGAGGCAGATTTGTTCGCCGGAGTCAATCAGAGTCCGATAGCAGTTCACGGACAGTAGCCTCACCTCAGCAGCGGAGGGTAGAACAGAGTAGATTTCCATCTACCCCTTGTCCTATATGCCACCGACTACATGCTGGAGCCTGCAGGCAAGGCTTCCCAGGGTGCTATTACTGTGGACTGGAAGGGCATTTAATGAGGGACTGTCCATCCAGGGGACAGGATAGCCGGGATGATCTGGATAGAGCATCAGCAGGGCCACGAGTTCCAGCAGCCTCAGCAGGGCGCAGACCCTTAGGTTCAGCGAATAGGGGCCGAGGTAGATCAGGAGCCTCTGACTCAGGTGCAGGCCCCGGCCGTACCTATGCATTACCAGGGAGGCAGGATTCAGAGGCATCTCCCAACGTGGTCACAGGTACATTGACTATCTGCTCATACCCTGTTTATGTACTTATTGATCCAGGATCCACCCTGTCGTATGTTACCCCGTTTGTCGCACGAAAGTTCAATATTGCACCAGAATTATTACAGCAGCCCTTTTCGGTATCCACACCCGTCGGTGACTTGATCGTGGCTAGCAGAATTTACCGGGGGTGTACTGTAGAGGTTGCTGATTGTCAGACCATAGTAGATCTGGTCGAGCTACAATTGTTAGACTTCGATGCCATAATGGGTATGGATTGGCTAGTGTCGTGCTTTGCCAATGTTGAATGTTGGACCAAGACGGTCCGATTCCACTTTCCAGGAGATGCAGTGCGGGAGTGGAAGGGCAGCACCGCTACGCCAAAAGGTAGGTTTATTTCCTACCTTCAGGTGAGGAAATTGATATCTAAGGGATGTATTTACCATCTGGTCAGAGTTCAGGATATCCGAGCAGAATCTCCGACACTCCAGTCCGTTCCGGTGATGAACGAGTTCCCCGATGTGTTTCCGGATGAGTTACCTGGTATTCCCCTAGAAAGGGAAATAGATTTTGCTATCGATTTATTACCAGGCACCCAGCCGATATCGATTCCTCCTTATCGCATGGCTCCTGCAGAACTCAGAGAATTGAAGGAGCAGCTGAAAGACTTGTTGGATAAAGGTTTTATTAGGCCGAGAACTTCACCATGTGGTGCGCCAGTTCTATTTGTGAGAAAGAAAGATGGCTCACTCCGTATGTGTATAGATTATTAGCAATTACACAAAGTTACAGTGAAGAACAAGTACCCGCTTCCCAGGATTGATGATTTATTTGATCAGTTACAGGGAGCCAGATATTTTTCTAAGATTGACTTGCGATCCGGATATCACCAGGTTCGAGTTCGTAAAAGAGATATTCTCAAAATGGCGTTTAGGACCCGATATGGACACTTTGAATTCCTAGTTATGTCCTTTGGGTTAATGAATGCCCCAGCAGTATTCATGGACCTGATGAACAGTATTTTCAGACCTTTTCTGGACTTGTTCGTAATAGTGTTTATTGATGATATTCTGGTGTATTCTCGCTCTGAAGCAGATCACCGGACTCATTTGCGGATAGTGCTCCGGATCCTCAAGGACCGCCAGTTATATGCTAAATTCTCTAAGTGTGAATTCTGGCTTAATTCAATAGCCTTTTTGGGGCATATTGTGTCGGATGCTGGTATACAGGTTGACACGCAGAAGATAGAAGCAGTCAAATCATGGCCTAGGCCTACCACTCCGACCGAGGTCCGCAGTTTTCTGGGATTAGCGAGATATTACATGAGGTTTGTTGAGGGATTCTCTACCATAGCAGCACCTCTCACTAAACTGACGCAGAAAGCAGCAAAGTTTCAGTGGACAGAGGCTTGCGAGCAGAGCTTCCAGGAGTTGAAAGATAGATTAACCTCCGTCCCAGTGCTAGCCTTGCCGGAAGGTACAGAAGGTTATTAAGTATATTGTGATGCGTCAGGCGTTGGGTTGGGTTGTGTGTTGACGCAGCATGGTAAGGTAATTGCATATGCTTCCAGACAGCTGAGGAAGCACAAGAGGAATTACCCTACCCATGACCTGGAGCTAGCCGCAATGATCCACGCCTTGAAGATGTGGACACATTACCTGTATGGCGTCCATGTTGATATTTTCACAGATCACAAGAGCCTACAGTATATCTTCACTCAGAGGGAGCTGAATCTGTGGCATCGTCGCTGGTTGGAGTTGTTAAAAGATTATGATGTGAACATTTTGTACCACCCGGGAAAAGCTAATATTGTAGCAGATGCTCTCAGTCGAAGGTCCATGGGGAGCTTGGTGTATTTGCTGCCCGAGCAACGGGAATTGGTCAGGGAAATGCATCAGTTAGCTAGCCTAGTTGTTCGTGTAACATAAGCAGAGGACGGTAGAGCGGTAATTCAGAACACCGCCGTGTCATCGTTAGTTGTGGAAGTGAAAGAACGACAATTTGAGGATCCTGACCTAGTTAAGCTTAAAGATTATATTCCGCTAGGGAAGGCACCAGGGTTTCGGGTAACAGAGGATGGAGTGCTGCGTTGTAAAGATCGTTTATGTGTTCCCAATGTTTCAGACCTCCGCCAGCAGATTATGAACGAGGTACATTACGCCCGTTATTCTTTACACCCCGGTGCGACAAAAATGTACCATGACATCAAAGAGAACTACTGGTGGCCAGGTATGAAAAGGGAAATTGCTGAATTTGTAGCCCAGTGTCCTAACTGCCAATAGGTGAAAGCAGAACACCAAAAGCCAGGCGGGTTAACTCAGGACATAGTTGTACCTCTCTGGAAATGGGAAGCAGTGAATATGGATTTTGTGGCAGGATTACCCCGTACTAGACACAGACATGACTCTATATGGGTGATAGTTGACAGATTGACTAAATCAGCTCATTTCCTGCCAGTAAGAACTACTTTCTCGGCTGAAGATTATGCAGAGTTGTATATTCGAGAGATAGTCAGATTGCACGGAGTGCCGGTATCCATTATTTCAGACAGAGGAGCGCAGTTCACGGCCAGGTTTTGGCAATCATTCCAGAAGGGACTGGGAATGCAGATTAATATGAGCACAGCTTTCCACCCTCAAACAGACAGACAAGCTGAGCGCACTATTCAGACGCTCGAAGATATGCTGCGAGCGTGTGTGCTAGACTTTGGTGGTAGCTGGGACGAGCATTTGCCGCTGATAGAATTTGCTTATAATAATAGTTATCACTCGGCTATTCAGATGGCACCTTTTGAGGCTTTGTACGGGCGAAAGTGCAGATCGCCGGTTGGCTGGTTCGAAGTAGGGGAATCAGCGATAATTGGGCCAGACATTGTTCAATAGTCAGAAGAGAAAGTAAAGCTTATCAGAAAATGCCTATTGACTGCACAAAGTCTCCAGAAATCATATGCAGATGTTCGGTGCAGAGACCTGGAGTTTAATGTGAATGACTGGGTATTTTTGAAAGTGTCTCCGATGAAAGGGGTGATGAGATTCGGTAAGAAGGGTAAGCTCAGTCCGAGGTTTGTTGGGCCTTATCAGGTTCATCGGAGGATAGGCCGAGTAGCATATGAATTGAACTTACCTCCAGAGCTAGAGTCCGTTCATCCCGTCTTTCATGTGTCTATGCTGAGGAAATGCATAGGAGACCCATCCAGAGCAGTCCCAGTCTAGGATATCCAGGTTACCGAAGAGCTGGACTATGAAGAGGTTCCAGTAGCCATCTTAGACAGGCAGGTTCGTAGATTGAGAACTAAGGATATTGCATCTATCAAGGTATTATGGCGTAACAGGAACCGAGAGGAGATGACGTGGGAAGCTGAAGAAAATGTGAAAGCTAGATATCCTCATCTATTCCAGGCCTAGTCAGGCAACAGGTATGTCCGTATTATTACTTATGTAGTACCTTATGGTTGTATATGTATAAGTGAGAAAGATTGATGTTTAGCTATCCAGTGAATCTTAAAGCATTGCGTGTAGTACATATGTTGGACTTTTCTGCATTTCAGGTTTTTGCTATAGTCCATATTACAGGGCAAACTCTGCCGAAATTTTCCTAGGTAGTAAGTTGAGAAGTCCTCTAGATAGAAGTTTACATTCGAGGAGGAATGTTCTAAAGGGGGGGAGAATGTTATACCCCGTAGGATTCCCGGCACCTATATGGCCTATTCGTGTGTTGGTCAAGCATATTTGGAAGCCATACGTGCTAGGGAAAGGCCCGGGAAAAGACCGGACGAGTAACCTGTGAACCATCGCGGGAGGAGCCGAGGCAGAGCCCCTCCGCGATGGCAGCGTGTCATAGAGGTGAAGCCTCCGCGTTGGCTCCGTGACACGTTGGCCTTGTCCAGGCTCAAGTATATAAAGCCCCACTTCGGTTTATTTTGGATTTAAATCATAAAATTTCCAGAAAACAGAGAGGAAAACCAGGGAAAGGAAAAAGAACGAAGAGGGTAATATAATTTCATCCGATTACGCTGCCAAACATAGTCCAAACCCAAATTAACCTTAGATACCGAGGTATTTAGCAGCAGAGAGCATTCCTACGGATTTAGTTTCGTGAAATACAGCCGACGAATCGTCGAGCTACCGAGCTAAGGTAAGTAGAATTGCTCCAAACTAGTGTCTATGTGCTCCTAGTTGTGAAGTGAATACTTCTCCCTTCTGGACTTCTGAAAAATAGCGAGTTTTTGGCCGTCTTTCGATAAGCCTAAGTTTAGGCTATAATTATATCGAAAGTGACGTTGTTCTTTAGAATGAAGCTATATTTAGTATTAATTAGCATATTTATGAATGCAGTTGGGAGAAATAGTCAAAGTATTGACCGAGCCTCATCCGACAGACGGATAACTCGAGGTTAAGGTATGTAAAGCTAGTTCCTTCGGCAAGTTAGTAGCTTTAGCCTTGTATAGTACAGTAAACTCCATAGTAGAATTCCCGGAAGTTGAATGTTAAGTATTGTGCAAGTTCAGTAAACCTAGTTCACGTTGTGATATCATATTCAGTCTGAAAGTTAGAAAAGCATGTGCCTAAGGGCAAGTTAGTAGTTCAGATTTAGTACAACCTATTATGTGAATAGCAAGCATGTTGTAGAATAAAAAGGAACAGATTTTCATAATAACAGTCAGTAAAGAAAGATCTGATAGACAGACAGTTATGGCTACAGATTAGCCATTCAGACAGATAGTATCATGGCTAAAGATTAGTCGTACAGTTAAACAAAGATTGCAGAATCAGAATAATTAGTAAGAATCAGTTCAGTATAGAAACAGATCAGAATAAGAAATTAGATTCTAGATAGTCTCTTCAGCTATACATGCTTGCTATCTCTATGTGCTATTTGTTTTTTGAGACTTGTTGTGGCATGTGGGCACCCTTTTAGCATCCCCACCGCCCCTGGGTTATAGCTGTGTCGATACCAAATTCAGATAATGCCACCAGCTGGGCGATGCCGTCCGCCTAGAGGACGATGATGGCCGACCACCATGATAATACGGTCCAGACCACCCTGCTTGCAGGGGTAGTTCAGTTTACTCTGCGCAGAGCAAGTTTACCCTGTTTACAGGGGCAGATCACTCTGTGTGCGCTTGTGACCGGGGGCAGTTTCAGATTCAGATTTTCATAAAATCACCTGTTGCGTGCTTGCACCCAGGGGCAGTTTTTATTACACACCTCATGTGCACTTGCGCCTAGAGGCAGAAGTCTTTGGACTCAGACACATTTTATTGTCAGAGGCCAAGGCCTGAGCTACGAACCCAAGGGGACCGGTAGGAGGAGCTCACAGTTATCAGATGAGTGGAGTGATTTATTTTTGGTTGGTTAAGACCCAGGTAGTGGTAAATAGATTGTGTGTTGGTTGGCACCTTCCGGCTTATGGGGGTCGGTCAGGTATTGTGTGTACTTATATGTATATCTATATGTGCTATTAGATACTGATAGACAGGAGGACGACACGTCATCAGGTACGCTCAGTTTAGCTATAGAATAAATAAACTCTCCCTAGTTATCCTCAGCTAGATAGACTCAGCTACTTCCTGCTTCTATGTCATGTTACTATTGTTATTCATTTCAGTTGTGTATTTCAGTTGCTTTACATGCTCAGTACCTGTGGTACTGATGCCCAGTCAGGCGCTGCATTACTTGCCTGCAGGTACTCATAGATGAGGAGGCGATCCCTCATGATTCCAGTCAGCTATTGAGTATTCAGCTCCTATCATCCGGAGTCTGAATTCCAAAGGTTTATTTCGTTTTCTTTTGTTGTACAGTACGGGTAGTTCGGGGCCCTGTCCTGATCATTTCTATTGTTGTTCCTAGAGGCTTGCAGTCTGTATATATTTCCCTGTGGTTAGTCGAGCCGGTCGTGTGAGGCCGTGCAGCTTGTTATAGTTATTTGTTATTTCTGTTCCTGTTGGCCGTGTGTGGCCATAATCAGTCAGTAGTGGTGACCTTGCCGGTCACGTAATTATTTAGCATGTTATTGTTGAATTAAAGAGAACTAGACAGCATGGTTGCCTTGCCGACCCGCATAGGTTCCCTTGACAGTAGTATGTTTCTGGTTAGCTGTTTTTCAGGTATAGGTGGCTATAGGCCTGTTGGCCGGAGGCTGTGTTTACAGTCGTTATATAGCCCTTTGTTTCCAGGAATTGAGTTAGAGCCAGCCATGCACCAGATGTGCTCTGGCTCACCAGATAGCAGTCTAGGTCCTACTAGGGCACCAGGTGCCAGTCATACCCCCAGGGCGGGGCGTGACAAACTACAGGAATGCAACTTATAAATCGCATTTCAGGAATGCGACTTATAAATCGCATTCCATTAATGCGATTTATTAGGTCTATAATATATAAGCCCCACTTCGGTTTTTTATTCAAATTCCTTATTATTTCCAGTAGAAAACAGAGAGTAATCAGAGAGAAGTGGAAAACAAAGATCTCCTACTAAAATTCGTCCGATTACGCCGACAAACGCGGTCCAAACTCGAATTAACCTCAGGTACCGAGGTATTTAGCAGCAGGGAGCATTCCTACGGTTTTTGTTTCGCGAAATACGGCCGACAAATCGTCGTGCTACTGGGCTAAGGTAAGTGGAATTGCTCCAAACTAGTGTTTATGTGCTCCTAGCTGTGAAGTGAATACTTCTCCCTTCTGGACTTCTGAAAAATAGCAAGTTTTCGACCGTCTTTCGATAAGCCTAAGTTTAGGCTATAATTTTATTGAAAGTGATGTTGTTCTTCAGAATGAAGTTATATTTAGTATTAATTGACGTATATATGAATGCAATTGGGAGAAATAGTTGGAGTATTGACCGAGCCTCGTCCGACAGATGGATAATCCGAGGTTAAGGTATGTAAAGCTAGTTCCTTCGGCAAGTTAGTAGCTCTAGCCTTGTATAGTACAATAAACTCCGTAGTAGTATTCCCAGAGTTGAATGTTAAGTATTGTGCAAAGTTCAGTAAACCTAGTTTGCGTTGTTATTTCGTATTCAGTCTGAAAGTTAGAAGAGCATGCGCCCGAGGGAAAGTTAGTATTTCAGATTCAGTATAGCCTATTACGTGATTAGCAAGCATGTAGTAGAATAAAAGAAACAGATTTTTCATAATAAAAGTCCGTAAAGAAAAATCAGATAGACAGACAGTTATGGCTACAGATTAGCCATTCAGACAGATAGTATCATGGCTACAGATTAGCCGTATAGTTAAACAAAGATTACAGAATCAGTATAATTAGTAAGAATCAGTTCAGTGTAGAGACAGATAAGAATAAGAAGTTAGATTTCAGATAGTCTTTCAGTTATACATGCTTGCTATTTATATCTGCTATTTGTTTGTTGAGACTTGCTGTGGCATCTGGGTGTCCCTTTAGCATCCACACCGCCCCTGGGTTATAGCTGTGTCGATACCAGATTCAGATACCGCCACCAGCTGGGTGATGCCGTCCGCCTAGAGGACGATGATGGCCGACCACCATGATAATACGGTCCAGACCACCCTGCTTGCAGGGGTAGTTCAGTTTACTCTACGCAGAGGCAGATTACCCTATTTACAGGGGCAGATTACTCTGTGTGCGCTTGTGGCCAGGGGCAGTTTCAGATACAGATTTTTGTAAAATTACCCTGTTGCGTGCTTGCACCCAGGGGTAGTTTCAGTTACAGATACAGCAGCAGACTACCCCATGTGCACTTGTGCCCAAAGGCAGGAGTCTTCGGACTCAGACACAGTTTATTGTCAGAGGCCAAGGCCTGAGTTACGTACCCAAGGGGACCGGTAGGAGGAGCTCACAGTTATCAGATGAGTGGAGTGACTTATTTTTGGTTGGTTTAGACCCGGGTAGGGGTAAATAGATTGTGTGTTGGTTGGCACCTTCCGGCTTATGGGGGTCGGTCAGGTATTGTGTGTTCTTATATGTATACCTATATGTGCTATTAGATACTGATAGACATCAGGATGGCACAGTATCATGTACGCTCAGTTTAGTTATAGAATAATTAAACTCTCCCCCGTTATTCTCAACTAGATAGACTCAGCTACTTCCTATTTCTGTGTCATGTTACTGTTGTTATTCATTTCAGTTGTGCATTTCAGTTGCTTTACATGCTCAGTACCAGTGGTACTGACGCTCGCTTGGGGCGCTGCACTACTTGCCTGCAGGTACTCACAGACGAGGAGCCGATCCCTCGTGATCCTAGCCAGCGCAGAGTCATCAGCTCCTGTCCTCCGGAGCCTGATATTCAGAGGTGTATTTCATTTTCTTTTGTTGTATAGTACGGGTAGGTTGGGGCCCTGTCCCGACCATTTTATCAGTATTCCTAGAGGCTTGCAGTTTGTATATATTTCCCTGTGGTCAGTTGAGCCTGTCGTGTGAGGCCATGCAGTTTGTTATAGCTGTCTAGCATTTCAGTTTATGTTGGCCGTGTGAGGCCTTAGTTTGATAGTAGTGGTGACCTTGCCGGTCACGTAGCCTTATAGTAGTCTCGTGTTGAGTTACAGACAATTAGACAGCATGGTGGCCTTGTCGGCCCGCATAGTCTCCCTTATATTGAGATGTTTCTGGTTAGCTGTTGTTACAGGTACAGGTGACTATAGGCCCAGTTGGCCGGAGGCTGTGTTTACAGCCTTTATATAGCCCTTTGTTTCCAAAAATCTAAGTTAGAGCCAGCCAGGCACCAGATGTGCTCAGGCTCAGTAGTCTAGCAGTTTAGTTCCTAGTAGGGCACCAGGTGTCAGTCATACCCCTCAAGGCGGGGCGTGACACCCTAAGTGTAAATTGAGCTTGAATTCATTTATGTTATTGTTCATTGATGTTCGTAGTATCGTTGTGATTGTATGAACTCGATAAATACATGCTTGATCGAATTTTTGTGACATTTGTAGCTAGAGTTAGAATTTGAATACAAAGGAACTAAATGTAGTTGAAATGTGAAAAATTTTGGGGTTGTGCATGTTGAGTGAGGTGAATTGTGTTGTGCTTAATGTGAATATGCTAAATAAACAATGGATTTTCGGGAGAATGAAATTGATGAATTGCATAGGAATTGGTGAATTGCATAGGTTGTGTGTTGTTGAGAAAAATTTTGGGCTAAGTGCTATGTGATGTAATGAAATCGATGGTGAAATTGTGATTAGTTGTACGAAGTCTGAGTAGTACTTAGTCATTATTCCATCGACTTATCTGAATGCACGAGGCATGTTGATTGATAAAAAATGGAAAAGAATGATAGTCTTGTCAAATTGTTTTCATTGCGGCTAAAGATTAAGTGTGGGGTGGCCTAACTCAACACAACCTTAATCGAAGCAAATTTTTGACTTGAATAACATTGGGACTGTTTGTTTGATTTGACAGGAATGATGGCAAGCAGGCAAAACAAAGGAAAGGGCACATCTACATCAGGCGCAGCGAGAAAAAGAACTAGACTGGGAACGGCAGTCCCAGCAGCACCAGCGGTTCCACGCGGCCAACACCGTCAATACGGAACCCGATGGGAGACTGATGAAGGGAAGAAATGGTACACAAAGCACAAGGAGACCAAATACTTCCCCGAGGAGCACATTGCAAGGGAGCCACTTGCACAGGAATTCCCCAGAATCATACACAGGATTGACACTTCCAGGCGGAACTTCATCTTCGAAGAACCCAAGGAGTGCAATCTCCACTTGATTCGGGAGTTCTACGCAAACTGGAACCCGACACTCCGCAGTCACACCGTCAAGATAAGGGGGCAGGTTTTCACCTTTGAGCCTCATCACCTAAATGCAATCTTGGGGGCGCGAGACACAGACGCCCATGTACTCCGGCAGCTGAACATAACTCCACCATATGCGGATATTAGACGCACTCTGTGTGGAGCCCGTTTGATAGCACGCTGGAGCAGGCACAAGGAGAGGGGCTACCATCAGACACTGCCCTACTCTCAAATGAACAAGGAAGCTAGGATTTGGCTTAAGATCGTGTGTTCCTACCTGATCACGGGGGTGCACATGACAGATGTCACCCGGGATCGTGTGTGCTTGGTTTATGCCCTGATGAAAGGGCTGGAGATTAATGTTTGGGCGGTGATCATCTCCGCCATGAAAAGAGCCCGTTTGCATCAAGGGCACAGGTACGGGTTTGGTGGTTTGCTGACCACATTTCTGAGGGGCCT
This sequence comes from Datura wrightii, assembly GCA_035772735.1. Lineage (NCBI taxonomy): Eukaryota > Viridiplantae > Streptophyta > Magnoliopsida > Solanales > Solanaceae > Datura > Datura wrightii. The sequence goes on from JASDFA010000003.1 coordinate 12,880,692, forward strand.
TGACATCGAGGAGGAGGCCCTAGACTACATCTCGCAGATGGATAGGCGTGCCTTGGACGTCATCAAAACTAAGGCACCTGACACCACTCACGGGCCAGTTCTCACACTAGCCGAGCAACATGCTCGGGATGATCAATATATGGCCCGTATGTTCGGGATGCAGATGCTGCAGTTGAGAATAGGCGGGAGGTCAGCAACAGAAGATGAGTTGTGGCAGCTCGAGCTAGATTACCCCTTTGGCGAAAATGCCAGGGCTCTATGCCGAGTGGGGCCAGCTTTTGTAGAGCCCATTGATGATGATGTCCCTACAAATGAGGAGACACACCACGATGACTCAGATGTTGAGTTAGATGAGGATAGCGGGGGCGATTCAGATATGGGGGACGAGGCAACAGCACCTGACGAAGAAGTTGAATACTTCGACTGATCAGGGAGTTTCACCACCTACTTCTGTGCTATGTTGAATTTGATGAACACCGGAGACAGTGTTCAGTTTAAGTGTGGGGTGGGAGTAGTTAGGTGCCGGTTGTTTTGTTGTTGTTTATGTTCGTGTTTATGTTCATGTTTTGTTGTTGTGCCTGTGAAAAAATTGTGACCTTGTGATTTTGTGAGTATGTTGTGTTTGTAATTCGGTGTGTAATGAATGTTAATCTGTTGTGTGCTGTGTTGAGTTGTTGTTAGCTGGTTGTGTAAATATTTTTGTTTTCTATTGAAATTATCGATATTTTTAATTTTTTATTGAATTTTTTTTATGATTGGGTTTCTCGGCCTTTGTTTTCGGTGCTTTTACTGAGAATAGTCCCATTGAACCGAAGTTGTAAATAGTAACCGTTCCCTATGATGGATGGATGACGACAGTCTTAAGGGAAATGTAGTCGATAGGAGTAGTTTTTTTCTTTCCTTTATTTTCTTTTGTTTGGTTGTTTCCCAAACGTGTCGCTATTTCATGGTTCGGAATTCTTGTTGCGTGTTGTACATGATATTAAAGATGCAAAGATGATACGTATGAAAGCATGCAAATGTGAAACATGTTGAGATACCTAGGCCATAGAGTTCGATTCAGTGTGATTGAGGCTTAATATTGAATTCTTGTAGTTAGCTGATTGAAGAGTCTGTGAATAAGTCTTGAGTTGAGCATGTGCAATGAGTGTGAGTTGAGGTTTCGATTCTTCCATGCTATTGTGAAGTGTCTAGAACTTTCCTGGTGTGTGTACGAAACGAAATGAAGGATGTGTATTGTAGGAAAGGATGTAGGCATTTCTTTGATTTAACCGAAAGTTTTTCCATTATCATACCTACCTTGATAGTACATCCTAGCTAGCCCCTTCTTTTCATTATCCGTGAATTTGATCCAAAACTCTTAAGCGCTCAAGAAATATAATTTTCCCACAGTGTCAAGGAGTGAAAAGTGTGAAAAAGAAAGGAAAAGCAGAAGTGGTGAAAGTAAAGAAAAGGTCAAGGGTGCACTGGCCAAATTTAATAAAATGAAGATGTATAACTAATCTTTGTTATTAAGTCGAGTGTGCTTAAATATATGGGAATAAAAATAAAGAAAGACTTCAAGAATGGGAGGATGAAGGAAGAAACAATGCCCATAATGTTGGTGGGATGTATTGAAAAGCGCTTAAGGATGCTAGTCGCTATTATTGGTTAGCCCAGTATTTACTAGTTCCTTAGCTTACATTACAACCCGTTAAGTCCTACGTGATCTTACATCACGCGTCCTTATATTAGTGGAGTAATACACTAGAGGCAAGCTTATGGGTCATGACATGATGCATGTGAATTCTTTGGGAGAGAGAGTGAAATCGTGTTCATATGCCCCTGCATGTAATGTTTTTGAGATCATATGATTGAAAATGGGGAAATTCTCTTGTGTTGTGAGGGAACATGCTTGACGAGAGATTGAATTTCATGTCAGATGTCTTGATCAGCTGATTTGCATGAGTTTGCTGAGATCGAGAGTCGATCGTTGAGTCTAGGAGGTCTTAACGTGTTGAATGTCATTGTATTGATGAGACTATGCATGTTTTCTTGATGATTTGCTATGTTGAATAATTGGTATAATCGTAGCTTGAATTTTCGAGCCAAAGTAGCTATGATTGGGTGTCAATTGCATGAGATGTAAGATTATTGTTCGAGGACAAACAAGGTTTTAAGTGTGGGGTAAGTGATCTTGGGCAGAATTATATGCCCAAGTGATACTCAAATGCTTCATTTCGTCTTGTTTATCCATCGATATTTGTACATTCTCATGTGATTTGTAGTTAAAAGGTGAATTTATACTAACCAACATGATTAGTGTTGTTTTGCAGGAAAAATATAATTTTAGGAAGCTAAGATGCATGTTGGGAGAAATCAGGAATGGACTCAGAAGCGAGCAGTGAAAAAGGCCAAGGAAACGCAGCAAATTAAGGGGCTCCACGATGGAGCCGTGTCACGCTGCCATCGCGGAGACATTCTACCCCGAATGATTAAAATTGGCCAAGTTCTAGTGGAGGTCCGCGTTGGTGCCGTGGCACGTTGGCCAAGCCCCGCGTTGCACGCCGTGGCACGTTGGGCATAATTACCTGGAGGACCGGATTCCAGTAAGGGTCCGCGTTTGCACCATGTCATGGAGGCAGTGCTCCGCGATGGACTCCTTGACACGTTGGTTGTTATTCCGAGAAAAATTCCCACTAGTATAAATAACACACTTAGGTTTATTTTTTTATAATTCTGACTTGGTTGACAAGAACGTGGGTTACAGGCAGTTGAGGAGACAAAAATCTTAGGGTTCTTCTCTAACTCTTTCTCCTTTATTTCAATTGTTTGTATGATTTATACTCATTGGATGATGTTTAATCCACAAATGAGTGGCTAAATTCACTTCTTGCTGAGGTTAAGAACATTTGTAGTCGAATGTAATTATGATCGTCTTGGTTTTTCATCTTTTCTTCCATGGTAGTTCTATCAATTCTTGTTCTTATTGCATTAATGTTTGGCCAATGTTAATGTACATCTAAAAAATTCGGTTTTCGCTTGAAAGAGAAAGAAATTGGAAAGTTGTGAATTGGTAGGATATGATCTCTTCTTGGTTTGGGAAAATTGAGAATTAATTTACCTTCAGAATAGAAATATATCTTAAAGTCGTATTAGTCAATTAAGGAATCGGTTTTGTATGGCTAGAACATCAATTTCTTTTTATCACAGAAATGTAGGTGGAAGGTTCATGATTCTTAAGTTGGGTTAAATACGAGAGTTTTAATCCATAGGCAATAATTCTTGACTAGCAACCGAAGGAAGGATTAACCGACTTGTATCAATAAATTGCTTCCCTGCATGTTCATTTTAGCCTTAGCATGCTCATTACTATAGTTCAGACTTAATTTGTACATTTGTTTTAGATTAGTATAAATTAGGAAACAAACTCCCAAAATCTTCTTGAAACTTTTGTCTGCATTATTAGAGTTAGAGTTCATTAACGCTTGATTCAATTATTACCTTGGTCCATTCCCTGTGGGATCGATACTTGGCTTACTTTAGCCATTTTACTACTTGTTCGACCACGTGCACTTGCGTGTAGTCATTTAAATCCCGAATAACATACACTCTCCATGGACAACCTACTAAGAGCATCCTCCACTACGTTGTCCTTGCTCGGATGATCAAGGAAACTGATTTCATAGTCTTTGAGAAGTTCTATCCACCTCCTTTGTCGCAAATTTAGGTCCTTCTGAGTGAACACATATTTAAGGCTCTTCTTGTCCGTAAACACATCCACATCCACCCCATACAAGTAGTGCAACCAAATATTCAATGCAAACATCACATCTGCCAATTCTAGGTCTGGCATGACCCAAACATAGGCTCGGATTGAGACACGGGACAATGAACCCCAGAGCTCCAACTCGATCCATTGCATGTACATGATAACTAGAATCAACATAAATAAATAAAGAAATATAACACTTTGTGTTACCCCCCGTAAGATTCCTGGCACCTAGATGGCCTATTCGCGCATTGGTTAAGCATATTTGAAAGCCATACGTGCTGGGGAAAGACCCGGGAAAAGACCGGACGAGAAACCTGTCGAACCATCACGGAAGGAGCCGGGGCAGAGCCCCTCCGCGATGGCAACGTGTCACGGAGGTGGAGCCTCCGCATTGGCTCCATGACACGTTGGGCCTGTCCAGGCCCAAGTATATAAAGCCCCACTTCGGTTTTAAATGAAATAATTCTTATATTTTCCAGTGAAATCAGAGAGAAAAACCAGAGAGGAGAAAGGGACGAAGGTTCCTTGATAATTTCCCTCTGATTACGCTACCAAACGTTGTCCAAACTTAAATTAACTCCAGATACCGAAGTATTTAGCAGCAGGGAGCATTCCTACGGATTTAGTTTCGCAAAATTCGGCCGACAAATCGTCGTGCTACCGGGCTAAGGTAAGTGGAATTGCTCCAAACTAGTGTCTATGTGCTCCTAGCCGTAAAGTGAATACTTCTCCCTTCTGGACTTTTGAAAAATAGCAAGTTTTCGACCGTCTTTTGATAAGCCTAAGTTTAGGCTATAATTATATCGAAAGTGATGTTTTCTTTCAGAATAGTGTTGTGTTTAGTACTAATTGACATATATATGAATGCAGTTGGGAGAAATAGCTGGGGTACTGACCGAGCCTCGTCCGACGGTCGGATAACTTGAGGTTAAGGTATGTAAAACTAGTTTCCTCGGCAAGTTAGTAGTCTCGGTATAGTAAAATGGTTCAAAGGCCAGTAGAATGTTTCAGAAGTTGTGTGTTATGTTTAGCATGAATATTAGCACGATATTGGAAGCATCATGTTATGTATAGAGTGAAACTTGCTAGCATGATATAAATTCTAATACAAAGTGTTAGGAACTGTACAGCATACCCAGTATGTGATTTAGTAAAGTATGTTAGGAGATTATTGTGTTCAGTTGAAACTTAGTAAAGCAATATAAGTCTCTGTAAGGTATTTCAGAAATAGAATGGTAGACTAAAATGAAGTTTAGAAATCATGTTAGAATAGTAAATCATGTTACTATGAAACTTAGTTATCCAGCATGATTTCCAGCAGAAAAACTATATCTTGTTCAACATTAGACTCAGCACAGTATGACAGCATGATTATATATATACCATTATCAGTCTCAGCATGTATTAGATACATACATATCACTATCACTAGTCAGCATATAGTATGTACAGATACATTACCATCACTAGCTTCAGCATGTGGTATACGCAGTTAGTATTACTAGTTGAGACCACTGTAATTTCTTGGGATGGATTACCTAGCATTCATGACCTCCCCAGGGTTAATAGTTATATCGACTCATCTGCCAGAGGATGAGGATACGTCGCTCTACGGAGTGGCATGCCGTCCCATAGGGGACGAAGATGGGATGCCAGTTTTCCCCATATTGTGCCTTGGTCGGCCTTTATATACCCCCGTCGAGTGGGTACGCCCGGGGTGTTGATTCAGGAGTCCTCCGGACTCAGGTACAGTTATAGTCAGGGGCTCAGCAAGCCCAAGTGCATACCTAGGGGATCGGCAGGATGCTTATAGTTATTATAGGAGATGGGACGACCGGGGTAGGGGTATAGATTGCGTGTTGATTGTACCTCCCGGCTTATGGGGGCCGGGTAAGGTTTGTGTGTGCCATGCTATGTTATATTATGTTATGCCATGTTACACTAGATATGAGTTGATCGACAATAGAGCGATACATTTCCAGGTATGACTCCTACTCCTTCCAGCATAGTAGAGAGTAGGCATAGCTTTACATTTTCAGTCAGTTTAGTCTATTCCTTTTTATTTCAGTTCCATCAGTTGTAATGTTGTTTTCAGATATCTTTCAGTTGTTGTTTTACATACTCAGTACCAGCGGTACTGACGCCCCTTGGGGGCGCTGCATTACTTGCCTGCAGGTACTCATAGACGAGGAGGCGATCCCTCGTGATCCTAGCCAACGCAGAGTCAATAGCTCCTGTCATCCGGAGCTTGATATTTCAGAGGTTTACATCATTTCCTTTTGTTGTACAGTACGGGTAGGTCGAGGCCCTGTCCCGACCATCTTGTCTGTATTACTAGAGGCTTGCAGACTGTATATATTTCCCTGTGGTCAGTTGAGCCGGTCGTGTGAGGCCGTGCAGTTTGTTATAGCTGTTTATCATTTCAGTTTATGTTGGCCGTGTGAGGCCTTATCCAGTCAGTAGTGGTGACCTTGCCGGTCACGTAGTTATTCAGTATTCCATTGTTGAGTTACAGATAACTAGACAGCATGGTGGCCTTGTTGGCCCACATAGGTTCCTTGTTACGAGTATGTTTCTAGTTAGTTGTCATTACAGGTATAGGTGGCTATAGGCTAGTTGGCCGGAGGCTGTGTTTACAGTCGTTATATAGCCCGTTGTTTCCCTGAATCTGAGTTAGAGCCAGCGAGGCACCAGAAGTGCTTAGGCTTAGTAGTCTAGCAGTCCAGGTCCTAGTAGGGCACTAGGTGCCAGTCATACCCCCCAAGGCGGGGTGTGACAAACTTGGTATCAGAGCAGGTCGTGTCCTAGAGAGTCTACAAGCCGTGCTAAGTAGAGTCTTTTCTATGGATGTGTTGTGCACCACATACTATAGGCAAGAGGCTGTGAGGCATAATAGGATGGTTACCCTTCTTTCATATTCGGTGGTGCCATAGCACAGTACAGTATAGGGTTGGTCCTTTTAAAACTTATCATATTCTTTGTATACAGATACAAGTCAGACCAGCGAAATCTTATTCCAGGCAGAAGATTAGATATAGCAACAGGAGAGAACATTAGCTAGTTACAAGGTAACTACAGCAGCAGGAGGAGGTAACATGGACCTCCCAATATTATACTTTTATCGGTATCATCCCCAGTATATGTCGATAACTTTAGAATAGGAAGTCATAAGCATAACGTATAAATGAGTTGATTTATTTGTTACATATATAAGATCTGATTAAGATAATAAACAATATTAGATTATCAGATAAGTGTGAGAAAGAGAGGGAAATGTAGGATTCCCACCTCCATTCTTTCAGGTATGGTACAGTTCCATGTCTTCGACTCGTTGCAGTAAGAAAAAGTCATTCCTACCCCTTAGTTTTGATCCCAGTGTAGCAAAAGGCATAAGGATTGAGACGATGTTGCCCAAAGTAGGCAGTAAGTGAAAGGTGGAATGGTTGATTCCAGAAAGGGTTAGAAAGAGTAAGGAGCCCTTATGATTATGTAAGTTGTGCAGACCCTCGCGGTAACAAGTCAAAAGAGCAAGTAAGACTACTAGCTTACTCGAAGTGGGTGTAGGAGATCCGTTAATGATGGATTCCCAGTAAGAGTCAAGTTCAAGTCCGAAAAAGGTTGAATCCGCCGTAGCATGCTAACGACGGAAGGATATGTCCGCAAGATAATAGTTATAATCTTAGCTGTGATATCAAAAGATAGGGAGATTATATGAATAAGATGGGTCCGACTGCAGGTCAGGAGAAGTATAGGTTGGAACTTGACTGGCAACCTTATTGACAATGTAAGGCAGGTACCTTGAACCCCAGAGCTCCGTTTAAGGAAGATGAGGGTGAGAAGCATGAATACTAGATTTTGAGGGGAAATCAGAATCACCTCCATATTGATAGGACATCGTGTATTAAGGGCTAAACCTCAGACGAACAACTAAGAGATAGTAAGATTGTAGTTTAGAATGTTGCGGTACGTCCGCCTAAGGAAAAGGTAAGAGGGTACCGACCTAGAGACTCCAATCTAGTGTGGCCCAGAGACAAGGTCCAACAGACAATCACGAGTCTTATATAATGCCAAGTAAGGCCGCAAGGTTCGGATGTGGACCCCACATTGTAAGAGTGACAAAATTTCAAGTAGCAGATCATAGCTAAAGTGCATGTGTGTGTTTCTTCTAGAATGGGATGAAAAAAAAATCTAATGAAATGATACGAGAGGATATGAGATATCATTAGACCGTAGAAATGGTATATCATGTGCAGTATGAAATTCAGTAAAGCATGTCTGAGGTTACATGTCATCACAAAATTCAGTATGTATTGTACATAGTTGTTGATATATATATGTGCAGATAATAGATATGATGTGAGTAGTTGGCTATAGGGGTTACAGTCACAGATTTTGGTTAGCTGCTAGGAAATATATACAGACCGTACTGCAGGACCCCTCACCAAAAGAGGGGGGCATGTTAAGTTTGATTCACGTAAAAAGCCATAGAAACTTTCTCGGTTCTCAGTTTATTGAGTTAACGGACATATATGCTTGTCGCCAGATCTAGACTTAAGAAGCTCATAGGAGTTAGTAGCCTGAGTCACATGGTTGATGATACGGGCATGGTTAGACGGTCTAACGACTAGCTGGCGCCTGTATTAGCAGGGAAGCATCCCTAAAGATCAGTAACATTATCGCATGTGCCAGAACCAGGAATAGAGGCCGAATAGGTATACTTCAGGGGTTAGTAATACCAGAATTTTTCCAGTATGTTAAGTGGTCGTACATCGTTTTCCCAGCCTTATACGTGAGAGTCGGCCTTTGTCAACCTAGCAGCTATTATGTGGAACAACCCCGCAAGTCAGCCAACCATCTCAATCAGACAAACCTGTGGGTACCCCAAGAAAGAGTCCATATCAGTAGTTAGTGACGGACTAGTACTTCAGCTGGTTCTCGTAAGGTATTCAGATACAGAGCCCTAATAGAAGGCCAATCTTTATAGAATGGCTCATAAGACCAAGAAATTTCCAAGAACATTAATATAAATCCAAGGGGGGTACGAATAAGGCGTAAGAAATTGGTAGTGCTCTGCTAGCACAACGTTTACGAAGACAAGGAGACCGGTAGTTCCCTATGAAGATCCAGGGATAGATCGCCTGAGAGTAAGTTGGACTAAGTACAACACTACAATTGTTTAATTAGGAGGACAAAACAGTTAGTCGTCCACAACGCCGCAGTTATGCATGAGCTACAGATGACCGAGTAGGACATGTAGAGCATCGTTTGACTACTGCAGCATTCAACCCATCTATTTAGTTGTTCAAGGTTATTCAACCAGGCTATTAGAGATCATGATCATTGTAAGGATCCTCTGATCAGATACGGGCACATGGTGTGCAGGTAGTCATTCAGGTTATCTCAGCAACAAGTAGCCTTAGCATGCGGCCAGAAGGCTAGATAAGCTCTAGCTATACCAGTAGATCACCTGTCGGGTTCTCCGGCATAATAAGCCAGTTTAGCCGTTCGTGTGGTAGAAACAGAGGACAATGGAGCTGTAATTTCAAACATCGCAGTGTCATCGTTAGTTGAGGAAGTAAAGGGACGACAATATAAAGATCTCGACCTGATTCGGTTTAAAGACAGAGTTCAGCAAGGAAAAGTGTCAGACTTCCATGTAACCGGGGATGAAGTGTTGCGATGTAAAGGCCGCCTTGTGTTCCATGTGTTGCAGGGCTTCGCCAGCAGATTGGGCGAGGTATATTATGCCCATTATTCTCTTCATCTCGGTTCAACAAAGATGTACCATGATTTGGAAGAAATCTATTGACGGCCAGGAACGAAAAAGGGGATAGCAGAATTTGTATCCCTGTGTCCTAACTGCCAACAAGTAAATAAGGAACGCCAAAAATCGGGCGGATTGACTCAGGACATAGTTGTGCCTCACTTGAATTGGGAAGCAGTGAATATGGATTTTGTGGCAGGATTACCTCATACAAGACATAGATATGACTCTATATGGGTGATAGTTGATAGGTTGACAAAATCAGCTCATTTCCTGCCAGTAAAAGCTACATTCTCGGCTGAAGATTATGCGGAGTTGTATATCCGGGAAATAGTCAGATTGCATGGAGTACCGGTATCCATTATTTCAAACAGAGGAGCACAGTTTACAGCTAGATTTTGGCAATCGTTTCAGAGGGGTTTGGGAACGCAGATTCACTTGAGCACAACATTCCACCCTCAGACAGATGGACAGGCTGAGCGCACTATTCAAACGCTCGAGGACATGCTACGAGCGTGTGTGCTAGATTTTGGAGGTAGATGGGACAAGCATTTGCCCCTAATCGAATTTTCTTATAATAATAGCTATCACTCAACTATTCAGATGGCGCCCTTCGAGGCGTTATACTAACGGAAGTGCAGATCGCCGGTTGGCTGGTTTGAAATAGGGGAATCAGCGTTGATTGGGCCAGATATTGTTCAGCAGTCAGAGGAGAAGGTAAAGCTTATTAGAGAACGCCTACTGACTGCACAGAGCCGCCAGAAATCATATGCTGATGTGCGGCGCATAGACTTGGAATTTGATGTGAATGACTGGGTATTTCTAAAAGTATCTCCGATGAAAGGAGTGATGAGATTCGGCAAGAAAGGTAAGCTCAACCCAAGATTTGTCGGGCCATATCAAATTCATAGAAGAATAGGCCAAGTGGCGTATGAGTTGAACTTGACGCCAGAATTAGAATCTGTTCACCCAGTCTTTCATGTATCCATGCTAAGAAAATGCTTAGGAGACCCGTCAAGAGCAGTTCCAGTCCAGAATATCCAGGTTACAGAAGAGCTGGCTTATGAAGAGGTTCCAGTAGCAATCTTAGACAGACAAATTCGTAGATTGAGAACTAAGGATGTTGCGTCTGTCAAGGTATTGTGGCATAACAAGAAATGAGAGGAGATGACGTGGGAGGCTGAGGAAGATATGAAAGCTAGATATCCTCACTTATTTCAGGCCTAGTCAGGCGACAGGTATGTCCGTATTATTACTTATGCGGTACCTTATGGTTATGTATGTATAAATGAGAAAGATTGATGTTTAGCTATCAAGTGAATCGTAAAGTATTGTGTGCAGTACCTGTATTGGACTTTTCTGTGTTTCAAGTTTTTGGGATAGTCCCTATTACAGGGGAAACTCTACTGAAATATTTCCAGAAACAAGTCGAATAAGTTGAGAAGTCCTCTAGATAGAAGTTCACATTTGAGGAAGAATGCTCCTAAGGGGGGGAGAATGTTACACCCCGTAAGATTCCCGACACCTAGATGGCCTATTCGCACGTTGGTTAAGAATATTTGAAAGCCATACGTGCTGGGGAAAGACCCGGGAAAAGACCGGACAAGAAACCTGTCGAACCATCACGGAGTGAGCCGGGGCAGAGCCCCTCCCCGATGGCAACGTGTCACGGAGGTGGAGCCTCCGCGTTGGCTCCGTGACACGTTGGGCCTGTCCAGGCCAAAGTATATAAAGCCCCACTTCGGTTTTAAATGAAATAATTCTTATATTTTCCAGTGAAAACAAAGAGAAACCATAGAGGAGAAAGGGACAAAGGTTCCTTGATAATTTCCCTCCGATTACGCTGCCAAACGTTGTCCAAACTTAAATTAACTCCAGATACTGATGTATTTAGCAGCAGGGAGCATTCCTACAGATTTAGTTTCGCGAAATTCGGCCGACAAATCGTCGTGCTACCGGGCTAAGGTAAGTGGAATTGCTCCAAACTAGTGTCTATGTGCTCCTAGCCGTAAAGTGAATACTTCTTCCTTCTGGACTTTTGAAAAATAGGAAGTTTTCGACCGTCTTTCGATAATCCTAAGTTTAGGCTATAATTATATCGAAAGTGATGTTTTCTTTCAGAATAGTGTTGTATTTAGTACTAATTGACGTATATATGAATGCAGTTGGGAGAAATAGCTGGGGTACTAACCGAGCCTCGTCCGACAGTCGGATAACTTGAGGTTAAGGTATGTAAAACTAGTTTCCTCGGCAAGTTAGTAGTCTCGGTATAGTAAAATGGTTCAAAGTCCAGTAGAATGTTTCAGAAGTTGTTTGTTATGTTTAGCATGAACATTAGCACGATATTGGAAGCATCATGTTATGTATAGAGTGAAACTTGCTAGCATGATATAAATTCTAATACAAAGTGTTAGGAACTGTACAGCATACCCAGTATGTGATTTAGTAAAGTATGTTAGGAGATTATTGTGTTCAGTTGAAACTTAGTAAAGCAATATAAGTCTCTGTAAGGTATTTCAGAAATAGAGTGGTAGACTAAAATGAAGTTTAGAAAGCATGTTAGAATAGTAAATCATGTTACTATGAAACTTAGTTATCCAGCATGATTTCCAACAGAAAAACTATATCTTGTTCAACATTAGACTCAGCACAGTATGACAGCATAATTATATATATACCATTATCAGTCTCAGCATGTATTAGATACATACATATCACCATCACTAGTCAGCATATAGTATGTACAGATACATTACCATCACTAGATTCAGCATGCGGTATACGCAGTTAGTATTACTAGTTGAGACCACTGTATCGTCTTGGGATGGATTACCTAGCATTCACGACCGCCCCAGGGTTAATAGCTGTAACGACTCATCTGCCAGAGGACGAGGATACGTCGCTCTACGGAGTGGCATGCCGTCCCACAGGGGACGAAGATGGGATGCCAGTTTTCCCCATATTGTTCCTTGGCCGGCCTTTATACACCCCCGTCGAGTGGGTACGCCCGGGGTGTTGATTCAGGAGTCCTCCGGACTCAGGTACAGTTATAGTCAGGGGCTCAGCGAGCCCAAGTGCATACCCAGGAGATCGGTAAGATGCTTATAGTTATTATAGGAGATGGGATGACCGGGGTAGGGGTATAGATTGCGAGTTGATTGTACCTCCCGGCTTATGGGGGCCGGGTAAGGTTTGTGTGTGCCATGCTATGTTATATTATGTTATGCCATGTTACACTAGATACGAGTAGATCGACAATAGAGCGATACATTTCTAGGTATGACTCCTACTGCTTCCAGCATAGTTGAGAGTAGGCATAGCTTTACATTTTCAGTCAGTTTAGTCTATTCCTTTCTATTTCAGTTCCATCAGTTGTATTGTTGTTTTCAGATATCTTTCAGTTGTTGTTTTACATACTCAGTACCAGCGGTACTGACGCCCCTTGGGGGCGCTGCATTACTTTCCTGCAGGTACTTATAGACGAGGAGGCGATCCCTCGTGATCCTAGCCAGCACAGAGTCAATAGCTCTTGTCAACCGGAGCTTGATATTTCAGAGGTTTACATTATTTCCTTTTGTTGTACAGTACGGGTAGGTCGAGGCCCTGTCCCGACCATCTTGTTAGTATTCCTAGAGGCTTGCAGACTGTATATATTTCCCTGTGGTCAGTTGAGCCGGTCGTGTGAGGCCGTGCAGTTTGTTATAGTTGTTTAGCATTTCAGTTTATGTTGGCCGTGTGAGGCCTTATCCAGTCAGTAGTGGTGATCTTGTCGGTCACGTAGTTATTCAGTATTCCATTGTTGAGTTACAGATAACTAGACAGCATGGTGGCCTTGTCGGCCCAAATAGGTTCCTTGTTACGAGTATGTTTCTAGTTAGCTGTCATTACAAGTATAGGTGGCTATAGGCCAGTTGGCCGGAGGCTGTGTTTACAGTCGTTATACAGCCCGTTGTTTCCCTGAATCTGAGTTAGAGCCAGCGAGGCACCAGATGTGCTTAGGCTCAGTAGTCTAGCAGTCCAGGTCCTAGTAGGGCACCAGGTGCAAGTCATACCCCCCAAGGCGGGGTGTGACACTTTGAATAGCGGAAGTCTAATATCCAATTACATCTAACTAATGGAAAACATAATACTTATCTGAAGCTAAATACGTACTATGTCTGATAAGCCTCTATAACCTGACAACACCCAAAATAACTAACTAAAGACTGAAACTGAAGATACTGAATACAAGCTGATAAAAAGGTCCTCGAAGGATGAGGGCTCACCAACCGGTTGAGTATGCTAGAACTCTAAGAATCTGGATAACAGCGGGACTAACCTGAACATCCGAGTCTGTATCATGAAATGATATAACATAAAGTATGCGGTCAGTACTTGGGATGTACTAAGTATGCAAGGTAAGTAAAATCAATATGTACGTAAAAACTGAAATCATAGCTATCAATAAACATATTCAAGATGAGACTCTGAGAGTATGGGTTAAATGCTATTATTTGAAAATATGATTTACACATGAAACTGAATATCATAACTGATTTGAATGACCTAAAGCTGAAAACTGATAATCAAAAGTAAACCTGAGCATTGGGTAAAATCTGCTAAAAACATAATATCATGACTGATGAACATGCACAATTGAAATTATGAGGAACAACGGGAGACTCTTCATATAACTGACATTACCATGATAGAGCTTACGTGGTCCCGACTATTACACTCAAGTGGGCAGAGCCATCCAAAGCCTTGCCATGGCTATGGGCACTACCATGATATCGATGTCAAGCTGAAGGCTCGTCAGGCCAGGGAAAGCTCACAAGGGAGGTCCCAAATAATCTGAACATATCTACGTTGGCATATAGTTCTGAGGCACAGATTTGACTGAACCCTTAGCCTTCTCGGTGATAGACACTACTCCCAAAAATATGCATATGCTCTCCATCGTTTTTCAATAAATCTGAATCATAATAATATATGCATAATCTAAAAACATATCATGAGGAGCCTCGGATCAACCATACCACAAGCTGAAAAGTGGGAGTCTAGACTCCAAAATCATGTGGTAATCTATAACATGAAATTGACGTAAATCATGAATCATACTTGATCATATGGGCTTGCCCAAAACATAGACATGCTTTAAAATAGATTCAATAGTCAAATTCATGAATATATACATGGGTAATTCTAAATCATATTTTCATCATAAAGATTTCATAATACTTGAAAACATAGATCATAATCTTAACTCTTCATGAACTTTCAAAATTGGGCATCACAATTGTAAGGCTTTGAAATTATAGATTTGTAGTTGAAAACACTACAAAATATGCCCATGAATCTTAAAAACATTGGAAACATGAATAGAATTTACCCATGATAGATTCCTAGAGAATTTCACAAATTGGGTTAAAACCCCATTGATTCATCAACTTAGAATTTCATGAATTGGAAGAGGATTTGGGCATGGGAGTGAAGGAATACTCCCGTTCATAACACTACATGCCTGGGTACTTTGAATTTCACAACCCCTCTTGAGAATCCAAGTTAATTGAGAAAAATCCCTTAATAAATTTACAGGAAAATCACACTGTCAGTCCCAACGAGGGACTGGATGAGTTGTTAGCCATGATGACGACTCATTACCTGCTCCCGCTGCCACCAATGGAAACCTTACACTGCTAGTCACCATGAGGGACACCACGACTCGTGGAGTACCTAACGACGCGTGGTGATCTAGTCATTGGAAACATTGCCAAAAATTCAACATCCATGCCAACTCCTGACCACGACCAACTCCACGACTCGTTGCCCTAACCACAAGTCGTTACTTCTCTCATGGTCACCCCCTAACCACAAATCTTAGCCAACTCTCCCTCCACATCACGAGTCATCTAACGACTCTTGAATTCTCCTCATGGGTGACTGGATGACTCATCCTATAATCTGGTGCAAAATTTCCTTTTTCTTCGTTTGAACTCTCAAGTACGATCTTAGGGGCTTTCAGGGTATTACAATATCTCTCCCTTCAGAAAATTTATCCTCGAATATGGATAAACGTACTAAAAAAATTGGCGAATGCAACAGTCAACCTAAATACTGAACATCTAAAGCTACATGCTGACGGAGTGACTGACTCTAGATTGAATTACATGACTGAACTGAATTTATGAATCATACATACATGTATTGACATGAAAGAAACTGGAACAAATGAACTAAACATGAAACTCAATAGGGTACTAAGAAGGGAACTGATACCTCAAGCTGGAACTAAGCCATAAGGGAATAGATACGGGTATTTAGCTATCGTATCTGCTTCGTCTTCCCATGTAGCTCCCTTAGCATGCTATATACTCCAAAAAACATTTACTGAGACTACTGCTCTGTTTCTTAGATTCTGAACCTGACGATCAAGTATTTTGAACCGGAACCTCTTCATAGCTAAGGCTATCCTTCACAACTACACTCTCCACCGGAACAACCAAAGCAAGATCACCCATGCACTTCTTTAAAAGAGACACATGAAAAATGGATGTACTGAAGCCAATTCTGAGGGTAACTCCAACTCATAAGCCACCTTGCCAACACATCTCATAATCTTGTATGGGCCAACATACCGGGGGCTAGGTTTCTCTTTCTTTTTGAACCTTATCACTCCCTTCACGGGAGACACCTTTAAAAACACCTAATCATCAACTTCGAACTCAAGTTCTCTCCTCTTCACATCCTTATAGGACTTTTGATGACTCTGAGCTGTTTTCAACCTTTCTCTTATAAGTTGAACTTTCTCCATAGCCTGAATGTGGTCCTATCAACGTAACTTCACCAACTTCAAACCAGCTAATAAGTGATCTACATCTCCGCCCATAAAGACCCTCAAATGGAGCCATCTGAATATTGGAATCGTACCTATTGTTATATGCAAAATCGATAAGAGGTAAATGATCATCCCAACTCCCCTTGAAGTCAATAACACACACTCTCAACATATCCTATAGAGTATGAATGGTTCGTTCAGCCTGACCATTTTGTTTGCGGGTCAAAAGCTATACTAAGGTTTATCTGAGTATCAAGTCCTTTCTAAAATTATCTCTAAAACTAGGAGGTAAACTGGGCACCTCTTTCTGATATGATCATGCAATCGAACTAGCTTCCGAATATACAACCTAGCGTAATCCTCCGCTGAATCGGTAGTTTTGACCAATAGGAAATGCCTTGCTTTAGTCAACTTGTCTACAACCACCCAAATAGAGTCATACTATCAACGAGTACGAGGAAACCCTGTAACGAAGTCCATATTGACTTCCTCCCACTTCCAAGTAGGGATACTAATGTCTTGAAGCACATCTTCAGCTCTTTGATGCTAAACTTTCAGTTGTTGACAATTTAGACACAACCACAAACTCTGCTATGTACCTCTTCATTCCATTCAACCAATAAACTTCCCGTAGGTCACGGTACATCTAGGTGGCACCTGGATTTATAGAATATATGGAACCATAAGCCTCATGCAACATCCGCTCCCTCAAGTCATCAACACCCGAAGCACACAAATGGCCCTGATATCGTGGTACACCATCTCCCCCTTGGGAGAAGACCTCCACCTTCTGATTCTGAACAACATCCTTCAACTTTACCAAAATAGGATCCTCGTCCTGCCTAGCTTTGACATTGGTCACCAAGGATGATTCTGATCCATTTTGAACAATGACACTACCATCTGTCAGGTCATCAAAACATACTCCTAACCACGCAAGACGATGCACATCCTTCACTAACTCCTTCCTCTCCCCATCTACATTGGTCACACTCTCCATAAAAAGTCCGCTAAGAGCGTCTACCACCATGTTATCCTTTCTCGGATGATAAAGGATACTCATATCGTAATTCCTAAGAAGTTCCAACTATCTCCTTTGACGTAGATTTAGATCCTTCTGGGTAAACACGTATTATAGGCTGTTATGGTTCGTAAACACATCCACATGGACCCCATACAGAAAATGTCTCCAAATCTTCAACGCAAATACTACCGCTGCCAACACGAGGTCGTTAGTTGGATAGTTCTTCTCATGGACTTTTAGCTTCCTGGAAGCATAGGAAATAACCTTATTTTGCTACATTAATACACAACCAAGGTCAATCCTTGAGGTGTCACAATATATCATGAACCCATTGGTACCCTTAGGTAGAGTCAACAGTGTTGTTGAGGTGAATCGATTCTTCAACTCTTGGAAGCTTTTCTCACAGGCCTCCGACCATTAAAACTTCACTTTCTTCTGGGTCAACTTAGTCAACGGTGCTGCAACGGATGAAAATCCTTCCACGAATCTCCTGTAGTAACCAGCCAAGCCCAAGAAACTCCTGATATCTAAAGGACTAACTAGTGTAGGCCAATTCTTCATAGCTTCTATCTTTTGAGAGTCCACTTGTACACCTTCACTTAACACCATATGACCCAAAAATGCTACCGAATTTAACCAAAACTCAGACTTCCCGAATTTAGCATACAACTGGAGATCCTTAAGAGTCTATAGAACCACTCTCAAATGAGCGGCATGCTACTCCTTTCTCCGAGAGTATATGAGAATGTAATCTAAGAACACAATCACGAAAATGTCCAAATACGGCTTAAACACCCTGTTCATCAAATCTATAAAAGCTGCAGAAGCATTCGTTAGTCCAAAAGGTATAAGTCCAAATCAAGTTCTAAAGGCTGTTTTCGGAATGTAACTCTCACTAACTTTGAGATGATGATATCTGGATCTACGGTCTATCTTAGAAAAACACTTGGCACCTTGAAGCTGGTCAAACAAGTCATCAATTCTGGGGAGGGGATACCTGTTCTTGAATGTCACCTTACTCAACTTCCAATAATCAATACACATCCGAAGGGAACCATCTTTCTTTCGGAAAAAGAGAACTGGTGCACCCTATGGCGATTTGCTAGGTATGAAGAAACCCTTGTTTAAGAGATCCTCCAACTGCTCCTGCAACTCCTTTAGCTCAGCTGTAGCCACTCTATAAGGAGGAATAGATATAGGTTGTGTATCGGGAAGAAGGTCAATACCAAAATCGATCTCCCATTAAACAGAGAAATTTCTGGTAAATCATCTGGAAACATTTCTAGATATTCACACATACTATAGAAACTGATGTTGCATCCTTAACCCTAACTATATGGTACACGTAACCCTTAGAAATCATCTTTCTATCCATAAGGTAGGAAATGAAATGACCTACAGGAACATCTTAACTACCCTTCCACTCTAGGACTGGCTCACCCGGAAATAGAAACTCTACCGCACGAGTTCTACAGTTTATCGAGGCATAACATGCATGTAGCCAATCCATGCCAAAGATAACATCAAAATATGATGGCTAGCTCTACTAAATCTGCTCAGGTTACTTTTTGAAGGATCAAGATAGGGTAATTTCTATATATCCATCGAGCTATAACTAAATCACCGATTAGAGTAGAGACTAAGAAGCATTCTTATAGGATTTTGGGATTGATTTCGAAACTACTAGCAATATAGGGCGTCAAAAAAGATAAAGTAGTCCCTGGATCTAACAAATCATATAAATCAAAGTGGAGTACTTGTAACATACCAGTGACTTCATCTGGAGAGGCCTCCTACTCCTGACGACACGTGAGGGCATAGAATCGGTCCTGACGCTGACCACCACCTGCACTGGTGGAGGCACCCTATTGAGCCGAGCATGCTGGTGTGGTTGCTAAACTAGTGGCTGAGTCTCGACCTCTACCCTGGCCTTGTCTAGCTGCTGGACAATCTCTGAGCATATGTCTGGGATTCCCACACCTGAAACAAGCACCTGTACCTGCTAGGCATTGAACAGTGTGTCTTCTGCCACACTTGTCACAAGCTGGAATATTGTGCTCTACGAATCTGCTCCCCTGATCTTGATAGCCTGACGCTCGTCCCCTCTAATCGCGCCTAGATCTAGATGGCACACTTGTTGCTGACGGTGTTGAGGTTGATGATCTCCAATGGAACTGCTGATAATACCCACCACTAGGCCTCTGTTGGGAGAACCCAAAACTGTCAAACCTTGCCCTCTTGGCCTCTCTCTCCCGCTCACTCACCTGTACCGCCTTTATCTATTGGGAATACAGAACCAACATCGAGAAGTATATATCCCAGTGAAGCATAGAAGTCCCGGAATCCTTGACCAGTTGGTCCTCTATCCCATATACGAACCTGCTAACACGAGATGTCTAATCAGCCACCATCTTTGGTGCATATTTGGACAGATG
Source organism: Datura wrightii (assembly GCA_035772735.1). Classification (NCBI taxonomy): domain Eukaryota; kingdom Viridiplantae; phylum Streptophyta; class Magnoliopsida; order Solanales; family Solanaceae; genus Datura; species Datura wrightii. The sequence goes on from JASDFA010000003.1 coordinate 12,900,486, forward strand.
GGTGAACTCTAAAGCATACTCCTGGACCGTCATGTTGTTCTGCCTCAAGTTCACAAATTTAGCTGCTTTTATATCCATCATCTCTCAAGGAAAGAACCGATCCATGATTATGCTATGGAACTCATCCCAACCAATGGGACCCGCTCCAACTGCTCTGCCATCCTTCCACTGTCTAAACTAGATAACGGCAACCCCTTTCAACTAATAAAAGGCTAGGTCTGCGCACTCCTCCCCCATCAACCTCATGATCTAGGTGATCTTCTGAATCTCATTAATAGACCCGTGTGGATCCTCGTCCTCCTTCGATCCGAGAAACTCCAAACGGTTCATCCTAAGAAAATCCCTGACTCTTTCCACTATCGCATTCCCATTCTAGGGAACATGCGCTACCGCCTACTGGTTGACCTGAGCATTCAATGCATATGCCAACATCTGGATAGTTTCCCTAAACTCTGCATAGGAAACCTGCTCGGGCACATGATCCTCAGGGGCTGGTAGGGCCTGCTGGTTCCTATCTCCGTTGCCATTCCCATGGCCATTTCTATTCCCATTCCTTGTTCAATTAACTCGGTTATGGGGAATGATTCGGTAACGCGCATAGCACGAGTTATAAGAATAGAGGGACATTTCATCGCTCGACATAGATCATGAAAGAAGGGAAATTTCCTAAAATTTTTCATTTCCTCTTCGTCATGAGTGTGCGTGCTTCACACCCATGCAAAAGACCCTACTTAATGTTCGACAGTTTGTTATATGGGTGTATAACTACACGCAAGTGCACGTGGTCGAACAAGTAGTAAAGTGGCTTAAGTAAGCTAAGTATTGATCCCACAGGGACTGGGATGAGGTAACAAATTACTTAAGTGTTACTATATTGATTCTAAAAATGAAGACAACAGTGCAACGAAGAGTTTGATATATTTTGATTTCTAATTTTATCCTAAGTCTACAAAGATTATATAATTTGAGTCTGAACTACAAATGTGAGCATGCTGAGGTTAAACGAACATGTAAGGAAATAAATTATCGATGTGATTTGGTTAACTTTTCCTCCGGTTGCTAGTCAAGAACTATTGCCAATGAATTAAAACTCTCATATTTAACCCAAACTTAAGAATCATGAACCGTCCACCTACATTTCTGTGATTAAACGAAATTCATGTTCTAGCCATACAAAACCGGTTCCTTAATTGACTAATACGACCTTCAGGTATATTTCTATCCTGAAGGTAAATCAATTCTCAATTTTCCCAAACCAAGAAAAGATCATATCCTATTAATTCACAACATTCCAATTTCTTGCTCTCTCAAGTGAAACCGGACTTTTTAGGTGTACATTAATATAGGCCACACATTAATGCAGTAAGAACAAGAATCAGTAGAACAACCATTGAAGAAAAGATGACAAACCAAATTGATCAACAATCACATTTCCATACAAATGTTCTTAACCTCAGCAAGAAGAGGAATTAGCCACTCATTTGTGGATTAAACATCATTAAATGAGTGTTAAACATACAAGCAATTGAATTAAAGAAGAAGGAGATAGAGAAAAAACCCTGATAATTTCGTCCCCTCAACTGCCTGTAACCCACGTTCTTGCTCCACCAAGTCAGAATATTGAAAAATGAACCTAAGTGTTCTATTTATACTAGTGGGAATTTTTCCTGGAATAACAAGCAACGTGTCACGGAGTGCATCGCGGAGCACTGCCTCCGTGACACGCCACAGACGCGGAGGCTCACTGGAAATGGACTGTCCAGGTAATAAAGCCCAACGTGGCACGGCGTGCAACGCGGGGCTGGGCCAACGTGCCACGGCCCCAACGCACACCCACACTGGAATTTGGCCAAAAATTCCCTAAGCCAGGCAGAAGGCCTCCGCGATGGCAGCGTGACACGGATCCATCGCGGAGCCCCTTTAATTCTTGCTGTCCAATGCTTTGTCCTTTGCTACTCATCCGAGTCCATCCCCGATCTTTCCCAACACGCATTTTAGCTTCACAAAATTACATTTCACCTGCAAAACAAAGCTAATCATGTTGGTTAGTATAAATTCACATTTTATTATAAATCACATGAGAATGTATAATCATTGATAGATAAACAAGGTTAAAATTACACATTTGAGTATCACTTGGGCATATAATTTTGCCCAAGATCACTTACCCCACACTTAAATCCTTGTTCGTCCCCGAACAACACTCTTACACCTCATGCAATTTACACCCCATCCTGGCTACTTTGATTCGACAATTCAGGCTATGGTCATCTCGATTATTCAATACAGCAAATCATCAAGAAAACACACATGGTCTTGTCAATGCAATGACCTTCAACACATCAAGACCTCTTAGACTTAAGAATCGACTCTCGATATTGCCAAACTCATGCAAATCAGCTGATCAAGATATCTGCCACGAAAATTAATCTCTCATCAAGCATGTGCCCTCACAATGCAAGAGAATTTTCCCTTTTTTATCACATGAACTCTAACGGTTACATGCAGGGACATATAAACACAATGTCACTCGCTCTCCCAAAAGAATTCACATGCATCATGTCATGAACCATAGGCTTGCCCTTAGTGTATTACTCCACTAATATAAGGAAATGTGATGTAGGATCACGTAGGACTTTAACGGGTTGTAATGTAAGCTACGGAACTAGTAAATATTGGGCTAGCCAATAATAGCCACTAGCATCCTTAAGCGCCTTTTCAATACATCCCATCAAACTCATGGCCATTGTTTCTTCCTTCATCTTCCCATTCTTGAAGTCTATCTTTAGTTTGGCCCATATCTTTAAGCACACTTGACTCGATAACAAAAATTTTTCAGACACCTTCATTAAATTTTATTTATAACAAGTGCACCTTCAACCTTTTCTTTCCTTTCATCACTCTGCTTTTCTTTTCTTTTCACCATTCTCACTCTTTGACACTTTGGGAAAATTATTTTCTCTTCTTAAGCGCTTAAGAGTTTTTGGATCAATTTACGGCTAATGAAAAGAAGGGGTAAAGATCGGTTTACACATTTTTGACACAAGAAAAAAAATAATAGGATAAAGGCGCAACGGGCTAACTAGGGTGTACATTCAAGGTGGGTGCAATAATGAAACAGAGAAACTTACGGTTAACACAAAGAAATGCCTACATCCTTTCCTACAATACAACACACACCAGGCAAGTTCTAGACACTTCACAATAGCATGGAATAAACAAAACATCACTTCACATTTATTGCACATGCTCAATTCAAGACATATTCACAGACTCTTCAATCAGCTAATTACAAGAATTCGAACATTAAGCCTCAATCACACTGAATCGACTCTATGGCCTAGGTATCTCAACATATTTACAAAGTTGCATGCTTTCATACGAATCACCTTTGCATTTCGAATATCAAGTACGACACGCAACTAGGATTCCGCAACCATAAAGTAACTACAGGTTTTGGGATGCAACCCACAAAAGAAAACAACTGAAAAATAAATGAAGAATCTACTCCTAACGACTACATTTCCCTAAAGACGGTCGTCATCCATCCATCATAGGGAACGGTCACTAACTAGGACTTCGATTCAATGGGACCATTCTCGGTAAAAGAACCAAAAACAAACGCCGAGAAACCCAAGAATTTAAAAAAAAATTTAATTTAAAAATATCGATCATTTCGATAAAAACAAAAATATGTACAAAATCAGCTAGCAAAATATTCAGCAGCACACAACAGTTTCACATTTAATTACAATACAGAACAACAACTTCATAATCACAAATGACAGGGTCACAAAAGTTTTCATCAGGCACAACAACAGAACAGAACATACACAACAACACAACCAGCACCTAACTACTCCCACCCCACACTTATATCGAACACTGTCCCCAGTGTTCACAGAAATTAAAATAGCACAAAAGTTGGGTGGTGGAACTCCCTGATCAATCAAAATACTCCACTTCTTCATCAGGTGCTGCTGCCTCGTCTCCCATGTCTGAATCACCACCATCATCATCATCGGACTCCACATCGGAGTCCTCACGACGTGTATCCTCATCTGTGGGGACATCATCATCCGTGGGTTCTACAAAAGCTGACCCCACACGGCATAGAGCCCTGGCATTTTCGCCAAAAGGGTAGTCTAGCTCAAGCTGCCATAGCTCCTCCTCTGTTGCCGGCCTCCCGCCTATCCGTAGTTGGAGCATCTGCATCCCGTACATGGGAGCCATGTACTGATCTTCCCGAGCATGTCGCTCGGCTAGTGTAAGCACTGGCTCGTGGGTGGTGTCGGTAGCCTTAGTTTTGGTGACATCTAAGGCCCGCCGCTCCATCTGCGGGATTTAGTCAAGGGCCTCTTCCTCAATGTCCAGGCCCCTCTGGAATGTGGTGAGTAATCCACCAAATCCGTATCTGTTCCCCTGATGCAACCGGGCTCTCTTCATGGCGGAAATAATCACCGCCCCCACGTTGATCTCCAGCCCTTTCATCAGGGCGTACACCAAGCATACACGATCCCGGGTTACATCCGTCATATGCACCCCCGGGATTAGGTAGGAACACATGATCTTAAGCCATATCCTGGCTTCCCTGTTCATCTGTGAGTAGGGCAAAGTCTGATGGTAGCCCCTCTCCTTATGTCTGCTCCACCTAGCTGTCGATCGGGTTCCACACAACGTGCGTCTGATGTCCGCATATGGTGGAGTGATATTCAGCTGTCGAAGCATGTGGGCGTCTGTGTCTTCAGCACACAAACCGCTCCCCTAAGATAGCATTGAGGTGGTGGGGCTCAAAAGTGACTATTTGCCCCCTTATTTTGACGGTGTGACTTCTGAGAGTCGGGTTCCAGTTGGCGTAGAATTCCCGGATCAAGTGCAAATTGCATTCTTTGGGCTCTTCAAAAATGAAGTTCAGCCCAGCTGCCTCGATCCTCTGGACAATCCTGGGGAACTCCTGTGCCAACGGTTCCCTTGCTATGTGTTCGTCGGGGAAGTACTTGCTCTCTTTGTGCTTTGCGTACCACTTCTTCCCCTCCTCAGTCACCCACCTGGATCCATATTTACGGTGTTGGCCACGTGGAACCGCTGGTGCTGCTGGGACCACTGTGCCCAGTCTGATTCTTTTTCTATCGGCGCCAGATGTTGATGCGCCTTTTCCCTTGTCCTGCCTGCTTGCCATTTTTCCTGTCAACCCCAAATAGACAAGATCAATGTTAAGCCAACTAAAATTTGCTTCGAATAAGGTTGGGTTAAGCTAGGCTACCCCACACTTAGTCCTTAGCCATAATTACAACATTAAGGAAAGATCATGCTTATTTACACAAACAACCAACAAAACAGAACAAATATGCTTAGTGCATTTGGAGAATTCGACGGTATATATTCTATGTACTACTCAGACTTCGTACAGCTAGTCACAATCATTACCATCGATAACATTTTATCCCATCGCACTTAGCAAGGAGAAACAAAGAAAAGAAAACAAAAAGAATTTATCTACATGAACCTATACAATTCACCCAATTCTTGCTAATTCCAATATTTCCTTCACCCGAGAATCCATCGGTCTTTTAGCATAGTAACAGTTAGCACATCGACTCATCTTACTCAACATGTACAACCCAGCATGAATTTCACTAGTTCACTAAATTTTTCCAATTCAAACTTAAAAGCAAGCCCTAGCTATGATTGTATCGAAAAATTCAATTAAATTACGCAATTAACGAGTTCAAGCAATCAAAATGATACTCCGAACATCCATCAACAATAATTCAATTGAATTTACTCTTAATTCCTACTTTGGGAAAGTTTAGCTCATATCACCTATTCAATATCGAAGAAAATCGACAGAAATGAGATGGAATTGAAGAACATACCTTGAATTCGAAGAATTGAAGAAAACTCGATGAAATTCTTAGCCTAAGTCCGTGTCATGTTGAGGGGGGAGGGGTTTTTGGGAGGTTGGTCGCGGAGTGTGTGAGAAATAAGGAAAATTGAGGGGGAATCGGGGTTTAAAAGTGGGAAATTCGCGCGGGTCACCCGGCGACCGGGTGTGACCCGTCGCGATATACACTGCAACGTGTCACGGAGGGTAACGCGGAGCATGCCCTCCGTGACACGGAGCTGTCGCGAGGGTGTTCTGGAATTTTTTTAAAATTCCAGATTTACACCTCAACGTGTCACGGAGGGTAACACGGAGGCCATCCTCCGTGACACGGAGCCATCGCCCTAGCTCACTATTTTGCCACCTTTTATTATTTTTCATACCTCGAATTTTCCTTTGCGATCACTTGCACATTTAGCCTCCATTCAACCTGAAATTCATCTTACGGCAAGAAATTGGTCAGAATTATAGGTTTCACTTAAAATAAATAAAAACAAAAATAAAAACTAAAAATTTTGTTGTTAATCAAGAAAAAGAAAAAGAAATCTATTCACAATTTACAAAGAAAAATTTCACGGGTTGCCTCCCTTGCAGCGCCTGGTTTACCGTCGCGACTCGACGTCATTCAGCTCAGTCATCTTCTAGTGTGACGAACGTTTTCTCTCGACCACCGTCCTCACCCCAATAGTGCTTACATCTCTCCGGTGGTTTTCCCATTGACTCTCGTGATTCAACTATCTGAGCATCATCGCCTCGATCAATCACGTTGATCACCTAGAGTTCCTCGTACACAGTTGGGAGCTTGGGGGCCTTATATACATCGAACATTTCCACCTTGTCATGTTCCCGCATGGTTTGCTGCCCTGCAGCTACATCAATTAGAGCTTTCCCAATCGCCAAGAAAGGACGTCCCAAAATAAATGGGACTTCCGCGTCTGGCTCAAAATCCAGCACGACGAAATATACTGGGAAGATAAGGGAGCCCACTTGCACCAGCACATCCTCCACAATGCCATCAGGTCTGGCTAAGGACCGATCCGCTAGTTGCCAGATCACTGTTGTTGGTCTAGGACTCCCTAAACCCAACTTCTTGAATACCGCTGACGGCATCAAATTAATGCTCACTCCCAAATCACATAATCCACGAGCTAGGATACTCTACCCAATTGTAATTTGTATAGTAAAGCTCCCAGGATCTTTGAGCTTTGTGGGCAGCCAGTTTTGTATCCGGGAAGTGCACTCCTCCGTGAGAGCTACCGTAGCATACTCAGTCAACCGACTTTTGTTTGCCACAATGTCCTTTATGTACTTTGCATATTTCGGCACTCCCTGCAAAACATCAACAAGAGGTAAGTTAATATGTACCTGTTTCAGCACCTCCATGAATTTCTTGAAACACGCCTCCTCCTTGTGTTTCTTTAATCTTTGAGGGAACGGGGGTGGTGGTCTTTCTGATTCAGCTTCCTTTTTCTTCCCCCTCTCATCACTTTGCTCCCTCTCAACTTCTGCTGCTCCCGATTGTTGAGGTGGTCTTTCTGGTTCCACCTCTTTCAGCTGCAAACCACTCCTTGTGGTCACCGCATTCACCTGCTTGGGATTGGGATCTGTGTTGCTCAGAAGTCCTCCTCTAGGCCTAGTATTTTGGGCTCCATCAAGTTGCCCAAATTGATATTCAAGTGCCTTAGTAGCTAACTGGTTGTTCTTCACCTCGGCTGCCAATTTCACATAGTCAGCCTGCAATTGAGCTTGGTTAGCTATCATCGTCTTGAACATCTCCTCAATGCTGGGTGATGGTGGTGGAGGAGGTGCATTATTGTTTCTATATTGTGCCTGATATTTCTGATGCCCTCCTTGATTCCTCTGCGCCCCCTGACTCAAACTTTTCCCTTGATGGTTGTTGCTACCCCAAGAGAAATTCGGATGATTCCTCCAGTTGGAGTTGTAGCTGTTGCCATACTTTTGGTGGTTGTTCCTCTGTACATTTCCCACAAAGTTCACCGAGTCAAGATTTTCTCCACAACACTCAGCTGAGTGCTCACTGCTCCCGCACACTTCACACAAAATCTGCTGCACTGTATTCACTGGGGCTTGAGGCTGGTTCATTGTCATGTTATTGAAGTGGGTGTTGAGTTGATTCTATAAAGAAGCTATCTATGCAGCAATAGCTGTAAAACCATCCACTTCTAGAACTCCTGCTGCTTTCCTTGTTCCTCCTCTTGATGAATCAGCATTCCACTTCGGATTGCCCTGCGAAATACGGTTTAACAAGGTATACAGCTCCTCATAAGTTTTCTCCAATGCTTGTCCCCCAGCTGCTGAGTCTAGCAAGATTTTTGTGTGGGGTTCCAAACCCTCTATAAAAGTGTGCACCAGCACATCATTGGATTTATGATGATGAGGACAATCCCGCAACATGGACTTGAATCTCTCCCAAGCTTGATATAGATTCTCTCCCTCTCTCTGTTTAAAACTTAGAATTTGACTTCTAAGTCTTGCTGTTTTACCGGATGGAAAAAATCGTATCAAGAATTTCCTTGCAAGATCATCCCAAGTAGTAATAGAATTTGGTGGCTCAGCTTTCAACCACCTCTTGGCTTCTCCCAATAGTGAAAAAGGGAACAATGTAAGCCTGACATAATCTAATGACACTCCAGCGGGGATATAAGTGTCACTTATCTCCAAAAAATTTTGGAGATGCTGTTGTGGATCCTCATGAGGGAGACCTGTGAACTGCCTGCTGGTGTGCAGCAATTGCACCATGTTTTGTTTGAGCTTGAACCTCCCTCCTGGCTCAGGTTTGCGCATGCTAGATGTGACATTGTTAGCATGTGGGATTTCCACCTCGCGAACCGGCCTAACAGCTACTTCCTCGGGTACTAACATTGCCCGTACTACTGGTGGATTCTGTTGTTGCTCCATGATTGTTTATTTGAGAAACTGCAGCTTTTTCTCTAGAGCTTCTCTACGCTGACGATGAAATAGTCTTTCAGGCTCTAAATATGAGTCCACCAGCTTGTTGTCTCTTGCCAGTGTTCAACAGAGATTATATCTGCAAAATACAGGCTAAGACCAAGTTGTCAACACTAAGAAAAAAATATAGTGAATTAACACTTAAGAAAAATTCACCAATTGCCAGTCCCCGGCAACGGCGCCAAAAACTTGTTCAGCTGTTTGTTATATGGGTGTATAACTACACACAAGCGCACGTGGTCGAACAAGTAGTAAAGTGGCTTAAGTAAGTCAAGTATCGATCCCACAGGGACTGGGATGAGGTAACAAATTACTTATGTGTTACTATATTGATTGTAAAAATGAAGACAATAGTGCAACAAAGAGTTTGATATATTTTGATTTCTAATTTTATCCTAAGTCTACAAAGATTATATAATTTGAGTTTGAACTATGAATGTGAGCATGCTGAGGTTAAACGAACATATAAGGAAATAAATTATCAATGTGATTTGGTTAACTTTTCCTCCGGTTGCTAGTCAAGAACTATTGCCAATGAATTAAAACTCTCGTATTTAACCCAACTTAAGAATCATGAACCGTCCACCTACATTTCTGTGATTAAACGAAATTCATGTTCTAGCCATACAAAATCGGTTCCTTAATTGACTAATACGACCTTCAGGTATTTTTCTATCCTGAAGGTAAATCAATTCTCAATTTTCCCAAACCAAGAAAAGATCATATCCTATTGATTCACAACTTTCCAATTTCTTGATCTCTCGAGTGAAACCGGACTTTTTAGATGTACATTAATATAGGCCACACATTAATGAAGTAAGAACAAGAATCAGTAGAACAACCATGGAAGAAAAGATGAAAAACCAAATTGATCAACAATCACACTTTAATACAATTGTTCTTAACCTCAGCAAGAAGAGGAATTAGCCACTCATTTGTGGATTAAACATCATTAAATAAGTGTTAAACATACAAGCAATTGAATTAAAGAAGAAGGAGATAGAGAAAAAACCCTGATAATTTCATCCCCTCAACTGCCTGTAACCTACGTTCTTGCTCCACCAAGTCAGAATATTGAAAAATGAACCTAAGTGTTCTATTTATACTAGTGGGAATTTTTTTCGGAATAACAAGCAACGTGTCACGGAGTGCATCACGGAGCACTGCCTCCGTGACACGCCACAGACGCAGAGGCTCACTGGAAATGGACTGTCCAGGTAATAAAGCCCAACGTGGCATGGTGTGCAACGCGGAGCTAGGCCAATGTGCCACGGCCCCAACGCGCACCCACACTGGAATTTGGCCAAAAATTCCCTAAGCCAGGCAGAAGGCCTCCGCGATGGCAGCGTGACACGGCTCCATCGCGGAGCCCCTTTAATTCTTGCTGTCCAATGCTTTGTCCTTTGCTAATCATCCGAGTCCATCCCCGATCTTTCCCAACACATAGTTTATCTTCACAAAATTACATTTCACCTGTAAAACAAAGCTAATCATGTTAGTTAGTATAAATTCACATTTTATTATAAATCACATGAGAACGTATAATCATTGATAGATAAACAAGGTTAAAATGACACATTTGAGTATCACTTGGGCATATAATTTTGCCCAAGATCACTTAACGTGGCTTTCAGAAACCCTAGGACACTTCAAACTAATACTCTGATACCAAGTTTGTCACGATCCAAACATAGGCCCGGATCGAGACACGAGACAAAGAACCCCGAGAGGCTCCAAGTCGACCCATGGCATGAATATGATAACTAGAATAATGGAAGTACGAAATCCAATAACATCTGAACAATGAAAAACATAATACTGATTCGAAGCTGAATAAATACTATGTCTGATAAGCCTCTATAACCTGACGAGTTGATGGGACAAGACCTCAACTAACTCACTAAAGACTAAAACTGATGATACTGAATACAAATTGATAAAAAGGTACTCAAATGATGAGGACTCACAAACAGGCTGAGTATGCTAGAACTTTGAGAATCTGGTTAACGGCGAGACTAAACCTGAACGTTTGAGCCTATATCATGAAATGATACAGCATAAAGTATGCGTTCAGTACTTGGAATGTACTGAGTATGCATGGTAAATAAAACAACTAAGTAAGTAAAAATTGAAATCATAGCTATCAATAAACATATTCAAGATGAGATTCTGAGAGTATGGGTTGCATGCTATTCTTTGAAAATATGATTTAAACATGACACTGAATATCATAACCTATTTGAATGACCTAAAGCTGAAAACTGATAATCATAAGTAAAACTGAACATTGGCTAAAATCTGTTGAAAACATAATATCATGATTGATAAACATGCATAACTGAAATTATGAGGAACAATGGGAGACTCATCATATAACCGACATTACCCTGATAGAGCTTACGTGGTCCCGACTATTACATTCAAGTGAGCATAGCCGTCAAAAGCCTTGCCAGGGCTAAGAGCACTACCATGATATCGATATCAAGCTAAAGGCCCCTCTGCCCAAGGAAAGCTCACAAGGGAGGTTCCAAATAATCTGAACATATCTACGTTAGCATGTAGTTCTAAGGCACAAAGTTGACTGGACCCTTAGCCTACTCATTTATATAAACTACTCCCAAGAATATGCATATGCTCTCCATCATTTTTCAATGAAGCTGAATCATACTAATACATGCATAATCTGAAAACATATCATGAGGAGCCTCGGCTCAACCATACCACAAGCTGAAAAGTGGGAGTCTAGACTCCAAAATCATGTGGCAATCTATAACATGAAGTTGACATAAATCATGAATCATACTTGATTATATTGGCTTGCCCAAAACTTAGACATTCTTTAAAATAGATTTGATAGTCAAATTCATGAATATAAACACGGGTAATTCGAAATCGTACTCTCATCATAAATATTTCATAATACTTGAAAACATAGATCATAATCTTAACTCTTCATGAACTTTCATAATTTGGCATCACAGTTGTAAGGCTTTGAAATTATAAATTTGTAGTTGAAAACATTACAAAATATGCCCATGAATCTTAAACAACATTGGAAACATGAATAGAATTTACCATGATAGATTCCTAGAGAATTTCACAAATTTGGTTAAAACCCCATTGATTCATCACCTTAGAATTTCATGAATTAGAAGAGGATTTGGGCATGGGAGTGAAGGAATACTCCCTTTCGTAACCCTACATGCCTGGGTACTTTGAATTTCATAACCCCTCTTGAGAATCCAAGTGAATTGAGGAAGAACCTAGAGAATCCTCTAGCTTTCTCTTTAGTGGACTCCTTGATCTTGCATGCATGGAATGGGGAGGTTTGGAATAGGCTAAGCACCCTTAAAAGCCTTCTAACTGAGCTTAAAACGACATACTTTAGGACTTAGGAGCTTAGAAATTATGGAAAAGCCCTTAATAAATTCATAGGAAAATAGCACTGCCAGTCCAAATGGGGGACTGGATGAGTCGTTACCCATGACGACGACTCAATACCTGCTCCTGTCGCCAACACTGGAAACCTTACACTGCTAGTCACCATAAGGGACACCATGACTCGTGGTTATCCTAACGACTCGTTGGGATCCAGTCGTTGGAAACACTGCCAAAAATTCAACATTCGTGCCAGCTTCTGACCACGACCAACTCTACGACTCGTTGCCCTAGCCACGAGTTGTTACTTCTCTCGTGGTTATCCCCTGGCCACAAATCTTAGCCAACTCTTCCTCCACATCACGAGTCACTTAATGACTCGTGAAGTCTCCTCAAGGGCCACTGGACAACTCGTCCTGTGACCTGGTATAGAATTTCCTATTTTCTCCATTTAAACCTTCGGGGTTGATCTTAGGGGCTTTCAAGTATTTCAAGGTCATGTGTCGGATAGTAGTTCTCATGAGTCTTAATTTGTCTAGAGACATTTTCGCTGGTTTTGTTGGGTATAAAACTTACATGCAAGTGCACGTGGTCGAACAAGTAGTAAAGTGGCTCAAGTAAGCCAAGTATCAATCCCACAGGGACTGGGATAAGGTAACAATTAATCAAGTGTTACTATATTTTCAGTTTAACAATGAAGACAACAGTGTAACCAAGAGTTTTATATTTTTGGATTCTAATTTTTATGCTAAGTCTAAAACAAGTATCTAATGTGAGTCTGAACTATGAATGTGAGCATACTGAGGTTTATTGAACATGTAAAGAAATTAATTATCGATATAATTTGGTTAACCTTTCCTCCGGTTGCCAGTCAAGAACTAATGCCAATGGATTAAAACTCTCGTATTTAACCCAACTTAAGAATCATGAACCGTCCACCTATATTTCTGTGATTAAACGAATATTCATTTTCTAGCCATACAAACCCGGTTCCTACATTGACTAATATGACTTTCAGGTATATTTCTGTCCTGAAGGTAAATCAATTCTCAATTTTCCCAAACTAAGAAAGGATCATATCCTATTAATTCACAACTTTCCAATTTCTTGCTCTCTCGAGTGAAACCGGACCTTTTTAGATATACATTAACGTAGGCCACACATTAATGCAGTAAGAACAAGAATCAATAGAACAACCATGGAAGAAAAGATGAAAAACCAAAGAATCAATAATCACATTTCATTACAAGTGTTCTTAACCTCAACAAGAAGAGGAATTAGCCACTCATTTGTGGATTAAACATCGTTAAATGAGTGTTAAACATACAAGCAATTGAATTCAAGGAGAAGGAAAGAGAGAAAAACCCTGATAATTTCGTCCCCTCAACTGCCTGTAACCCACGTTCTTGCTCCACCAAGTCAGAATATTGAAAAATGAACCTAAGTGTTCTATTTATACTAGTGGGAATTTTTCCCGGAATAAAAAACGTGTCACGGAGTGCATCGCGGAGCACTGCCTCCGTGACACGCCACCGACGCGGACTCTCACTGGAAGTTGGGGGTCCAGGTAATCAGGCTCAACGTGGCACGACGTGCAACGCGGAGCCAGGCCACCGTTCCACGGACCCAACATGAACCTTCACTGGAAATAGGCTGAAAATTCCCTACCAGGCAGAAGGCCTCCGCGATGGCAGTGTGACTCGGCTCCATCGCAGAGCCTCTTTATTTTGTGCCTTCCACTGCCTTGTCCTTTGCTCACATCCGAGTCCAACCCCGAACTCTTCCAACACGCATTTTAGCTTCCCAAAATTACATTTTACCTGCAAAACAATGCTAATCATGTTGGTTAGTATAAATTCACATTTTATTACCAATCACATGAGAATGTATAAACATTGATAGATAAACAAGGCTAACATGACACATTTGAGTATCACTTGGGCATATAAATTTGCCCAAGATCACTTACCCCACACTTAAAATCCTTGTTCGTCCTCGAACAACAATCTAACACCTCATGCAATTTACACCCAAACATCGCTACTTTGGTTCGACAATTTAGGTTACGGTCATACCGATTATTCGATACAGCAAATCATCAAGAAAACATGCATGGTCCTATCAATGCAATGACCTTCAATACATCAAGACCTCCTAGACTTAAGAATCGACTCTCGATATTGGCAAACTCATGAAAATCAGCTGATCAAGACATCCAACACGAAAATTAATCTTTCATCAAGCATGTTCCCTAACAACACAAGAGAATTTTCCCCTTTTTGATCATATGAACTCACAAAATTTCATGCAGGGGCATAAAAACACAATTTCGCTCTCTCTCCCAAAAGAATTCACATGCATCATGTCATAACCCATGAGCTTGCCTTTAGTGTATTACTCCACTAATATAAAGAAGTGTGATGTAGGATCATGTAGGTCTTTAACGGGTTGTAATGTAAGCTACGGAACTAGTAAATATTGGGCTAGCCAATAATAGCCAAAAGTATCCTTAAGCGCCTTTTCAATACATCCCATCAAACTCATGGGCATTGTTTCTTTCTTCATCCTCCCATTCTTGAAGTATTTCTTTAGTTTGGCCCATCTTATTAAGCACACTTGACACAACAACAAAGATTATTCATGCACCTTCATTATAGTTTATTTATAACAAGTGCACCTTCACCCTTTTCTTTTCTTCCATCACTCTGCTTTTCTTTTCTTTTCACCATTCTCACTCTTTGACACTTTGGGAAAATGATTTTCTCTTCTTAAGCGCTTAAGAGTTTTGGATCAAATTTGCGGCTAATGAAAAGAAGGGATTAAGCTCAGTTTACACTTTTTGACAAAAGAAAAAAATTAATAGGCTAAAGGCTCAACGGGCTGACTAGGGTACACAATCAAGGTGGGTACAATAATGAAAAATAGAAACTTTCGGTTAAAAACAAAGAAATGCCTACATCCTTTCCTACAATACACCTCCTTCATTTCATTTTGTACACACACCAGGCAAGTTCTAGACACTTCACAATAGCATGGAATAACAAAACCTCACGTCACACTTATTGCACATGCTCAATTCAAGATGTATTCACAGACTCTCCAATCAGCTAATTACAGGAATTCAAACATTAAGCCTCAATCACACTGAATCGACTCTATGGCCTAGGTATCTCAACATATTTACAAAGTTGCATGCTTTCATATGAATCACATTTGCATTTTAAATATCATGTACAACACGCAACCAGAATTCTGCAACCATAAAGTAACTACCAGTTTTGGGATGCAACCCACAAAAGAAAAACAACTGAAAAATAAATGTAAAAGAATCTACTCTTAACGACTACATTTCCCTTAAGACGGTCGTCATCCATCCATCATAGGGAACGGTCACTAACTAGGACTTTGGTTCAATGGGACCATTCTCGGTAAAAGAACTGAAAACAAACGCCGAGAAACCCAAGAATTGAAAAAAAAATTAAAAATATTGATCATTTCAATAAACAAAAATATGTACAAAATCAGATAGCAACATTTAGCAACACACAACAGTTTCACATATAATTACAATACAGAACAACAACTTAACAATCACAAATCACAGGGTCAGAAAATTTTGTTCACAGGCACAACAATAGATTAGGACATACATAACAACACAACCAGCACCTAACTACTCCCACCCCACACTTATCTCGAACACTGTCCCCAGTGTTCACAGAAATTAAAATAGCACAAAAAATTGGGTGGTGGAACTCCCTGATCAATCAAAATACTCCACTTCTTCATCAGGTGCTGCTGCTTCGTCTCCCATGCCTGAATCACCCCCATCATCATCATCGGACTCCACATCGGAATCCTCCCGACGTGTCTCCTCGTCTGGGGGGACATCATCATCCGTGGGCTCTATAAATGCTAGCCCCACTCGGCATAGAGCCCTGGCGTTTTCGCCAAAAGGGTAGTCTAGCTCGAGCTGCCATAGCTCCTCCTCTGTTGCCGGCCTCCCGCCTATCCTCAGCTGGAGCATCTGCATCCCATAAATGCGAGCCATATACTGATCATCACAAGCATGTCGCTCGCCTAGTGTAAGCACTGGCCCATGGGTGGTGTCGGGAGCCTTAGTTTTGGTGACATCTAAGGCCCGCCGCTCCATCTGTGGAATGTAGTCAAGGGCCTCTTCCTCAACATCTAGGCCCCTCAGGAATGTGGTGAGTAGTCCACCAAATCCGTATTTGTGCCCCTGATGCAACCGGGCTTTCTTCATGGCAGAGATAATCACTGCCCCCACGTTGATCTCCAGCCCTTTTATCAGGGCGTACACCAGGCATACACGATCCCGGGTTACATCCGTCATATGTACCACCGGGATTAGGCAGGAACAGACAATCTTAAGCCATATCCTGGCTTCCCTGTTCATCTGTGAATAGGGCAAAGTCTGATGGTAGCCCCTCTCCTTGTGTCTGCTCCATCTAGCTGTCGATCGGGTTCCACACAAAGTGCGTCTGATGTCCGCATATGGTGGAGTGATGTTCAGTTGTCGAAGCACGTGGGCGTCTGTGTCCCGCGCCCCTAGGATAGTATTGAGGTGGTGGGGCTCAAAGGTGACTATTTGCCTTCTGATTTTGATGGTGTGACTTCTGAGAGTCGGGTTTCAATTGGCATAGAATTCCCGAATCAAGTGCAAGTTGCATTCCTTGGGCTCTTCAAAGATGAAATTGAGCCCAGCTGCCTCGATCCTGTGGACAATCCTAGGGAACTCCTGTGCCAACGGTTCGCGACCTATGTGTTCCTCGGGGAAGTATTTTCTCTCCTTGTGCTTGGCATACCTCTTCTTCCCCTCTTCTGTCACCCACCTGGTTCCGTATTGGCGGCGTTGGTCGCGTGGAACCGCTGGTGCTGCTGGGACTGTTGTGCCCAATCTGGTTCTCTTTCTTCCGGCGCCAGATGTCGATGCGCCTTTCCCTTTTTCTTGCCTGCTTGCCATTTTTCCTGTCAACCCAAATAGACAAGATTAATGTTTAGCCAATGAGTATTAGCTTAGACTAAGGTCGGGTTAAGCTAGGCCACCCCACACTGAGTCCTTAGCTAAAATTACAGCATTACGGCAAGATCATACCTATTTACACAAACAAACAACCAAATATACAACCATGCTTAGTGCATTCGAAGAATTCGACGGTATGTATTCTATGTACTACTCAGACTTCGTACAACTAACCACACTCATTACCATCGATAACATTTTATCTTATCGCACTTAGTAAGGAGAAACAAAAAAACGAAAACAACAAGAATTTATCTACATGAACCTATACAACTCACCCAATTCTTGCAAATTTCAATATTCCCCTAACCCGAGAATCCGTCGGTCTTTTAGCTTAATAACAATTAGCACATCGACTCATCTCACTCAACATGTACAACCCAGCCTGAATTTCACGAGGTCACTACATTTTTCCACTTCAAATTCAAAAGCAAGCCCTAACTACAATTGTATCAAAAATTTGATTAAATTATGCCATTAATGAGTTCAAGCGATCACAATGATACTCCGAACATCCATCAACAACAATTCAATTGAATTTACGCTTAATTTCCACTTAGGGCAAGTTTAGCTCACATCACATGCTCAATATCGAAGAAAGTCGACAAGAAATGAGATGGAATTGAGGAATATACCTTAGATTTGAAGAATTGAAGAAAACTCAATGAAATCCTTGGCCTATTCCGTGTCACGTTGAAGGGCGAGGGTTTTAGGGAGTTTGGTCGCGGAGTGTGTGAGAAATAAGGAAAATTGAGGGGGATTCGGTGTTTAAAAGTGGAAAAATCGCGCGGGTCACCCGGTGACCCAGTGTGACCCGTCGCGATATACACAGCAACGTGTCACGGAGTGTATCGCGGAGCACTGCCTTCGTGACACGGAGCTATCACGAGGGTGTTCTGGAATTCTTTTAAAATTCCGGATTTATACCTCAACGTGTCACGGAGGGTAACATGGAGGCCCTCCTCCGTGACACGGAGCTATCACCCTAGCTCACTGTTTTGCCACTTTTTCTTGATTTTCATACCTCGAATTTTCCTTTGCGATTCCTTGTATATTATCCCTCCGTTCGACCTGAAATTCATTCTACTACAAGAAATTGGTTAGAATTATAGGTTTCACTCAAAATAAAAATAAATATAAAAACAAAAATAAAAACTAAAAATTTTGTTGTTAATCAAGAAAATAAAAGAAAATGAATAAAAATAAAAAAAAATCTATTCACAATTTACAAAGAAAAAATTCATGGGTTGGCACCCGTGCAGCGCCTGGTTTACCATCGCGGCTCGACGTCATTCAGCTCAGTTGTCCTCTAGGGTGATGGACGTTTTCTCTCGACCACCGTCCTCCCCCCAGTAGTGCTTACATCGTTCAGGTGGTTTTCCTAATAACTCTCGTGAATCCTTTATCCGTGCATTATCAACTAGATCAATCACATTGATCACCGAGAGTTCCTCGTACACAATCGGGAGCTTGGAGGCCTTGTACACATCGAACACTTCCACCATGTCGTGTGCTCGCATGCTTAGCTGCCCCGCAGCTACATCAATCTGCGCTTTCCCGGTCGCCAAGAAAGGACGTCCCAAAATAAAGGAGACTTCCGCGTCTGGTTCAAAATCCAGCACGACGAAATCTACCGGGAAGATCAAGGAGCCAACTTGCACCAGAACGTCCTCCAAAATGCCATCAGGCCTGGATAAGGACCGATCCTCCAGATGCAAGATCACTGTTGTGGGTCTAGGACTTCCTAGACCCATCTTTTTGAATACCGATGACGGCATCAAATTAATGCTTGCTCCCAAATCACATAATCCACGAGCTCGGATACTCTGCCCAATAGTAATCTGTAGAGTAAAGCTCCCAGGATCTTTGAGCTTTGTGGGCAGTCAGTTTTGTATCCGGAAAGTGCACTCCTCCGTAAGAGCCACCGTGGTATACTCAGTCAACCGACTTTTGTTTGCCACAATGTCCTTCATATACTTGGCATACTTCGGCACTCCCTGCAAAACGTCAACAAGAGGTAAGTTAATATGTACCTATTTCAGCACCTCCATGAATTTCTTGAAACACGCCTCCTCCTTGTGTTTCTTTAATCGTTGAGGGAACGGGGGTGGTGGTCTTTCTGATTCATCTTCCTTAGTCTTCCCCCTCTCATCACCTTGCTCTCTCTCGACTTCTGCTGCTCCCGATTGTTGAGGTGGTCATTCTGGTTCCACCTCTTTCAGCTACAAACCACTCCTTGTGGTCACCGCATTCACCTACTTGGGGTTGGGATCTGTGTCACTCGGAAGTCCTCCTTTAGGCCTGGTATTTTGGGCTCCAGCAAATTGCCAAATTGATATTCAAGTGCCTTGGTAGCTAACTGGTTGTTTTTCACCTCGGCTGCCAATTTCACATAGTCAGCCTGCAATTGAGCTTGGTTATCTATCATCATCTTGAACATCTCCTCAATGCTGGGTGATGGTGGTGGAGGAGGTGCATTGTTGTTTCTAAATTGTTCTTGATAATTCTACTGCCCTCCTTGGTTCCTTTGCACACCCTGACTCGAACTTTGCCCCTGATGATTGTTGCTACCCCAGGAGAAATTCGGGTGATTCCTCCAATTGGAATTGTAGCTATTGCCATACTGTTGGTGGTTGTTCCTTTGTATATTTCCCACAAAGTTCACCGAGTCCGTATTTGCTCCACAACACTCAGCTGAGTGCTCACTGCTCCCGCACACTTTACACCAAATCTGCTGCACTGCATTCACTGGGGCTTGAGGCTGGTTCATTGTCATGTTACTGAAGTGGGTGTTGAGTTGATTCTGTAAGGCAGCTATCTGTGCAGCAATAGCTGTAAAACCATCCACTTCTAGAACTCCTGTTGCTTTCCTTGTCCCTCCTCTTGATGAATCAGCATTCCACTCCGAATTGCCCTGCGAAATACGGTTCAACAAGGTATACAGCTCCTCATAAGTTTTCTCCAGCGCTTGTCCCTCAGCTGCTGAGTCTAGCAATATTTTTGTATGGGGTTCCAAACCCTCTATAAAAGTGTGCACCAGCACATCATTGGATTGATGATGATGAGGACAATCCCGCAACATGGACTTGAATCTCTCCCAAGCCTGATATAGATTCTCTCCCTCTCTCTGTTTGAAACTTAGAATTTGACTTCTAAGTCTTGCTGTTTTACCGGAGGGAAAAATTGTATCAAGAATTTCCTTGCAAGATCATCCCACGTAGAAATAGAATTAGGTGGCTCAGCTTTTAACCACCTCTTGGCTTCTCCCAATAGTGAAAATGGGAACAATGTAAGCCTGACATAATCTGATGACACTCCAGCGGGGATGTAAGTGTCACTTATCTCCAAAAAATTTTGGAGATGCTGCTGTGGATCTTCATGAGGGAGACCTGTAAGATGCCCGCTAGTGTGCAGCAATTGCACCATGTTTTGTTTAATCTCGAACCTCCCTCTTGGCTCAGGTTTGCGGATGCTAGATGTGACATTATTAGCATGTGGGATTGCCACCTCGCGAACCGGCCGGGCTGCTACTTCCTCGGGCACTAACATTGCCCGTACTACTGGTGGATTCTGTTGTTGCTCCATAAGTGTTTGTCTGAGTAACTGCAGCTTTCTTTCTAGAGCTTCTCTCTGCTGACGATGAAATAATCTTTCTGGCTCTAAATACGAGTCCACCAGATCCTTGTCTCTTGCCAGTGTTCAACAGAGATTAAATCTGCAAAATACAGGCTAAGACCAAGTTGTCAACACTAAGAAAATAAAAATATAGTAAATTAACACTAAAGAAAATTTCACCAATTGCCAGTCCCCGGCAACGGCGCCAAAAACTTGTTCGCTGGTTTTGTTGGGTATAAAACTTACACGCAAGTGCACGCGGTCGAACAAGTAGTAAAGTGGCTTAAGTAAGCGAAGTATCGATCCCACAGGGACTGGGATAAGGTAACAATTAATCAAGTGTTACTATATTTTCAGTTTAACAATGAAGACAACAGTGTAACCAAGAGTTTTATATTTTTGGATTCTAATTTTTATGCTAAGTCTAAAACAAGTATCTAATGTGAGTCTGAACTATGAATGTGAGCACACTGAGGTTAATTGAACATGTAAAGAAATTAATTATCGATATAATTTAGTTAACCTTTCCTCCGGTTGCTAGTCAAGAACTAATGCCAATGGATTAAAACTCTCGTATTTAACCCAGCTTAAGAATCATGAACCGTCCACCTACATTTCTGTGATTAAACGAAAATTCATGTTCTATCCATACAAACCCGGTTCCTAAATTGACTAATACGACTTTCAGGTATATTTCTATCCTGAAGGTAAATCAATTCTCAATTTTCCCAAACTAAGAAAGGATCATATCCTATTAATTCACAACTTTCCAATTTCTTGCTCTCTCGAGTGAAACCGGACTTTTTAGATATACATTAACGTAGGCCACACATTAATGCAGTAAGAACAAGAATCAATAGAACAACCATAGAAGAAAAGATGAAAAACCAAAGAATCAATAATCACATTTCATTACAAGTGTTCTTAACCTCAGCAAGAAGAGGAATTAGCCACTCATTTGTGGATTAAACATCGTTAAATGAGTGTTAAACATACAAGCAATTGAATTCAAGGAGAAGGAAAGAGAGAAAAACACTGATAATTTCGTCCCCTCAACTGCCTGTAACCCACGTTCTTGCTCCACCAAGTCAGAATATTGAAAAATGAACCTAAGTGTTCTATTTATACTAGTGGGAATTTTTCCCAGAATAACAAGCAACGTGTCACGGAGTGCATCGCGGAGCACTGCCTCCGTGAAACGCCACCGACGCGGACCCTCAGTGGAAGTTGGGGGTCCAGGTAATCAGGCTCAACGTGGCATGGCGTGCAACGCGGAGCCAGGCCACCGTGCCACGGACCCAACGCGAACCTTCACTGGAAATAGGCCTAAAATTCCCTATCCAGGCAGAAGGCCTCCGCGATGGCAGCGTGACACGGCTCCATCGCGGAGCCTCTTTATTTTGTGCCTTCCAATGCCTTGTCCTTTGCTCACATCCAAGTCCAACCCCGATCTCTTCCAACACGCATTTTAGCTTCCCAAAATTACATTTTACCTGCAAAACAATGCTAATCATGTTGGTTAGTATAAATTCACATTTTATTACCAATCACATGAGAATGTATAAGCATTGATAGATAAACAAGGCTAACATGACACATTTGAGTATCACTTGGGCATATAAATTTGCCCAAGATCAAGACATACGCAATGACCTTACCATGTTGCATCAACATATAACCAATACAAACCCTAGAGGCATCACAATACACAACGAAATCATTTGTGGCCTATGGTAGGGTTAATACTAGAGTCGAAGTTAGTCGTGTCTTGAACTCCTGAAAACTCCTCTCACAAGTGTTTGACCACTGAAATTTGACCTTCTTCTGAGTCAACTTACTCAACGGTGTTGCAATGGATGAAAATCCTTTAATGAATCTCCTGTAGTAGCTAGCTAAACACAAAAAGCTCCTAATATCTGGAATACTAACTGGTCTAGGAAAATTCTTCACCACTTCTATCTTTTGAAAGTTCACATGCACACCCTCTGTAGACACCACATGGCCTAAAAATGTTACAGTGTTCAGCCAAAACTTGCACTTGCTGAACTTAGCAAATAACTGGCGATCCTTGAGAGTCTGCAACACAATCCTCAAATGAGCAGCATGCTCCTCCTCACTCCGAGAGTATATAAGAATATCCTCTATGAATATAATCACAAACATATACAAATACTACTTGTACATTCGTTCATCAAATCCATAAAAGCCGCAAGAGCATTCTTTAGTCCAAAAGGCATAATTACAAACTCATAGTGACCATATCGAGTCTTAAAGGTTCTCTTAAGGATGTTACACTCTCTAACTCAGAGATGATGATAACTGAATCTGAGGTATATATTTGAGAAGCACATAGCACCCTAAAGCTGGTCAAACAAGTCTTCAATCCTGTGGAGGGGATGCTTATTCTTGATTGTCACCTTGTTCAAGTATCGATAAGCAATGCACATTCGAAGGGAACTACACTTCTTTCGAACAATGAGAATTGGGGCACCCCATGTGGATTTACTAGGCTTGATGAAACCCTCATCAAGGAGATATTTCATTTGTTCATTCAACTCCTTTAGTTCGGCTGGAGCCATTCTATAAGGGAGAAGGTTAATAACAAAGTCAATCTCTCTCTTGGAAGGGATCCCTAGTAGTCCGCTCGTCCTGACCATCCGTTTGCAAATGAATGTTGTACTAAACTTAACCTGAGTACCAAGTCCCTTCTGAAACGATCTCCAAAACTGTGAGGTAAACTGAGTACCTCTATCTAATATGATGGAAAAGGGTACTCCATGCAACCAAACTAACTCCCGAATGTACAATTTGGCATAATCCTCTAATGAATCTATAGTTTTGACCGATAGAAAATGAGTTGCTTTAGTCAACCTATCCACAATCACCCATATGGAGTTACACTGTAGAAGAGTGTGAGGAAATCCTGTAATGAAATCCATATTGATTTCCTCCCACTTCCAAGTAGGGATACTATTGTCTTGAAGCACAACTCCAGGTCTTTGATGCTCAACTTTCACTTGTTGACAATTCGAACACTTTTCCACAAACTCTGCTATGTGCTTCTTCATTCCATTCCACCAATAGACTTCCGTTAGGTTACGGTACATCTTGGTGGCACATGAATTAACGGAATATCTGGAACCATGGGCCTCATGCAACATCTTCTCCCTCAAGTCATCAGCACCCGGTACAGACATACGACCCTGATATCGTAGCACACCATCTCCCCCTTGGGAGAAGACCTCCACTTTCTAATTCTAAATGGCTTCCTTAAACTTTACCAAAATAGGATACTCATCTTGTCTAGCTTTGACCTCGGTCACCAAAGAAGATTCTGATCCATTCTGGACAATGACACCTCCATTCCTCGAGTCAACAAGACAGACTCCCAGACGTGCAAGCCGATGTGCATCTTTCACTAACTCTTTCCTCTCCTCGTCTACATGGGTCGCACTCTAGATAGAAAGTCTTCTAAGAGCGTCTGCCACTACATTGGACTTTCCCGGATGACAAAGGACATTCATATCATAATCCTTCAAAAGCTCCAACTACCTCCTCTGACATAGATTCAGATCCTTATGGGTAAACACATATTGTAGGCTTTTGTGGTCCGTAAACAAATCTACATGGACTCCGCACAGATAGTGTCGCCAAATCTTCAAAGCAAATACTACCGCCGCCAACTAGAGGTTGTGACTTGGATAGTTCTTTTCATGGACTTTCAACTGCCTAGAAGCGTCGGCTCTAACCTTACCATGCTGCATTAGTACACAACCAAGGCCGATTCTTGAAGCGTCAAAATATACCATAAATCCATCGATACCCTCAAGTAGGATCAACACTGGTGTTGAGCTGAGTCAAGTCTTCAACTCTTTGAAGATCTTCTCACAAGCTTCTGACCATTGAAACTTCACTTTCTTCTGGGTCAATTTAGTCAATGGTGCTACAATAGATGGAAAACCCTCAATAAACCTCCAATAGTAACTAGCTAAACCCAAGAAACTCCTGATATCCGAAGGACTAATAGGTCTTGTCCAATTCTTTACCGCTTCTATCTTTGAGAGTCCACCTGTACACCCTCACTTGACACTATATGACCCTAAAATGCCACTGAGTCAAGCCAAAACTCGCACTTGCTGAACTTAGCATACAACTGGCAATCCTTCAAGGTCTGTAGCACCACCCTCAAATGCACGACATGCTCCTCCACGCTCTGAGAGTATATGAAAATATCATCTATGAACACAATCACGAACAGGTCTAGATATGGCTTGAACACCCTGTTCATCAGATCCATAAAGGCTGCAGGAGCATTCATTAGTCCAAAAGACATAACTAAAAACTCATAGAGACCATACCGAGTCCTGAAGGCTGTTTTCGAAATGTAACTCTCCCGAACCCTGAGTTGATGGTCTCCAGATCTGAGGTCTATCTTTGAAAAACACTAAACACCCTGAAGCTTCTCAAACAAATCATCAATCCTATGAAGGGATACCTGTTCTTAATGGTAACCTTGTTCAATTGCCGATAGTCAATGCACACCGAAGGAAACCATCCTTCTTGCGGACAAAGAGAACTAGTGCACCCCACAGGGATTTGCTAGGTTTGATGAAACCCTTATATAAGAGATCCTTCAACTCCTTAAACTCGGCTGGGGCCATTCTGTAAGAAGGAATAGATATAACCTACATAACAAGAAGAAGGTCAATACCAAAATCGATCTCCCCTTTGGGAGGAATTTCCGGTAAATCATCTGGAAACACTTCTAGATATTCGCACACTACAGGAACTGACTAGATAGTCGGGCTTTCAAATGTAGCATCCTTAACCCTAACTAGATGGTACACAGAACCCTTAGAAATCATCTTTCTGGCCTAAATGTAGGAAATGAAATGACCTATAGGCACAAGAACTACTCTTCCACTCTAAGACTGGCTCACTCTGGAATCGAAACTCTACCGCACGGGTTCTACAATTTACTAAGGCATAACATGCATGTAGTCAATCTATGTCAAAGAAATCAACAAAATCTCTCATGGCTAGCTCTACTAAATCTGCTGAGGTGACTTTCTGAAGGAATGTGGCAGGGCAATTTCTATATACCCATCGAGCTATAACTGAACCACCAACTAGAGTGGAGACTGAGAAGGGTTCTGATAGCATTTCAGGACTGGCTCTGAAACTACTAGTAACATAGGGTGTCACAAAAGATAAAGTAGCCACTAGATCTAACAATGCATATACATCAAGGTGGAATAATCGTAACATACCAGTGACTACATCTTGAGAGACCTCCTACTCCTGACGAGATCCGAGGGCATAGAACTTGTTCTGACGCTGTCCACCACCCGCACTAGTGGATGCACCCTGCTAAGCTATGCGTGCTGTTGGGGCTGTTGAACTAGCGGCTGGGCCTCGACCCCTATCATGGCCTTGTATGGCTTCTGGGCAATCTCTGAGCAAATGTTTGGGCTTTCCACACCTGAAACTAGCACCTGATCCGGCTAAACACTGACCGGTGTGTCTCCGGCCACACCTGCTACACTCTAGGATGCTGGACTCTATGGGTTTTCTCCCTTGACCTCGAGAGCCTGATGCTCATCCCCTTAGGCCACGACTTGGCACACTCATAGCTGACAGCACTGGGGCTGATGATCTCTAGTGGGACTACTGATGGTGCAACCACAAAATCCCTGCTAGGAGAATCCGAAGCTATTAGTCCTAGCCCTCTTGGCCTCTCTCTCCCGCTCACTCACCTGTACCACCTCTATCTGCTGGATGTACTGAACTGACTGGGGAAAGTCAATGTCTTGATGAAGCATCGCGGTCCGGCAATCATTGACTAAATAATCTATTATCTCATGCACAAATCGACTCACTCGAGCTCTATAATCTGTAACCATCTCAGGTGCATACTTGGACAAGTGAGTGAACTCTAAAGCATACTCCTGGACTATCATCTTGCCCTACATCAGGTTCAAAAACTCAGCTGCTTTAATCTCCCTCATCTCTCGAGGGAAGAATCGATCTAGAAATGCCGTATGGAACTCATCTCAACCGATAGAGCCTACTCCAACTGCCCTTCTCTCCTTCCATTTCTTTAATAAGTGTGCGCAATCCCTTTCAACTGATACAAGGCTAAATCTGCGCACTCCTCCTCGGTCACCCCCATGATCTGGGTGACGTTCAGAACTTCATCAATAAACTCATGTGGATCCTCATCCACCTTTGATTCGAGAAACTCCGAAGGGTTCATCCTCAGAAAATCTTTAACTCTCGCCGCTGCCATATTCCCGTTCTGAGGGACATTCTCTACCTCCTGTTGGTTAACCTGGGGGTTCAAAGTGTAAGCTAGCATCTGTATGGATTCCTTGAACTCTGCGTAGGCAACCTGCTCGGATACATGATCCTTAGGGGCTAGTGAGGCCTGTTGGTGCCCATCCCCATTGCCATTCTCGTGGTCATTTTTGTTTCCATTTCTTCTTCCGTTAACTCCGTGAGGAGACATGATTCTGCAAACGAATATAGCACGAGTTAGAAGGATAGAGAGGCATTTCATCACACGACGTAGATCATGAAAGAAGGGAACATTTTCTAAAAATTTCATAGCCTCTTCGTCATAAGTGTGGCGCGCTTCACACCCATGAAAAAGACTCTACTTAATGAGGCTTTCATAAACCCTAGGACACTTCAAAACCTAATGCTCCGAAACCAACTTTGTCATGACCCGAACAAAGGCCCGAATCGAGACACAGGACAAGGAATCCGGAGAGGCTCCAAGTCGACTCATGGCATGAACATGACATCTAAATCTCAACATAGATAAAAGAGGAAATCTAACATATGTAGCATAGCTGAAATCTGAAAATATGATAACATTGAATATCTAAGTACATACACAAGGCTGAAGACGAATACATAATATGTCTAATAAGCCTATATTACTGATGAGTTGATGGGACAAGACCCAAACTAACTCACTAATGTCTTAAACTGAAAGTACCGAAATATAACTAAAAAGAAGGACCCTCGAAAGAGGAGGACTCACCAACTCTGGTTGGAAAGTGCTAACACTAAGGATCTGGCTAATGGTGAGACTGAGCCTGAATATCTGAGCTTGTATCATGAAATGACACAGCATAGAGTATGTGGTCAGTACGTGGAATACCAAGCATGCAAGGTAAGTAAAACCACTAACTAAAATTAGAGATCATGCATATCATAAACACTTCATCATAAGAGTCTAAGAGTATAGCTTGCATGCTATTATCTGAAGACATGACTTACACATAATTGAATATCATAACAGAATCAAATGACCAAAAGTTGACAACTGATAATCATAGTAAAACTGAACATTGGGTCAAACCTGGTAA
This sequence comes from Datura wrightii, assembly GCA_035772735.1. Lineage (NCBI taxonomy): Eukaryota > Viridiplantae > Streptophyta > Magnoliopsida > Solanales > Solanaceae > Datura > Datura wrightii. The sequence continues at coordinate 12,928,753 of JASDFA010000003.1, forward strand.
AAACATAATATCATGACTAATGAACATGCATAACTAAAATAATGAGGAACAACGGAAGACTCGTCATATAAACGAAATTACCATGATAGATCTTACGTGGTCCCGACTATTACACTCAAGTGGGCAGAGCCATCCAAAGCCTTGCTAGGGATAAGGGCACTACCATGATGTCAATATCAAGCAGAAGACCAATTTAGGGAAGGGGAAGCTCACAAGGAAGATCCCAAATAATCTGAACATACCTACATTGGCACGTAATTCTGAGGCAGAGGGTTGACTGATTCTTAGCCTACTCGGTGCAAGACACTACTCTCAAAAACATGCCTATGCTCTTCATCATTCTTCAATGAAGCTGAACCATCTTCTAGTGACGAAGATGAATCATAACATACATACATACATAATCTGAAATCATAACATGAGGAGACTTGGGCTGAAATCATACCACAAGCTGAAAATAGTGGGAGTCTAGACTCCAAAATCCATGTGGTAAACTAATAACATGAAATTTAGATAAATTATGATACATACTTGATCATATGGGCTTTCCCAATACTTAAACATGCTTGACATAGACTTAATCATTCGAAAATATGAAGATGGACATGGGTAATTCGAAATCATAACTTTCATCATATACATCTCATCATGCTTGAATACGTATATCATAATCTCAACTTTTCATGAACATCCATGGGTGGGCATCAAAATTTGTAAAACTTGAAAACATAATTTTTTAATTGAAAACATTGTAAAATATGCCCATGAGTCATAATTAAATATTACAAACATGTATAGATCACACCCATGATTGCTACTTAGAGAACTCATATGTTGGGTTAAAACCCCATAGATTCATCAACTAGAATTTCATGAAATTGAAGAGGGATTGGGCATGAGTGAGAATGAATACACCCATTCATAACCCTACATACCTGGGAGAATCTGATTTCATAACCCAATTGAGAGCCCAAAGTAAATTAGTTAAGAACTTGATGAATCTAAGCTTGATAAACCTTAAGAGCTTGTAGACTTGCATGCGTGGAGGGGAATAGGCTTAGAATGAACTAAACCCTCTTAAAACACAATTATCTGAGCTTAAAACGACGTAGTTTAGGCCTTAAGGATTTAGGAATTATGGAAAACTCTTAATAAATTCGCAGGGAAATATGCACCGCCAGTCCAAACGAGGGACTGGACGATACGTGGCCTTTTTGTCAATACCATAACTAGTATTCCTCCACTCTACTTGTCACCACGAGGGACACAATGACTCATGTTGTACCCTACAACTCGTGGTGACAAATCATTAGGAGCACTACCAAAAACCTTCAACCTTCAAGCCAACCGCTGACCACGAGTGACTTAACGACTCGTGGTCCTGACCATGTATCATGGTCTTTCCCGTGGTCAACCCCTTGACCAAAAAATCCTACCAAGTCCACCCTCCTTCCCACGAATCACTTAACAACTTGTGGTGCACCACACGGTTTACTAGACAATTCGTTCTGTGACCTGGTGCAGAAAATCCTATTTTCTCCGTTTCAACCCCCGGGTCTAATCTTAGGGCTTTCGGGGTATTATAGTCTACCCCGGAAGAGCCCTTTCATCTATAAAAAGTGTAACATTATACTCGTGACATGAAACACTTGCATTCCCTACTGTGGCTAGTAGGCGAATGGCTCCTGCAACTTCAAGCATAATCAGGTTATCCTCTTCATGCTCCATATTACCTTCAACCGAACTATCCCCTACTTGTGAATGTTGTATCATATGAATTCACCCTAATAACCAATAGCAAGATCGATATCAACAACTATAATGCAAGACTAACTCAAATTAACAAACAATACAAGGATATCAAGCTCTAGTCCCTGGCAATGGCGCCATTTTTGATAACGTCCAAACTACACTCCTCTTAACGAGAAAGCGTACATGGTCGTTACTCAAAACAAATATTCCCGACAGATGTCAGGGTTAAATCCCACAGAGACTAGTGAATGATTTGTGCATGTGTTGTTTTAGAAAATATGAATTAACTCTCATCAATCAAGAGAAATAAAATAGTAAATTTTTAAGGGGGAAATGAAGTTAACAATATTGTGGATTCTAAACCAGCTGGCCAATATAGCAAAATAACCAAAATTGGTAGACAATAATGAGTGAAGACTAGAGGTGTGGTGTAGATGGGGTGCTAATCAAATAAGGATATGCGAGCTCATCAAATCATTGCGAGTACATACAAATAACTTTGGACAAGATGGCGCCCTATGTTTTTCAACCTCATGTATGCCTTTTTCTCGAGTCCTTTCGAACCTCAAGACACAATTCAATTATCCCAATAGAGTTTGGGTTAGTAGCTGAGTTATCTCTAGTAATCTACCACTAATTAGGATTAAGAATACGGGTTTTGGCTATTTTTAGCCCAACTCCACACAATCACATCCATTCCTATAATCAAATTCTCTCCCAATACTTGAATTCTTCTCTTTCAAGCTGAAATCAAATAAGAAAATTAGACCCACATTTGCAACTATGGATCATCAATTATATATTGGAGAGAACTCAATAGATTTACACTCATTAAGCAATATTGAGATGAATCTAGCAATACCCAATCTAATTAAGCATCCATCATCACACACCTCTAGTTGATGATTTAGCTACTCATGATTAAGAAACTAAAAATTATATTGGTTAATAAAATCAATGATTTCATTACTAAGAGAAAGAAAAATCACACTCAAAATATGTCTACAATAATGGTTATACCTTGCTAAGGAAGAAGATGAAAATAAGAAAAGTAATATTCAACAATATCCTCCAATGGGATTCTTCTCTCTTCAAAGCAAAAGGAATGTTCAAAAAGATAAAAAACATGCATAGAGTACTTACTTCTAGACTATATACTAAAATAGGGAATCCAATCTTCTCCCTTGTTAGTGCTGGACGTAATTGCCCTTGTTCGAGTGCTTGTTCACTTGTGGTGGAAACCGGTGGTTCATCGGTTGCATTCAGTGAACCGCCGCTAATTTTCTTTTACACTTTCAGTGATGCTCCAGGACCATTCGGCGACACCTTCAGTGGTTTGCTATCTTCCATCCGCCATCCGCTGATTACTTTACCCCTCAATCCAGCAAGATCCCACACTTGTTGGAAATTTAACTGGTGAATCGCCGGTTGATATCCGCGACAGCTGGTTCCATTTTCTCCTCAAATGAGTAGTTATTTGTTTTTGACAAGCGTTTCGTCGGTGTCCTCCGGTGGAGCGCCGATTTTTACCTGATTTCTTCCTTTTTACTCCACTTCTTGCTCTTTCTCTTCAACTCAGATACCTACACATAAAAAGGCACAAAGAGCATAACATTCATCTAAATGAATTGAAAATTAAGCTAAAGCTCATGATTAAGAGCCTAATGAGTTGGTAAATTACCAACTCATAAGTAAAAAGTTGTCCAATCACCTAAGGAATCGTAGGTGACTCATTAAGTGGAGGTGTCAAGTTAACATAAAAAATTAGAATTTCCTCCAGTGGAAACAAGCAGAAACAATGGCCCATTGTGCCCACCAACGAGTCATCATTTCATACATTCTAAGAATTCTAGAGAATGAAAATTTTGAAACCCAGGACCAACGACTTGTCCTAACGAGTCATGGTCACCACCAACAACTCGTTGTGTGACCCATTGAGTCGTTACATGCAGTTTTAAAAACTTTTCTCCAGGGACATTTTCGTAACTTTTTGCAATTTTAGTTCCTAAACTACATCAATTTGGGAATAATTTCAAAAGGTTTTAGAGGGGTAAACAGTTCTTCTCCCTCATTTGCCACTTATATTATCATATTAATGCTTGTAAACTGTAGAGTTCCTCTCTCAAGAAAGAGCTAGGGCTTCCAAATTCTCCTCAGAATTTTTGAGCTTCTTCTTAGAGATTTCTTCTCCAGGTATGTGGCATTTTAGCAAGGGTATATTCCTTTCACCGTTGTGCCCAAATATTTTTATAATCTTTCATCAATTCATGCCTATAGAAATCATGAGTTAGGGTTCCAGACAAATCCTTATTTGTCTTGTATTTTATTAGTTCTCCCAGATCCCCTGATTAAAACTATGTGAAATTCCTAATTTGACTTAATTTTTACATATACATTTCTATCCCTAATGTTAGCGTGATGCTAGGTTGAATACTGTATGAATTTTAGTATGAAAGTTTCAAGTTAAAATTTGTATTTTCAAATTACAGGTACACTTATTATTCTTCAGAAATGTCAGCTATTCAGTTTGGCCCTTTTATCAGTCAATATTTAAATTCAGTATCCCCAGTTATCAGGTCCCTTAGGCTCCCAGGACACTTTCAGATAAGTTGTTTTTGTCATAGTCTTAGGACATCAGTCTTGAGCTAATCAAGTCCAGTTAGATACAATAAGAATTCCAGTAGAGAGTAATGCTCAGCACCTAGCAGGCCGGGATTCAGCGCACTAGGTTCCCAGAACTACATGCCACCATAGGTTTTTAGGCTGAATAGACCCCAGACAGTGATCACACAACTCAGCCTCTATACCCTGGCAAGATACAGTAGGTTCTTTTTGATGGGGTGTATATAACGAACTCCACATTTGGCTCACGTGGTTATATGTCGGTTAGAGTCTCTTCCAAAGTACAGTCAGTCTTAGATCATAGGATATGATTACAACCCTTATATTAGTTTTACCAATTTTCAATACTCTCAAATTTCAGTTTATCTGCAGCATGTACAATTTCAGTCACAGTCATTTTATATTTTTCAGTATGCTTATTTAACATATTCTTTTAGTATAATTATATTCTAAAATTTCATGACCTCGCATACACAGTACATTCAAAGTACTGACGCATGCTTTTCATGACGTATTATTTCATGATATAGGCTCAAGCTCTCAGGCTCAGTAGCGGGGTTAGCTTCTCTTTTAGTCTTATTACAGCAGAGTTCCTTTGGTGAGTCCTCGTCTTCCGAGGGTCAGAGTTTTCATCTTCAGCACTTGTTATTTTAAGTTTTAGCTCCAAACATTAGAGTTAGCTAGGGGTCTATCCCACCAACTCATCTTTTCTTTTAGAAGGCTTTCAGACAGTATATGTTAGTTTTAGTTTGAGTCTCGGTGTTTGAGAAAATATTAGTAATTGATCAGATACTCTTTAATTATTCAGTAGTTGGTTATTGTTTTAATCAGCTTTCGCTTAATAGTCTTTTTCAGTAGTTCAGTTATTATAGAATTGTGCTATACCATGGGTTTGCTTGGTGTTACTTGTGATCCTAAGTACTGTGAACCGTACAGGGTGCATACTCGGGTCGTGATATTTTTCTTATGTTGTTTTATGTCTTTCAGTTTCAGACTTAGCAAGTTAGTTGGGTGTTGCCCCATCAGCTCATCGTATGATCAGAGGTTTTTTAGACAGTTATGTATTAGATGATTCAGTTTGTTGTCTACGCTTATTTTTATGAATGTAGTCTTCCACTCATGTTATATTTATGATTTCTTACCACTTAGTTATGCTCATGAATATGCTATGTATGTGCTATAGTTTTCTTGGAGCCATTCATGTTCCAGGTTCCATATCGTGGTCTGGGGTCCGTGCTCGGGCTGTTAAAGACTTTAACATACATTGCATATCTTTGACATTACTTTCCAGCTCCATATTCAGTTTGTAATTCTAATATTCCTACATCAAGATACAAGTAATTTGGTGAGCATGTGTGAATTTAAAGCAACAACAGTTCATCAAAATTCATAAACTGAACTTCAAAAAATTAATTTGAGTAAATCTATAAGTTATCGAACTGTTAATTTAGCTTACAATGTGGCTCTTCGAGGCCACTTTCCAGCGCCACAAGTCATTAATGATTCCGACATTCCTACATCAAGATACAAGTCATCACGAGTATGTGTAAAGGAAAAGTTTGAGGACTAGGAGAATAAACCTTAAGTTATCCAATATTGTAGGGAAGAAAGTTCCTGAAGCTAATAAAATATCAATGTCATCTGAGATCATGAGACAACTGCATCCAAGAAGAGCAATCAAAACAGATTTATCACATAACAAAGTGTAGGACACAGAGACTAGCACTATACCAGAGGAACGAAACTAAGAGAGATAAAACATAACGAAACGAAGAAAGAAAGAAAGAAAGAAAGAAATCAAAGTATCTCAAAGCAAAAACGTTTATGTACCGAATGCTATTGGTGAGAGGAAAATAAAGGCTACATGAAAGGACAATCCAATTGAGCTGTTGCAATGTAAAACCCTTTGGATAGTCCCTCATTTTTATGAGCATTGTCCAAAAAGGAATTTTTATTTTAGTGGGAGAACTATTTAGAGTTCCTTAAAAAATAGATTTCTTTTTGTGAGAATTCAAATTACAATAAGATAGATGTTTTAATAGAACAAGGCTGAGAAAAGAAAATAAATGGTCGATATCGAAGTTCCAAGCATGTACGTTGCAGGATTTGATGGGGCATCATCCTAATTTGAATTTGTCAAGGCAATTTTAATAAAAACAGGCACATACATGGTCGGGTTAAGAAAAGAAGTTTTTGACTTATTATTAACATATTATTAATATATGTCAAGTAAAATTCTCAAATGCAACCCAAGTTAAATATAGACGCAGTCCAAAGAAGTTGAATTTGGCTACTACCAGTTAACAAGCCTTAAATTGAAGACATTTATTTTGTCTTTTCTTTAAAAAAGGGTTCTAACTGCGCTTGAAAAAAATGGAGATTATTCTTACTGGTACTTCAAGACTCATCTCTATAGTTGATCAATTTTACAACTCGATGAAATTTGAAGTAAGGGTCATTTGTAAATACATAATGTCACGGCCCAAATGGCAGGTGGTGCGGGCACCTATAATGGCTCTACTCTATAGAGAACCCTTGTGAAATAATACAATTAATACCCAAAAAGTTCTCGCAAATTTTCATAATCAATGATAATTCAAAATAAAATAAAAGATTCCCCAAACATGACTCTCCAAAGATCTAGTATAGATAGGTACAAGAGCTCTAATTGAATACTTGAGAAAACAAGAAGATCCAGCTTCGTCTGAGAAGGAGAACACGAAAGCTAGTGCTGAGTATTCCACGTCAATCAAGAAACTTTAAACCTGCCACAACCTATACCAAAAATGTGTAGCAAGATAGTATCAGTACACCACACATATCGGCAAGCATCATCGGCTGATTAAGGTTTGTTAACATAATAGCATAATAATCAGCATACAGTCAATTTTATTAAATTCAATAATTATTCCACTTATACAACCACTCATTAATTTCGATAGCTACATTCTCTTTTCCTTAGGTCTCATCATGTTTTGTGAAATTACCCGACAATTCATGCCACCATCTTATTACTAATTTGTCTCCTTGCCATTCCTCTGCAGTTCTTACTCAAACTACCACAGCGGTTCTGCTACCGTGATTAAGTACCCACGGCAGCGCTATTTCGATAAGTCAGTAGCCAATTTTCCTAGCCCAGTTCTGTTCTATTCCGACATACAATTTTATAACACATCTACAACTTTTACCACTTTCCTATGGTTGACTAAGTCCGTCCATTATCATTTATTAACCTACTTAATTGTGCACAGGATTTTCCGACTCTTCTTAGTGAGATACATACGATAAATAAATGTACTCGCTATCCCCGATAACTCACTATCTTTGTTTAAACCCGTCATACCATCTTCTGTAACCCATCAACTATTTAAAACAACATTCAATTCACAGAACTAGATTAACTAATTCAAGAACACACAAGAAGTCATCAACACCTGCCAAGGGAGTCAATTTTCCTAGTATTAAAGTACATGCACATACCTATCTTATTATTATGAAAATGCTACAAGATATCATTCCTGGACCGCATAGACATATAAGGTATTCCAAACATGTACCTCACCTCAAACCCGAATCATGTCGGTATTTCTGTGTCACACTTGTATACCTGTACCTTTCTTTCTCTACAGCCATATGTATATCAAACCATACCTGCATAATCTTTGTGTTATACCTCGGAAGCCCAAAGATAATTTTGGGAGTTGAAATGGAGAAAAAGACTTAAAACTAGCATCAAGACACAGGACAGGTCGTGAGGTGACCTGTGGGAGTAGCCCATGAGTTGTGATGTGACTCGTGGTGAGGCTAAGGAGATGAGTTTGAAATTTGGGAATTTGACTCCCCACGGACATGACCACAAATCGTGATCAGGCCCCATGACTCGTTAGGTCAGTCATGGGAAGTCATAAGTAGGAAGTAGAAGAAAGGAGGCAGTGTACCTAACGAAAGGACCCCACAAGTTGTGGTCAGTCACCACAATTCGTGGGATGAGTCATGGCTAGTAGGGTAAATTTTAATTAAGATTAAGGCAGTGCAGGTGACAAGTGGTGACCATGACTCGTGGTCACTAGTAAGGAATCATGAAGTCCCTCGTGATGAGCCTAGGTGATTTCTTAAATAGTGTACTTGACGGACGACGCCACGAGTCATGGCCTGAGGTGATGAGTCATCATATCCCTTGTGGGGATTGATTGGAAGTTATTTTCTGCGAATTTAGTAAGGGATTTTCTGTAATTCCTATATCCTAAAGCCTAAACTACATCGTTTTAAGTTACGAATGATAGATTTTAAGAGGGTTAAGTTCATTTTAGGCCATTCTCATTCATGCATGCAAAGATAGAAAGTTAGAGGGGGTGATCAAGCTTGTTCTTCTTCAAATTCTCTTAAATTCCTCTTGGGCAATCAAAGAAGTGTAAGAATCAGCTATAATTTGGTATGTAGGATAATGAGAGGTGAATCCTTTCACACTCATGCCCAATCCCTCACTAAATCGTGAAGTTCCTATGTCAAATATATGGGGTTTTAACCCAATGCATGAAATTCCTAATTCTCTACATGGGTATGATTTAAATATGTTTCTACTATTGAATTATGATTCATGGGCAAATTTATTATTTTTTTCAACTAAAATCATGTTTCAAGTTTTATAAATCAAAATGAAAAATTATGGAAAGTTTATGAAAGATGAGATTTATGATGAATGTCTGATTATGATGAGATATTATGATGGAAAACATGTTTTCAAGCTACCCATGTTTACTATCATGATTTCAATGTGAATTGAGTATTCTCAAGAATTTTAAAGTATTGGGAAATGCCCACATGTTCAAGTATGACTTATGATTTCCCTGAATTAAGCTTACCGCATGGTTTTAGAGCGAAGACTCCCCTTTATTTTTTAGCTTGCGGTATGGTTTGAGTTAAAGCTTCTCATATGCATGATTTTATATTTGAGATGTATTTTATTATTAAGCTTCATCAATAGAGCATGTTGAGCTTCGTTGAAAAATGATGGAGAGCATACGCATGTTTTTGGGAGTACTATCTAGCACCGAGTAGGCTAAGGGTCGATCACCCTATGCCTCAGAACTACGCACCAACATAGGTTTATACTTACATATATATTACTTTGGGATCTCCCTTGTGAGCTATCCCTACTCCGATTAGGCGCCGGGCTTAATATCGATATTGTGGTATCGTCCTTAGCCTTGGCAAGGCTTTGGACGGCTTACCGACTTGAGCGTAATAGTTGGGACCATGTAAGCTCTATCGTGGTATGTCGATTAAAAGACAAATCTCCCATTGTTCCTCATGATTTTAATTATGCATGTTATCTTTCATGTTATATAAATCTATGTATGTTCTAAAGCAGGTTTAACTCAATGTTCAGCTTTACTTATGACTATTAGATTTCAGCTTTGAGTCAATCAATTCAGTCATGATGTTATGTTATGTTATGTTGAGATCATGATTTCAGAAAGGATGCATGCAAGCCCTACTCTCAGATTCTTATTGTTTATGTTTTACATTATGCATGTTCTTAAATGATTTTACTTCTTTAAGAAGTTTTACTTACCTTACATACTTGGTACATTCCACGTACTGACCGCATATTCTATGTTGTATCATTTCATGATACAGGACCCGACACTCAGACCCAGCCCCGTTCTTAACCAGCCTTTAGAGTTAACAACTTATTCTTGTTAGTGAGTCCTCATCTCCTAAGGGCCAGGCTTATTCAAATTCCTCTATGTGTTTTCATTTTTTTCTTTATCGAGTTAGTTGGAGTCTTGTCCCATCAACTCATCATGTTTAAAGGCTTTTCAGATAAAAGGATGTATTGAGCTTCAAATTATGTATTTTAATGTTATGTTTATTTTAGACTTCTGCTAAGATTATCATGTTGATTCTTCAGTCTTATAGGTTGAGTTAGATGTATGTTCATGCCATGGGTTGACATGGAATCTCTCCGGGCTCCTTGTCTCGTGTTGCCATTGGGGCCTCCATTCGGGTCGTGACACTCTGTTTCATAATCATATCATCGGTAATATGTTGGGCACATGCCTCCATCACATCACTGTACACACATGCCAGAGGATCTTATACTTACCCTTCTAGTCATGACCTGCAGGGGACTCTAGAAATCCATGTACTGTACACCCAGCCGTATGAAACCTTCATCATACCTATCTATGTACTCAACTTGTACACCGAGCCACATGGTCTTTTAGCCATACCTGTCTGTGTACTCGCTTATACCACTTTCCCGTATGCTCACCTCAGGAACGAGTCGCTCGTGTATCCTATCATCATTTCGAATCTGGTGGTATTAACCTGTTCATCTAAGTTCTTTACCTTTGGCCGTAGGCCTCACATTCCCAATCATATCAATGATTTTCCTTCCGTACTATCAATTATCTTAGTGACACATTTGTTTGATACCAACTCGCCGTTCAATCTCGGGGCGCATATCATAGCACAACAATTAATAAATCATATACGACAAGAGTTACATATTCATATCAACAAGTACAATAACATGCATGGTTCAAAAACCCAGTCTCGTATTCGAAACAGTAAAGATAACAGTTATATCAGCACATTACAAGAAATTACGTCTTGGCCTGCTCACTGGTTTGGGATCCGCTACAGCGGCATCACTGCCATTACAGCGGTCTCGCTGCAGCGGTACTACTGGTTGTACTATGACTAGTCTTCATCCCAACGTCTGCTATGTTTTGTTTCTACCCCATCTCGGGTCTCATTCTCTATCATACCCACCAGAATGAAAGCAACATCATATAATGCTTATTTCAATAATTGCTCGTTAAGGTGCAACCGTTAACATGAACGCATTCGTCAGTCCAAACAATACATTACCAACCACAATACATTCAAGTCATTACGTAGAGTATAACTACCCTAGTTCACGGCTTCCACCCACATTCTGTCATAGTCAGAATCTATCACCCATTAGGTTGTTTGAATCTTCTAAACATGATGTATGAGATTAATCATCCGAGATTTTAATTCAGGAAGGGTGATCCCATAATTTATACATAGGAAAGTATTTTAATGACAACATCCAAAAGTTAGTCTACTTACCGTTGATTTGGTTTAATATATACCCTTAAACATAGACCAATTATTATTTGTCATCTCTACCCTGGGGGTCTTTTAATTATGGGGATATCACTACCTATTTCTAATCCATTCATCCTTAGAATCTCACTGATCTCGATTAACAAATAACAATGTATTTAAATTAAGACCCTACTTATCGAAATCATATCAACCATATGCACGTATAACTTTGATCTATACAATTGAGGAGTCTTGAATCCAAAATATATATCTATCATTTGATCTTGTTAGCCTTGGCTTAGTCGTAAAACACACTTGTCTTGTGAGGGCTTGGCCAAATCTCAAAGTCGTGCATACTTGAAATATATTACATTGGTCAAAATCACAGATTCATACATGGGTAATTTGTAAACATTCATACATGCTAGATATCTCATCATACTTGGAATCATAAATCATAAACTTTACTTTTTATGAACTTGCATAATTTGGGCATAATATTCTAAAATTTGAAATCATAAATTTGTAATCAAAACATGTTTAAAATCTGCCCATTAATGTTCAATATACTTTAAAACATACAGGGGATTGACCCATAAACAATTGATAGATAATTCTATAAGATTGAGTTAAAACCCCCTTTCAATCATAAATTGGATTGAGACTTGATTCATGAAATTTAGGAGAATTTGAGCCTGAGAATAGAAGGAACCCTCATTCATAGCATTACATACCTGGGTAAATTGAATCCACATTTGTCCTTGAAATCCCAAGAGATTTGGAGAAGAACTTGAAGAACTCTAGGCTTTATCTTCAAAGGAGGGATTCTAATCTTGCATGTGTTCGGTGCTGTGGTGACTACACGCAAGTGCACGTGGTCGAAAAAGTAGTAAAGTAGCTTATTTCAAGCAAAGTATCGATCCCACAGGGACTGAACTACGGTATTAATTAACTTAAGCGTCAGTGAACTCTATCTTTATGAATGCAGACAACCAAATAAATAATGTTTTCAGAGTTAAAGTTTACTATGTGATAAAAATCTAAGTTAAGATTATAATTTGAGTCTGAACAATAGCAATGAGCAAGCTGAGGTTAAAACAAACATGCAGGGAAGTAATTTATCAATTCAATTCAGCTAATCTTTTCTTCGGTTGCTAGTCAGGAATTTATTGCCTATAGATTGGATCTTTCGACTCCTATCCAATTAAGAATCATGAGACCTTAATCTACATTTCTGTGATAAAAGAATTTCATGCTCTAGCCATACATAACCGATTCCTTAATTGACTAATAAGACTTTCAGATATATTTCTATTCTGAATGTAAATCAATTCTCAATTTTCTAAACTAAGAAGAGATCATATCCCACCAATTCACATCAGTCCAATTTATTTCCTTTTCAAAATCAAAATTGAATTTCTAGATATACATTAACATTGGCCAAACATTAATGCAGTAAAAACAAGAATTGATAGAACAACCATTGAAGAAAAGATGAAAATTGAAATGATTAACAATTACATTTCACTACAATTGTTCTTAACCTCAGCAAGAAGTGAATTAGCCACTCATTTGTGGATTAAACAATCGTCAAATAAGTAGAATTCATACAAACAATTGAGATTAAAGAGAAAGAGAAAGAGAAGAACCCTAGAATTTTCGTCCTCTCAATTGCCTGTAACCCACGTTCTTACTCAACCAAGTCAGAATGTTTAAAATAAAACCAAAGTGTGCTATTTATACTCTTGAGAATTTTTCCCGGAATAACAAGCAACGTGGCACAGACTGTATCGTGGAGCACTCCCTCCGTGCCACGGGGGTATCGCGGACCCTCACTGGAAGTCGGCTCCCTAGAAAATGTACCTCAATGTGGCAGGACTTGCATCGCGGAGCCTTGCCTCCGTGCCACGGTGCTATCGCGCACCTTTACTGGAACTTGAGGTTCCAGGTAATTGCACTCAACGTGACACGGAGTGCATCGCAGAGCACTCCCTCCGTGTCATGGAGGTAACGCGAGCCTCCACTGGAATTTGGCAAAATTAATTCGTCAGAGGCAAAATGCCTCCGCTATAGCAGCGTGACACGGCTCCATCGCGGAGCCCTTATTTTTGCTTCTCTCCCTTGTCAACTTCCACTCCTTGTTTCCAAGTCCATTCCCGCTCTTTACCAACATACATATTAGCTTCCAAAATTTCCTTTAACCTACAAAACAACACTAATCATGCTGGTTAGTATAAATTCACATTTTAACTAAAATTCACATGAGAATGTACACATAACGATAGGTAAACAAGTCGAAATGAAGCATTCGAGTATCACTTGGGCATGCAATTATGCCCAAGATCACTTACCCCACACGTAAAATCTTGTTCGTCCTCGAACAACACTCTCACATCTCATTCAATTGACACCCACGCATAGCTAATTTGACTGGATAATTCAAGCTACGGCTATACCGATTATTTAATATAGCAAATCATCAAGAAAACATGCATGGTCTCATCAATACAATGAAGTACATCACATTAAGATCTCCTAAACTCAAGAATCAATTCTCGATCTTGGCAAACTCGTGATAATCAACTGATCAAGACATTCAACACGAAATTTAATCTCTCGTCAAGCATGTACCCTCACAACACAATAGAATTACCCCATTTGCCATCATATGATTTCCAAAGCACTACATGTAGGGGTATATGAATTCGATTTCGCTCTCTCTCCCAAAGAATTCACATGCATCATGTCATGAACCATAGGCTTGCCTCTAGTGTATTTCTCCACTAATATAAGGATGCGTGATGTAAGATCACGTAGGACTTAACGGGTTGTAATGTAAGCTAAGGAACTAGTAAATACTGGGCTAACCAATAATAGAAACTAGCTTCCTTAAGCGCTTTTCAATACATCCCACCTTCATTACGGGCATTGTTTCTTCCTCCATCCTCTCGTTCTTGAAAAAAAAAATTTCTTTGTTTCTGTTCCATTTCTTTAAGCACACTCGACTTACTAGCAAAGATTAGTTATACATCTTTATTTTATTCAATTTTAGCAAGTGCACCTTTGACCTTTCTTTAACTTTCCCAACTTCCACTTTTCCTTCCGTTTCACAATTCTCACTCCTTTACACTGTAGGAAAACTGTTTTTCTTGAGCGCTTAAGAGTTTTGGATCAAATTCACGGCTAATGAAAAGAAGGTATTAAGCTCGGTTTGTACTCTTCAAAGAAAGAAAAAAATAGGCTAAAGGCTCAATGGCGCTAACTAGGATGCACATTCAAGGTAGGTTTGATAATGGAGAAACTTTCGGTTTATTCAAAGAAATGCCTACATCCTTTCCTACAATACACGTCCTTCATTTCGTTTAGTGCACACACCAGGCAAGTTCTAGAGACTTCACAATAGTCGAAACCTCACCTCACACTCATTGCACATGCTCAACTCAAGACATATTCACAGACTCTTCAATCAGCTAATTACAAGAATTCACTATTAAGCCGCGATCACACCGAATCGAACTCTATGGCCTAGGTATCTCAACATGTTTACACATTTGCATGCTTTCATACGAATCACCTTTGCATCTTAATATCATGTACAACACGTAACAAGAATTCCGAACCATGAAGTAGCGGCACGTTTGGGAAACACACAAAAGAAAGAAAGGAAAGAAAAAAAACTACTCCTATCGACTACATTTCCCTTAAGACGGTTGTCATCCATCCATCATAGGGAACGGTCGCTATCTACGACTTCAGTTCAATGAGACTATTCTCGGTAAAAGCACCGAAAACAAAGGCCGAGAAACCCAACATCAAAAAAATTTCAACAAAAAATTTTGATAG
The DNA here is from genome assembly GCA_035772735.1 of Datura wrightii. Lineage (NCBI taxonomy): Eukaryota > Viridiplantae > Streptophyta > Magnoliopsida > Solanales > Solanaceae > Datura > Datura wrightii. The sequence goes on from JASDFA010000003.1 coordinate 12,944,053, forward strand.
AAAAAGATAAAAATTTTAATTTGAACAATATTAACACCACACAACACAACCAACAGCATCTCAACACAACACACAGCAGCTCAACATTCATTACAACACCAAATTAATTACAGAACACACAACACAGAGTCACAAGGTCACATTTTCATAGGCAAAACAATAAAAAAACAAAACATAAACAAAGCAGCTGGCACCTAACTACTCCCACCCCACTCTTAAACCAAACACTGTCCTAGTGTTCACATTATTTCAACATATCACAAAGGTTGGGTGGTGAAACTCCCTGATCAATCGAAGTATTCAACTTCTTCATCAGGTGTTGTTGCTTCGTCTCCCATATCAGAATCGCCCCCGCCGTCCTTGTTTGACTCAACATCTGAGTCCTCTCAGCATGTCTCCTCATCGATAGGGACATCATCATCTACGGGCTCCACATATGCGGGCCCCACTCTGCATAGAGCCCGGGCATTCTTGCCGAATGGGTAATCCAACTCGAGCTGCCAAAGCTCATCCTCTGTTGCCGGCCTCCCACCTATGCGCAGCTGCAACATCTGCATCCCGTACATGCGGGCCATATACTGGTCATCCCAAGCATGTCGCGCGGCTAGTGTGAGCACCGACCCATAAGTAATGTCAGGTGCCTTGGTTTTAGTGACATCCAAGGCACGCCTGTCAATCTGTGGGATGTAATTCAGGGCCTGCTCCTCAATATCATGGTCCTTCAGGAACGTGGTAAGCAAACCACCTAACCCGTATCTATGCCCCTGATGTAGTCAGGCTCTCTTCATGGCGGAGATGATTACCGCCCCAACATTGATTTCCAGCCCCTTCATCAGGGCATACACCAAGCACACTCTATCCCGGGTGACATCTGTCATGTGCACCCCTGATATCAGGTAGGAATACACAATCTTCAACCAAATTCGGGCTTCTCGGTTCATCTGAGAGTAGGGCAATGTCTGATGGTAGCCCCTCTCCTTGTGCCTACCCCACCTGGCTATTGATCGGGCTCCACATAGGGTGTCTCGGATGTCCGCATAGGGTGGAGTGATGTTCAGCTGCGGAAGGACATGAGCTTCTGTGTCCCGCGCCCCCAGGATTGCATTCAAGTGATGGGGGTCAAAAGTGACAACCTGCCCCCTGATTTTGACGGTGTGACTGCGTAGGGTCGGGTTCCAGTTGGCATAGAACTCCCGGATAAGATGTAGATTGCACTCCTTGGGCTCTTCAAAGATGAAGTTCAGCCCAGCGGTGTCAATCCGTTGTACAATCCACGGGAATTCCTGTGTCAGCGGCTCCCGTGCTATCTGCTCCTCCGGAATGTATTTGCTTTCTGTATGTTTCACATACCACTTCTTCCCCTCATCAGTCACCCATCGGGTTCCATATTGTCTGCGTTGACCTCTAGGAACCGCTGGTGCTGCTGGAACTGCTGTTCCCAATCTGACCCTTTTTCTACTGGCGCCCGATGTGGATGCGCCCTTGCCCTTGTCTTGTCTGCCTGACATTGTTCCTGTACAATCAAACATACAGTCCCAATGTTATTCAAGTCATAGTTACCTACAACTAAGGTTGGGTTAGATTGGATCACCCCACACTTAGTCTTAAGCCACAATCCAACCAATTCGACAAGACATTCATGATTTTTCTAATCTTAGCATTCAACCGGCTTAGTGCATTCATATAAATTGATGAAACAATTACTATGTACTACTCAGACTTCGTACAATGAATACAACTTTCTCCATCGATTCAATGACATCAATATAGCACTTAGCAATTTTTCAATAACCTATGTAATTCTCCGATTGCATTTTCTCGAAAGTCCCTCTTCTAACTTAGCATATTCAACATCAATCACAATATATTTAACTTCACCCAACATGCACAACACAATTTTTTCAACATTTAAAAGAATTTAGTTGTCTTCCTATTCCATCTTCAACCCTAGCTACCAATTTCGTAAGAATATAATAAAACATGCAATCATGGAGTTCATATACTCACAACGATACTCTGAACATCATTCAATCATAACTCAAGTGAATTTAAGCTCATTTCTCACGTAGGGAAAGGTTTAATCACAAACATGTTCAAGAATCATAAATTTGAACAAAAATAAGGAAAAATTCAAGAACATACCTTTAATTTGATGAAATCAAAGAAAACTCGAAGGAATTCGATCCTTAGGTCCGTGTCACGTTGGGGGAGAAGGGGATTTTGGGTGTGGGTCGCGGAGGAAAATGGAAAGGTAGGAAGAAAATGAAGGAATTTGAGGTTTTAAAGTGATTTTTTGCGCGGGTTACCCAGTGACCCGGTGTGAACCGACGAGAAATAACACTCAACGTGTCACAGAGTGCAACGTGGAGCACTGCCTCCGTGACACGGAGCCATCGCGCCAGTATTCTGGATTTTTTAAAAAAATCTAGAATAAGCTTCAACGTGTCAAGGAGGGTAACGTGGAGCACCTCCTCCGTGACATGGAGCCGTCGCGCCGGCTCACTATAATGTGCCAATTTTTATTTTCTCACCTAGATTTCCTTTGCATTTCTTAGCATTTTTGCCCTCCGTTCCACTTGAAAATCATTTCACCACAAGAAATTGGTTAGAATTCATAGGTTTTAATGCAAAAATTTTTATTTTTCTTTTTCTTTGTTTTTCTCTTTTAAATATATAATATATATATATTTTCAAATAGTTCTACTCGTCTATTACAACACATTCACGGGTTGCCTCCCGTGCAGCGCCTGATTTACCGTCGCGGCTCGGTATCATTCATGCTCAATCATCCTCTAGCGTGATGGACGTCTTCTCTCGAATAACGTCCTCACCCCAATAATGTTTACATCGTTGCCCATTCACCAAAAATATGGCACTTCTATCTTCTTGCCACAACTCCACTGCCCCGTGCGGGGTCATTCTCACCACTTCAAACGGACCTGACCATTTGGACTGTTCGCATGATTTGTGGGGTATACAACGACATGCAAGTGCACGTGGTCGAACAAGTAGTAAGTGGCTTTAGTAAGCCAAGTATCGATCTCATAGAGACTTGGGTGAAGTGCAATTTGCTCAAGTGTACTATATTTTACTTCTAAAATATGCAGACAATAGTGTAACCAAAAAGTTGATAGTTTGTTTTATAATTTTTTTATACTAAAGCTAAGAACAATTATCTACTTTGAATCTGAACTATGAATGAGAGCGTGCTGAGGTTAAACGAACATGTAATGAAATTAATTATCATCATACTTTGGTTAATTTTTTCCTCCATTTGCTAGCCAAGAAAATTTGCCAAGAGATTAAAACTCTCGTATTTAACCTCACTTAAGAATCATGAACCATCCGTCTACATTTCTGTGATCAAATGCAATTCATGTCCTAGCCATACAATTCCGGTTCCTAAATTGACTAATACGACTTTCAGGTATATTTCTATCCTGAAAGCAAATCAAAACTTAATTTTCCCAAACCAAGTAAAGAACATATCCTATTAATTCACAACTTTTCAATTTCTTGCTCTCTCGAGTGAAAACGGACTTTTTAGATGTACATTAACGTAGGCCACACATTAATGAAGTAAGATCAAGAATTAATAGAACAACATGGAAGAAAAGATGAAAAACCAAATAATTAAATGATCAAATTTCATCACAATTGTTCATAACCTCAGCAAGGAGAGGAATTAGCCACTCATTTGTGGATTAAACATCTTAAAATGAGTGTTAATAATACAAGCAATTGAATTAAAGAAGAGAGGAAGAGAGAAAAAACCCTGATATTTTCGTCCCTCAACTGCCTGTAACCCACGTCCTTGCTCCACCAAGTCAGAATTATGAAAAATGAACCTAAGTGTGCTATTTATAGTAGTGGGACTTTTTCCCGAAATAACAAGCAACGTGTCACGGAGTGCATCGCGGAGCACTGCCTCCGTGACATGCTACGGACGCGGAAGCTCTCTGGAAATCACCCGAACTTGGCCCCGGCAGCACCCTGCCGCGTTGGCAGCGTGTCACGCTGCTTGGGCAGCGCGTTGGCCCTCTTGGTCGTGCAGCCAACCTACCGTGGCACGTTGCCAACGTGCAGGTGGGCTGTTGTGATCAGCCTGCCTGCCGTGGCACGTTGTCGACGCGCAGGTGGGCTGTTTTGTGCCTCTTCTTTGCCGATGTTCGCGTGTTAATTCCGTTTCCAAGCCTCTACTTCACCAACTCATGGATTAGTTATCCAAAAGTCATCAAAACCTACAAAACAAAGGCTAATCATGTTGGTTAGCACATATCTTCACTTCATATAAAATTACATGAAAATGTATACAATAACTTAGATAAACAAGACTAATTTAAGTCATAAAGCGTATCTCGGGCATGCTATTTTTGCCCGTGATCACAACCCCACACTTAAAGCCTTATTCGTCCTCGAACAACTTTTTACATATCATGCATATGGAGACTCCCACATAACTAATTTAGCAAGATAATTCAAGTTACGACTATAATGATTACGTAAGATACAAGCTAAAAATAGAGCATGCCTGATTTGATCATTGAAATGAAGTATAACTATGTTAAGACTTCTTAACCTCAAGAATCGACTCTCAATCTTAGCAAACTCATGCAAATCAACTGTTTAAGAAATCCCACATGAATTATATTCTTCATTCAACATGTGCCCCTCACGAAAAGAGATTTACCCAATTTCACACGCAAAAATAATTTTTATATCACAACATGTGTGGGTACATGAATAGAATTACGCTCACTCTCACAAAGAATTCACATGCATCATGTAATGACCCATAAGCTTGCCCTTAGTGTTTTATTCCACTAATTTAAGGATGTATGAGTGTAAGATCAAGTAGGACTTTTTAGGTTGAAATGTAACTCAGGTGCGGGTAGGTACTATTATGATCAGTAATAGTGACTATCTTTCCTAAGCGCTTTTAATACATCATGCCTTCATTACAAACTTCCCTTCCCTCACTTCAGCTTTTTCTCTTTTCATCTTTCTTTTTCCACTTTTGTTCCCCTCTTTCTTCAGGCACTTTTAGCTTATTAGTAAGGAGTTCTATAAGTAACTTTTCATTTATTTATTTTCTTACTCCCTACTAATACTCACCCATATTCAAACAAGTGCACCCTCGACCTTTCTCAACTCTTACAATTGCTACTTTCCCTTCTTTTTCATTCTTCTCACTCCTTTACTCTTTTGGATTTTTCCTTTAAGCGCTTAGGAGTTTTGGTTCAATTTCAAGGCTAATGAAAGAAAAAGGATTAAGCTTATGTTGCAGCTGTCAAAGAATAGGCTCAAGGCTCAATGGGGTTAACTAGGATTAATTTTTCAAGGTAGGTATAATGAGAGATAAAATTTTGGTTCATTCAAAGAAATGCCTAAATCATCTCCTACAATTCACATCCTTCATTTCATTTTATATACACACCAGGCAAGTTCTAGACATTTCATAATAGCACAGAATACTCAAAAACCTTACACTCATGGCACATGCTCAAATCAAGACACAATCAGTATACTCTTACTCAGCTAATCACAAGAATTAAGTATTAAGCTTCCATCCTATTGAGTCAAATTCAAGAGCCTAAGTGTCTCAACAAAGTTATACACTTGCATGCTTCACACTGAACATACTTGCATCTTACAACCATGTATAGCACAATAAAAGAACATCAAGCAACCATTAGTTATGGTTTCAAAAACCCAACACCTACCGACTAATTTTTTCTCAAGACGGTCGTCATCCATCCATCGTCGGAAACAGTCCCTAACTATGACTAAAAGCACTATATACAGACAAAGAAAAAAATTTTTATTATTCGATTCAAAGACCCCCCGTCGGAAAAGAACCGACAAGAAAAACCAACGGGTGATGAAGTCATGCTTAATTCACAAAAAATTTTCAAATTTTTTCAAATTTTTCAAATTTCTCAAGCATTAGCATTACATTCACCACAAACTTGTTAAGCACAAAAATTTAGAAATTTGAAATTTCCCTCACCCCACACTTAAATCATGCTATGTCCTCATAGCATCAAATTAAAATTTAAAAAGGGTGAGAAATACTCCCTGAGGCCTTTAGGCCTAGCTAATAGCATGCCTTCCTTCAACTTTGCACAAGTGGGTGTTCGACCCCACACTTTTTCTCTTCCATGCTTGTTAGCTTCCTCCTCCACGGTTACTCAGACTTCCCCTCCATCTGTGCTTAGCTTTCCACCAAAACAACACAAGATGAAAAATAAATAAAATCAACTTAAATGCAAGATATTAAAATGGTACGCATGGTAACCTTGGGTTGCCTCCCAAGAAGCGCCTAATTTTACGTCGCGGCTTAACGTATCAAGTTTCACCGCTTTTTCCTCCACCTTGAGGATATGAATCTCACCCCTAATTTCTTCTCTAATTTCCTCGTATGCTCCAGGGGTGGTGGTGAAAAATTGTAAGGACCAAGCAGTAGATGTTGCCTTTTGAACTTATCGGCCCTTAAGTAAGCGAAGTCATTTTGTCTCTCTAAGTTAGCAAATTTCAAAATATAAGGGGCTTGGTCCTTCTCTAGACATTAATCTATAAGCTTGGAAGGCTCTATTCCTATGTTTTCAACCAATCTTAATGTCGAGAAATGCTTCGAGTGTGGTCCAATAAACCTCAACTCTGAAACTGCATTGTGCTTGACCTCCTTACTTGTAAACACCTTCTCATCATCGATATCTATCTCTCCATTAATGTCAAATGGGGGATACTCTATCTCTTCTTCCATGAATGGATTTTTCATAAGTGTGAGCCCATCACGGGGACACTCAAGAGATTCTAATTGTTGGGCTTCATCCAAAAATTCACCCTTGTCTTCCTCTTGTAGTTCCTCTTGAATATCGGCTAAAACTGTCACCTGCAATTTATCACAAGCTTCAGCCTCAACCATCATCTCCGTGAATTTGACGCTCATCCTTTCTAAAGCCTCTACATTCTCTGCTTGCTAAATTCTCAATACTGCCATCGCCTCCTTCATTGCTTCTGATTGCTCCAGGAGTTGTTTCAGCATGTCTTCTACTCGAGCTTGGCGTCCCAAGTCATCATTTTCAACATGCCTATATTCAGAAAAAACAACAGAAGGATCATAGTAGGGGCTTGGGGGAGGGGAATATGCATTCGGACAGCCATCCCAATGGCCATCTTGACCACCACATCTATTGCACGTGTTACAGTGTTGCCACGAGTGGTGTCCTCCGCAATTCATACAAGATTCGCCAAAATATGAGTATCCACTATTTAAACCATTTGTATTCCACGATGTCATGTCAATAAGGGTATCCGAAAAAGAAAAAAATAAAATGAAAAAGAATTAAAACAAACACTAAGACCAAGTTGTCAGCACTTAAGAGAAAAAAATATAGTAAATTAACACTTAAAACAAATTCACCAATTGCCAAGTCCCCGGCAACGGCGCCAAAAACTTGTTCGCGTGATTTGTGGGGTATAAAACGACACGCAAGTGCACGTGGTCGAACAAGTAGTAAGTGGCTTTAGTAAGCCAAGTATCGATCCCACAGAGACTTGGGTGAAGTGCAATTTGCTCAAGTGTACTATATTTTACTTCTAAAATATGCAGACAACAGTGTAACCAAAAAGTTGATAGTTTGTTTTATAATTTTTTTTATACTAAAGATAAGAACAATTATCTACTTTGAATCTGAACTATGAATGAGAGCATGCTGAGGTTAAACGAACATGTAATGAAATTAATTATCATCATACTTTGGTTAATCTTTTCCACCAGTTGCTAGCCAAGAACATTTGCCAAGTGATTAAAACTCTCGTATTTAACCTCACTTAAGAATCATGAACCATCCATCTACATTTCTGTGATCAAATGCAATTCATGTCCTAGCCATACAATTTCGGTTCCTAAATTGACTAATACGACTTTCAGGTATATTTCTATCCTGAAAGCAAATCAAAACTCAATTTTCCCAAACCAAGTAAAGAACATATCCTATTAATTCACAACTTTCCAATTTCTTGCTCTCTCGAGTGAAACCGGACTTTTTAGATGTACATTAACGTAGGCCACACATTAATGCAGTAAGAACAAGAATTAATAGAACAACATGGAAGAAAAGATGAAAAACCAAATAATTAATGATCAAATTTCATCACAATTATTCGTAACCTTAGCAAGGAGAGGAATTAGCCACTCATTTGTGGATTAAACATCTTAAAATGAGTGTTAATAATACAAGCAATTGAATTAAAGAAGAAAGGAAGAGAGAAAAAACCCTGATATTTTCGTCCCTCAACTGCCTGTAACCCACGTCCTTGCTCCACCAAGTCAGAATTATGAAAAATGAACCTAAGTGTGTTATTTATAGTAGTGGGACTTTTTCCGGAATAACAAGCAACGTGTCACGGAGTGCATCGCGGAGCACTGCCTCCGTGACACGCTACGGACGCAGAAGCTCTCTCGAAATCACCCGAACTTGGCCCCGGTAGCACCCTGCCGCATTGGCAGCGTGTCACGCTGCTTGGGCAGCGCGTTGGCCCTCTTGGTCGCACAGTCAACCTGCCGTGGCACGTTGCCAACGTGCAGGTGGGCTGTTGTGATCAGCCTGCCTGCCGTGGCACGTTGCCGACACGCAGGTGGGCTGTTTTGTGCCTCTTCTTTGCCAACGTTCACGTGTTAATTCCGTTTCCAAGCCTCTACTTCACCAACTCATGGATTAGTTACTCAAAAGTCATCAAAACCTACCAAACAAAGGCTAATCATGTTGGTTAGCACATATCTTCACTTCATATAAAATTACATGAAAATGTATACAATAACTAGATAAACAAGACTAATTTAAGTCATAAAGCGTATCTCGGGCATGCTATTTTTGCCCGTGATCATGGACCGCAATTTGCCTGGAAAAAGCTTTAGTCTCGAATTAAATAGCAACACCTTCTGCCCTGGCTCAAAGATCCGATGCACCATATGCCTATCGTGCCACTTCTTCGTTTTCTCCTTGTAGCATTTGGCACTTTCATAAGCATGCCATTGAAACTCATCAAGTTCGCTGAGTTGCATTAGCCTCTTCTTCCCTGGTAGCTCCGGGTCCATGTTCAACTTTCTCACGGCCCAAAAAGCTCAATGTTCTAGCTGCACAGAAAGATGACATGCCTTTCCATAGACCAATCTGTACAGAGAAGTCCCAATGGGTGTCTCTTACGCAGTTCTATAAGCCCACAACGCATCGTCGAGTTTGCTTGACCAATCAATTCGTTGTGCATTCACTGTCTTCTGAAGAATCTGTTTTATCTCTCTGTTCGACACCTCCACTTGCCCACTAGTTTGGGGATTATACGCTATTTCTACCTTGTGGCGCACCCCATACTTAGCTAGCAAATTCTTGAAACTTCCATTTACAAAATGAGCCCCTCCATCACTGATAATGGCTCGGGGTGTCCCAAACCTAGTGAAAATATGCTTTTTCACAAATTTTGTTACCACCTTGTTGTCATTCCTGGGGCAAGATGTTGCTTCGACCTACTTGGATACATAATCAATAGATACCAAGATATAACAATTACCAAATGACAGTGGGAACGGGCCCATGAAATCTATTCCCCATACATCAAAGATCTCCACTTCTAATATTTGCTGCAGTGGCATCTCCTACCTTCTACCAATTGTGCCTGTTCTTTGACATCTATCACACATTTTTACATATGCCATAGAGTCTCTATACAGTGCAGGCCAAAAGAAACCTTACTGTAGCACCTTGTGCGCTGTCTGCTCACCTCCGTGGTGCCCTCCATACAATGATGAGTGACAACTCCTCAATACTTCTGCAATCTGGCTCTCTGGAATGCATCTTCTCATCACCTGATCCGGTCCCTTCTTAAACAAGTACGTCTCATCCCAAATGTAATACCTTCAATCATGTCTCAACTTCTTTCTTTGCTGAGTTGTAGCCTCCGATGGATAGACTTCACTTACCAGCAAATTCACAATGTCTGCATACCAAGGGATTTCATCTTCCCTTATTGCCAAGAGCTGCTCATCCGAGAACTCTTCCTTGATGTTGTCACCTTCCTTCACATGTAACCGGCTTTCCAGTCGCGGTAGGTGATCTACCACTTTATTCTCGCTCCCCTTTCTGTCCCGAATCTCTAGGTCAAACTCTTGTAACAACAAGATCCATCTGATCAGCCTGGGCTTTGCATCCTTCTTGTTAAACAGATACCAAATTGCTGCATGATCGGTATACACCACTACTTTAGAACCCACCAAGTAGGACCTAAATTTGTCAAATGCGAACACCAATGCTAGCATCTCCTTTTCAGTGACTGTATAATTTACTTGGGATGCGTCAAGTGTTTTTCTTGCATAATGAATGGAATGAAAACTTCCATTCCTCCGCTGCCCCAATACAGCTCCTACAGCCGCATCGCTTGCATCACACATTAATTCAAATGGTTGCTCCCAATCCGGAGAAATGAGAATAGGTGCTTCTATCAACTTCTGTTTCAACTCCTCGAATGCTTTAACACAATCCTCATCAAACTCGAACTTTACCTCTTTTTCTAGCAACCGACATATTGGTCTAGAAATTTTAGAGAAGTTCTTGATGAACCGTCTGTAGAACCCTGCATGTTCGAGAAAACTGCGAACACCCTTCACTGACACAGGTGGTGGTAGCTTTTCAATCACTTCAATCTTTGCACGATCGACTTCCAACCCCTTGCAAGACACCATATGTCCAAGGACGATACCCTCCTTGACTAAAAAGTGATAGTTCTCCCAGTTGAGTACAAGGTTGGAGTCTTTACATCGAGCTAGCACCCTGTCAAGATTCTACAAACATGTAGCAAACGAATTACCAAAAACAGAAAAATCATCCATAAATACCTCGACGAAATCTTCCACCATATCGTGAAAGATCGCTATCATGCATCTCTGGAATGTGGCGGGTGCATTGCATAGACCAAATGGCATCCGCCTGAAAGCATATGTCCCAGAAGTACATGTGAAAGTGGTCTTGTCTTGGTCCTCCGGTGCTATGGCTATTTGGTTATAGCCAGAATATCCATCAAGGAAACAATAATATTCTTGACCCGCCAACCTGTCGAATATCTAATCAATAAATGTGATAGGATAATGATCTTTCCTCGTGGCCTCATTGAGCTTTCTATAGTCTATGCAAATTCGCCAGCCTGTGACTGTACGTGTTGGAATCAGCTCATTCTTCTTGTTGGTGACCACGGTCATCCCTCTTTTTTTTGGGACACACTCAACGGGACTAACCCATTCACTGTCTGAAATGGGATAGACCACACCTGCATCAAGCCACTTGATCACTTCCTTCCTAACCACATCCTTCATCACCCGATTCAACCTCCGCTGATGTTGTACAGTTGGATTTGCATCGAGCTAGCACCCTGTCAAGATTCTACAAACATGTAGCAAACGAATTACCAAAAACAGAAAAATCATCCATAAATACCTCGACGAAATCTTCCACCATATCGTGAAAGATCGCTATCATGCATCTCTAGAATGTGACGGGTGCATTGCATAGACCAAATGGCATCCGCCTGAAAGCATATGTCCCAGAAGTACATGTGAAAGTGGTCTTGTCTTGGTCCTCCGGTGCTATGGCTATTTGGTTATAGCCAGAATATCCATCAAGGAAACAATAATATTCTTGACCCGCCAACCTGTCGAATATCTAATCAATAAATGTGATAGGATAATGATCTTTCCTCATGGCCTCATTGAGCTTTCTATAGTCTATGCAAATTCGCCAGCCTGTGACTGTACGTGTTGGAATCAGCTCATTCTTCTTGTTGGTGACCACGGTCATCCCTCTTTTTTTTGGGACACACTCAACGGGACTAACCCATTCACTGTCTGAAATGGGATAGACCACACCTGCATCAAGCCACTTGATCACTTCCTTCCTAACCACATCCTTCATCACCGGATTCAACCTCCGCTGATGTTGTACAGTTGGATTTGCTCCTTCCTCCATAAAAATTCTGTGTGCGCAAAAGGCTGGGTTGATTCCCCTAAGGTCTGACATTTGCCAGCCCATTGCTTTCTTCTGCCTCTTGAGAACCACTAATGCATCCTTTACCTATGCCTCTGTCAGTTCTGCGGAGGTGATGACTGGAAAGGTGTCATCTTCCCCTATAAATACATACTTCAGATGTGGAGGCAATGTCTTCAACTCTAGTTTTGGTGCTTCCTCAATAGATGGTTTTGGCAATGGTTCCAAGGACCTCATTAATGGCTGAAAGTCTTGCTTCCTGAGAAACCATTTTGGTTTGTTCAACATCTGCACCATCTCATATGTATTTTTGTCTCCGAAATGATCGGAACCCATCAGAGCTCTCTCCAAAGGATCTTGAGAATCAACAATCTGAAGAATTGCTTCCTGGTTTAGCACATTGATTGCTGATAGCTCCTCATAGATGGCTGGAAGCTTCATGGCCTTATACACATCAAACACCTCCACTTTATCATGCGCTCGCATGGTTAGCTGCCATGCAGCTACATCATTCAACGCTCGCCCGGTTTCCAAGAAATGACGTCCCAAAATAAATGGGACTTCCGCATCCGGCTCAAAATCCAAGATAATAAAATCTACCGGGAAAATTAAGGAGCCCACTTGCATTAGCACATCCTCCACAATACCATTTGGTCTGGCCAAAGAACAGTCTGCTAGCTGCAAGATCACTGTAGTTGGTCTAGGACTGCCCAACCCCAACTTCTTGAACACCGATGTCGTCATCAAGTTTATTCTCGCTCCCAAATCACATAGTCCGCGAGCTCGGATTGTGATCTAAAAGGTAAAGCTCCCAGGGTCCTTGAGCTTTGTTGGCAACCTGTTCTGTATTCGAAAAGTGCACTCCTCCGTAAGCGCCACCGTAGCATACTCTGTCAGTCTGCTTTTGTTTGCTACGATGTCCTTGATATACTTTGCATATTTCGGCAGTCCCAGCAAAACATCAGCCAAAGGTAAATTAATATGTACCTATTTCAGTACCTCCATGAACTTCTTAAAGCAAGCTTCTTCCTTGTGCTTCTTTAATCTTTGAGGGAACGGGGGTGGTGGTCTTTCTGCTTCAGCTGCCTTTTCCTTCCCCCTCTCATCATCATGTTCCCCATCTTTTTCCACTGCTCCTGATTGCTGAGGTGGTCTTTCTGGTTCCACCTTCTTGAGTTGTATTCCACTCCATGTGGTCACTGCATTGACCTGCTTGGGATTTGGGTTAGTGTTACTCGGTAGTCCTTCTCTGGGCCTAGTGTTTTGAGCTCCAGCTAGTTGTCCAAACTGGTACTCCAACGCCTTTGTAGCTAACTGCTGATTTTTCATGTCTGCCGCCAATTTCACATAATTAGCCTGCATTTGCGCTTGGTTAGCTATAAGTGTTTTAAACATGTCCTCAATGCTGTTGGGTGGTGGAGGAGGTGCATTCTTTCCTCTGTATTACGACTGAAAATTCTAATGCCCCCCTTGATTTCTCTGCACACCCTGATTCGAACTCTGCCCTTGATGGCTATTACTACCCCAAGAGAAATTCGGATGATTCCTCCAATTTGAGTTGTAGTTGTTGCCATATTATTGATTATTATTCCTCTGGACGTTCCCAACAATGTTTACCGAATCTGAATTTGCACCACAACACTCAGCTGAGTGTTCATTACTCCCACATACTTCACACCATACCTGCTGCACTACATTGACTAGGGCTTGTGCTTGATTCAAGCTCACACTACTGAAGTGGGTGTTGATTTGATTTTGCAACGCAGCTATCTATGTAGCGATAGTTGTAAAACCATCCACCTCAAAGACTCCTGCCGCTTTCCTTGTTCCTCCTCGTGATGAGTCCGCATTCCACTCTAGATTTCCCTGTAAAATACAATTTAACAAAGTATAAAGCTCCTCATAAGTCTTTTCTAATGCCTGTCCCCCAACTGTTGAGTCTAGCAAAATTTTTGTATGTGGTTCCAAACCCTCAATGAAAGTATGCACCAACACATCATTGGACTGGTGGTGGTGAGGAGAATCCCTTGACATTGATTTGAACCTTTCCCAAGCTTGATACAGATTCTCACCCTCTCTTTGTTTAAATCTTAGAATCTGACTTCTAAGTCTGGCTGTCTTCCCGGATGGAAAGAATCATATCAAAAACTTTCTTGCAAGATCATCCCAAGTGGTGATAGAGTTAGGTGGTTCAACTTTCAACCACCTCTTTGCTTCCCCCAATAAAGAAAATGGAAATAATGTAAGCCTCACGTAATCGGATGACACTTATCTCCAAAAAGTTTTGGAGATGTTGTTGTGGATCTTAGTGAGGGAGACCTGTGAATTGCCCGCTGGTGTGCAACAACTACACCATATTCTGTTTAAGCTCAAACCTCCATCCTGGCTCTGGTCTGCGAATACTAGATGTAACATTGTTTGCATATGGGATTGCAACTTCGCGAACCGGCCTTGCTGCCATTTCCTCGGGCACTATTTATACTCTTGATAATTTTTCCCGGAATAACAAGCAACGTGGCATGGAGTGTATCGCGTAGCACTCCCTCTGTGCCACGGGGGTATCACGGACCCTCACTGGAAGTCGGCTCCCTAGAAAATGTACCTCAACGTGGCAGGACTTGCATCGCGGAGCCTTGCCTCCGTGCCACGGTGCTATCGCGCACCTTTACTGGAACTTGAGGTTCCAGGTAATTGCACTCAACGTGACACGGAGTGCATCGCAGAGCACTCCCTCCGTGTCATGGAGGTAACGCGAGCCTCCACTGGAATTTGGCAAAATTAATTCGTCTGAGGCAAAATGCCTCCGCTATAGCAGCGTGACATGGCTCCATCGCGGAGCCCTTATTTTTGCTGCTCTCCCTTGTCAACTTCCACTCCTTGTTTCCAAGTCCATTCCCGCTCTTTACCAACATACATATTAGCTTCCAAAATTTCCTTTAACCTACAAAACAACACTAATCATGCTGGTTAGTATAAATTCACATTTTAACTAAAATTCACATGAGAATGTACACATAACGATAGGTAAACAAGTCGAAATGAAGCATTCGAGTATTACTTAGGCATGCAATTTTGCCCAAGATCAGCATGCATGGGTGGGGATGATTTAGAATAGTTTTAACCCCTTTAAACACCTCTTTATGAGCTTAAAATTATATAGTTTAGCGCTTAGAAGATTATAAATTACGAAAATATCCTTATTAATTTCGCAGGAAAAGTGACAGAGCCAGTTCCAATAAGAGACTGGATGAATTGTCAGGTGTCCTGATGAATCATCCCCTGACCCGCTGCTACCACTGGAATTCCATACTCCATCTTCTTGTCATCTTGACCACGGCTCACTCGATGAGTTGTGAAGTGACACCAAGACTCATCCCTTCATTCGTCCTGATATACATGCATATGGTTGATATGCTTTTGATTAGTAGGGTTTTGTACCATCTAGTCAGGTTAAGGATTCTACATCCAAGACCCCCACTCTTCACTCTATCCCTATAGTATGTGAGTATCCAGAGGTTTTCCCAGATGATCTACCAGGAGTCCTTCCTGAGTGGGAGATTGCTTTGGTATTGACCTTCTCCCTGATACGCAGCCTACATCTATTCCTCCTTACATAATGGCTCCAGCTGAGCTAAAGGAGTTGAAAGAACAGTTGAAGGATCTATTGGATAAGGGATTCATTAGACCTAGAAAATCTCATGGGATGCACCAGTTCTCTTTATTTGAAAGAAGGATGGGTCACTTAATATGTGAATTGACTATCGACAGTTGAACAAGGTCACAATCAAGAACAAGTATCCCCTCCCTAGAATTGATGACTTGTTTGACCAATTTCAGGGTGCTAAGTGTTTCTCAAAGATAGATCTCCGATCCGGCTATCACCAACTCAAATTTAGGGAGAGTGACATCCTGAAGACAATCTTCAGGACTCAGTATAGTCACTATGAGTTTGTAGTTATGTTTTTTGGACTATCAAATGGTTCTGCATCTTTCATGGATCTAATAAATAGGGTGTTCAAGCCATATTTGGACATGTTCATGATTGTCTTTATAGAAGACATTGTCATATGCTCTCGAAGCGAGGAGGAGCATGCCGTTTATTTGAGAAATATGCTACAGACTCTCAAGGATCATCAGCTATTTGCTAAATTTAGCAAGTGTGAGTTTTGGTTGGATTCAGTATCATTTTTGGGCCATGTGGTGTCATGCAAGGTGTGCTGGTGGACTTTTAAAAGATAAAAATGGTGAAAAATTGGCCTAGACCAATTAACCCTTCAGAGATTAGGATCTTCTTGGGTCTAGTTGGCTATTACAGGACATTTGTCGAATGATTTTCATCTATTGCAGCAGCGTTGACTAAGTTGACCTAGAAGAAAGACAAATTTTAGTGGTCGGATGCCTATGAGAAGAGTTTTCAGGAGTTAAAGACTCGACTCACTTCATCCCCTGTATTGACCCTACCTGAGGGTACATATGGATTCATTGTGTATTGTGATGCCTCTAGGGTTGGTCTTGGTTGTGTGTTAATGTAGCATGATAAGGTCATTGTGTATGCCTCTAGGAAGCTTAAGACTCATGCGAAGAAGTATCCGATGCATGACTTAGAATTGGTAGTTGTGGTATTTTCATTGAAGATTTGGATGCACTACTTATATGGGGTGCATGTAGATATGTTCAAGGATCATAAAAGCCTTCATTATATATTCACTCAGAAGGACCTGAATTTGCGGCAAAAGAGATGGATAGAGCTTCTCAAGGACTATGACATGAGTGTCCTTTATCATCTAGGCAAGGCCAATGTAGTAGCGGATACTCTTAGTAGTTTATCCATAGAGAGCATGTACCATGTGGATGGTGAGAGAAAGGAGTTAGTAAAGGATGTCTATAGGCTTTCTCATTTTGGGGTTCACCTTGTGGATTCGACGAATGGTGGTGCCATTATTCAAAACGGGTCAGAATCTTCATTGGTGACCCGGGTCAAGTCTAGGTAAGATGAGGATCCTACTCTAGTGAAGCTAAAGGAAACTGTTCAAAATCAGAAGGTGGTGCTTTTCTCCCAAGGGGGAGATGGTGTGCTTCGATATCAGGGTCATTTATGTGTTGCGAGTGTCGATGATTTGAGAGAATGGATATTACATGAGGCTCGTGGTTCCCAATATTCTATATTTACAGGTGCCACCAAAATGTACCGCGACCTATGAAAAGTCTATCGGTGGAGTGGCATGAAGAAGGACATAGCAGAGTTTGTAGCTAAGTGTCCAAACCGTCAACAAGTGAAAATGGAGCATTGGAGACCTGGAGGTATACTACAGGACATCATTATCCCCACTTGGAAGTATGAAGAGATCAATATGGACTTCATCACAGGGTCGCCTCACACTCGCCGACAGTAAGACTCTATATGGGTGGTGGTAGATAGGTTGACCAAAGTAACTCATTTCCAACCGATCAAAACTGGAGATTTAGTTTAGGACTATGTTATATTGTACATTTGAGAATTGGTTCGGTTACACAGTATTTTCTTTTCCATAATTTCGGATAGAGGTACTTAGTTCCTTGCAGTTTTGGAGATCATTTCAGAAGAGACTCGGTACTCGGGTCAAGCTTACTATAGCTTTTCACCCACAGATAGATGGTCAAACGTAGTGGACCATTCAGACTTTTGAGGATATGTTGAGATCTTATGTGATTGACTTCAAAAGTGGTTGGGATGATCATTTACCTCTTATCAAGTTTTCTTACAACAATAGTTACCATTCTAGAATCCAGATGGCTCCGTTTGAGGTTCTTCATGGGTGGAGGTATAGATCTCCTATTAGTTAATTTGATGTTGGTGACGGTACATTTATAGGGCCAGATTTAGTTCATGAGGCTATGAAGAAAGGCTGAAAATATCTTAGAGTCGTAAAAAGTCATATGCAGATGTTAGGCGGAGAGAACTCGATTTGAAGTTGATAATGGATCTTCACGAAGTCGTCTCCCGTGAAGGGAGTAATGAGGTTTGGAAAAAAGGGACACTTAGTCCCCGATATTTTGGTCGATACAGGATTTCAAGATGTGTTGACAAGGTGGCCTATGAGTTGGAGATACCAGCAGAGTTAGCGTTAGTGCATCCAGTTTTCCATGTATCATTATTAAAGAAGTGCATTGGTGACCCGGCTTTAGTTATTCTGATGGAGAGCATAGGTGTGCAGGATAGCCTTACCTATGAGGAGGTACCCATTAAGATCCTTGATCGTCAGGTTTGAAACTTTAGGGAAAAAGAAGTAGCTTCAATGAAAGTCTTGTGGAGGAATCAGCTTGTTGAGGGAGCTACATGGGAGGTCGAAGCAAATATAATGGCTAGATACTTGCATTTATTTTCTTCTAGCTCCATTTTTGTTTGAGGTATCAATTCCTCCCTAATACTCCACTCAGTTTAATATCAATTTCATGTCTCTCAGTTCCTTTCATGTCGTAAGATGTATATATGATTCATAAATATAGTTCAATCATGTATCTCAGTCCGGAATCAATCACTCTGTTAGATTTCAACTTCTGATGCCTAGTTCTGGGATTCCAATTTTTTCTCCAGCCCTTCAGTCAACTTATTCTACTTTTGAGGATGAATGTTTCCAAGGGGGAGATATTGTAATACCCCAAAAGTCCCTCTAATCAAACTCGTGGCTGAAGTGGAGAAAGCAGGAAAATGTTTGCACCAGGTCACAAGATGACTCGTTAGGTGACTTGTTAGGTGGCTTGACGGATCATCCCATGACCTGTGAAATGGTGACATGCTGGAGGAGAGTTATTGTCAGGTGGTCACAACGGGTGGTGTAAATAGCCATTGGTACTCCCCACGAGTCGTGGGTCGACCCATTGGTTGGGCAAGGTGGAAAATAATATCGAAATCCAGTGATCAGGAGGAATGAAGGGACGAGTCGTGGTGTGACTTCATGACTCATCAAGTGAGATGTGTCCAGTATGAAAAGAAGGAGTATGGAATTCCAGTGGTGGCAATGGGTCAGGGAACGACTCGTCAGGCCACTTGATAATTCATCCAGTCTCTCGTTGGCACTGGCGGTGTCACTTTTCCTGCAAAAACAATAAGGGAATTTTAATAATTCCTAAGATCCTAAGCCATAAACTACATTGTTTAAGCTTTAAAAGAGGTATTTAAAGGGGTTAAAACTACTCTAAGTCGTTCCCCTCCCATGCTGCAAAATTAGAATCTCTCCTTTTAAGAACAAGCCTAGAATTCATCAAGTTCTTCTCCAAATCTCTTAGGTTTTCAAAGACAAGTGTAAATTCAGTTTACTCAGGTGTGTAAGCCTATTAATGAGGGTTCCTTCCACTCTCATGCTCAAATTCTCCTCAATTTGATGAATGAAGTCTCAATCCAAGTTATGATCAAAAAGGGGTTTTAATCCAATCTTATAGAATTCTCTATCAATTGTTTATGGGTCAATCCCCTGTATGTTTTATAATATATTTGAACATTCATGGACAGATTTTAAGCATGTTTTGATTACTAATTTATGATTTCAAATTTGAGAAGATTATGCCCAAATTATACAACTTCATGAAAAGTCAAGTTTTTGATTTATGATTCCAAGTATGACGAGATTTCTAGAATGTATGAATGTTTATAAATTACCCATGTATCAATCTATGATTTTGACCAATGAAGTCTAGTATGCATGATTTTGAGATTTTGACAAGTCCAAACAAGACAAGTATGTTTTATGACTTAGCCAAGGCTAATAAGATCAAATAATAAATATATATTTTGGAGTCAAGACTCCTCAAATGTATAGATTCAAGTTATGTTCTAGAATATGATTATATGAGAATTATACATATTTTGGAAGTAGTGTCTAGCACTGAGTAGGCTAGGGGTTCCAAGATTTTCAGGTCTCACAAACTACGCGCCAACGTAGGTATATTTTGGGGCCTCTTAATAGAGAGTTTCCCCACCCAAGGGCACACCATGATATCACACCTTACTTATCCTTCACCTTGGAAAGTCTTAGGATGGTCCTCCTCCATGTGGGAAAGACGTGGAATCATCATGCGCTCATACATGGTGGTTGTCGGTTAAAATGAGCCTCCCATTATTCCTCATTATTTCAATTATGCATGTTTGTGACTTATGATATTATGTTTTCAGCAGGTTTGACCCAATGATCAATTTATTAGCTTTTACTTATGATGTCAGTGATGGCGAGCCATATGATTTTATTTCCAGCTTTGGGTCATTCGATTCAGATATGAGATTCGGTTTATGACTATTCATGTTTTTAGATATCAGCATGTAGTCCTTACTCTCATGATCTTATCGTTTATGTTATGTGAAAGATTTCAGTTATACTTACTCAGCTTTTTTTACTTACCTTACATACTCAGTACATTCCAAGTACTGACCGCATACTTTATGTCGTATCGGTTCATGATACAGGTTCAGATGCTTCACTGTTAGCTAGTCTCCACAGCTTAGTCTAGTGCTCTTATTGGTGAGTCCTCATCCTTCGAGGACCTTCATATTGAGGAGTTGTGTTACTTTCAGTTTTCAGTATTTTAGTGAGCTAGTTGGGGATGTTGTCCCATCAACTTTTCAGTTATGATTAGAGGCTTTTCCAAACAATATGTAGAACTTTAGCTTTGTCAGTGTTGACTTTATATGGTTGATATGTATTCAGACTTCTGCTTATTCATGTTTAATTTATCAGTTTTCATTCATGTATGCTCTTTAGTCGCTATGTTCATGCAACAGATCGACTTCGAGCCATTCGTTATTCTAGGTTTCATGTCTCGATCAGAGGCCTCAACTCGGGTCGTGAAAAGGTTTTCAAAGGAGTGGTCAACGGAGTTCTTCCTGGAGATCAATTCGAAACAATAACGTTTTGTCTGATATTCCTGGAGATCAAACACAATTTTACGAGGTTCAAATCATCCTGCAATTTGAGAGATATGCTACCGAAGGCCCTCGAATCACGGAAAAGCTTAGGAAAGAAGAACCAAGAGAATAAAAATAATTTTACTAACAAAGATTCATCAATAAAATTATGTTTTATTCATTTTTGGATGAAGTTATTTCTTGGCATTTTTGAAAATTTGTTGCAAACAATATTTAATGTTTTTTAGTTGGTTAACTTTATTATGATGATTTGTGGACTACGATTCATGTAGATTGAGGCCTACATATCTATCTCATAGATTTAGTTTGAATTACTACTTTACTCTAAGCAATGAAAACCGTGTTGTTTGAGGTTTAGGTATCGCCAGAAAGGTTGTTATTTGGACTCTTCCATTATTTATTATTATTAGTGTTAAAAGATAAAGAAAATAAACACTTGCAACGCTTTATGTTTATGGAACCTATCTTTATACCCACCACTGTTTATTTTGATTTGAGAATTAATAGGTTCTTTTTGGAAGTGATATCTCTAGTGGAGATTTATTTATTTTAAAATATAAAAAGTTGTGTATGTGTGACATATGTCAATATTGATCAGCCCAAAGGAAATCCAATATTTCACATAATTATATGTGTATTTTGTGGTAATAAACGCGTGATAATTATTTATTTTTACATGCGAAGAAACAAATTGACCCAAAGAAAGATTTACTACTCAGCATATTTTTTATTATTAATGCTCGGTTACTGCATCAAAATACCACTTAGAAGTTAATATTTTATCCAAAAATAAAATATTAATGGAGTGCCCTGTATCTTGAGATGGGTTTACCTTTATTCAATTTAATTTTCATTTTGTTTTTATGTATTGAGTGAAATTATTTTGTTATTTATTGTTCTCTAATTTGGCAAAAATTACTCGTGTGGATATTATTGTTACTGTCAATTTAATTCCTGTGTTAAATGGCTCTAACTTGAAATCATGGCAAGAGACCCTCGGAATAGTTTTCGAAGTCATGTATCTCAACCTTGTGTTAAGGGTTGATTCTCCACTACCTCTTAGATACAAGTACTTCAGATGAAAAGATATAAAGCTCAAATTGCATATGTACAGTGATCATGAAAAGTTATACCAGAAACATTCAGCGACACTGTATTTGAAAAGTTTACGACAACTAAGAAATTTATAATTGAAATTGAAAAGAAATTCGTTAAAAATAAAAAGACAGGATTCATACACTCTTGACAAATTAAATTTCAATGAGGTACAAAAAGAATAAGAAAATTAGAGTACAACAACATAGAAGAAACAATATAAGAATTAACAAAAGAATATTTATTTCTTTGATGGAGTTGTAGGTCATAAGAAGAAGAGTATTCTTCTTAATTTTATTTGTTCTGAGATTATTGGTAAGACATGTGGTTGCTACATTCTGATACAACAACTCATATTGGTGTATCTATGTAAGGTTGCCTGAATTGTTGAAATCTTAATGATGGTAACAAAATACATCTACATTGGTGATGGTAAATCAGTGAAAGTCGAAGCAATTGAATCTTTTAGATTATTGTTAAGAACCTTTTTTATTTGAATTAGAATGAGACTTTTATTTCACTATCTTTTAGACAAAAACTTGACTTCTATTTCAGTATTGGACAAGTTTAGTTACATTTTTGTTCATTCAAAAATGAAAATTTTGGTCGCTTTAGTAATTCAAAACTAGTTGGCTCCAGTTTTTTATTAGGTTACAACATTTATATTTACTTGATACAATTGTTTTGCTCAATGAAATCTTGCATGTTAATATAACTAGTAATAAGTGCAAATTTGACCCGCGAGAATTCAACTTCATTGTTGCACAAGAGATTAGACTATATCTCCAAAAGAAGAATTAAAACTTCTGTCATATGGTATTCTTGATCCCTTTAAAAAAAATTCCATTTTGATGTTTGTATTGTATTAAGGGGAAACAAATAAATGATAGGAGATTAGAATATAATAGGTTATTATACGTTTTAGAACGTATACTGTCATGCCCCAGCATAGGATCTAGGCAAGACCGGCATCCGATGTCATTTATAGCCTGAGTGTAGCTCTTACATGGAATGAAACATAGAGCATTCAACTAAATGTGAAGGGACAACGATAACACAAAGTTGAGGAAGACAAATCATGCATCAAAATAAAGATTTTCATAAAATCATCATTTTAATTACATCATGTGATACAAGGTCCAATAAGAGATGGAAGACATGGAAATATACTGAAGTGGCAACTCTATAAGCCTTTACTATAATAAAAGTATTATATTTTTATCGGGACAAGGCCCCCAGCATACAACACCAAAAAAAACTATACATGAGTTGAAAGATATAATCACCCCAAGAAAGAATGGAGCACACCAAAAGCTAAACTAAGGTAATCACCCAAGAAAGAACGGGCCAATTGTCTACGTACCTGAGGCTACATTATTAAATAGTGCAGCTCCCCACCAAGAAAAGCGTTAGTACGTGAAATCGTACTGTATGTGAGATAGAAAAATAAAACGGACACATAGAATACATAGGAGTAGATAAACTATGCATAAAAATCATAATTTAACATGTAAAATTATAGTGTTCCGGAAAAACATGCAATTTTCCCTGAAAATTTATAGCTCATATTGTGTCCTGAAAATATTGAGGGAGTTTGTGGCATAGTCAACATAGTGCATCATGTAAACATGGACTCTGATTCCTATGGCCCGACCAGCTAAGCCACTACCTACCTTATCGGGTAGGAGGCATGAAACTGACTTGCTAGAAAGATTCTTGTATTCATCTACTATAGGGAAATAAGTTGGGAATGTGCTTGTACTCGACATGCACCACACCTATGCCAACAAACGTAGTTTTGGGCACTTTTTCCTAACAGATTCATACCTTCTCGATTGTCCACTTGCCCTTATTAAAATCATGATACTGAAAATAGCCCTCGGGCACTTAGTCTTACTCTTTCTCTGAAAAGTTGCCCGAGGGCACCTAGTCTTACTCTTTCTCGGAAAAGTTTAGTCTGAAAACTTGGCCTTATCTGAAGGAAATAAACAATATTGTATTCTTCAATTAGAAACCTCAAAATTATAGATCATGCTATTAATTGAAAACTCATAATCATGATAGAATTTATATGCTATAGCTCAAATAAAAATCATATGTGGGCACTTGCAAAAATCAGTTATAAATTCTCATAGTGAAATCTCAAGACATTTCATCAAATTCATATTTTTGACACATAAGGGCAAAATCATAATTTAATAGCACTATCATGGATGAACATGGTAAAATCACAAGAATAACTCATGTGATAAAATCAAGCTACTCATAAAGATATATAAAATTCATAAAGAAAAGGATGAGAATTTCTAAACCCATAGTGAAGACTTCATCAAACAATTGATAAATCTAAGTGTGGCATGCTTCACGCCCATAAGTAGGAATTTTACTTGACACAACATCATAAACTCCCTAGGACGCAGGAACCTAGTACTCTGATATCAAGTTTGTCATGCCTCAGCCTAGGCCCTAGGCGAGATTGACATTCGGTGCCATTTTAGACCTGCGCATATCTCTTAATATGGTATGGAACATAGATCATTTAACTAAACATGAAGGAATAAGAATAATACATAGAGATGAAGACAAATCAGGCATCAAAATAAACCTTTTCATAAAATCATCATTTTAAGTACATTATGTGACAAAAAGTTCCAACCAGAGTAGGAAAACATGAAAATATACTAGACTGACAGCCTACGAAACCTCTACTACAACAAGAGTATAAGATTTTCAGGACAAAGCCCCCGGAATACCTTCAAACAAAACTATACATGAGTTGAAAGATATTACCCCAAGAAAGAATGGGGCTCACAAAAAAATTAACTGAGGTAATACTACTACACTACTCGGCCAATCATCTTTGTACTTGAGGTTGCATTATTAAACCATATAGTCCCCCTAGCAAGAGGGGCATTACTATATGGAATTGTACCAAATGTAAGATGGAATAAAAAGGAAACATAGAATATAGAGGGATAGAGAAGCTATGCATAAAAATCATAATTTAACATGTAAAATCATAGGGTTCTAAAAGAAAAACATGCAATTTTCCCTTAAAATATATAGCTCATACTGTCCTAAAAATACTAAGGGAGTTTTTTCATAACCGATATAGCACGCTAGTACATGAAGTTTGATCCCTATGGCTTGACCGGTTAAGCCACCACCTACCATTCCAATTAGGAAGGCTAAAACTGACTTGCTAGCAATATTCCTATAATCATCTACTGTAGGGAAGTAAGCTGGGGATATGCTCGTACTCGACACGCTACATAGCTATGCCAACAAATGTAGTTTCAGGAACTTTGTTGTAGCAGACTCATTCCTTCTCGGTTAACAACTTTCCCCTATTAAAATCATGATACTAAAAATAGACCTCGGGATCTTGATCTTAGTCTTACTCTTTCTCTGAAAAGTCTGTTCTGAAAACTTGGCCTTATCTGAAGGCAATAAAGTGTAGTATATACCTTCAAATCGAAAGCTCAAAATCATAGATCATGCTATTAACTAAAACCTCATAATCATGAAAAACTTTATATTCTATAGCTAAAGTAAAAATCATATGTGTCCACTTTCCAAAACTAGTGATATAAATTCTCATAATGAAATCTCAAGACAGTTCATCAAATTTATCTTTTTGACACATAAAGGCAAAATCGTAATTTAATAGCACTATCATTGATGAACATGAAAAACTCATAAAAATATCTAATGTGATGAAATTAAGCTTCTCATAAAGATATATGAAATTCATAAATTAAAGCATGAGAATTTCTAAACCCATAGTGGAGACATCATCAAACAAGTAGTAAATCTCTGCATGAGTAGGGGAAATAAATTTGTAGGAGGAAACATGATGTCCCATACTTTTAGATTTACCTAACATACCTTATTTCCTCTATAGCAAGAGAAGAACATAAGTTAAAGCTTGGGAAAATAGGGCTGTCATATCTTCTTTGAGCTAGAAATGTATTTTTCCTTAAAATCCTAAGAGAGTAGAAGCTAGGTATTATAAATCTTATCTTGCATGCAATAAATCTTCATAGAAATAGCTTGGAGGAGCTTACCTTAGAGTGGGAGATCTTGGACAAGAGATTATCCAATTTTAAACTTCAAAGGTGAAGAAAATGAGTATGAAAATCGGGTCTAGCACTTCTATGGGCGCAGAGAAAATCACAACTTACGAATACCTGAGCACTGTTATAGACCATAGAATCAATCTATGGTCTGTAATTCAAGTCGTAGACCGCCTCTCAACATTTACTTCCCATTTACGGTTCTTAGATATAGATCGTAGAATCAATTTGTTGCCCGTAGATTGAGTCTTCTATTGTCTTAAGGAAAATTCACTCTCAAAAAGTTTTATCTACAATGCCAGGTATGGACCATAAATTGAACATGTGGTTTGTAGATTGAATCATAACCCTTATCCAGGACCACCTTGCAGTTATTTTCTGCAAATTAGTAAGGGTCTTTTCATAATTTGCAACTGAAGTAATACAACTGAAAACAACTGAATATAGATAGCATAACTAGCATTTCTGTATAGCAGGAGATAGCTGAATCTGAAGAAGCTGATATAAACTGACTCAAGCTTTCTGTACTGATAAGGCAGAGGCGTACCTGTAGACGCGACGACCTGCTATCTAGTAGCTAGTATATAATATATGGAGCACATAAATAGATATACAGGTAGCAAACAAGAGCCAATACCAACCCCCATAAGCCGGATGGCGCCAAGCAAGCAAACAATCTATATACCCCTACCCGGGGCAAAACCAACCAAAAATAAGTCACTCCACTCATCTGATAACTGTGAGCTCCTCCTACTGGCCCCCTTGGGTACGTAGCTCAGGCCTTGGCCTCTGACAATAAATTGTGTATGAGTCCGAAGACTCCTGCCTCTGGGCACAGGTGTGCACACAGAGTGGTCTGCCCCTGTAAACAGGGTGTGCTAGCTCTGCGCAGAGTAAACTGAACTACCCCTGCAAGCAGGGTGGTCTGGACCGTATTATCATGGTGGTCGGCCATCATCGTCCTGGGCGGACGGCATCGCCCAGCTGGTGGCGGTATCTGAATCTGGTATCTACACAGCTATAACCCAGGGGCGGTGGGGATGCTAAAAGGGTGCCCACATGCCACAACAAGTCTCAACAAACAAATAGCACATAGAAGTAGCAAGCATGTATAACTGAAAAGACTATCTGGAATCTAACTTCTTATTCTGATATGTTTGTATACTGAACTGATTCTTTACTGATTATACTGATTCTGAAATCTCTGTTTAACTATATGGCTAATCTGTAGCCAAGATAATGTCTGTCTGAATGGCTAGTCTGTAGCCATAACTGTCTGTCTATCTGATCTTTCTTTACTGACTTTTATTATGAAAATCTGTTCCTTTTTATTCTTACAACATGCTTGCTAATCACATAATAGACTATACTAGATCTAAACTACTAACTTGCCCTTGGGCGCATGCTTTTCTAACTTTCAGACTAGATACGATATGACAACGCAAACTAGGTTTACTGAACTTGCACAATACTTAACATTCGACTCCGGGAATTCTATTACGGAGTCTATTGTACTATACAGGGCTAAAACTACTAACTTGCCGAAGGAACTAGCTTTACATACCTTAACCTCGAGTTATCCGTCTGTCGGACGAGGCTCGGCCGGTACTTCAACTATTTTCTCCCAACTGCATTCATAAATATGTCAATTAATACTAAACACAGCTTTATTGTAAAGAGCCACGTCACTTTCAATATAGTTTATAGCCTAAACTTAGGCTTATCGAAAGACGGTCGAAAACTCGCTATTTTCCAGCGATCCAGAAGGGAGATATATTCACTTCACAACTAGGAACACATAGACACTAGTTTAGAGCAATTCCACTTACCTTAGCTCGGTGGCTCGATGATTCGTCGGCCGTATTTTACGAAACTGAATCCGTAGGAATGCTCTCTGCTGCTAAATACCTCCGTATCTGGAGTTAATTTGAGTTTGGGCAGCGTTTAGCAGCGTAATCGGTCGAAAATTATAACCCCTCCTTCGTTCCTTTTTCCTTTCCTGCGGGTATGCTCTGTTTTCAGGAAATTTTATAAGTTAATAATGAATTAAAACCGAAGTGGGGCTTTATATACTTGGGCCTGGACAAGGCCAACGTGTCACGGAGCCAACGCGGAGGCTCCTCCTCCGTGACACGCTGCCATCGCGGAGGGGTTCTGCCTCGGCTCCTTCCGCGATGGTTCGACAGGTTTCTCGTCTGATCTTTTCCCAGGCCTTTCTCTAGCACGTATGGCCTTTAAATATGCTTAACCAACGTGCGAATAGGTCGTCTAGGTGCCGGGAATTTTACGGGGTATAACATTTTCAGACTTATGTATGTATATCAGCTTCAGGTGTTTGTTCTGATGTTGTGTTGATTTAGACTTCTGCTGAGTTTATATTGTTTGTTCTTCTGTTTATTGATTGAAGTAGATGTATGCTTATGCCATGGGTCGACTTGGGGTCTTTCGAGGCCCCTTGTCCTGTGTCTACGATCCGGGCCTTCATTCGGGTCGTGACAATCTTTGTATCAGAGCAATAGGTTTTGAAGTATCCTAGGGTGTCTAAAAGCCGCGTTGAGTAGGGTCTTTTTCATGGGTGTGAAGCGCGCCACACTTGTGACAAATACGCTACTATATGTTTAGGAAATTTCCACTTCTTTCATGATCTATATCATGCGACGAAAGGTCTTTTGATCCTTATAATTCGTGCTATTCACGATTGTAGAATCATGGCTCCTTGAAGAATCAACGGAAGGAGGAATGGAGGTGGTGAAGGCCACGAGGATGGAAATGGTTATGGGCATCAGCCAGCCCCACCAGTCCAGGAGACAGGCACCGGAGCCAGCTGCCTATATTGAGTTCTAGGCCTCCACTTAGATGCTTGCGTAGGCCTTGACCACTCAGGTCAATCAGAAGGCTGTTGCACATGTTTCTCAAAATGGCAATGCAGTGGCGGCTCGAGTCAGACACTTTTTGAGGATGAATCTGCCAGAGTTCCTTGGGTCCAAGGTAGATGAAGACCCACATGAGTTTGTTGATAAGATTGTCAAGATCGCCTAGGTCATGGGGGTGAACGGGGTGGAGTGCGCCGACTTAGCCTCTTATCAGCTAAAAGGGGTCACACATATCTGGTTTCATTAATGGAAGGAAAGCAGGGTCACAGGAGCAGGTCCGGTCACATGGGAAGAGTTCCAGGTTACATTTCTAGACTGGTTCTTCCCTCGGGAGATGAGGGAGTTAAAAGCCGCTGAGTTTGTGAATTTGAAACAAAGAAGAATGACTGTCAAGAGTATGCCCTTGAGTTCACTCGCCTTTCAAAATATGCCCTAGAGTTGGTAGCCGATCAGAGGTCATGAGTGAGTAGATCATCCATGGAGTTGAGAGTTATTTGGATAATGATTGCAGAACAGCTGTGCTGCACCAGGATATGGACTTCCCTCGGATAGTGTTGTACTCCCAGCAAATGGTGGCGGCACATTCGAGAGAGAGGAAGGCCAAGAGGGCCAGGACCGAAGGCCACAGATTCTCTAAGTAGATGTACAGAGGTGGCACCATCAGCACACCCACCAGAGATCATCAACCCAAGCATCTACAGCAGTGAATGTGCCATCCAAGCCCATACATAATCAGAGAGGGAAGTGTCAGGATCGAGGGGTCATAGCAGCAGACTTGCAGATTTTAGCATCCTAGCTTGTCGCAGGTGTGGTTGAGGGCACACAGGCCAGTGTTTGGCAGGTTCAGGAGCTTGTTTTAGATGTGGGCATCTCGGACACATGCTCAGAGATTGTCAAACTGCGAGACAGGATCTGGTTAGGGGTCGAGGCCTAGCTTCTAACTCAGCAGCCCCTCCCGCACGCTCAGCATATCAGGAGGGAATCTACTAGCACAACTGGCGGTCAGTGTCAGAACAGATTTTATGTTTTAGCAACCTGTCAGGAGCAGGAGGCCTCCCCAGATGTTTTCACTAGTATGTTGAGTGTTTTTCATGTTGATGTTTATCCATTGCTAGATCCGGGGGATACCCTGTCTTTTGTGACACCTTATGTGGCTAGTTGCTTTGGAGTCAGTCCCGATGTTTTGTCATAACCCTTCTTAGTTTCCACTATAGTAGGTGACTCAGTTATAGCTAGACGGGTGTATAGAGATTGCCCGGTCTCTGTTCTTCATAAGGGCACCTCAGCAGATTTGATAGAGTTAGCCATGACCGACTTTGATGTTATTCTCGGCATGGATCGGCTATTTTCATGCTATGCTTCAGTTAATTGTAGAACCCAGTCAGTAGAGTTTAGATTTCTAGGTGAATCAGTCTTAGAGTGGAAGGGTAGTTCAGCTAAGCCTCTAGGTCGATTCATTTCCTACCTTAAGGCCAGAAAGATGATTTCTAAGGGTCGCATGTACCATCTAGTTAGGGTTAAGGAATTGGATTCCGAGACCCCGACCATCCAGTTCGTACCAGTCGTACATGAGTATACAGAGGTCTTTTCTGATGATTTGACAGGTGTTCCTCCCGAGCGGGAGATTGATTTCGGTATTGATCTTTTTCCTGACACGCATCCTATATCTATTCCTCCTTGCAAATGGCTTTAGCTGAGCTAAAAGAGTTGAAAGAGCAATTGAAGGACTTTCTAGATAAGGGTTTCATTAGACCGAGTAAGTCTCCATGGGGTGCACCGGTTCTCTTCATCTGAAAGAAGGATGGTTCCCTTCATATGTGCATCGACTATCGGCAACTGAACAAGGTCACCGTTAAGAACAGGTATCCTTTGCCCAGAATCAGTGATTTCTTCGACCAGCTTCAAGATGCCAAGTGTTTCTCCAAGATGGATCTCAGGTCCGGGTACCACCATCTCAGGGTTCTGGAGTGTGATATCCCGAAGTCAGTCTTCAGAAAATGGTATGGTCATTTTGAGTTTGTGGTTATGTCTTCTGACTAACAAATGCTCCTGCAACGTTTATGGAACTGATGAATAGGGTGTTCAAGCAATATATAGACATGTTCATGATCGTGTTCATCGATGATATCCTTATATACTCTCTGAGCGAGGAGGAGCATGCCACTCATTTGAGAATAGTGTTGTAGACTCTCAAGGATCGGCAATTGTATGCAAAGTTCAGCAAGTGTGAGTTTTAGTTGAACTCAGTCATGTGGTATCGAGTGAGGGCATAAAGGTAGATTCTCAGAAAATCGAAGCGGTGAAGAATTGGCCTAGACCGGTGAATCCTTCGGATGTTCGGAGTTTCTTGGATTTAGCAGGCTACTATCGGAGATTTGTGGAGGGTTTTTCATCAATTTCAGCACCATTGACCAGGTTGACTCAGAAAAAGGTAAAGTTCCAATGGTCGGAGGCATGTGAGAAATGCTTCCAAGAGTTGAAGATCCGACTCACTTTAGCACCTGTGTTGACCCTACCTGAGGGTACGAATGGTTTTTTTTGTGTATTGTGATGCTTCAAGAATCGGGCTCGAGTGTGTATTGATGTAGCGGGGAAAAGTAATAGCATATGCCTCCAGACAGCCAAAGATCCATGAGAAGAATTACCTGACCCATGATCTAGAGTTGGCAGTGGTAGTATTCGCCTTGAAGATATGGCGGCATTATTTGTATGGGGTCCACATGTATGTGTTTACATATCATAAGAGTCTACAATATGTGTTCACGCAGAAGGATCTTAATCTATGGCAAAGGAGGTAGTTAGAGCTACTCAAGGACTATGTTATGAGTGTTCATTACCATCCGGGAAAGGCTAACATGGTAGCGGATGCACTTAGTAGGCTCTGTATGGAGAGTGTATCCCACGTGGAGGAAGGAAAGAAGGAGTTGGCAATAGATATCCATCAAATTGCAAGGTTGGGAGTTAGGTTGGTTGACTTAACCGATGGTGTTGTTGTGCAGAATGGATCAGAATCGTTCTTGGTGGTTGATGTAAACTCCAGGAAAGATAAGGATCCGATTTTGAAGAAATTGAAGGAAGCTGTGTGGAGTCAAAAGATGGAGGATTTCTTCTAAGGGGGAAATGGTATGCTTTTGTACCAGGGTTGTTACACCCCGTAAGATTTCCGGCACCTAGATGGCCTATTCGCGCGTTGGTTAAGCATATTTGAAAGCCATACGTGCTAGAGAAAGGCCCGGGAAAGGATCGGACGAGTAGCCTGTCGAACCATCACGGAAGGAGCCGGGGCAGAGCCCCTCCGCGATGGCAGCGTGTCACGGAGGCGGGGCCACCGCGTTGGCTCCATGACACGTTGGGCCTGTCCAGGCCCAAGTATATAAAGCCCCACTTCAGTTTTAAATCAGTTAGTTCATTATAATTTCCAGAGAATTCGCAGAAAACAGAGAGAGACGAAGAGGGTGAAGATATTATCGTTCGATTATGCTGCCAAACGTAGTCCAAACTTAAATTAACCTCAGGTACCAAGGTATTTAGCAGCAGGGAGCACTCCTACGGATTTTTTTTCGCAAAATACGGCTGACGAATCGTCGAGCTACCGGACTAAGGTAAGTAGAATTGCTCCAAACTAGTGTCTATGTGCTCCTAGCCGTAAAGTGAACACGTCTCCCTTCTGGACTTCTGAGAAATAGCAAGTTTTTGACCGTCTTTCGATAAGCCTAAGTTTAGGCTACAATTATATTGAAAGTGATGTCGTCCTTCAGAATAAAGTTGTATTTAGCACTACTTAACGTGTATATGAATGCAGTTAGGAAAAATAGTTGGAGTATTGACCGAGCCTCATCCGACAATCGAATAACTCGAGGTTGAGGTATGTGAAGTAGTCTCCTCGGCAAGTTAGAGGTTTTAGTCGTATAAATCATAGTAAACTCCATATTTGAAACTCTCGGAGTTGAATGTTGAGAATTAAATAAGTCTAATAGATTCTGAGTTGTGTTGCCATATCGTATTCAGTCCGAAAGTTAGTAAAGCATGCGCCAAAGGGTGAGTTAGCATTCCAGATTCAGTATTGCCTATTGTATGATTAGCAAGCGTGTTGTAGAATAAAAAGATATGAATTTTCAGAATAAAGTTAGTAAAGTAAAATCAGATAGACAGACAGTTTTATGACTACAGATTAGCCATTCAGACAGATAGTATCCCGACTACAGATTAGCCAAACACTTAAATAAAGATTTCAGAGTCAGTATAATCAGTAAAGAATCAGTATAATACAGAAAGAGATCAGGATAAGAAATTAGATTTCAGATAGTCTTTTCAGTTATACATGCTTGCTATTTATATGTGCTATTTGTTTGTTGAGACTTGATGTGGCGTGAGGGCACGTTATTGAGCATCCTCGCCGCCCCTGGGTTGGTAATCGTGTTTCCCACTGAGCGGGTGGGTTTACGTCACTCCAAGGAGTGGCATGCCATCCCTAGTTTGGAAGAAGATGGGATGCAGATTTCCCCATATCAGGCTGATCAGCATTACAGTACAGATATCCCTGTTGTGCGCAAGTGCCCAAGGAACAGATACAGATACAGTTACAGTTACAGATCTTATTACAGGTGCAGCTCCGGTTTCAGATAGACTTGAGGATAGATCCGGGGAACCAGACCCTATCTGTTACTGTATGCACAGGAGTCCTCCGGACTCAGACACGGTTATTTATATCAGAGGCTATGGCCCGAGCCGAAGACCCAGGGGGCCAGTAGAGGAGCTCCGAGTGAGCAGATGAGTGGAGTGACTTATTATTGGCTGGTTTTGACCCGGGTAGGGGTATATAGATTGTTTGCTTGCTTGGTGCCATCCGACTTATGGGGGTTGGTATTGGCTCTTGCTTTCTAAATGTGTATGTATTTATGTGCTTTATATATATACAGGTTAATAGACAGCAGACCGCCGTGACTACTGACAAGCTCCTGCCTATCAGCGCAGAAAGGTTTGATCTAGTTCCTATCAGCTCTCCAGATTCAGTTATCTTCTGCTTATGGACTTGTTAGTTATGTTATCTGTATTCAGTTGTATTATTTTAGTTGCTTTGCATGCTCAGTACCAGTGGTACTGACACCCGGTGGGCGCTGCATTACTTGCCTGCAGGTACTCATAGACGAGGAGGCCATCCCTCGTGATCCTAGCCAGCGCAGAGTCATCAGCTCCTGTCATCCGGAGCTTGATATTTCAGAGGTTTATATCATTTCCTTTTGATTACAGTTTGGGTAGGTCGGGGCCCTGTCCCGATCATTTCTATTGTTACTCTTAAAGGCTTGCAGATTGTATATATTTCCCTGTGGTTAGTTGTGCCGGTCGTGTGGGGTCGTGCATATGTTTAGTTGTTTATATTGGCTGTGTTAGGCCTTATCCAGTCAGTAGTGGTGACCTTGACGGTCACGTAGCTTTTCAACATTTGTTATACTGTTTAGACTCAACTAGACAACATGGTGGCCTTGTCGGCCCGCATAGGTCTCCCTAAATAAGTATGACTCTGGTTAGTTGTCGTTATAGTAGAGGTGGCTATAGGCCCAGTTGGCCAGAGACTGTATTTACAGCCGTTATATAGCCCGTTGATTCCAGAAATCTGAGTTAGAGCTATCCAGGCACCAGATGTGCTTAGGCTCACCAGCTAGCAGCCTAGGTCCTACTAGGGCACCAGGTGCCAGTCATACCCCCAAGGCGGGGCGTGACAAACTTGGTATCAAAGCAGGTTGTGTCCCAGGGAGTTTGCAAGCCGTGCTAAGTAGAGTCTTGTCTATGGATGTGTTGTGCACCACATACTATAGGCAGGAGGCTGCGAGGCATGATAGGATGGTTACTCTTCTTTCTCATTCAGTCGTGCTATAGAGCGGTACATTATAGTGTTGGGTCCCTAAAACTTATCATATTCTTTGTCTATAGATAAGAATGGTAGATCAGCGACACCCTGCCACAAGCAGGAGACTAGACACAGCAGCATGAGAAGGCACCAGCAGGATGCCTCAGCTTCAGTCAGAGTCAGCCCCATCTGAGGGCGATATAGAGGCTTCATCACAGCCCTCTCAGCAGCCCCCCTCACATCAGGAGCCGTTGGGTACTACACCGCCCCCGATAGCTCCTATGCCTTCGCCATCAGATCAGGAGGTTCGTAGCACTGTAGTTATGTTGGCACAAATGATGGCCACACAGCGCCAGTGAGTGCCACCTGTAGCAGTAGAGCCTTCAGGTGGGTCAGGTAGTTCCAGGGTCAGGGAGTTTTTGGCACTAGGTCCCCCACAGTTCACTGGGTTAGATCAGGTAGAGGACCCCCAGGATTTCCTAGATCAGATGAAGAGAATTTTCTGGGTTATGCATGTGACCCCTACAGAATCAGTTGAGTTGGCAGTGTTTCGATTGTGGGACATAGCTGTATTATGGTACGAGAGTTGGGAAAGGTCTCGAGGGAGAGATGTTGCCCCTCTGACCTGGTCTAGCTTCTCGGAGGCCTTCCTGGACCGTTATTTGCCATGGGAGATCCGGCAGGCCCAGATGGATCAGTTTTTGCATTTGGAGAAGGGGGCGAGGAGTGTACGAGAATATGCTCTACAGTTTGACTCCCTAGCCTTCTATGCTCCAGCCTTTGTGGACACTCCATCAAGAGTCCACCGGTTCATTATGGGTCTGAACCCGAAATATATTGAAGTTTGCATGACGGCTACGCTACGAGAAGATATGGATATTGCCCGAGTACAGGCCTTTGCTCAGACCATTGAGGGTCTTAGACAACGGCAACAGAGTAGTAGACAGACCAGTCAGGAATAGCGCCGCAGAGATAGATCGGACGAGATGTAAAGGGAAGTTCAGAGAGGACCCAGGCCTCGACTATCAGATAGACCCCCTAGACCCCCACCTACACCACAGCAGCAGCAGCAGCGAGGTAGATATGTGCGACGAGGGCAGTCAGAGCCTAGTGGCAGTTCCAGAACAGTAGATTCCCCGCAGCAGAGAAGGGGAGAATAGAGCAGATTTGCACCCTCACCCTGCCCCTATTTTAATCGACCACACTCCGGAGCTTGTAAATATGGCTTCACTGGGTGTTATATTTGCGGACAGGAGGGGCATCGGATGAGAGATTGTCCGACCAGAGGTCAGGGGAGTAGAGACAGTCAGGATAGGGGATCCGCAGGGGCACGAGCCCCAGCAGCCTCAGCGGGGCGTGGGCCTTCAGGTTCAGTAGGCAGAGGCTGAGGTAGATCAGGAGCTTCTAGTTCAGGTACGGGCTCAAGCCATACTTATGCATTACCAGGGAGACAGGACTCAGAGGCGTCTCCAGATGTAGTGACAGGTATGATGACTATCTGTTCATGCTCTGCTTATGTACTGATTGATCCAGGGTACACTATGTCATATATTACCCCATTTGTGGCTCAAAAGTTTAATGTCGCACCAGAGCTATTACAGAAGCCCTTTTCAGTATCTACATCCGTCGATGACTCCATTATAGCTAGTAGAATTTATCGAGGGTGTACAGTAGAGGTGTTATACCCCGTAGAATTTCCGGCACCTAAATGACCTATTCGCACGTTGGTTAAGCATATTTGAAGGCCATACGTGCCAGAGAAAGGCCCGAGAAAAGATCGGACGAGAAACCTATCGAACCATCACGGAAGGGGCTGAGGCAGAACCCCTCCGCGATGGCAGTGTGTCACGGAGGTGAAGCCTCCGCGTTGGCTCCGTGACACGTTGTCCTTGTCCAGACTCAAGTATATAAAGCCCCACTTCGGTTTAATTTCATTATAACCTCTTAAAATTTCCAGGAAATGCAGGAGAACAGGGAGAGAACGAAGAAGTAAGATAATTTTTGTCCGATTACGCTGCTAAACGTTGTCCAAACTCAAATTAACCTCAGATACCGAGGTATTTAGCAGCAGAGAGCATTCCTACAGATTTAGTTTCATGAAATACGGCCGACGAATCGTCGAGCTACCGAGCTAAGGTGAGTGGAATTGCTCTAAACTAGTGTCTATGTGTTCCTAGCTGAGAAGTGAATAGTTCTCCCTTCTGGACCTCTGAAAAATAGCGAGTTTTCGACCGTCTTTCGATAAGCCTAAGTTTAGGCTATAAACTATATCGAAAGTGACGTTGCTCTTCAAAATAAAGCTGTATTTAGTATTAATTGGCATATTTATGAATGCAGTTGGGAGAAAATAGTTGAAGTACCGTCCGAGCCTCGTTCGACAGACGGATAGTTCAAGGATAAGGTATGTAAAGCTAGTTTTCTCGGCAAGTTAGTAATCTTGGTACAATACAGTAATTTAAAGGCCAATAGAATGTTCAGAAGTCATGTGTTATGTTTATTACGAATGTTGGTACAATATTAGAAGCATCAGGTTATAACTTGCGCGAAACTTGCTGGCGCGATATAGATTCTAATATAAGTATTAGGAATTCCACAGCATGCTCAGTATGTGATCTGACACAGAATGTTAGGATATCATTGTATTCAGTTGAAACCCAGTAGAGCAATGTAGTATCTGTAAGACATCTCAGAAATAGAATGATAAGTTAAAATGAAGTTGGAAAGCATGTTAGGAATAGTAAATCATGTTACTATAGAAACTCGGTATACAACATAGTTTTCAGCAGAAATACTATATCATGTTCAGCATTAGACTCAGTACATTATGGCAGAAGATTATATTTATATATATATACTATTATCAGTCTCAGCATGTATTAAATACGTACATATCACTATCACTAGTTCAGCATGCAGTATATACAAACACTTTATTATCATTAGCTTCAGTATGTGGTATATGCAGATAGTATTACTAGTTGAGACTGTTGTATTATTTGGGGTTAGATTACCTAGCATCCATGACCGCCCCAGGGTTAATATCTGTATCGACTCATCCGCCAGAGGACGAGGATACGTCGCTCTACGGAGTGGCATGCCGTCCCACAGGGGACGAAGATGGGATGCCAGTTTTCCCCATATTGTGCCTTGGTCGGCCCTTATACACCCCCGTCGAGCGGATACGCCCGGGGTGTTGATTCAGGAGTCCTCCGGACTCAGGTACAGTTATAGTCAGGGGCTCAGCGAGCCCAAGTGCATACCTAGGGGACCGGCAGGATGCTTACAGGGTTATAGGAGATGGGATGACCGGGGTAGGGGTATAGATTGCATGTTGGTTGTACCTCCCGGCTTATGGGGGCCGGGTAAGGTTTGTGTGTGCTATGTATGTTATGATATGTTGTGCCGTGTTATAATAGATACGAGTAGATCGACAGTAGAACGATAAATCCTCAGGTATGACTCCTGCTCCTTCCAGTATAATTAAGAGAAGGTATGACTTACATTATCAGACAGTTAATCTATTGCTTTCTACTTCAGTTTCATTAGTTATATTGTTGTTTCAGATATTTCTTTCAGTTATTGCTTTACATACTCAGTACCAGTGGTACTGACGCCCGGTGGGGCGCTGCATTACTTGCCTGCAGGTACTCATAGACGAGCAGGCGATAGCACGTGATTCCTGTCAGCGATCGAGTATTCAGCTCCTGTCATCCGGAGACTGAATTCCAGAGGTGTATTTCATTTTCTTTTTTTGTATAGTACGAGTAGGTCGGGGCCCTGTCCCGATCATTTCTATTGTTATTCCTAGAGGCTTGCAGTCTGTATATGTTTCCCTGTGGTCAGATGAGCTGGTCGTGTGGGGCCGTGCGTATGTTTAGTTGTTTATATTGGTCGTGTGAGGCCTTATCCAGTCAGTAGTGGTGACCTTGCCGGTCACGTAGCTGTTCAGCATTTGTTATACTGGTTTAGACTCAACTAGACAGCTTGGTGGCCTTCTCGGCCCGCATAGGTCTCCCTACATAAGTATGACTCTGGTTAGTTGTCGTTATAGTACAGGTGGCTATAGGCCCAGTCGGCCGGAGACTGTATTTACAGTCGTTATATAGCCCGTTGATTCCAGAAATCTGAGTTAAAGCTAGCCAGGCACCAGATGTGCTTAGGCTCACCAGCTAGCAGCCTAGGTCCTACTAGGGCACCAGGTGCCAGTCATACCCCCCAAGGTGGGGCGTGGCAAGGGTCTTTTGTGTGTTCAAAACGTTGATGATTTGAGGGGCCGAATATTGCATGAGGCGCATGGTACGAGATATTCTATCCATCCGGGATCCACTAATATGTATCGTGATTTGCAAGAAATCTATTAGTGGGACGGTATGAAAAAGGACATTACGGAGTTCATAGCCAAGTGCCCGAATTGTCAACAATTAAAGGTTTAACATCAGTGGTGGGGAGGAGTACTTCAGGATATTAGCATTTCTACTTGGAAGTGGGAAGATATCAAGATGGATTTCATAATAGGATTATGCACTCGCCAACAATATGATTCCATTTGGGTGGTGGTAGATAGGTTGACCAAGGCGGCACATTTTCTACCAGTGAAAACCACATATTCAACGGATAATTACGCCAAGTTGTATATTCGGGAGTTGGTTTGAGTTCATGGAGTGCCCTTGTCCATTATTTTAGACCCAGGTACTTAGTTTACCTCGCGGTTCTAGCGGTCTATCTAGAAGGGGCTTGGGACTCAAGTTAAGCTCAGTTCAGCCTTTCATCCGCAAATAGATGGCCCGGCCGAACGAACAATCCAGAATATGGAGGACATGTTGAGGGCATGTGTGATGGACTTCAAAGATAATTGGGATGATCACCTACCTCTGATTGAGTTTGCGTGCAATAACGACTATCACTCTAGTATCCGGATGGAACCATTCAAGGCTCTTTATGGGTGGAGCTTTAGATCGCCCATTGGATGGTTCGAGGTTGGTGAGGCAGCTATGATAGGGCCTGATTCGGTTCAAGAGGCTATGATGAAGGTTCAGTTGATAAGGGGCAGGCTGAAAATCGCTCAGAGTTATCAGAAATCATATCCTA
Source organism: Datura wrightii (assembly GCA_035772735.1). Lineage (NCBI taxonomy): Eukaryota > Viridiplantae > Streptophyta > Magnoliopsida > Solanales > Solanaceae > Datura > Datura wrightii. The sequence goes on from JASDFA010000003.1 coordinate 12,983,964, forward strand.
ATGTGAGGAGAAGAGATTTGGAGTTTGAGGTAGACGATTGGGTACTTCTAGAAGTATCACCCATGAAGGGAGTCATGCGGTTTGGAAAGAAAGGAAAACTTAGTCCCCGATATGTTGGTCCTATTGGATCATGAGAAGATTTGGTAAGGTAGCGTACGAGTTGGACTTGCCCTCAGAGTTATCTTCTGTACATCTCGTGTTTCATGTGTCACTTTTGAAGAAGTGTTTTGGGAGATCCAACTCTAGTAGTCCCAATGGACAGTGTCGGTTGAAAAGATAGCCTCAGCTATGAAGAAGTTCCTATGGAAATATTAGACCGTCAAGTTCGTAAGCTAAGGAACAAAGAAGTAGCTTCAGTTAAAGTCCTATGGAGGAATCAGCATGTTGAAGGAGCTACATAGGAAGTCGAAGCGAATATGAAGGCTAGATACCCACATTTATTCTCTACCGATTCAGTTCCGACTTGAGGTATCAATTTTTCTCTATGAATATAATTAGTTTTCATGTTCAGTTCATGTGTTCAAGTTTCTTTTATATGTATGGATGTGCACATGAAGAATGAGATCAGTTCAGCTTTGTTTCATTAGTCGGAGGTAGTTATTCCATAAAAATTTCGGTTTAAACAAATAGTGTTTGGGTATGACGATTGTATGTTTTTGTTTTCTACTTGTTTCTAACATTCGAGGATGAATGTTCCCAAAGGGGAGATATTGTTATACCCTGGGAACTCAAATATCGGACCCGGGAATTGAAATGGGGAAAATCTGAAAATTTAAGCTGCAGGCTCAGAACGAGTCATCGGACGACTTGTGAGATCAGCCCACGAGTCGTCAGGTGACTACTGGGGAAGAGAAATGGAGAGTAGGAAGTTTGAAGGAAAAAGGTTCCCCATGGGCATGGGAATGACTCATGGTCAGTCACCACGAGTCGTTAGGTCAACCGTGGGGTAAGGGAGAAGAAATATAGAAGAGGTCAGACCAGTGTACCTGATGGAAGTTGACCATGACTCGCTTGGTCAAGTAACGACTCGTGGTTTGAGTCGTGGGGTGACCTATGTGTGAAGTAATGTAATTGAGGCAGTGTACTTGACGATTGGTGGCCACGAGTCGTGGTCACCCCTAACAAACCGTTATGTGATCCGTTAGGAGCCCAGGAGTTTTGACAAGCAGTGTACCTAACGAGCAACATGACGAGCAGTTTGGGCCAGTGACGAGTCTTTAGGTCGTCCATTAGTACCTCCTGACAGTTATTTTTTGAGAATTAGTAAGGGTATTTTAGTAATCTTTTAAGTTCCTAAGACCTATACTAACTTCTTTTAAGGCTCGTTTTATAGGGTTTTAAGAGGGGAAAAACTATTCTAAGCTATTTCTTTCCATGCATGCAAACTTGAGTTATTGAAGAAGAGATTTAGAACAAGTTCAAGTTTCCATTGGAATCTCATCTTGGGCATTCAGAGAAGTGTTAGAAGATGTAGGGTTATGAGTGGGTGCCTTCTCCCACACCGATGCCCAATTCCTTCTGAATTATGAAAATATCTTATGATCATGTATGGGGTTTTACCCAAATGCATGAATATTCAATTTCTTTACATAGGTATGAATTGATTATGATTTTAATATCGAATTGTGAAGCATGAGCTGATTTTACAAAGATTTCAAATATAATTATGTTTCTATCTTTTATGAATGTTGAAGCCCACTGATGATACAATCATGAAAAGTATGATTTACGAAGTAAATATGATAATGATGAGAGATTATGATGAAAAGCATGAATTAAAGCTACCTATATTTATAATTATGTTTTCAAGGAGAATTGAGCATTTCTAAGTATGATAAAGATTTGGGCAATGCTGATCTTGGGCATAATTACGTACCCAAGTGCTATTTTATAGCTTAATTTAGTTGGGTTTGTCCAATTATACACTTACATTCTCATGCGTTTATATGTAAATTTGGGTATGTACTAACCAACATGATTAGTCCTTGTTTTGTAGGTGAAAAATGCATATAAGGGACTAAATAATGACAGGTGAAGTGAAGGAATGGGGTTGGGAGTGACTTGCAAAAGAAGGGAAGAAAACATGCCATGGCAAGGCTGGTCGCACCAGGCAGTGTGCCGCGCCCAGCGCCGTGCCACGCCAAGGCCATGTGCGCGAGATGCTTCCCTCCAAGGCGCCTGCGAGCCAGCGTCTATGCCACGCCAGGCACTGCTGCGCGCCGCATGTCATGTCACGCCGTCCATTGCGCGAGATTGGGGTCGTGCCACGCCGGTTGTCGTGCAGGCAATTCGCGCAAGACATGCCGAGGATGCAATTTCCAGTGGGCTTTCGCATTACCTCCGTGGCATGGAGGAAAATTGGCGTGTTTACCTCCGTGCTACAGAGTCATTCCATAACAGGCCGAAAATTGCAAATTTTCCAGTTACTATAAATTAAACCCTTAGCTTCTTAAAAGGGGCTCTAAAAAAGGGCCACTGTATTACTTGTACGACCGTACGCTTGCATGTGCGCTGGGCGCAAAAATATTTTTGGCGTCGTTGCCGGGGACTGGTGAAGTTTAGTGAATTTTTCTGTTTCTGTGTGATTTTTAATTTCCTTAAGTGTTGAGAAAGTTGGTCTTAGTCTTCTATATTGCAGGTGACAGGTTGTCCTTGCAGAGATGGCAAGGAATAGAGAGCTGGTGGGACCGTTGGTTGAACCTGAATGTCAACTTCATTTATTCAGGAGGGAAGCCCTAGAGGGAAAGCTAAAGAGACTTCAGGAGCAGTTAGAACAACACCCACCAGTAGGGAAAGCAGTGTTGTCAAATGAAACTATGGCAGCCCAACCAATTCGCGAAGTGGCAATCCCACTAGCGACAAATGTGACCTCTAGTAACCGCAAACCGGAGCCTGGAGGGAACTTTGAGCTTAAATAGAACGTGGTGCAGCTGTTACATTCTAGTGTCCAGTTCACTGGGATGACTCATGAGGACCCACAACAACACTTACAGAACTTTCTTGAGATTAGTGACACGTTCGTCCCCACCGGAGTGTCCACAGATTATGTCCGACTTACCCTGTTCCCATAGTCATTGTTGGGAGAGGAAAAGAGGTGGTTGAAAGGGGAGCCACCGAATTCCATAACTTCTTGGGACGATTTAGCAAAGAAGTTCCTCATCAGATTCTTTCCTTCAGGAAAACTACCAAACTCAGGAGTGAAATGTTAAGCTTCAAGTAGAGGCCAGAGGAGAACTTGTATTTAGCTTGGGAGAGATTCAAGTCACTTATGAGAGACTGCCACCATCACCAGCAGTCCAATGAAGTGCTAGCCCATACCATTATGGAGATTCTAGACCCACACACAAAAAGTTTTCTAGACTCTGCATTTGGTGGGCAAGCATTGGAGAAGGCTTACGATGAGCTGTACACTTTGTTAAGCAGGATTGCTCTGGGAAATCTAGAGTGGCACAGCGAGTCATCGAGAGGGGCAGGAAAGAGAACAATAGGGTTGATAGAGGTAGATGGTATAAATGCCTTGGCGGCATAGCTAGCATCCTTTCAACATCAGATGATGACTCAGTTCAACAAACTAAGTGTGAACCAATAGCAGGGACAGGTGAATGCAGTTCAACAGGCTCCTAGTTGGTGTGAAATCTGCAGCAACAATGGGCACAATATAGAATCTTGCGGGGCCAATCCGTAATCTATCAATTTTGTTGGGAATGTTCAGAGAAACAATCAGAATTTTGGGAACAATTAAAATAAGAATTGGCAGAGCCACCCGAATTTTTCTTGGGGTGGGAATCAAAGTCAAAGCTACCAGCAACCTCAGTAACAGAAGTATCAGCAGCAGAACAGGCAGAATGGTGGCCAGTTGAGCAGGAACATTGAGGAGACATGGCAGAAGATTATGGCAACACAGACCCAACTAGCAGAGAATCAGGCGAGGATGGCATCAGATTTGAAAAATCAGTAGTTGGCCACCCGCAATCTAGAGAAGCAGATTGGTCAAATAACATCTTCTCACCACACCAAACCTCAAGAAGGATTACCCAGTGACATAGACACAAACCCCCGACAGGTCAACGCCACCAGTCTGAGGAGTGGCAGGCAATTGGCTGATACACAGCCGAAGGAAAAGAAAAATGAGGTGCAGCCCGAGTTGGTTAGAAAGGGACCATCACCTGAAAAGGGATATAATCAGAGTATTGTGCAACAAAATGCATAATCATCATTGCAGCCAGCATAGAGCCACCACCACCATTCCCGCAAAGACTCAAAAAGAGCAGGGAGGAGGAATGCTTTAAAAAGTTCTTTGATATATTCAAAGAACTTCACATAAATTTGCCTTTGCTAAATATTTTGTAGGGAATGCCCAAGTATGCTAAGTACCTGAAAGATGTGGTGGCCAACAAAGTCAGATTGGTGGATGTTCAGACAGTGGCACTGACTGAGGAGTGCAGCCACAGGGTAATGAGCAAGATACCTAAAAAGCTCAAAGACCCAGGGAGTTTTACCCTCCCCATACAAATTGGTAAAGATTTAAGGGCTCTATGTGATTTAGGGGCAGAAGTTAATTTAATGCCCCTATCATGGTTTAACACCTTGGGGTTGGGTCAACTGAGACCAACACAATTGATGCTGCAGTTGGCAGACAAGTCGCGAGTGGCACCAGATGGAATAATCGAATACCTTGTCATCAAAGTGGGTAAGTTGCTTATACCCACTAATATCATTATATTTGATTTTAAAGATGATGACAAGGTACCCTTTGATCTTGTGACGGTCATTCTTGGCCACTGGAGGAGCGATTATTAATGTAAGAGCAGGGACCTTGAAAATGAGGGTCGATGATGAAGAAGAACTCTTCCGGGTCTACCAAGAGGTTAACCCACCCACACACTACAAAGACCTTTTTAAGGTCAGTATGTTGTCAGAGGCTGAGTGTGGGGTGGCAGATTCCATAGGTACACGACCACAGGAGATGATCACTTTTCATCCCAAATCTGATGGAGTGCTTTAGTTAGAGAAGGAGTTGGAGCAAGAGAGGGACAAAGTGGAGGCTATTCCCTCGAAAAACAAAAAGAGAAGAAGATGGTTCTCGAAAGGGAACAGTGGTTTGTGGATGTCCTGAAAAGAATATCCATGTCGTGCCGCAACGTAAAATTAGGCGCTGCTTGGGAGGCAACCCAAGGGTACCACAGGTACAATTGTAATTTTCCTTTGTGTTGATTTTGTTTATGCTCATCTTGTTGTTGTTTTTGGTGGTGAATTAATCACAGATGGAGAGGAAGTTTAAGTACCCTTGGAAGAGGAAGCTAAGAAGCATGAAAGAGGAAAAGTGTGGGGTCGATAACCCACTTGTACAAAATGAAGAAAAACATGTTGTTAGCTAGGCCTATAGGCCTCAGGGAGTATTTGTCACCCTTGTATTACTTTTAACTGATGCTTTGAAGACATAGCATGATTCAAGTTTGGGGTGAGGGAAATTTCAAAATTTTGCTCTTAATGATTCCGGGTGAATTTAGTGCTTCATATGGTATTGGTTGATGAAAAATTTTTGAGTTGAGCATGATTCACCCACCGGTTGGTTTCTCTTTTCAGTTCTTTTCCGACGGGGGGCACTTTGAACCGAAGAATAAAATTTTTCTGTGTCCGTACATAGTTGTTTTAGTCATAGTTAGGGACTGTTCTAGACGATGGATGGATGACGACCGTCTTGAGGGAAAATTAGTCAATAAGTTTTATTTTAGAACCCGTAGTTGATTGATGGCTTGATGTTCTTGTTATGTGTTATGTATGATTCTGAGATGCACGTGTTGTAAATTTTGAAGCATGTGAGCAGTTGTATAACTTTGTTTGAGACACCTAAGCTCTTGAATGTGACTCTATGTGCTTAAAACATAATTTTGAATTCTTGTGATTAGCTGAGTTAAGAGTTTACTGAATTTGGCTTGAATTGAGCATGTGGTATGAGTGTAAGGTTTTTAAATATTTCATGCTATTGTGTAGTGTCTAGAACGTGTCTGGTGTATATACAAAGTGAAATGAAGGATGTCGATTATAGGATATGATTTAGGCACTTCTTTGAATGAGCCTAATTTTTATCCCTTGCTTTACCTACCTTGAATGTCTAATCCTAGTTAGCCCCTTTGATCCTTTAGCCTATTCTTTGTAAGCAACAAAATGAGCTTAATTCTTGCTTTTCATTCGCCTTGAATTTGATCCAAAACTCCTAATCACTTAAGTGAAAAATCGAAAAGAGTAAAAGAGTGAGAATCATGAAAAAGAAAGAAAAATAACGTTGTGGGAGTTGAGGAAAAGATTAGAGGTGCACTTGCTTGAAAATGCTTGAGTATTGTTAGGGAGTAAGAGAACAAATGAATGAAAAAGTTGCTTAAGTACTCCTTACTAATAATCTAAGTGTGCATAATGAAATGGGGAAACAAAAGAGGAAAATGGGAGTTGAAAAGTATAAAGGTGAAGTAGGAGATGGAAGTTCTTAAGGAGAGTGAGGTGTATTAAAAACGCTTAGGTAATATACTAACTATTATTAGCCATAATAGTACCTACCCACCCTTTGCTTACATTACAATCTGATAAGTCTTACTTGGTCTTACTTTCGAACATTCTTAAATTAGTGGAGTAAAACATTAAGGGAAAGCTTATGGGTCAATACATGTGGCATGTGAATTCTTTGTGAGAGTGAGCGTACTTCTTATCCATATACCCATGCATGTTATAATTTGAAAACATATGAGTGAAAATGGGTAATTCTCTTGTTGTTAGGGCATATGTTTAATGAAGGATAAAATTCATGTCGGATCTCTTGATCGATTGAATTACATGAGTTTGTTGAGATTGAGAGTCGATTCTTGAGGCTAGGAAGTCTTTACATAGTTATATGTGATTTTATGGAGTTAAATCTTGCATGTTCTATTTTCAACTTGCTATCTAAAATAATTGTTGTAGCTTTAACTTGAAGTATCTTGCTTTAATTAGATATGTTCGAGTCTTCATGCGTATGAGATGTAAAAGAGTTATTCGAGGATGAACAAGGCTTTGAGTGTGGGGTAGTCATATTTGGCATAATTACGTTCCCAAGTTCTATTTTATAGCTTAATTTAGTCTATTTTGTCTAATTATACACTTACATTCTTATGCGTTTTTGTGTAAATTCGGGTATGCACTAACCAACATGATTAGTCCTTGTTTTGTAGGTGTAAAATGCATATAAGGGACTAAATAATGATAGGTGAAGTGAAGGAATGAAGTTGGGAGTGAAATGCAAAAGATGGGAAGAAAACATGCCATGGCAAGGCTGGCCGCGCCAGGCAGCTTGCCACGCTGTATGTGTACCGCGCCAAGAAGCGTGCCACGCTATGCGTGTGCCACGCCGGGCAACGTCCATGCTGTGCATGTGCCGCGCCCAGCACTGTGCCACTCCAAGGCCATGCACGCGAGATGCTTCCCTCCAAGGCGCCTGCGTGCCAGCGTCTATGCCATGCCAGGCACTGCTGCGCACCGCATGTCGTGTCACGCTGTCCATCATGTGAGATTTGGGCCGTGCAACACTGGTTGTCACATAGGAAATTTGCGCAAGACATTTTCGAGGATGCAATTTCCCGTGGGCTTCCGCGTTACCTCTGTGGCACAGAGGAAAATTGGCGCGTTCACCTTCGTGCCACAGAGCCATTCCATGACAGGCCAAAAATTTCAAATTTTCCATTTACTATAAATTAAACCCTTAGCTTATCAAATCATTGGTCACGAAATATTTTCTGGAAACCGTAGAGGAGCGAAGGGAGAAGTGAAGAACTCACCTAGGGTTCACAAATTTTACATTCTCTTCTACCTATTCTTGTAAGTACTCTACTTTTACGATGTTTTTAAGTTATTGTACGAACATGAGTGGCTAAAACCCTTCCCTAGGGTTGAGGCCACATGATATGATGGTAATGCATGAATTCATTTTTGTTTGAGTTGTTAATTGTTGTTTTGTCTTAAATTGTTTATTATGGTTGTTTTTATGCTTGATCTTCATGAAAACATACATGTTAAGCTAGGTAAAAGCTCGAAAGAGGAACCCTAGGCAAAAATTCGAGAATCTAGGGAGCAAGTTCTTATCGTTCGATATGATTCACAATTAGGATAAATAATATACCTAAATTGCCTTGCTTGGTTGATAAAATGGGATGATAGCAAGACACCGGCTTAGAATTGCCACTCCACCACTCATAGAAGTAGTTGTGAAGCTAAGTTAGGTTAAATGATTAGAGGTACGAAAGTCCCTAATCAAGAGCACAAACCCCGTAAACCAAATCCATATAGTTGAATTACCCACGAACTAGGATGTCACATCCCCGCTCAATGATGTAGTTGTGAGGCTAGTTTGTCGTGTTTAGAGGCTCGAGAGACCATGAACATCGCATTTTCAACTTGGGAGACAACAATTGATAATTTCATACTCGAATCATTGTAAATTGTTGAATTGCATGATTATTAGGCCTTAATTCTAGTTGCGTCTTATACTGTTTCAAGATTATTTTATGACCACCCCTAGATTTAATTATAATTTCCTGAAAACTTCTATAATCAACACTTGTGAAGGTTACTTTTACACTTGAACTTGAATATTCACTAAATAGGTACAGTCCCTGTAGGTTCGACATTCGGCTCTAAAAAAAGGCCATTGTATTACTTGTATGACCGCGTATGCTTGCGTGTGCGTTGTGCGCGAACAAATGGCCACATGTTTATTTCAAATGATGATTTTCCCGGAATAAGCTTACCACATTGTTTGGGAGCGAAGTATTCCAAATTCCATATTTAGCTTGTGGTATGTTTGAGTTAAATCATTCTTCGTATAGCTTACACATGGTTTTGGAGCAAGGGCTCCCAAGTATGTTCAGCTTGTGGTATGTTTTAAAATAAAGCTTCTCATATGCATGAATTAAATTGAGATGTATGTATCATTGAGCTTCATTTTCATATGATGTCGAGTATATGGATGATTTCATTATTGAGCTTTGTCAATGACAATGTTTAGCTTCATTTCCATACGATGTAGAGTTATGCATGATTTCATCTTGAGCTTCGTCAATAGATGATGTTGAGCTTCGTTATATACGATGTAGAGCATTGCGTTTTTTTTGGAAGAAGAGTCTAGCACCGGCGGGCTAAGGATCGATCACCCTATGCCCCAGAACTACGCGCCAATGTAGATTGATACTATTATATTATCGGGACCTCCCTTGTGAGCTATCCCCGATCCAATTGGCCCTTCATCTTGATATTGATATCATGGTAGCATCCTTAGCCCTAGCAAGGTTTTGGACGGTTCCGCCCACTTGAGTGTAATAGTCAGGACCACGTAAGCTCTATCGTGGTATATCGGTTAAGCGATGAGTCTCCTGCTGTCTTATATAATTGTGGATTGCATACTCATTACTCATGGTTTCAATTGCATACATGCATGTTCCAAAACTAAGGTGTGACTCAATGTTCAGTTTTTCAATAATTGTTGTGGTTCAGCTTTTAGTCATTCGAGACAGTTGATGTTTTAAAGTTGTGAGTTGTCATGTTATGAAAAGATCATGATTTTAGAAATGATGCATGCAAGAACTACTCTCAACATACTGATATTATGTTTAATTAATGAATTGTGTTTAATTGATTTATTTTACTTACTTTAGCAGTTTTACTTACCTTGCATACTCGGTAAATTCCATGTACTGACCGTATAACTTCTATGCTATATCATTTCATGATATAAGACCCGGCTCGCAGCTTCAGCCCTGCTCTTAGACAGCTTCACGGAGTTAGTAGCTGCTCGAATTGGTGAGTCCTCAACCTTTGAGGACTAGACTTTCAGTTTCCCTTATGTATTTCCAGTTTCAGTATTGTTGAGTAGGTTGGGGTCTTGTCCCATCAACTCGTCCATATTAGAGGCTTTTCAAACTTATGTATGTATCAACTTCGGATGTTTGTTCTGATGTTGTGTTGAGTTATACTTTTGTTGAGTTTATATTGTTGGTTCTTCTGTTTATTGATTGAAGTAGATGTATGCTTATTCCATGGGTCGACTTGGGGTATTTCGGGCTCCCTTGTCCTGTGTCTACGATCCTGGCCTCTGTTCGGGTCGTGACATGACCAGTCGTGGATTAGTTCAGAGAAATGATCAGGGAAATTATAGGTAACCAAGAGTCATGGTACAACTCATGGTAGGCTGGTACAGACCGTACACTAAGTTGTGATTTAAATTAGAGAAGTGTTTAGGAGTAAGTTATGCAATAAGGTACGACTCGTAGGATGCTTGTACGGATCATAGGAGGCTTCCATGGAAAACTTGTAAGAAATGGTATGGAATAGGGTACCTAACCACGAGTGAAGGTACTGGCTGTTGTTTCCAAGTACAATTCGTATGTTGAGTCGTACCACCTGTCGGGCAGAAATTTTAAAGCAGTTTCTAAGGGAATTTTTGTAACTTCCCGTTATTTTAATGCCTAAGATGCATTGTTTGGGGTTTGTTTATAGGATAATATGGGGGGGTTGACCGATTCCTCTCCTCATTTTCTCTCAAACTCTTAGAAAAACAGTACGAAGAAACATAGGCATCTTAGAGCAAAACCTAGGGTATTCAGTTTTCATTCTCAGATTTCTCAAGGGTTTTCTCAGAAATTCTACTACCTATATGTGGGATTATAGCAAGGAAATTTACATCAGTCTTGTGTTCCAAATTCTTTACAGAAATCTCCTTAGTTCTAACCCTGTAGAATATTGAAACTAGGGTTTCCCTTCAGATAGTTGGTGAATTCCTTTATCGTGATAAATCTTGAGTTTTTCCTAGATTATTATCAGTTGTAATTCATGCTTGGTATTTCATTTTATACAATATGTATATTGCCCTAATTTTTAGATGTGATTTGAATGAGACTTGCATATTTAAGAAGTCAGACATGAATATTGTTTGTCAGCATAATTTCCTTTAACTTTACCAATATTAGTACAACTTCAAGAACTGAAGTTAGTCTTTGATTTACTTAGTCTCAAAGCCTCTATCAACACTCAGTGTTCTATAGATTTGTTCGGTGCTTTTGCTATGGGTATATAGATACACGCAAGTGCACGTGGTCGAACAAGTAGTAAGTGGCTTAAGTAAGCCAAGTATCGATCCCACAGGGACTGGGATGAAGTGCAATCTGCTCAAGTGTACTATATTTTTATTCTAAAAATGCAGACAACAGTGTAACCAAACGTCTGATATTTTGTTTTATAATTTTTATGCTAAATCTAAAATAACTATCTAATATGAGTCTGAACTATGAAAGAGAGCATGCTAAGGTTAAACGAACATGTAATGAAATTAATTATCGATATAATTTGGTTAGTCTTTTCCTCCAGTTGCTAGCCAAGAACTATTGCCAAGAGATTAAAACTCTCGTATTTAACCTCACTTAAGAATCATGAACCATCCATCTACATTTCTGTGATTAAATGCAATTCATGTTCTAGCCATACAAACCCGGTTCCTAAATTGACTTATACGACTTTCAGGTATATTTCTATACTGAAAGTAAATCAATTCCCAATTTTCCCAAACCAAGAAAAGATCATATCCTATTAATTCACAACTTTCCAATTTCTTGCTCTCTCGAGTGAAATCGGAATTTTTAGATATACATTAACGTAGGCCACATTAATACAGTACGAACAAGAATTAATAGAACAACATGAAAGAAAAGATGAATAAACCAAAGAATCAATGATCACATTTCATTACAATTGTTCATAGCCTCAGCAAGAAGATGAATTAGCCACTCATTTGTGGATTAAACATCGTTAAATGAGTGTTAAACATACAAGCAATTGAATACAAGGAGAAGGAAAGAGAGAAAAACCCTGATATTTTTGTCCCCTCAACAGCCTGTAACCCACGTTCTTGCTCCACCAAGTCAGAATATTGAAAAATGAACCTAAGTGTTCTATTTATACTGGTGGAAATTTTTCCCGGAATAACAAGCAACGTGTCACGGAGTGCATCGCGGAGCACTTTCTCCGTGACACACTACGGACACAGACCTTCACTGGAACTGGGGGTCCAGGAAATAAATCCCAACGTGGCACGGCGTGCAACGCGGAGCCAAGCCACCGAGCCACAGACCTATCGCGAACCCACACTGGATTTGGGGTGAAAATTCCCATTCAGGCAGAAGGCCTTCGCGATGGCAACGTGACACAGCTCCATCGCGGAGCCCCTTTATTTTATGCTGTCCAATGTCTTGTCCCTTTCTAGCATCCAAGTCCAACCCCGATATCCTCCAACATGCATTTTAGCTTCCTGAAATTACATTTTACCTGCAAAACAATGCTAATAATGTTGGTTAGTATAAATTCACATTTTATTACCAATTACATGAGAATGTATACACATTGATAGATAAACAAGGCTAAAATGGTACTTTTGAGTATCACTTGGGCATATAAATTTGCCCAAGATCACTTACCCCACACTTAAATCCTTGTTCGTCCTCGAACAACAATCCAACACTTCATGCAATTTACATCCCAACCTTGCTACTTTGGTTCGACAATTTAGGCTACGGTCATACCGATTATTCAATACAGCAAATCATCAAGAAAACATGCATGGTCATATCAATGCAATGACCTTCAATACATCAAGACCTCCTAGACTTTAAGAATCGACTCTCGATATTGGCAAACTCATGCAAATTAGCTGATCAAGATATCCGACACGAAAATTAATCTTTCATCAAGCATGTGCCCTCACAAAACAAGAGAATTTTCCCCTTTTTGCTCATATGACTCACAAAATTTTAAGCAGGGGCATGTAAACACAATTTCGCTCTCTCTCCCAAAAGAATTCACATGCATCATGTCATGACCCATAAGCTTGCCCTTAGTGTATTACTCCACTAATATAAAGAAGTGCGATGTAAGATCACGTAGGACTTTAACTGGTTGTAATGGAGGCTACGGAACTAGTAAATATTGGGTTAGCCAATAATAGTCAGTAGCATCCTTAAGCGCCTTTTCAACACATCCCATCAACTCATGGACATTGTTTCTTTTTTTTTTCATCATCCCATTCTTGATGTTTTTCTTTAGTTTGGCCCATCGTATTAAGCACACTTGACACAACAACAAAGATTATTCATGCACCTTCATTATAGTTTATTTATAGCAAGTGCACCTTCAACCTTTTCTTTTCTTCTATCACTCTGCTTTCCTTTTTCTTTTCACCATTCTCACTCTTTGACACTTCAGGAAAATGATTTTCTCTTCTTAAGCGCTTAAGAGTTTTGTATCGACTTTACGGCTAATGAAAAGAAGGGGTTAAGCTCGATTTACACTTTTTGACAAAAGAAAAAAATAATAGGCTAAAGGCTCAACGGGCTGACTAGGGTATACAATCAAGGTGGGTACGACAAGGAAAAAACAGAAACTCTCGGTTAAAACAAAGAAATGCCTACATCCTTTCCTACAATACACCTCCTTCATTTCGTTTTGCACACACACCAGGCAAGTTCTAGACACGTCACAATAGCATGGAATAACAACACCTTATTTCACACTTTTTGCACATGCTCAACTCAAGATGTATTCACAGACTCTTCAGTCAGCTAATTACAAGAATTCAAACATTAAGCCTCAATCACACTGAATCGAACTCTATGGCCTAGGTATCTAAACATATTTACAAAGTTGCATGCTTTCATAAGAATCACCTTTGCATTTTAAATATCATGTACAACACGCAACCAGAATTTCGCAACCATACAGTAACTACAGGTTTTGGGATGCAAACCACCAAAGAAAAAAACTGAAAATTAAAAAAAAAAAATACTCCTAACGACTGCATTTCCCTTAAGACGATTGTCATCCATCCATCATAGGGAACGGTCACTACTATGACTTCGGTTCAATGGGACCATTCTCGGAAAAAGAACCGAAAACAAACGCTGAGAAACCCAAGAAGTAAAAAAATGTTGAAAATATCGATCATTTCGATAGAAAAAATATGTACTAAAGATTTTAAATTTAAAAATATCGATCATTTCGATAACAAAAATATGTATAGAATCAGCTAGCAACATTCAGCAACACACATCAATTTCACATAAATTTACAAATACAGAACAACAACTTAACAATTCATAAATCACAAGGAACAACAAAATTTCACATGCACGACAACAGATTAGAGCATACATACAAAACAGCACAGCCTAGCACCTAACTACTCCCACCCCACGCTAAGCTCGAACACTGTCCCCAGTGTTCACAAAAATTAAAATAGCACAAAAATCGGGTGGTGGAACTCCCTGATCAATCAAAGTACTCCACTTCTTCGTCGGGTGCTGCTGCTTGATCTCCCATGTCTGAATCCCCCCCGTCGTCATCATCGGACTCCACATCAGAGTCCTCCCGATTTGTCTCCTCATCTGTGGGAACGTCATCATCCGTGGGCTCTACAAATGCTAGCCCCACTCGGCATAGAGCCCTGGCGTTCTCGCCGAAGGGGTAGTCTAGCTCGAGCTGCCATAGCTCCTCCTCTGTCGCCAGCCTCCCGCCTATCCTCAGCTGGAGCATATGCATCCCATACATGCGAGCCATATACTGATCATCACGAGCATATCGCTCGCCAAGTGTAAGCACTGGCCCGTGGGTGGTGTCGGGTGCCTTAGTTTTAGTAACATCTAAGGCCCGCCGCTCCATCTGCGGGATATAATCAAGGGCCTCCTCCTCGACATCTAGGCCCCTGAGGAAGGTGGTGAGTAGTCCACCAAAACAATACTAGTGCCCCTGATGCAACTGGGCTCTCTTCATGGCAGAGATAATCACCGCCCCCACGTTGATCTTCAGCCCTTTCATCAGGGCGTACACAAGGCATACACGATTCCGGGTTACATCTGTCATATGTACCCCCGGGATGAGGCAGGAACAGACAATCTTCAGCCATATTCTGGCTTCCCTGTTCATCTGTGAATAGGGCAAAGTCTGGTGGTAGCCCCTCTCTTTGTGTCTGCTCCATCTAGCTGTCGATCGGGTCCCACACAAGGTGCGTCTGATGTCTGCATACGGTGGGGTAATGTTCAGCTGTCGGAGCACGTGGGCGTCTGTGTCCCGCGCTCCTATGATGACATTGAGGTGGTGGGGCTCCAAGGTGACTATTTGCCCTCTGATTTTGATGGTGTGACTTCTGATAGTCGGGTTCCAGTTGGCATAGAATTCCCGAACCAAGTGCAAGTTACATTCCTTGGGCTCTTCAAAGATGAAGTTGAGCCCAGCTGCCTCGATCCGGTGGACCATCGTAGGGAACTCCTGTGCCAATGGTTCCCGTGCTATGTGCTCCTCGGGGAAGTATTTGTTTTCTTTGTGCTTTGCGTACCACTTTTTCCCCTCATCCGTCACCCATCTTGTTCCGTATTGGTGGCATTGGCCACGTGGAACTACTAGTGCTGCTGGGACTGCTGTGCCCAGTCTGATTCGCTTCCTTCCGGCGCCCGAAGTTGATGCGCCTTTCCCTTTCTCTTGCCTGCTTGCCATTTTACCTGTCAACCCAAGTAGACAAGATCAATGTTCAGCTAATGGATATCAACTTCGACTAAGGTCGGGTTAAGCTAGGTTACCCCATACTTAGTCCTTAGCTATAGTTACAACAATACGGCAAGATCATACTTATTTACACACAATAACCAACTATACAATCATGCTTAGTGTGTTCGAAGAATTCGACGGTATATCTTCTGTGTACTACTCAGACTTCGTACAGCTAATCACAAGCACTACCATCGCTAACATTTTAACCCATCGCACTTAGCAAGGAAAAACAAAGAAACGAAAACAACAACAAAAATTTATCTACACGAACCTATACAACCAACACAATTCTTGAAAATTTCAACATTCCCTTAACTCGAGAATCCGTCGTTCTATTAACATCCTAACAATTAGTACATCGAGTCATCTCATTCAACCTGTACATCTCGGCATGAAATTCACAAGTTCACTACATTTTCAACTTCAAATTCAAAAACAAGCCCTAGAAATGATATTATCAAGAAAATTCGATTAATTTATGCAATTGACATGTTCAAGCAATCATAACGACATTCTGAACATTCATCAACAACAATTAAATTGAATTCATGATTAATTTCTACTTAGGGCAACCTTAGCTCACCTCACATGCTCAATATCGAAGAAAATTGACAAGAAATGAGATGGAATCGAAGAACATACCTTGAAGTTGAAGAAATTACGCAAATTTGATGATTTTCTAAGCCTCCTCCGTGTCACGTTGAAGGGGGATGGGTTTTGGGGGGTTTTGGTCGCGGAGTGATTGAAAAATAAGGGAAAGGGAGGGTTTTTCGGGGATAAAAAGAAGTAAAATCGCGCGGGTCACCCGGCGACCCGATGTGACCCGTTGCGATATACACGGAAACGTGTCACGGAGTGCATCGCGGTGCACTGCCTCCGTGACACGGAGCCATCGCGAGCCTGTTCTGGAAATTTTAAAAAAAATCCGAATTATACCTCAACGTGTCACGGAGGGTAACACGGAGGTCCATCTCCGTGACACGGAGCTATCGCCCCAGCTCACTGTTTTGCCACTTTTTGTTAATTTTCATACCTCGACTTTTCCTTTGCGATTCCGTGCATATTTTCCTCCGTTTGACCTGAAATTCATCTCACTATACAAAATTGGTTAGAATTATAGGTTTCACTCTAAATAAAAATAAAACAAAAACTAAATCGAAAAATTTTGTAGTAAATCAAGAAAAAGAAAAAGAAAAATCTATTTACACTTTACAAAAAGAAAGAAAATTTTTTCACGGGTTGCCTCCCGTGCAGCGCCTGGTTTACCGTCGCGGCTCGACGTCGTTAAGCTCAGTTGTCCTCTAGGGTGATGGACGATTTCTCTCGATCACCGTCCTCCCCCTAGTAGTGCTTACACCTATCCAGTGGTTTTCCCATTAACTCCCGTGAATCCTTAATCTTCTCATCATCACCTTGATCAATCACATTGATCACCGAGAGTTCTTCGTGCACCATTGGGAGCTTGGGGGCCTTGTACACATCGAACACCTCCACCTTGTCGTGTGCTCGCGTTGTTAGCTGCCCCGTAGCTACGTCAATTAGTGCTTTCCCGGTCGCCAAGAAAGGACATCCCAAAATAAATGGGACTTCCGCGTCTGGTTCAAAATCCAGCACGACAAAATCTACCGGGAAAATTAGAGAGCCAACTTGCACCAGAACGTCCTCCACAATGCCATCAGGTCTGGCTAAGGATCGATCCGCCAATTGCAAAATTACAGTTGTGGGTCTAGGACTCCCTATACCCAACTTTCTGAATATCGATGACGGCATCAAATTTATGCTCGCTCCCAAATCACACAATCCACGAGCTCGGATGCTCTGCCCAATAGTAATCTGGATAGTAAAGCTCCCAGGGTCTTTGAGCTTTGTGGGCAGTCCATTTTGAATCCGGGAAGTGCATTCCTCCGTTAAAGCCACCGTAGCATACTCAGTCAACCGACTTTTGTTTGCCACGATGTCCTTTATATACTTAGCATATTTTGGCACTCCCTGCAAAACATCAATAAGAGGTAAGTTAATATGTACCTGTTTCAGCACCTCCATGAATTTCTTGAAACACGCCTCCTCCTTGTGTTTCTTTAAGCGTTGAGGGAACGGGGGTGGTGGTCTTTCTGGTTCAGCTTCCTTACTCTTCCCCCTCTCAGTACTTTGCTCCCTCTCAACTTTTGCTGCTCCCGATTGTTGAGGTGGTCTTTCTGGTTCCACCTCTTTCAGCTGCAAACCACTCCTTGTGGTCACTGCATTCACCTTCTTGGGATTGGGATCTGTGTCGCTCGGATGTCCTCCTCTAGGCCTTGTGTTTTGGGCTCCAGCAAATTGCCCAAATTGATATTCAAGTGCCTTGGTAGCTAACTAGTTGTTTTTCACTTCGGCTGCCAATTTCACATAGTCAACCTGCAATTGAGCTTGGTTAGCTATCATGGTCTTGAACATCTCCTCAATGCTGGGTGATGGTGGTGGAGGAGGTGCATTGTTGTTTCTAAATTGTTCTTGATAATTCTGCTGCCCTCCTTGGTTCCTTTGCACACCCTGACCCGAACTTTGTCCCTGATGGTTGTTGCTACCCCATGAGAAATTAGAGTGATTCCTCCAATTGGAATTGTAGCTATTACCATACTGTTGGTGGTTCCTTTGCGCATTACCCACAAAGTTTACCGAGTCAGGATTGGCTCCATTACACTCAGCTGAGTGCTCACTGCTTCCACACATTTCACACCACATTTGTTGTACTGCATTAACTGGGGCTTGAGGCTGGTTCATTGTCATGTTGCTGAAGTGGGTGTTAAGTTGATTTTGCAATGGAGCTATCTGTGCAGCGATAGCTGTAAACCCATCCACTTCTAGCACTCCTGCTGCTTTCCTTGTCCCGCCTCTTGATGAATCAGCATTCCATTCTGGATTGCCCTGCGAAATACGGTTCAACAAGGTATACAGCTCCTCATAAGTTTTCTCCAGCGCTTGCCCTCCAGCTGCTGAGTCTAGCAATATTTTAGTGTGGGGTTCCAAACCCTCTATAAAAGTGTGCACTAGCACATCATCGGACTGATGATGATGAGGACAATCCCGCAACATGGATTTGAATCTCTCCCAGTCCTGATATAA
Organism: Datura wrightii; assembly: GCA_035772735.1. NCBI lineage: Eukaryota > Viridiplantae > Streptophyta > Magnoliopsida > Solanales > Solanaceae > Datura > Datura wrightii. The sequence continues at coordinate 13,002,675 of JASDFA010000003.1, forward strand.
ATTTTCTCCCTCTCTCTGTTTGAAACTTAGAATCTGACTTCTAAGTCTTGCTGTTTTATCGGAGGGAAAAAACCGTATCAAGAATTTCCTTGCAAGATCATCCCACGTAGAAATAGAATTTGGTGGCTCAGCTTTCAACCACCTCTTGGCTTCTCCCAATAGTGAGAATGGGAACAATGTAAGCCGGACATAATCTGATGACACTCCAGCGGGGATGTAAGTGTCACTTATCTCCAAAAAATTTTGGAGATGCTGCTGTGGATCTTCATGAGGGAGACCAGTAAACTGCTCGCTAGTGTGCAGCAATTGCACCATATTCTGCTTAAGTTCAAACCTCCCTCCTGGCTCAGGTTTGCGGATGCTAGATGTGACATTATTAGCATGTGGTATTGCCACCTCGCGAACCGGCCGAGCTGCTACTTCTTCGGGCACTAACACTGCCCGGCCTACCGGTGGATTCTGTTGTTGCTCCATGATCGTCTGTCTGAGCAACTGCAGCTTTCTTTGTAGAGCTTCTCTCTGTTTACTGTGAAATATTCTTTCTGGCTCTATATACGAGTCCACCAGCTCCTTGTCTCTTGCCAGTGTTCAACAGAAATTAAGTCTGCAAAATACAGGCTAAGACCAAGTTGTCAACACTAAGAAAATAAAAATACAGTAAATTAACACTTAAAACAAATTCACCAATTGCCAAGTCCCCGGCAACGGCGCCAAAAACTTGTTCGGTGCTTTTGCTATGGGTATATAGCTACACGCAAGTGCACGTGGTCGAACAAGTAGTAAAGTGGCTTAAGTAAGCCAAGTATCGATCCCACAGGGACTGGGATGAAGTGCAATCTGCTCAAGTGTACTATATTTTGATTCTAAAAATGCAGACAACAGTGTAACCAAAAGTTTGATATTTTGTTTTATAATTTTTATGCTAAATCTAAAATAACTATCTAATGTGAGTCCGAACTATGAATGAGAGAATGCTGAGGTTAAACGAACATGTAATGAAATTAATTATCGACATAATTTGGTTAGTCTTTTCCTCCAGTTGCTAGCCAAGAACTATTGCAAAGAGATTAAAGCTCTCATATTTAACCTCACTTAAGAATCATGAACCATCCACCTACATTTCTGTGATTAAATGCAATTCATGTTCTAGCCATACAAACCCGGTTCCTAAATTGACTAATACGACTTACAGGTATATTTCTATCCTGAAAGTAAATCAATTCCCAATTTTCCCAAACCAAGAAAAGATCATATCCTATTAATTCACAACTTTCCAATTTCTTGCTCTCTCGAGTGAAACTGGACTTTTTAGATATACATTAACGTAGGCCACACATTAATGCAGTAAGAACAAGAATTAATAGAACAACATGGAAGAAAAGATGAAAAAACCAAAGAATCAATGATCACATTTCATTACAATTGTTCATAACCTCAGCAAGAAGATGAATTAGCCACTCATTTGTGGATTAAACATCGTTAAATGAGTGTTAAACATACAAGCAATTGAATACAAGGAGAAGGAAAGAGAGAAAAACCCTGATATTTTCATCCCCTCAACTGCCTGTAACCCACGTTCTTGCTCCACCAAGTCAGAATATTGAAAAATGAACCTAAGTGGTCTATTTATACTGGTGGGAATTTTTCCCGGAATAACAAGCAACGACACGGAGTGCATCGCGGAGCACTGCCTCCGTGACACGCTACGGACGCGGACCTTCACTGGAACTGGGGGTCCAGGAAATAAATCCCAACGTGGCACGGCATGCAACGCGGAGCCAAGCCACCGTGCCACGGACCTATCGCGAACCCACACTGGATTTGGGCTGAAAATTCCCATCCAGGCAGAAGGCCTCCGCGATGGCAACGTGACACGGCTCCATCGCAGAGCCCCTTTATTTTATGATGTCCAATGTCTTGTCCCTTGCTGGCATCCAAGTCCAACCCCGATATCCTCCAACATGCATTTTAGCTTCCTGAAATTACATTCTACCTGCAAAACAATGCTAATCATGTTGGTTAGTATAAATTCACATTTTATTACCAATTACATGAGAATGTATATACATTGATAGATAAACAAGGCTAAAATGGTACTTTTGAGTATCACTTGGGCATATAAATCTGCCCAAGATCAGAAATGTCAGCTGATCAGTTTGACTACTTTTAGTCTTGAGGAATTCGGTAACCTCAGTAGTACCAGTTATCAGTTTATCAGTTGTTCCTTAGACCGTTACGACACTTTTAGATAAAGAAGTTATAAAAAGTCTTGGAACATAGTTACTTTCATTTCCTTAGACTCTCAGGACAATTGCAGACATATAGTCCTGATTTAATTCTTAGGAGACTAGTTTCGAGTTATCAGCATGGTTAGACATAATTAGAATTTCCATTGGGAGTAGAACTTAGCACCGAGCAGAGCCGGAGTTCAGCACACCCAGGTTCCTTAAACTATGTTACTACCGTAGGTTATTAGCCCAAATAGGCATCAGACAATGATCACCCAGCTCAGCTACTATAGCTTGGCAAGGTATAGTGGGCCTTCTCCTATGGGGGGTATACATCGAACTCCATGTCTAGCTCACGTGGTTACATGTCGGTTATAGTTTCTCCTACATTATAGTACAGTACGGCTAAGTGCAGTATAGTCACAGTTTTTAGTTCAGTTCATTCCTTTAGAATTCAGGATATGTGTATGACCTTCAGATAGTTACTAGCACTTACAGTATTATCAGATTTTCAGATATTTCAGTATTTATGATTCAAGTTATGGTTATTGCATGTTTTGTCAATTCAGCTTATAGAATCTCGTTATATTTACATTTACTTCATATCTCACTTACTCAGTACATTTCAAGTACTTATACATACTCTCTATATTGTATCATCTTATGATATAGGTGCAGGTTCTCAGTCTCAGCATCGTCAATAGTTCTTCTCCGGCGAAATCCAACAGAGATCAGTGGTGAGTCCTCATTTTTCGAGGGACAGAGTTTCATTTTTAGTTGTTCTATTTTGTTATTTCAGTTCATACTTTAGGGTTAGCTTGGTTCTTGTCCCAGCAACGCATCAGTTCTTAGATGGCTTTAAGATAGAGTCTTAGTTCAGTTTGTTACAGTTGTATATAGATATTTCAATACTCTATCAAATGTTTTGTTACTTAAAGTATTTTAACCAATTATGTTTTCAAAGCTTCCATTGGTAGATTCCATACAACATTCATAATTGTAGTAGTATGCAATATCATGGGTTGGCTTGGGGTCTCTTCGGTTTCGAAGCACCGTGTCATCCAGGGTGTAGACTCGGGACATGAAAAACTAGTATCAGATCATTAGGCTTTGAGTGTCTTAGGATGTATAAAAGTCTTTCAGATAGAGTCCTTTTCATAGGTGTGAAGTGTGCCTCACTTATAAGGAGGAGGCTTTGAGGCGCTTTTAGGAAAATTCCCTTTGTTCATATATTTTATCGTGTGTAGAGTTTTAGACTCTAATACATCCTCCTACCTCATGCTCTACCCTTTTCAGATAATGATGCCTCCTAAAAGAGGAAATAGAAGGAGGACCAAAAATGCTATCCGTCCAGCTCCACCAGCTCCCATAGCCCCTCAAGATGACCAAGTGTCCCCCGTGGAGTTTTTGGCCGCTATTCAGATGCTGGCTTAGGCAATGACCAAGCAAGTCAACCAATAGGTGGTGCTACCAGTCAACACGAATAGGTCTGTAGTTGTAGCTAGGGTTCGGGATTTCATGCGGATGAATCCCCCAGCTTTACATGGGTTTAAGGTAAAAGAGGAATTGCAGGAGTTCGTGGACAAGATATAGAAAATTACCCAAATCATGGGTTTCACAGCTATAGAATGTGCTGATTTGGCTGCCTATCAACTGAAAGGGGTGGCTCATATTTGATACAAATAGAGGAAGGAGGGAAGCCAGAATGGAGCAGGCCTAGTGGAATGGGACGAATTCGTTATAGCCTTTGTGGACAGGTTCTTTCCCCGAGAATTTAGGTAAGGTTAGGCTACTGAGTTCGTGAACTTGATACAGAACAACATGAAAGTAGAGGAGTATGCACTGAAGTACACTCAGATGTCAAGATATGCTCTAGAAATGGTTGCTGAGCCGAGGGCTCACATGCTCAGGTTTGTTAATGGAATCACAAATTTGGTACTAAAAGAATGCAGGACTGCCATGCTCATCAAAGATATAGACCTCTCCAGTCTCATCATTCATGCCCAGCAGATAGAGGCAGAAAAGTTGAAGGACATAGAGAGAGAGAAGAAACGAGCTAGAACAGGTCAATTCGAGTACACCCAGCAGAGGTCAGGCGGTGGTAGTCACCCCTAGCAGTAGTAGAGGCCTCCAAAACCTTCCTCAACTAGCGCTCCATCCTCTAGGCCTCGCAAGGATAGGAGGGTTGGGACATCAGGCTTCTAGACCCATAGCCAAGTCTCCAGCAACCGCACTTTTCCAGCGTGTTCAAAGTGTGGTAAGAATCACCCTGAGGAGTGCCATCTGGGAAAAGAGGGTTGTTTTCGTTGTGGCTAACTGGGTCACAGGTTAGAAGAGTGCCCGTCAGCAGGACAAGGAAAGGCCCAGTCATCTGCTTCAGCAACCCCGATAGGTCGTCCAGTTCAACAGGGCAATGCATCAGGTGCAGATGATGGTCAATGCCAAAATCATTTCTATGCTCTATCTTCCAGGCAGAATTAGGAGAACTCACCTCTGTGGTTATGGGTATGTTGTGCCTTTTCCACATTGATGTATATGCTTTACTAGAAACAGGAGCCACACTTTCCTTCGTGACTCCTTATATTGAATTCCAGTAAGATATTAGTCCAGAAACTCCCTCTGAACTATTTTCAGTCTCTACCCCGATTGGTGAGCCAGTTAGAGACAGTCAGGTATATAAAAATTATCCAGTCTTAGTGTTGAGTAAAGTCACTTCAGTCGATCTGGTAGAGCTAGAGATGGTCGTCTTGACCTTATCCTTTACAAGGATTGGTTGCATTCTTGTTACACTTTAGTCAACTGAAGAACTAGGGTTGTCAGGTTTCATTTTCCTAATGATCCAGTCTTAGAGTGGAAGGGTAGTACTTCAGCGCCTAAGGGTCATTTCGTTTCGTACCTTAAGCCCAGGAAAATGATTGCAAAAGAGTACATCTACCACATGATTAGGGTCAAAGATTCTAGTTTCGAGACCTCGACACTCCAGTCAGTTCCTATGGTGAATGAGTTTCCTAATGTGTTTCCTGAAAACCTCCCTAGAGTCCCTTCGGAATGGGAAATAGACTTCGACATTGATCTTCTTCTAAATAACCAGCCCATCTATTCCCTCCTTATGGAATAGCTCCATCTAAGCTTAAAAAATTGAAGGAACAACAGAAAGACCTTCTAGATAAGGGCTTCATCAGACCCAATATCTCTCCGTGAGGTGCCCCAGTCCTATTCGTGCTAAAGAAAGATGGTACCCGTCGAATGTGTATCGACTTCCATCAGCTGAACAAAGTCACAATCAAGAACAGATATCCTCTACCTAGAATTGATGACTTGTTCGATCAGCTTCAAGGAGCTAGTTGTTTCTTCAAGATAGATCTCAGATCAGGATACCACCACCTCAGAGTTAGAGAATGTGACATTTCGAAAACAGCCTTCAGAACTCAGTATGGTCACAATGAATTCGTAGTTATGTCTTTTGCACTAGCCAATGCTCCTGCAGTTTTTATGGAACTGATGAATAGGGTAATCAAGCTGTACCTATACATGTCCGTCATTATTTTTATAGATGACATCTTGGTTTATTCCAGAAGAGAGGAGGAACATGCGGACCATCTGCAAATAATTTTAGTGACTCTTAGGGACCACCAGTTGTTCGCCAACTTTAGCAAGTGTGAATTCTGGCTAAAATCAGTTGCCTTTCTTGGTCACGCGGTCTTCGGTGAGGGTATTCAGGTTGATCCTCAGAAGATAGCAGCTGTTAAGGACAAGCCAAGACCCACCTCTCTGACAGACATCAGGAGTTTCTTGAGTCTAGCCGGCTATTACAAACGGTTTGTTGAAGGATTCTCCTCTATTACCCCTCCTTTGACCAAACTAACTTAGAAAAAGGTGAAGTTTCAGTGGTCTGATGAATGTAAGAAGAGTTTTTAGGAGTTGAATACTCGACTCACTACAGCCCTAAGTCTATCTCTGCTAGAAGGTTCAGACAGGTTTGTAATCTATTGTGATGCCTCCAGCATTGGCCTTGGTTGTCTTCTGATGTAGCATGGCAAAGTCATAGCTTACGCCTCTAGACAGCTCAAGGTTCATTAGAAGAGCTATCCAACTCATAATCTTGAATTGGCAGTAGTAATGATCGCCTTGAAGATTTTGAGGAATTATCCTTATGGGGTACATGTAGATGTTTTCACTGATCACAAGAGCCTGCAGTATATGTTCAATCAAAAGGATTTGAATCTTTGTCAGAGAAGATGGCTAGAGTTATTGAAGAATTATGACATGAGTGTGTTGTATCACCCACGAAAGGCCAATGTAGTGGTTGATTCCCTCAACAGGATGTCTATGGAAGTGTTGCGCATGTTGAAGAAGGTAAAAAGGAGCTGGCAAAGGATATTCAAAGATTGGCTCTGTAAGAGTACAATTAGTTGATTCATCTGATGGCGGGGTTGTATTCCAGAGTGGGTCATAATCCTCATTGGTGGTAAAGGTTAAGTCAAAGCAGGATGAATACCCCATTCTACTCAAGTTGAATGAGGCAGTTCTAAGAAAAGAGGTGGAAGCTTTCTCCAAAGGGGGAGATGGTGTGCTCCACTTCCAGGGCCGATTGTGTGTTCTAGAGGTAAATCATTTAAGGAAGCGAATACTAATGGAAACCCATATCACTAGATATTCTATCCACCCAGGTGCCACTAAGATATACCGTGATCTATGGAAAATCTACTGGTAGAATGGCATGAGGAAGGACATTGCAAAATTTGTGGCTAAATGTCCAAACTGCCAATAGGTCAAAGTTGAACACCAAAGACCTGGGGTATGACTCAAGATATCAACATTCCTACTTGGAAGTAGGATTAAGTGAATATGGACTTCATCACAGGTTTACCTCGTACTCGCCAGCAAAATGACTCAATTTTAGGTGGTCGTAGACCTAATGACTAAGTCATCATATTTCCTACCAGTTAAGACTATATATTCAGCAGAGCATTATGCTAGACTATACGTCCAGGAGTTAGTCAGGCTGCATGGAGTTCCCTTATCTATCATCTCAGATAAGGGTACTTAGTTCACCTTGCACTTCTGGAAGTCATTCCAAAAAGGACTTGGTACTCAAGTTAAGCTTAGTACAACTTTTAACCCACAAATAGATAGCTAGGCCGAGCAGACTATTCAGACCTTGGAAGATATGTTTATGGCGTGCGTAATCGACTTCGAGGGCAGTTGGGATGAACACCTCCCTCTCATCGAGTTTGCATACAACAACAACTACCACTCCAGTATTCAGATGACCCCATTCGAGGAATTATATGGTAGAGGTGCAGATCTCCTATAGGGTGGTTTGAATTTGGTGAAGCTACCTTAATAGGTATGGATTCATTGCATGAGGCCATGCAGAAGGTTCAAATTATCAGGGAACGGCTGAAAATGGCTCAAGGCCGACAAAAATCATATGCAAATGTGAGGAGAAGGGAGTTGAAGTTTGCGGTGGATGATTGGGTATACCTAAAAATATCACCTACGAAGGGGGTGATGATATTCGAGAAGAAATGAAAGCTCAATCATAGATGTATCAACCTTTATAGAATCCTGAGACTCATTGGTAATGTGACTTATGAGCTGGAGTTGCCTACGAAGTTAGCATCGATGCACCCAGTCTTTCCTATGTCCATGTTAAACAAATGCATCGGTGACCCAACCTCAACAGTGCCTCTAAAGAGTGTTGGTGTAAAGGACAGCCTCTCTTACAAAGAAGTTTCAGTTCAGATCGTAGACCATTAGGTTCATAAGCTGAGAAATAAGAAGATCGCTTTTGTAAAAATCTTGTGGAGGAACTAGCTAGTTGAGGGAGCTACATGGCAAGTAGAAGTAGACATGATGGATAAATACCCTCATTTATTCCCTTCCAGCTCAGTTTCATAAGTACAGTTAGTATGTTTCACCTCAGTTGGGAGTTAGTCACTCCTTCAATAGTCAGTTTATAGCTTCAGTGCGGGATTTCAGCTCTTCTTTCCTACTCTTTCAGTTTTATTAGCCTTCATTCGAGGACGAATGTTCCTATGGGGGAGATATTAAAATACCCTAGAAATTCTTGAGACTAGCCTTTAGATTTAAAACTTGATCATATAGAAAACTAGAAAAAAGACCTCAGTACAAGTTAGAGTACAACTCGTGCAATCATGCTATGAGCCATACCTGGACTTGTAACAGAAGGGTTGGAGGAAAAAAATATGTGTTATTAGAAGAACATCGAGTGCATGTTATGACATGTACCAACGTGATACAGATTGTAATGAACACTCATGGATAAGTTCAAAGAAATTATGAGGGAAACTATGGGTAACCATGAGTCATGGTACGACTCATGATAGGCTGGTACCAACCGTACACTGAGTCGTGAGTTGAATTAGAGGAATGTTCAAGAGGAAGTTACGGACTAAGGTACGACTCGTAGGGTGCTTGTATAGATCGTAGGAGTCTTCTATGGAAAACATCAAAGGAATGGTATGGAGCAGGGTACCTAACCACGAGTGAAGGAATAGGCCCTAGTTTCCTGGTACAATTCATGTTGAGTCGTACCACCTGTGGGGCAGAAATTTTAAAGCACTTTCCAGGGGCATTTTTATAACTTTCCATTATTTTAATGCCTAAGATGCGTTGCTCGAGGTTTGTTTATAGTAGAATTTAGGGTAGGTTGACTGATTCTTCTCCTCATTTTGTCTCAAACACTCAGAGAAACAGTACGAATAAACACATGCATCTTAGAGCAAAAGCTAGGGTATTCAATCTTTCTTCTCAGATTTCTCATGGGTTTTCTCATAAATTCTACTACATGTATGTGAGATTCCATAAAGGGAATTTCTCTGACCCTTGTGTCCCAAATTCTTTATAGAAATATCGTTAGTTCTATCCCTATAGAATATCGAAACTAGGGTTTCCCTTTAGATAGTTGGTGAATTCTTTTGTTGTGATAAATCTTGAGTTTTTCCTAGATTATTATTGTTCGATGCAAAACTACACGCAAGTGCATGTGGTCGTACAAGTAGTAAAGTGGCTTTATTTCAAGTCAAGTATCGATCCCACAGGGACTGAACTACGGTAGTAATTAACCTAAGTGTCAGCGATCGATATCTCTAAGAATGTGGACAACCAAACAAATAATGTTTTATGAAGTAAGATAACTAAGTAACAAGAATCTAAGTCAAGGTTATAATTTGAAGTCTAAACAATAGCAATGAACAAGCCGAGGTAAAGGAAAACATGCAGGGATGTAATTTCTTAATTCAATTTAGCTAATCTTCTCTTCGGTTGCTAGTCAGGAATTAATTACCTATGAATTGGATCTTTCGACTCCTACCCAATTAACGAATAATGAGACCTTATTCTACATTTCTGTGATATAAGAAACTCATGCTCTAGCCATACATAACCGATTCCATACATGTCTAATAAGACTTTCAGATATATTTCTATTCTGAACGTAAATCCATTCTCAATTTTCTAAACTAAGAAAAGATCATATCCTACCAATTCACATCTATCCAATTACTTTCCTTTTCAGAATCAAAACTGGATTTCTAATATATACATTAACATTGGCCAAACATTAATGCAGTAAAAACATGAATTGATAGAACAACCATTGAAGAAAAGATGAAAAGTGAAATGATTAATGATTACATTCCTCTACAATTATCCTTAACCTCAGCAAGAGGTGAATTAGCCACTCATTTGTGGATTAAACATCTTCAAATAAGTAGAATTCATACAAGAAATTGAAATTAAAGAGAAAAAGGAAGAGAATAACCCTAGAATTTTCGTCCTCTCAACTGCCTGCTACCCACGTTCTTGCTCAAAAAAGTCAGAATGTTTAAAATAAAACCTAAGTGTGCTATTTATACTATTGAGAATTTTTTCCGGAATAACAAGCAACATGGCACGGAGTGTAACGCGGAGCACCGCCTCCGTGCCACGGTGCTATCGCGCACCTTCACTGGAACTTGAGGTTCCAGGAAATCACACTCAACGTGACACGGAGTGCATCGCAGAGCACTGCCTCCGTGCCATGGAGGTAACGCAAACCTCCACTGGAATTTGACATATTTTCATCATCCCAGGCAGAATGCCTCCGCGATTGTAGCGTGACACAGCGCCATCTCGGAGCCCATATTTTTGCCAACTTCCTTTGTCAACTTCCACTTCTTGCTTCCGAGTCCATCCCCGCACATCACCAACATGTATATTAGCTTCCAAAATTTTCTTCTACATGCAAAACAACACTAATCATGTTGGTTTGTATGAATTCACATTTACCGAACAATCACATGAGGATGTACACATAACAATAGATAAACAAGTCAAAATGAAGCATTTGAGTATCACTTGGGCATGAAATTCTACCCAAGATCACTTACCCCACACTTAAAACCTTGTTCGTCCTCGAACAATACTCTCACATATCATGCAATTGAAAGCCACGCATAGCTAATTCTGCTCGACCATTCAAGCTACGACTATACAGATTATTTAAGATAGAAAATTGTTCGGGCTGTTTCGCAACTACACGCAAGTGCACGTGGTCAAACAAGTAGTAAAATGGCTTAAGTAAGCCAAGTATCGATCCCACAGGTACTGAACCAAGGTAATAATCGAATTAAGTGTTAATGAACTCTAACTCTAAAAATGCAGACAACAGTTTAAAGAAGATTTTGAAGAGTTTGTTTCCTAATTTATACTAATCTAAAACAAAATTATAAAGTGAGTCTGAACTATAGTAATGAGAAAGATGAGGTTAAAACGAACATGCAGGGAAGTAATTTATCGATACAATTTGGTTAATCTTTCCTTCGGTTGCTAGTCAAGAATTATTGCCCATGGAGAGAAACTTTCGTATTCTACCCAACTTAAGAATCATGAACCTTCAACCTACATTTTTGTGATAAAATAATTTCATGTTCTAGCCATACGAAACTGATTCCTTAATTGACTAATACGACTTTCAGATATTTTCTATTCTGAAGGTAAATCAGTTCTCAATTTTCCCAAACTAAGAAGAGATCATATCCTACCAATTCACAACTTTCCAATTTCTTTCTCTTTCAAGATAAAATTGGATTTTTTAGATATACATTAACATTGGCCAGACATTAATGCAGTAAGAACAAGAATTGATAGAACAACCATGGAAGAAAAGATGAAAAACCAAAATGATCAACAATTACATTCCACTACAAATGTTCTTAACCTCAGCAAGAAGTAAATTTAGCCACTCATTTGTGGATTAAACATCAACAAATGAGTATAAATCATACAAACAATTGAAAATGAAGGAGAAAGAGTTAGAGAAGAACCCTAAGAATTTCGTCTCCTCAACTACCTGTAACCCACGTTCTTGCTCAACTAAGTCAGAATGATTAAAAATAAACCTAAGTGTGCTATTTAGACTAGTGGGAATTTTTTTCGGAATAACAAGAACCGTGTCACGGAGTGCATCGCGGAGCACTGCCTCCGTGACACGATGCAAATGCGAACCCTCACTAGAATTTCATGTTCCAGGAAAATATAGCCAACGTGCCATGGCATGCAACGCGGGGCTTGGCCAACGTGCCATGGCCCCGATGCGGACCTTCACTGGAATTTGTCCAAGTAACCCACCCGAGGCAGACTGCCTCCGCGATGGCAGCGTGACACGGCTCCATTGCGGAGCCCCTTTATTTGCTGCTTGTCCTTGACCTTTTCCACTACTCGCTTCCGAGTCCATTCCCGATTTTCACCAACATGCAACTTAGCTTCCTAAAATTACATTTTTCCTGCAAAAAAAACTCTTATCATGTTGGTTAGTATAAATTCACATTTCAACTATAAATCACACGAGAATGTACAAATAACGATAGATAAACAAGATGAAATAGAGCATTTGATCATCACTTGGGCATATAATTTTTCCCAAGATCACTTACCCCACACTTAAAACCTTGTTCGTCCTCGAACAATAATCTCACATCTCATGCAATTGACACCCACGTATAGCTACGTTGGCTCGACAATTCAAGCTATGGTTATACAGATTATTTAATATAGCAAATCATCAAGAAAACATGCATAGTCTCATAAACACAATGCCATTCACCACATTAAGACCTCCTAGACTCAAGAATCGACTCTCGATCTCGACAAACTCATGCAAATCAGCTGATCAAGACATCCGACACGAAATTCAATCTCTCGTCAAGCATGTGCCCTCACAACAAAGAGAATTACCCCTTTTCCAATCATATGATTTCCAAAGAATAACATGTATGGGTATATGAACACGATTGCGCTCTCTCTCCCAAAGAATTCACATGCATCATGTCATGAACCATAGGCTTGCCTCTAGTGTATTACTCCACTAATATAAGGAAGCGTGATGTAAGATCACGTAGAACTTAACGGGTTGTAATGTAAGCTAAGGAACTAGCAAATACTGGGCTAACCAATAATAGCAACTAGCCTCCTTAAGCTCTTTTCAATACATACCACCATCATTATGGGCATTGTTTCTTCCTTCATCCTCCCCTTCTTGAAGTCTTTCTTTATTTTTGTTCCCATTTTTTTAAGCACACTCGACTCAATAACAAAGATTAGTTATACATCTTCATTTTATTTATATTCGGCAAGTGCACCCTTGACCTTATCTTCACTTTCACCACTTCTGATTTTCCTTTCTTTTTCACACTTTTCACTCCTTGACACTGTGGGAAAATTATTTTTTTCTTGAGCGCTTAAGTGTTTTGGATCAAATTCACGGCTAACTAAAAGAAGGGATTAAGCTCAGTTTCTACCTCTTCAGTGAAAGAAAAAAATAGGCTAAAGGCTCAATGGGGCTAACTAGGATGTACATTCAGGGCAGGTATGATACGAAAAAAAAACTTTTGGTTAAATCAAAGAAATGCCTACATCCTTTCCTACACTACACATCCTTCATTTTGTTTCGTACACACACAAGGCAAGTTCTAGACACTTTAAAATAGCATGGAAGAATCGAAACCTCACCTCACACTCATTGCACATGCTCAACTCAAGACTTATTCACAAACTCTTCAATCAGCTAATTACAAGAATTCAATATTAAGCCTCAATCACACCGAATCAAACTCTATGGCCTAGGTATCTCAACATGTTTCACAGTTGCATGCTTTCATACGAATCATCTTTGCATCTTTAATATCATGTACAACACGCAACAAGAATTCCAAACCATGACGTAGCGACACGTTTGGGAAACAAACAAAAGAAAAAATAAAAGAAAGAAAAAAATCTACTCCTATCGACTACATTTCCCTTAAGACGGTCGTCATCCACCCATCATAGGGAACGGTCACTATTTACGACTACGGTTCAATGGGACTATTCTCGGTAAAAGCACCTAAAACAAAGGCCGAGAAACCCAATCATAAAAAGATTCAACAAAAATTTAATTTTTTTTTAAGAATATCGATAATTTTGATAGAAAATAAAAATATTTACACAACCAGCTATTCAATAGAAAACAAAAATATTTACACAACCAGCTAACAACAACTCAACACAACACACAACAGCTTAACATTCAATACACACCGAATTACAATACACAACATTCTCACAAAATCACAGGGTCACAATTTTTTTCACAGGCACACTAACAAGACATGAACATAAGAACAACAAAACAAATGGCACCTAACTACTCCCACCCCACACTTAAACCGAACACTGTCCCCAATGTTCATCAAATTAAACATAGCACAGAAGTAGGTGGTGAAACTCCCTGATCAATCGAAGTATTCAACTTCTTCGTAAGGTGTCATTGCCTCTTCCCCCATATCTGAATCGCCCCAGCTATCCTCATCTGACTCAACATCTGAGTCATCACGGTGTGTCTCCTCATCAGTGGGGACATCATCATCAACAGGCTCCACAAAAGCAGGCCCCACTCGGCATAGAGCCCTGGCATTTTCGCCAAAGGGGTAATCTAGCTCGAGCTGCCATAGCTCATCTTCTGTTGCTGGCCTCCCGCCTGTTCTCAACTGCAGCATCTGCATCCCAATCATACGGGCAATATACTGATCATCCCGATCATGTCGCTTGGCTAGTGTGAGAACTAGCCCGTGAGTGGTGTCGGGTGCCTTGGTTTTGGTGACATCCAAAACACGCCTATCCATCTGCGGGATGTAGTCTAGGGCCTCCTCCTCGATGTCAAGGCCCCTTAGAAATGTGGTCAGCAAACCACCAAACCCGTACCTGTGCCCTTGATGCAAACGGGCTCTCTTCATGGCGGAGATGATTACCGCCCCAACATTAATTTCCATCCCTTTCATCAGGGCATAAACCAAACACACACGATCCGGGGCGACATCTGTCATGTGCACCCCCTGGATCAGGAAGGAACACACGATCTTAAGCCAAATCCTGGCTTCCCAATTCATCTGAGAGTAAGGCAGTGTCTGATGATAGCCCCTCTCCTTGTGCCTGCTCCACCGCGCTGTCGAACGGGCTCTACATAGAGTGGGTCTGATATCCGCATAGGGTGCAGTTATGTTCAATTGCCGGAGTACATGGGCGTCTGTGTCCCGCGCCACCAATATGGCATTCAGGTGTTGAGGCTCAAAGGTGACAACCTGCCCCCTTATCTTGACGGTGTGGCTGCGGAGTGTCGGGTTCTAGTTTGCGTAGAACTCCCCAATTAAATGGAGATTTCACTCCTTGGGCTCTTCGAAGATGATGTTTAGCCCGGCATGTCAATACGGTGTACTATTCTGGGGAATTCCTGAGCAAGTGGCTCCCTTGCAATGTGCTCCTCAGGGAAGTATTTGGTCTCCTTGTGTTTGGCATACCATTCTTCCCTTCGTCCGTCACCCATCAGGTTCCGTATTGACGGCGTTGGCCGCGTGGAACCGCTGGTGCTGCTGGGACGACCGTTCCCAGTCTAGTTCTTTTTCTCCCGGCGCCTAATGTAGATGCACCCTTTCCTTTGTCTTGCCTGGTTGCCATCGGTCCTGTCAAATCAAACAGATAGTCCCAATGTTATTCAAGTCAATAATTTGCTTCGATTAAGGTTGGGTTGACTTAGGCCACCCCACACTTAATCTTTAGCCACAATAAAAACAATTCGGCAAGACAATCATTCTTTTCAAATTTTTATTAATCAACATGCCTTGTGCATTCAGATAATTTGATGGAATAATGACTAAGTACTACTCAGACTTCGTACAACTAATAACAATTTCACCATCAACTTCATTACATCACATAGCACTTAGCCAAAAAATTTCTCAACAACAACAACCTATACAATTCACCAATTTTATTTTCCCGAAAATTCCCTTGTTTATTTAGCATATTCATCCATATTCACAACATCATTTACATCACCCAACATGAACAACCCAATCATTTTCAAATTTTCAACCAAATTTAGCTTCTTCCTATTCGAATTCCAACCCTAGCTACCAATTTCGCACAAATTCAATCAAACATGTATTTATCGAGTTCATATAATCATAACGATACTACGAACATCAATCAACAATAATTTAAATGAATTCATGCTCAATTTACACTTGGGGCAAGCTTTAGCTACCTCACATGCTAAAAAATGTTGAGAATTTCGGCAAATATTGAGGTTAAGTTCAAGAACGTACCTTTAATTCGATGAACTTGAAGAAAAGTTGAAGAAAATTTGATCCTAGGTCCGTGTCACGTTGGGGAAGTGGGGATTTTGGGGAGTTTGTCGCGGAGGGGAGTGAAAAATGGGAAAAAATGAGATGTTTTCAGGGTTAAAAAGAAGGTTTTTCGCGCGGGTCACCCGGCGACCCGGTGTGACCCGTCGCGAATAACACTTCAACGTGTCACGGAGGGTAACGCGGAGCACCCCCTCCATGACACGGAGCCATCACGCAGGGGTTCTAGAATTTGTAAAAAAATTCCAAAACACCTTCAACGTTTCACGGAGGGTAACGCGGAGGCCCTCCTCCGTGACACGGAGCCATCGCGCAGGCTCACTGTTTTTCCACTTTTAATTTTTACTCACCTCGATTTTTTTCCTTTGCGATCCTTTGCATTTTTGCCCTCTGTTACACCTGAAAATCATCTCACATCAAGAAATTGGTTAGAATTTATAGGTTTCAAACACTAATGAACAAAAGATATTTTTTTTGTTTTCGTTTTTGTTTTTATTTTTATATTCTTTTCTTCTTCTTTTTTCTTTTTCTAAACTAATTCTACTCATCTATTACAACAATTTCACGGGTTGCCTCCCTTGCAATGCCTGGTTTACCGTAGCGGCTCGACGTCATTAAAGCTCAATCATCCACTAGAGTGAAGGACGTTTTCTCTCGAATAACGTCCTCACCCCAATAATGCTTACACTGCTTCCCATTAACCAAGAACGTGGCACTTCCATCTTCTTGCCACAACTCCACAGCCCCGTGCGGGGTGTCCTTAATCGGTGGTTTCCCCACTGGCTCTTGAGAATGTCACGCCCCGCCTTGGGGGGTATGACTGGCACCTGGTACCCTAGTAGGACCTGAATTGCTAGACTACTGAGCCTGAGCACATCTGGTACCTGGCTGGCTCTAACTCAGATTCAAGGAATCAACGGGCTATATAACGGCTGTAAACACAGCCTCCGACCAACTGGCCTATAGCCACCTGTACCTGTAATGACAGCTAACAAGAAATATACTCGTAACAAGGAACCTATGCGGGCCGACAAGGCCACCATGCTGTCTAGTTATCTGTAATTCAACAGTAGAATACTAAATAACTACGTGACCGGCAAGGTCACCACTACTGACTAATGTTGGCCACACACGGCCAACATAAGCTGAAATACTAAATAGCTATAACAAACTGCACGGCCTCACACGACCAGCTCAACTGACCACAGGGAAATATATACAGACTGCAAGCCTCTAGGAATGCTGATAAGATGGTCGAGACAGGGCCCCGGCCTACCCATACTGCACAACAAAAGGAAATGATATAAACCTCTGAGATATCAAGCTCCGGATGACAGAAGCTGATGAATCTGCGCTGGCTAGAATCACGGGGAATCGCCTCCTCGTCTATGAGTACCTGCAGACAAGTAATGCAGCGCCCCATTGGGCATCAGTACCACTGGTACCGAGTATGCAAAGCAACTGAAATAATACAACTGAATACAGATAACATAACTAACAAGTCTATGAGCAGAAGATAACTGAATCTGAAGAGCTAATAGAAACTAGATCAAACCTTTCTGCACTGATAGGCAGGAGCATGTCTGTAGTCACGGTGGCCTGTTTTCTATTAACTAATATATATAAAGCACGTAAATACATATACATTTAGAAAGGAAGAGCCAATACCAACCCCCATAAGCCGGATGGCGCCAAGCAAACAAACAATCTATATACCCCTACCTGGGTCAAAACCAACAAAAACTAAGTCACTCCACTCATCTGCTCACTCGGAGCTCCTCTACCGGCCCCCCTGGGTCTCCGGCTCGGGCCATAGCCTCCGATATAAATAACCATGTCTGAGTCCGGAGGACTCCTGTGTAGACAGTAACAGATAGGGTCTGTTTCCCCGGAACTCTCCTCGAGGCTATTTGAAACCGGAGCTACACCTGTAATAAGATCTGTACTGTAACTGTATCTGTATCTGTTCCCTGGGCGCTTGCACACAACAGGGCTATCTGTACTGTAATGCTGATCAGCCTGATATGGGGAAAGCTCCATCCCATCTTCGTCCAAACTGGGGACGGCATGCCACTCCTTGGAGTGACGTAAACCCACCCGCTTAGTGGGCGACACGATTACCAACCCAGGGGCGGCGAGGAACCTCAATAAGGTGCCCTCACACCACATCAAGTCTCAACAAACAAATAGCACATATAAATAGCAAGCATGTATAACTGAAAGGGCTATCTGAAATCTGATTTCTTATTATGATCTCTTTCTGTTTTATACTGACTCTTTACTGATTATACTGATTCTGAAATCTTTATTTAACTGTGTGGCTAATCTGTAGCCAGGGTACTATCTATCTGAATGACTAATCTGTATCCATAACTATCTGTCTATCTGATCTTTCTTTAATAATTTTTATTCTAAAAATCTGCCTCTTTTTATTATTCAACATGCTTGCTGATCACATAATAAGCTATACTGAATATGGGATGCTAACTCGCCCTTCGGCGCATGCTTTTCTAACTTTCGGACTGAATACGATATGGCAACACAACTCAGAATCTATTAGACTTACTTAATTCTCAACATTCAACTCCGAGAGTTACAAGTATGGAGTTTACTATGATTTACCAAGCTAAAGCTTACTAACTTCCCGAAGAACAACTTCACATACCTTAACCTCGAGTTATCCGACTGTCGGACGAGGCTCGGTTAGTACTCCAGCTATTTCTCCCAACTGCATTCATATATACGTCAATTAATTCTAAATATAGCTTTATTATGAAGAACGACGTTACTTTTGATAAAATTATAGCCTAAACTTAGGCTTACCGAAAGACGGTCAAAAACTAGCTATTTTTCAAAAGTCCAGAAGGGAGAAGTGTTCACTTCACAGCTAGGAGCACATAGACACTAATTTGGAGCAATTCTACTTACCTTAGCCCGGTAGCTCGATGATTCATCAGCCGTATTTCGCGAAACTAAATCCGTAGTAATGCTCTCTGCTGCTAAATACCTCGGTATCTGAGGTTAATTTGGGTTTGGACTATGTTTGGAAGCGTAATCGGACGAAAATATATTTACCCTCTTCGTACTCCTCTGTTCCTCTGCGTTTTCTGGAAATTTCATATGTTTTAAATGGAAATAAACCGAAGTGGGGCTTTATATACTTGAGCCTGGACAGAGCCAACGTGTCACGAAGCCAACGCAGAGGCTCCACCTCCATGACACGTTGCCATCGCGGAGGGGCTCTGCCTCGGCTCCTTCCGTGATGGTTCGACAGGTTCCCTGTCCAGTCTTTCCCCAGGGCTTTCTCCAGCACGTATGGCTTCCAAATATTCTTGACCAACGCATGAGTAGGCCATCTAGGTGCCGGGAATCCTACGGGGCATAACATTCTTCCCCCCTTAAGAACATTCGTCCTCGAAAGTAAACTTCTATCTAGAGGACTTCTCAACTTACTATTTAGGAAAATTTCGGCAGAGTTTCCCCTGTAATATGGACTATCGCGAAAACCTGAAACACAGAAAAGTCCAATACAGGTACTGCACACAATACTTAAATTTCACTTGATAGCCAAATATTAATCTTTCTCATTTATAGATATACAACCATAAGGTATACCTGTCGCCTGACTAGGCCTAGAATAAGTGAGGATATCTAGCTTTCATATCTTCCTTAGCCTCCCACGTCATCTCCTCTCGGTTCCTGTTACGCCACAATACCTTGACAGATGCAATATCCTTAGTTCTCAATCTACGAATCTGTCTGTCTAAGATAGCTACTGGAACCTCTTCATAGGCCAGCTCTTCTGTAACTTGGATATCCTGGAATAGGACTACTCTAGAAGGGTCTCCTATGCATTTCCTCAGCATACACACATGAAAGACCGAACGAACGGATTCTAATTCTGGCAGCAAGTTCAACTCATACGCTACTCGGCCTATCCTTTGACGAATCTGATAAGGCCCAACAAACCTCGGACTGAGCTTACATTTCTTGCCGAATCTTATCACCCCTTTCTTCGGAGATACTTTCAGAAATACCCAGTCATTCACATTAAATTCCATGTCTCTGCGCCGCATGTCAGCATATGATTTCTGGCAGCTCTGTGCAGTCAGTAGGCGTTCTCTGATAAGCTTTACTTTCTCTTCTGACTGCTGAATGATGTCTGGCCCAATCATCGCCGATTCCCCTATTTCAAACCAGCCAATCGGCGATCTACATTTTCGCCCGTATAAAGCCTCAAAAGGCGCCATCTGAATAGCTAAGTGATAACTATAGTTATAAGCAAACTCGATGAGGGGAAAATGCTCATCCCAACTACCACCAAAATCTAACACACTTGCTCGCAACATGTCTTCAAGCGTCTGAATGGTGCGTTCAGCCTGTCCATCTGTCTGAGGGTGGAACGCTGTGCTCAAATTAATCTACGTCCCCAGACCTTTCTGAAACGACTGCCAAAATCTAGCCGTGAATTGTGCTCCTCTGTCTGAGATAATGGATATTGGTACTCCGTGCAACCTAACTATTTCTCGGATATACAACTCCGCATAATCTTCGGCCGAGAAAGTAGTTCTCACTGGCAGGAAATGAGCTGATTTTGTCAATCTGTCAATTATCACCCATATAGAGTCATGTCTGTGTCTGGTACGAGGTAATCCTGCCACAGAATCCATATTTACTGCCTCCCATTTCCAAAGAAGCACAGCTATGTCCTGAGTTAACCCGCCTGGTTTCTGGTGTTCCGCCTTTACCTGTGGGCAATTAGGACACTGGGCTACAAATTCAGCAATTTCTCTTTTCATTCATGGCCACCAATAATTTTCCTTAATATTATGGTACATGTTCATCTCACCGGGGTGAAGAGAATAACGGGCGTAATTGTTATACCCCGTAGGATTCTCGGCACCTAGATGACCTATTCGCACGTCGGTTAAGCATATTTGAAGGCCATACGTGCTAGAGAAAGGGCCGGGAAAAGATCAGACGAGAAACCTGTAGAACCATCGCGGAAGGAGCCGAGGCAGAACCCCTCCGCGATGGCAGCGTGTCACGGAGGTGAAGCCTCCGCGTTGGCTCCGTGACACGTTGGCCTTGTCCAGGCCCAAGTATATAAAGCCCCACTTCGGTTTTAAATCATTAATCACTTATAATTTCCAGTGAAACAGAGAGGGATCAGCAGAGAAGGGATAAGAACAAAGGAGGTAAGATAATTTTCGTCCGATTATGCTGCTAAATGTTGTCCAAACTCAAATTAACCTCAGATACCGAGGTATTTAGCAGCAGAGAGCATTCCTACGGATTTAGTTTCGTGAAATACGGCCGACGAATCATCGAGCTACCGAGCTAAGGTAAGTGGAATTGCTCTAAACTAGTGTCTATGTGTTCTTAGCTGTGAAATGAATATTTCTCCCTTCTGGACTGCTGAAAAATAGCGAGTTTTCTACCGTCTTTTGATAAGCCTAAGTTTAGGCTATAAACTATATCGAAAGTGACATTGCTCTTTAAAATAAAGCTGTATTTAGTATTAATTGACATATTTATGAATGCAGTTGGGAGAAAATAGTTGAAGTACCGGCTAAGCCTCGTCCGACAGACGGATAGTTCGAGGATAAGGTATGTAAAGCTAGTTTCCTCGGCAAGTTAAGTGATCTCGGTAAAGTACAGTAATTTAAAGGCCAGTAGAATGTTCAGAAGTCATGTGTTATGTTTATTACGAATGTTGGTACGATATTAGAAGCATCGAGTTATAACTTGCCTGAAACTTGCTAGCACGATTCTAATACAAGTGTTATAAACTGCACAGCATGCTCAGTACGTGATGTGACACAGAATGTTAGGATATCATTGTATTCAGTTGAAATCCTGTAAAGCAATGTAATATCTGTAAGACATCTCAGAAATAGAATGATAAGTTAAAATGAAGTTAGAAAGCATATTAGGAATAGTAAATCATGTTACTATAGGAACTCAGTATACAGCATAGTTTTCAGCAGAAACACTATATCTTGTTCAGCATTAGCCCCAGTACGGTCTGGCAGAAGACTATATTTATACATATATACTATTACCAGCCTCAACATGTATTAAGTACGTGCATATTACTATCGCTAGCTCAGCATATAGTATATACAAATAGTTTACTACTATTAGCTTCAGTATATGAGATATGCAGATAGCATTACTAGTTGAGACCATTGTATTGTCTTGGGGTTGGACTACCTAGCACCCATGACCGCCCCAGGGTTGATAGCTGTATCGAATCGTCCGCCAGAGGACGAGGATACGTCGCTCTACGGAGTGGCATGCCATCCCATAGGGGACGAAGATGGGATGCCAGTTTTCCCCATATTGTGCCTTGATCGGCCCTTACACACCCCTGTCGAGCGGATACGCCCGGGTGTTGATTCAGGAGTCCTCCGGACTCAGATGCAGTTATAGTCAGGGGCTCAGCGAGCCCAAGTGCTTACCCAGGGAACCAGCGGGATGCTTATAGCTACTACAGGAGATGGGATGACCGGGGTAGGGGTATAGATTCTGTGTTGGTTGTACCCCCCAGCTTATGGGGGCTGGGTAAGGTTTGTGTGTGCTATGTTATGCCGTGTTACAGTAGATACGAGCAGATCGACAGTAGAATGATAAACCCTCAGGTATGACTCCTACTCCTTGTAGTATAATTAAGAGAAGGTATGATTTACATTATCAGACAGTTAATCTATTCCTTCCTACTTCAGTTTCATTAGTTATGTTGTTGTTTTCAGATATTTCTTTCAGTTATTGTTTTACATACTCAGTACCAGCGGTACTGACGCCCGGTGGGGCGCTGCATTACTTGCCTACAGGTACTCATAGACGAGCAGGTGATACCACGTGATTCCTATCAGCGATCGAGTATTCAGCTCCTGTCATCCGGAGACTGAATTCCAGAGGTGTATTTTGTTTTCTCTTATTGTATAGTACGGGTAGGTCGGGGCCCTGTCCCGATCATTTTTATGGTTATTCTTAGAGGCTTGCAGTCTGTATATATTTTCCTGTGGTCAGATGAGCCGGTCGTGTGAGGTCGTGCAGTTGTATAGCTGTTAGTACTTGTGTTTCCTTTATGTTGGTCGTGTGGGGCCATAGTTCGACAGTAGTGGTGACCTTGCCGGTCACGTAGCTATCCAGTATTTCATGGTTATGTTATATATAACTAGACAGCATGGTGGCCTTGTCGGCCCGCATAGGTTTCCCTATATTGATATGTTTCTGGTCAGCTGTTAGTACAGGTACAGGAGGCTATAGGCCAATGGGCCGGGGGCTGTGTTTACAGCCGTTATATAGCCCTTTGTTTCCAAAAATATGAGTTAGAGCCAGCCAGGCACCAGATGTGCCCAGGCTTAGCAGTCTAGTAGTTCAGGTCCTAGTAGGGCACCAGGTGCCAGTCATACCCCCCAGGGCGGGGTGTGACAGTAATGTACCTCACTGATAATCTGCTGGCGGAGCCCTGAAATATCTAGGACACAGAGACGGCCTTTACAACGCAACACTCCATCCTCTGTTACCTGAAAATCTGGCGCTTTCCCCTGTGGAATTCTGCCCTTAAGCTGGACTAGGTCAGGATCTTCATATTGCCGTTCTTTTACTTCCACAACTAATGATGACATGGCGGTGTTCTGAATTACCGCTCTACCGTCCTCTGTTTCTGCTACACGAACGGCTAGGCTAGCTAACTGATGTATCTCCCTGACCAATTCCCGCTGCTCGGGTTGCAAATACTCCAAACTCCCCATGGACTTACGACTGAGAGCATCTGCTTCAACATTGGCTTTTCTCGGGAGGAACAAAATATTCACGTCATAATCTTTTAATAACTCCAACCAGCGACGCTGTCGCAAATTCAACTCCCTCTGAGTGAAGATATACTGTAGGCTCTTGTGATCTGTAAGAATATCCACATGGACGCCATACAAGTAATGTCTCCACATTTTCAAGGCGTGGATCACTGTGGCTAACTCCAGGTCGTGGGTAGGATAATTCTTCTCGTGTTTCCTCAACTGTCTGGAAGCATACGCAATCACCTTACCATGCTGCATCAACACACAACCCAACCCAACGCCTGATGCGTCGCAATACACTGAATACCCTTTTGTACCTTCCGGCAATGTTAACACTGGGGCGAAGGTCAATCTATCTTTCAGTTGCTGGAAGCTCTGCTCACATGCCTCTGTCCACTGAAACTTCACTGCTATCTACATCAGTTTGGTCAGAGGTGCTTCTATGGTAGAGAATCCCTCAACAAACCTCCTGTAATATCCCGCTAATCCCAGAAAACTGCGGACTTCAGTCGGAGTGGTAGGCCTAGGCCATGATTTGACTGCTTTTATCTTCTGCGTGTCAACATGTACACCAACATCCGACACAATATGCCCCAAGAAGGCTACTGAGTTCAGCCAGAATTCATACTTGGAAAACTTAGCATATAACTAGCGGTCCCTGAGAATCTGGAGTACTGTCCGTAAATGAGTCCGGTGATCCGCTTCAGAGCGAGAATACACCAGAATATCATCAATAAACACAATCACGAACAGGTCCAGATATGGTCTGAAAATACTATTCATCAGGTCCATGAATACTGCTGGGGCATTCGTTAACCCAAAGGACATAACTAGAAATTTAAAGTGTCCATATCGGGTCCTAAACGCCATTTTGGGAGTATCTCTTTCATGAACTCGAACCTGGTGATATCCGGACCGCAAGTCAATCTTTGAAAAGTATCTGGCTCCCTACAACTGATCAAATAAGTCATCAATTCTGGGAAGCGGGTACTTGTTCTTCACTATAACTTTGTTCAATTGCCGATAATCTATGCACATACAGAGCGAGCGATCTTTCTTCCTCACAAATAGAACTAGCGCACCCCATGGGGAAGTACTCGGCTTGATGAACCCTTTATCTAGCAAATCTTTTAACTGCTCCTTCAACTCTCTGAGTTCTGCAGGAGCCATACGATAAGGAGGAATTGATATAGGCTGAGTGCCTAGTAATAAGTCAATAGAAAAATCTATTTCCCTTTTTGGGGGAATACCAGGTAACTCATCTGGAAACACATTAGGGAACTCGTTCACCACCGGAACAGACTGGAGTGTCGGAGATTCTGCTCGGACATCCTGGACTCTTACCAGATGGCAAATACATCCCTTAGATATCAATTTCCTTTCCTGAAGGTAGGAAATAAACCTACCCTTTGGAGAGTTGTGCTGCCTTTCCACTCTCGCACTGCCTCCCCTGGAAAGTGGAATCGGATCGTCTTGGTCCAACATTCTACGTTAGCATAGCATGGCACCAGCCAATCCATGCCAATTATGGCATCGAAATCTATCATTTCAAACTCTACCAGATCTACTATAGTCTGGCGGTCGGCAACCTCCACTGTACACCCTCGGTAAATTCTACTAGCCATAATAGAGTCACCGACGGGCGTGGATACTAAAAAGGGATGCTGTAATAATTCTGGTGCAATATTGAACTTTCGTGCCACAAATGGGGTAATATATGACAAGGTGGATCCTGGATCAATCAATACATAAGCAGGGCATGAACAGATAGTCAGCATACCTGTCACTACATCTGGAGACGCCTCTGAATCATGTCTCCCTGGTAGTGCATAAGTACGGCTTGAGCCCGTACCTGAACTGGAAGCTCCTGATCTGCCTCGGCCTCTGCCTACTGAACCTGAAGGCCCACGCCCCGCTGAGGCTGCTGGGGCTTGTGGCCCTGCGGATCCCCTGTCCTGACTGCCTCTACTCCCCTGACCTCTGGTTGGACAATCTCTCATCTGATGCCCCTCCTGTCCGCAAATATAACACCCAGTGGAGCCATATTTACAAGCTCCGGAGTGTGGTCGATTACAATAGGGGCAGGGTGAGGGTGCAAATCTGCTCTGTTCTCCCCTTCTCTGCTGCGGGGAACCTACTATCCTGGAACTGCCACTGGGCTCTAACTGCCCTCTACAAACATATCTACCTTGCTGCTGCTGCTGTGATGGAGGTGGGGGTCTAGGGGGTCTATCTGATAGTCGACGCCTGGGTCCTCGCTGAACTTCCCTTTGTATGTCATCTGGTCTGTCTCTGCGGCGCTGTTCCTGACTGATCTGTCTACTACTCTGCTGCCGCTGTCTAAGACCCTCTATGGTCTGAGCAAAAGCCTGTACTCGGGCGATATTCATATCTTTCCGTAATGTCACCGTCATACATGCCTCAGTATACTCCGGATTCAGACCCATGATAAATCTATGAACTCTCGCTGGCATAGTATCAACAAATGCTGGAGCATAATGGGCTAAGGAGTCAAACTGTAAAGCATACTCACGTATACTCCTCGCCCCCTACTCTAGATGTAGGAACTGGTCCATCCGGGCCTGTCAGATCTCTCATGGAAAATAATGATCTAGAAAGGCCTCCGAGAAGCTGGTCCAGGTTGGAGGGGTAACATCTCTCCCTCGGGACCTTTCCCAACTCTCGTACCACAATATAGCTATATCCCGTAATTGGAACACTGCCAGCTTAACAGACTCTGAAGAGGTCACATGCATAACTCGGAATATCCTCTGCATCTGATCTAGGAAGGCCTGAGGGTCCTCTGCCGGATCTGACCCAGTAAACTGCGGGGGACCCAGTGCCAGAAACTCCCTAACCCTGGAACTACCTGACCAACCTGAAGGCTCTACTGCTACAGGTGGCACTGGCTGGCGCTGTGTGGCCATCATCTGTGCCAACATAACTACAGCGCTACGAACCTCCTGATCTGATGGCGAAGGCACAGGAGCTATCGGGGACGGTGTAGTGCCCAACAGCTCCTGATGTGAGGGGGGCTACTGAGAGGGCTGTGATGAAGCCTCTATATCGCCCTCAGATTGGGCTAACTCTGATTGAAGCTGAGGCATCCTGCTAGTGCCTTCTCCTACTGCTGTGTCTAATCTCCTTCCTGTGGCAGGGTGTCGCTGATCTGCCATTCTTATCTGTAGACAAAGAACACGATAAGTTTTAGGGATCCGACCCTATACTGTACCGCTCTATAGCACGACTGACTGAGAAAGAAGAGTAACCATCCTATCATGCCTCGCAGCCTCCTGCCATTAGTATGTGGTGCACGACACATCCATAGGCAAGACTCTACTTAGCACGGCTTGCAGACTCCCTGGGACATGACCTTCTCTGATACCAAGTTTGTCACGCCCCGCCTTGGGGGTATGACTGGCACCTGGTGCCCTAGTAGGACCTGAATTGCTAGACTACTGATCCTGAGTACATCTGGTGCCTGGCTGGCTCTAACTCAGATTCAAGGAATCAACGGGCTATGTAACGGCTGTAAACACAGCCTCCGGCCAACTGGCCTATAGCCACCTGTACCTGTAATGACAGCTAACAAGAAATATACTCGTAACAAGGAGCCTATGCGGGCCGACAATGCCACCATGCTGTCTTGTTATCTGTAACTCAACAGTAGCATACTAAATAACTACATGACTGGCAAGGTAACCACTACTGACTGATTTTGGCCACACACAGCCAACATAAGCTGAAATACTAAATAGCTATAACAAACTACACGGCCTCACACGACCGGCTCAACTGACCACAGGGAAATATATACAGACTGTAAGCCTCTAGGAATACTGATAAGATGATCGGGACAGGGCCCCGGCCTACCCATACTGCACAACAAAAGGAAATGATCTAAACCTTTGAGATATCAAGTTCAGGATGATAGGAGCTGATGACTCTGCGCTGGCTAAACTCACGGGGAATCGCCTCCTCGTCTATGAGTACCTGCAGGCAAGTAATGTAGCACCCCATTGGGCGTCAATACCACTGGTACCGTGTATGCAAAGCAACTAAAATAATACAACTGAATACAGATAACATAACTAACAAGTCTATGAGCAGAAGATAACTGAATTTGAAGAGCTGATAGAAACTAGATCAAACCTTTCTGCACTGATAGGCAGGAGCGTGTCTGTAGTCACGGTGGCCTGCTGTCTATTAACTAATATATATAAAGCACATAAATATATATACATTTATCAAGCAAGAGCCAATACCAACCCCCATAATCCGGATGGCACCAAGCAAGCAAACAGTCTATATACCCCTACCTGGGTCAAAACCAACCAAAAATAAGTCACTCCACTCATCTGCTCACTCGGAGCTCCTCTACTGGCCCCTTGGGTCGCCGGCTCGGGCCATAGCCTCCCATATAAATAACTGTGTCTGAGTCCGGAGGACTCCTGTGTAGACAGTAACGGATAGGGTCTGTTTCTCCGGAACTCTCCTCGGGGCTATCTGAAATCGGAGCTACACCTGTAATAAGATCTGTACTGTAACTGTATCGGTATCTGTTCCCTGGGCGCTTGCGCACAACAGGGCTATCTGTACTATAATGCTGATCAGCTTGATATGGGGAAAGCTCCATCCCATCTTCGTCCAAACTGGGGACGGCATGCCATTCCTTGGAGTGACGTAAACCCACGCGCTCAGTGGGCGACACGATTACCAACCCAGGGGCGGCGAGGACGCTCAATAAGGTGCCCTCACGCCACATCAAGTCTCAACAAACAAATAGCACATGTAAATAGCAAGCATGTATAACTGAAAGGGCTATTTGAAATCTGATTTCTTATTCTGATCTCTTTCTGTATTATACTGACTCTTTACTGATTATACTGATTCTGAAATCTTTATTTAACTGTGTGGCTAATCTGTAGCCAGGGTACTATCTGTCTAAATGGCTAATCTGTAGCCATAACTGTCTGTCTATCTGACCTTTCTTTAATAATTTTTATTCTAAAAATCTGCCTCTTTTTATTATACAACATGCTTGCTAATCACATAATAAGCTATAGTGAATCTGGGATGCTAACTCTCCCTTCGGCGCATGCTTTTCTAACTTTCGGACTGAATACGATATGGCAACACAACTCAGAATCTATTAGACTTACTTAATTCTCAACATTCAACTCTGAGAGTTACAAGTACGGAGTTTACTATGATTTACCAAGCTAAAGCTTACTAACTTGACGAAGAACAACTTCACATACCTTAACCTCAAGTTATCTGACTGTCGGATGAGGCTCGGTTAGTACTCCAGCTATTTCTCCCAACTGCATTCATATATACGTCAATTAATTCTAAATATAGCTTTATTCTGAAGAACGACGTTACTTTTGATAAAATTATAGTCTAAACTTAGGCTTATCGAAAGACGGTCGAAAACTCACTATTTTTCAAAAGTCCAGAAGGGAGAAGTGTTCACTTCACAGCTAGGAGCATATAGACACTAATTTGGAGCAATTCTACTTACCTTAGCCCAGTAGCTCGACGATTCGTTGGCCGTATTTCGCGAAACTAAATCCATAGGAATGCTCTCTACTGCTAAATACCTCGGTATCTGAGGTTAATTTGGGTTTAGACTACGTTTGGCAGTGTAATCGGACGAAAATATATTTAACCTCTTCGTACTCCTCTGTTCTTCTACGTTTTCTGGAAATTTCATATGTTTTAAATGGAAATAAACCAAAGTGGGGCTTTATATACTTGAGCCTGGACAGGGCCAACGTGTCACGGAGCCAACGCGGAGGCTCCACCTCCGTGACACGTTGCCATCGCGGAGGGGCTCTGCCTCGGCTCCTTCCGTGATGGTTCAACAGGTTCCCTGTCCGGTCTTTCTCCGGGCCTTTCTCTAGCACGTATGGCTTCCAAATATGCTTGACCAACGCACGAGTAGGCCATCTAAGTGCCGGGAATCCTACGGGGTATAACAGAGAATCAACAATTTGAACAAAATCTGCTTGATCAAGCACGTTGATTGCAGAAAGCTCCTAATATACGACCGGAAGCTTCGTGGCTTTGTACACTTCAAATACCTCCACCTTGTCATGCGCCCGCATGGTTAGCTGCCCTGCGGCTACATCAATCAAAGCTTTCCCGGTTACCAAGAAAGGACGTCCCAAAATAAATGGGACTTCCGCATCCGGCTCAAAATCCAGCACAACAAAATCTACCGAAAAGATAAGGGAGCCCACTTGCACCAGCACGTACTCCACAATGCCATCTGGTCTGGCCAAAGAACGATCTGCTAACTGCAAGATCACTGTAGTTGTTCTAGGACCGCCCAGCCCTAACTTTTTGAATACCGATGTCGGCATCAAGTTAATGCTCCCTCCCAAATCGCATAGTCCACGAGCTTGGATACTTTGCCCAATTGTGATTTGGATTGTAAAGCTCCCAGGGTCCTAGAGCTTTGTTGGCAACCTGTTCTGTATCCGGGAAATGCACTCCTCCGTAAGCGCCACCGTAGCATACTCTGTCAATCTACTTATGTTCGCCACGATGTCCTTGATATACTTCGCATACTTCGGCACTCCCTGCAAAACATCAACAAGAGGTAAATTAATGTGTACCTGTTCAAGCACCTCCATGAACTTTTTGAAACACGCTTCCTCCTTGTGTTTCTTTAATCTTTGAGGGAACGGGGGTGGTGGGGTTTCTGGTTCAGCTTCCTTTTTCTTCCCCCTCTCGTCATCGTGTTCCCTTTCTTTCTCGACTGCTCCCGATTGCTT
Organism: Datura wrightii; assembly: GCA_035772735.1. NCBI lineage: Eukaryota > Viridiplantae > Streptophyta > Magnoliopsida > Solanales > Solanaceae > Datura > Datura wrightii. The sequence goes on from JASDFA010000003.1 coordinate 13,033,178, forward strand.
AGGTGGTCTTTCTGGTTCCACCTCCTTGAGTTGTAAACCACTCCTTGTGGTCATTGTATTTACTTGCTTGGGATTCGGGTCAGTGTCACTCGGTAGTCCTCCTCTTGGCCTGGTGTTTTGAGCTCCATCTAGTTGCCTAAACTGGTACTCCAATGCCTTTGTAGCTAACTGATTGTTCTTTACATCTGCTGCCAATTTTACATAGTCAGCCTGCAATTGAGCTTGGTTAGCTATCATTGTTTTAAACATTTCCTCAATGCTGGGTGGTGGTGGTGGAGGAGGTGCATTGTTGCTTCTGTATTAAGGCTGATAGTTCTGCTGCCCTCCTTGATTTCTCTGTGCACCCTGATTCGAACTCTGCCCTTGATGGCTGTTACTACCCCAGGAAAAATTTGGATGATTCCTCCAATTAGAGTTGTAGTTGTTGCCATACTGTTGGTGATTATTTCTATGTACATTACCAACAAAGTTCACTGAATCTGGATTTGCACCACAACACTCAGCTGAGTGTTCATTACTACCGCATACTTCACACCAAATCTGCTGCACTACATTAACTGGGTCTTGAGATTGATTTAAGCTCATGTTGCTGAAGTGGGGTGTTGAGTTGATTTTGCAACGCAGCTATCTGTGCAGCGATAGCTATAAACCCATCCATTTCCAAGACTCCTGCCGCTTTCCTTATTCCTCCTCTAGAAGAGTCCGCATTCCACTTTGGATTTCCCTGCAAAATATGATTCAACAAAGTATACAGCTCCTCATAAGTCTTTTCTAATGCTTGTCCCCCAGCTGCTGAGTCTAGCAAAATTTTTGTGTGGGGTTCCAAACCCTCTATGAAAGTATGCACCAGCACATCATTGGACTGGCAATGGTGAGGACAATCCCGCAACATGGATTTGAATCTTTCCTAGGCTTGATACAGATTCTCCCCCTCTCTTTGTTTAAAACTTAGAATCTGACTTCTAAGTCTTGCTGTTTTCCCGGATGGAAAGAACCGTATCAAGAATTTTCTTGCAAGATCATCCCAAGTGGTGATGGATTTTGGTGGCTCATCTTTCAACTACCTCTTTGCTTCTCCCCATAGTGAAAATGGGAACAATGTAAGCCTTACGTAATCAGATGTTACTCCAGCGGGGATATAAGTGTCACTTATCTCCTAAAAGTTTTGGAGATGTTGTTGTCGATCCTCGTGAGGGAGACCTGTGAATTTCCCTCTGGTGTGCAGCAATTGCACCATATTCTGTTTCACCTCAAACCTCCCTCCTGGCTCGGGTTTGCAAATGCTTGATGTAACGTTGTTAGCATGTGGGATTGCCACTTCGAAAACCAGCCTAGCTGCCATTTCGTTGGGCACTAACACTGCCCTTACAAGTGGTGGATTCTGTTGTTGCTCCAGGATTGTTTGTCTGAGCAACTGCAGCTTCATTTCTAGAGCTTCTCTCCTTTGACGATGAAATTGTCTTTCAGGCTCTAAGTATGAATCCACCAGCTCCTTGTCTCTTGCCAGTGTTCAACAGAAGTCAATATCTGCAAAAGACAGGCTAAGATCAAGTTGTCATTAAAATATAGAAATCATAAACTAACACTTAAGAAAACAATTTTACCAATTGCCAGTCCCTAGCACCGGCGCCAAAAACTTGTTCGGGCTGTTTCGCAACTACATGCAAGTGCACGTGGTCAAACAAGTAGTAAAATGGCTTAAGTAAGCCAAGTATCGATCCCACAGGGACTGAACCAAGGTAATAATCGAATTAAGTGTTAATGAACTCTAACTCTAAAAATGCAGACAACAGTTTAAAGAATATTTTGAAGAGTTTGTTTCCTAATTTATACTAATCTAAAACAAAATTATAAAGTGAGCCTGAACTATAGTAATGAGCAAGCTTAGGCTAAAACGAACATGCAGGGAAGTAATTTATCGATACAATTTGATTAATCTTTCCTTCGGTTGCTAGTCAAGAATTATTGCCTATGGAGAGAAACTTTTGTATTCTACCCAACTTAAGAATCATGAAAGTTCAACCTACATTTCTGTGATAAAAGAATTTCATGTTCTAGCCATACGAAACCAATTCCTTAATTGACTAATACGACTTTCAGATATATTTCTATTCAGAAGGTAAATCAGTTCTCAATTTTCCCAAACTAAGAAGAGATCATATCCTACCAATTCACAACTTTCCAATTTCTTTCTCTTTCAAGATAAAATTGGACTTTTTAGATATACATTAACATTGGCCAGATATTAATGCAGTAAGAACAAGAATTGATAGAACAACCATGGAAGAAAAGATGAAAAACAATTACATTCCACTACAAATGTTCTTAACCTCAGCAAGAAGTGAATTTAGCCACTCATTTGTGGATTAAACATCATCAAATGAGTATAAATCATACAAACAATTGAAAATGCAGGAGAACGAGTTAGAGAAGAACCCTAAGAATTTCGTCTCCTCAACTGCCTGTAACCCACGTTCTTGCTCAACTAAGTCAGAATGATTAAAAATACCTAAGTGTGCTATTTATACTAGTGGAAATTTTTCCTGGAATAACAAGCAACGTGTTACGGAGTGCATCGCAGAGCACTGCCTCCGTGACACGGTGCAAACGCGGACCCTCACTGGAATTTCATGTTCCAGGTAAATATGGCCAACATGCCACAGCATGCAACGAGGGGCTTGGCCAACGTGCCACGGCCCCCATGCGGATCTTCACTGGAATTTGTCCAAGTAACCCACCCGAGGAAGACTGCCTCCGCGATGGCAGCGTGACACGGCTCCATTGCGGAGCCCCTTTATTTGCTGCTTGTCCTTGACCTTTTCCACTGCTCGCTTCCGAGTCCATTCCCGATGTTCACCAACATGCAACTTAGCTTCCTAAAATTACATTTTTCCTGCAAAACAACACTAATCATGTTCGTGGTATAAATTCACATTTTAACTACAAATCACATGAGAATGTACAAATAATGATAGATAAACAAGACGAAATAGAGCATTTGAGCATCACTTGGGCATATAATTTTGCCCAAGATCACTTACCCCACACTTAAAACCTTGTTCGTCCTCGAACAATAATCTCACATCTCATGCAATTGACACCCACGTATAGCTACTTTGGCTCGACAATTCAAGCTATGGTTATAACGATTATTTAATATAGCAAATCATCAAGAAAACATGCATAGTTTCATAAACACAATGACATTCACCACATTAAGACCTCCTAGACTCAAGAATCGACTCTCGATCTCGGCAAACTCATGCAAATCAGCTGATCAAGACATCCGACACGAAATTCAATCTCTCGTCAAGCATGTGCCCTCACAACATAGAGAATTACCCCTTTTTCAATCATATGATTTCCAAAGCATAACATGTAGGGGTATATGAACACGATTGTGCTCTCTCTCCCAAATAATTCACATGCATCATGTCATGAACCATAGGCTTGCCTCTAGTGTATTACTCCACTAATATAAGGAAGCATGATGTAAGATCACGTAGACTTAACGGGTTGCAATGTAAGCTAAGGAACTAGCAAATACTGGGCTAACCAATAATAGCAACTAGCCTCCTTAAGCGCTTTTCAATACATCCCACCATCATTATGGGCATTGTTTCTTCCTTCATCCTCCCCTTCTTGAAGTCTTTCTTTATTTTTGTTCCCATTTCTTTAAGCACACTCGACTCAATAACAAAGATTAGTTATACATCTTCATTTTATTTATATTCGGCAAGTGCACCCTTGACCTTATCTTCACTTTCACCACTTCTGCTTTTCCTTTCTTTTTCACACTTTTCACTCCTTGACACTGTGGGAAAATTATTTTTTTCTTGAGCACTTAAGAGTTTTGGATCAAATCATGGCTAATGAAAAGAAGGGATTAAGCTCAGTTTCTACCTCTTCAGTGAAAGAAAAAAATAGGCTAAAGGCTCAATGGGGCTAACTAGGATGTACATTCAAGGCAGGTATGATACGAAAAAAAAAACTTTTGGTTAAATCAAAGAAATGCCTACATCCTTTCCTACACTACACATCCTTCATTTCGTTTCGTACACACACCAGGCAAGTTCTAGACACTTCACAATAACATGGAAGAATCGAAACCTCACCTCATACTCATTGCACATGCTCAACTCAAGCCTTATTCACAGACTCTTCAATCAGCTAATTAAAAGAATTCAATATTAAGCCTCAATCACACCGAATCGATCTCTATGGCCTAGGTATCTCAACATGTTTCACAGTTGCATGCTTTCATATGAATCATCTTTGCATCTTTAATATCATGTACAACATGCAACAAGAATTCCAAACCATGAAGTAGCGACACATTTGGGAAACAAACAAAAGAAAAAATAAAAGAAAGAAAAAAACTACTCCTATCAACTACATTTCCCTTAAGATGGTCGTCATCCATCCATCATAGGGAACAGTCACTATTTACGACTTAGGTTCAATGGGACTATTCTTGGTAAAACACCGAAACCAAAGGCCAAGAAACCCAATCATAAAAAAATTCAACAAAAATTTAAATTTTTTTTAAAAAATATCGATAATTTCGATAGAAAACCAAAATATTTACACAACCATCTATTCGATAGAAAATAAAAATATTTACACAACCAGCTAACAACAACTCAACACAGCACACAACAACTTAACATTCAATACACACTGAATTACATCAATACACACTGAATTACAATACACAACATACTCACGAAATCACAGGGTCACAATTTTTTTCACAAGCACAACAACAAAACATGAACATAAGAACAACAAAACAAATGGCACCTAACTACTCCCACCCCAGACTTAAACCGAACACTGTCCCCAGTGTTCATCAAATTCAACATAGCACAGAAGTAGGTGGTCAAACTCCCTGATCAATCGAAGTATTCAACTTCTTCGTCAGGTGTCGTTGCCTCGTCCCCCATATCTGAATCGCCCCCGCTATCCTCATCTAACTAAACATCAGAGTCATCGAGGCGTGTCTCCTCATCAGTGGGGACATCATCATCAACAGGCTCCACAAAAGCAGGCCCGACTCGACATAGAGCCCTGGCATTTTCGCCAAAGGGGTAATCTAGCTCGAGCTGCCACAACTCATCTTTTGTTGCTGGCCTCCCACCTATTCTCAACTGCAGCATCTGCATCCTGAACATACGAGCCATATACTGATCATCCCGAGCATGTCGCTCGGCTAGTGTGAGAACTGGCCTGTGAGTGGTGTCGGGTGCCTTGGTTTTAGTGACGTCCAAGGCATGCCTATCCATCTGCGAGATGTAGTCTAGGGCCTCCTCCTCGATGTCAAGGCCCTTCATAAATGTGGTCAGCAAAACACCAAACCCGTACCTGTGCCCTTGATGCAAACGGGCTCTCTTCATAGCGGAGATGATTACCGCCCAACATTAATCTCCAGCCCTTTCATCAGGGCATAAACCAAACACTCACGATCCCGGGTGACATCTGTCATGTGCACCCCCGGGATCAGGCAGGAACACACGATCTTAAGTCAAATCCTGGCTGTCGAACGGGCTCCACACAGAGTGCGTCTGATATCCGCATAGGGTGGAGTTATGTTTAGTTTCCGGAGTACATGGGTGTCTGTGTCCCGCGCCCCCAATATGGAATTCAGGTGATGAGGCTCAAAGGTGACAACCTTCCCCGTTATCTTGATTGTATGACTGCGGAGTGTCGGGTTCCAGTTTGTGTAGAACTCCCGAATTAAATGGAGATTGCACTCCTCGAGCTCTTCGAAGATGAAGTTTAGCCCCGCAGCTAATCTTGGGCAGAATTATAAGCCCAAGTGATACTCAAATGCTTCATTTCTTCTTGTTTATCCATTGATATTTGTACATTCTCATGTCATTTGTAGTTAAAATGTGAATTTATACTAACCAACATGATTAATGTGGTTTTGTAGGAAAAATGTAATTTTAGGAAGCTAAGATGCCTTTTGGGAGAAATTGGGAATGGACTCGAAAGCGAGCAGTGGAAAAGGCCAAGGTCATGCAGCAAATTAAGGGGCTCCGCGATTGAGCCGTGTCATGCTGCCATCGCGGATGCATTCTGCCCCGGATGATAAAAATAGGCCAAGTTCCAGTGAAGGTCCGCGTTGGGGCCGTGGCACGTTGGCCAAGCCCCGCGTTGCATGCCGTGGCACGTTGGGCACAATTACCTGGAGGACCAAATTCCAGTGAGGGTCCGCATTTATGGCGTGTCATGGAGGCAGTGCTCCGCGATGCACTCCGTGACTCGTTGCTTGTTATTCTGGGAAAAATTCCCATTAGTATAAATAGCACACTTAGGCTTATTTTTAATTATTCTGACTTGATTGAACAAGAACGTGGGTTACAGGCAGTTGAGAGGACGAAATTCTTAGGGTTCTTCACTATCTCTTTCTTCTTTATTCCAATTGTTTGTATGATTTACACTCATTTAACGATGTTTAATCCACAAATGAGTGGCTAAAATCATTTCTTGCTGAGGTTAAGAACATTTGTAGTGGAATGTAATTATTGATCATTTTGGTTTTTCATCTTTTCTTCTATGGTTGTTCTATTAATTCTTGTTCTTACTGCATTAATGTTTGGCCAATATTAATGTATATCTAAAAAATCCGATTTGCGCTCGAAAGAGAAAGAAATTGGAAAGTTGTGAATTAATAGGATATGATCTCTTCTTGGTTTGGGAAAATTGATAATTGATTTACCTTCAGAATAGAAATATATCTGAAAGTCGTATTAGTCAATTAAGGAATCAGTTTCATATGGCTAGAACATGAATTTCTTCTTATCACAGAAATCTAGGTGGAAGGTTCCTGATTCTTAAATTGGGTTAAATACGAGAGTTTTAATCCATAGGCAATAATTCTTGAGTAGCAACCGAAGGAAAGATTAACCAATTTGTATCAATAAATTGCTTCCCTGCATATTTGTTTTTGCCTCAGCATGCTCATTACTATAGTACAGACTCAAATTGTACATTTGTTTTAGATTAGTATAAATTAGGAAACAAACACCCAAAATCTTCTTGAAATTGTTGTCTGCATTATTAGAGTTAGAGTTTATTAACACTTAATTAGATTATTACCTTGGTACAGTCCCTGTGGGATCGATACTTGGCTACTCTAGCCATTTTACTACTTGTTCGACCACGTGCACTTGCGTTTAGGCATTCCAAACCACCGAACAAGTTTTTGGCGCCGTTGCCGGGGTCTGGCAATTGGTAAAAATTGTTGTCTTCAGTGTTAGTTTACGATTTCTTATTAGTGTTGACAACTTGGTCTTAGCTTGTCTTTTGCAGATATTGAATTCTGTTGAACACTGGCAAGGGACAAGGAGTTGGTAGATTCACATTTAGAGCCAGAAAGACAATTCCATCGTCAAAGGAGAGAAGCTCTAGAGAGAAAGCTGCAGTTGCTCAGACAGACAATCCTGGTGCAACAACAGAATCCACCCATTGTAAGGGCAGTGTTAGTTCCTGAAGAAATGGCAGCTAGGCCGGTTCACAAAGTGGAAATCCCACATGCTAACAATGTTACATCTAGTGTTGATTCTCAAATTGTACAAGGCCACAATTTTTTTCGTGCTTAACGATTTTTGGTGAATGGAATGCTTGTGAGAAGAATTTTGAAAAATTTTTATGATTCAAGCATGACTTCATCACCCGTTGGTTTTTCTTTTCGGTTCTTTTCTGATGGGGGGCTCTTTGAACCGAAGAATAAAAATTTTCTTTTTCTTTCCTTTGTCTGTATATAGTTTTTTTTAGTCATAGTTAGTGACTGTTTCCGACGATGGATGGATGACGACCGTCTTGAGGAAATATTAGTCGGTAGGGTTTGGGTTTTTGAAACCATAACTAATTGGTGCTTGATATTCTTGTTATGTGCTATACATGATTGTAAGAGGCAAGTATGTTCAGTTGAAGCATGCAAGTGTATAAATTTGTGTGAGACACTCAGGCTCTTGAATTTGAATCAATATGATTGAAGCTTAATTCTGAATTCTTGTGATTAGCTGAGTTAAGAGTCTGCTGAATGTGTCTTTATTTGAGCATGTGCCATGAGTGTAAGGTTTTTGAGTATTCTGTGCTATTGTGGATTGTCTAGAACTTGCCTGGTGTGTTTATAAAACGAAATGAAGGATGTGAATTGTAGGAGATGATTTAGGCATTTCTTTGAATGAACCAAATTTTTATCCCTCATTTTACCTACCTTGAAAAATTTATCCTAGTTAGCCCCATTGAGCCTTGAGCCTATTCTTTGACAGCTGCAACATAAGCTTAATCCTTTTTCTTTCATTAGCCTTGAATTTGATCCAAAACTCCTAAGCTCTTGAGTGGGAAAAATCCAAAGGAGTAAAGGAGTGAGAAGAATGAAAAGAAAGGAAAAGTAGCAAGTTGTAGAAGTGAGAAAAGGACAAAGGTGCACTTGTGTGAGAATGGTTGATAATTAGTAAGGAGTAAGAAAATAAATTAATGTAAAATTATTTATAGAGCTCCTTACTAATAAGCTAAAAGTTCCTAAAGAAAGGGGGAACATAAGAGGAAAAAGAAAGCTGAAAAGAGGAAAAAGGTGAAGTAAGGGAAGGGAAGTTCGTAAGGAGGGCGTGATGTATTAAAAGCGCTTAGGAGAGATAGTCACTATTACTGGCCATAATAGTATCTACCCGCACCTGAGTTAAATTACAACCCATTAAGTCCTACTTGATCTTACATTCACACATCCTTAAATTAGTGGAATAAAACACTAAGGGCAAGCTTATGGGTCATTACATGATGCATGTGAATTCTTTGTGAGAGTGAGCGTAATTCTATTCATGTACCCACACATGTTGTGATTTAAAAGTTGTTTTTGCGTGTGAAAATGGGTAACTCTCTTTCCGTGAGGGCACATGTTGAATGAAGGATAGAATTCAGGTGGTATTTCTTAATCAGTTGAATTGCATGAGTTTGCTAAGATTGAGAGTCGATTCTTGAGGTTAAGAAGTCTTAACATAGTTGTACTTCATTTCAATGATCAAAACATGCATGCTATATTTGTAGCTTGTTATCTTACGTAATCATTATAGCCGTAACTTGAATTATCGTGCTAAATTAGTTATGTGGGAGTCTCCATATGCATGATATGTAAAAGGTTGTTCGAGGAAGAACAAGGCTTTAAGTGTGGGGTTGTGATCATGGGCAAAAATAGCATGCCCGAGATACGCTTTATGACTTAAATTAGTCTTGTTTATCTAAGTTATTGTATACATTTTCATGTAATTTTATATGAAGTGTAGATATGTGCTAACCAACATGATTAGCCTTTGTTTGGTAGGTTTTGATGACTTTTGAGTAACTAATCCATGAGTTGGTGAAGTAGAGGCTTGGAAACGGAATTAACCCGCGAACGTCGGCAAAGAGGAGGCACAAAACAGCCCACCTGCGCATCGGCAACGTGCCACAGCAGGCAGGCTGATCACAACAGCCCACCTGCACATTGGCAACGTGCCACGGCAGGCTGGCTGCGTGACATGGAGGTGTCAACGCGCTGCCCAAGCAGCGTGACACGCTGCCAACGCGGCTGGGTGCTGCCGAGGCCAAATTTCTGGTGATTTCCAGAGAGCTTTCGCGTTGCCTCCGTGTCACGGAGGCATTGCTCCGTGATACACTCCGTGACACGGAGCCGTTCCACGACAGGCTAAATTAAACACGTTCTCCATTTATTATAAATAGGTCCCTTAGCTCCTAATTCCAGGGGGTCACGATTTTATTCTGAGAAACTACCTAGGAGTGAAGGGAGAAGTTGCAGAACTCATCTAGGGTTTGTCAAATTCCCTACTCATCTACCAAATTCATGTAAGTATGTTAGTTTAGTATTAGTTAGTTGTAGTTTTACGAACATGAATGGCAAGAACCCTTCCTCTAGGGTTGAAGCCATGAATTACGATTGTGATTTTATGATATTATTTTGGAATTAAGTTATTGATTGTTGTTTTCGTCTTGCATTCTGGATTGTTTGTTGTTTTTATGATTGATCACCATGAAAGCATATTTGTTAGCTTGAGTAATAGCTTGAGAAAGCATTACCTAGGTCAGGACATGAGAATGTGAGGAGCATGTCTGTATCTCGGGAGAGATTTTTGTGTCAGGATAGAAATATACCTAACACCGTGCTTGGTTGAGACACGGGGGTTATGAAAGACCAACTTGGGATGTCACATCACCACTCGAAGAAGTAGTTGTGAGGCTAAGTTGAGTTAAATGGTTAGACGCATGAAAGTCCCTAATCGTTTCCCCGTAAACCACAGCATAATTGATTGCCCGCGACTAGAATTTAAACTCCTCGCTCACAATGATGCAGTGAGGCTAGATTGCCGTGTTTTGAGGCTCGAAAGACCATAAACATGAAATTCTAATTATGTGAAATAACGATTGATAGTTCCAAGCTTAACCCATTGCAAATTGTAGTATCGCATGATTAATTGGTTTTAACTCTATGTTGCTCCTAGAATAATTTCAGAATATTTCGTTGACCCAAACTTCGACTTAATTAATCTTAATCGAAAATGTCTATAACCAACACTTGAGGTATGTAAGATCACACTAGAAATGGATAGTTAGAGGAATGGGTCTAGTCCTTGTGGGTTCGACAATCCGGTTCTTAAAAAGAGCCACTATATTACTTGCACGACCCGTACACTTGCGAACGCGCGAATCGGGCACGTCAGTCTCCATAATTTTCTGCAGGGTTTCCTCAATGCTGCTACGCACTTGCCCATCATTATGCCTATTCTGCTGATACTGCTGTTGTTGAGGTTGCATATAATTCTGCTTCTGGTTTCCACCCCAAGAAGAATTCGGGTGGCCCTGCCAATTTCTGTTGGAGTTGTTCCAAAAATTCTAATTCCTATGCACATTACCAACAAAATTGACTGATTCCGGATTGGCTCTACAAGATTCAGCATTGTGCCCATTATTACCACAAATGTCACACCAACTCAGAGCTTGTTGAACTGCATTAACCTGGCCCTGTTGTTGGTTCATACTCAGTTTATTGAACCGAGTCATCATTTGATGCTGGAATGAAGCTAACTGCGCTGCCAAGGCATTCAAACCATCTACTTCTATCAACCCTGGTCTCTTTCCTACCCCTCTCGATGACTCGCTGTACCACTCTGGATTTCCTTGAGCGATTCTGTTCAACAAAGTGTACAACTCATCATATGTCTTCTCCAAGGCTTGCCCACCCGATGCAGAGTCTAGTAATATTTTTGTGTGTGGGTCTAGTCTTTCTACAAAGGTATGAGCCAGCACTTCATTTGATTGCTGGTGATGGGGGCAGTCTCTCAACAATGACTTGAATCTTTCCCAAGACATATATAAGTTCTCATCAGGCCTCTGCTTGAAACTGAGTATTTCGCTTCTCAACTTTGCAGTTTTGCCTGAAGGGAAGAATCTAATAAGGAACTTCTTAGCCAAGTCATTCCATGAAGTTATGGAGTTCGGTGGCTCAGCCTTCAGCCACTTTTTCTCCTCTCCCAACAGTGAAAATGGGAAGAGGGTCAGTCGAACATAATCTGTGGACACGCCGATGGGGACAAACGTGTCACTAATCTCTAAAAAGCCCTGTAGGTGCTGTTGCGGGTCCTCATGTGTCATCCTAGTGAATTGACCACTAGAATGTAATAGCTGCACCATGTTCTGTTTAAGCTCAAAGTGCCCTCCAGGCTCCGGTTTACGAATGCTATAGGTCACATTCGTCGCTAGTGGGATTGCCACTTCGCGAACTGGTCTTGCTGCCATTGCTGTCGATGACAACTGTTCTTGTCCCGCGGGTGGTTGTTGTTGTACCCTTTCTTGAAGTCTCCTCAGCTTTTGCTATAGAGCTACTCTCCTTCGCAAATGGATTTGACGTTCAGGTTCCAGCAACGGTTCCACAAGCTCTCTATTTCTGGCCAGCTCAGCAAGACAACCTCTCACCTGCAAATAAACAGACTAAGACCAAGTTTCTCAACACTTTAGGAAATTCAAAAATCACACAAAAACAGATAAATTATCAAAACTTCGCCGAGTCCACGACAACGGCGCCAAAAACTTGGTCATGCCCGATTCGCGCGTCCGCAAGTGTACGGGTCGTGCAAGTAATATAGTGTCTCTTTTAGAGAACCGGAATGTCGAACCCACAGGGACTGGACCCATTCCTCTAACTACCCATTTTAAATGTGATCTTAACTTTTAGAAGTGTTGGTTATAGATTTTTCGAGGGAGATTTAATTAAGTCTAGTTTTGGTCAACGAAATATCCTGAATTTACTCTAGGAGCAACATAGAGTTAAAACTAGATAATCATGCGATACTACGATTTGCAATGGGTTAAGCATGGAACTATCAATTGTTGTTTCACATAATCATAATTGCATGTTCATGGTCTTTCGAGCCTCTAAACAAGGCAAACTAGCCTCACTGCATCATTGTGAGCAAGGATGCTAATTTCTAGTTCGCGAGCAATCAATTATGTAGTGGTTTACGGGGAAACGATTAGGGACTTTCGTGAGTCTAACCATTTAACTCAACTTAGCCTCACAACTACTTCTTCGAGTGGTGATGTGATAATCCTAAGTTGGTCTATAATAACCCCCGTTTTATCAACCAAGCAAGGTGTTAGGTATATTTCTATCCTAACGCGAAATTATATCTTGAGATACAAACATGCTCCTTACATTCTCATGTACTGACCTAGGTAATTCTTTCTCAAGCAATTGCCCAAGCTAACGTATATGTTTTCATGGTGATCAATCATAAAAACAACCAACAATCCAGAATGCAAGACGAAAATAACAATCAATTACTTAATTCCAAAACAAGTTCATAAAATCACAATCATAATTCATGGCTTCAACCCTAGAGGAAGGGTTCTTGCCATTCATGTTCGTAAAACTACAACTAACTTCTCCTAAACTAACATACTTACATGAATTTGGTACATGAGAAGGGAATTTGACAAACCCTAGATGAGTTCTCCCACTTCTCCCTTCACTCCTAGTAGTTTTCCAGCATAAAATTGTGACCAAGTGGAATTAGGAGCTAAGGGACCTATTTATAATACATGAGAAACGTGCACAATTTAGCCTGTCGTGGAATGGCTCCGTGTCACGGAGTGTATCGCAGAGCACTGCCTCCGTGAAATGGAGGTAACACGAAGGCCCTCTGGAAATCACCCAAAATCGACCCTAGGCAGCCTTCTTGACGCGTTGGCAGCGTGTCACGCTGCTTGGGCAGTGCGTTGGCACTCCTATGGCGCGCAGTTGGCCTGGCGTGGCACGGCGCTGGCGCGGGGTTGGCCTGCCGTGGCACGTTGCTGCCGCATCTTCTCTCTTGCCATGCCTACTCCTTGCCGACTTCCGCCGATTGCTTCCGACTCCATTCCTTTCCTTCACCAACTTATAAATTAGTTCCTCCAAATCATTGAAACCTACAAAACAAGGACTAATCATGTTTGTTAGCACATATATTCACATCTATATAAAATTACATGAAAATGTATAAAATAAATTAGATAAACAAGACTACATTAAGGTATAAAGCATCACTCGGGCATGCTATTTTAGCCCACGATCAGCACACAGTTAGAATTTCTTTGTGAGAGTGTGTGTGATCTTACCTAGTCCCAAGAGAAATACATTGATGTAATCATATACACATGAGAGAGTGTGACACTTCTTTGAGGTGAGAGCATTTGGTCAACAAAATCATCTGCAAATTATCTAGGTCAGTGTTATAGATTTGTATGCATGGTCGCAAGTGACAGTGTTTTGCCATGTTTTGATTCCTCTATGTCATGGTTGAAAATTTAGCATATGCATTATTATTTGAGTTGGTATGATAAAGGAGGGGTTAGAAAATTTGATTTGATGAATAATTGTGACTGTCGCAAGTTTCCTAGAGTTCTTTTTGATTGAAGCATCAAAGTAGTTTATTTTATTTTGTTTTTGCCTGAGGACATGCAAAAGTTCTATGTTGAGGGTGTGATGTGCGAGATTTTATGGCAATTTCGATGGTTAAAACCAAGAAACTATGCACATTTCGGGTATGTTTATGTAGATATGATGCATTTGTGTTGAATGTTGTAGGAAAACAGGTCCGGAACGGGAAATGGGCAAAGAAAGGCATAAAAGGACTGAAATGGAGGCTGCTAGTAAAGTCACAAGTCATTGTCACTGTGCGTGACTCGTTATTGAGGTAATGGGATAAGATTAATTTAAGAAGCTGAGAGCCAATGCACTTCATAGGGTGAAGGCACGACTCGTTACATCTGGTAACGAGTCGTGAAGCTAGTCGGGAAGACTGGGAGGAGGATTTCTAAAGAACGATCTAGTGAAGGTAACGGACGACATCACGAGTGATTAGCTGACTGCATGACTCATCAAGAGAGCACTAGGATGAATTGTCAGGTGCACTGGATATTTGAAGAAGCAAGACCACGAGAAGCCTAACGACTCCTGCCCAGACACGACGAGTCGGTAAGTGACCCGTTGCCACGACTGGGCCTAACGCTGAGGATGACTATTTTTCACTGATAATGACTTGTTTGGAGACCCAACGAGCCGTTATTTGGCCCGTTACCCCTGCCGACCTAGAATCCAAAGTTAGCTAGGAGAAGATTTGTTTCGAACTATAAATACAATTTTTAGGTTTATTTTTCGTACGCAGTTATTTTTTACCAACTTTCACGTGAACTCTATTGTTCTTAAAAGTCGTTCTTGGGTCAAAAAACAAAGTTTATAATTTTGTTCTTCATTTTGAGAAAAAATCAACATTTGAGTTTTGTTCATCAAGTTTGGAGTTATATTCAATTTACTTGGTTTTCTTCTATGAATTTTTGTAAGTTGCAATTATGATTTATCTAGTATTTTTTTAATTGTGATTATTCAAACATAAGTAGCTAAACCCATAACTAGGGTTGTGGGAGCCATGATGAATTAACACACATAGGTGAAACACTTAGTGATTCTTGAATGGGGTTTAATGCATGTATTTTTTTCCCTTCATTTTAATTATTTCTTAACGGTTGCAAACGTTGGAACTTGCCTTATTCTTACTTACCAGAGCAAGGGAGTACTGAATGGGAAAAGGGATTAACAACAAAGCATTGAGGCTATCAACCCTCATCTAATATCTTGAACTTTTTTGGGGATAGCTAATCTGATATTAAGGGTAAGGGTTAATTAAGAATACACCCGTGTACGGACCAACTTGCGTGGTGATAATCATCTAGATTGGGGACCAACTAATTAGGTGAACCTAACTTACCGATATTGCATGTTAAACTCTGGAATAGATCACTAGTGTAAAAACCTTGTGGTTGTGAAGTCTTGGGGGACACAATCCTAGTCAATTTGTTGATTAAGTACAAACTAAAACTGATTTAACCATTTAGTAGTTTTTACTCTTTTTTAGAATTTTTTTTCTTTTCCCCAATCCAATAGTAATAGCCACTCACATTAACTGAAGTTCTTTCCATGTTCCCTGTGGGATCGACTTCAACCTCCGTTGGGTTCTATATTTGACATCGACCGCTTTATATCTCAATTGTGAGGTGTAATTTGGGTGACATCGGCGGGGAAAACCGCTGCAACAAGACAGTTTCTATGGTCGAAGGCTTCTATATTGGACTAGGAGAATTATCGTCTGATCCACTATGAAGGCATCTCGGGCGCTATAGCGGGTCCGCTGCAGCGGACGACGGGAAGCAATATATGGGTTTTAAGTGGGGTTTCAGGGGTTTTATCCAATAATCCTAAGGCATAAAGTTGGAGAGCTCTAGTGCAAATTTTAAGGACTAGGGCAATTTCTTATTCCAAGGTAAGTTTCCCTTGTTAATCATTTCATCTTGTGACTCTCTAACACCTAAAAAACAATGGGTGCTTTTTAATGAGAATTTGAAGGTTAAAAACCCTAGAACTACGGAAGTAGGATAAGTTGGTTGGGTGTTAAAGGTTATTGATTCCTAGGCTTATAAGTGTGTAATTGATACTCCCTAGGGTGAGTGTGATGGTGCTATTTCATCATTTCTATAATTTAAGACCTAAAGTTCTATAGAAGTGGGGACTTTAGTATTAAAAACAGTTTGAGAGAGGTTTGAGGAGTAGAAACTCCATGAACTAGTTTCGAATGATCATGGTGAAATTAGACTGTGATAAATGAACTCGCGGGATAATGATTAGGACCATGAGGATGGGTAGAATGGGGAGGGGTTGTGTAACACCCCAAAATTTCCTTAGACCAAACCCCAGACTTGATATGAAAAACCATAAAGAAACCAAAAAAAATTGCCTTAGAACGACTCAACCAATGAGTCATTGTTAGTAACAACGACTCATTATCTGAGTCATTTTCAACATCTACAGACTTCATTCCCCAAATTGATGAGTGATACAACAACCCATTGTCAGAAGTAATGGGTCGTCATTCAGCCCGTTCTTGCAATACAAAGAGACATGTCAAAATCCTTCTCCCAGACCACGAGCCAAACAACGAGTCATTGGTTAATGTAATGACTCATCCCATGAAGCAGTAGGAATAAATCCAGAAAATGCTAAAATTCCCCCAAAGACAACGGTTGGAAAAAATGACCTGTTGTTTCAGATAACAGGTCATTCTGTTCGTCCGTTGGGGGAGATCCGGAATCTGTTTAAAACTTCCTCTAGTGACAACAAGTGGAACCAACGACCCATTGTTCCATCTAAGGAGTCATTGTTCCTGTCTATTTGTCAAGTCCAAATTTTTGATTTTAAAGACCTAGGACCAACGACTGGTCCCAGCGAATCGTGGTCACTACCAATGACTCATTGTGTAACACGTTGAGTCGGTATAGGCAGTTTTTCAGACCTTTTCTTAGGGTCATTTCTGTAAATTCCCATTATTTTATGTCCTAATATATTGACGTCTTGGTATGTATATGCAAGGAAGGACTAGTCAACTCCTACTCCCCATTCTTTCCTAGAAACGCAGAGTATCACCGTAAGAACTCAGACGGTCCTTTTCTAAGCAAGAGCTAGGTCTTCTTCTCTTCCTCAAGGTTTCAGGTGCTTTTCTTAAGGGTTATTCTACTTGTATGTGAGACTTCAACAAGGGTTTTCCTCCACCCTTGTGTCCTAATTATTTTCAGAAATCTTAGCCATATAATCTTTCTCTAGAATTAATGATTTAGGGTTTTCATTCCATGTTGAATTCCCTTACCTTTCCTATGTGATGTAAGGTTCCTATTACTAGTATTATACCGTATTCAGGATGTTACTTTTAGCTTGTATGGTGTATTTCCATAATTATGAAGTCAACATGATTTTTATTGAAAACATCTTTGTAAACTATCATAATTTCGAAAATAGCATGATAATTCAGAGTACACGTGATTTCTCCAATTTATGTAATTATGCTCTACAGAATTAACAGTATCCTCAGAATAATTAGTATTATCAGTAAATTTTGGGTCCTTCAGACTCTCACGACACTTTCAGATATGTAGTCCTGAATTAGTTATAGGACATTAGTTTTGAGCTATCGGTGTCTTCCAGATTCCTATATTTATTTATGTGTCTTTAGCTAGGACTAATACATAGCACCTCGTGGACCAAGGTTCAGCACACCCAGGCTCCCAAAACTACGTGCCACCATAGAATTTGACCCGAATGGGTTTTACAGTCAGTGATCATGCAGTCAGTCACTGTACCCTGGAAAGGTTCAGTGGGTCCTGTCGATGGGGAGTAAACATTGAAATCCATGTCTAGTTCACGTGGTTATATATTGGTTAGTAGAAACTCCCATAGTTTAGTACAATCAGAGTTCTTAGTCCAATCCAGTCTATCAGACTTCAGGATATGCATATGATTCCAAGCCAATTTATCAGTTTTTACAGTATTCTCATATATATCAAACTATTGTTATACTCATGATTTCTGATAGAGTCTTGCCATGTTATTTTAGTTTAGTTTATGAGTTACCATTATATGTGTGATTTATTTACATCTAACATACTCAGTACATTCTAAGTACTGATCACATGCTCTCTATGTGCTATATTGTTTTATGATATAGGCTCAGGTACCCAGCCTCAGCATCGTAGCTAGTTTCTCTTGGCGATTTCAAGCAGTTGACTGAGGTGAGTCCTCATATACCGAGGACCGGATTCTTGACTTCAGTTACTGACATTTTAGTTTTTTTAGACATTAAAGTTAGCTAGGGATTTGTCCCAGCAACTCATCAGTTTCTTTTAGAAGGCTTTCAGATAGAGTATGTTAGTTTCAGCTTTAGTTCAGTATTTTGATTAAAGTCCAATATCTTATCAATTGTTCTCTATTTATAAAAGCATTTGGTTATTTGTTTAATAATAGCTTCTGCTAAATATTCTTTTATGGTAGTTCAGTTATTATAGAATTATGCTATGCCATGGGTTTACTTGGGGTCATTTGTGATCCTAAGTACCGTGTCGCATCTAGGGTGTAGACTCGGGTCATGACAAACTTAGTATTAGAGCATCAGGTTTAGAGTGTCCTTGCATGTCTGAAAGCCACGTCAATTAGAGTCGTTTCATGGGTTTGAAGCATGCCACACCTATGAGGGGGAAGCTACGGGGAATTTTTAAGAAAATTCACTTTCCTTCATAATTATTATTGTGCATAGAGTTTTAATCTCTAAAATGTCCTCCTAACTCATGCCCTACCATTTTCAATTAACAATGTCTCCTAAAAGAGGAAACGGAAGGATGAATGGTCATGCTAACCAGCCAGCCCCACCAACTCCAGCATCTCTTCAGGACAATTAGGTGTCACATACGGAGTTTCGAGATGCTATTCAAATGCTAGCTCAGGCGATGACCAACCAGGTCAACCAGCAAGTTATCGTGCCTGCCAATACCAATAGGTCTACAGCTGCTTCCAAAGTTTGGAATTTTACTTGAATGATTCCCCCAGAATTTCATAAGTCTGAGGTGGATGAGGACCTGCAGGAATTCATTATCGAGGTGCAGAAGATCACCCAAATTATGGGTGCCATCTTGGTTGAAAGTGTCAATTTGGATGCATATCAGTTGAAAGGGGTGGCTCAGATATGGTATAAGTAGTGGAAAGAGGGAAGGCGGAATAGTGCAGGACCGGTAGAGTTGGACGAGTTTGTGACTGCATTCATGGATAGATTCTTTCATCAGGAGTTAAGGGAAGCTAAGTTCACTGAGTTTGTGAACTGGAGGTAGAAGGACATGAAAATGAAGGAGTACGCGTTAAAGTTCACTCAACTATCAAAGTATGCTCCAAAAATGGTTGCAGAGCCACGGAATCGCATGCTCAAATACGTGAATAGAGTCTCAGACTTGCTGCCATGCTTATCAATGAGATGGACATTTCCAGGCTCATTATCCATGCACAGTAGATAGAGGCGGAGAAACTAAAGGAGAGAGAGAGGGAGAGTAAGCGGGTAAGGACAGATCAGTTTGAGAATTCTCAACAAAGGTCAAACCGTAGTAGTCGCCCACAGTAGCAACAGAGACCTCCAACACCTTCATTAGCCAGTGCTCCTTTATCTAGGCCCTGTAAGGATTAGAGGGGTGGAGAATCAGGCTCCCGGTCCCAGAGCCATATATCTAGCAACCATACTTTTCTAGTATGTCCTAAGTGTGGTAAGAACTACCCGAGTGAATGCAGTCTAGGAAAAGAGGGTTGTTTTGGTTGTGGCCAACTAGGTCACAGGTTGAGGGATTGCCCGTCAATAGGAAGAGGGAAAGCCCTGTCCACTACATTAGTAGTTCCGCCAGGTCACTCAGCTTAGTAGCGTACTACCTCAACAGGAGGCAATCAGCGGCAGAAGCGCTTCTATGCCCTATCCTCTCGTTAGGACCAGGAGAATTCACGTAACATAGTCACTGGCATGTTACGTCTTATTCAAAATAGATGTGTATGTTTTACTAGATCTAGGAGGCACACTTTCTTTCATGAATCCTTACATTGTTGTCCAGTTTGATATCAGTCCTGAAATTCTCTTAGAGCCATTTTTAGTCTCTACTCTCATTGGTGAGTCAGTTAGAGCTAGCCCAGTGTACAAGGATTGTCCAGTCATAGTGTTACATAAAGTCACCTTAGTTGATATAGTAGAGTTAGATATGGTCTATTTTTACCTCATTCTTGGCATGGACTGGTAATGTTCTTTCTATGCCTTAATTGACTGCAGAACCAAAGTCATTAGGTTCAAGTTTCCTAACAAACTAGTCATAGAGTGGAAGGACAGTACTTCAGTGCCTAAGGGTCGGTTTATCTCATACCTTAAGGATAGGAAAATGATCTCAAAGAGGTACATTTATAACCTTGTTAGGGTCAAGGATTCTAGTTCTAAAACCCGGACACTTCAGTCAGTTCCAGTCATTAGTGAGTTTGCAGGCGTGTTTCTCGAAGATCATCCTATAGTCCCTCTCGAGAGGGAAATAGACTTAGGCATAGACCTTCTTCCAGATACCCAGCCTATCTATATTCCTCCTTACAGAATGGCTCTAACTAAGCTTAAAGAGTTAAAGAAACAGCTGAAAGACCTTCTAGATAAGGGTTTCACCAAACCCAATATCTTTTCATGGGGTGCCCCAGTCCTATTCATGCGAAAGAAAGACTACACTCAGAATGTGCATACTGTCAATAGAACAAGGTCACATTCAAGAACAGGTATCCTCTACCTAGAATTGATAACTTGTTCGGCCAACTCCGGGGATGTAGTTGTTTCACCAAGGTAGATTTCAAATCAGGATACCACCAACTCAGGGTCAGGGAATGTGACATTTCTTAAACAACCTTCATAACTCGGTATAATCACCATGAATTCACAGTTATGTCTTTTAGGTTAACTAATCCTCCTACAACTTTGATAGATCTGATGAACAGGGTATTAAAGCCGTACCTGGACATGTTCGTTATTGTCTTTGTGGATGATATTCTGGTTTACTCTAGAATAGATGAGGAGCATGGAGACTATCTGAGAATAGTTTTACAGACTCTCAGAGAACCGCCAGTTGTTCACTAAATTTAGCAAGTATGAATTCTGTCTAAAAGTAGTTGTATTCCTCGGTCATGTGGTCTCCTGTGAGGGTATTCAGGTGGATCCTCAAAGGGTAGCGGCAGTCAAAGACTGGCCAAGAACCACCTCTCCGTCAAACATTAGGAGTTTGTTGGGCCTGACCGATTACTATAGACGGTTCATAGAAGAATTTTCCTCCATTGCTTCTCCTTTGACCAGACTAACTTAAAAGAAGGAGAGATTTCAGTGGTCTGATGCATGTGAGAAGAGTTTTCTGGAGTTGAAGACTCGACTTACAATAGCCCTAGTATTGACTCTGCCAGAAGGTCAGATGGGTTCTTGATCTATTATAATGCCACCAGAGTTGGACTTTGTTTTGTTTTGATGCAAAATGGTAAAGTCATAGCTTATTCTTTCAAAAAGCTTAAGGTTTATGAGAAGAACTATCCGATTCACGATCTTGAGTTGGCAGCAATAGTATTTTCCTTGAAGATTTGGAGGAACTACCTTTATGGAGTTCATGTGGATGTTTTTACTAACCAAAAGAGCCTACAGTATGTGTTCGGCCAGAAGGACCTGAATCTGCATTGAAAAGGTGGTTGGAGTTGCTAAAAGACTATGATATGAGTGTGTTGTATCACCCCGACAAGACTAATGTAGTGGTTGATGCCCTCAGTATAATGTCTATGGGGAGTGTTGCTCATGTAAAGGAGGATAAAAAGGAGCTAGCAAAGGATACTCACAAACTGGCTCGATTAGGGGTCCAGTTGGTTGATTCAGTAAAAGGTGGAGTCATAGTCCAGAATGGGTCAGAATCCTCCCTGGTGGTGGAGGTTAATTAAAAGCAAGATGAAGACCCAATTCTACTCAAGTTGAAGGAAGTAGTCCTAAAGAAAGAGGTAGGCCATTACCAGGGTAGGTTGTGTGTTCCTGATGCAGGTGATTTGAGGCAATGAATACTAATGGAAGCTCACAACACCAGGTACTCTATCTACCCAGGTGCCAACAAGATGTACTGTAATCTATGGGAAGTCTGCGGTGTAATGGCATGAAGAAGGACATTACAGAATTTGTGGCTAAGTGTCTAAATTGCTAATAGGTCAAGGTTGAACATTAGAGACCTGGGAGTATAACTCAGGATATTAGCATTCCTACTTAGAAGTGGAAATAAGTGAACATGGATTTTATTACTGGTCTACCTTGTATGCGCCCACAACACGACTCAATTTGGGTGGTTGTAGACCAGATGGCTAAGTCAGCACATTTCTTACCAGTTAAGACCACATATTCTGCAGAAGATTATGCTAGACTATACTTCCAAGAATTAGTCATACAACATGGAGTTCCTTTTTCCATCATTTCAGATAGAGGTACTCAGTTCACCTCGCACTTCTAGAAGTCATTTAGAAAGGACTTCATACTCAGGTCAAGCTCACCACAACTTTTCATACATAGATAGATGCCCAGGCTAAGTGGAATATTCAGACTCTGGAGGATATGTTGAGGGCTTGTGTGATCGATTTCAAGGACAGCTGGGATGATCACCTACCTCTCATCGAGTTTGCATACCATAACAGCTACCACTCCAGTATTCAGATGGCCACGTTTGAGGCATTATTTGGTAGGAGGTGTAGATCTCCTATAGGGTGGTTTGAGATTGGTGAAATTACCTTAATAGGACCTGATTCAGTGCACGAGGCCATGCAGAAGGTTTAGCTTATTAGGGAACGGATGAAAACAACTCAAAGCTGATAGAAATCACATGCAGATAAAAGGAGAAGAGAACTGGAGTTTGTTGTGATGATTGGGTATATCTGAAAATTTCACCTATGAAAGGGGTCACGAGGTTCGAGATGAAAGGAAAACTCATCCCTAGATATGTTTCTCTATATAGAATCTTAAGACGCATTGGCAATGTGGCTTATGAGCTGGAATTTCCTAAGGAGTTAGCATCTATGCACCTAGTCTTCCAAGTGTCCTTGTTGAAGAAATGCATCGGTGGTCTGACCTTAGTAGTGCCTTTAAAGAGTGTTGGTGTAAAGGATAGTCTCTCTTACGAAGAAGTTCTACTTCAGATTCTAGACCCTCAGGTTCATCAGCTGAGGAATAAGGAGGTCACTTTAGTGAAAGTGTTATGGAGGAACCAACTAGCTGAGGAAGCCACATGGAAAGCAGAAGTAGATATGATGGCTAGACACCTTCACCTTTTACCTTCTAGCTCAGCTTCAGCATCAGGTACTAAATTCCTCCTCAATAATATATTCAGTTCCATGCTCTTTAGCTCTATTCATGTTTTTAATGTGCACCCTAGTTGCATGAATTTAGTTAGTATGTCTATCTCAGTTCGGAGTCATTCACTCCTTTAGTAATTAGTTTATAGTCTTCAATTCGAGATTGCAGCTCTTTTCTGTAGTCTTTCCGCTTACTTAGCCTACATTTGAGGATGAATGTTCCTAAGGGGGAGCTATTATAACACCCCAAAAGTTCCTTAGTCCAATTCCCAAACTTGATACAAAAAAACAGTAAGAAACCAGAAAACTTTTGCCTCAGAACGACTCTACCAATGAGTCATTGTCAGTAACAAAGATCCGTTATCTAACTCATTGCTAGCCTCTACAGATTACATTCCCTAGACTAATGGGTGATACAATGACCCGTTGTTAGAAGTAACGGATCATCGTTCGGCCCGTTCTAGCAATACCCAGAGACCTGTTAAAATCTTCTCCCAGATGATGATTTGTTGATTGATTTAACGACTCATACTATGAAGCCATTAGAAGAAATCCAAAAAAGCTAAACTTTCCCCAGTGACGACAGTTGGAAAAAATAACCTATTGTTTAAGATAATGGGTCGCTCTGTCCGTTCGTTGGGGGAGTTCCAGAATCAATTCAAAACTTCCTCCAGTGAGAACAAGTTGAACCAACGACCCATTGTTCCATCTAACGAGTCATTGTTCCCATTCGTTGGTCAAGTCCAAAAATTGAATTTTCAAGACCCAGGACCGATGACTGGTCCCAACGAGTTGTGTCACCAACAACGACACATTGTATGACGCATTGACTCATTATAGGCAGTTTTTCAGACCTTTTCTCTAGGGCATTTTTGTAACTTCCCAATATTTTATATACGAAGCTACAATATTTTGGGATGTATTTGGAGCGGAATTTAGGGGACTAGTCAACTCCTACTCCCCATTTGTTCCTAAACACGCAGAGTATCACCGTAAGAACTCAACAGTCCTTTTCCAAGCAAGAGCTACAGATTCTTCTCTCCCTCAAGGTTTCAAGTGCTTTTCTAAATGGTTCTTCTACAGGTATATGGGACTTCAACAAGGGTTTCCTTTCACTCTTGTGTCCCTATTATTTTCAGAAATCTTAGCCTTATAATTTTTCTCTAGAATTCATGATTTAGGGTTTCTATTCCATGTTGAATTTCCTTACATATTCTATGTGATTTAAGGTTCCTATTACCAGTATTACACTGTATTCAGGGTGTTGCAGAATTAATAGTATACTTAGAATCATCAGTACTATTAGTACATTTTATGTCCTTCATACTCTCAGAGCTTTCGAATATGTAGTCCTAATAACTATATTTATTTATGTTTCTTCAGTTAGGATTGGTACTTAGCATAGTAGACCAGGGTTCAGTGGTCCCAGGCTCCCAGAACTACATAACACCATAGAATTTGACCCAAATGAGTTTTATAGTCAGTGATCATGCAACCAGTCATTATACCCTGGCAAGGTACAGTGGGCCCTATCGATGGGGGGTAAACATCAAACTCCATATCTAGCTCACGTGGTTATATGTCAGTTAATAGACACTCAGTCCAGTCCAGTCTATAATACTTTAGGATATGCCTATGATTCCAAGACAATTTATCATTTTTACCAATATTCTCATTGTAATACCTCGAAAACCCTAAGATCAGACACGTGAGTTGAAATAGAGAAAAATAAGATTTCCTACACCAGGTCATAGGATGAGTCATCCAGTGACCCGTCAGGCACACCATGAGTTGTTAAGTGACTCGTGGAGGGGGGTCTGGCAATGGTTGAAATTTTGAGTTGGGAGTTGGCCATAAGTGTGACCACGAGTCATGATCAACACCACGATTCATTGGGTGATCCGTGGTTACAAGTTGTGTGAAGATTGGAGAACTTTGGTAGTGTTGGCAACGACTTGTCGCCATGAGTCATTGGGTACACCATGAGTCATGGTGACCCTCAGAGGAAGAATGGGCAGTTTTCATGTCGACTGGTGACCACGAGGTGTGGTCACTTGTAACGACTTGTCCAGTCCCTCATTGGGACTGGCATTATGTTTTTCCCTGCAAATTTATTAAGGGTATTTCCTTAATTCCTATGTTTCTAGGGCCTAAACTACGTCATTTTAAGCTCAAAATAGAGTGTTTTAAGAAGGGTTAAGTCATTCTAAACCTATCATAATTCATGGATGCAAGCTTAGAGGTTTTGAGAGGTGTCAAGTCTAGTTCTTCAAAGTTCTCAATTCTATTTAGGCAATCAAGGAAGTGGTAGAAGCAGATCCCTTCAGGTATGTAAGTCTATGAATAGGGGCAATTGTCCACACCCATGCCCAATTCACTCTCAATTCATGATGTTCTAATTGATGATTTCATGGGGTTTTTACCCAATGCATGAATTCCTAAGTATCAACCATGGGTATGATCTATGCATGTTTTAAATGATGAATTGTGATTAATGAGCAGATTTTTCAATGTTTTAAGTTTTGTAAAATATGATGTCCATCCATGAAAGTTCATGAAAGTTGAGATCTATGAAGTATGTGTGCAAGCATGATGAGATGTTATGAAGAAAGTATGATTTCGAAATACCCATGTTTATGTTCATGTTTTCGAAGTGAATCAAGTTGATTTAAACCATGCTCAAGTATTGGGTAAGCCCATATGAATAAGTATGTCTTATGATTTCATGAATTAGCTTACCACATGTCTTTGGAGTCAAGACTCCCATTATTTTCAGCTTGTAGTATGGTTTTAGCCAAGGCTCATCATATTTTGATTTCAGATTTATGTATATATGTTATGAGTCAGCGTCGTCTCTAGATGATAGTTCAACTTCGTTGTAAAATTATGGAGAGCATATGCATGTTTTTGGGAGTAATGTCCAGCACTGAGCAGGTTAAAGGTTAGTCAACCCGATGACTCAGAACTACGCGCAAACGTAGGTATGATCAGATTATTTGGGACCTCCCTTGTGAGCTTCCCCTGCCCTCAAGGGGCCTTTAGCTTGATATTGATATCATGGTAGCATCCTTAGCCTTGGAAAAGCTTTGGACGACTTTGCCCACTTGAGTGTGATAGTTGGTACCACGTAAGCTCTATCGTGGTAATGTCGGTTGTATGACGAGTCTCCCATGGTTCCTCATGATTTAATTTATGTATGTACAATAGTCATCATATTATGTTTCAGCAGGTTCGACCCAATGTTCAGTTTTACTTATGATTATCGGTTTTCAGCTTTGGGTCATCCGATTCAATTATGATGTTCAGTTATGATCAGATCATGATTTCAAAAAATAGCATGTAAGCCCTGCTCTTAGAATCTTATCTTTATTATGTTTTTTATTATGCATGTTTAATGATTTTACTTACTTAGTGATTTTACTTACCTTGCATACTCGATAAATTCCATGTACTGATCGCATACCCTATATTGTATCATTTTATGATACAGGCTCCGATATTCAGACTCAGTCCTGCTGCTAGTCATACTTCTGGAGTTAGCTCTTCTCAGTATCAGTTGGTGAGTCCTCAGCAGGGGGCATCTACTAGTACAAGTGGTGGACAGGGCCATAATAGATTTTATTCCCTAGCATCCCGTTAGGAGCAGGAGGTCTCCCCAGATGTAGTCACTGGTATGTTAGAAGTATTCCACCTCAATGTATATACATTGTTAGATCCAGGGGATACTTTATATTTTGCGACGCCCTATGTTGCTAGTAGTTTTGGAGTTAGTCCCGAAATCTTATCAGAACCCTTCTCAGTCTCTACTCCAATTGGTGATTCAGTTATAGCTAAACAAGTGTATAGAAATTACTCGGTCATAGTCCTTCAGAAAATCACCTCATCATACTTAGTAGAGTTATCCATGACGGATTTTGATATTATTCTCGACATGGATTGGTTGTTTGCATGCTATGTCTCAGTCAATTGTAGAACCCATGCAGTAGAGTTCAAATTTTCGGGTGAACCAGTCTTAGAATTGAAGGGTAGTTCAGTTGTGCCTGTAGGTTGTTTCATTTCCTACCTTAAGGACAGACAGATGATTTCTAATGGTTGTGCGTATCATGATTTCTAATGGTTGCGTATATCATGTTGTTAGGGTTAAGGATGCTACGTCCAAGACCTCGACTATCCAGTCAGTTCCAGTAGTGTGTGAATATCCAAAAATGTTCCCAGATGATCTACCGAGAATCCCTCCCGAGCGGGAGACGAATTGACCTTCTTCTCGATACGCAGCCTATATCTATTCCTCCTTACAAAATGGCTCTAGCTGAGCTAAAGGAGTTGAATGAGCAGTTGAAGGACCTTTTAGACAAGGGATTCATCAGACCTAGAAAATCCCCATGGGGTACACTAGTTCTCTTTGTCCGAAAAAAAGGATGGTTCCCTTCGGATGTGCATTGATTACCGACAATTAAACAAGGTCACCATCAAGAACAGGTATCCTCTCCCTAGGATTGATGATGTTTTCAACCAGTTTCAGGGTGCTAATTACTTTTCAAAGATAGATCTCAGATCCGGATACCATCAGCTCAGGGCTTGGGAGAGTGATATCTCGAAGACAGCCTTTAGGACCCGGTATGGCCATTATGAGTTCGTAATTATGTATTTTGGACTAACGAATTCTCCTACAACTTTTATGGATTTGATGAACACGGTGTGCAATCCATACTTAGATATGTTTGTGATTGTGTTCATAGATGACATCCTTATATACTCTCATAGCAAGGAGGAGCATGCCGATCATCTAAGGGTGGTGTTACAGACTCTTAACGATTGCCAGTTATATGCTAAATTCAGTAATTACGAGTTTTTCTTGAATTTAGAGGCGTTTTTGGGTCATGTGGTGTCAAGTGAGGGTGTACAGGTAGACTCTTAGAAGATAGAAGCGGTGAAGAATTTGCCTAGATCGGTGAATCCTTTGGATATCAGGAGTTTCTTAGGTTTAGCTGGTTATATCGAAGCTTTGTTGAGGGGTTTTCATCAATTGTAGCACCGTTGACCAAACTGACTCAAAAGAAAGTGAAGTCTCAATGCACGGAGGCTTGGGAGAGGAGCTTCCAAGAGTTGAAGACTTGGCTCACCTTAGCACTTATGTTGACCCTACCCGAGGGTACCGATGGGTTTGTAGTATATTGTGATTCTTTGAGGATCAGTCTTGGTTGTGTATTGATGCAGCATGGTATGGTTATAGCATATGCCTCTAGGCAGTTGAAGGTGTATGAAAAAAATTACCTGATTCATGATCTTGAATTGGCGGCGGTAGTATTTTCCTTGAAAATTTGGAGACACTATTCATACAGGGTCCATGTAGATGTGTTTACAGACCACAAAAACTTACAACATGTGTTTACCTAGAAGGATATAAATCTACATCAAAGGAGGTGGTTGGAGCTACTCAAGGATTATGATATGAGTGTCCTTTACCATTCGGGCAAGGCTAATGTGGTGGCAGATGCTCTTAGTAGGCTTTCTATGGAGTGTGTTTCCAATGTAGATGAAGGGAGAAAGGAGCTGGTGAAGGATGTGCATCGGCTTGCACGGTTGGGAGTTCGTTTGGTTGACTCGACCGACGGTGGTGTTATTGTTCAGAATGGATCGTAATAATTCTTGGTGACTAATGTAAAAGATAGATAAGACGAGGATCCTATTTTGGTAAAGTTAAAAGAAGTTGTCCATAATCAGAAGGTAGAGTTCTCAAAAGGGGGAGAGGGTGTGCTCCAATATCAGGGTCATTTGTGTGTTTCGGATGTTGATGATTTAAGAGATTGGATGTTGCACGAGGCTCATGGTTCTAGATACTCTATACATCTAGGTGCAACCAAGATGTACCGTGACCTACGGGAAGTCTATTGATGGAATGGCATGAAGTAGGACATAGCAGGGTTTGTGCCTAAGTGTCCGAATTATCAACAGGTGAAAGTGGAGCATCACAGACCGGGAGGTGTGCTTCAAGACATCAGTATTCCTACTTTGAAGTGGGAGGATATTAATATGGACTTCATCACAGCGTTGCCCGCACTCATCGACAGTATTACTCAATTTGGGTAGTTGTGGACAAGTTGACCAAAGCAGCTCATTTCCTACCAGTCAAGACTACTGATTTAGCGGAAGATTACGCTAAATTATACATTTGGGAGTTGGTTCAGTTGCATGGAGTGCCATTGTCCATCATATCAGATAGGGGTACTCAATTTACCTCACAGTTTTGGAGATCATTTCAGAGGGGACTTGGTACTCAGGTCAAGCTCAGCAGAGTATTTCACTCCCAAACAGAAGGTCAGGAGGAGCGGACTATTCAGAATCTCGAGGATTTATTGAGAGCGTGTGTGATTGACTTCAAGGGTAGTTGGGATGATCATTTGCCTCTCATTGAGTTTGTGTATAACAACAGCTATCATTCCATCATTCAGATGGCTCCATTTGAGGCTCTCTATGGGCGAAGATGTAGATCGCCTATTGGTTGGTTTGAAGTCGGTGGCTGCAGTTATAGGTCCAGATTCAATCCATAAGGCCATGGAGAAAGTTCAACTTATAAGAGACAGGTTAAAAATAGCTCAAAGTCACCAAAGTCCTATGAGGATGTGAGGAGCAGGGATCTTGAGTTTGAAGTTGATGATTGGGTATTTCCAAAGGTGTCTCCCATGAAGGGAGTGATGAGATTCAAGAAGAAAGGAAACTCAGTCCCCGTTATGTTGGCCCATAGCGGATTGTGAAATGGGTTTATAAGGTAGCATATGAGTTGGAGTTGCCTTCAGAATTAGCTTCAGTTCATCCAGTTTTCCATGTATCGCTCTCAAAGAAGTGTTTGGGTGATCCAACTTTCGTTGTTCTGGTGGACAGTGCCGGTGTAAAAGACAACCTTTGTTATGAAGAGGTTTCGGAGGAAATACTGGATTGTTAGGTTCGTAAGCAAAGATATAAAGAAGTATCCTTAGTCAAGGTTTTATGGAGGAATCAGCATGTTGAGGGAGCTATGCGGGAAGCCGAAGCAGATATGATGGCTAACTACCCGCATCTATTCCCTTCCGGCTCAGTTTTAGTTTGAGGTATCAGTTTCCTCCTTAATACTCTATTTAGTTTCATGTTCAGCTCATGTACCGCAGCTTCTTTCATGTAAATAAATGTATGTGTGATTCAGGAATTCAGTTCAGTGATGTAGTTCAAATCGGAGTCAATCACTCCATTAGTTTTCGGCATGTATTCTCAATATTTGAGTATGATGATTGCATTTATCTGCTTTTCACTATGATTTTCAACATTCGAGGATCAATTTTCCCAAGGGGGAGATATTTTAATTCCCCCAAAATGCTAAGATCAGACCCGGGAGTCGAAACAGACAAAAATTGAATTTTCTGCACCAGGTCACAGGACGAGTCGTCCAGTGACCCGTCAGGAACACCATGAGTCGTTAAGTGACTCATGGGGAGTGGTCTGGCCATGGTTTAAATTTTGATTTGGGAGCTGGCCACGGGCGTGGCCACAAGTCGTGGTCAACACCACGATTTGTTGGGTGGTCCGTGGTCACATGTTGGGTGAAGATTGGAGAACTTCGGCAGTGTTGCCAACGACTGGTCACCGCGAGTTGTTGAGTACACCACGAGTCATGGTGTCCCTCATTGTGACCCTCAGAGGAAGAATCAGTTGTGTTCATGATGATTGGTGACCAAGCGTCATAGTCATTTGTAACGACTCATCCAGTCCCTCGTTGGACTGGTAGTATGTTTTTCCCTGCGAATTTATTAAGGGCTTTTCTATAATTCTTCTGTTCCTACGGCCTAAACTACGTCATTTAAAGCCTAGAATATAGTGTTTTAAGAAGGGTTAAGTCATTCTAAGCCTATCCTAATTCATGCATGCAGTCTTAGAGTTTTTGAGATGTGATCAAGTCTAGTTCTTCAATTTCTTCCTCAATTCTATTTGGGAAATCAAGGAAGTGGTAGAAGTAGATCCCTTCGGGTATGTAAGGCTATGAATGGAGCAATTTTCCACACCCATGCCCAATTCACTCTCGATTCATGATGTTCTAATTGATAATTTCATGGGTTTTTTACCCAATGCATGAATTACTAAGTATCAATCATGGGTATGATCTGTGCATATTTTAAATGATGAATTATGATTAATGGGAAGATTTTTCAATGTTTTAAATTATAAATTATGTTTTCAAGTTTTATAAACTATGATGCCCATCCATGAAAGTTCATGAAAGTTGACATCCATGAAGTATCTGTACAAGCATGATGAGATGCTATGAAGAAAGTATGATTTCAAAATACCCATGTTTATGTTCATGTTTTCAAAGTGAATCAATTTGATTTAAAGCATATTTAAGTATTGGGCAAGCATATATGATTAAGTATGTCTTATGATTTCATGAATTAGCTTACCACATGGTTTTGGAGTCATGACTCCCATTATTTTCAGTTTGTGGCATGGTTTGAGCCAAGGCTCCTCATGTTATGATTTCAGATTGATGTATGTATGTTATGAGTGTGCTTCTTCTCTAGAAGATGGTTCAGCTTCGTTGAAAAACGGTGGAGAGAATATGCATGTTTTTAGTAATAATGTATAGCACCAAGCAGGCTAAGGGTCAGTCAACCCTATGCCTCAGAACTACGTGCCAACGTAGGTACGATCAGATTATTTGTGACATCCCTTTTGAGCTTTCCCTGCCCCCAAGGGGCTTCAGCTTGATATCGATGTCATGGTAGCGTCCTTAGCCTTACAAAAACTTTTGACAACTCTGCCCACTTGGGTGTGATACTCGGTACCACGTAAGCTCTATCGTGGTAATGTCGGTTATATGACGAGTCTCCTATTGTTACTCATGATTTCAGTTATGCATGTACATAAGTCATGATATTATGTTTCAGCAGGTTTGTCCTAATGTTCAGTTTTACTTATGATAATCAGTTTTCAGCTTTGGGTCATTCGATTCAGTTATGATGTTTAGTTATAATCATATCATACATGATTTCAGAAAATAGCATGCAAGCCCAACTCTCAGAATCTTATCTCGATTATGTTTTACATTATGCATGTTTAATGGTTTTACTTAGCGGTTTTACTTACCTTGCATACTCGGTACATTCGACATACTGACCACATACTCTATGTTGTATCATTTTATGGTACATGCTCTGATATCCAGAGTTAGTCCCGCCGCTAGTCAGACTTTCAGAGTTAGCACTTCTCAGTATCAGTTGGTGAGTCCTCATCTTATGAAGGCCCTTCATCAGTTGTATTTCGTCTTTTTAGTTTTTATACTACAATGAATTAGTTGGGGTCTTGTCCTATCAACTCGTCAGTATTAGAGGCTTATTCGGACATAGTTTGTATTCAGCTTTAGATTGATGTATCTATTCAGATGTTATATTATTTTTAGACTTCCGCTATGTTATTTATGATGATCTTCCGCTTATCCATGATTGAGTTAGATGTACGTTCATGTCATGGGTTGACTTGGAGCCTCTCGGGGTTTCTTGTCCCGTGTCTCGATCCGGGCCTATGTTCGGGTCATGACATTCATATATGTCAGGTTATTGTTATACTCATGATTTCTGATAGAGTCCTATCATGTTATTTTAGTTTAGTTTATGAGTTACCAGTATATGTTTCTTTTATTTACATCTCACATACTCAGTACATTTTAAGTACTAATCGCATGCTCTGTATGCGCTATATTGTTTTATGATATAGGCTCTGGTACCCAGCCTCAACATCATAGCTAGTTTCTCTCGATGATTTCCAGCAGTTTGAAAGAGGTAAGTCCTTATCTTCCGAGGACCGGAGTCTTGATTTCAGTTATTGTCATTTTAGTATTTTTCAGACATTAGAGTTAGCAGGGTTTTCTCCCTGCAACTCATTAGTTTCTTTTATAAGGCTTTCAGATAGAGTATGTTAATTTCAGCTTGAGTTTAGTGTTTTGATTAAATTCCAATATCTTATCAAATGTTCTCTGTTTATAAAAGAATTTGGTTATTTTCTTAATAATAGCTTCTGCTTAATATTCTTTCACAATAGTTTAGTCATTATAGAATTATGTTATGCCATGGGTTTGCTTAGGTCACTTGTGATCCTAAGTACCATGTCGCATCCAGGATGAAGAGTCGGGTCGTGACAGAATTACCAAAACCCTTGTTTTCTAAAATAGACCATTGAATGATCCTTTAATCTCTTGTTTCTAGATTGTGAACATTTTGAAATGTTGTGGAAATGCAAGGCTCCAGTGGAGTGATTGTTAGTCGAATCCTTCAATTGAGGTGGATTATGGTTTAGAAGTAGTTAGACTTTACATAATGCCATATATATATATGTGTGTGTGTGTGTGTGTGTGTGTGTGTGTGTGGAATGATAATGTGTATATTGGTCTCTGGACATTAAGTATGTGAAAATGTCGTTGTTGAATTCCTTGGTTGAATGATTCTAATATGGTGCCATTACTTATGTAATGTGGAATTGCATATTGATATGTTGTTCATGTTCTTTTGTTTTGTCTGAAGTGATTTATGAATTGATTGAATGGTCCAGTTAGGGGAGATAAGATTAGGCCTCCCAAGTGTCAAATAAATTGACTGAGTGGTAAATCACTAAGATGTGTGAATAAAAGTGGATAACATGTTTTGTCCTGAGATGAGTGGCTCGTGCCTGAGGGGAGCCTCTGGGCGAGCAACTTTGGTTGAGTGGCTCATGTCTGAGGGAGAATCGGGACAAGCAGATGTGTGGGAGCGGGTACCATGTCGATATAGTACATAGATTTCTAGAGTCCCTGTAGGTCATGAGTGGAAGGGCTGAAATAAAACTCTCTGGCATATGTGTACATCGATGATCAATGTCAAAGTGTTCATGGTGATGTAATGGAGGTGTGTGCCCGGCATATCACCATTTGTTACATTATTTGACTAAGTGTAAAGAAATAAGACCGGTTCAGGAACATGAATACTTGAATGAATTGAATTCCTTGTTATGTATTTTATGTAGTAGAAATGTTGATGTGTTTATGATGAGTTGACAATAACTATAAAGTTAAGTAAGAACTCGTGATGATTTGTGAAATCTATCGTGAGTGGTTCATTGTATATTCCATGTGGTTACGATATCTTGATTGTTGTACTAATGGCTATGAGTGGATTGGATGATCATGATGAGTAGAATATAGAAGAAGAGTTAAAGGGAACTGTAAGTGTGTACCTAAGTCAAGCTACTTCCAAGGCAGTGCCACTGCAGTGAAACCTATTCCGCCTAGCGAGACCGTGGCAGCGATCAAGTGACTGTTGCAGCGAGGCCCAATCCAATGAGCAGGCTGGCCAACACCCTACATAGATTTAATTTATGAATAAGTATTATTTACTGAACTCATGTTCTCAAATAATTGCATAATGTTGTTGATAACGGGCAAAAATATATGCCCGAGATACTCTTTATTACTTCAATTAGTCTTGTTTATCTAAGTTATTGTATACATTTTCATGTAATTTTATATAATGTGGAGATATGTGCTAACCAACATGATTAGCCTTTGTTTTGTAGGTTTTGATGATGTTTGAGTAACTAATCCATGAGTTGGTGAAGTAGAAGCTTGGAAACGGAATTAACACGCGAACGTCGGCAAGGAAGAGGCACAAAACAGCCCACCGGCGCGTCGACAAGGTGCCACGGCAGGCAGGACGCTCAAAACAGCACACCTGCGCATTGGCAACGTGCCACGGCAGGTGGACTCCGCGACCATGGGGCTGTAACGCGCTGCCCAGGCAGCGTGACACGTTGCCAACCGGCAAGGTGCTGCCTGGGCCGATTTCGGGTGATTTTCCAGAAAGCCTCCGCGTCCGTAGCGTATCACGGAGGCCGTGCTCCGCGATGCACTCCGTGACACGTTGCTTGTTAATCCGGGAAAGATTCCTACTAATATAAATAGCACACTTAGGTTTACTTTTCAGAAGGAAGACTTGGTGGAGCTAGGACGTGGGTTAGCAGCAGTTGAGGGACGAAAAAGCTAAGAGATTTCTTCTCTTCCTTTCTTCTTTCTATCAATTGTACGTATGATTTACATTCGTTTTAGGATGATCAATCCACAAATGAGTGGCTAATTCTCTTCCTTGCTAAGGTTTTGAACATGTGTAGTGAATTTTGATTGTGAATTATATGGTTTTTCATCTTCTTCTTTCATGTTGTTCTATTAATTCTTGTTCTTACTGCATTAGTGTGTGGCCAACATTAATGTACATCTAAAAAGTCCAATTTCACTCGAGAGAGCAAGAAATTGGAAAGTTGTGAATTAATAGGGTATTGTTCTTAACTTGATTTGGGAAAATTGGGTTTTGATGTGCTTTCCTGATACAAATATACTTGAAAGCCGTATTAGTCAATTTAGGAACCGGAATTGTATTGCTAGGTCATAAATTGCATTTGATCACAGAAATGTAGACGAATGGTTTATGATTCTAAAGTGAGATTAAATACGAGAGTTTTAATCTCTAGGCTAATGTTCTTGGCTAGCAACATGAAGAGAAGAATAACCGAATTATGATTACTATCGAATTCATTACTTGTTCTTAACCTTGGCATGCTCTTATCCATAGTTTCAATTCAAGTAAATATTTGTTAATAGTTTTAGTATATAGTTTATAAACAAATATTATTTAACTTTTGGTTACGTTGTTGTCAGCATAATTAGAAGTAAACTAGAATATAGTATACTTAAGCAATTTTACTTATCCAGAGTCTCCTTGGATCGATACTTGGCTTACTTAGCCACTTTATTACTTGTTTGACCACGTGCACTTGCGTGTCGGTTTTTACCCCATACCAAAGCACCGAGCAGTTATTTTGCTTATATGTGTTATTATTTAAGGTCAGTTGATGATGCCTATCAATACTGTATTTTGTACTGACACTACTCCTGCACTTCTTTTCTGAGTGAAGACCTCGACCCCAGAAGTTCATCACAACCCCAAATCTAGAGCAGAAGTAACCCAGCTGAAGGTGAGCGGACTCAAATATGCTACTTTGAATCCACCTTTGAGGATGTCTTTCTTTTTCAGACATTGTTTTATGTTGAATTTTCTTAAATTATTCATCTCTAGATTTGGCTAGGTAGAAGTTCGTACAATGACT
Organism: Datura wrightii; assembly: GCA_035772735.1. Classification (NCBI taxonomy): domain Eukaryota; kingdom Viridiplantae; phylum Streptophyta; class Magnoliopsida; order Solanales; family Solanaceae; genus Datura; species Datura wrightii. The sequence goes on from JASDFA010000003.1 coordinate 13,069,608, forward strand.
TTCAAGTTCTAGCGATATTTAAGATAGTTGGATGTTATTTTGTTCCTTCCCTATAATTAATGCTTCCGCTAATTATTTTTATAATGTGACTTACACGTATTTGTTGTCGGATTTGGGTAATTAGTTGAGATTCATTGGTTTGCCCACCGAAGGGGATGGTGTGGGTGCAAATCAAGACCACTTGATCATGACAAAGCTGGTATCATAGCCCTAGGTTCATTGATCTAATTGTATGAGGATGAGTCTAGTAGAGTATCGTAGATTGGTGTAGTGATGTCCATTACTTATCTTCGAGAGGATATAGGACTTTAGGAAAACTCCTAATGTTGGGCATATTCTTATGCCCGTTTTCCATTTTTTACCTATATTTAGCCTTATCCTGAGTTCATAATCCTTATGAAATATGTAAATTCATGTTTTCGTGTGTCTTGTGAGCTAACAAATGTTTCTAGATGTTTAAACAGGAAACAAAGGAAAAAGGATCCAAAATTGACCCGAGGTTTGAAGAAAGAAGAGTTCGCAAAAGTGGGGCTAGGGCTATGGCTGGCGTGGTGCACCAACCCTTGTACTTCAGAGAAATATGCGCCAAAGTTGGTGCTATGGATGGAGTGGGGTGCCAAAAGGGACCAAATGCCAAGAAATTTGACTAATACTCTGGTGCTATGGATGGAGTGGGGCACCAGAGGGGTTTAGAAGTGCAGAAATTTGGCTAACACCTTGGTGCTATGGCTAGAGTGGGGCACCCAGATCTATGCTTTAGAGGGAAATTGAGCCAAACTTGAGGCTACAGAGGGCGCACCATGACATACCCTGTCCTAGATGAATTTTGCTAATTTTGAAGCTATTTACTTGAGGAAAAAAGTGTCATTTGAGGGCTCACCTATAAATATAATATCTAGGTCATTTGTTAGATATCTTACATCATTATTTTTATCGTAGAAAGATTGTAACACAACTTTTGAAGGAGAGACAAGTTACTACTTAGGTTTCTTCTTTTATTTATTGTTTTACTTTGAATGATGATGATTTCTATGTTTCTCCTCTTGAACATGTGGATAAATGCCCATTCTAGAGTTTTTGTCAATAGTTGATGGTTGAAATTTGAAAGACTAATTATTGCTAGTTTTGATTCTTCATTAAAGGTTGTTTATTTACTTGTTTTAATCGCTTATTCGCCAGACTGATGACCTTATGAATAAACCTGTTGGCTTTTGGTTGAACTCCAAAGAGGGAACTGAAAGGGTTAAAAGTAAATGTAAAGTAGGAATTTGAAGATCCTCTAACCCATTGGTTGAAGGTTAGAAGTTGTTGATGAGGAGAGGGATATACCCTTCAACCCTGTTTAGTTGAAAAAAAATTGTAGGCATAACTGTAGTTTCATGTTTCTCTTACGATCATAGGGATATAGGCGTTACGGTTCGTGAGATAGTTCTTAGATGCTCGGGAGAGTAGCAACAAATGGGATAGTAACTTGTAGCTAGCAACCTTAGGAAGAATTAATCTAGCATAATCACGTTTTGAAAACTCAACCTGAAGTGAAGTGCAATTTCCCAGATTTTCATCATCATTTGAAGTATAAACAAGTTTGCAACAATTTTAGTTCTTTAGTTAATTATACATTTCAAGTTTTTAGTAGTTTAACTTTCTAAACCATTCCTCATTTTATCTATTTTTTCAGAATAGTGAAATAAAAAAGTAACCTTAAACAATTGATTTGACAAGTATTTGAGGGATCAATAATCGGGATTTCATTGTCTTATATTACTTGATGACCACGTGCGCTTGTGTGCGCTTGGGCGACATCAATTTTTTGGTGCCATTTTCAGGGACTTGAAGATTGATTAATAATTTGTAGGTTAGGATTTTTATTCCACTATTCTGTACTTTACAAAGATTAACTATGAAAAATAATGAGTAAGCACAGGGGAATAACCAGGAGAGGGTTCCAGTGTTGAAATTTGCTAGGCCAAACTTGGATAACGCTTCTAAATAAATCATCAAGTCGGCAATCATTAGAAACTTCGATTGAAGGAAGGGACCATGCGGTTGGTCCAAAATACTTGCCAATATTAGGGCAAGCCGCACGAGGATCCCATCAGGTATCTGATGATGTTTTTGGAGCCGACTGAGAACTTTCACTATCAGAACATGTTAGATGAGTATGTTAAGCTCACGTTGTTTCCGTTCTAATTGATAGGTGAGGCCAAGGAGTGGCTTCAAAATGATCTAGCAGGTTCCATCACTACTTGGGAGGCTCTTTCCAATAAATTCATCAATAGGTTTTTCTTTTCAAGGAGGACAAAAGAGTTTAGAGGGAAGATCTCTGGTTTTGTACAGAGGATGGTGAGACCTTGGCTCAGGCTTGGGAAATATATGAGGGCTACTTCAACCTACACCACATGCAACCGAAGGAGATTATCGGGCACAATTTTATGCAAGGGCTGAAGTTGGAGTCAAAAATCATGCTTGACGCTACCGCATAGGGACAAATTTTTGTCCAAGATCCATTATAAAATTGAATCTCTTTTGAACCTTATGTCAGCGGGGAGTCAAGACTATCAAGACTCAGGTAGAGGATTCACAGCAACCAATGTACCAGGAAAGCTCGAAGTAGATGGTGTGGCAGCAATCCGAGTAGATATCAATCAGTTGGTGAATGTGATTAGCAAACTTGTGACCACACTAGCAGGAAGTCAGGTTTAGCATGTCCATCAGGTCCAGACTCCACCATCATTATGTGAGGTGTATGGAGAAAGCCACGCTTATTCAGGTTGACTACTAAACCCATAGTTTGTATATTTTGTAGGATAACAAGGTCGTGGTAGAGGTTTTGCAGGTAATAAGTACAACTAGGGGTATAGGAATACAGTTAATCCCTCATGGGGAGGGAATTAGAATTTCCAAAGGCCCCAGAACAATTATCCAAGACCTCAAGACCAGCAGCTGAGCAGTTCATTAGAAGAAGCAATGAAGCAGTGGATGGTTCAGCAGACTCAGATGGTTAATAAGATGTAGAAGTCCATCCATGAGCTGGAGAGACAGATGGGGGAATTGGACCTTCAGCAAACCAACAGACTGTAAGGGGGACTTCTGAGTAACACTGAAAAGAACCCCAAGGAAAATATGAGTGCAATTTCATTACGCAGTGGTAAAGAGCTAGGTGAGGTTATCCCCAGAGAAAAGAAAGTTGATGAGGAGCAGGTTGTGATGTCCAGATAGGAGGTTTTTGAGTCAAAAAACTCAAATCCAAAGATGGTAGAAACCAGACCACCCTCTCCCTTTCCATAAAGGTTTAAGAAGCAGAAGGAGACTCAGCTTGCCAGAAATTTCTTGATGTGTTGAAACAGGTACATGTTAACTTACCATTGGTGGAGCTTTTGCAGGAAGTTCCAAAATACGCCAAGTATCTTAAGGATATTATGGCAAATAAGAGGAGGCTGACGAAATTTAGAACTGTGGCTCTCACAGAAGAGTGAAATTCTCGGGTACAGAACAAAATTCAAAAGAAGATGAAAGACCTCGGGAGCTTCACTATTCTTGTTTTTATTAGGAAAAAATAAGTTGGTTCAACACTGTGTGACTTAGGTGCCAGCATTAATTTGATTCCTAAATCCTTGTTCAAGACCTTGGGTTTAGGTGAACCACGTCCTACCATATCGACCTTGCAGCTTGTCGATCGGTCTCTTGCCTATCCTGACGGAATCATAGAGGACGTCTTAATCAAGATTGTACCTTTCATTTTACCAGTGGACTTCATAATACTAGATTATGAAGTAGATGCAGCAGCTCCCCTCATTCTGGGTAGAGGATTCTTAGCCACCATCGATGCAGTCATAAAGGCAAAGTTGGGCAAGATGTCAATAAATGTGGATGGTTAGGAGGCAGTCTTTGATGTGTTTAGAGTGGCCAGGTGGCCACTGCACTATGAGAATTTCACATTGAAGCCAACGATAGAGCTTGGAGGGTGTAAGAGAGTAGTTGAGCAACATGTGCTATATCAGAATTTAGTAATTATTCAGGATACTGATTATCTCACTTGAATGAAGGAGTGAGAGTGACTTTCATAATGCCGCAATGTTAAATCGAGCGTTGCACGAGAGACAACCCGTGAATATCGTTCCATGACTCTAACATGGTGCTTGGTAGGAGGCAACCCATTTTTCTAACTTTTTTTGTTTTGCAGAGATGATTAGGGCTTTGGAGGCAAAAAGAGCAGGGAGAATAAGCTAAAAAAGGTTAAGTCTGGGGTGAGATACCTAGCATGGGGCGCCTGGTGTTATACTCAAAAAGAAAAAAAATATCAAGTTGGAGCTATGGTTGGGCGCCACGCCAGCCCCTGTCCATAAAAAAAATTCTAAGTGTGTGGCGTGGTGACTGGTGCACAGTGCCAATGGTATGTTGTCCAAAATTTTATTTGTTCAATGGGACAATTGACCTAAGGACCTTAAAATTACAAAAAAAAAAAGACATGCCCCTGTTCGCGTCTGCTCTGGGGTATTTACTACACGCAAGTGCACGTGGTCGAACAAGTAGTAAAGTGGCTTAAGTAAGCCAAGTATCGATCCCACAAGGACTTGGATAAGGTAACAAACTACTTAAGTGTTACTATACTTACTCTATAAATGAAGACAATAGTGCAAAGAAGAGTTTGATATTTTGATTTCCAATTATATGCCAAGTATAAAACGAATATCTAATGTGATTCTGAACTATGAATGTGAGCATGCTAAGGCTAAATGAACATGTATAAAAACTAATTATCGATACAATTTTTGGTTAATCTTTCCTCCGATTGCTAGTCAAGAATTATTGCCAATGGATTAAAACTCTCGTATTTAACCCAACTTAAGAATCATGAACCGTCCACCTACATTTCTGTGATTAAATGAAATTCATGTTCTAGCCATACAAAACCGATTCCTTAATTGACTAATACGACTTTCAGGTATATTTCTATTCTGAAGGTAAATCAATTCTCAATTTTCCTACACTAAGAAAAGATCGCATCCTATTGATTCACAACTTTCCAATTTCTTGATCTCTCGAGTGAAACCGGACTTTTTAGATATACATTAACGTTGGCCACACATCAATGCAGTAAGAACAAGAATCAATAGAACAACCATGGAAGAAAAGATGAAAAACCCAATTGATCAATAACTACATTTCAATACAATTGTTCTTAACCTTAGCAAGAAGAGGAATTAGCCACTCATTTGTGGATTAAACATCGTCAAATGAGTGTTAAACATACAAGCAATTGAATTAAAGAAGAAGGAGATAGAGAAAAACCCTGACAATTTCGTCCACTCAACTGCCTGTAACCCACGTTCTTGCTCCACCAAGTCAGAATTCCTAAAATAAAACCTAAGTGTGTTATTTATACTAGTGGAAATTTTTCCCGGAATAACAAGCAACGTGTCACCGAGTGCATCGCGGAGCTCTTCCTCCGTGACATGGAGGTAACGCGAAGGCTTTCTGGAAATCACCCTAAATCGACCCTCGGCAGCCTTCTTGCCGTGTTGGCAGCGTGTCACGCTGCTTGGGCAGCGCGATGGCATGCTGCTGGCGTGGGGCGGCCTGCCGTGGCACGTTGCTGCCGCATCTGCTCACTTGCCATGCCTACTCCTTGCCGACTTCCACCGATTGCTTCCGACTCCATTCCTTTCCTTCACCAACTTATAAATTAGTTCCTCCAAATCATTGAAACCTACAAAACAAGGACTAATCATGTTGGTTAGCACATATATTCACATTTATATAAAATTACATGAATATGTATAAAATAACTTAGATAAACAAGACTAAATTAAGGTATAAAGCATCACTTGCGCATGCTATTTTTGCCCACGATTAGCCCCACACCTTTATTTTAAATCCGCATTCATCCTCTCTCACTAAAAGCCAAAAACAAAAAGCAAATTAGATTCTCTCTATCTCTCTCTTACAAAGCCTTAACTCCCCTCACCCAAGTCCCCCATTATTGTCTTCTCCAAGAAGCTTGGTGAAACTAATATCTCCAACTCAAGTAACTCTCTTCTCTCTTGTTTATTTAGTGTGAAAAGAATGCCCTCATACCTTTCTTCCCCGAGTTAAAGACCCAAAATCACTATTGTTGGTGAAAAGCTTGAATTTCATAATGTCAGTTTCATGAGCTTTAATTTCTTAAATTCTCTTATGATAATGTGTTATCCTTGTTGGGTTTCTTATTTTTGGTTAAATGTGGTGATTTGAAGATATGGGGATAAGGGATCGGTGATGAATTGAATTTCATGAATTTGGTGGGTAAAACATTGATTGTAGAGAGAAAAAGTGCTTAGTTCTTAAATTCTTCAATGTGAAGAATATTTAGTTGTTGAAAATTCATGCTAATTCATTGTGGATTGTAGTAAATTTCATGTTGGTTGTTGAATGAATTGATTGCTACTACTTCCATGTGTGAGTTACTTGAATTATGAACTAAAGAAGGAAAGGGAAGAGAATGGCCAAAGCGAGGCCTTCATGAAAAGAAAAGGAAAAAAAATAGAGGAGAGATGCGAAAGTTTTTTTTCATGAACTTAGTTGTAATGTGGAGTTAGTGAATAAGTTTGATATTGAGATTTGGGATGATAATGGGGGAAGTTTTGAGCATCCTATTTGACATATTCTCACGAATATGCTAGCAAATTAAGTGTGGGGTCACTTTGCACCCATTACACCTAATTAGCTAGCCTTTTTGTTCACAAACTAATCTTATGAAGTTCTTGGTTGTAATTGGCAGGTGTTATGGCATCAAATGCTAACAAAGGAAAGGAAATAGAGGAAGCTAACAAGGGTTTCAAGAGGCTCTAAGAAAAGAACAAAAAGATCGAGTTCATCGATCAAGGGAGCCCCTGCTAGGAGGTTTGGAGAAAAAGCGGTGGAGCCTCATGGACTAACATGGTTCAACACACAAAAGGAGGTCAAATATGCTCCCGAGAATTGGATTGATGAAGGCTGCCTTGCACTTGAGTTCCTCACCATCTGAGACAAGGTCCACGAGTTGGGATTAGGTTACATCTTTGCCGAGCTGGAGGAGTTCAACCTCACTTTGATGAGGGAATTTTATGCAAACTGGGACACTTCATTTGGAGAGAGCACCAAAATCAAAATATAGGGTCAGGTGGTTCATTTCACTTTTAAGAGATTCAATTCCTTCCTCAGAGCACCTGCAGTAGACCCTTCCGGGTACTTCATTCTAATAGAGAGGCCCCCATACCGCGACATTCGCTATACTCTTTGTGGTGATCAATCATCCGCCCATTGGGAAAGGGACCACAAGGGCACTCACTCCACACTTGAGTTCTCCTACTTGAATGAGGAGGCAAAAATTTGGGTGAAGTTGGTTTATGTTGTGCTTCTCTCTGGGACACACATTCTGTAGATCACTAGAGAGCGAGTCATGTTGGTATACATGCTGATGAAAGGGCTTCCAATCAAATTTGATGCAGTGCTTTGGGATAACCTAAGGAGATCGAGAGATAATTATAGGTGGAAGTACTGTTATGGTAGTCTCTTGACCCAATATTTGAGAGAGGCAAACCTTCACTTACCCCTATCAGGGCATCTAGCAGGCAAGATGATGAATTTCACGAAGGTAAAGGATCCCATCACTTCCACAGCTCCACCTATTACTATAGTTGATCGCCAGGCCAGGGATGATAGCCGGAGAAGCTGTATGTTCGACATGTTAGATTTGCAGTGGAGGATCAGAGGCCGACCTACCATAAATGATGAGATGGCGGCCCTGGAGGAGAGGTACCTACTCACAGAGAGTGCTATGCTCATGTGTAGAGTGGGTCCAGCCTTTGAGGAGTCGCTGGAAGATGATGAGGCCACGACGCTTACTGATGGTATTGATGACTTGGATAATGTTGATAAGGAGGATGATGCTACCACGGGAACCATGCAGATTGATGTTGAGGATGATGATGATGATCATCATAGGTAAAATCCTAAAGAAGATGACTATGCATAGATGGCCAGGAAGTTCAGTTCCTTTTCTCTACCTACTTGATATATTTATGTGTGCATTGAGGATAGTGCACCTATTAAGTATGGGGTGGAGGAAAGATTTCCTATTTACTCTTTGTTTGCTATATTCATAGTAGGTCGTAGCATTAGTTGTCATTCCCCATGGTAGTAGCTCTGTGATTGATTAGGTCATGTTTTGCAATAGATAGTAATTCTGATGATTGATAACTTGGATGATGTCTTGTGATGTTTGGATGATTTGTTTGTCTCTGGTAGTTGAGTTTGTTTAGTTTAATTTTTTAGAGTAAAAAATTTTCATTTTTGTGTCATCATAGAGTAGTGACCCTTACCTATGATAGAGGGATGGCGACCATCTTAAGGAAAATTAGTCACGTTTTTTATTTTTTATTGAGTCAGACATAAATCACTTGTGTGCTCTTTGACATTCCACTTAGACGCTAATTACAGGCAATGAAGTGGTCATCTTAAGTGAGAATTCCATGAGAGACACATAAAAGTTCTTTAACTTGACTCAAGCTTGTAGGGCTTAATAATAAAAAATGTCATTCAATGTTATTGCATGAATGTGTAGCTATAGAAAACTGACTAGAGTCTTAATGCTATGTGAGGTGAGCTTAATTTATTTTATTTTGTACATATTGTAGCATCTAGAACTTGCCTTAGTGTATGTTGGATGGCCAGTTGTTAAAGAGTTTAGAGATGAGTAAGGCTTTTCTTTGAAAAAGCCATTTGTCCCATGTTGTTTTACCTCTCTAGTTAACCCCCTTGAGCCATGAGCCTTATTCTTTTCTTAGCCACAAAAGTAGCTTATTCCCTTTTTGTTGTGTGAGCTCCAGAATTGTTGATCCAAAGTAGTCTTAGGCACTTTGATATTTGAAAGTGAAGGTCCACCAGTGCGTGAATAATAAGGGAAAGGAATGAAAAGAAAAAAAATTGTGTGGAAAGTAAGAGGAGAAAGTAGGAAGAAGGGGTGCCCAAATATGTTGTTTACTTGCTGCTAGTACAATGAAATAAAGAGTTTTAAGAGTAAATGTCTGTATTGATTCTATAAGTAAAGACTTTGATTCTATAAGTAAAGACTAGTAGTCAAGTAGTGGAAAAAAGGGCATGAAAAGAAAAGAAAAAGGGTGAGTAGAGTGAAGGGAGAACAATAAGAAAAAAGTGGTGGACTTGAAAGATGAAAATATCTTAAAAGTGCTTAAGATTAGTAGTCACTATCAAAGAAAGATCATTCCTACCCGTCCCTTAGCCGAATTACAACCAAGAAAAGTCCTCATGATCTTAATCTCTTGAAATAATTAAGTAGTCTAAGTGTACTCAAAGGGCAAGCTTATGGTATGTTGCATGTGTATAATACATCATTTCTGAGTGTGACTATGCCTTATTTATTATGTTCCATGCTTTGCATTGATAATATGAGAGAGGAACATCACTAAAAGTGAGGGGCATAAGATGTCTAAGTTGGTCTAGTATGCGTTGCATATTTCGTATTTAATCGTGTTGGCCCTGTTTTAAAAAATGAGTCGGTTATAGAAGTTGTATTGTCTTGAATGTGAAAACTATGCATGTGTTTGATGTAAATTGTTATAACTTGATGAACCACTTAATCATATGATCTATAATAGTTGTTTGGGTGCAAATTGATAGAGGTGATAAGTGGTGAGAAAATATGAGTTTATGCAAGGAGTTGTGGATTGTTCGAGGACAATGGTTTATGTGTGGGGTGGTGATGTTGGGCATATTCTTATACCCATTTTCCATGTTTTCCCTCATATTTAGCCTTATTTTTAGTTCATAATCCTTATAGAATATGTAAATTCATGTTTTTGTGTGTTTGTGAGCTAAAAAATATTTTTAGATGTTTTGAGCAGGAAACCAAGGAAAAAAGACTCAAAATTGACCTGAGGTATGAAGAAAGAAGAGTTCGCGCAAGTGGGTTTGGGGCTATGGTTGGCATGGCGCACCAATCCTTGTACTTCAGATATATATGCCCAAAGTTGGTGCTATGGATGGAGTGGGGCACCAAAAGGGTCCAAGTGCCATGAAATTTGACTAACACTCTGGTGCTATGGATGGAGTGGGGTGTCAGAGGGGTCCAGAAGTGCATAAATTTGGGTAACACCTTGGTGCTATGGCTGGAGCGGGCACGCGGAGCTAAACTTCAGAGGCAAATTGAGCCAAACTTGGGGCTATGTAGGGCGCAGCATGCCAGACCCTAGCCTGGATGGATTTTGCTGATATTGAAGCTATTGACTTGAGGGAAAAAGCGTAATTTGAAGGCTCACCTATAAATATAACATCTAGGTCATTTGTTAGCTCTCTTACATCATTTTGTTTGATTGTTGAAAGATTGTAATGCATCTTTTAGTGGAGAGACAAGTTCCTACTTAGGTTTCTTCTTTTCTTTATCATTTTACTTTGAATGATGATGATTTCTATGTTTTTCCGCTTGAACATGAGTGGAAAAATGCCCATTCTAGGGATTAGGCCATAGTTGATGGTTGAAGTTTGAAAGACTGATTATTTCTAGTTTTGACTCTTCATTAAAGGTTGTTTATTTTTACTTGATTATATTTACTTTTTTCATTTGCTTATTCGCCGACTGATCACCTTGTGTATAAACCCGTTGGCTTTTGGTTGAACTCGAGAGAGGGAACTGAAAAGGTTAAAAGTAAATATAAAATAGGAATTCAAATCCTTTGGCCCATTGGTTGAAGGTTACAAGCTGTTGATGAGGATAGGGATATACCCTTCAACCCTATTTAGTTGAAATACAAGTAGGCATAACCGTCATTTCATGTTTCTCCTGCGACCTTAGGGATATAAGCGTTAGGGTTCATGAGATAGTACTTGGATGCTCGCGAGAGTAGCAAGAAATGCGACAGTATCTTACAACTAGCAATCTTAGGAAGAATTAATGTAGCATAATCACGTCTTGAAAACTCAATTGAAGTGAAAGTGCAATTTCCCTAGATTTTCATCATCATTTGAAGTACTAACAAGCTTGCAACAATCTTAGTTCTTTAGTTCATGTTTTTGGTAGTTTAACTTTCCAACCCATTCCCCATTTATCTGTTTTTGTTAGAATAGAGAAATAATAAGTAATCTTAAGTGATTGATCTGACAAGTCTCTAAAGGATCGATAATCGGTACTTCACTGTCCTATATTACTTGACAACCACGTGTGCTTGCGTGTGGTTGGGCGACATCAACTCCTTTCTTCTTTGTTTTCCGTACTACTACTTAATTCCAATTGGCATCAGGTAAACCAAATTGGTATTTAACAATTATTTTTATTTATCTCACAAATGGTGAGAACACGTGTAGGCAGAAATTGAGAGGAAGTACCCGAGCCAGCAGTAGCAGTCGCAGTTTGTGATAGAGGATGTGGCAGAGGTCATGAGCGGAGGCCTACTGCTGCTAGAGGGTCTTGCGCTCTTGCTCCAGTTCGGGAGAGGTCAGCATCTCAAGTGCCTCTAGTGATTCAGGAAAGGGTGGCTTTGGATGTGGAGGTAGATGAATCTATTAGAGTCTCGCAATCAGTGCGGAGACATCCGTTACTTATCTTCAAGAGGCTACATGACTTTAGGTAAACTCCCTTCTTCTTTCCTTTTCATGCTATTACTTGATTCCAATTAATATCTGATGATCCAAATTGGTATCTGAAAATTCTTTTTTCTTTATCTCATAGATGGTGAGAACACATATAGGCAAAAACTGAGATGAAGAATCTAAGCCAGCAGTAGAAGTCGCAGTTCATGGCAGAGGATGGGGCGGAGGTCGTGGACGGAGGCTTGCTGCTGCCAGAGGAGGGGCCTATGCTCCTGCTCCGATTCGGGAGAGGTCAGCATCTCCATTGCCTCTAGTGGTTCAAGAAAGGCTGGTTGTGGAGGTAGAGATTCCGACAAAGGAAGAGATTATAGCTGCTCCAGCATCCTCTGAGGTCCTGGCTCAAGTCTTGAATCTTTTTAGCAGCCTCGTAGGTAATAGGGCAGCACCAACGATGCCTGCAGGACAATAATTGGGAATACAATATGCAGCTGCTATGGCTCCCCGTATAGATGACATTTCAAAGGATGTGATGTTCTCGAGGCTGGTAGCTGGACTAGTAATTACTGGGAAGGAGCATGACTTGTTCTGTAGGTTCACAAAGATGAAGCCTCCCACCTTCTACGACACTGAGGCGGAGGACGCCTATGAGTCCATCAGTGACTGCCACGAGAGGCTCCATAAGATGGGATAATAGAGAAGTATGGGGTGGAATTTGTCACCCTTCAGCTAATGGGGGATGCTAAACTCTAGTACAGAGCATTGATAGAGTGTAGACCGGCAGGATCACCACCGTTGACCTTGACTCAGTTTTATTCCACCTTCCTGAAAAAGTATGTGCCTCGCACCCTGCTAGACAGGAGACGAGAAGAGTTCACCACTATCGAGCAGGGGAACTTTTTTAGTTACAACATATTAGGCTCATTTTCACTCACTGTCTAGGTACGCTCTTCCCCTATTGCCCACAAAGGAGGAGAGGATCAGGCAGTTTGTTAATGGCCTAAATGTGGGTCTCCAACTATCAACCCTTTAGATGGTCTCTGCAGGTAAGACCTTCTTAGAGGTACTAGAGTGTGTGAAAACTGTGGAGGGGGTGAAATAGGATAGTTATGCGAGGAATATCGAGAAGAAGGTTCAGAAGGTGGGTACTTATAGTGGTTCCTTTGCTAGGACTTTGATTCCCTAGGGCTACTGAAATGCCCTGTTCAGTCAGCTATGCAAGTATCAATTAGGGGTCCACCAGGGACCATTCCGAGGCCATCAGGTCCAGTAGGGGGTACTCAAATAGTTCGCTCATATTGTAGGGCTTGCCCTATTTCCTCCATTTTGACTCAAAGACCAGTGATTGAGAAGGTATGCCATGAGTGCGAGGAATATTTCCATATCCGCAAATGGTGTACGGGGTTTGGTCAGGTTAGGAAGATTGGTACGCATCCAGCTCCTCGAGCTCCAACCCATGTCGGGAGAGGAGGGAGTGTGTTTAGCAAGATCACCCACATTTAGGGAGGGTAGTCAGCTAGCAGTTAGAGGTGGCACCCAACCAGGTAGCGGAGGTGCTCAGAACGGAAGGGGTGGCAATTAGTCTGGCATAGAGGTTGCACAGCCCAACATGGGCAGGTCTCAGGAAGGTAATCAGGCCCACTTCTATGCATTTCTTGGTCAACCCAAGGCAGAGGCTTCAGACGCCATTATCACAGGTACAATTATTATATCTGACAAAATGGCTATGGATTTATTTGATTCGGGCTCTACTTTTTCCTATGTGTCTACCTATTTTGTTATGTGGTTGGATCTTACTTGTGATGTACTTGATATTCCTATCTATATGTCTACTCCTATTGGGAATTCTGTGGTGCTGGACAGGGTTTTTCGTGCTTGTTTGGTAGATTTTATGTGTTGTGATACTTGAGTAGATTTGGTGATCTTAGACATGATAGATTTTGATGTTATTCAAGGAATGAGTTGGTTTTCTCCGTACCAAGCCATTCTAGATTGTCATGCTAAGACCGTCACCATAGCGATGCTAAGGTCGTCTAGGTTGGATTAGAGGAGGAATTTTAGCACTACTCCTAAAAACTTATCTATTATATTCATGCCCGAAAATTGGTAGGGCGGGGGTGTTCAGCTTATCTAGCCCATATTCGGGATACCAGTTTAGAGGGTTCTTCCATACAGTTGGTCACAGTAGTTTGTGAATTCTTAGATGTATTTCTCACGGATCTGCCTGGCATGCTTCCGAACTGCGACATTGACTTCTGCATAGATTTAGAGCTAGGGACCCCAACTATTTGTATACCACCATATAGGATGGCACCAGCTAAGTTGAGGGAACTGAAGGAGCAATTGCAGGAGCTTCTTAGTAAAGGGTTCGTCAGACCGAGTCTCTCTGTAGGGTGCCTCCGTATTGTTTGTCAAAAAGAAAGATGGTAGCATATGAATGTGCATTGATTACTATCAGCTGAATAAGGTAACTATTCAAAACAAATACCTACTTCCCCGGATAGATGACCTGTTTAATCAGTTACAGGGGGAAGCGGTGTTCTAAAAGATTGACTTGAGATTGAGTTATTGATGAAGGGTGTATTGATGCACTTCTTAGCCATATTTTACCCACACTTCACTTTATTTTGAGAATAAATTATGTGTGTTTGCATGTGTTTATGTTATATATTTGTGAAAAGAGCTAACGCACATGATTAGATGCTTTCAAGGATAAAAGTGATGGATTTGGGGTGTATTTGAGTCTTTTGGAACAAATGTCAAGAAGATGGAATGAAAAAGGCAAGAATAAGGCATGAAGCACTACACTGGCACGCCTGTGCAGCTAGCAGCGCGGCGCACAGGCACTGCTGCGCCATGAGAGGCGCGAGGCGCCAATATTCCAGTGTGAGGAGAGGTGCGTGGTGTCGGCGTGCCTGCGTGATGCAGTGCGCGACTCGGCACTAGTATGGTACAATGACATGCGCGACGCGCCAGCCTTGTCCGGATGCTAACAAGTCTATCCTACTTCAACTAGTAAAAGGAGCTACAAATCCCAAATCAAATTCGGAAAGGAACAAGAAAGGCATAAATCTACTATTACAAATTCCTTTTATTTTTATGTAATGAAGAGAGAACCTTGGAGGGAACTTTTAGATAACTTACAACTTAGAATTGAGAGTTAGAAATACATTGAGACAATTGTTGTTGAATTGTTCTTACTTATTTTTGCAATAATCAAGTGAGTTTCTTCGTATCATCATTTTAAGCATTAATTTATACTTTTTTCTATGAATGCTATTAATTTGCTTATAATTATGAGAGGCTAAAACCTCCGCAACTAGGGTTGTGGGAACCATGGTGAATTAACGAAGTAGGGTTTGCACGACGTGATTCTAAACCAATACTAAATGCTTGTATTGTATTCTCTTCATCTCTAAACGTTTTTTAAAGATGCGCAATATTAGGACTTGCCTAAATTCTTTACTTTCTTGAATCTAGAGAGGTAGAGATTAGGAAAAGAGAACTACAACAAAGCCTTGGCCTTTATGATCATTGTATTAACATGAGTTTTGGTCGCAAGATAGTTAAATTTGGGACAAACTAATAACGATTAAACTGAAATAACTCATGAGACCTCACCCCGTGATTGAGTATAGTCATCCAATAGGGACGAACCAGTCGTTTGGATGAACCCTAGTTATCAGTTCTACAAGTGTATTGGGATAGATCACAAGTGTAAACCCGAAGTAGTTATGAACCCATGGGAACACTTACCCTAGTTATTTTCATTAATTTGGAATCAACCTTCAATTTCTCAACAACATTACTTGTTACTTTTACTAATCCCCCTTTTAGGAGATAATTGAGTTAAAATCTTAAATACTAGCATTCTTCTACACCCTTCCATATTCCTTATGGGATCGAACCCAACCTTTGTGAGTTCTTTATTGACAACGTCCGCTTCATACTTTGTCAAGAAGTGTGAGTTTGAGCATTATCAGTATCATCAGCTAAAGATTCATGCCAAGGCTGGCTAGCTATTAACACCGATATTTAAAGGGGTTTACGGCCATTCCCTCGGTGTTTACAAGGCTGACCCAAAAGGATGTACCTTTCCAGTGGTCTGAGGAATGTGAATTTAGAAGCTCAAAACCCTACTAACCATGACACCTATTCTGGAACTACCAGTATAAGGTAAAGATTTTGTAGTATATTATGATGCCTCACGGTTTGGGTTGGGTGTCGTGTTGATGGAGGAAGGATAGGTCGTTGCTTATGCATTCATACATCTGAAGGTGCATAAGAAGAATTACCCCACACATGATCTGGAGTTGGCAGAGGTGGTGTTCACCCTAATAATCTGGAGGCATTACTTGTATGGTGCTCGTTGCTAGGTATTTACATACCATCATAGCTTGTAGTATTTGTTCTCTGAGAAAGATCTTAATCTGAGGTAGCGAAGATTGATGAAACTGCTTAAGGACTATGATGCTACAATTTTATATCACCCAGGAAAGGCAAATATGGTGGAAGATGCCTTGAGCCGAAAAGTCGTGAGCATGGGAAGTCTGGCTTGCTGGAAGCTACCCGGCGTCTGATGCCTAGAGAAGTTGGCCAACAGTCTGGTGAGACTTATGTTGGTACAGATAGGAGGTATATTAGCCAGTGTGGAAGCTAAGTCATAATTGTTAGAAGAACTGAATGCTAGGCAGTTTAAGGATACAAAACTGAGAAAGATTGGGGACAAGGTCTTATAAGGGAAAGGTGAGGAAGCAACATTAGATGACAAAGGGGTCATAAGAATAAGGGTATGTATATGTGTTCCCCGGTTTTGGGAGCTTATCAAGACTATCCTATAAGAAGCTCACAACATGAGGTACTCTATCCATCTATAACACCCCAAAAGTTTCTAAGAACAGATCCCGAACTTAAAGAAAGAATTTAGAGGGAAAGTGGAAATTTTGCCTCAGAAAAAATTGTGGTATGACTCGTTAGGTGATCAAATGAGTCATGGTCAGACTAATGGCAAGCAAGCAAGACGTGCAGGTGAAGGGGTCCCTGGCAGTGGTGGTAACGAACAACTCGACGAGTCATTAGGTGAAGCAACAACCGTCTTGTCGGTCTTTAGAAGGATTTGAAGGATGTGGACCAGTGTTGACGACGAGTGGACATGATAAGTCATCTAGTAATATAATGACTCGTCGTGTCAGTCGTGGGATTAAGAGCATGCTTGTTGGCTTCATTGGTAATAGAAGGAGCCACGAATCGTTGAGACAGCTAACGGCTCGTGGAGTCAGTCGTCGTCTGTCCGAGGATTTATTTAAGAATATTTCAAATGCACTCCACCACTTGAAAACACGAGTCGTTGTCAACCCCACGACTGGTGGAGTTCCTCGTGGGGACTAGTAGATGATTTTTCCTATGTTCTTCCAAGGGTGTTTTTGTAAAATTCTAAGCTTCTAACTCCTAAACTACGTCTTTTTGAATATTAGATGGGACATTTCTAAGGGTTTCCTCTAGTATAATCCCTCATTCCCTCAAAATATCCTCTCAAACTCTTCTTCATCTTCATCTCTCAAAGACTCAAGGATTCAACTAGGGTTCTTCAAGGGCTTCAAGAGTTAGGTTCAAGTGGGTATTTCTCCTATTTAGGTATGTGGGTTTTCAACAGGGATTTTCTTCCATCCTTATGCCCCAAACATTTATAGTAAAAACCTAAATCCTTTGATTCTAGAGAAGCATGTTCTAGGGTTTCAAATTATGCATGAATTCTCCTATGTTTCCCCTAAATTCTGAGAACCATCATGGTTATAGTAGTGTATGCTTATGAGTTACTCACACCTCCTTGAAATATGTGTATGATATGCGAATAACATCAATGTGGGATTTTCACCATGAGTTAGTCTAGAATTTCAAATGAGATTTCATCAATTGTTCACATGCTCTTATCATGAACTTGTATCTATGTTTAAGGTATATGTAGATTATATCAATCCCCACAAATCTAGAACATATGTTGTATTATATGTATTGGAACACGATTAGAACTTAGGGGCTTTGATCAATGTGAAGTATGTACATGTTTTCACTATGATTTCGATGTAAATGTTTTGGGTATGAGTTTAATATATAGATCTTTCATGAGTATAGAATATATGGTATATAATGTGAATTCGAGATTTAAATGTTGTGGACATGTTTAAAGTATGATATGTTCCTATCAACGCTTAATGAAAGTAGAATGTATGATGTAAGAGATGATTCGGGATTATGATGATATGAAGTATGATGATAAAACATGAGAATGATCCTTTAGACCTTGGGATTGTTGTTTGTAGAAGTAGCCTTAATCAACTCTAAATGAATCCAGTACGATATTTAGTATGAAGTAAAGAGTTGAATGCTCTTGTCTCTGATTAGCTGAAGTGACTTAGACGAGATGAATAACGTCAGACCAGTGACCTCCATGTTCTAGATTATAAGGACTCTCCATAGACAAGAATGATTTCCCTCAGTTAGTCAGAATGATCCCGTTAGTTCAGTTAAGGATTCTCCATAGCAGAGAATGTCTCCGTTAGCTCAGTCAAGGATTCTCATTAGCAGAGAATGTCTCCCTTAGCTTAGTCAGGGATTCTCATTAGCAGAGAATGTCTCCCTTAGCTCAGTCGGGGATTCTCATTAGCAGAGAATGTATCCCTTAGCTCAATCAGGGATTTTCATTAGCAGAGAACGCCTCCCTTAGTTCAGTCAGGGATTATCATTAGTAGAGAATGTCTCCTTTATCTCAATCAGGGATTCTCATTAGAAGAGAATGTTTCCGTTAGTCTATCAGAGACACTCCATAGCAGAGAATGTCTCCCTTAGATTAGCTCATGATATTAGTTCAGTTCAGCTCTGTATAGACTCAGAATTCAGTTCAAATCAGATTTAAAGGAATTCAGTCTCAATTACCAGCAGATGGTTAGTAAAGTGTATGATAAGCAGTCACAGCTTCAGTTCTCAGTATATGTTCAGTACATGACTCCTATACATCAGTTGATTATACTTTAGTAAATTTTTTCAAATAAAAGTTTCAGGTCAATACTTATGTTTATATCAGACAGTCTCATTATATTTCAGTTCAGTCATATATTCACTGATGTATTAGTTTACTTCTCTCTTATACATTTTCATTTTTAGTTTACTTACGTTTCCCCCATACTCAGTACATTCTAAGTACTAACCGCAAACTTTATGTTCTATATCATTTCATGATATAGATTTAGGTTTCCAGACTCAACCGCGTGGTTAGATACGCTTCATTCCCATCTCAGCTACTTGTGGTGAGTCCTCATCTCTTGAGGACGCGATTTATGTTTCCATTTATGTTTCACTTTCAGACTTTAGGAGTTAGTTAGGGGCTTGTCCCGGCAACTCATCAGTATAATAGAGGCTTTCGGACTTGTGTAAACAGATTCAGTTGATGTACCAAAGTTTTATGAGATTATGTTTTATGTATCAGTTAGCTTCCATTCAGTTGCATTCTGTTAGTTATTGTCTAGTTAATGTTATGCTATCACCATACCATGGGTCGACTTGGAGCCTCTCGGGGTTCCTTGTCTCGTGTCTCGATCTAGACCTATGTTCGAGTCATGACCAACCTGGTACCAGAGCCAGGTTTAGAGTGTCCTAGGGTGTCTGAAAACCGCGTTAAGTAGAATCTTCTTCATAGGTGTGAAGCAAGCTACACTTATGACGAAGAGGCTACAAGCCATTTTAGGAATGTTCCCTTTTCTTCATGATTCTTATCATACGTAGAGTCTGAAACTCAAATAGTTCCTCTCCTGACTCGTGCTTTACGCGCTCGCCGATAATGCCTCCCAGAAGAGAGAATGGAAGAAGAAATGGTAATGGGCGCCAGCAAGCCCCACCAAACCCGATGAATGACCATGTTACTCATGCTGAGTTCCGGGCAACCCTTAATATGTTGTCGCAGGCCATGACTGCCTAGATTACTAAGTAGGAGATAGCTCGTGTTTCCCAAAATAGGAACATAAGGGCAGCGAGGGTAAGAGATTTCCTCCGGATGAACCCACCCGAATTCATGGGGTCAAATGTGGAAGAGGACCCGTATGAGTTCTTGGAGGATATCAAGAAGATCACACAAATCATGGGGGTGAAAGGAACTGAGAGCACAGACTTAGCCTCCTACCAGCTTAAAAAAGTCGCTCATATATGGTTTTGTCAGTGGAGAGATAGTAGGGGAGTTGAGGCATCCCCTGTGAGTTGGGATGAGTTTATGACTGCGTTCCTAGGCAAGTTATTCCCTAGGGAGTTGAGGGAGGAAAAGGCGGCATATTTCATTAATTTGAGGAAAAATAGCATGACTATCCAGGAGTATGCACTGGAGTTTACCCGATTGTCCAAGTATGCACCAGAGATGGTAGTCGACCGAGGGCTCATGTAAGCAAGTTCATGAACAGAGTGTCAGACTCCTTGTTCAAAGAGTGCAGGACCTCCATGTTGCACAAGGACATAGACTTCCCACAGTTGGTGATATTCTCTCAACAAATGGAAGCGGAACAGGTGAAATAAAAAGAGAGAGAGAGGCTAAGAGAGCTAGAACCAGAGATTTAGAGTTCTCCCCACAGAGGACGAGTGGTGGACACTGCTCATGCTCCAAACAGAGATCATCAGCCCCAGCACCTTCGACAACCAGTGTTCTGTACAAACCAAGGGTAAGGGAGATTACATACCCATTGTGTACGAGCTATGGGAAGCACCATTTGGGAGAGTGCATGACCGGCTCAAATGCTTGTTTTTGGTGCGGAAAGTTGGGTCATAAGCACCGAGATTGCGTAGCAGCTAAGCGGGGCGAGAGTAGAGCCTCATCCACCTCTTCAGTATCTCTTGTGAACCGCCCGTTTCAGCAGGGAGCATCATCTAACGCGGGTGGCGGACAACGTCAAAACCGCTCCTACGCCTTGGCAGCACATCAGGATAAGGGCAAGTCGCCAGAAGTAGTCACAGGTATGTTATGAGTTTATTATGTTACTCTTTACATGTTCCTAGCCCCAGAACCCCAGTATTGAATAAGTATCTCTATGATGGTTGTTGATAAAAGATTGTCGATGTGTGATGTGAATAGTTGTGAGTATAAGGCTTGCAGTGAATGTTAGAGGTGAAGGAGAAGCTAGGAGTTAGTGATTCAGCCTGACCTTAAGAAAGATTCAGGAGCCTTAGAATGATGGCTTGAAGCTAAGGGGGAGATGGTAAGTGTGTGAGACAAGTTGTATCTTGAATATGCTAGTAAGGGAGTTCCAGCTCTAATGGTTCTGGTATGTCAATCCCTTTAGGTTCAGATAACTCCTCTTGTATTTCAGTTGAAGCTATGCTCTACCCATTCTTATGTTCAGACTCCCAGAATTTCTAAATAGCCGCTTCAGACAATGATGTTAGTATCACTCTATAAATCCTTAAGGCTCGTCTTCATGCTATAAACAATCTACGTGTGTTGACTCATACCCTCCCAGTATGTTTAGCTCGAATTCAGTCTTTAGAAGTCGTTGAGTAGCCTAGTAGATGAGGGTACCTCATGTATTGCTCAATTTTAGGTGTCATGAATGATTCGTGCTAATGAGTCCCTTACTTTCAGCTAGACCAGATATCATGAATTCTAGCTCAGTATCAGAAAGTGATTTGAGAATGATGGCTTAGTCTGTATCAGCTCGGTGTCTATTATAGGGAAAAAATCCTTCTTAGTGTTCTATCTAGTTTCATGTCTTTTTGTCCCTCTTATGCCTTAGCATGCATGTATGATTTAGATGTTCAGTTCAGATATGTAAGATTAGTACGGAGTCGGATACTCCATCAGTTTCAGTTGTAAATGCTAAGTATTTGGGATATCAGTTATTCCCCCAGTTTTTCAGTGTGCTTAGCCCACATTCGAGGACGACTGTTCGCAAGGAGGAGATATTGTAACACCCCAAAAGTTTCTAAGAACAGACCCCGGACTTAAAGAAAGAATTTAGAGGGAAAGTAGAAATTTTGCCTCAGAATGAGTCGTGGTATGACTCGTTAGATGATCCAACGTGTCGTGGTCAGACTCGTGGCAAGCAGGCAAGAGGTGCAGGTGAAGGGGTCCCTGGCAGTGGTGGCAACGGATGACCCGACAATTAGGTAAAGCAATGACCCGTCATGTTGGTCGTTGGAAGCATTAGAAGGATGTGGACCAGTGTTGACGATGAGTGGACATGAAGAGTCATCCAGTAAAGTAACGACTCGTTGTGTCAGTCATAGGATGAAGAGCATGCTTCTTGTTGGCTTCAGTGGTAACGGGAGGAGCTATGAATCGTTGAGACAGCTAACGGCTCATGGAGTCAGTCACCGTCCGTTCGAGGAATTGTTTGAGAATATTTCCAGTACACTGCACGACTTGGCACCACGAGTTGTTGTCAACCCCACGACTCATGGAGAGCCTCGTGGGGACTGGCAGATGATTTTTCCTACGTTTTTCCAAGGGTGTTTTCAAAAAATCTTAAGCTTCTAACTCCAAAACTATGTTGTTTTGAATATTAGATGGGACGTTTTTTAGGGTTTCCTCTATTCTAATCCCTCATTCCCTCAAAATATCCTCTCAAACTCTTCTTCCTCTTCATCTCTCAAAGACTCACGGATTCAACTAGGGTTCTTCAGGAGCTTCAAGAGTTAGGTTCAAGTGGGGATTTCTCCTATTTAGGTATATGGGTTTTCAACAAGGATTTCCTTCTATCCTTGTGCCCCAAACTTTTATACTAGAAACCCAAATCCTTTGATTCTAGAGAAGCATGTTCTAGGGTTTTGTGCATGAATTCACCTATATTTTCCCTAAATTCTGAGAACCATCATGGTCAATAGTAGTGAATGCTTATGAGTTACTCACACCTCCGTGAAATATGTGTATGATATGTGAATAGCATGAATGTGGGATTTTCACCATGAGTTAGTCTAGAATTTCAAATGGGATTTGATACATTGTTCACATGCTATTATCATGAACTTGTATCCATGTTAAAGGTATATGTAGATTATATGGTTCCCCGCAAATCTAGAACATATGTCGTATTATATGTGTTGGAACACGATTAGAACTTAGGGGCTTTGATCAACGTGAAGTATGTACATGTTTTCACTATGATTCAATGTAATATTTTGGGTATGAGTTGAATCTATGGAGATTTCATGAATATAGAATATATGCTATATAATGTGAATTCTAGATTTAAATGTTGTGGACATGTTTAAAGTGTGATATGTTCCTATTAATTCTTAGTGAAAGTAGAATGTATGATGTAAGCGATGATTTGGGATTATGATGATATGAAGTATGATGATAAAACATGAGAATGGTCCTTCAGACTTTTGGGCTTGTTGTTTGTAGAAGTAGCCTTAATTAACTCTAAATGAATCCAGTATGATATTCAGTATGAAGTAAAGAGTTGAATGCTTGTCTCTGATTAGGTGAAGTGACTTAGACGAGATGAATAACGTCAGACCAGTGACCTCCATGTTCTAGTTTATCGGGACTCTCCATAGCCAAGAATGTTTCCCCTCAGTTAGTTAGAATGTTCCCCTTAGTTCATTCAGGGATTCTTAGTAGCAGAGAATGTCTCCCTTAGTAAGTCTGGGATTCTCACTAGCAGAGAAACTATCCCTTAGCTCTGTCAGGGATTCTCATTAGCAGAGAATGTTTCCCTTAGCACAGTCGGGGATTATCATTAGCAGAGAATGTCTCCCTTAATTTAGTCCGGGATTCTCATTAGCAGAGAATGTCTCTTTTAGCCCAGTTAGTGATTCTCATTAGAATAGAATGTTTCTGTTAGTCCGTCAGGGAAAATCCATAGCAGAGAATGTTTCCCTTATCTTAGCCCATGATATTAGTTCAATTCAGCAATGTATAGACACAGATTCAGTTTAAATCATATTTAGAGGAATTCAGTATCAATTACTGGCATATGGTCAGTAAAGTGTATGATAAGCATTTATAGCTTCAGTTCTTAGTATTTGTTCAGTACATAACCCCTATGCATCAGTTGATTATACTTCAGTAAATGTTTTCAAATAAAAGTTAGGATCAATACTTATGTTTATATCAGACAGCGTCATTGTATTTCGGCTAGGTCATATATTCAGTGATGTATTCAGTTTACTTCTCTCTTGTACAATTGCATGTTTTGTTTACTTATGTTTCCCGCATACTAGTACATTCCAAGTACTGACTGCATACTTTATGTGTTATATCATTTCATGATATAGATTTAGGTTTCCACACTCAGCTGCGTGGTTATATATGCTCCACTCTCATCTCAGCTGCTTGTGGTGAGTCCTCATCTCTCGAGGACACGATCTATGTTTCCATTTATGTTTCAGTTTCAAACTTTAGGATTTAGCTGGGGGCTTTTCCTAGCAACTCATTAGTGTAGTAGAGGCTTTTAGACTTGTGTAAGCAGATTCAGTTAATGTACCAATGTTTTATTAGATTATGTTTTATGTATCAATTAGCTTCCGCTCAGTTGTGATTTTGTTAGTTATTGTCTAGTTATTGTCAAGTTAATGTTATGCTATGATCACGCCATTGGTCGACTTGGATCCTCTCAGGGTTCCTTGTCCCATGTCTTGATGTGGGCCTATGTTCGGGTCGTGACACCATCCTGGGGTGACTAAATTGTATTAGGACCTGAAATGGCATTATTGGTGAGGCAGAATGAAGAGAAACATTGTCGAGCATGTCGGCAAGTACCTAAACTATCAGTAGGTGAAATATGAGCATCAAAAGCCTAGGGGAGTACTTTAGAGGATGCCCATACTAGAGTTGAAGTGGGAGCGGATAGCAATGGACTTCGCGGTTGGCCTGCCGAAGATGTTGGGAAAGTTTGATTCCATTTGGGTCATTGTTGACAGAATGACTAAGTTAGCCCACTTCTTACCTGTTCAAGTGACTTACAATGCTAAGAGACTGTCCATGATGTATGTGAAAGAGGTGACTAGGTTTCACGGGGTGCCAGTTTTGATCGGCTTAGATAGGGGTACACAATTCACGTGCCACTTCTGGAGGACTTTGCAGGTTGAACTAGGTACCAAGTTGGATTTGCGCACAGCCTTCCACCCACAAATAGATGGGCAGTCAAAAAGGACATTTCAGGTGTTAGAAGACATGCTCTAGGCCTGTATGATTAATTTTGGTGGCCATTGGGATAATTTTTTACCTCTAGCAGAATTTTCTTTCAATATCAGCTATGACTCGAGCATTGGCATGGCACCATTTAAGGCTCTATATGGGAAGAAATAGAGGTCTCTAATTGGTTGGTTCGACGCATTCGAGTTGAGACCTTGGAGCACTGACTTTATTAAGGAGTCTTTGGAAAAGGTTCAGGTGATGCAGGAGTAACTGGTGGCTGCTCAAAGCAGGAAGAAACAATATGAAGATAGAAAGGTGAGAGATATAGATTTTATGGTGGGAGAGCAAGTGTTGCTCAAGGTCTCCCCTATGAAAGGGACGATGAGGTTTGGAAAGCGGGGCAAACATAGCCCTAGATACATTGGGCTGTTTGAGATTCTTCGACGTGTGAGGGAGGTAGCTTATGAATTAGCTTTACTTTCAAGACTGTCAGGAATACATCCAACATTTAAAGTCTCCATGTTGAAGAAATACCATAGGTATGGGTCTTACATAATCAAATGGGATTCAGTGTTGCTTGATAAGAACTTATCATATAAGGAAGAGCTCGTGATTATAGTAGATAGAGAGGTCCGCAAGTTGAGATCAAATGAGATTGCAACGGTAACAGTCTAGTGGAAGAACTGCCCCATAGAGGAAGCCACTTAGGGGACCAAGGCTAACGTGTGGAACGAATATCCCCAGCTGTTTA
Organism: Datura wrightii; assembly: GCA_035772735.1. Lineage (NCBI taxonomy): Eukaryota > Viridiplantae > Streptophyta > Magnoliopsida > Solanales > Solanaceae > Datura > Datura wrightii. The sequence continues at coordinate 13,095,038 of JASDFA010000003.1, forward strand.
TAAAATCTGGTACGTATCTTTTCTTACTTTACTAGACTGTTCGGGCAAAAATGGTATTTTAATTGGTATCTGGTGTAACGACTCATCTACTACAAGGGGAAATAAGTCAAAAGCACCTCTCTTGCCTAGGTCATTAGAAGTAAGGTATTGTGTGAATGTTAGTGAAATTTTAAAGGGGAGGAATAGTTTGTGTGAAGGAAATGGGAGCCACTAATTAAGGGGGACCACTGCAGTGCGAGGAAAATTGCTACAACGAGATTGTTACCATGGTCGAAGGCCGCTATAAAGGACCAAGAGAATTACCGTCAGATCTGCTATAGTGCCACATTGGGCTCTATAGTGAGTCCTCTATAGCAGAAATGTGACTGCTGCGGTGGATGACAGGAGGAAGTAAATGGGTTTTAAGTGGGGTTTTTGAGATTTTATCCCATAATCCTAAGGCACGAAGTTGGAGAGCTCTGGTGCAAATTTTCAAGGACTAGGGCAATTTCTTAGTCCAAGGTAAGTTTCCCTTGTTAATCCTTTCATCTTATAAATCTTTAACACCCAAAAGTAAATGGTTTCTCTATAATGGGAATTTGAAGGTTAAGAACCCTAGAACTATGAAAGTAGGGTAAGTTGGTTAGGTGTTGAAGGTTACTGATTCTTAGGGTTGTAAGCATGTAATTGATACTCTCTAGGGTGAACATGATGGTCCTAGTTCATTATTGTTATAATTTGAGACCTAAAGTTCAATAAAAGTGGGGACTTTAGTATTAAAAAACTTCTTGAGAGGGGTTTGAAGAATAAAAAAACCATGAATCAGGTTTGAATGATCATGGTGAAATTAGAGTGTGATAACTTAACTCGCAAGTAATTATTAGGACCTTGAGGATGGGTAGAAAGAGGAGGGGTTGAATTACCAAAACCCTTTTTCTTTGAAATAGACTATTGAATCATCCTTTAATCTCTTGTCGTCTAAATGTTGAACATTCCAAAGCGCTAAGGAAAGGAAAGGCTCTAGCAGAGTGATTGTTATTCTGTCACGACCTGAACGTAGACCTGGATCGTAACATGGGACAAGAAACCCCGAGAGGCCCCAAGTAGACCCATGGCATAAGCATATATCTAACTTCATTCACTTTAAGAGGAAGACTGAACATAATACATAGCAGAAACATAAACGTAACATAGCATATCATAACAATCGAAAGCACTAAACATACACATAAGTTGAGTACTACATGTGGTCTAAAAGTCTCTACCGTATAAGATGGGGGATCTTGGGCAAATTTGTATGCCCAAGTGATACTCAAAGGTGTCATTTTAGCCTTGTTTATCTATCAATGTTTATACGTTCTCATGTGATTGATAATAAAATGTGAATTTATACTAACCAACATGATTAGCGTTGTTTTGCAGGTGAAATATAATTTGGGGAAGCTAAAATGCGTGTTGGGAGAGATTGGGGTTGGACTCGGATGTTAGCAAGGGAAAAAGTATTTGAAGGCACAAATTAAAGGGGCTCCGTGATTGTTATACCCCTTAGAATTCCCGGCACCTAGATGACCTATTCGCACGTTGGTTAAGCATATTTGAAGGCCATACATGCTAGAGAAAGGCCCGGGAAAAGATCGGACGAGAAACCTGTCGAACCATCGCGGAAGGAGCCGAGGCAGAGCCCCTCCGCGATGGCAGCGTGTCACGGAGGTGAAGCCTCCGCGTTGGCTCCATGACACGTTGGCCTTGTCCAGGCCCAAGTATATAAAGCCCCACTTCGGTTTTAAATCATTTATAAACTTATATTTCCAGTGAAACAGAGGAGAGAAATCAGAGGGAGAAAAGGAACGAAGGGGGTAATCTAATTTTCATCTGATTACGCTGCTAAACGTTGTCCAAACTCAAATTAACCCCAGATATCGAGGTATTTAGCAGCAGAGAGCATTCCTACGGATTTAGTTTCGCGAAATACGACCGACGAATCGTCGAGCCACCGAGCTAAGGTAAGTGGAATTTGCTCTAAACTAGTGTCTATGTGTTCCTAGCTGTGAAGTGAATATTTCTCCCTTCTGGACCTCTGAAAAATAGCGAGTTTTCGACCGTCTTTCGATAAGCCTAAGTTTAGGCTATAAATTATATCAAAAGTAACGTTGCTTTTTAAAATAAAGTTGTATTTAGTATTGATTGAAATATTTATGAATGCAGTTGGGAGAAAATAGTTGAAATACCGGCCGAGCCTCGTCCGACAGACGAATAGTTCGAGGATAAGGTATGTAAAGCTAGTTTCCTCGGCAAGTTAAGTAATCTCGGTACAGTACAATAATTTAAAGGCCAGTAGAATGTTCAGAAGTCATGTGTTATGTTTATTACGAATGTTGGTACGATATTAGAAACATCGAGTTATAACTTGCGTGAAACTTACTAGTACGATATAGATTCTAATACAAGTGTTAGAAACTGCACAGCAGGCTCAGTATGTGATGTAATACGAAATGTTAGGATATTATTGTATTCAGTTGAAACCCCGCAAAGCAATGTAATAACTGTAAGACATCTCAGAAATAGAATGATAAGTTAAAATGAAGTTAGAAAGCATGTTAGGAATAGTAAATCATGTTACTATAGAAATTCAGTATACAACACAGTTTTCAGCAGAAACACTATATCCTGTTCAGCATTAGCCCCAGTACAGTCTGGCAGAAGACTATATTTATACATATATACTATTGTCAGTCTCAGCATGTATTAAGTATGTACATATTACTATCACTAGTTCAGCATATAGTATATACAATACTTTACCACTATTAGCCTCAGTATGTGAGACATGCAGATAGTATTACTAGTTGAGACCGTTGTATTGTTTGGGGTTGGACTACCTAGCTTCCATGACCGCCCCAGGGTTGATAGCTGTATCGACTCATCCGCCAGAGGACGAGGATACGTCGCTCTACGGAGTGGCATGCCGTCCCACAGGGGACGATGATGGGATGCCAGTTTTCCCCATATTTGTGCCTTGATCGGCCCTTACACACCCCTGTCGAGCGGATACGCCCGGGTGTTGATTCAGGAGTCCTCTGGACTCAGATGCAGTTATAGTCAGGGGCTCAGCGAGCCCAAGTGCATACCCAGGGGACCGCCAGGATGCTTACAGGGTTTATAGGAGATGGGATGACCGGGGTAGGGGTATAGATTCTGTGCTGGTTGTACCTCCTGGCATATGGGGGCCGGGTAAGGTTTATGTGTGCTATGTTATGTTATGTTATGTTGTGCCATGTTACGTTAGATACGAGTAGATCAGCAGTAGAACGATACGTCTCTAGGTATGACTCCTACTCCTTCCAGTATAATCAAGAGAAGGTATAACTTACATTATCAGACAATTAATCTATTCCTTCCTACTTCACTTTTATTAGTTATATTGTTGTTTTCAGATATTTCTTTCAGTTATTGCTTTACATACTCAGTACTAGCGATACTGACGCCCGGTGGGGCGCTGCATTACTTGCCTGCAGGTACTCATAGATGAGCAGGTGATACCACGTGATTCCTGTCAGCGATAGAGTATTCAGCTCCTGTCATCCGGAGATTGAATCCAGAGGTGTATTTCATTTTCTTTTGTTGTATAGTACGGGTAGGTCGGGGCCCTGTCCCGATCATTTCTATTACTATTCCTAGAGGCTTACAGTCTGTATATATTTCCCTGTGGTTAGTTGAGCTGGTCGTGCGAGGCCGTGCAGTTGTTAGCTGTTAGTACATTTGTTTCTTTTATGTTGGCCGTGTGGGGCCATAAGTTTGACAGTAGTGGTGACCTTTCCGGTCACGTACCCTTCTAGTATTTTATTGCTGAGTTGCAGATAACTAGACAACATGGTGGCCTTGTCGGCCCGCATAGGTTTCCCTATAGTTGCATGTTCTGGTCAGCTGTTATTACAGGTGCAGGAGGCTATAGGCCAATGGGCCGGGGGCTGTGTTTACAGCCGTTATATAGCCCTTTGTTTCCAGAAATGTGAGTTAGAACCAGCCAAGCACCAGATGTGCCCAGGCTTAGCAGTCCAACAGTTCAGGTCCTAGTAGGGCACCAGGTGCTAGTCATACCCCCCAAGGCGGGGTGTGACAGTGATGGAGCCGTGTAACGCTGCCATCGCAGATGCCTTCTGCCTGATAGTGATTTTTTGGCAAAAATCCAGTGAGGGTGCGCGTTGAAGCCGTGGCACGTTGGCCTAGCCCCGCGTTGCACGCCATGCCACGTTGGGCCTTATTACCTGGACTATCAATTTCCAGTAAGGGTCCGCGTCAGTGGCGTGTCACGGAGGCAGTGCTCCGCGATGCACTCCGTGACACGTTGCTTGTTATTCCGGGAAAAATTCCCACTAGTATAAATAGAACACTTAGATTCATTTTTAATTATTCTGACTTGGTGGAGCAAGAACGTGGGTTACAGGAAGTTGAGTGGACGAAATTGTCAGGGTTTTTCTCTATCTCCTTCTTCTTTAATTCAATTGCTTGTATGTTTAACACTCATTTGACGATGTTTAATCCACAAATGAGTGGCTAATTCCTCTTTTTGCTGAGGTTAAGAACAATTGTATTGAAATGTAGTTATTGATCAATTGGGTTTTTCATCTTTTCTTCCATGGTTGTTCTATTGATTCTTGTTCTTACTACATTCATGTGTGGCCAACGTTCATGTATATCTAAAAAGTCCGGTTTCACTCGAGAGAGCAAGAAATTGGAAAGTTGTGAATCAATAGGATACGATCTTTTCTTATTTTGGGAAAATTGAGAATTGATTTACCATCAGGACAGAAATATACCTAAAAGTCATATTAGTCAATTAAGGCTAGAACATGAATTTCGTTTAATCACACAAATGTAGGTGGACGGTTCATGATTCTTAAGTTGGGTTAAATACGAGAGTTTTAATCCATTGGCAATAATTCTTGACTAGCAACCGGAGGAAAGATTAACCAAAAATTGTATCGATAATTAGTTTCTATACATGTTCATTTAGCATCAGCATGCTCACATTCATAGTTCAGACTCACATTAGATATTCGTTTTAGACTTGGCATATAATTAGAAATCAAAATATCAAACTCTTCTTTGCACTGTTGTCTTCATTTATATAGTAAGTATAGTAACACTTAAGTAGTTTGTTACCTTATCCCAGTCCCTGTGGGATCGATACTTGGCTTACTTAAGCCACTTTACAACTTGTTCGACCACGTGCACTTGCGTGTAGTAAATACCCAGAGCAGACGCGAACAAGTTTTTGGCGCCGTTGCCGGGGACTGGCAATTGGTGAATTTTTCTTAAGTGTAAATTTACTATATTTTTTTTCTTAAGTGTTGACAACTTGGTCTTAGCTTGTATTTCGCAGATATAATCTCTGTTGAACACTGGCAAGAGACAAGGAGCTGGTGGACTCATATTTAGAGCCTGAAAGACAATTTCATCGTCAGCGGAGAGAAGCTCTAGAGAAAAAGCTGCAGTTGCTCAGACAAACAATCATGGAGCAACAACAGAATCCACCAGTATTAAGGGCAATGCTAGTGCCCGAGGAAATGGCAGCTAGGCCGGTTCGCGAGGTGGCAATCCCACATGCTAACAATGTCACATCTAGCATCCGCAAACCTGAGCCAGGAGGGAGGTTCGAGCTCAAACAAAACATGGTGCAAATGCTGCACACCAGCGGGCAGTTCATAAGTCTCCCTCATGAGGATCCACAGCAGCATCTCCAAAATTTTTTGGAGATAAGTGACACTTACATCCCTGCTGGAGTGTCATCAGATTATGTTAGGCTTACATTGTTCCCATTTTCACTATTGGGAGAAGCCAAGAGGTGGTTGAAAGCTGAGCCACCTAATTCTATTACTACGTGGGATGATCTTGCAAGGAAATTCTTGATACGATTTTTTCCATCTGGTAAAACAGCAAGACTTAGAAGTCAAATTCTAAGTTTCAAATAGAGAGAGGGGGAGAATCTATATCAGGCTTGGGAGAGATTCAAGTCCATGTTGCGGGATTGTCCACATCATCATCAATCCAATGATGTGCTGGTGCACACTTTTATAGAGGGCTTGGAACCCCCCACACAAAAATCTTGCTAGACTCAGCAGCTGGGGGACAAGCATTGGAGAAAACTTATGAGGAGCTGTATACCTTGTTAAATCATATTTCGCAGGGAAATCTGGAGTGGAATGCTGATTCGTCAAGTGGAGGAACAAGGAAAGCAACAGGAGTTCTAGAAGTAGATGGTTTTACAGCTATTGCTGCACAGATAGCTGCGTTATAGAATCAACTCAACACCCACTTCAGTAATATGACAATGAAACAGACTCAAGCCCCAGTGAATGTAGTGCAGCAAATTTGGTGTGAAGTGTGCGGGAGTAGTGAGCACTCAGTTGAGTGTTGTGGAGAAAATCTTGACTCGGTGAACTTTGTGGGAAATGTACAGAGGAACAACCATCAACAGTATGGAAACAGCTACCATTCCAACTGGAGGACTCACCCGAATTTCTCTTGGGGTAGCGACAACCATCAAGGGCAAAGTTCGAGTCAGGGGGCACAGAGGAATCAAGGAGGGTAGCAGAACTATCAAGCACAATATAGAAACAACAATGCACCTCCTTCCCCACCATCACCCAGCATTGAGGAGATGTTCAAGACAATGATAGCTAACCAAGCTCAATTGCAGGCTGACTATGTGAAATTGGCAGCCGAGGTGAAGAACAACTAGTTAGCTACTAAGGCACTTGAATATCAATTTGGGCAATTTGCCGGAGCCCAAAACACCAGGCCTAGAGGAGGACTTCCGAGCGACACAAATCCCAACCCCAAGCAGGAGAATGCGGTGACCACAAGGAGTGGTTTGCAGCTCAAAGAGGTGGAACCAGAAAGACCACCTCAACAATCGGGAGCAGCAGAAGTTGAGAGGGAGCAAAGTGAAGAGAGGGGGAAGAAAAAGGAAGCTGAATCAGAAAGACCACCACCCCCGTTCCCTCAAAGATTAAAGAAACACAAGGAGGAGGCGTGTTTGAAGATATTCATGGAGGTGCTGAATAAGGTACATATTAACTTACCTCTTGTTGATGTTTTGCAGGGAGTGCCGAAGTATGCAAAGTACATTAAGGACATCGTGGCGAACAAAAGTCGGTTGACTGAGTATGCTATGGTAGCTCTCACGGAGGAGTGCACTTCCCGGATACAAAATCGATTGCCCACAAAGCTCAAAGATCCTAGGAGCTTTACTATACAAATTACAATTGGGCAGAGTATCCGAGCTCGCGGATTATGTGATTTGGGAGCGAGCATTAATTTGATGCCGTCATTGGTATTCAAGAAGTTGGGTCTAGGGAGTCCTAGACCAACAACAGTGATCTTGCAACTAGCGGATCGGTCCTTAGCCAGACCTGATGGCATTGTGGAGGATGTGCTGGTGCAAGTGGGCTCCCTTATCTTCCCAGTAGATTTCGTCGTGCTGGATTTTGAGCCAGACGCGGAAGTCCCATTTATTTTGGGACGTCCCTTCTTGGCGACTGGGAAAGCGCTGATTGATGTAGCTGCAGGGCAGCTAACCATGCGAGCACACAACAAGATTGAGGTATTTGATGTGTTTAAATCCATGAAGCTGTCGGCCATACATGAGGAGCTTTCAGCAATCAGTGTGGTTGAACAAGAAGAAATTCGTCAGATTGTTGAATCTCAAGACCCACTGGAAAGAGTGTCGACGCACTCCGATCATTTTGGAGATAGAGACGCTTATGAGGTGGTCCAAATGTTGAATGAGTCACAAAGGCATCCGAGGAGACAGGAATTTCAATCCTTGATGAGGTCCCTAGAACCGTTGCCGAAACGATCCATTGAAGAGGCACCAAAGCTGGAATTGAAAGAATTACCTCCCCATTTAAAATATGTCTTTTTGGGGGAAGATGAGATGTTACCAGTCATCATCTCCGCAGAATTGACGGAGGCACAGGAGAAGGAAGCATTGGGTGTCCTCAGAAAAAGGAAGAAAGCAATGGGTTGGCAAATGTCAGATATTCAGGGTATCAATCCAGCTTTTTGCACACACAGGATTTTCATGGAGACAGGAGCAAAACCAATCGTTCAGCCGCAACGAAGGCTAAATCCAGCAATGAAGGATGTGGTTAGGAAAGAAATAATTAAGTGGCTTGATGCAGGTGTGGTCTACCCGATTTCAGACAGTGAATGGGTCAGCCCCGTTCAATGCGTTCCAAAGAAAGGAGGGATGACCGTGGTCACCAATGAGAAAAATGAGTTGATTCCTACACGAACCGTCACAGGCTGGCGGATTTGCATGGACTATAGAAAGCTTAATGAAGCCACAAGGAAAGATCATTATCCTATCCCATTCATTGATCAAATATTAGATAGGTTGGCTGGACAGGAATATTATTGTTTCCTTGATGGGTACTCTGGTTATAACCAAATAGCCATAGCTACAGAGGACCAAGAGAAGACTACTTTTACCTGTCCTTATGGGACATATGGTTCTAGGCGGATGCCATTTGGGTTATGCAATGCACTCACCACATTCCAGAGATGCATGATGGATATTTTCCACGACATGGTGGAGGATTTTGTAGAGGTATTTATGGATGATTTTTCTGTTTTCGGTAATTCGTTTGCTACTTGTTTGCAGAATCTTGACAGGGTGCTGGCTCGCTGCGAGGAATCCAACCTTGTACTAAACTGGGAGAAATGCCACTTCTTAGTTAAGGAGGGTATTGTCCTTGGCCACAAAGTGTCTCGCAAGGGGTTGGAAGTCGAACGTGCTAAGATCGAAGTTATTGAGAAGTTGCCACCACCTGTGTCAGTGAAAGGTGTTCGCAATTTTCTTGGGCATGCAGGATTCTATAGACGGTTCATCAGAAACTTTTCCAAAATTTCTAGACCATTATGCAGATTGTTAGAAAAAGAGGTAAAGTTTGAGTTGGATGATGAGTGTGTTAAAGCATTTGAGGAGTTGAAGCAGAAATTGATAGAAGCACCTATCCTTACTTCTCCGGATTGGGGACAACCATTTGAGTTGATGTGTGATGCGAGTGATGTGGTTGTAGGAGCTGTATTGGGGCAAAGGAAAAATAGAATCTTTCATTCTATTCATTATGCAAGCAAAACACTGAATACGGCCCAAAGCAATTACACAGTCACAGAGAAGGAAATGCTAGCATTGGTGTTTGCATTTGACAAATTCAGGTCCTATTTGGTGGGGTCAAAAGTAGTGGTGTACACCGATCATGCAGCGATTCGGAACCTATTTAACAAGAAGGATGCTAAGCCCAGGCTGATCAGATGGATCCTGTTGTTGCAAGAGTTCGACCTTGAGATCAAGGACAGAAAGGGGAGCGAAAATCAGGTGGTAGAACACTTATCGCGATTGGAGAGTCGATCGCATGTGATGGAAGGTGATAACATCAATGAGGAGTTCCCGGATGAGCAACTCTTGGCAGTAGGGGAAGCTGAAGTTCCCTGGTACGCAGACATAGTGAACTTGCTAGTGAGTGGAGTCTACCCACCTGAGGCAACAGTCCAACAGAGAAGGAAATTGAGGCATGATTGCCGGCACTTTGTTTGGGATAAACCATACTTATTTACACAAGGACCGGATCAGGTGATGAGAAGATGCATCCCGGAGAGTCAGATTGCAGAGGTGTTGAGGAGCTGTCACTCTTCGTTGTATGGGGGTCACCATGGAGGCGAGCGAACAGCACACAAGGTTCTACAGTCAGGGTTCTTTTGGCCTACACTATTCAGAGACTCTATCGCATACGTAAAAATGTGTGATAGATGTCAGTGTACAGGATCAATTGGTAGAAGACAAGAGATGCCGCTGCAGAATATACTTGAAGTAGAAACCTTTGATATATGGGGCATTGATTTCATGGGCCCGTTTCCACCATCATTTGGTAATCGTTACATCTTGGTGGCCGTAGACTATGTATCAAAATGGGTGGAAGCAATAGCTTGCCCCAGGAATGACAACCAGGTGGTAACAAAATTTGTGAAAAAACACATTCTCACCAGGTTCGGGACACCCCGAGCCATTATCAATGATGGAGGGGCTCATTTTGTCAATGCAACTTTCAAGAAACTACTAGCCAAGTATGGGGTGCGCCATAAAGTGGCAACAGCATACCACCCCCAAACTAGTGGGCAAGTAGAGGTGTCGAATAGAGAAGTGAAGCAGATTCTCCAGAAAACGGTAAACACACAACGGAATGATTGGTCAAGCAAACTTGATGATGCGTTGTCGGCGTACAGAACTGCTTATAAGACACCGATTGGAACCTCACCATACCGATTGGTCTATGATAAAGCTTGTCATCTGCCAGTGGAGCTAGAGCACCGAGCCTTCTGGGCCATGAGGAAATTGAATATGGACTTAGAGCTAGCGGGCAAGAAGAGACTAATGCAACTCAGTGAACTTGAAGAGTTCCGCTGGCATGCTTATGAGAGTGCCAAGTACTACAAGGAAAAAACGAAAAGGTGGCATGACAAGCATGTGGTGCATTGCATTTTCGAGCCAGGGCAGTAGGTATTGCTCTTCAATTCAAGATTGAAGTTGTTTCTAGGAAAGCTGAGGTCCAAATGGTCGAGGCCATTTGAAGTGGTGAGAATGACCCCGCACGGGGCAGTAGAGTTGTGGCAAGAAGATCGTACTGCCACATTCTTAGTCAATGGGCAGAGATGTAAGCACTACTGGGGTGAGGACGGTGGTTGAGAGAAAACATCCGTCACCCTAGAAGATGACTGAGCTGAATGACGTCGAGCCGCGACGATAAACCAGGCGCTGCATGGGAGGTAACCCGTGAAATTTTTCTTTGTGAAATGTGAATAGATTTCTTTTTCTTTTTCTTTTTTTATTAACAACAAAATTGTTAGTTTTTATTTTTATTCTTTTTTTTTTGAGTGAATCCTATAATTCTAACCAATTTCTTGTCGTAAGATGAATTTAAGGTTGAACAGAGGGTAATCATGCAAGGAATCACAAAGGAAAATTCGAGGTATGAAAAATTATAAAAAGTGGCAAAACAGTGAGCCAGGGCGATGGCTCTGTGTCACGGAGGAGGACCTCTGCGTTACCCTCCGTGACACGTTGAAGGTAATTCTGGAATATTTACAAATTCCAGAACACCTACGCGATTGCTCCGTGTCACGAAGGGCATGCCCCGCGTTACCCTACGTGACACGTTGAGGTTTATATCGCGACGGGTCACACCGGGTCACCGGGTGACCCGCGCGAAATTCCCACTTTTTAACCCCGATTCCCCCTCATTTTTCCTCATTTCTCCTACCCTCAGCGACCAACATCCCAAAAACCCCTCGCCCCTCAACATGACACGGACTTAGGCTCATAATTTCATCAAGTTTTCGTCATTTCTTCAAATTCAAGGTATGTTCTTCAACTCTATCTCAATTCTTGTCGAATTTTTTTCGATGTTGAACATGTGACATGAGAAAAACTTGCCCTAAGTAGAAATTAAGCTTAAATTCAATTGAATTATTGTTGATTGATGTTCGGAGTAACGGTGTGATTGCTTGAACTCGATAATTACATAGCTTAATCGAATTTTTGATAAAATCATAGCTAGGGCTTGACTTTGAGTTTGAAATGGAAAAAATTGAGTTGAACTAGTGAAATTCATGCTGGGTTGTACATGTTGGGTGAGATGAGTCGATTGTGCTAACTGTGACTATGCTAAAGACCGACGGATTCTCGGGTTAAGAAAATAAATTTCAAGAAATGGGTGAATTGTATAGGATCATGGAGTTAAAATTTTCTTTTGTTTTTCCTTGCTAAGTGCTATGGGATAAAATGTTATCGATAGGTAAGGATTGTGGTTAGCTGTACGAAATCTGAGTAGTACATGGAATATATACCGCCGAATTCTCCCAAGGCACTAAGCATATTTGTTATGTTTTGTTGTTTGTTTGTGTAAATAAGTACGATCTTGCCTTAATGTTGTAATTTTGGCTAAGGACTAAGTGTGGGGTAGCCTAGCTTAACCCAACCTTAGTCGAAGCTAATTTTAATTGGCTTAACATTGAACTTGTCTATTTGGTTTGACAGGAACAATGGCAAGCAGGCAAGACAAGGGAAAAGGCGCATCAACATCTAGTGCCGGAAGAAAAAGAATCAGACTGGGCACAGTAGTCCCAGCAGCACCAGCGGTTCCACGCGGCCAACGCCGTCAATACGGAACCAGGTGGGTGACAAAGGAGGGAAAGAAATGGTACGCAAAGCACAAGGAGAGCAAGTACTTCCCCGAGGAACACATAGCAAGGGAACTGTTGGCACAGGAGTTCCCCAGGATTTTCCACAGGATCGAGGTAGCTGGGCTGAACTTCATCTTTGAGGAGCCCAAGGAATGCAACTTGCACTTGATTCGGGAATTCTACGCCAACTGGAAACCGACTCTCAGAAGTCACACCATCAAAATAAGGGGGCAAATAGTCACTTTTGAGCCCCACCACCTCAATGCTATCCTAGGGGTGCGGGACACAGACGCCCATGTGCTTCGACAGCTGAATATCACTCCACCATATGCGGACATCAGACGCACTTTGTGTGGAACTCGATCAACAGCTCGGTGGAGCAGACATAAGGAGAGGGGCTACCATCAGACCTTGCCTTACTCACAGATGAACAGGGAAGCCAGGATATGGTTGAAGATTGTTTGTTCCTGCCTAATCCCAGGGGTGCATATGACGGATGTAACCCGGGATCGTGTATGCTTGGTGTACGCCCTGATGAAAGGGGCTGGAGATCAATGTGGGGGCGGTGATTATCTCCACCATGAAGAGAGCCCGATTGCATCAAGGGCACAGATACGAATTTGGTGGACTACTCACCACGTTCCTAAGGGGCCTGTATATTGAGGAAGAGGCCCTTGACTACATCCCGCAGATGGAGCGGCGGGCCTTAGATGTCTCTAAAACTAAGGCACCCGACACCACCCACGGGCACATTCTTACACTAGCCGAGCGACATGCTCGGGATGATCAGTACATGGCTCGCATGTACGGGATGCAGATGCTCCAGCTGCGAATAGGCGGGAGGTCGGCAACAGAAGAGGAGTTGTGGCAGCTCGAGCTAGACTACCCTTTTGGCGAAAATGCCAGGGCTCTATGCCGAGTGGGGTCAGCTTTTGTAGAGCCCACGGATGATGATGTCCCCACAAATGAGGAGACACGTCGTGAGGACTCCGATGTGGAGTCCGATGATGACGATGGGGGCGATTCAGACATGGGAGACGCGGCAGCAGCACCTGATGAAGAAGTGGAGTATTTTGATTGATCAGGGAGTTCCACCACCCATTTTTTTGTGCTATGTTAATTTTTGTGAACACTGGGGACAGTGTTCGATATAAGTGTGGGGTGGCAGTAGTTAGGTGTTGGTTGTGTTGTTGTTTATGTTTCTGTTCTGTTGTCGTGCCAGTGGCAAAATGTTGTGACCCTGTGATTGTGATGTTTCTGTTCTGTAGTGGAATTAATGTGAAGCTGTTGTGTGCCGCTGAATGTTGCTAGCTAATTTTGTACATATTTTTGTTTTATCTAAATGATCGATATTTTTAAATTTTTTGCAATTCTTGGGTTTCTCGGCGTTTGTTTTCTGTTCTTTTACCGAGATTGGTCCCATTGAACCGAAGTCTTAGTTAGTGACCGTTCCCTATGATGGATGGATGACGGCCGTCTTAAGGAAATGTAGTCGTTAGGAGTAGATTTTGTTCATATATTTTTCAGTGTTTTCTTTTGTGGGTTGCATCCCAAAACCTGTAGTTACTTTATGGTTGCGGAAATTTGATTGTGTGTTGTACATGATATTTGTAATGCAAAGGTGATTCGTATGAAAGCATGCAACTCTGTAAATATGTTGAGATACCTAGGCCATAGAGTTGATTTAGTGTGATTGAGGCTTAATTTTCAATTCTTGTAATTAGCTGATTGAAGAGTCTGTGAATATGTCTTGAATTGAGCATGTGCAATAAGTGTGGGGTGAGGTTTTGTTTATTCCATGCTATTATGAAATGTCTAGAACTTGCCTGGTGTGTGTACGAAATGAAATGAAGGACGTGTATTGTAGGAAAGGATGTAGGCATTTCTTTGTTTTCAACCGAAAGTTTCTCTTTTTCATTATTGTACCCACCTTGATTGTACACCCTAGTTAGCCCGTTGAGCCTTTAGCCTATTATTTTTTTTCTTTTGTCAAAAATGTGTAAACCGAGCTTAACCCTTTCTTTTCATTAGTCGTAAAGTTGATCCAAAACTCTTAAGCACTTAAGAAGAGGAAATAATTTTCCCAAAGTGTCAAAGAGTGAGAATGGTGAAAAGAAAAGAAAAGCAGAGTGATGAGAGGAAAGAAAAGGTTGAAGGTGCACTTGTTATAAATAAACTATAATGAAGATGTATGAATACTCTTCGTGATTGAGTCAAGTGTGCTTAATGAGATGGGTCAAAATAAAGACAGACTTCAAGAATGGGAGGATGAAGGAAGAAACAATGCCCATGAGCTTGATGGGATGTATTGAAAAAGCGCTTAAGGATGCTAGTGGCTATCATTTTCTAGCCCAGTATTTACTAGTTCCGTAGCTTACATTACAACCCGTTAAAGTCCTACGTGATCTTACATCACACTTCCTTATATTAGTGGAGTAATACACTAAAGGCAAGCCTATGGCTCGTGGCATGATGCATGTGAATTCTTTTGGGAGAGAGAGTGAAATTGTTTCTATATGCCTCTGCATGTAATCGTTTGAGTTCATGTGATTAAAAAGGGGAAAATTCTCTTGTGTTGTGAGGGCACATGCTTGATGAGAGATTAAATTTCGTGTCGAATATCTTGATCAGCTGATTTACAGGAGTTTGCCAATATCGAGAGTCGATTCTTAAGTCTAGGAGGTCTTGATGTGTTGAAGGTCATTGCATTGATAGGACCATGCATGTTTTCTTGATGATTTGCTGTATTAAATAATCGGTATGACCGTAGCCTGAATTGTTGAACCAAAGTAGCCAGGATGGGGTGTAAAGTGCATGAGGTGTAAGATTGTTGTTCGGGGACGAACAAGGATTTAAGTGTGGGGTAAGTGATCTTGGTCAAATTTATTTGCCCAAGTGATACTCAAAGGTGTCATTTTAGCCTTGTTTATCTATCAATTTTTATACGTTCTCATGTGATTGATAATAAAATGTGAATTTATACTAACCAACATGATTAGCGTTGTTTTGCAGGTGAAATATAATTTTGCGAAGCTAAAATGCGTGTTGGGAGAGATTGGGGTTGGACTTGGATGTTAGCAAGGGAAAAAGCATTTGAAGGCACAAATTAAAGGGGCTCCGTGATGGAGTCGTGTCATGCTGCCATCGCGGATGCCTTCTGCCTGATAGGGATTTTTTGGCAAAAATCCAGTGAGGGTGCGCGTTGAGGCTGTGGCACGTTGGCCTAGCCCCGCGTTGCATGCCGTGCCACATTGGGCCTTATTACCTGGACTATAAATTTTCAGTAAGGGTCCGCGTCAGTGGTGTGCCACGGAGGCAGTGCTCCGCGATTCACTCCGTGACACGTTGCTTGTTATTCCGGGAAAAATTCCCACTAGTATAAATAGCACACTTAGGTTTTATTTTAGGAATTCTGACTTGGTGGAGCAAGAACGTGGGTTACAGGCAGTTGAGTGGACGAAATTGTCAGGGTTTTTCTCTATCTCCTTCTTCTTTAATTCAATTGCTTGTATGTTTAACACTCATTTGACGATGTTTAATCCACAAATGAGTGGTTAATTCCTCTTCTTGCTGAGGTTAAGAACAATTGTATTGAAATGTAGTTATTGATCAATTGGGTTTTTCATCTTTTCTTCCATGGTTGTTCTATTGATTCTTGTTCTTACTGCATTCATGTGTGGCCAACGTTAATGTATATCTAAAAAGTCCGGTTTCACTCGAGAGAGAAAGAAATTGGAAAGTTGTGAATCAATAGGATGCGATCTTTTCTTAGTTTGGGAAAATTGAGAATTGATTTACCATCAGGACAGAAATATACCTAAAAGTCATATTAGTCAATTAAGGAATTGATTTTGTATGGCTAGAACATGAATTTCGTTTAATCACACAAATGTAGGTGGACGGTTCATGATTCTTAAGTTGGGTTAAATACGAGAGTTTTAATCCATTGGCAATAATTCTTGACTAGCAACCAGAGGAAAGATTAACCAAAAATTGTATCGATAATTAGTTTCTATACATGTTCATTTAGGCTGCATGCTCACATTCATAGTTCAGACTCACATTAGATATTCGTTTTAGACTTGGCATATAATTAGAAATCAAAATATCAAACTCTTCTTTGCACTGTTGTCTTCATTTATAGAGTAAGTATAGTAACACTTAAGTAGTTTGTTACCTTATCCCAGTCCCTGTGGGATCGATACTTCGCTTATTTAAGCCACTTTACTACTTTTTCGACCACGTGCACTTGCGTGTAGTAAATACCCCAGAGCAGACGCGAACAATGGGTTGATGGGACAGCACCCCCAACTAACCCGGCCAAAGCTGAAATAAAAGAACATCATAAATGTCTAGTCGTACGGCCCTCAGAACATGAGGACTCACCAACAAGTTGATAGTAAACTATAGAAGGGACTAAGGATGGAGATGATCCTGAGAACTAGGTCCTGTATCATGAAACGATATAGCATAGAAAGTATGCGGTCAGTACGTGAAATGTACCGAGTATGCAAGGTATGTAAAATGGACATTTAAAATATAAAAAACTCGTAAATGATCATAAGAGTAGGACATTATGCTATAACATAAGTATCGTAAAATAATATAAGGCTCAAGGTTTTCAAAAAAATTCGTAATACAATCCTAATCGTAATCATAAGAGAGAAGCTTTATTGAACATGACTTGAGCCAATATACATAATCATAAACATGCATAAATCATGAGTAACAGTGGAGATTCTCTTAATCGACATACCTCATATGAGCACACATGGAGTCCAACTTGTAAACCTAGTCGGGAGGTTGTTCGTACCTTGTCAAGGGTAGAACCATGAAGGGTGTGATCACACATGAGAAGATCCATTTGGTATGGGGGACAGTTACAATAGAGGTCCCAACATGCCTACGGAGGCACGTAGTTTATGAGATCCGGTCGAACCTATGCCCCAAACCTAATCGGTGTTCAATACTACTCCCAAAACATATATAGTGCTCATAGTATAATATGCATGATTTCTTGGGCTAGTTAAATCATGATAATCATGAATATACTTGTAAATACATAAACTAGCCATGAAATAAGGCCCGTGTTCGGATGGTTTGGTTGGGGTTAAAAACCGACACGCAAGTGCACGTGGTCAAACAAGTTGTAAGTGGCTTAAGAGAGCCAAGTATCGATCCAAGGAGACTCTGGATAAGTGAAAATTGCTTAAGTATACTATATTCTATCTCACTTCTAAATATGCTGACAACAACGTAACCAACAATTGAAAAGTTTGTTTTTATAAATTATGTACTAAAACTACTGACAATTATTTACTTTGAATTTAAACTATGGATATGAGCATGCCAAGGTTAAGAACATGTAATGAACTGATTATCATCATACATTGGTTAATCTTTTCTTCCAGTTGCTAGCCAAGAACATTAGCCAAGAAATTAAAACTCTCGTATTTAATCTCACTTAAGAATCATAAACCATCCGTCTACATTTCTGTGATCAAATGGAATTCATGAACTAGCAATACAATTCCGGTTCCTAAATTGACTAATACGGCTTTCAAGTATATTTCTATCAGGAAAGCACATCAAAACTCAATTTTCCAAAATCAAGTAATGAACAATACCCTATTAATTCACAACTTTCCAATTCCGTGCTCTCTCGAGTGAAATCGGACTTTTTAGATATACATTAATGTCGGCCACACACCAATGCAGTAAGCACAAGAATTAATGGAACAACATGGAAGAAGAAGATGAAAAACCATATAATTCAATAATCAAAATTCATCACAAATGTTCATAACCTCAGCAAGGAAGGGAATTAGCCACTCATTTGTGGATTAATAATCCTAAAACAAGTGTTAATCATACAAACAATTGAGTGAAAGAAGGAAGAAGGAGAGAAAAAACCCTGAACTTTTCGTCCCTCAACTGCCTGTAACCCACGTCCTTGCTCCAACAAGTCTGAATTATGAAAAACAAACCTAAGTGTGCTATTTATAGTAGTAGGACTCTTTCCCGGAATAACAAGCAACGTGTCACGGAGTGCATCGTGGAGCATGGCCTCCGTGACACGCTACAGACGCGGAGGCCCTCTGGAAATCACCCGAAATCGGCCCGGGCAGCACTCTGCCGCGTTGGCAGCGTGTCACGCTGCCTGGGCAGCGCGTTGGCAGCCCTTGGTCGCGGAGGCCACCTGCCGTGGCACGTTGCCAACGTGCAGGTGGGCTGTTGTGAGCGGCCTGCCTGCCGTGGTACGTTGTCGACGCGCCGGTGGGCTGTTTTGTGCCTCCTCTTCGCCGACGTTCGCGTGTTGATTCCGTTTCCAAGCCTCTACCTCACCAACTCATGGATTAGTTGCTCAAAAGTCATCAAAACCTACAAAACAAAGGATAATCATGTTGGTTAGCACATATCTTTACTTTATCTAAAATTACATGAAAATGTATACAATAATCTTAGATAAACAAGACTAATTTAAGTCGTAAAGCGTATCTCGGGCATATATTTTTGCCCGTGATCACAACCCCACACTTAAAGCCTTGTTCGTCCTCGAACAACCTTCTACATATCATGCATATGGAGACTTCCACATAACTAATTTAGCAAGAGAATTCAAGTTACGGATATAATGATTACGTAAGATACAAGCTAAAAATAGAGCATGCCTGATTTGATCATTGAAATGAAGTACAACTATGTTAAGACTTCTTAACCTTAAGAATCGACTCTCAATTTTAGCAAACTCATGCAAATCAACTGACTAAGAAATCCCACATGATTTATATCTTTCATTCAACATGTGCCCCTCACGGAAAGAGAGTTACCCATTTTCACATGCAAAAATAATTTTTATATCACAACATGTGTGGGTACATGCATAGAATTACACTCACTCTCACAAAGAATTCACATGCATCATGTAATAACCCATAAGCTTGCCCTTAGTGTTTTATTCCACTAATTTTAAGGATGTATGAATGTAAGATCAAGTAGGACTTTTTTAGGTTGTAATGTAACTCAGGTGCGGGTCAGTACTATTATGATCAGTAATAGTGACTATCTTTCCTAAGCGCTTTTAATACATCACGCCTTCATTACAAATTTCCCTTCTCTCACTTCACCTTTTTCTCTTTTCATCTTTCTTTTTCCTCTTTTGTTCCCCCCTTTCTTTAGGCACTTTTAGCTTATTAGTAAGGAGTTCTATAAGTAACTTTTCATTTATTTATTTTCTTACTCCCTACTAATACTCACCCATATTCAAACAAGTGCACCCTCGACCTTTCTCAACTCTTACAATTTCTACTTTCCCTTCTTTTTCATTCTTCTCACTCCTTTACTCTTTCGGATTTTTCCTTTAAGCGCTTAGAAGTTTTGGTTCAATTTCAAGGCTAATGAAAGAAAAAGGATTAAGCTTATGTTGCAGCTGTCAAAGAATAGGCTCAAGGCTCAATGGGGTTAACTAGGATTAATTTTTCAAGGTAGGTATAATGAGGGATAAAGATTTGGTTCATTCAAAGAAATGCCTAAATCATCTCCTACAATTCACATCCTTCATTTCGTTTTATATACACACCAGGCAAGTTCTAGACATTTCATAATAGCACATAATACTCAAAAACCTTACACTCATGGAACATGCTCAAATCAAGACACAATCAGTAGACTCTTACTCAGCTAATCACAAGAATTTAGAATTAAGCTTCCATCATATTGAGTCAAATTCAAGAGCCTAAGTGTCTCAAACACAGTTATACACTTGCATGCTTCACATCGAACATACTTGCATCTTACAATCACGTATAGCACATAAAAAGAACATCAAGCGCCAATTAGTTATGGTGTCAAAAACCCAACACCTATCGACTAATTTTCCTCAAGACGGTCGTCATCCATCCATCATCGGAAACAGTCCCTAGCTATGACTAAAAACTTTATATACAGACCAAGGAAAGAAAAAGAAAAATTTTATTCTTCGGTTCAAATACCCCCCGTCGGAAAAGAACCGAAAAGAAAAACCAACGGGTGATGAAGTCATGCTTAATTCACAAAAAAATTTCAAATTTTTTAAATTTCTCACAAGCATTACATTCACCAAAAATCGTTAAGCACAACAAAAATTTTTGAAATTTCCCTCACCCCACACTTAAATCATGCTATGTCCTCATAGCATCAAATTAAAATTTAAAAAGGGTGAGAAATACTCCCTGAGGCCTTTAGGCCTAGCTAGCAACATGCCTTTCTTCAACTTTGCACAAGTGGGTGTTCAACCCCACACTTTTTCTCTTCCATGCTTGTTAGCTTCCTCCTCCACGGGTACTCAGACTTCCCCTCCATCTACGCTTAACTTTCCACCAAAACAACACAAGATGAAAATAAACAAAAATTAACTCAATTGCAAGAAATTAAAATGGTACCTGTGGTACCCTTGGGTTGCCTCCCAAGCAGCGCCTAATTTTACGTCGCGGCACGACGTACCAAGTTTCACCACTTTTTCCTCCACCTTGAGGATATGAATCTCACCCCTAATTTCTTTTCTAATTTCCTCTTATGCTCCAGGGGTGGTGGTGAAAAATTGTAAGGACCAAACAGTAGGTGTTGCCTTTTTAACTTATTGGCCCTCAAGTAAGCGAAGTCATTTTGTCTCTCCGCGTTGGCAAATTTCAAAATATATGGTGCTTGGTCCTCCTCTAGACATTTCTCTATAATCTTGGAAGACTCTCTTTCTATGTTTTCAACCAAATTTAACGTCGAAAAATGCGTAGAGTGTGGTCCAATACACCTCAACTCTGAAATTGCATTTTGTTTTACCTCCTTACTTGTATACTCCTTCTCAGCATCGACATCTATCTCTTCATTAATGTCAAATGGGGGGTACACTATCTCTTCTTCCATGAATGGATTTTCCATAAGTGTGAGCCCGTCACGGGGACACTCAAGAGATTCTAATTGTTGGGCTTCATCCATAAATTCACCCTTGTCGTCCTCTTGTAGTTCCTCTTGAATATCGGCTAAAGTTGTTACCTGCAATTTATCACAAGCTTCAGCTTCAGCGATCATCTCCGTGAATTTGATGCTCATCCTTTCTAGAGCCTCTGCATTCTCTTCTTGCTGAATTCTCAATACTGCCATCGCCTCCTTCATTGCTTCTGATTGCTCCAAGAGTTGTTTCAGCATGTCTTCTATTCGAGCTTGGCGTCCCAAGTCCTCATTTTCAGCGTGCCTATATTCAGGAAAAACAACAGAAGGATCATAGTAGGGGCTTGGGGGAGGGGAATATGCATTCGGATAGCCATCCCAATGGCCATCTTGACCACCACATTTATTACACGTGTTACATTGTTGCCACAAGTGGTGTCCTCGGCAATTCAGACAAGATTCACTAAAATATGAGTATCCACCATTGAAACCATTTATATTCCACGATGTCATGTCAATAAGGGTATTCGAAAAAGAAAAAGTAAAATGCAAAGGAATTAAAACAAACACTAAGACTAAGTTGTAAGCACTTGAGAAAAATAAAAATACAGTAAATTACACTTAAAACAAATTCACCTATTGCCAAGTCCCCGGCAACGGCGGCGCCAAAAACTTGTTCGGATGGTTTGGTTGGGGTTAAAAACCGACACGCAAGTGCACGTGGTCAAACAAGTTGTAAGTGGCTTAAGTAAGCCAAGTATCGATCCAATGAGACTCTGGATAAGTGAAAATTGCTTAAGTATACTATATTCTATCTCACTTCTAAATATGCTGACAACAACGTAACCAACAATTGAAAAGTTTGTTTTATAAATTATGTACTAAAACTACTAACAATTATTTACTTTGAATTTAAACTATGGATATGAGCATGCCAAGGTTAAGAACATGTAATGAACTGATTATCATCATACATTGGTTAATCTTTTCTTCCAGTTGCTAGACAAGAACATTAGCCAAAAAATTAAAACTCTCGTATTTAATCTCACTTAAGAATCATAAACCATCCGTCTACATTTCTGTGATCAAATGCAATTCATGACCTAGCAATATAATTCCGGTTCCTAAATTGACTAATACGGCTTTCAAGTATATTTCTATCAGGAAAGCACATCAAAACTCAATTCTCCCAAATCAAGTAATGAACAATACCCTATTAATTCAAAACTTTCCAATTTCGTGCTCTCTCGAGTGAAATCGGACTTTTTAGATATAGATTAATGTCGGCCACACACCAATGCAGTAAGCACAAGAATTAATAGAACAACATGGAAGAAGAAGATGAAAAACCATATAATTCAATAATAAAAATTCATCACAAATGTTCATAACCTCAGCAAGGAAGGGAATTAGCCACTCATTTGTGGATTAATAATCCTAAAACAAGTGTTAATCATACAAACAATTGAGTGAAAGAAGGAAGAAGGAGAGAAAAAACCCTGAACTTTTCGTCCCTCAACTGCCTGTAACCCACGTCCTTGCTCCAACAAGTCTGAATTATGAAAAATAAACCTAAGTGTGCTATTTATAGTAGTAGGACTCTTTCCCAGAATAACAAGCAACATGTCACGGAGTGCATCGCGGAGCACGGCCTCCGTGACACGCTACGGACGCGGAGGCCCTCTGGAAATCACCCGAAATCGGCCCGGGCAGCACCCTTCCACGTTGGCAGCGTGTCACGCTGCCTGGACAGCGCGTTGGCAGCCCTTGGTCGTGGAGGCCACCTGCCGTGGCACGTTGCCAACGCGCAGGTGGGCTGTTGTGAGCGGCCTGCCTGCCGTGGCACGTTGTCGACGCGCCGGTGGGCTGTTTTGTGCCTCCTCTTCGCCGACGTTCGCGTGTTGATTCCGTTTTCAAGCCTCTACCTCACCAACTCATGGATTAGTTGCTCAAAAGTCATCAAAACCTACAAAACAAAGGCTAATCATGTTGGTTAGCACATATCTTTACTTTATCTAAAATTACATGAAAATGTATACAATAAGCTTAGATAAACAAGACTAATTTAAGTCGTAAAGCGTATCTCGGGCATATTTTTTTGCCCGTGATCAGCCCGTGAGTCGGCCAAAATCATAAATCATAAAATATGAGGTTCATGCATACTTGTAGATCAAACATATACTTTGCAAATCATCAAATCATAATTGGTATTTGAATAAATCCATATTTCAAATCATAAATCATGATGGGTTTATAAATATCAACAATTTAAGTAAAGATCATAACTCGATTCATCATGGGTCATACATAATTAGGATAAATTTAGTAGAAATCGAAATCAATAATATAATTATCAAAATATTTGTAAGATCTGATCAAAATTCATAAAACATGATGTAAATCTCAAAATATAATAACCCATTAGTAAATCATTAGAATTCCACAAAATTCAAGTTAAAACCCTATAAGATATTTGATCAATTTCATAAATTAAGAAAGAATGGGCATGGGTGTGAACGAAATCACCCATTCATAACCCTACATATCTGGGTAAGATCATATTTCAAAGTTCCTTGAATGCCCAAGGGAGAATTGATGAAGAAGAGCTTGAGGATAGGCTTGATCACTCTTAATTCTTCCTAATTTTGAGTGCATGGGAATGACTACACAAGGGGAACTTAACCTATCTTAACTTGCCTAGAAAATAACATAAAACGATGTAGTTTAGGGCCCTAGAGCATTGGAAAGATGAAAAAACACCCTTAATGAAATCACCCTGAAAATCTACACTAGTTGATCCCACGGACGTACCAATGAGTCATTGGAGGATACCACGACTCATGGTATGATTCATCGTCTCCATTGTCTAAAACCTTATCTCAGATCCAAGCCACGACTCAATAGGATGAGTCGTTGTTACCTCCCATAGGTCATTAGATTGGCCGTTGTTTGTCTCCTGAAAACCCTGAGCTTCATCTTGTAACGAGCCTCACCATGACTCGTTGTTCCCTCTAATGAGTCGTGGTATCCATCCCTGAAGTCCACTGTATGTTTAGCAACCCAAACAACGACTCATGACAATGGGTCGTTACATCTCACCATGAGTCATTGGATGACCTGTTACTTCCCTAACTGCCAGGGTCCAGTACCACCCACGAATACAAACAACGACTCGTTCCAAGCAACGAGTCGTTACATCATCCATTATACCCACTGTCACCAGGATTCCCCTTACCACTACTGGATCCAGTAGTTTGTTGGTTAGACCAACGATCCGTTGGGTCGTCCGTCCTGTGCACTTTTCCCCAGTTTTCAGCCAACTTCCATTTTTGATCCCGGGTATAATCTTAGGAACAATCGGGGTATTATAAATCTCCCCCTTGGGAACATTTGTCCACGAATGTTGGAAAAAGCAGAAAAACAAAGACATGCAATCCTTACACCCAAATACTACTCATTTAAACTGAAAACTAACGGAATGACTACTCTGCTTCATACCACATAACTAAACTGATTTCATGATTCACATACACATCCATATACATACAAGAAATTTGAACACATGAACTGAACATGAAAATTACATAGAGTTCAGGGAAAAACTGATACCTCAAGTTGGAACTAAGCTGGTAGAGAATAAATGTGGGTATCTAGCCATCATATCCGCTTCGGCTTCCCACATAGCTCCCTCAACATGTTGATTTCTCCATAACATTTTAACTAACGCTACTTCCTTATTCCTTAGCCTCCAAACCTGACGATCCAATATTTCCACTGAAACCTCCTCATAGCTAAAACTATCTTTTACACCAACACTGTCCACCGGGACAACTAGGGTTGGATCACCATACAGTTCTTCAAGAGCGATACATGAAACACAGGATGCACGGAAGATAACCTTGAGGGAAACTCCAATTCATACGCCACCTTACCAACCTTTTTCACAATCTGGTAGGATCTAACATATTAGGGACTAAGTTTTCCTTTCTTTCCATACCGCATCATTCCCTTCATTGGAGATACCCTTAAAAACACCCAGTCATCCACCTCGAACTCAAGTTATCTCCTTCTAACATCGGCGTAGGACTTTTGGCGACTCTGAGCGGTCTTTAGCCTGTCCCTTATCAATTGAACCTTCACCATAGCCTCATGAACTGAATCTGGACCTAACATAGCTTCCTCACCAACCTCAAACCATCCGAAGGGCAATATTCATCTCCACCCATGGAGAGCCTCGAATGGTGCATCTGAATACTAGAGCGAGAACTGTTATTGTAAGCAAACTCAATCAGGGGAAAGTGATCGCCCCAGCTACCTTTGAAGTCTATCAAGCATGCTCTCAACATGTCTTCGAGATTCTGGATTGTCTGGTCCACTTGACCATCCGTTTGTGGGTAAATTGTTGTGTTGAGTTTAACTTGAGTCCCAAGCCCTTTTTGGAATGACCTCCAAAACTGAGAGGTAAATTGAGTACCTCTGTCTGAAATGATGGATATGGGCACTCCATGAAATCGAACTAACTCCTGGATATATAATTTGGCATAATCCTACACCGAATCCTTAGTTTTGAGTGGTAGAAAATGAGCAGCCTTGGTCAACCTATCTACCACCACCCAAATAGAGTCATACTATCAATGAGTACAAGATAGGCCTGTTATGAAATCCATGTTAATCTTTTCTCACTTCCAAGTAGGGATGCTAATATCCTGAAGTACGCCTCTTGACCTTTGATGCTCAACCTTTACTTGTTAATAGTTCGGGCACTTGGCCACAAATTCTTCAATATCCTTCTTCATGCCATTGCACCAATAGATTTCCCATAGATCATGACACATTTTGGTGGACCCAGGTGGATGGAGTACCTAGATCCATGAGCCTCATGCAACATTGTAATACCCCGAAAGGGGCCTAAGAATAGACCCGGGAGTTGAAGTTGAAGACTGTAGAAGAACCTGAAAATTTCACCAGAACGACGTAAGGTACGAGTCGTGGTGATAACCTACGACTCGTGACTCGAGTCGTGATGAAATCGGGAGCCTGAGGTTATACCACGAGTAGTCCCACAAGTCGTGGTGCGTGGGTACAACTCGTGGTTAAAGGTCATGGTGAATTTCTCAGTGGTGCCAGAGTGGGTCGTCACGGGTCATGGTACGGCACGTAGGGTATAGAAACGAGTTGTGGTTAAGTCATAGTGGTTTGGGTGGATGGTACCACGGTTGATAGTATGACCCATAGGATGGTGGTACAAGTCGTGGTATACCAGTTGTGGACAAATTCGGAAAGTTTGGAAGAATGGTGAGGTGACTACGAGTCGTGACTTGATGGTACGACTCATGGTACGACTCGTGGTCGGGGCCAAACTTGTTTTTCAGGGAAGTTTCAGTAAGGGAAAATTCGAATTTTCTACACTTTTAGGCCCTAAACCATGACATTTTGAGGTCGGAACAGGGTCTTTAAGCGATAAAAACTCCTGCTAAGTTCATTTTAGCAATTGCAAGTGCTAGAGAAGGAGTAGGAAGGATTTCGAGCAATTTTCTTACCGTTCTTCAAGGGAGTAGGAATCATGAAATTTCTAGGTATGTGGGGTTTTGAATGGGTAGTTTAGTCCCTACCCATGCCTAATTTCTCCCTAATTCTATGTTTAAGTTACCAACTTTTGATGGGTCATAACCCAAATGCATGTTTCCTCAAAAACCGAGATGAGCATGTTGTAGTATGCCTAAAATCATGGGTTTTAATTATTGGGTTGATTCCACCTGTTTTATTCATTATTTTTTTATTTAATCCCTAAAATATATTGTTCCCAAAACATGGGGTTTTAGTGAAATTCATGGTTATGGTGATTTTCTCAAGCATGATATGAACTCTTGAATTTAAGCATGTTTTCAACTACTCATGTTATTATGATCATGTTCTCCTAAAAATAAAGCATTTCATGTATGACTGAAACAATGGGCAACTCCCACATGTCACTTATGATTTGTGAACTATGATTTTGGTCGGCTCAGAGGCCCAATTCCATGGCTAGTATTACAAATTCTCAAGCATGATATGATTCTCATGATTTAGCTAGCCATGCATGTCATGGATGAATTTCTATGAGCACGTTGAATGTTTTGGGAGTAGTACTTAATACCGAGTAGGTTCAGGGCCCAGGTTACGCCCCGATCTCAAAACTACATGTCACCGTAGGTTATTTTTGGGACCTTCTCAGTGACCGTCCCCTATACCCTCTGGGGCCTTCATGAGTGATATCACGCCTTTCATGGTTCATATCCTTTGCATGATACGGACGACCTCCTGACTAGGTTTACAAGTCGGGCTCCATGGGTGCTCATATGGGATATGTTGGTTATAGAAATCTCCCATTGTTACTCATGGTTTTAATGTATGCATGATTATGTTCTTTTGGCTCAAGTTACGTTTATGAAATATTTTCCACCCATGTTCTGACTATGACAGCTTTACGAATATTTTTGAAGTATTGAGCCTTATGATATACTTATAATTTCAATCTTATGATCAAGATGTCCCCACTCTTATAATTTTTATGTGTTTAAGCATTGCTTTCCATACCTTGCATACTTAGTACCTTCCATGTACTGAACCACATATGTTCAGGATCCGGTTCGCAGGTTCAGCATCGTCCCTAGGTTGCACTCAGCTTCGCTAGGTCTTCAATGGTAAGTCCTCATGATTCGAGGGCTTCATGTTCAAACTTGTTTACTTGTATTATGTTTTCAGATTGTTTGGGTTAGTTGGGGTCTTGTCCCTTCAACCCGTCTTTTTATGATTAGAGGCTTTCAGACTTATGTGTAGTATTCTGTCATTTATTAATGTATTTTGTTCTGTCGTATCCTTACATTTCATGTTACGATTTTCAGTTAGTTCATAATTGATAAGTTAAGGTTTCAGCCTTATATGAATGAATATGTATTATGCTCACACCATAGGTTGACTTGGGGTCTCTCGGGGTTCTTTGTCCTGTGTCTACGATCCGAGTGAAGTTTTGGGTCGTGACAAACTTGGTATCAGAGCCATAGGTTCAAATATATCCTAGGGAGTCTGAAAGACGCGTTAGGTAGAGTCTTTTTCATGGGTGTGAAGCGCGTCACACTTATGACGAAGAGGCTACTGAACGTTTTAAGAAAATTTATGGCTCCTAGAAGGATAATCAGAAGGAGGAACAGAAATGATGAAGGCCGCGTGGGTGGCAATGATAATGGGCGTCCGCAAGCCCCACCTATTAAGGAGCCCCAAGCACCAGAGACAGCTCCCCACGCTGAGTTTCGTGGGGCTATTCAAATGCTGGCGCGTGCCTTGATCGCTCAAGTCAACTAGTAGGCTGTTGTGTCTGTTCCACAGAATGTAAATGCAGCGGCGGCTTAGATTAGAGACTTTCTGAGGATGAACCCTCACGAGTTCACAGGGGCAAAGGTGGACGAGGATCCACACGAGTTCATTTAAGGGATTTTGAAAGTCACATAGGTCATGGGAGTGACAAGTGAAGAATGCATTGATTCGGCCTCTTATCAGCTGAAAGAGGTCGCATATATTTGGTTCAAATAATGGAAGGAATATTAATGTTTAATATAAGGGCAATAATATTATTCAATTTTATAAGGACATCTTTGTAATTCAACTTTTAACTTGGGGACTTCCCACATATAATATAATATGATTCAAACGTGTGATAGCAGGGCAGTGGGAGCGGGCCCTATCAATTGGGATGAGTTCCACATGGCCTTTCTCGACAGGTTCTTCCCTCGAGAGATGAGGGAACTGAAAGCAGCGTAGTTCGTTAACCTCAAGCAGGGAAAGATGACGGTGCTAGAATATTCACTTGAGTTCACTCACCTATCGAAGTATGCCCCAGAGTTGGTGATGGACCAGAGGGCATGAGTGAGCGGATTCGTGCAAGGGGTAGCCGGGTATCTGGAAGGATTGTAGAATAGCCATGCTTTATTAGGACATGGACTACCCACGGATAGTCCTTTATGCTCAGCAGATGGAAGCAGCTCATATAAGGTAGAGAGAGGCCAAGAGGGCCAGAACTGATAGCCATAAGTTCCCCCAGCCTAAGCCATGGGGTGAAACTCACCAGTAGTCCCAGCACAGGTCCATTATACCAGCACCATCATTAGCCAGTACTCCATCTAGGCCATAGGATGGTCAGAGGAGTAGGGCCTCAGGTTCAAGGAGTCAAAACAGCATGCGCACTGAGCGCACATTCCCATCTTGTGCTAATTGTGGCAAGAACCACCCAGGGAAATGTTTGGTTGGCTCAGAAGCTTGTTTCGGGTGTGGCAAACCCAGACACTGACTTAGGGATTGCCCTGCACTATCTTTTATGACTCCTTACATTGCTAGTCTTTTTGGAGTCAGTCCTGAAATCTTGTCCGAACCATTTTCTGTATCTACCCCAGTTGGTGATTCAGTCATAGAGAGGCGGGTATATAGAGGTTTCCCTATTACAGTCTTGTATAGGGTTACCTCTGCAGACTTAGTAGAATTGGCTATGACCGATTTTGACATCATCTTGGGCATGGATTGGTTGTTTGTGTGTTATGCATCTGTTAACTATAGAGCTCGAGCGGTGGAGTTTCCATTTCTAGGGGAACCGATTTTAGAATGGAGGGGTGGTTCAGCAGTACCTTTAGGTCGCTTTATCTCCTATCTCAAGGCTAGGAAAATGATTTCCAAGCGTTGTATTTACCACTCGGTTAGGGTTAAGGATGTCACATCAGAGACCTCAACCATTCAAGCAGTCCCTGTGGTGGGTGAATATCCCGAGGTATTTCCAGATGACCTACCAGGTGTTCCTCCTAAGAGGGAGATTCATTTTGAGATCGGCCTTTTTCCCGACATGCAGCCCATATCAATTCCTCCCTACCGGATGGCCCCAACAGAGCTAAAAGAGTTAAAGGGGTAGTTGAAGGATTTTCTAGAAAAGGGTTTCATTAGACCGAGTAAGTCCCCATGGGGTGGCCCAGTGTTGTTTCGTCCGGATGAAAGATGGTTCCCTTCGGATTTGTATTAACTATAGATAATTGAACAAGGTCACCATCAAGAATAGATACCCTTTACCCAGGATAGATGACCTATTCAATCAGATTCAGGGTGCCAAATATTTCTCCAAGATAGATCTCAGGTCCGGGTATCACCAGCTTAGGGTTCGAGAGAGCGACATCCCAAAGACTGCTTTCAGGACCCGATATGGCCATTTCGAATTTGTTGTTATGTCTTTTGGACTAAATAATGCCCTTGTATCTTTTATGGATTTGATGAACAAAATATTCAAGGCATATTTGGATATGTTCGTGATCGTATTCATTGATGACATATTAATATACTCCCAGAGCGAGGAGGAACATGTTGCACAACATAGGTTAGAACTCCAGACCCTCAAGGACAACCATCTATACGCCAAGTTCAGCAAATGTGAATTCTGGCTAAAATCAATTGCATTCTTGGGACATGTAGTGTCAAGCGAAGGAATAAGGGTGGACTCTCAGAAAATAGAGGCAGTGAAGAACTTGCCCAGATCGGTAAACCCTTTGGAGATCAGAAGCTTTTTGGGCTTAGCGGGTTACTTCAGATGTCCGTGGAAGGTTTCTTATCCATTGATGCCCCGTTGACTAGATTGACTCAAAAAAAGGTGAAGTTCCAATGGTCGGAGACTTATGCGAAAAGTTTCCAAGAATTGAAGGCAAGGCTCACTTCAGCACCGGTGTTGACCTTACCGGAGGGTACTGATGGCTTCGTTGTATATTGTGATGCTTCGAGGGTCGGACTGGGATATGTATTGATGCAGCACGGGAAAGTTGTAGCAAATGCTTCCAGACAGTTGAAAACTCATGAAAAGAATTACCCGACCCATGATCTTGAGTTGGCTGCGGTAGTAATTGCTTTGAAAATATGGCGAAACTACTTGTATAGGGTTCATGTAGATGTTTTCACGGACCACAAGAGCTTACAATACGTGTTCACACAGAAGGAACTAAATCTTCAGCAACGGAGTTGGTTGGAGTTACTTAAGGACTACAACATGAGTGTCCTTTACCACCGGGGTAAGGCCAATGTGGTAGCACACGCCCTTAGTAGACTTTCTGTGGGAAGTGTGTCACATGTGAGTGAATACATGAAGGATCTGGAAAAGAAGGTACACAACTTGCACGGTTGGCAGTTAGACTAGTCGGCTCGACCGATAGTGGGGTAATAGTTCAGAACTGGTCAGGGTCGTCCTTGGTAATGGAGGTGAAGCCTAAACAAGATGAAGATCCAATACTGGTAAAGTTGAAAGAAGCTGTTAAAAATCAAAAGGTAGAAGTCTTCTCCAAAGGGGGAGATGGTGTGCTTCGGTACCAGGGACGCTTATGTATCCCGAACGTGGGGGATTTAAGGAGTCGGATGCTGCATGAGGCTCACGGGTCCAGATATTCTATCTAGCCAAGTGCCACCAAAATGTATCATGCCTTGCGATAAATTTAATGGTGGAATGGTATGAAGCAGGATATTGCAGAATTTCTAGCCAAGTGCCCAAATTGCCAACAGGTGAAAGTCGAGCATCAGAGACTGGTAGGTGTACTTCAAGACTTCATCATTCCTACTTGGAAGTGGGAAGAGATCAACATGGACTTTGTAACAGGTTTGCCCCTCGCACGTAGGCAGTATGACTCCATCTGCGTTGTGGTGGACAGGTTGACCAAGGCTGCTCATTCCCTACCGGTCAAGACCACTGATTCAGCAGAAGATTATGCAAAGTTATACATTCGAGAGTTTGTTAGACTACACGAAGCTCCCTTGTCCATTATATCAGACAGAGGTACCCAGTTCACCTCTAAGTTCTGGAGATCTTTCCAAAAGGGACTTGGCACCCAGAACAAGCTTAGCACGGCATTCCATCCACAAAAAGATGGTCAGGCGGAGCGGACTATCAAGACTTTGGAGGACATGTTGAGATCTTGTGTCATTGACTTCAAGGGAAGTTGGGATAAGCATTTGCCTCTTATTGAGTTTGCCTACAACAACAGCTATCACTCTATCATTCAGATGGCACCATTTGAGTCACTTTACGAGCGGAGGTGTAGATCGCCCATTGGGTGGTTTGAAGTTGGTGAGGTTTCATTAGTTGGTCCAGATTCAGTCCATGAGGCTATGAAGAAAGTTCAGTTAATAAGAGGAAGGCTGAAAATGGCTCAAAGCCGCCAAAAGTCCTATACGGATGTGAGGAGAAGGGAGCTTGAGTTCGAGGTCGACAATTGGGTATTTCTGAAGGTATCTCCCATGAAGGGAGTGATGAGATTTGGGAAGAAAGGGAAACTCATCCCCCACTATATTGGCCCATATCGGATTGTGAGAAAAGTGGGTAAGGTAGCTTATGAGCTAGAGTTACCTTCAGAGTTGGCTTCAGTTCATCCCGTATTCCGTGTATCGCTCTTGAAAAAGTTCTTAGGAGATCCAGCCTTAGTGGTTCTGGTGGAAAGTGTTGGTGTGAAGGATAGCCTCAATTACGAAGAAATTCCTATTGAAATCTTGGATCGTCTGGTTGGAAGGCTGAGAAACAAGGAAGTAGCTTTAGTAAAGGTGTTATGGAGAAACCAACATGTTGAGGGTGCTACGTGGGAAGCTGAAGCGAATATGATGGCTAAATACCCCTACCTGTTCCCTATTGGCCCAGTTTCAGTTTGAGGTATCTACTTTTTCCCTAGATCTCTAATCAGTTTTGCACGTTCCATTCATGCGTGCAAGTTTGCTCCATGATATGATATATGTATGTTGTGTCTGAATTCAGTTCGGCTATGTAGTTCTTTTCGGGGGTTGTTATTCCATCATTTTTCGGGTTAAATAATCAGTATTTGCATATGGTGATTATATGTTTTTGTTTGTTGCTTGTTTCCTACATTTGAGGACGAATGTTTCCAAGGGGGAGATATTGTAATACCCTAGAAGGGTCCTAAGAATAGACCTGGGAGTTAAAGTTGAAGACTGCAGAAGAACCTGAAATTTTCACCAAAACAACTTAAGGTGAGAGTCGTGGTGATGACTTATGACTCTTGACTCAATTTTTGATGAAATCGGGAGCCTGAGGTTATACCATGAGTAGTCCTATGAGTCGTGGCATGTGGGTACGACTCGTGGTTAGGAGTCGTGGTGAATTTCTCAGTGGTGCCAGAGTAGGTAGTCACGGGTCATGGTATGGCACGTAGGGTGTAACAATGAGTCGAGGTGACGAGTTGTGGTTAAGTCATAGTGGTTTGGGTGGATGGTACCACGGTTGATAATTCGGCCAGGATGGTGGTACGAGTCGTGGTATACCAGTCGTGGCCAAATTCAGAAAGTTAGGAAGAATGGTGAGGTGACCACGAGTCGGGACTTGGTGGTACGACTCGTGGTACGACTCATGGTCGAGGCCAGACTTGTTTTTCAGGGAAATTT
Source organism: Datura wrightii (assembly GCA_035772735.1). Classification (NCBI taxonomy): domain Eukaryota; kingdom Viridiplantae; phylum Streptophyta; class Magnoliopsida; order Solanales; family Solanaceae; genus Datura; species Datura wrightii. The sequence goes on from JASDFA010000003.1 coordinate 13,128,623, forward strand.
AGTAAGGGAAAATTCAACTTTTCTACACTTTTGGGCCCTAAACCACGATGTTTTGAGGTCAGAACAGGGTCTTTAAGGGATGAAAACTCCTGCTAAGTTCATTTTAGCAATTGCAAGTGCTAGAGAAGGGAGTAGGAAGGATTTCAAGCAATTTTCTTCAAGTTCTTCAAGGGAGTAGGAATCATGAAATTTCTAGGTATGTGGGGTTTTGAATGGGTAGTTTAGTCCTTCCCATGCCCAATTTCTCCCTAATTCTATGTTTAAGTTACCAACTTTTGATGGGTCATAACCAAATGCATGTTTCCTCGAAAACCAATATGAGCATGTTGTAGTATGCCTAAAATCATGGGTTTTAGTTATTGGGTTGTTTCCACCTATTTTATTCATTATTTGTTGATTTAATCCCTAAAAGATATTGTGCCCAAAACATGGGGTTTTAGTGAAATTCATGGTTATGGTGATTTTCTCAAGCATGATATGAACTCTTGAATTTAAGCATGTTTTCAACTACTCATGTTATTATAATCATGTTCTCCTAAAAATAAAGCATTTCATGTATGAATGAAACAATGGGCAACTCCCACATGTCACTTATGATTTGTGAACTATGATTTTGGTCGACTCAGAGACCCAATTCCATGGCTAGCATTAAAAATTCTCAAGCATGATATGATTCTCACGATTTAGCTAGCCATGCATGTCATGTATGAATTTCTATGAGCACGTTGAATGTTTTGGGAGTAGTACTTAATACCGAGTAGGTTCAGGGCCCAGGTTACGCCCCGAATCTCAGAACTACGTGTCACCGTAGGTTATGTTTTGGACCTTCTCAGTGACCGTCCCCTATGCCCTATGGGGCCTTCATGAGTGATATCACGCCTTTCATGGTTCATACACTTTGCAAGATATGGATGACCTTCTGACTAGGTTTACAAGTCGGGCTCCATGGGTGCTCATATGGGATATGTCGGTTATAGAAATCTCCCATTGTTACTCATGGTTTTAATGTATGCATGATTATGTTCTTTTGGCTCAAGTTACGTTTTATGAAATATTTTCCTCACATGTTCTAACTATGACAGATTTACAAATATTTTTGAAGTATTGAGCCTTATGATATACTTATAATTTCAATCTTATGATCATGATGTCCCCACTCTTATAATTTTTATGTGTTTAAGCATTGCTTTCCATACCTTGCATACTTAGTACCTTCCAAGTACTGAACCACATATTTTCAGGATCCGGTTCGCAGGTTCAGCAACGTCCCTAGCTTGCGCTCAGCTTCGCCCGGTCTTCAATGGTGAGTCCTCATGATTTTAGGGCTTCATGTTCAGACTTGTTTACTTGTCTTATGTTTTCAGATTGTTTGGGTTAGTTGGGGTCTTGTCCCTTTAGCCCGTCTTTTTATGATTAGCGGCTTTCAGACTTATGTGTAGTATTCTATCATTTATGAATGTATTTCATTTTGTAGTATCCTTACATTTCATGTTACAATTTTCAGTTAGTTCATAATTGATAAGTTAAGTTTTCAGCCTTATATGAATGAATTTTTATTATGCTCACGCCATGGGTTAACTTGGGGTCTTTCGGGGCTCCTTGTCCCGTGTCTACGATTCGAGTGTAGTTTCGGGTATTGACAAACTTGGTATTAGAGCCATAGGTCAAATGTGTCCTAGGGAGTCTGAAAGCCGCGTTAGGTAGAGTCTTTTTCATGGTGGTGAAGCATGTCACACTTATGACAAAGAGGCTACTGAATGTTTTAGGAATATTCCCTTCTTTCATGATCTATGTCGTGAGGTCAAAATCTCTCCATCTTTCTAATTCGTGCTATTCGATACTGTAGAAAATTTTTGGCTCCTAGAAGGATAATCATAAGGAGGAACAAAATTGTTGAAGGCCGCGGGTGTGGCAATGATGATGGGCGTCAGCAAGCCCCACTTGTTCAAGAGCCCCAAGCACCATAGCCGTCTGCCCACGCCGAGTTTCGGGTAGCTATTCAAATGCTGGCACATTCCTTGATTGCTCAGGTATCCCAGCAGGCTATTGCACCTGTTTCACAGAACGGCAATGCAGCGATGGCCCGGATCAAAGACTTTCTGAGGATGAACCCTCCCGAGTTCACAAGGGCAAAGGTGGACGAGGATCCACACGAGTTCATCGAAGGGATTTTGAAGGTCACTCGGGTCATGGGACTGACAAGTGAGGAATGTGTTGATTTGGCCTCTTATCAGCTGAAGGAGGTCACGTATATTTGGTTCAAACAATGGAAGGGCAGCAGGGCAATGGGAGCGGGCCCTATCAGTTGGGATGAGTTCCACATGGCCTTTCTCGGCAGGTTCTTCCCTCGGGAGATGAGGGAACTGAAAGAAGCCGAGTTCGTTAACCTTAAGCAGGGAAAGATAACGGGTTTTGGAATATTCACTTGAGTTCACTCGCCTGTCGAAGTATGCCCCGGAGTTGGTCATGGACCAGAGGGCATGAGTGAGCAGATTCATGCAAAGAGTTGCTGGGTATCTGGACAAGGATTGTAGAATAGCCATGCTTCATCAGGACATGGACTACCCACGGATAGTCCTCTATGCTCAGCAGATGGAAGTAGCTCATATGAGGCAGAGAGAGGCCAAGAGGGCCAGAACTGATAGCCACAGGTTCTCCCAGCCTAAGCCAAGGAGTGAATCTCACCAGCAGTCCCAGCATAGGTCCATTACACCAGCACCATCTTCAGCCAGTACTCCATCCAGGTCATAGGACGGTTAGAGGAGCAATGCCTCAGGTTCAAGGAGTCAATACAGCATGCGCACATTCCCATCTTGTGCTAATTGTTGCAAGAACCACCCAGGGAAATGTTTGGTGGGCTCAGACGCTTGTTTCGGGTGTGGCAAACCCAGACACAGACTTTGGGATTGCCCTGCAGCTAGGTCAGGGGGTAGTGGAGCCCGCACTTCAGTAGCCAATTCAGCAATTCCAGTTGCACGTCAGACTCGGCAGGGTGCTCCAGGCCAGCGCCAGAACTAGTGTTATGCCCTTCGCTCTCGGCAGGAGCAGGAGACTTCTCCCGATGTGGTTACGGGTATGTTGAAAGTATTTCACATTGATGATTATGGTTTATTAGATCCTTGAGCCACGCACCCAAGTCCGATCCTTGAAGCATCAGAATACACCACAAAACCATCAGTAACCTCGTGTAGGATCTACATTGGTACTGAAGTAAGCCGAGTCTTTAACTCTTGGAACCCCTTCTCACAAGTCTCCGTCCATTGAAACTTCTCCTTCTTCTACGTCAATTTGGTCAAAGGTGCTGCAATAGAAGAAAAACCCTCAACAAACCTCCCGTAGTAGCCAGCTAAACCCAAGAAACTCCGAATATCTGAATGATTCACCAGTCTAGGCCAATTCTTCACCACCTCTATTTTCTGAAAATCCACCTTGATGCCCTCACTTGATACCACATGGCCAAAAAATTCTATGGGGTTCAACAAAAACTCGCACTCGTTGAACTTGACATACAATTGACAATCCTTGAGAGTTTGAAGCACTACTCTCAAATGAGCGGCATGCTCCTCCTCGCTCCAAGAGTATATAAGGATGTCATCAATGAACACGATCACGAACATGTCTAGGTATGGGTTGAACACCCTATTCATTAGGTCCATAAAAGCTACAGGAGCATTCGTTAGTGCAAAATAAATAACTACAAACTAGTAATGACCATACCGCGTCCTGAAGTCTGTCTTCAGGATATCGCACTCCCGAACCCTGAGCTGATGATACACGAATCGGAGATCTATCTTTGAGAAACATTTGGCACCCTGAAGCTGGTCAAACAAATCATCAATCTTGGGAAAAGGATACCTGTTCTTAACGGTGACTTTGTTCAATTGTCGATAGTCAATGCACATTCAAAGGGAACCATCCTTCTTTCGGACAAATAAGACTGGTGCACCCCATGGGGACTTGCTCGGTCTAATGAAATCCTTATCTAGCAGGTCCTTCAATTGATCCTTAAACTCCTTTAGCTCAGCTGGAGCCATCCTGTAAGGAGGGATAGATATAGGCTGCGTGTTGGGTAGAAGTTCAGTACAAAATCAATTTCTCTCTCAGGAGGAACACCTGGTAAATCATCAGAAAACACTTCTGGGTACTCACACACCACCAGATTGACTGGATAGTCGGGGTTTCGATCTCAACATCTTTAACCCTAACTAGATGATACATACAACCCTTGGAGATCATCTTTCTGGCCTTAAGATATGAAATAAAATGACCTACGGGCACGGCGAACTACCCTTGCACTCCAAGACTGACTAGCCTAGAAAATGAAACTCCACTACACGATTTTTACAATTAAAAGAAGCACAACATGCATACAACTAATCCATGCAAAGAATAATATCAAAGTTAATCATGGCTAACTCTACGAGGTATGCGGAGGTGACTCTATGCAATATAGTGACCGGGCATCCTCTATACACCCGCCTAGCTACAACCGAATCACCAACAGGAGTAGAAACTGAAAATGGTTTTGACAGAGTCTCAAGACTAACTCAAAAGCTACTAGCAATATAAGGTGTCACAAAAGATAAGGTATCTCGTGGATCTAACAAAGTGAAAACATCAAGATGAAACACCTATAACATACCAGTAACCATATCCAGTGAAGTCTCCTGCTCTTGACAGGTCGCAAGGGCATAGAACCTATTCTAGAGCTGACCACCAGCTGAACTAGTCGAGGCACACTGCTGAGGGGGATATGCTGTTGGAGCGGCTGAACAAGCTGCTGGCATACAGGCTCCACCGCCCCCTAATCTGGCTGAAGGACAATCCTTCAGTCAGTGTACGGGTTTTCCACACCCGAAGCAAGCATCTACACCAACTAAACACTTCCCTAGGTTGTTCTTGCCACACCCCGCACAAGTTGGGAAAGTGCGCTCTATCTGCATGCCACCCTAGCCTCTCAAATCTGCAGCCCTACTCCTCTGATCCCCTCGTGATCTAAATGGTGTACTGGCTGATGATGGTGCTGGAGCAATAGACCCGTGCTGAGACTGTTGCCACTATCCACCTCCTATCTATCTGAGAAGTCCCATAATTCTCTTTTCTGGCCCTCTTGGCCTCTATCTGCCTTCAATACATGGACTCCATCTGTTGGGCATGCAACACAATGCGAGGAAAATCTATATCCCAATGCAACATGGAGATCCTAAAATCCTTATCCAAGTAGTCTACCACTCCATGCACAAATCGGCTCACTCAAGCGCTCTAGTCTGCCACCAACTCTAGTGCATATTTAGATAATCGGGTGAACTCATAAGCATACTCCTGAACCGACATATCAGTCTGCTTCAAATTTATGAACTCGGCCACCTTTAGTTCTCTCATCTCACGAGGGAAGAACTGATCCAAAAATGTTGTGTGTAACTCTTCGCAGCCTATAGGGAATGCACCCACTGCCCTAGCATCTCTCCATTGCTTGAAACATATATGCGCCACCCCTTTTAGCTGATAGGAGGCCAAATCAACACACTCTCCATTTGTCACCCCCATAACCTAGGTGATCTTTAAAACCTCTTCAATGAATTCATGCGGATCCTTAAATATCTTGGACCTAAGGAACTCCCGCGGGTTCATCCTCAAGAAATCTTTTATCCGAGCCATCGATGCATTACCATTATGTGGAATATGTACAACAGCCTATTGGTTGGCCTGAGTGGTCAAGGACTGCAAAAGCATCTGGATAGCTGCCCGAAACTCAGTGTGGGCAACTGGCTCTGGTACCTGGGGCTCCTGAACTGGTGGGGCTTGCTGATGCCCATGACCATTTCCATCCTCGTGGCCTTCACCATTTCAATTCCTTCTTTTGCTCATTCTTCAATCTCGAATAGCACGAGTTAGAAGGATAGAAACACTTTTCATCGCATGACATAAATCATGAAAGAAGAGAACATTTCCTAAACATCTCGTATCCTCTTCTTCATAAGTGTGGAGCACTTCAAACCATGAAAAAAGCTCTACTTAACGCGGCTTTCAGACACCCTAGGACACCTCAAACCTATTTGGCTCATTTTCCTTCTTATCTACATTTAGAAGCCTGGACTCCAACCCATCTCTTTACGCTCTCTCTCTTCTATTCGAAATAACTTCCTATTTTTGGAATATTTCTGGGGCAAGAGCTCTGGTACCAAGTTTTTCATGACCAGAACATAGTCTCGGATAATAACACGGGACAAGGAACCCTGACAGGCTTCAAGTCGACCCATGGCATAAGCATGCATCTAACTTCATTCACTTTAACCAGAAGACTGAATATAAGACATAGCAGAAACGTAAACGTACATAGCATATCATGACATTCAAAAGCACTAAATATACACATAAGCTGCCTACTACATGTAGTCTGAAAGCCTCTATCGTACAAGATGGGTTGATGGGACAAAACCCCCAACTTACCCAGCTAAAGCTGAAACAAAAGAACATCATAAATGTCTAGTCATACGGCCCTTGGAACATGAGGACTCACCAATAAGCTGATAGCAAACTTTGGAAGGGACTAAGGATGAAGATGAGCCTGAGAGCCGGGTCTTGTATCATGAAACGATACAGCATAGAAAGCATGTGGTCAGTACGTGGAATGTACTAAGTATGCAAGGTAAGTAAAATGAACAGTTAAAATATATAAAACTCATAAATGATTATAAAAGTATGACATTATGTTCATAACATAAAGATCGTAAAATAACATAAGCCTCAAGGTTTTCAAAACATTTGTAATACAATCGTAATCATAATCATAAGAGAGAAGCTTTATTGAACATGACTTGATCCAAAATACATAATCATAAACATGCATAAATCATGAGGAACAGCGGGAGATTCTCTTAACCGACATACCCCATATGAGCACATGAAATAAGGCCCGTGAGTCGGTCAAAATCATAAATCCTAAAACATGAGGTTCATGCATACTTGTAGATTATCATATACTTTGAAAATCATCAAATCATAATGGGTATTTGAATAAATTCATATATCAATCATAAATCATGATGAGTTTGTAAATATCAATAATTGAAGGAAAAATCATAATGCGATTCATCATGGGTCATACATAATTAGGCTAAATTTAGTAGAGATAGAAATCAATAATTTAATAATCAAAATAGTTGTAAGATCTAATCAAAAGTCATAAAACATGATGTAAATCTCAAAATATAATAACCCATTAGTAAATCTTTTAGAATTCCACAAAATTCAAGTTAAAACCCCATAAGATTTTTGATCAATTTCGTAAATTAAGGAAGATTGGGCAGGGGTTTGAATGAAATTACCCATTCATGACCCTTCATACCTGGGTAAGATCATATTTCAAAGTTCCTTGAATGCCCAAGGGAGAATTGATGAAGAAGAGCTTGAGGATAGGTTTGATCTCTCTTAATTCTTCAATGAAGAAGAGCTTGAGGATAGGTTTGATCTCTCTTAATTGTTCCTAATATTGCATGCATGGGAATGACTATACAAGGGGAACTTAATCTATCTTAACATGCCCAGAAAATAACTTAAAATAATGTAGTTTAGGGCCCTAGAGCATAGGGAGGACGAAAATACCCTTAATGAAATCACCCTGAAAATCTGCACTGGTTGATCCCATGGACATACCAACAAGACGTTGGAGGATACCACGACTCATGGTACAAACCTTCATCTGCACAATCTAAAACCTGATCTCAGATCCAAGCCTCGACTCAACAGGATGAGTCGTTGTTACCTCCCACGGGTCGTTAGATTGACTGTTGTTTGTCTCCTAAAAACCCTGAGCTTCATCTTGTAACGAGCCTCACCACGACGCGTTGTTCCCTCCAGCAAGTTGTGGTATCCGTCTATGAAGTCCACTGGAAGTTTATCAACCCAAACAATGACTCGTGACAACGGGTCGTTATATCTCACCACAAGTCATTAGATGACCCGTTACTTCCCCAACTGCCAGGGTCAAGTACCACCTACGAGTACAAATAATGACTCGTTGCTCCAAGAAATGAGTCATTACATCATCCATTATATCCATTATCACCAGGATTCCCCTTAACATGACTGGATCCAACGGGTTGTTGGTTGGACCAATGATCCGTTGGGTCATCCGTCTTGTGCACTTTTCCCCAGTTTTTAGCCGACATCCATTTTTGATCCCGGGTCTAATCTTAGGTACTTTCAGGGTATTACATATTCGAATCTTCAATCGGGGTAGGTTATGGTTTAGAAGGAGTTAGACTTTATATAATGGCATATATATGTGTTGAATGATAATGTGTGCATTGGTCTCTGGACATTAAGACTGTGATAATCTCCTTGTTGAGTTCCATGTTTTAATGATTCTACTATGGTGCCATTACTTATGTAATGTGGAATTGCATGTTGATAGGTTGTTATTGTTTTTTTATTTTATCTGAGAGTGATTTATGAATTGTTTGAATGCTCAAGTTGGGGGGGGTTAAGATGAGGCCTCCCAAGGGTCAAATAAATTGATTGAGTGGTAAAACACCGAGATGTGCAAATAAAAGTGGATAACATGTTTTATCCTGAGATGAGTGGCTCGTTCCCAAGGAGAGAAATCCAAGCGAGCGATTTTGGTTGAGTGGCTCATGTTTGTAACGAGCATCTAGACTAGCGGCTAAGTGAGAGCGGGTACTATGCTGATACAGTATATGGATTTGTAGAGTCCCCTACAGGTTATGACTAGAAGGGCTAGAATAAAATCCTCTGGCATGTGGTATATTGATGATCAGTGTTGGAATGTTCATGGTGATGTGACGGAGGAGTGTGCCCTGCATATCACCATTTATTATGTCATTTGACTGAGTGTAAAGAACTAAGACCAGTTCAGTAACATGAGCACTTGAATGAATTGAATCCTTTCTATGTATTCTATGTAGTAGAAATGTTGATGTGTTTATGATGATTTGAAGGTAATTGTAAAGTTAAGTAAGAACTTGTGATGTGTTGTGAAATCTATCTTGAGTGGTTCGTTGTATATTTCATGTGGTTATGATATATTGATTGTTGTACTAATGGCTATGAGTGGCTTGGATGGTCGTGATGAGTAGAATGTTGAAAAAGAGTTAAAGGGAACTGTAGGTGTGCTGCTAAGTTGAGCTGCTGCCAAGACAGTACCGCTGCAGCGGAACCTATTCCGCCGCAGCAAGAACGTAGCAGCGACTAAGTGACCGCTGCAGTGAGGTCCAAATCTAGTGAATAGGCCAGCCAACACCCTACACAGATTTAATTTAAGAATGAGTATTATTTACTGAACTCGTTGTCTAGAATAATTACGTAATGTTGTTTCGCTTATATATGTTATTATTTAAGGTCGGCCGATGATGCCTACCAGTACTATATTTTGTACTAACTCTACTCCTGCACTTTCTTTTTGAGTGCAGACCTCAACCCTAGAAGTTTATCATGACCCCACCTCTAGAGCAGCAGTAACCTAGTTGAATGTGAGAGGACTTGGGTGTCTTGGTTCGAATCCACTGCTCAAGATGTCTTTCTTTTCCAGACATTGTTTTGTGTTGAATTTTCATAAATTATTCCTCTCTAGATTTGGCTAGGTAGAAGTCCATTCGTACAATGGCTTTCATGTTCTGGGATATTTAAGACAGTTGCATGTTATTTTTTTCCTTCCCTTTAATTAATGCTTCTGTTAATTATTTTTATAATATGGATAACTCGTATTTGTTGTCAGATTTGGGTAATTAGTTTGGATTCATTGGTTCGGCCATCGGAGGTGATGGTGTGGGTGTTAATCATGGCCACTTAGGTCGTGACAGGTGGGTATAATTTGTTACACCCCATAAATTTTCATCGTACGACCATCTTGTGTGTAAGTATATTGAGAATTGTAGCATACCACACACCCGGGAGAAGGCTCGGGGGGTGAACACACGAGCGCATCGTTGAATGGACGGGAGGCTGGCACGCTGGGCACCGGTTGCGCAGCCTGCCCTGGTGCATCGTGCCCCTAATGCAGCGCGATGGGGGGCGCGTCACACACCCCCCGACCACTACCCAACTATATAGAAATCTCTCTTAGTTATATTAAATCATTAGATCAAAGTTTTCTCTTGGCCTAATCAAAGAATCCCCATGATTTTCATCAAATTTCCTTCAAGTTATACTATCAAACTCTGTCTAAACATAAATTTACCTTGGCTAACGTGTCCTATGCCTACGAGAAGCATTGTTGCAGAGTTATTTCATGAAAATTCGCTCGGTGTACTAGACCCCCCCCCCCCCCCCCCGAGTAAAGGTTGCCGAATTTACTTTAAATTGTGTCCTATGTGGCTACAGGCAATAGGTAAGTAATTCTACCTTCTAAATTCTCGATAATTGACTAGTTTTCAGTAGAATTAATTGAAGTTGAAGTTATAGCCAATTTTATTAAAAGATATTGTTGTTCATCGATTATTAGTATTGAAAAAGCCTAGTTTTCTCAGCGTGAGGGCTGCAAATTGGTGAAATTACTGACTTCAGGTTGGAATTGCTCGACTGCTTAGAAATCATCGAATAAGGTATGTTAAGGCTATCCCTTTCGGCAAGTTACATTTGTCGTAGAGTTAATACGACCTGTTTATCTATAATACTCCAGAGTAAACCTATTGTCATTAGCTGTTATAATAGAATCGAGACAACAATGATGACATGGTAACCCTTGCCAGAATTAAACCGAGTTAGTTTGGTCTCTGCATACGACACTTGGGTTGCTGGATGTTTTATTGCGTATGGGGATATGCTCACAAGAGCAATATCATGTCCGAAGGGACTAGATTAAGGTCATAAGGGACATATTGAGGTCTAGTCACCTCTAGAATCCTCCATGCCACAGTGGAATCCTAACCTTCTGTCGAGCCGAGGCTCGGGCTCCCGGCTCAAATACAATTACAGGAGCCCCGACGGCTCAAATACAGTTACAGGAGCCCAGACGACTCAAATACAGTTATAGGAGCCCAGATGGCTCAAATACAGATACATATACAGGAGCCTAGAAAACTCAAACACAGACACAACTACAGGAGCCTAGACGGCTCAACCTAGAAACAAGAGCCTATCAGGCTCGGATACAACTTCAGAGGATGAGTACTACTGAGTTACAGTATGCTTACGAACCTTTAGTAGTCCAGATATGAGAAGTGTGGTTTGTTTGTACTTGTTGGGGCTTATGAGGGCTCAGGTAGGTTATTCTGTGTTGATTGTACCCTCCAAGCTTATGGGGGCCTGGTTAGGTTCTTGTTTATGCTTATACTGCTAGTTATATTTTGTATTGTGAAGCTATTCAGGTTAAATTCCTATTCTTCTTATTGATTACTTTCAGTCCTTCTATTAGCTTTACTTAGCTTTCATTTCTACCTTACATATTCGGTATATCTTGTACTGACGCCCATCTTTGGGGCGCTATATTACTTGCCTGTAGGTATGATTAGACGTGATCCAGGACAATCCTAGCTGCCAGTTGGAGTCAATAGTTCAGTCATCTCCTTTTTTCCGTAGTTGATAGTTAGAGAACGTTTTTTCTTTTGTTGTACAGCTTTTGGGTAGGTCGGGACATTATTATACTCTTAGAGGCTTGAAGGCTAAAGTTTCTCAGTTGTTAGTTGTTGTTGTCATTGTGGAGCCTATGTATATTATGATTTGCGTGGTGGCTGAGTGGAGCCTAGTGTAGCTGGTTAGTTGGCAGCCTTGTCAGCCATAGTATGAGTTTGATTGCCTATTTTTCATTTAGCTATAACTAGACAGCATAATGGTCTTGTTGGCCCGTATAGGATCCCTTTTATCATCCTGTCTCTAGATTAGCTGTTTTGTTTTATAGTTATTGCATGGCCTTGTCGGCCCGAGGCTGTGTTTACAACTGAGATATAGCTCGTTGTTTTCTTGATTTTGAGTTGCTGGCAAGCACCAGAGGTGCCTATGCCTAGCCAGGTTAGTCCAGGTCCCAGGTTTGCATTAGGTGTCAGTCATGCCTCCCAAGGTGCAGCGTGACATAATTGCACTTTATATGGTGATCATGGTAGACGTTGGGGTGATTTTCCAAATGATTTCACTTCTTAATACAGTTGCTATGATAGAATTGTTGGTGTGCTGTTGAGTTTGATAGAAATGATTGCATGGCATGTGAAGGACAAAGCAATGCATATGACCGCATGGAATCCTTGCTCCAAGCCTTTTTTGAGCAGGAGTCTAACTCAGAGACGGATTCCAACTCCTCTCCCATGTAATTATCTCCTCAAGAAGAAAGCTATAGTTCTCTAAAACAAAGAAGCTTAGGAGATACTGAGAAGCATAACAAGGGGGAGTGAACAATGGAACCTAGTACAAACTGCCTCGTGAAAAGAAGCTCAACATAATAATGAAGAAGAGGTCAAGGTGGTCTATGAAAAGGTAAGGGCGATTTACCAACCAACCAACCCAACAACAATACGAGATGCCATAAGTGAAGAACTGACACTAGAGTTACAAAGACAAGTCTGTTAAACCATTTGTGAGGACTCTAATGCACTTGAGAGGGAGGATTTCAAGTAGGAAGCATGCTTGAGAATAGAGCAACTTAAACCGCCCTCTAAACATTTTTCAAAATTGAACTTGATTGACGATGTGGAAATTAAGGCAACCAAGTCCTTGGAGGAAGTTAAAGAGGAAGATTTGGTAGCTTCATCTTAAAGAGTGTCATGCCAACAAGAACAAATCACATCTCTACTTTAAGGGCCAAGAAATTCAAGATTCAATATCTATTGCTAGGTTTCTTCACTTTTACACCATCATCCCTCAAGCGGATTAGAAAAATAGAAAAGAAATTAGGGGTGCAAATCACAAGCTCAAAGTGGAGATAAAAGTGGTAAAGATTGATGTCGTCGAGCCACGACATTAAATAAGGTGCTTCTTGGGAGGCAACTCAAGTGTTTTTAAATTTTATTTTACTTTATATCTTTGTTGTCTTTGGTTGTTACAGGATTGAAGAAGGTATTGGAATGTACAAAAAGTGGAAGAACCAAAAATGAGGAACCTGTGTTAAACCTGCGAAACGCAGATCCCAATGTGCAAAACACAGGTTCGGCACATGTGCTAACCAGAATATATGGAAGAAACAATGCTCAAAAGTGATGCATCTGCACTAGACCTATGAAACACAGATCCAAATGTGTGAAATGCAGGTCTAGCATAGGTTATTTCCAGAATGCCTGGAAGAGAAGGTTCAGAAGCAGTGACTCAAGCGCCCTACTTGGGAAATGCAAGTTCGGTTGTGCAATCTACAGTTCCAGTGCAGATCCTTAGGCAAACACTAACTTGTAGCTCACAAATGCCTCCACCAGTCTAGGAGTTCTTTCACCCATTCTTCCTTATTTTGTTTAACCTTGTGCATCGAGGACAATGCATTATTTTTATTGGGGGTGAAGTTTGAGTAACCCACTCGTTAGTAATGCATGATTTGGCCCTATGATAGGTTGGGTGACATCATTCTTAAGGACAAATCATCATTGATTGCTATTTAGCTTGTCATTGCTTGATATTTAGCATCGCCCTTGTAGATAGTAGTTAGTAAATATACTCCGAGGGTTTTCTTTATACCATGATTCTTTCCCAAGGAGCAAATTTCTCTTATTTTATTTTTGTGTCCAATAGGGTGACATTTTTCGATGATGGATTGAAAGGCAACTTTCATAAGGGAAAATTCCATCTCTTTGAGTCCTTGTTGCACTCATTTTGAGAGGCACCACCAAACTTTTTTTTACTTGACATAAACAATGTGATTTTTGATAAAAAGGGGAAAATGGATTTGAAAAAAAAAGCATTTTCTTGTCATGATTTCTACATTCTTTGTTTGACTTTTTGATTCATAAAATAAGTGTGCAAAACTCAGAATAGCTTGTTAAATTCATGCCTTTGAATTGACCTTGAGAATAGCTAGACTCCTTGGAGTGTGATGCCTTGTGTGGTAAGGTTTTGTTTTGATTCTTGTGTATGCTTACCATCTAGAACTTGCCCCTAATGTGATTCAAGGTGAAATCTTAGAGGTAGTTGAACATCGGAGATGACCTTAGGCGTTTCTTGGATAGTCACTTCACCACAAAATGACGTTCCTTTAACAATCAATCCTGGTGACTCAATTTTTGATCCCTAAGCCTTTTCTTTGGAAACCTCACTACAAGCCCTAAACCCTTTGTGAATCCTCTACTTTGGCACCCACTCCTTCCTAATTGACAGTGATAAAACAAAATGGGGGCTTGAAACCCAAGATTTGGAGATGGAAAGATGAAATATGATATAGGAAAAAGCCTAACTTTGGGGGTGTGCACAAAAGGGAAAAAGAGAAGTGAGATTCAATATGAGGTAGCACCAATTGTTTGATTAAAATAACAAAATGGCTGGTTGAAAAATCTTGGATCAAAAGAAGAAAGAAACTAATTGAATAGTGCTATCTCTTGTGTAAAGGAGGCTTGATGAAGAAATTGAAGGTGTTTAAAAGGTGGCTTGATAGAAAATTTGGATTGTGAAAAAGGAGAGATAAGGTGGAGTTGACTCGCTATGTGTGAGTGGAAGGTTTCATGTGTATCACAAAGGCATTAGGGAGGTTCTAGTCACTAGAATGAAAAATTGTCTTACCCTTACCCCTAGCCTTCATTACGACCCGCAAGTAATGATTCCATATTTGGCAACTCTACATTAGTGGCAAGTTACATGAAGAGCAAGCCTATGGTTCAATGTATGTTCACTTGAATATCCTTGAGAGAGTGAGCATATTTGCATCATCTTATAATCTTTTTTATAATTGCATGAATATGAATGGGATTCTCTCTTATGGTGAGTGCCATTACATCCTTGGAGTATGAATGTGAAAGTCTTGATTTTAATTGGGAGGTATGAATGAGACAAGTTGTGTGCTAAAATTCTAAGAAAACCTTGAATGTTGAATGTCAATGACTTGAGATGTTTGTTGATTTTGATTTGAATGAAAATGCCCCCTATTTTGAATTGAAAGAATGATAAGGATATTTGTCAAATCTTTGTGGTGATGCCAATCGAAGTTTGTGCAATTGTTTGAGTCTTGTGAATTTTTCAGTCTGTGTGATTTTTAGGTTGTCTCGAGTCTTAATGGTTTTATTGTGCAGCTCTCATAATATGATAGGGATTAAGTCAATTCTTCTTGTGAGTGAATTCATTTCTTGAGGACAAGCAATAGTTCAAGTTTGGCGGTTTAATGAGTTGGTAATTTACCAACTCATTTGGCTTCTAAGCATGAGTTATTGCTTTGTTTTCACACAATTTAGAAAGGTTTTATGCTTTTTTTCTTCTTTATGCTGGCATTTGAAGAAAACAAAGATAATGGAGGATTTGAACTTAAAGTAAACTACTTTGGACATGTTTTTACATCTGCCATAGCAGATTTCCATATGCTAAATGCAGGTGTAAAGCATATGGGACTGCATTGCTCCTGTTTTTCATCTACTTGCCGCAAATTGGCATCTACTAAACGTAGGTGCCTCCACATATTAAACTTGTTTCTCACCTGCTGGCCACAGATTTGCATTTGCTAAACGCGGATGCCTACAGTTGCACTTGCTTTTCACATATGAACCACAAATTTTCATCTGCAAACCACAGATGAAAAGCAAGTAACCTATTTCGCTAATTCAAGGATAAAAACATCCAAAAAGGTTCCCAAGCACCTAGAAGCTTCCAAGGGAAATTTTGAGAAGTTGTACACAAGAAAGTTTCAGATTTTTTTCATCCAACTTGTACACACCAAAAACAATAGACATCATAGAGAAGAATTGAATTGTAGAGAGATAGAGAGTACATTTTTCTTTCTCTTCATCTTCTTCAATTATATTAGAAAATACACCATTGTTGCAGGTTTTAAAAGCTTGAATCTACTATTCATTATGATGATTGTCGATGATTTATCCATGAGTATCATGTATCTATCTTCACTAATGAGTAGCTAAATTACTATCTAGGGGTGTATGCTTAATGAATGTTTATTTTGATTGGATATTGATCAATTGTTCTTAAATTCAATATAAAAGCATGGATCTATTATTTCCTTTGAATTTTAATTAAAAATTAGTGGTTGCAAGCACTAATTTAATTTACTTATCTTGTTTGAGCTTGAGAAAGAAAAGTGAGATATGGTAAGGAAACAATAGAGGGGATTTGGAGTGTGGATGTGTGGGGTTGAGCTAGAGATAGTAAAAACCCACATACCCACTCCATTAAAAGGTTAAGGCTAGAGATAGCTTGACCCTTCCTCAAGCTTGTGTGGCTGATTTTTAATTGGGACCTTGGGGTTTGAGAAAACTCAAGGAAAAAACATCCTTCTAATTGAAAAACAAGAGGATGTGCTTTGGTCCATACTATCCATGCAATAAGTTGAAGTTAAGGCAATTGAATCAATCCCAATCTAGTTGGCACTTCATCTATTACACATTCCTAGCTCTTTTCCATTACTTGGAACAAATCACTTGCTCAACCTCATTTTATAAATTTAAATTCAATATTGTTTTTCCTTTTTCTCTCAATTTTTACTTTCCATATGGTTAAATAATGATGCATTCAAGTTTGAGTTAGTTGTCAACTTATGGAGTATCGTGCTCAGTTTCTTGTGGGAATCGACCCCGACGCCCGTCGAGTATTTTGTTTTTGACAATGACTGCTGCCACCTACCTTAATTGGGAGAGATGTATTGAGTATTATTAATAGCCTCAAATGTAAACAGCTAACAAGATATCCATGTAAGGCATCCCATTACCTTCATGCCTAGAACAAGTAGTATAGCTCTCTAAGAGACCTGTGCAACAATCTGTACGTTGTATCAAACTATAATATCCCTAATAATAGGGTACAGCACCTTGTAGCTAACTCACTATATCCTAATGGGCTAGCACACCAACTATCAACCCGAAAGTAATACTATTGAGCTAAACATTATAGCTCTAAAGGCACCCTAATATGCTAAAGGCCCAAAGGTGAGCTATATAGTTGTAGGCACTCTAACCACATGGTTTCTATGTCAAACGGATTATCAAGATACTAATATTAACACACAATCTACATAGCTACCACACTAGCTCTAAAGGCGTCGGCAAAGATAATAATCTAACAATAGCCGATTAAGCAACAAATGATTTCTACAAGAAGTCTCTACGTCGTATTCAATACCAGGAAGAAACTATTCAATGCTAATACTAAAAAGTGAAGGTCACATATGAATACACCCAGCACCCAACCAACAACAACTAATATGGCTACGAGCACTACGACGATAAAGAACGAATTGTATCAATTATACAATGAAGAAAACTTATCACAAATGTTTAGCCTTAATATACCTCGAAAGTGATATCCAATTAGCTCAACTATTCTTCAATCAAGCTACTCAATAATCCACTGCAACATGTAATCACAACCATCCTACAACTCAACATCCACCTAAAACAGTCCACAATACAACAAACGAAAAGAGTTTCTGACATCAGTAGTTGTTCTTCAAAAATAACGTATAAATTCAAAATTAACAATGGATAGAGGTTTATAAACCCTTAACTTTACCTTTAGATGTGTAATAATAAGTATCCCAAGGTACTTCTTCCTGAAAAATCTGACAAACCAACTTGAATTTGAGGGGACAAACACGTTCTAGGTGCCTTCTACGATGACCCCAACTCGATTCAAGCTTGAATCAAGCTTTCATGAAGGTTATCTCTTCAATTTGATCTAGTAACCCTAGAGGGAAAAGAGAGGCACGATTTGGTTCTCTTAGGAAATGTTTTGGATAAAATGAAATAACACAAGGTGAGAGAAATATATGGACTGCCAGCTTTCCTTGGCGTGACACGCGGGCAAGCCAAATTCCTAGCTTCGGGCATTTCATCCTTCTTCGTGTGATGTTTTGTCTACAACCTCAATCCCGACTTTACTCTATGTAAAACACATGGTAATTCAACTCATATTGTACACATATACGTGATGTATTAATCGTTATAAAGCAAGGGGTCTTATAATTTTTCACTCTGACTTATTTATCAATAGGACCAATTAGAAATAGGCATTGCTTAGATCACATTGCATATGATTTTAATGTTGTACATACATACTTTATCTATATCATTATGTTATTGTAACACCCCAAAAGTCCCTAAGATCATACCTGAGGGTTGAAATAGAGAAAATAGGAAAATCTGCACCAGGTCACAGAATGAGTCATCCAGTGTCCTGTTAAGTGACCTAACAGGCCGTTGAGTGACCCGTTAGGTGGTGCCAAGTTGGATAAAATGTTATTTCCAGAAGTCATGGCGGATTAAGGAATGAGTCGTCAAGTCCCCCGATGACCCTTAAGTGACTCATTGAGTGAAAAAAATCAGAGAATAGAGGAGAAGTTGCCAGTGGCAACGGGTCAAGGGACGACCCTTCATGTCTCCCAATGGGTCTTCTAGTCCCTCTTTAGGTTAGGCAGTGTGATTTTCCTGTCAGAATATTAAGGGTATTTTTATAATTTCTAAGTTCCTAACTCCTAAACTAAGTTATTTTAAGCCTTATAAAGGGTGTTTTTAAGGATTTTAATCATCCTAAACCCTTATTTTACTCCTAACACCCCTAAGTGAAGGTCAAATCTCCTCATGACAAGCAAGGGTTCTTCATCAAATCTTCCTCAATTCTCTTTCGATTTCTAATCAAGTTGAGAATTCTTCAAGATCAGGTATGTAGGGATATGAATGGGGGGAAATATTCCACCCTCATGCCCAATTTCATCCCAATTATATGATTCAAGTCTCTAAGCATTTCAAATTGAATTCTAGGGTTATTACCCAGTTTTCATGAAATCTTCCATAATTTCTCCATTGGTACAATCCCATCATGTTTTGCTTGATGTTTCATGACTATTAAGGCATATTTAAACCTCAATTTACTTATTAATTCACGATTTCAATGTTTATGAATATTATATCCTATTATGCATGATTTATGAATTTCAAGCTTATGAGTCTATGAATTCAATCATGATGAATTATCAAGTATGCATGAATATTATGAATCCTTAACTTATGATTCCATGATTTTAAATTATGAAGTCTATTTCAAGTATGTATGATTTCATGATTTAGGAAAGCCCGTGTAAAGTCAAGTTTGCTTTATCATGATTTTGGTGAAGGCTTATACGATCAGCTTTGAAAGAATTTTTGGGGTCAAGACTCCTAAGGAAATTATTCAAGTTATGTTTTGAGAATATGATTATGAGAAATATGCATATTTTTGGGAGTAGTATATAGCACCAAGTAGGCCAGGGGTTTCGAGGACCTCGATCTCGAAACTACATGCCAACCTAGGATATATTCTTATTTGGGACCTCTAAAGAGAGTGTTTTCCCCGTCTGAGGGCATACCTGTGATATCATGCCTTATTCTTCCTTTTCCCTGGCAAGGCTTAGAATGGCTCTCCTTCACGTGGGAAACACGTGGCTTATCATGCGCTCATATGTGATGGTTGTGGTTAAGTCGAGTCTCCTATTTTTCCTCACATTTTCATATACTCATGTTCATGTCCTATGATACTATATCTTATAGCATATTTGACCTATTGATCATTTTATGAGTTTTCACTTATGTTTTCAAGTATGGTACACTATATGATTTCTACTTCTAAATCTTGGGTCGTTATGTTCAGTTTATGATGAATAGTTTATGAGTATGTATATTTCATATATATGGTTTTTAGCATATAGCCCTTACTCTCATGATCTATCTTCATTTACATATGATTTCATACTATCATTTTACTATCATGCTTCACTTTCTCTAGATACTCAGTACATTCAAATTACTGACTGCATACCCTATTCTATATCATCTCATGATATAGGTTTGGGTGATCTATCTCAGTCTCGCCGACAATTCGCTCCCGATCAGTCCATCTTTTTTCCCGCTTGGGTGAGTCCTCATTCTCTGAGGACGTTATCAGCTTTATATTTTTATCATGTCTTTCAGTTTCATACTTAGTGTACTAGTTCGAGGTGTTTTCCCATCATCTCGTCGTAGTAGTAGAGGCGTTTCAAAAAATCATGTATAGACAGTTCAACGTTGTTGATTTATGTTTACGTTTTTGTCCTTATGATACGCAGACTTCCACTTATATCATGCTCATGCTTTATTTCTGCTTAGTAACGCTCTTATCATGCTATGTATGTGTCATGGATTAGCTTGGAGCTCTTCGTGATTCTAGGTCCCGTGTTTTGATCTAGGGTTTCAGCTCGGCTCATGATAGCTATGTTGGTATTCATGATCAAGGAAGATTTAGTTGTGATAAATATAATAAAAGTTGCCTTGATACAATATTGGAAAGATTGATGAATGATATTATTTTGAGGTACTTCAGATTATGATAGAAAATATTTTGAGATCATAAGGTGACATATATTTATAAAGTTATCTAGACATATATATGTGTAGTCGAAGTGGGAGATTGTTAGAACTTTTTAAGGACTTGCACATATGTTGTATTAACATAATTGTTTGTTGGTTACTATCATTAAAAGGTCGACCCAAATTAATAGTGATTCTAATGTTTAAAGATAATAGTTCTAAAAGACACCTCATAAAGTATGAAATCTTATGTGTAGATATCAAGTTGTAATTTCTAACTTAATGAGGGGTTGAACTAAAAATACAAAAGTTGTGTTATTATAAATATAGATTTATAGTCCCCAAATTAGATTTAGGTTTTTTTTTCCCATTGTTGGAAAAGACAAAATGACTTATTGATTTGGAAAACCAATAACCATAAGACAAAGAATCACTATGGAACATATTGATTCAAGAATGCTTCCGCATCTAGTATTATATTCTTGATAATTTGACATGATAGTTCTTAGATAAAAGATAATGATCTTTGTTTCTAATGTTTTTGTTCCAACAAAACAGTAAGGAAGAGAACGTGAAAGATAATATTATTTTCTGGTCCTAAAAACATTTATTATGTTGGTAAACTCACGTATTTACCAATTAAAATTCATGTATGTTCTCAATCTTAAATTATATCCGCATGAATTATTAGTCTTAAGCAGAAAAATAGTGGTGAAATATAAATATTAATCAGACATGATAGGCATTACAGAATTTTGATATACGATAGAAGTAACATGAAATTATAAAAAGGTAAATAGGAAAATATATTCCTAAACTTTGTGATTTTTGGATTTACCGCTCACTAAAAAGTGGTGTATATATACCCTACAATGGTGTATATTTACATTTTTCATTAACAAACCTATATTTATTGAATTAAAAAAATCTCAAAAGTGGTTTATTAATTCTTAAAATGCCATGTGGCTTTAAAAAATTACCTCACCTATTCTTTTACCCGTTCAGACTGAACTAAATGAAAAGAATTCAAACCCTCTTCTACTCAGTCATAGAATAGGTTTGGATTAGATCTAAATAAAAGAGGAGTTGGTATTTTAATTGTTGGGTTACACAACCTTGGTATAGTTGAGTCACAAGGGATTGATTATACTATATTTCATATGGTAGGGCCCACAGAACAATGGTGGAGGGCCTAGGTTGATTGCAGACCGGTTAGTTCACCTCCTTTGTCATGGCTCAGTTTTCAGAGATCTTCCTAGGGAAATATGTACCTCACAACTTGAAACAGACCAAAAGAGATCAGTTTAAGGGACTTCGATAGGATGGCATGATAGTTATTAAGTACGAGATGAGCTTGCATGCCTTATATCGTCATGCATTGATGATTCTACCTACTGAGGCAGAGGAGGTCTGGAGGTTCGCGAAGGGGTTGATTACTCTAATCAGCTTAGCTTCTACTCATTTAGTATCTTCTGGAGTTCCTTTATAGCAAGTTATAGATCGTGCAGAACATTGAGATGATATGTCATCTATTTTATGGAGGCGACATTAAGAGAGTTCGTAAGACTGGTAGTTCTAATGACACTTCATCTAGCGGATGAGGGCACTCGAGTAGTGGTCACCTTTCCAGTCCAACAGGCCTACTCATGCAACATTACAAACATCAGACAGTGGTCATTCTGGGCATAGTAGTTATGGTACAAGAAAAGTCTCTCAGGGTTGACATTCCAGGTCATTAGGTCACGGATGACATTCTATTTCATCTGGAACACCTCATCAGTCTATTACTGGGAGAGGGTGCTTTGAGTATGGTGATTTGGGACATTATGTGAGATATTTTTTGTCATGCCCCAACACTGGGGACGCAACTGGCTCCTAATGCCACACTAGACCCTGAGGAAACCTAGTTGTACATGTAAACTTCTGGCATACACCAGCAACACACAAAGCATACATAAAAATAAGTATATCTTCACCTAAAGAATCCTTGACCGACAAAGCCACAATAGAGAATCCTGCAACAGTAACTTAGTTAGCCCAATAGAGAATAAAATATTAATAAGTCCTATATAGACTGTCAAGACCACTATGATATATATAGTCATAGAATGTTATGCAGGCCAACAAGGCCACCATGGTGTCTAAAATTACAAAAATAAGAACATATGCATATATATACAGAAGTCATCAACATAATCAAGTTGTTAATACAAAATAATAAGGCTAACATGGCCAACAATATACCAATGTACAACCCAAGTCTGCAAGCCTCTACGAATAGATACTTGACCAGGACAAAACCTGACATACCACTAATTAAAAAATAAAAGACTAACAAACCTCTAATTTTGGAAACTCCCAAAGTAATAGAGCTGGCCTATAACACCTCAGATGATTTGAGTGATAAATTCATACTTTGAGATAGGACTAAGAGTACTTAATAGTCTAAGAACGAAGTGTTATGAGATATTTGAGTCACTCTATGATTGTATTTAAGATTGGACATCGATCAAGTTGTAAAATGAAATTTGGGAAAAGTTAACGCAAAATTTCCTTGTTGAGATTCCTTGAAATTTAGGTCAAATCTCTTTAGGCTTTTCTCCCAATATATAAGGATTTAGGGTGTGTATGACCTATAAAATTAAATATCTATGAGTCTAGTTTTTATCTCATTAAATCATTCATCAATATGACTTCAGAGTAGAGAGATATTCTATTTTCGCAAGACTGTGCAAGCAGGCACGTCACAAGCGGCTAAGGCAGTGGAGGACTATTTAAGTCCATTTGGTCGGTTATTAATATCCTTTTCTCATTTATGGAAATATAAAGCAGATAAATCTCTCCCTGGAGGTGTTCCAACATTTTCTTGATGATTTTGGGGCTGGAATCCATGGTTCAACATGATTTTGATGTCGGAAAGTCGAAAATCGTGTGTAACTAGCATTTTGGTGTCTTTGCCAGGATTTTGGTGGCTATTTCATGGTGAAGCTATTGGTAAGCCTTATTTCTTTGGTTTTCCTTACTTTTTGAGGTTGGTTATAGGGGTGTTAATGCCGTTAGGTTGTTGTCTCGGATGTTTCTAAGGGGGGAAGGATGTAACATCCCGAATGATTAGAGCGATAAATTTGTACTTTAGAGATAGGAGTCAGAGTAATTAATAGGATAAGAAGGAAGTGCTATGAGGTATTTGAGTCACTCTATGACCATATTTAATATTGAACATCTATCAAGTTATAAAACAAAATTCGGCAAAAGTTATCGTAAAATTTCCTTCTTGAGATTCCTTGAAATTTATGTCAAATGTCTCGAGGCTTTTCTCCCAATATATAAGGATTTATGGGTTGTACGAACTATCAAATTAAATATCTGTGAATCTAGTTTCCATCACATTAAACTTTTCATCAATCTAACTTCAGAGTAGAGAGATATTCGCGTTTTCACAAGACTGCGCAAGCAAGCAAGTCACAAGCGGCTAAGGCGGTGGAGGACTGTTTAAGTCCATTTGGTCGGTTATTTCATATCCTTTTCTCATTTTTGGAAATATCCAGTAGGTAAAACTCTCCCTAGAGGTGTTCCAACATGTTCTTGATGGTTTTGGGGTTGGAAGCCATGGTTCAACATGATTTTGATGTCGGAAATTTGGAAATCGCGTGTAACTAGCATTTTGGTGTCTTTTCCGGGCTTTTGGCGGCTGTGTCATGGTGAAGATATAGGTAATACTTCTTCCTTTTGTTTTCCTTAGTTTTTGAGGTTGGTTATATATGTGTTAATGTCGTTGGGTTGTTGCCTCGGAGTTTCTACCATCAAATTTCTATAAATCTTATTGGGTAAGCTTCATTTGTCTTGTTTCATTGTTGAGTTGTGTTGGATGCATTTTGGTAGTAACTTGGGATACTCTTATGCAGTAACTTGATGCTTATAAGGTTGGATGTTATTCTTATCTCGGGTTCGCCAAAAAATCCAAGGTATGTTAGGCTTGTTTCTCCCTTTATCGGCATAAATTCTGTAGTTGTTTTGTGGGTATTGACATGTGTGTTGGCTGTTTTGTGAAGCTTTGTGTTATATTTTTATTTGACTCTTGCACTGCTGTTTATATGATTATAAATGGGTGTACCAGATGCTGGTTCAGTTGATGTCTCGGTCTTGAATGCGAAGAATCGTAGTCATGAAAAATTATTAGGCTCGTGTCGAGAGGCCGTCTGTGAGGCGTGTGGTTCTTGTAGCAAGTTATGGGATGTTTGTGTGCATAATATTAGGTGATGATATTGAAAATTGAATTAAGGCTTATAGTTGTTAAGGTCGATGGTTGCAACGACCTTTTGTTATATTGGAGTCAGCAGCCGGGTCAGCCGGGTCGATGGAACGTTGGCGATCGTGGTGATGCTTGGGCTGGTTTGGCCATGTCCCTTGTTTTTAGTGGTGAGTAGAGTGGCTTGTAGGCTGCTTTTAAAGCTTGGGGATAGGCTAGTTAGGATGGCAATACTTAGCTTGGCTAGTGGCTCGTCAGTGGATGGCTAGACGTGAAAGAACAGTACTATATTGTGATAGTCCTTGGTGGGGTTTGAAAGCTGGTTATGGGTTGTTTGAACATGTATTGTTATTGTGGTTGATTGTGAATATTGTGATTTTGTGATTGTGTATATGTGTGTGTTGGGCCCTTGGGATTCGTGGATACCCAACGTTGAGAGTATGTCTGGCCGCAGGGTTGAGTCCAAGGGGTAGAATAATTAGCCTATGGTTGAGTTGAATTTTCCTCCCATAGGGACATTCTAAGACATGCAATACATATAGAGAGGTACATACCTCCATAACTCCATATATGTCTGTTCTGAGCCTTCTTGAGATCGCGATTCGCTCTCCTGGATGGATGGAGCTCTGCTAACTATGCATAGCCGAGAGAGAGTCTGATACTACTTGTTTGATGGTGTTGATTGATTGGTGTTTACTTTTGATATGCTTGGCATTATATTGTGATTGTTGCTCGTGTTATCTGTCATCTGATAGCAGCAGATGCTAGATGTTGGTTGGTCTTAGCTAAGGCCATTGAGAGGTATAAAGGTGATGATAGGTGAGTGGTGTCGGCTAGGTGTTGTGTGATGTTGTTTACTTGTTGGACTTTTTGGGCTTATGGGGGTCAGGTAGGTTCTGTTTGTGTGCTTGCTTGTACTTTCCAGGCTTATGGGGCCAGGTAGGGTCTATGTATTTACTTTAGTTGAGTTTCTCCTCTTGTGATATTCAGTATATCTGTTGATCTCTAATCTGAGTCTTGTAGTTATTTCTGCCTTTCATACTCTGCACATTGTTGTATGACACCCTAGTCGGGGCGCTACATTCATGCATGTAGGTGATGGTGGGCTGGTAGATCGAGTTCTTGGTTGCTGAGGTGGAGTTTCAGCTGAGTCGGTGTGCTCTAGGTCTTTCAGAGTCGCTAGGTGTTTTAATTAAGGGTAGTTCGGGACCTCGCACTATCCCCCAAACTTCAAAATAATTATTACACAAAACTTTGGTGAGATGAGAGACGTGCATTCCCAGAAGCATTCCGGACTTAGAGAAATTTCACAACATTCTGGTGCTATGGAGGGGGCGGCACATCAGGTGGGTTCTAAAGACAAGAAACTTAACTAACACTTTGGCGAAATAGGTGGAGTGGGGTGCCCGGATGATCTAAAAGAGTGCAAATTTGAATAACTCCTTGGTGAGATAGATGGTGCGGGGCACCCGGAGCCAAAGTTCAGAGAAAACTTGAGCCTAACTTGGGGCATAGGTGGGGTGGCACACCGAAGCTATTCTTTAAAGAAATTTGACTAATTCTATGGTGAGATAGGTGGGGCGGCGTGCCAGACCCATTCTGTAGTTGAAGTTGCTGATTTTTAAGCTAAGCGTTGGGGGGCAGATGCATCATTTGAAGGATCAATTATAAATACAACCTCTATGTCATTTGTTAAGCATCTTTTGATCATTGTTACATTTAGTATTTCATTTGTGGAGGCTTGTAAGTCGCTTGGAAGGAAGACAAGTTCTACACTAGGTTTCTTCTCTTCTTTATTGTTTTACTTTTGAATGATGATGATTAAGTATTTATCTTTCCACTTGTCTATGAGTGGCTAAACTCACACTCTAGGGTTTTGGCCATGGTGGATGGTTGATTGTTTGAAAGACTGATTTAATCTAGATTCGATTCTACAATATTGGTTGTTTGCATTTGCGTTTTTTAATTGCTTAATTATGAGACTGATCACCTTATAAGTAAATCTGTTGGCTTTCGATTGAACTTGGGAAAGGAATCGAAATGGTTAAAGGTTAACAGAGTGCAGGAATTCAAAGAACCTTGAACCCATTGGTGAGAGGATAGAAGTTATTGTTGAGGATAGGGATATGCCCTTCAACCCTGTTTAGTTGAAATACAAGTAGGCATAACCGTCGTTTCATGTTTCTCCTGCGACCATAGGGAGATAGGAGTTAGGATTCTTGAAATAGTTCTTGGATGTTGGGGAAAGTGGCAAGGAATGGGATAGTAACTTGCAACTAGCAACCATAGGAAGAATCGTTCTAGTGTAATCACGTCTTGAAAACTCAACCAAAAACTGCAAAGTGCCATTTCCCTAGATTTTCATCATCATTTAAGTAAAACCAAGCTTGCAACCGCTTTAGTTAATCTTATATTTAAAGTTTTTAGTAATTTAAATCCCAAATCATTCCCTCTCTTTAATTTTTCATAGAATAACGAAATAAGAAATAACCTTATAACAAATAAACTGACAAGTCTCTGTAGATAAGATAATCGGGGCTTCCAGTCCTATATTACTTGACGACCACGTGCGCTTGCATGCGCTTGGGGGACATCAACAGTAAACTCCAGCTCTCTTCTCCTGACATTTGCATACGATTTCTGGTGACTTTGAGCTGTTTTCAGTCGTTCCCCGATAAGCTGAACCTTCTGTATGGCCTCATGTACATATTTAGGCCCTATCAAGGTAGCTTCACCAACTTCAAACCACTCTATAGGAGACCTACACCTCCTACCATATAACGCTTCGAATAGGAACATTTGGGTGCTGGAGTGGTAGTTGTTGTTATATACAAACTCAATAAGAAGTAGGTGCTCATCCCAACTACCCTTGAAATTGATCATGCAAGCCCCAACATATCCTCAAGAGTCTGAATGGTTTGCCCAGCCTGGGCATCTGTCTGCTGATGGAAAGCTATGTGAGCTTAACCAGAATGCCAAGTCCCTTCTGAAATGACTTCCAAAAATGCGAGATGAATTGAATAACCCTATCAAAAATGATGTACAAAGGAACCCCACGCAACCTAACCAACTCTCAGATGTATAATATGGCATAATCCTCTACTGAGTATGTGGTCTTGATTGGTAGGAAATGGGATGACTTTGTCATCCGGTCTACAAGCACCCAAATCGAATCATACTGTATGTGCGTACAAGGTAACCCTATAATGAAATCCATATTGATCTATTTCCACTTCTAAGTAGGGATGCTAATTTCCTGGGTCATACCTCCCCGTCTCTGGTATTTAACCTTCACCTGCTGGCATTTAGGATACTTAGTCATAAATTTTGTGATGTCCTTCATGCCATTCTACCAATAGACTTCCCCTAAATCACGGTACATCTTGGTGTCCCATGGATTGATAGAATACCTGGAGCTGTGAGCTTCTGTTAGTATTTGTTGTCTCAAATCATCTTCACCTAGAACACATAACATGTCCCAGTAACAGATCACACCATCTCCCCTTTGGAGAAAGCTTCCACCTCTTTCCTTAAGACTGCTTCCTTCAACTTAAGTAATATTGGATCATCATCTTTCCTTGCCTTGACCCCTACCACAAGAGAGGACTCTGACCCATTCTGAACTACAAATGCACTTCTACCGAGTCAACCAAATGAACTCCAAACCGGGTCCGCCAGCCTATGAATATCGTTAACCAGCTCCTTTTTACCATCCTCAACATGAGCAACACTATACATCAACAATCTACTGAGGGAATTGGCCATTACATTGGCTTTCCCCGGGTAATACAAAACACTTATGTAGTAGTCTTTCAACAACTTCAACCATATCCTCCGGCGATGATTCAAGTCCTTCTGACTGAACACATGTTGCAGGCTTTTGTGGTCAGTGAACACATCCACATGAATGCCATAAATGTAGTGCCTCCAAATCTTTAAGGCAAATACTACCGCTGCCAGCTCAAGATCATGAATTGGGTAGTCTTCTCATGAGCTTTGAGTTGTCTGGAATCATAGGAATCAATACACAACCGAGACCAATTTTGGAGGTGTCTCAATAGATCACGGATCCATTTGAACCTTCTATCAGAGTCAAAATGGGGTCGTAGTGAGTCGAGTCTTCAATTCTTGAAAACTCTTCTCACAACCATCGGAACACTGGAACTTCACTTTCTTCTGAGTTAGCCTTGTCATAGGGGATGCAATAGATGAGAATCCTTATAAGACACGTCTGTAATAACGGGCTAGGCCTAAGAAACTCCTAATATCTTATGGAGAAGTGGATCTTGGCCAGTTCATAACTACTTCATTCTTTTGAAAATCCACCTGAATACCCTCACTAGTAATAACATGACCAAGGAACGTCACTAATTTCAGCTAGAATTCACACTTTCTGAACTTAGTGAATAACTGGAGGTCTCTGAGAGTCTGCAGAATTATCCTTAGGTGGTTTGAATGTTCCTCCTCATTCCTGGAGTAGACTAGAATGGCATCTATGAAGACGATAACGAACATGTCCAAGTAATGCTTGAACACCTTGTTCATCAAGTCCATAAAAGTTGCAGGAGCATTTGTTAATACAAAAAACATAAAAACAAATTCATAGTAACCATACAGGGTTCTAAAGACTGTCTTTAGAATGTCACATTCTTGGACTCTGAGCTGATGATAGCCTGATCTGAGGTCTATCTTTGAAAAGAAGCTAGCACCCTAAAGCTGGTCAAACAAGTCATCAATCCTGGGGAGGGGATACTTACTCTTGACTATGACTTTGTCTAACTGACGGTAGTCGATGAACATTCTAAGTGTACCATCCTTCTTTCGCACGAATAAAACTAGGGAAACCCATGGGAATATGATCTTGGGCAGATTTATATGCCCAAGTGATACTCAAAAGTATCATTTTCGCCTTGTTTATCTATCAATGTGTATACATTCTCATGTAATTGGTAATAAAATGTGAATTTATACTAACCAACATGATTAGCATTGTTTTGCAGGTAAAATGTGATTTCGGGAAGCATAAATGCATGTTGGATGAGATCGGAGTTGGACTTGGATGCGAGCAAGGGAAAAGGCATTGGACAACATGAATTAAAGGGGCTCCGCAATGGAGCCGTGTCACGCTGCCATCGCGGAGGCATTCTGCCTGGATGGGGAAAATTCGCCCAAATTCTAGAGAGGGTCCGCGTTTGCTCCGTGGCACGGAGCCAGTGCTCCGCGATGCACGCCGTGCCACGTTGAGGCTAAATTCCCAGACCCCCAATTCCAGTGAGGGTCCGCGTTCGTAGCGTGTCACGGAGGCAGTGCTCCGCGATGCACTCCGTGACACGTTGCTCGTTATTCCGGGAAAAATTCCCAGCAGTATAAATAGAACACTTAGGTTCATTTTTCAATATTCTGACTTGGGGGAGCAAGGACGTGGGTTACAGGCAGTTGAGGGACGAAAAGTTCAGGGTTTTTTCTCTCTTTCTTTCTTCTTTAATTCAATTGCTTGTATGATTAACACTCATTTTATGATGTTTAATCCACAAATGAGTGGCTAATTCCTCTCCTTGCTGAGGTTATGAACAATTGTAATGAAATTTGATCATTGATTCTTTGGTTTTCCATCTTTTCTTCCATGTTGTTCTATTAATTCTTGTTCTTACTGCATTAGTGTGTGGCCTACATTAATGTACATCTAAAAAGTCCGGTTTCACTCGAGAGAGCAAGAAATTGGAAAGTTGTGAATTAATAGGATATGTTCTTTACTTGGTTTGGGAAAATTGAGTCTTGATTTGCTTTCAGGATAGAAATATACCTAAAAGTTGTATTAGTCAATTTAGGAACCGGAATTGTATGGCTAGGACATGAATTGCATTTGATCACAGAAACATAGACGGATGGTTTATGATTCTTAAGTGAGGTTAAATACGAGAGTTTTAATCTCTTGGCAAATGTTCTTGGCTAGCAACTGGAGGAAAAGATTAACCAAAGTATGATGATAATTAGTTTCATTACATGTTCGTTTAACCTCAGCATGCTCTCATTCATAGTTCAGATTCAAAGTAGATAATTGTTCTTAGTTTTAGTATAAAATTTATAAAACAAACTATCAACTTTTTGGTTACGCTCTATTTCACAATAAACGAAGAGAAGCTCTACAAAGAAAGCTGCAGTTGCTCAGACAGACAATCACGGAGCAACAACAGAATCCACCGGTAGTATGGGCAGTGTTAGTGCCCGAAGAAGCAGCAGCACGGCCGGTTCGCGAGGTGGCAATCCCACATGCCAATAATGTTACATCGAGTATCTGCAAACCAGAGCCGGGAGGGAGATTTGAACTTAAACAGAATATGGTGCAGTTGTTGCACACTAGAGGGCAATTTACCGGTCTCCCTCATGAAGATCCACAACAGCATCTCCAAAATTTTTTGGAGATAAGTGACACTTACATCCCTGCTGGAGTGTCATCAGACTATGTCCGGCTTACATTGTTCCTATACTCATTATTGGGAGAAGCCAAGAGGTGGTTGAAAGCTGAGCCACCGAATTCTATATCTACGTGGGATGATCTTGCATGGAAGTTCTTGATAAGGTTTTTTCCCTCTGGTAAAACAGCAAGACTTAGAAGTCAAATTCTAAGTTTCAAACAGAGAGAGGGAGAAAATTTATATCAGGCCTGGGAGAGATTTAAATCCATGTTGCGGGATTGTCCTCATCATCATCAATCCAATGATGTGCTGGTGCACACATTTATTGAGGGTTTGGAACCCCACACCAAAATATTGCTAGACTCAGCAGCTGGAGGGCAAGCGCTGGAGAAGACTTATGAGGAGCTGTATACCTTGTTGAACCGGATTTCACAGGGCAATCCAGAATGGAATGCTGATTCATCAAGAGGTGGGACAAGGAAAGCAGCAGGAGTACTTGAAGTGGATGGGTTTTTAGCTATCGCTTGCACAGATAGCTGCATTGCAAAATCAACTTAACACCCACTTCGGCAACATGACACTGAACCAGCCTCAAGCCCCAGTTAATGCAGTGCAGCAGATGTGGTGTGAAGTGTGTGGAAGCAGTGAGCATTCAGCTGAGTGTTGTGGAGCCAATCCTGACTCGGTAAACTTTGTGGGTAATGCACAAAGGAACCACCAGCAGTATGGTAGTAGCTACAACTCCAATTGGAGGAATCATCCTAATTTCTCATGGGGTAGCACCAATCATCAGGGCCAAAGTTCGGGTCAGGGTGTGCAAAGGAATCAAGGAGGGCAGCAGAACTATCAAGCTCAATTTAGAAACAACAATGCACCTCCTCCACCACCATCACCCAGCATTGAGGAGATGTTCAAGACCATGATAGCTAACCAAGCTCAATTGCAGGCTGACTATGTGAAATTGGCAGCCGAAGTGAAAAACAACCAGTTAGCTACCAAGGCACTTGAATATCAATTTGGGCAATTTGCTAGTGCCCAAAACACAAGGCCAAGAGGAGGACTGCTGAGTGACACGGATCCCAATCCCAAGCAGGTAAATGCAGTGACCACAAGGAGTGGTTTGCAGCTGAAAGAGGTGGAACCAGAAAGACCACCTCAACAGTCGGGAGCAGCAGAAGTTGAGAGGGAGTTTCAGAGAGGGGGAAGACTAAAGAAGCTGAATCAGAAAGACCTCCACCCCCGTTCCCTCAACGACTAAAGAAACACAAGGAGGAGGCGTGTTTCAAGAAATCCATGGAGGTGCTGAAATAGGTACATGTTAACTTACCTCTTGTTGATGTCTTGCAGGGAGCGCCGAAATATGCTAAGTATATAAAGGACATCGTGGCAAACAAAAGTCGGTTGACTGAGTATGCTACGGTGGCTCTAACGGAGGAGTGCACTTCCCGGATTCAAAATAGACTGCCCACAAAGCTAAAAGACCCTGGGAGTTTTACTATCCAGATTACTATTGGGCAGAGCATCCGAGCTCGTGGATTGTGTGACTTGGGAGCGAGCATAAATTTGATGCCGTCTTCGGTATTCAGAAAGTTGGGTCTAGGGAGTCCTAGACCCACAACGGTAATCTTGCAGTTGGCGGATCGATCCTTGGCCAGACCGGTTGGCAATGTTGAGGATGTTCTGGTGCAAGTTGGCTCCCTAATTCTCCCGGTAGATTTTGTCGTGCTGGACTTTGAACCAGACACGGAAGTCCCATTTATTTTGGGACATCCTTTCTTGGCAACCGGGAAAGCACTAATCGACGTAGCTGTGGGGCAGCTAACAATGCGAGCACATGACAAGGTAGAGGTGTTCAATGTGTACAAGGCACCCAAGCTCCCGATGGTGCATGAAGAACTCTCGGTGATCAATGTGATTGATCAAGGTGATAATAAGCAGATGAAGGATTCCCGAGAGTTAATGGGAAAACCACCGGAAAGGTGTAAGCACTACTGGG
The DNA here is from genome assembly GCA_035772735.1 of Datura wrightii. NCBI lineage: Eukaryota > Viridiplantae > Streptophyta > Magnoliopsida > Solanales > Solanaceae > Datura > Datura wrightii. The sequence continues at coordinate 13,161,683 of JASDFA010000003.1, forward strand.
GGGAGGACGGTGATCGAGAGAAATCGTCCATCACCCTAGCGGACAATTGAGCTTAAACGACGTCAAGCCGCGACGGTAAATCAGGCGCTGCACGGGAGGCAACCCGTGAAATTTTTTTCTTTCATTTTGTAAAGTGTAAATAGATTTTTCTTTTTCTTTTTCTTGATTTACTACAAAATTTTTCGTTTAAATTTTTGTTTTATTTGTATTTAGAGTGAAACCTATAATTCTAACCGATTTTGTATAGTGAGATGAATTTCAGGTCAAACGGAGAAAAATACGCACGGAATCGCGAAGGAAAAGTTGAGGTATGAAAAATTAATAAAAAGTGGAAAACAGTGAGCTGGGGCGATAGCTCCTTGTCACGGAGGAGTACCACCGCGATGCACTCTCTAATCCCTCCGCGACCAAACCCCCCAAAACCCATCCCCCATCAATGTGACACGGAGTAAGGCAAGAAATTCACTGAGTTTTCTTCGATTCTTCAAGTCAAGGTATGTTTTTCGATTCCCTCTCAAATTCTTCTCGATTTTCTTTGATTTTGAGCATGGGAGGTGAGCTAAATTGCCCTACGTAGTAATTAAGCATGAATTTGAGTTAATTGTTGTTGATGAATGTTTGGAATGTCGTTATGATTGTTTGAACTTGTCAATTGCATAACTTATTCGAATTTGATTGATAATATCAATTCTAGGGATTGTTGTTGAATTCGAAGTTGAAAATGTATTGAAATTGTGAATTTTATGCCGGGTTGTACGTGTTGAATGAGATGAGTCGATGTACAAATTGTTAGGATGTTATAGAACGACGGATTCTCGGGTTGGGGGAAATGTTGAAATTTGTAAGAATTGGTTGGTTGTATAGGTTCATGTAGATATATTTTTGTTGTTGTTTTTGTTTCTTTGTTTTTCTTTGCTAAGTGAGATGGTTAAAATGTTAGCGATGGTAGTGATTGTGATTAGCTGTATGAAGTCTGAGTAGTACGCAGAAGTTATACCGTCGAATTTTCTTTTGAACGCACTAAGCATGATTGTATAGTTGTTTATGGGGTGTAAATAAAGATAATGTTATCGTAGTGTTGTAAATGCAGCTAAGGACTAAGTGTGGGGTAACCTAGCGTAACCCTACCTTAGCCGAAGTTAATATCCGTTAGCTTAACATTGATCTTGTTTACTTGGGTTGACAGGTGAAATGGCAACCCGGCAAGATAAAGGAAAAGGCGCGTCAACTTCAGGCGCCGGAAGGAAACGAATCAGACTGGGCACAGCAGTCCCAGCCGCACCAGCAGTTCCACGCGGCCAACGCCGCCAGTATGGAACAAGATGGGTGACCGATGAGGGGAAAAAGTGGTACGCCAAGCACAAAGAAAACAAATATTTCCCCGAGGAGCACATAGCACGGGAACCATTGGCACAGGAGTTCCCCAGGATGGTCCACCAGATCGAGGCAGCGGGGCTCAAGTTCATTTTTGAAGAGCCCAAGGAATGCAATCTGCACTTGGTTCGGGAGTTCTATGCCAATTGGAACCCGACGATCAGGAGTCACACCATCAAGATCAGAGGGCAAATAGTCACTCTGGAGCCCCACCACCTCAATGCGATCATAGGAGCGCGGGACACAGACGCCCACGTCCTCCGACAGCTGAACATTACCCCACCGTATGCGGACATCAGACGCACATTATGTGGGACCCGATCAACAGCTAGATGGAGCAGACACAAAGAGAGGGGCTACCATCAGACTTTTCCCTATTCACAGATGAACAGGGAAGCCCGAATCTGGCTGAAGATAGTCAGCTCATGCCTAATCCCGGGGGTACATATGACTGATGTAACCCGGGATCGTGTTTGCCTGGTGTTCGGCTGGTTCGGTATAGGGTTAAAAACCGACACGCAAGTGCACTTGGTCAAACAAGTAATAAAGTGGCTAAGTAAGCCAAGTATCGATCCAAGGAGACTCTGGATCAGTAAAATTGCCTAAGTACACTATATTCTTATCTTACTTCTAATTATGCTAACAACAACGTAACCAACAGTTAAATAAGTTTTTGTTTATAAATTATATATACTAAAACTATTAACAATTATTTACTGTGAATTGAAACTATGGATATGAGCATGCCAAGGTTAAGAACAAGCAATGAATTTGACGATAATCACAATTTGGTTAATCTTTTCTTCATGTTGCTAGCCAAGAACATTAGCCTAGAAATTAAAACTCTCGTATTTAATTTCACTTTAGAATCATAAACCATTTGTCTACATTTCTGTGATCAAATGCAATTTATGACCTAGCAATACAATTCCGGTTCCTAAATTGACTAATACGGCTTTCAAGTATATTTCTATCAGGAAAGCACATCAAAACCCAATTTTCCCAAATCAAGTTAAGAACAATACCCTATTAATTCACAACTTTCCAGTTTCTTGCTCTCTCGAGTGAAATTGGACTTTTTAGATGTACATTAATGTCGGCCACACACTAATGTAGTAGAAACAAAAATTAATAGAACAACATAGAAGAAGAAGATGAAAAACCATATAATTAACAATCAAAATTCATCACCATTGTTCAAAACCTCAGCAAGGAAGAGAATTATCCACTAATTTGTGGATTAATCATCCTAAAATGAGTGTAAATCATACATACAATTGATTGAAAGAAGAAAGGAAGAGAAGAAATCCCTTAGCTTTTTCGTCCCTCAACTGACTCTAACCCACGTCCTTGCTCCACCAAGTCTGAATTACTTAAAATAAACCTAAGTGTGCTATTTATACTAGTAGAAATTTTTCCCGGAATAACAAGCAACGTGTCACGAAGGCCAACGCGGAGCACTGCCTCCGTGACACGGCGTGGACGCGGACCCTCTCTGGAATTCCAGGGTCCGGGATTATAGCCTCAACGTGGCACAGAGGCCAACGCGGAGGCCTATCTCCGTGCCACGGAGCAGTCGCGAGGCCTCACTGGAATTTGCCAATTAATTTCCCCTCCAGGCAGTGTGCCTCCGCGATGGTAGCGCGGCACGGCTCCATCGCGGAGCCCCTATACTTTGCGCATTCCAATGTCTTTTCCATGCTCGCATCCAAGTCCAACTCCGATATTGTTCCAACATGCATTTTAGCTCCTAAAAATCATATTTACCTGCAAAACAAATGCTAATCATGTTGGTTAGTATAAATTCGCATTTTATTACCAACTACATGAGAATATATACACATTGCACAACAAACAAGGCGAAAATGATACGTTTGAGTATCACTTGGGCATATAAATCTGCCCAAGATCACTTACCCCACACTTAAATCCTTGTTCGTCCTCGAACAACACATACACAACTCATGCAAATTGCATCCCAACCTTTGTCACTATGGTGCGACAATTTACACTACGGTCATACCGATTATTCAATTTTTGCAAATCATCAAGAAAACATGCATGGTCTTACAATGCAATGACCTTTCATACATCAAGACTTCCTAGACTTTAAGAATCGACTCTCGATATCGGCAAACTCATGCAAATTAGCTAATCAAGATATTCGACACGAAAATCAATCTTTCATCAAGCATGTGCCCTCACAACTCAAGAGAATCTTCCCCTTTATGTTCATGAAACACACAAACATTCAAGTAGGGGCATATAAAAGTTAATTTCACTCTCTCTCCCAAAAGAATTCACATGCATCATGTCATGACCCATAGGCTTGCCCTTAGTGTATTACTCCACTAATATAAAGAAATACAATGTAAGATCACGTAGGACTTTAACGGGTTGTAATGGAGGCTATGGAACTAGTATTTATATTGGATTAGCCAATAATAGTCACTAGCATGCTTAAGCACCTTTTCAACACATTCCCATCGACTCATGGATATTGTTCTTCTTTTTCTCTTTTTCATCATCCCATTCATGCTGGTTTACTTTCGTATGGCCCATTTCATCCAACACACTTGACACAATACCAAGGGTTTTCATGCACCTTCATTCTCATTTAATTATAACAAGTGCCTCTTCAACCTCTTCTTCCCTTTCCTCACTCCGCTTTTCTTTTTCTTTTCACTCTTCTCACTCTTCAACACTTTGGGAAAAGAATTTTCTTTTCTTCTTAAGCGCTTAAGATTTTTGTATAGACTTTACGGCTAATGAAAAGAAGGAATAAAGCTTAGTTTATTGCTCGGTGCTTTGGGCTACGGGTAAAAAACGACACGCAAGTGCACGTGGTCAAACAAGTAATAAAGTGGCTAAGTAGCCAAGTATCGATCCAAGGAGGCTCAAGATATGTAAAATTGCCTAATTTACTATATTTCTATTCAACTTCTAATTATGCCAACAACAATGTAACCAAGAGTTACTTGAGTTTTTGTTTCTAAACTATAGATACTACAATTACTACAACTATTTACTTTTGAATTCAGACAATGGATATGAACATGCCAAGGTTAAGAACAAGTAATGAACTTGATAATCATGATAATTTTGGTTAATTCTCTTCTTCATGTTGCTAGCCAAGAACATTCGCCTAGAAATTAAAACTCTCGTATTTAATTTCACTTTAGAATCATAAACCATCCGTCTACATTTCTGTGATCAAATGCAATTTATGACCTAGCACTACAATTTCGGTTCCTAAATTGACTAATACGGCTTTCAAGTATATTTCTATCAGGAAAGCACATCAAAACCCAATTTTCCCAAATCAAGTTAAGAACAATACCCTATTAATTCACAACTTTCCAATTTCTTGCTCTTTCGAGGGAAATTGGACTTTTTAGATGTACATTAATGTTGGCCAATCACTAATGCAGTAAAAACAAGAATTAATAGAACAACATTAAAGAAGAAGAATAAAACCATATCAATTAAAATCAGAATTCATTACACATGTTCAAAACCTCAGCTAGGAAGAGAATTAGCCACTCATTCTTGGATTGATCATCCTCAAATGAGTGTAAATCATACGTACAATTGATAGAAAGAAGAAAGGAAGAGAAGAAATCCCTTAGCTTTTCCAATCTTCAACTGCTGCTAACCCACGTTCCTGCTCTCCACTTCTGAACTCAGTCTAAAAACTAAAAAGCTAATTAAAATAAACCTAAGTGTGCTATGTATACTAGTGGGAAATTTTTCCCGGAATAACAAGCAACGTGTCACGGAGGCCAACGCGGAGCACTGCCTCCATGATACGGCGTGGACGCGGACCTTCACTGGAATTTCCAGGGTCCGGTAAATTAACCTCAACGTGGCACGGAGGCCATCGCGGAGGCCTATCTCCGTGCCACGGAGCTGACGTGCAGGCACACTGGAAATTGCCATTTTAATCCTTGCTCAGGCAGTGTGCTACCGCGATGGTAGCGTGGCACGGCTCCATCGCGGATCCCCTATAAAATATGCATTCCAAGGTCTTTTCCACGCTCGCATCCAAGTCCAACTCCGACATAGTTCCAACACGCATTTTAGCTCCTAAAAATCACATTTACCTGCAAAACAAGTGCTAATCATGTTGGTTAGTATAAATTCGCATTTTATTACCAATTACATGATATTATATACACATTGCACAACAAACAAGGTAAAAATGATACGTTTGAGCATCACTTGGGCATATAAATCTGCCCAAGATCACTTACCCCACACTTAAATCCTTGTTCGTCCTCGAACAACACATACACAAATCACGCAAATTACATCCCAACCTTCGTCACTATGGTACCCCAATTTACGCTACGGTCATACCGATTATTCAACTCTTGCAAATCATCAAGAAAACATGCTTGGTCGTACAGTACAATGACCCTTAATACATCAAGGCTGCCTAGACTTTTAAGAATTGATTCTTGATATTGGCAAACTCATGCAAATCAGCTAATCAAGAAATCCGACACGAAAATCAATCTTTCATCAAGCATGTGCCTTCACACTCGAGAGAAATTCCCCCTTTATGTTCATGCAACACACAAACATACAAGTAAGGGCATATAAAAATTAATTTCACTCTCTCTCCCAAAAGAATTCACATGCCTCATGTCATGACCCATAGGCTTGCCCTTAATGTATTACTCCACTAATATAAAGAAATGCAATGTAGGATCAAATAGGACTTTTAATGGGTTGTAACGGGGCTATGGATCTAGTATATATATATTGGATTAGCCAATAATAATCGCTAGCATCCTTATGCGCCTTTTCAACACATTCCCATCAACTCATGGACATTGTTCCTCTCTTTTCTCTTTTTCTCCCATTCATGTTGGTTTACTTTCATACAGCCCATTTCATCAACCACACTTGACACCCAACTAAGGGTTTTCAAGTACCCTCAATAACATTTAATTACAACAAGTGCCTCTTCAACATCATCCTTTCTTTCTTCACTTTGCTTTTCTTTTTCTTTTCACTCTTTTCACTCTTTAACACTTTGGGAAACATTTTCTTTTCTTTGTAAGCACTTAAGAGCTTCTTATAGACTTTACGGCTAATGAAAAGAAGGAATAAAGCTTAGTTCATACAATTTTGGACAAAAGAAAGAAATCGGCTAAAGGCTCAACGGGCTGACTAGGCTATACAACATATAAAGAAGGTAGAATTTGACAAGAAAAAAAAAATGGAAACTATCGGTTAAAACAAAGAAATGCCTACATCCTTTCCAACACTACACCTCCTTCATTTCGTTTTGTATACACACCAGGCAAGTTCTAGACAATTCACGATGACATGGAATAGCAAAACCTCACTTCACACTTCATGCACATGCTCGAATCAAGATGCATTCACAGACTCTTTAATTAGTCAATTACATGAATTCAAGATTAAGCCTCAATCATACTGAACCAAATTCTATAGCCTAGGTAACTCAACGTATTTACAGAATTGCATGCTTTCAAACGAATCACTTTCACAATTTGAACATCAATTACAACACGCAACGAAATTTTAGCAACCATAAGCAACTACAGTTCATTGATGCAATCCACCAAAGAAAAACTAAAAACAATTAAAAATCCTACTCCTACCGACTACATTTCCCTTAAGACGGTCGTCATCCATCCATCATAGGGAACGGTCACTAACTATGACATCGGTTCAATGGGACTATTCTCGGTAAAAGAACCGAAAACAAACTTCGAGAAACCCAAAAAAATAAAAATCGGAAAAAAATTTGCAACACATCGATCATTTCGATAGAAAGAAAATATTTACAAGTGCAAAATATTTTCGCAAAAATTTTTGAAAAATATCGATCATGTCGATAGAGAAAAAAATATTTACAAAATTTACAAAATATTTACAATGGCAACCATACTTAAAAAAAACACACATCATTAACCACACCACAAATATATACACATACATCACAAACAGTTCACAACAGGGAAAGCACCAACATACATAATATCAAGGAAAAATATACAGCAGTTTAGAGCCTATGTCCCAGCACCTAACTACTCCCCACCCTACACTTAAATCGAACACTGTCCCCAGTGTTCACAAAAATACAAAGCACAAAATTTGGGTGGTGGAACTCCCTGCTTAGTCGAAATATTCGACTTCTTCATCCGGTGCTGCGGCCTCGTCGCCCATGTCTGAATCAGCTCCATCGTCGTCATCGGACTCCACATCAGAGTCCTCACGACGTGTCTCCTCATCTGTAGGGACATCGTCATCGGTCGGCTCCACGAAGGCTGGCCCCACCTTACATAAGGCTCTGGCGTTCTCGCCAAAGTGGTAGTCCAGCTCCAACTTCCATAACTCCTCCTCGGTGGCTGGTCTCCCACCAATCCGTAGCTGCAGCATCTGCATGCCGAACATACGGGCCATGTACTGATCGTCACGAGCATGTCGCTCGCCCAAAGTCAGCACAGGTCCGTGTGTAGTGTCGGGGGCCTTAGTCTTTGTCACATCGAGGGCCCTCCGCTCCAGCTGCGGAATATAATCCAAGGCTTCTTCCTCGATGTCGAGGCCTCGGAGGAAGGTGGTGATGAGTCCGCCAAACCCGTATATGTGGCCCTGGTGCAGTCTGGCTCTCTTCATGGCGGATATTATGACTGCCCCAACATTAATCTCAAGCCCTTTCATAAGGGCATACACCAAGCAGACATGGTCCCGGGTCACATCTGTCATATGGACTCCCGGGATTAAGCACGAACATACAATCTTCAGCCAGATTCTGGCCTCCCTGTTCATCTGCGAATAAGGCAGAGTCTGGTGGTAACCCCTCTCTTTGTGTCTACTCCATCGGGCTGTGGATCGAGCCCCACACAACGTACGTCTGATGTCGGTGTACGGTGGGGTGATGTTTAGCTAGCGGAGAACGTGGGCGTCTGTGTCCCGCGCTCCAATGATGGCATTCAGCTGCTGGGGTTCCAGAGTGACAATCTGCTCTCTGATTTTAATAGTGTGGCTTCTGATGGCCGGGTTCCAATTTGCATAAAATTCCCGGACCAAGTGAAGGTTGCACTCCTTGGGCTCCTGAAAAATAAAGCTGAGCCCAGCTGCTTCGATCCTTTGTACAATGCGAGGGAACTCCTGTGCGAGCGGTTCCCTTGCAATATGTTCCTCCAGGAAGTACTTGTTTTCTTTATGCTTATTATACCATTTCTTCCCTTCATCGGTGACCCATCTTGTTCCGTATCGGCAGTGTTGGCCGCGCGGAACAGCAGGTGCAGCTGGGACTGCAGTGCCCAGTCTCATCCTTTTCCGTCCGGTGCCTGAGGTAGAAGCTCCCTTGCCTTTATCTTGTCTGCTAGCCATTGTACCTGTCAATTTACACAAACAAGCACAACGTTAAGCTAAATACTTGTTAGCTTCGGCTAAGGTCGGGTTACACAAAATTTACCCCACACTTAGTCCTTAACAATATTTACAAAATTACAGCAAGGATAGCTCTATTTACACTACAGACAACACTATTTACTCATGCTTAGTGCGTTCACAACAAAAATTCGACAGCATAACGGTTAGTGTACTACTCAGACTTCATACAGCTAATCCCAATCCTACTATCGCTAACAATTCAACCATCGCACAAGCAACAAAAACAACAACAACAATAAAAACAACAATAAAAACATTTTATATACAAGCTAATCTAAACAATCTAACCAATTCACACATTTTAGGCATTTTCCCACAAAAATTCGAGAATTCGTCGTCTTTTAACATTTATACAATATTTACCACGACTTCTCTCAAATAATAAACACACCCCGGCATCGAATTCATCAAACTATCAAGTTGCCCAGGTCAAATTTAACAACCCAAGCCCTAGAATGCAATTCGACAATCAATTTTGAATTATTTACATAATCGACAAGTTCAAACGCTAACTAAAACAATCCGAACATAATCAATCACAAAATAATTCAATATCATGGTTAATTTCTACCTAGGGTGATATATCTCACCTTACATGCCCAAATTTGACAAAAATCGCCAATAAATTGAGTTAGACGATGAAAACATACCTTAGAATTGAAGAACCGAAGAAACTTGACGTTTTTCCTTGCCTATCAACGTGGCACGTTGCTTGGGGAGGGGGAATTGGGTGTTTGGTCGCGGAGGGAAGAGGGAATGGGGAAAAATGGGCGAAAATCGGGGATTTATTTAAAGAAAACACGTGGGTCACCCGAAAACCCGGTGTGACCCGGCACTGGATAAGGGGCAACGTGTCACGGAGGGTAACGCGGAGCCCCTCCTCCATGACACGGAGCCAACGCGTTGGCTTACTGGATTTTTGAAAAATCCAGATTTTGCCTTCAACGTGTCACGGAGGCCAACGCGGTGCACTGCCTCCGTGACACGGCGCCAACGCGCCAGTGCTCTGTTTCACCAGTAAATTTAATTTTTCATACCTCGCCTCTTTTTCTCGATTCCATGTATATTTCCTCCGTTATACCTGAAAATCACCTCACTAAACAAAAATTGGTTAAATTAATAGATTTCCCTAACTAAAAATAAAAAATATTAAATAAAATGAAAATCTAAACCTAGTTAAGAAAAACAAAAGAAAAATAAAATTATTTACACTAAAAAGAAAGAAAGAAAATATTTTTTTTCACGGGTTGCCTCCCGTGCAGCGCCTGGTTTACCGTCGCGGCTCGACGTCCTTTAAGCTCATTTGTCTACTAGGGAGATGGACGATTTGTCCCGATCATGATCATCCCCCCAGTAGTGCTTGCATCTCTGCCCATTTACCAAGAACGTAGCACTCCTATCTTCTTGCCACAGTTCTACCGCCCCGTGAGGGGTCATTCTCACCACTTCAAACGGTCCAGACCATTTAGACCTCAGCTTACCAAGAAACAATTTCAATCTTGAATTAAAAAGCAAAACTTTCTGTCCTGGTTCGAAAATGCGATGCACCACATGCTTGTCGTGCCATCTTTTGGTTCTTTCCTTGTAGTACTTCGCACTCTCATAGGCATGCCAGCGAAATTCATCAAGTTCGCTGAGCTGCATCAATCTCTTTTTACCCGCCAGCTCTAAGTCCATATTTAGCTTTCTGACAGCCCAGAAAGCTCGATGCTCAAGTTCAACCGGATGATGACATGCTTTGCCATAGACCAATCGGTATGGTGACGTTCCAATAGGTGTCTTATAAGCAGTTCGGTAGGCCCACAACGCATCATCAAGTTTACCAGACCAATCATTCCGTTGTGTGTTCACCGTTTTCTGAAGAATCTGTTTTACCTCCCTATTTGACACCTCTACTTGCCCACTAGTTTGTGGGTGGTAGGCTGTGGCCACTTTATGGCGCACCCCATACTTAGCCAGTAATTTCTTGAAGCTTGCATTGACAAAATGAGCCCCTCCGTCACTGATAATTGCTCGGGGTGTCCCAAACCTTGTGAGAATGTGTTTCTTCACAAACTTCGTTACTACCTTGTTATCATTCCTGGGGCAAGCTATTGCTTCCACCCATTTTGATACATAATCTACAGCCACCAAGATGTAATGATTTCCAAACGAAGGTGGGAATGGACCCATGAAATCAATGCCCCATACATCAAAGGGCTCAACTTCCAGTATGTTCTGCAAAGGCATCTCTTGTCTTCTGCCAATTGTTCCTGTCCGCTGACATCTATCACACATTTTGACATACTCCATAGAATCTCTGAACAAGGTCGGCCAAAAGAAACCTGACTGAAGAACCTTGTGTGCTGTTCTCTCACCTCCGTGATGCCCTCCATACAGCGAAGAATGGCATCCCCTTAACACCTCTGCTATCTGACTCTCTGGGATGCATCTTCTCATCACCTGGTCTGGTCCCTGCTTGAACAAATATGGCTCGTCCCATACATAATATCGGCTGTCATGCCTCAATTTCCTTCTTTGCTGGTCTGTTGCTTCAGGTGGGTAAACTCCGCTCACTAGCAAGTTGACTATGTCAGCATACCAGGGAACTTCAGCTTCTCCCACTGCCAAGAGTTGCTCATCTGGGAAGTCCTCATTAATGTCATCACTTTCCATCACATGCGACCGACTTTCCAGTCGTGATAGGTGATCTGCTACTTGATTTTCACTCCCCTTTCTGTCTCTAATCTCAAGGTCGAACTCCTGTAGCAATAAGATCCATCTGATCAATCTGGGCTTAGCATCTTTCTTGTTGAATAGGTATCGAATAGCTGCATGATCAGTGTACACCACCACTTTCGAACCCACCAAATAAGACCGGAACTTGTCAAATGCAAACACCAGAGCTAGCATTTCCTTTTCTGTGACTGTGTAATTGCTCTGAGCCGTATTCAGTGTCTTGCTTGCATAATAAATAGAATGAAAAACTCTATTCTTCCTTTGTCCCAATACAGCTCCCACAGCCACATCACTGGCATCACACATCAGCTCAAATGGTTGTTCCCAATCAGGAGAGGTAAGTATGGGTGCTTCTATCAATTTCTGCTTCAACTTTTCAAATGCTACAACTCACTCATCGTTCAATTCAAACTTGACCTCCTTTTCTAGCAGCCTGCATAGCGGTCTAGAAATGTTGGAAAAGTTTTTAATGAATCGTCTGTAGAATCCTGCATGTCCCAGAAAACTGCGTACACCTTTCACTGATACTGGTGGTGGCAATTTCTCAATAACCTCAATTTTAGCACGATCGACTTCCAACCCCTTTTTAGACACTTTGTGGCCCAGGACAATCCCCTCCTTCACTAAGAAGTGGCATTTCTCCCAGTTTAACACAAGGTTGGATTCTTCACATCGAGCCAGTACCCTGTCAAGATTCTGCAAACAAGTATCAAACGAATTACCGAAAACAGAAAAATCATCCATAAATACCTCAACAAAATCTTCAACCATGTCATGGAAGATAGCCATCATGCATCTCTGGAATGTGGCGGGTGCGTTGCATAACCCAAACGGCATCCGCCTGAAAGCATATGTCCCATAAGGGCAGGTGAAAGTCGTCTTCTCTTGATCCTCAGAAGCGATGGCTATTTGGTTATAGCCGGAGTACCCATCAAGGAAGCAATAATATTCCTGCCCTGCCAACCTGTCAAGTATTTGGTCAATAAAAGGAATAGGGTAATGGTCTGTCCTCGTGGCTTCATTTAGTTTTCGGTAGTCCATACAAATTCGCCAGCCTGTGACGGTTCGTGTAGGGATTAACTCATTTTTCTCATTAGTGATTACAGTCATCCCCTCTTTCTTAGGAACACATTCAACGGGGCTGACCCACTCGCTGTCTGAAATTGGGTAGACTACACCTGCATCAAGCCACTTGATTATTTCCTTCCTTACCACATCTTTCATTGCTGGATTAAGTCTCCTCTGCGGCTGAACAGTTGGCTTGACTCCTGTCTCCATGAATATCCTGTGTGTGCAGAAAGCTGGATTTATACCCTGAATGTCAGACATTTGCCAACCCATTGCTTTCTTCCTCTTCCTTAAGACCCCCAAAGCTGCCTTTTCCTGTTCCTCTGTAAAGTTTGCAGAGATAATAACTGGTAACGTCTCTCCCTCCCCCAAAAAGATATATTTTAAATGGGGAGGCAATTCTTTCAGCTCCAATTTTGGTGCCTCCTCAACAGACGGTTTCAGCAACGGCTCTAGTGATCTCATCAAGGACTAAAATTCCTGTCTCCTCGGATGATTAGGTGCTCCATCCAACAATTGAACCATTCCACAAGCTTCTCTATCCCCAAAATGATCAGAATGTGTCAACGCTCTTTCCAATGGGTCTTGAGATTCAACAACCTGCTTACTCTCTCCATGTTCAACCACACTGATTTCCGAAAGCTCCTCATGTATAGCCGGCAGCTTCATGGCTTTTAACACATCAAATACCTCTACCTTGTCATGTGCTTGCATCGTGAGTTGACCTGCCACTACATCAATTAATGCCTTTCCGGTTGCCAGAAAGGGTCGTCCCAAAATAAATGGGACTTCAGCATCTGGTTCAAAGTCCAGAACAATAAAATCGACCGGAAAAATGAGGGAGCCTACTTGCACTAACACATCCTCAACAATGCCATCCGGCTTAGCTAAAGACCTGTCTGCTAGCTGCAAGAATACCGTTGTAGGTCTAGGACTCCCTAGACCTAACTTTCTGAATACCGAAGATGGCATCAGATTTATGCTTGCCCCCAAGTCGCATAATCCACGCGCTCGGATACTTTGCCCAATAGTAAGCTGGATAGTGAAACTTCCAGGGTCTTTCAGTTTTGTGGGCAACCTATTCTGAATACGGGAAGTGCATTCATCCGTTAAAGCTATCGTGGCATACTTAGTCAAACGACTTTTGTTAGCCACGATGTCTTTAATATATTTCGCATATTTTGGCACTCCCTGCAAGACATCAACAAGAGGTAAGTTAACATGTACCTGTTTAAGTACCTCCATGAATTTCTGGAAACACGCCTCCTCCTTGTGTTTCTTAAGTCGTTGAGGGAACGGGGGTGGAGGCCTTTCTGGTTCAGCTTCTTTAGTCTTCCCCTTATCTGAGGTTTGCTCTCCCTCAACATCTGCTGCTCCTGACTTTTGAGGCGGTCTTTCCGGTTCCACCTCCTTCAACTGTAAACCACTCCTCGTGGTCACTGCATTTACCTGACTTGGATTTGGATCCGTGTCTCTAGGTAGTCCTCCTCTGGGTCTGGTATTTTGGGCACTAGCAAACTGCCCAAACTGATATTCAAGAGCCTTGGTCGCCAATTGATTATTCTTCACTTCGGCTGCCAATTTGACATAGTCAGCCTGCAATTGTGCCTGATTAGCGATCAAGGTTTTGAACATCTCCTCAATAGTCGGTGATGGTGGTGGAGGAGGGGCATTGTGATTTCTGAATTGAGTTTGATAATTTTGTTGCCCTCCTTGGTTTCTGTGCATACCCTGCCCTGAACCTTGGCCTTGTTGATTGTTGCTACCCCACGAAAAATTCGGATGGTTCCTCCAATTTGAGTTGTAGCCACTACCAAACTGCTGTTGATTTCTCTGTGCATTGCCCACAAAGTTAACAGAATCAGGATTTGCACCACAGCATTCAGCTGAATGCTCACTACTACCACACACTTCACACCACATCTGTTGAACTGCATTGACTGAAGCTGAAGGCTGGTTCAAATTTATATTGCTGAAGTGAGTGTTTAGCTGATTTTGCAAAGCAACTATCTGTGCAGCGATAGCTGTGAATCCATCCACTTCAAGCACTCCCGCTGCTTTCCTTGCTCCACCTCTTGAAGATTCTGCATTCCATTCTGGATTGCCTTGTGAAATTCGGTTGAGCAAAGTGTACAGCTCCTCATAGGTCTTCTCTAGCGCTTGCCCTCCAGCTGCTGAATCTAACAGAATTTTAGTGTGGGGTTCCAAACCCTCAATAAATGTGTGTACCAACACCTCATTGGACTGATGATGGTGAGGACAGTCCCGCAACATGGATTTGAATCTTTCCCAGGCTTGATAAAGATTTTCTCCTTCCCTTTGTTTAAAACTTAGGATTTGACTCCTAAGTCTGGCTGTTTTACCAGAAGGGGAAAATCTGATAAGAAACTTCCGAGCAAGATCATCCCACGTTGATATAGAATTGGGTGGTTCAGCTTTTAACCACCTCTTGGCTTCACCAAGTAAGGAAAATGGAAATAAGGTGAGCCGAACATAATCAGGTGACACTCCAGCGGGTATATAAGTGTCACTTATCTCCAAAAAGTTCTGGAGATGTTGTTGTGGATCTTCGTGAGGGAGACCGGTAAATTGCCCGCTTGTGTGCAAAAGTTGCACCATATTCTGCTTTAATTCAAACCTCCCTCCAGGCTCTGGTTTGCGAATGCTAGAATGTACATTATTAGCGTGTGGGATTGCCACCTCGCGAACTGGCCTTGCTGCTGCTTCATCGGGCACTAAAACTGCCCGCACAACTGGTGGATTTGGTTGCTCCATCATAGACTGTTTAAGCAACTGCAACTTCTTCCGAAGAGCTTCTCTACGTTGACTATGAAATTCAAGCTCAGACTCTAAGTAAGATTCCACCAGATCTTTGTCCCTTGCCAGTGTTCACAGAAACAAAATCTGCAAAATACAGGCTAAGACCAAGTTGTTAACACTTAAGAAAATAAAAATACAAATACAGTAAATTTACACTAAACAAAATTTTACAAATCGCCTAGCCTCCCCGGCAACGGCGCCAAAAACTTGCTCGGTGCTTTGGGCTACGGGTAAAAACCGACACGCAAGTGCACGTGATCAAACAAGTAATAAAGTGGCTAAGTAGCCAAGTATCGATCCAGGGAGGCTCAAGATATGTAAAATTGCCTAATTTACTATATTTCTATTCAACTTCTAATTATGCCAACAACAATGTAACCAAGAGTTACTTGAGTTTTTGTTTCTAAACTATATATACTACAATTACTACAACTATTTACTTTTGAATTCAGACAATGGATATGAACATGCCAAGGTTAAGAACAAGTAATGAACTTGATAATCATGATAATTTTGGTTAATTCTCTTCTTCATGTTGCTAGCCAAGAACATTCGCCTAGAAATTAAAACTCTCGTATTTAATTTCACTTTAGAATCATAAACCATCCGTCTACATTTCTGTGATCAAATGCAATTTATGACCTAGCACTACAATTCCGGTTCCTAAATTGACTAATACGGCTTTCAAGTATATTTCTATCAGGAAAGCACATCAAAACCCAATTTTCCCAAATCAAGTTAAGAACAATACCCTATTAATTCACAACTTTCCAATTTCTTGCTCTTTCGAGGGAAATTGGACTTTTTAGATGTACATTAATGTTGGTCAATCACTAATGCAGTAAAAAAAAGAATTAATAGAACAACATTAAAGAAGAAGAATAAAACCATATCAATTAAAATCAGAATTCATTACACATGTTCAAAACCTCAGCTAGGAAGAGAATTAGCCACTCATTCTTGGATTGATCATCCTCAAATGAGTGTAAATCATACGTACAATTGATAGAAAGAAGAAAGGAAGAGAAGAAATCCCTTAGCTTTTCCAATCTTCAACTGCTGCTAACCCACGTTCCTGCTCTCCACTTCTGAACTCAGTCTAAAAACTAAAAAACTAATTAAAATAAACCTAAGTGTGCTATTTATACTAGTGGGAAATTTTTCCCGGAATAACAAGCAACGTGTCACGGAGGCCAACGCGGAGCACTGCCTCCGTGAC
This sequence comes from Datura wrightii, assembly GCA_035772735.1. NCBI lineage: Eukaryota > Viridiplantae > Streptophyta > Magnoliopsida > Solanales > Solanaceae > Datura > Datura wrightii. The sequence continues at coordinate 13,178,319 of JASDFA010000003.1, forward strand.
AAGGCGTGGACGCGGACCTTCACTGGAATTTCCAGGGTCCGGTAAATTAACCTCAACGTGGCACGGAGGCTATCGCGGAGGCCTATCTCCGTGCCACGGAGCTGACGCGCAGGCACACTGGAAATTGCCATTTTAATCCTTGCTCAGGCAGTGTGCTACCGCGATGGTAGCGTGGCACGGCTCCATCGCGGATCCCCTATAAAATATGCATTCCAAGGTCTTTTCCACGCTCGCATCCAAGTCCAACTCCGACATAGTTCCAACACGCATTTTAGCTCCTAAAAATTACATTTACCTGCAAAACAAGTGCTAATCATGTTGGTTAGTATAAATTCGGATTTTATTACCAATTACATGATATTATATACACATTGCACAACAAACAAGGTAAAAATGATACGTTTGAGTATCACTTGGGCATATAAATCTGCCCAAGATCACTTATACAATTTTGGACAAAAGAAAGAAAGAAACGGCTAAAGGCTCAATGGGATGACTAGGGTATACAATCACATAAAAAGGTAGAGTATGACAAGAAAGAGAAATAGAAACTCTCGGTTAAAACAAAGAAATGCCTACATCCTTTCCAACACTACACCTCCTTCATTTCGTTTTGTACACACACCAGGCAAGTTCTAGACACTTCACTATAGCATGGAATAACAATACCTCACTTCACACACTTTATGCACATACTCGATTCAAGATGCATTCACAGACTCTTTAATTAGCCAATTGCATGAATTCAAAAATTAAGCCTCAATCATACCGAATCAAATTCTACAGCCTAGGTAACTCAACATATTTACAAAATTGCATGCTTTCAAACGAATCACTTTTACATTTTGAACATCAGTTACAACACGCAACGAAATTTTGCAACCATAAAGCAACTACAGGTTCATTGATGCAATCCACCAAAGAAAAACTGAAAATAAATTAAAAATCCTACTCCTATCGACTACATTTCCCTTAAGACGGTCGTCATCCATCCATCATAGGGAACGGTCATTAACTATGACATCGGTTCAATGGGACTATTCTCGGTAAAAGAACCAAAAATAAACTCCGAGAAACCCAAAATAAAAATCGAAAAATTTTTGCAAAACATCGACCATGTCGATAGAAAAATATTTACAAAATATTTTGATAAGTGCAAAATATTTTCGCAAAAATTTTGAAAAATATCGATTATTTCGATAGAGAAAGAAAAAATATTTACAAAATATTTACAAAATATCACTGGCAACCACAACTTTTCACAACACACATCAATAACCACAAAAATATATACAGATACAACACAAATCAGTTCACAACAGGGAAACATAAAAACATACATGCACAACCAGGGAAAGAGCATACAACAGATTAGCCCAAGTCCCAGCACCTAGCTACTCCCCACCCCACACTTAAATCGAACACTGTCCCCAGTGTTCACAAAAATTAAGATCACAAAATTTTGGGTGGTGGAACTCCCTGATCAGTCGAAATATTCGACTTCTTCATCTGGTGCTGCTGCCTCATCGCCCATGTCCGAGTCAGCTCCATCATCATCATCGGACTCCACATCGGAGTCCTCCCGACGTGTCTCCTTATCCGTGGGGACGTCATCATCAGTAGGCTCAACGAAGGCTGTTCCCACTCGGCACAAAGCTCTGGCGTTCTCACCAAATGGGTAATCCAACTCCAGCTGCCATAACTCTTCCTCTGTGGCTGGTCTCCCACCAATCCGTAGCTGAAGCATCTGCATGCCAAACATACGTGCCATGTACTGATCATCACGAGCATGTCGCTCGCCCAAAGTCAGCACTGGCCCGTGTGTGGTGTCGGGGGCCTTAGTTTTTGTCATATCAAGGGCCCTCCGCTCCAACTACGGGATGTAATCCAAAGCCTCTTCCTCGACATCGAGGCCTCGGAGGAAGGTGGTGATGAGTCCGCCAAACCCATATCTGTGGCCCTGGTGTAGGCGGGCTCTCTTCATGGCGGATATGATAACCGCCCCAACATTAATATCCAGCCCTTTCATAAGGGCATACACCAAGCAGACACGGTCCCGGGTCACATCCGTCATGTGAACTCCCGGGATCAAGCACGAACACACTATCTTCAGTCATATTCTGGCCTCCCTGTTCATCTGCGAATAAGGCAGAGTCTGGTGGTAACCCCTCTCCTTATGTCTGCTCCATCGGGCTGTGGATCGAGCCCCACACAAGGTACGTCTAATGTCGGCGTACGGTGGGGTGATATTCAGCTGGCGGAGAACGTGGGCGTCTGTGTCCCGCGCTCCAACGATGGCATTAAATTGCTGGGGTTCCAGAGTGACAATATGCCCTCTGATTTTTATTGTGTGGCTTCTGATGTCCGGGTTCCAATTTGCGTAGAACTCCCGGACCAAATGTAGGTTGCACTCCTTGGGCTCCTGAAATATAAAGCTGAGCCCAGCTGCCTCAATCCTTTGCACAATACGGGGGAACTCCTGTGCTAGTGGTTCCCGTGCAATATGCTCCTCCGGGAAGTACTTGCTTTCCTTATGTTTAGCATACCACTTCTTTCCTTCCTCGGTTACCCACCTCGTTCCGTATTGGCGGCGCTGACCGCGCGGAACAGCTGGTGCAGCTGGGACTGCGGTGCCCAATCTCATTCGCTTTCTCCCGGTGCTTGAAGTAGAAGCACCTTTACCCTTATCCTGCCTACTCGCCATTGTACCTGCCAACATCAATAAACAAGCACAATGTCAAGCTAAATGCATATTAGCTTCGGCTAAGGTCGGGTTAAACTAAGTTCACCCCACACTTAGTCCTTAGCTACTTTTACGATACTACGGCAAGGATTACTTTATTTACAACCCAAACACAAATAACTATACAATTTATTGCTTAGTGCGTTCACCAAAAAAATTTCGATAGTATAACTTTTAGCGTACTACTCATACTTCATACAGCTAATCCCAATCCTACTACCGCTAGCAATTCAACCATCGCACTTAGCAACAAAAACAACAAACAAAAACAACAACAAAAATTCTATATACATATGAATCCAAATAATCAAACCAATTTGAACAATTTTCGCATTTTCCCAAAGATTCGAGAATTCGTCGCCTTTTACATTCAAACAATATTTACACGACTTATGTCACTTTACAATCACACCCCGGCATCTAATTCACCAATTTATCAAGTTACCCAATTCAATTTCAACAACCCAAGCCCTAGAATTCAATTTTTACAATCAATTTCGAATCATTCATGTAATCGACAAGTTCAAACGCTAATTACAACATTTCGAACACTCATCAATCAGCAAATAATTCAATTTCATGCTCAATTGCTACTTGGGAGGATATATCTCACCTCACATACTCAAATTCGAGTGGAATCGACAAAAACTTGAGAAAAACGAGGAAAACATACCTTTAAGTTGAATACCCGAAGAAACTTGACGATTTCTTTGCTCAATACCGTGGCACGGTGGTTGGGGGAGGGAATTAGGATGTTTGGTCGCGGAGAAGAGAAGAAATGGGGGAAAAAGGGGGGTTTTCGGGGGTTAAATTGAAGAAAAACACGCGGGTCACCCGGCAACCCGGTGTGACCTGGCACCAAATATGAGGCAACGTGTCACGGAGGGTAACGCGAAGCCCCTCCTCCGTGACACGGAGCCAACGCGTTGGCTTACTGGAAATTTTAAAAATCCGGATTTTACCTTCAACGTGTCACGGAGGGTAACGCGGAGCCCTTCCTCCGTGACACGGAGCCAACGCCCCAGTGCACTGTCTCTTCATTTTAATTATTTTTTCATACCTTGCCTTATTCTTCCCGATTCCATGCATATTTGTCTCCGTTTGACCTAAAAATCACCTCACTAAACAAAATTGGTTAGATTAATAGGTTTCCCTAACTAAAATGAAAAATATTAACTAAAACAAAAAATTTATACCAAATTAAGAAAAGAAAAAAAATAAAAATAAAAATTATTTACACTAAAAAAAAAAAGAAAATATTTTTCACGGGTTGCCTCCCGTGCAGCGCCTGGTTTACCGTCGCGGCTTGACGTACCAAATTTCACCACTTTTTCCTCCACCTTGAGGATATGAATCTCACCCCTAATTTCTTTTCTAATTTCCTCTTATGCTCCAGGGGTGGTGGTGAGAAATTGTAAGGACCAAGCAGTAGATGTTGCCGTTTTAACTTATTGGCCCTCAAGTAAGCGAAGTCATTTTGTCTCTCCGCGTTGGCAAATTTCAAAATATATGGTGCTTGGTCCTCCTCTAGACATTTCTCTATAAGCTTGGAAGACTCTATTTCTATGTTGTCAACCAAACTTAATGTCGAAAAATGCGTAGAGTGTGGTCCAATCCACCTCAACTCTGAGACTGCCTTATGCTTGACCTCCTTACTTGGATACACCTTCTCAGCATTGACATCTATCTCTCCATTAATGTCAAATGGGGGATACTCTATCTCTTCTTCCATGAATGGATTTTCCATAAGTGTGAGCCCATCACGGGGACACTCAAGAGATTCTAATTGTTGGGCTTCATCCAAAAATTCACCCTTGTCTTCCTCTTGTAGTTCCCCTTGAATATCGGCTAAAACTGTCACCTGCAAGTTATCACAAGCTTCAGCTTCAGCGATCATCTCCGTGAATTTGATGCTCATCCTTTCTAGAGCCTCTGCATTCTCTTCTTGCGGAATTCTCAATACTGCCATCGCCTCCTTCATTGCTTCTAATTGCTCCAAGAGTTGTTTCATCATGTCTTCTATTCGGGCTTGGCGTCCCAAGTCCTCATTTTCAGCATGCCTATATTCAGGAAAAACAATAGAAGGATCATAGTAGGGGCTTGGGGGAGGGGGATATGCATTCGGACAGTCATCCCAATGGCCATCTTGACCACCACATAAATTACACGTGTTACATTGTTGCCACGAGTGGTGTCCTCCGCAATTCAGACAAGATTCACTAAAATATGAGTATCCACCATTGAAACCATTTATATTCCACGATGTCATGTCAATAAGAGTATTTGAAAAAGAAAAAGTAAAAATGCAAAAGAATTAAAACAAACACTAAGACTAAGTTGTCAGCACTTGAGAAAAATAAAAATACAGTAAATTTACACTTAACACAATTTCACCAATTGCCTAGTCTCCCCGGCAACGGCGCCAAAAACTTGTCCGGCTGGTTCGGTATAGGGTTAAAAACCGACACGCAAGTGCACCTGGTCAAACAAGTAATAAAGTGGCTAAGTAAGCCAAGTATCGATCCAAGGAGCATCTGGATAAGTAAAATTGCCTAAGTACACTATATTCTTATCTTACTTCTAATTATGCTAACAACAACGTAACCAACAGTTAAATAAGTTTTTGTTTATAAATTATATATACTAAAACTATTAACAATTATTTACTGTGAATTGAAACTATGGATATGAGCATGCCAAGGTTAAGAACAAGCAATGAATTTGACGGTAATCATAATTTGGTTAATCTTTTCTTCATGTTGCTAGCCAAGAACATTCGCCTAGAAATTAAAACTCTCGTATTTAATTTCACTTTAGAATCATAAACCATTCGCCTACATTTCTGTGATCAAATGCAATTTATGACCTAGCAATAAAATTCCGGTTCCTAAATTGACTAATACGGCTTTCAAGTATATTTCTATCAGGAAAGCACATCAAAACCCAATTTTCCCAAATCAAGTTAAGAACAATACCCTATTAATTCACAACTTTCCAATTTCTTGCTCTTTTGAGTGAAATTGGACTTTTTAGATGTACATTAATGTCGGCCACACACTAATGCAGTAGAAACAAGAATTAATAGAACAACATAGAAGAAGAAGATGAAAAACCATATAATTAACAATCAAAATTCATCACCATTGTTCAAAACCTAAGCAAGGAAGAGAATTAGCCACTCATTTGTGGATTAATCATCCTAAAATGAGTGTAAATCATACATACAATTGATTGAAAGAAGAAAGGAAGAGAAGAAATCCCTTAGCTTTTTCGTCCCTCAACTGACTCTAACCCACGTCCTTGCTCCACCAAGTCTGAATTACTTAAAATAAACCTAAGTGTGCTATTTATACCAGTGGGAATTTTTCCCAGAATAACAAGCAACGTGTCACGGAGGCCAACGCGGAGCACTGCCTCCGTGACACGGCGTGGACGCGGACCCTCTCTGGAATTCCAGGGTCCGGGATTATAGCCTCAACGTGGCATGGAGGCCAACGCGGGGGCCTATCTCCATGCCACGAAGCTGTCGCGAGGCCTCACTGGAATTTGCCAATTAATTTCCCCTCCAGGCAGTGTGCCTCCGCGATGGTAGCGTGGCACGGCTCCATCGCGGAGCCCCTATACTTTGCGCATTCTAATGTCTTTTCCATGCTCGCATCCAAGTCCAACTCCGATATTGTTCCAACATGCATTTTAGCTCCTAAAAATCATATTTACCTGCAAAACAAATGCTAATCATGTTGGTTAGTATAAATTCGCATTTTATTACCAACTACATGAGAATATATACACATTGCACAACAAACAAGGCGAAAATGATACGTTTGAGTATCACTTGGGCAAATAAATCTACCCAAGATCACCTGGTGTACGCCCTGATGAAAGGGCTGGAGATCAATGTCGGGGCTGTTATTATATCCGCCATGAAGAGAGCCCGGTTGCACCAGGGGCACAGGTATGGCTTTGGTGGACTACTGACCACCTTCCTCAGGGGCCTCGATGTTGAGGAGGAGGCCCTTGACTATATCCCGCAGTTGGAGCGGCGGGCCTTAGACATTACTAAAACTAAGGCTCCCGACACCACCCACGGGCCAGTGCTTACACTTGGCGAGCGACATACTCGTGATGACCAGTATATGGCTTGGATGTATAGGATGCAGATGCTCCAGCTAAGGATAGGTGGGAGGCCGGCGACAGAGGATGAGCTATGGCAGCTCGAGCTAGACTACCCTTTTGGCGAAAACGCCAGGGCTCTATGCCGAGTGGGGCCAGCATTTGTAGAGCCCACAGACGATGATGTCCCAACAGACGAGGAGACACGTCGGGAGGACTCCGATGTGGAGTCCGATGATGACGACGGAGGTGACTCGGATATGGGAGATGAAGCAGCAGCACCCGACGAAGAAGTGGAATACTTTGACTGATCAGGGAGTTCCACCACCCGAATTTGTGCTATTTGAATTTTTGTGAACACTGGGGACAGTGTTCGGACTAAGTGTGGGGTGGGAGTAGTTAGGTGCTGGGCTGGGCTGTTTTGTTTGTATGCTCTCTTCTGTTAACGTGTATGTTGGTTGTCCCTGTGAGTGTGAAGTGTTAAGTTGTTTTGTATTTGCAAATGTTGGTTAAATTGATGTGTGTTGCTGAATGTTGCTAGCTAATTCTAATTCTGTACATATTTTTGTTATCAAAATGATCGATATTTTTAAAAAAAATTTAAAATATTTTGTAAATAATTTTTCTATCGAAATAATCGATATTTTTGACATTTTTTAATTTTGGGTTTCTCGGCGTTTGTTTTCAGTTCTTTTACCGAGAATGGTCCCATTGAACTGAAGTCATAGTTAGTGACCGTTCCCTATGATGGATGGATGACGACCGTCTTAAGGGAAATGTAGTTGTTAGGAGTAGATTGTTTTCAATTATTTTTCAATATTTCAGTTTTTCTTTGGTGGATTTCATCCCGAAACCTGTAGTTACTCTATGGTTGTGAAATTGTGGTTGCGTGTTGTACATGATATTTAAATTGCAAAGGTGATTCGTATGAAAGCAGGCAAATTTGTGAATATGTTGAGATACCTAGGCTGTAGAGTTCGAGTCAGTGTGATTGAGGGTTAATGTTTGAATTCATGTAATTAGCTGATTGAAGAGTCTGTGAATACATCTTGAATCGAGCATGTGCAAAAAGTGTGAAGTGAGGTGTTGATATTCCATGCTATTGTGAAGTGTCTAGAACTTTCCTGGTGTGTGTACAAAACGAAATGAAGGAGGTGTATTGTAGGAAAGGATGTAGGCATTTCTTTGTTCTAACCGAGAGTTTCTATTTTTTTTCCTTGTCATATCCCCCTTTCTGTGATTGTATACCCTAGTCATCCCTTTGAGCCTTTAGCCGATTATTTTTTTTTCTTTTGTCCAAAAAGTGTAACCCGAGCTTAATTCCTTCTTTTCATTAGCCGTAAAGTCTATACAAAACTCTTAAGCGCTTAAGAAGAGAAAATCATTTTCCCAAAGTGTCAAAGAGTGAGAATGGTGAAAAGAAAAAGAAAAGCAGAGTGAGGGAAGAAAAGAAAAGGTTGAAGGTGCACTTGTTATAAATAAACGATAATGAAGGTGCATGAATAATCTTTGTTGTTGTGTCAAGTGTGCTTAATGAAATGGGCCATACTAAAGAAAATCATCAAGAATGGGATGATGAAAAAAAAAAAAGAAACAATGTCCATGAGTTGATGGGATGTGTTGAAAAGGCGCTTAAGGATGCTAGTGGCTATTATTGGCTAATCCAATATTTACTAGTTCCATAGCTTCCATTACAACCCATTAAAGTCCTACGTGATCTTACATCGCACTTCTTTATATTAGTGGAGTAATACACTACGGGCAAGCTTATGGGTCATGACATGATGCATGTGAATTCTTTTGGGAGAGAGAGTGAAATTGTGTGTACATGCCCCTGTTTGAATGTTTGTAAGTCATATGAGCAAAAAGGGGAAGATTCTCTTGTGTTGTGAGGCCACATGCTTGATGAAAGATTAATTTTCGTGTCGGATATCTTGATTAGCTAATTTGCATGAGTTTGCCGATATCGAGAGTCGATTCTTAAGGTCTAGGAGGTCTTAATGTATTGAAGGTCATTGCATTGACAAGACCATGCATGTTTTCTTGATGATTTGCTGTATTGAATAATCGGTATGACCATAGCTTAAATTGTCGAACCGAAGTAGCGAGGTTGGGATGTAAATTGCATGAATTGTATGCTTGTTGTTCGAGGACGAACAAGGATTTAAGTGTGGGGTAAGTGATCTTGGGCAAATTTATATGCCCAAGTGATACTCAAAAGTATCATTTTCGCCTTGTTTATCTATCAATGTGTATACATTCTCATGTAATTGGTAATAAAATGTGAATTTATACTAACCAACATGATTAGCATTGTTTTGCAGGTAAAATGTGATTTCGGGAAGCTTAAATGCATGTTGGATGAGATCGGAGTTGGACTTGGATGCGAGAAAGGGAAAAGGCATTGGACAGCATGAATTAAAGGGGCTCCGCGATGGAGTCGTGTCACGCTGCCATCGCGGAGGCATTTTTCCTGGATGGGGAAAATTCGCCCAAATTCCAGAGAGGGTCCGCGTTTGCTCCGTGGCACGGAGCCAGTGCTCCGCGATGCACGCCGTGCCACGTTGAGCCTAAATTCCCAGACCCCCAGTTCCAGTGAGGGTCCGCATTCGTAGCGTGTCACGGAGGCAGTGCTCGGCGATGCACTCCGTGACACGTTGCTCGTTATTCCGGGAAAAATTCCCAGCAGTATAAATAGAACACTTAGGTTCATTTTTCAATATTCTGACTTGGGGGAGCAAGGACGTGGGTTACAGGCAGTTGAGGGACGAAAAGTTCAGGGTTTTTTCTCTCTTTCTTTCTTCTTTAATTCAATTGCTTGTATGATTAACACTCATTTTATGATGTTTAATCCACAAATGAGTGGCTAATTCCTCTCCTTGCTGAGGTTATGAACAATTGTAATGAAATTTGATCATTGATTCTTTGGTTTTCCATCTTTTCTTCCATGTTGTTCTATTAATTCTTGTTCTTACTGCATTAGTGTGTGGCCTACATTAATGTACATCTAAAAAGTCCGGTTTCACTTGAGAGAGCAAGAAATTGGAAAGTTGTGAATTAATAGGATATGTTCTTTACTTGGTTTGGGAAAATTGAGTCTTGATTTGCTTTCAGGATAGAAATATACCTGAAAGTTGTATTAGTCAATTTAGGAACCGGAATTGTATGGCTAGGACATGAATTGCATTTGATCACAGAAACGTAGACGGATGGTTCATGATTCTTAAGTGAGGTTAAATACGAGAGTTTTAATCTCTTGGCAAATGTTCTCTGCTAGCAACTGGAGGAAAAGATTAACCAAAGTATGATGATAATTAGTTTCATTACATGTTCGTTTAACCTCAGCATGCTCTCATTCATAGTTCAGATTCAAAGTAGATAATTGTTCTTAGTTTTAGTATAAAATTTATAAAACAAACTATCAAACTTTTGGTTACACTGTTGTCTGCATTTTTTGAAGTAAAATATAGTACACTTGAGTAAATTGCACTTCATCCAAGTCTCTGAGGGATCGATACTTGGCTTACTAAAGCCACTTGTTTGACCACGTGCATTTGCGTGTCGTTTTATATACCCACAATCGCAGCGAACAGAATATTCTGGGTCTGATGAAGAATTTATCTAGAAGGTCTTTCAGTTGTTGCTTTAACTTCGTAAGCTCAACTAGAGCCATTTTGTAAGAAGGAATTAAGATAGGTCAGGTATCTGTAAGAAGGTCTATGCCGAAGTCTATTTCCCGCTCAAGAAGGACTCGAGGAAGATCTTTGGAAAACACATTTGGGAACTCATTTACGACTGAAACTGACTAGTGAGTTGGGGTTTTGGAATTAGGATCCTTGACTCAAACTAGATAATAGATGTATCCCTTGGAAATCAGTTCCTAGCCTTAATGGATGAAGTTCTACCCTTCCACTCTAGGACTGCTTTATTAGGAAACTTAACGACTTTGGTTCTGTAATCAACTGATACATAGCAAGAGTGTAACCAGTCCATGCCAAGAATAAAGTCAAAATCGACCATATCTAACACTACTAGATCAACTGTGGTGACTTTCTATAAAACTGTGATTGTGTAGCTTTCATTTATCTGACTGGCTATAATTGACTCCCCAACAGGAGTAGAGAGTAAAAAGGATTCTGATAGAATTTCTGGACTAATATCAAATTGAACTGCAATGTATGGAGTCTCAAAGGAATGTGTGACTCCTGGATCTAGTAAATCAAAGAAATCAATATGGAAGAGACATAACATACCAGTGACTACGTTAGCTGAGTTCCTGGCCCTAACGTGAAGATAGGGTATAAAAGTGGTTCTGGCGCTAACCACCACCTGCACCTAAAGTAGTAGCTTGCTGAGCCGAGCGACCTATCAAAGCGGCTGATGTGGTGGATTGTGCCTTCCTCCATCCAGCTGACGGGCAATCCTTTAACCTGTGACCCAGCTGGCGATAACCAAAGCAACCCTTCTTGCCTAAACGGCTCCAGGATGGTTCTTACCACACTTTGGACATGCTGGGAAAGTATGGTTGCTGGAAACATGATTCTGAGTCTAAGAGCATGATGCTCTACACTTTCGATCATAACGGGGTCTAGGAGGAGGAACCCTAGATGAAGAGGGTGCTGGAGCTCTCCATTGCTGCTGCTATGAGCGATTACCAATTCCCGATCATTGTTGTTAATAGTCAAATTGTCCTGTTCTAGCCCACTTGCTCTCCTTCTTCTTTTCTTTTAGATTTTCCTCCTCAATTTTGTAAGAATATATTATAAGCCTGGAAATGTCCATGTCGCTAAGGAGCATGGTGGTCCTGCACTCCTTGACCACTAAGTCTGAAACTCCTATATGAACTTGCTCATCTGAGCCCTAACTTCAGCCACAATCTCTAGAGCATGCCTGGATAGCTATGTGAATTTCAGGGCATACTCCAGAACAATCATGGAGTTCTGCTTCAAATTGATGAACTCCTCTATCTTAGATTCCCTCAAGTCTCGTGGGAAGAACCTTTCCAAAAACACAATCACAAACTCGTTCCATTCCAACAAACCTACACCAACCTGTCTTCCCTCTTTCCATTATCTATGCCATATTTAAGCAACTCCTTTCAGCTAATAAGTAGCCAAATCTACATGATCAATGGAGGTAACACCCATGATTTGGGTAATCTTGTGAACCTCATCAATAAATGCCTGTGGGTCCTTATCTACCTTAGACCCATGAAATTTTGGGGATTCGGTAATGTTTTGGACTCTGGCAGTAGTTGTAGGCCCATTCATATTGGCAGGTGCGACAACCTACTGGTTGACCTGGTTGGTCACAGCCTAGACAAGAATCTGAATAGCAGCCCAGAACTTAGCATGTGTCACCTGATCATTCTGAGGTACTCCTAGACTGGTGGGCATGTTGGTTCCCATCTCCGTTGCCATCCTCGTGTCCGTTTCAGTTCCCATTCCTCCTGCCGTTAACTCTGTAGGGAGCCATGATTCTGCAATCGTGAATAGAAAAAGTTAGAAGGATAGGGAGACATTTTATCGCACGAAAAAAAATCATGAAAGAAGGGAACATTTCCTAAACGTCTCGTAGCCTCTTCGTTATAAGTGTGGTGTGCTTCACACCCATGAAAAATACTCTACTTAACGTGGCTTTCAAACACCTTAGGACACTTCGAACATATTGCTCTGAGACCAAGTTTGTCACGACCTGAAGGTAGACCCGGATCGCAATACAGGACAAGGAGCTCCGAGTGACTCCAAGTCTACCCATGGCATGAACATACATCTAACTCAATCAAATAAGCGTGATACTCAACATAATAACGTAGCGGAAGCATAATCATGACATAACATGGGAACCAAAACACATTTCATACATGACAGCTGAATTCTTCACATAGCTCTAACATATCTGATGGGTTGATGGGACAACAGCCCCGACTAACCCGACAAGTCTAGAAAACTGAACATAAAGGATAACTAATATCAACTGGTCCTCAGGAGATAAGGACTCACCAATGAACTGGATGCTAACCCCAAAAACGAGCTAATGACGGTGCTGGGTCTAAAGATCAGAACCTATATCAAGAAATGATACAGCATAGAGTATGCGGCCAGTACGTGAAATATACCAAGTATGCAAGGTTAGTAAAATGAACATTTTAAATACATAGAAGTTAATACGAGTAGGACAATATGCTCATAACATAAATATCATAATGCAACATAAGGCTCAAGGTTTTTAAAACATTTGTAAATCAATCATAATCATAATAATAGGAGAAAAGCTTCATTAAATGTGACTTCAGCCCAAAATAATATGAACATAACCATACATAAATGATGAGGAACAATGCGAGGACTCTTCATAACCAACACCATCATGGTAGAGCCTTACATGATGCCCTAACTATCTCAATCGAGTTAGCAGAGTTGTCCCAGGCTTGCCAGGCAATGGACGTGCAGTATGTGATATCATGAAAAGAGGGGATCCATTAACATTGTAATATATAAATATGAACCTACGCAGCACGTAGTTATGAGACACCGGCATACTCCTTTGAACATTGGGCTACTCGGTGCTAGACACTGCCCCCAAAAACATGCACATTAGGCTTGTATATAAATCTCAAACATCATTCATTAGATTCATGGCCAAATAAATATTAACACATTGATCCCTAGTTACATACATTTTTATCCATGAATCAAGGGCTTATAAATCGGTCAATGTCATAAATCGATCAATCATGAAATTCATATCATAAATCATAATCATAATTGAACATGTGGGCATTGCCCAATACTTTAACATGCTTGAAAATACTCAATTCCCTTGAAAATATGATTATAGACATGGGTAACTTGAAAACATGTTTTTCATCAATAATATTGCATCATACATGAACATTTGTCATAAATCTCAACTTTCATAAACTTTTCATAAATGGGCATTTAAATTTATAAAGCTTGAAACATGATTTTAATGGAAAACAACATAAAACTTGCCTATGATTCATAATTCAATAATAAAAACTCATTTAGATCATACCCGTGTAGAGAATTTAGGAATTTCATGCATTGAGTTAAAACCCCATAGAATCAACATAGGAATTTCCATGATTTAGAGAGAGATTAGGCATGGGTGTGAATGGATTCACCCATTCATAACCCTACATACCTGGGAAAGATCTGATTTTACCACTCCTTGATAGCCCAATGAAAAAAATTGAAGGAAAGCTTGAAGAATTCTAACTTGATCACCTCCTTCACCCCTTCAATATGCATGCATGGATGTGGATGAGCCTAGGATAGATTTTCCCCTCATAAAACACTATATTTCGAGCCTTAAAAGACATAATTTAGGACCCTAGGACTTAGGAATAACAAAAATACCCTTGATGAATTTTCTGAAAATTCTGCACTGTTAATGACTACGAGAGATCCTATGGGTCATACCAGGATACTACGACTCGTGGTATCCGTCCGTTACATCCACTGCCAAATCTTAACTTCTCAGATTCTAACATCGTGACTCGATAGGATGATTCATTACATCAGACGATGGTCCGTTGGATCACCCGTTACTTCCCCTTGACGACCTGCACCTGGCCTTCCCACGCGCCACCCATGACTCGTGCCTCCTTCCAACAAGTCATGGTTTCCATTCATCACCTCGACTGGAGATTTTCCTACTCTTTCCCATGGTCACTGACCATGATCCATTGTTACTCATGATGAGTCATCCTACGACCCGTTACTTCCTCCTAGACTAAGGACCAATCTCACCACGATCGAAAACAACGAGTCGTGACATCAAACCACGGGTCATTCTTTGACCCGTTACTCCCAACTTTGACCCTATTGTACCTTACCACGAACACCTCCTATAGATTTTTGGTGGAACCAACAATCCGTTACATGACCTGTTCTGTGATAATTTTCCAGATTTCTGCCAACTTCCATTTTTAAATTCCTGGGTCCAATCTTAGGCACTTCCGTTGTATTACATGGACCATTTGTCTTGTGACCTAGTACATATTTTCCTGCTTTCTCTGTTTCAACCCTCGGATCTGATCTTAGGAACTTTTGGGGTGTTACAATATCTCCCCCTTGGGAACATTCGTCCTCGAATGAAGGCTACGTAAGCTACAAGATTGGGAAAAGAGCTGTTATTCCCAAACTAAAAACTATAAACTGATTTCTGAAGGAGTGACTAACTCCAAACTGATATAGGCAAACTAACTGAGTTGATGCAACTAAGATGCATATTTCGATCATGAATAGAGCGGATGAGTACGAAATTGAATAAAGTACTGAGGAGTAATTTAATACCTGATGTTGAAACTGAACTGAAAGGGAATAAATGAGGATATTTAGCCATCATGTCCACTTCTACTTCCCATGTGGCTCCCTCAACTAGCTAGTTCCTCCACAAAACCTTTACTGAAGTGACCTCCTTGTTTCTCAGCTGATGAACCTGACTATCTAGGATTTAAACTGGGACCTCTCCATAAAAGAGACTATCTTTCATCTCCACACTGTCTAGTGGCACAATTGAGGTCGGATCACCGATGCACTTCTTCAATGGTGAAACATGGAATACTGGGTGCATTGATGCTAACTCTAAAGGTAATTCCAACTCATAGGCCATATTGTCAATTCGCCTCAGAATCCTGTAGGGTCCTACATACCTCGGCCTGAGTTTCCCTTTCTTTCCAAACCTCATCACCCCTTTCATAGGTGAAATCTTCAGATAAACCCAATCATTTATAGCAAACTCTTTCTCTCTTCTCCTCAAATCTGCATATGATTTCTGTCGACTTTGAGTTATTTTCAACCTTTCTCTGATAAGTATCACTTTCATCATAGCCTGATGAACTGAATATAGCCCTATTAAATAGTTTCGCAAACTGAAACCACCTTATAGGAGACCTACACCTCCTACCATATAATTCCTCAAATGGGGCCATCTGAATACTAGGGTGGAAGCAGTTTTTGTATGCAAACTCGATGAGAGGTAGCTGATCATCCCAACTACCCTTGAAGTCGATCATACCAGCTCTCAACATGTATTCTAAGGTTTGTCAGCTCAGCTTGTCCATCTTTTTGAGGGTGAAAGTTTGTGCTGAGTTTAATCTGAGTACCAAGTCCTTTCTGAAATGACTTCTAGAAATGCAAGGTGAACTAGGTACCTCTATCTAAAATGATGGACAAGGGACTCCATGCAGTCTAACCAACTCCCGAATGTACATGCTAGCATAATCCTTAGCTGAGTATGTAGTATTAACTGGGAGGAAATGTGCTAAATTAGTAATTCGATCTACGACCACACAAATGGAATCATGCTGCCGACGAGTATAAGATAGACCTTTAATGAAGTTCATATTCACCTCTTCCCACTTCCATGTGGGTATGCTGATATCCTAAGTCATACCCCCAGTTATCTAATGTTCAACTTTAAACTGCTGGTAGTTTGGACACTTAGCCACAAATTCTACAATGTCCCTCTTCATGTCGTTCCACTAGTAGATTTTCCATAGGTCACAGTACATCTTAGTGGCACCTGGGTGGATAAATATCTAGATTTGTGTGCTTCTGCCAGTATTTGCTATCTTAAGTTGTCTACGTCTAGAACACAAAGTCTGCCCTAGTAACGAAGCACACCATCTCCCTCTTTGGGGAAAGCTTCCACTTCTTTTCTTAGAACTGCTTCTTTTTAGTTTGAGGAGTATGAGGTCTTCATCCTACTTTGAATTAACCTCTACTACCAGTAAGGATTCTGACCCACTCTAGATTACAACTCTACCCTCATCTAAATCAACTAATTGAACTCCCAACCTAGCTAACCAGTGAATATCTTTCGCTAGCTCCTTTCTGTCCTCTTTCACATGAGCAGCCTCCCCATGGACATCCTGCTTAATGCATCTTCCACCACATTAGCCTTACCCAGGTGGTATAGAACACTCATATCATAGTCTTTCAATAACTCTAGCCACCTTCTCTGGCAAAGGTTCAAATCCTTCTAATTGAACGTACTGAAGGCTCTTGTGGTCGGTGAAAACATCCATGTGAACCCCATAAAGGTAATGCCTCTATATTTTCAAAGAAAACACCACTGCCGCCAATTCAAGATCATGAGTCAGGTAGTTCTTCTCATGAACCTTGGGCTGTCTGGAGGCATAAGCTATCACCTTACCACACTGCATCAAAATGCAACTGAGGCAAACTCAGGAAGCATCATAATAGACTACAAACCTATCTGTTCCTTTTGGTAAGGTCAAAACTAGAGTTGTAGTGAGTCGAGTCTTCAACTCTTGGAAACTCATCTCACATGCATCTGACTACTAAAACTTCACCTTTTTGTAAGTCAGTTTAGTCGGAGGGGACGCAATAGAAGAAAACCCCTCTACAAACCGTCGGTAATAACCGGCTAAGATAAAGAAATTCCTAATATATGTTGGGGAAGTGGGTTTTGTCCAGTCTTTTAGCATTGCTATATTTTGAGGATCTACCTGAATACCCTCACCTGAGAGCACATGACCGAGGAAGGCCACAAACTTCAGCCAGAATTCACACTTGCTGAATTTAGCGACCTGGCACTCTCTAAGAGTCTGCAACACTATCCTTAGGTGATTAGCATGGTCTTCTTCATTTTTGGAGTATACCAAGATGTCATCTATGAACAAAATGACGAACATGTCTAGATATAGCTTGAATACCCTTTTCATTAGGTCCATAAAAGTTGTAGGGGCATTGGTCAGTCCAAAAGACATAACCACTAATTCATAGTGACCATTCCAAGTTCTAAAGTTTGTTTTCAGTATGTCACACTCGTGACCCTAAGTTGATGATATCCCGATCTAAGATCTACCTTGAAAAAACAACTAGCTCCCTAAAGTTGATCAAACAAGTCGTCAATCCTGGGTAGGGGCTACCTATTCTTGACTGTAGCTTTGTTCAACTCACGGTAGTCGATACACATTCTGAGTTTACCATCTTTTTTGCATGAACAACACTGGAGCACCCTATGGAGAGATGTTGGGCCTGATGAAGCCCTTATCTAAAAGTTCTTTCAATGGTTCCTTCAACTCCTTTAGTTCAACTGGAGCCATTCTGCAAGGAGGAATAGAGATGGGCTGAGTGTCTAGAAGAAGGTCTATGCTGAAGTCTATTTCCCACTCGAGAGGGACTCTTGGAAAATCTTTGGGAAACACATCAAGGAATTCGTTCATAACTGGAATTGACTGAAAAGTTGGGATCTCAGAGCTAGAATATCTGACTCAAACTAAGTGATAGATAAACCATCTGGAAATCATTCTCTTTCCCTTAAGGTAGGAAATAAATCATCCCTTAGGCTTTGAACCACTACCCATCCATTCTAAGATTGGCTCGTTGGAAAACTGAAACTTGACGACTCTAGTTCTGCAGTTGACTGAGGCATAACTAGAATGTAATCAAACCATGCCAAGAATGAGGTCAAAGTAGACCATGTCTAGATCTACTAGATCAACTAGAATGACTTAACTCAATACTAAGACTGGGTAGTTTCTATACCCGACTGGCTTTAACTGACTCACCAACCGGAATAGAGACTAAGAAAAGTTCAGAGAGGACTTCTGGATTGATATCAAATTGAACAGCTATGTAAGGAGTCGCGAATGAAAATGTAGCTCTTGTATATAGTAGGGAATATACATCTAGATGGAAAAGACGTAACATACCCGTGACCACATCAGGAGAGCTTTCCTGATCCTGACGAGAAGACAATGCATAAAAACATTTTTGGTACTGGCCGCCATCCATACCTGAAGTAGTGCCCTACTGGGGCTGTTGAGGTAGTGGATTGACCCTTTCTTCGTTCTGCTGATAGACAATCTCTTAATTTGTGGCCCAGCTGGCCACAACTAAAACAACCCTCCTTGCCCAAATAGCACTCCCCTGGGTGATTCTTGCCACACTTTGGGTAGGCTGGAAATGAGCGGCTATAGGAGACATGACTCTAGTATTGGGAGCCTGATGCTCTGCCTTTTCCGCCCTTGTGAGATGGGAAAGAAGGGGTACTGGCTGATGTGGGTGTTGGAGGTCTCTACTACTGTTGTTGTGGGCGATTACTTCTACCTGACCTTTGTTATCCATATTCAAATTGTCCGATTCTGGCTCGCTTGCTTTCCCTCTCTATATCCTTCAGCTTTTCTGCCTCTATCTGCTAGGCACGAATGATGAGGCTGGAGAGGTCAATGTCTTTGATCAACATTGCGGTTTTTGTATTCATTAAGCACCAAACCCAAAAATTGATTCACAAACTTGAGCATATGAGCCCTTGGCTCAGCGACCATCTCTGGAGGATACCTCGACAGCCGAGAGAACTCCAATACATACTCTTCCACTGTTCTATTATTCTACCTCAAATTCATAAATTCAGCAACCTTGGCCTCCCTCAATTCTCAAGGAAAGAATCTGTCGAGAAACTCCATAACAAACTCGTCCCACTCTACTGATCCTGCTTTAGTTGGCTCCCCCTCCTTCCATTGGTTGTACCATATCTGAGCCACCCCTTTCAACTGGTAGGCTGCTAGATTAGCACTCTCTATAGAATTAACACCCATGATCCGAGTGATCTTTCACACCTAATCCATGAACTCCTGCGGATCCTCTCTAACTTTAGATCCATGAAAAGCTGGAGGGTTCATTCGGGTGAAATCTCAAACCTTGGCAGTTGCGGAAGACCCATTCACATTCACTGGGAACACCTGTTGATTCACCTGGTTGGTTACAGCCAAGCCAACAGTTGAATTGCCGCTCTAAATTCTGCAGAGGAAAATTGATCATCACTAGGGGCTGTTGGAGGTGGTGGGGCAGGTTGATTTGCATTCCCGTTTCCTTTTCTTCGTGGCATGTTATCACTGAAATAAGTAGAGCATGAATTAGAAGGGCACTTTTGGGATTAAGCTCAACACATGATAAGGAGTATGAACAAAAGGGAATTTTCCTAAAAACACCTTGTAGCCTCCCCCTTATAAGTGTGGCGGGCTTCACACCCATGAAAAGGACTCTACTCAACGCGGCTTTCAGACATCCTAAGATACTTTAAATCTAGTGTTCTAATACCAAGTTTGCCACGACCCGAGTTTACACCCTAGACGCGATATAGTACTTGGTGCGCAAGTGACCCCAAGCTAACCCATGGCTTAACATCACATTAGTAAACTAAACCAACATAGTGGAAGCTGGAAACATAACTGAATAATCTAATTCTAAAATAAGAAACGTCTGATAAAAATACTAAAACTTGTACAAATATTGCAAAATAAGGTAAATAATGCTATGTCTGAAAGCCAACTAATAACGGATGAGTTTCTGGGACAAGCCCCAAGCTAACTCTAAAATCTAAAAGCTAGAACTGAAATGGAACTAAAGCCTAATCTTTGAAATATGGGGACTCACAAAGGTAAATCTGCTGAAGTCACCTGAGGGGGACTACTGTTGCTGCTATGACTGAGAACCTGTACCTGTATCATAATATGATACAGCATATAAATATGCATCAGTACTTTGAATGTACTGAGTATGTGAGATGTAAGTGAAACAATAAGAGTACATAACTAAGCTGAGATGACATGAAATGACCAACTATAACCTGATGAGTACTATGATATATTTGCAATAGTGTAAGTACAAGCACTAACTAATAGTCATACACATATCCTGAAATCTAAATAACTGAACTGAGCTGAAACTGAGACTGAGTTGTACTGATGAGAGGTACTATACTAAACTGTAAGAGCGGCTATAACTAACATATAATCATGTGAACTAAATGTGGAGACAGATGTATACCCCCCATCAGATAAGGCCCACTATACCTTGCTAGAGTATAGTAGCTGAACTAGGTGATCAGTGTTTGCTGCCTATTCGGGATAAACCCTATAGTGGTAACATAGTTTTGGGAACCTAGGTGCGCTGAACCCCGAACCACTCAGTGCTGAGTTATACTCCCATTGAAAGTCCTAACTGTGACTGTTAGGTTGATAGCTCAAAATTGATGTCCCAAGACTTAAGTCAGGAGTACTTATCTGGAAGTACCCTGAGAGCCTAAAGGACCTAATAATTGGAACTAGTGTTCAAAGACTGGCCAGAGCTTCTTTTTCTAAAAGCTTCGTAATTGTGTAAAGAACAACCTGATAACTAATACTAAGGAGTGTTACTGAGCTCCTCAAGAACTGACTATAGACAAATTGATCAATTGACTTACTGAAAGATATGGAAAGGACTAATTTCTGACTGAGATTGAACTAGCATTCAAACTGACTGTTAACTCACATGATAGTGATAACATGGAAATTCAAGAACTATCAGAGTCAAGCAACATTTGTATCTCGTGAATTATGCAAGACCCAATTTACTGTACTCATAGAAACTAGGGATAAAACAATATTTCATGAAAAGAATAGCAACACGCTTAATAAGTAATGAAGACTTTCAAGGATTCATCAGGACTACAATGTAAAAGAAATATTCATAAACTGACTAAAAGACAACCTTGGGTTTGATCCTCAGGGCTAGAACTGATATAGATGCTTAGAAGGATTTTGGGGCACAAGGGAAGAGCAATTCTCTTGTTGAATTATCACATATCTTGAGTAGAATTACTTGAGAACAATCTGAAGAAATTTGAGGGGAAGATTGAAACCCTTGATCTTACTATGTATCTCCTGCTTGAGCTTCCTACGTTGCTAACTTGAGGGAATGAGAGAAATGATTGTAAACTATCGCTTAACTCCCTAAATCCCTTATAAAATAACCCCAAAACGACATAGTTTAGGGCCTAGGAACTTAGGAAGTATGAAAACACCCTTACTAACAACGCTGGAAAATAGGACTCGTTAGTCCTCACGAGGGACATCACGAGTCGTGAGGTAGGGGATGATTCGTGGAGTCAACCCATGAAGTATACTGGAAATCCCAATTAAAACTTCAATAACCCAGGAAAAGACTCACTTCACAAGTCGTGAGGTACTCCACGACTCGTGACTCCCTTCGTGACTTCACCAATGAATCAAATCTTCAATTTCGACCATCCTGACCACGGCTCTCCTCACAGGTCGTGAGGTGAATTCATGGCTTGTTGTTACCACTCATGGTCACCCACTGACCACGATTCCTCCAAGCCAGGAATCCACTTCATGATTCACACCCCGACTCGTGAAGTACTTCATGGGTCACTAGACGAGTCGACCAGTGACCTGGTGCATATTTTCCTACTTTCTCTAGTTCTATCCCCGGGTCTAATCTGTGGAACTTTTGGGGTGTTATAGAGTAAGTTTGCCTTAATAGATTCATGTTCCAAGTTGTTGAATTGATAATATGCGAGAAAGAACTATGACACCCTAAAAGTGTCTAATACTAGACTCGGGATTTAAAATGGTAACAGCAGAAAAATATGAGATTTTGACTCAAAAAGGCTCATGGTATGAGTCGTGGGAAGGAAGGATGAGTTATAGAAGGAGTCGTAAAGAAGACTTGGAGTCCAGGGTCCAGACCACGAGTGGTGGTATGTGGATACGACTCGTGGTCAGTGTCGTGGGGGAGATGAAGTCACATGTGATGTTACGACTCATGGAAGGAAACCATAAGTCATGGGATGAAGTCGTGGTGAGAATCCTGTAAGTCGCCAAGTGGCCAGTGGTGATCATGAGTGGCGACCACGAGTCGTTACTTCATGATACGACTCGTGTTGAGGTCCGTGATGACCGGCAGTGTTCAATTTTTAGAAATTTCATTAAGGTATTTTCAAAAATTCTAAGTTATAAGGTCCTAAACTACGTCGTTTTAAGCTCGATTACAAGGATTTTAAGAGTGCTTAACCTAGCATAATCCTTTCCATTCCATGCATGAAAGTTTAGAGTATTCAATTGGAGATCAAGCTTAAGAATTTCCAAATTCTTTCTCCAATTCCTTTAGGCTTTCAAGGGAGAGTGTAAGATCAGATTGCCCAGGTATGTAGGATTGTGAATGAGAGTTCCTCTTCACTCTCATGACCCAATTCCCCTCTATGTTTAGGAATTCAAGTATTAAAGTAAATTTGATGATCTTATGGGGTTTTAAGCCCAAATTTATGAATTTTTTGTTGATTCTATTATTGGTCTTCCCTTTATGTTCTAAATATTATTTTAAGATCTGTGGGTAGATTTTATATTTAAATTGATTATAAATTATGATTTCAAATCCAAGTAAATCTATGCCCAATTATGCAAGATTTCATGAAGAGTCAAGTTATGATTCTTTTATGATTTTGATCTTCCTAACCCTAAATTATGAAATTATGATTTATAATATGATTTCTCCTCAAGTACTCTTTATGGATTTATAATGTCAAGTATATGAATTTTCTACAATTATGCATGTTCTTCATTATTTATGAATTTATGACTTTTGGCCCACTTATGAGCGCTTATTCACGGCTAAACATGTATTTCAAGTATGATCAAGTATGTTATAATTTATTTTGCCATGAACTTCGTGGATGATTTCAAGATTATAATATGTGTCTCATGTGCATATTTTTGGGAGTAGTGTCTAGCACCGAGTAGACCTGGCGTTCAGGTAAACCCCGTGGTCTCAGAACTACGTGTCACTATAGGTATATGTATTTATGGATTCCCCCTTATGATATCACATCATGCACATTCCTTTCTAGGCAAGCCTAAGACAGCTCTGCCCACTTGAGTTAGATAGTTGGGGCATCGTGTAAGCTCTATCATTATAGTGTCGGTTAAGATGAGTTCTCTCATTGTTCCTAATGATTTATGCATTGTTATGTTTATGTTACTTTGGCTCAAGTTATGTTTTTATAAGGTATCTCTTATGACTATGATTATGACTAAATTATGAATGGTTTGAAAACCTTGAGCCCTCATGTTCATATTACGATATTTACTTCATGTTCATGTTCTCATACTCTTATGAACTCTTATGTATTTTAACTGTCCGTTTTTACTTACCTTGCATACTTAGTACATTCCAAGTACTGACTGCATGCTCTATGTTGTATCGTTTCATGATATAGGTCTGAGGGATCAGTCTTAGCCGCAACATTATTCCTGCTTCCCTCTCATACCTGTTTAGCCAGTGTTGGTGAGTCCCCATCCTTCAAGGACATTCAATTATCCATTGTTATGTTATTTTAGTTACACACTTTTGTCAAGCTAGTTCGAGATGTTGTCCCATCAGCTCATCAGTTATGTTAGAGGCTTTTCAGACAATATGTAGAAAATCAGCTTTTCAGTGTTAATTCTGTGTTAGATTGATATGTATGTATACTGATCTTGGGCAGAATTGCATGCCCAAGTGATACTCAAATGCTTCATTTTGACTTGTTTATCTATCGTTATGTGTAAATTCTCATGTGATTTTAGTTAAATATGAATTTATACTAACCAACATGATTAGTGTTGTTTTGCAGGTAAAAAGAAATTTTGGAAGCTAATATACATGTTGGTGAAGATCGGGAATGAACTTGGAAACAAGGAGTGGAAAATGACAAGGGAGAGCAGCAAAATAAGGGCTCCGCGATGGCAGCGTGAGGCTCCGCGATGGAGCCGTGTCACGCTGCCATCGCGGAGGCATTCTTCCTCGGATGAAATAATTTTGGCAATTTCCAGTGGAGGTTCGCGTTACCTCTGTGACACGGAGGCAGTGCTCCGCGATGCACTCCGTGTCATGTTGAGTACAATTACCTGGAACATCAAGTGCCAGTGAAGGTTCGCGATAGCACCATGGCACGGAGGCAAAGCTCCACGATGCAAGTCGTGCCACGCTGAGGTGAAATTGCTGAGGAGCCGACTTTCAGTGAGGGTCCGCGATACCCTCTTGGCACGGAGGGAGTGCTCCGCGATACACTCCGTGCCACGTTGCTTGTTATTCCGGAAAAAATTCTCAAGAGTATAAATAGCACACTTAGGTTTTATTTTAAACATTCTGACTTGGTTGAGCAAGAACGTGGGTTACAGGCAGTTGAGAGGACGAAAATTCTAGGGTTCTTCTCTATCTCTTTCTCTTTTATCTCAATTGTTTGTATGAATTCTACTTATTTGATGATGTTTAATCCACAAATGAGTGGCTAATTCACTTCTTGCTGAGGTTAAGAATAATTGTAGTGGAATGTAATTGTTGTTCATTTCAGTTTTCATCTTTTCTTCAATGGTTGTTCTATCAATTCTTGTTTTTACTGCAGTAATGTTTAGCCAATGTTAATGTATATCTAGAAATCCGATTTTGATTTTGAAAAGGAAAGAAATTGGAAAGATGTGAATTGGTAGGATATGATCTCTTCTTGGTTTAGAAAATTGAGAATTGATTTACATTTAGAATAGAAATATATCTTAAAGTCTTATTAGTCAATTAAGGAATCGGTATTGTATGGCTAGAGCATGAAATTCTTTTATCACAGAAATGTAGATTAAGGTTTCATGATTCTTAATTGGATAGGAGTCGAAAGATCCATTCCATAGGCAATAATTCTTCACTAGCAATCGAAGAAAAGATTAGCTGAATTGAATTGATAAATTACTTCCCTGCATGCTTGTTTTAACCTCAGTTTTCTCATTACTATTGTTCAGACTCAAATTATTATCTTAACTTAGATTTTTATTACTTAGCAAACTTAACTCTCAAAATATTGTTTAATTGGTTGTCTGATTCATAAAGACATAGTTCACTGATGTTTAAGTTAATTAGTACCGTAGTTCAGTCCCTGTGGGATCGATACTTGGCTTTGCATAAGCCACTTAACTACTTGTTCGACCACGTGCACTTGCGTGTAGTCACTACAGCACCGAACGGGTTTTTGGCGCCGTTTCCGGAGACTGGCAATTGGTAAAATTATTTTCTTAGTGTTAGTTTACAAATTCTATATAAGTGCTGACAACTTGATCTTAGCCTATCTCTTGTAGATATTGAATTCTTCTGAATGCTGGCAAGAGATAAGGAGTTGGTGGATTCATATATAGAGCCGGAAAGACAATTTAATCGTCAAAGAAGGGAAGCTCTAGAGAAGAAGCTACAGTTGCTAAGATAGGAAATTCAGGAGCAACAACAGAATCCACCACTTGTGAGGGCAGTTTTAGTGCCTGAGAAAATGGCAGCAAGGCCGGTTCGCGAAGTGGCAATCCTACATGCTAATAATGTTACATCTAGTATTTTCAGACCAGAGCCAGGAGGTAGGTTTGAGCTTAAACAGAACATGGTGCAGTTGTTGCACACCAGCGGGCAATTCACAGGTCTCCCTCATGAAGATCCACAACAACATCTCCAAAACTTTTTGGGGATAAGTGACACTTACATTCCCGCTGGAGTATCATCCGACTACGTGAGGCTTACATTATTCCCATTTTCATTATTGGGGGAAGCAAAAAGGTGGTTGAAAGCTGAACCACCTAACTCTATAACCACTTGGGATGATCTTGCAAGAAAGTTTTTGATACGATTCTTTCCATCTGGGAAGCAATACTTAGAAGTCAAATTCTAAGTTTTAAACAAAGAGAGGGTGAAAATCTGTATCAAGCTTGTGAAAGGTTCAAATCGATGTTAAGGGATTGTTCTCACCATCACCAGTCCAACGATGTGTTGGTGCATACTTTCATAGAGGGTTTGGAGCCACATACAAAAATTTTGCTAGACTTAGTAGCTGAGGGACTGGCATTAGAAAAGACTTATGAGGAGCTTTATACTTTGTTAAATTGTATTTCACAGGGAAATCCAGAATGGAATGCGGACTCTTCACGAGGAGGAACAAGGAAAGCGGCAGGAGTCTTTGAGGTGGATAGTTTTACAGCTATCGCTGCACACATAGCTGTGTTGCAAAATCAACTCAACACCCAGTTCAGCAGTATGAGCTTGAATAAAGCACAAGCCCCAGTCAATGTAGTGCAGCAGGTATGGTGTGAAGTATGTGGGAGTAATAAACACTCAGCTGAGTGTTGTGGTGTAAATCCAGATTCAGTAAACTTTGTTGGGAACGTCCAGAGAAATAATAACCAACAGTATGGCAAAAAATACAACTCGAAATGGAGGAATCATCCGAATTTCTCTTGGGGTAGTAATAGCCATCACGGGCAAAGTTCGAATCAGGGTGTGCAGAGAAATCAAGGGGGTCATCATAATTATCAGTCTCAATACAGAGGAAACAATGCACCTCCTCCACCACCCAACAGCATTGAGGAAATGTTCAAAATAATGATAGCTAACCAAGCACAAATGCAAGCTGATTATGTGAAATTAGCGGCAGACATGAAAAATCAGCAGTTAGCTACAAAGGCGTTGGAGTACTAGTTTGGACAACTAGCTGGAGCTCAAAACACCAGGCCCAGAGGAGGACTACCGAGTGACACTGACCCAAATCCCAAGCAGGTCAATGTAGTGACCACAAGGAGTGGATTACAACTCATGTAGGTGGAGCCAGAAAGACCACCTCAGCAATCAGGAGTAGTGGAAAAAGATAGGGAACATGATGATGAGAAGGGGAAGGAGAAGGCAGCCAAAGCAGAAAGACCACCACCCCCGTTCCCTTAAAGATTAAAGAAGCACAAGGAGGAAGCTTGTTTTAAAAAGTTCATGGAGGTGCTGAAACAGGTAAACATTAATTTACCTTTGGTTGATGTTTTGCAGGGGGTGCCGAAATATGCAAAGTATATCAAGGACATCGTAGAAAACAAAAGAAGATTAATGGAGTATGCTACGGTGGCGCTTACTGAGGAGTGCACTTCCCGAATATAGAACAGGTTGCCAGCAAAGCTCAAGGACCCTGGGAGCTTTACCATTCAGATCACAATCAGGCAAAGTATCCGAGCTCGCGGACTATGTGATTTGGGAGGGAGCATAAACTTGATGCCGACATCGGTGTTCAAGAATTTGGGGCTGGGCAGTCCTAGACCAACTATAGTGATCTTGTAGCTAGTAGACCATTCTTTGGCCAGACCAGATGGCATTGTAGAGGACGTGCTACTGCAAGTGGGCTCCGGCACTTTCCCGGTAGATTTTATTATATTGGATTTTGAGCCGGATGCGGAAGTCCCATTTATTTTGGGACGTCCTTTCTTGGCAACCGGGAGAGTGTTGATTGATGTTGCTGCGGGCAGCTAACCATGCGAGCGCATGATAAAGTGGAGGTGTTTGATGTGTATAAGGCCAAGAAGCTTCCGTCCATCTATGAGGAGCTATCAGCAATGAATGTGCTAAACCAGGAAGAAATTCTTCAAATTGTTGATTCTCACGATCCATTGGAGAGAGCTTTGATGGGATCCGATCATTCCGGAGACATGAATACTTATGAGATGGTGCAAATGTTGAATGAACCAAAATGGTATTTCAGGAAGCAAGACTTTCAGCCATTGATGAGGTCCTTGGAACCATTGCCAAAACCATCTATTGAGGAGGCACCAAAACTAGAGTTGAAGACATTGCCACCACATTTGAAATATGTATTTTTGGGGGAAGATGACACCTTGCCAGTCATCATCTCCGCAGAACTGACAGAGGCACAGGTAAAGGATGCATTGGTGGTTCTCAAGAGGCGGAAGAAAGTAATGGGCTGGCAAATGTAAGACATTAGGGGAATCAATCCAGCCTTTTGCACACATAGAATTTTTATGGAGGAAGGAGCAAAGCCAACTATAAAACATCAGCGGAGGCTAAATCCGGTGATGAAGGATGTGGTTAGGAAGGAAGTGATCAAGTGGCTTGATGCAGGTGTGGTCTATCCCATTTCAGACAGTGAATAGGTCAGTCCCGTTCAGTGTGTCCCAAAGAAAGGAGGGATGACCGTGGTCACCAACGAGAAGAATGAGTTGATCCCTACACGCACAGTCACAGGCTGGCAAATTTGCATGGACTACAGAAAGCTCAATCAGGCCACGAGGAAAGATGATTATCCTATCCCATTTATTGATCAGATATTGGACAGGTTGGCAGGTTAAGAATACTATTGTTTCCTTGATGGATATTCTAGCTATAACCAAATAGCCATAGCACCGGAGGACCATGAGAAGACCACTTTCACATGTCCTTATGGGACATATGCTTTCAAGCGGATGCCATTTGGTCTATGCAATGCACCCGCCACATTCCAGAGATGCATGATAGCAATCTTTCACGATATGGTGGAAGATTTCGTCGAGGTATTTATGGATGATTTTTCTATTTTCGGTAATTCGTTTGCTACATGTTTGCAGAATCTTGACAGGGTGCTAGCTCGTTGTGAAGACTCCAACCTTGCACTCAACTGGGAGAAATGTCATTTTTTAGTCAAGGAGGGTATCGTCCTTGGCCACAAGGTGTCTTGCAAGGGGTTTGAAGTCGATCGTGCAAAGATCAAAGTAATTGAAAAGCTACCACCACCTGTGTCAGTGAAGGGTGTTCGCAGTTTTCTCGGACATGCAGGGTTCTACAGACGGTTCATCAAGAACTTCTCTAAAATTGCTAGACCAATATGCAGGTTGCTAGAAAAAGAGGTGAAGTTCGAGTTTGATGAGGATTGTGTTAAAGCATTCGAGGAGTTGAACAGAAGTTGATAGAAGCTCCTATTCTCATTTCTCCGAATTGGGAGCAACCGTTTGAACTAATGTGTGATGCAAGCGATGTGGCTGTAGGAGTTGTATTGGGGCAGTGGATGAATAAAATTTTTTATTCCATTCATTATGCAAGTAAAACACTTGACGCAGCTGAAGTCAATTATACAGTCACTGAAAAGGAGATGCTAGCATTGGTGTTTGCGTTTGATAAATTCAGGTCCTACTTGGTGGGTTCTAAAGTAGTGGTGTATACCGATCATGCTGCGATTCGGTATCTGTTTAACAAGAAGGATGCAAATCCCAAGCTGATTAGATGGATCTTGTTGTTACAAGAGATTGACCTAGAGATTCGGGACAGAAAGGGGAGCGAGAATCAAGTGGCAGATCACCTATCACGATTGGAAAGTTGGTTGCATGTGAAGGAAGGTGACAGCATCAAGGAAGAGTTCCCGAATGAGCAGCTCTTGGCAATAAGGGAAGCTGAAATCCCTTGGTATGCAGACATTGTGAATTTGCTAGTAAGTGGAGTCTATCCACTGGAGGCTACAGCTCAGCAAAGAAAGAAGTTGAGACATGATTGCAGGTATTACATTTGGGATGAGTCGTACTTGTTTAAGCAGGGACCGGATCAGGTGATGAGAAGATGCATTCCATAGAGCCAGATTGCAGATGTATTGAGGAGTTGTCACTCATCATTGTATGGAGGGCACCATGGAGGTGAGCGGACAGCGCACAAGGTGCTATAGTCAGGTTTTTTTTGGCCTACACTATTTAGCGACTCTATGGCATATGTAAAAATGTATGATAGATGTCAAAAAAAAGGCACAATTGGTAGAAGGCAGGAGATGCCACTGCAGCAGATATTAGGAGTGGAGATCTTTGATGTATGGGGAATAGATCTCATGGGCCCGTTCCCACCGTCATTTGATAATCGTTACATCTTGGTAGCCGTTGATTATGTATCAAAGTGGGTTGAAGCAATAGCTTGCCCCAGGAATGACAACAAGGTGGTAACAAATTTATGAAAAAGCATATTTTCACCAGGTTCGGGACACCCCGAGCCATTATCAGTGATGGAGGGGCTCATTTTTTAAAATGCAAGTTTCAAGAATTTGCTAGCTAAGTATGGGGTGCGCCACAAGGTAGCAACAACATATCATCCCCAAACTAGTGGGCAAGTGGAGGTGTCGAACAGAGAAATCAAGCAGATTCTACATAAAACAGTGAATGCACAACGAATTGATTGGTCAAGCAAACTCAACGATGCGTTGTGGGCTTATAGAACTGCGTACAAGACACCTATTGGGACTTCTCCATACAGATTGGTCTATGGAAAGGCGTGTCATCTGCCTGTAGAGATAGAACATCGTGCTTTTTGGGCCGTGAGGAAATTGAACATGGATCCGGAGCTAGCAGGGAAGAAGAGGCTGATGCAACTCAGCAAACTTGATGAGTTTCGTTGTCATGCTTATGAAAGTGCCAAATTCTATAAGGAGAAAACGAAGAAGTGGCACGATAGGCATATGGTGCATCGGATCTTTGAGCCGGGGCAGAAGGTGTCGCTATTTAATTTGAGACTGAAGCTTTTTTCAGGCAAGTTGCGGTCCAAATGGTCAAGGCCATTTGAAGTGGTGAGAATGACCCCACACAGGGCAGTGGAGTTGTGGAAAGAAGATAGAAGTGCCACATTTTTGGTGAATGGGCAAAGATGTAAGCATTATTGGGGTGAGGATGTTATTCGAGAGAAGACGTCCATCACTCTAGAGGATGATTGAGCAATGAATGGCGTCGAGCCGCGACGGTAAATCAGGCATTGCACGGGAGGCAACCCGTGAATGTGTTGTAATAGATAAGTAGAACCATTTGAAAAAAAAAGAATATAAAAAGAGAAAAACAAAGAAAAAGAAAAAGAAAAATTCTTTTGTGTTGAAACCTATGAGGTCTAACCAATTTTGTTGTGGTGAAATGATTTTCAGGTGGAACGGAGGGCAAAAATGCAAAGAAACGCAAAGGAAAAAAAGTCGAGGTGAGAAAATAAAAATTGGCACATTACAATGAGCCTGCGCGATGGCTCCGTGTCACGGAGGAGGTGCTCCGCGTTACCCTCCATGACACGTTAAGGCTTGTTCCGGATTTTTT
The DNA here is from genome assembly GCA_035772735.1 of Datura wrightii. NCBI lineage: Eukaryota > Viridiplantae > Streptophyta > Magnoliopsida > Solanales > Solanaceae > Datura > Datura wrightii. The sequence goes on from JASDFA010000003.1 coordinate 13,209,869, forward strand.
AAAATCCAGAACACTGGCGCGATGGCTCCGTGTCACGGAGGGGGTGCTCCGCATTACCCTCCGTGTCACGGAGGGGGTGCTCCGCATTACCCTCCGTGACACGTTGAGGGTTAATTCGCGTCGGGTCACATCGGGTTTCCGGGTAACCCGCGTGAAAAATACATTATAAAACCCCAAATCCCCTCATTTTCTTCCTATTTTTTCACTTCCTCCGTGACCCACACCCCAAATCCCCTTCTCCCTCAATGTGACACGGACCTAGGCATCAATTTTCTTCAAGTTTTCTTCAATTTCATCAAATCAAAGGTATGTTCTTGAATTCTTCCTTGTTTTTGCTCAAGTTTTCGATTCTTGAACATGTGTGGTGATTAAACATTGGCCTAAGTGATAATTAAGCTTGAATTCACTTAAGTTATGATGGATTGATGTTCGTAGTATCATTTTGAATATATGAACTCAATGATTGCATGTTTTATTGAATTCTTGAAATTGATAGCTAGGGTTGAAAATTGAATAGGAAGAAGACTAAATTCTTTGAAATGTTGAAAAAAAATTGGGTTGTGCATGTTGGGTGAAGCAAAATATAGTGTGATTGATGTTGAATATGCTAAGTAGACAAGGGATTTTCGGGAGAATGAAATTGGATAGTTGCATAGGTTGTTGAAAAAATTCGCTAAGTGTTATGATGATGTAATGGAATCGATGGCGATATTTTTATTCATTGTATGAAGTCTGAGTAGTACATAGTAATTGTTCCATCGACTTATATGAATGCACTAAGCATGTTGAATGTTAAGAATTGGAAAATCATGAATGTTTTGTCGAATTGTTTGGATTGCGACTTAAGACTAAGTGTGGGGTGACCCAAGTAAACCCAACCTTAGTTGTAGCTAATTATGACTTGAATAACATTGGGACTGTCTGTTTGAATGTACAGGAACAATGTCAGGCAGACAAGACAAGGGCAAGGGCGCATCCACATCGGGCACCAGCAAAAAAAGGGTGAGATTGGGAACAGCAGTTCCAGCAGCACCAGCGGTTCCGCGAGGCCAACGACAACAATACGAAACCCGATGGGTGACTGATGAAGGGAAGAAGTGGTATGCGAAACACAAAGAAACCAAATACTTCCCGGAGGAGCAGATAGCACGGCAATTGCTGGCACAAGAATTCCCGCGGATTGTACACCGGATTGACACTGCTGGGCTGAACTTCATCTTCGAAGAGCCCAGGGAGTGCAATCTCCATACTATCCGGGAGTTCTATTCCAACTGGAACCCGACCCTACGCAGTCACACAGTCAAAATCAGGGGGCAGGTTGTCACTTTTGAGCCCCATCATTTGAATGCAATCCTGGGGGCACGGGACACAGACGCTCATGTCCTTAGGCATCTGAACATCACTCCACCCTATGCGAACATCAGACGCACCCTATGTGGAGCCCGATCGACAGCAAGGTGGAGTAGGCACAAGGAGAGGGGCTACCATCAGACATTGCCCTAATCACAGATGAACAGGGAGGCCCGAATTTAGCTGAAAATTGTGTGTTCCTGCTTGATCCCGGGGGTGCACATGATAGATGTCACCCGAGATAGAGTGTGCTTGGTGTATGCCCTGATGAAAGGGCTGGAGATCAATGTTGGGGCGGTAATCATCTCCGCCATGGAGAGAGCCCGACTGCATCAGGGGCATAGATACGGGTTCGGTGGTTTGCTTACCACGTTCCTGAGGGGCCATGACATCGAGGAGGAGGCCCTGGATTACATCCCACAGATTGACAGGCATGCCTTGGATGTCACCAAAACCAAGGCACCTGACACTACCTATGGGCCGGTGCTCACATTAGTCAAGCGACATGCTGGGGATGACCAGTATATGGCTCGCATGTACGGGATGCAGATGTTGCAGCTGCGCATAGGCGGGAGGCCGGCAACAAAGGATGAGTTTTGGCAGCTCGAATTAGATTACCCATTCGGCGAGAATGCCCGGGCTCTATGCAGAGTGGGGCCCGCATTTGTGGAGCCCGTGGATGACGATGTCCCCACCTATGAGGAGACACACCGGGAGGACTCAGATGTTGAGTCAGACGAGGACGGCGGAGGCGATTCAGATATGGGAGACGAAGCAATGGCACCTGATGAAGAAGTTGAATACTTCGATTGATCAGGGAGTTTCACCACCCAACCTTTGTGATATGTGAAATTATGTGAACACTGGGGACAATGTTCGGCTTAAGTGTGGGGTGGGAGTAGTTAGGTGCCAGCTGCTTTATTTTTGTTTTTGTTTATGTTTTGTTTTTTTTTGTTGTTGTTGTGCCTGTGCAAAATGTGACCTTGTGACTCTCTGTTGTGTGTTCTGTAATTAAGTTGGTGTTGAAATGAATGTTGAGCTGCTGTGTGTTGTGTCGAGCTACTGTTGGTTGTGGTGTAAATATTGTTCAAATTAAAATTTTTATCTTTTTCTATCGAATCTTTTCGAATTTTTTATGTTGGGTTTCTCGGCCTTTGTTTTCGATGCTTTTACCGAGAATAGTCCCATTGAACCGAAGTCGTAGATAGTGACCGTTCCCTATGATGGATGGATGACGACCGTCTTAAGGGAAATGTAGTCGATAGGAGTAGTTTTTTCTTTCTTTTCTTTCTTTTGTGTGTTTCCCAAACGTGTCGCTACTTCATGGTTCGGAATTCTTGCTACGTGTTGTACATGATATTAAGATGCAAAGGTGATTCGTATGAAAGCATGCAAATGTGTAAACATGTTGAGATACCTAAGCCATAGAGTTCGATTCGTTGTGATCGAGGCTTAATAGTGAATTCTTGTAATTAGCTAATTGAAGAGTCTGTGAATATGTCTTGAGTTGAGCATGTGCAATGAGTGTGAGGTGAGGTTTCGATTATTCCATGCTATTGTGAAGTGTCTAGAACTTGCCTGGTGTGTGTACTAAACGAAATGAAGGATGTGTATCCTTTTCTTTGAAAAGGTACAAACCGAGCTTAATCCCTTCTTTTCATTAGCCGTGAATCTGATCCAAAACTCTTAAGCGCTCAAGAAAAATAATTTTCCCTCAGTGTAAGGGAGTGAGAATTGTGAAACGGAAGGAAAAGAGGAAGTTGTGAAAGTTAAAGAAAGGTCAAAGGTGCACTTGCTGAAATTAAATAAAATAAAGATGTATAACTAATCTTTGCTAGTAAGTCGAGTGTGCTTAAAGAAATGGGAACAAAAACAAAGAAAAAATTTCAAGAATGAGAGGATGAAGGAAGAAACAATGCCCATAATGATGGTGGGATGGATTGAAAAGCGCTTAAGGAAGCTAGTTTCTATTATTGGTTAGCCCAATATTTACTAGTTCCTTAGCTTACATTACAACCCGTCAAGTCCTACGTGATCTTACATTACGCGTCCTTATATTAGTGGAGTAATACACTAGAGGCAAGCCTATGGTTCATGACATGATGCATGTGAATTCTTTGGGAGAGAGAGCGAAATCGTATTCATACACCCCTACATGTAGTGCTTTGGAAAGCATGTGATGGCAAATGGGGTAATTCTCTTATGTTGTGAGGGCACATGCTTGACGTGAGATGAAATTTCGTGTCGAATGTCCTGATCAGTTGATTTGCAAGAGTTTGCCAAGATCGAGAATTGATTCTTGAGCTTAGGAGATCTTAATGTGGTGTACTTCATTGTATTGATGACCATGCATGCTTTCTTGATGATTTGCTATATTAAATAATTGGTATAGCCGTAGCTTGAATTGTCGAGCCAAAGTAGTTATGTGTGGGTGTCAATTGAATGAGATGTGAGAGTATTGTTCGAGGATGAACAAGGTTTTAAGTGTGGGATAAGTGATGTTGGGCAGAATTGCATGCCCAAGTGATACTCAAATGCTTCGTTTTGACTTGTTTATCTATCGTTATGTGTACATTCTCATGTGATTTTAGTTAAATGTGAATTTATACTAACTAACATGATTAGTGTTGTTTTTCAAGTAAAAGGAAATTTTGGAAGCTAATATACATGTTGGTGAAGATCGGGAATGAACTTGGAAAGAAGGAGTGGAAAATGACAAGGGAGAGCAGCAAAATAAGGGCTGCGCGATGGAGCCATGTCATGTTGCCATCGCGGAGGCATTCTGCCTCGGATGAAATAATTTTGGCAATTTCCAATGGAGGTTTGCGTTTCCTCTGTGACACGAAGGCAATGCTCCGCAATGCACTCCGTGTCACGTTGAGTACAATTACCTGGAACATCAAGTTCCAGTGAAGGTGCGCGATAGCACCATGGCACAGAGGCAAAGCTCCGAGATGCAAGTCGTGCCACGCTGAGGTGAAATTGCTGAGGTGCCGACTTCCAGTGAGGGTCCGCGATACCCCCATGGCATGGAAGGAGTGCTCCGCGATACACTCCGTGCCACGTTGCTTGTTATTCTAGGAAAAATTCTCAAGAGTATAAATAGCACACTTAGGTTTTGTTTTAAACAATCTGACTTGGTTGAGCAAGAACGTGGGTTACAGGCAGTTGAGAGGACGAAAATTCTAGGATTCTTCTCTATCTCTTTCTCTTTTATCTCAATTGTTTGTATGAATTCTACTTATTTGATGATGTTTAATCCACAAATGAGTGGCTAATTCACTTCTTGCTAAGGTTAAGAACAATTGTAGTGGAGTGTAATTGTTGTTCATTTCAGTCTTCATCTTTTCTTCAATGGTTGTTCTATCAATTCTTGTTTTTACTGCATTAATGTTTGGTCAATGTTAATGTATATCTAGAAATCCAATTTTGATTTTGAAAAGGAAAGAAATTGGAAAGATGTGAATTGGTAGGATATGATCTCTTCTTGGTTTAGAAAATTGAGAATTGATTTACATTCAGAATAGAAATATATCTAAAAGTCTTATTAGTCAATTAAGGAATCGATATTGTATGGCTAGAGCATTAAATTCTTTTATCACAGAAATGTAGATTAAGGTTTCATTATTCTTAATTGAATAGGAGTCGAAAGATCCAATCCATAGGTAATAATTCTTGACTAGAAATCGAAGAAAAGATTAGCTGAATTGAATTGATAAATGACTTCCCTGCATGCTTGTTTTAACCTCAGCTTGCTCATTACTATTGTTCAGACTCAAATTATAATCTTAACTTATATTTTTATTACTTAGCAAACTTAACTCTCAAAATATTGTTTAATTGGTTGTCTGCATTCATAAAGACATAGTTCACTGACGTTTAAGTTAATTAGTACTGTAGTTCAGTCCCTGTGGGATCGATACTTGGCTTTACATAAGCCACTTTACTACTTGTTTGACCACGTGCACTTGTGTGTAGTCACTACAGCACCGAACATATACTTCCGCTTAAACATATTTTATTTTTATCAATTTTCTCTTGTTGTATGCTCTTAGCCGCTATATTCATGTCGTGGATCGACTTGGAACCTCTCGGGGTTCCTTGTCCCGTGTCTCTATCTGGGCCTATGTTCAGGTCGTGACAAACTTGGTATAAGAGCATTATGTTTTGATGCGTCCTAAGGTGTCTGAAAGCTGCATTAAGTAGAGTTTTTGCCATCGGTGTGAAGCGCGCTGCACTTATGGGAAAAGGCTACAAGATGTTTTAGGAAACTTCCCTTCTTTCATGATCTATGTCATGCGATGAAATGTCTCTCTATCCTTCTAACTCGTGCTATACGCATTTCTAGAATCATGCCTCCTCGCCGAGTTAACTAAAGAAGGAACAGGAACGAAAATGGCATGAGAATGGCAACGAAGATGGGCACTAGCAGGCTCCACCAGCCCCCGAGGATCATGTACCCGAGCAGGTTGTTGTGAATTGGTTATGAATTGATGAACCACTTATTCATGTGCTCTGTTCTAGTTGCTTGAGTGATAATTGATATAGGTGACAATTAGTGTGGGAAGAAGTGTATGTTTCATGAAAGTAAGGATTGTTCAAGGACGAACAATGGTTTAAGTGTGGGGTGGTGATGTTGGACATATTCTTATGCCCATTTTCCATACTTTTACCGATCTTTTATCGTGTTTTGAGATGATTATCCTTATGAAATGCATGGTTTCATGAATGTTTGTGTTAAATGAGCTAACAAATATTTATTTAGATGATTTTAGTAGGTAACACGTGAAAAAATACTCAAAAATAGTCCAAGGTGTGAAGAAACAAGAATTCGAGGAAAATTCGGCCTGGTGAGATAGCTGGAGTGGCACGTCAGCCACTAAACTTCAGAGAAATTGTGCTCAATTTTATGCTATGGATGAAGTGGCACGCCAGGCATTGAACTTCAAAAGAATTTTTTATCAACACCTTGACAAAATGAGATAAGTGGCGCGCTAGAGGGGTTTCGAGCTTGGGAAAAATTTCTAAGACTCTGTTGCATTGACAAAAGTGGCGCACCAAGTCCAAGAATGCAGAATTTTGATTAACATTATATCAATATGAGAGAGGTGGCGCGCCCGAAGCCGAACTTCAGAAGAAATTCAAGCCAAGTCTGGCGAAATAACAGAAATAGCGCAGCAGGGCCTATTCGAAATGGATTTTTCTAAGTCCAGAAGCTAAATTACTTACAGGAAAAAGGGTCATTTTTCACCATACTTATAACTACTTATCTAGAGAATTTGTTAGGAGGGAATCGAAAATTGTACGCATTCTTTAGGGGAAGAGACAAGAATTTCATTTTCTTCTTTACTTTTATCTTTATGATTTGAATGATGATTTCTTTAGTTTTGCACTTGAAGTTGAATCGCTAAACACCCTTTTCTAGGGTTTTAGACATCGCTTGATTGTTGTAGTTTGAATATTTATTTATGCTAGACGTTAATTATTTTTTCAAGATTGTTTATGCTTACTTGAATTCATGCTTATTCGCTAGGCTGATCACCCTCGAATATTATCTGTTGGATCAATCATTGGTTGAACTCAGGAGAGGGAACTAATAAGGGTTAAATAAAGTATATAATAGGTTTCAATATCTATTTCAAAAGTTCAAGAGTTGATTTCATTGTTGCGGATTGGGATATACCTGCAGCCCTACTTAGTTGAGTCAAGTATCTTCAACCGTCGTCTCATGTTTCTCCTACAACCATAGTGATATAGGTGTTGGGGTTCATGAGATACATTTGGCTATTCGGGATAATAGTTGAGAAGTGAGTTCATAACTTGAAACTAGCAGTCTTTAGAACGATTTTGTCTAGCATATGTAAATTCTAAAACTCAACCTCAAAGCAAAAGTTCCAAGACCCTGGATTTTAATCATCATTTGAATTATAACTATTTTGCAAACAATTTTATTTCATTATCTTTAATTTCTATTTCAAATTAGTAGAAAGGAATCTCAAAACCATTTCCCAGTTTACTTGTGTTTATTTGAATAGTGAAATAAAGGTTCGAACTTAAATAATTAGTTTGACAAGTCTCTGTGGGCACGATATCGGGACTTCACCATCCTATATTACTTGACAACCACCTACCCTTGCATATGCTTGGCGACATCAAACTACTACTCATTCCTACCATATTGATTTCTTATGGAAGAGGTCTCCATTGATTTTAATAGTTGGAGGGCTAAAAGTTCTGATTTTGATTTGGATAGTTGTAACACCCCAGATCCTGGAGTGATTGCTCATAGCAGAAGAATAGAAGTTTCAGACATGGTGTAGGGGTGACAGAGGAAGTGACAACCCGTCCCACCTCTAACAGTGGAGTTGACGGTCGTCAGTCATATGACGTACCGTCACCTGTCCCGTCAAGGTTTGGTTCCCCTAGCTCATTAGTGATGGAGGTTCCGACAAACTGTCAAGTGAGTGACGGCCCTTTATGGCGACTGCCACTTAGGCCAGATCATTAGGCCCTTCTGGTAAAAGGGTGACGGAGGACAACGTACCGTCAAGTGAGTGACGGCCCATCACGGTGGTCATCACTTGGGCAAAATTTTCACGCTCTTCTGTTTAAGGGCGATAGCGGAGATGACAAACCGTCAGACTTTCAATGGCCCCTCACCTAGTCCATCAGACGCGTAGTGATCTAGACATTGCAAATTTCTTCTATTCTACCTAGGGGTATTTTCATATATATCCACTCTTATCTGTCCTAAACTATGTCATTTTTGGTATATTTTTCAAAGGATTTAGAGGGGTAAATGGTTCTCCTCCCTCATTCTCCCCTTAATCTTAGAATATCGTTGTCACGATCCGAGAGGAGACCTGGATCCTAGACACGGGACAAGGGACCCCGAGAGACCCCAAGTCAACCCATGGCATAAGCATTCACTAACTTATTCAATAAACATAAAGGAAACATAAATATAAACTAAGCGGAAGACTAACTTAACATAACAACAGAATGAAACATCTGAAGTTGAATACATGTCTAAGTCTGATAAGCCTCTCATTTGGACGAGCTGATGGGACAACACGCCCAACTAGCTCAGAAATACTGAAACTGGAAATACGCTCAAGATAACTAAAAGTCTAGTCCTCGGAAGATGAGGACTCACCAAAACAAGAAGGTGCTAGCTCTGATAAGCGGCTACAAATGGGGCTGAACCTTAGAGTCAGATCCTACATCATGAAATGATGCAGCATAGAAAGTATGCGAGTATGCAAGGTAAGTAAAACCGCTAGAGCAATATAAATCTTTTAAAACAAGTCATACATACATAGAATAAACCTTTAAGGAAAAAGAAGGTCGCACATATTCATTATGAAATCATCCTTATTTTATATGTGGTCATGCATGGCTTTAGAATATCATGACTAAATCGAATGACTCAAAGCTAAATCATAACAGTTATATCAAAAGTTGAACAATGAGTCAAACCTTGCTTTCTTTTTTTGCTTAAACATACATGCATAAGATAGTCGTCATGAAAATGGATATGCAACTCGGATGATATAGACAGTGGGAGACTCGTCACTTGACTGCCATGATAGAGCTTTCATGGTCCCGACTATTACACTCAAGTGGGCAGAGCCGTCCAAAACCTTTCCAGGGCTAGGGATGCTACCATGATATCGATATCAAGCTGAAAGGGCCAATCGGGCCGGGGATAGCTCACAAGGGATGTCCCAATAATATAATAGAATCAACCTACATTGGCGCGTAGCTCTGGGGTATAGGGTAGTCTACCCTTAGCCCGCTCGGTGCTAGACTCTTCTCCCAAAATATGCAATGCTCTACATCGTATAAATACGAAGCTCAACATCATCTAGTGACGAAGCTCAACATGAAGTCATGCATAAACTCAAAATCGTATGAAACGAAGCTCAATACTGTCTATTGACAAAGCTCGTTATAAAATCATGCATACACTAGACATCATAAAGATATGAAGCTCAACAATATCATCTCGACAAAGCTTAGGATAGAATCATGCTTAGACTCAACATCACGTGAAATAAAGCTTAATGCCAACATATATCTCTATTATGAATTCATGCATATGAGAAGCTTTACTACGACATATACCACAAGCTCAAGGAATAGGAGGAGACTTTACTCCAAAATCATGTGGTAAGCCTACCTAGAAATATCACTTCATCATCATCAATATAAGGGTCTTGGCCAAAACCTTATCATGCTTGAACTCGTATAATTTAGTTGAAAACATTGTAATTTGGGAGATTTCACTCCAAGAAGAAGTAATAAAGTCAATTCACGAAAATCATCATTCATGCACAACATTGGGCAGTACCCAAAGTTTCATCATACTTGGGTCTATTTAATCCTCTTTGAAAACATTATCAAAAATCATGGGTAAGGTTGGAATCATGGATAAGGTTGGAAACACGCTTTTCATCATCTACTCTATCATCATCACATTCTATTATGAACTACCCACACATGGACGTTTTAGATTCAACTTTAGAAAAACATTTTTTGTAAATGAAATTAAGATAGAATCCGTCCAAGCTCAGTAAATCACCAAAATCAACTCAATTTAATTATACCCATGAGTAGAAATGTAAGAATCATGTAATTAAATGAAAACTCATCCTTGATCATCACAAACCAATCACAAATTGATAGGTAATGGACATGGGTGTGGAAGGAAGCACCCACTCATAGCCTTACATACCTGGGATTGAAGAATCCTAACTCTTCCCAATTACCCAGCTGAGATTTCCCTTGAAAACCTTGAAATTCTCCTTAATTCCCTCCTCTTAAGCCTTCAACCTTGCATGCATGAAGAAATGGCCCAAGATGGGTTTTTCTCTGCTTAAAACCCTCTATTACGAGCTTAAAACAACATAGTATAGGCCCTTAGAACTTAAGAATTACGGAAAAGCCCTACTGAAATCGCTGAAAATAACTGTCAGGGGGTCCTAACGGACAACCTGATGATTCGTTACTAGGGCACACGATCTGTTGGTTCACCTGTCAAGTACACTGCCTCATCATTCTTGAAAATTCAATTGGCTTGGTAATGGCCCTCCTAATGGGTCATTAGGACTGACGACGACTCATTAGGTACACTGGATAAGCTTCACTATCCTTCTCTAGGTCCGCCCCACGACTGACATGGAGACTGGTGGTGACTGACCACGAGTCGTTACATCGCCCCTGGGGGCCTAGAGTCCTTCATCATCTCAGGTCTTCCCCACGAGTTACTTGACGACTCGTTTGGCCTCTTCACGAGTCGTTAAGTGACCCATTCTGTAACAGCTGCAACATTTTTTAGTTTTTCTCCTGATTCACTTCCGGGTCCGATTCTTGAATTCTCGGGGTATAACAATTGCTGTAGAATCCAAGGTTTTTCCCTCAAGCAAGAACTAGGGCTCTTTGTCACTTGCATAAATTCAAGCTTCTTCTCAAGGGATTCCTTCTCCAGGTATGTGGGACTTCAACAAGGGTTCCTTTCACCCTTGTGTCCCAAGCTTTCCAGTAACCCTAGCCTTGGAAATTTTAGAAATCATGACCTAAGGTTTCTTTCTAGTTATTGAAACTCCCCAGCTTCTTAATGTTTTTAAGATTCCATGACTAGTATCATGTTATAACTAATATGTTATTTTTGACTGGTAAAATGCCATTAGATTCTTGATATTTTTGGCAGGACTTTGATATTTCGCTTAATGATTTAGCAATATGATTGAGCAGCGTGATCTTTCGAAATATACACGATTTATGTCTTATGCTTTATAGTACAATTAACATTTTGATATACTCAGCAATATCCATACTATCAATTATCTGTATTTGCAGCTATTAAGTCCTTTAGGCTCTCATGACACTTCCAAATAAGTAGTTCTGACTTATCCCTAGGACCTCAATTTCGAGCTAATGAATTTAGTTAGGTATATTTACAATTTCAGTTGAGAGTTGTACTTAGCACCGAGTGGACTGGGATTTAGCACATTCAGGTTCCCAGAACTATGTGCCACCATAGGAATTTAACTCAAATGGGTTTTTACCATTAGTGATCACATTGCCCAGTCACTGTACCCTAGCAAGGTACTGTGGGTCCTATCGGTAGGGAGTAAACATCGAACCCCATGTCTAGCTCACATGGTTATATTTTGGTTAATAGGCACTCCCACATCAAAATACAGTCATAGTTCAAATCCATATTTACATATTTCAGATGTTCTTATTATTTAAATTTCAGACTATCAGTTCTTATAGTATTTTATGTGATATTCAGACTCTTTCAGTATTTATGATTTAGGCATGGTTGAGATATGTCATATCAATTCAGTTGATGTATTATATTTACTTTTCTATTTTATTTGATATGTCGCGTACTCAGTACATTTCAAGTAATGCATACTTTCTATGTTATATCATTTTATGATATAGGTTCAGGTACTCAGACTCAGCCCGACAGCTAGACACGTTCCATTTCTTGATCAGTGAACAGTTGGTGAGTCCACATTATTCGAGGGTTGGAGTTATGTTTATGTTATATGTCCTTAGTCTTATTTTTACCTTCGAATGTTTAGACTTAGCTGGGGACTTGTCTCAGCTACTCATTAGTTAGAGGCTTCCAGAAAAATAGTCAATTAGTATGTCAGTTTTATGTTTAAATGTCAGATTCCATATTCATTTACTTAACTCAGATTATTTCACTACTTGGAAATAGTTTTTCCATAATTTCATTCAGTTTCCGCTCAGTTTATTTATAAAACTCATGTCATATTAATGTTATGCCATGCCATGGGTTAGCTTGGGGCCACTTGTGGCTCTAAGCACCATGTCTCGTTCAAGATGTAGACTTGGGTTGTGACAAACTGGTATTAGAGCCTCATATTTAAGGTGTCCTAGGATGTCTAAAAGCCATGTCATGTTGAATTCTTTTCATGGATGTGAAGCACGCCACACTATGATGAGGAGGCTATGAGGCATTTTTAGGAAAATTTCCTTTTCTTCATGATACTTATCGTGTGTAGAATATGAATCTCTAAAATGTCCTTCTAACTCGTGCTCTACCATTTTTAGTTGACAATGCCTCCCAGAAGAGGAAACGGAAGGAAGGCTGGTAATGCCAACCATCAAGCCCCACCAGCTCCAACAGTACCTCTGGATTATCAAGTGACACCTACTGAATTCAGCGCTGCTATTCAGATGTTGGCTCAGGCGGTGACCAACTAGGTCAACTAGCAGGCTATCGTACCTACCAATGCAAGTGGACTTACAGCTGCTTCTAGAGTCTAAGACATTACTCGAATGAATCCCCCCAGAATTTCATGGGTCTAAGGTAGATAAGGACCCACAGGACTTCATTAGCGAGTTTCAAAAGATCACCCAAATCAGGGGTGTTACCTCCATCAAAAGTGCAGAGTTAGTCGTCTATCAGCTGAAAGGAGTGGCCCAGATATGGTATAAATAGTGGAAGGAAGGGAGATGGGTTGGTGCAGGTCGGGTGAAGTGGGACGAGTTCATGACTGTGTTTCTAGACAGGTTCTTTTCCCAGGAGTTAAGGGAAGCAAAGGTCGTAGAATTTGTAAATTTGAAACAAAACAACATGAAAGTGCAGGAGTACGCCTTAAAGTTCACTCAACTATCGAAGTATTCTCCACAAATAGTTGTTGAGCAGGGATCGCATGCTTAAATTTGTAAATGAGGTCTCAGATTTGGTGGTTAAGGAGTGCAAGATTTCCATACTCATCAACGAGATGGATATCTCCAGGCTTATCATCCCTGCATAGTAGATAGATACTAAAGGAGATATAAAGCGAAAGTAAGCAGGCAAGGATAGGTTAGTTCGAGTATTCGCAGCAGAGGTCGGGTAGTGGTAGTCACCCACAGCAACAACAGAGACCTCTAGCATCGTCTTCAGCCAGTGCTCCTTCCTCCAGGCCTTGAAAAGATTGAAGGGGTGGAGCATCAAGCTCCCATTCTTAGAGCCATGTGTCCAACAACTGCACCTTCTCGGTATGTCCTAAGTGTGGTTGAAAACCATCCAGGTGAGTGTCATCTGGGAAATAAGGGTTTTTTTGGTTATGGCCAGTTAGGTCACGGTCAAGGGCTTGCCCGTCAATAGAACAGGGGAAGGCCCAATACACTATATCAACAGCCCCGCCAGGTCACTCATCTCAGCAGGTTACATCTCAGTTACTACACTTTGTATTATGGGTGCGGAAATCATGAGTGTAAGCTCCAAGGACTTGCTCATGCGAACCGAAGTAGCCGATCATATAAAATGTCTTAATTGTTCTCCTTCTGCCCACAATCATTCTCCAATAACACTATCTCCTCTTCTTTTGTTTTGAAAAGAATGTGAATAAGTTTTACCTAAGACGTAGTATTACACCTACTTTTTAAGATTAATTTAATTATTAAATGGTTCTTTTATAGAATTATTTATTTCACAATCTAATTACTCCACTTTGTTAAAGAATATTGTTATTCAAGCAGAAAATGTGTATTTCAGCTAGCGTGTGCTGTTGTAATTTTATCATTAAAAATAGCGAGTCAAATTCCAGAGTTCCAGGTTTCGAGAGTTAAAGAAGCTGACAAATCTTCAATATTTTTGTTTCAAATTCGATGAACAAACAGACAAACACACAAATGGGTATTCGAGATTCGAGAATTGAAGCTTACCACTGATAATTAATGCTCCACTTAAATTTTGTAAAACTTGAATGTGTTACTCCATTATTATATGATGTATACGATTGAACAGTAAAGAAAATCATATTTAAAATATTATTATTTTTTGAGTTTTATATATGAATTATCAGATATTTATTTTATTTATTTGATAAACACATTTTAATTTTTAATTTCTTTTTAAAACGTATTTTTTAAAATATTTAATGATAATTCAAATAAAATATATATACGTTTAATAATTTAAATATAAAACTCAAAAATTAATTAAAATTCCTTAAAAAATACCTTTTACCAATTCACGCTTTATTATAGTACGTAGTAGTAACTAACTAAGATGCACCCTCTGCGCCATGGAGAGTCGTGAAGTGAAGCATAGATTAGGGGACTTCTTCGGTCCCAATGTTCAGAAACAAACAGAATAGAAGCAAGAAACCTTTGTTTCCATTCTTTCCATAAAAATATAACTGTATCATTTATTTTTAATAAAAAATTGATTAGATACAATTATTTTTATACATATAAACTATTTTATATAAATTAAAATATAACCGCAAGATATAATTTAATAATTAAAAAATTGACTAATATTTTTAATTAAAAAATACTTAAACAGTACACAAAATTTATATACAAAAAAATAAGTACTTAACAATTTTTTTCTCTAATTAAATTAAAAAATTCAACTATCATAAATATTCTCGGCAATCAAATCAGATTTATCATCCAAATGTTAAAGGGTTACGTGTTTTCTGTTTTACTTTTTTTTTGAATTTTCATATTTTGTATTTATTAATAATTCTTTTTTTAATTTGATTAACTCTTAAAATCAATAATAAATATCTTAGAATATAGAAAAGTAGGAGAGGGTTTCATGTTTTATAAAACCTACAAATCAACGACATTAATGTCAAGTTAAAGAAGGATTCTATGCTTAGCCGTAGAATTTGAAGAACTATAAAAAAATATTACAGAGAAATTTGTTACATCCAAATATGTCACGACCCCAATAGGTGAGTTGTGCGGGCACTTACTTCGACTCTACTCGATAGAAGAACCCTTTTCAGAACGTTACATAAAATATTCAAAATTTCTTATTAATGTACACCAATCAACAATAACTAAAAAATATAACAAAACCTCCAAAACCTTGACTCTCCCAAGATCTAGTTTAGACAGGTACAAGAGCTTTAATAGAATACATGATAAAACAAATGATACAACTTCATCTACGGAAAGAACACGGAAGCTAATGCTTAGTATTTTACGTCAATCAAGGAACTTCAACCTACCACAACCTGCACCAAAAAGGCGTAGCAAGGTAGTATCAATATATCACAAACGTACCGGCAGGCATCATCGACCGACTAAGGTTAATTAATACAGCAGCATAATAATCAACATACAATCGACGTTAATAAATTCAACGACCACAACACTCATGCAACATCCCACTAACTTTATTCACTATATTATCGTCTCTTATGGCCATGGCTCATCAAGGTTCATACAATTATCCTACAATCCTAGCCGTTATTAAATCTACCAATCTGCCTCTCTCTACTTCTGCTTCAGCGGATACTTGGTCCGCTATGATGGTCCCATAGCCACGGCGATATGCCCGTTGCAGCGCCATCCCAAACAGACAGTAACCAATTTCCGAATCCAGTTCTATTCTATTCCATCATATAACTTTTATAGCATGACTACCTCTCTTATAATTTCACTACCATTGCCCAAGTCCGTTTCTACCACTTATTAACATATTTCATTATTTATCGAATTTTTTTAACCCTCCTTAATTTTAGTATACTAAGTAATAAAGTCAACTGCTATTCCCCGGTGATTCATTACCATTTAGTTAAATACTTAATATTACCTTCTATGACTCACCAATGATCACTTCGATCAAACATTCATTCACAAATACGAATTGAATAATTCATTACACATAAGGAATCATCAAAACACAATAAGGCAGTTGGATCCCCCAAAATTAAAGTACATGCACATACCTGTCTCCATACCACGAATATGTCATATAATATTACACCTATACCGTATCATCATATACTGTGCTCAAACCATGTTTCTCACCTCAAACCGAACAATGCTGGTATATCTTCTATCACACTGGTATACCTATACCTTTTTATCACTACAGCTATATGTATATCAAATCATACTCACACAATCTCTGTTTCACAATCATACCATCAGTGATATGCTGGGCACACACCTCCATCACATCACTATACACACATGCCAGAGGGTATTATGCTTGCCCTTCCAGTCATTACCTGCAGGGGACTCTAGAAATCCATGTACTGTACACCCAGCCATATGAAACCTTCATCATACCTGTCTGTGTACTCATATTCGTACACCCAGCAACATGGTCTTTTAGCCACACCTGTTTGTGTACTCCCTCATACCGCTCGCCCAGATGCTCACCTTGGGCACGAGCCACTCATGTGTCCAACCCTCATTCAAAGTCTGATCGTACTATTCTACTCATTCAAGTTCTCTCCCTTTGGCCTCAAGCCTCACATTCACCATCACATCAAGGATTTTCCTTAACATATCATACCTATCTCATACACATATTTGATCAATACCAACTCGCCCCTCAACCTCGAGACGCACATCATAGCATGACAAATAATAAATTACACAGGACAAGCGTTATATATATATCTATATCAACGAGTATAATCAAATGCATAATTTCAAACTCAATTTCATACCCAAATATTTATAATATCAATTTTATCCATAATCGTCACAAGGTAGTGCAACCTGGCCCGTTTTCTAGTTTGGGCTTCGCTACAGCGGCATTACTGCCGCCACAATGGTCTTAGCAGAGGTTCCATACCCGCTACAATGGTACCGTTCGGCAGTACTTCGACCAGTTCTTTCCCTAGTTTCCTCACAGATTGTTCTTCGCAACTTCATACTCTTCACTATATCGCCTACCCTTAAATGCTCACTTATCGTGTCCTATAAATATGATATGTATGACTAACTGTTCGAGATTACAACTCAGGAAGAATAACTATATAATTCTCTCTCTATATATATATATTCAACAACAACGCCCGATGGTCATTCTACATATAATCAAATCACTCTCACCTACAACCCCTACGAATAAATTATTTTTAATTGCAATCTCTCTCCTAGGGGTTTTCACACTATGGGGATATCACCACCCCTTTTCTATTTCTTTCCTTCTTAGAATCTTACCGTTTTTGAATATTCGATAATAATGTATTCAAGTTTCGATCCTACCCATCAAAAGCACATCAACTATACGCATGTATATATTTAGCTAAACAAAGTATAACATAAAAGTGAGTAAACCATAGCCTACCTAGGGGTCAAGCTATCGTCAAGACGTTTCTAATTGCATGCCTGCACTGATTCTTGAGTTCTTGCGGAAAAATTCTAGCCATGGAAGATGAACCTCTACTCCTTGCTCCTATTCTTGTTCCAAAACTCTATTTTCTATTTTTGGGGGTTTTCATTAAGCCTTTTTAGAGAGAATAGGTTTTTACAATCCTAACTGGAACAGGATTGCAGAATTCTAGTCCGCGTCACCCGTTGCAGCGAGACCAACTACCGCTGCGGTGGTTCTACTACGGCGGAGTGATTCCTGCCTCGGGAGACACGCGCCTAGCCCACTGATTGTGACTTATCTCATTGGATCTTGTTTGTCTTACGCCATTTGTTTGTTGGGGGCTTCGTTCCCATTTTTCAAAAATTTTAAATTTGCCTGCTCTTAGGTGGTCCGAGTGTTATAACGATTTGGCGGGTCATTACAAAATAATACCATAAAGAACTGCATAATTATTATTAACATTAAGAGGTGGAAAAAATTTAAGGTTTGGAAGAATAAAGGTGGAAGTGAAATCATGAAAAGTGTTCAAAATTTTATTTTAAGAAAAGGTATTTTGGAGATCACATAGAAATATTAAGAATAAAATTGTAAATGATTTGGTCAAACCAAAAGTGCTTATATGGTTTGGTCAAACCAAAAGTGCTTATAATCCATAAAATCATAATTTGGGGGTGACCAACTTATGACTTATGACTTATTTTAACTTATAAGCATTTGGCTCATAAGCACTTTTAGCAGGTGTTTGGACATGGGATTTCATCTCGTGATTTGAAATTATGAGATGAAATCAGCATTTGGACATGCGATTTCATCTCATGATTTTAAATCAAGAAATGAAATCCCAAATTCGAAAAAAAGCTTGATTTGGGATTCCAAATCATAAGATTAACTTTTTCAAATACAAAATTTAATCCACAAGTTTATATTTTGAAGAAATATACCCATTTATATTTACCAACCATTTATTTTAGATGTAAATATAATTTATTGTTGGTATTATTACTCTTATCAACCTTTCCTAACTATTTATATCAGATATAAGTTTAAAACTATGTAGGAGGAGTACTACACTACAACTCATATTCAATTTTACTTTTTATTGAACTAAAGTTCGATAAATAAATATTGTATTTCTTTAGAATGGCTTTTTGACACACTATATTATACTTTGTTATGAACTTTTACTTATTTGGTAAGATTATATAAGAATTTGGGAAATTTTAATAGTTTTCGCAACTTATGATGGTTTTATGTTCATGAGGAAAAAATACAACTTAAAAATTTTAAATTGCATATCCAAACATGTCATGCCCCGAGTCTATACCCTAGACGAGACATGGTACTTGGAGTCACAAGTAACCCCAAGTCAATCCATGATCTATCATAACACTGTCATTCTGAGTAAAAACATAGAGGAAACTTTAAAATAATAAAACTATTCATGAAGAAGAACTAAATCACAAGGTTTTAAACAACTGAAACAAAATTGAAAATCTGAATCTATGTTTGTGTCTGAAAGCCATCTATCTGATGAGTTTCTGGGACAAGCCCTGTTATACCCCAGAAGCCCAAAGATCAGACCCGAAAGTTAAAAAGGGAAAAAGTTTTAAAAAAGGGAACTAGGCACAGAATGAGTTGTGAGATGAATCGTTGGTGCAGCCCACAAGTCGTGATGTGACTCGTGGGGAGGCCAGGTGAGGAGTTTGAAAATTTGAGGAAAAGGGTCCCCACGGGCGTGACAAATAACTCGTGGTCAGGCCCCACGAGTCGTTAGGTCAGTCGTGGGGTGGGTGAGTAAGAAGATAGGAGGAAGGCAAGCATTGTACATGATAGGAGGACCCCACAAGTCGTGGTCTGTCCCCATGATTCATGGGGTGAGTCGTGGCCAAGTAGAGAATGACTTTGTTGAAGCTCTGGCAGTGCACTTCATGGATGGTGACCACGAGTCGTGGTCACCAGGTCACGAGTCGTCATGTCTTCCGTTAAGAGCCCTGGAGACCTGTTTAACAGTGTACTTCACGGACCATGCCACGAGTCGTGGCCCAGGGTAACGAGTCATTAGGTCCCTCGTTGGGACCACCTGGTAGTTGTTTCCTGCATTTTTTCTGAGGGTATTTCAGTAATTTTCTAACCTCCTATACCCTAAACTAAGTCGCTTTGGGTTATTTTGATGGGATTTAGAGGGGTGAAATAGTTTTCCCCCTCATTCCCACTCATCTTTAGAAAATATACCGTAACCTTTCCTCTTCATAAGCTCTCAAGAAAGATTAGGGTTTCCTCCATTTGCAGCAGTCCGAGCTTCCTTCTTCAAGGAAATTCTAACTCAGGTATCTGGGAATTCAACAAGGGGATAGTTCTTCCCTTGTGTCCCCCAAAACCCTTCTCTAGTTTCTCTGTGAATCCTAGCCCTGAGTTTTTGAATATGAAGGGAATAAACATTAATTTTCTTTGAATTCACATAGAATGATATCCATGATTATTTTAGACATGATTTCCATCAGCTGATGATTAAATTGATGTTATTCCCACAAAAGTGAATTCTAGCCCTGCAGATTTTCGAATGATAAGAAATTCTTGATAATTCTCCATTTAATCCATGTGAAATTGTATTGTTATATTAATTATGGGTATTTTCCCACTAGTTAGTGATGGTGTTGATGCTTATCCTTATGCATTGAGTTTAGCCCTAGTCCTTGAGGGTAGAGTAGACTAGAAATTGTGTTGAAATGATAAACCTTGAAATTTCCTTGATTATACTCTTGTGGGGTATTCCCATATTATTTTATATGCTAAATTCTCAGTCAGATACATGGTTGTCTAACCTTAGTCAAAATGTAAGAATACTCAGTGTCAGTCAGAAATGTCAGCTGATTAGTTTGACTACAGAATTTCCTAAGGTGTTAGTATTACTTCCCAGTTATTAGAATCAGATATAGAATTCAGTTTATTGGTCCACTAGGCGGTCATGATACTTTAGAACAATAGCTCTGACTAGCCTTAGGACCCCAGTTCAGATTACAGATTGTTCTTATACGTTTATGACGCTTCTAGATAAGCAGCTCTAACCAGTCTAGAACCTAATTTCAGAATCTGGTCCAATAAGACTTTCAGGGTAATTTTAGTTATATATCCCTAACTAATCTTGGGCCCCAGATATGAGCTATCAGCTTAGTATTCAGTCTAGGATTATCTAGTAGAAGTAGGACTTAGCACCGAGCAGACCGGGATTCCAGCGTACCCAGGTTCTCATAACTACATTGCCAGCGTAAGTTTCAATATTTATTGGCATGTTTGGCCCCAAACTTTTGTGATCACCTATCTCATGCCTTTATACCCAGGCAAGGTATATAGGGTCCTACCGGTGGGGTGTAGACATCGGACTCCACGTTTAGCTCACGTGGTTACATGTCGGTTATAGACTCTCCCACTAGTCAGTTCAGTCTAGTCTCAGTCTAGTTCAACTCAGATCAGTATTCCAGAATTAAAACATGCTTTGACCATCAGACAGGGTTTGTCAGACCATCTCAGTTATTTCAGTTATTCCATTTAGTAGTTTTATTTGGTCATCGCATGTCTTTTCAGATTAACATTTTATTTTTTATTTGTTCTGTTGTGTTATGTTTCTCTCACTTACTCAGTACATTCAAAGTACTGATGCATACTTTTATGTTGTATCATTTTATGATACAGTTGCAGGATCACAGTCTCAGCCCCGTTAGTCGATTGCGCACCAAAGATTTCAACTGTCCCAGTTGGTGGTTCCTCATCCTTCGAGGACGGAGATTATTTTTTTTATCTATACTTTCATATTTTTTTTATTTAGATTTGGAGTTAGCTGGGGGGTTAGTCCGAGCAGCCCATCAGTCTTAGTGGCTTTCAAACGTAAAGTACTTTTTTCAGACTCAGATTGGTTTTATTAAATATGAAGCCTTGTTCTAATATTTTCAAGTATTTATATTTTTTCTTTAAATTTTCGTTGTATGTATTTTATGTTACTCAGAATGCCAGTGTATGATAGACCAGGGGTTGACTTGGGGCCAATTATGGCTTCAAGTACCGTGTTCCTTCTAGAGTGTAAACTCGGGGCGTGACAAGACCCTAGCTAACTATAAGTCTAACTGAAAGAAAAACAACTGAAGAAAAATAATCACCATCCTCGAAAGATGAGGATTCACCACTGGTGCAGCGGAAAACTCCTAGATGCAATCTGCTAACGGTGCTGAGACTGAGAACCTGCAGGTATATCATAAAATAATATAGCATAAAAGTATGCATCAGTACTTTAAATGTATTGAGTAAGTAGGAGAAACCGTAACATGAAGAGTAAAATAATCAAATTGTAAAGACATGCAATGACCAACTGAAATGCTAATACTGAATAAACTGAACAATACAGAGATAGTCAAAATGACCCTATCTGATGGTCAAACACATGCCCTAAATCTGAGACAATGATCTGAATTACTGTACTGAACTGATCTGAACTGAGTAATCTGGAACTGTGCTGAGCTGAGCTAATCTGAGACGAACTAAACTGACTAGTGGGAGAGTCTATAATCGATATATAACCACGTGATCTAGACATGGAGTATGATGTATACACCTCATCGGTAGGACCCAATATACCTTGCCAGGGTATAAAGGCATGAACTGGGTGATCACAAGTCTGGGGCGATAAGGCCAATAAAAATAACCTATGGTGGCAACGCAGTTCTGGGAATCTGTGTGTGCTAGAACCCCAGTCCGCTCGATGCTAAGTCCTACTACCACTGGATAGTCCTAGACTGACTACAAAGCTGATAGCTCGAAACTGGGACCCAAGACTATGTCAGGAATACCTATCTGGAAGTACCCTGAGAGTCTTATCAGACCGTATTCTGTAACTGGTGTTCTAAGAATGGTCAGAGCTGCTTATCTGGAAGCATCATAACCGTCTAAAGAACAAACTGTAATCTATAGTTGGGGTCCTAAGGCTGGTCAGAGCTACTTATCTAGAAGTGTCATGACCATCTAAAGAACCACTAAAATCTGATAATTGAGTCTAATACTGGTAATTTGGGAGGCACCACTGACACCTCAAGAATTAACTATAGTCAAACTGATCAGCTGACATTTCTAGACAACATTAAGTGTAATAATCTTACTGAGACTGGACATGTATATATCTGACTAAAATTTCACCATACACTACAATATGGGGATCGCAAATCTGATAGAATCAAGCTACAGGAAAACCAGTCCATCACGCAAGATTCCAAATTCTAGTAAACTGAGAACTAGGGCTAAATCCTTCTATTAGATGCAATTTTCACAAATTACTAGAAATAGGAAATAATAAAGTAGTTAAAAATCATCGGAACTATTTCACTTGAAATCTTAAAGAAATTAGTCTGAAAATTTTTTCTACATTCGAATCCACAGGGCTGAACTGATTAGAGAAAATAGATAAGATTTTGGGGATATAAGGGAAGAACTATTTCCTTGTTGAATTCCCACATACCTGGATATGAAATCCCTGAAGAAGAAAACTTAAATTTTTGCAACTAGCGAGGAACCCTAGATTTTGCTTTAGAGGAATGACCTGGGTTTTCTATGATCATTTTATAAGAGTTTACGTGGGGAATGAGGGGGAAAACCATTCAATCCCTTTAATATCTGTAAAATTATACTTAAAACAACGTATTTTAGGAACCAAATAGGTGGAAAATTACAAAACTATCCCTGGAATAAAAATCTGGAAACTGACCGACAGGGACCCAACGGGTCACTCAACAAGTTGTTGATTGAGACCACGACTCGTTGGGACTAGTCATTGGTCCTACTGCCTGGGGCTTGAAAACACTAGATCTAGCAATGGGGGACACCACGACCCGTTGGATGAACTAACAGGTTGTTGGTTCCTCCCGTGGTCACTGTACGAGGAAACCTGAAAACCTTGACAACGGGTGACACAACGACTTGTTAGTGGAACCAACGGGTCATTGTATCCAATCGTTACTTTCACTAGACAACTTCTAAAAAAATTCTCAAAGTTGACACGACGAGTGGTGACAATGACTCGTTCTGGGAAACACGGGTCGTTGTTTCCGCTCGTCGTCACTGGAATAGGTTTCTGGGGTTCTTACCCAATGACTCCCATAATGGGTCATTGTTTTTGACGACGAATCATTGGTTGAGTTGTGGGGTCCTGAAGAAGGAATTTTGATTTGGGGAACCAACGAGTGACAGGATAACTCATTGTTTCTCACAACGGATCATTCCTTATTTCGTGGGTTCTCGACTGATCAAGTAGGCTGGCCACGGCTGACACAACGAGTCATTAGAGCTGACCACGACTTGCTGTCTCAGTCGTTCTGAGGCATTTTTTTGGTATTCTTCTAGATTTTTTTCCTGCAAGGTCTAAGTCTGGTCTAGAAAAGTTTCGGGGTGTTACAATATCTCCCCCTTGGGATCATTCATCCTCGAATGAAGACTAGAGCTGCTGAAAAACTAGGAAAAGAGTTGTAATTCCTAGACTAAGACTATGCGCTGGTTTCTGAAGGAGTAACTGACTCCGAACTGACTTAACTATGCTAAAAGAGCTGATGCAACTAGAATGCACTTAGAAAATCTTAATAGAGCTGATGAGTACGGAATTGAATAGAGTACTGAGTAGGAATTTAGTACCTGATGCTGGAACTGAACTGGAAGGGAATAAGTGAGAGTATCTGGGCATCATGTCTACTTCTGGTTTCCATGTGGCTCCCTCAACTAGCTGGTTCCTCCACAAAACTTTCACCGAAGAAACTTCCTTATTTCTCAGCTTACGAACCTAACGGTCAAGGATCTGAACTGGGACCTCTTCGTAAGAAAGACTATCTTTTATTCCCACGCTGTCTAGTGGCACAACTGAAGCTGGATCACCGATGCACTTCTTCAACAGTGACACATGGAAGACTGGGTGTACCGATGCTAACTCTGGAGGTAGTTCTAACTCATATGCCACACTGCCAATTCACTTCAAAATTCTGTAGGGTCCCACATATCACCGAATGAGTTTTCCTTTCTTCCCAAACCTTATCACCCCTTCATGGGTGAAATTTTTAGATAAACCCAACCATCCACTGCAAATTCTAATTCCCTTCTCCTCAC
Organism: Datura wrightii; assembly: GCA_035772735.1. Taxonomy (NCBI): domain Eukaryota; kingdom Viridiplantae; phylum Streptophyta; class Magnoliopsida; order Solanales; family Solanaceae; genus Datura; species Datura wrightii. The sequence goes on from JASDFA010000003.1 coordinate 13,234,458, forward strand.
ATCAGCATAGGATTTATAAAGGCTTTGTGCTGTTTTCAACCTCTCCCTGATAAGTTGCACCTTCTGCATAGCCTCATGAATTGAGTCTGGCCCGATCAGGGTAGCTTCACCAACCTCAAACCACCCTATAGGAGATCTACATCTCCTGCCTATAATGCCTTAAACGGGGCCATCAGGATACTAGAGTGGTAGTTGTTGTTGTATGCAAACTCAATGAGAAGTAGGTGATCATCCCAACTGCCCTTGAAATTGATCACACATGCTCTCAGCATATCTTCCAAGGTCTATATAGTCCACTCAGCTTGTCCATCTTTATGCGGGTGAAAAGTTGTGCTGAGCTTGACTTGGGTACCAAGTCCCTTCTAAAAAGACTTTCAGAAATGCAAGGTACACTAGGTAACTCTATATGAAATAATGGAAAAAGGCACCCCATGAAGTCTGACCAACTCTCGGATATAAAGATTAGCATAATCCTCGGCTAAGTATATAGTTTTAACTGGGAGGAAATGTGATGACTTGGTCATCCAGTCTACTATCACCTAGATTGAGGCATGCTGCCGATGAGTACGAGGTAGACCTGTAACAAAATTCATATTCACTTCTTCCCACTTCCATGTGGGTATACTGATATCCTGAGTCATACCTCCTGGTCTCTGATGTTCCACATTGACCTGCTGGCAATTCGGGCACTTAGCTACATATTCTGCAATGTCTCTTTTCATGCCGTTCCACCAGTAAATATCCCATAGATCACGGTACATCTTAGTAACACCTGGGTGGATAGAATATCTCGAACTGTGTGCTTTAGCCAGTATCTACTGTCTCAGGTCACCCACATCCGGCATACAGAGTCTACCCTGGTAATGGAGTACACCATCTCCCCCTTGGGAGAAAGCCTCCACTTTTTTTCTGAGCACCGCCTCCTTCAGCTTAAGCAGTATAGGATCTTCATCCTACCTTGACTTAACTTCAACTACCAACGAGGAATCTGGTCCACTCTACACCACTACACCGCCCTCAGCTGTATCAACCAACTGCACTCCCAACTGAGCTAGCCTGTGGATATCCTTTGCCAGCTCTTTTTTTCTCTCTTCAACATGAGCCACGCTCCCTATAGACATTCTGCTTAAGGCATGAACCACCACAATGGCTATGCCTGGGTGGTACAGCACACTAATGTCATAGTCCTTCAGTAGTTCCAACTACCTTCTCTGATGAAGATTTTGATCTTTCTGACTGAACACGTACTGAAGGCTCTTGTGATCAGTGAAAACATCTATGTGAGCCCCGTAAAGGTCGTGCCTTCATATTTTCAATGCAAACACCACCACTGCCAACTCCAGGTCATGAGTCAGATAGTTCTTTTCATGAACCGTGAGCTGTCTAGAGGCGTAAGCTATCACCGTACCCCGCTACATCAGAACATAACCAAGTCCAACTCTGGAAGCATCACAATGCACCATGAACCCATATGTTCCTTCCAGCAAGGTTAACACTGGAGCGATAGTGAGTTGAGTCTTTAACTCCTAGAAACTCTTCTCACACGCATCTAACCACTAAATTTTACCCTTTTCTAAGTCAACCTAGTCATAGGAGATGCAATTGAGGAGAAACCTTCCACAAAATGTCGGTAATAACTGGCTAGACCCAAGAAACTTTTGATTTTGATTGGGAAAGTAGGTCTGGGCCAGTCTTTTATCTTTTGAAGATCTACCAAAATACCCTCACCTGAGACCACGTAACCGAGGAAAGTCATAGACTTCAACCAGAATTCGCACTTGCTGAACCTAGTGAACAACTGGCAGTCTCGAAGCGTCTGTAGCACTATCCTCAGATGCTTAGCATGTTCTTCCTCACTTCTGGAGTATACCAGAATATCATTGATAAATACAATGATGCACATGTCTAGATATGGCTTGAAAACCTTGTTCATCAGGTCCATGAAAGCTGCAGGGGCATTAGTCAATCCAAAGGACATAACCACGAATTCGTAGTGACCATATCGAGTTTTGAAAGTTGTTTTTGGTATGTCACACTCTCTGACTCTGAGTTGATGGTACCCCGACCTGAGATCTATCTTGGAGAAACAACTGGCTCCCTGAAGCTGATCGAACAAGTTTTCAATCCTAGATAGGGGGTACCTGTTCTTGACTATGACCTTATTCAACTGATGGTGTTCGATACATATCCTGAGGGTACCGTTTTTCTTACGTATGATTAATACTAGAGCACGCCATGGAGAGATGCTGGGCCTGATGAATCCCTTATCAAGGAGGTCCTTTAGCTGCTTTTTCAACTCCTTAAGCTCAGCTGGAGACATTCTGTAAGGAGGGATGGAGATGGGCTGAGTGTCTGGGAGGATGTAACACCCCTAAACTTTCTTAGACCAAATTCTGACATTTGATGAGAAACCATGAGAAAACGAGAAATTTTTCTATCTCAGACGACTCCCACAACGGACCGTAGGTAGAACCAATGGATTTTTGTAAATGGTCATGGGTTACAATAGGTTTCCTCCAGTGGGAAACAATGAGTCATAGGATGATCCATTGACCCTAACAATGAGTCGTCCTGTCGTCCGTTGAATCCCGAGTTCGGAGGTCTACTGGACCCTTCCCCGAGATAATGAGAGGGAATAACAGCTCATGGTAGCCTCCAACGAGCCGTTGTTACCACCCATCATCTTCTTCCAGGCCCTAGCAGTGTAGACCATGAGTCTATACAACAACCCATTGGTCCTACCAATGAGTCGATATGTTGACTGTTATTTCAAGGCCATGTTTTCCCACCAGTACCAACGGAAGGTATCAAGGCTCCGTTGTTCCTTCCGATGAATCGTTGTACTATATCGTGGAACGGTTCTAGTGAACCTAGTTTCTGAACCCCGAAACCATGGCCAGATTCAACGGGCCATCATTCCTACCAACGACCCATTCTAAGGTCCATTGGTTCCTGTCGGCTAGATATCAGTTTTAGTTCCCAAGGTTACTTTTGTAATTTTCCACCTTTTTAGTCCCTAAACCGTGTCATTTTGGGTTCGTATAGGGGGAAGTTAGAGGGTTAGAATGACCTTTTTATTCATTTCTCTCAATTTTCCTCAAGAACAGTGCGTAGAAACTCCGACAGAAAGCACAGAGCAGGAGCAAGGGTTTGATTTCTTCTCAGTTCTTCTCAGGGATTCTCACCAGGGTTTTCTTCTTCAGGTATGTGGGAATTCAACAAGGATATTATTCTCCCCTTGCATCTTCTAAAACCCTCTCTCTGTTCACTTTCAGTCCTAGCCCTGAGATTGTGAATTTGAAGATATTGTTATCATTCTTTGATTAACTCATATGGAATTCTACCCTATGTTAATTGTAGCTATTTTCCACTAGTGTACAACTAAAATGATGCTTGTTCCATCAAATAGAAATTCAGCGCTAGCTTTTGAAAAGTCAGAAATTAGAATCTTGTTTAAACTTTGAATTCTTGAGAATTGTTTGCATCTTTCAGAGTTAGGGGCTTCTATACTGATTGTTTGTGTTAAAAAACCCAGTTACATATATGTTATTCAGATTCAGTCAGAAAGTTTATATACTTTGCATTTCACAGAATTTTCAGTTCAGTTTCAGTCAAGGTATTAGAATATTCAGTGTTAGTTAGAAATGTAAGCTGATCAGTTTGACTATAGAATTTCTCGAGGTGCCAGTAGTACCTCCTAGATATCAGAATCAGAATCAGTTATTGGTCCACTAAGCAGTCATGACATTTCAAATATATAGCTCTGACTTTCCCCAAGACCCCAATTCAGATTTCAGTTCGTTCTTAGACGGTTATGACGCTTCTAGATAAGCAGCTCTGACCAGCATAGAATCAAGTTTCAGAATCTGGTCCAATAAGAATCTCAGGGTACTTGCAATTATACGTCCCTGACTAGTCTTGGACCCCAGTTTCGAGCTATCAGCCTAGTAGTTCAGCATACGTTTTCCAGTGGGAGTAGAACTTAGCACCGAGTGGACTGGGGTTCCAGCGCACCTAGATTCCCAGAATTATGTTGCCAGTGTAGGTTACAGTTACAGATGGCCTGAATGGCCCCAGACTTTTGTGATCACCCATTTCATGCCTTTATACCCTGACAAGGTATAATGGGTCCTACCAGTGGGGTGTATACTCCACGTCTATCTACGTGGTTATATGTCGGTTACAGACTCTCCCACTAGTCAGTTTAGCTCATTCTCAGATTTCTTAGTCCATTTCAGTTCAAATCTGTTCAGTTCAGTATCTCATACTCAGTGTTTCAGACTTAGGGCATGTTTATAACCATCAGCCGGGGTCATTTTTTACCATATCAGTTATATTTCAGTTGTATCAGTTTCCAGTATTTTCAATTGGTCATTTCATGTCATTTCAGTTCAGTTACTAGTACTTTCATGTTATTTATGTTTATCTCACTTACTCAGTACATTCAAAGTACTGATGCATAATTTATGCTATATCGTTTCATGATACAGCTGCAGGTTCTCAGACCCAGCACCATTAGCTGATTACGTTCGGGTCTCTCTCTATCAGCAGCAGCAGTATGAGTCCTCATATTTTGAGGGAACATCTTATTTATTTCAGTTTCTTTATTTTTTTCTGGTAGACTTCGAGTTAACTGGGGGCTTGTCCCAGCAACTCCTTAGTAAGATGGCTTTCCGACCAGACTTGATTTCAGACTTTCAGATATTTAAAATCTCTATGTTCAGTCTTTAATTTTTCATTAATGCTATTATGTATTATTTCAAATTTTTGCTATGAATGTTTACTCAGAATACCAGTGTATGATAGACCAAGGGTTAACTTGGGTTCACTTGTGACTTCAAATACTGTGTTACATCCAGGGTGTAGGCTCGGGTCGTGACAAACTTGGTATCAGAGCACTAGGTTTAGAGTATCCTCGGAATGTCTATAAGCCGCATTGAGTAGAGTCCTTTTCATGTGTGTGAAGCGCGCCACACTTATGATGAGGAGGTTACGAGATGTTATTAGGAAAACTCTTTTGTTCATACTCTTATCGTGCGTTAAAGTTCAATTCCAGAAACGCCCTTCTAACTCGTGCTCTGTTTCATTTCAGTGAACCATGCCTCCCAGATACGGTAACGAAAGAAGAGCCGGTAACGCCAACAAACCTGCCCCACCAGCCCCGCCAACTCCTCAAGATGATTCAGTTTCTACCATAGAGTTTAGAGCGGCCATACAGTTACTAGCCCAGATCGTGACCAATCAAGTGAATCAGTAGGTCGTGCCGGTGAACACGAATGGGTATACAGTAGCTGCGAGGGTATAGGACTTCACCCGTATGAACCCTCTATCTTTTCAGGGATCTAAATTAGGGGAGGACCCATAAGAGTTCGTAGATAAGGTCAGGAAGATTACCCATATTATGGGTGTCAACTCCTCCGAGAGTGCTGACCTGGATTCCTACCAACTTAAAGGGGTAGCCCAGGTTTGGTATGAGCAATGGAAGGAGGGGCGGCCAATGGGAGCAGGACCAGTGGAGTGGGAAGAATTCCACACATCTTTCTTGGACAGGTTTTTCCCTCAGGAGGCAAAGATGATGGAGTTTATGAACTTGAGATAGGGAAACAGAACTGTGGATGAGTGTGCTCTGGAGTTTACTAGGCTGTCTAAGTACGCTCTAGAGATGGTAGCTGAGCCAAGGGCTCGTATGCTGAAGTTTTTAAATGGACTGTCAAATCTGGTTCTCAAGGAATGCAGGACAGTGATGCTAATTAAGGATATGGACTTTCTAGCTTGATTGTCTATGCCCAGCATATTGAGGCCGAAAAGCTGACAGATTTGGAGCGTAAGAACAAATAGGCAAAGACTGGCCAGTTAGATTACGGCCATCAAAGGCCTGGCGGTGGTAGCCACCCATAGCAGCAGCAGAGGGCCCCAGAACCTAGTTCAGCCAGTGCCCCTACCTTTCGGTCCAGCAGGACCGGAGGGGTGGAGCATCTGGCTCTCAACCTCAGAGCTTCAGTGTTGGGAACAGGTACCCAGTTTGCCCCAAGTGCGACAAGAATCATCCCAGAGAGTGTCTACAAGGCAGGGAGGGTTGCTTTAGTTGTGGACAGCTCGGGCATCGAATTAAAGAATGTCCATCAGCAGGACGAGAAAGATCACAATCCACTACCTCAGCAGCTCCAGCAGGCTGACCAGCTCAGCAGGCCAACCCATTAGGTACGGATGGCGGTCAGCACCAAAACCGTTTTATGCTCTATCTTCTCGACAGGATCAGGAGAGCTCACCTGACATAGTTACGAGTATGTTACGTCTCTTTACCTAGATGTGCACGCCCTCCTAGATCTAGGAGCCACTCTTTCATTTGTAACTACCTACATAGCAGTTCAGTTTGATGTTAGTCCATAAATCCTCTTAGATTTGTTCTCAGTCTCTACCCTAATTGGCGAGTCAGTTAGAGCCAACCTGGTGTATAGAAACTGCCCAGTCTCAGTCCTAAATAAAGTCATTCCAGCTGATCTCATAGAGCTGGATATGATTGACTTTGACCTTATTCTCGGCATGGATTGGTTACACTCCTGCTATGCCTCAGCTGATTGCAGAACTAGAGTTGTCAAGTTCCAGTTTCCAAATGAACCAGTGTTAGAATGGACGGGAAGCAGTACAACACCTAAGGGTAGGTTTATTTCCTACCTTAAGGCCCAGAAACTCATTTCCAAGGGATGTATTTATCATCTGGTTCGGGTCAAGGATTCCAACTCTAAGATCCCAATCATTCAGTCAGTTCCAGTGGTCAACGAGTTCCCAGATGTATTCCCTGAGGATCTTCCAGGAGTTCCTCCTGAACGGGAAATAGACTTCGGGATAGACCTCCTCCTCCTCAGCCCATCTCCATCCCTCCATACAGAATGGCTCCAGCTAAGCTTAAGGAGCTAGAGGAGCAGTTAAAGGATCTTCTTGATAAGGGTTTTATCAGACCCAGCATCTCTCCCTGGGGTGCTCCAGTTCTATTCGTGTGAAAGAAAGATGGTACCCTCAGAATGTGCATAGATTACCGTCAGCTGAACAAAGTCACAGTCAAGAACAAATATCCCCTACTTAGAATTGATGACCTGTTCGACCAACTTCAGGGAGCCAGTTGTTTCTCCAAGACCGATCTCAGGTCAGGATGCCATCAGTTAAGGGTCAGAGAGTGTGACATACCGAAAACAGCATTCAGAACTCAGTATGGTCATTACGAGTTCATGGTGATGTCTTTTGGACTCACAAACGTCCCTGCAACCTTCATGGACCTGATGAGCAGAGTCTTCAAGTAGTATCTGGATATGTTCGTCATTGTATTTATAGACGACATTCTGGTATACTCTAGAAATGAGGAAGAGCATGTAGATCACCTGAGAATAGTGCTTCAAACACTCAGAGATCGCCAACTGTTTGTCAAATTCAGTAAGTGCGAATTTTGGTTGAAATCTATGACTTTCTTAGGTCACGTGGTCTCAGGTGAAGGAATACAGGTAGATCCTCATAAAATAGCAGCAGTGAAGGATTGGCCCAGACCCACCTCTCCTACTAAAATCAAGAGTTTCCTGGGCTTAGCTGGCTATTACCGATGGTTTGTGGAAGGTTTCTCTTCTATAGCATCTCCTATGACTAAGTTAACTTAGAATAAGGTGAAATTTCAGTGGTCGGACGAGTGTGAGAAGAGTTTCCAAGACTTGAAGACTCGATTCACTACTTCTCCAGTTCTGACCTTGCCAGAAGGAATAGATGGATTGGTTGTTTATTGTGATGCTTCCAAGGTTGAACTCGATTGCGTTCTGATGCAGGGGGCAAAGTGATAGCCTATGCCTCCACACAGCTCAAAGTTCATGAGTAGAATTATCCAACTCATGACTTGGAGTTGGCAGCAGTGGTGTTTGCGCTAAAAGTATGGAGGCATTACTTATATGGAGCTCACGTAGATGTATTTACGGATCACAAGTGTCTTCAGTATGTGTTCAACCAGAAGGACCTAAATCTTTGTCAGAGAAGGTGGTTGGAACTACTGAAAGACTATGACATGAGTATGCTATATCAGTCAGGCAAAGCCAATGTGGTGGCTGATGCCCTAAGCAGAGTTTCTATGGGCAGCATGGGCTGGAGAAGAAGGCAAAAAGGAGCTGGTTAAAGATATTCACAGGCTAGCCCGGTTGGGAGTACATTTGATGGATTCTACTGAGGGTAGTGTAGTAATGCAGAACTGGTCAGATTCCTCTTTAGTTTTGGAGGTTAAGTCCAGACAGGATGAAGATCCCATCTTAGTTAAGATGAAGGAAGCAGTTCTCAAAAAAGAAATAGAAACTTTCTCCAAAAGGGGAGATGGTGTGAGACAGCAGATATTGGCTGAAGCGCACAGTTCTAGATATTCCATTCACCCTGGTGCTACTAAGATGTACCATGATTTACGGGATATTTACTGGTGGAACGACATGAAAAGAGATATTGCTGAATTTGTAGCTATGTGCCCAAACTGCCAACAAGTAAAGGTGGAACACCAGAGATCGGGAGGTATGACTCAGGATATTAGTATACCCACATGGAAGTTGGAAGAAATAGACATGGACTTCATTACGGGTCTACCTCGGACTTGTCGGCAACATGACTCTATCTGGGTAATAGTGGACCAGATGACTAAGTCAGCACATTTTCTCCCAGTTAAAACCACAGATTCAGCTGAGGACTATTCTAGACTTTATATTCGGGAGCTGGTCAGACTTCATGGGGTGCCCTTGTCCATTATTTCAGACAGAGGTACCCAATTCACCTCTCACTTCTGGAAGTCTTTTCAGAAAGGACTTGGTACCCATGTCAAGCTCAGTACAACTATTCACCCGCAGATAGATGGACAAGCTGAGCAGACTATTCAGACCTTAAAAGATATGCTAAGAGCATGTGCAATTGATTTTAAGGGTAATTTTGATGACCAATTGCCTCTTATCGAGTTTGCATACAACAACAGCTATCACTCTAGCATTCAGATGGCCCCATTCGAGGCATTATATGGTTGGCGGTGTAGATCCCCTATAGGATGGTTTGAGGTTGGATAAGCTACCTTGATAGGGCCAGACTCGGTTCATGAAGCAATGCAGAAAGTTCAGCTCATTCGAGAAAGGTTGAAAACAGCTCAGAGTCGTCAGAAATCGTATGCCTATGTGCGGAGAGGAGAATTGGAGTTTGTAGTTGATAACTGGGTATACTTGAAAAATTTTCCCATGAAAGGGGTGATGAGGTTTGGAAAGAAGGGGAAACTCAGTTTGAGGTATGTGGGACCTTATAGAATTTTGAGGTGTATCGGCAATGTGGCGTATGAGCTAGAGTTACCTTCAAAACTAGCAGTTGTACACCCAGTTTCCCATGTGTCACTTCTGAAGAAGCGCATTGGGGATCTAACCTCAGTTGTGCCATTGGACAGCATGAAAATAAAGGATAGTCTCACATATGAGGAGGTACCAATCCAAATCCTTGACTGTCAGGTTCGTAAGTTGAGGAATAAGGAAATAGCCTCAGTCAGGTCCTGTGGAGGAATCAGCAGGTTGAAGGAGTTACATGGGAGGTCGAAGCAGATATGATGGCCAAATACCCATACTTGTTCTCTTCCAGTTCAGTCTAGAATCAGGTACTAAATCCCTTCTCAGTGCTCTACTCAATTCCGTACTCATCAGCTCTATTTCGATTTCCTATGTGCATCCTAGTTGCATCAGCTCTGTTAGTACGCTTAAGTTAGTTCGGAGTCGGTTACTCCTTCAGAAATCAGTCATAGTCTCAATTTCAGAAATCCCAGCTCTTTTTTTTTTAGTTTTGGTCTTCATTCGAGGACGAATGATCCCAAGGGTGAGATATTGTAGCACCCCTAAACTTTTCTAGACCAAATTCGGACATTTGATGAAAAACCATGAGAAAACCAAAAAATTTTCTGTCTTAGACAACTCCCACAACGGACTGTTGGTGGAACCATTGGACCATTGTAACTGGTTGTCGGTTACAACAGGTTTCCTCTAGGGGAAACAACGATTCATAAGACGACCTGTTGATCCTAACAACGAGTCGTCCTGTCGTCCGTTGAATCCCGAGTTCAGAGGTCTACCGGACCCTTCCCCGAGATAAAGAAAAGGAAAAACGGGTCGTGGTAGCCTCCAACGAGCCATTGTTACCACCCGTTGTCTGCTTCCAGGTCCCAGCAGTGTATACCACGAGTCTATACAATGACCTGTTGGTCCTACCAACGAGTCATTGTGTTGAATGTTGTTTCAAGGCCCTATTTTCCCACCAGTACCAACGGAAGGTATCAACGATCTGTTGTTCCTTCCAACGGATCGTTGAACCCTACCGTGGAACAGTTCCAGTGAACCTAGTTTCTGAACCCAGAAACCACGACCAGATTCAACAGGCAGTCGTTCCTACCAACGACCCGTTCTGAGGCCCGTTGGTTCCTGTCGGCCAGATTTCAGTTTTAGTTCCCAGGGTTAGTTTTGTAATTTCCCACCTTTTTAGTCCCTAAATCATGTCGTTTTGGGTTCGCATTGGGGGAAGTTAAAGGGTTAGAACGACCTTTTTATTCATTTCTCTCAATTTCCCCTCAAGAACAGTGCGTAAAACTCCGACAAAAAGCATAGAGCAGGAGCAAGGGTTTGATTTCTTCTCAGTTCTTCTTAGGGATTCTCACCATGGTTTTCTTCTTCAGGTATGTGGGAGTTCAGCAAGGAGATTGTTCTGCCCTTGTGTCTCCTAAAACACTCTCTCTGTTCACTTTCAGTCCTAGCCTTAAGATTGCGAATTTGAAGATATTGTAATCGTTCTTTGATTAACTCATGTGGAATTCTACCCTATGTTAATTGTAGCTATTTTCCACCAGTGTGCAACTAAAATGATGCTTGTTCCATCAAATTAGAAATTCAGCCCTAGCTTTTGAAAAGTCAGAAATTAGAATCCTGTTTAAGCTTTGAATTCTTGAGAATTGTTTGCATCTTTCAGAGTTAGGGGCTTCTATACTGATTATTTGTGTTAAAAAACTCAGTTACATATATGTTATTTAGATTCAGTCAGAAAGTTTATATACTTTGCATTTCACAGAATTGTCAGTTCAGTTTCAGTCAAGGTACTAGAATATTCAGTGTTAGTTAGAAATGTCAGCTGATCAGTTTGACTATAGAATTTCTTGAGGTGTCAGAAGTACCTCCTAGATATCAGAATCAGAATTCAGTTATTGGTCCACTAGGCAGTCATGACATTTCAGATATATAGCTTTGACTTTCCCCAAGACCCCAATTCAGATATCAGTTCGTTCTTAGACGGTTACGACGCTTCTAGATAAGCAGCTCTGACCAGTCTAGAACCCAGTTTCAGAATCTGATCCGATAAGACACTCAGGGTACTTGCAGTTATACGTCCCTAACTAGTCTTGGACCCCAATTTCGAGCTATCAGCCTAGTAGTTTAGTATACGTTTTCCAGTGGGAGTAGAACTTAGTACCGAGCAAACCGGGATTCCAGCGCACCTAGGTTCCCAGAACTATGTTGCCAGCGTAGGTTACAGTTACAGATTATTGGCCTGAATGGCCCAAACTTTTGTAATCACCCAGTTCATGCCTTTATACCCTGGCAAGGTATATCGGTTCCTACCGGTGGGATGTATACATCGGACTCCACCTCTATCTCACGTGGTTATATGTCGGTTACAGACTCTCCCACTAGTCAGTTTAGCTCATTCTCAGATTTCTTAGTCCATTTCAGTTCAAATCTGTTCAGTGCAGTATCTCAGACTCAGTATTTCAGACTTAGGTCATGTTTATGACCATCAGCCAGGGTCATTTTGACCATATTAGTTATATTTCAGTTGTATTAGTTTTCAGTATTTTCAATTGGTCATTTCATGTAATTTCAGTTCAGTTACGAGTACTTTCATGTTATTTATGTTTCTATCACTTACTCAGCACATTCAAAGTACTGATGCATACTTTATGCTGCATCGTTTCATGATACAGCTGCAGGTTCTCAAACCCAGCACCGTTAGCTGATTACGTTCGGGTCTCTCTATCAGCAGCAGCAGTGTGAGTCCTCATATTCTGTGGGCACATTTTATTCATTTCAGTTTCTTTATTGTTTTCATCTAGACTCAGAGTTAACTGGGGACTTGTCCCAGCAACTCCTCAGTTAGATGGCTTTCAGACCAGACTTGATTTCAGACTTTCAGATATTTAAAATCTCTATGCTCAATCTTTAATTTTTCATTAATTCTATTATGTATTATTTCAAATTTCGTTGTGCATGTTTACTCAGGATACCTGTGTATGATAGACCAAGGGTTGACTTGGTGTCACTTTTGACTTCAATTACCATGTTACATCCAGGGTGTAGGCTTAGGTCGTGACAGAGGAAGTCCATGCTGAAGTCTATTTCCCGCTCAGGAGGAACTCCGGGAAGATCTTTGGGAAACACATCAGGGAACTCGCTAACAATTGGAACTGACTGAATAGTCGGGGTCTCGGAGTTTGAATCTTTGACCCGAAGTAGATGATATGTACACCCTTCAAAAATAAGCTTTCTAGCCTTAAGGTAGGAAATAAACCGACCCTTAGGCGCTGATCTATTGTCCGTCTACTCTAAAACTGGCTCATTAGGGAACTGTAATCTGACAACCCTAGTTCTGCAGTCGACTGAGGCATAAGCGGAGTGTATCCAATCCATGCCAAGAATGAGGTCAAAGTCAACCATGTCTAACTTTACAAAATCAAATGGAATGACCTTATTCAAGATCGAGACTGGGCAGTTTTTATACACCCGGCTAGCTCTAATTGACTCGCCAACTGGGGTGGAGATTGAGAGTGGTTCTGAGAGGATTTTTGAACTGATATAAAACTAGACAGCTACATAGGGAGTCACGAACAATAGTGTGGTGGCCATAATCTGACTGGCCAGTCCTTTCCCGCTTGTTCTCCCGCTCCAAGTCTTTTAGTTTTTTTGCCTCAATCTGTTGGGTATGAACTATGAGGTTGTATAGATTGATATCTTTAATAAGCATTGCACTCCTGCACTCCTTGAGGACCAAGTTCGATACACTATTAATGAACTTCAGCATGCGATCCCTTGGCTCGACTACCATCTCTGGAGAATATTTAGACAACCTTGTGAACTCCAGTGCATACTCTTCCATCGTCCGATTTCCCTGTTTCAGATTCATAAATTCAGCCACCTTAGCCTCCCTGAGTTCCCGGGGGAAGAATTTGTCTAGGAAGGTTGTAGTGAACTCCTCCCACTCCACCGGTTCTACTCTCGCTCGTCTACCCTCCTTCCACTGATCGTACTAGTTCTAGGCTACCCCTTTCAACTGGTAGGCAGCCAGTTTGGCACTCTCCGAGGAGCTAACACCCATAATTCGGGTGATCTTCCTGATCTCATCCATGAACTCCTGTGGGTCCTCTCCCATCTTAGATTCATGGAAAGCTGGAGGGTTCACACGAGAGAAGTTCCGAACCCGGGAAGCCGCTCAGACCCATTAGTATTGACCGGAATCACCTGTTGGTTCACTGGATTCGTATGTCTGTGCGAGCAGCTGAATAGCCACTCTGAACTCTATAGAGGACACAGGTCATCCTGAGGGGCTGCTGGAGCTTGTGGGACAGGTCGGCGAGTGTTGCCTGCCCTTCTTCCATTACCATGTCATGGTGGCATGATTTTACTAAAACGAAAAAGAGCACGAGTTAGGAGAACATTTCTGAAATTGAAATTCAACGTGCTCGGTGCTTTGGTTAGGGTTATAAAACCGACACGCAAGTGCACGTGGTCAAACAAGTAGTAAGTGGCTTAAGTAAGCCAAGTATCGATCCAAGGAGACTCTGGATAAGTAAAAATTGCTTAAGTATACTATATTCTATCTCACTTCTATATATGCTGACAACAACGCAACCAACAATTGAAAAGTTTGTTTTATAAAGTATGTCCAAAAACTACTAACAATTATTTACTTTGAATTTAAACTATGGTTATGCGCATGCCAAGGTTAAGAACATGTAATGAACTTGATTATAATCATAATTTGGTTAATCTTCTCTTCCAGTTGCTAGCCAAGAACATTAGCCTAGAGATTAAAACTCTCGTATTTAATCTCACTTAAGAATCATAAACCATCCGTCTACATTTCTGTGATCAAATGCAATTTATGACCTAGCAATACAATTCTGGTTCCTAAATTGACTAATACGGCTTTCAAGTATATTTCTATCAGGAAAGCACATCAAAACTCAATGTTCCCAAATCAAGTTAAGAACAATACCCTATTAATTCACAACTTTCCAATTTCGTGCTCTCTCGAGTGAAATCGGACTTTTTAGATGCACATTAATGTCGGCCACACACCAATACAGTAGAAACAAGAATTAATAGAACAACATGGAAGAAGAAGATGAAAAACCATACAATTCAATAATCAAAATTCATCACAAATGTTCATAACCTCAGCAAGGAAGGGAATTAGCCACTCATTTGTGGATTAATCATCCTAAAACAAGTGTTAATCATACAAACAATTGATTGAAAGAAGAAAGAAGCAGAGAAAAACCCTGAACTTTTTCGTCCCTCAACTGCCTGTAACCCACGTCCTTGCTCCACCAAGTCTTAATTATGAAAAATAAGCCTAAGTGTTCTATTTATACTAATGGGAATTTTTCCCGGAATAACAAGCAACGTGTCACGGAGTGCATCGCGGAGGCTTGCCTCCGTGTCACGGAGTGCATCGCGGAGGCTTGCCTCCGTGACACTGCGTGGACGCGGACCCTCAATGGAAATTTGGGGTCCGGGAATAAAGCTTCAACGTGGCACGGCATGCAACGCGGAGGTTTGCCACCGTGCCACGGAGCTGTCGCGAGGCTTCATTGGAATTTGACTAATATTTCACCCTCTAGGCAGAATGCCTCCGCGATGGTAGCGTGACACGGCTCCATCGCGGAGCCCCTTTAATTGGTGCAGTCCAATGCCTTTTTCGTGCTCGAATCCAAGTCCAACTCCGATATTGTTCCAACATGCATTTTAGCTCCTCGAAATCACATTTCACCTACAAAACAATGCTAATCATGTTGGTTAGTATAAATTCACATTTTATTACCAATTACATAAAAATGTATACACATTGCTAGATAAACAAGGCGAAAATGATACGTTTGAGTATCACTTGGGCATATAAATCTGCCCAAGATCACTTACCCCACACTTAAATCCTTGTTCGTCCTCGAACAAAAAACACACAATTCATGCAAATTACATCCCAACCTTCGCCACTATGGTGCGACAATTTAAGCTACTGTCATACCGATCATTCAATATTGCAAATCATCAAGAAAACATGCATGGTCTTAACAATGCAATGACCTTTAATACATTAAAACTTCCTAGACTTTAAGAATCGACTCTCGATATCGGCAAACTCATGCAAATCAGCTAATCAAGATATCTGACACGAAAATCAATCTTTCATCAAACATGTGCCCTCACAACTCCAGAGAATCTTCCCCTTTTTGCTCATGTGACACACAAACATTCAAGTAGGGGCATGTAGAAATTAATTTCACTCTCTCTCCCAAAAGAATTCACATGCATCATGTCATGACCCATAAGCTTGCCCTTAGTGTATTACTCCACTAATATAAAGAAATGCAATGTAAGATCACGTAGGACTTTAATGGGTAGTAATGGAAGCTATGGAACTAGTATATATTGGATTAGCCAATAATAGTCACTAGCATCCTTAAGCGCCTTTTCAACACATTCCCATCAACTCATGGACATTGTTTCTCTCTTTTTTTTTCATCATCCCATTCATGATGGTTTACTTTCGTATGGTCCATTTCATCAAGCACACTTGACACGACAACCAAGGTTTATCATGCACCTTCATTATCATCTAATTATAACAAGTGCACCCTCAACCTTTTTCTTTTCTTTCCTCACTCTGCTTTTCTTTTTCCTTTTTTTTTCTTTTTCTTTTCACCCTTCTCACTCTTTGACACTTTGGGAAAATTTTTATTCTTCTTAAGCGCTTAAGATCTTTGTATAGACTTTACAGCTAATGAAAAGAAAGAATTAAGCTCAGTTTACACATTTTTGGACAAAAGAAAGAAATAATAGGCTAAAGGCTCAACGGGCTGACTAGGGTATACAATCACATAAAAAGGGGAGTATGACAAGAAAAAAATAGAAACTCTCGGTTAAAACAAAGAAATGCCTACATCCTTTCCAACACTACACCTCCTTCATTTCGTTTTGTACACACACCAGGCAAGTTCTAGACACTTCACAATAGCATGGAATAACAATACCTCACTTCACACTTCATGCACATGCTCGATTCAAGATGCATTCACAGACTCTTTAATTAGCCAATTACATGAATTAAAAAATTAAGCCTCAATCACACCGAATCGAACTCTACAGCCTAGGTATCTCAACATATTTACAAAACTGCATGCTTTCATACGAATCACCTTTGCATTTTGAATATCAGTTACAACACGCAACCAACATTTCACAACCATATAGTAACTACAGGTTCCGTGATGCAATCCACCAAAGAAAAAACTAAAAATAAATTAAAATCACTACTCCTACCAACTACATTTCCCTTAAGACGGTCGTCATCCATCCATCATAGGGAACGGTCACTAACTATGACGTCGGTTCAATGGGACTATTCTCGGTAAAAGAACCGAAAACAAACTCCGAGAAATCCAAAAAAATACAACTTGAAAAATTTTTCACCACATCGATCATTTCGATGGAAAAATTATTTACAAAATATTTTAATATGTACAAAATATTTTCGCAAAATTTTAAAAAAAATATCGATCATTTCGATAGAGAAAAAAAATAAATTAAGAAAATATTTATAAAATTTTTTACAGACTTAGCTGGCAACCACAACATTTCACAACACACATCAATTACCACAAATATGTACAAATATAGAGCAGTTTGCAATTCACAAACAAAGGAAAACATACATACAAAACAGAGGAAAGCATACAAGCAAACCAGCCCAGCCCCAGCACCTAACTACTCCCCACCCCACACTTAAATCGAACACTATCCCCAGTGTTCACAAAAATTAAAAATCACAAATTTTGGGTGGTGGAACTCCCTGATCAGTCAAAGTATTCAACTTCTTCATCAGGTGCTGCTGCCTCATCGCCCATGTCCGAGTCGCCTCCGTCGTCATCATCGGACTCCACATCGGAGTCCTCCCGACGTGTCTCCTCGTCCGTGGGGACATCATCGTCTGTGGGCTCTACAAAGGCTGGCCCCACTCGGCATAGAGCCTTGGCGTTTTCGCCAAATGGGTAGTCCAGCTTGAGCTGCCATAGCTCCTCCTCCGTGGCTGGTCTCCCACCAATCCTAAGCTGGAGCATTCCAAACATCCGTGCCATGTACTGGTCATCACGAGCATGTCGCTCGCCAAGTTTCAGCACTGGCCCATGTGTGGTGTCGGGGGCCTTAGTTTTGGTCACGTTAAGGGCCCTCCGCTCCAACTGCGGGATGTAGTCCAAAGTCTCTTCCTCGACGTCGAGGCCCCGGAGAAAGGTGGTGATAAGTCTACCGAACCCATACCTGTGGCCCTGGTGTAGTCGGGCTCTCTTCATGGCGGATATAATGACCGCCCCAACATTAATCTCCAGCCCTTTCATCAGGGCATACACCAGGCAAACACGGTCCCGGGTCACATCAGTCATGTGCACCCCCGGGATTAGGCACGAACAGACTATCTTCAGCCAGATTCTGGCCTCCCTGTTCATTTGAGAATATGGCAGAGTCTGGTGGTAACCCCTTTCCTTATGTCTGCTCCATCTGGCTGTGGATCGGCCCCACACAATGTGCGTCTGATATCGGCATATGGTGGGGTGATGTTTAGCTGGCGGAGAACGTGGGCGTCTGTGTCCCGCGCTCCGATGATGGCATTTAATTTCTGGGGTTCCGGAGTGACAATCTGCCCTCTGATCTTGATTGTGTGGCTTCTGATTGCCGGGTTCCAATTAGCATAGAACTCCCGGACTAGATGTAGGTTGCATTCCTTGGGCTCCTGAAATATGAAGCTGAGCCCAACTTCCTCGATCCTTTGCACTATGCGGGGGAACTCCTGTGCTAATGGTTCCCGTGCAATATGCTCCTCGGGGAAGTATTTGTTTTCTTTATGCTTGGCATACCACTTCTTCCCCTCATCAGTTACCCATCTAGTTCCGTATTGGCGGCGTTGGCCGCGCGGAATTGCTGGTGCAGCTGGGACTGCTGTGCCCAATCTAAGTCTTTTTCTCCCGGTGCCTGAAGTTGATGCACCTTTACCCTTATCCTGCCTACTTGCCATTTTACCTGTCAACACAAATAAACAAGCGCAATGTCAAGCTAAATAGATATTAGCTTCGGCTAAGGTCGGGTTCAGCTAAGTTTACCCCACACTTAGTCCTTAGCTACAGTTACGATACTACGGCAAGAATAACTTTATTTACACCAAAAACAAACAACTATACAATTCATGCTTAGTGCGTTCGCAAAGAAAAATTCGACGGTATAACCTTAGCGTACTACTCAGACTTCATACAGCTAATCCCAATCACTACCATCTTTAGCAATTCAACCATCGCACTTAGCACTAAAAACGACGAAACAAAACAACAACAAAACTTCTATATACATGAACCTATACAATCAACCCAATTTGAACAATTTTCAGCATTTTCCCAAAAACCCGAGAATTCGTCGTCTATTACATTCAAACAATATTCTACAACGACTTATCTCATTCAATACATACAACCCGGCATATATTTCACAAATTTAACAAGTTACCAATTTCGATTTCAACAACCAAGCCCTAGAATTGAATTTCGCAATCAAATTCGAATCATTCACGCAATCGACAAGTTCAAACGCTCATTACAACATTCCAAACATTTATCAATCAAGGAATAACTCAAATTCATGCTAAATTTCGACTTGGGGTGATTTAGTTCACCTCCCATGCTTAAATTCGAATAAAATCGATAAAAACTTGAGAGATAATCGGAAAACATACCTCGTAGTTGAAGAACCGAAGAAAACTTGATAATTCTTTGCTTTATACCGTGGCACGTTGATGGGGAAGGGAATTTTGGGTGTTTGGTCGCGGAGGAATGTAAGAATGAGGGAAAAAGGGGCAAAATCGGGGGTTTAAAATGAAGAAAACACGCGGGTCACCCGGCAACCCGGTGTGACCCGTCACAATTTATATGGCAATGTGTCACGGAGTGCATCGCGGTGCACTGCCTCCGTGACACGGAGCCATCGCGATAGCTTACTGGAATTTTTAAAAAATTCCAGATTGAACCTCAACGTGTCACGGAGGGTAACGCGGAGGTCCTCCTCCGTGACACGGAGCTATCGCCCCAGCTCACTGTCTCTGCATTTTATTAATTTTTTTCATACCTTGCCTTTTCCTTCATGATTCCATGCACATTTTTCTCCGTTTGACCTGAAAATCATCTCACTAAACAAAATTGGTTAGATTAATAGGTTTCACCTAACTAAAATAAAAATACTAACTAAAACGAAAAATTTTGTACTAAATCAAGAAAAAGAAAATAAAATAAAATCTATTTACACTTTACTAAATGAAAAGAAAGAAAAAGAAAAAAAAAATTTCACGGGTTGCCTCCCGTGTACTGCCTGGTTTACCGTCGCGGCTCGACGTCCTTTATGCTCAATTGTCCACTAGGGTGATGGACGATTTCTCACGATCATTGTCCTCCCCCCAGTAGTGCTCACCCTTATCCGGTGGTCTTCCCATCAACTCTCGGGAATCATCCATTTGTTTAGCATTCCCATGATCAATTACATTGATCACCGAGAGTTCTTCATTCACCATCGGGAGCTTGGGTGCTTTGTACACATCGAACACGTCTACCTTATCATGTGCTCGCATAGTAAGTTGACCCGCAGCTACGTCGATTACTGCTTTCCCGATTTCCAAGAAGGGTCGTCCCAAAATAAATGGGACTTCCGCGTCTGGTTCAAAATCCAGAACAATAAAATCTACCGGAAAAATGAGGGATCCCACTTGCACAAGCACATCCTCAACAATGCCATCCGGCCTAGCTAAGGATATGTCTGCCAACTGCAAGATTACGGTTGTAGGTCTAGGACTCCCTAGACCTAACTTTCTGAATACCGAAGATGGCATCAGATTTATGCTCGCCCCCAAGTCACACAATCCACGAGCTCGGATACTCTGCCCGATAGTAAGCTGGATAGTAAAACTTCCAAGGTCTTTTAGCTTCGTGGGCAGTCTATTTTGGATCCAGGAAGTGCATTCCTCCGTCAAAGCCACTGTGGCATACTCGGTCAAATGACTTTTGTTGGCCACGATGTCTTTAATGTATTTGGCATATTTAGGCACTCCCTGCAAGACATCAACAAGAGGTAAATTAACATGTACCTGTTTAAGCACCTCCATGAATTTCTTGAAACACGCCTCCTCTTTGTGTTTCTTTAGTCCTTGAGGGAACGGGGGTGGAGGTCTTTCTGATTCAGCTTCTTTGGTCTTCCCCCTTTCTGAACTTTGCTCCCCCTCAACTTCTACTGCTCCTGACTTTTGAGGTGGTCTTTCTGGTTCCACCTCCTTCAGCTGCTAACCACTCCTTGTGGTCACTGCATTTACCTGCTTCGGATTAGGATCCGTGTCGCTAGGCAGTCCTCCTCTGGGCCTTGTGTTTTGGGCACTAGCAAATTGCCCAAATTGATACTCAAGAGCCTTGGTCGCTAACTGATTATTTTTCACTTCGGCTGCCAATTTAACATAGTCAGCCTGCAATTGCGCCTGATTAGCGATCATGGTCTTGAACATCTCCTCAATGCTAGGTGATGGTGGTGGAGGAGGGGCATTATGATTTCTGAATTGAGATTGGTAGTTCTGTTGCCCTCCTTGATTTCTTTGCATACCCTGACCCGAACTTTGGCCTTGTTTGTTGTTGCTACCCCATGAAAAATTGGGATGGTTCCTCCAATTTGAGTTGTAGCCGCTACCAAACTGCTGCTGATTTCTTTGTGCATTGCCCACAAAGTTAACAGAATCAGGATTTGCTCCACAGCACTCAGCTGAGTGCTCACTGCTTCCACACACTTCACACCACATTTGCTGGACCGCATTAACTGAAGCTGAAGGCTGGTTCAAATTCATGTTGCTGAAGTGGTTGTTCAATTGATTATGCAAGGCAGCTATCTGTGCAGCGATAGCTGTAAATCCATCCACTTCAAGCACTCCTGCTGCTTTCCTTGCTCCACCTCGTGATGAATCAGCATTCCATTCTGGATTGCCCTGTGAAATCCGGTTTAGCAAAGTGTACAGCTCCTCATAAGTCTTTTCCAGCGCTTGCCCTCCAGCTGCTGAGTCTAGCAAAATTTTAGTATGGGGTTCCAAACCCTCAATAAATATGTGCACCAACACCTCATTGGACTGATGATGATGAGGACAGTCCCGCAACATGGATTTAAATCTTTCCCAGGCTTGATACAAATTTTCTCCCTCCCTCTGTTTGAAACTTAGAATTTGACTTCTAAGTCTGGCTGTTTTACCAGAGGGAAAAAATCTTATCAAGAACTTCCGTGCTAGATCATCCCACGTTGAAATAGAATTTGGTGGCTCAGCTTTTAACCACCTCTTGGCTTCACCAAGTAATGAGAACGGAAACAATGTAAGCCGAACATAATCAGGTGACACTCTAGCGGGTATATAAGTGTCACTTATCTCCAAAAAGTTTTGGAGATGTTGTTGTGGGTCTTCATGATGGAGACCGGTAAATTGCCCGCTTGTGTGCAACAGTTGCACCATGTTTTGCTTGAGTTCAAATCTCCCTCCAGGCTCTGGTTTGCGGATACTTGATATTACATTGTTGGCATGTGGGATTGCCACCTCGCGAACCGGCCTTGCTGCTGCTTCTTCGGGCACTAACACTGCCCTCACAACCGGTGGATTTTGTTGCTCCATAATAGTCTGTCTGAGCAACTGCAGCTTCTTTTGTAGAGCTTCTCTGCGTTTACTATGAAATATACGTTCAGGCTCTATATAAGATTCCACCAGCTCTTTGTCTCTTGCCAGTGTTCACAGAAATCAAGTCTGCAAAATACAGGCTAAGACCAAGTTGTCAACACTTAAGAAAATAAAATAAAAATACAGTAAATTTACACTTAATACAATTTCACCAATTGCCTAGTCTCCCCGGCAACGGCGCCAAAAACTTGCTCGATGCTTTGGTTGGGGTTATAAAACCGACACGCAAGTGCACGTGGTCAAACAAGTAGTAAGTGGCTTAAGTAAGCCAAGTATCGATCCAAGGAGACTCTAGATAAGTAAAAATTGCTTAAGTATACTATATTCTATCTCACTTCTATATATGCTGACAACAACGTAACCAACAATTGAAAAGTTTGTTTTATAAAGTATGTACTAAAACTACTAACAATTATTTACTTTGAATTTAAACTATGGTTATGTGCATGCCAAGGTTAAGAACATGTAATGAACTTGATTATAATCATAATTTGGTTAATCTTCTCTTCCAGTTGCTAGCCAAGAACATTAGCCTAGAGATTAAAACTCTCGTATTTAATCTCACTTAAGAATCATAAACCATCCGTCTACATTTCTGTGATCAAATGCAATTTATGACCTAGCAATACAATTCCGGTTCCTAAATTGACTAATACAGCTTTCAAGTATATTTCTATCAGGAAAGCACATCAAAACTCAATGTTCCCAAATCAAGTTAAGAACAATACCCTATTAATTCACAACTTTCCAATTTCGTGCTCTCTCGAGTGAAATCGGACTTTTTAGATGTACATTAATGTCGGCCACACACCAATGCAGTAGAAACAAGAATTAATAGAACAACATGGAAGAAGAAGATGAAAAACCATACAATTCAATAATCAAAATTCATCACAAATGTTCATAACCTCAGCAAGGAAGGGAATTAGCCACTCATTTGTGGATTAATCATCCTAAAACAAGTTCTAATCATACAAATAATTGATTGAAAGAAGAAAGAAGGAGAGAAAAACCCTGAACTTTTTCGTCCCTCAACTGCCTGTAACCCACGTCCTTGCTCCACCAAGTCTTAATTATGAAAAATAAGCCTAAGTGTTCTATTTATACTAATGAGAATTTTTCCCGGAATAACAAGCAATGTGTCACGGAGTGCATCGCGGAGGCTTGCCTCCGTGACACTGCGTGGACGCGGACCCTCAATGGAAATTTGGGGTCCGGGAATAAAGCTTCAACGTGGCACGACATGCAACGCGGAGGCTTGCCACCGTGCCACGGAGCTGTCGCGAGGCTTCACTGGAATTTGACTAATATTTCACCCTCCAGGCAGAATGCCTCCGCGATGGTAGCGTGACACGGCTCCATCGCGGAGCCCCTTTAATTGGTGCAGTCCAATGCCTTTTTCGTGCTCGAATCCAAGTCCAACTCCGATATTGTTCCAACATGCATTTTAGCTCCTCGAAATCACATTTCACCTACAAAACAATGCTAATCATGTTGGTTAGTATAAATTCACATTTTATTACCAATTACATGAAAATGTATACACATTGCTAGATAAACAAGGCGAAAATGATACGTTTGAGTATCACTTGGGCATATAAATCTGCCCAAGATCACAACGCACGATAAAGAGTATGAACAAAAGGGAGTTTTCCTAATAATGTCTCATAGCCTCCCCATCATAAGTGTGGCGTGTTTCACACCTATGAAAAGGACTCCACTCGACGCGGCTTTCAGACATCATAGGATACTCTAAACCAAGTGCTCTGATACCAAGTTTGTCATGCCCCGAGTCTATACCCTAAACGAGACACAGTACTTGGAGTCACAAGTAAACCCAAGTCAACCCCTGGTCTATCATAACACTGCATTCTGAATAAAAACATAGCGGAATCTTTAAAATAATAAAACCATTCATGAAGAAAAACTAAATCACAAGGTTTTAAACAACTGAAACAAAATTGAAAATATGAATCTATGTCTGTTTCTGAAAGCCATCTATCTTATGAGTTGTTGGGACAAGACCCCAGCTAACTCTAAGTCTATCTGAAAGAAAAACAACTGAAGAAAAATAATCATCGTCCTTGAGAGATAAGGACTCATCATTGGTGCAGCTGAAAACTCCTGGATGCGATCTACTAACGGTGCTGAGACTGAGAACCTGCAGCTGTATCATAAAACGATACAACATAAAAGGTATGCATCAATACTTTGAATGTACTGAGTAAGTAGGAGAAACTGTAACACAGAGAGTAAAATAACTAAACTGTAGAGACATGCAATGACCAACTGAAATGTTGATACTGAATAAACTGAACAATACTGAGATGGTCAAAATGACCCTATCTGATGGTCAAACACATGCCCTAAATCTGAGATAATGAACTGAACTACTGTACTGAAGTGATCTGAACTGAGTAATCTGGAACTGTTAAGCTGAGCTAATCTGAGATTGAACTAAACTGACTAGTGGGAGAGTCTATAACTGACATATAACCACATGAGCAAGACGTGGAGTTTGATGTATACATCCTATCGGTAGGACCCAATATACCTTGCTAGGGTATAAAGGCATGAACTGGGTGATCACAAGTCTGGGGCCATAAGGCCAATAAAAATAACCTACAGTGGCAACGTAGTTCTGAGAACCTAGGTTCTCTAGAACCCCAGTCCACTCGGTGCTAAGTCCTACTCCCACTGGATAGTCCTAGACTAACTACCAAGCTGATAGCTCGAAACTGGGGCCCAAGACTATGTCAGGAAAACCTATCTGGAAGTACCCTAAGAGTCTTATCGGACCGAATTCTGTAATTGGTGTTCTAAGACTGGTCAGAGCTGCTTATCTGGAAGCGTCATAACCGTCTAAAGAACAAACTATAATCTGAAGCTAGGGTCCTAAGGCTGGTCAGAGCTGCTTATCTAGAAGTGTCATGACCTCCTAAAGAACTACTAAAATCTGATAACTGAGTCTAATACTGGTAATCTAGGAGGCACCACTGACACCTCAAGAATTAACTATAGTCAAAGTGATCAGCTGATATTTCTGGACAACACTGAGTGTAATAATCTGACAGAGACTGTACATGTATATATCTAACTAAAATTTCACCATACACTACAATATGGGGATATCAAATCTGATAGAATCAAGCTACAGGGAAACCAGTCCATCATGCAAGATTCCAAATTCTACTAAACTGAGAAATAGAGCTAAATCCTTCCACTAGATGCAATTTTCACAAATTTCTAGAAATAGAGAATAATAAAGCAGTTAAAAATCATGGGAACTATTTCACTTGAAATCTTAAAGAAATTAGTCTAACAATTTTTTCTACATTCGAATCCACAGGGTTGAACTGAATAGAGAAAATAGATAAGATTTTGAGGACACAAGGGAAGAACTATTACCTTGTTGAATTTCCACATACCTAGATAAGATATCCCTGAAGAAGAAATCTTGAATTTCTGCAACTAGCGATGAGCCCTAGATTCTGTTTGAGAGGAATGACTTGGGTTTTCTACGATCATTTTCTGAGAGTTTAGGTAGGGAATGAGGGGAAAAGCTATTCAATTCCTCTAATATCTCTGAAATTATACTTAAAACAACGTAGTTTAGGGACAAAATAGGTGAGAAATTATAAAATATCCCTGAAATAAAAATTTGAAAACTAACCGATAGGGACCCAACGGGTCACTCAATGAGTCATTGGTTGAGACCACCACTCGTTGGGACCAGTCGTTGGTCCTACTGCCTGGGGGTTGAAAACACTGATAGCAACGGGGGACACCACGACTCATTGGATGAACCAACGGGTCATTAGTTCCTCCTATGGTCAGTTACGAGGAAACCTGGAAAGCTTGACAACCGGTGATACAATGACTCATTAGTGGAACCAACGGGTCATTGTGGCAAGTCGTTACTTTCACTGGACAAATTCTAAAAAGATTCTCAAAGTTGACACGACGGGTGGTGACAACGACTCGTTGTGGGAAACAACGGGTCGTTGTTTCCACTCATCGTCACTGGAATAGGTTTCTGGGGTTCTCACCCAACGACTCCCACAACGGGTCGTTATTTCTGACGATGACTCGTTGGTTGAGTCGTGCGGTCCTAAAGAAGGGATTCTGAGCTGGGGAACTAACGAGTGACAGGATGACTGGTTGTTTCTCACAAGGGGTCGTTCCTTGTCTCGTGGGTTCTCGACTGATCAAGCAGGGCTGGCCATGGCTGATACAACGAGTCATTGGAGCTGACCACGACTCGTTGTCTCAGTCGTTCTGAGGCATTTTTCTGGTTTTCTTCTGGATTTTTTTCTTGCAAGGTCTAAGTCTGGTTTAGAAAAGTTTCGGGTTGTTACAAAACAAAACTTCAACTTCATCTTATGTGATTTCATATCATGATTTCATCTCACACAACCAAATGGGTCCTTAGTATTTGCCAAACGCATAGATATGTTAAAAAGTGCTTATAAGCTAGTTTGACCAGCTTATAAGCTTAGCCAAACACCCTAAATCTTTTAATTTTGTTTCAAATTAAGTGATGTTTTATATAATTAAGAGGACATTAATGATTTCTACCAATTTTACCCTTATTTAAATGGAGAGAGTTTTACATAACCAAGAAAATATTAAAGAGTTATATTTTTTTGAAGATATTTATTAAGTGTAAGTGGGTAAAATTATATTTTACATTTTAAAAATGAGTAGTTTTCTTAAGGGATGTGCCAAAACTAAAAACACCACTTATTTTAAAATAGTATGTCACACAAATTTCATTAAACTCTCTAATAATTGACAAACATCAAGCAAATAAAACTTAAATAGATATTGTTGCGTTGCAAGGATTTTCTAAAATGGTATTTTATCCGTTTTAAAATAAATATCCTTTTAGTAAAAAAAAAATTCTAAAATAAATGTCACTTTAGAAATTCAAGACAAAAATAATAATTATTTTTGACTATGTTCTTATACTTAAAAAATTATTATTCAGCTCTCAAAAACATATAATAAATAAAAGTGATTTAATAAATTATACCATATATATATATATATATTAATGAACGTGAAAGAAGCAAAGCAATAATTATTTTGAAATGGGTAAAGTTATATGTGAATAAACTGAAAAACAACTTGTTTTCAAATTAGTGGGAGATTTTTTTCCCCTACTACTCCTGTTTAATTTTGTTTGTCCATAATCAAAGTTGCACTCTCCTTAAAAAATATTTTGTTTTAATCTCAAAATAAGTATTAATTTAGTTTGTTTATGTCTATTAAAAAATAATTAATATAAAGTATAATTTATTAAATTATTCTTATTTATCAGATGTTTTATGAGAATTGAGCACCCTTATTTATTATTTCCTCCGTTCTGTTTTAATTGTTAGGTATATTAAAAATAGTTATTTCAAAATATTTGCTAGTTTCAAAATTCAAGAGATAATTGACCATGTGTTTCCAATTCTACTCTTAGTACTTAAAGTCATTCTAAAATATGAAAAGAGTTATTACTGTATGTTTCTAAAAAATTAATAGGACTATATTAGTCAAATTACCATACCTATTAATTTTTTCTTAATGAATGTGTTTAAAATGGAACAGAGAAAATGTATGTTCTTTGAGAATTGAGCACCCTTATTTATTATATATTTTTAAAAATTGGGCATTATTAAAAATAAATAGTTCTTTAATATAAGCATATAGTTGAAAATAATGATTATTATTATTTGTCTTGAATTTCTAAAAGACACTTACTCAAAATAATTTTCTTTTGCTAATGCGATACTTTTCTATAACGAAGAGAGTAATCATGAATAAAGTGCATATTTTATCATAATATCTTTAATTGGTGTAGAATCTCAATGGATCTAGAAAATGAGTAGTTAATTTTAAAAGTAAAATATAACGAGTAGTTAATTTTAAAAGTAAAACATAATAGATACTCATTATCATATTAAAATGTAATACAACTTAAAATTTACGAAAAAGGAAAAAAAGAGGAAGGGAAGGGAACAAAAAGGAGAAAAAAAGTTTGAAATAAGGTTTTGAGGTCCAACAAAATCATAGTAATTTCCTAGAAAGCATATTTCTTGCAAGGGATTGAGCATTGAGGAATAAATACTGTGCATAGGCAAATCTTAGCAAGACAGCATTTAGCCTTTGGTAGAGAACTTTGGTTTTAGTGGGGCTTACTGTTTCCTCATATCTTTAATTGTACAGGATGGGCCATTTGGTTATAGGATAAGACTCAATTTAATATATAAATAATTTAATTATTCATATATTAATTTTATATTATGTTTGTTTATCAAATCGGATAAAAGTTATTCATGTATTAATTTTATACAATGTTTGATTAGTAAGTTTAAATGTTGTATAAAAGTTATTCATGTATTAATATTATACAATGTTTGGTTGTATTTTTAGTAATTCTACATGATTAAAACTTACATAACTTATGAGAAAATTTATGTACAATTTTATGCGGGGTAGAAAGTGGAATAAATTATGTGTGTGTTAGTAATACATAATTAAAATAATAAAATTATACATTGACCCCTATTTACTTTTAAAATCTTTTTTAATTTGATACTTTTTAAAAAAAATTATATTTTATTACGTCTAAATAGAATTAGTTATTACTTTTTTTTATTCGATGTATTTTTTTATTTTTTGGGTTAATATGAATGTTATATATATATATATATATATATATATATAAACCATTAGTGGTCACTTTTTTTATTCGGTGTATATTTACACCTCCAATTTTTTCTTTAAAAAAAAATTCAATTATACAATAATTTTATAATACTTTTTTACTTATTTATTTGTAAATAATATATATATTTTACAATAAATTAAATATCCAATAATCAATAATTCATGTATTGTAATCTCTACATAACTAAACCCTACATAACTAATAGGGAAAATGGTCAAATATAACCCTCTACTTTTGTTTAATAGCTAATTTTACTCTTCGTCATACTATAGGGCTAAATATACCCCTGTTGTTACCAAAGTATTCAAAAATACCCCTCATTTGGATGAAATCCCTAAATAAGGAGTATTTTAAATGAGATTTAGAATATGACACCTAAAATCGAGTTTAAAGGACTTATATTAATCGAATTGTGTCATTTTGACCAATGTGGTTTGACAAAGCAGCGCATGATATAGTTGTTAAAAATTTTACTTTTTGATGTTGTGATTTTTTAATATTTAAGATTATATTTAAATATATTATAGAAAAAAATAGAAAATTTTATGAGTGAAAATTTTAAAAATTCAAAAATTGATTTGATATAATTTTTGAAAATTTAAAATATTTAAAAGTTAAATTTTTATTATTAAATCAATATTTAAAGGTAAATTTTTAAAAATTATCTTGGTAAATTGAACTTCAACTTTTAATCATAAAAATTCAATTTTATGAAGTCCATTTTTTAAAGATAAATTTTAAAAATTTATCTTTTAAATATTTATTTAATAATAAGAATTTAACTTTTAAATTTTAAAAAATTATATCAAATCAACTTTTGAATTTTTAAAATTTTCACTCATAAAATTTCATATTTTTTTCTATAATATATTTAAATATTAAAAAAACACAACTTCAAAAAGTCAATTTTAACAAATATATCACGTATTGCTTTTCCAAACCGCATTGGTCGATATGACACACTTTGATTAATATAAACCCTTCAAACTCGATTTAAGTGTGATATTTCAAATCTCATTTAAAATACCCCTTATTTGGGAATTCCATCCAAATGAGGGATATTTTTGGATACTTTGGTAGCATCAGGGGTATATTTGGCCCTATAGTATGACGAAAGGTAAAATTAGCTATTAAACTGAAGTACAGGGGTAAATTTGACCCTTTTCCCTAACTAATATCTATATAACTAATACTTACATAATTAATACTTACATAACTAATATATGAATAACTAAAACCTGCATAACTAATCCGTACATAAAATAATACATAAATTCTCTCATAAATAATTTATGTATTACTAATACCTAGATAACTCTATCACGTAACCAAACGACGCTAAATGATTAGGCAGCCCTCATATCCTTTTCATTACTACTAGGGCTTACTGTTTCCTCATATCTTTAATTGTACAATAAATGATTAGGCAGCCCTCATATCCTTTTCATTACTACTATTAAGTGGTATACGTTTTTCTAGTGTAACTTCAAGTTTGATTATCCATTTATTTATTCACTATACTTGAATTTTAGGTAAAGAGAAGTCTAGAGAAAGAGAACTCAGAGCTAAAACACAAAAGGTTTTATAAAAAAATATTCATTTATTATATACTCCTCACTATTATGCATGGTAAAGTGAAGTCTAACCACCAGCAGCTTAATTCGCAAGTAGACTGCAAATAAATTACAGATCAACCAAAATGTCTCTCAGTTGTACTGTCAAAATCATTTTATTAATAACGTTTGTACATCAATAATAACATTATCCTACGACTTATAATATATATACATATATAGCTCGACAATGTTTTTTTCATACAAGTCGATCTTCTTCTCACCAAACACATTTATTTTTAATGTAATAGTCAACACGATTTGTGCAGGCTAATTTGGAGATCTGCTGTAATAGAATCTATAAAAAGAATTACTAAGTAACATCTTGAAAATGTTAAATAGAAGTTGTAGTAGCTAAAGCTAAAAAAGGGAGAAGAAGATCGACCACGTGGGTATGACATAGGAAAAAAAAACTTATTTGCGCTCTCTGTTAACATACTAAATTAACCAATGAGCACACGATATGTGTCCTTTAATTTATATGCAATTTTATCACATTAAAAATTGTAAGTAATTAACTTACTATTGCAAAGTTAAACTATAACTTAAATTCATCAATATATATTAATTAGCAGCTCGGTCTATCACATATATATTGATGGTATATTAGTTTGGTATAAATACCGAATGTAGATAAGTTTTGTTGGCAGCGGAAGATAAGTAGTTACATTAAAAAAAGAAGAAATGAGAAAAGAAAACAAAGGGATATATATATATATATATAGAAGTCCGTTTTAAGCGAGAGAAGAAATTTAAAAAAAAAAAAAAAAAAAAAGAGGAAGAAGGAAAGAAAGTAAGCAAAGGGAGTATTAATGGTGAAGATTGTGTGGTGGCCAGAGGCAGATGGAAGGGTGAAGAAGGTGCAATAAAAGAAGGGGAGATTAATTGTTGAGAAGATGGGTAGGTCTGTATGATTTATTATTCTTCTTCTGCTGGGAATCATCATTGTAAAAACAATAGAGTATTGTTTATCTTGACTGTGCATTTATATATGCAGATTTTGCTGCTGCTGCATGCTCTCTCAATCATCCTGAAACTCATTTAGGGGCTGTCTTGTTACAATAAATTATCCTTCAACCACCTCTCTTCCTCTGCATTTACTGTGTGTTTTTGAGTGTAGAAAAAGATGTTTCAGTAGAGGTCATTTTCTCTATTAAGAGGAGGAGAAGGTTGTCACTGTAGTTTTTCTAGTAATGGTGGTGTAGTTTTTTTCTTTTTTTTCCTCTTTCCTCTTTTTCCCTTCAAAGTTGTTTCTTTCTTCTTCTTCTTCTTGAATGAAATATGGGCACAGCCGTTAGAATTAGGAACAGAGAAAATCCGCTAGTACTACTACTACTCACGTTTTTGCCTTTCTTCTTTCTCACATCGTCTCAAGCACATAATCCAAGTAATTTGAACTACACAAAGTATAGACAAGTCAGCAACTTGAGACTTGAAAGGATTGAAAGGCACTTGGACAAAATTAACAAACCTCCTGTCTTGACCATTCAGGTGATGTACATATATACATATTATATCTTCTTCTTCTTCTTCTTCTTCTTCTTGCCTTTCTTGTGTTCATTGTGCATTTCTTGTCGGAAGTTATATATAGTCATATCCTTAGATTGTTTTCTGAAAAATTCTCAGAGCCCAGATGGAGATATCATAGACTGTGTTCATAAAAGAAAACAACCAGCTTTTGATCATCCTCTTCTCAAGAATCACAAGATTCAGGTATTACTTTCTTTTCTTTTCTTTTTTTTGCTGTAATATATATGAATAGTACCTAAACCTAATAAATTAAATAGGGCAACCCCTGCCTCCTCCTTCTTTATGGAATTTGTTGCTCATTTATAGTGCATAATATTATTAGAATTGTCACAAAAGTCTTAAAGAGGATATAATCTTCTATGAACAGTTAAGTAAATGACCTTATAAAGATCTTATATATTTTATTTGTTGAAGAAAAAAGATCATTAACATTTGTTATGAGCCTATAAAAGTTTCCTTTTTGAAAAAATAAAGAGTGGTGCAATAATAAGCATTTCAACTACCAACCACCCTTACCTCCACTTAAGTTTTTCTTTTCTTTTACTCACAAGCAACAAGTTGTTAAATCATCAGTAATCAAAATACGAATTTTTTTTTTAAACTTTAAATCATTGCAATGTAAGTACAGAAGGTTCCACCAGAGATTCCAAAACTGAAAACGGCCGTGAAAACAGACGCCATGAGTAGAGAAGACATGGTAAGTAACAGTAGCAAAAATGCAGTAGATTGGCAACTGTGGCACCAGAATGGGCAGCGTTGCCCTAAAGGCACTGTTCCGATAAGGCGGAGTAAGGTGCATGATGTGCTCAGAGCAAAGTCTTTGTATGATTTCGGCAAGAAAAAACGCCATGGATTTCCTCTTGCTCGCCGTGTTGATGCTCCTGATGTTGTCAGTGGCAATGGCCATGAGGTATTTACTGTACTACTACCTTTCCAAATTTTGGGTCTTACTTTTACACATCTTTAGTATATTCCATGAGGTGACCTTATTTTTACTCATTTTTATTTTTTCCTGTTAATTTAGTATATGAATGTGGGGTTGAAGAATCTATCATTTTTGTCTTAATTAATGATTAATCTTTGTGAATTGACATTTTTACATCTTATTAATTTAATGCCTTAATTAGTCAACATGTTCTAATTTAAATTCTAAGGTAAAATGACTAGTAAAATATGGAATTATAGTACATTAGTACTCAAGTGAGGCTTATAAAACAAAATAAGAAAAGAATCACGAAACTAGGGAGTACTTAAATTCTAAGAGAAGCAAAGATTAATGCTGTGTGATTTTTCTAGCAATTATTCAATAAAATACTTTAAATGTATATAAGTTGATTACTCTTGATTTCACTTTTAACTTTAATGAAGATTAACTTGTTTTGTTGATTAAAAATAAATAACACTACCAACTAACTAATTACAATTTAACTAAATCTAAATTTATATACATATTCCAAAATGTACATAGTCTGTAGAGTCGTAAATCAAAATATGCTTAGAGTAGAGGAGATTAAAGGAATTGGTCGAGATAAAGATACCTACAAAGAAATTAATATATTAGGGGATTTGTTGTAAGTAGTAATTTGAAGAAGATGGAATTATAGAAGCCGTGTTACATTAAAGAACAATGTACTGCGACGTATGTTGGGTAGATAATTCATTAATGAATGGCATCACGGTCATTAATCGTGGTAGTTGTAAGGTGTAAATGTCTCAAGTTAGTGAAATTTAAATTTGAGTAGTAGTTTAAAGGTTATTTATTGTATTTTAGGTAGGGTCGATGCTATCAGAGCTTTAAAGTAAAACTAATTTCGTTGTTTGTTTTACTATATTCGTTTTCGTAGGGACCTTTCTTTTTTAACTAGCTCGTCACTGCTTTTGGTATGTTATGTGGTTTGACGATATTCCATTAATATTGAATAAAATGGTGGAGGAGATTTGTATACGTTATTCGATTAGAAGGTACAAAAATAGCCAGAATCGAATGCAGAAAATACAAAATTTTAGCATCATTTCCTATGAACTTCATTATCGTTACTACTCTATATATGATGGAGTAAATTTCACCGGTAGTTATTCAACTTTATGTTTATTACACAAATATTATTTTTTTATTTTTTCTTACATAAAAGTCATTCAACTTAAAGGATTATTACACAAAAATCACTTTTCTATTTTATACCACATAATAGTCATCCAACTTTAATTTTATCACATAAAAGTCTTTTTTTTTAATTTTTGGTCATATAAAGTCGTTTAATTTTTTTCAAGTTAATTAAAAAATAAAATTCATCTGAATTTTAATATATTCTACTGAAAATATGATACGACAGTCCAAAATAGCAAGTTAACTCAATAAAACATATTAAATATAATGAATTATTTTAAAAGACCTTTCTTCAAAAAATTATAAAAATTATGTTTACATTTTTATTTTGATCTTTTGATACAATTTAAAGTCATTATTCATATCAAGCCGGTAACCCAGCACAATAATTTTTCTCAACAAATTAGTTATCCAAACTCCCAACATTCTTTCTTGCAACGCAGCACATAGATGCATACTACTTTGTAATGGCCCTTCTTTTATCTTGTCTTGCTCAGAATTTTTAAGCTCCAAGTTATGAGAGTTTCAAGTCATGTGCTCTCTAAAATGTATATTTAATTCTTATTTTAATGTTAATTAACAACTAATTAAGGAATTCTTATTCTTTGAATTTGTAGCACGCAATAGCATACACGGGAGGGTCGGAAGAGATATATGGGGCAAAAGCAACAATAAACGTGTGGGACCCATCAATCGAAGTGGTCAACGAGTTCAGTCTCTCTCAGATTTGGGTTCTCTCTGGATCTTTTGACGGCTCTGATCTTAACAGCATCGAAGCTGGCTGGCAGGTACACACTATCACGAAAACAGCAAATTGAATTTAATAACAAAAATGCCTTCTCTTTTCCATTATTCACGGTATTCGCCTTACTTTTTTTTTAAAAAAGTAAACAATTAAAAAATAATAAAGGAGAAAAAATATTTGAATTTCTAAAGCTTTGATTCTTCTACTAGTCAGGTTAGTCCGGAGCTGTATGGTGACAGCAGACCCAGATTATTTACATATTGGACGGTTAGCTTTCTTTTCCTGCCTTTACCCTTTGTTCTTATTTTAATTTATTATTGATGTCGTTCGATATAAAAGATAATCAAATAAATTACAAAAAAGATGAATTGATATATAAGGGACTTTATATTTTACGGCTGAAATATATGTTTTTCCATTTTTATTAATATATACCACCATTCTACATGTAAAATGTTATTACGTACCACCATTCTAAATCATGTGATATAGTTGGAAAGTTGGTTTACATAGTAGATTTACAGAAAGAATAGCGTCTCTTGGGATTTAAACAGTGAGTATACTGCTAAGTAACTATTTTATCATATGACCTTAATAACGTTACATCAGATTGGAAAATTAGAATACTTATATCTAAAACTAAAAGCGATATAAACACGATTATTAATGTTGTGGAAAGAACCTCTATTAAATGAAATATATGCTTTGCTTTGGGGCACTTTTAATAAGGGAGAACTTCCATAGTCATTTATGTCAACGATTTGTTTTGTGATACTCGCCTATTTTTTTTAGTTGTTAGGTATATTAAAAATAATTATTTTAAAATAGTTATGAGTAATTTTAAAATTCAAAAAATAATTAATTTTTTTTTTTCAATTCTATCTTTAGTACGTAAATCACTTTAAAATATGAAAATAATAATAATTATATATTTTTAAAAAGTATTATTAGTTAGTAGGATTATATTTATCAAATTATAACTCCTATTAATTTTAAA
Organism: Datura wrightii; assembly: GCA_035772735.1. Classification (NCBI taxonomy): domain Eukaryota; kingdom Viridiplantae; phylum Streptophyta; class Magnoliopsida; order Solanales; family Solanaceae; genus Datura; species Datura wrightii. The sequence continues at coordinate 13,270,251 of JASDFA010000003.1, forward strand.
ATATATATATATAAATTTTATCTTTACAAGTAAAAATGAACGAAGGAAGTATTAGTTAGTTCATTTAAAGGGCCGTGAAATATTTCCACTTTACTGTTTGAAAGGAACAACGGGAGATTCTTCCTTGAGATGGCGCCTATATGATCGCGTTTTAGTAGGGAAATCAATACTCCCTCCCTTTTATTTTGTTTGACTTTTACATTAAAAATAATTTATTTATTTTAGCTAATTAAAAAATAATTGTTCTCTTTTAATATTATTTTTATTATTAAATAATTATATAATATATTAATAATTAAATTTGAATTTTAAAAATATAATTAATTAAAATAAAATAAATATTTTTTATAAAATAAATGTAAAATCAACTAAATAAAGTAAAAAAAAGAGTGCAAGAATAAGCTGAAAGTCAACTTGGCGTTGGGTCAATGAAAACTTCCGAACTTTGTTTATTTGAGGAGTTTCGTAATTTGAAAGTAATTGTGTACCTAAGAAATTAGGTCCCCTTTTATAAGGATTTATCTTAATCTACTATGTAATTATTTGAAAGTAATTGTGTACCTAAGAAATTAGGTCCCCTTTTATAAGGATTTATCTTAATCTACTATGTAATTTATTAATTCGCATCTCCCAATTCTATTGCTGACAAAATTGTAATCTGAATCTTGGCACATATACTGGAAATAATTAAATTTAGGGCATGCAGTAGGGTAGTCCGGGATAAAATAATCGCTTTTCTGATTTCATGATTTTCTTAATCTAAGTGTCTAGATCTTAATAATAGTCAACTCTTTATTAATATAGTTTTTTTTTTTACTTGATGATGTTTGATTTAACATATTCTGTAAAAAGTAATTAATAAAATAATAAATTTACTATATTATTTTTTGAATTAATAAATTTAATATTTGAAAATATATATTGAAAAATATATAGTACCTAATAATAAAGGTGAAATAAATATAAACTGATAAATTATTTTTTGATTTTTAAATTAAACAAGTAAAAGTATATATATATATATATATATTTAATATCATGAATAAGTATAAAATGGACGGAGGAAGTACAACTTTGGTGATTATTTATTACTTAATTAGTTGTTTTATAATAGATTCATTTAAACAAGGATGCGAAGTTTCAGAACAGAGGCCTTGAGAGAGGATGGTATGAATGAACAGAAATATACATTTAAAAAAGAAAGAAAAAGAACAACTTTAGTTACAATTATTACTGATGAAGTTTACACAGTCAACTTACCTTAAAAAACACTACAAGTAATTTCCAAGATAGTTAACATGTTATAAAAATTTATAGTTTAATGATATACTTCCTCTGATCTATTTTAATTGTTGCATTTATTAAAAATAACTGATCCAAATTAAAATAATTATCCTTTTAAATAGTCAAAATAAATATTTATTTATTTTTATTTTTGTCCTTATCAATAAATGAAAAAAGAGATTTATGTGATTAAAAAATATAATTAAAGAGTACATAAAATATTTAATTAAATTAATTTTTTCAAAAAAATGTAAAAAATATGACAAATAAAATGAATGAAAAAAATATTAATGTAATGATATGAGAAAATACCATTTACATGTGTGACCAGCTAAGGAAAAGGTGGAGGAGGGGGTATCGAAAGAAAAAGGAAATATATATATATACACATACTAAAGGGGATAAACTTAAATGGTATTAAACTTAGAGCACTGGAATGGAAATAAAGTGAAAAGGAGAAGAGAGGATGGAGGAGGCAGAGAACCACGAGATGTTAAGAGTCGACATTCAAATTAACGATGACTATTCACTTCCCACAGCTAGACTGGTGTAAATGCAAAGTGGTCCAAGGAAAAATAAGACTAAGTTTTCTTCATTATATTAAATTACTACGTGTTGACCAAGGAATCTTTTTGGAATTGAACAGGAAATACTCTCTCCTCTCAATTTAGCTATCTTTTTTTTTCTTCACACATAGTTTAAAAAATATTAATCAGAAAAAAGTTTGACTATCTTATTCATATTTATGTTTTGAGATATATTTTCTATTCTTGAATATTTATTTTATTTAGATGTTATCATTTCATAATTATAGAGTTTATAGGCTTAAACACAATTGCTATTAAGGGTACAACGAGAAAAGAATAATTAATTTTATTTTAAAATTTTAAAATATTAAATAATTTAAGATAATTATTTTTAAAATAATAAATAACTTAAGACGGAGGGAATACAATTTTCTTTCCCATATATATATATATATATATCCTTTTTTATCCGCACTCTTTGAATTCCTTAACCACAGCTTCCCCATATATATTTTGATTGTTATGTTATTTATTGCACTAATAATAAATAAATAAATGTAAAAGCATGGTAGAAAACTTCGATGTGATATAATATTAACTACATTGAAAAGCCCCGATCTTAAAAATTTGAACCAGTTTTGCTGGCGCAATGCATGCTAAATATTTAATACCTTCTCCTCACAGGTCACAGCGTTGTTAAACAAAATGGTTAGAGAGGATCGTTTTTTTTTTTAATTTAAGTCAAAATAAATATTTTAAATAAAAAAAATTATTTAATTAGTTGAGTGACTTTGTTAGTGGAATATTAATAGTTAAGCGACTTGAGAGAACCACCACTAGTTGAGTGACTTTTAAATTATACTTTATAAAGTAAATAAATATAACTTTTTGAGCGAACTATCTATACTTGAGTGACCATCTAAGAAATTAACTCAGAAGCACAACTATGACAATAGTATTATTTTATATTAATACATGACTTGTATTCTTTAAAAGTGTCATATTGGTTTAGCGAAATTATAATGTAGGGATTCCATATTCAGTGAATACTAATTTAAGAACTATTATAAGTAGGGGTGGTAATCGGACATGTTGGGTCAAAATGGGCTTAAGACTCAATTTGATCAAAATTTATTTTATTCAAAATAAATTGGGTTAAAATAGGTCAATCCGTCTAACTTGATCCAACTTCTTCTTTTAATTTTTCAATAAATTCACTAACGTTTATTAAAATTAATTTTAAAAAAAAGGTATTATATTCTTAAACTTTCACAAAACATATTTTTACCCATTTATTGCTAATACATGTATTCTTGTTCCTCATTATATCTCGTATAAAAAAAATGCTCCAATTTCCTGTTATTATATCTAGATTAGTAGTTCCATGGGTTGCCGGTCTCCAGTTAATCAACATTAATACTGAAAATCAAATTATGTATTAATTATTCGGAGATTATATTAGTTTATGCAGGATTTTACTTCGGACAAACGATCCCTTACTTCTATCTTGAATTGTGCTAAGTGAAAGAGAATTAACACATGGATCAAAATTCTTTTCTTTCAATACACATGGTTGTGTTACAATTAATTTCATCAACGTGTAGACGAGTCAAGAAAATAGATGAGAGCTCCTTTGAATTAAGCTCTTGATGATAACTTGTACTTTTATTCTGTTCTATGAAAACACATTGATCACTTAAATTATATTATATACTACAGTATATGTTTGGAAGACTAATGCATATTTCTTTGGTAACATGAACAGAGTGATTCCTATCAAGCAACAGGATGCTACAACCTTCTATGTGCAGGATTTGTCCAAACAAATAGCAGAATAGCTATTGGTGCTGCTATTTCTCCTGTTTCTTCTGTCGAAGGAAATCAATATGATGTCACTATACTCATTTGGAAGGTTCCCCTCAGTCATTATTATTATTATTATTATTATTTGACCGATCCAAACTGATAATTAACTCCTTGTAATGTGTTACTGTTAGGATCCAAAGCTAGGGAATTGGTGGATGGTATTTGGTGATAACACGCTAGTGGGGTATTGGCCCACTGAGTTATTTACGCACTTAGCGGACCGGGCCACAATGGTGGAGTGGGGAGGTGAGGTAGTAAATTCACGGGCCAATGGAGAACATACCTCCACTCAAATGGGCTCTGGCCATTTTGCTGATGATGGTTTTAGGAAAGCAAGCTATTTCAGAAACCTTGAGATTGTGGACTCTGACAACAGCCTCAGCTCGGCCCAAGATATATCAATCTTAGCTGAGAACACTAATTGCTATGACATCAAAAGTGCTTATAGCAGTGAATGGGGTACCCATTTCTATTATGGTGGGCCTGGCAGGAACCCACAGTGCACCTAATATCTTCTTTCATGAGGCAAAGTCTCTATCACCAATTTTTTTCTTTTATTATTTTACTTCTTCAATGCTATTTCCAACTTTGTTTATGCTAATTAATTTCACATTGTTTCTGTTCTTGTGTCTATGTTTTGAGAGAGAAAAAAATATGTATGTATTAATAAGACAAACAGCATTAAACAGGCTAGGAAATAGCAAGTATTCAGTTGGAATTAATGGCTACTAGTACAAAATTTGTGATCGTGTTTTTGAATCTTATTAAATGTATCAATTTGTTTTTCATTAATTATCATTTGATCAGTTGGTCTTTTATAATTCTTAGAATGGTCAAAGTATTTGTCGGATTCGACTTAGAGAGGATTGAGTCATTTCTTCCGATTTCACAAATACGTTAGAGTCAAACTTTATTATAGTGATAGTATTTCTCTAAAAATTTTGTCATTGTTATACTGAGGTGCTGTTAAAAATAAAAGTATGCAAAAATCTAATTTAATAATTTATGTACCAAGAAGAAGGAATGTATTTGTTAATCAATTTCACTAAAAAAAACTAGAAAGAGTATGAATATTAAAAAGGCAAATATCAATAGCATTTCCTCGTGAAGTTATGATTGTAACTGGTGAGTACTATTTTAGTTTAATTTTTTCTTTTAGATATTTGTATTTGGAATTTATCAAGTGCATGGCATTAATGATGATAACTAAAAATGTTTTAATATTTATCGTTCTACAAAATATATTTGGAATTTATCAAGTGCATGGCATTAATGATGATAACTAAAAATGTTTTAATATTTATCGTTCTACAAAATATATTTCTTACAATATATTAGTGCATAATATTTGAACATGACTGTTATAGAGGGGTAATTTTACAAAGAGTCTACTGCTATTCTGAACGTCGTTGATGTTATAAGTAGAATGTTGTTATAGAGAAATAAAATATAACATGAAAAAAATAGGTTCTGGAGAAAACCAAATTGTTATAATAAGATATTATTATAATAAATGATCGTTATAACGAGATTTAACGATAGTATAGAAACTATCATTCTCGAGGCTAGCTCAATCAGACTTAAATACATCCGACGTTCGCAAAGGAGAACTTTTATGGAAAAAAAAAATCTTTGATGTGTCAATTGTGCCTATAAGATACCATATTCACCTTTCTAATGTTTGCTCATACAAAGAGCTACTAGTGACAAGAGAAGTAAATATAGGATTGACAACTTTTGAGGAAGATAAAAATAATTCTGGTAAATATATTTGTATTTAATATTTATTTACATCTTAAAGAATGCATTCAAGACAAAATTGACAAAGAGAGTTGTATCTGCTTATCCTTTAAACAGTACAAATGAATTTATATACGTGATTTTAAAGGCACGTGGATTAGATTGACCAAATAATGAAAATATAATGAAATAAATTATAAGAACTAAGTGATAAAGTGATCAATGAATCAACAAAAGACGAAATTAATCATAACTCCGACGTATTGATCTAACGATGTTGCCGGAGGAGAAAACTTAAAACACTAGAAATATAAAAGCAAAAAAAAAAAAGCTCTGAATATAGAGAACTTTTGCTATTATGTTTGTGAATCAGTGAATGTTCGGCGCTTTATAAGGAATGATTAAAGGACTATTTTTATCTAAATCATAGGGTTCTATTTTTGTAAATCTCGCCTTCATCAGATCTCCTGATTTCATATTTATCTTTATCCCGTAATGATCGTCGAAGATCTCGGGCTATCACATAATGTCTGGTTGTTTAAGGGACTTTGGTACAGACTGTTCTTTGTGTCCAGTATTGTGTCTCCAAAGCTAGATGGGCTTCCACTTCAATACCGGCCTTAGATGCTCTTGTATAGATCTTTATGCTGACTCGTTCATGATATGTCATATTAGTCACGTGTCAACTCTTGATTCGAACAACTATTGATCCCGAATTTTACTCTATACAAATAGTCCCGTCGCTTCCTAGTCATTCATTCACTTGAAATGGGAAATTGAAAAAGCTTTTGAATTCTTAGCAAGAAAGTAAAGGAAATGTCATATGAAACTTTAATGGGACACACATATTTTCTCATTTAATACTTCTAACACGCCCCTTCCCTTGATTGACTCACGATCACAGCCGGCTACCGAGGTAATGATAACTTTTTTTTTCCAAAAATCTATTTAAACCATCTCCCACTATCTTCTTCCTTTTATCTCTTCCATACTCAAATCCTAACCTTCCTCTCTACAACTTCTTTCCTCCAAACCCTTGCCGGAGCTTGGTCGAAAACATCACTTTTCTATCTTTCATCCTTTTTAACTTAATACATCATGTCTTTATTCTCTTCTTCTCATCAAGGCATTCCAAACACTGGTCGGGCAAAATCTCTGGTGCTACCTGGTCCTGCGGCAGTAAGACTTTTGCAGGTAAAGGTTTGGCTAAATCTATGAAGAAGAACAAGAAAGGCAATGCTATAGAGACAACCATCGATATGAACCTATCAAGCCAGTGTTCTTTTGACAAAGACCTTCAATCTCAAAATCCATCAACAAAGAGAATCAGCGACCGTAATAAACTGGCCGATGACTACTCTTCTGCAATCCAAACTACTCATCTTTCTATTATACAAAAAGAATGCAAGTGGAAAGACAATATTCGAATATACACTCCCAATAAATTCGAAACTGGAACATTTGTAAATATATAGTTGAATGTATTAGCATAAATCTAAATTGGTCATCGGTAATAGACACATCTCTTATGAACCTCATCTTCACCACCCTCTTCCAAACCTTCATAATGTGGCTTAGCAACTTAGCTTGATACTCTAATAATTGTTACAATTATGAATATCATCCTCGTTCTTATACAATGAGATCATTGCACTCCACCTCTATTCTTCAAAATTTTGATGTCCTAAAAATGACTTTAAACAACCAAGTTAGCTACTTTTTACCTACTTTACCTTTGCTCTTCTAAAATTCCATCGGAATTTCGTCTAGCCCGACCGAAAATCACCGGTTGGGTTGGTCCGACCAAGAAAGGCATGGGACTTTTGGGCATTGCTTGGGTCGAGCTAGGCTACTTAGTGATTTAAAATAAACCCTCCCCCTTCTCATCTTATGAATAACCTCCTTAACCTTCTCAAATTTTATGCCACTACAATACCCAAATCTCGACAATATTTAGCGTGCTCTCAGTCGCCCAACACAATATTCTTGTCCCCCTCTTCATTCAAGAGTGTAGGGAAGTACATTTGTCATTTTTGCCTAATGTGTGCCTCTTTCACCAATAATTTGTGTTCCTCATCTTTGATGCATTTCACTTGTTCCAAGTCTCAGGCCCTCCTGTCTCTCATCTTAGGGAGCCTATACAACTTCTTGTCCCTTTTTGTCATGTAGTTCTTTATACAAGTATTCAAACAATGTTGTTTTAATCGTTGTAATTGCTAACTTTGCTTCCTTCTTTATCGCCTTATACCTCTCCCTATTTCCCTCATTTTCCCTTGTCTTTTCTCTTTACCAACTCCACGTACGCAACCTTCTTAGCTTCCATTTTCCCTTGGACCACTACTTTCCACCGCCAATCCCCTTGATGTCTACTAGTGTTATCACTTGAGACCCCCAACTCCTCTTTAGCTACTTTCCTAATGCAATTAGATAAATAAAATATTTGTAACACCTACTTTGAATTAAACAACAAATCTTCAAGTTAAAATTTCATATTCAAGAGTTTCAATGTAACGATCTGTCTAATCGTTATAGCACCTTGATGACCTATGCTTGGGTAAAATTTAAATTTTTACAAGCTTGAATTAAGTCCCCGAATTTAAAGAATTATGCGACGGACAATTTTGATTAGATTGAGTTAAAATTAGGTGGACCCATGCAGAGGAATGCCATTCCACTATAACGAAACCGCTGCAACAGAAGTATCCTTGCTGCAGCGGGCGAAGCGGATCAAAACTCCGCAATCCTGTCCAGGTTAAGATTTAAAAATCTATTTTCATAAGCGGTGCTGATAAAAATGCCCAGGAAAAGAAATTAGAATTTCTAAACAAGGAGGCTAGAGAAGGCAAGACTTCACCCTTCTCCATGATAATTTTTTGCAAGAACTCAGAACTTGAGGCAAACATGCAACTGGGAACTTCTCGATGATAGCTTGGCATCCAGGTAGGCTATGGCTTACTTACTTACATGTTAGACTTTGATTAGCAAATCGTATACGTGTGTATACTTTACATTCCATTGATGGGTAGGGAGAAATTTCAAGTTAATCACCATTAAATAGATTATAATCAGTTAGTGTCTACGAGATGAAGGAAATCAGAAGAAAATAGGAAAGAGGTGATGAAATCCCCATAAAATAAAATTTCATAGGTACGAAGAGTCTTGAACCTAGACCGTTAGATTTCTATCATAGTTGGGAAACCATGAGGGCTACCTCTAAGGTATGCCCCGAATGAGAGACCGGAGTATGGTCATGGGCATGGGAATCAGGCGATGCCTGCATTCAAATAGGTTAAGGGACTAATAAGTCACTTTATTTACGTTTGTGTGCTATGATTGTTTGGTTTATGTCGAGTTGATTATCGTTACTTGAGGAAGAAAGGTAAATTGACAATAGGGACTAATGAAGTCTATGCATAATGGGTGAGCTGATTGCGAGGAAACAATTCGAGGGCAATCCAGGTGGACAGCTGGGTCAGAGTACTGCTTGAACAGTGCCACTGCAGCAGCACTGGAACCACTGTAGCCAGACTGCGGTGGCGGAAGTGATGCTGCTGCAGAAAAGTCCAATCTCGCGAGTGGGCTAGTGTGCACCATATTTGTTGAACTTTTAGGCACAGATGATGTAATAACTAACCGATTATGAAATGGCCTAGGGTTATGATTATGTTATAACTTGTATTGCATAATTATTGTTGAGTATGTGATTTTGTTGATAAACTGAACTATGATATACTGTTCTGGAAATGACGGGTGGAATCCGTGATAAACGAGTGAGGAAATGAGGTGGTATGCGAAATGGAAAAATAAATCATCTACATGTTGAGAACTAGAAGCTTGTGGCCGAGGTAAGTATCCGAATGAGAAAATTAGTATGATCAAGCCTGTGAGGGAATACTTAGATATGAATGGCTCGTGCCCGAGGTGAGTATCCAAGTGAGCAATACGAGCGAGTACACAGACAGGTATGGCTAAATGTTCATATGGCTGGGTGTACGGACATGAGTACACAGACAGGTATGATGAATGGTTCATACGACTGGGTGTATGATACATGGATTTCTAGAGTCCCCTGCAGGTCATGACGGAAAGGGAAAACATAAGACCCTCTGACATGTGTGTACTGTGATGTGATGGAGGAGTGTGCTCGGCATATCAACCGATTGTATGATTGCGAGACAGAGATGGTGCAGGTATGGCATGATATACATACTGCAATGACAAAGATGCAGAGGTATACAAGTGTGATACGAGATATGATCTCGGGCAAAATAGCATGCCCGAGTGATGCTTTATAACTTAATTTAGTCTTGTTTAGCTAATTAATTATTTACATTTTCATGTGATTTTATATAAATGTGAATATATGTACTTACCAACATGATTAGTCCTTGTTTTGTAGAGTTAAATGAATTTGAGGAATTAATTTATAATTTGGTGAAGTAGAGGAATGGAGTCGGGAGCAATTTGCAAAAGTCGGCAAGAAGCATGCCTTGGCAAGGCTGGCCGCGCCAGGCAGCGTGCCACGCTGTGCGTGTGCCGCGCCCAGCGCCGTGCCACGCCCATGCCAGGCGCGAGAGGAAGGCAGCAAGCTGGTAGGCATCCTGCGCGCCAGCGCCATGCCACACCAGGTGACCTGCGAGCCAGCGCCCTGCCATCACGCTGCATGAGCAGCGTGACACGTCGGCCATAGCGGCAAGCCTCAACATCTTGGCATCATGAGGCAATTTCCAGTGTGACTCCGCGTTACCTCCGTGTCACAGAGGCAGTGCTCCGCGATACACTCCGTGACACGGAGCCATTCCACGACAGGCTTAATTTTGTAAAATTCTCATTTACTATAAATAGGTCCCTTAGCTCCTAAAATCATTTTGTCACGATTTTATTCTGGAAAACCACCTAGGAGTGAAGGGAGAAGTGGGAGAACTCATCTAGGGTTTGTCAAATTCCCTTCTCTTCTACCAATTCTAGTAAGTATGTTAGTTTATTAATGTTTTCTTGTAATTTTACGAACATGAATGGCTAGAACCCTTTCTCTAGGGTTGAAGCCATGAGTTATGATTGTGTTTTTACGAATTTGTGTTGGAAATAAGTTATTGATTGTTGTTTTGTCTTGCATTCTGAATTATTGGTTGTTTTTATGATTGATCACCATGAAAACCTACACGTTAACTTAGGCATTTGCTTGAGAAAGCATTTACCCAGGTCAGAACATGAGAATGTAAGGAGCATGATTGTATCTCACGATATAATTTGTGTTAGGATAGAAATATACCTAACACCTTGCTTGGTTGATAAAACGGGATGAGCTAGGCACCAACTTAGAATTATCACATCACCACTCGAAGAAGTAGTTATGAAGCTAAGTTGAGTTGAATGATTAGGTGTACGAGAGTCCCTAATCATTTCCACGTAAACCACATCCACGTAATTAATTGTCCACGAACTAGAATTAGCATCCTCGCTCACAATGTTGCAGTGAGGCTAGTTTGTCGTGTTTAGAGGCTCCAAAGGCCATGAACATGCAATTCTAATTATGTGATACGAAAATTAAATAGTTTCATACTTAAACCATTGCAAATTGTAACAGCGCATGATTATCTGGTTTTAACTCTACGTTGCTCCTTGAGTGAATTCAAAATAATTCGTTGACCACAATTAGACTTACTTAAACCTTCTCGAAAACTTCTATAATCAACACTTGCGATATTTAATGTCACACTTGAACTAGATAGTTAGCTGAATTCGTCCAGTCCCTGTGGGTTCGACATTCCGGTTCTTAAAAAGAGCCACTATATTACTTGTACGACCCGTACATTTGCGGGCCCCACATCAAGTTGTTGGCGCCTTTGCCGGGGACTCGGAGAAGTTTTGATAATTTATCTATTTTTGTGTGATTTTTAAGTTTCCTTAAGTGTTGAGAAACTTGGTCTTAGTCTGATTATTTGCAGGTGACAGGTTGTCCTGCCGAGCTGGCTAAAAACAGAGAGCTTGTGGAACCGTTGCTTGAACCTGAACATCAAATCCATTTGCGAAGGAGAGTAGATCTCGAGCAAAAGCTGAAGAGACTTCAAGAAAAGGTACAACAACAACCACCCGCGGGACAAGCACAATTGTCAGCGGAAGCAATGTCAGCTAGACCAGTTCGCGAAGTGGCAATCCCACAAGCGACTAGGGTGAACTCTAGTATCCGGAAACTGTAGCCTGGAGGGAACTTTGAGCTTAAACAGAACATAGTGCAGCTATTACATTCTAGTGGTCAATTCACTGGAATGGCACATGAGGACCCGCAGTAGCACTTACAGAACTTTCTAGAGATTAGTGACACGTTTGTCCCCACCGGCGTGTCCACAGATTATGTCCGATTGACCCTCTTCCCATTTTCATTGTTGGGAGAGGAGAAAAAGTGGTTGAAGGCTGAGCCACCGAACTCCATAACTTCATGGAATGACTTGGCTAAGAAGTTCCTTATCAGATTCTTTCCTTCAGGCAAAACTGCAAAGTTGCGAAGTGAAATATTGAGTTTCAAGCAGAAGCCGGATGAGAACTTATATTTGTCTTGGGAAAGATTCAAGTCATTATTGAGAGACTGTCCCCATCACCAGCAATCAAATGAAGTGCTGGCCCATACCTTCGTAGAAAGTCTAGACCCACACACAAAAATATTACTATACTCTGCATCAGGTGGGCAAGCCTTAGAGAAGACGTATGATGAGTTGTACACTTTGTTGAACAAAATTGCTCAAGGAAATACAGAGTGGCACAACGAGTCATCAAGAGGGGCAGGAAAGAGATCAGAGTTGATAGAGGTAGATGGAATGAATGCCTTGGCAGCGCAGTTAGCTTCGTTCCAGCATCAGATGATGACTCAGTTCTATAAAATGAGTATGAACCAACAACAAGGCCAGGTTAATGCAGTTCAGCAAGCTCCGAGTTGGTGCAAAATTTGTGGTAACAATGGGCATAATGCAGAATCTTGTGGAGCCAATCTGGAATCAGTCAATTTTGTTGGGAATGTGCAGAGGAACAATCAGAATTTCGGACACAACTACAACAAGAATTGGCAGAGCCACCCGAATTTTTCTTGGGGTGGAAACCAAAAGCAGAGTTATGTGCAACCTCAACAACAACAATATCAGCATAATAGGCAGAATGATGGTCAATTGAGTAGCAACATTGAGGAAACATTGCAGAAAATCATGGAGACCCAGACTCAGTTAGCGAAATATCAGGCGAGGATGGCAACAAACTTAAAGAATCAGCAAGTGGCCACCCGCAATCTTGAAAAACAAGTGGGTCAAATAGCAGCTGCTCAAAACATGAGATCGCAAGGGGGATTACCAAGCGACACAGATCCTAACCCCCGGCAGGTCAATGCCATCAGTCTGAGAAGCGACAAATAATTAGCTGATGTAGTGCCAAAAGAGCTGAGAAAGGAGGTGCAACCGGAGTTGGTTAGACCAGGACCATCCAGCAACACGAGAGATAATTAGAGTGCTGGGAAACCAAATGCACATCTTCATTGCAGCCAGCACAACGACCACCACCACCATTCCCTCAGAAATTCAGAAAGAGCAAGGAGGAGGAATGCTTCAAAAAGTTCTTTGAGAGTTTCAAAGAACTTCACATAAATTTGCCTCTTATTGATGTTTTGCAGGGAATGCCCAAGTATGCTAAATACTTGAAGGATGTGATGGCGAATAAAGTTAGGTTGGTGGATGTCCAGATTGTAGCACTGAATGAGGAGTGCAGTCACAGGGTATTGAGTAAGATTCCAAAGAAGCTCAAAGACCCAGGAAGTTTTACCCTCCCCATACAAATTGGTAAAGCTGAGGTGCTACGAGCTTTGTGTGATCTAGGGGCAGCTGTTAACCTAATTCCCCTATCCTTATTCAACACCCTAGGGTTGGGAAAACCGAGGCCAACGAGGTTGATGCTGCAGCTGGCTGATAAGTCATGAGTGACACCTGATGGAATAATAGAGGACCTTCTCATCAAAGTAGGTAAGTTTATTATACCTGCTGATTTTATTATCTTAGAGTTTCAGGTTGATGACCATGTACACTTAATCTTTGGACGACCATTCTTGGCCACCGGAGGAACGGTGATTGATTTGAGAGCAGGGATCCTGAAAGTGAGGGTTGAGGATGAAGAAGAACTCTTCCGCGTATACCAAGAAATGAACCCATCCACATACTACAGAAACCTTTGTCAGGTTAGTGTGTTGTCAGAGGATGAGTGTGTGGTGGAGGATTCCACAGGTGCATGGCCAAAGGTAATGACAAGTGTTCAGCCCGAGCCTGATAAAGGGCTTCAAATTGTGAAGAAGTTGGAGGAAGAGAGGAATAGAGTGGAGGCTGTTTCCTCTAAAAATCAAAAGAGAAGGAGATGGTTCTCGAACGGGAACCCAGGTATGAGGATGTCCTGAAAAGGACAGTCCACGTCGTGCCGCGACAGAAAATAAGGCGCTGCTTGGGAGGCAACCCAAGGGTACCACAGGTATAATTTATGATTTTTTGTTGGTGTTGATTTTGTTATTTTCATTATATTTGTGTCTTTGGTGGAAAGTTAAGCACATATGGAGGGAAGTCTGAGTACCCGTGGAGGAGGAAGCTAACAAGCATGGAAGAGAAAAAGTGTGGGGTCGAACACCCACTTGTACAAAGTTGAAGAAAAGCATGCTATTAGCTAGGCCTAGAGGCCTCAGGGAGTATTTCTCACCCTCTTTATATTTTAATTTGATGCTATGAGGACATAGCATGATTCAAGTGTGGGGTGAGGGAAATTTCAAGGGAAATTTCAAAATTTTTGTGCTTAACGATTTTTGGTGAATGTAATGCTTGTGAGAAATATTTGAATTTTTTTTTGTGAGTCAAGCATGACTTCATCACCCGTTGGTTTTTCTTTTCGGTTCTTTTCCGACAGGGGGTCTTCGAACCAAAGAAGAATAAAAATTTTCTTTGTCTGTATATAATGTTTTTAGTCATAGTTATGGACTATTTCCGAGGATGGATGGATGGCGACCGTCTTGAGGAAATATTGGTCAGTAGGTTGGTTTTTGAACCCGTAGCTAATTGATGGCTTGCTGTTCTTGTTATGTGCTATACATGATTATAATATGCAAGTGTGGTTTGTGTTGAAGAATGTGAGAAGTGTATAACTTTATTTGAGACACTTAGGCTCTTGATTGTGACTCGATGTGATTGAAGCTTAATGCTGAATTCTTGTGATTAGCTGAGTAAGAGTCTGCTGAATGTGTCTTGATTTGAGCATGTGCCATGAGTGTAAGGTTTCTGAGTATTCTGTGCTATTGTCGAGTGTCTAGAACTTGCCTGGTGTGTTTATAAAACGAAATGAAGGATGTGAATTGTAGGAGATGATTTAGGCATTTCTTTGAATGAACCTAAATGTTATCCCTCACTCTACCTACCTTGAATATTTAATCCTAGTGAGCCCCATTGAGCCTTAAGCCTATTCTTTGATAGCTACAACATCAGCTTAATCCTTTTTCTTTTATTAGCTTTGAATTTGATCCCAAGATCCTAAGCGCTTAAGGGAAAAATCCAAAAGAGTGAAGGAGTGAGAAGCATGAAAAAGAAGGAAAAGTAGCAGTTGTAAAAGTTGAGAAAGGTCAAGGGTGCACTTGTTTGAAAAGGATGGAATATTGGTAGGGAGCAAGAGAACAAATTAATGAAAAGTTACTTATAGAACCCCTTACCAATAAGCTAAGAGTGCCTAAAGAAATGGGGAAACAAAAGAGGAAAAGGAAAGCTGAAAAGAGATAAAGGTGAAGTAAGAGAAGGGGATTTCGTAATGAGGGTGTGATGTATTAAAAGCGCTTAGGGAAGATAGTCACTATTACTGGCCAGAATAGTACCTACTCGTCCCTTAGCTACATACAACCTAAAAAGTCCTACTTGATCTTACGTTCATATATCCTTAAATTAGTGGAGTAAAACACTAAGGGCAAGCTTATGGGTCGTTACATGATGCATGTGAATTCTTTGTGAGAGTGAGCGTAATTCTATTCATTTACCTATACATGTTGTGATTTAAAAATTTTTTGCATGTGAAAATGGGTAACTCTCTTGTTGTGAGGGAACATGTTGAATGAAGGATATAATTCATGTTGGATTTCTTAATCAGTTGATTTGCATGAGTTTTCTAAGATTGAGAGTCGATTCTTGAGGTTAGGAAGTCTTAACATAGTTGTATTTCATTTCAACGATTAAATCGTGCATGCTCTATTTTTAGCTTGCTATCTTACACAGTCATTGTAATCGTATCTTGCATTATCTCGCTAAATTAGCTATGTGTGACTCTTCATGTGCATGATATGTAAAAGGTTTGTTCGAGGACAAACAAGACTTTAAGTGTGGGGTTGTGATCTCGGGCAAAATAGCATGCTGAGTGATGCTTTATAACTTAATTTAGTCTTGTTTAGCTAATTAATTATTTACATTTTTCATGTGATTTTATATAAATGTGAATATATGTACTAATCAACATGATTAATCCTTGTTTTGTATGTTTAAATGAATTTGAGGAAGTAATTTATAAGTTGGTGAAGTAGAGGAATGGAGTCGGGAGCAATTTGCAAAAGTCGGCAAGAAGCATGCCTTGGCAAGGCTAGCCGTGCTAGGCAGCGTGCCACGCTGTGTGTGTGCCGTGTCCAGCGCCGTGCCACGCCCATGCCAGGCGTGAGAGGAAGGCAGAAAGCAGGCAGGCATCCTGCGCGCCAGCTCCGTGCCACGCCAGGCGACCTGCGCGCCAGCGCCCTGCCAGCGCGCTGCATGAGCAGCGTGTCATGCCAGCCATCGCGGCAAACCTCAACATCTTGGAATCATGAGGCAATTTCCAGTGTGCCTCCGCGTTACCTCCGTGTCACGGAGGAAGTCTCCGCGATACACTCCGTGACACAGATCCATTCCACGACAGGCTTAATTTTGCAAAATTCTCATTTACTATAAATAGGTCCCTTAGCTCCTAAAATCATTTTGTCACAATTTTATTCTGGAAAACCACCTAGGAGTGAAGGGGAAGTGGGAGAACTCATCTAGGGTTTGTCAAATTCCCTTCTCTTCTACCAATTCTAGTAAGTATGTTAGTTTATTAATGTTTTCGCAGAACGTCTCAAAATATGAATAATATTCATTACTTAAAGTGGTTCTTTCGATCATTCATCGAAAAGAGACACTTGATTTTGAATTTGACACCAATTGAGATATCAGGAAACAATATTCTTAATTTCTTCATTCGAAGTGTAATTTTACGAACATGAATGGCTAGAACCCTTCCTCTAGGGTTGAAACCATGAGTTATGATTGTGTTTTTACGAATTTGTGTTGGAATTAAGTTATTGATTGTTGTTTTGTCTTGCGTTCTGAATTATTAGTTGTTTTTATGATTGATCACCATGAAAACCTACACGTTAACTTAGGCATTTGCTTGAGAAGGCATTTACCTAGGTCAGAACATGAGAATGTAAGGAGCATGATTGTATCTCACGATATAATTTGTGTTAGGATAGAAATATACCTAACACCTTGCTTGGTTGATATAACGGGATGAGTTAGGCACCAACTTAGAATTATCACATCACCACTCGAAGAAGTAGTTGTGAAGCTAAGTTGAGTCGAATGATTAGGTGTACGAGAGTCCCTAATCATTTCCACGTAAACCACATCCACGTAATTAATTGCCTACGAACTAGAATTAGCATCCTCGCTCACAATGTTGCAGTGAGGCTAGTTTGTCGTGTTTAGAGGCTCCAAAGGTCATGAACATGCAATTCTAATTATGTGAGACGATAATTAATAGTTTCATACTTAAATCATTGCAAATCGTAACAACGCATGATTATCTGGTTTTAACTCTATGTTGTTCCTTGAGTGAATTCAGAATAATTCGTTGACCATAATTAGACTTACTTAAACCTTCTCGAAAACTTCTATAATCAACACTTGCGGCATTTAATGTCACTCTTGAACTAGATAGTTAGCTGAATTGGTCCAGTCCCTGTGGGTTCAACATTCCGGTTCTTAAAAAGAGCCACTATATTACTTGTACGACCCATACACTTTCGGTCCCCACATCAAGATACACCTAAATGATTCGGGTATAATGTTAGAGGCACAGTTGGGATGTAAATATTATGATACAGTACAATTAAAGTACTGCATGACATGATTGTGGTGTGGAATTCGAGAGAGACAGATATGTACATGTACTTTAATTGTGGAGGACTTAACTCCATTAGTATGGTTTGATGCTTTCCTATGTGTACTTGAGCTATTTAATTTGTATTGTGATTGAATTCTTGATCAAAATGATTTGCATGGGTTATAGAAGGTAACATAATTGAGTTATCAAGGGTAGTGAACTACTAGGAGATCATGGGTTTAACCTTATTTTTATCGCATAAATGAAAGAGAGTAAATAAAATTAAAGAGGAGTGTGACCAGCATATCACCGATGGTATGATTGCGAGATAGAGATGGTGCAGGTATGGCATGATATACATATAGCTACGATGATGAAGATATACAGGTATTCAAGTGTGATACGAGATACACCGAAATGATTTGGGTATAATGTGAAAGGCACAGTTGGGATGTAAATATTATGATAAAGTACAAGTCAGGTACTACATGATATGATTATCATGTAGAGATGTGGTGTGGAATTCGGGAGAGGCAGGTGTGTGATCTTGGGCAAATTTATATGCCCAAGTGATACTCAAAGGTGTCATTTTAGCCTTGTTTATCTATCAATGTTTATATATTCTCATGTGATTGGTAATAAAATGTGAATTTATACTAACCAACATGATTAGCATTGTTTTGCAGGAAAAATGTAATTTCGGGAAGCTCAAATGCATGTTGGAAGAGATCGGGTTTGGGCTCGGATGCGAGCAAGGGACAAGGCATTGGAAAGCACAAAATAAAGGGGCTCCGCGATGGAGCCGTGTCACGCTGCCATCGCGGAGGCCTTCTGCCTGGAGAGGGAATTTTCAGCCTAATTCCAGTGAGGGTTCGCGATAGGTCCGTGGCACGGTAGCATGGCTCCGCGTTGCACGCCGTGCCACGTTGGGCCTTATTCCCTGGACCCCCAGTTTCTAGTGAAGGTCCGCGTCGGTAGCGTGTCACGGAGGCAGTGCTCCGCGATGCACTCCGTGACACATTGCTTGTTATTCCAGGAAAAATTCCCACCAGTATAAATAGAATACTTAGGTTCATTTTTCAATATTCTGACTTGGTGGAGCAAGAACGTGGGTTACAGGCAGTTGAGGGGACGAAATTATCAGGTTTTTCCTCTCTTTCCTTCTCCTTTTATTCAATTGCTTGTATGTTTAACACTCATTTAACTATGTTTAATCCGCAAATGAGTGGCTAATTCCTCTTCTTGCTGAGGTTATGAACACTTGTAATGAAATGTGATTATTGATTCTTTGGCTTTTCATCTTTTCTTCCATGGTTGTTCTATTGATTCTTGTTCTTACTGCATTAATGTGTGCCTACGTTAATGTACATCTAAAAAGTCCGGTTTCACTTGAGAGAGCACGAAATTCGAAAGTTGTGAATTAATAGGATATGATCCTTTCTTGGTTTGGGAAAATCGGGAATTGATTTACTTTCAGGATAGAAATATACCTGAAAGTCGTATTAGTCAATTTAGGAATCGGTTTTGTATGGCTAGAACATGAATTGCATTTAATCACAGAAATGTAGGTGGATGATTCATGATTCTTAAGTTGGGTTAAATACGAGAGTTTTAATCCATTGGCAGTAGTTCTTGACTAGCAACCGGAGGAAAAGACTAACCAAACGATATTGATAATTAATTTCATTACATGTTCGTTAACCTCAGCATGCTCACCTTCATAGTCAGACTCACATTAGATAATTGTTTAGACTTAGCATAATTATTAGAAATAAAAAATATCAAACTCTTGGTTACACTGTTGTCTGCATTGTTAGAATTGAAATATAGTACACTTGAGCAGATTGCACTTCATCCCAGTCCTTGTGGGATCGATACTTGGCTTACTTAAGCCACTTTACTACTTGTTCGACCACGTGCACTTGCGTGTAGTTATATACCCATATAACGCGAACCGAACAAGTTTATGGCGCCGTTGCCGAGGATTGGCAATTGGTGAATTTGTTTTAAGTGTTAATTTACTATATTTTTATTTTCTTAGTGTTGACAACTTGGTCTTAGCCTGTATTTTGCAGATTTAATCTCTGTTGAACACTGGCAAGAGACAAGGAGCTGGTGGACTCGAATTTGGAGCCAGAAAGATTATTTCATCAACAGCGGAGAGAAGCTCTAGAAAGAAAGCTGCAGTTGCTCAGACAGACAATCATGGAGCAACAACAGAATCCACCGGTACTACGGGCAATGTTAGTGCCCGAAGAAGCAGCAGCTCGGCCGGTTCGCGAGGTGGCAATCCCACATGCTAATAATATCACATCTAGCATCCGCAAACCTGAGCCAGGAGGGAGGTTTGAACTTAAGCAGAACATGGTGCAATTGCTGCACACGAGCAAGCAGTTTACAGGTCTCCCTCATGAAGATCCACAGCAGCATCTCCAAAATTTTTTGGAGATAAGTGACACTTATATCCCCACTGGAGTGTCATCAGATTATGTCCGGCTTACATTGTTCCCGTTCTCACTATTGGGAGAAGCCAAGAGGTGGTTGAAGGCTGAGCCACCTAATTCTATTTCGACGTGGGATGATCTTGCAAGGAAGTTCTTGATACGATTTTTTCCCTCTGGTAAAACAGCAAGACTTAGAAGTCAAATTCTAAGTTTCAAACAGAGAGAGGGAGAGAATCTATATCAGGCTTGGAAGAGATTCAAGTCCATGTTGCGGGATTGTCCTCATCATCATCAATCCAATGATGTGTTGGTGTACACTTTTATAGAGGGTTTGGAACCCCATACAAAAATATTGCTAGACTCAGCAGCTGGGGGACAAGCGCTGGAGAAAACTTATGAGGAGCTGTATACCTTGTTGAACCGTATTTCGCAGGGCAATCCGGAATGGAATGCTGATTCGTCAAGAGGCGGAACAAGGAAAGCAGGAGGAGTTCTAGAAGTGGATGGGTTTACAGCTATTGCTGCACAGATAGCTGCTTTACAGAATCAACTCAACACCCACTTCAGTAACATGACAATGAACCAGCCTCAAGCCCCAGTGAATGCAGTGCAGCAGATTTGGTGTGAAGTGTGCGGAAGCAGTGAGCACTCAGCTGAGTGTTGTGGAGCAAATCCTGACTCGGTAAACTTTGTGGGAAATGTACAAAGGAACAACCACCAACAGTATGGCAACAGCTACAATTCCAATTGGAGGAATCACCCGAATTTCTCCTGGGGTAGCAACAACCATCAGGGGTAGAGTTCAAGTCAGGGTGTGCAAAGGAATCAAGGAGGGCAGCAGAATTATCAAGCACAATTCAGAAACAACAACGCACCTCCTCCACCACCATCACCCAGCATTGAGGAGATGTTCAAGACTATGATAGCTAATCAAGCTCAATTGCAGGCTGACTATGTGAAATTGGCAGCCGAGGTGAAAAACAACCAGTTAGCTACCAAGGCACTTGAATATCAATTTGGGCAATTTGCTGGAGCCCAAAACACCAGACCTAGAGGAGGACTTCCGAGCGACACAGATCCCAACCCCAAGCAGGTGAATGCAGTGACCACAAGGAGTGGTTTGCAACTGAAAGAGGTGGAACCAGAAAGACCACCTCAACAATAGGGAGCAACAGCGGTCGAGAGGGAGCAAAGTGATGAGAGGGGGAAGACTAAGGAAGCAAAATCAGAAAGACCACCACCCCCGTTCCCTCAACAATTAAAGAAACACAAGGAGGAGGCGTGTTTCAAGAAATTCATGGAGGTGCTGAGACAGGTACATATTAACTTACCTCTTGTTGATGTTTTGCAGGGAGTGCAAACAAAAGTCAGTTGACTGAGTATGCTACGGTGGCTCTCACGGAGGAGTGCACTTCCCGGATACAAAACCGACTACCCACAAAGCTCAAAGATCCTGGGAGCTTTACTATACAAATCACTATTTGGCAGAGTATCCGAGCTCATGGGTTATGTGATCTGGGAGCGAGCATTAATTTGATGCCGTCATCGGTATTCAGAAAGCTGGGTCTAGGGAGTCCTAGACCCACAACAGTGATCTTGCAATTGGCAGATTGGTCCTTAGCCAGACCTAATGGCATTGTGGAGGACGTTCTGGTGCAAGTTGGCTCCCTGATCTTCCCGGTAGATTTCGTTGTGCTGGATTTTGAACCAGACGCGGAAGTCCCATTTATTTGGGGACGTCCTTTCCTGGTGACCGGGAAAGCGCTGATTGATGTAGCTGCGGGGCAGCTAACAATGCAAGCACACAACAAGATTGAGGTATTTGATGTGTTTAAAGCCATGAAGCTGCCAGCAATACATGAGGAGCTTTCAGCAATAAGTGTGGTTGAACCAGAAGAAATTCGTCAGATTGTTGAATCTCAAGACCCACTGGAAAGAGTGTTGATGCACTCCGATCATTTTGGAGATAAAGACGCCTATGCGGTGGTCTAAATGTTGAATGAGGCACAAAGGCATCCGCGGAAACAGGAATTTCAATCATTGATGAGGTCCCAAGAACCGTTGCCGAAACCATCCATTGAAGAGGCACCAAAGCTGGAATTGAAAGAATTGCCTCCCCATTTAAAATATGTCTTTTTGGGGGAAAATGAAACGTTACCAGTGATCATCTCCGCAGAATTGACAGAGGCACAGGAGAAAGAAGCTTTGGGTGTCCTCAGAAAAAGGAAGAAAGCAATGGGTTGGCAAATGTCAGATATTCAGGGTATAAATCCAGCTTTTTGCACACACAGGATTTTCATGGAGACAGGAGAAAAACCAACCGTGCAGCCGCAACGAAGGTTAAATCCAGCAATGAAGGATGCGGTGAGGAAAGAAATAATCAAGTGGCTTGATGCAGGTGTGGTCTACCCAATTTCAGACAGCGAATGGGTCAGCCCCGTTCAGTGCGTTCCAAAGAAAGGAGGGATGACCGTGGTCACCAATGAGAAAAATGAGTTGATTCCTACATGAACCGTCACAGGCTGGTGGATTTGCATGGATTACAGGAAGCTTAATGAGGCCACAAGGAAAGATCATTACCCTATCCCATTCATTGATCAAATATTGGATAGGTTGGCTGGACAGGAATATTATTGTTTTCTTGATGGGTACTCTGGTTATAACCAATAGCCATAGCCCTAGAGGACCAAGAAAAGACTACTTTTACCTGTCCTTATGGGACATATGCTTTCAGGCGAATGCCATTTGGGTTATGCAATGCACCTGCCACATTCCAGAGATGCATGATGGCTATATTCCACGACATGGTGGAGGATTTCGTTGAGGTATTTATGGATGATTTTTCTGTTTTCGGTAATTCATTTGCTACTTGTTTGCAGAATCTTGACAGGGTGCTGGCTCGCTATGAGGAATCCAACCTTGTACTGAACTAGGAGAAATGTCACTTCTTAGTCAAGGAGGGTATTGTCCTTGGACACAGAGTGTCTAAAAAGGGGTTGTAAGTCGATCGTGCTAAGATCAAGGTTATTGAGAAGTTGCCACCACCTGTGTCAGTAAAGGTGTTCGCAGTTTTCTTGGGCATGCAGGATTCTACAGACGGTTCATCAGAAACTTTTCCAAAATTTCTAGACCACTATGCAGATTGCTAGAAAAAGAGGTAAAGTTTGAGTTAAATGATGAGTGTGTGGAAGCATTCGAGGAATTGAAGCAGAAATTGATAGAAGCACCTATCCTTACTTCTTTGGATTGGGAACAACCATTTGAGTTGATGTGTGATGCCAGTGATGTGGCTGTGGGAGCTGTGTTGGGGCAAAGGAAAAATAAAATCTTTCATTCTATTTATTATGCAAGCAAAACACTAAATACGGCCCAAAGCAATTACACAGTCACAGTGAAAGAAATGCTAGCGTTGGTGTTTGCATTTGACAAATTCAGGTCCTATTTGGTGGGTTCAAAAGTAGTGGTGTACACAGATCATGCAGCGATTCGGTACCTATTTAACAAGAAGGATGCTAAGCCCAGACTAATTAGATGGATCCTGTTGTTGCAAGAGTTCGATCTTGAGATCAAGGACAGAAAGGGGAGCGAGAATCAGGTGGCAGATCACTTATCACGATTGGAGAGTCGTTCGCATGTGATGGAAAGTGACACCATCAATGAGGAGTTCCCGAATGAGCAACTCTTAGCAGTAGGGGAAGCTGAAGTTCCTTGGTACGCAGATATAGTCAATTTGCTAGTGAGTGGAGTCTACCCACCTGAGGCAACAGACCAACATAGAAGGAAATTGAGGCATGATTGCCGACATTTTGTTTGGGATGAACCATACTTATTTAAACAGGGACCGGATCAGGTGATGAGAAGATGTATCCCGGAGAGTCAGATTGCAGAGGTGTTGAGGAGCTGTCACTCTTCGTTGTATGGGGGTTACCACGGAGGCGAGTGAACAGCACACAAGGTTCTACAGTCAGGATTCTTTTGGCCTACACTGTTCAGAGACTCTATGGCATACGTCAAAATGCGTGACAGATGTCAGCGTACAGGAACAATTGGTAGAAGACAAGAGATGCCGCTGCAGAATATATTGGAAGTAGAGACCTTTGATGTATGGGGCATTGATTTTATGGGCCCGTTTCCATGATCATTTGGTAATCGTTACATCTTGGTGGTTGTAGACTATGTATCAAAATGGGTGGAAGCAATAGCTTGCCCCAGGAATGACAACAAGGTGGTAACAAAATTTGTGAAAGAACATATTCTTACTAGGTTCGGGACACCCCGAGCCATTATCAGTGATGAAGGGGCTCATTTTGTCAATGCAAGCTTCAAGAAACTACTAGCCAAGTATGGGGTGCGCCACAAGGTGGCAACAGCATACCACCCCCAAACTAGTGGGCAAGTAGAGGTGTCAAATAGAGAAGTGAAGCAGATTCTTCAGAAAACAGTAAATACACAACGGAATTATTGGTCAAGCAAACTTGATGATGCGTTGTGGGCATACAGAACTGCTTACAAGACACCGATTGGAACCTCACCATATCGATTGGTCTATGAAAAAGCGTGTCATATGCCAGTGGAGTTAGAGCACCGAGCCTTTTGGGCAGTGAGGAAATTGAATATGGACTTGGAGCTAGCGGGCAAGAAGAGATTAATGCAACTCAGTGAACTTGAAGAGTTCCGCTGGCATGCCTATGAGAGCGCTAAGTACTATAAGGAAAAAACAAAAAGGTGGCATGACAAGCATGTGGTGCACCGTATTTTTGAACCAGGACAGAAGGTATTGCTTTTCAATTCAAGGTTGAAGTTGTTTCTGGGAAAGCTGAGGTCCAAATGGTCGGGGCCATTTGAAGTGGTGAGAATGACCCCGCATGGAGCAGTAGAGTTGTGGCAAGAAGATCGGAGTGCCACGTTCTTAGTCAATGGACAGAGGTGTAAGCACTACTGGGGGGAGGACGGTTTTCGAGAGAAAATGTCCATCACCTTAGAGGACAACTGAGCTGAATGACGTCGAGCTGAGACGGTAAACCAGGCGCTGCACGGGAGGTAACCCATGAAAAATTTTTCTTTGTAAATTGTGAATAGATTTTTCTTTTTCTTTTTCTTGTTTAACAACAAAATTTTTAGTTTTGTTTTATTTTTATTTTGAGTGAAACCTATAATTCTAACCAATTTCTTGTAGTAGAATGAATTTCAGGTCGAACAGAGGGAAATTATGCAAGGAATCGCAAAGGAAAATTCGAGGTATGAAAATCAATAAAAAGTGGCAAAACAGTGAGCTAGGGCGATAGCTCCGTGTCACGGAGGAGGACCTCCGCGTTACCCTCCGTGACACGTTGAGGTATAAATCCGGAATTTTAAAAAAAATTCCAGAACTCCCTCGCGACAGCTCCGTGTCACGGAGGCAGTTCTCCGCGATGCACTCCGTGACACGTTGCTGTGTATATCGCGACCGGTCACACCGGGTCGCCGGGTGACCCGCGTGATTTTTCCACTTTTAAACCCCGAATCCCCCTCAATTTTTCCTTATTTCTCACACACTCCACGACCAAACCCCCTAAAACCCCTCCCCCTTCAACGTGAAACGGAATAGGCCAAGAAATTCATCGCGTTTCCTTCACTTCTTCAATCTCAAGGTATGTTCTTCGATTCCGTGTCATTTCTTTTCGATTTCCTTCGACATTGAGCATGTGATGTGAGCTAAGTTCACCCTAAGTAGAAATTAAATGTAAATTCAATTGAATTAGTGTTGATGGATGTTCGAAATATCATTATGATTGCTTGAACTCGTTAATTGCATAATTTAATCGAATTTTGTTGATACAATCATATTTAGGGCTTGTTTTTGAATTTGAAGTGGCAAAATGTAGTGAACGTGTGAAATTCATGCCGGGTTGTACATGTTGAGTGAGATGAGTTGATGTGCTAATTGTTATGATGTTAAAAGACCGACGGATTCTCGGGTTAGAGGAATATTGAAATTTGCAAGAATTAGGTGAATTGTATAGGTTCGTGTAGATAAATTCTTGTTGTTTTCATTTCTTTTTTTTTCCTTGCTAAGTGCGATGGGATAAAATGTGATTGATGGTAATGACGGTGGTTAGCTGTATGAAGTCTGAGTAGTACATAGAATATATACCGTCGAATTTTTCGTATGCACTAAGCATGTTTGTATAGTTTGTTGTTTATTTGTGTAAATAAAGATGATCTTGCCGGAATGTTGTAAATTTGGCTAAGGACTAAGTGTGGGGTAGCCTAGCTTAACCCGACCTTAGTCGAAGTTAATATTCATTGGCTTAACATTGATCTTGTCTACTTGGGTTGACAGTTAAGATGGCAAGCAGGCAAGAAAAAGGGAAAGGCGCATCAACATCTGGCGCCGGAAGAAAGCGAATCAGACTGGGCACAGCAGTCCCAGCAGCACCAGCGGTTCCACGCGGCCAATGCCGCCAATACAGAACCAGGTGGGTGACGGATGAGGGGAAGAAGT
Source organism: Datura wrightii (assembly GCA_035772735.1). Classification (NCBI taxonomy): domain Eukaryota; kingdom Viridiplantae; phylum Streptophyta; class Magnoliopsida; order Solanales; family Solanaceae; genus Datura; species Datura wrightii. The sequence goes on from JASDFA010000003.1 coordinate 13,296,755, forward strand.
GGTATGCAAAGCACAAGGAAAACAAGTACTTCCCCGAGGAACACATAGCACGGGAACCATTGGCACAGGAGTTCCCTAGGATTGTCCACCAGATCGAGGCAGCTGGGCTCAACTTTATCTTTGAAGAGCCCAAGGAATGCAACTTGCACCTGATTCGGGAATTCTATGCCAATTGGAACCCGACTCTAAGAAGTCACACCATAAAAATCAGAGGGCAAATAGTCACATTTGAGCCCCACCACCTCAATGCTATCATAGGGGCGCGGGACACAGACACCCACGTGCTTCGACAGTTGAACATCACTCCACCGTATGCGGACATCAGACGCACATTGTGTGGGACCCGATCGACAGCTAGATGGAGCAGGCACAAGGAGAGGGGCTACCATCAGACTTTTCCCTATTCACAGATGAACAGGGAAGCCAGAATATGGCTTAAGATTGTCTGTTCTTGCCTAATCCCGGGGGTACATATGGCAGATGTAACCCGAGATCGTGTATGCTTGGTGTACGCCCTGATGAAAGGGCTGGAGATCAACGTGGGGGCGGTGATTATCTCCGCCATGAAGAGAGCCCGGTTGCATCAGGGGCACAAATACGGATTTGGTGGGATACTCACCACATTCCTGAGGGGCCTAGATGTTGAGGAAGAGGCCCTTGACTATATCCCGCAGATGGAGCGGCGGGCCTTAGATGTCACTAAAACTAAGGCACCCGACACCACCCATGGGCCAGTGCTTACACTTGGCGAGCGACATGCTCGTGATGATCAGTATATGGCTCGCATGTATGGGATGCAAATGCTCCAGCTGAGGATAGGCGAGAGGCCGGCAACAGAGGAGGAGCTATGGCAGCTCGAGCTAGACTACCCTTTTGGCGAAAATGCCAGGGCTCTATGCCGAGTGGGGCTAGCATTTGTAGAGCCCACAGATGATGATGTCTCCACAGATGAGGAGACACGTCGGGAGGACTCCGATGTGGAGTCCGATGATGACGACGGGGGTGATTCAGACATGGGAGATGAAGCAGCAGCACCTGATGAAGAAGTGGAGTACTTTGATTGATATGGGAGTTCCACCACCTGATTTTTGTGCTATTTTAATTTTTGTGAACACTGGGGACAGTGTTCGAGCTAAGTGTGGGGTGGGAGTAGTTAGGTGCTGGTTGTGCTGTTATGTATGTATGTCCTAATCTGTTGTTGTGCCTGTGAACAAATTTTTCTGACCCTGTGATTTGTGATTGTAAGTTGTTGTTCTGTATTGCAAATATATGTGAACCTGTTATGTGTTGCTGAATGTTGCTAGCTGAGTTTGTATATATTTTTGTTATCGAATTGATCGATAGTTTTGTTAATCGAAATGATAGATATTTTTAAAATTTTTTCAATTCTTGGGTTTCTCAGTGTTTGTTTTCGGTTCTTTTACCGAGAATGGTCCCATTGAACCGAAGTCATAGTTAGTGACCGTTCCCTATGATGGATGGATGACGACCGTCTTAAGGGAAATGTAGTCGTTAGGAGTAGATTTTTCAATTAATTTTCAGTTGTTTTTCTTTTGTGGGTTGCATCCCAAAACCTGTAGTTACTTTATGGTTGCAGAATTATGGTTGCGTGTCGTACGTGATATGTGAAATGCAAAGGTGATTCGTATGAAAGCATGAAACTTTGTAAATATGTTGAGATACCTAGGCCATAGAGTTCGATTCAGTGTGATTGATGCTTAATTTGAATTCCTGTAATTAGCTGATTGAAGAGTCTGTGAATATATCTTGAATTGAGCATGTGCAATAAGTGTGAAGTGAGGTTTTGTTATTCCATGCTATTGTGAAGTGTATAGAACTTGCCTGGTGTGTGTACAAAACGAAATGAAGGAGGTGTATTGTAGGAAAGGATGTAGGCATTTCTTTGTTTTTAACCGAAAGTTTCTATTTTTCATTATCATACCCACCTGGATTGTGTACCCTAGTCAGCCCGTTGAGCCTTTAGCCTATTATTTTTTTTTTGTCAAAAAGTGTAAACTGAGCTTAATCCCTTCTTTTCATTAGCCGTAAGTTTGATCCAAAACTCTTAAGCGCTTAAGAAGAGAAAATCATTTTCCCAAAGTGTCAAAGAGTGAGAATGGTGAAAAGAAAAGAAAAGCCGAGTGATGGAGGAAAAGAAAAGGTTGAAGGTGCACTTGTTATAAATAAACTATAATGAAGGTGCATGAATAATCTTTGTTGTTGTGTCAAGTGTGCTTAATAAGATGAGCCAAACTAAAAAAATACTTCAAGAATGGGAGGATGAAGAAAGAAACAATGTCCATGAGTTTGATGGGATGTGTTGAAAAGGCGCTTAAGGATGCTAGTGGCTATTATTGGTTAGCCCAATACTTACTAGTTCCGTAGCTTCCATTACAACCCGTTAAATTCCTACGTGATCTTACATCACACTTCTTTATATTAGTGAAGTAGTACACTAAAGGCAAGCTTATGGGTCATGACATGATGCATGTGAATTCTTTTGGGAGAGAGAGCGAAATTGTGTTTATATGCCCCTGCTTGAAAGTTTGTGAGTTCATATAATCAAAAAAGGGGAAAATTCTCTTGTGTTGTGAGGGCACATGCTTGATGAGAGATTAGATTTCGTGTCGGATGTCTTGATCAGCTGATTTGCATGAGTTTAACAATATCGAGAGTCGATTCTTAAGTCTAGGAGGTCTTGATGTATTGAAGGTCATTGCATTGATAGGACCATGCATGTTTTCTTGATGATTTGTTGTATTGAATAATCGGTATGACCGTAACCTAAATTGTCGAGCCAAAGTAGCGAGGGTGGGATGTAAATTGCATGAGGTGTAAGATTGTTGTTCGAGGACGAACAAGGATTTAAGTGTGGGGTAAGTGATCTTGGGAAAATTTATATGCCCAAGTGATACTCAAAGGTGTCATTTTAGCCTTGTTTATCTATCAATGTTTATATATTCTCATGTGATTGGTAATAAAATGTGAATTTATACTAACCAACTTGATTAGCATTGTTTTGCAGGAAAAATGTAATTTCGGGAAGCTCAAATGCATGTTGGAAGAGATCGGGTTTGGACTCAGATGCGAACAAGGGACAAGGCATTGGAAAGCACAAAATAAAGGGGCTCCGCGATGGAGCCGTGTCACGCTGCCATCGCGGAGGCCTTCTGCCTGGAGAGGGAATTTTCAGCCTAATTCCAGTGAGGGTTCGCGATAGGTCCGTGGCACGGTTGCATGGCTCCACGTTGCACGCCGTGCCATGTTGGGCCTTATTCCCTGGACCCCCAGTTTCCAGTGAAGGTCCGCGTCGGTAGCATGTCACAGAGGCAGTGCTCTGCGATGCACTCCGTGACATGTTGCTTGTTATTCCGGGAAAAATTCCCACAAGTATAAATAGAACACTTAGGTTCATTTTTCAATATTCTGACTTGGTGGAGCAAGAACGTGGGTTACAGGCAGTTGAGGGGACGAAATTATCAGGGTTTTTCTCTCTTTCCTTCTCCTTGTATTCAATTGCTTGTATGTTTAACACTCATTAAACGATGTTTAATCCGCAAATGAGTGGCTAATTCCTCTTCTTGCTGAGGTTATGAACACTTGTAATGAAATGTGATTATTGATTCTTTGGTTTTTCATCTTTTTTTCCATGGTTGTTCTATTGATTCTTGTTCTTACTGCATTAATGTGTGGCCTACGTTAATGTACATCTAAAAAGTCCGGTTTCACTCGAGAGAGCACGAAATTGGAAAGTTGTGAATTAATAGGATATGATCCTTTCTTGGTTTGGGAAAATCGGGAATTGATTTACTTTCAGGATAGAAATATACCTGAAAGTCGTATTAGTCAATTTAGGAATCGGTTTTGTATGGCTAGAACATGAATTGCATTTAATTACAGAAATGTAGGTGGATGGTTCATGATTCTTAAGTTGGGTTAAATACGAGAGTTTTAATCCATTGGCAGTAGTTCTTGACTAGCAACCGGAGGAAAAGACTAACCAAACGATATTGATAATTAATTTCATTACATGTTCGTTAACCGCAGCATGCTCACCTTCATAGTCAGACTCACATTAGATAATTGTTTAGACTTAGCATAATTATTAGAAATCAAAAATATCAAACTCTTGGTTAGACCGTTGTCTGCATTGTTAGAATTGAAATATAGTACACTTGAGCAGATTGCACTTCATCCCAGTCCCTGTGGGATCGATACTTGGCTTACTTAAGCCACTTTACTACTTGTTCGACCACGTGCACTTGCGTGTAGTTATATACCCATATAACACGAACCGAACAGTGTGTACATGTACTTTAATTGTAGAAGACTTAACTCCATCGGTATAGTTTGATGCTTTTCTTGTGTGTACTTGAACTATTTAATTTGTATTGTTATTGGATACTTGATCAATATAGTCTGTGCGGGTTATAGAAGGTAACATAAGTGAGTTATCAAGGGTAGTGAACTACTAGGAGATCGTGGGTTTAACATTATTATTATCACATAGATGAAACAGTGTAAATGACATTAAATAGGGTAAGTTAATCATGTAGGTAAAATAAAGGAATTAAATAATGAAAATGGGATTGATTAGTGATAATGGAAGGTTAAATGAGATAGACGTGCTACGATTTTTGTATGGTGTGTTAATAGAGGAGAGGATCAATGAAATCGGGCTACTGCCTAACTAGGGTGGCACTGCAGCAGGCTAATCGCCACTATTTTGAGACTGTTATAGTGGTCAAAGTACCCACTATAGAAGGGTGAGAGAAACATAATAAGAGTTGAAATGAGGGCTAGAGTGGTAGGCTAGATGCATAAATATTGATGAGTTATGAGAATCAATAAAGTGGTTAATGAACTTGTTGGGTTACAAATATAAGTTGGAGTTGTTGTTACATTTATTAGTTCGATTGCATATTAAATTATATGTCGTTACATGAACTAATCTTACTCGACCGATGTTGCCTATAGGTACGTAGGGTATACTGATACTACTTTGCTACACCTTTTTAGTGTAGGTTGTGTCAGGTTTGAAGTTTCATGATTAACATGGAGTACTCAGCATCAGCTTCCATATTTTCTTCGCAGATGAAGCTGTGTCATTTTATTTTTTCAAGTATTCTGTTAGAGCTCTTGTAACTGTCTAGATTAGATCTTGGGGAGTCATGGTTTGGAAGAAAAGATTTATTATAGTTTTAGAAATATTTTGTATTGTGCAAGTTAATAAGTATTTAATTTATTTTATATGTTGATTTTAAAGGTGTTCTCATATCGAGCTAAAGTCGATGTAGTTATCCACATGACTCACCCATTTGGGTCTTGACAAGTTGGTATCAAAGTGTCTAGGTTACTGATCTCACAAGTATAATAGCAATGTCGAGTGGACTCCTGTGAATTGGTGGGTAGATGTCCACATTTAATCTTTAAGAAGCTATAAGACATCTAGGAAGTTTCACTTTATTCCTTTTCCATCGTGCTGTTCAAGTGTGCAGATCTCCTAGGTTGAGTCCAATTGGTATCTAGAGGATTCCCAATTGGTATCTCAACAGGATCAATTGGTATTTGATGGTGCAAGTTATAGAGGATATGAGGTGGGCGTGGTTGACTTGAGTTGACCGGGTAGATAAGAACCGCTATATGTATTCTGCTTAGCGAGTTTCGCTGCAGCGAGGTAGGTCTCACTGCAGCAGACTCTCTAAAGAGAGGGATGGACCACTGTAGTGGATCCGTTACAGCAGTAGGGCAATCGCTACAGAGGACGCGGTCAGGCAAAATTCCCTATTTTTGAAGGAAACAACAGATATGTTGATTTTAACACAAAAAAGCGATGCAAATAAAGGAAAACCAATGGCGTGATATAACAACGAATGGGGTCCAAACACGACCATTGTCTAAGGATGCCAAACGACTATCCGTACAACCATAGGAAATACCAACATCCAAAAATAAAAACAAGGGAGAGTAATATTGTGTTACAATCCCCAAATGGGGGCTATCCAAATCAAGTTATAAAGTAGATAACGAGGGGGGGGGGGAGACACTACTATCCTACCTAACTGGAGCTCGTCACTACCGCTGCTGGAATCATCAGCCGCTTCCTCCTTAAACCCACTAAGGAAGGAGAACTATAGGAGGTCTCGCCTGGTCACCTGGGGTGTCCTGGTTCTGGGAGAGAGGTGCTTGAGGATCGCCTTGACCCCCTTCAGCACACAGACCAGGATCTTATCTCGGGAGTGCCGCTTCTTCTTCTTTTTCTCCAGGTCCTTCTGGAGCTCCACATGGGCCTAGGCTAGGGCAGAAATCGCCCCCTACATCCACCTTGGGTATGCAACTGCTACACTAGAAGGCCTGCTAGTGGAGAGAGGTTTAGGCAACCCTCCCAGTAGCTCGCGCATGGCGGCCATTTACGTCTCGATCCTCTCTAGAGGGCCCACAGGCCTGGAAGTGCTACCCCCACCATCTCTATCACCAGAAGCAGTATTCCTCTTCTTTCTACCCCTCCTAGAAGCCCCCTTTACCCTCAAAGGATCGAAGGGCACATCACAAGACACCATGACATCACTGGCCTCCTGATGCACCTTAGCTCGCTTGCACAATAATCAGAGAAGGAAAAGGCAGGCCTGTGATAGAATTGGAGGCAAAGTACCTCCACTCCTCTAAGATCTGTGCCCCTGATATCGCACAAGCACATGCAAGCGCACGTGGTCATCAAGTAATATAGGACTGGAAGCCCCGATTATTGTACCCACAGAGACTTGTCAGTTTAATCGTTCAAGGTTATTTCTTATTTCGCTATTCTATCAAATAGTTGAAAAGAGGAATGATTTAGAGAATTAAACTACTAAAACTTTAAATATAAAAATAACTAAAGGTGGTTGAAAATTTGGTTTTACTTCAGATGATGATTAAAAATATAGGGAAATGACATTGGTTTTAAGTTGAGGTTTTAAAACGTGATTACACTAGAATGATTCTTCCTATGGTTGCAAGTTGCAAGTTGCTGTCCCATTCCTTTCCACTATCCCTAGTACCCACGAACTATTTCATGAACTCTAGTGCCTATATCCCTATGGTCACAGGAGAAAAATGAAACAACAATTATGCCTACTCATATTTCAACTAAACAGGGTTGAAGGGTATATCCCTATACTCAACAACAACTTCTATCCTCTCACAAATGGGTTCAAGGGTCTTTGAATTCCTGTCTGTATTTAGCTTTAGCTCTTTCGATTCCCTTTTCCAAGTTCAATCGAAAGACAATAGATTTACTTATAAGGTGATTAGCCTCATAAATAAGCAATTAAATTAAGTAAATAGAAACAACCATTAAATAAGAATCAAATCTAGATTAAATCAGTCTTTCAAACAATCAACCATCTACCATGGCCAAAACTCTAGAGTATGAGTTTAGCTACTCATAGACAAGTGGAAAAATAAATACTTAATTATCATCATTCAAAAGTAAAGCAATAAAGAAGAGAATAAACCTACTATAGAACTTGTCTTCCTTCCAAATGGCTTACAAGCCTCCACAAATAAAATATGGAATGTAAAAGTAATCAAAAGATTCCTAAAAAATGACCTAGAGGCTGTATTTATAATTGAGCCTTCAAATGACGCTTCTATCCTCCAACACTTAGCTTAAACTCAGCAATTTCAGCTTCGAAATGGGTCTGGTATGCCTCCCACCTATCTCACCATAGAGTTAGTCAAATTTCCTCTAAAGAATAGCTCGGGGATGGGTCTAGCATGTCGCCCCACCTATAGCCCCAAATTGGGCTCAAGTTTTCTCTGAAGTTTGGCTCTGGATGCGCCGTACCATCCATCTCACCAAGGAGCTTCCCAAATTTTCACTCTCCTAGATCATCCAAGAGCCCCGCGCCACCTATCTTACCAGAGTGTTAGTCAAATTTCTTGGCCCTAGAACCCACCTGGCGCACCCTCCCCCCCTCTCCTCCCCATAGCACCCAAATGTTATGAATTTTCTCTAAGTCTGGAATGCTTCTGGGGCTCCCCGCCTCTCATGTTTTGAGTGATAATTCTTCTGAAGTTTGGGGGCTGGCGTCACAACCCCAACTTGATGAATATAATTTCTAAAGTTTGGGACTTGGTGCGGGGTGCCAGCCATAGCCCCAGGCCCTTCTTCTCAGCTCTTGGTTTCTTACTCAAAAAATCTCAAATGATTTGTTAGCATATGAAACACACAAACACATGAATTTATGCATTTCATAAGGTTAGAACGCAAATAAAAAGGCAAGTAGGTATAGAAATATGCCCAACATCACCACCTCACACTTAGACCACTGTTCGTCCTTGAATAATCCTTAATACATACATAAATTCATCTTTTACCATCACACTTGGTGATAACGCTCAAACCACACCTCCTACTAAAGTATGAAGCGGATGTTGTCAATAAAGAGCCCAACTAGAGGTTGGGGTCGAACCCACAGGGAATATGAGAGAGCTAGATTACAGCCGGTAAGTGAACTTGTGAGGTAGTTACTTCAAAACTGGGGGTTTCTGAAGAAAATCAATAATGTAAACAATTAATTTGGTTTGAATCAATATTAAAGGATAACTAGGGTTTGTGTTCCCCATGGGTTCATAACTACTTTGGGTATACACTTGTGATTATCACCAATACTTACTTATAGAACTGATAACTTAGGTTCACCCAAACGACCAACCAGTCCCTATTGAATGACTATACTCAATTACTCAACCAAGTCTCATGGCGGTTTCAAACTATCTGTTATCACTAAGTTCCAGATTTAACTATCCTGCCACCCAGCTCAAGTTAACACAATGATTATCAAAATCAAGGCTCTGTTATAATTCTCTTTTCCTAATCTCTACTTCTTAGTCCTAAGCTAGTAAAGAATTCGGGCATGTCCTAACATTGCGCACCGTTAAGAAATGTTTAAGCATGAAGATAATACAATATAAGTATTTTGTATTGGTTTCAAAATCACTTTTTGAAACCCTAGCTTGTTAATCCACCATGGTTCCCACAACCCTAGCTATGGAGGTTTTAGCCTCTCATAGTTGTAAGGTTGTGAATTGTATTCATGATTAAGAACATAAATCAATACTTACAAGAATGAATGAGAAAAACACTTTTTTTAATTAATCACCAAAATCGTGAAGAACAAGTAGCAAGGACAAGATGAATTCAACAAAAGGTTAATCACAAGTTGAATCAACTCAATTCTCCCAAAAATCTCCTCTCTTGAACTCTACTCTTGTCTCTTCTTTTCTCTTTTTCTTGTCTAGTTGTCTACCGAAAAATAAAACCTAAAACGTATTTATACAGACACAAAAATTCTTTTCCTAGGCTAACAAGATGAATTTCCATATCTGGTTCTGCAGTCATCACGAGCCAACCTACGATCCGTAGCAGCATCCTACGATCCGTAGCTTCCTTTCGTACCTTGCATGGTTGGCTGAATTTTGATTAAGTGTTGGATCCTGGTACGATTCATACCTCTATCCTATGATTCATACTGAGCTCCCGTGATTTGATTATGAAACTTTGGAATTCTTCTAAAGTTCATCACAACTGTCATGGTATGACTCGTACCTTCTTCCCACGGGTCGTACTTTCTTTTCGTAACAAGAGTCAGTCTCTTATGCAAATTTTCTGAATTTTGTCACGACTTCAACACCACGACTCGTACTATCTTGGTACGACTCCGACTGAGACTCATACATTTCATCTCTTCAATTCTAGCCTTCTACAACTTTTCACGGCCATCAGTACGACTCATTGGACCTTCCTATGGTTCGTACTATGGTCTACACTTTGAGCATATTTTGCATACTTCAGGCTTTCTTTTGCAATTTTTAGGTCCAACACCAATTTATCCCGCAACCAAAGGAAAAGTGCCTTATATCCACTTAAACACACCTAAGTCCATGCTATTTTCTTAGTTTTGAGCATTGAAAGTGTTGTAAATCCACAGCACATCAACACCCTCAACTTAAGACTTTTGCATGTCCTCAAGGAAAAGAAAGAAAAACTAAACACGACGCTCAACTAGAAAATAGACTTAAGATACTACAACCAATATCCAAACAAAACTTGCACTTTCTATACAAACTCCATTGACCCTTTCTCATGGAACAAGATCAGCTAATGCATTACAAGTAACCTCAAAACATCATAAACAGGGATCGAAACATGTCATTCATCTATCAACAGGCAATCAAGTCATGACCAATATTTTCCACACAGACCAATGGAAAAAACAAACATAATCCATTTACCCTTACACAAATGAAGTCCCCACTCAGATATGAGATGTCAAACATAATATGGGACTAAAAAAGTAAGGCACTCACTCTCACAACGAAGTTACAAGTATTATGCATCAGATACCATAGACTTGCCCTTATTTTCTCTGCTTTGGTTCATCAGTGGTCAAGTTAGGATTACTATAGGAATTAGTATGGTTTGTAATGTAGGCTCAGGGATGGACATGGTAAAGATGGCAGATTTTATAAGTGACTATCCCTTCCTTGGCACTACATACATTGGCTACACCATTCACCTATTTCACCCTTTTTCTCTTTCATTCCCTTTTTCTTCCATTTTTACCTCTTTTTACACATTTGCATGGGTGTGGTGAGTTTTTAACTTTTTCATCATTTTGATTTTCTCTTGAAACTTCTTTTTCAAGATTCTCAACATTTTTATTCTTTTTCCTTTTCGTCTCACCACACCTCATTTTTCACCATTTCTTTTCTCTTTTATTTTTCTTTCTTCCATTCCCACCATTTACGCACCCCTACTCTAGCCACCCTCAACTTAAGCATTTTGCTTATGTTGAGGTTCACAATATCCAAGGAGGGACCATGGCCAAAGCAGGTTCATTGTAAAAAATGGGTACGATTAATCGGTGAATCAAAGAAACATGGTCATTTAAGGCTCAAACTTGGGATCAAGGGATTCATGAAACTTTGGTAGGATAATATAGGCTAAAAGTGAGCTAAAAAAATGGCCTATGATCATATCATAACCAACCATCCTTAGCCTATGCAAAGACCAACCAGACAAGTTCTAGATCTTCAACACAATACCGAACTGATTACTATACCTCACTCACACATGGTACATGAACTATTTTCACCTCATCTGTCTGGTTTATACATGGCTTAACAAGACTACTCATGTTGACAAACCAAATTATATCAAAAGATCCACATCAATCATGCATGTTGTCACAAATACATAACTAATGCATCAGAAAATTTTTAACAGGGTCAAATTTTTTCAAAAATCAAAACCAGTGCATTTTTAATGGCTGAGTACTCCTAAGCTACTTTCTAATTAAACAAAAAATCACAACCTAAAAGAATAAAAATAAAAATTCTACACATGCCAGTTCTACTAGATAGCATGTCCGAGGGAAAAGAAACACAACAAGAAAAACCCTCAGACGAACCAAAAAAAATCTCAAAAATCACAAGTATACCCCCTCCCCTTTTTGAAAAGTAAGTCTCGTCCACAAAGCATCATCTATAAGAACATAGGGAAGAGAACATACCTGGGGCTACTCAAACTTCACCTTCCATGGGTTGCCTCTCATGCAGCGCCTGATTTAACATCGCAGCACGACATGACTTTTGTGACTCCTCAAGCGTCATCAAGGTATACTTCCTTTATTCTTTTTAATTCTTCCTCATCTCCCAAATACACTTTTATTCTTTGCCCATTTACTTTAAATATCTTTCCTTCTTAGTTCTCAAGTTCCACTGCACCATATGGATATACTTGCACTACTTTATAAGGTCCCATCCATCTAGATTTCAACTTCCCAGGATGCAACCGAAGTCTTGAGTTAAACAGTAGGACCAAATCACCTGGGTTGAACTCCCTTCTTGCAATCTTTTTATCATGGTAGATCTTCATTATTTCTTTATAGATGGTTGTACTCTCATAAGCCTTAATTCTAAATTCATCCAACTCATTAAGCTGGTTAAGCCTTAGATTGGCAGCGTCGTTCCAGTTCATGTTTGGCCTTTTCAGAGCCCATAATGCCTTATGCTCTAGTTCAACTGGTAAATGGCATGCTTTGACATAAACCAGCTGGTGCGGAGATGAACCAATAGGAGTCTTATAAGCTGTTCTGTAAGCCCACAGTGCGTCATCGAGCTTCCTTGACCAATTCGTCTGGCTAGTATTCACTGTCTTGGCCAGGATGGTCTTAATTTCCCTGTTTGAAACTTCCACTTGTCCACTCGACTGAGGGTGGTATGGTGTGGCCACTTTATTCTTGACACCATATTTTTCCAATAAGGTTTTGAAGAGGCAATTGCAGAAGTGAGATCCACCATCACTGATAATAGCTCTGGGAGTGCCAAACCTGGCGAAGATATGCTTCTGAAGGAATGCTGTAACACTTTTTCCTTCATTGTTTGGTAGGGAAATTGCCTCCACCCATTTGGTGACATAATCCACAGCCACCAGAATATACTTCATTCCATATGAGCTGATGAAAGGGCCCATGAAATCAATCCCCCACACATCAAACAACTCTACCTCCAAGATGGGGGTTAGTGGAAACTCATGTCTACGGGTAATATTGCCCTGCCTTTGGCATTGATCACAAGATTTGGCGAAGTCGTATGCATCTTGATGAATAGATGGCTAGAAATATCCGCACTGCAAAATTTTATGTGCCGTTCTGATACCACTATGATGACCCCTAGCTAGAGATGAGTGACATACTTCCAGAGTGCTCAGTATCTCTACTTCAGGGACACACCAACCAATGATACCATCTTCACAAATGCGAAATAAATATGGTTCATCCCAGTAATATCTGCGGGCATCAAATAAGAACCTCTTCTTCTACTGCGGAGTTAGGTTTGCTGGCATCACATCACTAACCAAGTAATTTGCAAAGTCGGTAAATCAAGGAATCAAATCTTGCGATGCAGCTATTACCTGTTCATCTGGGAAGGCATCATTGATATCAAACTCCATCCTCTCCTTTACTTCAAACTCGAGCCTGGATAGATGATCTGCCACCTGATTTTCTGTTCCTTTTTGATCCTTCACCTCCAAACTTAAATTCTTGGAGCAAGAGCACCCACCAAATCAATCTGGGTTTGTCATCCTTCTTGGACATCAAGTACCTCAATGCAGCATGGTCTGTATGAATAATCACCTTGGTTCCAAGAAAATATGCTCGGAATTTTTCAAATGCAAAGACCACCACTAGTAGTTCTTGTTCTATGACTGTATAATTCTTCCGGGATGTATTGAGTGTTTTGCTGGCATAATAGATTGGATGAAACATATTTTCTATCCTTTGCCCTAAAACAACACCAAGAGCAACACCGTTAGTGTCCACATTACCTCAAAAGGAAGGGACCAATCTGGAGCTATAATGATAAGAGCAGTGGTGAGCTTTTCCTTTATAAATTCAAAGGCCTTTAGACATGCCTCATCGAACACCAACTTTACCTCTTTCTCTAATAATTTGCAAAAAGGCTGTGCAATTTTTGAAAAATCCTTGATAAAGCGCCAGTAGAATCCTGCATGCGCTAAAAAGCTTCTGACCCTATTTACGGAAATAGGGGGTGGAAATCCTGCTATAACCTCTATTTTTGACTTATCCACCTCGATCCCTTTTCCTGAGATTTTATGGCCCAAAACTATCCCCTTTTTAACCATGAAATGATATTTTTCCCAATTTAGGACCAAATTGGTTTCTTCACATCTTTTCAGTACTCTGCCTAGATGATTAAGGCATGATACAAATGAATTGCCTACAATAGAAAAATCATCCATAAACAATTCAATGGTGTCCTCCACCATGTATGAGAATATGGACATCATACAGCGCTGGAAGGTGGCTGGTGCATTACACAATCCGAATGGCATTCTTTTGAAGGCAAAGGTTCCATATGGACAGGTGAAGGTTTTCTTCTCCTGATCTTTTTGAGCAATAGTGATCTGATTATACCCGGAATATCTATCTAAGAAATAGTACCATCCTCTACTTGCGAGTCTATCGAGCATTTGATCCAAAAATGGCATCGAAAAATGGTCTTTCTGGGTACAGCGGTTGAGTTTCCTGTAATCCATGCATACACGCCATCCTGTGACTGGTCGTGTCGGTATCAGCTCATTGGGCACCAATGTAATTCCTCCCTTCTTTGGCACGCACTGGACAGGACTTACCCACTGACTGTCTGCTATAGGATATATCACCCCAGCATCCAACCACTTGATAATCTCCTTTTTGATGATTTCTTGCACTAGAGGGTTCAGGTGGCGCTGATGCTCTATGATCAGCTTACAATCTGGTTCAAGATGGATCTTCTGGGTGCATATGCCTGGTGGAATTCTGATGATGTCAGCTATGGTCCAGTCAATTGCCTTTTTGTATCTTTTTAAGATGCTAACTAAAGCTTCCACCTGCTCATCTAACAGGTTTGCTACAATGATGACCGGCAAAGTGTTGTCCTCTCCAAGGAATGCATACTTGAGATGAGGAGGTAATGCTTTTAGTTCAAGGATTGGTGGTACCTCCACAGATGGCTTGGCCGGCGATGTTGAACGGTTCTTTAAAGTCCAGGTATAATTTTTTTGGGCTGAAGTTATATGACCCTGTCCCATTCAACGCATTAACTGTATTTGTGTATTCTGGGTTTCCATCTTCTTCATAATTCATTATCACAGCTGCCAATGTATCAACAATCACAATTTCTTCTGCATGTGTTGGCAGCTTGTTATGGTCCATTTGAATGTTTGAGTGAAAGCTTGTTCCTTTGATGTAGCCTGAGAGTCACTAAAGAAAAACAAAGAAAAACAATGAAAAGGCGTAAAAAGTAAGTAACTACCAACAAGTCAAATACAAGCTAATAACCTAGTCTCAGCCGTATTCCTCGGCAACGATGCAACTTTTTGATAACGCTCAAACCACACCTCCTACTGAAGTATGAAGCGGACGTTGTCAATAAAGAACCCAACTAGAGGTTGGGTTCGAACCCACAAGGAATATGGGAGAGCTAGATTGTAGTCGGTAAGTGAACGCGTGAGGTAGTTACTTCAAAATTGGGGGGTTCTGAAGAAACTCAATAATGAAAACAATTATCAAAATTATGGTTTGGATCAATATTAAAGGATAACTAGGGTTTGTGTTCCCTATGGGTTCATAACTGCTTTGGGTATACACTCGTGATTATCACCAATACTTACTTATAGAACTGATAACTTAGGTTCATCTAAATGACCGACCAGTCCCTATTGAATGACTATACTCAATCACTCGACCAAGTCTCATGAGCGGTTTCAAACTATCCGTTATCACTAAGTTCCAGATTTAACTATCCTGTGACTATAGCTCAAGTTAATACAATGATTATCAAAATCAAGGCTCTGTTGTAATTCTCTTTTTCTAATCTCTACCTCTTAGTCCTAAGCAAGTAAAGAATTCGGGCATGTCCTAATGTTGCCCACCGTTAAGAAACGTTTAAGCATGAAGAGAATACAATATAAGTATTTTGTATTGGTTTCAAAATCACTTTTTTAAACCCTAACTTGTTAATCCACCATAGTTCCCACAACCCTAGCTATGGAGGTTTTAGCCTCTCATAGTTGTAAGGTTGTGAATTGTACTCATGATTAAGAACATAAATCAATACTTACAAGAATGAATGAGAAAAACACTTCCTTTAATTAATCACCAAAATCTTAAAGAACAAGTAACAAGAACAAGATGAATTCAACAAAAGGTTAATCACAAGTTGAATCAACTCAATTCTCCCAAAAATCTCTTCCCTCTTGAACTCTACTCTTGTCTCTTCTTTTCTCCTTTAATTGTCTAGTTGCCTACCGAAAAATAAAACCTAAAACGTATTTATACAGACACAAGAATCCTTTTTCTAGGCTAACAGTATGAATTTCCATATCTGGTTCTACAGTCATCACGAGCCAACCTACGATCCGTAGCAGCATCCTACGATTCGTAGCTTCGTTTCGTACCTTGCATGGTTGGCTGAATTTTGGTTAAGTGTTGGATCCTGGTACAATTTGTACCTCTGTCCTACGATCCGTACTGAGCTCCCGTGATTTGATTATGAAACTTTGGGATTCTTCTGAAGTTCATCACAACCGTCATGGTACGACTCGTACCTTCTTCCCACGGGTCGTACTTTCTTTCTGTTGCAGGAGTAAGTCTCATATGCAAATTTTCTGAATTTTGTCACGACTTCAACACCACGACTCGTACCAGCTTGCTATGACTCATACTGAGACTCGTACATTTCATCTCTTCAATTCTAGCCTTCTGCAACTTTTCACGACCATCAGTACGACTAATAGGACCTTCCTACGGCTCGTACTGTGGTATGCTCTTTGAGCATATTTTGCATACTTCAGGCTTTCTTTTATAAGTTTTAGGTCCAACACCAATTTATCCTGCAACCAAAGGAAAAGTGCCTTATATCCACATAAACACACCTAAGTCCATGCTATTTTCTTAGTTTTGAGCATCGAAAGTGTTGTAATCCACAGCACATCATAGCGCCAACATGATGAAATTATATAATTTACTCATTTTTTCAAAACATAGCGCTAACATGATGAAATATGAAATATGCAACAAATAGTACACCAACTTAGATATCTTGTGCCCCTTTCTTTTAGTGATGTTCCTCCCTCAGGTTATCAATGTAACCACATGGAACATAGAAAGCAAGGCACCCTCACGCTCACAAATGATGTAATGCACATACCATAAGCTTGCCCTTCATGTACCATTACTAGAAAACAGGCTTATTGCAATACAATGGAAACTATTGCTATATAGACTTAAACCATTGCCATAGACATACAACAACAATTTAGGGTCCGTTGCTTTGCAAGGTGTTGCTATAGGCCTATTGCAATAGTCTTATGCAATGGTTTAGAAATTGTTCCCATAGATGTATCTAATGCAACAATTATTCTTTACGATATAATAACTAATTTTGCACCGTGTTGCAACGGTTTGAAACTGTTGTGATAACCTTACTGCAATCTATTGTAATGCTTCAAATATCTATTGCAACAATCAAAAATCATCGCAATAAACTTATTGAAATGCTTCGAATATCTATTGCAACAATCAGAAATCGTCGCAATAAACTTATTGCAACGCTTTTATGGCAAGATCAATTTACTTATTGCAACTCTTGTTAGTAGCTAGTGCAACAGTTATTTTCACTTTTATCTCCAGCTATTATAGCAATTATATATTGAAAACTACTGTAACAATTATTGTGTGCATGTTACTGCAATAAAATAAAATATAATACACTAAATTTTATATAAAGTACAAAAGAAATTAAATTGTTTATCAAGAAAATCATAATCCAAAATGTAGAACCATATAGTAGATTCCATATATAAAAGAAAAACATACAATACTAAGTTTGACAATTCAAAGAGTTATCTCACATAAGTTCACAAAAAGTCCAAAATTAAAAAAACAGTCAATAAAATGTCTAAAGGGTAGATCAACCAAGCGTATTTAAGTTAGATCTTCTCCGTTTTCATCTCCGCTTGGTGCATTTACTTCACCTGCAATTTTAAAAGAGAAAACAATAGATATTAGGATATGAATTGATAAAAACTCATATATATTTCAAAAGGGACAAAAATAGTTCTTCTATAAAAATGTGAATGAGTTTGGGAATTAAATGACATTGAATACGTAAATTGGAGAACTGAAATACTATTTTATTTTGTAAATATAAACCGATTCATCCAAAAATGCCTACTTAGTAGGCCTAAAAAAGAAGGACAAAAATATTGACATGTTAAAAGATACATAAGCAAACAATGTCAAAAAAAGTTAAGAAAAGATTATCAACCATTTCTTGAAGTCAACAACCAATACATCAACAAAAAGGGTCTTGCTATGTGATTAATTTTTTCCACTATGAGTCTTGCATGTACTGTAACAAGTTGCCCCAATTCAAACGTAAATCAACACAAAAAAAAATAAATAAAATATGAATAACTACATCATGCAGTAAGTGATCCCTGCACAACATGTTCTAAGTCTTGCATTATTCTAACTAACAACTAAATATCAGTCACGAGGGGATAGTCTTCAAGATTGAAACTCAAGGAAAGACATGAACAATGAACCTTAGCAACTAAATATAAGCCATGAGTGAATAATCTTTGAGATTGACATGAACAATGAATGCAAATAGAAACTTGCAAATGAAACCTCTGTGAGTAAAATTTAATCTCAATTAAGAATTCAATTACTGGAGGACCTAATTGTTTTTAATATCAGATAATGTATTACTCCTTATAATATATTATACAACCATCTTTGTCAATACAGATCCGCATATGGGAAATTATAATCCACAAATCAAGTAGGTAAATTATTAGGCTAGAAAAAAATATAACTCATGATGGAAAATTTTCAGCCAAGGATCAATAAAAAATGCTCATTATTCACAAAATTCCTTAATTTTATCCTGAACATTTATTACAAAGTACATTAAGAGTAAACAAATGACAAAGAAATACTTCCACATCATCACCTAGCGACGTAGATTTCAAATATCAGAAAAAGATGAATCAAAGCTGTACATCGAGTCTAAAACTCAAAAGAAAAAGAAGAAACTGTTTTAAAAGAAGAAAAAGTAGAATTGTTTTAGAAAGAGCAGAAGAAATTGTTTTACAAGAAGAATAAGAAGAAATTATTTTAGAAGAAGAACCAGAAGTTATTTTAGAAGAAGAAGAACAAGAAGAAAAAAAAGTAGAAGCAGACGCAAAAAAAGGTAGAAGCAAAAGAATGTTTCTAACCTTGATTGTTGCTACCGATAGATGATTGATGAATTGGTTGAACAGCAGCTACTCGTGTTGAGGAAGCTCACCCAGTGTTGCTGAAATATTCGCATCAATTGGTACGCTTGAACATTGAAGTTTTGCTATGACATCTTCTACAATTTCTTGTCTCATCATGGTCTTTTGTTCCTCAAATTGTTCCTTTTGTTTCTCAAATTTTTTCCTCCAACCTTATCATCCTATCTTCCATTTTTTGCACAAGATCATTTGTTGCATTTGAAGAGGATTCAAAATGTCCTACTTTCCCTTTCAAAGTAGTTTTTGTGACCCCTCATCTATATAATCTCAAACGTACCGAATGTTCAGGTCCTTTGATGAATACAAATCCATCAATTGACTCTTTACCATCTTCACTTTGTTGCATTTCAATATTTTCCATCTCAGCCTGTAATACAATTTTTTTAAAAATAAATAGACTTCAACAATCAATAATAACAAATAATTTAACCCAACAAAATAGAAACTAGATAGAATTCATATAATTTTACTAGCTTTGTCTTCATAAGAATCCTTGTATGATCGATCATATTTTCTTTTTCTTATGGCCATGAATATTTCCTTAACTGAAGAGGATCGGAAGTTTCCTTCTCTTTTGCCTAGATACATTAAAAGATAATATAAAATATTTTCTTAAAAATGACAACAAGTTCATATTTAGATAATAAATAAGTGCACATACTAGATCATTACGGACTAGAGCAAAGCTTTTTTTGCCAACAGTATGTGGATTCTTCAACCTTTTACGATTCTCAATATTGGTTTTGGAGATTTTCTGTAAGTAGAATAAAATGATATTTATTTATCTTCAAGAAAAACTGGCGAAAGAAAAAATAGAGAAAAAAGATGGCAAGTTTTTAATCGAAAACCAATAACAGACCCATCAATTTGCCAACAAATGACATCCAACTACTCAGAAAATTGAAAAAGATGAAAAAAGATATCAAAAGCTTAGTTAAAGCTTTGAAAATAATGGATTATGAAAAAGTAGTTATTATAATGGTAGTTGATCAACTTGTCTTAGTTGTTATCATAATGCTAAAAGAAGTTGTTATTAAGTTTTAACCAATAAAATAGCAGCAACAAACATGAAACCATCAACCTTTGCAAGTTTAGATATACCAATATATTAGTTTCACTATGCTTTTCTTTGTCAGTCAGATTTAGATAGCAAGGCTAAAGAACAAAAGAAGTGAAAAGTAAGAATTAAATGCACAAGAGAACCAATAGCAACAACCAACAAGAATTCAACTTGTAAAGATCAGCTACAACCCATTAAAGTATCAATAGCCAACGAGAATACATAAGCTTTTGCAAGAATAGGCACTAACTTATACCAATAATCTTCTAAAAATCAGCTTTTACCACTACATTAATCATACATTAACATATATTTTTTATAGCAGAACTGCTGATCTTTTAGAAAGATCTAGAATGTTTAGAGGCCTTAATAATGAGTTAGATTATGTCTGGATACTTACTTAATGGATGGATTATGTCTAGGATGAATTTTAATTCATGGATAATAATATTTAACATCATTAACTTCCATGATTAGCTTAATTGACCTTAAAGATTTGCCTTTTAATAAGACTTACAATGAGAACCCTGCATAGAAAAAAAGAGATTACTAAGTCTAACTAAAAAAAACTTTCTGTAAGAATTACCTTGACTTTTTTCAAGTTCTAATATTTGAGAAGTTCCTTAAATTGAGATTCGGAATATCATTAGGTCTTTTTTCCAATTCGAACTTCATCATTATCATAGGCATTAAATATGTCATTTTTCAAATTAAACTTACACCTTCTCCAAGCATTTTAAATTGTTGTCAAAGTCCATTCTTTTCCAATAATAGGAATATCATATTTCTCCTAATATATAATTATGTCAATGGATCAGTGAAAAATATGTGAAACAAATTCAACAAAAAACTAAGATAGAATGTTCAAACCTTGGTATAGTCCCACAAATCATCTTTTGTCTCCACTTTTCTCCAATCATATATATCAAGAGGACAAAGAGTCGCATTCCTTGCCAATGTACCAAGGAAGCTACTCAACTCTATCACAACATCTTTAGTAGGACAAATAGGCTGGCCAAGCTCATTTAGTACAATCTGTTTATGTTTATGTCTTCCAGGTACACTTAGCACCTTTGTTTTAGCTCTTTTTCTTTTTTGAGTGGAAGAACCTACAAAAATAAACTCCAAATTAGTATTATAATTTGAATTTACAATTGAAATAAGATATCAATAATTTAAAATAAAATGTAAATGTGCTTACCTTGTCCATCACATTGTTTATTTACTGCAAGAGTAGTAGAATCCAATTGCACTTGTTCCTCTACTGATTGTGCTGCAGGGTTGGTTGATTCAATTTGTATATGGGTTCCTACCTTTGGCTGTTTTGACACTAGTAGTTGCTGTTCCTCTATTTTATTTGTCAAAACTTAGCGCTCTTTAATTGTCCGTATAGAACAACCTGAAATAGTTGTTCTTTGGGCTAGCAATGATCTTTTTTTATTTGCTGATGATACAAGTGTTCAGCTGGAACATTTGTTCGGGTGGTTTTATTCGTTATTCTTGAAGACTCTCATTGCGTCATTTCTATCAAATACTGTTAGCGCAAAGACCTGTTAAATTTACACAAAGACAAATTATTTAGAATTGGTGGCCAAATACCTTATCAATTAAAAGAATAAGCACAGTATGTCTATAAATATTAACATAATATTTTAACACCATAAGTTATCCCAAGATTCAGATGGCTGTTGATTTGTTACTGTTGTTACTGCAAACTTCAGCTACTAGTGTCATATAAGAGCTAATTAATTAATGATTCTAAATATTTAAATCAATTCAAAAATTGTAAGCACTTCCATTCTGAATTTCAGAAATAAGTTTAAGTAGTTGAGATATAGATAGTAGTGTCAAATAAGAGCTACTAGTTAATGATACTAAGTACGATGCAGTCGCTGCTAATTTGTTACTGCTAATTTGTTACTGCGAACATCGGTTACTAGTGTCAAATAAGAGCTATTTAGTTAATGATACAAAATATTTAAATTGGTTCAGAAGTTATAAGCACATTCACTCTCTAATTTCAGAAACAAGTTGAAGCAGTTGAGATATAGCTAGTAGTGCCAAATAAGAGCTACTAGTTAATGATACTATATAATATTCAGTCGCTGCTGATCTATTACAGTGAACATCGACTACTAGTGTCAAATAAGAGATAGTTAATTAATTATACTAAATATTTAAATTAGCTAAGAAATTTAAGCACTGCCATTCTCGAATTGTACTAACAAGTTGAAGCAGTTGAGATACAACTACTAGTGTTAAATAAGAGCTACTAGTTAATGATACTAAATAAGATGTAATTACTGCTGACATCAACTACTAGTTTCAAATAAGAGTTGACTAGTCACTCTCGATTTCTTTTACTAACATATATCCGCTGTGGTTGAATCACTAAGGAAGATGGTAGCATAACTAGAGTAGACTCGATGGTATGCCACAAGTTTATAAAAGGTACGTTAAGCTTACATTTTAGTCAGAAAAAACTTATCATTCCCTGACTAAGTAACTCAATCAGAAAAAAGAATATGCATAAAGGAGGAATGATTTTTTTCATGACCCGAACATGGAACCGGATCGCAACATGGGACAAGGAGCCGCGAGAGACTCCAAGTCAACCTATGGTGTGAGCATACATCTAACTCAATCAATAAAGGGTAATACTCAACGTAATAACATAGTGGAAGCATAAACATGACATGACATAGGAAGCGAAGCATATTTCATACATAACAACTGAATACTACACGTAGTCTGAAAGCCTCTAATATATCAGATGGGTTGATGGGACAACACCCCCAACTAACCCAACAAGTCTAGAAAACTGAGCATACATAGAGAAATCTGATAAACATGGTCCTCAGGAGTTGAGGATTCACCACAAGCGTAGGATGCTAACTCTGAAAGGCTGGCTAAGAACGGGGCTGAGTCTAAGAGCCAAGGCCTGTATCATGAAATGATATAGCATAGAGTATGCGGTCAGTACGTGGAATGTACCGAGTATGTAATGTAAGTAGAACGGATATTAAAATACATAATAGCTCATAAGAGATCGTAAGAGTAGGACAACATGTTCATAATATAAATATCATAATATAACATAAGGCTCAAGGTTTTCAAACCATTCGTAATCCATTCATTATTATAGTCATAAGAGAACTTTATAAATCATCGCTTGAGCCAAAATAACATAAACTTACTAATGCATAAAACATGCGGAACAATGGGAGGACTCTTCATAACCGACACCATAATGGTAGAGTCTTACATGATGCCTCAACTATCTCACTCAAGTAGGCAGAGCCGTCCCTGGCTTGCCAGGAAAGGGACGTGCATTATGTGATATTATGATAGAGGGGATCCATTAACATTTTAATATATCATCATGAACCTACGATGGCACATAGTTATGAGACACTAGATTCGTCCTTTGAACGCCGGGCTACTCGGTTCTAGACACTGCTCCCAAAAATATGCACATTAGGCTCATACGTAAATCATAAACATCATTCATGAGATCTATGGCTAAACAAACATTTAACATCGTTGATCTCCTTTTCATACATGATTAGCCATGAAACAAGGACCCTTCAGTCCGCTAATATGATAAATCAATAAATCATGAAATTTATTTCATAAATCATAAATCATACTTGAACATGTGGGAATTGCCCAATGCCTTAGCATGCTTGAAAATACTTAATTCACTTGAAAACATGATTATAAACATGGGTAACTTGAAAACATGCTTTTCATCATCAATACTTCATCATACATGAACATTCATCATACATCTTAACTTTCATGAACTTTTCATGAATGGGAAATTTGATTTTTTTTAAAAGCCTGAAATATGATTTTTATGGAAAATAATGTAAAACTTTCCCATAGTTCATAATTCCATAATAATAACTCAATTAGATCATTCCCATGTTGAGAATTTGAAATTTCATGCATCGGGTTAAAATCCCATAGAATCGATATAGGAAATTCATGATTTAGAGAGAGTATGGGCATGGGTGTGAACATATTCACCCATTCATAACCCTACATACCTGATTGAAGATGACTTTTACACTTCCCTGATTTCCCAAGAAGAGTTTGAGAAGAATTGGAAGGGCTAAGACATGATCTCCTCTCTAACTCTCTAACTTGCATGCATTGGTTTTGAATAGGTTAGAATGACTTAACCTATCTTAATACACTCTTAAAATTACTTAAAATGATGTAGTATAGGATCTTAGAGTATAGGAATGATGAGAATACCCTTAATAATTTCACAGGAATTAACTGCTCGTCAGTCCCCACGAGGGACCTAATGAGTCGTTGCCACCACCCACGAGTCATCACCTTAGTCGTTAGGTACACTGTCTATCAGAACACCTGGGCTCGTCAGGGGGGACTTCACAAGTCGTCATAGGTGACCATGACTCGTGGTCATCACTCGTCAACCTCACTGTCCTAATTTCAAATAAACCCTATCCTGTTGGCCATGACCCACCCAACGAGTCATGGTTTCTGACCACAACTCATGTGGTCTATCCGTTAGGTGCACTTCCTTACATTTTTCCCCTTCTTAATTCCCTTGTCCACAGCTGACCTGACAAGTCGCGGTGCCTGACCATGACTCGTGGTCATGCCCATGATGACCTCCCTTCAATATATCCTTTAACTCAACTCAGTACTTCACCTTGAGTCACCTCATGACTTGTGGTCCTCCCCCACGGGTCACAGAATGACTTGTTCTGTGACCTGGTGTAAAATTTTTTAGTTTTCTCCATTTTAACTCCTGGGTAATTTCGCCCAAATTACACTTCGCAATTGAGATATAAAGCGGTCGATGTTAAATATAGAACCCAACGAAGGTTGAGGTCAATCCCACAGGGAAGATGAAAAGAACTTGAGTTAATGTGAATAGCTATTACTATCGGATTACTTATTTTCTAGGGGGAAAAGAAATAAAATAATAAACAAAAGTAAAAACTACTAGATGTTTAAATCAATTTCGGTTTGTATTCAACTAAAAAATTATCTAGGATTGTGTTCCCCAAGATTTCATAACAATAAGGATTTTACACTAGTGATCTACCGGTGTCTAACATACAATATTGGTAAGTTAGGTTCACCTAAATGGATGGTCCCCTATCTAGATGATTATCACCACGCAACTTGGTCCATCTACGGGCGTATTCTTAATTAACCTTTACCCTTAATATCGGATTCGCTATCCCCCGATAAGTTCAAGTTATTAGATGAGGGTTGATAGCCTAAAATCTCCGTTGTTAATTCCTTTTCTTATTCACTACCCCCTTGATCAGGTAAGTAAGAATAAGGAAAATCCTAACGTTTACAACCATTAAGAAATAATTAAAATGAAGGGAAAAACAATATATGCATTAAACCCCATTCAAAAATCACTACGTGTTTAACCTATGTGTGTTAATTCATCATGTTTCCCACAACCCTAGTTATGGGTTTAGCTACTCATGTTTGAATAATCAAAATCACAAAATATTGAATAAATCATAATTGCAACTTACAAAAATTTGTAGAAGAAAACCAAGAAAATTAAATATAATTCAAAATCGATGAACAAATTCCAATGTTGCTTTTGATCCTCAAACTCAAGAACAAAATTGTAAGCTTTGTTTATTGAACCAAGAATACTTGTACACAACACCTAAAATTACTGTTCAAAGCTGTAAAATTTTGTAACGTGTAAAATAAACCTAAACATATTATTTATAGACATGAAACAAATCCTTTCCTAAATCAATTTGGATTCTGGTGTCGGTAGGTACCACTGTCCGTTGGTAGATTTAACGGATCGTTAGGGTGTCCCGTTGTTCCAGTTTTTTTTTCCTTCAGACTTGTCTTCTTTCAAAATACGACCCCAAACAACGGCTCGTTGTAAGATCCCACAAGCCCTTGATCCTGTTTGTTGTTTCCTGGCCTCTTGATCATTGTTTCTAAACCTAAAGGTACGAGCCCTTAGAATGACCCGTCCTTAGAAAGTACGACCCGTCCTGTTTGTCCATTGTACGCAACCCGATCTTGGTCAATTTCTCTGATTCTTTCCACGACCATACAGGATGATCCGTTGTAAGTTCATATGACCCATAGGCGCCATCCGTTGTATGAGACTTTAGTTTGAAAATCTTTTTTGTATCTTCCCATGATCGATCAGAACGACCCGTTGTAAGGATCAATAGTCCGTAATGCAGCTCGTCTGAGGAACCTTTTTCTATATTTAGTTCTTTTTCTCAACTTTTATTCTTGCAGCCCATTTTACCTGAAAAACTACCAATGCATCATATCCACATAAATGTACCTAAAGTCATGCACATTCACAGAGTTTTAAGCGTCGCTAGTGCCATAAATTCACGACACATCAACACCCTCAACTTAGCATGTTTGCATGTCCTTAGAAAAACAAAATAAACTCAACCCACGGTGATGCTTAACTAGAGGAAACTTAGGAGATGCAGAGCAATCCAAACTCATAAAACAGACAAAATGTTCACTCAGTCTACCTCCCTCTTACTGTTTTAAAATAGAACTTGGTGTGACAACTCAACACTTCTCAACATGACACAATAGGATCAAAGGATGGCATCATACTATCACTACACAACCAAGCACTTCTCAACATGACACAATAGGATCAAAGGATGGCATCATACTATCACTACACAACCAAGCGCATACAACTGGCATTTCCCCTGGACAGTTGAAAATCAACCCATGTAATCACGTGCTCTCACCATAAAGAAGTCCCACACACATATATACGCATGATCGTGCCAATGTTTATCTTGGGACTGGGAAAGAACTCACTCACGCTCACAAAGAAATTCTAACTGTGTGAATATAACACCATAAACTTGCCTTTACTTTCGATACCTCAGTTTTCAGAAGGTTGAACTAGGATATATATAGGACTTTTTTAGCCTGTAATGTAGGCTCGTGTTCGGGCATGGTGCATATGGGACTAGTAGATTAACCCTCCTTGGCACTACACACATCTTGACTCCACCTTTAACCTTTCTTTCATATTTTCTCCCTATTTCCTTTACTTGCTTCTTTGTTTTTGTTTGCAGCTATGAGTGCGGTACTTTTTTTTTTAATTTTTTTCGAACATTCATTGCTTTAACATTTTTCTTCTCTTTTCTTTTCTTTCTCTTTTTCTCTTTGACAACATTTTTATTTCCTTCTTTTTTTTTCATTATGCATACCGCACTTGCTTTTTCCTTTTCATTACCCAATGTTCATTCCAGACTACTCTTCTTAATCACCCCTATAATAGCCACCCTCAACTTAGGTGATTTGCCTGACTTGAGGTTCATAGTGTCCAAGGAGGGACCAGGGTCAAAACAGGTTCATTCTTAATTAAAGCAGGAAGGTGAATTGGTGTAAACAAAAAGAAAGGTCAATTTAAGCTCAAAAATTTGGATCAAGGGATATTCATTCTCTTTTGGCAGGACTTTTAAGGCTAAAGTGGGCTCATAAATCAAAAAATGGCCTATGATCCTTTCCTAGTTTCCCATATTCTACCTCAGTATGACTGACCAGGAAAGTTCTAGATTGACTCACACAACAGAATTCAACTATTGAACCTTACTCACACAAGCACTTGATTACACAGCTAAGTTCCAACCACCAGGTTCATGCGCAGTGTTGAAATTAATTATCCTAGCGATACCTACGATGCCATACAAAGATCCATACTGGTCACGCCTCACAGGACAAGCATATTCACCCAAAAACATTTAGAAGGGTGTCATTTTAACATACATCACAAAATTAGTTCATCACATACTTTGTTTGACTGCTCATACGCCTCCTATTTTCTTCCAGTTAACCAATAAAACAAGATAAAACAAAATTCTAAACATGTTGTTCTACTAGATAAAGAACACCCGAGGGAAAAGATATTCGGCAAGAAAAACCCTCGAGTTATGTTCACAAAAATCAAAATCAAGTACTACCCTACCCCCATCAAAATAAATCATGCAACGTCCTCGACGCATCCAAAGTAAAACATGAGAATAGGGATGTACTTGGGCATCCTAGATGCTAGTGGTCTGGTCACCGAGGGCTGCAGCTGCAACCCCAGAATCCTCAGCAGCTGGAGTCTCAGTCATGACTCCAGTCTGTGTAGTAGTAGCATTAGCTGTGTGCCCACTCTCCTCAAGCACGTCTTGCGCACTAGAGTTGTTGACACCTTTAACCCGCTCCATTATCTCTCTCTCTCATGCACATCAGTAGTCTGTCAACTTTCCTTAAGGGCAACTTTCAATGCTCGCTTCTCCTTCTTCTGTTTTCTTCTTTCCTCATCCTTCGCACTCTCAGTGACCCACTTCTTTTTGCCTTTTTTATTTGGGGCCAGCTCAAAGTCAAAGAACTAAGGAATCTCCACATCCATATCCTCATCTATTACTGATAAAGTCTACGGTTGTAAAAGTGGAGTAGGTCTGGATGACAACTCTAGCAATGAGGCTCTCAACGTTGTTAGCTCTCTCTCCATAGTGTCCCAATCCCGAGCCTGAGTCTCAGACTGAAACTTGTTGAGGCGTACCTCAAAACCATCCAGTTGCATATGTAATCCATATGTTGCATATTCTATTTCTTTCTTAACCCATGGCTTAACTTGCTCAAGCAACAGTGAGTCTTGTTCTCTGCAATTGTCAGTCTCTTGGCCATTTTCTCATGTCACTCTCTGGGACCAACAAGTATCCAGTGGGAATGGACTGGGCTGAGCTTCTTGATAGAATAGAAGTAGTTTCTACAGCATCATCTGCTCGAATGGAAGGAAGCTCTATGATCTGCTCATCCTGGCTGGAAGTGTCACCCTTCTCACCTCCTCTCGGTGTGCTCTCACTCAATCTGGGTCCACCAAATGGAACTCAGACCCTAGACATCGAACTTAGTTCATCTTTAATCAATGCTATGTCTGCTGTCCTGATGTTTGTAATCATATGATCAATATCTGGGAAGACAGGCACTCCAAACTCCATGCATAGCAGAGAAATCAGGCTCGGGAACGAAAGTGTAGTGTTTTCTTTGACCACTCGCTCCTGAATTTCTGTGGCAATAATCTTGGGAATGTTCAGTAGGTACTTAGACATAATGCATGCCACCAACGCTGCCCTGTCTGTGCTCAAAACATTATCATTCACTGTCGGCGCGAGGCGATGTCTAACAATGGACCACCATGACTTGGCCAAAAAATTCAGGGAAGCCTTGTAGATCGGTTTTCTTCCTGTGACCCATTCCGCTCCCTCCTTGTCTTCAGCAATAATATTGGCCATTCATTTAAAGTGCAATACCTTGTCCTCATTTCTCAATTTTCTAATCCCCTCCATTGCCTCCATCCAGTAATCATATTCAAGAGTTCTGGTCGACAATGCAAAGTCACCACCCATCAAGACTTTAGTGATGATCCTCTCTGATATATCAACTAGGATAACTCTTACTCTGACAGAGTCTAGCACGGGCTCCTTCTTTATTGCCTTCTTTGAGGAAGCCTTTTTCTCCAGGGTGCAGTAGTAATTTGCATAGAACTCACTCACCATCTCCATGCTATATTTACCCAAAGTCTTTTCCATCCAATACATGTTGTAGCCCTCAAAAAGCCTTTTAAGCTCTGGAACTTCATTTAGGGCATTGATCTGAATCTTTGGCTCCTCCAGAATATTGCGGATGGGATTTCCTTTTTCATTGAGATTTAGCCCTGCATAATACACATCTTTAGAGTCCTGTAGAAACCATATCTTGAACCTTGCTTCAGGTGTGATGCCGGTTTTAGAGTCCTCTTCCTGCTCATTAGACCCTTCAGCAGCACTATCCTTGTCACCAGACTCCTCTGCATTAGTATCATCATCCCCTAACTTTTTAGCATCATCTTTGCCCTGCCCTGCATTATCCGTAGGAGGATTTTCACCATCAGATTCGGCCTCTTCACTTCCCTCATCAGAATGGGGAGGTGAGGTGGTAGCTGCGGCAGCTTCTTGGGCTTTTGACTTTGCCCTGGTGGTCACCACTGGAGATTCATCAGAGCTTGTAATATTGTAGTGCACCTCCAAACCACTAGAACTGTTCAATTTCGACTCATCCCGGAGCTGTTGCCTTTTTGCATTTTTATTTCATGCAACAGCTTCCTGTTGCTTCTTGCTTACTGGTGACGTCATTGTACCTGTGAGACATAGTTGTTAAAGTCACATTAGCACATTGTGTACGCACAACAGACGACCGTCAGTATGGGTCGTTGTGGATAACGATGGCCCATTCTGAGTGATTGTTGAATGGGATCTGAAAGTGGGATATTTTGTACTTATCCATGAGCCAATAAAATGGTCTGTTGTGAGATAAATGGGCCTTTGATTGGTCCGTGGGAAGGGTTCATATTTTATCTCTAGGGCATTCCAACGACTCGATCAACGACAATGAGTCGTTGTGGGTAACAACAGGTCGTTGATTGAGTCGTGCAACCTAACTTCACCCTTCAAGCCTCAGTCAACCCAACAAGTATTAGTTTCGACCCTGAATCAAACATGTGAGGTTTTACTAACCCTCTACTCCCATCAAAACTTCATAACATCTATTTTAGGAGAATTTACATTTTTTACTGAGGCAAAGTAATTTCCCCGATTGCACAGAGCTACCCCAATTAAATAATTTCATATAGCATGAACTCCCTATGCATAAGTGTCCAGTGAGGTTTTCCACAAAGCAACTACAATTCGAACAGTACCATGTTGACAGAACAACCGGGAAAATGAAAAATATATAAATAAAATAACACTAGCTCTTCACAACAAATAGATACTCACTTTAGCGGACAATAAATGCTCAAATTTGTTTGTTGATGATTGGAGAAATAAGGTGTAGCGATGTTGGTTTCTTAGTTTAAGCCGAGAAGGAGTAGAAATTTCGAGTTTTAGTTGATTTTGAACGAGAAGTGAGAAGGGAAATCAGGTGTGAGGGTTTAAATAAGCTAGGGTTGGGCGAGTCGTGTCGGGTATGTTAATTGTTTATCTCTGAAACTAATCTTCCAACGGGCCGTATGAAGATACAATGACCCGTACCTATATGTCATGGTTTTAATGTTTTGAGAACTTACCTGTGGAACCCATGGGCTAATAGCACAAGCCGTTAGTTTGTAAAACGACCTGTACTATTCGTCCGTTGGTTCGTTCATTGATTGCCAGGCCTGCAGGTTTTGTTAGAATGGAAAGGTACCACGATCTGTCTGAGAAGAAGATGGCCTGTTCTGATTGCTCGTTAATTAGACTTCGAAACAGGGCACTCTAGATACGTAACAACAGCCATGAACCACGAATCATTCCTCCTTGCAATGGTCTGTTCTGAGAATCATGGTTTCAGCTTTTAGTTGAATCATTCAAGTTTTCCTTTTCCTTAGACATGCACACTTCAACACACGTAAACCCTATAGTTTTCTTACATTTACAACTCGGGTTGCCTCCCAAGAAGCGCTTGATTTAATGTCACGGCATGATGTGGGTGTTTTGACTACTCAGACTTCACCAAAACACCTGCATGTGTTGCCTCCCATGCAGCGCCTGATTTAACGTCGTGGCACGACGCAAGTCTCTTGACTACTCAGAATTCGTCAAGTAATTCATATCCATCCTCCAGTGTTGAGACCATACTGAACTCCTTTGGTTGCTTCATTTTCCGGTAGATGTTAAAGGTGACCTCTTATTTGTTCAACCTAAATTTTAGCTGGCCCGCCTCCACATCTACTAGGGCCCTACCGGTTGCAAGGAATGGTCGCCCCAAAATGATGGGGACCTCATAATCCACCTCGTGGTCCAGAATCACGAAGTCTGCTAGGGATATAAATTTGTCCACCTTGACAAGCACATCAAATAGGATCCCCACCGGCTTTTTAACAGTTTTGTCAGCCATCAGTAGCCGTATAGTGGTCGGTGTGGGGGCTCCCAAGCCCAATTTTTTGAACACTGCTAGCGGCATCAAATTAAGACTAGCTCCCAGATCACATAAAGTCTTAGCAAAGTTAAAGGCTCCAATAGTGCATGGTATAGTGAATGCTCCTGGGTCTTCCTTCTTTTGAATAAGAGAACGGGATGCTATTGCACTACAGTGGTGCAAATTATCTACAGGTTCAAAGCTCACAGTCCTCTTCCTAGTGACAAGGTCCTTTATGAATTTAGCATAACCGGGCATTTTCTCAAGTTCCTCGACTAATGGGATGTTCACAGTCAATTGCTTGAGCATGGAAATGAACTTGTGATACTTCCCATCTTCGACCTTTTTCTTCAAACGCTGTGGAAAAGGGAGAGGAGGTCTAGGGATCAGTGTGAACTTTTGTTGTACCTCCTTCTCCTTTTCATTGCCAGATCCATGCTCCTTTTCATTACTAGGAGCAGTCTTTACCACTGAATCTTCAACCAAAGTTGGATCATTGAAATCTGCTATCCTGTCATCATCAATTGTTACGGGCTCTTCTATGTCATCAATCACAACCGGCCTCGAAGGATCAACTGTCGCCTTCCTACTCCTAGCTAGTGTGACCGCCGTGCAATGACTGTCATTTTTAGAATTATGCACTTTGTTGTTGAGAAGTGTGCCTTTCTGTCTCTGATTAATCGCAACAGACATCTGACGTATCTGTTGCTCAATCTGCTTAATGGACACGACATGTGATTCCACCTTTTGATTCATGCCAGAAATATCGGCGGGGAGCTCCTTTAAATGACTATCTGTTGTCTCCATCTGCTTAAGTACTTTGGGCAACATGTCTTCTACCCTTGAATCAATGGACTCTAGCTCACGGTTCCTTGGAGGAACATACAAACCGTTTCTATCATTTTTGTACTCCTCGCGCTTCTTCCAGTCTCCATTATCTCTGTATTGGCCTCGGTTGTAATTATTGTCCCTGTAATAGTTCCGACCTTGGTTCCCATGACCTTGATGCCAAGAGTCTTGGTTAGACCCTTGGGTGTTGGTCTGGAAACCCACCCTTTGATCATTCAAATAGTTAGCTTCCTCCTCAGACTCAGATTCACATCCATCAATTCTCGGAGCCTTGCCCCGAGAACTCACAGCATTAACTTTCTCAGCTCCGTCTCCCATTAGATGCTTAGCAAGAAACCCCATATTTGTCTTAATCCTGGCAATGTCTTGATCATGTTCTTCATCTCTTCTTCTCTGTTCTACAGACATACCAACTACATAAGAACCAGCCGGAAAGTCCGATTCTCTAGTATGCCATGCACGATTGGTTTTGGTGATCCTGTCAAGTAACTCAGTAGCATCGGCATAAGTGTGACTCATAAAGGTTCTTCCAGAGACTGTATCAACCACCGCCTTGGTGTTAGCATTCAGAGACCTATAGAAGATCTCCAACAATGTCTCATCTGGAATCCTGTGGTTGGGCACCCTTTTGAGCTTCTTGTTGAAATGTAGCCATGTCTCGTGAATTGCCTTTGAATTCAGTTGTCTGACATTATATATCTCATCTTTCAACTGCAACACTTTGGAAGTAGGGAAGAATATTTCAAGAAAATCTCTCTTAAGTTCCCCCCAAGTAGTGATAGAATCGTTTGGCAGCTCAGGCAACCACATCGTTGCCTCACTCCCTAATGAGAAGGCTAATAACCTCAGCCGAATTGCGTCATGACTTACTCCCGGTTGTTTATATGCCCTACATATACCCACAAAATTCGTCAACTGAGCATGGGCATCATCAGATGCATGACCAGCAAATATTCCCTTCATGTTGAGCAATTGGATCATAACACTGGTAATATCACACTTTGCCCCAGTAGGCAAAGGGGGAGGGACTATAGCTCCAGTGGCACCAGCTTCGTCTATATCAACTTCATCATCCTCATCAAAATATCGGTGTCTCTGGTGTTCTGGACCTCTGTGTCTTCTAGCTCACTCTGTTTCTGCAGCTAGACGTTGCTCTTTAGCAACCCTAGCTAACTCACGATCTCTAACCCGAGCTTTCTCCTCAGCCAACATTCTCTCGGTAGCTTGGTCCACTGTTTCCTGCTTTTGGATGTTGGCAATTCTTTGCAGATTTCTTAGTGTCTGCTGAAGTTCGTGATCAATTTGAACCAGGAATTTTCCTTGGCTCCTACTACTGGGCATGCACGAACCTAAGACCTATTAAGAACAAAAAACAACAAAAGAAAAATAAAAAGGAAATAAGAACCAATAGTAAAGCAAACACAATTAACAAAAGCCTTAGCTGTATTCCCCGGCAATGACGCCAAAATTTGATGTCTCCCAAATTACACCTCGCAATTGAGATATAAAGCGGTCGATGTCAAATATAGAACCCAACGAAGGTTGAGGTCGATCCCATAGGGAATATAGAAAGAACTTGAGTTAACGTGAATAGCTATTACTATCGGATTACTTATTTCCGAGGGGGAAAAGAAATAAAATAATAAACAAAAGTAAAAGTACTAGATGTTTAAATCAATTTCGGTTTGTATTCAACTAATAAACTGACTAGGATTGTGTTCCCCAAGATTTCATAACAACAAGGCTTTTGCACTATGATCTATTCTGGTTTTTAACATGCAATATTGGTAAGTTAGGTTCACCTAAATGGTTGGTCCCCTATCTAGATGATTATCACCATGCGACTTGGTCCGTCTACGGGCGTATGCTTAATTAACCCTTACCCTTAATATCGGATTCACTATCCCCGAACAAGTTTAAGCTATTAGATGAGGGTTGATAGCCTCAAATCTCCGTTTTTAATCCTTTTTCCTATTCACTACCCCCTTGATCCGGTAAGTAAAAATAAGGCAAGTCCTAACATTTGCAACCGTTAATAAATAATTAAAATGAAGAGAAAAAAATACATAATTAAACCCCGTTCAAGAATCACTACGTGTTTAACCTATGTGTGTTAATTCCTCATGGTTCCCACAACCCTAGTTATGGGTTTAGCTACTCATGTTTGAATAATCACAATCACAAAATATTGAATAAATCATAATTGCAACTTATAAAAATTTGTAGAAGAAAACCAAGAAAATTGAATATAACTCCAATGCAGATGAACAAATTTCAATGTTGTTTTTGATCCTCAAACTCAAGAACAAAATTGTAAACTTTGTTTCTTGAACCAAGAATAATTGTACACAACACCTAAAATTACTATTCAAAGCTGTAAAATTTCGTAACGTGTAAAATAAACCTAAAAAAATTATTTATAGACATGAAACAAATCCTTTCCTAAATGAATTTAGATTTTGGTGTCGGCAGGTACCAGGGTCCGTTGGTATATTCAACGGTTGGTTAGAGTGCCCCTTGTTCCAGTCGTTGATTCCCTCAGACTTGTCTTCTTTCAACATACAACCCCAAACAACGGCTCATTGTAACATCCCACGAGCCGTTGATCTTGTTCGTTGTTTCTAGGCCTCTTGATCATTGTTTTTGAACCTAAAGGTACGAGCCCTCAGAACGACCCGTCCTTAGAAAGTACGGCCCATCCTTAGAAAGTACGTCCCGTCCTGTTTGTCCGTTGTACACAGCCCAATCTTGGTCAATTTCTCTGATTCTCCACGACCACACAGGATGATCTGTTGTAAGTTCATACGACCCGTAAGAGCCATCCGTTTTTTGAGACTTCAGTTTGACAATCTTTCTGTATCTTCCCACGATCGATCAGAATGACCCGTTGTAAGGATCAACGGTTCGTAGTGTAGCTCGTCTGAGGCGACTTTTTCTGTATTCAGTTCTTTTTCTCAACTTTTATTCCTACAACCCATTTTACCTACAAAACTACTAAAACGCATCATATCCACATAAATGTACCTAAAGTAATGCACATTCACAGAGTTTTAAGCGTTGCTAGTGCCGTAAATTCACACCACATCACCAGGTATGATATTTAGGCTTCCGGGGTATAACAATCTCTCCCCTTGGGAACATCCATCCTCGAATGTTGGAAAACATACATAAAAGTAGAGAAAAGCAATCATCATACTCAAATTCTGATCATTTAAGCCGAAAACTGATGGAATGACTATCTCCGATTCAAACTACATGGCTGAACTGAATTCATGAATCATATACACATCCACATACATTAAAGAAGTTGGGGCACATGAACTGAACATGAAAACTAAATAGAGTTCTTGGGCAAAAGCTGATACCTTAAGCTGGAACTATGTCGGTAGAGAATAAATATGGGTATCTATCCATCATGTCTGCTTCGGCTTCCTACATAGCTCCTTCAACATGCTGATTCCTCCATAAAACTTTGACTGAAGCTACTTCCTTGTTCCTTAGACTTCGAACCTGATGATCTAGTATTTCCACTGGAACCTCCTCATAACTAAGGCTGTCCTTCACACCAACAACTGTCCATCGGGACAACAAGAGCGGGATCACCCAGACACTTCTTTAAGAGCGATACATGGAATATTAGATGCACAAAAGCTAATTTTGAGGGAAACTCCAATTCATATGCCACCTTGCCAACCCGTTTCACAATTCGGTAGGGGCCAATATAACGAGGGCTGAGTTTTCCTTCTTTCCAAACCTCATTACTCTCTTCATGGGAGACATCTTTAGGAACACTCAATCATCCACCTCGAATTCTAATTCTCACCTTCTCACATTGGTGTAGGACTTTTGGCGACTTTGAGTTGTTTTCAACCTGTCCCGTATGAGTTGAACCTTTTCTATAGCCTCATGAACTGAATCTGGTCCTATCATCGCAGCTTCACCAACTTTGAACCAGCCAATGGGCGATCTATATCTCCACACATAGAGAGCCTCAAACGAAGCCATCTGAATACTGGAATGGTAGCTATTATTGTATGCAAACTCGATAAGTGGAAAATGATCATCCTAACTACCTTTGAAGTTGATCACGCATGCTCTCAACATGTCCTCGAGAGTCTGAATTGTCCGCTCCGCTTGACCATCCATTTGCGGGTGAAATATTGTGCTGAGCTTAACCTGAGTATCAAGTCCCTTTTGAAATGACCTCCAAAACTAAGAGGTAAATTGGGTACCCCTGTCTGAAATGATGGATAAGGGCACTCCATGCAATCGAACTAGCTCCTGAACATATAGTTTGGCATAATCCTTCACCGAATCCATGGTTTTGACCGGTAGAAAATGGGCGGCCTTGGTCAATCTGTCCACAACAAGCCAAATGGAGTCATATTGTCAGCAAGTGCGAGGCAAACCTGTTATGAAGTCCATATTGATTTCTTCCCATTCCACGTTGGAATACCGATATCCTGAAGCACCCCTCCCGGCCTCTGATGCTCAAGCTTTACTTGCTGACAGTTTGGCAACTTAGCCACAAATTCTACGATGTCCTTTTTCATGCCATTCCACCAATAGACTTCCCGTAAGTCATGGTACATCTTGGTGGCATTTGGATGGATTGAATACCTAGATCCATGAGCCTCGTGCAACATCCAGCTCCTCAAATCATCAACATCCGGGTCACATAAGCGACCCTAGTGTCGAAGCACACCATCTCCCCCTTTGAAAAAGACCTCTACCTTCTGATTTTGAACGACTTCCTTTAACTTTAACAAAATGAGGTCTTCATCTTGTCTAGCTTTTACATTCGTCACCAAGGACGATTCTGACCCATTCTGAACTATAACACCGCCATCGTTTGAGTAGACCAACCAAACTCCCAACCTTGCAAGTTGATACACGTCTTTTACTAGCTCCTTCTTTCCCTCATCTTCATGGGACACACTTTCCATGGAGAGTCTACTAAGTGCATCTGCTACTACATTAGCCTTTTTCGGGTGGTAGAGGACACTCATGTCATAGTCCTTTAATAGCTCCAACCACCTCCTTTGCCGAAGATTGAGATCCTTCTGTGTAAACACATATTGTAAACTCTTATGGATCGTAAACACATCCACGTGGACCCCGTACAAATAATGTCACCATATCTTCAAGGCAAATACCACCACGGCCAATTCAAGATCATGGGTCAGGTAATTCTTTTCATGAACTTTCAGCTGTTTGGAGGCATATGCTATAACCTTCTCGTGCTGTATCAATACACACCCAATTCCGACTCTTGAAGCATCAAAATACACCACGAACCCATCGGTACCCTCGGGTAGAATCAATACTGGTGCTGAAGTAAGTCGAGCTTTCAACATCTGAAAACTCCTCTCACACGCCTCCGGCCATTAGAATTTCACCTTATTTTGGGTCAATTTGTTCAAGGGTGCTGCAATAGATGAGAAACCTTCAAAAAATCTTAGATAGTAGCAAGCCAAACCCAAAAATCTCTGGATATCCAAAGGATTCACCGGTCTAGGCCAATTCTTCATCGCTTTTATTTTTTGGAAGTCCACCTGTATCCCCTCACTTGATACCACATGGACCAAAAATGCAACTGAGTTCAACCAAAACTCACACTTGCTGAATTTGGCATATAATTGGCGATCCTTGAGAGTCTGTAGCACTACTCTCAAATGAGCGACATGCTCTTTCTCGCTCCGAGAGTATATCAAGATGTCATTAATGAACACAATCACAAACATATCCAGATATGGCTTGAACACCCTATTCATCAAGTCCATAAAAGTTGCAGGAGCATTCGTTAGTCCAAAAGACACAACTACAAACACATAATGACCATACCGCGTCCTGAAGGCTGTCTTCAGGATGTTACTCTCCCGACCTCTGAACTGATGGTACCCAGATCTGAGATCTATCTTCGAAAACATTTGGCACCCCAGAGCTGGTCAAATAAATCATCAATCCTGGGTAGAGGATACCTGTTCTTGACGGTGACTTTGTTCAATTGTCGATAATCAATGCACATACGAAGAGAACCATCTTTCTTTCGGACAAAGAGAACTGGTGCACGCCATGGGGACTTGCTTGGTCTGATGAAACTTTTATCAAGATCCTTCAACTTCTTTAGCTCAGCTGGAGCCATTCTATAGGGAGGAATAAATATAGGCTGTTTGTCAGGAAGAAGTTCAATACCAAAATCAATTTCCCTCTTGGGAGGAACACCCGGTAGATCATCTGGGAACACTTTTGGATACTCACATACCACTGGAACTAACTGGATAGTCGGGGCCTTGGACTTAACATCTTTAACCCTAACTAGATGATACACACAACCCTTGAAAATCATCTTCCCGTCCTTAAGATTGGAAATAAAATGAGCCATAGGCACAACCGAACTATCCTTCCACTCCAAGACTGACTCACCCAGAAAGTGGAACTCCACCACATGGGTTCTACAATTAACAGAAGCATAACATGCATACAACCAATCCATGCCGAGAATAATATCAAAGTCAATCATGGCTAACTCTACAAGGTTTGCGGAGGTGACTTTATGCAATACTGTGATCGAGCAACTTCTATACACCTGCCTAGCTACAATTGAATCACCAAAGGGAGTAAAGACTGAGAATGGTTCTGGTAGAATGTTGGGACTGACTTCAAAGCTACTTGTAATATAAGGTGTCACAAAATACAAGGTAGCCTCTGGATCTAACAAAGCATAAACATCAAGGTGAAACACTCGTAACATACCAGTAACCACATCCAGTGAAGTCTCCTACTCCTAACGCGAGGTGAGGGCATAGAATCTATTTTGGCGTTGTCTGCCACCCCCACTAGTGGATGCCCCATGCGGAGCTGAACGTGCTGGAGCTGTTGCTGAACTAGTAGTTTGTGCACGACCTCTATCATCATCTTGTGTAGCAAATGGACACACTCGGTGCATATGGCCGAATCTACCGCACCTATAACAAATATCTGAGCCAAGCAAGAACTCCCCGGCATGACTCTTGCCGCACTTCCTGCAGGCTGGAAAGGTGTGTTCTACCTGTGTGCCCCTCTGATCCCTGAACCTGAGGCCCCGCTCCTTTGATCACCCTTGGGTCTAGATGGAACACTAGCTGATGATGGTGCTAAAGCTAGTGAGATCTGCTTGATCTGAGGGTGGTGACCACCGCCGGATCTCTGCTGAGTAAACCCATAGCTATCTGTTCAGGCCCTTTTGGCCTATCTCTCCCTCACAAGTGCTGCCTCCATTTGCTTGGCATACAAGACTATCCGAGGAAAATTCATATCCTGGTGTAGCATAGCGGTCCTGCAATCTTTGTCCAAGTTGCTTGCCACCCCATGAAAAAATTGCTCACTCGCTCCCTCTGATCAACCACTAACTCTGGAGGGTACTTTGATAAGCGAGTGAAATCAAGGGCATAATCCTGTACTGTCTTCCTCCCCTTCTTATGATTCACGAACTCGGATGCATTTAACTCCCTCATCTCATGAGGGAAGAGCTGATCTAGGAACTTAATATGAAACTCCTCCCAAGTGACAGGGCCTACTCCGGCGGCACTACTATTTTTCCATTGATGAAACCAGATGTGTGCGACTCCTTTCAGCTGATATGAGGCCAACTCAGCACACTCAACCCCATTCAACCCCATGACTTTAGTGATCTTCATGATCTCATCAATGAACTCATGCGCGTCCTCATTTACTTTCGACCCAAGGAATTCTGGCGGGCTCATCCTCAAGAAATCTCTGACTCGAGCCACCACTGAATTCCATTTTGCGGAACATGTGCAACTGCCTGTTGATTGACCCGAGAAGTCAAGGCCTGCACTAGCATCGAATAGCTGCCCGAAACTTAGCATGAGCAACCGGCTCCGGTGTGTGGTGCTCCTAGATTGGTGGGGCTTGCTAGTGTCCATCTCCATTGCCATCCTCGTGGCCATTTCCATTCCTATTTCTCCTACCATTTACTCTAGGGAGAGCCATGATTCTGCAATCGCGAATATCACGAGTTAGAAGGATTGGGAGACATTTCATTGCACGACATAGATCATGAAATAAGAGAACATTTCCTAAACATCTCATAGCTTGTTCGTCATAAATGTGGCACGCTTCAACCCATGAAAAATACTGTACTTAACGCGGCTTTCAGACACCCTATGACTCTGATACCAAGTTTGTCATGACACGAACGTGGACATGGATCGCAACACGGGACAAGAAGCCCGGAGAGACTCCAAGTCGACCCATGGCGTGAGAATACATCTAACTCAATTAATAAAGAGTAATAATCAAGGTAATAACATAGCG
The DNA here is from genome assembly GCA_035772735.1 of Datura wrightii. Classification (NCBI taxonomy): domain Eukaryota; kingdom Viridiplantae; phylum Streptophyta; class Magnoliopsida; order Solanales; family Solanaceae; genus Datura; species Datura wrightii. The sequence continues at coordinate 13,337,824 of JASDFA010000003.1, forward strand.
GAAGCATAAACATGACATGACATAGGAAGCGAAGCGTACTTCATACATAACAGCGGAGTACTACACATAGTCTGCAAGCCTTTAACATATCAGATGGGTTGATGGGACAACACCCTCAACTGATATGACAAGTCTAGAAAACTGAGCATACATAGAGAAATTTGATAAACACAGTCCTCGGGAGATGAGGACTCACCACAAGTGTAGGATGCTAACTCTGAAAGGCTAGCTAAGAACGGGGCTGAGTCTGAGAGTCAGGGCCTGTATCATGAAATGATACAACATAGAGTATGTGGTCAGTCGTGGAATGTACCGAGTATGTAAGGTAAGTCAAACGGACATTTAAAATACATAATAGCTCATAAGAGATCGTAAGAGTAGGACAACATGCTCATAACATAAATATTATAATATAACATAAGGTTCAAGGTTTTCAAACCATTTGTAATCCATTCATCATCATAGTCATAAGAGAACTTCATAAATCATCGCTTGAGCCAAAATAAAATAAACATAATAATGCATAAAACACGCAGAATGATAACATCCAAAATATATCCTTAATGCAAAGAATATACATGGCCGAAGTATCAAAATAAGTAACCCGACGAGTGTCAGGGTCGAATCCCACGAGGACTAGGGAATGATAATTTCAAATGTCGATTGAGAAGTTGATGTTAGCTTGCACCAAGTATATTGAATATAAAAACAAATAAATTGGGGGAGTTGAAATTTTCAGAGAATTGTATTGGTTGATTTAGTAAAATAAAATAACAAGATCAGCTAAATTGTCAACAAGGGTGTGAAAGACTAGAGGTGCGGTGTAGATGAAATACGAACTAGATTGGGACTTTCCAGGTCATCTTATAAGTTTAACAAGTGTAAATAATCTTGGGAAGTGGGTAATCTCAACTTCTCAGCCTATTAACTACCTCTTGCTAGAGTTTTATAAAACTCTATCCACAACTTAGCTCAACTCGATTTGATTTAGATTAACAACTGCACTATTCATAGCTATTAGTTGCCAATAAGCAATGAGAAAGCAATTTCAGCTATTTCTAGCCTAATTTCACAATCTCTTATCCATGCCCACTACTGTATTCTCTTCTAATAATTAATTATTCTCTCTCAAGTAAAAATCAAGCAAGAATAAATAGACTCATATCACAATCAATGAATCTTCATTAATAGATTAAAGAGAATCTAATAGATTTAAACTTAATTGAACATGAAGATGACTCTAGCAATACCTAATGCAATTAAGTATTCATTATCACAAACCTCTAGTTAACGATTTTAGCTACTCCTAGTTAAGAAATTTAAAAACACATTCATCAATATCATAATTGAATTTAATAGAAAGAGTAGATAAATCAACTTCACAAAATATTCTTCAACAATAGCTGAAACTTACTAGTACAAAGAGGAAATAGAATAGAGTACTTTCTATAATTTTCAATCAGAATCTCCCTCTCTCAGCTAAGAGAATGCTCTTAAGCCAAAAGGGGAAACAATGATGTGATGTAAGCTTTGTTCTCTCTCAATATCTCTATTTCTACCTCTCCTTCTGCCTTCCTGAGTACTGAGTACTTTATTTCTATTTATACCCTGAAAAGTAAGGAACTTTTCATCTCTTTTTCAGTGCTGGATGATTATACCCTTACGAGCATCGTTCTAGAATCGGCGGACGCACCGACGGTTTGTCAGTTATAATTCGTGAATCACCGGGTGTCTTTTATGCATCTTCACTAAATTCCAGTGAACACCGTCCGTTCACCTGGCGTTTCGGCGATGCAAATTCGTGAACTGCTGGGTCTTCAAGCCATTTTCTAGAACTTTTGAGTATCATTCAGTGACTAAACTGGCAACTCGCCGCTGGCAAGTCATGAACCGCCAGTGGCATTAATCCTCTGAAGCAGTGATATTCAGCCCTTGGCCAGCGTTTCGCCGGTTTACATCTGCAAATCGCCGATTCACTCTCACTCCCTTCTGTTTGCTTCATTTTTGCTCTTTTCTTCACTTTTAGCCATCTGCATACAACGAAAGCAAAGAAGGGCATAAAATCCAAATAATCAACTCAAGAACAAAACAAAAGCTCAAGTTTTGGAGCCTAATGAGTTGGTAAATTACCAACTCATCAAACCCCTAAACTTAAATCATTGCTTGTCCTCAAGTAATGCAATACTCAACTATTGAGGAATATGCCACCTCTCTTCACAATTAGACCTCGCCGATCACCTGGACTTTGACAACCTAAAAAATACTCACTACGCTCACTGAGAAAGAGAAGAAAATACCTCAAAAGACCAAAACAATGAAGATGTTTCAAACAGGAAACCACTTTTTATCAAACAATTCTTATGAAAGGAATCATTTATCAAAACAAGGGCATTGCTCAACCAAGTAACACACATAGCATCTCAAGTTAAAATCACTGAAAATTCAAAGCTTGCCTTAGAGTTTCACTCCTTGCCCCATGTCCACCTTAACTCTGAATGCTCTTGCATCCCCAAAAAGGAATGATGCCACTCACCAAAATAAGGATCCCTATTCTTTTGGTCATGTGATCATTTGAATGCACACAAGGGATTAATTGGAAGAGACACTCACACTCACTCTCCAAAAAGATATCTTCATGCATACAATTGACCCATAGGCTTGCCCTTCATGTAATTCGCCACTAATGTAGAGTGTCTGCACCTAGAATCATTTAGGACTTGTGGGTTGTGATATAGACTCAGGGTGAGGGTAGGATGAACATTTGGCTATAGAGACTAGATCCTCCCTAATGCTTTTTGTGACATACCTTACATCAATTCCACTCACTTAGCCTTCTTTCCCTTCTTTCCTTGTTGATGACTTTCATTTCTTTAATACTCCCCCTTATAACCCCTTTTTGCTTTCATAACTAGCCTTATTACATCAAGAGGAAACACTGATTCACACAAATTGTCTTTTTCTTTTTGATTTATCCTTTGGTGCACTTTGACAAAAGGCGGTGTTCCCTTCACACTATGATTCTTATATTCCCCCTTTGTTTTGCATACCCCCAAACTTAGGGTTTTGCCTCATTTTTTACAAATATTTTTATCACTCCCTGTTTCTTAGGCCTTAAGCCTCATTTCATCACTTATCTTGTCACTAGCATTTAGGGAGAATGGGGGCCAAAAAGAGGTATTAAGAATGGTCTCAAGGATTGTAATGTGGTTGCCAAAAAAAGGGTTTAAGGCTCAACATTGGCTAACAAGGATCAATGCTAATGGAGGGCATATAGGTGAAGTAACTAGACAAAGGAAAGCCTAAACTCATGTTCTTGGCACAACTACATCTAGGATTTTTCCTTGAATCACATTTGGGGATAGTTCTAGACAAGATGTAATGCATGAGATTCATCAAAAATGTCCTCACCACACAATGCATCACCCTTAAAGGGTCTACAAGAGTCATTCTCAACAGAAAACACCAAATTAGGACATCAAAGAAAGCAAACATCATAAGTCAAACAGGGAATTTACAATGTATGACAAAAAATGCTATGCTACGGTGTCAACACTTTCTTATCATCTTCATTCTCATGCCCTTGTTTTTACATTTCCATTTCAACAAAAAACTTTTCGATGGTGCCTCTCAAAACAACTTCACAAAAGACTCAAGGCAACATGGCAGGCAACATGGCATTTTCCCTTAAGAATGTCGCCACTCAATCCATCATTGGAAAAAACCAATCCAGTTCCAAAAATAATAAAAATAAAAGAGAATGCTCCTTAAAAAAGAACCGTGGTCAAAAAAAAGCCCTCGGAGTTTAAATTTCTACACTACTATTTACAATGGCAAAAAAGGAATAAGACTTTGGGGTCATTTTATTCAAGATTTTCAATATGTTGAAATTCAAAGCAAAGACCCCATTTAGTCACTAATCATCAACCATCAAGAACATTTTTAGAATTTGTATCCCTCTAGAAATTTCAACATCCAATGAATAAGAATCATCCCACCCCCAAACTGAAAACAGACATTGCCCCCAATGCATCCGAAGAAAAGATAAGCAAGTGAGAGATACTTCCTAATTGAGTTAGTGATTGTACCGTGGTCTCCAAGTATAGGTGGTAGCATCAAACTTCCAAGTAGCTGTCTCTTTGGCCGTCAGTTGCTGTGGATCCGGTGGGAGGGATAGAGGTTATCTTGGGCCTTGCACCACCCAATTGTCTGATGAAGTGCGAAGCTCATGGTACGACGTCGTTGCTACTCCACCGGATGTCCAGGAAGGATTGATATCATATACCGAATGCATTAGAGGTGGAGAAGGGTGACTATGATGGGGTTCCTTATCGGGCACTTATTCTGACTCACTGTCATAGCCTACCCACCAAGTGGGTTTTTGGGTGCTTCGGGTACCACATTAGGTTCACAAGAGTTTGGTTGGGCAGTAGATGATGGTGCAGTTAGAGCAGCCACCTCTTGTTTTAAAGTACCCACTTTGCATTCAAGTACATCAACTGTAGAGCATAGGCTAGCCAATTTGTCTTTAGCAGGCTACAAGGATTTCTTGATGGCACCCTGTATCATGGAAGGAAGAACCTTGGATAACCGCACTATATAGTTCTCATGCATTTTGGCCCTTTGTGTGATGTTGAGAAAATTAGAAAGCCGAGAACTTTGGGGTTTGATTGTATGAAGTGGTGCAGTTGTTGTGTGAGTGGATGCCAAAGATGATGGTAAGGTCATGTTCCTTGTATACTTTGCCAACTTCATAGCTAGAGCCTCTTTGTTGGTTTTGGTGGCCAATGTAATCACACTGTTGTCCTGCAACGTCCTATCCAATGGCCGGAACAAAGGAAAATTATTTGAATTGATCAGCAATAATTTTCCCCACATTGATGTGTACATGATCCATTTTGCAAGCAAGGAGAGTGGAAACTTCAATTGAGACTTTCGATTTATTCAGAGAAGGCATTATCCTTGAGCAAACCAAATCTAAGCACATACGTGCTTCAAATTTTAAGTCATGCTGATGAATAAGGCCCTTAGAAGTGGCCCATTATGGTCGACCTTTTGCAATCAGGTTGGCTACCCCTGGAATTGAGTTTCTTTATTCTCCACTTTATTAGGAATATTGGATGAGATGGGATTGGCTTATCCCAATAAATTGAATTGATTGATTCTGGAGTTACAGGCACCTCTTGTCTCGCATCCACACCGATGTGAGACACGAGCCTGCTTCAGTGCTGCCCCTTCGCTTCATTAGTTGTTGCCTTGCCCTGTATGATGCATAGAATTCCCACACCAGCTCTAGAAGATATGGGTCAACTAAAATAGTAAATGGACCCCAATCGCATGTCCCAATCTGGTGGTAGATATCTGGGCACGCAGTCTTGAAAGATTCTGCATCAAACTGATCTTTTGCATGGATGACATGTTTTTCCTTGAAATCTATATAAAACTCCTCCATTCCTTCCAACCCAAACCTCTCTTGAGGGTATTTGTGGGAACTGATGCTTGTCCTGCATGAGAGTGCTGGGAGATAGACATAATGCTGCAAATGTAGGTTAGTAATAGGCCATAATGTGTGACTCAAAACTAAGTCAAACAAAATAAATTAAGTAACATTTTCACAAGCTCAAGTGTCATCGACGACTCATCGGTGAGAGGTAGTTGAATTTCGCTAGTTGGCGATGACTCTCTGATTGGCACAATGAAGAAAAAAAACTGGGACACATCAACATTTCACCGGTGAACTACCACTGGTGATTCGCTAGCCGTTGTTCTTCATTTAGTCGCCCACCAAATCACCTCCATATAACAGCTAACCAATCACACTCATATCTCCGTAGCAAAAGACAAGTTTTCCCTTAATAAAGGTGTCAGTCAATCCATCATTAGGCAACATCACTTGGGTACATCAACTATACCCGGATACGAAGTGACCACAACGAAACAACATTCACAGACATACAATAAAGAAGAAAAACAAAATGTGATAAGCATGAGTAGAGAAAAATATTACCAATGTGATTAGGACCTTTCAAGCATGAGTGATAAAGTTCTTACCTCCAATGGGTTGTGCTTGTGAAGCTTTGTGGGGGAATGAAGGGGATGAAGAAAGGTGGGGTTTTTAAATTGTGAAGGAAAGGAAGTTGAATGGGTGCTTGGGGGGCAAGTATTAATAAGTATTAGATGGGAAGTAATGGGTCTTTTAGGGGAAAGGAAATCTAGGGAGAAGATGGATGAAAATGGAGAATTGGAAGAGTATTGTGGAGATTTATGATATATGGTTTTTCATCGGGGGCTACATCAGAGATCACCGAATTGAGCCGGCGGTTCACCGCTACGGCCGCCGCTCACACTACCTGAACACGATTCTGAATACAAGTTCGGTGGGTGACCATCGCTCCACGGATCCCTTCCGGTATTTTGCCGGATGAGGAGCCAACGCCTGATCCATTTCCAGGTACTCTGGTTGAGGGTGGAGACAAACCGTCGGTTCGTGTTTTGTCATGGCGCTTCGCTGATTGGGTCGTCGGTTCGCCTTGGGACCTTCATTTCTCTGTATGGAATCGGCGCCCTAGTGGCGCTTCATAAATTATCACCGGCGGTTCGTCGTTTTGGATCGCCGCTCTACCTTGAATCCTTCAGTGCACTGGGTAGGGCGGCGCTTGAACTGCACTCTGCGAAATGAGATTGGCCTTTCGCCGGTTTGTTATTCATCTTGTAGTGCACCCTTCCTATTCTAAAAAAAATCAAAAACAACAAAGAATATGAGAGAGAAGAAGAAAAAATGTAAAATGCTTGGGTTGCCTCCCAAGAAGCGCCTTATTTAATGTCGTGGCACGACGAAAGTTCCTTGAAGCCTACCGCTCCTCCAGATACACCACCTCTGTTCGACCAACTTCTTCCAACACCACAAAATACCTTTTAACTCTTTGACCATTTACTTTGAACTTGTTCCCATTCTCACTATGGAGTTCGATGGCTCCATTCTCATACACCTGAGAAACCTTAAAAGGTCCTGACCATTTAGACTTTAACTTTCTGGGAAATAGCTTTAGTTGAGAATTGAATAGTATAACCTAATCCCCTGGAATAAAATTACACTGCAACACTTTTTGGTCATGATAATATTTCATTCTGGCTTTGTAAATTGCTGCATTCTCATATGCCTTCATTCTGAATTCATCCATCTCATGTAAATTATGGTTTCGACCTTGGATAGCTCTTCCCCGTTCCAAGTTTAAAATCTTCAATGCCCACAAAGCTTTGTGTTCTAGCACCACCGGGAGGTGACATGCTTACCAAACACCAGCTGGTAAGGGGACATTCTAATCGGTGTTTTAAATGCAGTCTGATATGCCCACAATACATCATCTAACTTCTATGCCCAATCTGTTCTGTTTAAATTAACTGTTTTTGTCAAGACGGACTTTATTTCCCGGTTTAAAACTTCCACCTGTCCGCTGGTCTGTGGTTGATACGGGGTGGCCACTTTATGCTTCACACCATACTTAGCTAGTAGTGTGCTAAACACCCGGCTGCAAAAATGAGATACCCCAAAGCTAACGATAGCTCTTGGGATGCCGAACTGCGAGAAGATATGTTTCTTTAGAAAGAGCTTAACACTTCTCGCTTCATTGTTTGGTAATTCCACGGCTTCCACCCATTTGGAAACATAATCCACCGCCTCTAAGATGTATTTATTTCCATAAGAACTTACAAAAGGGCCCATGAAGTAAATCCCCCAAACGTCAAACAACTCAACCTCTAAGATCGGTGTTAGGGGGAGATCATGCCGCCTCGAAATGCTCCCGGTCCTCTGGCATCGATCACATTGCTTCACAAAATCATGTCCATCGTGACGTAAGGTAGGCCAGTAAAACCCACATTGAAATACCTTGGCTGCTGTTTGTATGCTCCCATAATGACCTCCCATAGGGGAAGAGTGACACGATTCTAGAATTGGGACCATCTCCACTTCAGGAACACACCTCCTTATTAACCCATCTACACAACTTCGGAAGAGGTAAGGTTCATCCCAAAAGAATTTTCGGACGTCATGCATGAATTTCTTCTTTACTGAAAATTCAATCCTTCAGATACAATGTCTCTGGCCAAGTAATTAGCAAAATTAGCAAACCACAGTGTCAGGTTGTGGGTTGTATCTAAGATCACTCATCTGGAAAGACATCATTAATCTCCTCTTGCGTTCCTGGCTGCCCATTAGTTTCTACGCATGACAAGTGGTCGGCCACTTGATTCTCACATCCCCTACGGTCTTTCACTTCAAAGTCGAATTCCTGCAACAACAACACCCACCTAATCAATCTCGGTTTAGCATCCTTTTTGGGCATTAAGTACCTGAGTGCTGCATGGTCCGTGTGCACCACCACTTTGGTTCCTAGCAAGTACACCCGGAATTTTTCAAATGCAATGGCATCCCCTTTGGCTTGATCCACTTCAATCCCTTTTTTTGAAATTTTGTGCCCAATACAATCCCTTCTTTGACCATGAAGTGACACTTTTTCCAATTTAGGACCAAATTCTTCTCCATACATCTCTTTAATACCTCATCTAAATGTCTCAAGAAGTCATTAAATGAGTTCCCCACAACTGAGAAGTCATCCATGAAGACTTCCATCGTATCTTCCACCATGTCGAAAAATATGGACATCATGCATCTTTGGAATGTGGTCGGGGCATTACAAAGACCAAAAGGCATCCACTTGAAAGCAAACGTACCATAGGGGCATGTAAATGTGGTTTTCTCTTGATCCTCAGGTGCGAGTGAGATTTGATTGTATCCCGAGTATCCATCCAAGAAACAATAGTACTCTTTACAAGCTAGACGGTCCAACATTTGGTCAAATCAATGGCACTGGAAAATGATCCTTCTTAGTCCAGAAGTTTAACTTATGGTAATCCATACAAGCTCTCCACCCCGTGACTGGACGAGTAGCTATCAGTTTATTCTTTTCATTTGGAATAACCGTGATGCCCCCTTTCTTGGGCACACACTGAACCACCAAACTACTGTCTGCAATGGGATACACCACCCCTACATCTAGCCATTTAATAATCTCTTTATTGACCACCTCTTGCATAGGTGGATTCAACCTTCTTTGATGTTCAACTGACGGGCTGCAATTTCCTTGAAGATTGATCTTATGGGTGCAAATCCTCGGAGAGATACCAATGATATCAGCTATTGACTATCCTGTGGCTCGAATATGCCTATTCAACACATCAATGAGTTTATCTACCTGCAGCGGAGTAAGTTTTGCTGAAATAATAATCGGGACCGTTTCATTCTCCCCAAGTATGCATATTTGAGGTGAGTGGGCAAGGGTTTGAGCTCCACCTTTGGTGGGGACATAATAGAAGGTTGTGATGGAGGGGTTGTACGATTCTTCAAATCAAAGTCCAACTTTCTTGGTGGGAACGAATAATCTCTTATCTCCTTATGCACATGGTGAACTTCCTCAAGTTCTTCACCTTTCAAGAAAACATTAGCTATAAGTTCTCCAACAACCTCTTCCTCAGTTTCCCACTCGAATATATCATTCTCTACAATATCCTGCATTGGAGCTGTATTGTTCTCTATTGCTTATGCTGCCATCTGAGATGCTAACTTGTTCATCTGTTCTTCCAATTGTTGGATAATGACATCGTGACTCTTTACAGTGGTTGTTAGATCCAAGAGTTTACTCCGTAAATATTGAACTCCCTCTTCAGTCGCAAGAACCTTTTCAAGCACCACTTCTAGAGGACTCTCCATATGAGGTGGGATTGACTCATTGCTCCCTTTACTACTAGTATTGACTGACCTAGCATTGTTCCAACCTTGGTTTCCATAATAGACATAATCATAGTCATGGTTGGCTTGGTTACATCTAGCATGGAAACCCTTCGTATAGTTCGTCAACAACTCCATCTGCTTCATCATGACTAATAACATTGCATCTTTCTTCCCTTCTCTATGCCACATTTTGTCTACTAGCTTGATGGTCTCCACACAAGGCACCCCTTCCAGGTTTCGAGACCATCCTCCGAAACTGCTCATGAGCCACACATGATTTGATTAGTAGTGACCACTGTGGTGTGGAACTAATTCAACTTCACAATTAACACAAGATCATCAAGCGCTAGTCCTTGGCAACGACGCCATTTTGATAACGTCCAAAATATATCCTTAATGCAAAGAATATACATGGCCGAAGTATCAAAACAAGTAACCCCACGAGTGCCAGGGTCGAATCCCATGAGGACTAGGGAATGATAATTTCAAGTGTCGATTGAGAAGTTGATGTTAGCTAGCACCACACAGATTGAATATAAAAACAAATAAAAGTAGGGTAGTTGAAATTTTCAGAGAATTGTATTGGTTGATTTAGTAAAATAAAATAGCAAGATCAGCTAAGTTATCAATAAGGGTGTGAAAGATTAGAGGTGTGGTGTAGATGAAATACTAACTAGATCGAGACATGACAGGTCATCTTATAAGTTCAACAAGTGTAAATAATCTCGAAAAGTGGGTAATCTCAACTTCTTAGCCTATTGACTACCTCTTGCTATAATTTTATCAAACTCTAGCCATAACTTAGCTCAACCCGATTTGATTTGGATTAGCAACTGCACTATTCCTAGCTATTAGTTGTCAATAAGGAATGAGAAAGCAATTTTAGCTATTTCTAGCCTAATTTCACATTCTCTTATCCATGCCCACTACTATATTCTCTTCCTATACTTTATTATTCTCTCTCAAGCAATAATCAAGCAAGAATAAATAGACCCATATCATAATCAATGGATCTTCATTAATAGATTGAAGAGAATCTAATAGATTTACACTTAATTGAACAACATGAAGATGACTCTAGCAATACCCAATCTAATTAAGTATTCATCATCACACACCTCTAGTTAATGATTTTAGCTACTCATAGTTAAGTAATTCAAAAACACAGTCATCAATAGCATCATTGAATTTAATAGAAAGAGTAGATAAATCAACTTCACAAAATATTCTTCAACAATAGCTGAAAATTACTAGTACAAAGAGGAAATAGAATAGAGTACTTTCTGTTGACACCCAATTTTGACCGACCTGCGCCTTAATATGCTGCTTATATATGTATATATTTATTTATTTATTTTACGCAAAAATTCGACTTACTTTTGTATTTATAAAATAATTTATTATCATAATATTGTGAAAATTATTTCAAGTTATATATATATATATATGACTTATATTAATTTTAAGTTTTGATATTAAATAATTATGTCGTACATAATGTATTTCGTTTTAATATGCGCCCTTCTCTGAAAATATATATTTATTTAATAAACTATTTACATAAGTTTACTAAATTTTACAGATTTATTTGACCAATATTATTACTCAAATTTATAAATTAATTATGTTAATAATATGATTTTTATAATATTTGATAACTTAATTTTATTCTTTAGTCGTTAAATTATTTTTTAAATATAATAATTTAATTATATGATATTTACGTAAGTATACTCGAATTTATGATTTATTTATATTAATAATAATGTTTACACGATAATTTATATTACTTTATTATCTATTTATTAAATTATTTAAAAGTGTAGTATATTTATTAATTTAATAGCAGCTAAATCCAATTTCATTCAATTTATTTAAATTTTAGCCATTTTCTATTCAATTTATTTCAAATTTGGTCACTTTCTATTCAATTTATGTCAATTTTAGCCACTTTTGAATCAATTTTGGCTATTAGTTAAATTCAATTCTAGCCTAATTTAATTCCTACCATTTGTCCTAATTGGGGTGACCCATTTAAACCCGAAACCCGATCCATTTACCCTATAATCAATCCTAGCCGTTCATTTAATTTAATCCTACAGCTACAAATAAATCCCACCTAATTTCCTTAAATATTCCCATTACCCCCAAACCCTACTACAACACTTTCATTTTTTCCCTCACCTCTCCCTCTACCAAGCCGCCGCCTCTCCCTCTTCTTTCTTTCTCATCTCCGGTCGGTCGTACCTGTCATACTCCGTAAGATTTCCGACACCTAGATGGCCTATTCGCACGGTGATTAAGCATATTTGAAAGCCATACGTGCTAGAGGAAGGCCCAGAAAAGGACCGGACGGATAGCCTGTCGAACCATCGCAGAAGGAGCCGAGGCAGAGCCCCTCCGCGATGGCAATGTGTCACGGAGGTGGAGCCTCCGCGTTGGCTCCGTGACACGTTGGCCCTGTCCAGGCTCAAGTATATAAAGCCCCACTTCGGTTTAATTTCATTTAAACTCATTATAATTTCCAGAAAACGCAGGAGAACAGGGAAAGACGAAGAGGGTAAATATATTTTCGTCCGATTACGCTGCCAAACGTAGTCCAAACCCAAATTAACCTCAGATACCGAGGTATTTAGCAGCAGAGAGCATTCCTACGGATTTAGTTTCGCGAAATACGGTCGACGAATCGTCGAGCTACCGGGCTAAGGTAAGTAGAATTGCTCCAAACTAGTTTCTATGTGTTCCTAACTGTAAAGTGAGTACTTCTCTCTTCTGGACTTCTGGAAAATAGCAAGTTTTTGACCTTCTTTCGATAAGCCTAAGTTTAGGCTATAATTATATCAAAAGTGATGTCGTCCTTCAGAATAAAGTTGTATTTAGTACTGATTGATATATATATGAATGCAGTTGGGAGGAATAGCTGAAATACTGACCAAGCTACGCCGGTTAGTCGGGAAATCAGAAGTGAAGGTATGTAAAGCTAGTTTCCTCGGCAAGTTAGTAGTCTCGGTATAGTAAAGTAGTTTAAAGGCCAGTAGAATGTTCAGAAGTCGTGTGTTATGTTTATTACGAATGTTGGTACGATATTGGAAGCATAATGTTATGTATAGCATGAAACTTGCTAGCACGATATAAATTCTAATACAAGTGTTAGGAACTGTACAGCATGCTCAGTATGTGATTTAGTAAAGAATGTTAGGATATTATCGTACTCAGTTGAGACCTAGTAAAGCAATGTAAATACCTGTAAGGTATCTCAGAAGTAGAATGATAGGTTTAAATGAAGTTTAGAAAGCATGTTAGAAATAGTAAATCACGTTACTATAGAAACTCAGTTATACAACATGGTTTCCAGCAGAAAAACTATATCTTGTTCAACATTAGACTCAGTACAGTATGGCAGAAGATTATATTTATATATATACTATTATCAGTCTCAGCATGTATTAAATACGTACATATCACTATCACTAGTTCAGCATACAGTATGTACAGATACATTATTATCATTAGCTTCAGTATGTGATATATGCAGGTAGTATTACTAGTTGAGACCACTGTATTGTCTTGGGGTTGGATTCCCTAGCATCCATGACCGCCCCAGGGTTAATAGCTGTATCGACTCGTCCGCCAGAGGATGAGGATACGTCGCTCTATGGAGTGGCATGCCGTCCCACAGGGGACGAAGATGGGATGCCAGTTTCCCCATATTGTGCCTTGGTCGGCCCTTATACACCCCCGTCGAGCGGATACACCCGGGGTGTTGATTCAGGAGTCCTCCGGACTCAAGTACAGTTATAGTCAGGGGCTCAGCGAGCCCAAGTGCATACCCAGGGGACCGGCAGGATGCTTATAGTTATTATAGGAGATGGGACGACCGGGGTAGGGGTATAGATTGCGTGTTGGTTGTACCTCCCGGCTTATGGGGGCCGGGTAAGGTTTGTGTGTGCTATGCTATGTTATGTTGTGTTATGCCATGTTACACTAGATACGAGTAGATCGACAGTAAAGCGATACATTTCCAGGTATGATTCCTATTCCTTCCAGCATAGTTGAGAGTAAACATAGCTTTACATTTCCAGCCAGTTAGTCTATTCCTTCCTATTTCAGTTCCATCAGTTGTAATGTTGTTTTCAGATATTTCTTTCAGTTATTGTTTTACATACTCAGTACCAGTGGTACTGACGCCCAGTGGGGCGCTGCATTACTTGCCTGCAGGTACTCATAGACGAGGAGGCGATCCCTCGTGATCCTAGCCAGCGCAGAGTCATCAGCTCCTGTCATCCGGAGCTTGATATTTCAGAGGTTTATATTATTTCTCTTTTGTTGTACAGTACGGGTAGGTCGGGGCCCTGTCCCGACCATCTTATTAGAATTCCTAGAGGCTTGCAGTCTGTATATTTTTCGCTGTGGTCAGTTGAGCCGATCGTGTGAGGCCTTATCCAGTCGGTAGTGGTGACCTTGCCGGTCACGTAGTTATTCAGTATTTCATTGTTGAGTTGCAGATAACTAGACAGCATGGTGGCCTTGTCGGCCCGCATAGGTTCCTTGTTACGAGTGTGTTTCTGGTTAGCTGCTATTACAGGTACAGGTGGCTATAGGCCTAGTCGGCCGGAGGCTGTATTTACAGCCGTTATATAGCCCGTTGTTTCCCTAAATCTGAGTTAGAGCCAGCCAGGCACCAGATGTGCTTAGGCTCAGTAGTCTAGCAGTTCAGGTCCTAGTAGGGCACCAGGTGCCAGTCATACCCCCCAAGGTGGGGTGTGACAGTACCACTACGCCGGGAAAACCAACAACCATCGTCTTCCTCTTTTCTCACCAGCCGAAGCCACCGTTTCCCGGCATCTCCACCATCTTCCTCTCCATTCTCCCCTTTCAACTCTGCCGCCACGGCGACCACCAGCCTCTCACCCGCAACTCTCTCTCTCAGCCGCACCGTTCTCCTTCACTTTCCCTTCTCCCATCCCAAACCACCACTGCCGATTTCTCCCCATTTTTCCGGCGACGCACTCGCCGGAAACCAACACACACCGCTACTCTCCCTCTCTACAGCACTACACCATAACCATCCGAAACCGACAGACCCCGCCAGCCCTTCTTCTCCTTTTTCCGGCGACGCCCGACTCCACCACTAACCTCAGACGCCGCACAACCTCCGTGCCTCCGGCCACCTCCCAGCGATGGATCCGGACAGATCTGCGAAGATCTGTCCATAAATTTATTTTTATTTTATTTTATTTATTTAATTTTCTTCTTCTTCTTTGTTTTATTTATGTATATGTATATAATAAGTATATATATAAATAATTATATATGATAAATATATATATATATATAGATATAATAATATTTATATGATAAGTAATAATATATAATAGATAATATTATGATAAATAATAATATATAATAGATATATATAATATATTGTTTTCCATTTCATTTGTATATAACATAATATATATATATATATGTATATAAATATATAATATATATATATATATATATATATATATATATATCTGTGTGTGTGTGTGTGTGTGTGTGTGTGTGTGCTGTTTTTCCTTTCTGTTCATTACTGTTATTCTTCCTGTTTGCCTGGTAATTCAATACATAACAATCTAATCTTTATCTATTTTGATAATTCTCAACAAGGTTGTGAACATGCTCTTTGTCCTTTAATTAAATCAATAGCACCCCTCCCATGATCAGTTCTCGTATGAGGTTGTATTAACTACCATATTCTATTTTATATTATCTTGATGCAAAGTATGATAACCTTGGTATTGATTTTATATTTGGTCAGTTGTGATTCACATTAACCTTAACTATGCTAATTATGGTAAATTATAATATCGTATTTATGTGATTAACATTAGTGTCAGTATTTAAATATTTTTTGTAAGATGAATATATTTTGCTCCAAATTTGATTCTGCCTTCTCGAATCAATATGATTGACATTCCCTTCCTATATTCCCTTGATTAGAGTGCATGCCTTATTTACCTTCAGCAGGTGATTAAATTCCTCTCCTTAAATGTTTCTGTTTAATTTAGTAAATTATGATTCATTTACACTGATTGATTCAATTATAGTAAAAGAAAGGATTTTACTGCTAGACCTTCCAAATATCCCTTCCCTGTCCGTTGGAGTATATGTTTATTTATGTTCTGAAAAAAAGGAGCTTGTGATTGCTTTCTTTTTCCTCAACTAATTTAATACATGTTTTCTTATGGAAATTTCTCATTACCGTTATCTTTAATTGTCTTCGTCTATCCTTAATTATGGTAAATATCTATTGATTGGTTCTATTGAATATTTCTTTTCCCCTTTATTCCTTATTTACCTACTTTCAGCTACTATAAAATTGGTACCTCTCATTTGAAAGGGGCAAGGAGGAGAAAAAAGGGAAAACACTTAAAATATTTTTCTACTATTGTTTCGTTACTTCTAAGTTCATATTCTTTTCCCTGCCCCATCTCAACACGAGCACTGCTCGGGATCCACGAGATCCTTGTGATCTTGACGTGTTGAGTTCGGGTTTCAATTATTGAAAGGCTGTTTTGAAATCTCCGGTTTGTCATTTTATTCTTTCTAATCAACCGGTTAGTCCTTATTTATTTTAATATTGCATTACTTGAACTCATTGTTTGCATCATGTCATAATAATATGAATTTTATGTGCCTTAATATATGTACCTACATATTCAGAATAAAATATATGTGTAAATTTAGCATATAAGCTTGATCAACAGGTTACCCTTTCGATTTGGAAGAAAGAGTTTGCCGGGATTGGAAGGGTTATCGTTTAGAAAATTTATTTATTTATTTTTACGTTGTAATGTATTTATTCATTTTATTTATGTTATTTCTGTTAGTATGTAATAATGTAAACAAACTCATAATAGTGAAAAAGGCTTATGGGGGTGGGGGTTTGTATGTTCTTTACTGTTTTTTTTAATTATTTCTCGATTATTATTTAGGCAATTTTATATAGAAGGCATTGCCTATAGGATTAATACTTATATAAATCATTTATGATAGAAATCATAAGAATTAAAACAAGTTGATTTTAAGTACATCTTTTTCAAGACCATAGAGATCATGTCTATAGGATTTGAAATACAATTGTTTTGCTTGTGCATTCTTAGAAAACATGTCTATAGGAATTATATTTCAAGTTATTAGAAATCATGTCTATAGAATTAAGTATGGATTCATTAGCTTGCCTAATAGTATGACATTATATGCCAGTTATTTAACTATGACATTTTTTCTCACTAGATATTATGTTTATAGGATCCGTCGTAATAAATGTCATGCCTATAGGGGTCACCATCGTGTATTTAATAAAGAGGCCTATTTGAAACCCCCTTGATGTTAATTGTTTGTTTGAATTTTACCTACTTGTTTGACGTTAATCCCTTTTAATAACAGCTTAAGGATTCTAGAACTCAAACTCCAAAATAGTATTCCAATTGCCTCTTGGACCTTAAGGTTGGGACGGGTAGGCATTTGTTGGAGCGTTAATCTTCTCCATTTAGATCGCTTAGGCTTAACAATAATTAAATTAATTAGGGGGGTAGATGGGAGATGATGAAACAGACAGGATATAGCTGACTTCTTGTATGAAGTACATATCTGCTTTGTAAATACAAAGCAACTTGTTACTCTCATCTTTTCTAATTTCATGTCATTTTTTTAAAGAAGCTTTCAACGACTTTAAAACTTCTCTTATCATGTTGAAATGACATACTTTCATTAAAAAATAAATAAATAAAATTTTGTTAAAAATACATACATACATACATACATACATACATACATACATATATATATATATATATATAGATATATATATATATATATATATATATATATATATATATATTATTCTTTTCATACTATCTTGATTTTAAAAAAATAGAATAGATGGGAGTAATATCGCATTGGGCCCATTTTCAATCTTGTCAAAACTTGATCCCACTCTTAATTTTAGCTCTATAAATTGCTAATTTAGTATTTGTGTTAGTATTCTATTTAGGCTTAATAATTCATCAACTTTAATTGGTCATTTAGCTAATTTTCCCCTTTAATGAATCCGGCCGGGAACCACTTTTGTGGACCTCGAAAGGTGCCTAACACCTTCCTTTCGAGGTAATTTAAGCCCTTTCCCGACTCTGGTAACTTAAGTAATAAAATTTAGTTTAGAATGGTGCCCTAACGCACCTTAACCCGTTAGGTGGCGACTCTCTTATTTTTAACCCTTAAGAGACGTCACATGTTGGGTCCCGCTTCTCCGCAAGGAAAAAATGGGGCGCGACAGAATGGCGACTCCGCTGGGGATATTAGGCTTTAACCACTACGTGTTCATCTAAATGGGGTTTAGTTAAGTTTTATTTTTTAAATGTTCAATTTATTTTTAACTTTGCCATGAAGTTACTAACCGTTTTCTTTGTTTTCTTATTATTTTTGATTATTTTCATATGTAATTTTTAATAATAAAATGTTGTAATTTTCTTTTATCTAATTGACATACCGCTCATATTTGCTCCACTTGGAAATTTTACACTATCATACACAATAACGGTTGCGTGGTTTCACGGCCGTTCACCATTTTAAAACACCCCGAGGATTGTCTTATGATTTGGTCGATCAGCGGTGCGTCGACGGTCATAAGCTTTCTCACTCTCGAGTTGTCCGCTTGAGGGTACCGCGTCATACCCACTCCTAGAAATCTATGTTAAGTCATGCATGCATTATCCCTAAGAGGTCTCGATATCCTTGGTATCTTGAGATCATTAGTTTGACTTTGCCGGAAGTCCAAAGAGATTTACAATCTCGAAAAGGACATTATCATGTTTCTTTGCATTTTTTGAGAGGCAAATACACTTAAATACATGGACTATTTGTTCCTTAGGAAGAAAAGTCAAAACTAACATTTTTATAATGCAGGTTGTAATGAACTAATTTCATGCCGTTTAAGCTATGATTAAGCCGAAAGAAGAAGGAGCCTTTTATTTAAATTATAACTTCATTTCTCTTGTAATTTTTCCCTTGTAATATTTCATTTAAAAAAATTAAAGCAAAATTATTCATATTGGATATTTTAGCGAGAGCAAATAGAACGATATATTATGGCATATTTGTCTCTCAAAATCCGTTAGGCCTACCTCTGGCACAAAGAGGTCACAATACATTAGGACGCACGAATTATTTGTTACATTTTAATTTGAGATATACTTGTGTAATTGTTTCTTATTTTATTTCCCTTCGACCATTGATTCCTAATCCTTATATAATTCTAAAATCATCTCATGTTTATAATCTCTCAATCTCATAATCCATATAACCCACACTTTTAAGCCCAAAACATACAATCCCGTAACCTTGCCCAAATTTTCTTTCATCAATGTTGATTTATGTGTCTTCCAAAATAGCCTCTTTAGCATTCATTTATTTGTTCAAATTAAATCCTATAGTTTGCATTAGTTTATCCTTTTCCACTAAGGTTTCGACATTCTCTTAAAGCTCTCACAATTTCGATTCTTTCTTTTTTTAAATAAGCATAAATCACTATTTTTATTTAGCATTATGTGTTGCCTTTCGTTTAAATATTAAGAATCTGATTGTCTGGCATAGGTCGACATTGCTCAATCCTTTAGCAGTATCACCACCTACTTATTCAAATTTTAACTCTCTAATAGTTGTAAATCGCGAGTTTTGCCACCCTCATCCGCGTTATGCTATAAATTTGTTGTGTCAAAGCTTAATTTTACTTATCTTGCTTGAAATTCTTTAACAAGATCGTTATTTTGATGTAATTTCTAATACTTTTTATTTTTGTATGCTAACCGGACGTTTGCATTTGATATGCTTAAAGGTTGTCAAATATTCGAACATCAATTCAGCAAGAATCTGCAATTCTGCCCAAATGTCCAACATCCCAAACAATTCTACTTTTATTCCTGACACAAGCTTTGGTTCTCTCCTGACACAAAGTCTCTTCTCGACAGTATCTCTCTGTCCAACCCCATCTCTTACACTTCCTCAACAAATTCCTTCATCGCATACCCATCTTGGCCCTTTGCAAGACATGACAATATCCGAAAGAGAAATCTTCACATTACGGAAAGAGTTCAATAACTTGGCAAAGATTGTGGATGAGAAGCTACGCTCGAAAAATATTCCAGATTTAAGGTATAAGAAGTTGTGCCTACATCCAAGTGTTCAATTGCCGCTGGGATACAAGATCCCAAAACTCAACACCTTCGATGGGCATGGAGACCCAATCGAACATCTAAAGGACTATTGCGGTAGATTAGTCGGAATTGGACATGATGAAGCTCTCCTAATGAGATTATTTATGCAGAGCTTGTCAGGAATGGCATTAACTTGGTATGTCAAACAAGATTTCAACAAATGGCATACTTGGGAAGACATGGCTCGAGATTTTGTAGAGCAGTACAAATTTAACACCAAGGATGACCCGACATTTCTAGATTTTCTTGAGATAAGAAAAATGAATCACGAATCTTTTGAGGAATATGTGACTCGATGGCGGAGGGAAGCCTCTAAAATCCATCACTCACTATCTGAAGAAGAATTAGTCCAATATTTCATCAAGTCACTAGACGGTATATACCGCAAATATTTATATTTCACAATCATTCATAGCTTCGCAAGTCTAATCCAGATTGGGAAAGAATTGGAATATGGCATTCGAACAGGGAAAATTATTGATATTTCCACAAGTTCTCAAGCACGAGAAAGTCCTCCGAATAAAAGGAAAAAGGATATCTCAATCGCTATTCCTCCACCACAACACCATCAGGATGTACAACAAGTATGTACCATCTTTGACTCTGGCAATGAGCAGAGCTCCCAACATCAAATTTATCAGATATCACCTGATTCTGACCAACCTGATTTTCAAAACCAGGCTCATCTAGTACAATCCAATTTTGTGAAGTCTCGTACATTTACTCCTCTAACTGAATCTCTGGCAGGCATATTTGAAAGGTTGAAGACCCAAGGAGTTTTGCAACTGAGGAGAGGGTGGATTCCTAAATACCCATCTCCAAATTTTGATCCATCCAAGAGTTGCGCATACCATTCGAATATTCAAGGACACGATACCGAAGAATGTACAGCTTTGAAATACAAGATTCAGGATTTGATTAAAAAGAGGAAGATAATAGTACATCAAGGACCGATGAATTACAATCCCCTTGCTTCTGGAGCAATCGTCATCCAAGGTGATCCAACAAAAATAGTTCCAATACATTTGACAAGAAAGCGCAAAAGGAACTGATGAAGACGAGACCGTCATAAACAAAGCGCTTTCGTTCATCCTTTGTCCACTCTATAGTTTTCCCATTTCATTCATTTTCTCTGTAATCTGAACTACGTCTAACCTGATTCCTTTTGGATACGTAGGAAGCCCATTTTTGGATTCGGTCTCAATCAAATAAAATTTTCTTTCTCCTCATATCCTAATCAAATATCTTCCTCACATTCAAATATGAAATTTTTGGCAATTTCATTCGAGGCAAATGTAGATTCAAAAACTAAATTTTGATGTTCAAATATATGACAGCCATTCCTTTTGAACTGATAATTTTGTTTGAGTGAAGCAAGAATACAAAGCCCTTAAGTCAAACTGGAGGCAGAAGTTTTGAGGAAACGTCAAAAATTCCACAAACAGGCAACAAGGAGGTTTGCGAAACACTTTGCATTCTAAACTGGGGTAGAAATTTTTGAGAATTCCTCAAAAATTTCACCAAAATGCAAAGTCTATAGAGGATCAAAACAATGACAAGGAACAAAGGATATACAAAGGCCCGTTATGCTATTATTATGCCACTATTTCAATCTAGCCACTAATATGCAACCTTTGAGCCACTATTTCACAATATTCAAGCTATCTATTTGCTTTTATCAAGCTACAATTACACTGGTAGTATTCGTTTTGGAAAGTCGAAACTGGGACAGATTTTCTGAGGTGCAAAGGCAGCACTGGTCAAAAGGAAAAAAGTATTCATTTTCACCCCACTTTTAACCTTCCGTCGTCAATTAGCAAAATGACATTAAAATGTTCAATCCTCATCTCTCATTTCCTATTCTTATCACCTCTTCTACTTCTGTCTTTATTCAATCCTTGTTCTATTTTATTCTTTAGGGATTTCGTTCATCCCTAAAATCTGAACTACGTTGGACCTGATTCCCGTTTAAGAGGGATACGTAGGCGCCCTTATGGGGTTCGGTCTATATCTCAATAAAATTTCCTTTCTCTTTTCCTTTATTGACTGGGGCAGAATTTTTGAAAGAACCTCAAAAATTTGAAAAATCGAGCGTTTCTGCGTAACTGGGGCAGAATTTTTGAGAGGACCTCAAAAATTCACAACTTTGCGTCATTTGCAACTGAAGTATACGTCATGTTCTACACCGGGGCAGAAATTTTGAGAAAAGATCTCAAAATTTCATCAAGACTCAGCCAAACCAAGGAATTGATTCCCAAAGAGGACATCTATGGAAAGACGTGACTTCCACTCTGATCATCAAGCTCATGAGATCGGGATAGCAACGGACAAATAAAGGCACAAATCAGCCTTCCCCATTTTAATCTTATGATTTTTTCTTTGAGCACAGGATGCAACAGGTACCAAATTTGCAATCATGCTATACATCATCTGGATTCATTATCGACTGCAACGTTAAGCTCCTTGAAGTTTGTCCACGAATGGGGTTAAGCGCTACCCTCTTAGTAAGTTTCTCAAAGTTGAACGCTCTTTATTTGAAACTAAGTATTAATACTCTGATTCCTAAGGGTTAAGCACCACCCTAAATTTGTCTTTTAAGGGCTAAGCTCCGTCCTAAGGGTTAAGCATCACCCTAAATTTGTCTTTTAAGGGCTAAGCTCTGTCCTGGGGTTAAGCACTACCCTAAATTTTTCTTTCAAGTGCTAAGCACTGTCCTAGGGTTAAGCACTACCCTATATTTTTCTTTCAAGGGCTAAGCACTGTCCTAGGGTTAAGCACTACCCTAAATTTTTCTTTCAAGGGCTAAGGATTGTCCTAGGGTTAAGCACTACCCTAAAATTTTCCTTTCAAGGGCTAAGCATTGTCCTAGGGTTAAGCTACCCTAAATTTTTCTTTCAAGGGCTAAGCATTACCCTAAAATTTTCTTTTAAGGACTTATCATTGTCCTACGGGGTAAGCGCTACCCTCTGATTGTAAAGGCTAAACATTGTTCCCTAAATTTTGATTTGATTAAGCGCTTATGCTTCAAATTTATTTGAGCTAATTATTAGTTACATCATGCTTATTGACTAATCAATTTTATCCAGTTTTTGAAGCTTGCAGGCTACTATTGCGTTCTTCTCATGCTATTTAATCGAATGACTATTATGTCATTTCAAGCTCTCATGCTCTTTGTTATCCTTATGCTACTTTTAACCTATTATCATCATGCTACTCTCATTCTTGTGATTTTAGATGGGTCAAGTTTTACCCCCCAAGCTTTTAAGGGTTAAGCATAGTCCTACCGTTTTACGTCGTCTAGGTAAAGCACTACCCTGCCAAAATTATCTGAGCCACAATTTGTTCTCGAAGTCTATACGTTATGATAGTTACCTCCGCCCATCACTATTTATTTATTTAGTTTTCCACTTTTGAGTCTATATTCGCATTTTAAGCCAGTGATATACATCTTATACATGTTTGAGCCCGTGATTATTTATTTACATACATATGAGCCCGTGATATACATACACATGAGCTCGTGAGATACATTTTATATGTGTTTGAGCCCATGATATTTATTTATATATGCATTTGAGCCCGGATATACATTTTACGTATGCATTTGAGCCCTTGATATACATTTATATATGCATTTGAGCCCGGATATACATTTTACATATGCATTTGAGCCCTTGATATACAGTCATATGTGCATTTGAGCCCGGATATACAGTTTACATATGCATTTGAGCCCTTGATATACATTCATATGTGCATTTGAGCTTGGATATACATTTTACGTATGCATTTGAGCCCTTGATATACATTCATATGTGCATTTGAGCCCGGATATACATTTTACGTATGCATTTGAGCCCTTGATATACATTCATATGTGCATTTGAGCCCGGATATACATTTTACATATGCATTTGAGCCCTTGATATACATTCATATGTGCATTTGATCCCGGATATACATTTTACGTATGCATTTGAGCCCTTGATATACATTTATATATGCATTTGAGCCCGGATATACATTTTACATATGCACTTGAGCCCTTGATGTACATTTATATATGCATTAGAGCCCGGATATACATTTTACATATGCACTTGAGCCCTTGATGTACATTTATATGTGCATTTGATCCCGGATATACATTTTACGTATGCATTTAAGCCCTTGATATACATTCATATGTGCATTTGAGCCCGGATATACATTTTACGTATGTATTTGAGCCCTTGATATACATTCATATGTGCATTTGAGCCCGGATATACATTTTACGTATGCATTTGAGCCCTTGGTATACATTCATATGTGCATTCGAGCCCGGATATATATTTTACATATGCATTTGAGCCCTTGATACACATTTATATATGCATCTGAGCCCGTGGTATACATCTATATATGCATCTGAGCCCGTGGTATATGCATTTTGAGCCCGTGGTATGCATTTTATATAAGCATTTGAGCCTGTGGTATATATGCATTTTGAGCTTGTTATATGCATTTCAAGCCCGTTTACGCATTTCAAGTCCGCTTATGCATTTCGAGCCTGTTTATGCATTACGAGCCGGTTATTTGCCTTTTAGGCCTGTTTATGCATTTGAGCCCATTATTCGCATTTCGAGCCCGTTGTTGCATTCTGAGCCCTGTGACTTATTTGCATTGAGCTCCCATAAACCAGAGCTCTCGATATAATTATTGAAGCTCTCGAATAATTTACTTTCTTTGGATGAGCATTTCTTCCGCTCATCCGAAGGCATCATAGTCTAAAGGCATCGTTTCATGACCTGTGGACATCATATCATAGCCTGAGGATTTACTCTCCTATTTATCATGCCCCTAAGGCGTCATAGTCTAAAGGCGTCATTTTTCATGGCCTGCAGACAACATTTCATGGCCTAGGGAATTTATTTTCTGTCCATCATGCTCCTAAGGCGTCATAGTCTAAAGGCGTCATTTTCATGGCCTGCGGACATCATTTCATGGCCTAGGGAATTTATTTTCTGTTTATCATGCTCCTAAGGCGTCATAGTCTAAAGGCGTCATTTTCATGGCCTACAGACATCATTTCATGGCCTAAGGAAATTTACTTTCCAGTTTATCATGCCCTTAAGGCATCATAGTCTAAAGGTGTCATTTTCATGGCCTGCAGACATCATTTCATGGCCTAGGGAATTTATTTTCTGCTTATCATGCTCCTAAGGCGTCATAGTCTAAAGGCGTCATTTTTCATGGCCTGCGGACATCATTTCATGGTCTGAGGAATTTATTTTGCGTATCATGGCCCAAGACATCATGGTGTAGAGACATCATCCATTATCTCTAAACGAACTTTTATTGTCTAAAGGGAACTTGCATCATGTTCAATTTTTGCATCCGTTTATTTTACAAAGTTTTGATGCAGATGCTGTTTTCGCGAATACCGAAGAAATCACGAGCTACGAATAATAGTGCCTTCTTACTATTTTCTTTCGAACTGTATTCCCACCTGCTTATTTTCATAATGCATCCCAAATCATGACGATTCGTACTACCCATCCTTATTCAAGCCTCATGTTGTAAATTTTTAGGGATCTCGTTCGTCCCTAAATCAGAACTACATGCGGCTTGATTCTCGTGAAACCCGAGATATGTAGGCGACTTGAAACGAAAGTCTCGGCCGCTGTTATCTTCATGACTTTATTTCCTTTTATTTAGCCCCACCGAAATTTTTGCTTCGGTCGGACAAAATTGGCTACTAAGTCAACGTTCTTTGCTCAACAATTCATTCTTCATTCCCGAGCAAAGAAGGGGCAGCTGTTGACACCCAATTTTGACCGACCTGCGCCTTAATATGCTGCTTATATATGTATATATTTATTTATTTATTTTACGCAAAAATTCGACTTACTTTTGTATTTATAAAATAATTTATTATCATAATATTGTGAAAATTATTTCAAGTTATATATATATGACTTATATTAATTTTATGTTTTGATATTAAATAATTACGTCGTACATAATGTATTTCGTTTTAATATGTGCCCTTCTCTGGAAATATATATTTATTTAATAAACTATTTACATAATTTTACTAAATTTTACAGATTTATTTGACCAATAATATTACTCAAATTTATAAATTATTTATGTTAATAATATAATTTTTATAATATTCGATAACTTAATTTTATTCTTTAGTCGTTAAATTATTTTTTAAATATAATAATTTAATTATATGATATTTACGTAAGTATACTCGAATTTAGGATTTATTGATATTAATAATAATGTTTATGCGATAATTTATATTACTTTATTATCTATTTATTAAATTATTTAAAAGTGTAGTATATTTATTAATTTAATAGCAGCTAAATCCAATTTCATTCAATTTATTTAAATTATATCCATTTTCTATTCAATTCATTCAATTTATTTCAAATCTGGTCACTTTATATTCAATTTATGTCAATTTTAGCCACTTTTGAATCAATTTTGGCTATTAGTTAAATTCAATTCTAGCCTAATTTAATTCCTACCATTTGTCCTAATTCGGGTGACCCATTTAAACCCGAAACCTGATCCATTTACCCTATAATCAATCCTAGCCGTTCATCTAATTTAATCCTACGGCTACAAATAAATCCCACCTAATTTCCTTAAATATTCCCATTACCCCCAAACCCTACTACAACACTTTCATTTTTTCCCTCACCTCTCCCTCTACCAAGCCGCCGCCTCTCCCTCTTCTTTCTTTCTCATCTCCGGCCGGCCGTACCACTACGCCGGGAAAACCAACAACCATCGGCTTTCTCTTTTCTCACCAGTCGAAGCCACCGTTTCCCGGCATCTCCACCATCTTCCTCTCCATTCTCCCCTTTCAACTCTGCCGCCACGGCGACCACCAGCCTCTCACCCGCAACTCTCTCTCTCAGCCGCACCGTTCTCCTTCACTTTCCCTTCTCCCATCCCAAACCACCACTGCCGATTTCTCCCAATTTTTCCAGCGACGCACTCGCCGGAAACCAACACACACCGCTACTCTCCCTCTCTACAGCACTACACCATAACAAGCCGAAACCGACAGACCCCGCCAGCCCTTCTTCTACTTTTTCCGGCGACGCCCGACTCCACCACCAACCTCAGCCGCTGCACAACCTCCGTGCCTCCGGCCACCTCCCAGCGACGGATCCAGACAGATCTGCGAAGATCTGTCCGTAAATTTATTTTTATTTTATTTTATTTATTTAATTTTCTTCTTCTTCTTTGTTTTATTTATGTATATGTATATAATAAATATATAATAAGTATATATATAAATAATTATATATGATAAATATATATATATATAGATATAATAATATTTATATGATAAGTAATAATATATAATAGATAATATTATGATAAATAATAATATATAATAGATATATATAATATATTGTTTTTCATTTCATTTGTATATAATATATATATATATATATATATATATATATATATATATATATATGTATATATATATATTTGTATGTGTGTGTGTGTGCTGTTTTTCCTTTCTGTTCATTACTGTTATTCTTCCTGTTTGCCTGGTAATTCAATACATAACAATCTAATCTTTATCTATTTTGATAATTCTCAACAAGGTTGTGAACATGCTCTTTGTCCTTTAATTAAATCAATAGCACCCCTCCCATGATCAGTTCTCGTATGAGGCTGTATTATCTACCATATTCTATTTTATATTATCTTGATGCAAAGTATGATAACCTTGGTATTGATTTTATATTTGGTCAGTTGTGATTCACATTAACCTTAACTATGCTAATTATGGTAAATTATAATATCGTATTTATGTGATTAACATTAGTGTCAGTATTTAAATATTTTTGGTAAGATGAATATATTTTGCTCCAAATTTGATTCTGCCTTCTCGAATCAATATGATTGACATTCCCTTCCTATATTCCCTTGATTAGAGTGCATGCCTTATTTACCTTCAGCAGGTGATTAAATTCCTCTCCTTAAATGTTTCTTTTTAATTTAGTAAATTATGATTCATTTACACTGATTGATTCAATTATAGTAAAAGAAAGGATTTTACTGCTAGACCTTCCAAATATCCCTTCCCTGTCCGTTGGAGTATATGTTTATTTATGTTCTGAAAAAAAGGAGCTTGTGATTGCTTTCTTTTTCCTCAACTAATTTAATACATGTTTTTTTATGGAAATTTCTCATTACCGTTATCTTTAATTGTCTTCGTCTATCCTTAATTATGGTAAATATCCATTGACTGGTTCTATTGAATATTTCTTTTCCCCTTTATTCCTTATTTACCTACTTTCAGCTACTATAAAATTGGTACCTCTCATTTGAAAGGTGAAGGACGAAAAAAAAGGGAAAACACTTAAAATATTTTTCTACTATTGTTTCGTTACTTCTAAGTTCATATTCTTTTCCCTGCCCCATCTCAACACGAGCACTGCTCGGGATCCACGAGATCCTTATGATCTTGACGTGTTGAGTTCGGGTTTCAATTATTGAAAGGCTGTTTTGAAATCTCCGGTTTGTCATTTTATTCTTTCTAATCAACCGGTTAGTCCTTATTTATTTTAATATTGCATACTTGAACTCTTTGTTTGCATCATGTCATAATAATACGAATTTTATATGCCTTAATATATGTACCTACATATTCAGAATAAAATATATGTGTAAATTTAGCATATAAGCTTGATCAACAGGTTACCCTTTCGATTTGGAAGAAAGAGTTTGCCGGGATTGGAAGGGTTATCGTTTAGCAAATTTATTTATTTATTTTTACGTTGTAATGTATTTATTCATTTTATTTATGTTATTTCTGTTAGTATGTAATAATGTAAACAAACTCATAATAGTGAAAAGGGCTTATGGGGGTGGGGATTTGTATGTTCTTTACTGTTTTTTTTTAATTATTTCTCGATTATTATTTAGGCAATTTTATATAGAAGGCATTGCCTATAGGATTAATACTTATATAAATCATTTATGATAGAAATCATAAGAATTAAAGCAAGTTGATTTTAAGTACATCTTTTTCAAGACCATAGAGATCATGTCTATAGGATTTGAAATACAATTGTTTTGCTTGTGCATTCTTAGAAAACATGTCTATAGGAATTATATTTCAAGTTATTAGAAATCATGTCTATAGAATTAAGTATGGATTAATTAGCTTGCCTAATAGTATTACATTATATGCCAGTTATTTAACTATGACATTTTTTCTCACTAGATATTATGTTTATAGGATCCGTCGTAATAAATGTCATGCCTATAGGGGTCACCATCGCGTATTTAATAAAGAGGCCTTTTTGAAACCCCCTTGATGTTAATTGTTTGTTTGAATTTTACCTACTTGTTTGACGTTAATCCCTTTTAATAACAGCTTAAGGATTCTAGAACTCAAACTCCAAAATAGTATTCCAATTGCCTCTTGGACCTTAAGGTTGGGACGGGTAGGCATTTGTTGGGGCGTTAGTCTTCTCCATTTAGATCCCTTAGGCTTAACAATAATTAAATTAATTAGGCGGGTAGATGGGAGATGATGAAACAGACAGGATATAGCTGACTTTTTGTATGAAGTACATATCTGCTTTGTAAATACAAAGCAACTTGTTACTCCCATCTTTTCTAATTTCATGTCTTTTTTCTAAAGAAGCTTTCAACGACTTTAAAACTTCTCTTATCATGTTGAAATGACATACTTTCATTAAAAAAAAAAAAAAAATTTGTTGAAAAAAAAAAATATATATATATATATATATATATTATTCTTTTCATACTATCTTGTTTTTAAAAAAATAGAATAGATGGGAGTAATATCGCATTGGACCCATTTTCAGTTTTGTCAAAACCTGATCCCACTCTTTATTTTAGCTCTATAAATTGCTAATTTAGTATTTGTGTTAGTATTCTATTTAGGCATAATAATTCATCAACTTTAATTGGTCATTTAGCTAATTTTTCCTTTAATGAATCCGGCCGGGAACCACTTTTGTGGACCTCGAAAGGTGTCTAACACCTTCATTTCGAGGTAATTTAAGCCCTTGCCCGACTCTGGTAACTTAAGTAATAAAATTTAGTTTAGAATGGTGCCCTAACGTACCTTAACCTGTTAGGTGGCGACTCTCTTCTTTTTACCCCTTAAGAGACGTCACATGTTGGGTCCCGCTTCTCCGCGAGGGAAAAATAGGGCGCGACACTTTCTACAATTTTCAATCAGAATCTCCCTCTCTCAGTTAAGAGAATGTTCTTCAGCTAAAAAAAAAAACAACAATGTGATGTAAGCTTTGTTCTCTCTCAATATCTCTATTTCTATCTCTCCTTCTGCCTCCCTGAGTACTAAGTACTTTATTTCTATTTATACCCTAAAAAGTAGGGCAATTTTCATCTCTTTTTCAGTGTTGGATGATTATACCCTAATAAGCACCGTTCTGAAACCGACGGACGCATCGACGGTTCACTGGTTACAATCCGTGAATCGCCGGGTGTCTTTTTTTCATCTTTACTAAATTCTTGTGACACCGACATTTCACCGACAGGTTTTCAAGCCATTTTCCAAAACTTTTAAGTACCATTCGGCAACTCGACCGGCGATTCGCCATCTGCAAGTTGCAAACCGCCAGTGGCATTAATCCTCTGAGGTTGTGATATTCGGCCCTTGGCCGGCATTTCGCTGGTTACATCTGTGAATCCCCGATTCACTCTCACTCCCTTCTTTTTGCTCCATTTTTGCTCTTTTCTTCACTTTTATCCATTTGCACACAACGAAAGCAAAAAAGGGCATAAGATCCAAACAATCAACTCAAGAACGAAACAAAAACTCAAGTTTTGGAGCCTAATGAGTTGGTAAATTACAACCTCATCACAGAATAATGGGAGGACTCGTCATAACTGACACCATCATGGTAAAGCCTTACATGATGCTCCAACTATCTCGCTCAAGTGGACCAAGTCGTTCTTGGCTTGCCAGGAAAGGAACGTGCATTATGTGATATCACGAAAGAGGGGATCCATTAACATTGTAATGTATCATCATGAACCTATGGTGGCACATAGTTATGAGACACCGGCATAGTCCTTTGAATGTCGGGCTACTCTGTGCGAGACACTGCTCCTAAAAATATGCACATTAGGCTCATACGTAAATCATAAAACATCATTCATGATATTCATGGCTAAATAAACATTTAACATCGTTGATCCCCTTTTCATACATGATTAGCCATGAATCAAGGGCCCTTTCTTCGGCCAATATCATAAATCGATAAATCATAAAATCCATTTCATAAATCATAAATCATACTTAAACATGTGGGCATTTCCCAATGCCTTAGCATGCTTGAAAATACTTAATTCACTTGAAAACATAATTATAAACATGGATAACTTGAAAACATGCTTTTCATCATCAATACGTCATCATACATGAACATTCATCATAGATCTTAACTTTCATGAACTTTTGGTAAATGGGCAATTTGATTTTTGTAAAAAGCCTGAAACGTGATTTTTATGGAAAACAACGTAAAACTTGACCATAATTCATAATTCCATAATAATACTCATTTAGATCATGCCCATGTGGAGAATTCAAAATTTCATGCATCGGGTTAAAACCCCATAGAATCGATATAGGAAATTCATGATTTAGAGAGAGTTTGGGCATGGGTGTGAATGGATTCACCCATTCATAACCCTACATACCTGATTGAAGCTGATTCTTACACTTCCCTGATTGCCCAAGAAGAATTTGAGAAGAATTGGAAGGGCTAAGACTTGATCTCCTCTCTAACTCTCTAACTTGCATGCATGGGTTTTGAATAGGTACGACTTAACCTATCTTAATACACTCTGAAAATAACTTAAAATGACTTAGTATAGGACTTTAGAGCATAGGAATGATGAGAATACCCTTAATAATTTCGCAGGAATTAACTGCTCATCAGTCCATACGAGGGACCTAACAAGTCGTTGCCACCACCTACAAGTCGTCACCTCAGTCGTTAGGTACACTTTCTATCACATCACCTAGGCTTGTTGCGGGGGACTTCACGAGTCGTCACAGGTGACCACAACTCATGGTCACCACTCGTCACCCTCACTGTCTTGATTTCGAATAAACCCTATCCTGCTGACCACAACCCACCCAACAAGGCGTGGTGTCTGACCACAATTCATGTGGTCTATCCGTTAGGTGCACTGCCTTACATTTTTTCCCTTCTTAATTCCCTTGGCCACGGCTGACCTGACGAGTCGTGGTGCCCGACCACGAGTTGTGATCATGCCCGTGATGACCCCCCTTCAATACATCATTTAACTCAACTCAGTACTTCAGCACGGGTCACCTCACGACTCATGGTCCTCCCCTACGGGTCACAGAATGACTCATTCTGTGACCTGGTGCAAAATTTTCAGTTTTCTCCATTTCAACTCCCGAGTCTGATCTTCGGGATTTCGGGGTATAACAATTTTCCTATAAATTATAAGCTCACATCTAAACTTCATTCAATGTTGATAAACAAACAACAGAAGTAGAACCTGAAGTAGAAAAAGAAATAACCATATAGATACCTGTAGCTTGAAAAAGAGAAGTGTAAACCCTCAATAAGCACCCTGAAAAAAATGTAACAATCAGAAGAGACTCTATGATGCCCAAGAGAGTAGGAGAGGCATGAAGATCTAGGTAATCAACGAAAAGCAAAGATCACTACTAAGTTTCAATTTGTATGTCGTACTTTACAAAATTTAAATCGACATTGACGTGCGGATAATAATTAATGTTCAACCCAAATGACAAAAGTACAAAATAATCAAAAAGGTAAGATCAACATTCTTCTGATTTCATTATAAAGACAAAAGTACAAAATAATAAAAAGTTCCTTCTTTAATCATCAGGCATCATCCAATCCCAATCAGTATCATCAAAATCATCATCATTTCCATCATCTTCTAGTGTTACCATATATTGTGATTCTTGTTCATGAGATGGTACATCAATGACATCACCAAGTACATCTTCTCTCGACCATATGAAGTCAACATCAAGTGGTCTATTTGATGAACTAATGTCATCCTCGAGGTCTCCCCAGAATGTATCTCCAATATTAGGGTAATTTTCTTCTTCAAAATCATACAAATCAATAGGGACTTTGTTCCTTGCATAATAAATATCTTTCTCAATTTGATCCTCCACATAAAAAACTTGATGAACTTGAGATGTCAATACAAAGGGGTATTCAGTATGCATAATCTGTTAAAGTATACTCGAGCTAATCCATATTCATCTATTTCATTATGAAACTAATCACATCTAAATAGTAAAACTCTAAAGAAACCATAATAATCGATCTGAATGATATCCTGAATAGCTCCATAATAGACAACCTCCCCATCAATGGGATTTTGGTCTCTAGCACTAGCAAAACTATCAGTCGTTGTTGACAAAGTCATTCCATGATTCTGAGTCTTGCATCGAGTATCTCATTTCATTGTATGAAATCGATATTCATTGATGAAATATGCAGTATATCTTTTTGTCGTTGTATTAGGCTCTTTATCTAGCCATCATAAATAATTAGGGACTTCAACAATTTTAACTTTCTCTTTAAATCAGTGGTCGAATTTCTGGCTATGAGTCTGTGCTCTTATCCATGCATTTAATCTACTATTATTATCAATTAAGCTCATATGTTCCCTGCAAGCATACATGTTTTAAATTAATCATTAAGAACAATGTTTAGACGATCTTATCACATAAATAAATAATGAAGTTTACAATACAATAGATAGATATTACTTGATAAAGGTTTCCATTTGTTCGTCTCTAATATTGAACAAAACATATCGATGTACTTCAGAACACAACTATAAATCCATTTCAAAATTCTTGCCTTTGCCTTTTTTTCCCACCTCCAATTGGATGGCCCATCTTAGGGAATATAGGTGACAAATTATCACCCTGTATTTTCATTCCCTCATCATCCTCTAATTGTGTCACGACCCAAATGATTGTGATTGGCACCCATACTAACCCCTCAATGGGCTAACCAACAATTCTCAACAACTACCTCGTCATCTACCTCACAAGAAGAAATAACAATGTAATTAAATGAAAAGAATTGCAATATCCGAAAGCTGTCATTACCAACTAAACTAACACAACTAAATCTTCCCAAGATCCGAAAGTCATTACACTTCAACATCTACCTACAGTCAAGGAATGTTTAAACTAAAGAAAAAGAAATGCTAAAATGTCAGAAAGAGAGACATCTTAGAAGAAGTAGTGAATCAATCCGTTCCGCATCACTTACCTTTCAGAGGAATCACTGTTGTCTATAGGTAGGGACCAGAAGAGCTTCCTGGATTGCATTCTACATGCAGAAAAGAAGTGTAGGACTAGAGTCAGTACAAAGCACGGTACTGGTAGGCATCATTGACCCACCTTACATAAAAATACATAATTAAGGCAACAATAATATGAAACCAGTCCCTATGAAACCAGTCCCAAACATCATACATAAGCACAACAAACATTTTAAGTATACTGAACTGACTCTATACAGGTGACAATCGGCCTGCTCACTGGATTGGGCCTCTTGATGCAACGGTCTTTCGATCGCTACAGCGGTCTTGCCGTAGTGGAAGTAGTTCCATTACAGTGGTACTGCTAGAGGTAGTAGCTCTACTCAGCTACACCTTTCATCAATTCACCAGTTTTCAATCATTCACACATTCAGATATTCAATGAGATGATATACGAGCTTTTGATACCAATTCACATTTACTTATCATCACATGTAGTTTAAGCATTTTATCACAAAGATAAAAACATCAACATCTTTAGTCATCTCACCAAATTAGACTTAGGATCTTTTACCGCTTTCTCGTTCCATTCACAATTACAGGATCATTAATTACACTCAACCACTTAGCACATACTCATTCCAAAATTGTTAATAAGCTATAACAACATAAAATAAAACAAGAGGTGACATGTCGTGCACACACCTCTACCATGTCCCATCAAATACTCCATCATCAAAGTCAATGTACACACATACTAGAGGGTCTTACTTCTGCCCTTCCAGTCATGACCTGCAGGAGACTCTAGAAATTCATGTACTATACCGGTGTAGTATCCTCTCCCACACATATGCTCGTTCGGATGCTCCCCTCAAACACGAGCCAATCAAACAATATCACTCACCCCGATGCTCCCCTCGGGCACGAGCCTCTCATATTATGATATTATTACTATCCTTCATCATTCTCATTCAACTAAATTACACCGTGAATTGTTTAAATATTCAGGAGTTACAATCTACTCCCTCGTTTTTAGAAATACAACAATCAAACATGTCAATATCAATGCAAAGGAATTTCACTTAACCATTCAATACAATTTCATAACGGTTCACAGACCATATCTTATCTACATTACTTCTACTGTTTATTCAACAGTAAAACTTCATAATAGGTAATGC
The DNA here is from genome assembly GCA_035772735.1 of Datura wrightii. NCBI lineage: Eukaryota > Viridiplantae > Streptophyta > Magnoliopsida > Solanales > Solanaceae > Datura > Datura wrightii. The sequence continues at coordinate 13,373,379 of JASDFA010000003.1, forward strand.
TCGAAGACCATTCGCATATCATCATTACACAAAACATATATGCCATTAAATAGGGTCTATTTCCCTTAAACCATAACCTACCTTGATTTTTGGGTACGGAACGTCAGCTACTCTATAGGAGCCTTGCCCTTTTTGAACACTTTGAAAAGGTCAAAATTTACAACGACAATATAAAGTAATTTAATTATTTACTCTTTGAATAAGGGTGCTCGAAGTTCAAACTCTTCCCTTGAGGGAACTTTCAAATTAAAAACCCCAGTTCTACCTAGTTTTAAGTATCGATTCCCGCGTAACTCATGTTTTTAAGCAAGTAAACCTCGGAGAATGGTCAATACTCCTCAAACCTCTAATCAAACCACCCCATTAATTCCACATGATCCAACCCTAGTCTATCAACCTAGGGTTTTCTAAACTTAAAGTTCTACCATTTAAGGTTTTTCACGAATTCTAGGGTCATTAATAACCATCATCGAGATTAGGAATCAAGAAACTTACCGCGGAAGAGGAATTCAGTGCTTTGGAGGAAAAAATCACCTCTAACTCTTCTAATCATGTTTTTAGAAATAATGGGGTAGAACCCCAGAAATCCCACTTAAACCCACTTTTTGATTCCCATCGTCCGCTGTAGCGGGCCCGCTACAACGATCAGGAAATCGCTACGGCGGATCCAGTAGTTAATTCTCCGATCCTTTATGGAAGGACTTCAGTCGTCACCACGATCTCGCTGTAGTGGATATCCTACCGCTGCAGCGGTCCCCCGAAACCAATAGCTTCCCCAAAAGCATCTTTTAACACTTAGCTAATTTCACAGCCATTTTCTATAAAGTCTAGCTTTTTGAGTGTTCTAAGTTTATTCCCCTTGTAATGATATATGGGTCATTACATTAGATACCAATTAAAAACCGTTCTTCCTGAACAACCTACAATAAAAGTGCCACGACCTCTGAATACACCCGTTACCGTAGACACGGGACAAGGAGTCCCGAGAGATCCCAACCCATGGCGTGAGCATAACACTAATTCATTTATATACAGTGGAAAACTTAACTTATCAATCATAAACTAACTGAAATTTGCATCATGAGATATAAAGAAAACAACAATACAAGATCCAAATATAAACGAATGAATACTACACATAGGTCTGAAAGCCCCTAACCATAATAGACGGGTTGAAGGGAAAAGACCCAAACTAACCCATACAATCTGGAAACATAAGACAAGTAAACGAGTCTGAGCATGACGCCCTTGAATCATGAGGACTCACCACTGAAGACTAAGCAAAATTAAGCACAAACTAGGGACGATGCTGAGTCTGCAAAACAGATCCTGAAAATATATGGGTCAGTACTAGGAAAGTACTGAGTATGTAAGGTATACAAAACAATTCTTAAAAACATAAAAGTAATAGGAGTAGGGACATCATGATCATAAAGCTGAAATTGTAAGTATATCGTAAGGCTCAATATTTCCAAAAAGATATTCATAAACCCGTCAAAGTCGTAACATGCGGGGAAAAAATTTCATAAATCATAACTTGAGCCAAAAGAACATAATCATGCATATTTCAAAAATATGAGGAACAATGGGAGATTTCTATAACCGACATACTCCACATGAGCACACATGAAGTCTGACTTGTACGCCTAGTCGGCAGGCCGTCCATACCTTGCCAAGGGTATGGACTATGAAATGTGTGATATCACTCATGAAGGCCCCATAGGGCATAGAGGACGGTCACTGAGGAGGTCCCTGATCTTGGGCATAATTGCATGCCCAAGTGCTACCTTATAACTCAATTTAGTCTTGTTTATCTAATTATTTATATACATTCTCATGTGATTTTATGTAAATGTGAATATATACTAACCAACATGATTAGTCCTTGTTTTTGAAGGTTAATAATGCATTTGAGGAACTAATTCATGATTTGGTGAAGTGGAGGAATGGAATCAAGAGAAAAACGTGAAAGTCAACAAGAAAACATGCAATAACTGGCACCCTGCGCGATAGGGGCCGTGGCACGCTGCCAACGCGGCAACACTTGGCCAAAAATTGCATTTTTTGGCACATTCCAGTGAGGGTACGCGTTAGCTCCGTGTCACGGAGGTCAATTAGGGCGTTCAGCTCCGTGACACATTGCTGTTCCACCACAGGCCAAATTTTGCATTTTTTCAGCATAGTATAAATTGAACCCTTAGCTTCTAAAATCAGGGAATAGGGGATTTTTTGGAAAAACCGAAGGAGGCGCGAAGGAGACTTGAAGAACTCCTATTGGGTTCATATTTTCTTGGTTTCTTTTCATCTATTCTTGTAAGTATATTACTCTAAACATATTTTCGTGTAATTATACGAACATGAGTGGCTAGAACCCTTCCTCTAGGGTTGAAGCCACAAGATATGATTGTGGTTTTGCGGTTTGTTTTGGAATTAAGTTATTGATTGTTGTTTTTGTCTTGCATTCTGGATTGTTGGTTGTTTTCATGATTGATCACCATGAAAACATACACGTTAGCTTAGGCATATGCTTGAGAAAGTATTTATCTAGGTCAGAACATGAGAATGTAAGGAGCATGTTTGTATCTCACGATATAATTTTGTGTTATGATAGAAATATACCTAATTCCTTGCTTGGTTGATAAAACAAGGGTATTTAGAGACCAACTTAGGTTTATCACATCACCACTCGAAGAAGTAGTTGTGAGGCTAAGTTGAGTTAAATGATTAGGTGCACAAAAGTCCCTAATCATTTCCACGTAAACCACAACATAATTGATTGCCCACGAACTAGAATTAGCATCCTCGCTCACAATGATACAGTGAGGCTAGTTTGTCGTGTTTAGAGGCTCGAAAGACCATGAACATGCAATTCTAATTACGTGAGACGACAATCAAAAGGTTCATACTTAAACCATTGCAAATCGTAGTATCGCATGATTATCTGGTTTTAACTCTATGTTGCTCCCAGAGTGAATTCAGAATATTTCGTTGACCATATTTAGACTTAATTAAACCTTCTCGAAAACCTCTAGAATCAACACTTGCGAAAGTTAATATTACACTTGAACTTGATAGTTAGCTGAACTGGTCCAGTCCCTGTGGGTTCGACATTCCGATTCTTAAAAGAGCCACTATATTACTTGCACGACTCGTACACTTGCGGGCACAAACAGTCCCAAACATAATCCTATGGTGGCACGTAGTTCTGAGATTCGGGGCGTAACCTGGGCCCCGAACCTACTCCGTGTTAAGTACTACTCCCAAAACATGCAACGTGCTCATAGAAATTCATACATGACATTCATGGATAGTTAAATCGTGAGAATTATATTATGCTTGAGAATTCATAATACTAGCCATGGAGTTGGGCCCGTGAATCGGCCAAAAACATAGTTTAAAAATCTTAAATGACATTTGGGCATTGCCCATAGTTCAATCATACATGAAATGCTTAAATTATAGGAAACATGATTGTCGCACCCCATTTTTCCCTCGCGGAAAGCGGGACCCAACATGTGACGTCTCTTAAGGGTGAAAAGAGAAGAGTCGCCACCTAACGGATTAAGGTGTGTTAGGACACCGTTCTAAACTAAGTTTATTTCCTAAGTTACCAGAGTCGGGTAAGGGCTTTAATTACCTCGAAAGGAAGGTGTTAGGCACCTTTCGAGGTCCACAAATGTGGTTCCCGGCCGTACTCATTAAATGGGGAATTTTAACTAAGTGATCAATTAAGGTTAGTGAATTATTAAGCCTAAATAAAATACTAACACAAAATACCAAATTAACAGATTATAAAGCTAAAATTAAATGTGGGATCAGGTTTTGACAAGGCTGAAAAAGGGCCCAATGCGATATTACTCCCATCTATTCTATTTTTCTAAATCAAGATAGTATGAAAAAAAAAATATATATATATATATAACTTGAATAAAACGCATTTTTAAGAAAATCATGTATATGTATATATATATTTTTAACAAAATTCTCTTTTTAATAAAAGTATATTAATATTTCAACATAATAAGAGAAATTTTAAAGTCTTTGAAAAACTTCTTTAAAAACGAAATTAGAAACGATGGGAGTAACAAGTTGCTTTGTATTTACAAAGCTGATATATGCTTCATACGAGAAGTAAGCTATAGCCTGTCTGTTTCATCATCTCCCATCTACCCGCCTAATTATTAATTGTTATTAAGCCTAAGTAGTCTAAATGAAAAAGACTAACGCCCTAATAAGTGCTTACCCGTCCCAATCCTAATGTCCAAGAGGCGATGGACTACTAAACGGGATTTTAGAGTGTAAAATTCATAAGGCTTTATTAAAGGTGATTAACGCCAAACAATTAGCAAATAGTAATCGAAACACTTAACATACAAAGGTTTCAATTAAGCCTCTATCTTACGATCGTATTTCCTAATGCAATAAAAGTCAAATTTGAATATATAGCACATAAAGTAAACAAGATATTTTGTTTAAACAAATTCAAGTTTAACTGCCTCAGAGCAACATAGGTTTAACACTCATGCATATGATTTTTATTCAAATATCAGACTAAATTATGAAAGATAAATGGGACTCTAAAAGAAAGTGACTTAGTGGCTGACAACATGGCGGGAATAATGATTATAATTAACTATCGAACAAGCTTGCTTTAGCCCATTATTAACAATTTTTACGCCTACATGCAGAATTAGTGACGAATGGATTAGAAGTATTAACACGTATTGCAAATAATTGTTATAGACTAGTTTTACCCAAAATTAAAAACACAAGACATGCTTTGGAACAGATTGTTTTAATTCCTACGAACATGATTTCTAGGAGTGATGATGTCTACATTACAGATATTATTTAATTTCTACGGGCATGGCTTCTAAAAAAAAAATAATTGCACTTGCATTGTTTTTGAGGGCAAGGTTTACTAAAATAATAAACATAAATATCTACTTAAATTTGAATTATTTAAAACCTATAGGCATGATTTCTACGCTTGTTAATCCTATAGGCATGCTTCTAGGTGAAATTGACAGTCAAGAAAGCAGTAACTAAATATAAGACTCTCACCCCCATTGGTCCCTTCCACTATTATGAGAGTTTATTACATTGTTACATATTGACAGAAAATAAATACATCACGATAAAAATAAATAAATAAATAAACTAGCTGAAATTATAAAACCTTCCGATCCCAACAGACTCTTCGCTCCCAACCTGTTAAACAAAACGGTTAATTAATGCAAAAAAGCAAAGCAACAATGATCGGAAACTGAATTCGACACGTCAAGATCACGAGGATCTCTTGGATCCCGAGAAATGCTCGTGTCGAAAAATGGAAGCGAAGTATATAAAAAAAAGAGTAATATTAAGTATGGCAGTCCCTCTTTTTTTTCTTTCACTGTTCGCCCGTACTCCAGAGAGGAGTGGAGGAATCATTTTATAGCAAAGGAATCAGTCCATTTAGAGAGTAATATGGAAGGAAATAAATTATCCACTAAATTAATTGAGAGAATTTCTCCTAATTGACAGCATAATGAAAAGAAATCAGAAATATTCTCTATTTACGTTAAATTAACAGAGATATTTTTAAGGAAGGAAAAGGAATCACGAAATCATAGCAGATCTTTCCATAAGATAAGATAAACAAATTAACTAAATCAAATCAATTAAATTAAATAAATAAGTAAAGTAAAGAATATTAAAACATATTCCTAGTGCCACAAGGAAAGAGATCAATTTTGGTCAACAACTATCAGAAGCTAACATTTTATCTGTAGAAGTCAAATACCCATATATGGCAAAAGAAATACTATTGAATCAAATAAAACCCATTATATAAAATGATACAACTGTAAAGTGGATTTGAATAACGATTTTAAGGTAAATAAAATTTTAGAGCCAATCAAAGACATTCTGAGATAAAATAATCACATGTGCTATATATTGACTATTCTGAGAAGGAAATAGATTGAGGGGATAGGAAACTAACACAATCTTCTGAATGCAAAATTACTTTTAGTAAAGAATTATCATTTTAATTCATTAATCTGAATCTGTCAAAGTAATTTCAAGCTCAAATTATGGATTATTAAATTAAATAAAGAGCTTTATATAATCATCAAAATGAGGAACTTTGAAAGAAACATTCATATCTTCAATAACTGGCGACAGTAAAATGTATACGGCATCAGACTTAACAGAAGTAAGAGAAATCATCTAAATTCTATACAGAGAGCCAAAGAAGATTGCTACACAGTATCATATTTGTATACATGCATACAAACAGCTTCCATAAAAACCTTCAACAAGAGCGGATTATTCATATACATATATAATTATATACTATTATAAGGAATAACAAGAACAAAGTTCATGAACAAGCATACTAATTAAGCATGCATAGTTAAATAATTAACACATACCTATTATATATGCACACATATGCATAAACAAAACACAAGGAAGAACAATACGTATTATTTATATACATATATAAGTATATGTTATTATATAAACGAAACAAAAGAACAGTATATACATATTACTCATATATATATATATATATATATATATATATATATATATATATATATATATATATATATATATATATATATGTATGTATGTATATTATTATCATTATTTATATGAAACAGAAAAGAAAAATAAACAGTACATATTATATACATATACATATTTATTATAGCATATATTTATTATATATTATTGTTTTATATATATATATATATATATATATATATATATATATATATATATATATATATATATATATATATATATATTATTATATGCATATTATACATAAATAAACAAAGCAGAAGAAGGAATAAATAAACAGAAATAAATAAAAAATAAATAAAATTTGCGGACAGATCTTCGCAGATCTGTCCGGATCCGTCGGCTGGGAGGGAGAAGGGAGTAGGCGTGCTGCGACGGAGAGGGGAGAGGAATGTGCTGCAACGGATCTGGCGTTGTTCGAGGTGGTGCGACACCGGTGATATGGAGAGGATAAGACGGAGGTCTGGTGGCGAAAATGAGAGGAGAGGCAGCTGTGGTTGTTGCTTTGTGGTGGTGCGACGCCGGCGGGGGGGAGAAGATGGCGGCGTTGTAGAGAGAGATGAAGGGGAAGTATGAGAGAGAGGGGTCGGCGGCTTTGTTGTTTGGCCGGAGGTATGGAGGTACGCCGGTGATAAGGAAGAGAGAGGCGTTGGTTTTCCCGGCGTACTGGTTCGGCCGGCTGGAGATGAGAAAGAAAGAAGAGGGAGAGGCGGCGGCTTGGTAGAGGAAGAGGTGAGGGAAAAAATGGAAGTGTTGTTTAGGGTTTTGGGGTGATAAGTGGTAAATAAGGAAGTAAAGGTAGGGTTTAATTAGAGCCGTTAGATTAGGTGGGATGGGCGGCTAGGATTAGATTTAGTTAATGGGTCGGGTTGTGGGTTATGGAGCGGGTCGCGGGTCGGTCAGTTGGGTAGATTCAATTAGGAATTGAATTTAAATAATAGCTAAATTGACCAAAAGTGGTTAAAATTGAAATAAATTGAATAGAAAATGGCCAGATTTGAAATAAATTGAATGAATTGAATGGCAAGTGGCTAAAATTTAAATAAATTGGAGGAAAGTGAATTTTAGCTGCTATTAAATTAATGAATATACTACATTTGTAGATAAATAAATAATAAAAAAAAAATTAAATTATAGAAAATTATTTAAATATTATTATTAATAAATAAAATCATAATTCTTAGTATAGTTATGTAAAATATCATATAATTAAATTATTGTATTTAAAAATAATTTAATGACTAAAATATAAAATCAAGTTATCAAGTATTATAAAAATCATATTATTAACATAAATAATTTATAAATTCGAGTAATATTATTGGCAAATCACTTAGTAAAATTTAGTAAAAATTAGGTACATAGTTTATTAAGTAAAGAATATATTTCAAAATAAGGGCGCATATTAATACAAAATATATTATATACGCGCAATTATTTAATATCAAAACTTAAAATTAATATAAGTCATATATATGTAACTTGAAAGAATTTTCACAACATTATGATAATAAATTATTTTAAAAAATATAAAAACAAGTCAAATATTTGCGTAAAAATAAAAAATAAGTATATACATATATAAGCAGCATATTAAGGCGCAGGTCGGTCAAAATTGGGTGTCAACAACTGCCCTTTCTTTGCTCGGGAATGAAGAATGAATTGTTGAGCAAAGAACGTTGACTTAGTAGCCAATTTTGTCCGACCGAAGCAAAAAAAATTGGGGTGGCCAAATAAAAGGAAATAAAGTCATGAAGATATCGCGACCGAGACTTCAGTTTCAAGTCGCCTACATATCTCAGGTGTCACGAGAATCAGGCCGCGTGTAGTTCTGGATTTAGGGAAGAACGAGATCCCTAAAAATTTATAACACGAGGCTTGAATAAGGATAGGTAGCACGGATCGTCATGATTTGTGATGCATTATGAAAATAAACAAGTGGGAGTAGAGTTCGAAAGAAAATAGAAGGGAGGCACTATCATTCGTAGCTTGTGATTTCTTCGATGTTCGCGTAAATACTAAAGCATGTGCATCACATGTTTTCACAAAATAAATGGATGCAAAAATTTAAACATAATGCACGTTCCCTTTAGACAATGAAAGCTTGTTTAGAGATAATGGATGAGGTCTCTAAACCATGATGTCTTGGGCCATGATACGCAAAATAAATTCCTTAGGCCATGAAAATGATGTCCGCAGGCCATGAAAAATGACGCCTTTAGACTATGACGCCTTAGGAACATGATAAGCAGAAAATAAATTCCCTAGGCCATGAAATGTTGTCTGCAGGCCATGAAGAATGACGCCTTTAGACTATGACGCCTTAGGGGCATGATAAACTGGAAAGTAAAACCCTTAGGCCATGACATGACGTCTGCAGGCCATGAAAAATGATGCCTTTAGACTATGACGCCTTAGGAGCATGATAAGTTGTAAAGTAAATCCTCAGGCCATGAAATGATGTCCACAGGCCATGAAACAATGCCTTTAGACTATGATGCCTTCGGATGAGTGGAAGAAATGCTAATTCAAGAAAGTAAATTGTTCGAGAGCCTCAATAGATTCAACCGAGAGCTCTGCTTTATCCGGGCTCAAATGCAAATAACAGGCTCAACATGCATAAGCGGGCTGAAAATGCAAACAACGGGCTTGAAATGCATAAACGGGCTTGAATGCATGTATCGTGTATACCACGGGCTCCAAATGCATATATAAACGTATACCACGGGCTTGAATTCGAATAACGGGCTCAAATGCATAGGAAGGCTTAAAATGAAAATAACGGGTTTGAATGCATATATCATGTATACCACGGGCTCAAAATGCATTTATGAATGTATATCACAGGCTCAAATGCGAATAACGTGCTCAAATGCATAAACGGGCTTAAAATGCAAATAACGGGCTCAAAATACATATATACCACGGGCTCAAATATATATCAAGGCTCAAATGCATATATAAATGTATGTTCAGGCTCAAATGCATATGTAAAAAGTATATCTGGGCTCAAATGCATATATAAATTGTATATCCGGGCTCAAATGCATATGCAAAATGTATATCAAGGGCTCAGGATGCATATGCAAATATATATCAAGGGCTCAAATGCATATATAAAGTGTATATCACGGGCCCAAAATGCATATGCAAATATATATCAAGGGCTCAGGATGCATATGCAAATATATATCAACGGCTCAAATGCATATATAAAGTATATATCACGGGCTCAAAATGCATATGCAAATATATATCAAGGGCTCAAATGCATATATAAATTGTATATTCGGGCTCAAATGCATATACAAATATACATCAAGGGCTCAGAATGCGTATATAAATTATATATCCGGGCTCAAATGCATATGCAAAATGTATATCAAGGGCTCAGGATGCATATGCAAATATATATCAAGGGCTCAAATGCATATATAAAGTGTATATCACGGGCCCAAAATGCATATGCAAATATATATCAAGGGCTCAGGATGCATATGCAAATATATATCAAGGGCTCAAATGCATATATAAATTGTATAGTCGGGCTCAAATGCATATGCAAATATACATCAAGGGCTCAGTCGGCGTATATAAATTGTATATCCGGGCTCAAATGCATATGCAAAATGTATATCAAGGGCTTAGGATGCATATGCAAATATATATCAAGGGCTAAAATGCATATATAAAGTGTGTATCACGGGCCCAAAATGCATATGCAAATATATATCAAGGGCTCAGGATGCATATGCAAATATATATCAAGGGCTCAAATGCATATATAAAGTGTATATCACGGGCTCAAAATGCATATGCAAATATACATCAAGGGCTCAAATGCATACATGAATTGTATATCACGGGCTCAAAATGCATATATAAAATGTATATCACGGGCTCAGATGTATATAAATATTACGGGCTCAAACACATATAAAATGTATCTCACGGGCTTAAAACGCGAATCTAGGCTCAAAAGTGGAAAACGGACCGAATCGTGGCTCAGACAATTTTGGCAGGTAGTGCTTTACCCACACGGCGTAAAACGGTAGGACTATGCATAACCCTTAAAAGCTTGGGGGGTAAAGCTTAACCCCTCTAAAATCACAACAATGAAAGTAGCATGATGATAATAGGTTAAAAGTAGCATAAGAATAACAACGAGCATGAGAACTTGAAAAAATGGCATGATAGTCATTCGATTAATTATCATGAGAAGAACGCAATAGTAACCTGCAAGCTTCAAAAACTGGATAAAATTGATTAGTCAATAAACATGAAGTAGCTAACAATTAGTGCTTAATCAAATCAAAATTTAGGAGACAAAGCTTAGCCTTTAAGATCAGAGGGTAGTGCTTAACCCGTAGGACAATGATTAGTCCTTAAAAGAAAATTTTAGGGTAATGCTTAACCCTAGGACAATGCTTAGCCCTTGAAATAAAATTTAGGGTAGTGCTTAACCCTAGGACAGTGCTTAGACCTCGAAAATAAAATTTAGGGTAGTGCTTAACCCTAGGACAATGCTTAGCCCTTGAAAATAAAATTTAGGGTAGTGCTTAACCCTAGGACAGTGATTAGTCCTTAAAAGAAAATTTTAGGGTAATGCTTAGCCCTTGAAATAAAATTTAGGGTACTGCTTAACCCTAGGACAGTGCTTAGCAGTCGAAAATAAAATTTAGGGTAGTGCTTAACCCTAGGACAATGCTTAGCCCTTGAAAATAAAATTTAGGGTAGTGCTTAACCCTAGGACAATGCTTAGCCCTCGAAAATAAAATTTAGGGCAGTGCTTAACCCTAGGACAGTGATTAGTCCTTAAAAGAAAATTTTAGGGTAATGCTTAACCCTAGGACAATGCTTAGCCCTTGAAATAAAATTTAGGGTAGTGCTTAACCCTAGGACAGTGCTTAGCCCTCGAAAATAAAATTTAGGGTAGTTCTTAACCCTAGGACAATGCTTAGCCCTCGAAAATAAAATTTAGGGTAGTGCTTAACCCTAGGACAGTGTTTAGCCCTTGAAAATAAAATTTAGGGTAGTGCTTAACCCTAGGACAATGCTTAGCCCTTGAAAAATAAAATTTAGGGTAATGCTTAACCCTAGGACAATGCTTAGCCCTATTCATGAACAAATTTCAAGTAGTTTAGCTTTGAAGTTGATAGTAAATACCTTCGAAGATCCACATGGAATGATTGCAAATTTGGTACCTGTTGCATCCTGTGCTCAAAGAAAAAATCATCAGATTAAAATGGGAAAGGCTAATTTGTGCCTTCATTTATCCGTTGCTATCCCGATCTCATGATCTTGAGATTAGAATGGAAGTCACGTCTTTCCACAGATGTCCTCTTTGAGAATCAATTCCTTGGTTTGACTGAGTCTTTGATGAAATTTTGAGATCCTTCTCAAAATTTCTGCCCCGGTGTAGAAGATACATGGACTTATTTGCAGATGACTCAAAGTTGTGAATTTTTTGAGGTCCCCTCAAAAATTCTGCCCCAGTTACGCAGAAACGCTTGATTTATTGAATTTTTGAGGTCTTTTAAAAAATTCTGCCTCAGTTAGTAAAGGAAAAGAGAAAATAAAATTTTATTAAGATATAGACCGAACCCCATAAGGGCGCCTACGTATCCCTCTTAAATGGGAATCAAGTCCAACGCAGTTCAGAATACAAGAAACGAAGGGTTTTAGAATAACGAATAGATAAAGTTGAGGATAATTTTGGGCATCAAGTTTTAGCTTGGGTGGATCACCTTGACATCAATTAGCGCTTGAATCTGGTCTTCCAATTGGATTATAGATTCACCCAAAAGAGTACACTGCTCAGATGAACATGCTCGGGGTCTCGCGGGCTTGCGAGATTGTTGAATCAGTGAATTTTGAAACAAAAAGTGGTCTTTGGAGTGCAAGTGGAGGAGGCTATTTGATTGGGATATGAGGAGAAAGAAATTTATTTGATTGAGACCGAACCCAAAATGGGCTGCCTACGTATCCAAAAAGAATCAGGTCAGACGTAGTTCGCATTATCCTAAGTGATGGATGACCGGAGCAGTCTTGATATAAATGGGGTTTAGGGCATGATCTTTCGAAGCGTAAGACATGTTGGATATAACTGTAAGAGGTAAATAATGAAACATGGTGGGCGACTTTTGCGGTATGGCTTGATTTGAAGGAGTTGCATAGGCAGTATGCGAATGTTGTAAAATTTTGAAAAAAACGAATAGGGTTGACTAGAATTATTTTTAGGATATGAGGCTTGATAAGATGTTGGAGGAAGACATATGAAAGTATTATAAGGCTAGGTAGAAGTATTAATTCTCAGCCGGCTGTTCTAACGAAATTTATAGGGGTATTGACAAATTGGCTGTATTACGAGCTCGAGATAATTCGCTTTGGAAATTCGGCGAATCAACAGCGAGAAAGGTATGGTGGACGGTTATGCACAATCAACCTTTAGGAAGGGAAATAATGAAAATAAACAATAAATAAAATTCGTAAGAAATTTCAAGCATGACATGAAAGAAACATGCGCTTCATATTATAAATAAAAGATTAAACATATTTATACGTCTTCCTAATTTGGGGGCCTCTTTTGTGCCAGAGGTAGGCCTAGCGCATTTTTGAAAATTTAATATGTCATAATGTGTCATTCTATTTGCTCCATTACTATTCCAAATACATACAAATAAATAAATAAATTTCTTCATTAACATAATAAGATATTATGAGAAAATGAAGATTACAAAATAAAATATCAATCTATAATCTAAATGGAAATGGTCTTCATTTTCAGTCACTTCATTGTTTATGACATGGATCAACCTGCATAATAAAGGGTTAGTAACCACTTCCACCTAAGGAGCAAATAGTCAACATTTTAAACATATTGATTTCTCAAAAAAAAAATGCAAATAGATATGGTGACGTCCTTTTTGAGATTGTAAATCTCTTTGGACTTTGGGCAAGTCTTCTATTTAATCATGACGTACCATGGACGTTGTGATTTTTCTAAGTTTGAAGATATGTACATGCCTTACTAAAGGCGTACATGGTCAAGTTCTAGGAGTAAGAATGGGTATGACACGGTTCTCTCGAGGGGACAACTCGAGAGTGAGGAAGCTTATGACCGTCGACGCACCGCTGATCGACCAAATCACAAGACAATCCTCGAGGTGTTTAAAATAGTGAACGACCGTGAAACCACGCAACCGTTATTGTGTGTGAAAGTGTGAAATTCCCAAGTGGGGGAAGTATGAACGATATGCCAATTAGATAAAAGAAAATTACAACATTTTACATATCAATAATTACATTTGAAAATAATTGTAAAAATAAGAAAACAAAGAAAACAGTTAGTAACTTCATAGCAAAAGTCAAAAAGTAAGAAAATAAATCAAACATTTAGCAAATCAAAACTTAACTAAATCCCATTTAGATGAATACGTAATGGTAAAAGCCTAAAATCCCCAGCAGAGTCGCCATTCTGTCGCGCCCCATTTTTCCCTCGCGGAAAGCGGGACCCAACATGTGACGTCTCTTAAGGGTGAAAAGAGAAGAGTCGCCACCTAACGGATTAAGGTGCGTTAGGACACCGTTCTAAACTAAGTTTATTTCCTAAGTTACCAGAGTCGGGTAAGGGCTTTAATTACCTCGAAAGGAAGGTGTTAGGCACCTTTCGAGGTCCACAAATGTGGTTCCCGGCCGTACTCATTAAATGGGGAATTTTAACTAAGTGATCAATTAAGGTTAGTGAATTATTAAGCCTAAATAAAATACTAACACAAAATACCAAATTAACTGATTATAAAACTAAAATTAAATGTGGGATCAGGTTTTGACAAGGCTGAAAAAGCGCCCAATGCGATATTACTCCCATCTATTCTATTTTTCTAAATCAAGATAGTATGAAAAAAAAAAATATATATATATATATATAACTTGAATAAAACGCATTTTTAAGAAAATCATATATATGTATATATATATTTTTAACAAAATTCTCTTTTTAATAAAAGTATATCAATATTTCAACATAATAAGAGAAATTTTAAAGTTGCTTTGTATTTACAAAGCTGATATATGCTTCATACGAGAAGTCAGCTATAGCCTATCTGTTTCATCATCTCCCATCTACCCGCCTAATTATTTTAATTGTTATTAAGCCTAAGTAGTCTAAATGAAAAAGACTAACGCCCTAATAAGTGCTTACCCGTCCCAATCCTAATGTCCAAGAGGCGATGGACTACTAAACGGGATTTTAGAGTGTAAAATTCCTAAGGCTTTATTAAAGGTGATTAATGCCAAACAATTAGCAAATAGTAATCGAAACACTTAACATACAAAAGTTTCAATTAAGCCTCTATCTTACGATCGTATTTCCTAATGCAATAAAAGTCAAATTTGAATATATAGCACATAAAGTAAACAAGATATTTTGTTTAAACAAATTCAAGTTTAACTGCCTCAGAGCAACATAGGTTTAACACTCATGCATATGATTTTTATTCAAATATCAGACTAAATTATGAAAGATAAATGGGACTCTAAAAGAAAGTGACTTAGTGGCTGATAACATGGCAGGAATAATGATTATAATTAACTATCGAACAAGCTTGCTTTAGCCCATTATTAATAATTTTTACGCCTACATGCAGAATTAGTGACGAATGGATTAGAAGTATTAACACGTATTGCAAATAATTGTTATAGACTAGTTTTACCCAAAATTAAAAACACAAGACATGCTTTGGAACAGATTGTTTTAATTCCTACGAACATGTTTTCTAGGAGTGATGATGTCTACATTACAGATATTATTTAATTTCTACGGGCATGGCTTCTAAAAAAAAAAATAATTGCACTTGCATTGTTTTTGAGGGCAAGGTTTACTAAAATAATAAACATAAATATCTACTTAAATTTGAATTATTTAAAACCTATAGGCATGATTTCTACGCTTGTTAATCCTATAGGCATGCTTCTAGGTGAAATTGACAGTCAAGAAAGCAGTAAATAAATTTAAGACTCTCACCCCCATTGGCCCCTTCCACTATTATGAGAGTTTATTACATTGTTACATATTGACAGAAAATAAATACATCACGATAAAAATAAATAAATAAATAAACTAGCTGAAATTATAAAACCTTCCGATCCCAACAGACTCTTCGCTCCCAACCTGTTAAACAAAACAGTTAATTAATGCAAAAAAGCAAAGCAACAATGATCGGAAACTGAATTCGACACGTCAAGATCACGAGGATCTCTTGGATCCCGAGCAATGCTCGTGTCCAAAAATGGAAGCGAAGTATATAAAAAAAAGAGTAATATTAAGTATGGCAGTCCCTCTTTTTTTTCTTTCACTGTTCGCCCGTACTCCAGAGAGGAGTGGAGGAATCATTTTATAGCAAAGGAATCAGTCCATTTAGAGAGTAATATGGAAGGAAATAAATTATCCACTAAATTAATTGAGAGAATTTCTCCTAATTGACAGCATAATGAAAAGAAATCAGAAATATTCTCTATTTACGTTAAATTAACAGAGATATTTTTAAGGAAGGAAAAGGAATCACGAAATCATAGCAGATCTTTCCATAAGATAAGATAAACAAATTAACTAAATCAAATCAATTAAATTAAATAAATAAGTAAAGTAAAGAATATTAAAACATATTCCTAGTCCCACAAGGAAAGAGATCAATTTTGGTCAACAACTATCAGAAGCTAACATTTTATCTGTAGAAGTCAAATACCCATATATGGCAAAAGAAATACTATTGAATCAAATAAAACCCATTATATAAAATGATACAACTGTAAAGTGGATTTGAATAACGATTTTAAGGTAAATAAAACTTTAGAGCCAATCAAAGACATTCTAAGATAAAATAATCACATGTGCTATATATTGACTATTCTGAGAAGGAAATAGATTGAGGGGATAGGAAACTAACACAATCTTCTGAATGCAAAATTACTTTTAATAAAGAATTATCATTTTAATTCATTAATCTGAATCTGTCAAAGTAATTTCAAGCTCAAATTATAGATTATTAAATTAAATAAAGAGCTTTATATAATCATTAAAATGAGGAACTTTGAAAGAAACATTCATATCTTCAATAACTGGCGACAGTAAAATGTATACGGCATCAGACTTAACAGAAGTAAGAGAAATCATCTAAATTCTATACAGAGAGCCAAAGAAGATTGCTACACAGTATCATATTTGCATACATGCATACAAACATCTTCCATAAAAACCTTCAACAAGAGCGGATTATTCATATACATATATAATTATATACTATTATAAGGAATAACAAGAACAAAGTTCATGAACAAGCATACTAATTAAGCATGCATAATTAAATAATTAACACATACCTATTATATATGCACACATATGTATAAACAAAACACAAGGAAGAACAATACGTATTATTTATATACATATATAAGTATATGTTATTATATAAACGAAACAAAAGAACAATATATACATATTACTCATATATATATATACATACATATCTATTTTATGAATTATTATATACGTAACCATTATATATATATATATATATATATATATATATATATATATATATATATATATATATATATATATATATATTATTATCATTATTTATATGAAACAGAAAAAAAAAATAAACAGTACATATTATATACATATACATATTTATTATAGCATATATTTATTATATATTATTGTTTATATATATATATATTATATATATTTATTATATGCATATTATACATAAATAAACAAAGCAAAAGAAGGAATAAATAAACAGAAATAAATAAAAAATAAATAAAATTTGCGGACAGATCTTCGCAGATCTGTCTGGATCCGTCGGCTGGGAGGGAGAAGGTAGTAGGCGTGCTGCGACGGAGAGGGGAGAGGAATGTGCTGCAACGGATCTGGCGTTTTTCGAGGTGGTGCGACGCCGGTGATATGGAGAGGATAAGACGGAGGTCTGGTGGCGAAAATGAGAGGAGAGGCGGCTGTGGTTGTTGCTTTGTGGTGGTGCGACGCCGGCGGGGGGGGGGGGGGGGGGGGGGGGGGGGAGAAGATGGCGGCGTTGGAGAGAGAGATGAAGGGGAAGTATGAGAGAGAGGGGTGGGCGGCTTTGTTGTTTGGCCGGAGGTATGGAGGTACGCCGGTGATAAGGAAGGGAGAGGCGTTGGTTTTCCCGGCGTACTGGTTCGGCCGGCTGGAGATGAGAAAGAAAGAAGAGGGAGAGGCGGCGGCTTGGTAGAGGAAGAGGTGAGGGAAAAAATGGAAGTGTTGTTTAGGGTTTTGGGGTGATAAGTGGTAAATAAGGAAGTAAAGGTAGGGTTTAATTAGAGCCGTTAGATTAGGTGGGATGGCCGGCTAGGATTAGATTTAGTTAATGGGTCGGGTTGTGGGTTATGGAGCGGGTCGCGGGTCGGTCAGTTGGGTAGATTCAATTAGGAATTGAATTTAAATAATAGCCAAATTGACCAAAAGTGGTTAAAATTGAAATAA
Organism: Datura wrightii; assembly: GCA_035772735.1. Taxonomy (NCBI): domain Eukaryota; kingdom Viridiplantae; phylum Streptophyta; class Magnoliopsida; order Solanales; family Solanaceae; genus Datura; species Datura wrightii. The sequence goes on from JASDFA010000003.1 coordinate 13,391,479, forward strand.
ATTGAATAGAAAATGGCCAGATTTGAAATAAATTGAATGAATTGAATGGCAAGTGGCTAGAATTTAAATAAATTGGAGGAAAGTGAATTTTAGCTGCTATTAAATTAATGAATATACTACATTTGTAGATAAATAAATAATAAAATAAAAAAAATTTAAATTATAGAAAATCATTTAAATATTATTATTAATAAATAAAATCATAACTCTTAGTATAGTTATGTAAAATATCATATAATTAAATTATTGTATTTAAAAATAATTTAATGACTAAAATATAAAATCAAGTTATCAAGTATTATAAAAATCATATTATTAACATAAATAATTTATAAATTCGAGTAATATTATTGGCAAATCACTTTGTAAAATTTAGTAAAAATTAGGTACATAGTTTATTAAGTAAAGAATATATTTCAAAATAAGGGCGCATATTAATACAAAATATATTATATACGCGTAATTATTTAATATCAAAACTTAAAATTAATATAAGTCATATATATGTAACTTGAAAGAATTTTCACAACATTATGATAATAAATTATTTTAAAAAATATAAAAACAAGTCAAATATTTGCGTAAAAATAAAAAATAAGTATATACATATATAAGTAGCATATTAAGGCGCAGGTCGGTCAAAATTGGGTGTCAACAATGATCATAATAACATGAGTAGTTGAAGACTTGAAGACATGCTTTAAATTTAAGAAGAATTCGTACTAAGCTTGCGGAATTATCATGACCATGAACTTTACTAAAAATCCCTCACAATTGGGCATCTATATTTTTAGAGGTTTGATCATGAAACAATGGGTAAACACGTGAAATCAGCCCAAATAATTTGAAATTCATAAATTAGACATACTACAACAAGCTTATTTCAAATTTCAAGGATTCATGCAATTTGATAAAGAACCATAAAGTTTTGGTAACTTTAAACATAGAATTAGAGAGAAATTGGGCATGGGTAGAGACTAAACTACCCATTCAAAACCTCACATACCTGGAAATATCGAGACTCTTAATTCCCTTGAAAACCCTAGGTAGAATCTTGAAGAATCTTGAAGAAGACACTTGAATCCCTTTCCTCTTTCCTCTCTAATCTTGCAAGTATCAAATGAGGTTCATCATGGATGATTTCCACTTAAAAGACCCTTCCTCAACCTCAAAATGATGTAGTTTAGGTCTTAGGGGTGTAGGAAATAACGAGAAGGCCCTTACTATTTCGCAGGAAAAAAACTATCAGGGGGTCCTAACGGACGACCTGACGACTCGTCGCCAGGGCACACGATTCGTTGGTTCACCCGTCAAGTACACTGCCTCATTTTTCATGAAAATTCAATTGGCTTGGTAACGGCCCTCCTAACAGGTCGTTAGGACTGACGACGACTCGTTAGGTACCATCCGTTAAGTACACTGGATAAGCCTTACTATCTTACTCTAGGACCACCCACGACTGACATGACGACTCGTGGTGTCTGACCACAAGTCATTACATCGCACGTGGGGACCCCGAGTCCCTCATCATCCCAGGCCTTCCCCACGAGTCACTTGATGACTCTTTTAGCATCCTAATGAGTCGTTAAGTGACCTATTCTGCAACTGCTGCAACATTTTCTAGTTTTTCTCCTGATCCACTTTCGGACCTGATCCTTGGGTTTCCAGGGTATAATAAAAAGTAAGGAAAAGAACATACCAGATTCCACAAATAACTGGCCTCGGTCTCCCAAGTGTCTTCCTCTATAGAACTATTCTTCCACTAGACCTTTACCGTCAAAATCTCCTTTAACCTCAGCTTTCGAACCTCTCTATCCAAAATCGCCACTTGCTCCTCCTCATAGGACAAATTATCGTCTAGCAGCATAGATTCCCATTTAATAATGTAAGTCCCATCTCCATGATACTTCTTCAACATTGAAACACGGAACATCGTATGTACCCCATAAAATCCTGGCGGCAACACCAGCACATAAGCTGCTTCCCCTACATGCCGGAGTATTTCAAATGGTCCGATGAACCTTGGGCTAAGCTTGCCCCGGTTACTAAACCTCATCACTCCTTTCATGGGGGATACCTTGAGCAGAACTTGTTCTCCCTCCATAAACTCCATATCCCTCACCTTCTCTTCCGTATACTACTTTTGTCTACTTTGAGCGGCCACCAGGCACTCTTGAATGCAAACTTTTTTTAAAAGATTCCTTCAGCAAATTGGTCCCTAAGGTCTCACTTTAAATGCATCAAACCACCCGATTGGAGACCTGCATTTCCTTCCATATAGGGCTTCAAATGGTGCCATGCCAATGCTTGAGCGATAGCTGTTATTATAGGTGAACTCTGCCAAAGGTAAAAATTTATCCCAATGGCCCCCAAAATCTATAACACAAGCCCCAAGAATATCCTTCAACACTTGAATAGTCCTTTTTGACTATCCTTCTGTCTGAGGATGGAAGGTTGTTCTCAAGTCCAATATTGTGCTGGACTCTGCTTTCAAGGTCCTCTGGAAATTAGAGGTGAACTGAGTACCCCTTTCAGACACAATCAACACTGGCACCCCATGCAACCGAATCGCTTTCTTCACATACAGCTTGGCCAACTTCTCGGCATTATAAGTCACTTGAACAGGTAAGAAGTAAGCATACTTGGTTAATCTATCCACGATTACCCAAATGGAGTCAAACTTTCCCAAAGTCTTTGGAAGACTGACTGCGAAATCCATAGCTATCCTCTTCCATTTCCACTCAGGGATAGGCATCCTCTGAAGTACTCCTCTAGGCTTTTGGTGTTTGTATTTCACCTGCTGGAAATTCAAAACTAGGCAACATGCTCTACAATATCTCTCTTCATCCTGCCCCACCAATAGTGCTGCTTCTAGTCATGGTACATTTTGGTAACTCTAGGATGAATGGAGTACCTCTAGTTGTGAGCTTCTGCCTGGAGAGTCTGAATTAGCTCACCAAGTCGAGGAACACAAACAGGTCCCTTTATTCTCAGGACCCCTTCACCATCTAGCACCGCTTCCTTAGCTTCTCCCGTAAAACTTTAGCTCGAATCTTACCCAACTTCTCATCCTCAAACCACCTTGCTTTGATTTATTGTAACAATAATGACTTAGCCTCTATGCTAGCTAGTATCCCACCTATTTATGCCAGAGATAGCCTCACCAAACTTTTTGCTAGTGTCTGAACTTCCCTGGCTATCGTTCGCCAAGTTGCTTCCAAACAAGCTAAACTACCCATATTCACTGCTTTTCGACTCAACGCATCTGTCACCACATTAGCCTTCCCTAGGTGGTACAGAATGGTGATATCATAGTCCTTGAGTAGTTCCATCCACCTCCTCTGCCTCAAGTTGAGATTCTTCTAGTAAAACACATACTATAGGCTACGATGATCTGTGAATTCCTCGCAACGAGCCCCGTACAAGTAGTGCCTTCAGATTTTTAGAGCGAACACCACTACTGCTAGCTCCAGGTCATGCGTGAGGTAATTCATTTCATGCACCTTCAACTGTCTTGAAGCATAAGCAATGACCTATCCTTCCTTCATTAACACAACACCAACCCAGACCGTGAGGCATCACAATAAGCAACGAAATCTTTACCTTCCACCGGTAGTGCTAAGATAGGTGTCATGGTTAACAAAGTCTTGAGCTTCTGGAAACTTGATTCACATTCCTCCAACCACTGGAAAGGTACATCCTTTTGAGTCAACTTGGTCAGCACCGAGGAAATAGATGTAAAACCCTTCACGAATCGATGGTACTAACTGTCCAGTCCCACAAAACTCCGAATTTCTGACACGGTAGTTAGTCTAACCTAGTTTCTGACCACCTCCACTTTCTGTGGATCCACTTTGATTCCCTCCTTGGAGACCACATGGCCCAAAAAAGACACTGACTCCAACCAAAACTCACACTTAGAGAATTTGGCATACAATTGCTTCTCCTTTAGCAGAACCAACACTATTCTCAGATGATTCTTATGCCCTTGCTTGGTCTTCGAATATACCAAGATATTGCCAATAAACACAATCACAAAGAAGTCTAAGTAAGGTTTGAAAATACCATTCATCAGACTCATGAACGCAGTTGGGGGCATTAGTGAGTCCAACGACATGACTAGAAACTCGTAATGTCCATATCTGGTTTAGAAGGCTATTTTGGGAATATCCTTAGCCCGAGTCTTCAGCTGATGATAACCCGATCTCAAGTCAATCTTTGAAAATACAGCCGCTCTCCATAACTAATCAAACAAATCATCTATTCAAGGGAGAGGATACTTGTCTTGAATAGTTACCTTGCTCAACTGATAGTAATCAATGCTTATCCGCATACTACCATCTTTCTTTTTCACAAACAAAATCGAAACACCCCATAGAGAGACACTCAACCTAATAAACCCTTTACTAAGCAGCTCTTGCAACTATTCCTTGAGTTCTCTCAACTCAGCAGGTGTCATTCGGTACGGTGGAATAGAAATGGGTCGAGTCCCTGGCTCTAAATCTATATAGAAATCAATGTCACGGTTTGGCAGCATGCTGGGCAGATTTGCAGGGAACACCTCTAAAAACTCACAAACTATTGGGACTGACTCTAGGGAAGGACCCTCGGAATTAGTATTCCAAATATGCTCTAGATACGCTGAACAACCTCGCTCTATCAATTTATAGGCACGAATATAAGAGATGATCTTCTTAGGAGCAGGGCTATAATTCCCTTTTAACTCCAACTTGGATGACCCTGACCCCGATATAGTGACGGTCTTAGCATGCAATCTAGAATAGCATGGTAAGGGGATAACTAGCTCATTCTTAAAATCATATCAAAATCTACCATGTCTAAGATCACCAAATTAGCCTAAGTTTCAAAACCCATGAAATCCACAAAACACGCATGATAGACTCTATCAACCACCACAGAGTCCCCAACAAGAGTAGACACATGAATAGGGACAACAAGCACATCAAAAACAAGTTTCAATACCAAAGAAAAGTAAGTAAACACATAAGAAAAAGTAAAACCCAAATCAAATAATGTTGTAGCCACTTGATCACAAACAAGGATAGTACTTGTAATGACAACGTCTAAAGCCTCTGCTCTAGCCTACCAGGGAAAACATAAAAATGGGCTTGATTACCCGCTTAAGAACTGCTTGAAGTTCAATGACTTTCGGATCTTGGGAAGATTTAGTTGTGTTAGTTTAGTTGGCAATAACAACTTTCAGATATTACAATTCTTTTCATATTATTACATTGTTATTTCTTCTTGTGTGGTTGATAACAGGGTAGTTGTTGGGAATCATTGGTTCGCCCATCGGGTGGTTAGTGTAGATGCCAATCACGATCATTTGTGTCGTGACAAAGTTGGTATCAGAGCCCTAGGTTCGTCGATCTCATTGCACTAATACTGGTCTAGTAGGGTCTTGAGGATTGGTGCGAAGACGTCCGTAACTTATCTTCGAGAGGCTACAAGATTGTAGGAAAACTCCTTTCTTCTCTCTTTTCGTGCGATTACTTGATTCTAATTGGTATTTGGTGATCCAAATTGGTATCTAAAAACTATTATTTTTTCTCCCATAGATGGTGAGAACCCGTGCGAATGGAACCAAAGACATAACACTCGAGTCAGTAGTAGCAGTCCACAACAGAGAAAGGGGCCAAGGATGCGGGCAAAGGCCTGTCAGAGTCAGGAGAGGGGCTAGCGCTCCTGCTCCTGTAAGAGAGAGGTCGATATCTCCTATATCACCTGTTATGCAAGAAAGGGAGGCGGTAGAAGTGAAAGTATTGGCGTAGGGAGAGATCCGGCTGCTCCAACATCCTCTAAAGTTTTAGCTCAGATTCTTAATCTCCTGAGTAGCCTCATAGGAAATAGGCAACGCCAGCAACTCCTGTCGGGTAGCAATCTGGGATCTAACATATGGCTGTGGTGGCTCCTCATATTGATGACATGTCTGAGGCTGTCATGCTCCCCCGACCGGTGGTTGAGCCAGTGATGACAGGGGAAAAGCATGATTTGTTCTAGAGATTCACCTAGATGAACCTCCCACTTTTTATGGGACTGAGGCGGAGGGCGCCTATGAGTTTATTATCAATTGTCATGAGAGGCTCCACAAAATGAGGGCAGTGGAGAAGTATGGGGTGGAGTCTGTCACCTTCCTGTTGATGTGTGATGCAAAGCTCTAATGGAGAGCTTTTGTGGAGTGTAGACCAGCAAGGTCACTATAACTGACTTGGACCCAATTCTAGTCCACATTCCTGGAGAAATATGTACCCCGCACCTTGAGAGAGGAGACGAGATGAATTCACTACCATCCAGTAGGGTAGCTCTTCTATTGCAGCATACGAGGCCTGATTCCATTGACTATCCAGGTATGCTTTACCCCTACTTCCCATAGAGAAAGAAAGGATTAGGCAGACTATCAAGGGCCTGAATGTGGAGCTCCAGTTATCGACCCTTTAGATGGTCTCCTCAGGTAAAACTTTTCAGGAGGTGGTAGAATATGTGAAGAATATAGAGGGCGTGAAGTAGGAGGGGTATGCAAAGAATGCCGAGAAGAAGGCTCAGAGGGTGGGTTCCTAAAGTGGCCTTGTTGCTAGGACTCTGGTACCGCATGGTTTCTTTGGGAATCCTATTCAATTGGCTATACAAGTGTCAGCTGAAGGTCCGCTGGGAAACACTCCCCGACCAGCAGGTTGAGTCAGGGGTACTCAACTTGTTCACTTAAACTTTGGGGCTCGTCCTATTTCTATTGTTCTAGCTCAGAGGCCAGTGATCGAGAAGGTATACCACGAGTATGAGGAGTATTGCCACATTCTCAGATGGTGTCCCAGGTTTGGCCAGGGTGAATAGATCATCCCGCACCCAGCTCCTCGAGCTCTGCCCCCTCCAGGAAGGAGAGGTAGTGCGTTCAGCAGAGATCATCCATAGCTTGGGTGAGGTAGTCAGCCAACCGTCAAAGGTGGTGCTCAACAACATTTATCTACGGTCTAGGGATGTTTAAACTAAATAAAAAAGTCTAAAATCTCTAAAAGAGAGACATCTTCGAAGGAAGAGTTAATCAGTCCATTTCGCGTTGCTCAACATCAGAGGAATCTCTGCTGTCTATAGGTGGGGATGAGAAGAGCTTCTTGGATCATATTCTATACTAAGAAAAGAAGTGCAGGAGTATGGCCAGTACAAAGCACGCTGCTGGTAGGAATCATCGATCGACCTTACATAATAACACATAATGAAAGCAACAATAATATGAAAATAGTCCCAAACATCATACATAAGCACAGTAAACATTTAAAGTATACTGACTCTGCACAGGTGATAACCAGCCTGCTCACAGGGTTGGGCCTCTAGCTGCAACGGTCTCTCAATCACTACAGCGGTCTCCCTACAGCTGAAGTAGTCTATTGCAGCAGTATTGCTTGAGGTAGTAGCTCGACTTAGCTCCACCTTTCAATGATTCACCAGTTTTCAACTATTTACACATCCAGATATTCAATGAGATGACATACGAGCTTTTGACACCAATTCATATTTACTTATTATCACATGCAATTTAAGCATTTCATCATAAGGATAACAACATCAATATCTTTAGTCATCGCACCGAATCAGTGACACCCCAAAAGTTCCCAAGATTTAAAATTAATATTTGAAGTGTGTTCAGTAGAAAAATTCTGCAGCAGTGCCTCAAAATGACTCATCCAACGAGTCGTTGGTCGGTCTAACGACTCGTTAGAGGCAGTCGTTGGAAGGGTTTCAGAAAATAGTGTTAAGTGTTTGATGCTGCGAGAGGAGGTACGAGTCGTTGTGTGAACCAAGGACCCATTGGATACAATCGTGGTAAGTATTCAGATTGGACTTCTCAGAGGGAACGAGTCAGGTAACAACTTGTTGGCTGCCACAACGGATCATCATGAAGAGTCGTTGGTTGGAGTTCAGGGCTCAGGGTCGATGATGACAGATGGTGAAAACGGTCTGTTTAAGATGACAACAACTCGTGGTGTTGGTCATTGGAAAGGAATCGAGGATTGGTCTAGTGGGGACGACGAAAGGAACTGATGAGTCGTTGGATCAAGTAACGACTCGTCATGTCGGTCGTTGGATGGATTGCACATTAAGTAACCAGTGGAACCGACGGGAGGTGGTGATGAGTCGTTGGATAAAGTAATGAATCGTCCTGTTGGTCATTAGTTGAGGAAGTTGAAATTGTGAAGCAGACCCCAAAAGCAACAGGTGGTCACCAAGAGTCATGATCAGGAACAATGACTCATGGTGAAGGTCGTGGTCTCAGATTGGGAAATTTTTATTTTAATTTCATGGGTAATTCGATAAAATCCTACACTCCCAATTTTGAAATGGCGTCATTTTGGGGGTTGAAAGGGGTCGAAATATTTCTCACTAGCCTAAGCCCCTCACTACCCAAAAATCACCGATAGAGTTTCCTTCTCCTTCTTCTCTCAAGTGCAAAGAGCATCTAGGGCTTCATTCACGAGCTGCAAGCTTCAAGATTTGTAGGGAGCCTTTAAATCAGGTATGTGGGTTTTTCAACAAGGATATCCTTCCATCCTTGTGCCACAAATATTTTATTTACAAAACCCGATTTCATTATTCTAGAAAATTATGACCTAGGGTTTGAATTTATTGATGATTTCTTCTATGTCTTATATGAAATCTAAGACCCATTAGGATTAAAATTTAGGTATGCTTATGGGTTTATTTTAATATCTTGAATTATGTTTTTAATGGTGGAAATGCATGATTATAGAATTTCCTTCATGAGATGGCCTAAAACTTGGATTGGGATTTGTTATTGTTCACTCGATTGTATCAAGAACTTTAATCCACGTCTAAATTACGTGAATATCATAAGAATTCCCTTAAAAATTAGGATATATGATTTGATAGATATGTTGAGATGAGATTATAGCTCATGGGCTTGATCAATGGAAAGTATTTATGTGTTTTCATTATGTTCTCGATGTAAATATTTTGGGTATAAGGTGAACCTATGATAACGATATAATTATCGTATCTTCTGTATGAATTAGAGTAAATTTTTAAATGGGTTCCATGAAATGAATATATGCTTCTATCATGATCTCGTTGGTACATGTTTAATGTAAGAATTAACTATATGTGCTTGCTGTAAATTTAGAATATATGAATCAATGTATATATGTTAAAGTGTAAATTGGACCTACGGGTCCTATGTGACTCTATGTTATACGTCGTATGCCATGAACTCGGAAAGTGAATATTGTAGAGGTGTGTAAATTATGATCTAAATTTATAGATGTTCATGAACGTAAAATGTTTGGATTTAAATGATGATTCGGTACCATGACGATATGAATTATGATGATAAGCATGAGAATGATACCTCAGACTTTCAGACTTCTTGTTAGTAGAAAGTAGCCTTAGTCCTTTCTAAATGAATGCAGTATGATGAAATCAATAAATGCTCATGTTTCTGATTAGCTGTAGTAGTATAGACCAGAATGATAACGTCATATTAGTACTCCTCATGTTCTAGTCAGCCAGGGACTCTCCATAGCTGAGAATGTTTCCCTTAGTCAGCTAGGGACTCTCCATAGCTGAAAATGTTTTCCTTGGTTAGTCAGGGACTCTCCATAGCCAAGAATGTTTTCCTTAGTCTATCAGAGACTCTCCATACCTGAGAATGCTTCCCTTAGTCAGTCAGGGACTCTCCATAGCCTAGAATGTTTCCCTTGGTCAGTCAGGGACTCTCTATAGCCGAGAATGTTTCCCTTAGATTAGTCGGGACTCTCCATAGCTGAGAATGTTTCCCCTAGTTTAGTTGGGACTCTCCATAGAAGAGAATGACTCCCTTAGTTTATGTTATCAGTAAGGCTCAGTTCTGCATAGTTCAGACTTCAGTTTAAAATAGATGTAGCATAACGTAATCTTAGTTATCAGCATGCATCTAGTACGTTGTGTGATATAAATTTCAGTTTCAACTTTCATTATATGTTCAGTACATGACCCTTATGCATTAGGTTGATGATGCTCGGGATATGAGTTCCAAATAAAAGTTCATGTCAATATGTATATGTACTTAGACAGGGTTGTTGCATTCTAAATCAGTTATGTATCGGTGTACTCAGTTTATTTCCTCCTTGTATAATTGTATGTTTAATTTGTTTATGTTTCCCTGCATGCTCTGTACATTCCAAGTATTGACCACATACTTTATGTGCTATATCGTTTCATGATATAGATTCAGGTACCCAGACTCAGCCTCACTGGTAGACACGCTATTTCTTCCATCTCAGCAGATTGTGGTGATTCCTCATCTCTCAAGGACGAGATCTATGTTCTTATTTCAGTTATATTTCAGTTTTCAGACTTTAGGAGTTAGCCGGGGACTTGTCCTAGCAACTCATTACTTTAGTTGAGGCTTTCAGACCTGTGTAATCAGATCCAGACTATGGATTAAAGTTTTGTTAGATTATGTCTTTATGTTTTAAATTTAATTCCTCACATTTAGCTCCTTTTTAGTTATGCGTCTGTTAGTTCTTCCAATTGTTAAGTGTTATGCTAAGATTATTCCATGGGTTGACTTGGAGCCTTTCGGGGTTCCTCATCCCATGTTACGACTAAGGTGTTAAGTCGGATCATGATAAACTTGGTATCAGAGAAAAGGTTTAGAGTGTCCTAGGGTGTCTGAAAGTCGCGTTAAGTAGAGTCTTCTTCATGGGTGTAAAGCGCGCCACACTTATGACGAAGAGGCTATGAGACATTTTAGGAATGTTCCCTTTTCTTCATGATTCTTATCGTGCGTAAAGTATGAAATTCTAACAGTTCCTCCCCTGACTCATGTTTTACGCGCTCGCAGGTAATGACTCCTAGAAGAGCGAATAAAAGAAGAAATAGTAATGGCCGCCAGCAAGCACCACCAGCCCCGGAACCCAATGGACGACCATGTTACGCATGCCGAGTTTTGAGCAACCCTTGATATGTTGGCGCAGATGATGACTGCCAGATTAATCAGCAAGTGATGGCTCATGTTCCCCAGAATGAGAATGTAACGACAACAAGAGTAAGAGATTTCCTTAGAATGAACCTGCCCGAGTTCTTAGGGTCAAAGGTGGATGAGGACCCGTATGAGTTCTTAGAAGAGATCTAGAAAATTACCCAAATCATGAGGTTGACAAGAACTGAGCGCAGATTTAGCCTCCTACCAGCTGAAAGGAGTCGCATATATATGGTTTTGTCAGTGGAGAGACAATCGGGGAATTAGAGCAAGCCCCGTAGGTTGGGACGAATTTATGACTGCTTCCTGGATAGGTTTTTCCCTAGGGAGTCGAGAGAGGCAAAGGCGGAAGAATTCATCAACTTGAAATAGAATGACATGACCATCCAGGAGTATGCGTTAGAGTTTACCAGGTTATCCAAGTATGCACCGGATATGGTAGCTGACCAGAGGACCCGAGTGAGCAAGTTTGTGAATGGAGTGTCAAACTCCTTGGTTAAAGAGTGCAGGACTGCCATGTTGCACAGGGATATAGATTTTCCATGTTTGGTGATATTCTCTCAACAGATGGAAGTGGAATAGGTGAAGGAAAAAGATAGAGAGGCCAAAAGGGCCAGGATAGGAGATTCAGAGTTTTACCCACAGAGGACGAGTGGTGGACACCGCTCACATTCCCAGCAGAAATCATCAGTCCCAGCACTTTTGACTGTTAGTGCTCCGTACAAACCTAGGGTAAGGGGATTACATATCCGTCGTGTACCAGCTGTGGGAAGCACCATTTAGGAGAATGCATGACCGGCTCAAATTTTTGTTTTTGGTGCGGCAAGTTAGGCCATAAGCACCAAGATTGCATAGTGGCTAAGCGAGGCTAGAGTAGATACTCAACCACCTCTTCAGTAACTTTGATAGACTGTCCATTTTAGCAGGGTGCATCATCTAACCCAGGTGGAGGACAACATCAAAACCGCTCCTATGTCGTAGCAGCACACAAGATAAGGGCAACTCGCCAGTAGTAGTCACAGGTATGTTGTGAATTTTGTGTTACTCTTTGCATGTTGCCAGCCCCAAAACCCCAGTAATGATTAAGGAGCTCTGTGATAGTTGTTGAGAGGAGATTGTCGATGTGTGATGTGAATAGTTGTTAGTGTAGGGCTTACAGTGAAGGTTAGAGATGAAAGAGAAGCTAGGAGTTAGTGATTTAGCCCCCCCTTAAGAAAGATTCAGGAGCCTTAGAATGAAGGCTTAAGCTAAGGGGGAGATGGTAAGTATGTACGACAAGTCGAATCTTGAGTATGCTAGTAGGATAGTTCCAGCCCTAATAGTTACGATATGTCAATCCCTTCATCTTCAGTTAACCTTTCTTGTATTTCAGTTGAAGATAAGTTATACCTATCCCCATGTGCATATTCCCATGATTTCTAGATAACCGCTTCAGACAGCGATCCCAGTCTTGCTCTAGGAATCCTTAAGGCTCATCTTCATGTTATGAATCAGCTATATGTGTCAACTCATGTCTTCCATGTATGACCTGCTCGAACTCAATCTTTAGAAGTTGCCTTAGTAGCTCAGTCGTATCAAGTTACATCATATATGTGCTCAGTTATAGATGTCGTGAATGATTCGTACTCATGAGACCTTTACTTTCAGTTAGACAAGATATCATGAATTCTAACCTGTAATAAAAAGCAATTTGAGAATGAAGGCTCAGTCCGTATCAGCTCAATGCCAACTAGAGGGAAAGAATCCTCCTCAGTGCTCTATCTAGTTCCATGTTAGTTTCGTGTCTTTCAGTCCCTATTGCCCTAGCATGCATGTATGATTTGGATGTTCAGTTCAGATACGAAGATCAGCCGGAGTCAAATACTCCACTATTTTCAGCTATAATTGATCAGTTTAGGATTTCAGTTCTGTCCCTATCTTTTTAGTATGTTTAGCCAACATTCAAGGACGAATGTTCCCAAGGGGGAGATTGTAACACCCCAAAAGTTTCCAAAATTTAAAATCAGGATTTGAAGTGTGTTCAGGAGAAAAAATCTGTAGCAGTGCCTCAGAACGACTCGTCCAGCAAGTTGTTGGTTGGTCTAATGACTTGTTAGAGGCAGTTGTGAGAACGGCTTTAGAAAATAGTACTATGTGTTTGATGCCACGAGAGGAGGTATGAGTTGTTGTGTGAACCAACAACCCACTGGATGCAATCGTGGTAAGTATTCAGATTGGACTTCTCAGAGGGAATGAGTCAAGTAACGACTCGTTGGTTGCCACAGTGGGTCATCATAAAGAGTTGTTGGTTAGAGTTCAAGCTCAAGGTTGGTGATGATAGATGGTGACAACGGACCATTTAAGCCAACAACGACCCGTGGTTTTGGCCGTTGGAAGGGACTCGAGGATTGGTCCAGTGACGATGACAGAAGGAACTGACGAGTCATTAGATTAAGTAACGACTCGTCATGTCGGTCGTTGGATGGATTGTAGGTTAAATAACCAGTGGAGTCGACGGGAGGTGGTGACAAGTCATTGGATAAAGTAACGACTCGTCATGTTGGTCATTGGTTGAGGAAGCTGAAACTCTAAAGCAGACCCCAATAGCAACGGGTGGTCACCACGAGTCATGGTGAGGACCAACGACTCGTGGTGAGGGCCGTGGTCTTAGATCAAGTAGTTTTTATTTTAATTCCAGGGGTAATTCCATAAAATCCTACGCTCTCAGTTTTGAAATGGAGTTGTTTTGGGGGTTGAAAGGGGTCGAAATATAGGGTTTCTCACTAGCCTAAGCCCCTCATTACCCAAAAATCACCGATAGAGCTTCCTTCTCCTTCTTCTCTCAAGTGCAAGGAGCATCTAGGGATTCATTCATGAGCTGCAAGCTTCAATACCTGTAGGCAGCATTTAAAATAGGTATGTGAGTTTTTCAAAAAGGATATCCTTCCATCCTTGTGCCCCAAATGTTTTATTTAAAAAATCGATTCCATTATTCTAGAAAAGCATGACCTAGGGTTTCAATTTATGGAAGATTTCTTCTTTATCTTATATGAAATCTAAGACACATTAGGATTAAAAGTTAGGTATGCTTATGGGATTATTTTAATATCTTGAATTATGTTTTTAATGGTGGAAATGCATGATCATAGAATTTCCTTCATGAGATGGCCTAAAACTTGGATTGGGATTTGTTATTGTTCACTCGATTGTATCAAGAACTTGAATCCACGTCTAAATTACGTGAATATCATAAGAATTCCCTTAAAAATTAGGATATATGATTTGATAGATATGTTGAGATGAGATTAGAACTTATGGTCTTGATCAATGGAAAGTATATATGTGTTTTCATTATGTTCTCGATGTAAATGTTTTGGGTATAAGGTGAACCTATTATAACGACATTATTATTGTATCTTCTTTATGAATTGGAGTAAATTTCGAAATGGGTTCCATGAAATGAATATGTTCTTCTATTATGATATCGTTGTACATGTTTAATGTAAGAGTTAACTATGTGGGCTTGCCGTAATTTTGAATATATGAATCAATGTATATATGTTAGAGTGTGAATCGGACCTATGGGTCCTATGTGACTCTATGTTATACGTCGTATGCCATGAACTCGAAAAGTGAATGCTGTAGAGGTGTGTAAAGTATGATCCAAATTTATAGATGTTCATGAATGTAAAATGTGTGGATTTAAATGTTGATTCGGTGCCATGACAATATAAATTATGAAGATAAAGCATGAGAATGACTATCAAGCTTCTTTATAGTAGAAAGTAGCCTTAATCCTTTCTAACTGAATGCAGCATGATGAAATCAGTAAATGCTCATGTTTCTAATTAGCTATAGTAGAATAGACTAGATGGATAACGTTAGATTAGTACTCCTCATGTTCTATTCAGCCAAGGACGCTCCATAGCCGAGAATGTTTCCTTTGGTTAGTCAAGGACTCTCCATAGCCGAGAATGTTTCCCTTAGTTAGTTAGGGACTCTCCATAGTCGAGAATGCTTCCCATAGTCAATCATGGACCCTCCATAGCCGAGAATGTTTTCCTTGGTCAGTCAGGGACTCTCCATAGACGAGAATGGTTCCCTTAGATCAGTCGGGACTCTCCATAGTTGAGAATGTTTCCCCTAGTTCAGTTGGGACTCTCCATAGCAGAGAATGACTCCTTTAGTTTATGTTATCAGTTTGGCTCAGTTCCATATAGTTCAGATTTCAGTTTATAACAAATATAGCATAATGCGATCTTAGTTGCCAGCATGCATCCAGTAGATTGTATGATATAAATTTCAGTTTCAGCTTTCATTATATGTTCAGTACATGGCACTTATGCGTGAGGTTGATTATGCTTTGTTATATGAATTCAAATAAAAGTTCATGTCGATATATGTGTGTACTCAGACAGGGTTATTGCATTCTAAATTAGTTATGTATCAATGTATTTAGTTTATTTCCTCCTTGTATAATTGTATGTTTAGTTTGTTTACGTTTCCCCGCATGCTTAGTACATTCCATGTACTGACCGCATACTTTATGTGCTATATCATTTCATGATATAGATTTAGGTACCCAGAAGCCTCGTGGGTAGACACTCTCTTTATTCCATCTCAGTGGATTATGTCAAGTCCTCATCTCTCGAGGACGAGGTCTATGTTCTTATTTCAGTTATATTTTAGTTTTCAGACTTTAGGAGTTAGCTGGGGACCTATCCCAGCAACTCATCAATTTAGTCGAGGCTTTCAGACCTTTGTAATTGGATTCAATCTATGGATTAAAGTTTGTTAGATTATGTCTTTAAGTTTTAAATTTGATTCCTCACGGTAGCTCCCGCTCAGTTACGCTTGTGTTTGCTATTCTGATTGTTAAGTGTTATGCTATGATTATGCCATGTTTCGACTTGGAGCCCTTTAGGGTTCCTTTATCCGTGTTACAGCTAGGGTGTAAACTTGAGTCATCACAGAATCACACTTAGGATATTTTACAACTTTTCTCGTTCCATTCACAATTACAGGATCATAAATTACACTCAACCACTTAGCATATACTCATTCCAAAACTGTTAATAAGTTACAAAAATATCATAAAATAGAACAAGGGGTGACATGTAGGGCACATGCCTCCTCCATGTCGCCTTAAACACTCTTATCATCAAAATCAATGTACACACATATTAGAGCGTCTTATTTATGCCTTTTAGTCATGACTTGCAGGGAACTCTAGAAATTCATGTACTTTATCTATCATGCCCCGAGTTTACACCGTGGGCGAAACACAGTACTTAGAGTCACAAGCGACCCCAAGTCAACCCCTGGTCTATCATGCGCCGGCATGATGAGTAATATAAAAATACATATAGCGGAACTTTAAAGCAAATATGTAAATACATTAAAGAAACAAAGCTGGTTCATGGTATTTGAAAAAAATTAAAACAACACTACAAGTCTGAAATACCAATCTGAGTCTGAAAAACAAATCTATGTCTGAAAGCCTCTATGACTGATGAGTTGCTAGGACAAGCGCCCAACTAACTCTAAATCTAAATTAAAACGGAATGAAAGTATAACTGAAGCAATAAATCTCCGTCCTCAAAGGATAAGGACTCACCAACTAGTAAGGCTGAGGTCTTCGATGAGCGAGCGGCTAATGAAGTTGAGACTGAGGTCCTGCAGCTGTATCATAAAATGATACAACATAAAAGTAAGTATCAGTACTTTGAATGCACTGAGTAAGTGAGAGGGACACAACAGAATGGAATAAATAAAAAAAATGTTGAACTAAAATAACATGCAATAAATAAAACGACTGAACTGAATAACTGAAATAGCTGAGGTGGTCTGATAGACCCTATCTGATGGTCAAAGCATGATCTAAGTCTGGACTACTATTCTGAACTAAACTGATACTGGACTAAACTGACTAGTGGGAGAGTTTATAATCGACATATAACCACATAAGCTAGAAGTGGAGTCTGATATATACACCCCATCGGTAGGACCCAATATGCCTTTCTAGGGTATAAAGGCATGAACTGGGTGATCACAAGAGTCAGGGGACAATCAAGCCAATAAATACTGAACCTACGCTGGCAACATAGTTTTGGGAATTTGAGTGCGCTGGAACCCCGGTCCGCTTGGTGCTAAGTCCTACTCCCATTGGATAATCCTAGATTGAATACTAAGTTGAGAGCTCGAAACTAGAGCCCAAGACTTGTCAAGTATACATATCTAAAGGCACCCTGAGAGTCTTTTCAGACCGGATTCTGAAACTAGGTTCTCAGACCGGTTAGAGCTGCTTATCTAGAAGCATTGTAACCGTCTAATAACAAACTGTAATCTGAAACTGGGGTCCTAAGGCTAGTCAGAGCTATATATCTAAAGTGTCATGCACGCCTAGTGCACCAATGAAACTAAATTCTGAATCTGATTCTAATAACTGGGAGGTATTACTGACATCTCGGGAAACTTAGTAGTCAAACTGATCAGCTAACATTTCTTACTTGCACCGAGTATTCTCACATTTTGACTGAAGCTAGGAAAAGATGTATCTAACTATGAATTTAGCATATAAAATTAATATGGTAATCCACAATGCTAATAGAATCGGGAAAATCTTGAGGTTTAATCACTATAGCAAGATTCTAACCTTTTCTACTCTCAAGGACTAGGGCTAAACTTAATATACAGGGATAAGCATTAATATTGTCACAAACTGGTGGAAAATATCTATAATTATTATAAAATAATATTCCACATAAGTTAAATGAAACATTACTGAGAATTTCTTAACATTCGAAAATCTGCAAGGCTAGAACTGATAAAGAAAATAGAGAGAAATTTGAGGACACAAGGGAAGAAATATTTCCTTGTTGAATTCCCACATACCTGATAAAGAAATCCGACAAAATTCCTTGAGAATCTGAGGAGAAGTAGACTACCCTAGTTCTTGCTCTGAGAGTCCCTAGAGAGAATTCTACGATCTGTTTTCTAAAGGTTTAAGTGGGGAATGAGGAAAGAAACCATTTAACCTCACTAATAAGTCTGAAATTATGACTAAAATGACTTATTTTAAAGTTTAAGAGAATAGGAATTTATTGAAAGGCCCTTGAAAACTCGCAGGGAATAACTGACTGTCAGTCCCCACAGGTGACCTAACGGGTCGTGGTCAGTGACCACGACTCTTGGTCACACGCGTGAGGTGCACTGCCTGGAAACCACAGATGGTCACCCACGAGGTACCCAATGAGTCATGGTTGGTGATCACGACTCATGGACTACACTGCCCCAATGTTCCTAAGAGTCCCCACGGGTGACACCGCGACTCGTGGTGTCCCAAATGAGTCGTGATGAGGATCTGTTGGGTACACTGACTATATTTTCCATCCTTGAATATATCCTAAACCAAGGGTCACCAAGAGTCGTGGTCACCCCTGTGGTCACCATTTCTCTAGATTTCAAATTAAACTCCTAGGCCTCACCACGAGTCACTTAACAACTCGTGGTCACTCCCCACGGGTCACAGAAAGACTCATTCTATGACTTAGTGCATATTTTCCAGATTTCTCTGATTTTTGTCTCGGGTCTAACCTTTGAGTTTTTGGGGCATTACAATATCTTCCCCTTTTGGAACATTCATCCTCGAATGTTGTAAAACATACAGGAAAACAGAGATTGGCAATCTTTATATCCAAATATTAATCATGAAAGCTGAAAACTAGCGGAATGACTATCCCTGAACTGAATCACAAGTTTGAACTAAATTCACTAATCATTCACGTGTTCATTTACATGAAAGAAATTGAGACCTAAAAACTAAAATTAGTTTTGGGGAGGGAGTTGATACCTTAAACTGAGACTGAGTCGGAAGGTAACAAATGGGGATATCTGGCCATCATATCCGCTTCAGCCTCCCATGTAACTCCCTCAACATGCTAATTTCTCCATAATATCTTGACTGAAGCTACCTCCTTGTTTACAAACCTGACCGTCAAGGATTTAGACTGTGACTTCCTCGTACAAGAGACTATCCTTTATTTCTACATTGTCCAATGGCACAATTGAAGTTGGATCACCAATTCATTTCTTCAGTAGTGACACATGGAATACTGGGTGCACAGAAGCCAACTCTGAAGGTAATTCCAGCTCATAGGCTACTTTGCCAATTCACCTCAGAATTCTGTATGGTCCCACATATCTCGAGTCGAGTTTTCCCTTCTTCCCAAACCTCATCACCCCTTTCATGGGTGAAATTTCGGATAGACCCAGTCATCCACAACGAACTCCAATTCTCTTCTCCTCACATCAGCATAAGATTTCTGATAACTTTGAGCTGTAATCTTTCTCTGATGAGTTGTACCTTCTACATAGCTTCATGAACCGAGTCTGTCCTGATTATAGTAGCTTCACCAACCTCAAACCATCCAATAGGAGACCTACACCTTCTACGATACAATGCCTCAAACTGGGACATCTGGATGCTGGAGTGATAACTTTTGTTGTACGCAAACTCGATAAGAGGCAAGTGGTCATCCAAATTTCCTTTGAAATTTATCGCGCATGCTCTCAACATATCTTCTAGGGTTTGAATAGTCCCCTCAGCTTGCCCATCTGTCTGCATGTGAAAAGCAGTGCTGAGCTTGACTTGGGAACCAAGTCCCTTCTGAAAAGACTTCCAGAAATGAAAGGTGAACTGGGTACCCCTGTCTGAGATGATGGATAATGGCACCCCATGAAGTCGGAGCAACTCTCGGATATAAAGTCTAGCATAGTCCTCAGTTGAATTTGTAGTTTTAACTGGGAGAAAATGTTCTGACTTAGTCATCCGGTCTACTGCTACCTAAATAGAATCATGTTGTCGACGAGTTTGAGGTAGACCCGTAATAAAGTCCATATTTACTTCTTCTCACTTCCATGTGGGTATGCTGATATCCTAGATCATACCTCTCGATCTTTGGTGCTCTACCTTGACTTGCTAGTAGTTCGGGCACTTAGCTATGAATTCGACGATGTTTCTATTCATGTCATTCCACCACTAAATATCATGTAAATATCAGTACATTTTAGTAGCATCAGGGTGGATGGAGTATCTTGAGCTGTGTGCTTCAGTCAATATCTGCTTTCTCAAGTCACCGACATCCGATACACACAATCTACCCTGGTAACGGAGCACACCATCTCCCCCTTTAGAGAAAGCCTCAACCTCTTTCCTGAGAACCACTTTCTTAAGTTTAAGTAAAATGGGATCTTCATTCTGTTTGGACTTAACCTCAACAAACAAAGAGGAATCTGACCCTCTTTGCATCACCACTCCACCCTCACCTGAGTCAACTAACTGCACCCCTAACCGAGCTAGTCTATGAATATCCTTCGCCAATTCCTCTTTTCCTTCCTTAATATGAGCCACACTGTCCATAGATACTCTGCTTACGGCATCAGCCACCACATTGGCTTTTCCCAGGTGATATAGCATGCTCATGTCATAATCCTTCAGGAGATCTAACCACCTTCTCTGACGAATATTTAGGTCCTTTTGATTGAATACATACTGAAGGCTCTTGTGATCGGTGAAAACATCAACGTGAGCCCCGTATAGGTAATGTCTCCATATTTTCAATGCGAACACCACCGCCGCCAACTCTACGTCATGAGTCGGATAATTTTTCTCATGAACTTTGAGCTGTGTTGAGGCGTAGGCTATCACATTGCGCTGCTACATTAGAATATAACCGAGTCCAATACTGGAAGCGTCGCAATACACTATAATTCCATCCGATCCTTCTGGTAGAGTCAACAGTGGAGCGGTAGTGAGTCGAGTTTTTAACTCCTGGAAACTCTTCTCACACACATCTGACCACTCGAATTTCACCTTTTTCTGAGTCAGCCTTGTAAGTGGAGATGCTATAGAAGAAAATCCTTCTACAAAGCGTCGGTAATAACCGGCAAAACCCAAGAAACTTCTAATATCGGTTGGGGAGGTAGGTCTGGGCCAGTCTTTTGCCTGGATTAACCTGAATACCCTTACCTGAGACCACATGGCCTAGGAAAGTCACGGGCTTCGACCAAAATTCGCACTTGCTAAACTTGGCAAACAGTTGGCGGTCTTTGAGTGTCTGGAGCACTATTCTCAGGTGATTAGCATGCTCTTCCTCATTTCTGGAGTATACCAGAATGTCATCAATAAATACAATGACGAACATATCCAGATACTACTTGAAGACTTCATTCATCAGGTCCATAAATCAGGGGCATTTTTTAGTCTAAAGGACATAACCACAAATTCAAAGTGACCATACCGAGTCCTGAAAGCTGTTTTCAGTATGTCACACTCTCTGACTCTTAGATGGTGATACCCCGACCTGAGATTTATTTTGGAGAAATAGATGGCTCCCTGAAGTTGATCGAATAGGTCATCAATTTTGGGTAGGGGATACCTGTTCTTGACTGTAACCTTGTTCAACTGACGATAATCGATGCACATTCTAAGGGTACCATCTTTCTTGTGCACAAATAGCATTGGAGCACCCTAGGGAGAGATGCTGGGTCTGATGAAACCCTTGTCAAGAAGATCTTTTAGCTTCTCTTTCAACTCCTTAAGTTCAGCCGGAGCCATTCTATAAGGAGGGATGGAGATGGACTGAATATTTGGAATAAGGTCTATGTCAAAGTCAATTTCCCATTTAGGAGGAAATCCAAGAAGATCTTCAGGGAACACATTTGGAAATTCGCTGACAAAAGGGACTGACTGGATACTTGGGGTCCCAGAGTTAGAATCCTTGACCCGAACTAGATGGTAAATACATCTATTAGAAATAAGCTTCCTGGACTTAAGGTAGGAAATAAACCTACCCTTTGGCGCTGAATTACTGCTCAACCATTCTAGAGCTAGCTCATTAGGGAACTGAATCCTGAAGACCCTAGTTCTATAGTCGATTGAGGCATAACCGGAGTTTAACCAATCCATGCCAAGGATGAGGTCGAATTCGACCATGTCTAACTCTACAAGGTTAGCTGGAATGACTTTATTGCAGACTGAGATTGGACAATTTCTATACACTCGGCTGGCTCTAACTAACTCGCCAAATGGGGTGGAGACCGAGAAGGGTTCTGAGAGGACTTCTGGATTGATATTGAATTGAACTGCTACGTAGGGAGTCACAAATGAAAGTGTGGCCCCCGGAGCAAGCAGGGAATATACATCTAGATGGAAAATATGTAACATACCTGTGACCACATCTGGTGAGTTCTCCTGACCCTGACGAGATGATAAAGCATAAAAACGATTTTGGCATTGACCGCCCTCTGTACCTGATGTGTTATCCTGCTGAGCTGGTCATCCAGCTGGAGTTGCTGAGATAGTGGATTGTGATCTCCCCCGTCCTGCTAACGGGCATTTCTTCAGCCGATGCCCAAGCTGCCCACAACCAAAACAACCCTCTCAACTATGCAGACACTCTCCTGGGTGGTTCTTACCTCACTTGGGGCAAGATAGATACCTATTACCTTCAATGTAACTCTAAGACTGAGTGCCAAATGCTCCACCCCTCTGATCCTAGTGGGATTGAAAGGTAGGGGCGCTGGCTGAGCTAGGCGTTGCAGCCCTCTGCTGCTGCTGTTGTGGGTGGCTGCTATCGCCAAACCTTTGGTGGCCATAATCTGATTGGCCAGTCCTTGCCCGCTTATTCTTTCTCTCCATGTCCCTCAGTTTTTCAGCCTCAATCTGTTGGGCATAGACAATCAGGATGGAGAGGTTGATATCTTTGATCAGCATCGCTGTCCTGCACTCTTTGAGGACCAGGTTCGACACCCCATTTATAAGTTTCAACATGCAAGCCTTTGGCTCGGCCACCATCTCTAGAGCGTATTTGGACAACCTGGTGAACTCTAGAGCATACTCTTCTATGGTCCTATTTCCTTGTCTCAGGTTCATGAACTCCGTTACCTCTGCCTCCCTGAGCTCTCGAGGGAAGAATCTGTCCAGGAAGGCTGTAGTGAACTCCTCCCATTCCATCAGTCGTGCTTCTGTTGGTCTCCCCTCTTTCCATTTCTCGTACTAGACTTGGGATACCCCTTTTAGCTGGTAGGTAGTCAAGTCGGCACTCTCTGAGGGACTGACACCTATAATTCGGTTTATCTTCTTAATTTCATCCATAAATCCCTGTGGATCCTCTCCTACCTTAGATCCATGAAAGTCCGGAGGGTTCATCTTGGTGAAATCTCGCACTCGGGAAGCTGCTACAGAACCATTATTATTGATTGGAACCACCTGCTGGTTCACCTGGTTGGTCACAATTTTAGCAAGCAGCTGAATGTCCTCCCTGAATTCTGTGGTAGATATTGAGTCATCTTGAGGGACTGCTGGGACTGGTGGGGCAGGCCGCTCAGCATTACCGGTGTTACACCCTGTAAATTCTTGGCATGTAGATGGACTATTCGCATGTTGGTTAAGAGTTTTAGAATGCCACATATGCTAGAAAAAGGCTCGGGGAAAGACTGGACAAGCGCCAAGTCGAAACGTCGCAAGAAGGGGCCGGGCAGACCCCCTCCGCGTTGGCAGCGTGTCACGGAGGGCTCACCTCTGCAATGGCCAGTGTGCCACGGAGGTGAGGTTCAGGCCTCAAGTATACATAGCCCCCACTTCATTTTAATTTCATTATTTCATTTTATTTCAGTAGAAAACGACCTGAGACAGAGAGGAACGAGGGTTTGAAGTAAAATTCCTTCTGATTACGCCGTCAAACGCAGTCCAAACTCAAATTAACTCCGGATACCGAAGTATAAAGATGCAGAGAACATTCCTGCGGAGTTAGTTTCGCGAAATTCGGCTGGTAAATCGTCTTCCTACCGAGCTAAGGTAAGTGGAATTGCTCCAAATTAGTGTCAATACACTCCTAGCCCTAAAGTGAGTATTTCTCCCTTCTGGACTTCCGAGAAATAGCAAGTTCTTGGCTGTTTTTCGATAAGTTAAAGTTTGGGCTATGTATATATATATTCAAAGTAGTATTTTCTTCTAGAATATTGATGAATTTAGCTCTAATTGCTATGAAATGAATGCAGTTGGAAGAAATAGCTGAAAATTAACCGAGTTATGCCAGATACCCAGAAAGTTAATGGACAAGGTATGTAAAGCCAGTTTCTTGGGCAAGCTAGTAGTTCCGGTATAGTCAAATAGTTCAAGTGCCTGTAGAATGTTTCAGAAGCCGCATATTATGTTTAGTATGAATTTTAGTATAATGTTAGAACCAACATGTTATGTGTAGCATGAAACTTATTAGCACGATATAAATTCCAGTATGAAGTTTCAGAAACAGTACAGCATGTCCAGTATGTAATTTAGTAAAATATGTCAGGATATTATCATGTTCAGCCGAAACTTAGTAAAGCAATATAAGTTCCCATAAAGTATTCCAGAAATAGAATAGTAGCTTAATATGAATTTTAGGACGCATGTTAGAAATAGTAAATCATATCTACCATGAAACTTAGTTATATAACATGATTCTCAGCAGAAATACTATACCTTGTTTCAGTATCAGATTCAGTACAGTATGACAGAAATTATGTATATACCATTATCAGTTTCAGTATGTAATATATATATATATATATACACACACATATTACTATCATTAGTTTCAGCATGTATTATATACATACACATTATTATCACTAGTTTCAGCATGTAGTATACGCAGTTAGTATTACTATTTGAGACTTGACTGTATTGTTTTGGGCTGTATTACCTAGCATTCATAACCGCCCCAGGTTAATAGTTGTATCGACTCTCCCTCCAGAGGGCAAGGATACGTCGCTCTACGGAGTGGCATGCCGTCCCCTAGGGGACGAAGATGGGATGCCAGTTTCCCTATATTTTTCCTTGGTCCGCTTTTATACACCCCCGTTGAGTGGGTACGCCCGGGGTGTTGATTCAGGAGTCCTCCGGACTCAGGTACAGTTATAGTCAGGGGCCCAGCGGGCCTAAGTGCATACCCAGGGGACCAACAGAATGCTTATAGTTACTAGGGGAGATGGTTTGACCGGGGTAGGGGTATAGATTGCGTGTTGGTTGTACCTCCCGACTTATGGGGGCCGGGTAAGGTTTATGTATGCTATTATATGTTATGCCATATTACGCCATATTACGCCATGTTATGTTAGTTATAAGTAGACAGACAGTAGAATGCCACGTTACCAGGTACGACTCCTACTCCTTTCAGTATAGTTGAGGACAGTCTTAAACTCATACTTCCAGTCAGTTACAGTCTATTTCTTTCTATTTCAGTTCTATCAATTATATTGCTTGTCTTCAGTTATTTTCCAGTTGTTGCTTTGCATACTCAGTACCAGTGGTACTGACGCCCATTTTGGGGCGCTGCATTACTTTCTTGCAGGTACTCATAGATGAGAAGCCGATCCCTTGTGATTCTAGTCAGCACACAGAGTCATCAGCTCCAGTTATTTGGAGCTAGACGGCTAGAGGTTTATTCTTTTCTTTGTTGTATAGTATGGGTAGGCCGGGGCCCTATCCCGACCATCTTATCAGTATTCTTAGAGGCTTGCAGATTATACATTCCCTGTGGTTAGCTGTATCGGTCATGTGAGGCCGTGTGTATGTTTAACCTGTTTATAATGGCCGTGTGGGGACTTATTTAGTTGGTAGTGGTGACCTTGTCGATCACGTAGCAGTTTAACACTTTTTTTCTTGATTCAAAAATAACTAGACAGCATAGTGGCCTTGTCGGCCTGCATAGGTTCCCTATGAATGCAGTTGTTCAGGGTAGCTGTTGTTTGCTTACAGGTGGCTATAGGCCTAGTCGGCCGGAGGCTGTATTTACAACCGTTATATAGCCCGTCGTTTTCGTGAATCCAGAGTTAGAGTCAGCCTGGCACCAGAAGTGCTTAGGCTCAGCTAGCCAGCAGTCCAGGTCCTAGTAGGGCACCAGGTGCCAGTCATGCCTCCCAAGGCGGGGCGTGACAACCGGCCCTCCTTCCATTACCGCATCGTGGAGGCATAATTCACTTAAAAGAAGCAAAGCACGAGTTAGGAGAATGATTCTGGAACTGAATTTCAACGCACGATAAGGACTATGAAATAAAGGGAATTTTTCGAAGGACATCTCGTAGCCTCCCCGTCATAAGTATGGCACGCTTCACACCCATGAAGAGGACTCTACTCGATGTGGATTTCAGACATCCGATTATACTCTTAACCTAGTACTCTAATACCAAGTTTGTCAAACCCTGAGTTTACACCCTGGGCGAAACACGGTACTTAGAGTCATAAGCAACCCCAAGTCAACCCCTGGTCTATCATGCGCTGGCATTCTGAGTAATATAAAAATACATAACATGAAACTTTAAAGAGAATATGTAAATATATTAAAGAAACAAAGCTGGTTCATGGTATTTGAAAAAAATTAAAACAACACTATAAGTCTGAAATACCAATCTGAGTCTGAAAAACAAATCTACGTCTAAAAGTCTGTATGACTGATGAGCTACTAGGACAAGCCCCCAGCAAACTCCAATTCTAAATAAAAAAAGGAATGAAAGTATAACTGAAGCAACAAATCTCCGTCCTCGAAGGATGAGGACTCACCAACCAGTAAGGCTGAGTTCTTCAATGAGCGAGCGGCTAACAAAGCTGAGACTGAGGTCCTACAGCTGCATCATAAAATGATATAGCATAAAAGTATGCATCAGTACTTTGAATGTACTGAGTAAGTGAGAGGGACATAACACAACGGAATAAATAAAAGAAAATGTTGAACTGAAATGACATGTAATGACCAAATAAAACTACTAAATTGAATAACTAAAATAGCTGAGGTGGTCTGATAGACCGTGTCTGATGGTCAAAGCATGATCTAAGTCTGAACTACTGTTCTAAACTAAACTGAACTGATACTGAACTGAATTGACTAGTGGGAGAGTCTATAACCGACATATAACCACGTGAGCTAGATGTAGAGTCTGATGTATACACCCCATCGGTAGGACCCAATATAGCTTGCTAGGGTATAAAGGCATAAACTAGGTGATCAAAAGAGTCCGGGGCCAATCAAGCCAATAAATACTGAACCTATGTTGGCAACGTAGTTTTGGGAACCGGGGTGTGCTGGAACCCCCGTCCGCTTAGTGCTAAGTCCTGCTCCTACTGGATAATTCTAGACTGAATACTAAGTTGATAGCTCGAAACTGGGGCCCAAGACTAGTCAGGTATACATATCTGAAAGCACCCTGAGAGTCTTATCAGATCGAATTCTGAAATTAGGCTCTAAGACCGATCAGAGCTTCTTATCTAGAAGTGTTATAACTACCTAAGAACAAACTATAATATGAAACTGGGGTCCTAAGGCTAGTCAGAGCTATATATCTAAAGTGTCATCGACCGCTTAGTGGACCAATGAAACTGATAGATCTGATTCTAATAACTGGGAGGTATTACTGACACCTCGGGAAACTCTGTAGTCAAACTAATTAGCTGACATTTATGACTAACACTGAGTATTCTCACATTTTGACTAAAGATAGGAAACCATGTATCTGACTGAGAATTTAGCACATAAAATTAATATGGGAATCCACAATTCTGATATAATCTGGAAAATCTCGAGGTTTAATCACTATAGCAAGATTCTAGCCTTTTCTACTCTCAAGGACTAGGGCTACACTTAATATACAGGGATAAGCATTAATACTATCACAAACTGGTGGAAAATATCTGTAATTATTATAAAATAATATTTTGCATAAATTAAACAAAACATTACTGAGAATTTCTTAACATTCGAAAATCTGCAGGGACAGAACTGATAAAGACAATAGGGAGAAATTTGGGGACACAAGGGAAGAACTATTCCCTTGTTGAATTCCCACATACCTTGTAAAGAAATCTGACTAAATTCCTTGAGAATCTGAGGAGAAGTAGACTGCCCTAGTTCTTGCTCTGAGAGTCCCTGAGAGAATTCTACTATATGTTTTCTGAAGGTTTGAGTGGGGAATGAGGAAAGCAATCATTTAACCGCACTAATAAGTCTGAAATTATGACTAAAACAACGTATTTTAATGTTTAAGAGAATAGTAATTTATTGAAAGGCCCTTGAAAACTCGCAAGGAACAACTGACTGTTAGTCTCTACGGGTGACCTAACGGGTCGTGGTCACACTCGTGAGGTGCACTACCTGGAAACCATAGATGGTTACCACGAGGGACCCAACGAGTCATGGTTGGTAACCACGACTTGTGGTCACCACTCATGGACTACACCGCCCCAATGTTCCTAGGAGTCCCCACGGGTGACACCACAACTCGTGGTGTCCCAAATGAGTCATGGTGAGGACCTGTTAGGTACACTTCCTACATTTCCCAGCCTTAAATATATCCTACACCACGGGTCATACCATGACTCTTGGTGTTGACCATGACTCGTGGTCACCATTTCTCCAGATTCAAATTAAACTCCCAAGCCTCACCACGAGTCACCTAACGACTCATGGTCACTCCCCATGGGTCACAGAACGACTCATTCTGTGACCAGGTGCAGATGTTTTAGATTTCTTTGATATTAGTCTCGGGTCTAGCCTTTGAGTTTTTGGGGCATTACATTATTAGTTTGGTACTCGCTCCTACTCATGCCCGTTCGGATGCTTCCCTTAGACATGAGCCACTCAACCAATATCACTCGCTTGGATGCTCCCCTCGGGCACGAGAATCTTATATAAGGATATTATTACTATCCTTAACCATTCTTATTCAACTGAATATACAGGGTGAATTCTTTAAACGTTCAGGAGTTACAATCTACTCCCTCGCTTGCATAAATACAACAATCAAACATCTCAATAGCAATGCAAAGGAACTTCACTTAATCATTCAACATAATTTTATAACGATTCACAAACCTTATCTTATCTACATTACTTCTACAATTCTAATAGCGCTCAAACCACACTTCTAATTGAAGTACGAAGTGGACGTTGTCAATAAAGAACCCAACTTAGAGGTTGGGGTCGAACCCACAGGGAATATGGAAGATCTAGATTACAGTCGGTAAGTAAACTTGTATGATAGTTACTTCACAATTGGGGGGATTCTAATAATAATCAATAGTAAAAACAAAGCAGATGTCAAGATTATGGTTGTGAATCAATAATTAAAGGATAACTAGGGTTTGTGTTCCCCATGGATTCATAACAACTTTAGGTATACACTTGTGATATTCACCAATACTTACTTACAGAACTGATAACTTAGGTTCATTCAAACAATCGACCAATCCCTATTGAATGACTATATTTAATTACTCGACCAAGTCTCATGAGCGTTTCCAAACTAATCGTTATCACTAAATTCCAGGTATAACTATCCTGCGACCACAACTCAAGTTAATACAATGATCATCAAGATCAAGGCTCCGTTGTAATTCTCTTTTCCTAATCTCTACCTCTTTGACCAAAGCAAGTAAAGAATTCGGGCACTTCCTAACATTGTACACCGCTAACAATCATTAAAGCATGAGGAGAATACAATATAAGTAATTAGTATTGGTTTTAGACTCACTTTGTGCAACCCTAGGTTGTTAATCCACCATGGTTCTCACAACTCTAGCTATGGAGGTTTTAGTCTCTCATACTTTCAAGGTTGTGAAGTGTGTTCATGATTAAAAACATAAAATAATACTTACAAATATGATTGAGAAAAATGCTTCCTTTAATTAATCCACACAATCTTGAAGAACAAGTAACAAGAATAATATGAATTCAAGAAAAGGTTGAACCAACTCAATTCTCTCTTTCAAAGATGTAAAATTATCTACTACAATGTTTCTTCAACTAAAACTAATCCTTCTCCATGTTACCTCTTAAAAATAAAACATAAAACGTATTTATATGGAGCTAAGAATCCTTTTCCTAGGCTAACAGGGCGATTTTCCATATCTGGTGCCGACCTCATCACGGATCATCCTACGACTCGTAGGAGCATCCTACAGTCCATGGCAGCATCTCGTGGTTTGGATTGTTGGATAATTTTTGGCTAAGTGTCAGGCCAAGGTACGATTCGTACCTTTTTCCTACGACTCGTACCAGGCTCCCGTGGCTTGATTCTAGATCTTTGCAATTTGTCTGAAGCTCACCACGGTCGGTATGGTACGACTCGTACCAAGCTCTCACGGGTCGTGGTATCCTCTCATGCTGAAAATTAGCCTTTTGTGCAATTCTTCTGGAGTTCATCACGACTGCCTTACCACGACTTGTACAAGCTTGGTACGATCCATGGCAAGACTCGTAGGTTCATTCTTCCAGCTTCAGCCTTCTGCTTCTTATCACAGCCATCAGTACGACTCGTAGGTCCATCGTACGGATCGTACTGTGGACTGCATTTTTGCCCTTTTTTGCTCACTTTTAGCTACCTTTTGTAAATTTACACTCCAACACTCATTTATCTGAAATCAATGGAAAAGTGCCTCATATCCACATAAATACACCTAAGTCCATGCTATTTTCTTAGTTTTGAGCGTCAATAGTGCTGTAAATCCACAATACATCAAGTTCATTCAATAGTAAAACTTCATAACAGGTATGTCTGAAGACCGGTCACATATCATCATTGCACAAAACATATATGCCATTAAATAGGGTCTATTACCCTTAAACTATAACCTATCTTGATTTTTGGGTACGGAATGTTAGCTACTCCACAGGAGCCTTGCCCTTTCTTAGTGCTTCAGAAAGTCCAAAATATACAACAACAATACAGAGTAATTTAATTATTTACTCTTTGAATAACGATCCTATAAGTTCAAATCCTTCCCTTCAAGGCACTTTCAAAAGTTAAACCCAATTCCACCTAGTTCTAAGTCTTGATTCCCATGCAACCCAAGTTTTCAAGCAAGTACACCTTAGGGAATGGTCAATACTCCTCAAACCTCTACTCAAACTGATCTTGGGCAAAATGGCATGCCCAAGTGATACTTTATAACTTAGTTTTCGTCTTGTTTATCTACTTATTTATATGCATTCTCATGTACTTCTATGTAAATGTGAATATATATACTAACCAACATGATTAGTTCTTGTTTTTGTAGGTTTAAAATGAATTTGAGGAACTAATCCATGAGTTGGTGAAGTGGAGAACGCGAACGTCAGCAAGGGGGACACGTGATACATCCCACCTGCGCGTTGGCATTGTGCCACGGAAGGCAGGTTGCGCGACTAGTAACGTGCCACGGCCCCTAGAGCCCTGCACAAGCAGCGTGACACGCTGCCAAGACGGCAAGGGGCTGCTTGCATACTGTTTTGGAATTCTAGCGTGCCTACGCGATGCCTCCCTATCACGTAGTTAAATTGGCGCGTTCATCTCCGTGACACAGAGCTATTTCATGCCGGGCATAATTTTATACACCTCTCATTTACTATAAATAGGTCTCTTAGCTCCTAGAAACATTTTGTCATGTAATATTTCTGAAAAACTACCAAGGAGTGAAGGGAGAAGTGGGAGAACTCACCTAGGGTTCTTAAATTTCATCTTCTCTTCTACCAATTCTTGTATGTTACTTTAATTATGTTTTCTTGTAATTATACGAACTTGATGGGCTAGAACCCTTCCTCTAGGGTTGAAGCCACAAGGTATGATTGTGACTATGTGAATTTGTTTTGGTTTTAAGGTATTAATTGTTGTTTTGACTTACGTTCTTAATTATGATTGTTTTTATGATTGATCACCATGAAAACACACACGTTACACCTAGATTAAAGCTTGAGAAATTAAACCTAGGCAAGAACAAAAGAAAGTAGGGAGCAAGTTTGTATCTTACGATATAATTCGCGGTTAGGATAAGAAATTATACCTAATTTGCCTTGCTTGGTTACTATAACAGGATGAGCTAGACACCAACTTAGAATTATCACATCACCACTCCGAGAAGTAGTTGTGAAGCTAAGTTCGGTTAAATGATTAGAGGTACGAAAGTCCCTAATCAAGAGCATAAACCCCGTAAACCACATTCCCATAATTGAATTTCCCATGAACTAGAATGTCACATCCCTGCTCAACGATGTAGTTGTAAGGCCAGTTTGTCGTGTTTAGAGGCTCGAAAGACCATGAACATGCAATTGTAATTATGTGAGACGATAATTGATAATTCCATACTTAAACCATTACAAAGTGTAGTATCGCATGATTATCTGGCCTTAGCTCTAGTTGCTCCTTGAATTACTTCAGAGTATTTCTGTGACCACCCCTAGACTTAATTAAACTTTATCGAAAAAGTCTATATCAAACACTTGAACTTGATAATTAGCTAAATTGGTCCAGTCCCTGTGGGTTCGACATCCGACTCTTAAAAAGGGTCACTGTATTACTTGTAAGACCACGTACACTTGCGTGTGCGCTTGGGCGTAGTGGTCAACACAAACCACCCAATTAACTCTCCATGATGCATCCCTAGACTATCAACCTAGGGTTTTCTCAACTTAAAAATTCTACTATTAGAGGTTCTTCATGAATTCTAGGGTCATCAATAACCATTATCAAGATTGGGAATCAAGAAACTTACCTTACAAAAGGAATTCACTGCTCCGGAGGAAAAAATCACCTCTAAACCTTCTGATCCTGCTTTTTGAAATTAATGGGATAGAACCCCAGAAATCTCACTTAAACCAACTTTCTGATTCCCATCATCCGCTGCAGCGGTCACATTTTCACTGCATCGAACCCACTGCAGCGGTCAAGAAACTGTTATGATGGATCAAGCGGTTAATTCCCTAATCCATTATGGTGGGACTCCGACTGTTACCAAAGTCTCGCTACAGCGGATATCGTACCGCTACAACGGTCCCTCTAAACTAGTAGCTCCCCCAAAAGAATCTTTTTAACACTTATCTCATTTCACAATCATTGTCTATAGATTTTAGCCTTTTTGAGTATTCTAAGTCTGTTCCCCTCGTAACGACATGCGGGTCGTTACAGATTGGTACCTACTAAATCTTGTTTTTGCCCCATCATGTAGGTATCTCGAACAAAGTTCAAGCACTTTTTGGCCAAAAATCCCTCTGCTATTGACGCTTCTGGATGAGATCGATTACGAACAAACCCCTTTAACTTACATAGATATCTTCCAATGGAATACATCCAACGGAGATGCGGGGGACCCTCAAAGCTTAATTTCATCAACTAAATGGATGGGCAAATGTACCATTATATCAAAAAATGTGGAAGGAAAAATCTTTCCAAGGTCTTATTCAATTTCATTGATCTCAGATTGTATTGTATCGAGATCTCTTCGCCTTATAACCTTGCTACATATGGCTTTAAAGAAGTTTCCCAACCTAATCAAGGCCATAGTAACATGCTTGGCAACACTTTTCTAATGGCAACTTGGAGCAAGTAATACATTATAAAATGAGCATTATGGCTCTTGTATCCTGATATTTTCATGTCATCCACTTCCACATATCGTGATATATTTGAGGCAAAACCTTTTGGTAATTTGGCATTTTTTAAAATAGTGCAAAACAATTTCTTCTCTTTTGCTTTCATGGAGAAATAAGCTTTATCCAAATAAACTTTTCCATTATTACCTTGTAATGGCTGAAGCTTCTTTCGTATCCCCATTTCTTACAATTCATAGAGAGAATTTACATGGTCCTTTGACTTTCCGTCTACATCCAACAAAGTCCCAAGCAAACTATCACAAATAATTTTTTCTATGTGGATCACATCAAGATTGTGCCTCATTTTGTTATGTTCCCAATATGAAGATTCCAAAGAGATGGATCTTTTTCTGTACAGACCCTCACTATCCTGACGCCTTTTCTTTGGCCCTTTCTAAACACATTATTGAATTCACACAACTCTTGCATCACTTGTATGCCTGACAAGGGAGTAGGTGCAGGTCTATGATCTTCCTTACCATCAAATGATATCTTATCTCTTTGAAATGGATGATCCGGAGGCAAAATTCCCAATGACCTAATTAACACATCTTATGACTATGCTTCAGATATTGAGAGCATGTGTCATGATTACAAGTTGGCCATGCCTTTCTTCCCTTGGTGCTCCATCCAGAAACCATTGCTAAGGCTGGAAAATCACTAATGGTCCACAATAAAGCTTCACGCAATTGAAATGTTTGGTTTGAATTAGCATCATATGTTTCCACGCCAATTTCCCACAGTTCTTTTAATTCAGAAATAAGTGGTTGTAAGTACACATCAATATCCTTTCCTGGAGAAGATGGATCCGGAATGATCATAGACAACATTATATACTTGGGCTTTATACAAATCCATGGAGATAAATTATAGCTTATTAACATAACAGGCCATGTGCTATGAGAAATGCTCATAGTTTGAAATGGGTTGAAACCATCACTTGAAAGACCTAATCTAATATTATGAGGATCCCTAGAGAAGTCTCTTCTCAAGGCATCAAAATTCTTCCAAGCTTCCCCATTAGCAGCATGCCTTATGTTCCCGTTATTAGGTCACTCAGTAGCATGCCATCTCATAGCTGCAGCTGTTTAAGGACACATGAATATCCCTTGAATTCTAGGCTTTAAGGAAAAGTACCTTAAAACCTTTGCAGGAGTTTTGGAGCTTTCATTAGTCAATTGATCACAAACGATCTTCCATCTAGAAGAGCCATATACAGTGCAATTATCTGCCTTTGCATTTTCATTCCAAAATAGCATGCAATCATTAGGGCATGCATGTATTTTTCATAATGAAGGCCCAAATCTTTTATCACATTTTTTGCCTTGTGAAAAGACTCGGGTAGCTGAGCAAATGGGAATGCCTATTTTAATAAGTCTAACAAGTCTCCAAAGGCCACATTATTCAACTCATGAATTCACTTGAACAAGTACAATCTCATGGTGAAACTCAATTTAGAGAAATTCTCACACCCCGAATATAACTCTTGTTTTCCTTCCTCCAATAATTTAAAAAATCTCTTTGCATCGTCAAATGGTCCCTCTCTCATTCCTTCATGCCACATGTCACCCTCAATATCTCTAAAAATATCATGAATTATTCCATCAATATCATCATGTATGTTGGAATCTTCATCATCATTTCTTGGATGTCGATTATTTATTAAGGAAAATCCTTCTCCGTGAAAATTCCATTTGGTGTACCCTTGGAAAAACCCATAAGCAACCAAGTGATCCTCCACCACATTTCAATAATGCCAATTACAATTAGTACACATTTCGTAAGGACATAATATTTCATTTCCCTGGGATGCTCGTTCAAATGCATTATCAAGAAAATTCCTCACTCCGCTAATATACTCATCGGTGGATCTACGGAGATCCATATAATTTTTATAAATAATATCCATTTAATATTGAATATCCTATATGACAACAAAAGCAAACCTCTTTAAAAAGTCCAATGTTTTAAGTACAAGTAGTTCTCAATAGTTTTTAGTTAAATAATAATCTATGATCTGATTTCACAAGGCATAGTAAATCTGTACCAAACAGGAGGAAAGTGGAAAAGAGTAGAAACTAGAATTAAATCAATATAAAAAGAAGAAGGGAAATAAGGGTGCACAAAAAACAAGAACAGCAGTAGAAAAATCGGCAAGTCCTGAAAAATTCAGTGGCAAAGTAGGAGAACAACACACTTTTATTAAGCTTAAATATACCTAAACAAATAGTTTATGCATACCTTTGGACTATGGAGAGTATTATATTAAGTTAATCAACTATGGTTATTGCATATTAAGAAAAGAAAAAGGAACTCCAAATTATAAAGTGAAGAACTATCAGATTTTCAAGAAAGCAAGATTACTTGAATGCAATACAGACAACGCAAATAATTTTACATTCACTGAAGATATCAAGTGACTATAGTTAATTCTAACTTCCAAAATAAAAATAATTTTATTTAAAGAACCAACATCAATATAAAGGAAGGATGATCAGAAAGAAGGGAACCTTTTCTCGGATTCCTGTTGTAAAACTTGAATGGATTTCTAAAGCAGTAATGCATATATGCATCCCAAAATATTCAAAATGAAATATTAATACAACTTAAACTTAAACTTTTATTCCTATATACTTCATATTAGATGGAGTTGCATCTCAATTGAGTTATATCTAAGTCATACTTGCAATAACTCTAAAATTTTCTTGAAATTTAAATACTTTATAAATAGTTAAGAGATTTAATTGAAATCTAAATTGCCAAATTGAATGTAATAAACAGAATAAAATAAGTATAGTTGATTCTGAATAATAATTTTAGTGTTGTGAAATAAGAGCTTAGGTTAGAGAGATGTCTGCAAAGCCTGAAGAGCAACAATAAAAAAAAGGTGCACATAACTTTTTAACTTCAACATACCCAACACGAATACAAACAACAATATATCATTCAAAACTTCTAACACTTATTGGTGCAACCAAGTATGTAGCACAGATAAAACATTGCAGTGTTAGGACCACATATAACCTCGAAAAAAGTATCTATTACTAGAAACGGATTACTTGGACACAACAATGCAAGTTCAAGACTTTTCAATTATTTAAAGATCTCAGTCCTGCAACACTAAAATTATTATTCTGATGTGCATCTACCTTAATTTTTGGGGAAGATACAAACTTATAAAATTGAAAATCCATATACTTTAATCATCTGTTGTTTATTTCTACTTCATAGTTTATATTACAAAGTTTTTCTAATCTTTATTGCCATAACTTTTTAAAATGGCACATCTAAAAACTCAAATAATTGTTGTTTGCTAGAAATGAACTAGAAGCGTTGAAATTATTTCAGAGTAACAATTGTTATGTGACATTTGAGAAGGATAACATCATATGATCATTTTATCATTTTTTTAAGCATGAAATTATTCAATTCATACAACACCAAATAATTAAAATAATGAAATGGGCCAGAAATAGAGTAAAATAGATACAAAGAATTCACACAACCTATTTCTAACTCTGAACTATTTACAACTTTACTCTATTAACGTTTAAAATCTGCCACATATATGCAAGTCCTCTGTTGTACAAGTCATGCTCACTAAAACAACAAACTGAGATCAGAAAAGAATGAGTTTGGAGTTCTCAACACAAAGTTTCAGTTTAATAATTATTTTCTTTTTGTTTTCTTTAACTGAATTTCCTAAGATGAAAGAGTGTGACTCTTTAACATGGACAAATATATACACCTAATTACTGGTATAAATTTTTTTTTTGTATACTGAGGTCTTAAAAGGATTAGATCCCAATGAGTTACGAGATAAAAAAATTGTACTTCAATAATAGTAGTAACAACAGTAATATGTCAAGAATTTCAGGAACAACTTAAAGCAATTGAGATAAAAACCTAAGAATTTCGCTGAGAGTTCTCACATGTTCATCAAATTTGAGATACAAACTCTAAAGCACAATAAAATTAAATAGCAAACATAAATTAGAACAAACATCATCAAATTCATAAAAACCCATTTGTATAATTTTTTTGAAGAACCCATCAATAGAATCTTTTATTTTAAAGAACACTAAATTTATAATACCACTAGAAATTAATGACAAATATAGAGATAGAACAGAACTTAGAATACATGTAATAGATAAAATGGAGCACACCAATAGATGCAAAAATTAAGAACAATTCGCTGGAGAAGAAAGTTCAACTACACCAGAGTAGAAGCTTTGCCCAGAGAAGAAGTCTTATAGGAGAAAAAGCCTTGCCATATAAATCCCTCATCGGAGAATAAGACTTCGTTGATTGTATCCTTAGAAATGAGAGAATCAATATAGTCAAAGTGTTAAAGAAACTGAAGCCCTATATCAGTGAAGAGGGTCCAACAATTTTAGTACTGTTATTATTATTTTTAATTTATCATATATGTTTTTTAATTAAAAATAAAAAGCTTTGGCGGATGTAGAAAATTAATAGAGGAAAAATATTAGGGGGGAAATCAAGCATTGCAATAGCTAAAAAATTTTCAAGAAACGTTGCCATAGAAATGTCTAATGGTTTCCAAAACCGTTACTACATGTACATCTAATTTAATGGTTCTAAGACAAATGCAACGGTCAGATTTTACAACTGTTCTGTTAAGTCCAATCAGATATTGCAACGGTTAAAATCATTACAATAGGTTATCTATTGCAACCGTGATAAAACTGTTGCCAGTAAATCATTACTACAGGCCCATTTTCTAGTAGTGTACATATCGACTACTTGGTTGTTTTAAGAGATTCAAATCACAAGGACTTTTTCTAGTTGTAATGTCGACTAAGGGACGGTTAGGAATGATAATTTTTTTTATAGAAACTACCACCTTAAGAACTTTTAAGACATCTTTTCACTTTTCAAGTCCACCACCTTTTCTTGTTTGTTCACTTTTCACTACCTCATTGTAATGCACCAAAAACCCTAAGATCATACCCAGGGGTTGAAATAAATAAAGCAGAATGTCCTGCACCAGGTCTCAAAATGAGTCATCCTGTGACCCATAGGGTAGGCCACAAGTCGTGAAGTGACTCGTGCGGAAGGGTGAGGACTTGGTTGAAATTTGGGAAATTGAGTGACCACGGGTGTGACCACGAGTCATGGTCAACACCATGAGTCGTCATGTGAGTCGTGGTCAAGGGTTGACTGAAAGATGAAAAATTCGAGCAGTGTACCCAATGAATCATCACCACGACTCATTGAGTACACCACGAGTCGTGGTGTCCCCCATGGTGACCATGAAGAGAAATCTTGGTTCGGTGGCAACGGGAGACGTCATGAGTTGTTAGGTCTCCTGACAACTCATGAAGTTAGTCATTGGCAGCTTGTTGAATTTTAAGAAAATTTCCAGTACACACCATGACTTGGCACCACGAGTCATCCCTGACCTCACGACCTATGGAGTGCCTCGTGGGGACTGGCAGGGTCTTTTTTCCTGTGAATTTCCTAGGGTATTTTACGTAATTTTCTAAACTTCTAGACTCTAAAATACATAATTTTAGGTTTTAATCAGGGGATTTAGAGGGGTAACCAATGGTTTTACATCCTTCCTCGCATCCCCTCAGAAGTTAGAACGTAGAACTCTCTCAGAAGGACTCAGAGTAGAAGCTAGGGCAGTCGAATTCTCCTCAGATTTTCAAGGGATTTTCTCAGGGATTTCCAACACGGGGTATGTGGGAATTCAACAAGGGAATAGTTCTTCCCTTGTGTCCCCAACATCTTCTCCATTTTCTCTATCAGTTCAGCCCTATGGATTCGAAATGTAGAAACTTGTCAGACTAATTTCTGTGAGATTTCAAGTAGAGTATTCCTCACGATTTTTAACTACTTATATATTCCCTAATTCTAGAAATTTATTAGAATTATATATTGTGAAATGATTTATCCCTAGTTCTCAATTCAATAGAATTTAGGATCTTGCTTGTTGGACTAGTTTCCTTGTAGCTTGACTCTAACAGATTGAAATCCCCATATTATTAGTGTATGTGGAAACTTTAGTTAGATACTTACATGTATAGTCTTAGTTAGATTATTAGACTTAGTGTCGTCCAGAAAATGTCAGCTCATCAGTTTGACTACAGATAATTCCTGAGGTGTTAGTGGTGCCTCCTAGTTATCAATATTAGACTTAGTTATCAAATTTTTGTGGTTCTCTAGGCGTTCATGACACTTATAGATAAGCATCTCTGAGCAGCATTAGGACCCCAACTTCAGATTATAGTTGTTCTTTATACAGTTACGACCCTTCCATATAAGCAGCTCTGACCAGTCTTAGAACACCAGTTACAGAATCCGATCTAGTAAGAATCTCAAGGTACTTCCAGATAGGTACTCCTGACTTAGTATTGGGCCCTAATTTTGAGCTACCAACTTAGTAGTTAGTCTAGGACTATCCAGCGGGAGTAGGACTTAGCATCGAGCGGATCGGGGTTCCAGCGCACCCAGGTTTCTAGAACTACATTGCCACCGTAGGTTATTTTTATTGGACTCATGGCCCCAGACTTGTGATCACTCAGTTCATGCCTTTATACCCTTGCAAGGTATATTGGGTCTTACCGGTGGGGTGTATATATCAGACTATAAGTGTAGCTCACGTGGTTATATGTCGGTTATATACTCTCCCACTAGTCAGTTCAGTTCAGTCTCATATTAGCTCAGTTAGAACATTTTAAGACTACTCAATTCAGTACAGTACTTCAGATTAGTATCTCATATTTAGGGAATGTCTTTGACCATCAGACATGGTCATTCTGACCATTTCAGTATATTCAGTTTTATTCAGTTTCAGCATTTCAGTTGGTCATTGCATGTCTTTACAGTTCAGTTGCTTCATTCTCCATGTTATGGTTTCTCCTACTTACTCAGTACATTCAAAGTACTTCGGATACCTTTTATGTTCTATCGTTTTATGATACAACTGCAGGTTCTCAATTTGAGCACCGATAGAAGATCTTGCCCAGAAGTTTTCAACTGCATCAGTGGTAAGTCCTCATCTTTTGAAGACGATGATTACTTCTTTTCAGTTATATTTCTTTCAGTTAAACTTAGAGTTAGCTGGGCACTTGTCCCCGCAACTCATCAGATAGATGGCCTTCAGCCACATACATAGATCCATATTTTCAATTGTTTTCAGTTGTATTAAAACTTTATGATTTAGTTCTCTTCATAAATGTTTTATTTTATTATTTTAAAGCTTTCTCTATGTTTTTACTTAGAATGCCAGTGTTATGATAGACCATGGGTTGACTTGGGGTTACTTGTGACTCCAAGTACCGTATCTCGTACAGGTTATAGACTCGGGGCATGACAAACTTGGTATCAGAGCACTAGGTTTAGAGTATCCTAGAATGTCTAAAAGCAGCATCGAGTAGAGTCCTTTTCATGGGTGTGAAGCGCGCCGCACTTATGATGGAGAGGCTATGAGACGTTATTAGGAGAACTCCTTTTTGTTCATACTCTTTATCGTGCATTGAAATTCAATTCCAAAAACGTTGTCCTAACTCATGCTTTGTTTTGTTTCAATGAAATCATTCCTCCACGACGTGGTAATGGAAGAAGGGCCGGAAACACTCACCGACCTTCCCCACCAGCTCCAGCAGCCCCTCAGGACGACCCTGTGTCCTCCGTAGAGTTCAGAGTGGCTATCCAGCTGCTCGCACAGACAGTCACTAACCAGGTGAACCAGCAGGTGGTTCAGGTCAACACTAATGGGTTGGCAGCAGCTGCCCAGGTTCGGGACTTCACCAAGATCTCCAACTTTCCATAGATTGAAGGTGGGAGAAGACCCATAGGAGTTCATGGATAAGATTAGAAAGATCAACCTAGTTATGGGTGTTAGCTCCTATGAGAGTGCTGACCTAGCTACCTACCAGATGAAAGGGGTAGCCTAGATCTGGTACGAACATTGGAAGGAAGGGATACCAGCTGGAGCAAAACCGGTGGAACGGGAGGAGTTCACTACAACCTTCCTAGAGAGATTCTTCCCCCGGGAGCTCAGGGAGGCTAAAGTGGCTGAATTTATGAATCTGAAATAGGGAAATCAAACAGTGGAATAGTATGCACTGGAGTTTACAAGGTTGTCTAAATATGCTCTAGAGATGGTAGTCGAGCCAAGGGCTCATATGCTTAAGTTTGTTAATGGAGTATCGAACTTGGTCCTCAAGGAGTGCAGGACTACTATGATTATTAAGGATATCGATCTCTCCAGCCTCATAGTTCATGCCCAACAGATTGAGGAAGAAAAACTAAAAGACTTAGAGCGGGAGAACAAACAGGCAAGAACTAGCCAGTTAGATTATGGCCACCAGAGATCTAGTGGTAGTAGCCGCCCACAACAGCAGAAGACTCCAACACCCTTTTCAGCCAGTGCCCCTACTTTCCGATCCCACAAGGATTAGAGGGATGGAGCATCTAGCTCATAATCCCAGAGTCACAGCGCCAGCAACCGCTACAGCTACCTAGCTTTCCCTAAGTGTGGCATGAACTATCAAGGAGAATTCCTTCAGGGCCGAGAGGGTTGTTTTGGGTGTGGATAGCTTGGTCATCAACTCAAAGAATACCCGTCAGCAGGATCAGGAAGATCACAATCCACCACTTCAGCAGCTCCAGCAGGCCAATACTTCAGGTACAGATGGCGGCCGACGCCAAAATTATTTTTATGCTTTGTCCTCTCGTCAGGATCAGGAGAGCTGACCTGACGTGGTCACAGGTATGTTATGCCTTTTTTATCTAGATGTGTATGCCCTACTAGATCCAGGACCACACTATCGTTCGTGACTCCCTATGTAGCTGTCCAGTTTGATATCAGTCCAGAAGTTCTCTCATAACCATTCTCAGTCTCCATTCCAGTTGGCAAGTCAGTTAGAGCCAGCCGGGTGTATAGGAACTGCCCAGTCTCAATTTTGAATAAGGTCATTCCAACTGACCTTGTGGAGTTAGACATGGTTGAATTTGACCTCATTCTTGGCATGGATTAGTTACACTCCGGTTATGCCTCAGTCGACTGCAGAACTAGGGTCGACAGGTTTCAATTCCCTAATGAGTTGGCTTTAGACTGGACAGGTAGTAGTTCAGCACCTAAGGCTCTGTTTATTTCCTACCTTAAGGCCAGAAAGCTTATTCCCAAAGGGTGTATTTATCATCTAGTCCGAGTCAAAGATTCCAGCTTTGAGACCCCAACTATCCAGTCAGTTCCAGTTGTCAGTGAGTTCCCTGTCATGTTTCCGAAAGATCTTCCCGAAGTCCCTCCTGAGCGGAAAATGGACTTCGGCATAGACCTTCTTCCAGACACTCAGCTCATCTCCATCCCTCCTTACAAAATAGCTCCAGCTGAGCTTAAGGAGTTGAAGGAGCAGCTAAAGAGCCTTCTTGAAAAAGGTTTTATCAGACCTAGAATCTCTCCCTGGGGTGCTCCAGTACTATTCGTGTGAAAGAAAGATGGTACCCTTAGAATGTGCATTGATTATCATCAGTTGAACAAGGTCACAGTCAAGAACAGCTATTCCCTACCC
Organism: Datura wrightii; assembly: GCA_035772735.1. Classification (NCBI taxonomy): domain Eukaryota; kingdom Viridiplantae; phylum Streptophyta; class Magnoliopsida; order Solanales; family Solanaceae; genus Datura; species Datura wrightii. The sequence continues at coordinate 13,434,438 of JASDFA010000003.1, forward strand.
AGGATTGCCAACTTGTTTGATTAGGTTCAGGGATCCAGTTGTTTCTCCAAGATAGATCTCAGTTCGGGGTGTCATCAGCTAAGAGTCAGAGAGTGTAACATACTGAAAATAGCTTTCAGAACTTGGTATAGTCACTACGAATTTGTGGTTATGTACTATGGACTAACTAATGTCCCCTCAACTTTCGTGGACCTGATGAATACGGTTTTCAAGCAATATATATATATGTTCGTCATTATATTTATCAATGACATTTTGGTATACTCTAGAAATAAGGAAGAACATGATAATCACCTTAGGATAGTGCTTCAGATGCTCACAGACCGCCAGTTGTTTGCAAAATTCAGTAAATGAGAATTCTTGTTGAAGTCTGTAACTTTCCTTGGTCACGTGGTCTCGGGTGAGGTTATTCAGGTAGATCCTCAAAGGATAGTAGCAGTGAAATTCTGGCCAAGACCTACTTCCCTAACCGAAATTAGAAGTTTCTTGGGTCAAGCTGGTTATTATAGACTTTTTATGGGATGTTTTTCCTCTATTGCATCTCCTTTTACTAGGTTGACTCAGAAAAAGGTGAAATTTAAGTGGTCAGATGCATGTGAGAAGAGTTTCCAGGAGTTAAAAACTCGACTCACTACCGCTCCAATGTTGACCTTACCGGAAGGAACAGATGAGTTCGCGGTGTATTGTGATGCTTCCAGAGTTGGACTCGATTGCGTTCTGATGAAGCAGGGTAAGGTGATAGCTTACGCCTCCAGAAAGCTCAAGGTTCATGAGAAGAACTATCCCATTCGTGACCTAGAGTTGCCAGTGGTAGTGTTTGCATTAAAAATATGGAGGCACTACCTTTAAGGGGCTCACGTGGATGTATTCACCAATCACAAGAGCCTTTAGTATGTGTTTAGTCAGAAATATCTAAATATTCATTAGACAAGATGGTTGGAACAATTGAAGGACTATGGCATGAGCATGCTGTATCACCCAAGAAAATCCAATGTGGTGGTTGATGTCCTAAGCAAGATGTCTATAGGGAGTATGGATCATCTTGAAGAGGATAAAAAGGAACTGGCAAAGGATATCCACAGGTTAGCTCAGTTGGGAGTGAAGTTGGTTGATACAGGTGAGGGAAGAGTTGTTGTGCAGAATGGATCATATTCCTCATTGGTAGTTGAAGTTAAGTCAAGGCAGGATGAAGATCCCATATTGCCTTAGCTGAAGGAGGCGGTTCTCAGAAAAGAAGTGGAGGCTTTCTCCCAAGGGGGAAAAGGTGTACTCCATTACCAAGGTAGGCTGTGTGTACCGGATGTAGGTGATTTGAGACAGCAGATACTGGCTGAAGCACATAGTTCGAGATATTCCATCCACCCAGGTGCTACAAAAAATATATCATGATTTATGGGATATTTACTGGTGGAACAGCATGAAGAGAGACATCACAGAATTTGTAGCTAAATGCCCGAACTGCCAGCAAGTTAAGGTGGAACATCAGAGACCGGGAGATATGACTCAGGAAATCACCATAACCACATGGAAGTGGGAAGAAGTAAATATGGAATTTATTATAGCTCTACCTCAAACTCGTTGGCAGCACGACTCAATCTGGGTGATAGTAGACCGGATGACTAAGTCAGCACACTTCCTCCCAGTTAAAACTACAGACTCAGCTGAGGATTATGCCAGGTTTTATATTCGAGAGTTGGTCAGATTACATGGGCTGCCTTTATTCATTATCTCAGATAGAGTTACCCAATTCACCTCGCATTTCTGAAAGTCATTTCAGAAGGGACTTGGTAGCCAGGTGAAGCTCAGCACAGCTTTTCACCCGCAAATAGATGGACAAGCTAAATGGACTATACAGACATTAGAAGATATGCTAAGAGCGTGTGTGATCGATTTCAAAAGTAGTTGGGATGATAATCTACCTCTCATCGAGTTTGCATACAACAATAGCTACCACTCCAGTATTCAGATGGCCCCCTTTGAGGCATTGTATGGTAGGAGGTGAGGATCTCCTATCGGGTGGTTTGAGGTTGGTGAAGATACTCTAATCGGGCCAGACTCAGTTCATGAGGCTATGTAGAAAGTACAGCTCATCCGAGAAAGATTAAAAATAGCTCAAAGCTGACAGAAATCCTATGCTGATGTGAGGAAAAGAGAGTTAGAGTTTGCAGTAAATGATTGGGTTTATCTAAAAATTTCACACATGAAAGGGGTGATGAGATTCGGGAAGAAAGGAAAACTCAGTCCGAGATATGAGGGACCCTAAAGAATTCTGAGGCGAATTGGCAATGTAGCATATGAGCTAGAATTACCTTTAGAGCTATCATCTGTGCACCCAGTGATCCATGTGTCACTATTGAAGAAGTGCATCGGTTAGTTTTCAGTTTATACGATCAATATTTAAATATGATGATTGTGTTTCTCTGCTTTTCTGTATGTTTTCCAACATTCAAGGATGAATGTTCCCAAGGGGGAGATATTGTAATGCCCCGGTAACCCTAAGATCATACTCGAGGATTGAAACTGAGAAAATAAAATTCTCTGCACCAGGTCACAGAACGAGTCGTCTTGTGACCTGTGGGGTAGGCCACGAGTCGTGGAGTGACTCGTGGGGAAGGGTCTGAACTTGGTTAAAATTTGGGAAATTGAGTGACCATGAGTGTGACCATGAGTCTTGGTCAACACCACGAGTCTTCATATGAGTCGTGGTCAGGGGTTGACAGAAAGATGGAAAACTCGGGCAATGTACCTAACGAATCATCACCATGACTCGTCGAGTACACCACGAGTCATGGTGTTCCCCGTGGTGACCCATGAAGAGAAATCTTGGTTCAGTGGCAACGGGAGACATCACGAGTCGTTAGGACTCCTAATGACTCATGAAGTAAGTCATTGGCGGGCTGTTGAATTTGAAGAAAATTTCTAGTACACATCACGACTTAGCACCACGAGTCGTCCCTGATCTCACAACCCATGGAGTGCCTCGTGGGGAATGGCAGGGTCCTTTTTCATGCAAATTTCCTAGGGTGTTTTATATAATTTTCTAAACTCTTAGACTCTAAACTACGTCATTTTGGGTTTAATTAGGGGATTTAGATGGGTAACCGACGGTTTTACTTTATTCCTCGCATCCCCTTAGAAGTTAGAACATAGAATTCTCTCAGAAAGACTCAAAGCAGAAGCTGGGCAATCGAATTCTTCTCAAATTTTCAAGGAATTTTCTCAGGGATTTCCATCACTAGGTATGTGGAAATGCAACAAGGGAATCGTTCTTCCCTTGTATCCCTAACATCTTCTTCATTTTCTCTATCAGTTCAGCCCTGTGGATTCAAAATGTAGAAACTTGTGAGACTAATTTCTTTGATATTTCAAGTAGAGTATTCCTCATGATTCTTAATTGCTAATCTATTCCCTAATTCTTGAAATTTATGAGAGTTATATCTTGTGAAATGATTTAGCCATAGTTCTCAGTTCAGTAGAATTTAGGATCTTGCGTGTTGGACTAGTTTCCCTATAGCTTGATTCTAACAGATTGAACTCCCCATATTATTAGTGTATGTGGGAATTTTAGTCAGATACTTACATGTCCAGTCTCAGTCAGATTATTAGACTTAGTGTTGTCCAAAAAATGTCAGCTGATTAGTTTGGCTACAGTTAATTCCTGAGGTGTTAGTGGTGCCTCCCAGTTATCAGTATTAGACTCAGTTATAAGATTTTAGTGGTTCTCTAGGCGATCATGACACTTCTAGATAAGAAGATCTGACCAGCATTAGGACCCCAGCTTCAGAATCAGTTGTTCTTTAGACGGTCACGACGCTTTCAAATAAGCAGCTCTGACCAGTCTTAGAACACCGGTTATAGAATCCGGTCTGGTAAGACTCTCAGGGTACTTCAGGATAGGTATTCCTGACTTAGTCTTCCAGCAACTCATCAGATAGATGGCTTTCAAACACTGACACACATCCAGATTTTCAATTGTTTTCAGTTGTATTAAAACTTTATGATTTAGTTCTTTTTCATAAATATTTTATTTTATTATTTTAAATCTTCCGCTATGTTTTTACTCAGAATGCTAGTGTTATGATAGACCATGGGTTGACTTGGGGTTACTTGTGACTACAAGTACCGTGTCTCGTCCAGGGTATAGACTCTGGGCGTGACACTCATCGTTTTTTTTCTTTTCATGCCCCTTTTTCACTACTTGACTGCTAGTCTTTTCTTACAGAATTAGTAAGAATTTTTGCAATTAAAGCTCTACATTTCATCATCCTAGCAACAAGTAAACAACACATTTTGTGGACACCCCTTCTTCTATCTTTCTCCTCTTACCACAAGTTCTTCTTTTTCCCTTAACATTATACCTCGGTGGACCTTTACTTTCAAGTCTCAAAGTGCCTAAGACTACTTTGGATCAATAAGTCTGAGGTCTCACAAAAAAAACTTTCTTGGCTATGAAAGAATAAAGCTTACGGCTTAAATGGGGTTAACAAGGGAGAATGTACAGGAATGTGAAACAAACATGGGAAAAACTTGGCTTTTTCAAAGAAATTCCTTAATCATATCCTCACTCCATAACAATTAGTTATCCTACATACACTAAGGCAAGTTCTAGATGCTACAATATGGAGACACAAGACAATTTAGCTCACTTCTCATGGAAGTCAAGAATCTAGTAGGCTTCTTACAGCTACACAATCACACAATCATATCGAATGACATTTTCCATTATTAAACCCTCAGAATCATTTTGAGTCAAATTAAAGACATATATGTGTCTCTCATGGATTTCTCACTTTTGCATTCAAGTTGACCATTTTATATACTCTAGCATAGCAGCTAAGTAGAATGTCAACAAGCACACAAGTGATTGATCTATGACTCAATTTTAAAAAAAATTAAAAAGAACTTGACGAAAATGCCTTAAGACAGTCTCCATCCATCTATCATAGGGAATGATCACTACTCTAAGATGACAACGACTCCTAAAAATTAAAAAAATATCAAAGAGAAGGAACGAGAAAAATCAAAATATTTCTACTCGAACAAGAATTCCTATAGTTTACAACTCTTCTTTATATATACCCGATTAAAAATACTCACCTTCGAAAAAGAACCGAGGATATAAGAAAAACCGAAGGGTGGTGAGGTATGCCACATTCAAAAATTTTCAATGAAACTTGTTGGCATGCTCACCCTTAATCTCAAAATTTGGGAGATATACCCTCACCTCACACATAAAATCATGATCTTTCCTTAGAGAATCTAAAATTAAAGATCAGATAAGAGTGAGAAATTACTCCCCGAGGCCCTCTAGAGCCTAGCTAGCAGCAAGTGTCTTGGATTCACGGGTCACACGACTCCACACTTAAGATTGGACCATGCTCCTTTGCTTTGATTTCGGGTCCTCGGACTTCCCCTTCCCTGTACATAAAAAAAAACTAATGTGACACTATATAAAAAATAATAAAAACTACACTATTACAAATTGGGTTGCCTCCCATCAAGCGCCTGATTTAACGTCGCGGCATGATGCCATCAAGCTTCACCACTTTTTTCCACTTTGAGCTTATAAATTTCACCCCTAATTTCTTTTCCAATTTCCTATTATGCTCAAAGGTCAGTGGCGTAAACATGAAGGGACCAAGTAATAGATGTTGCATCTTGTACTTCTTGGCCCTTAAGTGAGGGATAACATTGTGTGTCTTTGGCATAATAGATTTTAGAATATAGGGGCATTGTTCCTCATCTACACATCTCTCCATAGCTTGGAAGACTCTATTTCTAGGTTTCCAACCAAACACAATGTTGAAAAGCATTTAGAATGAGGACCAATATGCTCTAACTCAAGGATAGAATTATGTTTAACATCCTCACTTTTATCCACCTCCTCAACATTGGCATCAACCAACAAAGAATCGTCTAATGGTTGGGATTCTTCTTTTTGTTCCATATATTAGCTAGTATCCACAACACATTGTAGTTAGGCCTCAGACACCTCAACTTTTTCATTTACAAGACCCTGCAGGTTGGGATACTTGAGCTAAATTGATTTATCTCTTGTCTAAGCCCTATTCTACCTTCCACTTGAGGTCCCTCTTTAGTATTGGCTAAGACCGTAACTTGGAAATCATTATAAGTTGTAGTCTCAGCTATTATCTCTATGAGCTTGGAACTCATCCTTTTTAAGGCTCTTTCCTGTTCTGTAAGCTGCTCTTTCATTACTTCCATCTGCTCTGGGATCAGTTTTTCCATATTGCTTATTTGAGCATGTGTTCCTCCTCTTCATTATTCCTGTAAGCATAAAAAACAATAGGAGGATCGTAATAGGGGCTTGGGGAAGGAGAATTAAAATTTGGACAACTACTTCAGTGGACATCCAGACCATCACATACACCACAAGTATTACAGTGTTACCACAAGTGGGGTCCTCCATACTTCAAACAAGGATCACCTAGGTATGAACACTCAATCGACCCATTTATATACCAAGATGTCGCGTTACAAAGAGTGATCAAATACAAAAAAAAAAGAAAAATAAAAATCTATACAATATATACAGAGCGGAATAAAATCCTAACTACGAATGATCAAACAATATTCAAGTCCCCGGCAACGGCGAAAAAAACTTGATGTCGCCCAAGCACACGCAATTGCACGTAGTCGTCAAGTAATATAGGACTGGAAGCCCCAATTATCATATCCACAGAGACTTGTTAGTATAATCGTTCAAGGTTATTTCTTGTTTCGCTATTCTATCAAACAGTTAAAAAGAAGAATGATTTAGAGAATTAAAGTACTAAAACTTTAAATATTAAAATAACTAAAGACGGTTGAAAATTTGCTTTTACTTCAGCGATGATGAAAATCTAAGGAAATGGCACTTGTTTGGTTTCAAGTTGAGTTTTTAGGATGTGATTACACTAGAATGATTCTTTCTATGATTTCTAGTTGCAAGTTACTATCCCATTCTTTGACACTATCCTTAGCATCCAAGAACTAATTCATGAACCCTAACGCATATATCCCTATGGTCAAGGGAGAAATATGAAACGACAATTATGCCTACTTGTATTTCAACTAAACAGGGTTGAAGGGTATATCCCTATCCTCAACAACAACTTCTATCCTCTCAGTAATGGGTTCAAGGGTATTTGAATTTCTGTTCTGTATTTACCTTTAACCCTTTCGATTCTCTTTCCCAAGTTCAATCAATAACCAAAAGATTTACTTATAAGGTGATCAATCTCATAAAAAAGCAATTAAAATAAGAAAATACAAACAATTATTAAAGAAGAATTTAATCTATATTAAATCAGTCTTTCAAACAATCAACCATCCACCATGGACAAAACCCTAGAGTATGAGTTTAGCCACTAATAGACAAGTGGAAAAATGAATACTTAATCATCATCATTTAAAAGTAAAGCAATAAAGAAGAGAAGAAACCTACTGTAGAACTTGTCTTCCTTTCAAACAACTTACAAGCCTCCATAAATGAAATACGGAATGTAAATGATCAAAAGATGCCTAACAAACGACCTAGAGGCTATATTTATAGTTGAGCCTTCAAATAAAGCTTCTGCCCTCCAACACTTAGCTTAAAAATCAGCAATTTCAGCTCTAAAATGGTTCTGGCACGCTGCCCCACCTATCTAATCACAGAGTTAGTCAAATTTCCTCTAAAGAATAGCTTGGGGATGGGCTTGGCGCGTCGCCCCACCTATAGCCCCAAGTTGGGCTCAAGTTTTCTCTAAAGTTTGGTTCCGGGTGCGCCGCACCATCCATCTCACCAAGGAGTTAGCTAAATTTCCACTCTTCTAGATCATTCGGGTGCCCCGCTCCACCTATCTCGCCAGAGTGTTAGTCAAGTTTCTTGGCTCTAGAACCCACCTGGTGCGCTGCCCCCTCCATAGCACTAGAATGTTGTGAATTTTCTCTAAGTCCGGAATGCTTCTGGGGCTCCGTGCCTCTCATCTCGCCAAGTTTTTAAGTGATAATTCTTATCAAGTTTGTGGGCACCACAACTTGATGAACACAATTCTGAAGTTTGGGACTTGGTGCAGGGGGCTAGCTATAGCCCCAGGCCCTTCTTCTCAGCTTTTCAAACCTTCACTCCTTGATTCATTTTGGGTCCTTTTTCCTTGGTTTCCTGCTCGAAACATCTCAAATCATTTGTTAGCATATAAAACGCACAAACACATGAATTTATGCATTTCATAAGGATTATGAACTCATAACATGATAAAAGATGGGTAAAATCAAGGAAAATATGCCTAGCATCAGCCCCCACATTCACTTGCACTCCGCTCAGAATACAAGTCATCACTAGTGTACATCCATAAGTCACGTCAATGACATTGGTAGATGGGCGGATCCTTCAAGACACCTAATTTAGCCACCTCTTGGCCTCAACCGTGAAAAAGGTGCCCTAAATTCCAGTCTGAGTGATGCCCCAATTAGTCAAGGCCTTCTGCTCTTCCACTACCAAGATGTCTATTGGTCACTACCTGTTTCCATCCATATCCCGGGCCTTCAGCTCATCCTCTAGAGGGTTTGGCAAATCCAAATCCTCATTAATAGCCACTCGGGTCAATAGAATCTGCCTCCCCTTAATGCAGGCCACCTGCTCCATGTGATTCCAGAAGACCGTAGGAAGGTTAGCATAGAATTCATGCACCCATGCCTCGTTGCCTCACAAGGCTCCATAACCAATGGTGTTACACCCCATAAAAGTCAAAGATTAGTAAGTGTACACGTGAATTTGTAATGAATAAGAGAGCACGATGCGTGTAAAGAAGCCTCAGAAGTAGGTTCGATCGAGGCGAGGCTACGAAAGGCCAGTGCGATGCACCAGCCAGCAGGGCATCGGCTAGCACTGCGCGCTAGATCATTGGCACCTTGAGAGGCATGGCGCAGTAGGGTGGCTGGAGCTATGGGCAGCGCGGCATGCCCCCCCGCCAGCTGACCTCACCTATATAAAGCCTCTTCTTTTGATTCCAAGTTCATTGGTAACATTTCCCGTTTGGCTAGAGAGAGTGCAGTTCAAGGAAATCAATTTAATTTTGTCCGATTATGCTATTAAGCACAATACAAATTCAAATTAACTTCAAGTATCGAATTTTAAGCCCGCAGGGAGATTTACTATAGAGTTATTTTCTCAAAAGTTTCCTGGCAAATCGTAACCCTACCGAGCAAAAGTTGTCAAAATTGCCCCTAACTAATTTCTATACGATCACAGGCATCAAGTAAGAATTTCTCCCTTCTGAACCTTTGGGAAATTAGAGGTTTTTAGCCGTATTTTATGTAGTTGAATAATAGTTGCTATTAATATCGAAAGTTATCATTTTAAGCCGAATTTTGTATTGAAATTAGCCTCTTTCTCCCAGTGTTATGGTTATATCTGGAAAGAGTTGTTGAGTACAAGTTGAAACTCATCAGTTCTTTGGGAAACGATAATCGAGGTATGTTAAGGAGAATTCCTTCGGCAAGTTAGTTTCTATAATATTATAATACATTTTGAATCCCAGTAAGAAAGCTGAAAGTCCTGTTGTTGTGACTAGTTATTGTTGTTAGCTGAGATCGGTACTTATGTTTAGTTTGGGATTGACTTTGCCCTGTATAGCCTTCAATGACCAACCTAGGGTTACAAGTTGTGTCATTACCCACCAGAGGCTAGATGACATTGCTCCAAGGAGCGGTATGCCGTCCTCGAGGGACGAAGATAAGATCCAAGGACCTTATATAGTCCATTCCATGGCTGGACTATTTATATGCCGCATCGGCACTACACCCCCCATCGAGCCTGGTGTCTAGGGTACAAACAGAAGGAGTCCACTAGACTCAGACGCAGCTACAGTTCAGGGGCCGAGCGGGCTCAATTGCAGACCCAGGGGACTGGTAGGTTGTCTATAGTTATTAGTTGACTCGTTATGACCTTGTTAGGGGTATATAGATTGAAGTGTGCTCGCCAGGGCTGATGGGGGCCCCGAGCGGGTTATTCTACGCTGGTTGTACCTTCCGGCTTATGGGGGCCAGATAAGGTTCTTGTTTGTACTATTTACTATTAGATTACAGCAGGAAGTTAAGTTATTCAGGTTATACCTCTATCTCTTTCACTCAGTTACTTTCAGTTTCATTTTAAGCTTTATTCAGTTATTTCTAGTTATTGCCTTACATATTCGATACATATTAAACTGACGCCCATCTTGGGGCACTGCATTACTTACCTGCAGGTGGGAATAGACATGGATTAGGACCTTCTTAGCTTTTATCCCCAGTTAGCGGTACAATTAGCTCCTCTCCTCTGACGCTGATTAGTTAGAAGGTTTGTTCTTTTCGATTGTATAGTATGGGTAGGTAGAGGCCCTGTCTCGACCAATATTCTACTCCTAGAGGCTTGTAGATTTATAGTTTCCCTGTGATTAGTTTGTTGCTTGTTGGCTATAGTATAGTTATAGTTGCCTGATTTTCTTTTCAGTTAAAATTAGACAACATGGTGGTCTTGTCGGCCCGCATAGGACTCCCTTCTGTTGCTTGTTGTTGGGTAGCTGTTTTCATGTACAGGTGGCTATATGGCCTTGTCGGTCGAAGGATGTATTTACAACTGAGATATAGCTCATAGTATTCTTGAATTAGGATGCAGGTATGCGCCAGAGGTGTATAGGCCTAGCCAAGTCAATCAGATTCCAGTGTGGCACTAGGTGCCAGTCATGCCTCCCAAGGTAGGGTGTGACAAACTTGGTATCAGAGCCAGTCGTATCCTAGGGAATCTGCAAGCCATGCCAAGTAGAGTCTTGCCTATGGATGTGTTGTGCACCACATTCTATAGACAGGAGGCTGCGAGGCATGTTAGAGTAGTTACTCTTCTTTCACTTCCAGTCGTGCCATAGAGTTGTACTGTATACTGTATAGGGATGAGTCCCTAAGCTTACTATAATCTGCTTGTCTAAAGAGAAATGTCGGACACGCGATAGACCACAACTCGCAGGAAGTTAGATGTCGCAGCAGGAGAAGGCACAAACAGGGTGCCTCAGTCAGAGTCGGCCCGATCTGAGGGCGATAGGGAGACTTCATCTCGGTCTCCCCAGTACTCTCTGCCACGACAAGAGCCGCCCATAGCGGCAGATGCATCGGCACCACCTCCAGCAGCTCCTATATCGATACCATCAGATCAGGAGGTCAGGAGTGATGTTTTCATGTTAGCTCAAATGATGGCTGTGCAACGTCATGCAGCGACACCCGTGGTAGATGAATCTTCAGGAGGACCTGGTAGTTCGAAGGTCTGAGAGTTCCTCACTCTGAGTCCCCCGCATTTCACAAGGACAGATCGAGATGAGGACCCTCAAGACCTTTTGGACTAGTTGCAGCGGATCTTCAGGGTAATGCATGCCACACCTGCGAAGTCGGTTAAGTTAGCGGTATTTCGATTATGGGACATAGTAGTTTTATGGTACGAGAGTTGGGAGAGGTCCCGAGGTAGAGATGTTCCCCGTCTAACTTGGTCCAGCTTTTTAGAGGCCTTTTTGGACCACTATTTGTCGTGAGAAATCCGACAAGCCCGGTTAGATCAGTTTCTGCATCTGGAGCAAGGTTCAATGAGTGTTCGAGAGTACGCTATAAGATTTGACTCCTTGGCCCTATATGCACCAGCTTTTGTAGACACCATGCCATCCAAGGTGCACCGGTTCATTATGGGGATGCTTCTAAAGTATGTAGAGACATTTGTTACGGCCACTTTGTGGGAGGATATGGATATCGCCCGTATTCAGGAATTTGCTTAGAGTATCAAAGGGATCAGGCAGCGACAACGGGAGGTAGAGAGGGCAAGTCAGGAGCAGCGCCACAGGGCTAGACTTAGTGACACTCAAGCAGAGTTTCAGGGCAGACCTAGGCCACGACTATCAGGTAGACCACCTAGACCGCCACGTCCACAGTAGTAGTAGGGTGGTAGACCAGGCCTTCGTGGGTAGTCAGGACCCGGCAAGAGCTCATAACTATCGGGTTCGCAACATCAGAGAGGGTCAGAGCAGAGTAGACTCACTGTGCCACCTTGCCCTATTTGCAGTTGACGTCATCTTGGGACATGCAGGTATGGTTCTACTGCGTGTTACACCTATGGACAAGAGGGTCACTTGATGAGGGACTGTCCAGCCAGGGGTCAGAGTGATCGAGACTGATAGGACAGATCTTCAGTAGGGTCACGTGCCCCAGCATCTCCAGCAGGGCATAGGCTCTCAGCTCCAACCGGTAGAGGCCGAGGCAGATTAGGGGCATCGAGTTTAGGTACAGGTCCGGATCGCACTTATACTTTACCGGAGCGACAGGAGTCAGAGTCGTCGCCGGATGTTATGACAGGTATGCTGGACATTTGCTCTCATTCCGTGTATATTTTGATAAACTCAAGTTCCACTATATCTTATGTTACACCATTAGTGGCCCGGAAGTTCGATATAATGCCAGAATTGCTTCAGCGACCCTTTTCAGTGTCGACGCCCATCGGTGATTCTATTATATCTAAAATACGGGGGCTGCATAGTAGAGGTTGTTGGTCGCCAAACTTCGGCAGATTTTTTGGAACTATAAATGCTTGACTTTGATGAAATTATGGGTATGGATTGGTTAGCACCATGTTATGCCAATGTAGAATGTTGGACCAAGCTGTTCGATTCCACTTTCCAGGGGAGGTAATACGGGAGTGGAAAGGCAATGCAGCCACGCCAAAGGGTAGGTTTAGATCCTATCTTCGGGCGAGAAAGTTAATAGTGAAGGGGTGCATTTATCATATTGTCAGGGTTCAGGATGTCCAAGAAGAATCCCCGACTCTTCAGTCCATTCCAGTACTCAATGAAATTTCAGATGTATTCCCAAATGAACTTGCTGGTATTCCCCCACAATAGGAAATCGATTTTGCTATCGACCTATTACCAGGTACTCAGCCTATCCATCCCTCTGTACCGAATGGATCCTACTAAGCTCAGAGAATTGAAGGAACAACTGAAAGATCTGTTAGATAAAGGCTTTATCAGGCTGAGTACTTAACCGTGGGGTGCGCCAGTTCTGTTTGTAAGAAATAAAGATGGCTCCCTCCGCATGTGTATAGACTATCGGCAGCTAAATAAAGTCAATATCAAGAAAAAATACATGCTTCCCAAGATAGATGACTTGTTTGATCAACTACAGGGGGTGAAGTATTTCTCTAAAATCGATTCATGGTCGGGATATCACCAAGTTCGGGTTCAGGAGAGAGATATCCCAAAAACAGCCTTCAAGACTAGGTATGGCCATTTTGAATTCCTAGTCATGTCCTTCGGGTTGACGAATGCTCCTGCAGTGTTCATGGATCTGATGAACAACATCTTTAAGCAGTATCTGGATTTGTTTGTGATAGTATTCATTGATGACATTGTGGTATATTCCCGCTCAGAAGCAGAACATCGAGATCATTTGTGAACAGTACTCCAGACTCTTAGGGATCGCCAGTTGTATGCCAAATTTTCTAAATGTGAGTTCTGGCTGAATTCGATAGCCTTTTTAGGTCATATTGTGTCGGATGCTTGTATTCAGGTAGATTCACAGAAGATTGAGGCAATAAAGACATGGCCTAGGCCTATAACTCCAACTGAGGTACGTTGTTTCCTAAGGTTAGGCGGGTATTACAGAAGATTTGTAGAGGGGTTTTCTACTTTATTAGCGCCTTTGACCAAGTTAACTCATAAAGTAACTAAATTTCACTTGATTGAAGCGTGTGAATAAAGTTTCCAGGAGTTGAAAAACAGGTTGACATCAGTGCCAGTACTAGCTTTGCCGGAAGGATCAGAGGGTTATGCAGTGTACTGTTATGCTTCGAGCGTCAGGTTAGGATGTGTTCTGATGCAACATGGTAAGGTAATTGCTTATGCTTCAAGGAAGTTGAGGAAGCATGAAAAGAACTATCCCACTCACTGTCACACCCCGCCTTGGGAGGCATGACTGGCACCTAGTGCCCTACTAAGACCTGGACTGCTGGACTACTGAGCCTAAGCACTTCTGGTGTCAGGCTGGCTCTAACTCTGGATTCATGGAACCAACGGGCTATATACCAGCTATAAATATAGCCTCCAGCCGACTAGGCCTATAGCCACCTATAAGAAAACAACAACTAACCAGAACAACAGGATCATGGGGGAACCTATGCGGGCCGACAAGGCCGCCATGCTGACTAGTTAACACTGAAACGTAGAATCAAGTGCTAAACTACTCTGTAACCGGCAAGGTCACGAACTATTCACTGAATAAGGCCCCACACGACCATCACAAGCAAACTGAAACATAGATACAGCCTCACACGTCCGGTACAACTAACCACAGGGAATATACAATCTGCAAGCCTCTAAGAATACTGATAAGATGGTCGGGATAGGGCCCCAACCTACCCGTACTGTACAATAAAAGAAAAGGAATAAACCTCTAGCTGTCAAGCTCCGGATGACAGGAGCTGATGAATGATCTTGGGCAAATTTATATGCCCAAGTGATACTTAAATGTGTCATTTTAGCCTTGTTTATCTATCAATGTTTATACATTCTCATGTGATTGATAATAAAATGTGAATTTATACTAACCAACATGATTAGCGTTGTTTTGCAGGTGAAATATAGTTTTGGGAAGCTAAAATGCGTGTTGGGAGAGATTGGGGTTGGACTCGGATGTTAGCAAGTGTACAAGCATTTGGAGGCACAAATTAAAGGGGCTCCGCGATGGAGCCGTGGCACGTTGGCCTAGCCCCGCGTTACACGCCGTGCCACGTTGGGCCTCATTACCTGGACTATCAATTTCCAGTAAGGGTCCGCGTCAGTGGCGTGTCACGGAGGCAGTGCTCCGTGATGCACTCTGTGACACGTTGCTTGTTATTCCGGGGAAAAATTCCCACTAGTATAAATAGAACATTTAGGTTCATTTTTATTCTGACTTGGTGGAGCAAGAACGTGGGTTACAGGCAGTTGAGGGGACGAAAATCTCAGGGTTTTTCTCTATCTCCTTCTTCTTTAATTCAATTGCTTGTATGTTTAACACTCATTTAACGATGTTTAATCCATGAATGAGTGGCTAATTCCTCTTCTTGCTGAGGTTAAGAACAATGGTATTGAAATGTGATTGTTGATTAAGTTGGTTTTCATCTTTTCTTCCATGGTTGTTCTATTGATTCTTGTTCTTACTGCATTAATGTGTGGCCTATGTTAATGTATATCTAAAAAGTTCGGTTTCACTCGAGAGAGCAAGAAATTGGAAAGTTGTGAATCAATAGGATATGATCTTTTCTTAGTTTGGGAAAATTGAGAATTGATTTACCTTCAGGATAGAAATATACCTGAAAGTCGTATTAGTCAATTAAGGAACCGGTTTTGTATGGCTAGAACATGAATTTCGTTTAATCACAGAAATGTAGGTGGACGGTTCATGATTCTTAAGTTGGGTTAAATACGAGAGTTTTAATCCATTGGCAATAGTTCTTGACTAGCAACCGGAGGAAAGATTAACCACATTATATTGATAATTTATTTCTTTACATGTTCATTTAACCTCAGCATGCTCACATTCATAGTTCAGACTCACGTTAGATATTCGTTTTAGACTTAGCATAAAAATTAGAAATCAAAATATCAAACTTTTCTTTGCATTGTTGTCTTCATTGTTAGGGTTAAAATATAGTATACTTGAGTAGATTGTTACCTTATCCCAGTCCCTGTGGGATCGATACTTGGCTTACTTAAGCCACTTTACTACTTGTTCGACCACGTGCACTTGCGTGTAGCTTTATACCCAAAGCAGAAAAACCCGAACAAGTTTTTGGCGCCGTTGCCGGGGACTGGCAATTGGTGAATTTTTCTTAAGTGTTAATTTACTATATTTTTTTCTTAGTGTTGACAACTTGGTCTTAGCCTGTATTTTGCAGATATAATCTCTGTTGAACACTGGCAAGAGACAAGGAGATGGTGAACTCATATTTAGAGCCTGAAAGACTATTTCATCATCAGCGGAGAGAAGCTCTAGAGAGAAAGCTGCAGTTGCTCAGACAAACAATCATGGAGCAACAACAGAATCCACCAGTAGTACGGGCAATGTTAGTGCCCGAGGAAGTAGCAGCTAGGCCGGTTCGCGAGGTGGTAATCCCACAAGCTAACAATGTCACATCTAGCATCTACAAACCTGAGCCAGGAGGGAGGTTCGAGCTCAAACAAAACATGGTGCAATTGCTGCACACCAGCGGGTAGTTCAAACGTCTCCCTCATGAGGATCCACAGCAGCATCTCCAAAATTTTTTGGAGATAAGTGACACTTACATCCCCGCTGGAGTGTCATCAGATTATGTCAGGCTTACATTGTTCCCATTTTCACTATTTGGAGAAGCCAAGAGGTGGTTGAAAGCTGAGCCACCTAATTCTATTACTACGTGGGATGATCTAGCAAGGAAATTCTTGATACGATTTTTTCCATCCGGTAAAACAGCAAGACTTAGAAGTTAAATTCTAAGTTTTAAACAGAGAGAGGGAGAGAATCTATATCAGGCTTGGGAGAGATTCAAGTCCATGTTGCGGGATTGTCCTCATCATCATCAATCCAATGATGTGCTGGTGCACACCTTTATAGAGGGTTTGGAACCCCACACAAAAATCTTGCTAGACTCAGCAGCTGGGGGACAGGCATTGGAGAAAACTTATGAGGAGCTGTATACCTTGTTAAACCGTATTTCGCAGGGAAATCCGGAGTGGAATGCTGATTCGTCAAGAGGAGGAACAAGGAAAGCAGCAGGAGTTCTAGAAGTGGATGGTTTTACAGTTATTGCTGCACAGATAGCTGCTTTACAGAATCAACTCAACACCCACTTCAGTAACATGACAATGAACCAGACTCAAGCCCCAGTGAATGCAGTGCAGCAGATTTGGTGTGAAGTGTGCGGGAGTAGTGAGCACTCAGCTGAGTGTTGTGGAGCAAATCCTGACTCGGTGAACTTTGTGGGAAATGTACAGAGGAACAACCACCAACAGTATGGCAACAACTACAATTCCAACTGGAGGAATCATCCGAATTTCTCTTGGGGTAGCAACAACCATCAAGGGCAAAGTTCGAGTCAGGGGGCACAGAGGAATCAAGGAGGGCAGCAGAACTACCAAGCACAATATAGAAACAACAATGCCTCTCCTCCCCCACCATCACCCAACATTGAGGAGATGTTCAAGACGATGATAGCTAACCAAGCTCAATTGCAGGCTGACTATGTGAAATTGGCAGCCGAGGTGAAGAACAACCAGTTAGCTACTAAGGCACTTGAATATCAATTTAGGCAATTTGCTGGAGCCCAAAACACCAGGCCTAGAGGAGGACTTTCGAGCGACACAGATCCCAACCCCAAGCAGGTGAATGTAGTGACCACAAGGAGTGGTTTGCAGCTTAAAGAGGTGGAACCAGAAAGACCACCTCAACAATCGGGAGCAGCAGAAGTTGAGAGGGAGCAAAGTGATGAGAGGGGGAAGAAAAAGGAAGCTGAATCAGAAAGACCACCACCCCCATTCCCTCAAAGATTAAAGAAACACAAGGAGGAGGCGTGTTTCAAGAAATTCATGGAGGTGCTGAAATAGGTACATATTAAGTTACCTCTTGTTGATGTTTTGCAAGGAGTGCCGAAATATGCAAAGTACATTAAGGACATCGTGGCAATAAAAAGTCGGTTGACTGAGTATGCTACGGTGGCCCTCACGGAGGAGTGCACTTCCCGGATACAAAACCGACTGCCCACAAAGCTCAAAGATCCTGGGAGCTTTACGATACAAATTACAATTGGGCAGAGTATCCGAGCTCGCGGATTATGTGATTTGGGAGCGAGCATTAATTTGATGCCGTCATCGGCATTCAAGAAGTTGGGTCTAGGGAGTCCTAGACCAACAACAGTGATCTTGCAACTAGCGGATCGGTCCTTAGCCAGACCTGATGGCATTGTGGAGGATGTGCTGGTGCAAGTGGGCTCCCTTATCTTCCTGGTAGATTTCGTTGTGATGGATTTTGAGCCAGACGTGGAAGTCCCATTTATTTTGGGATGTTCTTTCTTGGCGACCGGGAAAGCGCTAATTGATGTAGCTGCAGGGTAGCTAACCATGCGAGCACACGACAAGGTGGAAGTGTTCAATGTATACAAGGCCACCAAGCTCCCGACTGTGTACGAGGAACTCTCGGTGATCAACGTGATTGATCGAGCTGATGATGCGCGGTTAGTTGAATCACGAGAGTTATTGGGAAAACCACCAGAGTGATGTAAGCACTACTGGGGTGAGGACGGTGGTCGAGAGAAAACTTCTGTCACCCTAGAAGATGACTGAGTTGAATGACGTCGAGCCGCGACGGTAAACAAGGCGCTGCACGGGAGGCAACCCGTGAAATATTTCTTTGTAAATTGTGAATAGATTTCTTTTTTCTTTTTTTCTTGATTAACAACAAAATTTTTAGTTTTTATTTTTGTTTTTATTTTTATTTTGAGTGAAACCTATAATTCTAACCAATTTCTTGACGTAAGATGAATTTCAGGTTGAACGGAGGATAAATGTGCAAGGGATCGCAAAGGAAAATTCGAGGTATGAAAAATAATAAAAAGTGGCAAAACAGTGAGCTAGGGCGATGGCTCCGTGTCACGGAGGAGGGCCTCCACGTTACCCTCCGTGACACGTTGAGGTGTAAATCTGGAATTTTTAAAATTCCAGAACACCCACGCAACAGCTCCGTGTCACAGAGGGCATGCTCCGCGTTACCCTCCGTGACACGTTGAAGTGTATATCGCGATGGGTCACACCGGGTCGCCGGGTGACCCGGGCGAATTTCCCACTTTTTAACCCCGATTCCCCCTCAATTTTCCTCATTTCTCATACCCTCCATGACCAACCTCCCAAAAACCCCTCCCCCCTCAACGTGACACGGACTTAGGTCAAGAATCTCATCGCGTTTTCATCAATTCTTCAAATTCAAGGAACAATGGAAAGCAAGCAAGACAAGGGAAAAGGCGCATCAACATCTGGCGTCGGCAGAAAAAGAATCAGACTGGGCACAAGCAGTCCCAGCAGTACCAGCGGTTCCAAGCGGCCAACACCGTCAGTACGGAACCAGATGGGTGACAGAAGAGGGGAAGAAATGGTATACGAAGCACAAGGAGAGCAAGTACTTCCCCGAGGAACACATAGCAAGGGAACCGTTGGCACAGGAGTTCCCCAGG
This sequence comes from Datura wrightii, assembly GCA_035772735.1. Taxonomy (NCBI): domain Eukaryota; kingdom Viridiplantae; phylum Streptophyta; class Magnoliopsida; order Solanales; family Solanaceae; genus Datura; species Datura wrightii. The sequence goes on from JASDFA010000003.1 coordinate 13,453,669, forward strand.
ATTGTCCAGAGGATCGAGGCAGCTGGGCTAAACTTCATTTTTGAAGAGCCCAAGGAATGCAACTTGCACTTGATTCGGGAATTCTACGCCAACTGAAACCCGACTCTCAGAAGTCACACCATCAAAATAAGAGGGCAAATAGTCACTTTTGAGCCCCACCACCTCAATGTTATCCTAGGGGCGCGGGACACAGACGCCCACATGCTTCGACAGCTGAATATCACTCCACTATATGCAGACATCAGACGCACTTGGTGTGGAACCCGATCGACGGCTAGGTGGAGCAGACATAAGGAGAGGGGATACCATCAGACTTTGCCCTACTCACAGATGAACAGGGAAGCCAGGATATGGCTTAAGATCGTGTGTTCCTACCTAATCTCGGGGGTTCATATGACGGATGTAACCCGGGACCGTGTATGCTTGGTGTACACCCTGATGAAAGGGCTGGAGATCAATGTGGGGGCGGTGATTATCTCTGCCATGAAGAGAGCCCGATTGCATCAGGGGCACAGATACGGATTTGGTGGATTACTCACCACATTCCTGAGGGGCCTGGATATTGAGGAAGAGGCCCTTGACTACATCCGTCAGATAGAGCGGCGGGCCTTAGATGTCACCAAAACTAAGGCACCCGACACCACCCACGGGCCCGTTCTTACACTAGCCGAGCGACATGCTCGGGATGATCAGTACATGGCTCGCATGTATGGGATGCAGATGCTCCAGCTGCAAATAGGAGGGAGGCCGGCGACAGAAGAAGAGCTATGGCAGCTCAAGCTAGACTACCCTTTTGGTGAAAATGCCAGGGCTCTATGCCAAGTGGGGCCAACTTTTGTAGAGCCCACGAATGATGATGTCCCCACAGATGAGGAGAAACGTCGAGAGGACTCCGATGTGGAGTCCGTGATGACGATGGGGGTGATTCAGACATGGGAGACGAGGCAGCAGCACCTGATGAAGAAGTGGAGTATTTTGATTGATTAGGGAGTTCCGCCACCCAATTTTTTGTGCTATTTTAATTTTTGTGAACACTGGGGACAGTGTTTGAGATAAGTGTGGGGTGGGAGTAGTTAGGTGCTGGTTGTGTCGTTGTTTATGTTTCTGTTCTGTTGTTGTGCCTGTGAAAAAAAAAATTTTGTGACCCTGTGATTGTGATGTTTCTGTTCTGTATTGTAATTAAATGTGAAGCTGTTGTGTGCTGCTGAATGTTGCTAGCTGATTTCATACATATTTTTGTTTCATCGAAATGATCGATATTTTTTAAATTTTTTTTTTCAATTCTTGGATTTCTCGGCATTTGTTTTCGGTTCTTTTACCGAGAAGGGTCCTATTGAACCGAAGTCTTAGTTAGTGACCATTCCCTATGATGGATGGATGAAGACCATCTTAAGGGAAATGTAGTCGTTAGGAGTAGATTTTTTCATTTATTTTTCAGTTGTTTTCTTTTGTGGGTTGCATCCCAAAACCTGTAGTTACTTTATGGTTGCGGAATCCTAGTTGCGTGTTGTACATGATATTTGAAATGCAAAGGTGATTCGGATGAAAGCATGCAACTTTGTAAATATGTTGAGATACCTACGCCATGGAGTCGATTCAGTGTGATTGAGGCTTAATGTTTGAATTCTGGTAATTAGCTGATTGAAGAGTCTGTGAATACGTCTTGAATTGAGCATGTGCAATAAGTGTGAAGTGAGGTTTTGTTATTCCATGCTATTGTGAAGTGTCTAGAACTTTCCTGGTGTGTGTACGAAACGAAATGAAGGACGTGTATTGTAGGAAAGGATGTAGGCATTTCTTTGTCTTCAACCGAAAGTTTCTCTTTTTCATTATTGTACCCACCTTGATTGTACACCCTAGTTAGCCCGTTGAGCCTTTAGCCTATTATTTTTTTCTTTTGTCAAAAATGTGTAAACCGAGCTTAACCCCTTCTTTTCATTAGCCGTAAATTTGATCCAAAACTCTTAAGCGCTTAAGAAGAGAAAATAATTTTCCTAAAGTGTCAAAGAGTGAGAATGGTGAAAAGAAAAGAAAAGCAAAGTGATGAAAGGAAAGAAAAGGTTGAAGGTGCACTTTTTATAAATAAAATATAATGAAGATGTATGAATACTCTTCATTATTGAGTCAAGTGTGCTTAATGAGTTGGGTCAAAATAAAGACAGACTTCAAGAATGGGAGGATGAAGGAAGAAACAATGCCCATGAGTTTGATGGGATGTATTGAAAAGGCGCTTAAGGATGCTAGTGGCTATTATTGGCTAGCCCAATATTTACTAGTTCCGTAGCTAATATTACAACCCGTTAAAGTCCTACGTGATCTTACATCACACTTCTTTATATTAGTGGAGTAATACACTAAAGGCAAGCTTATGGTTCGTGACATGATACATATGAATTCTTTTGGGAGAGAGAGTGAAATTGTGTCTATATGCCCCTGCATGTAATCGTTTGAGTTCATGTGATTAAAAAGGGGAAAATTCTCTTGCGTTGTGAGGGCACATGCTTGATGAGAGATTAAGTTTCGTGTCGAATATCTTGATCAGCTGATTCGCATGAGTTTGCCAATATCGAGAGTCGATTCGTAAGTCTAGGAGGTCTTGATGTGTTGAAGGTCATTGCATTGATAGGACCATGCGTGTTTTCTTGATGATTTATTGTATTGAATAATCGGTATGACCGTAGCCTGAATTGTCGAACCAAAGTAGCCAGGTTGGGGTGTAAATTGCATGAGGTGTAAGATTGTTGTTCGGAGACGAACAAGGATTTAAGTGTGGGGTAAGTGATCTTGGGCAAATTTATATGCCCAAGTGATACTTAAATGTGTCATTTTAGCCTTGTTTATCTATCAATGTTTATACATTCTCATGTGATTGATAATAAAATGTGAATTTATACTAACCAACATGATTAGCGTTGTATTGCAGGTGAAATATAGTATTGGGAAGCTAAAATGCGTGTTGGGAGAGATTGGGGTTGGACTCGGATGTTAGCAAGTGCACAAGCATTTGGAGGCACAAATTAAAGGGGCTCCGCGATGGAGCCGTGTCACGCTGCCATCGCGGAGGCCTTCTGCCTGGATAGGGAATTTTTGGCCAAATTCCAGTGAAGGTGCGCGTTGGGGCCGTGGCACGTTGGCCTAGCCCTGCGTTACACATCGTGCCACGTTGGGCCCCATTACCTGGACTATCAATTTCCAGTAAGGGTCCGCGTCAGTGGCGTGTCACGGAGGCAGTGCTCCGTGATGCACTCCGTGACACGTTGCTTGTTATTCCGGGAAAAATTCCCACTAGTATAAATAGAACACTTAGGTTCATTTTTAATTATTCTGACTTGGTGGAGCAAGAACGTGGGTTACAGGCAGTTGAGGGGACGAAAATCTCAGGGTTTTTCTCTATCTCCTTTTTCTTTAATTCAATTGCTTGTATGTTTAACACTCATTTAACGATGTTTAATCCACGAATGAGTGGCTAATTCCTCTTCTTTCTGAGGTTAAGAACAATGGTATTGAAATGTGATTGTTGATTAAGTTGGTTTTTCATCTTTTCTTCTATGGTTGTTCTATTGATTCTTGTTCTTACTGCATTAACGTGTGGCCTGTGTTAATGTATATCTAAAAAGTCCGGTTTCACTCGAGAGAGCAAGAAATTGGAAAGTTGTGAATCAATAGGATATGATCTTTTCTTAGTTTGGGAAAATTGAGAATTGATTTACCTTCAGGATAGAAATATACCTGAAAGTCGTATTAGTCAATTAAAGAACCGGTTTTGTATGGCTAGAACATGAATTTCGTTTAATCACAGAAATGTAGGTGGACGGTTCATGATTCTTAAGTTGGGTTAAATAAGAGAGTTTTAATCCATTGACAATAGTTATTGACTAGCAACCGGAGGAAAGATTAACCACATTATATTGATAATTTATTTCTTTACATGTTCATTTAACCTCAGCATGCTCACATTCATAGTTCAGACTCACGTTAGATATTCGGTTTAGACTTAGCATAAAAATTAGAAATCAAAATATCAAACTCTTCTTTGCATTGTTGTCTTCATTGTTAGGGTTAAAATATAGTACACTTGAGTAGATTGTTACCTTATCCCAGTCCCTGTGGGATCGATACTTGGCTTACTTAAGCCACTTTACTACTTGTTCGACCACGTGCACTTGCGTGTAGCTTTATACCCAAAGTAGAAAAACCCGAACAATGACTCTGTGTGCTGGCTGGAATTACGAGGGATCAGCTCCTCGTCTATGAGTACCTGCAGGCAAGTAATGCAGTGCCCCTAAACGGGCGTCAGTACCACTGGTACCGAGTATGCAAAGCAATAACTAAACATAATTGAAAATAGATAGTAATACTGATAGTTACTGAATAACAGAAGATGGCTAAGACTGTCTGGGATGGTAGCATCTAAACTAAGCTTAACTGTACTGGAGAGAAGGTGAGAATCATACTTGTCAATGCGGCGTCCTACTATCTATCAATTTAATAATTAACACATATAGCATACAAGAACCTATACCAGCCCCTATAAGCCGGAAAGTACCAATCAACATGCAAAATCTATATACCCCTACCCGGGTCGCCATCCAAAAATAACAATTCACTCCACTCATCTAGTAACTATGAGCATCCCGCCGGCCCCCTAGGTATGCAACTTGGGCTCCCTGGGCCACTGATTATAGTTGTATCTGAGTCTGGAGAACTCCTGTAAACTGTAATCTGAGATCTGTGATCTGTAATCTGTAATCTGTGCCCTGGGCGCAAGCGCTCGATAGGGGTATGCTATAATGCTGATCAACCTGCTATGGGGAAAGCTGCATCCCATCTTCGTCCTCTGGCAAATGGCATGCCACTCCTTGGGGTGACGTATCCTCACCCTCTGGCGGGCGAGTCGACATAGCTATTAACCCTGGGGCGGCAAGGAAGCTCTAAGGGTGCCTATATAAAACAATCAGGTCTCTACAAGCAATAATAATCACATATAACATGTATAATAAATCTGATAATACTGTCCACGATCTGATATTCTATTCTGAATCTCTTGCTGAATTAAACTGAATCTGATACTAAGTAATACTGAGTCTGGAATAATATTTCGCTGATTGATACTAATTTACTGACTTTTATTTTGAATATGGCATAATAATAATTCCAGCATGCTTACTGAATTCACACTGGACATAATACTCGGCTTCTGGAACGTTCTTCTGGAATTTACTCTATTTTACTATGTTAGAATTACTAACTTGCCGAAGAAACTAGCTTTACATACCTCAGTTACTGACTTCTTGGCCAACTGGTGAGCTTCACCAATATCCAGCTATTTCTTCCAACTGCGTTCATATTCATAGCAAATAGAACTAAACCCATCAATATTTCGGAAGAAAACACTACTTTGAATATATATACTGCCCAAACTTTGACTTTTTGGAGAACGGACGAAAAGTCGCTATTTATTGGAGGTCCAGAAGAGAGAAATACTTACTTTAATGCTAGGAGTGTATTAACACTAGTTTGGAGTAATTCCACTTACTTTGACTCGGCGGGTCGCCGCTTCGCCGGACGATTCTTGCGAAACTAACTTTGCAGGAATGTTCTCTGCAGCTTTATACTTCGGTATCCGAAGTTAATTTGAGTTTGGACCGCGTTTGACAGCGTAAACGGAAGGAATTTTAATGGAAACCCTCATTCCTCTCTGTTTTCTGTTCGTTTCTGGAAATTAAATGAAGAGAAATGAAATTAAAATGAAGTGGGGGTTTTTATATACTTGAGGCTGGACCTCACCTCCGTGACACGCCGGCCAACACGGAGGTGAGCCCTTCGTGACACGTTGGCCATCGCGGAGGGGGTCTGCCCAGCCTCCTCTTGTGATGGTTCGATGTAGCACTTGTCCGGTCTTTCCCCGGGCCTTTTTCTAGCATGTATGGCATTCTAAAACTCTTAACCAATATGCCAATAGGCCATCTAAATGTCAAGAATTTACGGGGTGTAACATTCATGACCTGGAATTAGCGACAGTTGTTCACGCCTTAAAAATCTGGAGATACTACCTGTATGGAGTGCATGTGAACATTTTTATTGATCATAAGACCTCTAGTACATCTTTACATAGAAAGAGTTGAATCTGCGACAGCGTCGCTGGTTAGAATTGTTGAAGGACTACAACATGAATATTTTATATCATCCAGGGAAGCCTAATATCATAGCAGATGCCCTTAGTCGTAGATCAATGGGGAGTTTAGCGCACTTGAGGCCCGAATAGCGGGAGTTGGCCTGAGAATTGCACCGATTAGCCAGTTTAGCCATCCGAATAGTAGACTCGAAAGACAGTGGGGCAGTGATTCAGAATACCGCATTATCGTCCCTAGTTGTAGAAGTAAAAAAATGGCAGTATGAAGATCCTAACTTGATACAGCTCAGAGATAAAATTCAGTGAGGGGAAGTATCATCTTTTGAGGTAATCGAAGACGGGGTCTTGAGATATAGAGGTTGCCTCTGTGTTCCAGATGTGGCAGGACTTCACCAATAGTTCATGGCGGAGGTACATTATTCCCGTTATTCGCTTCAGCTAGGTTCAACAAAGATGTATCATGACATAAAAGAGATTTACTGGTGGCCAGGAATGATAAAGGGTGCAACAAAATTTATAGCACAATGCCCTAACTACCAGCAAGTAAAAGCGGAACATCAAAAACTCGGCGGATTGACGCAGGAAATAGCAGTACCTATGTGAAAGTGTGAAGCGATTAATATGGATTTTGTAATAGGGTTACCCTGAACCAGGCGCAGATTTGATTCTATCTAGGTAATTGTTGATAGATTAATGAAGTCAGCTCATTTTCTTCCAGTCTGGACTACCTTCTCAACCGAAGACTATGTTGAATTGTATATCAGAGAAATAGTTCGATTACATGGTGTCCCAACTTCTATGATTTCTGACAGGGGAGCACAATTTACATCCATATTCTAGCAATCATTTCATAAAGATTTGGGGACACAGGTTAATCTGAGTATACCCTTCCATCCTTAAATAGATGGCAGGCAAAACATACAATTCAAACCCTAGAGGACATGTTACGAGCATGCGTGCTAGACTTTGGGGGCAGTTGGGATGAACATTTACCCCTTATTGAATTTGCTTACAATAATAGTTATCATTCAGCAATCCAGATGGCACCTTATGAGGCCTTATATGGGCGAAAATGCAATTCCCCAGTTGGTTGGTTCGAGGTTGGAGAATCAAAGTTAATTGGACCAGACATAATCCACCAATCAGAGGAAAAAGTAAAACTTATCAGAGAGCGCTTGCTAACATCTCAGAACCACCAAAAATCCTACTCTGATATGCGGCATAGGACCCTGGAATTCAATGTTGGTGATTGGGTGTTTTTGAAAGTTTCTCCAATGAAGGACGTAATGAGGTTCGACAAAAAGGGCAAGCTTAGCCCTAGGTTTATTGGCCCATATCGGATCCTCTGAAGAATAGGCCAAGTGGCTTATGAATTAGACTTACCTCCATAGTTAGAATCTATTCACCCGGTCTTTCATGTATCGATGCTGCGAAAGTGTACAGGGGATCCATCCCGAGTCGTGCCAGTTGAGGACGTCCAGGTTACCGAGGAGTTAGCCTACAAAGAGGTTCTAGTAGCCATATTAGATCGACAGATTCGCAGGTTGAGAACAAAGGATGTTACCTCTGTTAAAGTATTATGGAGGAACAGTAATAGAGAGAAGATGACCTGGGAAGCTGAGGATGATATGAAATCTAAATATCGTCACCTGTTCCAAGATTGAGCCAGATTATGCAGTTAAGGTGAGGTTGTTGTTCAGTTATTATTTCACTGCTTATGCTATCAGTACTTCTATTTAGCTACCCCTTATTATCATGTAATGGTCATTGTAGCATACTGCGAGGCGTCTATGTTGGACTTTTCTGCGTTTCAGATTTTCAGATAGTCCGTATTATAGAGGAAACTCTGCCGAAATTTTTCTAAATCTTGGTTAAGAGAGTTAACTCCTTTGAGTTTAAGAATGACATTTGAGGATGAATGTTCCTAAGGGGGGAGGATGTTACACCCCATAAAATTCAATTATTAGTAAGTGTACACATGGATTTGTGATGAATAAAGAGAGCACGACGCGTGTAGAGAATCCTCGGAAGCAGGGTCGGCCGAGGTGAGACCGCGAAGGGCCAGCGCAACGCGCCAACCGGCAGGGCACCAGCCAGCGCGGCACGCCAGCAGCATTGGCGCCTTGAGAGGCGTGGCGCGGTAGGGTGGCTGGCACTATGGGCAGTGGCGAGCCTCCCTGCCAACCAACCTCACCTATATAAAGCCCCTCCTTTTAATTCCAACTTCATTGCTAACATTTCCCATTCGACCAGAGAGAGTGAAGTTTGAGGAAATCAATTGAGTTTCGTTCGATTACGCTATTAATCGCGGTCCAAATTCAAATTAACTTCAGATATCGAGTTCTAAGCCCATAGGGAGCATTACTACGGAGTTATTTTCTCAAAATTTTCCTGGCAAATCGTAACCCCGCCGAGCAAAAGTTGTCAGAATTTCCCCAAACTAATTTCTATACGATCACAGGCATCAAGTAAGCATTTCTCCCTTCTGAACCCTCGAGAAATTATAGGTTTTCGGCCATATTTTACGCAGTTGAATTATAGTCGCTATTAATATCGAAAGTTATCATTTTAAGCCGAATTTCATATTGAAATTAGCCTCTTTCTCCCAGTATTACGGTTATACATGGAAAGAGCTATTGAGTACAAGTTGAAACTCGTCAATTGTTCGGGAAACAGCAATCGAGGTATGTTAAGGCAAATTTCTTCGGCAAGTTAGTTTCTATAACATTATAATATAGTTTGAATCCCAGTAAGAAAGCCAGAAGTCTTGTTATTCTGACTAGTTGTTGTTGTTATTTGAGATCAGTACTTGTGTCTAGTTTGGGATTGACTTTGCCCGGTATAGCCTTCCATGACCAACCCAGGGTTACTAGTTGTGTCGTTGCCCGCTAGGGGCTAGATGATGTCACTACAAGGAGTGGTATGCCGTCCATGAAGGACTAAGATAATGTCCAAGGACCTTATACAGTCTATTCCATGGCTGGACTATTTATATACCGCATCGGCACTACACCCCATCGAGCTTGGTGCCCGGGGTACAGACAGCAAGAGTCCACCGGACTCAAACGCAGCTATAGTTCAGGGGCTGAGCGGTCTTTGTTGCAGATCCAGGGGACTGGTAGGTTGGCTATAGTTAGTAGTTGACTCGTTTTGACCTTGTTAGGGGTATATAGATTGAAGTGTGCTCTCCGGGACTTATGGGGGCCCCGAGCGGGTTATTCTATGTTGGTTGTACCTTCCAACTTATGAGGGGTAGGTAAGGTTCATGTTTGTACTATTTACTGTTAGATTAGACAGCGGGAAGTTAAGTTAATCAGGTTATACCTCTATCTCTTTACTCAGTTACTTTTAATTTCATTTTAAGCTTTATTCAGTTATTTCTAGTTATTGCCTTTACATATTCGGTACATATTATACTAACGCCCATCTTGGGGCACTGCATTACTTGCCTGCAGGTGCGGATAGACACGAATCAAGACCTTCTTAGCTTTCAACCCGAGTCAGCGGTGAAGTTAGATCCTCTCCTCCGGAGCTGATTAGTTAGAAGGTTTGTTCTTTTCAATTGTATAGTATGGGTAGGTCGAGATAAGATCTTTTCAATTGTATAGTATGGGTAGGTCGGGGCCTTGTCTCGACCAATATTCTACTCCTAGAGGCTTGCAGATCTACAGTTTCCCTATGGTTAGTTTGTTGTTGGCAGTGTGGGGCCTATATATGTTTTATTTCATGTGATGGTCGTGTGCTACCTTGTTTAGTTGTTAGATAGTGGCCTTTTTGGCTATAGTATAGTTATAGTTGCCTGATTTTCTTTTCAGTTAAAACTAGACAGTATGGTAGTCTTGTCTACCCGCATAGGACTCCCTTCTGTTGCTTGTTGTTGGGTAGCTGTTTTCATTTACAGGTGGCTATATGTCCTTGTCGGCCGGAGGCTGTATTTACAACCGAAATATAGCTCATAGTTTTCTTGAATTATGATGCAGGTATGCACCAAACGTGCATAGGCCTAGCCAGGTCAGTCAGATTCCAGTGTGGCACTAGGTGCCAGTCATGCCTCCCAAGGTGGGGTGTGACAAAAGTCCCCCACCTCAACTCCTAGAGGCGAGCATAGAAGTCCAATGCTTTTTCTGCCACATCCTGCATCCTAAAGCCCCACAAGTGGATTAGACCCTTGGTGGCCTGCTCATTATACTAAAATTGGCACTGGTTGATGATGAAGCGGATGTAGCCACCAGTGTGGATACTGCCACTAGAAATAGACATATTGCTGAACCTGTAATTAATAAGAAGCATTAGGAAGTGATTAGGGAAATACGATAAGGGAAGGTTGAGAAAAAGAAAGATAGAAATTGAAAGAAGTGCATTACCTGAGTGGACCACTACAGCGGGTGAGGGTCTACTGCAGCGAGTCCGCAATAGAGGAGTGGACCATTATGACGGTTTGACTGCAATGATATAAGTTCTGTTGCAGAGGAAATCATCTTCCCAGGAGACCTTCGACCCCCAACAATGGAGATTGAAATTGTAACCTCCATTTCTTCCAAAATAAACTACAGATTGGGCAAGAGGCATACTAGTCCGTACCCTACCAATAATTTTCCACTCCGATAGGCTTCAGATTCAAGCCCGAAAGACTCGAAGAATTTGAACTGCCACCCTACCCAAACCCTACTATTCTAGCATGAAACCATCCATGAGAACAGCCTAAAGTATGTAGAGAGCAATCCAAAGGACTTAAGAACGTAAGAACTAGTTGCATGCTTCGTAAACTCACCCTTATTTACAAAGGAAGATTTGGTCCTACCTACCACAAAAACAACCCCTAAGTAAGCATATAAGCATGGATCTAGTAACTACAAGCATAAGCAACACTACAAGGCGAGGAGAATGCGAAATACCTGAGAAAAGTTGAGAGAATCGCCAGAAGTTGTGGGGATTTGCCAAGAATTTTGAGTGGAAAAGATTGAAAATGAACCAAAACCTTTAGTTCTGGCCTTTAAAACTAACTCTTATTCCACTGTGGCAGAAAAAAATCGCTGCAGTGGACGGCTTGAAGCAGTGACGTTTCAAAATTTTTCGTGGGTCCCCCACATTTTGAGAAATAGCTAAAAAATTATATAAAAATTGGTGGCGTCTAGGAACGTATGAGCCATGAGTAAATATTGTAAGTCCTTAAAGGGGAGGTTAGTCAGGTCAAGCCACACAAAGCTAGCAAGTAGGAGAGGCGAAACATTGAGATTCCTACCAGCAATAATATTAGGAGAATGGGGTGAAAATTGGTGCACCATGCAGTTTGGTTTGATCCATTATGGGTAAGGATAATCTAAAATCAATCGAATTTGGCTCCGGAGCTCGGGGTGATTTCTTCTGACCTGACTTTTTGAGCCAAAAATAAATATAGCAATATGAGTGTCATGGGATTCGCATTCTCATAGGGGTTATATACTTGAACAAAATTGGATCATCCGGAAGTATTACAGAATGACAAATTCATAATTTGACGCTTGAATTTTAGTTGAGTCAAGTAGAGATTTTTTAAACCTTTGTGGTGACGACTGCAAGCAATGGAACTATGAAACCGTGTTGGGACCAACCTGGGGTAACTAGAAACCCTAGCCATATTGGAGGGGGATGAATGAACTTTTAATTGATATTTGATGTAACGATCTATCCGATCATTGTAACACTCTGATAACCTAATCATGGGTAAAATTTAAATTTTTACAAGACTGGATTAAGTCTCCGAATTTAAAGAATTATGCGATAGACAATTTCAATTAGGCTAAGTTAAAATCAGGTGGGCCCAGGCAAAGGACCATCGCCACGGATTATTTTTTCTATAATGAAACTACTGGAGCAGAAATTCCTCGCTGCAGCGGGCGACACAGATCAGAACTGTTACACCTCATAAAATATTGATGATTAGTAGGCGTACGCATGGATTTGTGACGGGTAAGGAGAGCTTGACGCATGTGGAAAAAGCCTCGGAAGAAGGTCCATCCGAGGATAGGCCATGAGGTGCTAGCGCAACGTGCCAACAGGCAGTGCACTGGCCAGCGCGGTGCACCAGTCCCACTAGCGCACTGAGGGGCACGACGCGGCAACAAGTTGGTGCGTTGGGCAGCGCAGGGCGCCACCCCCTGCCATCGCCCTTAGATATATATAAAGCCCTTGGTTCAACTTTATTTCATTTGTATGTAAACTCCCTCGGCCAGAAACAAAGAAGCACGCAATCTTCTTCGTGTTTTCGTCTAATTACGCTACCAAACGTCATCCAATCTCAAATTAACTTCGGGTAACGAGTTCTAAGCATACAGGAATCATTAGTACAGAGTTATTTCTCAAAAATTTGCACGGAAAATTGGAACGCCGCCTAGTAAAAGTCATAGAATTACTCCAAATTGATTCCTACCTGGCCACATGCATTAGGTAAGCACTTCTCCCTTATGAACTCTCGGGAAATTATAGGTTTTTGACCGAGTTATTCGAAGTTGAGTTATAATTTATATTAATATCGAAAGTTATCAATATTTGTCGAGTTTAGTATTGAAATTAGTTCTATTCTCTCAGTATAAAGGTTATAGTTGGAAAGAACTGTTGATTGCAAGTTTAATTTTGCCAGTTAAATTAGAAATCCGCATTTGAGGTATGTTAAGGCAAATCCCTTCAGCAAGTTATTCCTATCATGTCATAAAATGACCTAGACTCTCATAAGAACGCTAGAAGTATGATTGTTGTGGTTAGCTGCTATTATCAATTTGAGATTAGCATTTTCTATTCAGATTGGGATTGACCCAGCCCTTTATAGCCTTTCGTGACCAACCCCGGGGTTACTAGTTGTGTCGTTGCTTACGGGGCTATATAGATTTCTCCAAGGAGCTAGATGTTGTCCCAAGGGACTACAAGAGGCCCAAGGGCCATATTATAGTCCATTCTATGGATGGACTATTATCTTTATGTTGTATCGGCATCACTAACCCTAGTCGAGCCTGGTGCCTAGGGTGCAGTTATCAGGAGTCCACCGGACTCGGACACAACTATAGATCAGGAGCCGAGTGGGCTCAATTGAAGACCCAGGGGACCAGTAGGTTGGCTATAGTTACCTGTTGACTCATTTTAACCTTTTTAGGGATATATAGATTGAAATAAACTCTCCAGGGGTTATGGGTGCCCCGGGCAGGTTATTTTGTGCTGGTTGTACCTTCTGTGCTTATGGAGGCCAGGTAAGGTTCTTGTTTGCATTATTTATTTTTAGCTATATAACATATTGTAAAGTTATTCAGGTTAACTCTCTACTCCTCCTATTGAGTTGTTTCAGTTTCATTGTCAGTATTATTCAATCAGTTTCATTTACTGCCTTACATATTCGGTACATATTGTACTGACGCCCATCTTTGGGGAGCTGTATTACTTGCTTGCAGGTACGGTTAGATGCATTTCAGGACCTCCCTAGATATCAGCCGAGTCAGTAGTCTATTCGGCTCCTCTTTCCCTAGAGTTGTTAGTTAGAAGGTTTGTTCTTTTTTTTGTATGGTTTATGGGTTGGTCGGAGCCCTATCCCGACCACTATTCCACTCTTAGAGGCTTGTAGGCTATATATCTCCAGTATTAATTTTATTGTTGGTCGTGTGGGGCCTATGTATGTTTTCTTTTGCGTGACGGTCGTGTGGAGTCTAGTTAAGCTATTAGTTAGCAGCCTTGTCGTCTATAGTACAGTTTTGGTTTCTTGTTTTCAGTATGACATAACTAGACAGCATGGTGGTCTTGTCAGCCGCATAGAATCCCTTTTACTGCATGTTGTTGGTTAGCTATTTCTTTTTTTTACAGGTAGCTACGTGACCTTGTCAGCCGGAGGCTGTGTTTACAGCCGAGATATAGCTCGTCGTTTTCTCGATTTGAAGAGCAGGCATGCACCAGAAGGGCATAAGTCCTGTCAGGTTAGTTCAGATCCCAGTATGGCACCAGGTGCCAGTCATGCCTCCCAAGGTGGGGCGTGAAAAACTTGGTATCAGAGCAGGTCATATCCTAGGGAACCTGCAAGTTGTGTTTAGTAGAGTCTTGTCTATGGGTGTGTTGTGCACCATATTCCATAGACAGGAGGCTACGGGACAAAATAGCATGGTTACCCTTCCTTCTTCTTCAGTCATGCTGTAGAGATATGTTGTGTAGAGTCGAGTCCCTAAGATTACTTTAATCTGCTTATCTATAGAAAAATGTCAGACACGCGATGGACTACGACCTGTCAGAAGTTAGATACTATGGCAAGAGAGGGAACTAGCAGGGTACCCCAGTCAAAGCCAGCTCGATCTGAGGGCAATAGGGAGACTTCATCTTGGTCTCCTCAGCAGTCTCCACCACGCCAGGAGTCTTCCATGGCAAGGGACATGTCGGCACTACCTCCGGCAGCTCCTATACCTATACCATCTAATTAGGATGTTAGGAGCGTCGTCTATATGTTAGCACAAATGATGGCCACTCAACGCCAGCCTATGGTACCAGTGGTCGCTGAATCTTCGAGAGGACCTGGGAGTTCGAGGGTCCAAGAGTTCCTTTCCCTGAGTCCTAAGCAGTTTAAAGGGATAGATCGGGAAGAGGACCCTCAGGACTTCCTGGACCAGTTACAGCGGATTTTCAGGGTGATGCATGCTACGCCCGCAGAGTCGATTGAGTTAGCAGTATTTCAACTGTTGGACATAGCGGTATTATGGTACGAGAGTTGGGAGAGGTCTCGAGGCAAAGACACTTCCCCTCCGACTTGGTCCAATTTTTCAGAGGCCTTTCTGGATCACTACTTACTGTGGGAAATTCGACAGGCCCGGGTAGATCAATTTTTGCACCTAGAGCAGGACTAGATGAGTGTCTAGGAATATGCTATGAGATTTGATTCCTTGGCCAGATATGCACCATCTTTTGTAGACACTATGCCAGCTAGAGTACATCAGTTTATTATGGGGCTGCTTCCAGAGTACGTGGAAATTTATGTCATAGCTACTCTGCGGGAGTACATGGACATTGCTCGCATTCAGGCCTTCGCTCAAAATATTGAGGGGATCAGGCAGTAGCAGCGGGAGATAGAAAGAATAAATCAATATCAACTCTATAGGGCTAGAACCAGTGACATGCAGGCAGAATTTCAGGGTGGACCTAGGCCGCGAATATCAGGCAGGACACCTAAACCCCCACCTCCACAGTAGCAGTAGGGTGGTAGATCAGACCGTCGAGGGAAATCAGGACCCGGTGAGAGCTCACGGGCATCAAGTTCTCAACAGTAGAAGGGGTCAGATTAGAGCAGGCCTACTGTGCTACGTTATGCTATTTGCAGTCGACATCATTTTTGGGCATGCAGGAATGGTTCTACCGCTTGTTACACCTGTGGATAAGAGGATCACATGATGAGGAATTGCCCAGCTAGAGGTCAGGGTGATCGGGATCGACAGGACAGATCTTCAACAGGGTCATATGCCCCAGCATCTTCAGCAGGGCGCAAGTCCTCAGTTTCAGCCTGCTGAGGCTGAGGCAAGTCAGGGGCATCCAGTTCAGGTAGCGGTTCAGATCGCACTTATTCTTTACCGGGGCTACAGGAGTCAGAGTTGTCACCGAATGCTGTGATAGGTATGTTGTACATTTGTTCTCACTCAGTTTATATTTTGATAGACCCAGGTTCCACCTTGTCCTATGTTACCCCATTTGTGGCTCGAAATTTTGGTATAACGCCAGAATTGCTTCAGCGACCTTTTTCAGTGTCTACGCCCGTTGGTGATCTATTATAGCAAAAAGGATCTACCGAGGCTGCATAGTAGAGATTGTTGGTCTCCAGACTTTAGCAGATTTAGTGGAGCTAGAAATGATCGATTTTGATGCAATTATGGGCATGGATTGGCTAACGCCATGTTATGCCAATGTAGAGTGTTGGAACAAGACAGTTTGATTCCACTTCCTAAGGGAGGTAGTGCGAGAATGGAAGGGCAGTACAGCTATGCCAAAATGTAGGTTCATATCCTATCTTCGGGCGGAAAAGTTGATAGCAAAGGGTTATATATATCATATTGTCAAGGTTCAGGATATGCAAGCAGAATCCCCGACTCTACAGTCCCTTCCAGTGGTCAATGAGTTTCCAGATGTGTTTCCAGATGAACTTCCTGGTATCCCCCTAGAACAGGAAATCAATTTTTCTATTGACTTGCTACCAAGTACTCAACCTACATCCATCCCTCCGTATCAAATGGCTCCAACTAGATTCAGATAATTGAAGGAATAGTTGAAGGATCTATTAGATAAAGTTTTTATCAGGCCGAGTACGTCACCGTGGGGTGCACCAATTTTTGTTTATAAGAAAGAAAGATGGCTCCCTCCGCATGTGCATAGATTATCGGTAGCTGAACAAGGTTACTATTAAGAATAAGTACCCTCTCCCCAGAATAGATGACTTATTTGATCGGTTTCAAGGAGCGAAATATTTCTCCAAGATTGACTTAAGGTCGGGATATCACCAGGTACGAGTTTGGGAGAAAGATATCCCGAAGATAGCTTTCAGGACCAGGTATGGTCATTTTGAATTCCTAGTCATGTCCTTCGGGTTGACAAATGCCCAAGCGGTGTTCATAGATCTGATGAACAACATCTTCAGACCATATTTAGATCTGTTTGTGATAGTATTTATCGATGACATCCTGGTGCACTCCCGTTCAGAAGCATAACACAATCATTTGCAAATGGTACTTCAGACTCTCAGAGACTGCCAGTTGTATGCAAAATTTTCTAAAGGTGAGTTCTGGCTGAATTTCATGGCTTTCCTGGGCCATATTATATCATAGGTTGGTATTCAGGTTGATTCATAGAAAACTGAGGTGGTAAAGACATGGCCTAGACCTACAACTCCAACGGAAGTTCATAGTTTCCTGGGATTAGCCGGGTATTACCGGAGGTTTGTGGAAGGATTTCTACCCTGTTAGCGCCCTTGACTAAATTGACTCAGAAAGTAGCCAAATGTCATTGGACGAGGCCTACGAGCAGATTTTCCAGGAATTAAAGAACAGATTAACATTGGCACTAGTGTTAACTTTGTTAGAAGGTTCATAGGGTTATTATGTATATTGTAACGCTTCAGACGTTCGGTTAGGATGCGTCCTGATGCAGCACGGTAAGGTGATTGCTTATGCTTCAAGGAAGCTCAAGAAGCATGAAAAGAACTATCCCACCCACGATCTGGAGTTAGCTACAGTGGTTCATTCTTTGAAAATATAGAGGTATTACCTGTATAGGGTGCACGTGGATATTTTTACTAATCACAAGAGCCTCTACATCTTCACACAAAAGGAATTGAACTTAGGGCAGCATCGTTGGTTAGAATTGTTGAAGGACTACGATGTGAATATTTTATATCACCTAGGGAAATTGTAGCAGATCCACTCAGCCATAGATCTACGGGAAGTTTGGCACATTTGAAACCAGAACAGTAGGAAATGGCTCGAGAACTGCACCGGTTAGCTAGCTTAGCCATTCGGATTGTAGACTCATAGGATAATGGGGTTGTGATTCAGAATACTGCAGTATCATCCCTAGTTGTGGAGGTGAAAGAGCGGCAGCATGAGGATCCTAACATAGTGCAGCTCAGAAGTAAGGTTCAGCAGGGCGAATTAATAGCCTTCGAATTAATGGAAGATGGGGTCTTGAGATTTAGGGGTCGTCTCTGTGTTCCAGATGTGGCAGGACTTCGCCAGAAGATTATGGCCGAGATATATTATTCTCGTTACTATCTTCATCCAAGTTTGATGAAAATGTACCATGACATAAAGGAGATATACTGGTGTCCTGGAATGAAAAAGGGTGTAGTGGAATTTGTAGCACAATGTCCTAACTGTCAGCAGGTAAAGGCCGAACATCAAAGACCCGGCAGATTAACTCCGGATATAGAAGTGCCTATATGGAAATGGGAAGCGATCAACATGGACTTTGTGACAGGATTACCCCATACCAAGCATAGATTTGATTCTATTTGGGTCATTTTCGACAGATTAACGAATTCAGCTCATTTCTTACCAGTCATGACTACTTTATCCGCCGAAGACTATGCTGAGTTGTATATTAAAGAGATAGTCTGATTGCATGGTGTCCCCATCTCTATCATTTATGACAATGGGGCGCAATTTACAGCTAGATTCTGGCTATCTTTTCAGAAAGGATTGGGGACACAGGTTAATCTGAGTACAACATTCCATCCTTAGACAGACGGTCAGGCAGAACGCACGATTCAGACGCTCGAAGATATGTTACGGGCATGTGTGCTGGATTTCGGAGGAAGTTGGGATGAGCATTTTCCCTTTATCGAATTCGCATACAATAACAGTTACCACTCTGTAATTCAAATGGCACCTTATGAGGCCTTGTATGTGCAAAAATGCAGGTCCCTATCGGGTGGTTCGAGGTAGGGGATTCAGAGTTAGTTGGACCTGATATGATTCACCAGTCAGAAGAGAAAGTAAAACTCATCTGAGAGCGTTTGTTAACAGCCCAAAGTCACCACAAGTCTTATTTTGAAGTACAGCGTAGAGACTTGGAATTTGAGGTTGATGATTGGGTATTTCTCAAGGCTTCTCCATTGAAGGGCGTGATGAGGTTCGATAAGAAGGGCAAGCTTAGCCCTAGATTTATTGGCCCTTATCAGATCCTCCGGAGGATAGGCCGAGTGGCATATGAGCTGGAATTACCTCCAGAGTTAGAATCTGTCTATCCAACCTTTCACGTGTCAACATTGCGGAAGTGCATAAGAGATCCGTACCGAGTTGTGCCAGTTGAGGACGTTCAAGTTACTGAGTTAGCCTACGAAGAGATTCCAGTTGCCATACTAGATTGGCAAGTTTGTAGGTTAAGGACTAAAGATGTAGCCTCTGTTAAAGTACTATGGAGGAACAAGAATAAAGAAGAGATGACCTAGGAAGCTTAGGATGACATGAGGTCTAGATATCCTCACTTGTTCCAGAATTGATTCAGATTATGTAGTTAAAGGTGATGTTGTTATTCAATTGTTATTTTACTGCTTATATTATCTGTACTGTTTAGCTGGTTACCTCTTTGTGGTGAAATGTTGTCTATAGTGTCCTGCGAGATGCCTATGTTGGACTTTTCTACGTTTCAGGTTTACAGATAGTCCATAATACAGAGAAGACTGCTGAAATTTTTCAAAATCATGGTTAAAAGAGTTAACTCCTTTAAGCCTGAGGATGACATTTGAGGACGAATGTTCCTAAGCAGGGAGGATGTTACACCCCATAAAATATTAATGGTTAGTAGGTGTACACGTGGATTTGTGACGGGTAAGGAGAACTTGACGCGTATGGAGAAAGCCCCAGAAGAAGGTTCAGGCGAGGCTAGGCTGCGAGTTCTCTAGAGCAAGGCACGAGCTGGCAATGCACTGGCCAGCGCGGCGCGCCAGGCCCGCTAGTACACTGAGGGGCATGACACAGCAGCAAGTTGGCGCGTTGGGAGGCATAGGGGCGCCACCCCCTGCCATCGCCATTAGATATATATATAAAGTCCTTGGTTCAATTTTATTTCATTTGTATGTAAACTCCCTCATCCAAAAACAAAGAATCACGCAATCTTCTACATGTTTTCGTCCAATTACGCTACCAAACGTCGTCCAATCTCAAATTAACTTCGGGTAACGAGTTCTAAGCCTACAGGAAGCATTACCACGGAGTTATTTCTCAAAAATTCACTCGTCAAAGTGGAACTCTGCCGAGTAAAAGTCATCAGAATTACTCCAAATTGATTCCTACCCAGCCACAGGCATTAGGTAAGCACTTCTCCCTTCTGAACTCTAGGGAAATTATAGGTTTTCGGCTAAGTTATTCAAAGTTGAGTTATAATTGATATTAATATTGAAAGTTATTGATACTTGTCAAATTAGTATTGAAATTAGTTTTATTCTCTCAATATAAAAGTTACAGTTGGAAAGAACTAGAGATTGCAAGTTAAACCTCGCCAGTTAAATCATAAATCAGCATTCGAGGTATGTTAAGGAAAATCCCTCCGTCAAGTTATTCCTGTCATGTCATAAAATGAGCTAGACTCTCGTTAGAACGCCAGAAGCATGATTGTTGTGGTTAGATACTATTATTAGTTTTAGATTAGTGTTTTCTGTTCAGATTGGGATTAACCCAACCCTTTATAGCCTTTCGTGACCAACCCCAGGGTTACTAGCTGTGTCTATGGGGCTATATAGATTGCTCCAAGGAGCTAGATGTTGTCCAAGGGACTACACAGAGGCCCAAGGGACATATTACATGGATGGACTATTATCTTTATGTCGTATCGGCATCACTGACCCTCGTCGAGCCTGGTGCCCAGGGTGCAGTAATCAGGAGTCCACTGAACTCAGACAAAACTATCGATCAGGAGCCGAGTGGGCTCAGTTGAAGACCCAAGAGACCGGTAGGTTGACTATAGTTACCTATTGACTCATTTTGACCTTTTTAGGGATATATATATTGAAGTGAACTTGCCAGGGCTTATCGGGGCCCCGGGCGAGTTATTCTATGCTGGTTGTACCTTCTGGGTTTATGGGGGCCAGGTAAGGTTTTTGTTTGCATTATTTATTGTTAGTTATACAGCAGATTGTAAAGTTATCCAGGTTAACTCTCTATCCCTCCTATTGAGTTGTTTCAATTTCATTGTTAGTATTATTTAGTTATTTTCATTTACTGCCTTACATATTCGGTACATATTGTACTGACGCCCATCTTTGGGGTGCTACATTACTTGCCTGCAGGTACAGTTAGACGTAGTTCAGGACCTCCCAAGTCATCACCTGAGTCAGCAGTCTATTCAGCTCCTCTTGCCCCAGAGTTGTTAGTTAGAAGGTTTTGATCTTTTGTTGTATAGTTTATTGATAGGTTCGGGCCTTGTCCCGATCATTATTCCACTCTTAGAGGCTTGCAGGCTACAAATCTCCAGTATTAGTTTTGTTTTTAGCCGTGTGGGGCATATGTATGTTTTCTTTTACGTGACGGACATGTGGGGACTAGTTTATCTATTAGTTAGTAGCATTGTCGGCTTAGTATAGTTTCTGGTTGCTTGTTTTCAGTATGACATAACTAGACAGCACAGTGGTCTTGTCGGCCCGCATAGGATCCCATTTAACGCGTGTTGTTGGTTAGCTGTTTTCTTTTTACAGGTAGCTATGCGGCCTTGTCGGCCAGAGGCTATGTTTACAGCCGAAATATAGCTCATCGTTTTCTCGATTTGAAGAGAAGGCATGCACCAAAATTGCATAAGTCCTGTTAGGTCAGTTCAGATCCCAGTATGGCACCAGGGGCCAGTCATGCCTCCCAATGTGGGTGTGACAAGAACCCCGCAATCTTGTCTAGGTTAGGATTTAAAAACCTATATCCATAAAGGGTGCTGACTAAAAATGCCCAGGAATAGAAATTAGGATTTCCAAATAAGGTGGCTAGAGAAGGCAAGACTTCACCCTCCGTCATGATAATTATCTAAAAGAACTCGAAACTTGAGGTAAGCACGCAGCTGGAAACTTCTTGATGATAGTTGGTGCCCAGGTAAGCTATGGCTTACTTACTTACATGTTAGACTTTTAGTAAATCATATATGTGTGTATACTTGATGTTCCATTGATTGATAGGGAGAAATTCCAAGTTAATCACCATTAAATAGACGATAATCAGTTAATTTCTACGAGATGAAGGAAATCATAAGAAAATAGGAAAAAGGTGATAAAATCCCCGTAATATGAAATTCCATAGGTGTAAAGAGTCTTGAACCTAGACTGTTAGATTTCTGTCTTAGTTGGAAAACCGTGAGGGCTACCTCTGAGGTATGCCCCGAATGAGGGATCGGAGTATCGTCATGGGCATGGGAATCGAGCAATACCTGCATTCGAATAAGTCAAGGAACTACTAAGTCACTTTGTTTACATTTGTGTGCTATGATTATTTGGTTCGTGTTAAGTTGATTATCGATACTTGAGGAAGAAAGGTAAATTGACAATAAAGATTAATGAATGAAGTTTATGCATAATGGGTGAGCTGATTGGAGTGGCACTAGAACCACTGCAGCGAGACCGCTGTGGCAGTAGTAATGCCACTACAGTGAAGTCTAATCTCATAAGCGGGCCAGTTTGCACCATATTTATTGAATTTTTGGGCATGGATGATGTAATAACTAACTGATTATGAAATGGCCACGGGTCATGATTGTGTTATAACTTGTATTGCATAATTATTGTTGAGTATGTGATTCTGTTGATAAATTGAACTGTGATATATTGTTCTGGAAATGACGGGTGTAATCCGTGATGACTGGGTGAGGAAATGAGGTGGTATGCGAAATGGAGAAATGAATCATCTATATGTTGAGAACTAGAAGCTTGTGGTCAAGGTGAGTATCCAGATGAGCAAATTAGTATGATCAAGCCTATGAGTGAATACTTTGATATGAATGGCTCATGCCCGAGTTGAGCATCTAGGCGAGCAGTACGAGTTAATACACAAATAGGTATGACTAAATATCCATACGACTGGGTGTACGGATATGAGTACACCGATAGGTATCATGAGTGGTTCATACGGCTGGGTATATAGTATAAGAATTTCTAGAGTAACCTGCAGGTCATGACTAGAAGGGCAACTATAAGACCTTCTAGCATGTGTGTACAGTAATGTGGCGGAGGCGTATGCCCATCACTGATGGTATCATTGCGAGAAAGAGATAGTGCAGGTATGGCATGATACACATAGGACTATGATTACAAAGATGTATAGGTATACAAGTATGATAGGAGATATGCCAAAATGATTCGGGTATAACGTGAGAGGCATAGTTCGGATATAAAAATTATGATATGGTACATGTAAGGTACTACATGACATGATTATGGTGTAGAAATATGGTGTGGAATTCGGGAGAGACACGTATGTACATGTACTTTAATTGGGGAGGACTTAACCCCATCGGTATGATTTGATGCTTTCCCTGTGTGTACTTGAGCTATTTAATTTGTATTATGATTGAATATTTGATCAATGTGGTCTTATGGTTTATAAAAGGTAACATAACTAAGTTATCAAGGGTAGTGAACTACTAGGATATCGTGGGTTTAACCTTATTATTATCACATAGGCAAAATAGTGTAAATGGATTAAGGAGGGTGAGTTTATCATACAGGTCAAATAATAGGTCATTAAATAATAAAAACGGGCTTGATTAGTGATAATGGAGGGGTAAAGGAGGTAGACGTGCTACAATGTTTATATAGAGGGTTAATAGAGGAGAGGATTAGTGAAACCGGGATACTGCTTAACTAGAGTGGCACTGCAACTGGCAAATCGCCGCTGTCGCGAGACCATTGTAGTGGTCAATGTACCCCCTGCAGTGGAGTGAGAGAAATAGAATAAGTGTTGAAATGAGGGCTAGAGTGGTAGGGTAGATGCATGAATATTGATGAGTTATGAGAATTAATAAAGTGGTTAATGAACTTGTTTGGTTACAAATATAAGTTGGAGTAATTGTTATATTTATTAATTCGCTTGCATGCTAAATTATATGCCATTACGTGAACTAATATTAGTCGGTCGATGATGTCTACCGGTATGTGTGATATACTGATACTACCTTGCTACACCTTTTTGGTGTAGGCTATGGCAAGTTTGAAGTTTCATGATTGACGTTGAGTACTCAGCATCAGCTTTCGTATTTTCTCCGCAAATGAAGCTGTGTTATTTTATTTTGTCAAGTATTCTGTTAGACCTCTTGTACCTATCTAGAGTAAATCTTGGGGGTCATGGTTCGGAAGAAAAGATTTATTATAATTTTAAAATATTTTGTATTACGCAAGTTAATGAGTATTTAATTTATTTTATATGTTGGTTTAAAAGGAGTTCTCCTATCGAGCTAAAGTCGCCCATTTAGGTCACGACATTCAAGCTCAATAATATGGGTCTTCAATTTCCACCACCAAAATCCTCCCAAAAACATCCAACACCCCATAAAAACCTAGAAACGACTACAGAAACGATAATAATTCCATGGATTCCTATAGACATTTTTTAGTAACAATTTCATAAATGGTCATAAAACAATGAATCTTTCCACTCCAAAACCATATAACTATGTTTTCTAATAGAAAAATCATGTTATTTTATGTTACCACCAAAGTATTAAAGAATCTTCTTCAACAACTATGCAAGAAGTTAATATTGAATAAAGTAAATAGATACAATGATTTTACGTGGAACAAGTCCTCTCTCTAGAGCAAAAAATCACGGCCCCTCTCTCTCTCTCTCTCTCACGCTCAAATTACCACTAAATTTGAGTCAAAAGTTTTAGTTTGAAACCAACTATAACACTCTAAAAGTCCCTATACTTGTAGCATGTAATACACAAAAAATCCCTAAGATCAGACCTGAGGGTTTAAGCGGAGAAAACAGAAAAATTTTGCACCAGAAAGGCAGATGGAGGATTGTAGAATGAAAGTTGTTGCAAGATATAGCGGTGGATGGGATGATGAGTCGTCCAGTGGGTAATGACTCATCCAGTGGCTCACCCTAAGAGTCGTGGTCAAAGGGTCTTCACGGATGGTGCCAAGAATCGTGGTGTTACTTCACGACTCATCCAGTATGTCATGTTTAGGATGGACAGGTTGGAGGTTGAGTTTCTAGTGAAGGTAACGAGAGAGGACAACGAGTCATCCTCTAGAGTAACAACTCATGATGTCCCTCGTTGGGATTGGCAGAGTTAGTTTTCCTTCGGAATTAGTAAGGGTACTTTCATAATTTTAAGCTCCTAAGCCCGAAACTACATTTTTTTAAGCTCTATTAGGAAGGTTTTAAGAGGGTTTAGCCTATTTTAACCCATTTCCTTACCATGCATGCAAGTTAGAAGGTTCCTTTGAAGATCAAGCTTACAAATTCTTCAAGTTCTTCCCCAAATCTCTTGGGCTTTCAAGGAAGGGTGTAGATTCATCTTACCCAGGTATGTAGGGTCATGAATGAGTTCCCTTTCACTCTCATGCTTAAATTTCTCCTCAAGTTCATGAATCCAAATGTATGATCTTTTGGGGTTTTAACTCATGGTTATGAAATTCTCTATGCTATATTCATAGTTCAGTTCCCTTCATGTTTCAAATGATGTTTTAAGATTCATGGGTATTTTTTATGGACAAATTGGTTATAAATTAATGATTTCAAGTTTTAGAAGATTTTCCCCATTTATGCATGTTTATGAGAAAGTATAGTTTATGGATAATGGTTTCAAGTATGAAGAAATATCTAATATGTATGGATGTTTACAAATTACCCAAGTATGTATTTAGGATTTTACTTTGATGTCTGTTCCATGCAAGCATGATGTTAAGATTTAGGCAATCCCACTCAAGTTAAGCATGATTTCATGATATATCCAAGACTAATAAGTTCAGCTATCTCAACTTTTTGGAGCAAAAACTTGTTCGGGTGTTCCGGTATGGGTTAAAAACCGACACGCAAGTGCACGTGGTCAAACAAGTAATAAAGTGGCTAAGTAGCCAAGTATCGATCCAAGGAGGCTCAAGATATGTAAAGTTGCCTAGTTTACTATATTCCTATTTCACTTCTAATTATGCTAACAACAATGTAACCAACAGTTACTTGAGTTTTTGTTTCTAAACTATATCTACTACAATTTATAACAACTATTTACTGTGAATTTAGACAATGGATATGAACATGCCAAGGTTAAGAACAAGTAATGAACTTGATAATCATGATAATTTGGTTAATCTCTTCTTCATGTTGCTAGCCAAGAACATTCGCCTAGAAATTAAAACTCTCGTATTTAATTTCACTTTAGAATCATAAACCATCCGTCTACATTTCTGTGATCAAATGCAATTTATGACCTAGCACTACAATTCCGATTCCTAAATTGACTAATACGGCTTTCAAGTATATTTCTATCAGGAAAGCACATCAAAACCCAATTTTCCCAAATCAAGTTAAGAACAATACCCTATTAATTCACAACTTTCCAATTTCTTGCTCTTTCGAGTGAAATTGGACTTTTTAGATGTACATTAATGTTGGCCAAGCACTAATGCAGTAAAAACAAGAATTAATAGAACAACATGGAAGAAGAAGAAGAAAACCATATCATTTACAATCAAAATTCACTACACATGTTCAAAACCTCAGCAAAGAAGAGAATTAGCCACTCATTTGTGGATTGATCATCCTAAAATGAGTGTAAATCATACGTACAATTGATAGAAAGAAGAAAAGAAGAGAAGAAATCCCTTAGCTTTTTCGTTCCTCAACTGCTCCTAACCCACGTCCTTGCTCTCCACTTCTGAACTCAGTCTAAAAACTAAAAACTGCTTAAAATAAACCTAAGTGTGCTATTTATACTAGTGGGAAATTTTTCCTGGAATAACAAGCAACGTGTCACGGAGGCCAACGCGGAGCACTGCCTCCGTGACACGGCGTGGACGCGGACCTTCACTGGAATTTCAGGGTCCGGTAAATTAGCCTCAACGTGGCACGGAGGCCAACGCGGAGGCCTCTCTCCGTGCCACGGAGCTGACGCGAAGGCACACTGGAATTTGCCATTTTAATTCCTGTTCAGGCAGTGTGCTACCGCGATGGTAGCGTGGCACGGCTCCATCACGGAGCCCCTATAAAATGTGCATTCCCATGTCTTTCCACGCTCGCATCCAAGTCCAACTCTGATATAGTTCCAACATGCATTTTAGCTCCTAAAAATCACAATTACCTGCAAAACAAATGCTAATCATGTTGGTTAGTATAAATTCGCATTTTATTACCAATTACATGATATTATATACACATTGCACAACAAACAAGGTAAAAATGATATGTTTGAGTATCACTTGGGCATATAAATCTGCCCACGATCACTTACCCCACACTTAAATCCTTGTTCGTCCTCGAACAACATATACACAAATCATGCAAATTACATCCCAACCTTCGTCACTATGGTGCGACCATTTACGCTACGGTCATACCGATTATTCAATTTTTGCAAATCATCACGAAAACATGCTTGGTCTTACAATACAATGTCCTTTAATACATCAAGACTTCCTAGACCTTTAAGAATTGATTCTTGATATCGGCAAACTCATGCAAATCAGCTAATCAAGAAATCCGACACGAAAATCAATCTTTCCTCAAGCATGTGCCATCACAACTCGAGAGAATCTTCCCCTTTATGTTCATGCAACACACAAACATTCAAGTAGGGGCATATAAAAATTAATTTCACTAACTCTCCCAAAAGAATTTACATGCCTCATGTCATGACCCATAAGCTTGCCCTTAGTGTATTACTCCACTAATATAAAGAAATGCAATGTAAGATCACGTAGGACTTTAATGGGTTGTAACGGGGCTATGGATCTAGTATATATATTGGATTAGCCAATAATAGTCGCTAGCATCCTTAAGTGTCTTTTCAACTCATTCCCATCGACTTATGGACATTGTTCCTCTCTTTCCTCTTTTTCTCCCATTCATGCTGGTTTACTTTCATACAGCCCATTTCCTCAGACACACTTGACACAAAACAAAGGGTTTTCATGTACCCTCGCTATCATTTAATTATAGCAAGTGCCTCTTCAACATCATCTTTTCTTTCTTCACTCTGCTTTTCTTTTTCTTTTCACTCTTTAACACTTTGGGAAACATTGTCTTTTCTTTGTAAGCGCTTAAGAGTTTCGTATAGACTTTAAGGCTAATGAAAAGAAGGAATAAAGCTTAGTTTATACAAGTTTGGACAAAATAAAGAAATAAATCGGCTAAAGGCTCAACGGGCTGACTAGAGTATACAACATATAAAAAGGTAGAATTTGACAAGAAAAAAAATGGAATCTATCGGTTAAAACAAAGAAATGCCTACATCCTTTCCAACACAACACTTCCTTCATTTCGTTTTGTGTACACACCAGGCAAGTTCTAGACAATTCACAATGGCATGGAATAACAATACCTCACTTCACACTTCGTGCACATGCTCGAATCAAGATGCATTCACAGACTCTCTAATTAGCCAATCACATGAATTCAAGATTAAGCCTCAATCATACTGAATCAAATTCTATAGCCTAGGTAACTCAACATATTTACAAAATTGCATGCTTTCAAACGAATCATTTTCACATTTTGAACATCAGTTACAACACGCAACGAAATTTTAGCAACCATAAGCAACTACAGTTCATTGATGCAATCCACCAAAGAAAAATTAAAAACAAATAAAAATCCTACTCCTACCGACTACATTTCCCTTAAGACGGTCGTCATCCATCCATCATAGGGAACGGTCACTAACTATGACATCGGTTCAATGGGACTATTCTCGGTAAAAGAACCGAAAACAAACTCCGAGAAACCCAAAAAAAATAAAAATCGAAAAATTTTGTAACACATCGATCATTTCGATAGAAAGAAAGTATTTACAAGTGCAAAATATTTTCGCGCAAATTTGTGAAAAATATCGATCATCTCGATAGAAAAAAACTATTTACAAAATATTTACACTGACAACCATAACTTTTCATAACACACATCATTAGCCAAAAAACAAATATATACAGATACATCACAAATCAGTTCACCACAGGGAAAGCACAAACATTCATCCAAACCAAGGAAAAAAACATACAGCAAATTAGAGCCTATGTCCCAGCACCTAGCTACTCCCCACCCCACACATAAATCGAACACTGTCCCCAGTGTTCACAAAAATTACAACACAAAAAATTCGGGTGGTGGAACTCCCTGATTAGTCGAAATATTCGACTTCTTCATCTGGTGCTGCAGCCTCGTCGCCCATGTCTGAATCAGCTCCATCGTCGTCATCGGACTCCACATCGAAGTCCTCCCGATGCGTCTCCTTATCAGTAGGGACATCGTCATCCGTCGGCTCCACGAAGGTTGGTCCCACCCGACATAAGGCTCTGGCGTTCTCCCCAAAGGGGTAGTCCAGCTCCAGCTGCCATAATTCTTCCTCGATGGCTGGTCTCCCACCAATCCGTAGCTGTAGCATCTGCATGCCAATCATACGGGCCATGTACTGATCGTCCCGAGCATGTCGCTCGCCCAAAGTCAATACTGGTCCGTGTGTAGTGTCGGGGGCCTTAGTCTTTGTCACATCGAGGGCCCTCCGCTCCAACTGCGGAATATAGTCCAAGGCTTCTTCCTCAATGTCGAGGCCTCGGAGGAAGGTGGTGATGAGTCCGCCAAACCCATATCTGTGGCCCTGGTGCAGTCTGGCTCTCTTCATGGCGGATATTATTACCGCCCCAACATTAATCTCAAGCCCTTTCATAAGGGCATACACCAAGCAGACACGGTCCCGGGTCACGTCCGTCATATGAACTCCCGGGATCAAACACGAACACACAATCTTCAGCCATATTCTGGCCTCCCTGTTCATCTGCGAATAAGGCAGAGTCTGGTGGTAACCCCTCTCCTTATGTCTACTCCATCGGGCTGTGGATCGAGCCCCACACAACGTACGTCTGATGTCGGCGTACGGTGGGGTGATGTTTAGCTGGCGGAGAACGTGGGCGTCTGTGTCCCGCGCTCCAACGATGGCATTCAGCTGCTGGGGTTCCAGAGTGACAATCTGCCCTCTGATTTTCACTGTGTGGCTTCTGATGGCCGGGTTCCAGTTTGCATAAAATTCCCGGACCAAATGAAGGTTGCACTCCTTGGGCTCCTGAAAGATAAAGCTGAGCCCAGCTGCTTCAATTCTCTGTACAATGCGAGGGAACTCCTGTGCGAGTGGTTCCCATGCAATATGTTCTTCCGGGAAGTACTTGCTCTCCTTATGCTTATTATACCATTTCTTCCCTTCATCGGTTACCCATCTTGTTCCGTATTGGCGGCGTTGGCCGCGCGGAACAGTGGGTGCAGCTGGGACTGCGGTGCCCAGTCTCATCCTTTTCCTACCGGTGCCTGAGGTAGAAGCACCCTTACCTTTATCTTGTCTGCTCGCCATTGTACCTGTCAATTTACACCAACAAGCACAAAGTTAAGCTAAAAACTTGTTAACTTCGGCTAAGGTCGGGTTACACAACATTTACCCCACACTTAGGCCTTAGCTACTTCTACAAATTATGGCAAGGATAACTCTAATTACACCACAGACAACACTATACACTTCATGCTTAGTGCGTTCACAAAAAAATTTCGACAGCATAACGGTTAGCGTACTACTCAGACTTCATACAGCTAATCCCAATCCTACTATCGCTAAAAATTCACACATCGCACTTCGCAACAAAAACAACAACAAAATAAAAACAACGATAAAAACATTCTATATACAATCTAATCCAAACAATCTAACCAATTTACACACTTTTTGCCTTTTCCCAAAAAAAAAGAAATTCGAGAATTTGTCGTCTTTTAACATTTACACAATATTTACCACGACTTCTCTCAATTTACAAACACACCCCGGCATCTAATTTGCCGACTTATCAAGTCGCTCAAGTTAAATTCAACAATTCATGCCCTAGAATACAATTCTATAATCAAATTCGAATTATTTACGCAATCGATAAGTTCAAACGCTAAATACAACAATCCAAACATGTATCAATCACAAATAACTCAACATTCATGTTTAATTTCTACCTAGGGTGATATATCTCACCTCACATGACCAAATTTGACAAAAATCGCCAAAAAATAGAGATAGACGATGAAAACATACCTTTGAATTGAGAAACCGAAGAAACTTGACGTATTCCTTGCCTAGGAACGTGGCACGGTGCTTGGGGAGGGGGAAATAGGTGTTTTGGTCGCGGAGGGAAGAGGGAATGGGAAGAAATGGGGCGAAATCGGGGGTTTTAATTTGAGAAAACACGCGGGTCACCCGGCAACCCGGTGTGACCCGGCACCAAATACATGGCAACGTGTCACGGAGGGTAACGCGGAGACCCTCCTCCGTGACAGGGAGCCAACGCGTTGGCTTATTGAATTTTTGAAAAATCCGGATTTTGCCTTCAACGTGTCACGGAGGGTAACGCGGAGACCCTCCTCCGTGACACGGCGCCAACGCGCCAGTGCACTGTTTCTTCAATTAATTTGATTTTTCATACCTTGCCTCATTTTCTCGATTCCATGTATATTTCCTCCGTTATACCTGAAAATCACCTCACTAAACAAAAATTGGTTAAATTAATAGATTTCCCTAACTAAAATAAAAAATACTAACTAAAATGAAAATCTAAACCTAATCAAGAAAAGAAAAGGAAAAATAAAACTTGGAAATAAAAAAATAAAAACAAAAAATAAAGATAAAAATTAACTACACTGTGCAAAAAGAAGAAAAATAAAATATTTTTCTCACGGGTTGCCTCCCGTGCAGCGCCTGGTTTACCGTCGCGGCTCGACGTCCTTTATGCTCACTTGTCTACTAGGGTGATGGACGATTTGTCCCGATCATGGTCATCCCCCCAGTAGTTCTCAACCTTATCCGGTGGCCTTCCTAGTAACTCTCGGGAATCACTCATTCCATTAGGATTCCCATGATCAATCACATTGATCACCGAGAGTTCCTTATAAACAGTTGGGAGCTTAGGTACTTTGTACACATCGAACACTTCGACCTTGTCATGTGCTCGCATCGTGAGTTGACCCGCAGCTACATCAATTAATGCCTTTCCGGTTGCCAAAAAGGGACGTCCCAAAATAAATGGGACTTCAGCATCTGGTTCAAAATCCAGAACAATAAAATCGACCAGAAAAATGAGAGAGCCTACTTGCACTAACACATCCTCAACAATGCCATCCGGCTTAGCTAAAGACCTGTCTTCTAGCTGCAAGATTACCGTTGTAGGTCTAGGACTCCCTAGACCTAACTTTCTGAATACCGAAGATGGCATCAGATTTATGCTTGCCCCCAAGTCGCATAATCCACGAGCTCGGATACTTTGCCCAATCGTAAGCTGGATAGTAAAACTTCCAGGGTCTTTCAATTTTGTGGGCAACCTATTCTGAATACGGGAAGTGCATTCCTCCGTTAAAGCTACCGTGGCATACTCAGTCAAATGACTTTTGTTAGCCACGATGTCTTTAATATATTTCGCATATTTTGGCACTCCCTGCAAGACATCAACAAGAGGTAAGTTAACATGTACCTGTTTAAGTACCTCCATGAATTTCTAGAAACACGCCTCCTCCTTGTGTTTCTTCAGTCGTTGAGGGAACGGGGGTGGAGGCCTTTCTGGTTCAGCTTCTTTAGTCTTCCCCTTATCTGAGATTTGCTCTCCCTCAACATCTGCTGCTCCTGAGTTTTGAGGTGGTCTTTCCGGTTCCACCTCCTTTAACTGTAAACCACTCCTCGTGGTCACTGCATTTACCTGCTTCGGATTAGGATCCGTGTCGCTAGGTAATCCTCCTCTGGGTCTCGTATTTTCGGCACTAGCAAATTGCCCAAACTGATATTCAAGAGCCTTGGTCGCCAACTGATTATTCTTCACTTCGGCTGCCAATTTAACATAGTCAGCCTGCAATTGTGCCTGATTAGCGATCATGGTTTTGAACATCTCCTCAATGGTAGGTGATGGTGGTGGAGGAGGGGCATTGTGATTTCTGAATTGAGCTTGATAATTTTGTTGCCCTTCTTGATTTCTCTGCATACCCTGACCAGAACTTTGGCCTTGTTGGTTGTTGCTACCCCACGAAAAATTTGAATGGTTTCTCCAATTTGAGTTGTAGCCACTACCAAACTGCTGCTGATTTCTCTGTGCATTGCCCACAAAGTTAACAGAATCAGGATTTGAACCACAGCATTCAGTTGAATGCTCACTACTACCACACACTTCACACCACATCTGTTGAATTGCATTGACTGAAGCTGAAGGCTGGTTCAAATTCATATTGCTGAAGTGAGTGTTTAACTGATTTTGCAAAGCAGCTATCTGTGCAGCTATAGCTGTAAATCCATCCACTTCAAGCACTCCCGCTGCTTTCCTTGCTCCACCTCTTGAAGAATCTGCATTCCATTCTGGATTGCCTTGTGAAATTCGGTTGAGCAAAGTGTATAGCTCCTCGTAAGTCTTTTCCAGCGCTTGCCCTCCAGCTGTTGAATCTAACAGAATTTTAGTGTGGGGTTCCAAACCCTCAATAAATGTGTGTACCAACACCTCATTGGACTGATGATGATGAGGACAGTCCCGCAACATGGATTTAAATCTTTCCCAGGCTTGATATAGATTTTCTCCCTCCCTCTGTTTAAAACTTAGAATTTGACTTCTAAGTCTGGCTGTTTTACCAGAAGGAAAAAATCTGATCAAAAACTTTCGCGCAAGATCATCCCACGTTGATATAGAATTGAGTGGTTCAGCTTTTAACCACCTCTTGGCTTCACCAAGTAAGGAAAACGGAAATAAGGTGAGCCGAACATAATCAGGTGACACTCCAGCGGGTATATAAGTGTCACTTATCTCCAAAAAGTTTTGGAGATGTTGTTGTGGATCTTCATGAGGGAGACCGGTAAATTGCCCGCTTGTGTGCAAAAGTTGCACCATATTCTGCTTTAATTCAAACCTCCCTCCAGGCTCTAGTTTGCGGATACTAGAATGTACATTGTTGGCGTGTGGGATTGCCACCTCGCGAACCGGCCTTGCTGCTGCTTCATCGGGCACTAACACTGCCCTCACAACTGGTGGATTTTGTTGCTCCATAATAGATTGTCGGAACAACTGCAGCTTCTTTTGTAGAGCTTCTCTACGTTGACTATGAAATTCACGTTCAGGCTCTAAGTAAGATTCCACCAGCTCTTTGTCCCTTGCCAGTGTTCACAGAAACAAAATCTGCAAAATACAGGCTAAGACCAAGTTGTTAACACTTAAGAAAATAAAAATAAAAATACAGTAAATTTACACTAAACACAATTTCACAAATCGCCTAGCCTCCCCGGCAACGGCGCCAAAAACTTGTTCGGGTGTTCCGGTATGGGTTAAAAACCGACACGCAAGTGCACGTGGTCAAACAAGTAATAAAGTGGCTAAGTAGCCAAGTATCGATCCAAGGAGGCTCAAGATATGTAAAGTTGCCTAGTTTACTATATTCCTATTTCACTTCTAATTATGCTAACAACAATGTAACCAACAGTTACTTGAGTTTTTGTTTCTAAACTATATCTACTACAATTTATAACAACTATTTACTGTGAATTTAGACAATGGATATGAACATGCCAAGGTTAAGAACAAGTAATGAACTTGATAATCATGATAATTTGGTTAATCTCTTCTTCATGTTGCTAGCCAAGAACATTCGCCTAGAAATTAAAACTCTCGTATTTAATTTCACTTTAGAATCATAAACCATCCGTCTACATTTCTGTGATCAAATGCAATTTATGACCTAGCACTACAATTCCGATTCCTAAATTGACTAATACGGCTTTCAAGTATATTTCTATCAGGAAAGCACATCAAAACCCAATTTTCCCAAATCAAGTTAAGAACAATACCCTATTAATTCACAACTTTCCAATTTCTTGCTCTTTCGAGTGAAATTGGACTTTTTAGATGTACATTAATGTTGGCCAAGCACTAATGCAGTAAAAACAAGAATTAATAGAACAACATGGAAGAAGAAGAAGAAAACCATATCATTTACAATCAAAATTCACTACACATGTTCAAAACCTCATTAAAGAAGAGAATTAGCCACTCATTTGTGGATTGATCATCCTAAAATGAGTGTAAATCATACGTACAATTGATAGAAAGAAGAAAAGAAGAGAAGAAATCCCTTAGCTTTTTCGTTCCTCAACTGCTCCTAACCCACGTCCTTGCTCTCCACTTCTGAACTCAGTCTAAAAACTAAAAACTGCTTAAAATAAACCTAAGTGTGCTATTTATA
This sequence comes from Datura wrightii, assembly GCA_035772735.1. Classification (NCBI taxonomy): domain Eukaryota; kingdom Viridiplantae; phylum Streptophyta; class Magnoliopsida; order Solanales; family Solanaceae; genus Datura; species Datura wrightii. Next base: position 13,488,700 of record JASDFA010000003.1, read on the forward strand.
CTAGTGGAAAATTTTTCCCGGAATAACAAGCAACGTGTCACGGAGGCCAACGCGGAGCACTGCCTCCGTGACACGGCGTGGACGCGGACCTTCACTGGAATTTCAGGGTCCGGTAAATTAGCCTCAACGTGGCACGGAGGCCAACGCGGAGGCCTCTCTCCGTGCCACGGAGCTGACGCTAAGGCACACTGGAATTTGCCATTTTAATTCCTGTTCAGGCAGTGTGCTACCGCGATGGTAGCGTGGCACGGCTCCATCGCGGAGCCCCTATAAAATGTGCATTCCCATGTCTTTCCACGCTCGCATCCAAGTCCAACTTTGATATAGTTCCAACATGCATTTTAGCTCCTAAAAATCACAATTACCTGCAAAACAAATGCTAATCATGTTGGTTAGTATAAATTCGCATTTTATTACCAATTACATGATATTATATACACATTGCACAACAAACAAGGTAAAAATGATATGTTTGAGTATCACTTGGGCATATAAATCTGCCCACGATCACTTACCCCACACTTAAATCCTTGTTCGTCCTCGAACAACATATACACAAATCATGCAAATTACATCCCAACCTTCGTCACTATGGTGCGACCATTTACGCTACGGTCATACCGATTATTCAATTTTTGCAAATCATCACGAAAACATGCTTGGTCTTACAATACAATGTCCTTTAATACATCAAGACTTCCTAGACCTTTAAGAATTGATTCTTGATATCGGCAAACTCATGCAAATCAGCTAATCAAGAAATCTGACACGAAAATCAATCTTTCCTCAAGCATGTGCCCTCACAACTCGAGAGAATCTTCCCCTTTATGTTCATGCAACACACAAACATTCAAGTAGGGGCATATAAAAATTAATTTCACTCACTCTCCCAAAAGAATTTACATGCCTCATGTCATGACCCATAAGCTTGCCCTTAGTGTATTACTCCACTAATATAAAGAAATGCAATGTAAGATCACGTAGGACTTTAATGGGTTGTAACAGGGCTATGGATCTAGTATATATATTGGATTAGCCAATAATAGTCGCTAGCATCCTTAAGTGCCTTTTCAACTCATTCCCATCGACTTATGGACATTGTTCCTCTCTTTCCTCTTTTTCTCCCATTCATGCTGGTTTACTTTCATACAGCCCATTTCCTCAGACACACTTGACACAAAACAAAGGGTTTTCATGTACCCTCGCTATCATTTAATTATAGCAAGTGCCTCTTCAACATCATCTTTTCTTTCTTCACTCTGCTTTTCTTTTTCTTTTCACTCTTTAACACTTTGGGAAACATTGTCTTTTCTTTGTAAGCGCTTAAGAGTTTCGTATAGACTTTAAGGCTAATGAAAAGAAGGAATAAAGCTTAGTTTATACAAGTTTGGACAAAATAAAGAAATAAATCGGCTAAAGGCTCAACGGGCTGACTAGAGTATACAACATATAAAAAGGTAGAATTTGACAAGAAAAAAAAATGGAATCTATCGGTTAAAACAAAGAAATGCCTACATCCTTTCCAACACAACACTTCCTTCATTTCGTTTTGTGTACACACCAGGCAAGTTCTAGACAATTCACAATGGCATGGAATAACAATACCTCACTTCACACTTCGTGCACATGCTCGAATCAAGATGCATTCACAGACTCTCTAATTAGCCAATCACATGAATTCAAGATTAAGCCTCAATTATACTGAATCAAATTCTATAGCCTAGGTAACTCAACATATTTACAAAATTGCATGCTTTCAAACGAATCATTTTCACATTTTGAACATCAGTTACAACACACAACGAAATTTTAGCAACCATAAGCAACTACAGTTCATTGATGCAATCCACCAAAGAAAAATTAAAAACAAATAAAAATCCTACTCCTACCGACTACATTTCCCTTAAGACGGTCGTCATCCATCCATCATAGGGAACGGTCACTAACTATGACATCGGTTCAATGGGACTATTCTCGGTAAAAGAACCGAAAACAAACTCTGAGAAACCCAAAAAAAAAAAAAAAATTGAAAAATTTTGTAACACATCGATCATTTCGATAGAAAGAAAGTATTTACAAGTGCAAAATATTTTCGCGCAAATTTGTGAAAAATATCGATCATCTCGATAGAAAAAAACTATTTACAAAATATTTACACTGACAACCATAACTTTTCATAACACACATCATTAGCCACAAAACAAATATATACAGATACATCACAAATCAGTTCACCACAGGGAAAGCACAAACATTCATCCAAACCAAGGAAAAAAACATACAGCAAATTAGAGCCTATGTCCCAGCACCTAGCTACTCCCCACCCCACACATAAATCGAACACTGTCCCCAGTGTTCACAAAAATTACAACACAAAAAATTCGGGTGGTGGAACTCCCTGATTAGTCGAAATATTCGACTTCTTCATCTGGTGCTGCGGCCTCGTCGCCCATGTCTGAATCAGCTCCATCGTCGTCATCGGACTCCACATCGGAGTCCTCCCGATGCGTCTCCTTATCAGTAGGGACATCGTCATCCGTCGGCTCCACGAAGGTTGGTCCCACCCGACATAAGGCTCTGGCGTTCTCCCCAAAGGGGTAGTCCAGCTCCAGCTGCCATAATTCTTCCTCGGTGGCTGGTCTCCCACCAATCCGTAGCTGTAGCATCTGCATGCCAAACATATGGGCCATGTACTGATCGTCCCGAGCATGTCGCTCGCCCAAAGTCAATACTGGTCCGTGTGTAGTGTCGGGTGCCTTAGTCTTTGTCACATCGAGGGCCCTCCGCTCCAACTGCGGAATATAGTCCAAGGCTTCTTCCTCAATGTCGAGGCCTCGGAGGAAGGTGGTGATGAGTCCGCCAAACCCATATCTGTGGCCCTGGTGCAGTCTGTCTCTCTTCATGGCGGATATTATTACCGCCCCAACATTAATCTCAAGCCCTTTCATAAGGGCATACACCAAGCAAACACGGTCCCAGGTCACGTCCGTCATATGAACTCCCGGGATCAAACACGAACACACAATCTTCAGCCATATTCTGGCCTCCCTGTTCATCTGCGAATAAGGCAGAGTCTGGTGGTAACCCCTCTCCTTATGTCTACTCCATCGGGCTGTGGATCGAGCCCCACACAACGTACGTCTGATGTCGGCGTACGGTGGGGTGATGTTTAGCTGGCGGAGAACGTGGGCGTCTGTGTCCCGCGCTCCAACGATGGCATTCAGCTACTGGGGTTCCAGAGTGACAATCTGCCCTCTGATTTTCACTGTGTGGCTTCTGATGGCCGGGTTCCAGTTTGCATAAAATTCCCGGACCAAATGAAGGTTGCACTCCTTGGGCTCCTGAAAGATAAAGCTGAGCCCAGCTGCTTCAATTCTCTGTACAATGCGAGGGAACTCCTGTGCGAGTGGTTCCCGTGCAATATGTTCTTCTGGGAAGTACTTGCTCTCCTTATGCTTATTATACCATTTCTTCCCTTCATCGGTTACCCATCTTGTTCCGTATTGGCGGCGTTGGCCGCACGGAACAGCGGGTGCAGCTGGGACTGCGGTGCCCAGTCTCATCCTTTTCCTACCGGTGCCTGAGGTAGAAGCACCCTTGCCTTTATCTTGTCTGCTCGCCATTGTACCTGTCAATTTACACCAACAAGCACAAAGTTAAGCTAAAAACTTGTTAACTTCGGCTAAGGTCGGGTTACACAACATTTACCCCACACTTAGGCCTTAGCTACTTCTACAAATTACGGCAAGGATAACTCTAATTACACCACAGACAACACTATACACTTCATGCTTAGTGCGTTCACAAAAAAATTTCGACAGCATAACGGTTAGCGTACTACTCAGACTTCATACAGCTAATCCCAATCCTACTATCGCTAAAAATTCACACATCGCACTTCGCAACAAAAACAACAACAAAATAAAAACAACGATAAAAACATTCTATATACAATCTAATCCAAACAATCTAACCAATTTACACACTTTTTGCCTTTTCCCAAAAAAAAAGAAATTCGAGAATTTGTCGTCTTTTAACATTTACACAATATTTACCACGACTTCTCTCAATTTACAAACACACCCCGGCATCTAATTTGCCGACTAATCAAGTCGCTCAAGTTAAATTCAACAATTCATGCCCTAGAATACAATTCTATAATCAAATTCGAATTATTTACGCAATCGATAAGTTCAAACGCTAAATACAACAATCCAAACATGTATCAATCACAAATAACTCAACATTCATGTTTAATTTCTACCGAGGGTGATATATCTCACCTCACATGCCCAAATTTGACAAAAATCGCCAAAAAATAGAGATAGACGATGAAAACATACCTTTGAATTGAGAAACCGAAGAAACTTGACGTATTCCTTGCCTAGGAACGTGGCACGGTGCTTGGGGAGGGGGAAATAGGTGTTTTGGTCGCGGAGGGAAGAGGGAATGGGAAGAAATGGGGCGAAATCGGGGGTTTTAATTTAAGAAAACACGCGGGTCACCCGGCAACCCGGTGTGACCCGGCACCAAATACACGGCAACGTGTCACGGAGGGTAACGCGGAGACCCTCCTCCGTGACACGGAGCCAACGCGTTGGCTTACTGGATTTTTGAAAAATCCGGATTTTGCCTTCAACGTGTCACGGAGGGTAACGCGGAGACCCTCCTCCGTGACACGGCGCCAACGCGCCAGTGCACTGTTTCTTCAATTAATTTGATTTTTCATACCTTGCCTCATTTTCTCGATTCCATGTATATTTCCTCCGTTATACCTGAAAATCACCTCACTAAACAAAAATTGGTTAAATTAATAGATTTCCCTAACTAAAATAAAAAATACTAACTAAAATGAAAATCTAAACCTAATCAAGAAAAGAAAAAGAAAAATAAAACTTGGAAATAAAAAAATAAAAATAAAAAATAAAGATAAAAATTAACTACACTGTGCAAAAAGAAGAAAAATAAAATATTTTTCTCACGGGTTGCCTCCCGTGCAGCGCCTGGTTTACCGTCGCGGCTCGACGTCCTTTATGCTCACTTGTCTACTAGGGTGATGGACAATTTGTCCCGATCATGGTCATCCCCCCAGTAGTTCTCAACCTTATCCGGTGGCCTTCCTAGTAACTCTCGGGAATCACTCATTCCATTAGCATTCCCATGATCAATCACATTGATCACCGAGAGTTCCTTATAAACAGTTGGGAGCTTAGGTACTTTGTACACATCGAACACTTCGACCTTGTCATGTGCTCGCATCGTGAGTTGACCCGCAGCTACATCAATTAATGCCTTTCCGGTTGCCAAAAAGGGTCGTCCCAAAATAAATGGGACTTCAGCATCTGGTTCAAAATCCAGAACAATAAAATCGACCGGAAAAATGAGAGAGCCTACTTGCACTAACACATCCTCAACAATGCCATCCGGCTTAGCTAAAGACCTGTCTTCTAGCTGCAAGATTACCGTTGTAGGTCTATGACTCCCTAGACCTAACTTTCTGAATACCGAAGATGGCATCAGATTTATGCTTGCCCCCAAGTCGCATAATCCACGAGCTCGGATACTTTGCCCAATCATAAGCTGGATAGTAAAACTTCCAGGGTCTTTCAATTTTGTGGGCAACCTATTCTGAATACGGGAAGTGCATTCCTCCGTTAAAGCTACCGTGGCATACTCAGTCAAACGACTTTTGTTAGCCACGATGTCTTTAATATATTTCGCATATTTTGGCACTCCCTGCAAGACATCAACAAGAGGTAAGTTAACATGTACCTGTTTAAGTACCTCCATGAATTTCTGGAAACACGCCTCCTCCTTGTGTTTCTTCAGTCGTTGAGGGAACGGGGGTGGAGGCCTTTCTGGTTCAGCTTCTTTAGTCTTCCCCTTATCTGAGATTTGCTCTCCCTCAACATCTGCTGCTCCTGAGTTTTGAGGCGGTCTTTCCGGTTCCACCTCCTTTAACTGTAAAACACTCCTCGTGGTCACTGCATTTACCTGCTTCGGATTAGGATCCGTGTCGCTAGGTAATCCTCCTCTGGGTATCGTATTTTTGGCACTAGCAAATTGCCCAAACTGATATTCAAGAGCCTTGGTCGCCAACTGATTATTCTTCACTTCGGCTGCCAATTTAACATAGTCAGCCTGCAATTGTGCCTGATTAGCGATCATGGTTTTGAACATCTCCTCAATGGTAGGTGATGGTGGTGGAGGAGGGGCATTGTAATTTCTGAATTGAGCTTGATAATTTTGTTGCCCTCCTTGATTTCTCTACATACCCTGACCAGAACTTTGGCCTTGTTGGTTGTTGCTACCCCACGAAAAATTCGGATGGTTTCTCCAATTTGAGTTGTAGCCACTACCAAACTGCTGCTGATTTCTCTGTGCATTGCCCACAAAGTTAACAGAATCAGGATTTGCACCACAGCATTCAGTTGAATGCTCACTACTACCACACACTTCACACCACATCTGTTGAATTGCATTGACTGAAGCTGAAGGCTGGTTCAAATTCATATTGCTGAAGTGAGTGTTTAACTGATTTTGCAAAGCAGCTATCTGTGCAGCTATAGCTGTAAATCCATCCACTTCAAGCACTCCCGCTGCTTTCCTTGCTCCACCTCTTGAAGAATCTGCATTCCATTCTGGATTGCCTTGTGAAATTCGGTTGAGCAAAGTGTACAGCTCCTCGTAAGTCTTTTCCAGCGCTTGCCCTCCAGCTGTTGAATCTAACAGAATTTTAGTGTGGGGTTCCAAACCCTCAATAAATGTGTGTACCAACACCTCATTGGACTGATGATGATGAGGACAGTCCCGCAACATGGATTTAAATCTTTCCCAGGCTTGATATAGATTTTCTCCCTCCCTCTGTTTAAAATTTAGAATTTGACTTCTAAGTCTGGCTGTTTTACCAGAAGGAAAAAATCTGATCAAAAACTTTCGCGCAAGATCATCCCACGTTGATATAGAATTGAGTGGTTCAGCTTTTAACCACCTCTTGGCTTCACCAAGTAAGGAAAACGGAAATAAGGTGAGCCGAACATAATCAGGTGACACTCCAGCGGGTATATAAGTGTCACTTATCTCCAAAAAGTTTTGGAGATGTTGTTGTGGATCTTCATGAGGGAGACCGGTAAATTGCCCGCTTGTGTGCAAAAGTTGCACCATATTCTGCTTTAATTCAAACCTCCCTCCAGGCTCTAGTTTGCGGATACTAGAATGTACATTGTTGGCGTGTGGGATTGCCACCTCGCGAACCGGCCTTGCTGCTGCTTCATCGGGCACTAACACTGCCCTCACAACTGGTGGATTTTGTTGCTCCATAATAGATTGTCGGAACAACTGCAGCTTCTTTTGTAGAGCTTCTCTACGTTGACTATGAAATTCACGTTCAGGCTCTAAGTAAGATTCCACCAGCTCTTTGTCCCTTGCCAGTGTTCACAGAAACAAAATCTGCAAAATACAGGCTAAGACCAAGTTGTTAACACTTAAGAAAATAAAAATAAAAATACAGTAAATTTACACTAAACACAATTTCACAAATCGCCTAGCCTCCCCGGCAACGGCGCCAAAAACTTGTTCGGGTGTTCCGGTATGGGTTAAAAACCGACACGCAAGTGCACGTGGTCAAACAAGTAATAAAGTGGCTAAGTAGCCAAGTATCGATCCAAGGAGGCTCAAGATATGTAAAGTTGCCTAGTTTACTATATTCCTATTTCACTTCTAATTATGCTAACAACAATGTAACCAACAGTTACTTGAGTTTTTGTTTCTAAACTATATCTACTACAATTTATAACAACTATTTACTGTGAATTTAGACAATGGATATGAACATGCCAAGGTTAAGAACAAGTAATGAACTTGATAATCATGATAATTTGGTTAATCTCTTCTTCATGTTGCTAGCCAAGAACATTCGCCTAGAAATTAAAACTCTCGTATTTAATTTTACTTTAGAATCATAAACCATCCGTCTACATTTCTGTGATCAAATGCAATTTATGACCTAGCACTACAATTCCGGTTCCTAAATTGACTAATACGGCTTTCAAGTATATTTCTATCAGGAAAGCACATCAAAACCCAATTTTCCCAAATCAAGTTAAGAACAATACCCTATTAATTCACAACTTTCCAATTTCTTGCTCTTTCGAGTGAAATTGGACTTTTTAGATGTACATTAATGTTGGCCAAGCACTAATGCAGTAAAAACAAGAATTAATAGAACATGGAAGAAGAAGAAGAAAACCATATCATTTACAATCAAAATTCACTACACATGTTCAAAACCTCAGCAAAGAAGAGAATTAGCCACTCATTTGTGGATTGATCATCCTAAAATGAGTGTAAATCATACGTACAATTGATAGAAAGAAGAAAAGAAGAGAAGAAATCCCTTAGCTTTTTCGTTCCTCAACTGCTCCTAACCCACGTCCTTGCTCTCCACTTCTGAACTTAGTCTAAAAACTAAAAACTGCTTAAAATAAACCTAAGTGTGCTATTTATACTAGTGGGAAATTTTTCCCGGAATAACAAGCAACGTGTCACGGAGGCCAACGCGGAGCACTACCTCCGTGACACGGCGTGGACGCGGACCTTCACTGGAATTATAGGGTCCGGTAAATTAGCCTCAACGTGGCACGGAGGCTAACGTGGAGGCCTCTCTCCGTGCCACGGAGCTGACGCGAAGGCACACTGGAATTTGCCATTTTAATTCCTGTTCAGGCAGTGTGCTACCGCGATGGTAGCGTGGCACGGCTCCATCGCGGAGCCCCTATAAAATGTGCATTCCCATGTCTTTCCACGCTCGCATCCAAGTCCAACTCCGATATAGTTCCAACATGCATTTTAGCTCCTAAAAATCACAATTACCTGCAAAACAAATGCTAATCATGTTGGTTAGTATAAATTCGCATTTTATTACCAATTACATGATATTATATACACATTGCATAACAAACAAGGTAAAAATGATATGTTTGAGTATCACTTGGGCATATAAATCTGCCCACGATCACTTACCCCACACTTAAATCCTTGTTCGTCCTCGAACAACATATACACAAATCATGCAAATTACATCCCAACCTTCGTCGCTATGGTGCGACCATTTACGCTACGGTCATACCGATTATTCAATTTTTGCAAATCATCACGAAAACATGCTTGGTCTTACAATACAATGTCCTTTAATACATCAAGACTTCCTAGACCTTTAAGAATTGATTCTTGATATCGGCAAACTCATGCAAATCAGCTAATCAAGAAATCTGACACGAAAATCAATCTTTCCTCAAGCATGTGCCCTCACAACTCGAGAGAATCTTCCCCTTTATGTTCATGCAACACACAAACATTCAAGTAGGGGCATATAAAAATTAATTTCACTCACTCTCCCAAAAGAATTTACATGCCTCATGTCATGACCCATAAGCTTGCCCTTAGTGTATTACTCCACTAATATAAAGAAATGCAATGTAAGATCACGTAGGACTTTAATGGGTTGTAATGGGGCTATGGATCTAGTATATATATTGGATTAGCCAATAATAGTTGCTAGCATCCTTAAGCGCCTTTTCAACTCATTCCCATCGACTTATGGACATTGTTCCTCTCTTTCCTCTTTTTCTCCCATTCATGCTGGTTTACTTTCATACAGCCCATTTCCTCAGACACACTTGACACAAAACAAAGGGTTTTCATGTACCCTCGCTATCATTTAATTATAGCATGTGCCTCTTCAACATCATCTTTTCTTTCTTCACTCTGCTTTTCTTTTTCTTTTCACTCTTTAACACTTTGGGAAACATTGTCTTTTCTTTGTAAGCGCTTAAGAGTTTCGTATAGACTTTAAGGCTAATGAAAAGAAGGAATAAAGCTTAGTTTATACAAGTTTGGACAAAAGAAAGAAAGAAATCGGCTAAAGGCTCAACGGGCTGACTAGAGTATACAACATATAAAAAGGTAGAATTTGACAAGAAAAAAAAATGGAATCTATCGGTTAAAACAAAGAAATGCCTACATCCTTTCCAACACAACACTTCCTTCATTTCGTTTTGTATACACACCAGGCAAGTTCTAGACAATTCACAATGGCATGGAATAACAATACCTCACTTCACACTTCGCGCACATGCTCGAATCAAGATGCATTCACAGACTCTCTAATTAGCCAATCACATGAATTCAAGATTAAGCCTCAATCATACTGAATCAAGTTCTATAGCCTAGGTAACTCAACATATTTACAAAATTGCATGCTTTCAAACGAATCATTTTCACATTTTGAACATCAGTTACAACACGCAACGAAATTTTAGCAACCATAAGCAACTACAGTTCATTGATGCAATCCACCAAAGAAAAATTAAAAACAAATAAAAATCCTACTCCTACCGACTACATTTCCCTTAAGACGGTCGTCATCCATCCATCATAGGGAACGGTCACTAACTATGACATCGGTTCAATGGGACTATTCTCGGTAAAAGAACCGAAAACAAACTCCGAGAAACCCAAAAAAAAATAAAAATCGAAAAATTTTGTAACACATCGATCATTTCGATAGAAAGAAAGTATTTACAAGTGCAAAATATTTTTGCGCAAATTTGTGAAAAATATCGATCATCTCGATAGAAAAAAACTATTTACAAAATATTTACACTGACAACCATAACTTTTCATAACACACATCATTAGCCACAAAACAAATATATACAGATACATCACAAATCAGTTCACCACAGGGAAAGCACAAACATTCATCCAAACCAAGGAAAAAAACATACAGCAAATTAGAGCCTATGTCCCAGCACCTAGCTACTCCCCACCCCACACTTAAATCGAACACTATCCCCAGTGTTCACAAAAATTACAACACAAAAAATTCGGGTGGTGGAACTCCCTGATTAGTCGAAATATTCGACTTCTTCATCTGGTGCTGCGGCCTCGTCGCCCATGTCTGAATCAGCTCCATCATCGTCATCGGACTCCACATCAGAGTCCTCCCGACGCGTCTCCTCATCAGTAGGGACATCGTCATCCGTCGGCTCCACGAAGGTTGGTCCCACCCGACATAAGGCTCTGGCGTTCTCGCCAAAGGGGTAGTCCAGCTCTAGCTGCCATAATTCTTCCTCGGTGGCTGGTCTCCCACCAATCCGTAGCTGTAGCATCTGCATGCCAAACATACGGGCCATGTACTCATCGTCCCGAGTATGTCGCTCGTCCAAAGTCAATACTGGTCCGTGTGTAGTGTCGGGGGCCTTAGTCTTTGTCACATCGAGGGCCCTCGGCTCCAACTGCGGAATATAGTCCAAGGCTTCTTCCTCAATGTCGAGGCCTCGGAGGAAGGTGGTGATGAGTCCGCCAAACCCATATCTGTGGCCCTGGTGCAGTCTGGCTCTCTTCATGGCAGATATTATTACCGCCCCAACATTAATCTCAAGCCCTTTCATAAGGGCATACACCAAGCAGACACGGTCCCGGGTCACGTCCGTTATATGAACTCCCGGGATCAAACACGAACACACAATCTTCAGCCATATTCTGGCCTCCCTGTTCATCTGCGAATAAGGCAGAGTCTGGTGGTAACCCCTCTCCTTATGTCTACTCCATCGGGCTGTGGATCGAGCCCCACACAACGTACGTCTGATGTCGGCGTACGGTGGGGTGATGTTTAGCTGGCGGAGAACGTGGGCGTCTGTGTCCCGCGCTCCAACGATGGCATTCAGCTACTGGGTTCCAGAGTGACAATCTGCCCTCTGATTTTCACTGTGTGGCTTCTGATGGCCGGGTTCCAGTTTGCATAAAATTCCCGGACCAAATGAAGGTTGCACTCCTTGGGCTCCTGAAAGATAAAGTTGAGCCCAGCTGCTTCAATTCTCTGTACAATGCGAGGGAACTCCTGTGCGAGTGGTTCCCGTGCAATATGTTCTTCCGGGAAGTACTTGCTCTCCTTATGCTTATTATACCATTTCTTCCCTTCATCGGTTACCAATCTTGTTCCGTATTGGCGGCGTTGGCCGCGCGGAACAGCGGGTGCAGCTGGGACTGCGGTGCCCAGTCTCATCCTTTTCCTACCGGTGCCTGAGGTAGAAGCACCCTTGCCTTTATCTTGTCTGCTCGCCATTGTACCTGTCAATTTACACCAACAAGCACAAAGTTAAGCTAAAAACTTGTTAACTTCGGCTAAGGTCGGGTTACACAACATTTACCCCACACTTAGGCCTTAGCTACTTCTACAAATTATGGCAAGGATAACTCTAATTACACCACAGACAACACTATACACTTCATGCTTAGTGCGTTCACAAAAAAATTTCGACAGCATTACGGTTAGCGTACTACTCAGACTTCATACAGCTAATCCCAATCCTACTATCGCTAAAAATTCACACATCGCACTTCGCAACAAAAACAACAACAAAATAAAAACAACGATAAAAACATTCTATATACAATCTAATCCAAACAATCTAACCAATTTACACACTTTTTGCCTTTTCCCAAAAAAAAAGAAATTCGAGAATTTGTCGTCTTTTAACATTTACACAATATTTACCACGACTTCTCTCAATTTACAAACACACCCCGGCATCTAATTTGCCGACTTATCAAGTCGCTCAAGTTAAATTCAACAATTCATGCCCTAGAATACAATTCTATAATCAAATTCGAATTATTTACGCAATCGATAAGTTCAAACGCTAAATACAACAATCCAAACATGTATCAATCACAAATAACTCAACATTCATGTTTAATTTCTACCTAGGGTGATATATCTCACTTCACATGCCCAAATTTGACAAAAATCGCCAAAAAATAGAGATAGACGATGAAAACATACCTTTGAATTGAGAAACCGAAGAAACTTGACGTATTCCTTGCCTAGGAACGTGGCACGGTGCTTGGGGAGGGGGAAATAGGTGTTTTGGTCGCGGAGGGAAGAGGGAATGGGAAGAAATGGGGTGAAATCGGGGGTTTTAATTTAAGAAAACACGCGGGTCACCCGGCAACCCGGTGTGACCCGGCACCAAATACACGGCAACGTGTCACGGAGGGTAACGCGGAGACCCTCCTCCGTGACACGGAGCCAATGCGTTGGCTTACTGGATTTTTGAAAAATCCGGATTTTGCCTTCAACGTGTAATGGAGGGTAACGCGGAGACCCTCCTCCGTGACACGGCGCCAACGCGCCAGTGCACTGTTTCTTCAATTAATTTGATTTTTCATACCTTGCCTCATTTTCTCGATTCCATGTATATTTCCTCCGTTATACCTGAAAATCACCTCACTAAACAAAAATTGGTTAAATTAATAGATTTCCCTAACTAAAATAAAAAATACTAACTAAAATGAAAATCTAAACCTAATCAAGAAAAGAAAAAGAAAAATAAAACTTGGAAATAAAAAAATAAAAACAAAAAATAAAGATAAAAATTAACTACACTGTGCAAAAAGAAGAAAAATAAAATATTTTTCTCACGAGTTGCCTCCCGTGCAGCGCCTGGTTTACCGTCGCGGCTCGACGTCCTTTATGTTCACTTGTCTACTAGGGTGATGGACGATTTGTCCCGATCATGGTCATCCCCCCAGTAGTTCTCAACCTTATCCGGTGGCCTTCCTAGTAACTCTCGGGAATCACTCATTCCATTAGCATTCCCATGATCAATCACATTGATCACCGAGAGTTCCTTATAAACAGTTGGGAGCTTAGGTACTTTGTACACATCGAACACTTCGACCTTGTCATATGCTCGCATCGTGAGTTGACCCGCAGCTACATCAATTAATGCCTTTCCGGTTGCCAAAAAGGGTCGTCCCAAAATAAATGGGACTTCAGCATCTGGTTCAAAATCCAGAACAATAAAATCGACCGGAAAAATGAGAGAGCCTACTTGCACTAACACATCCTCAACAATGCCATCCGGCTTAGCTAAAGACCTGTCTGCTAGCTGCAAGATTACCGTTGTAGGTCTAGGACTCCCTAGACCTAACTTTCTGAATACCGAAGATGGCAACAGATTTATGCTTGCCCCCAAGTCGCATAAATTACGAGCTCGGATACTTTGCCCAATCGTAAGCTGGATAGTAAAACTTCTAGGGTCTTTCAATTTTGTGGGCAACCTATTCTGAATACGGGAAGTGCATTCCTCCGTTAAAGCTACCGTGGCATACTCAGTCAAACGACTTTTGTTAGCCACGATGTCTTTAATATATTTCGCATATTTTGGCACTCCCTGCAAGACATCAACAAGAGGTAAGTTAACATGTACCTGTTTAAGTACCTCCATGAATTTCTGGAAACACGCCTCCTCCTTGTGTTTCTTCAGTCGTTGAGGGAACGGGGGTGGAGGCCTTTCTGGTTCAGCTTCTTTAGTCTTCCCCTTATCTGAGATTTGCTCTCCCTCAACATCTGCTGCTCCTGAGTTTTGAGGCGGTCTTTCCGGTTCCACCTCCTTTAACTGTAAACCACTCCTCGTGGTCACTGCATTTACCTGCTCCGGATTAGGATCCGTGTCGCTAGGTAATCCTCCTCTGGGTCTCGTATTTTCGGCACTAGCAAATTTCCCAAACTGATATTCAAGAGCCTTGGTCGCCAACTGATTATTCTTCACTTCGGCTGCCAATTTAACATAGTCAGCCTGCAATTGTGCCTGATTAGCGATCATGGTTTTGAACATCTCCTCAATGGTAGGTGATGGTGGTGGAGGAGGGGCATTGTGATTTCTTAATTGAGCTTGATAATTTTGTTGCCCTCCTTGATTTCTCTGCATACCCTGACCAGAACTTTGGCCTTGTTGGTTGTTGCTACCCCACGAAAAATTCGGATGGTTTCTCCAATTTGAGTTGTAGCCACTACCAAACTGATGCTGATTTCTCTGTGCATTGCCCACAAAGTTAACAGAATCAGGATTTGCACCACAGCATTCAGCTGAATGCTCACTACTACCACACACTTCACACCACATCTGTTGAATTGCATTGACTGAAGCTGAAGGCTGGTTCAAATTCATATTGCTGAAGTGAGTGTTTAACTGATTTTGCAAAGCAGCTATCTGTGCAGCTATAGCTGTAAATCCATCCACTTCAAGCACTCCCGCTGCTTTCCTTGCTCCACCTCTTGAAGAATCTGCATTCCATTCTGGATTGCCTTGTGAAATTCGGTTGAGCAAAGTGTACAGCTCCTCGTAAGTCTTTTCCAGCGCTTGCCCTCCAGCTGTTGAATCTAACAGAATTTTAGTGTGGGGTTCCAAACCCTCAATAAATGTGTGTACCAACACCTCATTGGACTGATGATGATGAGGACAGTCCCGCAACATGGATTTAAATCTTTCCCAGGCTTGATATAGATTTTCTCCCTCCCTCTGTTTAAAACTTAGAATTTGACTTCTAAGTCTGGCTGTTTTACCAGAAGGAAAAAATCTGATCAAAAACTTTCGCGCAAGATCATCCCACGTTGATATAGAATTGAGTGGTTCAGCTTTTAACCACCTCTTGGCTTCACCAAGTAAGGAAAACGGAAATAAGGTGAGCCGAACATAATCAGGTGACACTCCAGCGGGTATATAAGTGTCACTTATCTCCAAAAAGTTTTGGAGATGTTGTTGTGGATCTTCATGAGGGAGACCGGTAAATTGCCCGCTTGTGTGCAAAAGTTGCACCATATTCTGCTTTAATTCAAACCTCCCTCCAGGCTCTGGTTTGCGGATACTAGAATGTACATTGTTGGCGTGTGGGATTGCCACCTCGCGAACCGGCCTTGCTGCTGCTTCATCGGGCACTAACACTGCCCTCACAACTGGTGGATTTTGTTGCTCCATAATAGATTTTCGGAACAACTGCAGCTTCTTTTGTAGAGCTTGTCTACGTTGACTATGAAATTCACGTTCAGGCTCTAAGTAAGATTCCACCAGCTCTTTGTCCCTTGCCAGTGTTCACAGAAACAAAATCTGCAAAATACAGGCTAAGACCAAGTTGTTAACACTTAAGAAAATAAAAATAAAAATACAGTAAATTTACACTAAACACAATTTCACAAATCGCCTAGCCTCCCCGGCAACGGCGCCAAAAACTTGTTCGGGTGTTCCGGTATGGGTTAAAAACCGACACGCAAGTGCACGTGGTCAAACAAGTAATAAAGTGGCTAAGTAGCCAAGTATCGATCCAAGGAGGCTCAAGATATGTAAAGTTGCCTAGTTTACTATATTCCTATTTCACTTCTAATTATGCTAACAACAATGTAACCAACAGTTACTTGAGTTTTTGTTTCTAAACTATATCTACTACAATTTATAACAACTATTTACTGTGAATTTAGACAATGGATATGAACATGCCAAGGTTAAGAACAAGTAATGAACTTGATAATCATGATAATTTGGTTAATCTCTTCTTCATGTTGCTAACCAAGAACATTCGCCTAGAAATTAAAACTCTCGTATTTAATTTCACTTTAGAATCATAAACCATCCGTCTACATTTCTGTGATCAAATGCAATTTATGACCTAGCACTACAATTCCGGTTCCTAAATTGACTAATACGGCTTTCAAGTATATTTCTATCAGGAAAGCACATCAAAACCCAATTTTCCCAAATCAAGTTAAGAACAATACCCTATTAATTCACAACTTTCCAATTTCTTGCTCTTTCGAGTGAAATTGGACTTTTTAGATGTACATTAATGTTGGCCAAGCACTAATGCAGTGAAAACAAGAATTAATAGAACAACATGGAAGAAGAAGAAGAAAACCATATCATTTACAATCAAAATTCACTACACATGTTCAAAACCTCAGCAAAGAAGAGAATTAGCCACTCATTTGTGGATTGATCATCCTAAAATGAGTGTAAATCATACGTACAATTGATAGAAAGAAGAAAAGAAGAGAAGAAATCCCTTAGCTTTTTCGTTCCTCAACTGCTCCTAACCCACGTCCTTGCTCTCCACTTCTGAACTCAGTCTAAAAACTAAAAACTGCTTAAAATAAACCTAAGTGTGCTATTTATACTAGTGGGAAATTTTTCCCGGAATAACAAGCAACGTGTCACGGAGGCCAACGCGGAGCACTGCCTCCGTGACACGGCGTGGACGTGGACCTTCACTGGAATTTCAGGGTCCGGTAAATTAGCCTCAACGTGGCACGGAGGCCAACGCGGAGGCCTCTCTCCGTGCCACGGAGCTGACGGGAAGGCACACTGGAATTTGCCATTTTAATTCCTGTTCAGGCAGTGTGCTACCGCGATGGTAGCGTGGCACGGCTCCATCGCGGAGCCCCTATAAAATGTGCATTCCCATTTCTTTCCACGCTCGCATCCAAGTCCAACTCCGATATAGTTCCAACATGCATTTTAGCTCCTAAAAATCACAATTACCTGCAAAACAAATGCTAATCATGTTGGTTAGTATAAATTCGCATTTTATTACCAATTACATGATATTATATACACATTGCACAACAAACAAGGTAAAAATGATACGTTTGAGTATCACTTGGGCATATAAATTTGCCCACGATCACAAGACTCCCTATATGTTAAGATTTAAGTTATGTTTTGATATATGATTATATGAACATTATATATGTTTTAAGAGTAGTGTCTTGCATCGAGTAGGCTTGGGATTTCAAGGTTCCCTAGTCTCATAAACTACGCACCAATGTAGGTATACTTTGGGGCCTCTTACAAGAGCGTATCCCCAGCCCAAGGGAATAACGTGATATCACATGTTACTTAATCCTTCACCTTGAAAAGGCTTAGGATGGCCCTCCTTCACGTGGGCAAGACATGGAATTATCATGCGCTTACACATGGTGGTTGTCGGTTAAGACGAGTCTCCCATTGTTCCTCATGATTTCAATAATGCATATACTCTAAGATATTATATCATGTTTTAAGTAGGTTTGATCCAAGGGTCATTTTATGAGCCTTTACCTATGATTTTAGATATAACAAGCCATATGCACTTCTTTTTGGTTTATGTCTATTCTTAGTTCCAAATATCCACATGCAGCATTTACTCTCAGAATCTTATGATGTTATGATTTATGTTATGCACGATTTTAGTTTTATTTATTCAGCTTATTTTACTTACCTTGCATACTTAGTACATTCCAAGTACTGACCACATACTCTATATTATATCATTTAATGATATAAGTTCAGATGTTCAGACTAAGTCTCGTCGCTAGTTAGTCTCCCGACCTTGAGTCCAGTTCTCCAGTTGGTGAGTCCTCATCCTTTGAGGACCTTCAGTTAGTTGAGCTATGTTATTTTCAGTTTCGGACTTCTAGTGAACTAGTTGAAGTGTTGTCCCATCAGCTCGTCAGTATGTTAGAGGCTTTTCAGACATAGACATGTATTTTTAGCTTTGAATTTTGTGTTGTGATATTTTCATTGGATAAACATATATTATTCAGATTTCCGCTATTTCATATTTCAGTTATCACTTTGTTATAATGATTTTTAGTTGTCATGTTCATGTCATGGGTTGACTTAGAGTCGTTTATGGTTCTAGGTTCCGTGTCTCGATCGGGCCTATGTTTGGTTCATGAAAAACTTGGTATTAGAGCAAGGTTCAGTGTGTCTAGGGTATTTGAAAGCTGCATTAAGTAGTCTTTTTCATGGGTGTGAAGTGCGCCACACTTATGACAAAGAGGCTACGAAACGTTTTAGGAAACTTCCTTTCTTTCATGATTCTATCTCGTGATATAAGTTCAACTCTCTCGATTCCTCTAACTCCAGCTCTACGTGTTTACAGAATCATGCCTCCACGCTAAGTTAACAGAAGAACGAATGGCAATGGAAATGGGAATGGCCATGAGGATGACAATAGAGATAGGCACCAACAGGCCCATCCAACCCTAGCAGATCCTCTTCCCGAGAAGGTTGCCCATGCTGAGTTTAGGGCTGATATTCAAATGTTGGCACAGGCATTGACCGCTCAGGTCAATCAGCAGGCAGTGGCTCATGTTCCACAGAATGGGAACGCAGTGGCAGCTAGAGTTCAGGATTTTCTAAGGATTCATCCCCCTGAGTTCCTTCGGTCGAGAGTGGAGGAGGACCCACACGAGTTCATAGAGCAAATCCAAGAGATCACCCAGATTATTGGGGTGACGGGGGAGGAATGTGTAGACTTAGCCTCCTATCAGTTGAAAGGAGTCGCTCATATATGGTACAAGCAATGGAAGAATAGTCGGGGAATCAGAGCAGGCCCCGTTGGTTGGGATAAGTTTCTCACCGCATTCTTAGACTGATTCTTTCCCTGGTAAATGAGGGAAATCAGTGCGGCCAAGTTTGTGAATTTGAAACATAATAACATAACTGTCTAGGAGTATGCTCTTGAGTTCACCCGATTGTCCAAATATGCGTCGGAGATGGTGGCCTATCAGAGGGCTCGGGTGAGCAAATTTGTGAATGGAGTAGTGAATTATTTGGTTGAGGACTACAGGACCGTGCTTCATGAGGACATTAACTTCTCCCGATTGGTCTTTTATGATCAACAGATGGAGGTGGTGCAGATGTGTAATACCCCAGAAGGGCTAAGATTAGACCTAGGAGTTGAAGTTGAAGACTGCAGAAGAACCTGAAAATTTCACCAGAACGACTTGAGGTACGAGTCGTGGTGAAGACCTATGACTCGTGACTCGAGTCGTGATGAAATCGGGAGCCTGAGGTTATACCACGAGTATTCTAACGAGTCGTGGCGTGTGGGTACAACTCATGGTTAGGAATCGTGGTAAAATTCTCAATGGTGCCAGAGTGGGTCGTCACGGGTCATGGTACGACTCGTAGGATGTACCAACAAGTCGTAGTATACCAGTCATGTCCAAATTCAGAAAATTGAGAAAAATGGTGAGGTGACCACGAGAGGTAACCACGAGTCATGACGTGATAGCACGACTCGTGGTACGACTCATGGTCGGGGCTAGAACTGCTTTTCAGGGAAATTTCAATAAGGGCAAATTCGACTTTTCTACTCTTTGGGCCCTAAACCACAACGTTTTGAGGTAGAAAAAAGGTCTTTAAGGGATGAAAACTCCTGCTAAGTTCATATTAGCAATTGCAAGTGCTAGAGAAGGGAGTAGGAAGGATTTTGAGCAATTTTCTTCAAGTTCTTCAACTTTTCACTTAGGGTTCTTCAAGGGAGTAGAAATCACAAAATTTCCAGGTATGTGGGGTTTTGAATGGGTAGTTTAGTCCCTACCCAGCCCAATTTCTCCCTAATTCTATGTTTAAGTTCCCAACTTTTGATGGGTCATAACCCAAATGCATGTTTTCTCAGAAATCGATATGAGCATGTTGTAGTATGTCTAAAATCATGAGTTTGAATTGTTGGTCTGTTTTCATGATTTAATCCCTAAAAGCACATGTGCCCAAATCATGGAGTTTTAGTGAAATTCATGGTTATGGCTATTTTCTCAAGCATGATATGAACTCTTGAATTTAATCATGTTTTCTACTACTCATGTTATTATGATCATGTTTCTTATAATTTAAGCATGTCATGTATGATTGTAACTATGGGCAATGCCCACATGTCACTTATGATTTATGAACTATGATTTTGGCCGATTCATGGGCCCAATTCCATGGCTAGTTTTACGAATTCTCAAGCATGATATGATTCTCACGATTTAACTAGGCATGCATGTCATGTATGAATTTCTATGAGCGCATTGTATGTTTTGGGAGTAGTACTTAATATCAGCAGGTTCAGGGCCCACGTTACGCCCCGAATCTCAGAACTATGTGCCACTGTAGGTTATGTTTGGGATCTTCTCAATGACCTTCCCCTATTCCCTATGGGACCTTCATGAGTGATATCACGTCTTTCATGGTCCATAACCTTGCAAGATATGGACGACCTCCTGACTAGGTTTACAGGTCAGGCTCCATGCGTGCTCATACGGGGTATGTCGGTTATAGAAATCTCCCATTATTCCTCATGGTTTTTAAGTGAATGCATGATTATGTTTCTTTTGGCTCAAGTTATGTTTTATGAAATGTTTTTCTCACATGTTATAACTGTCACAGGTTTACAAATATTTTGGAAGTATTGAGCCTTACGATATACTTACGGTTTCAGTCTTATGATCATCATGTCCCCACTCCTTTAACTTTTCTGTTTTTTAAGCATTATTTTGCATACCTTAAATACTCAGTACCTTCCAAGTACTGATCCATACATTTTCAGGATCTGGTTCACAGGTTCAGCATCGTTCCTAGCTTGCTCTCAGTTCTACTCCTAGCTTTCAGTGGTGAGTCCTCATGATTCGAGGACTTCATATTTAGACCTTGTTTATCTTTTGTTTTCAGAATGTTGGGGTTAGTTGGGGTCTTGTCCCTTCAACCCGTCTATCATGTGTAGAGGTTTTCAGACCTATGTGCAGTACTATGTCATTTATGTCGTATCTTGTTTTGTTATCATTTACATCTCATGTTATGATTTTCAGTTAGTTCACGATTTTTAAGTTAAGTTTCCCACCTTATGTGCATGAATTAGTTATATGCTCAAGCCATGGGTTTACTTGGAGTCTTTCGGGACTCCTTGTCCCATGTGTACGATCTAGGTGTACTCTCGGGTCGTGACAAACTTAGTATCAGAATGATAGGTTCATATGTGTCCTAGGGATTCTTAAAGCCGCATTAGGTAGAGTCTTTCTTATGGGGGTGAAGCGCGCCACACTTGTGACGAAGAGGCTACTAAATGTTGTAGGAAATATCCCTTCTTTCATGCTCTATGTTGTGCGGTGAAAGCCTCTCCATCCTTCTAATTCGTGCATTTCGCGATTACAGAAAAAATTATGGCTCCCAGGAGGATGATTGGAAGGAGGAATAGAAATGATGAAGGCCACGAGGGTGACCATGATAATGAGCGTCAGCAAGCCCCATCTATTCAAGAGCCCTAGGCACTTGAGCCCGCTGCCCATGCAGAGTTTCAGGCGGCGATTCAAATGTTGGCACGGGCTTTGACCTCTCAGGTCAACAAACAAGTTGTTGCACATATTCCTCAGAACGGCAATGCAGCAGTAGCTCAGGTCAGGGACTTTCTAAGGATGAACCATCCCGAGTTCACAGGGGCAAAGGTGGACGAGGATCCACACGAGTTCATTGAGGGAATTTTGAAGGTCACACAGGTGATGGGGGTGACAAATGGGAAGTGCATGGACTTGGCCTCATATTAGTTAAAGGAGGCCGCCTTCATTTGGTTTAAGCAATGGAGGGATAGAAGGGCAGCGGGAGCAGCTCCTATCAATTGGGATGAATTCCACATGGCCTTTCTCGATAGGTTCTTCCTTTGGGAGATGAGGGAATTGAAAGCAATCGAGTTTGTTAACCTCAATCAGGGAAAGATGACGGTGCTAGAATATTCACTTGAGTTCAGTCGCCTGTAAAAGTATGCCCCGGAGCTAGTGATGGACCAGAGGGCACGAGTGAGCAGATTCGTGCAGGGAGTAGTTGAGTATCTGGATAAGGATTGCAGAACAACCATGCTTCATCGGGATATGGACTACCCACAGATAGTCCTCTATGCCCAGCAGATGGAAGCAGCTCACATGAGGCAGAGAGAGGCCAAGAGGCCAGAACTGATAGCCACAGGTTCTCCCAGCACAGGCTAAGGGGTGTACCTCACCAGCAGTCCCAGCATAGCTCCATTACATCAGCACCATCTTCGGTTAGTACCCCATCCAGGCCTCGAGTCAATCAGAGGAACAGGGCCTCAAGTTTGAGGGGTCAGAATAGCATGCGCACGAGCGCACCTTTCCATCTTAATGCTAGTTGTGGTAAGAATCACCCAGGGAAATGTTTGGTGGGCTCAGATGCTTGTTTCGGGTGTGGCAAACCAGAACACAGACTCAGATTGCCCCGCAGCTAGGTCAGGGGGTGGTGGAGCCCGCACTTCGGTAGCTAGTTCAACAGTTCCAGTGGCACGTCAGACTCAGCAGGGTGCTTCGACTGGTTCAGCTGGAGGCCAGCGCCAAAGCTGATTTTATGAACTTGGCTCTCAATAGGAGCAAGAGACTTCTCCTGATGTGGTTACGGGTATGTTGCGAGTCTTTCATATTGATGCTTATGCTTTGTTAGATCTGGGAGCCACATTTCATTTATGACACCTTACATTGCTAGTCACTTTGGAGTCGGTCCTGAAATTTTGTCAGAACCATTTTCTGTATCTACTCCGGTTGGTGATTTAGTCGTAGTGAAACAAGTATATAGAGGTTGCCCCATTACATTCTTGCATAAGGTTACCTTCGCAGACTTAGTAGAATTGACTATGACCAATTTTGACATCATCTTGGGCATGGATTGGTTGTTTGCATGTTATGCATCTGTTAATTGTAGAACTCGAGCGATGGAGTTTCAATTTCAAGGTGAACCAGTTTTAGAACGGAGGGGTAGTTCAGCCGTACCTGTAGGTCGCTTTATCTCCTATCTCAAGGCCAGGAAAATGATTTTCAAGGGTTGTATTTACCATTTGGTTAGGGTTAAGGGTGTCACGTCCAAGACCCCGACCATTTAGTCAGTCTCTGTAGTGGGTGAATATCCTGAGGTATTTCCAGATGAACTACCAGGTGTTCCTCCCGAGAGGGTGATTGATTTTGAGATCGACCTTTTGCCCGACACGCAGCCCATATCAATTCCTCCCTACTGAATGGCCCCAGCCGAGTTAAAAGAGTTAAAGGAGCAGTTGAAGGATTTTCTAGATAAGGGTTTCATTAGACCGAGTAAGTCCCCATGGGGTGCTCCGGTGTTGTTCGTTCGGAAGAAAGACGGTTCCCTTCGGATGTGTATTGACTATAGACAGTTGAACAAGGTCACCATCAAGAATAGTTATCCTTTACCCAGGATTGATGACCAATTCAATCAGCTTCAGGGTGCTAAATATTTATCCAAGATAGATCTATGGTTCGGGTATCACCAGCTCAGGGTTTGAGAGAACGACATCCCAAAGACTACCTTTAGGACACGGTATGGCCATTTTGAATTCGTTGTTATGTCTTTTGGACTAACCAATGCCCCTGCATCTTTTATGGACCTGATGAACAGGGTATTCAAGGCATATTTGGATATGTTCGTGATCGTGTTCATCAATGACATATTAATATACTCCCGGAGCAAGGAGGAACATGCCGCACACCTGAGGGTAGCACTCCAGGCCCTCAAGGACAACCAGTTATACGCCAAGATCAGAAAATGTGAATTCTGGCTGAAATCAGTTGCATTCTTGGGACAAGTAGTGTCAAGCGAAAGTATAAGGGTAGACTCCCAGAAAATAGAGGCAGTAAAGAACTGGTCCAGATCGGTAAACCCTTCGGAGATCATAAGCTTTTTGGGATTAGTAGGTTACTATCGTAGGTTCGTGGAAGGTTTCTCATCCATTGCAGCCCCACTGACTAGATTGACTCAGAAAAAGGTAAAGTTCCAATGGTCGGAGGCTTGTGAGAGGAGCTTCCAGAAATTGAAGGTCAGGCTCACTTCAGCACCGGTGTTGACTTTACCGGAGGGTACCGATGGCTTTGTTGTATATTGTGATGCTTCAAGGGTCGTACTGGGATGTGTATTGATGCAGCACGGGAAAGTTGTAGCATATGCTTCCAGACAGCTGAAAACTCACGAGAAGAATTACCCAACCCACAATCTTGAGTTGGCCACAGTGGTATTTGCTTTAAAGATATGGAGACACTACTTGTATGGGGTTCATGTAGACGTATTCGTAGACCATAAGAGCTTATAATATGTGTTCACACAGAAGGAACTGAACCTTCGGCAATAAAGGTGGTTGGAGCTACTTAAGGACTACGACATGAGTGTCCTTTACCACCCGGGTAAGGCCAACGTGGTAGCAGATGCCCTTAGTAGACTTTTTATGGGAAGTGTGTCACATGTGAGTGTAGACAAGAAGGAGCTAGTAAAGGAGGTACATCGACTTACACGATTGGAAGTTAGGTTAATTGGTTCGACCGATGGTGGGGTGGTAGTTCAGGATGGGTCAGAGTCATCCTTGGTAGAGGAGGTGAAGGCTAAGCAAGACGAAGATCCAATATTGGTAAAATTGAAAGAAGTTGTTCAAAGTCAGAAGGTATAAGTCTTCTCCAAAGGGGGAGATGGTGTGCTTCGGTACCAGGGTCTCTTATGTGTCCCGAATGTGGGGGATTTAAGGAGTCGGATATTACATGAGGCTCATGGGTCCAGGTATTCTATCCATCCAGGTGTCACCAAAATGTATCACGCCTTGCGGGAAATCTACTGGTGGAATGGCATGAAGCGGGATATTGCAGAATTTTTAGCCCAGTGCCTGAATAGCCAACAAGTGAAAGTCGAGCATCAGAGACCAGGGGGGTACTTCAAGACATCAACATTCCTACTTGTAAGTGGTAAGACATCAACATGGACGTTGTAACAAGTTTCCCCGCCAACGTAGACAGTATGATTCTATTTGGGTAGTGGTGGACAGATTGACCGAGGCTGCTCATTTCCCACCGGTCAAAACCACCGACTCAGCAGAAGATTATGCAAGGTTTTACATCTGAGAGTTGGTTAGATTGCATGGAGTTCCCTTGTCCATTATATCGGATAGAGGTACTCAGTTCACTTCCCAGTTCTGGAGATCTTTTCAAAAGGGACGTGGCACCTAGGTCAAGCTTAGCACGACATTTCATCCGCAAATAGATGGTCAGGCGGAGCAGACTATCCAGACTCTTGAGTACATGTTGAGGGCTTGTGTTATTGACTTCAAAGGTTGCTAGGATGAGCATTTGCCTCTCATTGAGTTTGCCTACAACAACAGCTAGCATTCCAGCATCCAAATGGCACCGTTCGAGGCTCTAAACGGACGAAGGTGTAGATCGTCCATTGGGTGGTTTGAAGTCGGTGAGGCTTCATAGTGGATCCAGATTCAGTCCATGAGGCTATGAAGAAAGTTCAGTTAATAAGAGAAAGGATGAAAATGATTCAAAGTCGCCAAAGGTCCTATGCGGATGTGAGGAGAAGGGAGCTTGAGTTCGAGGTCAATGATCGGGTATTTCTGAAGGTATCTCCCATGAAGGGAGTGATGAGATTTGGGAAGAAAGAAAAACTCAGCCCCCGCTATATTGGCCCATATCGGATTGTGAGACGAGTGGGTAAGATAGCCTATGAATTAGAGTTACCTTCAGAGTTGGCTTCGGTTCATCCCGTATTTCATGTATTGCTCTTGAAAAAGTGCATGGGAGATCTAGCCTTGGTGGTTCCGGTGGAAAGTGTTGGCGTGAAGGATGGCCTCAGTTATGAAGAAATTCATGTTGTAATCTTGGATCGTCAGGTTCGAAGACTGAGGAACAAGGAAGTAGCTTCAGTATAGGTGTTATGGAGAAATCAGCATGCTGAGGGAGCTACATGGGAAGCTGAAGCGGATATGATGACTAAATACCCCCACCTATTCCTTACTGGCCCAATTTCAGTTTGAGGTATCAGTTTTTGCCCTAAAGCTCTAATTAGTTCTTCATGTTCCATTCATGCGTGCAAGTCTGTTTCATGATATGATATATGTATGTGATGTATGAATTCAATCCAGCTATGTAGTTCTTTTTGGGGGTAGTCATTCCATCAGTTTTCGGCTTAAATGATCAGAATTTGCATATGATAATAGTATGTTTCTGTTTGCTGCTTATTTCCTACATTCAAGGACGAATGTTTCCAAGGAGGAGATATTGTAATACCTCGAAAGGGACAAATATTAGACCCGGGAGTTGAAGTTGAAGACTGCAGAAGAACTTAAAAATTTCACCAAAATGACTTGTGGTACGAGTCGTGGTGATGACCTACGACTCGTGACTCAAGTCGTGATGAAATCAGGAGCCTGAGGTTATACCGCGAGTAGTCCTATGAGTCGTGGCATGTGGCTACAACTCGTGGTTAGGAGTCGTGGTAAAATTCTGAGCGGTGCCAGATATGGACGACCTCCTGACTAGGTTTACAGGTCGGGCTCCATGTGTGCTCATATGGGGTATGTCGGTTATAGAAATCTCCCATTTTTCCTCATGGTTTTTCAGTGAATGCATGATTATGTTTCTTTTGGATCAAGTTATGTTTTATGAAAAACAAAATGTTTTTCTCACATGTTATAACTATGACAAGTTTACGAATATTTTGGAAGTATTGAGCCTTACGATATGCTTACGATTTCAGTCTTATGATCATGTTGTCCCCACTCCTTTAACTTTTATGTTTTTTAAGCATTGTTTTGCATACCTTACATACTCAGTACCTTCCAAGTACTGACCCATACATTTTCAGGATCTGGTTCGCAGGTTCAGCATCGCTCCTAGCTTGCTCTCAGTTCTACTCCTAGATTTCAGTGGTAAGTTCTCATGATTCGAGGACTTCATGTTCAAACCTTGTTTATCTTTTTTTTTCAGAATGTTGGGGTTAGTTGGGGTCTTATCCCTTCAACCCCTCTATCATGTGTAGAGGTTTTCATACCTATGTGCAGTACTTTGTCATTTATGTCGTATCATGTTTTGTTATCATTTACATCTCATGTTATGATTTTCAGTTAGTTCACGGTTTTTAAGTTAAGTTTCCCACCTTATGTGCATGAATTAGTTATATGCTCAAGCCATGGGTTGACTTGAAGTCTTTCGGGGCTCCTTGTCCTGTGTCTACGATCCGGGTGTACTCTCGGGTCGTGACAAGATGAGGGAGAGAGAGAGAGGGGCCAAGGACACACAGTTTTTGGTTTTCCCAGTGGAGGTCTGGTGGCGGACATCATCAAAAGTCCTGCCATCGATCATCAGCCCCAGTGCCATCACCAACCCATGTGCCATCCATGTCTAGGCACGATCAGAGGGGAAGGACATCAGCTCTCAAGGTTAGGGGAGAAAGTCAGTGGAAACAAGCACTCTAGTTTGCAGCAAGTGTGTCAGGAAGCACCCTGGAGAGTGCTTAGCTAGTTTAGGTGCGTGTTACGGGTGTGGGAACCCCAGACATTTGCTCAGAAATTGTTCAGTGGCCAGATAGGGCCATGGTAAAGATCATGACCCAGCTTCTAGTTCAGCAGCTCCACCAACACACTCAGCTTCAATAGGGTGCATCCACCAGTGCAGGTGGTGGTTAGTATCAAGATAGGTTTTATGCCCTATAATCACATCAGGAGCAGGAGGCCTCCCCAAATGTGGTCACTAGTATGTTACGAGTATTCCATCTTGATGTAGATGCATTGTTAGATCCAGGTGCTACCTTATCTTTTTTGACTCCATATTTTTCTATTTGTTTCGGAGTTGGTCCCCAAGTTTTATCAGAACCCTTCTCAGTCTCTACTCCCGTCGGTGATTCCATTATAGCTCGATGGGTATATAGAAATTACCCTATCACGATCCTTTAGAAAGTCACCTCAACCTATCTAGTAGAGTTAGACATGACTGATTTTGATATTATATTTAGTATGAATTGGTTGCATGCATGTTATGCCTCAGTAAATTGTAGTACCCATACGGTAGAGTTCTGATTTCCAGGTGAGCCAGTCCTAGAATGGAAGGGTAGTTCAGCTGTGCTGGTAGGTTGCTTTATTTCTTACATCAAGGTCAGAAAGATGATTTCCAAGGGTTGTGTTTACCATCTAGTTCAGGTTAAGGACGCTACATCCGAGACCCCGACTCTCCAGCCAGTTCCTATAGTGTGTGAGTATCCGGAGGTTTTCCCATATGAGCTACCAGGAATCCCTTCTGAACGAGATATTGACTTTGATATTGACCTTCTTCCTGATATGCAACCTATATCTAGTCCTCCTTATAGAATAGCTCCAGCTGAGCTAAAAAGAGTTGAAAGAGAAGTTTAGGATCTTTTATATAAGGGCTTCATCAAACCTAGTAGCCCTCATAGAGTGCACCAGTTCTCTTTGTTCGAAATAAGGATGGTTCTCTTCGTATATGTATTGACTACCGGTAGTTGAACAAGGTTACAATTAAGAATAAGTATCCCCTTCCCTTGAATTGATGACTTGTTTGACTAACATCAGGGTGCTAAGTACTTCTCAAAGATAGACCTCAGGTCCGGTTATCATTAGCTCAGAGTTAGGAAGAGTGACATTCTGAAGACAACCTTCAGGACTAGGTATGGTCACTATGAGTTTGTAGTTATGTCTTTTGGACTCACGAACGCTCCTGCAGCTTTTATGGATTTTATGAATAGGGTGTTCAAACTATACTTGGACATGTTCGTGATCGTCTTTATTGATGACATTCTCATATACTCTCAAAGCGAGGAGGAGCATGCCGCTCATTTGAGAATTGTGCTACAAACTCTCAAGGATCGCCAATTATTTGCTAAGTTCAGCAAGTGTGAGTTTTGGTTGGACTTAGTAGCATTTTTGGGCCATGTGGTGTCAAGCGAAGGTGTGCAGGTAGACTCTCGAAAGATAGAAGCTGTAAAGAATTGGCCTAGACCAGTTAGTCCTTCAGATATCAAAAGTTTCTTGGGTTTAATAGGCTACTACAGGAGGTTTGTTGAAGGATTTTCATCCATTGCAGCACCACTGACTAATGGTCAGATGCATGTGAGAAGAGCTTAGGAATAAAGTTAAATTTTAGTGGTCAGATGCATGTGAGAAGAGCTTTTAGGAGTTAAAGACTCAACTCGCTTCAGCTCCAGTATTGACCCTACCTGTGGGTACAAATGGATTTGTTGTGTATTGTGATGCCTCTAGGGTTGTCCTTGGTTGCATGTTGATGCATCATGGTAAGGTCATTGCGTATGCCTCTAGACAGCTTAAGACTCACGAGAACAATTATCCGACGCATGACCTAGAATTGGCGGCAGTGGTGTTTGCATTGAAGTTTTGGGTACATATAGATGTGTTCATAGACCATAAGAGCCTTTAGTATGTGTTTACTCAGAAGGACCTGAATTTGGGACAACGGAGGTGGTTAGAGCTTCTCGAGGACTATGACATAAATGTCCTTTATCATCAGGGCAAGGCCAATGTAGTAGCGAATGCTATTAGCAGGCTATCCATGGAGAGTGTTTCTCATGTGAAGGATGAAAGGAAAGAGTTAGTGAAGGATGTCCATATGCTTGCTCGTTTAGGAGTTCGCCTGGTTGATTCGACCGATGGTGGTGTCATAGTTAAGAATGGTTCAAAATCCTCTTTGGTCACAAAGGTCAGGGCTAGACAAGATGAGGATCCTATTTTTGTAAAGTTAAAGGAAGCAGTTCAGAATCAGAAGGTAAAGGTCTTCTCCCAAAGGGGGAGATGGAGTTTGATATCAGGGTCGATTGTGTGTTTTAGTGGTTGATGATTTGAGGGAGCGAATGTTGCATGAGGCTCATGGTTCTCAATATTCTATACATCCAGGTTCCACCAAGATGCACCGTGACCTACCGAAAGTCTATTGGTGGAATAGCATGAAGAAGGACATAGCGGAGTTTGTGGCTAAGTGTCTGAATTGTTAACAAGTGAAAGTGGAGCATTAAAGACCAGGAGGTGTGCTACAAGACATCAGTATCCCCACTTGGAAGTGGGAAGATATCAATATGGATTTCATCACAGGGTTACCTCACACACATCGACAGTATGACTCCATTTGGGTGATTGTAGACAGGTTGACTAAAGCAGCTCATTTCTTACCGGTCAAAACTACCGATTCAGCTGAGGATTATGCTAAGTTGTATATTCAGGAGTTAGTTTGGTTTCATGGAGTTACATTGTCCATCATATCAGATAGAGTTACTTAAGTCACCTTGCAATTTTGGAAGTCATTTCAGAAGGGACTTGGTACTCAGGTCAAGCTTAGCACAGCTTTTCACCCGCAGATGGATGGTTAGGCCAAGCGGATCATTCAGACTCTTGAGGATATGTTGAGATCATATGTGATTGATTTTAAAGGTAGTTGGGATGATCATTTACATCTTATCGAGTTTGCTTACAGTAACAGTTACCACTCCAGTATTCATATGGCTCCGTTTGAGGCTCCTTATGGGTGGAGATGTAGATCTCCTATTGGGTGATTTGAGGAAGGTCATGCTATGCTGATAGGGCCAAGTTTAGTTCATGAGGCTATGGAGAAAGTTCAACTTATAAGGGAAAGACAGAAAATAGCTCAGAGTCGTCAAAATTCATATGCTGATGTTAGGCAAAGAGAGCTTGAGTTTGAAGTTGATGATTAGGTGTTCTTGAAGGTATCTCCCATGAAGGGGGTAATGAGGTTTGGAAAGAAAGAAAAGCTTAGTCCCCGATATGTTGGTCCCTATCGAATGTTAGACGTGTTGGCAAAGTGGCCTATGAGTTAGAGCTACCAGTGGAGTTGGCTTTGGCACATCGGACTTCCATGTATCATTGTTAAAGAAGTGCATTGGTGATCTGACTTTTGTTATTCCGGTGGAGAGCGTGGGTGTGAAGGATAACCTTAGGTATGAGGAGATGACAATTGAGATTCTTGATCGTCAGGTTTGGAAGTTGAGAAATAAAGAAGTAGCTTCAGTAAAGGTTCTTTGGAGAAGTCAGCTTGTTGAGAGAGCTACATGGGAAGCTGAAGCAGACATGATGGCTAGATACCCACATTTATTCACTTTCGACTCAGTCCCAGCATGAGGTATCATTTTCCTCCTTAGTACTCTATTTAGTTTCATGTCTATTCCATGTCTCTCAGTTTCATTTATGTTAGTGCATGTATGTGTGATTCATGAACTCAGTTCAGTCATGGATATCCATCCGAAGTCAGTCACTCCGTCAGTTTTCAGCTTCAGATATTCAGTATTTGGGATTGTAGTTCCTTTTCCCAACATTTTAGTATGTTTACAACATTGAAGGATGAATATTCCCAAGAGGGAGATATTATAATACCCCAAAAGTCCTTAATATCAGACCCGAGGTTTTAAGCGGAGAAAACAGAAAAATTTTGCACCATGTCACAGGACGACCCGTCAAGTGACCCAAAGTGACTTAACGAGTCGTGACATGGATCATGAAGGCAGAGGGAAGATTGGAGAAGGAACGTTGTTCGGGGACTTGGAGACGAATGGGACAACGAGTCATCCAGTGGGTAACGACTCATCTAGTGGCTCATCCCAAGAGTCGTGGTCAGGGGGTCTTCACGGATGGTGCCATGAATCGTGGTGTTACTTCAAGACTCGTCCAGTGTGGCGTGGTTAGGATGGAAAGGTTGGAGGTTGAGTTTCTAGTAAAGGTATGAGAGAGGACAACAAGTCATCCTCAAGAGGAATGACTCATGATATCCCTCGTTGGGACTAGCAGAGTTACTTTTCCTGCAGAATTAGTAAGGGTGTTTTTGTAATTCCTAAGATTCTAAGCCATAAACTACGTTGTTTTAAGCTTTGCTAGGAAAGTTTTAAGAGGTTTTAGTCTATTCTAACCGATTCCCTTCCTATGCATGCAAGTTAGAAGGTCCCTTTGAAGATCAAGCTTAGAAATTCTTCAAGTTCTTCCCCAAATCTCTTGGGCTTTCAAGGAAGGGTGTAGATTCCTCTTACCCAGGTATGTAGGATCATAAATGAGAATTCCCTTTCACTCTCATGCTCAAATTTCTCCTCAAGTTCATGAATCCAAGTGTATGATCTTATGAGGTTCTAACTCATCCTTATGAAATTCTCTAGCTTTATTCTTGGGTCAATTCCCTTCATGTTTCAAATGATGTTTTAATATTCATGGGCAGTTTTTACGTATAAATTGATTATAAATTCATGATTTCAAGTTTTAGAAGATTTTGCCCCATTTATGCATGTTTATGAGAAAGTATAGTTTATGATTGATGGTTTCAAGTATGAAGAAATATCTAGCATGTATGGATGTTTACAAATTACCCAAGTATGTATTTAGGATTTTACTTATGATGTTTATTTCATGCAAGCATGATGTTAAGATTTGGACAAGCCTACTCAAGTTAAGCATGATTTCATGATTTAGCCAAGGATAATAAGTTCAGTTATCTCAAGTTTCGGAGTCAAGACTCCCTATATGTTAAGATTTAAGTTATGTTTTGATATATGATTATATGAGCATTATATATGTTTTTGGAGTGGTGTCTAGCACCAAGTAAGCTTGGGCTTCCTAGGTTTCCTAGTCTCCTAAACTACGCGCCAATGTAGGTATATTTTGGGACCTCTCAAGAGAGCATATTCCCGGCCCAAGGGCACACCGTGATATCACACCTTACTTAATCCTTCACCTTGGAAAGGCTTAGGATGACCCTCCTTCACGTGGGCAAAACGCAGGATCATTATGCGTTCATACATGGTGATTGTTGGTTAAGACGAGTCTCCCATTGTTCCTCATAATTTCAGTAATGCATATATTATAAGATATTATATCATTTTTCAGCAGGTTTAATCCAAGGATAAGTTTATGAGCCTTTTACTATGATTTCAAATATGACAAGCCATATGCACTTCTTTTCAGTTTATGTCTATTCATAGTTTTTGATATCAACATGCAGCCTTTACTCTCAGAATCTTATGATGTTATGATTTATGTTATGCACAATTTTAGTTTTACTTATTCATGTTGTTTTACTTACCTTGCATACTCAGCACATTTCAAGTACTAACCGCATACTCTATGTTGTATCATTTCATGATACAGGTTCAGACATTCAGACTCAATCTCGTCACTAGTTAGTCTTTTGATCTTGAGTCCAGTTTTTTAGTTGGTGAGTCCTCATCCTTTGAGGACCTTCAGTTAGTTGAGCTATGTTATTTTCAGTTTCAGACTTCTAGTGAGCTAGTTGGGATATTGTCCCTTCAGCGCATCAATATGGTGAAGGCTTTTTAGACGTAGACTTGTAGTTTCAGCTTCAGATTTTGTGTTGTGATGTTTTCGTTGGATAAAAAGTTATTATTCAGATTTTTGCTATTTTAGATTTTAGTTATCATCTTTGTCATAATGATGTTTAGTTGTCATGTTCATGCCATGGGTTGACTTGGGGCCATTTATGATTCTAGGTTCCGTGTCTCGATCCGGGTCTATATTTGGGTCGTGACATAGCAGAATCAGCAGAAAAAATTGTAAAATTCCATAGAAAGACTCATGGGGAAATAGGACGGTCCGTTGGATGAATCGTAGTGAGCTTCTGAAATTTTATTTCCTAGACCATGAGTCATGGTGAGTGTGTATAACTCATGGTCATGAGCCGTAGGTTGCACCTGCACAGGAAGTCCTGATATGACGAGTCATAATATGACTCATTGTAGGAAAAATGAGTCATAGTACGATCCATTGTAGGAAACAACGAGCCATAGTACGACTCGTTGTAGGAAACATCGAGTCGTAGCAAACAGTGGTGGTGTGAAAGTGTCGAGGATGGGTTTCCTAACCATAAGTGATGTAACGGCTCATTATAGGAAATAATGATTCATGGTGAGTGCTCGTGGTTTAAGAATCAGAGGACCGGGAAATTAGACTGACAAGTAATTGAAGAAAACCACGAGTCGTGGTAAGGTGGTATGACTCGCGGTACGGGCTATGGTGACCGGCAGTCAGCTTTTTAAATATGATTTCTCAGGGATATTTTCGTAACTTCCTAAGCATCTAACCCTTGAGTGACGTCATTTTGGGTTTATTAAAGAGTGTATTAAGGGGTTTAACCTAGCCTAAGTCTTCACTCTTTCAAAACAACAATAGATTGAAGGTCCTCTCTCAAGATCAAGGCTAGGGTTCTTCATCAAATCTTTCTTGGATTTTCAAGACAAGTCTAGGAGTCAATTACCCAGGTATGTAGGGTTATGAATAGGAAAAATTCTTCCACCCTCATTTCCAATTTCATCCCTATTCTATGATCTCAAGTCTTCAAGTATGTTATGTTGAAATTTTAGGGTTTAACCCAATTCCATGCAACTATTCATGCTATCTCTATGGGTTCAATTCTCTCATGTTTCAATTGATATTTAGGGCTATTAGGGAATATTTGTCTTTAAATTTACTTACTAATTCATAATTTCAAGTTTATGAAGATTATGCCCTATTATGCAAGATTTATGAATTTCAAGCTTATGAGCCATGATTTCAAGTATGATGAATTATAAAAGTATGCATGAATGTTTATGAATTCTTAAACTTATGATTCCATGATTTTGAATTATGAATCTTATTTCAAGTATGTATGATTTCATGATTTGGGCAAGCCCATGTAAAGTCAAGTATATTTTATCATGATTTTAGTCAAGGCTTACAAGATTGATCTTGGGAAGAATTTCATGCGCAAGTGATACTCAAATGCTTCATTTCGACTTGTTTGTATATCATTATTGTGTACATTCTCATGCGATTTGTAGTTAAATGTAAATTTATACTAACCAACATAATTAGTGTTGTTTTGCAGGTAAAATGGAATTTTTGGAAGCTAAGATACATGTTGGTAAAATCGGGAATGGACTTGGAAAAAAAGAAGTGAAAAAGGACATGGAAGATCAGCAAAAACAAGGGCTCCGCGATGGAGCCGTGTCACGTTGCCATCGCGGAGGCACTCTGCCTTAGAGGAAATAAATTTGGCAATTTCCAGTGAAGGTGTGTGATAGCACCGTGTCACGTTGGCCAGGCTCCGCGATGCATGTCGTGGCACGTTAAGGTTAAATTCCCTGGGGGGCCGACTTCCAGTGAAGGTCCGCGATACCTCCGTGGCACGGAGGGAGTGCTCCGCGATACACTCCGTGCCACGTTTCTTGTTATTTTGGGAAAAATTCTCAATAGTATAAATATCACACTTAGGTTTTATTTTAAACATTCTGACTTGGTTGAGGAAGAACGTGGGTTACAGGCAGTTGAGGGGACGGAAATTCTAGGGTTCTTCTCTATCTCTTTCTCTTTTATCTCAATTGTTTGTATGAATTACACTTATTTGATGATGTTTAATCCACAAATGAGTGGCTAGATTCACTTCTTGCTGAGGTTAAGAACAATTGTAGTGGAATGTAATTGTTAGTCATTTCAGTTTTCATCTTTTCTTCAATGGTTGTTCTATCAATTCTTGTTCTTACTGCATTAATGTTTGGCCAATGTTAATGTGTATCTAAAAAATTCAATTTTGATTTTGAAAAGGAAAGAAATTGGAAAGATGTGAATTGGTAGGATATGATCTTTTCTTAGTTTGGAAAATTGAGAATTGATTTACATTCAGAATAGAAATATATCTGAAAGTCTTATTAGTCAATTAAGGAATCGGGAATGTATGGCTAGAACATGAAATTCTTTTATCACAGAAATGTAGATTATGACTCATGATTCTTAAGTTGGATAGGAGTCGAAAGTTCCAATCCATAGGCAATAATTCTTGACTAGCAACCGAAGGAAAGATTAACTGAATTGTATTGATAAATTAATTCCCTGCATGTTCATTTTAACCTCAGCTTGCTCATTACTATTGTTCAGACTCACTTCATAATTTTGCCTTAGATTCTTATAAATTAATAACTCAAATTCTCAAACTATTATTTATTTGGTTGTCTGCATTCTTAAAGATATAGTTCATTAACACTTAAGTTAATTAGTACCGTAGCTCAGTCCCTGTGGGATCGATACTTGGCTTTACTTAAGCCACTTTACTACTTGTTCGACCACGTGCACTTGCGTGCAGTCACCACAGAAGTCCGAACAAGTTTTTGGCGCCGTTGCCGGGGACTGGCAATTGGTAAAATTATTTTCTTAGTGTTAGTTTACAAATTCTATTTAAGTGCTGACAACTTGATCTTAGCCTTTCTCTTGCAGATATTGAATTCTTCTGAACACTGGCAAGAGACAAGGAGTTAGTGGATTCATACATAGAGCCGGAAAGACAATTTCATCGTCAAAGAAGGGAAGCTCTAGAGAAAAAGCTACAGTTGCTCAGATAGGCAATTTTGTAGCAACAACAGAATCCACCACTTGTGAGGGTCGTGTTAGTGCCCGAGGAAATGGCAGTTAGGCCGGTTCGCGAAGTGGCAATCCCACATGCTAACAATGTTACATCAAGTATTCGCAGATCAGAGCTAGGAGGGAGGTTTGAGCTTAAACAGAACATGGTGCAATTGTTGCACACCAACGGGCAATTCACAGGTCTCCCTCATAAAGATCGACAACAACATCTCCAAAACTTTTTGGAGATAAGTGACACTTACATTCCCGTTGGAGTATCATCCGACTACGTGAGGCTTACATTATTCCCATTTTCATTATTGGGGGAAGCAAAGAGGTGGTTGAAAGCTGAACCACCTAACTCTATCACCACTTGGGATGATCTTGCAAGAAAGTTTTTGATAAGATTCTTTCTATCCGGGAAAACAACAAGACTTAGAAGTCAGATTCTAAGTTTTAAACAAAGAGAGGGGGAGAATCTGTATCAAGCTTGGGAAAGGTTCAAATCATTGCTAAGGGATTGTCCTTACCATCACCAGTCCAATGATGTGCTGGTGCATACTTTCATAGAGGGTTTGGAACCCCACACAAAAATTTTGCTAGACTTAGCAGCTGGGGGACAAGCATTAGAAAAGACTTATGTGGAGTTGTATACTTTGTTAAATCGTATTTCACAGGGAAATCCAGAGTGGAATGCGGACTCTTCAAGAGGAGGAACAAGGAAAGTGGCAGGAGTCTTTGAGGTGGATGGTTTTACAGCTATCGCTGCACAGATAGTTGCATTGCAAAATCAAATCAACACCCACTTCAGCAGTATGAGCTTGAATCAACCACAAGCCCCAGTTAATATAGTGCAGCAGGTTTGATGTGAAGTATGCGGTAGTAATGAACACCCAGCTGAGTGTTGTGGTGCAAATCCAGATTCAGTGAACTTTGTTGGAAACATCCAGAGAAATATTCACCAGCAGTAGTATGGCAATAATTACAACTCAAATTGGAGGAATCATCCGAATTTCTCTTGAGGTAGTAACAGCCATCAAGAGCAGAGTTCGAATCAGGGTATGCATAGAAATCAAGGGGGGAAGCAGAATTATTAGTCTCAGTATAGAGGAAACAATGCACCTCCTCCACCAACCAATAGCATTGAGGAAATATTCAAAACAATGATAGCTAACCAAGCTCAAATGCAGGCTGATTATGTGAAATTAGCGGCAGACTTAAAAAAACAACCAGTTAGCTACAAAGGCGTTGGAATACCAGTTTGGACAACTAGCTGGAGCTCAAAACACCAGGCCCAGAGGAGGACTACCGAGTGACACTGACCCGAATCCCAAGCAGGTCAATGCAGTGACCACAAGGAGTGGTTTACAACTCAAGGAGGTGGAACCAAAAAGATCACCTCAGCAATCAGGAGCAGTGGAAAAAGATAGGGAACATGATGATGAGAGGGGGAAGGAGAAGGCAGTTGGAGCAGAAAGACCACCACCCCCGTTCCATCAAAGATTAAAGAAACACAAGGAGGAAGCTTGTTTTAAAAAGTTCATGGAGGTTCTTAAACAGGTACACATTAATTTACCTTTGGTTGATGTTTTGCAGGGAGTGCCTAAATATGCAAAGTATATCAAGGACATCGTAGCTAACAAAAGCAGATTGAAGGAGTATGCTACGGTGGCGCTTACTGAGGAGTGCACTTCCCGGATTCAGAACAAGTTGCCAACAAAGCTCAAGGACCCTGGGAGCTTTACAATTCAGATCACAATCGGGCAAAGTATCCGAGCTCGCGGACTATGTGATTTGGGAGCAAGCATAAACTTGATGCCGACCTTGGTGTTCAAGAAGTTGGGGCTGGGAAGCCCTAGACCTACTACAGTGATCTTGCAGTTAGCGGATCATTCTTTGGCCAGACCAGATGGCATTGTGGAGGACGTGCTGGTGCAAGTGGGCTCCCTCATCTTCCCGGTAGATTTTATTGTCTTAATTTTGAGCCGGATGCGGAAGTCCCATTTATTTTGGGACGTCCTTTGTTGGCAACCGGGAGAGCTTTGATTGATGTAGATGCAGGCCAGCTAACCATGCGAGCGCATGACAAAGTGGAGGTATTTGATGTGTATAAGGCCATGAAGCTTTCGGCCATCTATGAGGAGCTTTCAGCAATCAATGTGCTAAACCAAGAAGAAATTCTTCAGATTGTTGATTCTCAAGATCCATTGGAGAGAGCGTTGATGAGCTCCGATCATTTCGGAGATAGAGATACTTATGAGATGGTGCAATTGTTGAATGAATCAAAATGGTATCTCAGGAAGCAAGACTTTCAGCCGTTGATGAGGTCCCTGGAACCATTGCCAAAACCATCTATTGAGGAAGCACCAAAACTGGAGTTGAAGACATTGCCTCCACATCTGAAATACATCTTTTTGGGGGAAGATGACACCTTGCCAGTCATCATCTCCGTAGAATTGACGGAGGCACAGGTAAAGGATGCATTGGTGGTTCTCAAGAGGAGGAAGAAAGCAATGGGCTGGCAAATGTCAGGCATTCGGGGTATCAATCCAGCTTTTTGCACACACAGAATTTTCATGGAGGAAGGAGCAAAGCCAACTGTACAACATCAGCGGAGGTTGAATTGATGATGAAGGATGTGGTTAGGAAGGAAGTGATTAAATGGCTTGATGCAGGTGTGGTCTATCCTATTTCAGACAGCGAATGGGTCAGCCCCGTTCAGTGTGTTCCAAAGAAAGGAGGGATGACCATGGTCACCAATAAGAAAAATGAGATGATCCCTACACGCACAGTCACAGGCTGGCAGATTTGCATGGACTACAGAAAGCTCAGTGAGGTCACAAGGAAAGATCACTATCCTATCCCGTTTATTGATCAAATATTGGACAGATTGGCTGGTCAAGAATATTATTATTTCCTTGATGGCTATTCTGGAGATAACCAGATAGCCATAGCACCGGAGGACCAAGAGAAGACTACGTTCACATGTCCTTATGGGACATATGCTTTCAGGCGGATGCCATTTGGTTTATGCAATGCACCCGCCACATTCCAGAGATGCATGATAGCGATCTTCCACGATATGGTGGAAGATTTCGTCGAGGTATTTATGGATGATTTTTCTATTTTCGGTAATTCGTTTTCTACTTGTTTGCAGAATCTTGACAGGGTGCTAGCTCATTGTGAAGAATCCAACCTTGTACTCAACTGGGAGAAATGTCATTTCTTAGTCAAGGAGGGTATCGTCCTTGGCCATAAAGTGTCTTGCAAGGGGTTGGAAGTTGATCGTGCAAAGATCGAGGTTATTAAAAAGCTACCACCACCTGTGTCAGTGAAGGGTATTCGCAGTTTTCTCGGACATGCAGGGTTCTACAGACGGTTCATCAAGAACTTCTCTAAAATTTCTAGACCAATATGCAGGTTGCTAGAAAAAGAGGTGAAGTTCGAGTTTGATGAGGATTGTGTCAAAGCATTCGAGGAGTTGAAACAGAAGTTGATAGAAGCACCTATCTTCATTTCCCTGTATTGGGAGCAACCGTTTCAATTAATGTGTGATGCAAGCGATATGGCAGTAGGAGCTATATTGGGGCAGCGGAGAAATAGAATTTTTCATTCTATTCATTATGCAAGCAAAACAATGGATGCAGCCCAAGTCAATTATACAATCACAGAAAAGGAGATGCTAGCATTGGTGTTCGCTTTTGATAAATTCAAGTCCTATTTGGTGAGGTCTAGAGTAGTGGTGTATACCGATCATGCAGCGATTCGGTATCTGTTTAACAAGAAGGATGCAAATCCCAGGTTGATCAGATGGATCTTGTTATTACAAGAGTTCGACCTAGAGATTTGGGACAGAAAAGGGAGCGAGAATCAAGTGGCAAATCACCTATCACGATTGGAAAGCCGGTCACATGTGAAGGAAGGTGACAGCATCAAAGAAGAGTTCCCAGATGAGCAGCTCTTGGCAATAAGGGAAGCTGAAATCCCTTGGTATGCAGACATTGTGAATTTGCTAGTGAGTGGAGTCTATCCACCGGAGGCTACGGCTCAGCAGAGAAAGAAGTTGAGATATGATTGCAGGTATTATATTTGGGATGAGTCGTACTTGTTTAAGTAGGGACCGGATCAGGTGATGAGAAGATGCATTCCGGAGAGCAACACTGCAAAATTGTTGAGGAGTTGTCACTCTTCATTGTATGGAGGGCACCACGGAGGCGAGCGGACAGTGCACAAGGTGCTACAGTCAGGTTTCTTTTGGCCTACACTGTTTAGAGATGCTATGGCATACGTAAAAATGTGTGATAGATGTCAAAGAACAGGCACAATTGGTAGAAGGCAAGAGATGTCGCTGCAGCAGATATTAGAAGTGGAGATCTTTGATGTATGGGGTATAGATTTCATGGGCCCGTTCCCACCGTTATTTGGTAATCGTTACATCTTGGTGGCAGTTGATTACGTATCAAAGTGGGTTGAAGCAACAGCTTGCCCCAGGAATGACAACAAGTTGGTAACAAAATTTGTGAAAAAACACATTTTCACCAGGTTCGGACACCCCGAGCCATTATCAGTGATGGAGGGGATCATTTCGTAAATGCAAGTTTCAAGAATTTGCTAGCTAAGTATGGGGTGCGCCATAAGGTAGCAACAGCATATCATCCCCAAACTAGTGGGCAAGTGGAGGTGTCAAACAGAGAAGTAAAGCAGATTCTACAGAAGACAGTGAATGCACAACGTAGTGATTGGTCAAGCAAACTCGACGATGCGTTGTGGGCTTATAGAACTGCATACAAGACACCAATTGGGACTTCTCCGTACAGATTGGTCTATGGAAAGGCGTGTCATATGCCTGTGGAGCTAGAACACCGAGCTTTCTGGGCCGTGAGAAAATTGAACATGGATCTAGAGCTAGCCGGTAAGAAGAAGCTGATGCAACTCAGCGAACTTGATGAGTTTCGTTGGCATGCTTATGAAAGTGCCAAGTGCCACAAAGAGAAAACAAAGAGGTGGCACGATAAGCATATGGTGCATCGGATCTTTGAGCCGGGGCAGAAAGTATTGCTATTCAATTCAAGATTGAGGCTGTTTCCAGGAAAATTGCGGTCCAAATGGTCAGGGCCGTTTGAGGTGGTAAAAATGACCCCGCACGGGGCAGTGGAGTTGTGGCAAGAAGATAGAAGTGCCACGTTATGGTAAATGGGCAGCGGTGTAAGCATTATTCAGGTGAGGACGTTATTCGAGAGAAGACGTCCATCACTCTAGAGGATGATTGAACGTGAATGACGTCGAGCCGTGACGGTAAACCAGGCGCTGCACGGGAGGCAACCCGTGAAATTGTTGTAATAGATTAGTAGAAATATTTGAAAAAAAATAAAAACAAAAAAAAGAGAAAAAGAAAAAAGAAAAAAATAATAGAAAGCGTTGAAAACCTATGAATTCTAACCAATTTATGTGGTGAAATGATTTTCAGGTGGAACGGAGGGCAAAAATGCAAAGAACCGAAGAAAAAAATTGAGGTGAGATAAATAAAAATTGGCATTACAGTGAGCCTACGCGTTGGCTCCGTATCACGGAGGAGGTGCTCCGCGTTACCCTCCGTGACACGTTGCAGCCTATTCTAGATTTTTTTAAAAATTCCAGAACAGGGGCGCGATGGCTCCATGTCACGGAGGGGGTGATCCGCGTTACCCTCCGTGACACGTTGAGTGTCTTTTCGCGACGGGTCACACCGGGTCGCCGGGTAACCCGCGCAAAAAACACTTTTAAAACCCCGATTTTCCCCCATTTCTTCCTTATTTTCCATTCACTCCGCGACCAAAACCCCAAATTCCCTTCTCCCCCAACGTGACACGGACCTAGGCACAAGGTTTCTTCAAGTTTTCTTCAATTTCATCTGATTATAGGTATGTTCTTGAACTTTACCTCATTTTTGCTTGAATTTTCGATTCTTGAACATGTGTAGTGATTGAAACTTGCCCTAAGTGAAAATTAAGCTTGAATTCATTTAAGTTATGATTGATTGATGTTCATAGTATTGTTATGAGTGTATGAACTCGATGAATGCATGTGTTATTGAATTTTTGCGAAATTGTTAGCTAGGGTTGGAATTTGAATATGAAGAAGACTAAAATTGTTTGAAATGTTGAACAAAATTGGGTCGTGCATGTTGGGTGAATTGAATTATGTTGTGATTAATGTTGAATATTCTACGTAGACAACGGGTTTTCGGGAGAATGGAATTGGTGAATTGCATAGGGTGTTGAGAACAAAAATTTGGCTAAGTGTTATGATGGTGGAAGTGAATCGTTGGCGATAATTTTATTCATTGTACGAAGTCTGAGTAGTACATAGTAATTGTTCCATCGATTTATATGAATGCACTAAGCCGGTTGAATGTTAAGAATGAGAAAAATCATGAATGTCTTGTCGAAATTGTTTTGAGTGTGGCTAAAGACTAAGTGTGGGGTGACCTAATTAAACCCAACCTTAATTGAAGCTAATTGTGACTTGAATAACATTGGGATTGTATGTTCGATTGTACAGGAACAATGTCAGGCAGACAAGACAAGGGAAAGGGCACATCAACATCGGGTGCCGGCAGAAAATGAATAAGATTGGGAACAGCAGTTCCAGCAGCACCAGCAGTTCCGAG
The DNA here is from genome assembly GCA_035772735.1 of Datura wrightii. NCBI lineage: Eukaryota > Viridiplantae > Streptophyta > Magnoliopsida > Solanales > Solanaceae > Datura > Datura wrightii. The sequence continues at coordinate 13,532,171 of JASDFA010000003.1, forward strand.
AGGCCAACGCCGACAACACGGAACCCGATGGGTGACTAACGAAGGGAAGAAATGGTATGCAAAACACAAAGAAACCAAATACTTCCCGGAAGAGCATATATCAAGGGAGCCGCTGGCACAGGAATTCCCACGGATCGTACACCAGATTGACACCGCTGGGCTGAACTTCATCTTCGAAGAGCCCAGGGAGAGCAATATCCATCTAATTCGAGAGTTCTATGCCAACTGGAACCCGAGCCTCCGCAGTCACATTGTCAAGATCAGGGGGCAGGTTGTCACTTTTGAGCCCCATCACCTGAATGCCATCTTGGGGGCGCGGGACACAGACGCCCATGTCCTTGGCAGCTAAACATCACTCCACCTTATGCGGACATCAGACGCACTCTATGTGGAGCCCGTTCGACAGCAAGGTGGAGCAGGCACAAGGAGAGGGGCTACCATCAGACACTGCCCTACTCGCAGATGAACGGGGAAGCCAGGATCTGGCTTAAAGTTGTATGCTCATGCTTGTTCCCGGAGGTGCACATGACAGATGTCACTCGGGATCGAGTTTGCGTGGTGTATTCCCTGATGAAGAGGCTTGAAATAAATGTTGGGGCGGTGATCATCTCCGCCATGAACAGAGCCCGACTGCATCAGGGGCACAGATACGGTTTCGGTGGTTTGCTGACCACGTTCCTGAGGGGCCACGATATCGAGGAGGAGACCTTGGATTACATCCCATAGATTGACAGGCGCGCCTTAGATGTTACCAAAACCAAGGCACCTGACACTACTCATGGGCCGGTGCTCACACTAGCCGAGCGACATGCTCGGGATGATCAGTATATGGCCCGCATATACGGGATGCAGATGTTGTAGCTGCGCATTGGCGGGAGGCCTTCAACAGAGGATGAGCTATGGCAACTCGAGCTGGATTACCCATTCGGCGAGAATGCCCGAGCTCTATGCAGAGTGGGGCCCGTATTTGTGGAGCCTGTAGATGATGACGTCCCCACCGATGAGGATACACGACGGGAGGACTCAAATGTTGAGTCAGATGAGGACAGCGGGGGCGATTCTAATATGGGAGACGAGGCAACGGCACCTGATGAAGAAGTTGAATACTTTGATTGATCAGGGAGTTTCACCACCCACCTTTGTGATATGTTGAATTTTGTGAACACTGGGGATAGTGTTCGGTTTAAGTGTGGGGTGGGAGTAGTTAGGTGCCAGCTGTTTCGTTGTTGTTTTTGTTTATGTTTATGTGTTGTGTTGTTGTGCCTGTGAAAAATGTGACCCTGTGACTTTGTATTATGTGTTATGTAATTAAGTGGTGTTGTAATGAATGTTAAGCTGTTGTGTGTTGTGTGAGCTGTTGTTGAATGGTTGTTGTGTAAATATTTTTGTTTTCTATCGAAATTATCAAAAAAATTTCATTAAATTTCTTTTATGTTGGGTTTCTCGGCCTTTGTTTTCGGTGCTTTTACCGAGAATAGTCCCATTGAACCGAAGTCGTAGATAGTGATCGTTCCCTATGATGGATGGATGACGACCGTCTTAAGGGAAATGTAGTCGATAGGAGTAGTTTTTTTTCTTTCGTTCTTTCTTTTGTTTGTGTCCTAAACGTGTCACTACTTCATGGTTCGAAATTCTTGCTACGTGTTGTACATGATATTAAGTTGCAAAGGTGATTCATATGAAAGCATGCAAATGTGTAAACATGTTGAGATACCTAGGCCATAGAGTTCGATTCGGTGTGATCGAGGCTTAATAGTGAATTCTTGTAATTAGCTGATTGAAGAGTCTGTGAATATGTCTTGAGTTGAGCATGTGCATTGAGTGTGAGGTGAGGGTTCAATTATTCCATGCTATTGTGAAGTATCTAGAACTTGCCAAGTGTGTGTACGAAACGAAATGAAGGATGTGTATTGTAGGAAAGGATATAGGCATTTCTTTGATTAAACCGAAAGTTTCTCCATTATCATACCTACCTTGAATGTACATCCTAGTTAGCTCTATTGAGCCTTTAGCCAATTTTTTTCTTTCTTTTAAGTGGTACAAACCGAGCTTAATCCCTTCTTTCCATTAGCCGTGAATTTGATCCAAAACTCTTAAGCGCTCAAGAAAAATAATTTTCCCACAGAGTAAAGGAGTGAGAATTGTGAAAAGGAAATAAAAGCGGAAGTGGTGAAAGTTAAAGAAAAGGTCAAAGGTGCACTTGCTGAAATTAAATAAACTAAAGATGTATAACTAATCTTTGCTAGTAAGTCGAGTGTGCTTAAAGAAATGGGAACAAGAACAAAGAAAAAGAAATTTCTTCAAGAATGGGAGGATGAAGGAAGAAAAAAAAATGACCGTAATGATGGTGGGATGTATTGAAAAGCGGTTAAGGAAGCTAGTTGCTATTATTGGTTAGCCTAGTATTTGCTAGTTCCTTAGCTTACATTACAACCCGTTAAGTCCTACGTGATCTTACATCACTCGTCCTTATATTAGTGGAGTAATACACTAGAGGCATTTCATGCATGTGAATTCCTTGGGAGAGAGAGAGAAATTGTATTCATATACCCCGACATGTAGTGCTTTGGAAATCATATGATAGCAAAGGGGGTAGTTTTCTTGTTTTGTGAGGGCACATACTTGACGAGAGATTAATTTCGTGTCGGATGTCTTGATCAGTTGATTTGCACGAGTTTGCCAAGATCGAGAATTGATTCTTGAGCTTAGGAGGTCTTAATGTGATGTACTTCATTGTATTGATGAGACTATGCATGTTTTCTTGATTATTTGCTATATTAAATAATCGGTATAGCCGTAGATTGAATTGTTGAGTCAAAGTAGCTATGCGTGAGCATCAATTGCATGAGATGTGAGAATATTGTTCGAGGACGAACAAGAGTTTAAGTGTGGGGTAAGTGATCTTGGGCAGAATTTCATGCCCAAGTGATACTCAAATGCTTCATTTCGACTTGTTTGTATATCATTATTGTGTACATTCTCATGTGATTTGTAGTTAAATGTGAATTTATACTAACCAACATGATTAGTGTTGTTTTGCAGGTAAAATGGAATTTTTGGAAGCTAAGATACATGTTGGTAAAATCGGGAACGGACTTGGAAAAAAAGAAGTGAAAAGGACATGGAAGATCAGCAAAAACAAGGGCTCCGCGATGGAGCCGTGTCACGTTGCCATCGCGGAGGCACTCTGCCTCGGAGGAAATAAATTTGGCAATTTCTAGTGAAGGTGCGCGATAGCACCGTGTCACGTTGGCCAGGCTCCGCGATGCATGCCGTGGCACGTTGAGGTTAAATTGCCTGGGGGGCCGACTTCCAGTGAAGGTCCGCGATACCTCCGTGGCACGGAGGGAGTGCTCCGCGATACATTCCGTGCCACGTTTCTTGTTATTCTGGGAAAAATTCTCAATAGTATAAATATCACACTTAGGTTTTATTTTAAATATTCTGACTTGGTTGAGGAAGAACGTGGGTTACAGGCAGTTGAGGGGACGGAAATTCTAGGGTTCTTCTCTATCTCTTTCTCTTTTATCTCAATTGTTTGTATGAATTACACTTATTTGATGATGTTTAATCCACAAATAAGTGGCTAGATTCACTTCTTGCTGAGGTTAAGAACAATTGTAGTGGAATGTAATTGTTAGTCATTTCAGTTTTCATCTTTTCTTCAATGGTTGTTCTATCAATTCTTGTTCTTACTGCATTAATGTTTGGCCAATGTTAATGTGTATCTAAAAAATCCAATTTTGATTTTGAAAAGGAAAGAAATTGGAAAGATGTGAATTGGTAGGATATGATCTTTTCTTAGTTTGGAAAATTGAGAATTGATTTACTTTTAGAATAGAAATATATCTGAAAGTCTTATTAGTCAATTAAGGAATCGGGAATGTATGGCTAGAACATGAAATTCTTTTATCACAGAAATGTAGATTAAGACTCATGATTCTTAAGTTGGATAGGAGTCGAAAGTTCCAATCCATAGGCAATAATTCTTGACTAGCAACCGAAGGAAAGATTAACTGAATTGTATTGATAAATTAATTCCCTGCATGTTCGTTTTAACCTCAGCTTGCTCATTACTATTGTTCAGACTCACTTCATAATTTTGCCTTAGATTCTTATAAATTAGTAACTCAAATTCTCAAACTATTATTTATTTGGTTGTCTGCATTCTTAATGATATAGTTCATTAACACTTAAGTTAATTAGTACCGTAGCTCAGTCCCTATGGGATCGATACTTGGCTTTACTTAAGCCACTTTACTACTTGTTCGACCATGTGCACTTGCGTGTAGTCACCACAGAAGTCCGAACAAAGATCAGTTTTATAGAGATGTTTGGAGTCAAGACTCCTAAGAAATAGATCTAAGCTATGTTTTGAGAATATGATTATGATCAATATACATGTTTTGAGAGTAGTGTCTAGCACCAAGTAGGTCAGGATTCCGAGGACCCAGGTCTCATAACTACGTGCCACCGTAGATATATATTCTTATTTGGGATCTCTCAAGAGAGTGTTTCCCCCGAGGGCACTCCAGTGATATCACACCTTTATTATTTTTTGTCCTGGCAAGGCTTAGGACGGCTCTGCCCACTTGAGTGAGATAGTCGGGGCATCATGTAAGCTCTGTCGTGATGGTGTTAGTTATGACGAAACCTCCCATTGTTCCTCATGTTTTCAGTTACTCATGTTCATGACTTATGATATGATGTTTTATAGCATATTTGACCCATTGATCAATTTATGAGTTTTCATGTATGACTTCAAGTATGCCACACTATATGATTTCTATTTCTAAACCTTGGGTCAATATGTTCAGCTCATGATGAATAGCTCATGATAACGTTTATTTCAGGAATATAACCTTTAGCATGTTGTCCTTACTCTCATGTCTATCTTGATTTATGTTCATGATTTTAGACTATCATTTTACTAGCATGTTTTAATTTCTCTACATACTTAGTACATTCAAAGTATTGACCGCATACTCTATGCTATATCGTCTCATGATATAAGTTCGGGTGCTCCATCTCAATCCCATCGTTAGCTCGCTACCGCTCAGTCCAGCTCTCTCCGGTTTTGATGAGTCCTCATGATCCGAGGACGTCAGTTTGATTATATCTATTTTGTTTATGTATTTTAGTTTCAAATTTTGCGAGCTAGTTAGGGATGTTATCCCATCAGCTCAATAGATGTTTAGAGGCTTTTCAGACAGTTATGTATAGATAGTTCAGCAATGTCTAACTCGTGTTTATGCTCATGCTCTTAAGTTATGTAGACTTTTGCGTATTTCCACTTAGTGATGCTCTTATTCATGTTATGTATATGTCATAGGTTAGCTTGGAGCCATTCGTAGTTCTAGGTCCTGTGTCTCGGTCCAGAGTCTCAGCTCGGGTTATGACACCAACCAAGGAGCTAACCAATATAGCATCTCCCCCTCTCCCCCCGACAATACGTATGATTATAGCTAATTTCTTAAATGACTCTACCTAGTTGAGAAAGCCCTTTCAACTCAAAATAACCTAATAAAATTACTAGGAATGTAAAGGTTTACAATTTAAACTCAATAAATCAAACTGTAACAAAAACTGTATAGATGAAATTTAATAGAAACAAGTTATTTTATCGTTGTGCAGATGACTCTCTCTCAGAAACAAAGACACACGACTGATTCTTCTACTTGTGCGCTCTCTTCTCTCTATTTGTGGATATTTTCAACAACATCAATTTGACGTTTATATAAGAATAGATGACTACTTCTTCTTCTCCCAATTCAACATGGATTAGACCAAGAATCCAAACTTCTAATTCTAGTTTGATTTGGTTCTTCCTTCATGTGGTAGTCCACTATTTTGCTCTTCTATTTCTAAATATTCTTCCATGTATCCAAATATAGTTATATTTCCAAAATCTTTCTTTTTCCTTGCATAAGTGGATAGCCTTAATTTTAATTCCTCAACAAATTCTTCGACGCTTCTTGGAATCTGCATTGCCTCGATCAATTGTCTTCTTCTAGTCTACTATGAATGACCTGATTTAATTCCTTCACTTCTCTGTAGTGTACTTCTGATAGCAGCTCTTGCAGCAGACATGTTAAGAAACTGGTTCGTTGGTAGTTCATTGTTATAATCATTATCAGTCCTTATTTGAGATATGTATGAAATATGATTCTCGCATATATTTGCAATATTTTGCTAATCATATGTTAATCATCAAAACTTCATATTGTCAATCCAACACATAGCTCTCTAGCTCACATAGTTTTCCCTAGCTCATGTAGCTCTTAGCCCAACAGGTAACAAAAATTTCACCCTACTAATGTAAAAGTCATAATTTCTAGAAAATCCAAACCTTCCAATAAATGATAATATATTACTCTATATTTTAATTCTTTTTTTTATTTTTATTAGTCTAATAAATACATACCCAATTCAAATAAGACCGACCTGATCGAATCGTTAACCTCTTATCAGTGATAATTCACATTTTTCACTATCTTTAAATGTATTCAAATGACATATCCTATACATTTGGAAATGACTATTAAAATTTATGTTGGAGTTAAGTGTTGGGTGTGAATTGGAAATGGAGGGAAATAAATTGGAGGGAAGAGAAAGTTGAAAAGTTCCTTTGTAAAAGAAACATTGTCCCACATTGGTAGAGAAAAGAGAAATGTTCATGCTTATATTGAGAAACATATCTTCCAACTAATACAGAGTTGATAAGAAAGTCTTCCCTCGTGTCGTCGTCGTCGCTCGGCTCGGCTTTGGCTTCGGATTTGGATTTGATTGATATTTAGATCAAATTTATTCAAAATTCGAGTTGATTTTTGCGAAATCTAGACGGATTCTGCTTGAACCTATGGGTCGCAGGTCCTCACCTGCGAAACGTAGGTGACACACAGAATGTCCTGAATGGATTCTGTCTAGACCTGCGTTTGCACCTGCGGTCTGTGGGTCCTCACCTATGAAATGCAGGTGCAGCGAAAGTCGGGCTGAATTATTTATTTTTTCAATGGTAGTCATTCCGAATAGACACCATCTGAACAAGTATTTTCACATCCCTTCACTTCAGATATTTGGCTATAAATAAAGGCCTATTGCCTTCATTTTTATAGAGAATTTTCGAACATTCTGCATATTTTCAAACAAATAAAATTGAGTCTGTTGTGTGATTTGTTACTACTCTTAGAGTTTGATAAAGTTATTGTTGTTTGAGGTACTGCTACACCATTAGCAGGTATATCTATTTTATTCTGGGAGAAAGTTGTCACACCCCGCCTTGGGGGGGGTACGACTGGCACCTGGTGCCCTACTAAGACCTGACCTGCTAGACTGCTAAGCCTAGGCGCGTCTGGCGCCTAGCTGGCTCTAACTCAGATTTCTGGAAACAAAGGGCTATATAACGGCTATAAATATAGCCCCCGGCCCATTGGCCTATCGCCTACTGTACCTGTCTTGGCAGCTAACCAGAAATATAGTAACTCAGGGAAACCTATACGGGCCGACAAGGCCACCATGCTGTCTAGTTATCTGCAACTTAGTCATAAGGTATAAAAGAGAAGCTACGTGACCGGCAAGGTCACCACTACTGACAACTATGGCCCCACACGACCATCACAAAAGTAAGAAAGAGTAAAGACAACTATACAACTGCACGGCCCCACACGACTGGCTCATCTGACCACAGGGATTTCATACAGAATGCAAGCCTCTAGGAATAGTAATAGAACTGATCGGGACAGGGCCCCGACCTACCCATGCTATATACAACAAAAGGAACTGAACTACACCTCTGAAATTCAGCCTCCGGATAACTGGAGCTGAATACTCAACCACTGACAGGGAGTCACATAGAATCACCTGCTCGTCTAGGAGTACCTGCAGGCAAGTAATGCAGCGCCCCACTGGGCGTCAGTACCACTGGTACTGAGTATGTAAAGCAACTAAAATAGTGTAACTGAAAACGATATCTGAAAGCAATAATATGACTGATGAAGCAAAAGTAGGAGGAATAACTTAACTGTCTGATGAAGTAGATCGTACCTGTTCTTACTGATACCGAAGGAAGTAAGAATCATACCTGGAGGCGTATCATTCTACTACCAACCCACTCGCGTCTAATATAACATAGCATAGCATACATAACATAACACAGCACATACAAACCTTACCCGGCCCCCATAAGCCGGGAGGTACAATCAACACAGAATCTATGCCCCTACCCCGGTCATTCCCACTCCTATAGTGGCTGTAAGCATCCTGCCGGTCCCTGGGTATGCACTTGGGCTCGCTGAGCCCTTGACTATAACTGTATCTGAGTCCGAAGGACTCTAAATCAACACCCCGGGAGTACCCGCTCGACGGGGGTGTATAAGGGCCGACCAAGGCACAATATGGGGAAACTGGCATCCCATCTTCGTCCCCTTACGGGACGGCATATCACTCCATAGAGCGACGTATCCTCGTCCTCTGGCGGACGAGTCGATACAGCTATTAACCCTGGGCGGTCAGGAATGCTAGGTAATCCAACCCCAATCAATACAATGGTCTCGACTAATCATGTATCTGTGTATCTCATAAGCCAAAACTAATAGGCGTAAGGTATTATATAAATCATATACTGGGCTAATAATAGCAATCTGTAGGTGTCTGATACATGCTGAGACAGGTAAGTATAATTATGAATATAGTTCCCTGTCTAACTGTACTGGGGCAAAGGCTATACGAGGAGGTGTTTCTGCTGAAAGCTATACTGTTTACTAAGTTTCTGTGTTAACATAATTTTCTATTTCTAACATGCTTTCTAAACCATATACAGTTACTATTCTATATCTGGAATGCTTTACTGATACTGTACTACCTTGCGAGGTTTCAGCTAAACACAACAATATCTTAACATGGCATATTACATCACATACTGAATATACTGAGCAATCTTAATCACTTACGTCCGAATCTATATCATACTGATAAGTCTCGTACATGTTACAACCCAAAGCTTCTTACATTGTACCAATATTCATAATAATACAATACTCGACTTCTGAACATTCTACTGGCCCGTAAATTACTATACTGCCTCAATATCACTTAACTTGCCGAGGAAACTAATTTTACATACCTTATCTTTGACTATTCGTCCGTCGGACGAGGCTCAGCCGGTACTTCAACTATTTCCTCCCAACTGCATTCATAAATACGTCAATCAATACTAAATACAACGTTATTGTAAAGAGCGACGTTACTTTCGATTTAATTTATAGCCTAAACTTAGGCTTATCGAAAGACGATCAAAAACTCGCTATTTTTCAGCGGCCCAGAAGGGAGAAATATTTACTTCTCAGCTAGGAACACATAGACATTAATTTAGAGCAATTCTACTTACTTTAGTTCGGCGGCTCGCCGATCCTTCGGCCGTATTTCGCGAAACTAATTCCGTAGAAATGCTCTCTGCTGCTAAATACCTTGGTATCTAGGATTAATTTGGGTTTGGGCAGCGTTTGGCAGCGTAATCGGACGATAATTTATAATCTCCCTTCGTTTTTCCTCTGTTCACTACGATTCTGGAAATTTCACTAAGTAAATAATGACCTTAAACTGCAGTGGGGGCTTTATATACTTGGGCCTGGACAAGGGCAACGTGTCACGGAGCCATCGCGGAGGCCTCACCTCCGTGACACGCTGCCATCGCGGAGGGGTTCTGCCCCGGCTCCTCCCGCGATGGTTCGACGGGTTTCTCGTCCGATCTTTTCCCGGGCCTTTCCCTAGCACGTATGGCCTTCAAATATGCTTAACCAACGTGCGAATAAGTCGTCTAAGTGCCGGGAATTCTACGGGGTATAACATTCTCCCCCCCTTAGGAACATTCGTCCCCGAATGTATACTGCTATCTAGAGGACTGCTTACTTTACCTTCTGGGAAAATTTTGGCAGAGTTTCCCTTGTAACATGGACTATCGCAAAAACCTGAAATGCAGAAAAGTCCAACACAGGCACTGCACACAATGTTCTACAATCCACTGAACAACTAAGTATTACTTCTCTCTTGATCGTTTACAACATACATATCATAAAGTACTGTATAAGTAATGATACGGACATACCTGTCGTCTGACTAGGCCTGAAATAAGTGAGGATATCTGATTTTCATGTCTTCTTCAGCCTCCGACATCATTTCTTTCCGATTTCTGTTACGCCACAATACCTTGACAGATGCAACGTCTTCAGTTCTCAGCCTGCGAATCTGTCTGTCTAAGATAGCTACGGGAACTTCTTCATAAGCTAACTCCTCTGTGACCTGAACATCCTGGACTGGAACTACTGTAGAAGGGTCCCCTACGAACTTTCTTAGCATAGAAACATGGAATACTGGGTGAACAGATGCTAACTCTGGAGGCAAGTTTAACTCATATGCCACGCGGCCTATTCTTCGCCGAATTTGATACGGCCCAATGAATCTTGGGCTAAGCTTGCCTTTCTTGCCAAACCTCATTACCCCTTTCATCGGGGACACTTTCAGATATACCCAGTCGTTTACCGAAAATTCTAGATCTCTGCGCCGTCTATCTGCATATGACTTCTGACGGCTCTGAGCGGTCAGTAAACGTTCTCGGATAAGCTTTATCTTTTCCTCGGACTGCCGAACAATGTCTGGGCCAACTAATGCTGATTCTCCTATCTCAAACCAGCCCACTGGCGATCTACATTTTCGCCCGTACAATGCCTCGAAAGGTGCCATCTGAATAGCTGAATGGTAGCTATTATTATAAGCAAATTCAATTAACGGAAGATGTTCATCCCAGCTACCCCCAAAATCTAGCACACACGCTCGTAGCATATCTTCGAGCGTCTGAATTGTACGTTCAGCCTGCCCGTCTGTCTGAGGATGGAATGCTGTGCTCAGATTAATCTGCGTCCCCATACCTTTCTGAAATGACTGCCAGAACCTAGCTGTAAACTGTGCCCCTCTGTCTGAAATGATAGATGCCGGCACTCCATGTAATCTAACTATTTCTCTGATATACAATTCGGCATAATCCTCAGCTGAGAAGGTAGCCCTTACTGGCAGGAAATGAGCTGATTTTGTCAGCCTATCAACTATTACCCAAATGGAATCATTTCTGCGTCTCGTACGGGGTAACCCTGCTACAAAATCCATATTTATTGCTTCCCATTTCCACATAGGTATTAATATCTCTTGAGTCCAACCACCCGGTTTCTGGTGCTCTGCTTTTACCTGCTGACAATTAGCACATCTAGATACGAATTCGGCTATTTCAGTTTTCATACCTGGCCACCAGTAGATATCTCTGATGTCGTGGTACATTTTCGTCGCCCCTGGGTGGAGGGAATAGCGAGCGTAGTGTACCTCATGCATAATCTGCCCGCGAAGTCCTGAGACATTCGGAACACAAAGGCGGCCCTTACAATATAGCACATCATCCTCGGTTGTCTGAAAATCTGGCTCCTTACCCTTCTGAACTCTATCTCTGAGCTGGACTAAATCGGGATCCTCGTACTGTCGTTCTTTTACCTCTGCAACTAACGATGATACTGCAGAATTCTGAATTACGGCCCCATTATCTCCTGTTTCCATTACTCGCACGGCTAGCCCAGCTAACTGATGAATTTCTTTAGCTAATTTCTGTCTCTCGGGTGGCAAATACGCCAAGCTCCCCATTGACTTACGGCTCAGGGCATCTGCTACAACATTAGCTTTTCCGGGGTGGTATAGAATATTCACATCATAGTCTTTTAACAACTCCAACCAGCGGCGTTGCCGCAGATTCAGCTCCTTCTGAGTGAAAATGTACTGCAAGCTCTTATGATCTGTATAAATATCAACATGAACGCCGTACAGATAATGCCTCCACATCTTCAAGGCATGGATTACTGCGGCCAACTCTAGATCATGGGTGGGGTAATTCTTTTCGTGCTTCTTCAACTGTCTGGAAGCATACACAATTACTCTACCATGCTGCATCAACACACAACCCAACCCGATACCTGACGCGTCACAATAAACTGAATACCCTTCTGTGACCTCCGGCAGTGCTAGTACTGGGGCGGAGGTTAATCTGTCTTTCAGTTCCTGGAAACTCTGCTCACATGCCTCCGTCCACTGAAACTTTGTTGCTTTCTGTGTCAATTTAGTTAAAGGTGCTGCAATGGTTGAGAACCCTTCAACGAACCTCCGATAGTATCCTGCCAACCCCAGAAAGCTACGAACTTCAGTCGGGGTGGTAGGCCTAGGCCATGACTTAACTGCTTCTATCTTCTGCTTGTCTACCTGTATACCAGCATCTGAGACAATATGCCCTAAAAAGGCTACTGAGTTAAGCCAGAATTCACACTTCGAAAATTTTGCGTACAACTGGCGGTACCTGAGAATCTGGAGCACTGTCCGCAAATGAGTCCGGTGATCTGCTTCAGAGCGAGAATACACCAGAATATCATCAATGAATACTATCACGAACAAGTCCAGGAAGGGTCTGAAAATACTGTTCATCAGGTCCATAAAGACTACTGGGGCATTTGTTAACCCGAAGGACATAACCAGAAATTCAAAATGTCCATATCGGGTCTTGAATGCTGTCTTAGGGATGTCCCTCTCACGTACACGGACCTGGTGATATCCGGACCGCAAGTCAATCTTAGAAAAGTATCTGGCTCCCTGTAACTGATCAAATAGGTCATCAATCCTAGGAAGCGGATACTTATTCTTTACTGTAACTTTGTTTAGCTGCCGATAATCTATGCACATTCGGAGTGAGCCATCTTTCTTTCTCACAAATAAGACTGGCGCACCCCACGAGGAAGTACTCGGCCTGATAAAACCTTTATCTAACAGGTCTTTCAACTGCTCCTTTAATTCTCTGAGTTCTGCAGGAGCCATACGATAAGGAGGTATTGATATTGGCTGAGTGCCTGGTAGCAAGTCAATAGCAAAGTCTATTTCCCTTTCTGGGGGAAGACCAGGTAACTCATCGGGAAAAACGTCTGGAAATTCATTTACCACTGGAACAGATTGGAGTGTCGGAGATTCCGCTTGGACATCCTGAACTCTGACAAGATGGTAAATGCACCCCTTAGTTATCAACTTTCTCACCCGAAGGTAGGAAATAAACCTACCTTTTGGCGTCGCCGTGCTGCCCTTCCATTCCCGTACTGCCTCCCCCGGGAAGTGGAATCGGACCGTTTTGGTCCAACATTCAACATTAGCAAAACATGGTACTAACCAATCCATACCCATTATGGCATCGAAGTCTATCATTTCTAACTCGACCAGATCTACTGTGGTCTGACGATCAGCAATCTCTATTGTACACCCGCGGTAAATTCGACTAGCTGTGATAGAGTCACCGACGGGCGTAGATACTAGGAAGGGCTGCTGTAATGATTCTGGTACAATACTAAGCTTCTGTGCCACAAATGGAGTAATATAGGACAAAGTAGACCCTGGATCAATTAGCACATAAGCAGGGTGTGAGCAGAAGGTTAGCATACCTGTCACAACATCAGGCGATGCCTCTGAATCTTGTCTCCCTGGTAAGGCATATGTGCGGCTTGGACCCGCACCTGTACTGAAGGCCCCTGATCTGCCTCGACCCCTGCCTGCTGAAACTGGGGGCCTGCGCCCAGTCGAGGATGCTGTAGCTCGTGATCCTGTTGATGCCCTATCCTGTCTGTCCCGGTCCTCACGACCTCTGGCTGGGCAATCTCTCATCAAATGGCCTTCTTGGCCACAACTATAGCATGCGGTGGAACCATACCGGCATGCTACAGAATGGCGTTGGCTGCATATAGGGCAAAGTGGTAGGGTATACCTACTCTGCTCCACCCTCCTCTGTGATGGTGAGTCTGCCGTCTGCGAACCTCTACCAGCCTCTGACTGCCCTCTGCGGTTGGATCTACCTCCCTGTGACTGTGGCGGAGGCGGGGGCCTGGGTGACCTGTCTGACAATCGTGGCCTGGGTCCTCCCCGGGCCTCTCTTTGTAACTCAGCTGGCCTATCCCGGCGACGCTGCTCCTGATTAACCCTTCTGATTTCCCGATGTCGCTGTCTGATGCCCTCAATATTCTGGGCAAATGCCTGGATTTGGGAAATATCCATATCTTCTCGCAGTGTGGCCGTGATACAAGTCTCGACATACTCTGGGTTCAACCCCATAATAAAACGGTGCACTCTGGATGCCATGGTATCCACGAAAGCCGGTGCATATCGAGCCAAGGAGTCAAACCGCAAGGAATATTCCCGAACACTCATGGCCCCCTGTTCCAGATGTAGGAACTGGTCTACCCGGGCCTGTCGGATCTCCCGCAGCAAATAGTGATCTAGAAAGGCTCCTGAAAAGCTGGACCAGGTAGGAGGGGGAACATCTCTCCCTCGGGACCTCTCCCAGCTTTCATACCATAACACCGCAATATCTCGCAACCGAAATGCGGCCAATTCAACTGACTCAGTGGGTGTAGCATGCATAACCCTGAAGATTCTCTACATCTGATCCAGAAAATCCTGGGGGTCCTCTATGCGGTCCGTGCCTGTAAACTGTGGGGGATTCAAGGCTAAGAACTCTCGGACCCTCGAACTACCGGGCCCTCCTGATGCTTCTGCAACTGTGGATAGCATTTGCTGACGCTGAGCAGCCATCATCTGTGCTATCATAACTACCGCACTCCTAACCTCCTGGTCGGAAGGTGTTGGTATAGGGATTGCTGAAGATACTGTCGCTCCAAACGGCTCCTGACGTGGTGGAGACTACTGAGGAGGCTGAGATGAAGCCTCTGTAGGGCCCTCTGATCGGGCTGTCTCCAAATGAGGGGGAGGCATCCTACTGGTGCCCTCCCCTGCTGCAATATCTAAGCTCCGACCTGTGGTAGGATGTTGCTGGTCTGACATTATCTGTAACCAAAGAATATGGTAAGCTCTTAGGAACTCAACCCTATACTGTACCGCTCTATAGCACGACTGAATCAGAATAAAAGACAACCATCCTATCATGCCTTGCAGCCTCCTACCCATAGTATGTGGTGCACAACACATCCATGGACAGGACTCTACTTAGCACGGCTTGCAGACTCCCTGGGATGCGACCTGCTCTGATACCAAGTTTGTCACACCCCGCCTTGGGGGGGGGGGGTACGACTGGCACCTGGTGCCCTACTAAGACCTGACCTGCTAGACTGCTAAGCCTGGGCGCGTCTGGCGCCTGGCTGGCTCTAACTTAGATTTCTGGAAACAAAGGGCTATATAACGGCTGTAAATATAGCCCCCGGCCCATTGGCCTATCGCCTACTGTACCTGTCTTGGCAGCTAACCAGAAATATAGTAACTCAGGGAAACCTATACGGGCCGACAAGGCCACCATGCTGTCTAGTTATCTGCAACTTAGTCATAAGGTATAAAAGAGAAGCTACGTGACCGTCAAGGTCACCACTACTGATAACTATGGCCCCACACGACCATCACAAAAGTAAGAAAGAGTAAAGACAACTATACAACTGCACGGCCCCACACGACCGGCTCATCTGACCACAGGGATTTCATACAAAATGCAAGCCTCTAGGAATAGTAATAGAACTGATCGGGACAGGGCCCCGACCTACCCATGCTATATACAACAAAAGGAACTGAACTACACCTCTGAAATTCAGCCTCCGGATAACTGGAGCTGAATACTCAACCGCTGACAGGGAGTCACATAGAATCACCTGCTCGTCTAGGAGTACCTGCAGGCAAGTAATGCAGCGCCCCACTGGGCGTCAGTACCACTGGTACTGAGTATGTAAAGCAACTAAAATAGTGTAACTGAAAACGATATCTGAAAGCAATAATATGACTGATGAAGCAAAAGTAGGAGGAATAACTTAACTGTCTGATGAAGTAGATCGTACCTGTTCTTACTGATACCGAAGGAAGTAGGAATCATACCTGGAGGCGTATCATTCTACTACCAACCCACTCGCGTCTAATATAACATAGCATAGCATACATAACAAAACACAGCACATACAAACCTTACCCGGCCCCCATAAGCCGGGAGGTACAATCAACACAGAATCTATGCCCCTACCCCGGTCATTCCCACTCCTATAGTGGCTGTAAGCATCCTGCCGGTCCCTGGGTATGCACTTGGGCTCGCTGAGCCCCTGACTATAACTGTATCTGAGTCCGAAGGACTCTAAATCAACACCCCGGGCGTACCCGCTCGACGGGGGTGTATAAGGGCCGACCAAGGCACAATATGGGGAAACTGGCATCCCATCTTCGTCCCCTTGCGGGACGGCATATCACTCCGTAGAGCGATGTATCCTCGTCCTCTGGCAGACGAGTCGATACAGCTATTAACCCTGGGCGGTCAGGAATGCTAGGTAATCCAACCCCAATCAATACAATGGTCTCGACTAATCATGCTGTCTGTGTATCTCATAAGCCAAAACTAATAGGCGTAAGGTATTATATAAATCATATACTGGGCTAATAATAGCAATCTGTAGGTGTCTGATACATGCTGAGACAGGTAAGTATAATTATGAATATAGTTCCCTGTCTAACTGTACTAGGGCAAAGGCTATACGAGGAGGTGTTTCTGCTGAAAGCTATACTGTTTACTAAGTTTCTGTGTTAACATAATTTTCTATTTCTAACATGCTTTCTAAACCATATACAGTTACTATTCTATATCTGGAATGCTTTACTGATACTGTACTACCTTGCGAGGTTTCAGCTAAACACAACAATATCTTAACATGGCATA
This sequence comes from Datura wrightii, assembly GCA_035772735.1. Taxonomy (NCBI): domain Eukaryota; kingdom Viridiplantae; phylum Streptophyta; class Magnoliopsida; order Solanales; family Solanaceae; genus Datura; species Datura wrightii. The sequence goes on from JASDFA010000003.1 coordinate 13,548,927, forward strand.
TTACATCACATACTGAATATACTGAGCAATCTTAATCACTTACGTCCGAATCTATATCATACTGATAAGTCTCGTACATGTTACAACCCAAAGCTTCTTACATTGTACCAATATTCATAATAATACAATACTCGACTTCTGAACATTCTACTGGCCCGTAAATTACTATACTGCCTCAATATCACTTAACTTGCCGAGGAAACTAATTTTACATACCTTATCTTTGACTATTCGTCCGTCGGACGAGGCTCAGCCGGTACTTCAACTATTTCCTCCCAAATGCATTCATAAATACGTCAATCAATACTAAATACAACGTTATTGTAAAGAGCGACGTTACTTTCGATTTAATTTATAGCCTAAACTTAGGCTTATCGAAAGACGATCAAAAACTCGCTATTTTTCAGCGGCCCAGAAGGGAGAAATATTTACTTCTCAGCTAGGAACACATAGACATTAATTTAGAGCAATTCTACTTACTTTAGTTCGGCGGCTCGCCGATTCGTCGGCCGTATTTCGCGAAACTAATTCCGTAGAAATGCTCTCTGCTGCTAAATACCTTGGTATCTAGGATTAATTTGGGTTTGGGCAGCGTTTGGCAGCGTAATCGGACGATAATTTATAATCTCCCTTCGTTTTCCCTCTGTTCACTACGATTCTAGAAATTTCACTAAGTAAATAATGACCTTAAACCGCAGTGGGGGCTTTATATACTTGGGCCTGGACAAGGGCAACATGTCACGGAGCCATCGCGGAGGCCTCACCTCCGTGACACGCTGCCATCGCGGAGGGGTTCTGCCCCGGCTCCTCCCGCGATGGTTCGACGGGTTTCTCGTCCGATCTTTTCCCGGGCCTTTCCCTAGCACGTATGGCCTTCAAATATGCTTAACCAACGTGCGAATAAGTCGTCTAAGTGCCGGGAATTCTATGGGGTATAACAAAAGTAATCCAAAACCTCGAGTACAGTGAGGGGATTAAATTTTTTACGGACACACAGTGAATTCTGTTATCTGGAATATTAATTATATTTTCTATTTTACTAATTTGAACACAGAAAAACAACAAGCTTAAGGAATTTATTTTGTTTATAATTTTTTGTATTTATTTATTTTCTGATTTTGGAGACTAAAAACTTTCTGGTTTTCTAATCCACTGTTGGAGATTAAAGTCTTCGGATTTTTTACTTCCTTTAAGATTAAAATTTTTGTGATTTTCTACTCACGTTGATTACTGGTTTGAATATATAAAAATTTTGCCAAGTAAATCTTATTGTTGATAATTCGATTTGAAGAGATAAAAACTTCACTGATTATTCAGTTTAGTTCTGTCAAATTTTTTTTCGGTTTGAAGAAATAGAATATTCATTGATTGCTAACTTTTGTTGTTATTGATCAACAATATATGATAGGAACAATTGACCTCATGCTTGCCTATACAAGCAATGGAATCTCCTCCAACCATACTGTGACAGCACCGGCTCCAATAGAAATGCTCGAAAAATTTAATAGCATTGACTTTAAATGTTGGCAGCAGAAGATGTTCTACCTGACTACGCTGAGTCTGCAGAAGTTCATCAAAGAGAAAATTCTGGTTCTGTCGGAATAAACTCCCAAAAATGAATGGTTCTTAATTACTGAGGCTTGAAAGCACTCAGATTTTCTGTGCAAGAACTATATCCTAAGTAGACTGGAGGATGATCTGTATAACATATACAGTAATGTGCAAACTTCTAAAGAACTCTAGGATGCGCTAGAGAAGAAGTACAAAACTGAGGACGCCGGTTTAAAGAAATTTGTTGCAGCCAAATTTTTGGACTACAAGATGATAGATAGCAAGCCTGTTATCACACAAGTCCAAGAGCTACAAGTGATAATTCATAATCTTCTTGCTGAAGGTATAATTCAAACTAATGCTTTTATCAAAAGTATTAATTATGGTGCTAAGTATGAGTTTTCCATTAAAGGTTTGATCATCAATGAAGCTTTTTAAGTTGAATCGATAATTGAAAAGTTGCCTCCTTCATGGAGGGGCTTTAAGAATTATCTAAAGCACAAGCGCAAGGAGATGAAGCTTGAAGATCTAATTGTTTGACTGAGTATCGAAGAAGATAATAAAGCTGCTGAAAGGAAGATAAGGGGAAACTCAATAATTATAGGGACTTATATTATTGAGACTGCTCCAACTAATCCGAAAAAGAGTAAGAAGCCTTCTGGACCAAGGAATTATCCTAGAATGAAGTAATTCAAAGAAAACTACCATAACTGTAGGAAGATTGGACACAAGGCTGCTGAATGTCGTGCTCCAAAGAAAGGAAAGAAAAAGGGTTAAGCTAACATGGTTGAAGGAACCAAGGATATTGATGAGTTGTGTGCAATGGTGACTGAATGCAACTTAGTAGGAAGCCCCACGGAGTGGTGGCTTGACTCTGGAGCCACTCAACATGTTTGTGCTGTCAGAGAAGCATTTGCTTCCTATGCCCTTGTTGGACCCAACGAGACCATGTATATGAGAAACTCTACAACAGCCAAGATTGAAGGCTATGGAAAAATATTTCTGAAAATGACATCTGACAAGGTGGTGACTCTAAATAGTGTATGTCATGTTCCAGAAATGAGGAAAAACTTAGTTTCTGTTGGGCTTCTCATCAAGAACAGATTTAAGTGTGTTCTTGTTTCAAATCAAACTGTAATAGTAAGAATGAAGTGTATATAGGAAAAAGTTACCTAACTGAGGGTCTTTTCAAACTGAATATAATTGTTGTTCAAAGCAATAAATTTTCAGCTTCTTCTTACTTGCTTAAGTCAAATAATTTATGATATTCATGTTTGGGACACGTCAATTATAAAACCTTGCATAAAATAATCAATTTGAAATTATTGTCAAAGTTTAAATGCAATCAATCAAAATGTCAAATCAGTGTTGAATCTAAGTACGTTAAACATCCTTATAAGTCAATTGAAAGGAATTCAAATCCCTTAGAATTAATTTACACAGATATTTGTGACATGAAGTCAATATCATCTCGTGGTGGAAATAAGTACTTCATAGCTTTTATTGACGATAGTACGCGGTACTGCTATGTTTACTTACCCAAAAGTAAAGACGAAGTAATTGAAGTATTCAAGCAATATAAAAGTGAAGTTGAAACACAACATAACAAAAAGATCAAAATAATGAGGAGTGACAGGAGAGGTGAGTATGAATCTCCTTTTGAAGAAATATATTTGAAATATGGCATCATTCATCAAACAACTGCCCCTTACTCAGCACAATTTAACAGGATTGCGGAAAGAAAAAATAAAACATTAAAGGAGATGATGAATACCTTGTTGATAAGTTATAGTTAACTCAGAACTTGTGGGGGGAAGTTATCCTTACGGCTAGAAGAATACTCAATCGAGTGCTCCATAGCAAAACACAATCTAATCCACACGAAAAATAAAAAGGAAGAAAGCCTAACCTTGAATACTTAAAAGTGTAGGGTGTTTGGCTAAGATACAAGTTCCTAAACCCAAAAAGGTTAAGATAGGACCTAAAATAATTGATTTATTTTCATAGAATATGCTATAAACAGTAAAGCATATCTATTTCTGGTTCATAAATCAGAAAATTCTGACATTCATGTTAATACGGTAATGGATTCAGACAATGCTGAATTTTTTGAACATATATATCCGCATAAACAGAAATGTGAGTCATCTAGCAAAGGATCTAAACAACCCCGAAAAGAGACAAAGAAAATTATTCCTAATGAGGAGAATCTAAGACGTAGCAAATGTCAAAGGACTTCTACTTTCTTTGGACCATATTTTCTAATATTTTTGTTGGAAAATGAGCCTCGAACTTTTCAAGAAGCTATGACTTCTTCAAAAGCTCAATATTTAAAAGAGGCAATCAATAGTAAAATTGAATCCACAATGAATAACCACACATGGGAATTGGTTGACCTTTCTCCAGGGAACAAACCTTTAGGTTGCAAATGAATTTTCAAAAGGAAAATTAAAGATGATGGCACTATTGATAAATATAAAGCAAGATTTGTAGTCAAAGGGTTTAGACAAAAAGAAGGTCTTAATTACTTTGATACATACTCATCAGTAATCAAAATTACATCCATTCAGGTGTTAATAGTGTTAGCCGCCGTATATGGTCTTGAAATCCATCAAATGGATGTGAAAACAGTCTTCTTAAATAGAGATTCGGAGGAAGAAATTTATATGGAACAACCTGAAGGGTTTGTAGTTCCTGAAAATAAAAAGAAGGTGTGCCGACTTGTAAAGTCTTTGTACGGACTAAAACAAGCGCCCAAACAATAGCATACAAGATTTGACCAGACAATATTGTCAAATGGTTTCAAGATTAATGAGTGTGAAAAATGTGTTTACATTAAGAACACTCAAAAACAAGTCGTCATTGTTTGTCTATATGTGGATGATATATTGATAATGAGTAACGACGTTGTTAACATAAATGCTATCAAGCATATGCTTACTAGTAAATTTGAGATGAAAGACTTAGGAGTTGTTGATTTGATATTGGGTATTAAGATCCACAAAACTCCTCAAGGTCTATCATCGTCTCGGTCTCATTATATCCAAAAAATACTTAAAAATTTAAGTATTTGGATTTCAAAATTGCAAAGATACCATTTGATGTGAATCTTGCTCTTGCTAAGGACAAAAGTTAAAGTGAGTCTCAATTGGATTATACTAGAGTATTGGAAAGTCTGATGTACATCATGAACTGTACACAACCAGATATAGCTTGTGCGATAAGTAAGCTTAATCGATACACAAGTAATTCAATCAGAGTCATTGGATGGATATGAAATGAGTCTTGGGGTATTTAAAACATACTCAAAACTTTGTTTTGCATTACAACAAGTATCTAGAAGTTGTTGAAAGATATTGTGATGCAAAATGGATCACCGAGTCAACTGAAACTAAATCCACAAGCAAATATATTTTTTCCATCGATGGAGGAGCAGTGTCTTGGAAGTCATCCAAACAAACATGTATTGCTCGCTCTTCAATGGAGTCTGAATTCATAGCTTTAGACAAGGCTGGTGAAGAAGCTGAATGGCTCAAGAATTTCCTAGAAGAAATTCCGTTCTGGCCCAAATCGTTGGCTCCAATATGTATATATTGTGATAGCCAAGCGGCAAACGGAAGGGCTGGGAGTGCAATGTATAACGGAAAGTCTTGTCACATACGACAAAGACACAACACCATTAGACAACTACTTTCTAGTGAAATTATCACAATTGACTATGTAAAATCAAGAGATAATGTGTCGGATCCACTTACAAAAGGCTTAACTAGAGAAGCTATTGAAAGATCATCGAAGGGAATGGGACTATGGCCGAGGACAAGTCATCGTGGCGGTAACTCTATCTAGAAGACTGGAGATCCCAGGATTTAGGTTTAAGGAGATCAAACAAAGTCACTGATGACGGTTCAGATAACTTTTGGTCCATTCTCGTGATGGGACAATGCTCAGTAACAAGGATAAAGCATTAAAGATTTTTTAATAATTTCTAAATTTGACATGGGATATGTCAAATGGTGTATCTACGGGATAACACATTTAGGAATCACCTATATAAATGTGAAGTGTAAGCCGCTTTAGGAGAATTCTATAAGGTCAATTCTTTACGCACTTATGAAACCAGGCAGTGTTCATGGCTGAAACGAACAAAACAATGAGAACCTAAGGCGGTTAAAAGATTAATTGTGTGACTTATGTTGTCTAGGTATACATCAAAGCTCGACGGTTCAAAGATATCAAATCTACCGATTGACGAAGTATATCCGATATATGTTCACTACAGAAAGTTCAAGGGAAAACCTACTTATCCAGGTACAATTAATTTTTACTTACACGATTTTTTTTCATACATTAAAAGTTTTATATAGCCATTCCCCATTCATGTGGGGGATTGTTGGAGTTAAGTATTAGGTATGAATTGAAAAATAGAGGAAAATAAATTGGAGGGAAGAGAAAGTTGAAAAGTTCCTTTAAAATTTCTTTATAAAAGAAACTTTGTCCCATATTAGCAGGGAAAAGAGAAATGTTCATGCTTATATTGAGAAGCATATCTTCCAACTAATAAAGAGTTGAGAAAAAAGTCTCCCCTCGCGCCGTTGTCGTCGCTCGGTTCAGCTTCGGCTTTGGATTTAGATTTGGTCAAATGATCTAATTGATTGATATATTTTTTAGACCAAATTTATTCACAATCCGAGTTGACTTTTTCGCGCAATTTAAACGGATTCTGCTTGGACCTGTAGGCCGTGGGTCCTCACCTGTGAAATGCAGGTGACATGCATAATGTCCTGAATGGATTCTGTCTGGACCTGCGTTTGCACTTGCGGTCCGCGAGTCCTCACCTGCGAAACGCAGGTGCAGATTAAGTTAGGCCGAATTATTTCTTTTTCAAATGGTAGCCATTCTGAACAGATGTTTTCACACCCTTTCACTTATGATCTTTGGCATAGAGAATGTTCAAACATTGTGCATATTTCCAAACAAATAAAATCGAGTTTATTGTGTGATTTGTTACTACTCTTAGAATTCGATAAAATTATTGGTGTTTGAGGTATTACTACACCATTAATAGGTATATCCATTTTATTCTGAGAGGAAGTAATCCAAAACCTCGAGTACAATGAGGGAAAAATTTCTTTAAAATACATAATAAATTCTGTGATCTTAAATATTAATTATATTTTTTATGTTATTGATTTGAATATGGAACACTAATAACTTCCCCCAATTTTGTATCGTGTCCGAAGCTCTTTGATTTTAAATATCTATCTTCTTATCCATACCTTTTCTTTTCCTCTTTCTTTTCGCCGAATCTCATGTGACTCCAAGAAAATAAATCTCTAATCAATCAAACAACCAAAAGAGTTAATGAATTGAAAAAAAAAGGTTATGACAAAATTATTACTTTTGATGCATTGTAACAAGTATTAGCAACTATTATTCTATAAAATTTACTTTCTTACTATTCAACAAAATATAACACTTTTCAACATATATTAATTATTCTTTTTAAAATTGGATTGAGTCGGTCCACTTTTAATTGGATAAGTATGTATAATTACTTTTTAAAAAAAAAATTAAAATTATCACATTGAAAGGTTAAATTTTTCAACAATTATGATTTTTCTGTTAATAAGGTGAAAGTTTTATGATTTTTTATTTAGAAAACATAGTTATATGACCTTGATGAAAGAACACTACGTGACTATTTATGAAATTTAACTTAACATTTTAAGAGGATGAAGATGGAGAAAGGGATTTGGTGGGCGGGTAATTATTTTGGATCAAACTGAAACAAATTGGTAATAAGATTCGGCCGCATAGCATAGGGTAATACAGTGTAAAATCCAGTAAATATTAGGGTACAAATAGAATTAATTTTGACAACCACTTGGGACTTTGGACTTGCAACACTGCGAAAAGCCCAAATAGTTTGAGACGGCTCCTTCGCTGGTGTGTAGCCAGCCGGTGACGATGCCAATGGAAGCTGAAACCGAAGAGTTGGTGACGCCAGGACAAGTATTGGGTAAAGCGTCGCAGTTGAAAGCCGGAAAGGGGGCTTACGTTTCAACCGAGAACGGTACCATTTACGCCTCTCTCACCGGATTCCGTTCTCTAATACCTCCGCCTTCCGACTCTGTTGACCAGGTTTTGTTCCTCCTCTCTCTGAATCTTACTGTTTTGCATTCTTTAATGTCCATAGAGGTGTTCATGGTACAGTTTGACGGGTTTTTACTAAGCTAATGCTGAACATGAAAACACTCTTTTCCTCCAATTTAAATCCTTTTGTTTCTGATAATTCTGTGGTTTTCATCACTTTCTGTTGCTTTAAATGACAATCTTTTCCTCCATTTTGTCAATCTTCGTCAGAGATCCACAGTCGAAGTTACTGGTCATAAAGCCCATGGAGCAGTTCCTCAGCCTGGTTCCATTGTTTTTGCTAGAGTGAGTTTTCTTGGTTAAGACGACTGTAATGATACTGTTAATGAATATTCTGTGTTACTTGAATTTGATAGCTGTTTCTACTTTCTCGAGTTGGATGACACAATAATCACTCTCTCTAGCAGTACTTGCCCGAGCATAAAACATTGTCTATAGGGAAACATTGTTTCTTGTATCATCGATTAAGTGTATCCAAAAACAGCTAGTACTATATATTTTTCACCTTTTCCTTTTTTTAATTTTTAAACTAGAGGTGTCAGATATGCTGTGCAAGGCGAAACACTGTGGCATTTTCTTTTTACTTCTCTTGGCCATTGGGTGGATTTCTGTGCTTTAGTTACTCCTAATTTTTTCGTTTTTTTTTCTAAATTGCTGAGGACTTTACTAACCATCAGAAAAAGAATTGGGGTGGACTTCACTAGTTGTATCACTTTTTGTCAATGTAATTTATCTTGGGTACCTTCGTTTTTGGTTCTTCTGGTGAATGGCATTAAAGTTGAATATTATCAATGTGATATCAGAATTCATGCTTTTATCTTCTCTACTTTTTCCTAATAATTATATAAATGTAAAACAGAAGAGAGAAAGAACTGCTTATACTTTTGTTTTTAGACTTACTATGGACTGGAAAAGATCAGCACCTTCTTGAAATATTATCATAGAACTGGTAATATATGCTCTTGTTTCAACCAGGCAGAACTGTATTTTAAAAGAAATTAAGACCTAGGTACTTATCTATGCTACTACCTTTCTCTGCTTCTTCCCATTCTTATTGTGATATAGAGGTGGATATTTTTTAGGTTAGAAATATATGCTTTAAAATTTAATTGGATTTATGTATTTTTTTAACCATTATTTGATAGTCATTTCTTTGGCCACATACTACAGACCTTTTGAGATGAGTTCTCTTTTCAATTAGTTAAAATTTTTTGACAGGTAACTAAGGTGATGGCTAGAACGGCTTCGGCAGACATAGTGTGTGTTGATTCCAAATCTGTGCGTGAGAAATTCACAGGCATTATTAGGTTGGTTAATTTGATTTCTTTTTCAGTTGAAAACTACAACTACAGGTTCAGTGTGACTCTTGAAGAGTGATTTCATCATGGGTTTCTCATTTCCCATGTGTTTTGGACAAAATGGCTGAAGAACTCTGTTGGGGCGTAATACAGAGCCTCACTCGACAGAATAGTTGCTCTTGTAATGAAGTACGAGACATAAAGAATAAAATATGCACTTGTGTATAACAGTTTCTTAATCAATGGTTATTGTGTAAGTTACTTATAGGAGAACGGTAAGATAGAAGTGGTGTTTCTTTCATGCCAGGGTACTAATGATACTTACGCTGAAAAAATACATAGTATTAACAGCGTAATTTTCTGTTTTGAGAGCATCTAAAAAAAAAAACATCTTCAAAAATTTTGTTTTGAGAGCACAATTTCTGCCTAACTTGGTCTTTTGTGATAGAGGAGATAGATCAGGGCATGCAAAAAACATAATATGTCATCTTTGTACAAAGACTTGTTTGTACAAGTTGCATCCCTGCATGCACTTATTAAAAGTATGAACCATATTGACGTAGATCATCTTACTGTGGTTAAGTTTGGTTACTGATTTTTTCATGCTAATTATCTACAGAATAAAATCTTACCAACCACTCTAAATATCACAAAGTGCAAAATTTGATTGATTTGCTGTAAATGGTTCACGCGCTACGTTTTGATTTGAAACCTCTAATCTATACAATTATAATTATTGAATTGCGCATTATTGCATTGATTACTTTGTATATGGGCCTCATGTGATGATCATAGATCATAAAGTTACTGGTATTGTTTTTATTGTAGGTGTTGTTGCTATTATTATTTTATTATTAGGGAAAAAGGGCAAATATACCCCTCAACTTTTCAATTTAGAGCGGATATACCCCTCGTCAAAAAAATGGTACATATATACCCTCTTTGTTTAACAAATGGTGCATATATACCCTCATCATTATTTGCCCTTTTCGTTAATTGACATATATTTATTGAATTAAAAAAAATTCTAAATTTTGTTTTAATTCCAAAAATGTCACGTGGCTTTAAAAAAATTTACCCCGCTTCTTCTACTCAGTCATAAAATAAGTTTGGAATGAATCTGAATAAAAAAGGAATTGAATTATTTTTAGTTGGGTTGGGTCTGTAGGGGTAAAATAATGAATGAGGTAACTTTTTAAAGTCATGATAATTTTAAAATAAAGAAATCAGTTTTAAATTTTTTTAAATTCAGTCTATTAACGAAAAATGGTAAATATGCACCATTTTGTTAGACAACTAGGTTATATATGCACTATTTGTTAAACGACGAGGGTATATATGCACTACTTTTTTAATGAGGGATATATCCGCTCTAAATCGCAAAGTTGAAGGGTATATTTGCCCCTTTACCCTTATTATTATTATTATTATTATTATTATTATTATTATTATTATTATTATTATTAGTGTTTTTTCCTTTTTCAAAGAAAAAGTTACTGCTATTTTTTATGGATTGTTGTATCTTTACCCCACAAAGGTAGGGGTAAGGTTTGCATACGTCCTACCCTTCGTGGGATTACACTATGTATGTTATTAGTGCCGTATCTTTTAGTTCAATATTGGATATATTATGTCATTCTAGACAACATAGTATTGATTGATGAGACTTGCAGTGGAGTTAATGCGAGATTAGAGGTTTGGAGACAAACCTTGGAGTCTAAAGGGTTTAGGTTGAGCAGGATCAAGATTGAATACTTGGAGTGTAAGTTCAGTGATGCTACGCATGAGATCAGTATGAAAGTGAGGCTTGATGCTCAGGTCATCCCCAAGAGAGGATGTTTCAAGTATCTTGGGTCTTTGATCTAAGGTTATGGGGAGATCGATGATGATGTCACACACTTTATTGGTGCGGGGTGGGGGGAAATGGAGACTCGCCTTGGAATCTTGTGATATAAGAAGGTACTGTCAAAACTTAAAGGTAAGTTCTACAGAGTAGTGGTTAGACCCACTATGTTATATTGGGCGGAGTGTTGGTTAGTCAAGAATTCTCATGTTCGAAAGATGAAAGTTGCAGAGATGGGGATGCTAAGGTGGATGTGTGACTATAAGATTAGGAACGAAGATATCCGAAACAAGGTGAGAGTGGCCTCCGTAATGGACCAAATGAGGGAAGGCGATGCTGAGATATCTTGGGCATGTAAAAAAGTAGACCGTATTGGAGAGAGGTGATTAGACAAAACATGACATATCCTAAGTTTATGGAGGACATGATCTTAGATAGGAGGGTTTGGTGGTAGCGGATTAGGGTAGAAGGTTAAATAGTTGTTGAGTTCTCTTGCATCCCTGTCGGATAGGCTTGATGGTTATATATTTGTACGTACTTTCTTACCAGTAGTATTAACACTATTCTTGTACCTTTTTGTTCTTTGATTTTCGGTTAGTACTCTTTTTTTTTTTTTGCTTTGGTTATCGCAATAGTATTTTGTTCTTTCTTCTGTACGTTGTGTATTGATCTCCATTTTGCATTATTTCGTTGTTATTACTGTTTTCATTTATGTAAAACCGATGGTCTATCGAAAACAGTCTCTCTACCTTTACGAGGTAAGGGTAAGGTCTGCATACACTCTATCCTTTCCAGACCCCACATGTAAGATTGCGCTGGGTATATTGTTGTTGTTGTATGGGATATTCTTTCTCTGAAATTTCCTTTTTACGTTTTGCTGGATTAATTTTACAATCTGACTAAGTTGATGCTTAATGCAAGGCCTTCACAATAATCTTGTTTTGAAAGAAAGGGGATATATAAAATTTGACACTCTAAATATCACGTGATGCCTGGTTGAATAGAAAAGTTAATTCTTTTTTGGAGAAAAGTAACAAAATTTTTAACTTGAATTTTTTGATAAGAGTTAATTATTGTGGGAAAATGTAGTCCAGTGGTTATCGGTCTGAACTAATTTATATTTTTTGGAGCTGTCAAATGTCCCAACTATCTGTAAATTGTGTCACAGCAAGCACAATGTATTTCCTGTTATTACATAATTGAAGGTAAGGACGTTTAGAATGCTGTTTCCCTTTCCAGTAAAGACAACCCCTTTGGTTAGTCACGTTTCCACCATGAAGCCTCTCAACTGCTCGTAGATAGTGATGCTGCAGACCATTAAATACAGATTTTTCACTTTAACACCCCTCAGATATTTGTTTATCGTAGTGCATACAATTCATATTGGGTTTCAAGGTCTACTTTTACTACATCTATTTGTTGAATCAGATCAATTGGTATTTTCAGATAGCACTTATGTTAATATTGTACTGAATAGTTGCAGAATCGAGCCTTAAATTTTCAGCTGTAATTTTCATTTACCAGATTACTTATGGAATCCCATCTTTCATCATTTTGATCTTCTTTATATGCACATCAATTCTCTCTTGGTGCTGCAAAATTTTCGCTAAAATCTTAAACTTTCTTCTGAATCAACAGGCAACAAGATGTCAGAGCAACTGAGATTGACAAAGTTGACATGCATTTGTCCTTCCGCCCTGGTGATATTGTTCGTGCATTGGTGGTAATCTCCTATTAAATTTATGACTAAGAAAGTATTAAAGTTTTGGGTGTATGCTAATCCCCAGAAGCCACCAAAGGCACTTATGTAAACAGCGAGTAATGTTGTCCAGGCAACTGAGGTTAAAAAAATGTAGAGAGTATAAGATTCAAATTCCAAATTCAGAAAACATAAGTGCTATAGTGCAGGTTAACGGGTTAAGTGATAGTAGAAGACTGCAGTTGCATTTTAGTCCGTCTTTGATCAAGAGAATCATTACGAGCCATGGCTGTTTGCACTTAGTGTTGGCAATATTGGGGAATCTCGGTTGTGATTTCCTGGAACCAGACTTGTTTGTAAAGCTTATTGACTTGGTCCTTATCCATTATAATTTGTTATATTCTTTCTTGTAAAGCTATCACTTGGAGATGCACGAGCATATTATCTGTCAACTGCGAAAAATGAGCTGGGTGTTGTATCTGCTGAAAGTGCGGCTGGTAAGGCTTTCTCCATCAACTATTTTATTTTTGCTTTTCCATTTTCGGTCGACTTTGTTGATGCTATTTAAATTTTATTTAGAACACGACTGACTAGTTCTTAATATTGAGTATCAGTAAAGCACGTACACCAAGCAATTCCACTTGAAATGATCATTGATTAATATGCTTAAGGCAGATGATGAATTTATTTGCTGGAAAAGCATTAGAAGTTAGTCATTGCTGCTGTAGTTTAATAAAATAAAAGTTTTTTGCCAGCTGATAAACATTAAACTGAGTAGTTTGGCATGTTAAAAATCCTAGTAAATGGACTGAATGGTCAACAAAGTGGGAGGGGAATCATGAAGTTTCAAGCTCAAATCCCAGCATTAGCAAAGAATACTAGGTGATCTTTTTCTCATTTATCTGCCAAAGTCTTGGTGAACAGAGATATCCGGTACTTGTATTGATGGGGGAGGTAGCATGTACCTAGTGAAATAGTCGAGTTGCAGACAAACTGTCTCGGACACCACATGTCATAAAAAATATGTAATAAATGGATTATTTAGAAGTTAAACTCTCTTATGCAAGTAGATTGCGAATTTTCTGCAGAAGTAGCTTCCGCTCTAGATTGACTTTAAGGAAAGAAAGGGTTGGGAAATTCTGCCGGTTCTGGAGCTTATCTTATTACTAAAGGGAAAGGCTTTTTTTATAGATGTTAAGGTGAGTTAGTGGGGGGAGGGGTGTAGCTTGAGGCTTTACCATCATTTGGAGAAAGTTTGAATCCCAAAACATCATCATTCGGAGGGGATAGTTGTATAAAAAACGTTGGTATTACCGTCTAAGCTAGATGCCAAGGTGTGATTTGAGTTGATATCATAGCCAGTTTAGTTGCAGAAACTACTATTTGTAGGAAGATATTATTCGTTACAGGTTACAGATTTTCCTAGGGTTGCAGGGTTTATGTTCTTAAAAGGTGGTCGATAAACTTTTGCAGGTGGTACCATGGTTCCAATTAGTTGGACAGAAATGCGGTGCCCTATAACCGGTCAAGTAGAATCGAGAAAGGTGGCGAAAGTTGGAGCTTGAGTAGATCAAATCAGATTGTGTTACTCTGAACTGCAGTCATTGCTTTCCTTTAAATTGGAATACTGATATCCCCAAAGAATATATCATCTTTAACCCCATAACAACAAGAGGAGGGGGGGGTGGATGCAGGAGACAGCTGTCCTATTTTGCTCCTGTATAATTTGTATTTGATAGATTTGCTCCTTTATTTCTTTTTGTGCGTTAGCTTTACATTTTGTTAGAATGTAGAGGACTTTCTCCTTTCTGCCCACCAGGTAATGGGGGTTAGCTTGGTCATATGATAGTATAGGTTAAGCTCAGTAAAGGAATGTTTATTTTGTACTTGAGCACCTCCATGAGACCATTTTTGTATCAGTTACATTTTTTTTGGGAGAGGTTACTAGTTTGTGATTGGAGGAAGTTATACGGTAATGCGTTTTTTTGGGAGAGGTTACTAGTTTGTGATTGGAGGAAGTTATACGGTAATGCGTGAAGCTTCTCTCTGATAATGTTTTTCTATGTAGAAAAAAAAGTACAACTTGATCATTAACTAGTTTCCCGTAAATCTATACTATATTAAAAGTACGAAGGTTGTTAGAGATGTTGATTGAAATTTGTCTTTTTTAAAATTTTTTTTATAATAAATAAAATTGTCATTTATGTTTACGAAATAATCAAGAAAGAACAAGAATATTGTAGAGAAAGAGAAAAAATTTTATTTCTCTTGATGGGATTCTCTTGAGAGATTAAAGGGATTTATAATGAATGGGAAACCCCTTTATTTATAGGGGAAAATTAATTTGGTCTCAAAATTACAAATTCTAACTTTCCTTCTAAGAAATAGACATTCTCCATAAATAGAAAATATATTTATAACACTCCCCTTGGATGTCTATTTGATAGATGATGTGCCTTGTTAAAATCTCACTAGAAAAAACCCAGTGGGAAAAAATTTAGTGAAGAAAAAAGAGTACACATATCTAATAATACGCATTTTGGTTGTCTCATTAAAAACCTTACAAGGGAAACCCAGTGGGATAAAACCTCGTAAGGAAAAAAGAGTACATCGCGTATTAACTCTCCTAAGTAGAACATCCTTGAATCTTTGCATCCCGATCTTGTGCACTATCTTCTTGAAAGTTGCAGTTGATAGAGATTTGGTGAATAAATCAACCACATTGTTACTTGAACGAATCTGTTACACGTTGATATCACCATTCTTTTGGAGCTCATGTTTGTAGAAAAACTTTGGCGAGATGTGCTTCGTTCTATCTCCTTTTATGAATCCTTCATTTAGTTGTGTTATGCATACTATATTATCTTCAAGATATTTCGTCACATTTCAAACCACATTTTTCTATAATGAGATGTATCATGGACCTCAACCACACACATTCTCGGCTTGCTTCATAAATAGTTATTATCTCAGCATGACTTGATGAAATAGCTACGAGAGACTGCTTTGTAGATCTCCAAGATATGACAGTACCTCCACAAATGAACACGTAGCCAGTTTGAGATCGAACTTTGTGTGGGTCAGATAACTTGCATCAGCATAACCAACAAGATCGGAACTGCAATTGTTAGAATGAAATAAGCCCATAACGGTAGTCACTTTTAGCTACCGCATTATGTATACGATCCCATTTCAATGCCTCGTAGTAGGAGCAAAACTATATCTTGCTAACAAATTAACCAAAAAGGCTATATCAGGTCTTGTAGTGTTAGCAAGATACATTAGTGCACCAATTGCACTAAGATATGGTACTTCAAGACCAAGAATTTCCTCATTCTTTTCTTGAGGTCGGAATGGATCCTTATTCACATCAAGTGATTAAACAACCATCGAAGTATTTAATGAATGTGATTCATCCATATAAAATCATTTCAAAACCTTCTTAGTATAGACAAATTGATGTATAAAGATATTGTCCGCTAAATGTTCAATTTGCAGAGCAAGACAAACTTTTGTCTTTTTCAGATCTTTTATCTCAAATTCTTTCTTTATATAATCAATTGCCGTTTGAAGTTCTGCTGGATTTGCAATGAGGCTTTTGTCATTAGCATAAATAGCAAGTATAACAAACTCCAATGTTGTTTTCTTATTTGATTTTCCTCATATAAGAATTATGGAGAAGTTTATAAAAATTTGTAAATGCTTCAGGCATTTTGAATCCTTCATGATTTTCATATAAATTTTATCAAGTGATAACATTCATTAGTATTTAAATACTTGACATCTTCTGGTGTCTGGACTACAGATCCAATAAACTTTACGCTTATTAATACGCATCATTTCACTTGATAATTATTTCTACATCAGCATGCTTTACTAGACGTAGAATTCAGATCCTCACAATCTTTAGAATATTGCGCGCTATATTGTAGCAAAGATATTGTCGACGGTATATCATTTATATCAGTTTGCAATTGGACATTACCCATTGAGATCTCACCACTTTCAATGTATTTCTTAGGTACCTAAACTCTCATAAGATTTCATGAAGTGTTATGTCGTAGGCTCTTCAAGAGCACATTGCCTCCTTATTATGATTATTTGCTCCATTCATTTTTAAAAGATTATTGTAAAAAAAACCGATTGATCTACGATGTCTTCATGCATACTGTAGGCTTTGTCCTTCAGGAACATAAATATAATAGGATCTTTTGCAGCTGAAATATGAAAATAATACTTCAACTATTTAACTTGAATTATTTTAAATGAGAATCACACTAATGATAATTCACAGTATATTTCTTAGCTGCTTATTCTCTCGCTCATGTCAGTAGAACTAACATGCATCCCCGATCTTCTTTGGGGAATTCATCTATGTGCATCATGATAGATTCATAAATCATATATTACACATCAAAAGGTATTAGATGAAAATATTTGGTTCTTGACTTTGAACCAATTGAGTGGAGGGGGGATTAATCATAATTTATTGGTCAACATACAAGTGTTATTATATGTAATATATCATATGATAGACCAACTCACTAAGCTTTGTTCTCATAAACAATTGTTTAACTATTTATTGGAGACATTCAATGTCAAACCAGCTTAGATATAAACCAACATTATCAAGATGAATTGTCTTGATTACACAGTCTTAAAATTATACTTTTAAATCAATTAATATTGAGTAAGCATCTTTGTGAATATCAAACTACAGGTTGATAATAAACGCACATGTGACCATCTTATAGATGCATCAATTTAGTACATCACATGGCAGGTGAATGGACCCATATTCACCTTTTATACTTTTCAGAATTTTGGGGATTCAGTCCCAACATTAGCTGGTAGAATTAACTTATCATGAGAACAAGCAACGCAAAAGATTTCTTGAAGAATCTTCTAGTTCTTCAATATATATTTCAATACTCAATTAAAATATCATATCAAGATGACCAAAACGGTCATGTCAACTGATGAAATTGTATATACTAGTAAACTTGATATTTACCATGATATGTATTATTTATACCACAAAAATAACATTCATATCCATTGTTATTCTATCTCTTTAGGAGTGATATTTTTATTCACTTTGGGCAACAAACTTAATTATTGTATCCAAGCATAAGAATACATCGTTTCAGATAGCTTGCAAATTCTTCAGCTTCAGGAGAAGATTTTAAAGTTCCACTACTTCAAAGTAGATTTTAGATTTACTACTTCGAGAGTAAATTTCATAATATTTTTTCTCAATTATTCTACCTCTTCTAGAGGTGAGATGTGATATATTCACAACCATGAGTATTTTTTGTTTATAAATTTTACTAAATATTGTCACATTCACTTCAGGGAATGGATATGTAGTTATAACATTTATCAAAAGTTTCCAATTTCTCATTCTTCGGGAATGGAGCATGATCATCTGAATGTGCCTTAAACACATAACATTATGAAAGATTAAAACCTCTTTTAAGATATTGCTACTTCTGGAGCAAATTGAGATATGCATGAATTGCCAAGTGAATCAATAAGTCATTTTCAGATCCATAAACAAAATCGATATTCTTATTAGGAAAGACATAAATATCAAGAAAACTAACCTTCATCTTTCCAAGAAAACTTTAATTTTTCTTACCTCAGATCTATTCAAAGTGAATGCTCAAGGTAGAGACCCGTGCTGATAACATGTTATGAAATAATAAAGAAAGAACAAGAATATTGTAGAGAAAGAGAGAAGTTCTTATTTCTCTTGATGAGATTCTCTTGAGAGATTAAAGGGAATATTTACAATGAACGGGAAACCCTTTATTTATAGGGGAAAACTAACTTGATCCCAAAGTTACAAACCCTAACTTTCTTTCTAAGAAATAGACATTCACTATAAATAGAAAATACATTTATAACAATTTATTATTATTTTTTCAATAATGATCATTTAATTATTATCCTAATATTTAAGAGTTTGGAATAAATTAAAGTTTTAGCTCTTAAATCTTTACATAGTTTTAAAAGTTAAGAACTCCTAATATTTAGTATTTTAAAATTGATTAATATTTTGCTTTTTAAATATTTTTTTATTTGAATTTATATTAAAAGTTCTAACCTTTAAAACTTTAAAATTCATCAAAATTTTTTTAACTCGGGTATGAGGAAATAAATTAAAAAATGTAATTTTATTATGCATTAATATGTTGAATCCTTCTTTTTCTTCTTTGTCTTATTTTTTAATTAAAAAAATTGTATAATTGAAAGAATAATAATAGAAACACAATATATTTTAAGTTGTTTCAATTAATCAAATGTTCTTGGTATTCACATATTTAGTTATATATATACTATTTTTTCCGTTTTAATTTTTGTGAAGATGTATGACTAGACACATAGATTAAAAGAAAAAAATTGAACTGAAATCATTTCATAAAGAGTAAAATGAAAAATTTAAAATTAAGTTATTGCTAAATATTTAAAGTAGAAGCCTCATAGCAAAATATCTTTAATCTTTTTACCCTTTTAAAAATAGAGTTCACACTTGAAAAAATTGTTATTTGATTATTTTTCTAATATTTAAGATTCTAAATTAACTAAATTTTATGTATTAAATTATTTCTTATTTGAAATATATAAAAAAATATTAATATTTAAAAATCTAAAAATGATTAAGATTTTATCTTTTAAGAAATAATTATACGTTGAATAAAATTGTACTTATAATGCAAATCAATCTCATCTTTAGGACTTTTTGAAAATACAATTTGAAAAAAGGTAGCTTGGTACAAGATAAAGCATCCCCGGATAACGGGGTCCGGAGAAAGATCACACCTCAAAAGAGTGTGATATAGACAGTTACCCTAATACAAATATTTAGTGGTTGTTTCCACTAATTTTTATGAGTCGTTCTTAATTTGAACGATCAATTACAAATAAATAAATTGTTATGAAATAATAAAAGAAAGAACAAGAATATTGTAGAGAAAGAAGGAGAGAAGTTTTTATTTCTCTTGATGGGATCAAATACAATGAAGGAGAACCCCTCTATTTATAGGAATAATTTCTCCTAACTTTTCTCCAAAAGATAGACTTTCACTATAATATAAACACATGTATCCACTACAATACAAATACCTTTATAGACATTCACTATAATACAAATATGTTTATAACACCCCCCCCCTTGAATGTCTATTTGATAGATAATGTGCCTCGTTAAAACCTTACTAGAAAAAATCCAGTCGGAAAAAATCTAGTGAAGGAAAAAGAGTACGCATATCTAATAATACGCATTTTGGCTGCCTCGTTAAAAACCTTATAAGGAAAACCCAGTGGGACAAAACCTCGTAAGGAAAAAAGAGTACAACGCGTATTAACTCCCCCTAATTAGAACATCCTTGAATCTTTGCATCCCACTCTTGTGCACCATCTTCTTGAAAGTTGCAGTTGGTAGAGATTTGGTGAATAAATCAGCCACATTGTCACTTGAACGAATCTGTTGCACATTGATATCACCATTCTTTTGGAGCTTATGTGTGTAGAAAAACTTTGGCGAGATGTGCTTCGTTTTATCTCCTTTTATGAATCCTCCCTTTAGTTGTGCTATGCATGCTGCATTATCTTCATACAAGATTGTAGGTACTTTGTCACATTTCAAACCACATTTTTCTCTAATGAGATATATCATGGACCTCAACCACACACATTCTCGGCTTGCTTCATGAATAGCTATTATCTCAGCATGATTTGATGAAGTAGCTACGAGAGACTGCTTTGTAGATCTCCAAGATATGAAAGTACTTCAACATATAAACACGTAGCCAGTTTGAGATCGAGCTTTGTGTGAGTCAGATAAATACCCAGTATCAGCATAACCAACAAGATCATCTTGCTAAATAAATTAACAAAATGTTATGCCTTGTAGTATTAGCAAGATATATTAGTGCATCAATCACATTAAGATATGGTACTTCAGGATCAAGGATTTCCTCATTCTTTTCTTGAGGTCGAAATGGATCCTTATTCACATCTAGTGATCGAACAACCATCGGAGTACTTAATGGATGTGCGTCATCCATATAAAATCTTTTCAACGCTTTTTCTGTATAGACAGATTGATGTATCTTGATATTGTCTGCTAAATGTTCAATTTGCAGATCAAGACAAAATTTTGTCTTTCCCATATCTTTCATCTCAAATTCTTTCTTTGGATAATCAATTGTGTTTTGAAGCTCTGCTGGAGTTCATATAAGGTTTATATTAACATAAACAACAAGTACAATAAACTCCGATGTTGTTTTCTTATTTGATTTTCCTCATATAAGGATTATGTGCTTCAGGCATTTTGAATCCTTCAAGATTTTCATACAAATTTTGTCAAGTGATAATATCCATTAGTATTTAAATGCGTGACATCTTCTAGTGCCTGGACTACAGGTCCAATAAGCTTTACGCTTATCAATACACATCATTTCACTTGATGATTATTTCTACATCAACATGCTTTAATAGACGTAGAATTCAGATCCTCATAATCTTTTCCAATATTGCGCGCTATATTGTATCAAAGATATTATCGACGGTATATCATTTATATCAGTTTGCAATTGACATAACCCATTGAGATCTCATCACTTTTAATATTTTGTTAGGTACCTAAACCTCTCATAAGGTTTCATGAAGTGTTATGTCGTAAGCTCTTCAAGAGCACATTGTCTCCTTATTATGATTATTTGCTCCATTCTTTTTTTCAAAGATTATTGCAATGGAAACCAATTAATCTACAATACTTCATGCATACTGTAGACTCTATCCTTCAGGGACGTAAATTTAATAAGAGCTTTTACAGCTGAAGTATGAAACTAGTTTTAGGTCAATAAATGCTTTAGGCATTTGACTTGAATTATTTTGAATGAGAATCATACTAATAATAATTCACAATATATTTCTTAGCTGCTTATTTTCTCCTCCTCGTGTTAGAAAAACTAGCATGCATCCTCGATCTTCTTTGGGGAATTCATCTATGTGTATCATGATAGATTCATTAATCATATATTACACATCAAAAGTTATTAGATGAAAATATTTGGTTCCTGACCTAGAACCAATTAAGTGGAAGGAGGATTAATCATAATTTATTGGTCAGCATACAAGTGTTATTGTATGTAATATATCATATGATAGACCAACTCACTAAATTTTGTTCTCATAAGTAATGGTTCAACTATTTAGCGGAGACATTCAATGTCAACCCACCTTGGATATAAACCAACAGTATCAAGATGAATTGTCTTGATTACACAGTGTGAAAATTATATTTTAACTCAATTAATATTGAGTAAGTATCTTTGTGAATGTCAAACTACAGGTTGACAATAAACGCACATGTGACCATCTTATAGATGCATCAATTTAAGACATCACATGATAGGTGAATGGGCCCATATTCACCATTTACACTTTCAGAATTTAGGGATTCAGTCCCAACATTAGCTGGTATAATCAACTTGTCATGAGAACAAACAACACAAAAGATTTCTTGAAGAATCTTCTAGTTCTTCAATATATATATTGCAATACTCAATTAACACATCATATCAGGATGATCAAAATGGTCATGTCAACTGATAATAATTCATACTAGTAAACTTCAGGTTTACCATGACATGTATTATTTATTTTAGTAAATTTTAGATTTACTATATCATGAATTTCACATCAATAAACTTCTGGTTTACTATAGCATGTAATTTCATCATGCGTATATTTTAGTACAAATCAGGTAACTTTTCATATACATATTTCTTACTCATAGTAATTTGAAGATATGTAATCTTTCAATCATTTGTAGTCTCAATATGATAACCATTTTTATTGTTGGTAAACTTCAGGTTTACTACAATTTGTGTTTTAATCATAACAACTTTGTACTACAATATAGGATGAATGACATAATAATAAATAAACTCTTCAGGAGCTTTCAATTTATTTTTCATAATATTATTTGGACACTACTGGTATCATGATTCTTGTTGACAAACAATCATGTTCTTTTGCAGACCTTGATCATTAATTTACACTATCTAATATTACTTAAATACTTCTAGTATCATGAAGCAAATTCAGACACCGTAGGTGTCAAGAAATCAACAGTAAATATTGAGTTTTAAACTTCATTATTTCAAACTTTTACTGCTTTGAGAGTAGATTACAGGTTTTTATTACTTCAGGAGTAAATTGTAAGACAGGAGTAAATTGCAAGATTTACTTTTGAAGAGTCTTACTACTTCAGGAATAACTGTTTAATTCTTACTACTTCAGGAGTAAATTTCATATTTACTACTTTGGAAGTAAATTTCAGATTTACTACTTCGGGAGTAAATTTCAAGATTTTATTAAGTATTGTCACATTCACTTCAGGGACTAGATCTGTATTAGATCTATATTTGTAACATTTATCAAAAGTTCACAATTTCTCATTCTTCAGGAATGGAACATGATCATCTAAATATGCCTTAACCACATAAGGTATGATAGCTTAAAACCTCTTTTAAGATATTGCTACTTCGGGAGCAAATTGAGACATGCATATAACGTAGAGAATTTCTCTAACATATTTTCACCTGTAATTATAATAAACTTATGAAAATATTATCACTTCTAGTGATCATATATATATATATATATATATATATTGCAAATTCTCATTATTACTCATTAATTAATATTCAAAAAATATTGTTCTGCTGGAACAAATATATTTCTACAATGTTTGTTCTTCTAGAACAATTATGAAGCATGAATTGCCAAGTGAATCAATAAGTCGTTCTCAGATCCATAAACAAAATCGATATTCTTATTAATAAATACATAAATATCAAGAAATACTAACTTTCATCTTTCTAAGAAAACTTTGATTTTTCTTACCTCAAATCTTTCAAAGTAAGTGCTCAAGGCAGAGAACTTTTGCTAACGTGTTATGAAATAATAAAAGAAAGAACAAGAATATTGTAGAGAAAGAGAGAAGGAGAGAAGTTTTTATTTCTCTTGATGTGATCAAATACAATGAAGGAGAACCCTCTATTTATAGGGATAATTTCTCCTAACTTTTTTTCAAAAGATAGATTTTCACTATAATATAAACACATGTATCCATTACTATACAAATACCTTTATAGACATTCATTATAATACAAATATATTTATAACATAAATATATTTGTGATATGATATTAATTTATTTTACATCGTATCTTTATGATAAAGCACTTAACTTCTTTTTCCCCATAATGTTTAGTGTTTAAGAATGGGATAACATTCATTCGTATGACTTAATAAGGGATGGCTGATGACACAATCAAAATACAAACTAGCTTTCGTCTTGCTTAAAACACTATGAGCATCCAGCTAATTAATGGCAAAAGAAATATTTATTTTCAAAACCTGATTTCATGTTCGAAGGTATTCATTTTAGACTAAATATCTCAAAAGATCATTTAAGTTTATAAAATTATTTAGTAAAGTCACAAAACGTAGTTTTATATCAACAAAGTCACTCAACTTCAAGGGCAGATCCATGTGGGAGGGTGAGGATGCCACGGCAGCCGTATGCTCGATGAAAATTTTCAGAAATTTTTGTGTGTAAGTATTTATAAAAGGTTTGGCACCTAAAGCACGATAATGATTTCTACTTTGTTGGTCAATGGCACATTAGCCAGGTTTTTTGTCTGGGTTCGAATCTGCTCAACCAATTTTCATTTTTTATCCTTCTTTCACACCCCTTCTACCCATTCGTTTGTTTTGTTTCTCTTTTAGCATTTTATTTACTTTTCTTCTTTTTCTAATTCCAATATATTCTTCGTCTATTTCAACTTTTCTTCTAATACAACCTCATCGATTAATTTATTTGTCTAAATTATCTCTTTATTTATTTTCTTTTTTTCAAAATCTCTAAATATTTAATTGAATGTGATTTTAATTTTTTTCTTTTTTTTATCGTTCAAGGTACATTTTATCTGTTGAATTTTATTCTTTGTTTCTCAATCTTTTGATAAAGACAAGAGTTGATGTGTGCTAGTTTATTGACTACTTCTACACTACGTTAAGAATTCTTATTTTTGTTTCAAAATTAAATGTTTAATTATATTTGTATGAATAATTTGTGAATTTTCGTGATGAAAATATTTTCTTATGTTGATGGGTAGGTAAATATCACTTGTGGAAGCTTCTTTGGCACTTGTTTTTCCGTAGAACTCATCATAAATTATAATTTTCTAATTATCATGATTTAAGTACATAATATTCGAATTAAAAATGTTTAATTGCATACTCAAAATTTTTGGGACTACACTGAATATGCTATTGTTATTTTTGTTCAATAGTTTGATCTAGAATTAAATTGTATCGTATAAAATTTATTTTTGTTCTATGATCGTGTATTACATATGAACTAGAAATCTTGTAAATCGATTCGAATTAGCCAAAAATGAATTGAACTGACTGAATGAGCGCCATAATACAATATTCATCATAGTGATTAGTTTGTATAAAAGACAGCGGCACTCGCAACGTTTAAATCCTAAATCTGCCTCTGTTCAACTTATGACTTTTCTCTTATAAAATCACTCAATAGGATTTGTCAACTTAATTAGCAAAATAAATTAATTTTTAATATCACATAGTCTCACAAATAATAAAATATTAAAAGAACTAATATAAAAGACACGACAATTATCTTATACTAGTTGAGGTTAATTTTCATGATGTTTAATCTCAATTATTCTCAAATCATAATGTTTCTTTAACTATGAACTTTTTTTTGTATGAGTTTCTTTAACTATGATACTGCTGCTACTGTAGCACCACAGGCTTACAAAAATGAAAAAGAAAAAAATTATCCCAAGCAATAATTTATAGGAAATATGTTTATATAAGACATGCAATCTACTTCTATTCGAATTAAAATTTATTTTCAGAGAGGTTTCTTTTTTAATACGATTTTCAAAATTTAAATTTCAATTAATTTTAGCGTTTTGAATATTAGGCAAGTGATTAATAAAAATAAAATTTCATTGAAGTTTTAAATTATTAAATATTAAGAGTTCTTACCTAGTTCAAATAGAAAATATCTTAATGTCCAAAGTATATTTTAGAAAATAATTTATGTAAAAGTTTACCACATGTAATTTGAAATTAAATTATGTTATGAATATTGACATTATTTTATTAATCTAGTGTTTAAGTTATGAAGTATAGAAATTGATATAGAAAAAAAGTTATGACTTAGTAGTTTGAAATACGAAAGATTATTTTATTGAAGATGGTAATTTAATTTTTATTTTTATACAAAAACACAAGCTCTATTTTAAAGCAATATATAATGTACAATTTAATTTATTATAACATCAAGTGGTAATTAAAAAAATGATATTTTTACTGAATTATTTGATTAAAATCTACCGCATGATTGATTTATGAGAATATTTATTGTTATAAAAGTTTAATTTAATATTTTAATCTATTACACTTGTGGGTGAATTGAGTTTTTGATATTGAATTTCTTAAATATTTAGTTATTTATAGGCTTCATACCTATATGTAATAAAAAGATCAATTTATTGTAACAATTTAGATTTTTTTTAATTAATTACAAATTATGTAGAGTAATTTTATAAGAGAAAAATCATAAGTTGAATGCCTTTATTGATATAAAACTAAGTTCAATAACTTTACTAAATAATTTATATATTTAAATGATGGTTTGAGATATTTACTCATTAAGTTTATGTTAAAAATAAAATGCGATTAATGCAAAACCGGAAGCTCATCTGATAATCATTTATAGTAAAATATGTGCTTTTTTTAACCATTAGAACTCTCTCAGAAGATGTTTTGCACTGAGAACGTAGAAGTACAAGGATGAAAACTCTAACATCAGTGTATATTTTGATTGAAACTTTGATATTTTAGTTATTTTACTTTTTTTTTTAAATAATCAAAAGGAAACAGAATAATCTAAAATTCAAAACAATATTAAACCAACACCAAGTGAAACTTCACTTTGAATTTTCAACTGAATCGCAATAATGTACACCTCTAACATAAGGCTTGCGGATTGAGAAGTTATATCTATTTTAATGTAAGAATCCTTTTTTGTAGTCTGTCATATGTTTCGAAAGGCTATAAGCAATAAGTTTTATAGAACTTTTTAATACTTCGATCTTTATTCAATTCATATGGATGCATGATGTTGTACTCAATTTATCGTGTTCCTCGCTTTTGGTAGTCCATGTCTTTCTTATTTGCATGGAAATATTTACGGAATCTCCAGTACATACACACAAGGAAGATTAATATGATAACGTTTCTCTTTTCTATGTTATAAAAAGATGTAAGATGACATTCTTCAACTGGTTTTGCAAGAAAAATGACCTTTGTTGAAGAAAGTCCATAAGCACTACTAATGTCATTTTCTGCAGTTATTTGTTTAATTCTTGAACCCTTTTTTTGGTTTCTTATGAAAAGTAAGCTTGGAATGGACTAAATAGAGGATTTTAACAGTCGGCCTACTCTTTCAACACATTTCCTAAATCAAAGAGAAGCAATGACAGGAAAACATAGTAATTAAGCTATATCAGACACATATACAATATAATGACTCGTTAAATACGAAGTACAATACACTTCTGCTTCTTTTCATAGCAAGAAAGAACTATGGCTCACTCAATCAATTACAAGAAAAAACAAAAATTGTGTTCTCATTATGGTCTTAAAATTACTTAAATACGGTTGTATCGCCAAGAAAGTGAAGGGGTCAACAGGTCAAGTTTACTATAATTACTTAAAATGTATTTGGATAAAATTCTTTTTCGATTGAGTATGACTTCAACGAAGGATTGTGTGCTGTAGGAATAAATTTAATTTTGACTTTAAATAAAACTAACAAAATGCTTCAAAATCAGATGCCTCACAAAAAAAGAAAGACGGATGACACCCAAATTAAGCGGAACCATTTTGCATTATAACTACAACTCTATAACAGGGAAAAAGTGCAGAAATTAATTTGTTATAATCAGAGTAATGATTCTTTTGCACTGTGTAGAGAAAATTTAACTTTCTAAAGCATGTGAAATCGAAATTGGACAACCATCATATTTCGACTAAATGGATCACAAATAATCAGCAGCGTAGTGTATTGAGAAGTAAAAATTCACATGGTAAGAAATGTAAAAAAGGTAGAAACATGTAAACGTATACCCAAAATAAAAAAGCAATCTACTTGCAAAATCACCATATATTGTGCAAGACAAAACTGTTAGAGAAAGATTGTAATCACGTCACAACAAGGAAGATATGATTGTGTCATAATTGCCCCACTTAGGCCAACAAATCCCTGCAACAGTCCAAGAACAATTCCCCTGCTTTCTGAGAAATTATTGACAACAAGTGACTAATGCACCAATATTAGCAAAAGAATCACCCATGGTGGAATGACTTTATCGATAAAACATGATATCATTCGACGTTACTACCTAAGTCTTTAAAGAAACGTAGTAAATTTAAGATTATTTGGTTATAGCGTAATAAGGACTTTCTCTTACTGCTATAAAGACTGAATAAGTAAGTTTGAACCAGACATTGACATGATTAGAGCTTAGAAGGGAAGCAAATACCATGAACGATTGACTCATGAGCACGTGGATGCCTAAGCCCACCATATTTGCTCTAGAAAAATCATTTTCAGTTAATTTTGGTTTCTCTTTCTCCATTTTCCTAAACGTGTATTGCAATTATTTTTTGTATTAGCAATTATTAGGATATTTTTTCTCTGTGTTAGCAATTGTTGGGACATTTAATTCAGTAGAAAGTGGAAGCTCGCAATCAGATCTGCCTTGCTGATAACACAAAATTCATTGCATGTGAACAAATTCATTGAGATTGTCAAATAAGAAAATGTGAGAATCTGTCATTGTTAGAAACAGGTTTTGATGATATGACAAACCTGCTGGAGAACCAGGTCCCTGGCTGCACCTCTATCAAGAAATGTCAACCTAGTACTGCTGACAAAAAGCTATGTGCAGACCTGCTGCTGCTGTTGTAACACAGTGGCAGGCCTGCGGCAATGCTTCCAATTATCCACTAGACAAAGACCACCATTTGAAATATATTCCTTGTCAACAACATTGTAACTCACCTTTTGCATACAACACAAGTAGGACACTTCCTAACTTGCAAAAAGGTTGAAGACAAAACGTCAACATTGAAGGACTGTAGCTGATCAAGAGTGTAGCATCTTCTCTAAGTCTAGAGTGTTGAGTTCTTGTCTATTTGAGCTTAATTTTGTAAGCCTACTTCATGTTCAAGAGTGGGTGTCGTAGGTAACATTTTGAGTTGTATTTTTGTGATTTCTCAGGCTAGAGTTAGCCATCTTGAGTCTTTGTAGTATAGCTATTGCAAAGTCTTGTATTGTTGATATTGTGAGAAGAGGAGGGATTAAGTAGTTGAATCCCTGATTTACTAGGAGTTGTAAATCAAAACATCGCCCGGTTGTTTAGTGAAGTTTGAAAAATCCTACTAGGGTAGGTCGTGGTTTTACTCTCTTGGGCAAAGAGGTTTCCACGTAAACATCGTGTGCACTTTATTTTCTGTCTCTGTCTGCGGAACTTGATAAAGGACCTGGTTCTACTCTGTTGTGGTGGACGCACGTAAACTATCAGTTGGTATCAGAGCAGGTTCTTTCTAATCGGTTAACACCTAGAAAGTACCGACTCAATGGCTGCTCCACCTAATCTCGAAGAAGGACAATCAACTACTCGACCTCCCAGATTTAATGGACAGTACTATGGCTGGTGGAAGACGAGGATGCATGATTTCATAATGGCCGAAGACTCAGAACTTTGGGATGTCATTTGCGATGGACCATTTGTGCCTATGAAGACTCTGGAAGATGGAACAAAAGTCCCAAAGACTAGAAAGGAGTACAGCGATACTGATCGCAAGGCTGTGGAGAAGAATTTTAAGGCAAAAAAATTCTTGGTGTGTGGAATCGGTCCAGATGAATACAATCGTATTTCATCGTTTGAAACAGCAAAGCAAATCTGGGAGGCATTGCAAACAGCGCATGAAGGGACCAGTCAGGTAAAGCAGTCAAAGATTGATATGCTTACCACTCAATACGAGTTGTTCAAAATGAAGGAAGGTGAAACTATCCAGGAAATGCATACCAGGTTTACCTCTATCATCAATGAGCTACACTGCTTAGGTGAAATTATCAAAACTAACAAGCTGGTCAGGAAGATCCTTAGTGTACTTCCAAGTTCATGGGAGAGCAAGGTGAATGCAATCACGGAAGCCAAGGACCTTGAAAAATTGAGTATGGACGAACTGATCGGGAACCTGAAGACATATGAGCTCAAGAAACAGCAAGATCTTGAGAGGAGAGATTCTAAGAAAGAAAAAAACCTTGCCCTGAAGTCAGCAAAAAGTGACTCAAGTGGAGATCAACTTGACATGGCTTACCTGACACGTCGATTCCAAAAGATGGTGAGAAAAAGTGGAGGCTTCGCAAAAAGAGGAAGTGCTAGCAAGTACCAAAAGGCAAATGACTTGTGTCACAAGTGTGGGAAGCCTGGGCACTTTATTAAGGATTGTCCTATGCACAAGCATGATCAATTCAAGGCCAATGCTGAGAAGGCGCAGAAGAGGAACCAGGTGCAGGACAGGTATAAAAGAAGAGAAGCGGCCGACATGGTGGTAAGGCAAGCCATGGCAACCTGGGGAGACACATCCAGTGAGTCAGATCAAGGTGGAGAAACTCCTGCAGACACATCGATGTATGCTCATGAAGATGGACCCTCAAAATTTGATTCAATTTTTGCTCTCATGGCACAGTCTGACGCTGACGAAAATGATGAGGTAAGCTTTCGTGACCTACAGAAGGATCTCAAAAATCTCTCTAAAAGAGAGTTCAGAGCTCTTGCTGATGTTTTGATAGATGCATACTATGGTGTCGTTAATGAGAAAACCACTCTAAGTACTGAGCTGGAATTATCGGAAGAAACTGGAAAGTCACTAGGCTTGGAAACCACTAGACTCAGTGAAGAAATAAGGGAACTGATTAAGGATAAAGTAACCATAGAAGATAATCTCATAAAATGCATGGAAAACGAACATAATGGGGAAAGCTCTCTTGCTCAAGCTAAAATTCAACTGGAATGTGAACTTGAAAGGGCTAAATTAAGTTTGGTAGCGCAATCTGAGAAGAATATAGCTCTTCATGAGGAACTGATGAGAGTAAAAAATGATCTTGACAAGTCGCTTAGATGGACCAGGTCCTCCAAGGCTCTTGCTACTGCTAACTCTAGATGGATGCAAACCAGGGAAGGTATTGGGTTTAGACGACCAAGGGCACCTTATGACCCTCATAGTAAATATGTGTCTAATCCTGATAATTGGTTATGTACTCATTGTGGAGAGAATGGTCATTACAAAGATGCATGTGAAGCACGTTTAGCTGCTATAAAGAAAAACTTGGAGCTTGCAAAGGGAATTTCTGATCTTAAAGGAACTGATGCAGTAAGAAGAAAAATCAGTTTACCTGCATGGACTAAAAGAAATCTTATTCATCCTTTTTATAATTCTAAGGGACCCAAATTGATATGGGTTCCAAAAATTGATCTCTAAAATTGCCTGCAGGGAGAGAGAGGAGCAGATGGTCAGAAATGGTTCATTGACAGTGGCTTCTCAAGACATATGATGGGAACAATTGAAGAATTTCTCTCTCTCAAGGCTCTCCAAGGAGGCAGTGTGTCCTTCGGTGATGGGAAGAAAGGATACATCCTAGGTGTAGGAAAGGTTGGAAGGAGTGTTGCTCATGCCATTGAGGATGTCTTCTATGTAGAAGGTTTGAAGTACAGTTTGCTAAGCGTCTCGCAAATCTGTGACAGAGGTAATGAAGTAAGATTTACCTCATCCAATTGCACAGTCACAAACAGCGAATCGCATGAAGTGGTCCTAGTAGCCAAAAGATGGAAGAATATTTATGTAGCTAAGTTGGGGTTGATTGGTGATAATGATATAAAGTGTCTAAGCACCATGGAGGACAACAGTGAGCTGTGGCACAAACGGCTTGGACATGTGAGCTTTTCCATGCTTAACAAATTGATCACCAAGGACCTGGTCCGCGGTCTGCCCAAGCTAAATTTCTCCGACCAGAGGATGTGCAGTGCATGCGTCAAAGGAAAACAGGTTAGGTCATCTTTTAAGTCCAAGAAAGAGGTAAGTACTTCAGCACCTCTTGAAATGCTCCACATGGACCTATGTGGACCAATGAGATGCGCTAGCAGAGGAGGGAAACGTTACATATATGTAATTGTGGATGATTACTCCAGATTCACCTGGACACTGTTCTTAAAATCTAAGGATGAAACTTTTGAAGTATTTGTGGTGTTCTCAAAATAGGTGGAACTCAAGTATGGAGGTAAAATTGTGAGCATCAGATCCGATCATGGAACTGAGTTTGCAATGCCCTGTTTGATGGATTCTGTGCTGAAAATGGAATCTCTCATAACTTCTCGGCACCAAGGACTCCACAACGAAATGGTGTTGTGGAAAGGAAAAACAGATCACTGGAGGATGTGGCCAGAACGATGTTGATTGCAAGTGGTATATCCAAAACGTTTTGGGCTGAGGCTATAAATACTGCATGTTATGTGATCAATAGGTGCCTGATTAGGCCCCTTTTGGAAAGAACCCCATATGAGCTGCTGAACGGAAGGAAACCTAAGCTGTTGTATCTAAGAGCATTCGGGTGCAAATGTTTTATCCTGAATAATGGAAGAGAGGCTCTTGGAAAATTTGACACCAGAAGTAATGAAGGAATATTTGTGGGGTATTCGTAGCAGAGCAAAGCTTATCGGGTTTTTAATAAGCGAACTCAGTGTGTGGAAGAAAGTGTTCATGTGGTGTTTGATGAATCAAACTTGCTGAATAATGGAACAGATTATACTGATGACCTTGAAGCCGGAGAGTTATTGAAAATGCAGGCTGTCACAGGTGAAGGATCGGGTTCACAAGGAACATCAAGTGACCAAAAGGATGAACATGGAGGAAATGGCTCAAAGTTGCTTGGACAACAGCAAAATACTCATTCATCTTCACTAAGTAATGCCTCTCATAAGGAATTGGCAACCGGAAGCACTGATCATTCACTGAAAGAGAGCTCAAACAATGGAAATGATGAGCTACTTGATTCTGCACCCTTGGGACAGCAGGAACATGACGTCTCTACTCCCAGAGTCTCGAACTGGAAGCACAGAGCATCACATCCCCTAGACAACATTATATCCTCTTTTGACCAAGGGATCACCACACGTTCTCAAGTTCGTAACATGATTGCCTACTCAGCGTTCTTGTCTCAGATAGAACCCAAAAGCATCAAAGAGGCCCTGAAGGATTCAGATTGGATTAATGCAATGCAAGATGAGTTAGAATAGTTTGAGAGAAGCCGAGTATGGCACCTGGTTCCCAGGCCAGCTGACAGAACCATCATAGGAACCAGGTGGGTGTACAGGAACAAACTTGATGAAAAGGGAAACACGATCAGGAACAAAGCAAGACTAGTGGTTCAAGGATACAACCAAGAAGAAGGAATAGATTACAAGGAGCTTTTGCTCCTGTTGCACGCATAGAGGCCATCAGAATACTCATTGCATTTGCTTCTTATATGAGATTCAAACTGTTTCAAATGGATGTGAAAAGTGCCTTTCTGAATGGGCACTTGAAGGAGGAAGTATATGTAAAGCAACCACCTGGTTTTGAAGATCATAAATTTCCATATCATGTTTACAAATTGAATAAGTCTCTTTACGAGTTGAAGCATGCTCCACGTGCTTGGTACGAACGATTGTTAAAATTTCTCCTTAGCAATGGCTTCAAAAGGGGGAAGATTGACAACACATTATTTTTGAAGAAAAAGGAGAAAGATCTGCTTGTTGTGCAGATCTATGTAGATGACATTATTTTTGGATCAACTTCAACCTTATTGTGTCAAGACTTTGGAAGGCTTATGAGCAGCGAATTTGAGATGAGCATGATGGGTGAATTAAATTTATTTCTTGGTCTGCAGATTAAGCAACAGCTGGATGGAATCACTATAAGTCAAAAGAAGTACATCTCTGAACTTCTCAAGAAGTTCGACATGGAGTTAGCCAAGCCCATTGATACTCCCCTGGGTACCTCAACTCGATTGGACAATGATGAACCTGGTTCTCCAGTAAATCCATCTATGTACAGAGGCATCATTGGGTCCCTGCTATATCTGACAGCCAGCAGACCTGATATAGTATTCAGTGTAGGGATGTGTGCTCGATTTCAGTCCAATCCAAAAGAATCTCACTTAAAGGCTGCTAAACGGATCTTAAGGTATCTTAAGGGAACTTCAGACCTTGTACTCTTCTATCCTTCTGATGATAATTTCACCTTGGTTGGGTATACTGATGCTGATTATGCTGGCTTCCTGGTTGATCGAAAGAGC
Source organism: Datura wrightii (assembly GCA_035772735.1). Classification (NCBI taxonomy): domain Eukaryota; kingdom Viridiplantae; phylum Streptophyta; class Magnoliopsida; order Solanales; family Solanaceae; genus Datura; species Datura wrightii. Next base: position 13,582,997 of record JASDFA010000003.1, read on the forward strand.
ACGTCGGGAATGGCACACTTCCTTGGCTCATCTTTAATCTCATGGGGGACTCGAAAGCAGAACTCTGTTGCTCTCTCCACTACTGAAGCAGAGTATGTCTCGGCAGCCTCATGCTGTGCGCAATTACTGTGGATCAGACAACAACTTGAAGATTATGGGATTTGTGTAGATTGTGTGCCGCTCATGTGTGACAACACCAGTGCCTTGAACATGGCAAAGAGTCCGGTCCATCACAAAAGAACCAAGAACATTGATGTACGCCATCATTTCCTCAGAGATAATGTAGAAAAGGGACTCATATGCATGCAGTTTTGCCACACAGAGGACCAGGTGGCAGACATCTTCACAAAGGCTCTGGGAAGGGAGCATTTTGAACAAAATCGACTGAAGCTGGGATTGATTAGATCCTGTGTGTAGTTTCAATTGTTACACTTTTCTTCTCTCTCCTATGGTTAGATCTGGGATGCAGGTATACTATGCAAATTTAGCAAATGCAGTCTGTCTAACTTAGCTCTATACTGTTACAGGTATGCATGCACGGTGAGGAAGCAAGGTGTAAGGATGTAAACAGAATATTCACTCATCAGAAGCTTAAAGCTCTGAGGGATCTCTCAAGGGACCAAGTCCTCGAACAGGTCAGCCTCTTAGTCATACTCTAAGCTATTTTTAAAACAAATATTATAGTGTGCCACATCATTGTGTTTCCCTCCATTCTGACACCGCTTCAACTTCTCTACCTAGTCACATCCGTCAGTCTTTGCTATCACACCAGTTCCCTCATAAATGTTTTGCCTTCTCTACTTCTTGATTCATTTCATTTTTCTTGTTCAGCACCTGTTCACATCATTCTCTCTTCCTCTTTTCTATCTTTCCTACCCTTCCAGTATTATCAATGGCCGGTTCTACTTCCTCTCCTTCTTCTATCGACGGACACCCTCTTCCAGATGATCTCATCCTAGACGCCCCCATATCCTCAAATCCTTCATCTTCCCCAGGAGGTGCTGACACTTTGTTATACCCCGTAGAATTCCCGGTACCTAAATGACCTATTCGCACATTGGTTAAGCATATTTGAAGGCCATACGTGCTGGAGAAAGGCCCGGGAAAAGATCGGACGAGAAACCTGTCGAACCATCGCGGAAGGAGCCGAGGCAGAGCCCCTCCGCGATGGCAGCGTGTCACGGAGGAGAGGCCTCCGCGTTGGCTCCGTGACACGTTGGCCTTGTCCAGGCCCAAGTATATAAAGCCCACTTCGGGTTTAAATCATTTAACACTTAAGAAATTTACAGGAAACAAAGAGAGAAATCAGAGAAAGGAGAAGAACGAAGGAAGGATTATAATTTTCGTTCGATTACGCTGCTAAATGTTGTCCAAACACAAATTAACTCCAGATACTGAGGTATTTAGCAGCAGAGAGCATTCCTACAGATTCAGTTTCGTAAAATACGGCCGACGAATCCTCGAGCCACCGAGCTAAGGTAAGTGGAATTGCTCTAAATTAGTGTCTATGTGTTCCTAGCTGTGAAGTGAATATTTCTCCCTTCTGGACCTCTGAAAAATAGCGAGTTTTTGGCCGTCATTCGATAAGCCTAAGTTTAGGCTATAAACTATATCGAAAGTGACGTTGCCTTTTAAAATAAAGTTGTATTTAGTATAAATTGACATATTTATGAAGGCAGTTGGGAGAAAATAGTTGAAGTACCGGCCGAGTCTCGTCCGACAGACGAATAATTCAAGGATAAGGTATGTAAAGCTAGTTTCCTCGGCAAGTTAGTAATCTGGGTACAGTACAGTAATTTAAAGGCCAGTAGAATATTCAGAAGCCATGTATGGTGTTTATTACGAATGTTGGTACGATATTAGAAACATCATGTTATGATCAGCGCGAGACTTGCTAGCACGATATAGATTTTAACATAAGTGTTAGGAACTGCACAGCATGCTCAGTATGTGATGTGACATAGAATGTTAGGATATCATTGTATTCAGTTGAAACCCAGTAAAGTAGTGTAATAGCTATAAGACATCTCAGAAATAGAACGATAAGTTAAAGTGAAGCTAGAAAGCATATTAGAACTAGTAAATCATGTTACTATAGAAGCTCAGTATACAACATAGTTTTCAGCAGAAATACTATATCATGTTCAGCATTAGACTCAGTACAGTATGGCAGGAGATTATACCTACATATATATACTATTATCAGTCTCAGCATGTATTAAATACGTACATATCGCTATCACCAGTTCAGCATGCAGTATGTACAAACACTTTATTATCATTAGCTTCAGTGTGTGGTATATGCAGATAGTATTACTAGTGAGACTGTCGTATTGTTTGGGGTTGGATTACCTAGCATCCATGACCGCCCAGGGTTAATAGCTGTATCGACTCGTCCGCCAGAGGACGAGGATACGTCGCTCTACGGAGTGGCATGCCGTCCCACAGGGGACGAAGATGGGATGCCAGTTTTCCCCATATTGTGCCTTGGTCGGCCCTTATACACCCCCGTCGAGCGGATATGCCCGAGGTGTTGATTCAGGAGTCCTCCGGACTAAGGTACAATTATTGTCAGGGGCTCAGCGAGCCCAAGTGCATACCCAGGGGACCGGCAGGATGCTTACAGGGTTATAGGAGATGGGATGACCGGGGTAGGGGTATAGATTCTGTGCTGGTTGTACCTCCCGGCTTATGGGGGTCGGGTAAGGTTTGTGTGTGCTATGTATGTTATGATATGTTATACTGTGTTACAGTAGATACGGGTAGATCGACAGTAGAACGATAAATCCTCAGGTATGACTCCTACTCCTTCCAGTATGATTAAGAGAAGGTATGACTTACATTATCAGACAGTTAATCTATTCCTTCTACTTCAGTTTCATCAGTTATATTATTGTTTTCAGATATTTCTTTCAGTTATTGCTGTACATACTCAGTACCAGCGGTACTGACACCCGGTGGGGCGCTGCATTACTTGCCTGCTGGTACTCATAGACGAGCAGGCGATACTACGTGATTTCTGTCAGCGATCGAGTATTCAGCTCCTGTTATCCGGAGACTGAATTCCAGAGGTGTATTTCATTTTCTTTTGGTTGTATAGTACGGGTAGGTTGGGGCCCTGTCCCGATCCTTTCTATTGCTATTCCTAGAGGCTTGCAGTCTGTATATATTTCCCTGTGGTCAGATGAGCCGGTCGTGTGAGGCCGTGCAGTTGTATAGTTGTTAGTACTCTTTCTTTCTTTTATGTTGGCAGTGTGGGGCCATAGTTTGCCAGTAGTGGTGACCTTGCCGGTCACGTAGCTTTCTAGTACTTATGATTAAGTTACAGATAACAAGACAGCATGGTGGCCTTGTCGCCCGCATAGGTTTCCCTGAATTGATATGTTTCTGGTCAGCTGTCAGTACAGGTACAAGAGGCTATAGGCCAATGGGCCGGGGGCTGTGTTTATAGCCGTTATATAGCCCTTTGTTTCCAGAAATGTGAGTTAGAGCCAGCCAGGCACCAGATGTGCCCAGGCTTAGCAGTCCAGCAGTACAGGTCCTAATAGGGCACCAGGTGCCAGTCATACCCCCCAAGGCGGGGTGTGACAAACTTGGTATCAGAGCAGGTCGTATCCCAGGGAGTCTGCAAGCCGTGCTAAGTAGGGTCCTGCCCATGGATGTGTTGTGCACCACATACTATGGGTAGGAGGCTGCAAGGCATGATAGGATGGTTGTCTTTTATTCTTATTCAGTCGTGCTGTAGAGCGGTACAATATAGGGTTGAGTCCCTAAAAGCTTACTATATTCTTTGGTTACAGATAATGTCAGACCAGCGCCATCCTATCACAGGTCGGAGCTTAGATGTTGCAGTAGGGGAAGGCACTAGCAGGATGCCTCACCCTCGTTTAGAAACAGCCCGATCAGAGGGCACTACTGAGGCATCGTCCCAGCCTCCTCAGTAGTCTCCACCACGTCAGGAGCCACTTGGGGCGACATTACCTTCAGCAGTCCCTATACCGACAGCTTCCGAACAGGAGGTTAGGAGTGCTGTAGTTATGTTAGCACAGATGATGGATGCTCAGCGTCAGCCAATGCCGTCTACAGTTGCGGAGTTATCAGGAGGGCCCGGCAGTTCGAGGGTCCGAGAGTTCTTAGCCTTGAATCCCCCACAGTTTACTGGTATGGACCGGACAGAGGACGCTCAGAATTTTCTGGATCAAATGCAGAGAATCTTTAGGGTTATGCATGCCACGCCTACTGAATCAGTTGAGTTGGCAGCATTCCGGTTACGGGATATCGCGGTGTTATGGTATGAAAGCTGGGAAAGGTCCCGAGGGAGAGATGTGTCCCCTCCCACCTGGTCCAGCTTTTCAGGAGCTTTTTTGGATCACTATTTGCCACGGGAGATTCGACAAGCCCGGGTAGACCAGTTCCTACATCTGGAACAGGGGGCCATGAGTGTCCGGGAATATTCCTTGCGGTTTAATTCTTTGGCCCGGTATGCACCAGCCTTTGTTGATACCATGGCATCCAGAGTACATCGCTTCATCATGGGGTTGAATCCAGAATATGTTGAGACTTGTATTACAGCCACACTGCGAGAGGACATGGACATTGCTCGAGTTCAGGCATTTGCCCAGAATATTGAGGGCATCAGACAGCGACAACGGGAGATCAGAAGGGTCAGTCAGGAACAGCGTCGCCGGGACAGGCCAGTTGAGTTACAGAGGGAGGCCTGGGGAGGACCCAGGCCACGATTGTTAGATAGGCTGCCCAGGCCCCCGCCTCCGCCGCAGTCGCAGGGGGGTAGATTCAGCCGCAGGGGGCAGTCAGAGACTGGTAGAGGCTCGCAGATGGCAGGTTCACCATTACAGAGGAGGGCGGAGCAGAGTAGGTATACTCCACCACTTTTCCCTGTATGCAGTCGACGCCATCCTGGAGCATGCAGGTATAGTTCCACCGCATGTTATATTTGTGGCCAAGAAGGCCATTTGATGAAAGATTGCCCAGCCAGAGGCCGAGAGGACCGAGATAGACAGGATAGGGAATCTGCAGGGTCACGAGCCACAACATCCTCGACTGGGCGTAGGCCCTCCATTTCAGCAGGCAGGGGTCGGGGCAGATTAGGGGCCTCCAGTACAAGTGCGGGTCCAAGCCGCACATATGCTTTACCAGGGAGGCAAGATTCGGAAGTGTCGCCTGATGTTGTGACAGGTATGCTAACTATATGCTCACACCCTGCTTATGTGTTGATTGATCCAGGGTCTACTTTGTCCTACATTACTCCATTTGTGGCACGAAAGTTTAGTATTACACCAGAATTATTGCAGCAGCCCTTTTTAGTAACCACGCCCGTCGGTGACTCTATCACAGCTAGCCGAATCTACCGCGGGTGTACAGTAGAGGTTGTTGACCGTCAGACCACAGTAGATCTGGTCGAGTTAGAAATGATAGACTTCGATGCCATAATGGGTATGGACTGGTTAGTACTGTGTTTTGCCAATGTTGAATGTTGGACCAAGACAGTCCGATTCCACTTCCCAGGAGAAGCAGTGCGGGAGTGGAAGGGCAGCACCGCTACGCCAAAAAGTAGGTTTATTTCCTACCTTTAGGCGAGAAAGTTGATATCTAAGGGATGTATTTACCATCTGGTCAGAGTTCAGGATGTCCAAACAGAATCTCTGACACTCTAGTCTGTTCTAGTGGTGAATGAATTCCCTGATGTGTTTCCTGATGAGTTACCTGGTATTCCCCCAGAAAGGGAAATAGACTTTGCTATTGACTTGTTACCAGGCACTCAGCCGATATCAATTCCTCCCTATCGTATGGCTCCTGCAGAACTCAGAGAATTAAAAGAGCAGTTGAAAGATTTATTGGATAAAGGTTTTATCAGGCCGAGTACTTCACCGTGGGGTGCGCCAGTCTTGTTTGTGAGGAAGAAAGATGGCTCGCTCCGAATGTGCATAGATTATCGGCAACTAAACAAAGTTACAGTAAAGAACAAGTACCCGCTCCCCAGAATTGATGACTTATTTGATCAGTTGCAGGGAGCCAGATACTTTTCTAAGATTGACTTGCGGTCCGGATATCACCAGGTCCGAGTACGTGAGAGAGATATTCCTAAGACAGCGTTCAGGACCCGATATGGGCATTTTGAATTTCTAGTCATGTCCTTTGGGTTAACGAATGCCCTGGCAGTCTTCATGGACCTGATGAACAGTATTTTCAGGCCTTTCCTGGACTTGTTCATAATAGTATTCATTGATGACATTCTGGTGTATTTTCGCTCTAAAGTAGATCACTGGACTCATTTGCGGACAGTGCTCCAGATTCTCAGGGACCGTCAGCTGTATGCTAAATTTTCTAAGTGTGAATTTTGGCTTAACTCAGTGGCCTTCTTAGCGCATATCGTCTCAGACGCTGGTATACAGGTAGACAAGCAGAAAATAGAAGCAGTTAAGTCATGGCCTAGGCCTACCACTCCGACTGAAGTTTGTAGCTTTCTGGGGTTGGCAGGATATTACAGGAGGTTCGTTGAAGGGTTCTCGACCATTGCGGCACCTCTAACCAAATTGACACAGAAAGCAACAAAGTTTCAATAGAGGCATGTGAGCAGAGCTTCCAGGAACTGAAAGACAGATTAACCTCCGCCCCAGTATTAGCATTGCCGGAAGGCACAGAAGGTTATTCAGTCTATTGCGACGCGTTAGGCGTCGGGTTAGGTTGTGTGTTGATGCAGCATGGTAGAGTAATTGCATATGCTTCCAGACAGTTGAGGAAACACGAAAAGAATTACCCTACCCACTACCTGGAACTAGCCGCAGTAATCCACGCCTTAAAAATGTGGAGGCATTACCTGTACGGTATCCATGTTGATATTTACACGGATCATAAGAGCTTACAGTACATTTTCACTCAGAGGGAGTTGAATCTACGACAACGCTGCTGGTTGGAGCTGTTAAAAGATTATGATGTGAATATCCTATACCACCCCGGAAAAGCTAATGTTGTAGCGGATGCCCTGAGCCGTAAGTCAATGGGAAGTTTGGCGTATTTGCGACCTGAGAAGCTTAAGTTAGCCAAAGAAATTCATCAGTTAGCTGGTTTAGCCGTTCGAGTAATGGAAACAGAAAATAATAGAGCAGTAATTCAGAATTCTGCTGTGTCATCATTAGTTACAGAGGTAAAAGAACGACAGTACGAGGATCCTGATTTAGTCCAACTCAGAGATAGAATTCAGGAAGGTAAGGAGTCAGATTTCCAAATGACGGAGGATAATGTGCTAAGCTGTAAGGGCCGCCTCTGTGTCCCGAATGTTTCAGGGCTTCGCGGGCGGATCATGCATGAGGTACATTACGCTCGCTATTCCCTCCATCCAGGAGCGATGAAAATGTACCATGACATCAGAGACATCTACTGGTGGCCAGGTATGAAAGTTGAGATAGCTGAATTTGTATCTAGATGTTCTAACTGTCAGCAGGTGAAAGCGGAGCACCAGAAACCGGGCGGTTTGACGCAAGATATAATGGTGCCTATGTGGAAATGGGAAATGATAAACATGGATTTTGTAACAGGGTTACCCCGTACCAGATGCAGAAATGATTCCATTTGGGTAATAGTTGACAGGCTAACAAAATCAGCTCATTTCCTGCCAGTAAAGGCTACCTTCTCGGCTGAGGATTATGCCGAATTATATATCAGAGAAATAGTTAGATTACATGGAGTGCCGGTATCCATCATTTCAGATAGGGGAGAACAATTCACAGCTAGATTCTGGCAGTCGTTTCAGAAAGGTTTGGGAACGCAGACTAACTTGAGTACAGCATTCCATCCTCAGACAAATGGGCAGGCTGAACGTACAATTCAGACGCTCGAAGATATGTTGCGAGCGTGTGTGCTAGATTTTGGGGGTAGCTGGGATGAGCATCTTTCGTTGATTGAATTTGCTTATAATAACAGTTATCATTCAGCTACTCAGATGGCGCCTTTCGAGGCATTATACGGGCGAAAATGCAGGTCACCGATTGGTTGGTTTGAAATAGGAGAATCAGCATTGATTGGCCCAGACATTGTTCGGCAGTCAGAGGAGAAGATAAAACTTATCCGAGAACGTTTACTGACTGCTCAGAGCCGCAAGAAGTCTTATGCAGACGTGCGGCGCATAAATCTAGAATTTGAGGTAAATGACTGGGTATATCTGAAAGTGTCTCCGATGAAAGGGGTAATGAGGTTTGGCAAGAAAGGCAAGCTTAGCCCGAGATTCATTGGGCCATATCATATTCGGCGAAGAATAGGCCGAGTTGCATACGAATTGAACTTGCCTCCAGAGTTAGCATCTGTTCACCCAGTATTCCATGTCTCTATGTTAAGGAAGTTCGTAGGGGACCCTTCTACAGTAGTTCCAGTTCAGGATGTCCAGGTCACAGAAGAGTTAGCATATGAAGAGGTTCCCATAGTTATCTTAGACAGACAGATTCGCAGGTTGAGGACTAAAGATGTTGCATCTGTTAAAGTATTGTGGCGTAACAGGAACCATGAGGAAATGACGTGGGAAGCTGAAGAAGATATGAAAGCCAGATATCCTCACCTATTTCAGGCCTAGTCAGGCGACAGGTATGTCCGTATTATTACTTATGCAGTACCTTATAGTTGTATGTGTGTGAACGAAAATAATTAATACTTAGTAATCCAGTGGATCTTAAAATATTACGCGCAGTACCTGTGTTGGACTTTTCTGCATTTCAGGTTTTTGCTATAGTCCATATTACAGGGGAAACTCTACCGAAATTTTTCTAGAAAGTAAATAAGTAGCCCTCTAGATCACAGTATACATTCGAGGATGAATGTTCTTAAGGGGGGGAGAATGTTATACCCCGTAGAATTCCCGGCACCTAAATGACCTATTCGCACGTTGGTTAAGCATATTTGAAGGCCATACGTGCTGGAGAAAGGCCCAGGAAAAGATCGGACGAGAAACCTGTCGAACCATCGCGGAAGGAGCCGAGGCAGAGCCCCTCTGCGATGGCAGCGTATCACGGAGGAGAGGCCTCCGCGTTGGCTCCGTGACACGTTGGCCTTGTCCAGGCCCAAGTATATAAAGCCCACTTCGGGTTTAAATCATTTAACACTTAAGAAATTTCCAGGAAACAGAGAGAGAAATCAGAGAAAGGAGAAGAACGAAGGAAGGATTATAATTTTCATCCGATTACGCTGCTAAACGTTGTCCAAACGCAAATTAACTCCAGATACTGAGGTATTAGCAGCAGAGAGCATTCCTACGGATTCAGTTTCGTAAAATACGGCCGACGAATTGTCGAGCCACCGAGCTAAGGTAAGTGGAATTGCTCTAAATTAGTGTCTATGTGTTCCAAGCTATGAAGTGAATATTTCTCCCTTCTGGACCTCTGAAAAATAGCGAGTTTTTGGCCGTCTTTCGATAAGCCTAAGTTTAGGCTATAAACTATATCGAAAGTGATGTTGCCTTTTAAAATAAAGTTGTATTTAGTATTAATTGACATATTTATGAAGGCAGTTGGGAGAAAATAGTTGAAGTACCGGCCGAGTCTCGTCCGACAGACGAATAATTCAAGGATAAGGTATGTAAAACTAGTTTCCTCGGCAAGTTAGTAATCTGGGTACAGTACAGTAATTTAAAGGCCAGTAGAATATTCAGAAGCCATGTATGGTGTTTATTACGAATGTTGGTACGATATTAGAAACATCATGTTATGATCAGCGCGAGACTTGCTAGCACGATATAGATTTTAACATAAGTGTTAGGAACTGCACAGCATGCTCAGTATGTGATGTGACATAGAATGTTAGGATATCATTGTATTCAGTTGAAACCCAGTAAAGTAGGGTAATAGCTATAAGACATCTCAGAAATAGAACGATAAGTTAAAGTGAAGCTAGAAAGCATATTAGAACTAGTAAATCATGTTACTATAGAAGCTCAGTATACAACATAGTTTTCAGCAGAAATACTATATCATGTTCAGCATTAGACTCAGTACAGTATGGCAGGAGATTATACCTACATATATATACTATTATCAGTCTCAGCATGTATTAAATATGTACATATCGCTATCACCAGTTCAGCATGCAGTATGTACAAACACTTTATTATCATTAGCTTCAGTGTGTGGTATATGCAGATAGTATTACTAGTGAGACTGTCGTATTGTTTGGGGTTGGATTACCTAGCATCCATGACCGCCCAGGGTTAATAGCTGTATCGACTCGTCCACCAGAGGACGAGGATACGTCGCTCTACGGAGTGGCATGCCGTCCCACAGGGGACGAAGATGGGATGCCAGTTTTCCCCATATTGTGCCTTGGTCGGCCCTTATACACCCCCGTCGAGCGGATACGCCCGGGGTGTTGATTCAGCAGTCCTCCGGACTCAGGTACAGTTATTATCAGGGGCTCAGCGAGCCCAAGTGCATACCCAGGGGACCGGCAGGATGCTTACAGGGTTATAGGAGATGGGATGACCGAGGTAGGGGTATAGATTCTGTGCTGGTTGTACCTCCCGGCTTATGGGGGCCGGGTAAGGTTTGTGTGTGCTATGTATGTTATGATATGTTATACTGTGTTACAGTAGATACGGGTAGATCGACAGTAGAACGATAAATCCTCAGGTATGACTCCTACTCCTTCCAGTATGATTAAGAGGAGGTATGACTTACATTATCAGACAGTTAATCTATTCCTTCTACTTCAGTTTCATCAGTTATATTATTGTTTTCAGATATTTCTTTCAGTTATTGCTGTACATACTCAGTACCAGTGGTACTGACGCCCGGTGGGGCACTGCATTACTTGCCTGCAGGTACTCATAGACGAGCAGGCGATACCACGTGATTCCTGTCAGCGATCGAGTATTCAACTCCTGTTATCCGGAGACTGAATTCTAGAGGATGTATTTCATTTTCTTTTGGTTGTATAGTACGGGTAGGTCGGGGCCCGGTCCCGATCATTTCTATTGCTATTGCTAGAGGCTTGCAGTCTGTATATATTTCCCTGTGGTCAGATTGTTATACCCCGTAAAATTTCCGGTACATAGGTGGCCTATTCACGTGTTGGTTAAGAATATTTGAAAGCCATGCATGCTAGAAAAAGGCCCGGGGAAAGATCGGACAAGCGCCAAGTCGGCGCGTCGCAAGGCAAAATGCGATTTATAGTGTCCAAGTATATGGAGCTCAATTTGTAATGTAATTTCCCTTAATTAATAATAATTCCCATAAGATAATTTTCTTTAATTAATAATGATTTTTTTAATTAACAATAATTTCCTTTAATTAATAATTGATCCCTTTAAGTAGTGAATAGCTTCCCTTAATTAGTCATCATCTTCACAAACCATTTCCAGAGAACGTGAGACAAGGAGGGACGAAGGAAAATAATATAAAATCGTTCAATTACGCTGCCAAACGAAGTCTAAACTCAAATTAACCTCAGGTACCGAGGTATTTAGCAGCAAAGAGCATTTCTACGGTTTTTGTTTCGCGAAATACGGCCGACGAATCGTCGAGCTACCGAACCAAAGTAAGTAGAATTACTCCAAATTAGTGTCTATGTGCTCCTAGCTGTGAAGTGAATACTTCTCCCTTCTGGACTTCTGAAAAATAGCGAGTTTTTGACCGTCTTTCGATAAGCCTAAGTTTAGGCTATAATTATATCGAAAGTGACGTTGTTCTTTGGAATAAATCTATATTTAGTATTAATTGACATATTTATGAATGCAGTTGGGAGAAACAGCAGAGGTACCGACGAAAATCACATCGGTCAGTCGAGTACTCCGAAACCAGGTATGTAAAGTTATTCTTTCGGCAAGCCAGGAAGTACAGTTTAGAAAGTAAATAGAATAAAGGCTATTAACCGATACCAAGCGTACAGGAACGATTTTAGTACAATTTCCAGCAAGCATGCTAGTATATTAATTACGTATCATGCGATAATCAGAATAATAGATATTCAGGCAATACGTATTACATCTGTTGAGATTGTATCCAGTAGTAGATGGTACATTTTATGTTATTGAGCTATATCCAGATATAATCAGATAGACAGATAAAGGCTAGGTAGTAGTTAGTCCAGCAATAAGAAATAGTGTAAAACAGAATATAGTATCAGTTATTTAATACAAACTGGCCTTGAGATACAAGAAGAGAATATGATTAGTATTTTTCATTGAGCATGCTTGCTGTGTATGTGTTTTGTATGTTGAGACTTGTTGTGGCATGCGGGCACCCTTTTAGCATCCCCATCGCCCCTGGGTTATAGCTGTATCGATACCAGATTCAGATACCGCCACCAGCTGGGCGATGCCGTCCGCCTAAAGGACGATGATGGCCGACCACCATGATAATACGGTCCAGACCACCCTGCTTGCAGGGGTAGTTCAGTCTACTTTGCGCAGAGGCAGTACACCCTGTTTACAGGGGCAGACCACTCTGTGTGCGCTTGTGGCCGGGGGCAGTTTTATATACAGATTCTTATAAAATCACCCTGTTGCGTGCTTGCACCCAGGGGCAGTTTCAGTCACAGATACAGCAGCAGATCACCCCGTGCGTACCTGCGCCCAGAGGCAGAAGTCTTCGGACTCAGACATAGTTTATTGTCAGAAGCCAAGGCCTGAGCTACGTACCCAAGGGGGCCGGTAGGAGGAGCTCACAGTTATCAGATGAGTGGAGTGACTTGTTTTTGGTTGGTTTAGACCCGGGTAGGGGTAAATAGATTGCTTGCTTGGTTGGCACCTTCCGGCTTATGGGGGTCGGTCAGGTATTGTGTGTATTATTATGTATATTGATATGTGCTATTAGATACTGATAGATAGAAGGACGACACGTCTTCAGGTACGCTCAGTTAGTTACAGAATGTACAAACTCTCCCCAGTTATCCTCAGCTAGATAAACTCAGCTACTTCTTGCTTAAATGTCATGTTATTGTTGCTATTCGTTTCAGTTGCATATTTCAGTTTGCTTTACATGCTCAGTACCTGTGGTACTGACGCCCAGCGGGGCGCTGTATTGCTTGCCTGCAGGTACTCACGGATGAGGAGCCGATCCCTCGTGATTCCAGCCAGCCAGTGAGTCATCAGCTCCTGTCATCCGGAGTCTGATCCCCAGAGGTGTAGCTCCTTTTCTTTTGTTGTGCAGTATGGGTAGGTCGGGGCCCTGTCCCGATCATTTCTATTAATTTCTTACAGTATTCGTAGAGGCTTGCAGTCTGTATATATTCCCTGTGGTTACTTGAGCCGGTCGTGTGGGGCCGTGCAGTCTGCTGTAGCTGTTTAGCATTTCAGTTTACGTAGGTCGTGTGGGGCCTTAGTTTGACAGTAGTGGTGACCTTGCCGGTCACGTAGTTTTACAACAGTCTTGTGTTGAGTTACAGATAACTAGACAGCATGGTGGCCTTGTCGGCCCGCATAGGTTCCTTGTTACAAGTCTGTTTCTGGTTAGCTGTTGTTACAGGTACAGATGGCTACAGGCCAGTTGGCCGGAGGCTGTATTTACAGCCGTTATATTGCCGGTTTGTTTCTTGAAATAGAGCCAAAGCCAGCCAAAGCACCAGATGTGCTTAGGCTGGACCATTTAGCAGTCTAGAGTCTAGCAGGCACCAGGTGCCGTCATAACCCCCAAGGTGGGGTGTGACAAACTTGGTGGAACCTCCGACTCTTCAGTCTGTTCCAGTAGTCAATGAATTCCCTGACGTATTTCCGGATGAGTTGCCTGGTATCCCTCCCGAAAGGGAGATAGATTTTGCGATTGACTTGTTGCCAGGGACTCAACCTATATCCATTCCCCCGTATCGCATGGCACCAGCTGAGCTTAGAGAGTTGAAAGAGCAGTTAAAAGATTTGCTTGACAAAGGTTTTATCAGGCCTAGTACTTCGCCGTGGGGTGCGCCAGTTCTGTTTGTACGAAAGAAAGATGGCTCACTTCGTATGTGTGTGGAGTACCGGCAGCTGAATAAGGTAACGGTTAAAAATAAATACCCGCTCCCGAGAATAGATGATTTGTTTGACCAGTTGCAGGGGGCCAAATGTTTCTCTAAGATAGATTTGAGGTCCGGATACCACCAGGTCCGGGTTCGTGAGAGGGACATTCCAAAGACTGCTTTCAGGACCAGGTATGGTCACTTTGAATTCCTAGTTATGTCTTTCAGGCTGACGAATGCTCCCGCAGTGTTTATGGACCTGATGAATAGCATATTCAGACCGTATTTGGATCTGTTCGTGATAGTATTTATCGATGATATTCTGGTATATTCTCATTCAGAGACAGATCACCAGAACCATTTACGAATAGTACTCCACATCCTTAGAGAACGTCAGCTGTACGCCAAGTTTTCTAAGTGCGAGTTCTGGTTGAACTCAGTTGCCTTTTTGGGGCACATCGTGTCGGATGCTGGTATACAGGTAGACACACAGAAAATAGAGGCGGTCAAGACATGGCCCAAACCTACCACTCCGACCGAGGTCCGTAGTTTCTTGGGTTTAGCAGGATATTATCGGAGATTTGTTGAAGGATTCTCCACTATAGCAGCACCTCTGACAAAGCTAACACAGAAAGCAGCAAAATTTCAGTGGACGGAGGCCTGCGAGCAGAGTTTTCAAGAATTGAAAGACAGATTGACCTCCGCCCCAGTACTAGCATTGCCAGAGGGAATAGATGGGTATGCGGTGTATTGCGATGCTTCAGGTTTGGGACTGGGTTGTGTGTTGATGCAGCATGGTAAGGTGATTGGTTATGCTTCCAGACAGCTGAGGAAACACGAAAAGAACTATCCGACCCATGACCTGGAACTGGCCGCAGTGATCCACGCTCTGAAGATTTGGAGGCATTATCTGTATGGCGTCCATGTAGACATTTTTACAGATCACAAAAGCCTGCAGTACATTTTCACGCAGAGGGAGTTAAATTTGCGGCAACGTCGCTGGTTAGAATTGTTGAAAGACTATGATGTAAATATTCTCTATCACCCAGGAAAAGCTAATGTAGTAGCAGATGCCCTGAGCCATAAGTCAATGGGGAGTTTGGCGTATTTGTGGCCCGAGAAGCGGGAATTAGCCAAGAAAATTCATCAACTAGCTGGTTTAGCCGTTCGAGTAGTGGAGACAGAAAATAACAGAGCGGTAATTCAGAATTCTGCCGAGTCATCACTAGTTACAGAGGTAAAAGAATGGCAGTACGAGGACCCTGACTTAGTCCAGCTCAGATATAGAATTCAGAAAGGTAAGGAGTCAGATTTCCAAGTGACTGAAAATAAAGTGCTACGTTGTAAGGGTCGTCTGTGTGTCCCGAACGTACCAGGGCTTCGCCAGCAGATCATGCATGAGGTACATTACGCTCGTTATTCCCTCCATCCAGGAGGAACGAAAATGTATCACGATATCAGAGACATTTACTGGTGGCCAGGTATGAAATCTGAAATAGTTGAATTTGTATCTAGATGTCCTAACTGCCAGCAGGTGAAAGCGGAGCACCAGAAACCGGGCGGTCTGACGCAGGATATAGCTGTGCCTATGTGGAAATGGGAAGCGATAAATATGGATTTTGTAACAGGATTACCCCGTAAGAGACGCAGAAATGATTCCATTTGGGTAATAGTTGACAGGCTAACAAAATCAGCTCATTTCCTGCCAGTGAAAGTTACCTTCTCAGCCGAGGATTATGCCGAGTTATATATCAGAGAAATAGTTAGACTACATGGAGTGCCGGTATCCATTATTTCAGATAGGGGAGCACAGTTTACAGCTAGATTCTGGCAGTCGTTCCAGAGGGGTTTGGGAACGCAGATTAATTTGAGCACAACATTCCACCCTCAGACAGATGGACAGGCTGAGCGGACTATCCAAACGCTCGAAGATATGCTACGAGCGTGTGTACTAGATTTTGGGGGTAACTGGGATGAACATCTGTCATTGATTGAATTTGCCTATAATAACAGTTATCATTCAGCTATCCAGATGGCGCCCTTTGAAGCATTATACGGGCAAAAATGTAGATCGCTGGTGGGCTGGTTTGAAGTGGGAGAATCAGCGTTGATTGGGCCAGACATCATTCAACAGTCAGAGGAGAAGGTAAAGCTTATCAGAGAACGCCTGCTGACTGCTCAGAGCAGCCAGAAGTCATATGCAGATATGCGGCGTAGAAATCTAGAATTTACGGTAAATGACTGGGTATACCTGAAGGTGTCTCCGATGAAAGGGGTGATGAGATTTGGCAAGAAAGGCAAGCTTAGCCCGAGATTCATTGGGCCATATCAAATTCGGCGGAGAATAGGCCGAGTTGCATACGAATTGAACTTGCCTCCGGAGTTAGCATCTGTTCACCCAGTATTCCATGTATCTATGTTGAGGAAATTTGTAGGAGACCCTTCCACAGTTGTTCCAGTTCAGGATGTCCAGGTCACCGAAGAGTTAGCATATGAAGAGGTTCCAGTAGCTATCTTGGACAGACAGATCCGTAGATTGAGAACTAAAGATATTGCGTCTGTCAAAGTATTGTGGCGTAACAGGAACCGAGAAGAAATGACCTGGGAAGCCGAGTAGGACATGAAATCCAGATATCCCCACTTATTCCAAGCATAGGCAAATGGGAGGTATGTTAGAACTATTTTTCCTTATTAATGCTTATACTTCATATATGAAAGCAGGCGATTGATTATAGATAGTTTTATACATGAATGTTATTATATCGTGTAGAGTACCTGTATTGGGCTTTTCTGCTTTTCAGGAATTATGAGATAGTCCATAATACAAGGGAAACTCTGCCAAAATTTTTCTAGAAACAAGTTGAGTAAGTTGAGGAAGTCCTCTAGACGAAAGGTCATTCGAGGACGAATGTTCTCAAGGGGGGGGGGGGAGAATGTTATACCCCGTAAAATTTCCGGTACATAGGTGGCCTATTCACGTGTTGGTTAAGAATATTTGAAAGCCATGCATGCTAGAAAAAGGCCCGGGGAAAGATCGGACAAGCGCCAAGTCGGCGCGTCGCAAGGCAAAATGCGATTTATAGTGTCCAAGTATATGGAGCTCAGTTTGTAATATAATTTCCTTTAATTAATAATAATTCCCATAAGATAATTTTCTTTAATTAATAATGATTTCTTTAATTAACAATAATTTCCTTTAATTAATAATTGATCCCTTTAAGTAGTGAATAGCTTCCCTTAATTAGTCATCATCTTCACAAACCATTTCCAGAGAACGTGAGACAAGGAGGGACGAAGGAAAATAATATAAAATCGTTCAATTACGCTGCCAAACGAAGTCTAAACTCAAATTAACCTAAGTTACCGAGGTATTTAGCAGCAGAGAGCATTTCTACGGTTTTTGTTTCGCGAAATACGGCCGACGAATTGTCGAGCTACCGAACCAAAGTAAGTAGAATTACTCCAAATTAGTGTCTATGTGCTCCTAGCTGTGAAGTGAACACTTCTCCCTTCTAGACTTCTGAAAAATAGCGAGTTTTTGACCGTCTTTTGATAAGCCTAAGTTTAGGATATAATTATATCGAAAGTGACGTTGTTCTTTGGAATAAAGCTATATTTAGTATTAATTGACATATTTATGAATGCAGTTGGGAGAAACAGCAGGGGTACCGACGAAAATCACATCGGTCAGTCGAGTACTCTGAAACCAGGTATGTAAAGTTATTCTTTCGGCAAGCCAGGAAGTACAGTTTAGAAAGTAAATAGAATAAAGGCTATTAACCGATATCAAGCGTACAGGAACGATTTTAGTACAATTTCCAGCAAGCATGCTAGTATATTAATTACGTATCATGTGATAATCAGAATAATAGATATTCAGGCAATACGTATTACATCTGTTGAGATTGTATCCAGTAGTAGATGGTACATTTTATGTTATTGAGCTATATCCAGATATAATCAGATAGACAGATAAAGGCCAGGTAGCAGTTAGTCCAACAATCAGAAATAGTGTAAAACAGAATATAGTATCAGTTATTTAATACAAACTGGCCTTGAGATACAAGAAGAGAATATGGTTAGTATTTTTCATTGAGCATGCTTGCTGTGTATGTGTTTTGTATGTTGAGACTTGTTGTGGCATGTGGGCACCCTTTTAGCATCCCCACCGCCCCTGGGTTATAGCTGTGTCGATACCAGATTCAGATACCGCCACCAGCTGGGCGATGCCGTCCGCCTAAAGGACGATGATGGCCGACCACCATGATAATACGGTCCAGACCACCCTGCTTGCAGGGGTAGTTTAGTCTACTTTGCGCAGAGCCAGTACACCCTGTTTACAGGGGCAGACCACTCTATGTGCGCTTGTGGCCGGGGGCAGTTTTATATACAGATTCTTATAAAATCACCCTGTTGCGTGCTTGCACCCAGGGGCAGTTTCAGTCACAGATACAACAGCAGATCACCCCGTGCGCACCTGCGCCCAGAGGCAGAAGTCTTCGGACTCAGACACAGTTTATTGTCAGAAGCCAAGGCCTGAGCTACGTACCCAAGGGGGCCGGTAGGAGGAGCTCACAGTTATCAGATGAGTGGAGTGACTTGTTTTTGGTTGGTTTAGACCCGGGTAGGGGTAAATAGATTGCTTGCTTGGTTGGCACCTTCCGGCTTATGGGGGTCGGTCAGGTATTATGTGTATTATTATGTATATTGATATGTGCTATTAGATACTGATAGACAGAAGGACGACACGTCTTCAGGTACGCTCAGTTAGTTACAGAATGTACAAACTCTCCCCAGTTATCCTCAGCTAGATAGACTCAGCTACTTCTTGCTTAAATGTCATGTTATTGTTGCTATTCGTTTCAGTTGCATATTTCAGTTTGCTTTACATGCTCAGTACCTGTGGTACTGACACCCAGCGGGGCGCTGTATTGCTTGCCTGTAGGTACTCACGGACGAGGAGCCGATCCCTCGTGATTCCAGCCAGCCAGTGAGTCATCAGCTCCTGTCATCCGGAGTCTGATCCCCAGAGGTGTAGCTCCTTTTCTTTTGTTGTGCAGTATGGGTAGGTCGGGGCCCTGTCCCGATCATTTCTATTAATTTCTTACAGTATTCGTAGAGGCTTGCAGTCTGTATATATTCCCTGTGGTTACTTGAGCCGATCATGTGGGGCCGTGCAGTCTGCTGTAGCTGTTTAGCATTTCAGTTTACGTAGGCCGTGTGGGGCCTTAGTTTGACAGTAGTGGTGACCTTGCCGGTCACATAGTTTTACAATAGTCTTGTGTTGAGTTACAGATAACTAGACAGCATGGTGGCCTTGTCGGCCCGCATAGGTTCCTTGTTACAAGTCTGTTTCTGGTTAGCTGTTGTTAC
Source organism: Datura wrightii (assembly GCA_035772735.1). Lineage (NCBI taxonomy): Eukaryota > Viridiplantae > Streptophyta > Magnoliopsida > Solanales > Solanaceae > Datura > Datura wrightii. The sequence continues at coordinate 13,602,299 of JASDFA010000003.1, forward strand.
AGGTACAGATGGCTACAGGCCAGTTGGCCGGAGGCTGTATTTACAGCCGTTATATAGTCGGTTTGTTTCTTGAAATAGAGCCAAAGCCAGCCAAAGCACCAGATGTGCTCAGGCTGGACCATTTAGCAGTCTAGAGTCTAGCAGGCACCAGGTGCCGTCATACCCCCCAAGGTGGGGTGTGACACAGATGAGCCGGTCGTGTGCGGCCGTGCAGTTGTATAGTTGTTAGTACTCTTTCTTTCTTTTATGTTGGCCGTGTGGGGCCATAGTTTTCCAGTAGTGGTGACCTTGCCGGTCACGTAGCTTTCTAGTACTTATGATTAAGTTACAGATAACTAGACAGCATGGTGGCCTTGTCGGCCCGCATAGGTTTCCCTGAATTGATATGTTTCTGGTCAGCTGTCAGTACAGGTACAGGAGGCTATAGGCCAATGGGCCGGGGGCTGTGTTTATAGCCGTTATATAGCCCTTTGTTTCCAGAATTGTGAGTTAGAGCCAGCCAGGCACCAGATGTGCCCAGGCTTAGCAGTCCAGCAGTACAGGTCCTAATAAGGCACCAGGTGCCAGTCATACCCCCCAAGGCGGGGTGTGACACACTTACGCCTCTCCCAGTTCTAAAATTCCCTCTCTGCCAGCCGTCCCTGTTCCCCTTGCTCGCCTATCCCCCGCAAAGAATGACACTGCAGAGCCAACTCCTATTAGTCCGGCGGTACCCAAAGACGGGTCGGACTTTTCTTCTGAAACCCTGTTCGACGGTGCACTGACAGCCTCCAAAGAGGGTACGTCCAATATTCTTCAGAGTGAGGCGGAAATTATTAAGGGTTTCATCTCAGCCCTGGGGGCTCGGGAAAAGGACATCGGAGGGGAGTCCCCATCTGCAGAGACGTGTCGACCAGGTTCTGTGAGTGCTTGTCCTTTTGTTCACACTAGCAGGGAGCCTTCTTCTCAAGAAGTCCCATCAAAACAGTTACTTCTCTAAAATGGGATGGCACACCTCCTCAGCCAGACGAGGAGCTTCTGGTTCCTCCGGTACCCTTGGCACCTGCTGTGGAAGCTTCCTCACCTCCTGATGAGGATGAAGTTCCAATTCATCTGGTATTTAAACGACGGTCACGCTCTGTTTCACAATCCACTGTTCGGCGGCTCGAGGGAACCTCTGGAAGACCAACTACCAGAGGGTCGTTCAAGAAGTCCTTGGACCAAATCTTAGCAGAAAGTCGTCAGAACACTTTGAAAAGACGGCGTATTACAAGACAAACTGTGCTTGAGGAGGACTCCCTGTCTTCTCCTATTGTGGATTTAGAGTGTGGTACCTCATCTCAGTCAATAGGAGGAAGTTCTAAAGCTGTGAAGAAGGGTCATGGTGGCGGCGAGCTATCCAAGAAAGAAAAGAGGAAAGCAAAGAAACTTGATACCATCGGGAAGGTTGCTGAGGGACCTGGTGCTTCTGTGGTGCGGTCTAAACGAAAGCACATCATAGCCAAGACCTCTAAAGGTAAACACCCTATGACAACCCCAGCTGCTGATGATGTTACCGCACGGGTTGCAAACATCCGGAAACAGAAGGTCTTAGGCGGTCGCATCTTTGATTCGGATATTGCCGGAATGCAGGGCATGCAGGAACTTGTCGAAATTGTTGGTTACCAGGGGTGGGAACATCTGTTTTCTCTCCCCTTGCCTAGCATGTATGAGAGTGAAGTCACTGAGTTCTATGCCTCTCTGCGTTTCACTGATAATCATGAATTGATATTTGCCACTGTTGGGGGAGTTGACCTGGAGTTTGATTCAATTTCTCTTGGAAAGATTCTGAATGTGCATACTGCGGGGGAAATTACTGTGAAGGATAAGCATACCACAAGAGACTTTCGAAAAATGATTGGGAAACTTGACGGGAATCTGAACAGTGATAGAATGCTCAAAAAGCAGATGAAGCCTATCTATCAGCTGTTGTTTGAATTTGTGAACAAAGTTGTGCTGCCGCAAGCTGAGCGTCGCTCTGTTGCTGCCCTGCCTGATTTTTTCATTATGGAGGCCTTAAACTCATTTCAGCCTATCAGTCTACCGGCCATCATGATTGAACATATGGTCAAAATCGTCGGTTCCAAGGATGGGCGACATGGGTTGGCGTATGGGTATCTGCTTACTCGTGTATTCAAACATTTTGGCGTTCCTCTTGGTCATGGTACAATGGCCACTCGTAAGCAAATGTTCACAATCGGTACCCTCGAGGAGTGCGAGTGTGTGTCCAGTCAAAGTGGAGTTGGTGGGCAGTCTATTGTCTCGAGCCTTATCAAGGATCAACGATGAGGTACAGAGGAAATAGAGCGCCTCACCATGTTGGTTACACAGAAAGATGCTGAAATTGCAGTTCTCAAGGATTCTCAGTCCAGTACGGGACCTGGTGCACAGTTGGATCTCCAGGTGGAGAATGATCGTTTGAAAGGTGAAAATGCTTCTCTTAAGCACCAGGTGGAGGAACTAACCCGTCAGCTGATTAGTGACCAACGGGCGGCAAATGAGCGTATTGATAAACTCCTGGCCAAGCTGTGATCTTATCCCCTCTCCCAATTCTAATTCCCTTTGGTCCTTTTTTCTCTAATCCTGTGGCGTGGTACTGATAATATTGTTTTCTTTCTAGCTTGTTGTCTGACTTCGAATGTTGCTGTCTATGTTTGGGTCCCTCTCATGTATTATTGTGTGCTTCTGTTTTCAATGAATATATGTTTACGTCTTGCACTTCCTTGCTCGTGTTATGTTGCCCCAGTGGCCATAAGTTAACAGACTACTATCCGCTTTTGTTCACTGTGTTACTGTGTTTCTTTTTTATGATGCCAAAAGGGGGAAGATTACAGGGGAAGGGCAAAAGGGAGATAAGGTTACTGTGACAGGGGGAAAGCCTAAGAGGGAAAGGTGACTGTGACAGGAGGGAGGAAACTGGTTCTTGGTGTGAGGGGGAATAAACCCGGTAGGCTTGTGGGAACAAGTTCCTGGTGTAAGGGGGAAAAGCATGGGGGTTTGTCATCATCAAAAAGGGGGAAATTGTTAGAAATAGGTTTTGATGATATGACAAACCTGCTGGAGAACCAGGTCGCTGGCTGCACCTTGATCTTGGGCAGATTTATATGCCCAAGTGATACTCAAACGTATCATTTTTACCTTGTTTGTTGTGCAATGTGTATATAATATCATGTATTTGGTAATAAAATGCGAATTTATACTAACCAACATGATTAGCATTTGTTTTGCAGGATAATGTGATTTTTAAGAGCTAAAATGCGTGTTGGAACTATGTCGGAGTTGGACTTGGATGCGAGCGTGGAAAAGACCTCGGATGGCATATTTTGCAGTAGCTCCGCGATGGTGCCGTGCCACGCTGCCATCGCGGTAGCACACTGCCTGGGCAGAAATAAAAGTGGCAATTTCCAGTGTGCCTGCGCGTCAGCTCCGTGGCACGGAGATAGGCCTCCGCGATGGCCTCCGTGCCACGTTGAGGCTAATTATCCGGACCATGCAATTTCCAGAGAGGGTCCGCGTCCACGCCGTATCACGGAGGCAGTGCTCCGCGTTGGCCTCCGTGACACATTGCTTGTTATTCCGGGAAAAATTTCCCACTAGTATAAATAGCACACTTAGGTTATTTTTAAAAGAGTTTTTTTAGTTTTAGTTTTTTTAGCCTGAGTTCAGAAGTGGGAGCAGGAACGTGGTTTTGTGGCAGTTGAAGAATAGAAAAGATAAGAGTTTTCTTCTCTTCCCTTCTTCTTTCCTTCAATTGTATGCATGATTCACACTCATTCTAGGATGATTAATCCAAGAATGAGTGGCTAATTCCTTTCTTGCTGAGGTTTTGAACTTGTGTAATGAATGTTGGTAATAATTGATATGGTTTCTTCTTCTTCTTGCATGTTGTTCTATTAATTCTTGTGCTTATTACATTCTTGATTGGCCACCATTAATGTATATCTAAAAAGTCCAATTTCACTCGAGAGAGCATGAAATTGGAAAGTTGTGAATTAATAGGGTATTGTTCTTAACTTGATTTGGGAAAATTGGGTTTTGATGTGCTTTCTTGATAGAAATATACTTGAAAGATGTATTAGTCAATTTAGGAACCGGAATTGTAGTGTTAGGTCATAAATTGCATTTGATCACAGAAATGTAGACGAATGGTTTATGAATCTAAAGTGAAATTAAATACGGAAGTTTTAATTTCTAGGCAAACGTTCTTGGCTAGCAATATGAAGAAGAAGATGACCAAATTATCATGATTATCAAGTTCATTACTCGTTCTTAACCTTGGCATGTGCATATCCATTGTCTAAACTCAACGTAAATAGTAGTTATTAATTTTAGTAGATAATTAGTTTAGAAACAAAACTCACTCAAATCTTGGTTGGATTGTTGTTAACATAGTTAGAAATAGAATAGAGATATAGTAAACTAGGCAGTTTTGCATATCTAGAGCAGCCTCCTTGGATCGATACTTGGCTACTTAGCCACTTTATTACTTGTTTGACCATGTACACTTGCGTGTCAGTGTATAATATATACCGAGCAGCAGAGCGCGAACAAGTTTTTGGCCCCGTTGCCGGGGAGGCTAGGCGATTTGTAAAATTTTGTTTAGTGTAAATTTACTGTATTTGTATTTTTATTTTCTTGAGTGTTAACAACTTGGTCTTAGCCTGTATTTTGCAGATTTTTATTTCTGTGAACACTGGCAAGGGACAAGGAGCTGGTGGAATCTTACTTAGAGCCAGAACGTGAATTGCACAGTCAACGTAGAGAAGCTCTTCGGAAGAAGTTGCAGTTGCTCAAACAGTCTATGATGGAGCAACCCAATCCACCAGTTGTGCGGGCAGTGTTAGTGCCCGAGGAAGTAGCAGCCAGGCCGGTTCGCGAGGTGGCAATCCCACACGCTAATAATGTACATTCCAGCATCCGCAAACTAGAGCCTGGGGGGAGATTTGAGTTAAAGCAAAATATGGTGCAACTTTTGCACACTAGCGGGCAGTTTACCGGTCTCCCTCACGAAGATCCACAACAACATCTCCAGAACTTTTTGGAGATAAGTGACACTTACATCCCCGCTGGAGTGTCACCTGATTATGTTCGGCTCACCTTATTTCCATTTTCATTACTTGGTGAAGCCAAGAGGTGGTTAAAAGCTGAACCACCCAACTCTATATCAACGTGGGAGGATCTTGCAAAGAAGTTCTTGATCAGATTTTTCCCTTCAGGTAAAACAGCTAAACTTAGAAGTCAGATTCTAAGTTTTAAACAGAGGGAAGGAGAAAATCTTTATCAAGCCTGGGAAAGATTCAAGTCCATGTTGCGGGACTGTCCTCATCATCATCAGTCAAATGAGGTGTTGGTCCACACTTTTATTGAGGGTTTGGAACCCCACACTAAAATTTTGTTAGACTCAGCAGCTGGAGGGCAAGCGCTGGAGAAGACTTATGAGGAGCTGTACACTTTGCTCAACCGAATTTCACAAGGCAATCCGGAATGGAATGCAGATTCTTCAAGAGGTGGAGCAAGGAAAGCAGCGGGAGTGCTTGAAGTGGATGGATTCACAGCTATCGCTGCACAGATAGCTGCTTTGCAAAATCAGTTAAACACTCACTTCAGCAATATAAATTTGAACCAACCGTCAGCCTCAGTTAATGCAGTCCAACAGATGTGGTGTGAAGTGTGTGGTAGTAGTGAGCATTCAGCTGAATGCTGTGGTGCAAATCCTGATTCTGTCAACTTTGTGGGCAATGCACAGAGGAATCAACAGCAGTTTGGTGGTGGCTACAACTCGAATTGGAGGAATCATCCAAATTTTTCGTGGGGTAGCAACAATCAACAAGGCCAGGGTTCAGGGCAGGGTATGCACAAAAACCAAGGAGGGCAACAAGGCTATCAGAATCAGTTTAGAAATCACAATGCCCCTCCTCCACCACCATCACCGACTATTGAGGAAATGTTCAAGACCATGATTGCCAACCAGGCACAATTGCAGGCTGACTATGTCAAACTGGCGGCCGAAGTAAAGAACAATCAATTGGCAACCAAGGCTCTTGAATATCAGTTTGGGCAATTTGCCAGTGCCCAAAATACTAGACCAAGGGGAGGACTACCTAGCGACACGGATCCCAATCCTAAGCAGGTAAATGCAGTGACCAAGAGGAGTGGTTTACAATTAAAGGAGGTGGAACCGGAAAGACCGCCTCAGAAGTCAGGAGCAGCAGATGTTGAGGGAGAACAAACCTCAGATACGGGGAAGACCAAAGAAGCTGAACCAACAAGGTCTCCACCCCCGTTCCCTCAACAACTTAAGAAACACAAGGAGGAGGCGTGTTTCCAGAAATTCATGGAGGTACTTAAACAGGTACATGTTAACTTACCTCTTGTTGATGTCTTGCAGGGTCTGCCAAAATATGCAAAGTATATCAAAGACATCGTGGCCAACAAAAGTCGATTGACCGAGTATGCCACGGTGGCTTTAACGGAGGAATGCACATCCCGTATTCAGAACAGGTTGCCCACTAAACTGAAGGATCCTGGAAGTTTTACTATCCAGCTGACGATTGGGCAAAGTATCCGAGCTCGTGGGTTATGCGACTTGGGGGCAAGTATAAATCTGATGCCATCTTCGGTATTCAGAAAGTTAGGGCTAGGGAGTCCTAGACCTACAACAGTGATCTTGCAGCTAGCAGACAGGTTTTTAGCTAAGCCAGATGGCATTGTGGAGGATGTGCTAGTGCAGGTAGGCTCCCTCATTTTCCCGGTAGATTTCATTGTTCTGGATTTTGAGCCAGATGCAGAAGTCCCATTTATTTTGGGACGACCATTTTTGGCAACCGAATAGGCATTGATCGATGTAGCTGCGGGTCAACTCATGATGCGAGCACACGACAAGGTTGAGGTGTTCGACGTGTACAAGGCACCTAAGCTCCCGACTGTCTATAAGGAACTCTCGGTGATCAATGTGATTGATCATGGGAATGCAAATGGATTGAGTGATTCCCGAGAGTTACTAGGTAGGCCACCAGACAAGGTTGAGAACTACTGGGGAGATGACCATGATCGGGTCAAATCGTCCATCTCCCTAGTAGAAAATTGAGCGTAAAGGCTGTCGAGCCGCGACGTTAAACCAGGCGCTGCACGGGAGGCAACCCGTGAAAAATATTTTTCTTTCTTTTTCCTTAGTGTAAAGTTTTTCTTTTATTTTATTTTCTTTTCTTTTTCTTGACTAGGTTTAGATGTGCATTTTAATTAGTAATTTTTAATTTTTTTAGTAGGGAATCTAGTCATTTAACCAATTTTTGTTTAGTGAGGTGATTTTCAGGTATACCGGAGGAAAAATACGTGGAATCGAGAAAATGAGGCGAGGTATGAAAAATAAAATTTGATAGTGAAACAGAGCACTGGCGCGTTGGCGCCGTGTCACGGAGGCAATGCTCCGCGTTGGCCTCCGTGACACGTTGAAGGCAAATCTGGAATTTTTTAAAATTCCAGTAAGCCAACGCGTTGGCTCCGTGTCACGGAGGAGGGCCTCCGCGTTACCCTCCGTGACACGTTGCCCTTATCCCAGTGCCGGGTCACACCGGGTTTCCGGGTGACCCGCGTGTTTTCTTAATAAAAACCCCCGATTTCGCCCCTATTTTCCCCATTCCCTCTTCCCTCCGCGACTAAACACCCATTCCCCTACCCCCAAGCTCCGTGCCACGTTAAGAGGCAAGGAAAACGTCAAGTCTTTATCGATTCTTCAATTCCAAGGTATGTTTTCATCATCTATCTCAAAATTTTGGCGATTTTTGTCGATTTTGAGCATGTGAGGTGAGATATATCACCCTAGGTAGAAATTAAACATGACGTGAATTATTTTGCTATTGATTGTGTTCAGATTGTTGTAGTTGACGGGTGAACTTATCGATTGATTGAATAATTCATTGTTGATTGTCGAATTGAGTTCTAGGGCTTGGGGTTGTTGAATTTTAACTTGGGTAACTTGATAGTTTGACGAAATTGATGCCGGGGTGTGTTTATTATTTGAGATAAGTCGTGGTAAATATTGTATAATTGGTGAAAGACGACTAATTCTCAATTTTTTTGTGTGGGACAATGCGTGATATGTGAATTGGTTGAATTGCTTAGATTAGTGTATATAAAATGTTTGTATTGTTGTTTCTATTTTGTTGTTGTTATTGTTGCTAAGTGCTATGGGTGAATAGCTGTCGATAGTAGGATTGGGTTAGCTGTATGAAGTCTGAGTAGTTCGCTAGCCGTTATGCTGTCGAATTTTTGTGAACGCACTAAGCAATATGTTTATAGTGATTGTGCTTGGGGTGTAAATAGATCTATCCTTACTAACATGTTGTAAATATTGTTAAAGACTAAGTGTGGGGTAAATTTTGTTTAACCCGACCTTATCCAAAACTAACAAGTTTTTAGCTTAACGTTGTGCTTGTCTGTGTAAATTGACAGGTACAATGGCCAGCCGACAAGATAAAGGCAAGGGTGCTTCAACCTCAGGCACCGGCAGAAAGAGAATGAGACTGGGCACTGCTGTCCCAGCTGCACCTGCTGTTCCACGCGGTCAACACCGCCGATACGGGACACGATGGGTCACCGATGAAGGGAAGAAATGGTACGCAAAGCATAAGGAGAACAAGTACTTCCCGGAGGAACATATTGCAAGGGAACCACTCGCACAGGAGTTCCCTCGCATCGTACAGAGGATTGAAGCAGCTGGGCTCAGCTTTATTTTTCAGGAGCCCAAGGAGTGCAACCTTCACTTGGTCCGGGAATTTTATGCCAACTGGAACCCGGCCATCAGAATCCACACTATTAAAATCAGAGGGCAGATTGTCACTCTGGAACCCCAGCAGCTGAATGCCATCGTTGGAGCGCGGGACACAGACGCCCACGTTCTCCGCCAGCTCAACATCACCCCACCGTATGCCGACATCAGACGTACTTTGTGTGGGGCTCGATCCACAGCCCGATGGAGTAGAAACAAAGAGAGGGGTTACCACCAGACTCTGCCTTATTCGCAGATGAACAGAGAGGCCAAAATCTGGCTAAAAATTGTATGTTCGTGTTTGATCCCGGGAGTACATATGACAAACGTGACCCGAGACCGTGTCTGCCTAGTGTATGCCCTTATGAAAGGGCTTGAGATTAATGTGGGGGCGGTTATAATATCCACCATGAAGAGAGCCAGACTACACCAGGGCCACAGATACGGGTTTGGCGGACTCATCACCACCTTCCTCCGAGGCCTCGACGTTGAGGAAGAAGCCTTGGATTACATTCCGCAGTTGGAGCGGAGGGCCCTTGATGTGACAAAGACCAAGGCCCCCGACACTACACATGGACCTGTGCTGACTCTGGGCGAGCGACATGCTCGTGACGACCAGTATATGGCCCGTATGTTCGGTATGCAGATGCTGCAACTACGGATAGGTGGGAGACCAGCCACCGAGGATGAATTATGGCAGCTGGAGCTGGACTACCCTTTTGGCAAGAACGCCAGAGCTTTATGCAAGGTAGGGCCAGCCTTTGTGGAGCCGACTGACGACGACATCCCTACTGATGAGGAGACACGTCGTGAGGACTCTGATGTGGAGTCCGATGACGGCGAGGGAGCTGATTCAGATATGGGCGACGAGGCCGCAGCACCGGATGAGGAAGTCGAATATTTCGACTGAGCAGGGAGTTTCACCACCCAAAATTTTGTGCTTTGTATTTTTGTGAACACTGGGGACAGTGTTCGATTTAAGTGTGGGGTGGGGAGTAGTTCGGTGCTGGGTCATAGGCTCTAAATCTGCTGTATATTCTTCCTTGACGTTTATGTATGTCTGTGCTTTCCCTGTTGCTGTGAACTGATTTGTGAATGATGTGTATATATTTGTTTGTGGCTAATGATGTGTGTCTTTAAAAAGTTATGGTTGCCTTTGTAAATATTTTGTAAATTTTGTAAATATTTTTTCTCTATCGATATGATCGATATTTTTCAAAATTTTTGCGAAACGATGTTGCACTTATCAACATATTTTGTAAATATTTTTTTTTTCATCGAAATGATCGATGTGTTGCAAAAATTTTGAAGTTTTATTTTTGGGTTTCTCGGAGTTTGTTTTCGGTTCTTTTACCGAGAATAGTCCCATTGAACCGATGTCATAGTTAGTGAACATTCCCTATGATGGGTGGATGACGACCGTCTTAAGGGAAATGTAGTCGGTAGGAGTAGATGTTTTGTTTTTAGTTTCTTTGGTGGATTGCATCAATAAACTGTAGTTGCTTATGGTTGCTAAAATTTTGTTGCGTGTGTAATTGATGTTCGAAATGTGAAAGTGATTCGTTTGAAAGCATGTAATTGTGTAAATATGTTGAGTTACCTAGGCTATAGAATTTGGTTCATTATGATTGAGGCTTAATCTTGAATTCATGTAATTGACTAATTAAAGAGTCTGTGAATGCATCTTGATTCGAGCATGTGCATGAAGTGTGAGTGAGGTTTTGCTATTCCATGTCATTGTGAATTGTCTAGAACTTGCCTGGCGTGTATACAAAGCGAAATGAAGGAGGTGTAGTGTCGGAAAGGATGTAGGCATTTCTTTGTTTTAACCGTTAGATTCCATTTTTTTCTTGTCAAGTTCTACCTTTTTATATGTTGTATACCCTAGTCAGCCCGTTGAGCCTTTAGCCGATTTCTTTCTTTTGTCCAGAATTGTATGAACTAAGCTTTATTCCTTCTTTTCATTATCCTTAAAGTCTATAAGAAGCTCTTAAGCGCTTACAAAGAACAGAAAATTGTTTCCCAAAGTGTTAAAGAGTGAAAAGAGTGAAAAGAGTGAAAAGAAAAGAAAAGCAAAGTGAGGAAAGAAAAGATGATGTTGAAGAGGCACTAGTTGTAATTAAATGAAACTGAGGGTACATGAAAACCTTCCGTTTGGGGTCAAGTGTGCCTGATGAAATGGGCTGTATGAAAGTAAACCAGCATGAATGGGAGAAAAAGAGAAAAGAGAGGAACAATGTCCATGAGTCGATGGGAATGAGTTGAAAAGGCGCTTAAGGATGCTAGCTACTATTATTGGCTAATCCAATGTATATATATACTAGATCCATTGCCCAGTTACAACCCATTAAAAGTCCTATTTGATCCTACACTGCATTTCTTTATATTAGTGGAGTAATACACTAAGGGCAAGCCTATGGGTCATGACATGATGCATGTGAATTCTTTTAGGAGAGAGAGTGAAATTAATTTCTATATGCCCCTACTTGCATGTTTGTGTGCTGCACGAGCATAAAAGGGGAAGTTTCTCTCGAGTTGTGAGGGTACATGCTTGATGAAAGATTGATTTTCGTGTCGGATTTCTTGATTAGTTGAGTTGCATGAGTTTTCCGATATCAAGAATCAATTCTTAAAAGTCTAGGAAGCCTCGATGTATTAACGTCATTGTCTTGTACGACCAAGCATGTTTTCTTGATGATTTGCAAAAATCGAATAATCGGTATGACCGTAACGTAAATGGTTGCACCATAGTGACAAAGGTTGAGATGTGATGTGCATGATTTGTGTATGTGTTGTTCGAGGACGAACAAGGATTTAAGTGTGGGGTAAGTGATCTTGGGAAGATTTATATGCCCAAGTGATACTCAAACGTATCATTTTTACCTAGTTTGTTGTGCAGTGTGTATATAATATCATGTATTTGGTAATAAAATGCGAATTTATACTAACCAACATGATTAGCATTTGTTTTGCAGGATAATGTGATTTTTAAGAGCTAAAATGCGTGTTGGAACTATGTCGGAGTTGGACTTGGATGCGAGCGTGGAAAAGACCTCGGATGGCATATTTTGCAGTGGCTCCGTGATGGTGCCGTGCCACGCTGCCATCGCGGTAGCACACTGCCTGGGCAGAAATAAAAGTGGCAATTTTCAGTGTGCCTGCGCGTCAGCTCCGTGGCACGGAGATAGGCCTCCGCGATGGCCTCCGTGCCACGTCGAGGCTAATTATCCGGACCATGCAATTTCCAGAGAGGGTCCGCATCCACGCCGTGTCACGGAGGCAGTGCTCCGCATTGGCCTCCGTGACACGTTGCTTGTTATTCCGAGAAAAATTTCCCACTAGTATAAATAGCACACTTAGGTTATTTTTAAAAGAGTTTTTTTAGTTTTAGTTTTTTTAGCCTGAGTTCAGAAGTGGGAGCAGGAACGTGGTTTTGTGGCAGTTGAAGAATAGAAAAGATAAGAGTTTTCTTCTCTTCCCTTCTTCTTTCCTTCAATTGTATGCATGATTCACACTCATTCTAGGATGATTAATCCAAGAATGAGTGGCTAATTCCTTTCTTGCTGAGGTTTTGAACTTGTGTAATGAATGTTGGTAATAATTGATATGGTTTCTTCTTCTTCTTGCATGTTGTTCTATTAATTCTTGTGCTTATTACATTCTTGATTGGCCACCATTAATGTATATCTAAAAAGTCCAATTTCACTCGAGAGAGCATGAAATTGGAAAGTTGTGAATTAATAGGGTATTGTTCTTAACTTGATTTGGGAAAATTGGGTTTTGATGTGCTTTCTTGATAGAAATATACTTGAAAGCCGTATTAGTCAATTTAGGAACCGGAATTGTAGTGTTAGGTCATAAATTGCATTTGATCACAGAAATGTAGACAAATGGTTTATGAATCTAAAGTGAAATTAAATACGAAAGTTTTAATTTCTAGGCAAACATTCTTGGCTAGCAATATGAAGAAGAAGATGACCAAATTATCATGATTATCAAGTTCATTACTCGTTCTTAACCTTGGCATGTGCATATCCATTGTCTAAACTCAACGTAAATAGTAGTTATTAATTTTAGTAGATAATTAGTTTAGAAACAAAACTCACTCAAATCTTGGTTGGATTGTTGTTAACATAGTTAGAAATAGAATAGAGATATAGTAAACTAGGCAGTTTTGCATATCTAGAGCAGCCTCCTTGGATCGATACTTGGCTACTTAGCCACTTTATTACTTGTTTGACCACGTACACTTGCGTGTCGGTGTATAATATATACCGAGCAGCAGAGCGCGAACACACCTCTATCAAGAAATGTCAACCTAGTACTGCTGACAAAAAGCTATGTGCAGACCTGCTGCTGCTGCTGTAACACAGTGGCAGGCCTGCGGCAATGCTTCCAATTATCCACTGGACAAAGACCACCATTTGAAATATATTCCTTGTCCACAACATTGTAACTCACCTTTTGCATATAACACAAGTAGGACACTTCCTAACTTGCAAAAAGGCTGAAGACAAAACGTCAACATTGAAGGACTGTAGCTGATCAAGAGTGTAGCATCTTCTCTAAGTCTAGAGTGTTGAGTTCTTGTCTATTTGAGCTTAATTTTGTAAGCCTACCTCATGTTCAAGAGTGGGTGTCGTAGGTAACATTTTGAGTTGTATTTTTGTGATTTCTCAGGCTAGAGTTAGCCATCTTGAGTCTTTGTAGTATAGCTATTGCAAAGTCTTGTATTGTTGATATTGTGAGAAGAGGAGGGATTAAGTAGTTGAATCCCTGATTTACTAGGAGTTGTAAATCAAAACATCGCCCGGTTGTTTAGTGAAGTTTGGAAAATCCTACTAGGGTAGGTCGTGGTTTTACTCTCTTGGGCAAAAAGAGGTTTCCACGTAAACATTGTGTGCACTTTATTTTCTGTCTCTGTCTGCGAAACTTGAAAAGGACCTGGTTCTACTCTATTGTGGTGGACGCACGTAAACTATCAGTCATTATTCCAAATTTTATTTCGACTTTCGAATTATTGTATCTGTTAAATCGGTGATTATTCCTCACTTTATTTTGTCCAAAATTCTATTCAAAAATAAGATCAGAACACATGCATTGCTGAAAAAATAAAAAGAAAAGCAAAGAAAGGTGTTCAATTGTCAGTTGATTAGTAGTGAGAAGCTGAGGATCAAAGGAAAAAAATCAAATCTGAACAACAAATTAAATTTTAAAGATTCAAAGAAAGAAGAGGAAGAATCACAACTCACCAGAAAGACGGTGACAAATAGAAACCACATGAGTAATAATCACTGAAGAAATTCCGAAAACAGAATAAGAAATTAAAGAGAAATCACATGACTTAAGCTAGAATTGAGCACCAAAGAAAGAAAGAAGAGGAGCAAAAACTTACCGAAAGATTAAAGGAAACAAAAAGCAGATGAATGGAAAAAGTACATGAACATATGAAAATCAAGAAGGGCAAAAGACGGTGCCTGCTTTGTAACTTAACATGCATAGAGACATGTGTTTCATATTAAAGAGAAAGCAGCACTTTATATTAAAAATACGACCAAAGAACTTTCACTTTATTTAATAGTTAGAAATTTGCGAAAACTCCCCTGGATAACCAAAAAGTGTCACTTATTAATAGTTAGAAGAGAAGATCAGAACAATCATTACTCAACATAAGGCAGGTTGATAAATTGTGTTTCGTTCTTTCATCCTTCCTGTTGGTAAAAAAAAAAAAAGAATAGCACCAATTTATTTATCATTTTTGGTGACTAAATTAAGGGCGGTAAAAAAATTTCAAAACTAAAAAAGAGAGATATAATTCTTAATTATTAAGTAGATGTGACAATTTTAAGATTAATGTTAATGACACTAATTTTAAAAACCCTTAAGTTTTATTATTTACACAAAATCTTTATCTCTCCCTATCCCTATTCACCCCTTCCCCCACCTCATCCTCCCCTTCTCTCCTTCTCCTGTCATCATCACCTTCCTTTCCTCCTCCGCTGCTATATCCTCCGTCACCATCACTATCTCCACTTACTCTTCCTCCACTGCTACTATTACCACTTTCTCTGCTACTACCGCTGTCACCACCACCTCCTCCACCATTATCACTATCCCCTCCTTCTCTATTGTCACCACCACCTCCTCTGCCATTATCACTATTCCCTCCTTCTCTATTATCACCACCATCGCCTCCAGTAGCACCTCCTTTCACTTTATTTTCCTCACCATCGCCACACAGTCAGGGTTTTGATTTTGCAGCAACATATGCAATAGGTGCTGAAGTAGATGCAACAACTATTGAAATATATTCAACAGTTGCTGAATAAATTTTTCAGCGAAATCTTGATCCCATTAGACCATTTGTATCTATATGCATCAGGATCTCGATTCATGGATCTCTCAGTTTGATAAATAAAAATAAGAGGCTCGAATCATTTCTTTTGACTCTTTTTCAAATTCGATAAATATTAATTGATCGTATATTTCATTATAGTTCTATGATTCAGGGTATCCTTTCCTATTTGATCTCTTTGAATTTCATATTCGAAGTTGCGATCGAATTTATCCATTAAAAAAATTGATTCAGTACATTTCTTATGTAACCATAAGTACTATATTGGATTTGAATCAGTTGCTGTATCAATTTCAGCATCTACCGCATCAATTATTGAAGTAGCTATCACAACTGTTTGATTTTCTGTAGAATTTTTTTAATGGCTAGAAAAAAAATATTTTCAAACTCACGAGTAGAGGAAAAAAGGAAGTTCATAATGAGAGACAAAAAATGAGAAGAAGAATAACACAATAAAAAGGATGAACTCAGCAGTGAGGATAGCGTCGATGGAAATGACAACATAGATGGAGGAGGAAGAAGAAGAAGAAGAAAAAGAGAGAAATCTGAAGAGAGAAGAGAAAGAGAAAAAAAAGTGAAATAAAAAGATAAAAAGAGGGGAGAAATTTTAATTTTAAAATTAAAAATTTAGGAGAATTTTTTTTTGAGTTATTAAAATTTTAGTTTACACCCTAAAATTTCTCCAATCAAATTTAGTATTTAGTTAATAATAGTTGAACAAGATAATATAACCTTTTTTAATTTCAATACTTAATCGTCACCTCCCACTCAATTTATTATCATCTTTGTGCGATATTTTTCAATTGTTTTCTATTAAATGAAAAAAGAAAAGGACATATGAAAGTACATGGCTATACTGTCTTTGTCCAATCGGGTACCATTAGTTTGATTTAGTGAGCTAATTATTAAGGAAAGATTTTGAAATATAAATTGCTTTTAATATTTTATTTGTCCCTCATCCATGAACCATGACGAGAGGACGAAACAAAAATATCAGTTGGGTCAAAATTAAATATTTATTTTGTAATAAAAATAAATAAATAATTTTAATGTATGGCAAAATACTACAAGAACCATTAAACTGGTTCAGAGTAGCACTATATATGCTTATTTCAAGTTAAAATTCCAACCAAAGATAACAGGGAAAGAAATTCATTAAGAGAAGCCAACATTTAGTCTAAAAACAGAATTACCTGATTTTTAGCAGATAAAATAAAAGTAATAGAAGAAACATAGCATAGCATCATCAAATTCGCTCAAGGTTCGTCATTCAACAAGTAGATTACTTCAAAAGCCAATGATAAGCCTTACTACACAATCCTTTATTTAGAAAAAAACACAACCATCAGAACAAAGACAACTAGTAGCTATAAAAGGACCTCAGCATTTGCATCCTTAGAAGTCACCACTATGAAGACGTAGTACAAGGTGAAGTGTAGATTCCTTTTGGATATTATAATCTATAAGGGGTGCGCCTATCCTCCAGCGGCTTACTAGAAAAGATGAGCCTTTGCCGATTTGGTGGGATCCCATCTTTGTCCTAAATCTTCGCCTTCACATTATCAATAGTGTCTGAGCTCTCCACCTCTATGGTTATGGTCTTTCCTGTCAGAGTCTTCACAAATATTTGCATACCTCCCCTCAAATGCGATACCAAATGAAGTGTTGACTCCTTCTGTATGTTATAGTCTGCAAGTGTCCTTCCATCTTCAAGTAGCTTGCCCGCAAATATCAAACACTGCTGGTCAGGGGGAATACCTTCCTTGTCCTAAATTTTGGCCTTCACATTATTAATTGTGTCCGAACTCTCAACCTTGAAGGTGATAGTCTTCCCTGTTAAATTCTTAACAAGGATTTGCATGCCACTCCACAGACGAAGCACCAAATAGAGGGTTGATTCCTTTTGAATGTTGTAATCTGCAAGGGTCCTTCCATCTTCAAGTTGTTTCCCAGCAAATATCAATCTCTGTTGGTCTAGAGGAATTCCCTCCTTATCTTGGATTTTCGCCTTTACATTGTCAACAGTATTCGATCTTTCAACTTCAAGGGTTATGGTATTGCCAGTAAGAGTCTTCACAAAGATCTGTATACCACCACGAAGGCAGAGAACAAGGTGAAGGGTGGATTCTTTATGAATGTTGTAATCTGCAAGAGTCCTTCCATCCTCAAATTGATTTCCAAAGAAAATCAACCTCTGCTGGTCTGGACGAATGTGCTCCTTATCCTGTATCTTGGCCTTTACATTGTCAATGGTGTCTGAGCTCTCAACCTCAAGGGTGATGGTCTTACCAGTTAGAGTTTTAACAAAGATCTGCAGGCCACCACATAGACGGAGGACAAGATGGAGGGTTGACTCCTTTTGAATGTTGTAATCTGCAAGAGTTCGACCATCTTCAAGCTGCTTTCCAGCAAAGATCAGCCTCTGCTAGTCAGGAGGAATTCCTTCTTTATCTTAAGTATTTGCCTTGACATTATTAATGATGTCAGAGCTCTCAACCTCGAGAGTAATGGTCTTGCCGGCAAGTGTCTTTATAAAGATCTGTATCTAAAAGGAAGAGACAAACTATTAGTACCAATTAAATCTGACTTCAATATTTAATTGGACCAAGCAAATGCAATATGAAAAATATGACATTGGAATAATGGAGCACCAAGAGATACTAAAAATTTTTGAGGATTCTTAACATATAATTCAAAACAAAGCACTAAGAGATACTAAAAAGTAAATGAGTATTCTTCGGCATGTAATTTAAAAACATCGAAGCAATCTTAAATAGTTTCTCAAAATTACTTAATCATGGGTCACAAAATATAAATTTATACAGTTTACTACAAGAAGTCTTGCAAAATTACTGGTGCCTCGAACAAAAATGTACATATGCACACAAATTTAGAACAAGATGCTGAAACACCAGAGCAAAACCTATCATACTTTGTCAGAGATCGAAATTGCATTACTTGGACAATAATAAAAAGTAACATAATGAATTGATTAATAAACAACACATTTCACCTTTCAATGATTTACCATCAATCTACTCCACTCCAGTTATATTAGAGAATCGAAACATGGATTTAATGAACCTGAATAAACTCAAACTTCTATCAACGCGACTATTCAATCAAACTTAGGTCATCATCAAATTAATAATTATGCATCAGTTAATGGAAGAACTGCGTCTGACAGATCCCAATAACTAAAAAGAAAAAAATCAATCCAATCGCAAAAGCAACAAAAGGAAGAAGACAAAAGAACCCTAGCCCCATATATTCATAACTTTCCACATGCAAAATCTAGAATTTACACATAAATTAATCAAAGAAGCTTGTTCATTGCATAAATTCACCAAAGTTTGATAAATCGAACATACAAGAATATAAAGGAGAAGATGGGGTTACCTTGAGAGGAAGAGAAACGTTGTTACTTTTGCAAAAGGGAAGGAATTTTTTTGTTTTGGGAGTGAAACAAAAAGGGAGGAGGAGCTTATATGGGGAATGTTGGGCGTTAAAATAGCATGAAGGAATGGTTAAAGTCAGCTAATTAGTTTTCTCTATGGGTTAGGTATGGGATAGAATATTAGACTTCATTATTTCCTTAGCCAATCTTTCTATCGAATGTTCCTAAAGGGACTAGGCTTACTTTAATCCCTCGAAAACGTGCATATCGGCGACAAAAGCAATCATTTTGTAGCACTCTTTTTAGCGGACACAACAGTCTGTGTAATATATAGTTTTACAAAATAATATTAATAGAATTAATAAGTATAATATTAAATACATAATAATATATAAAATATGAATAACAATGAATTAAAAGTGGTTGTCCGTTTAATCTTATACACCACATAAATTGAATCACTTGTATATATGCGCAACTTCATTCTTTGCCTTTGGAGATATATATTTGTGACTATAAATAGAACTCTTTTAGCTCCTGGAAGACACACTTGAAATAAGAGAACTTCTCTTTCTTTTCTACATCTCTTGTCATATATCTTATTTTATATTATTTCATTTGCTATCAATTTACAATACTTATTAGCACGAGTCTCTAACCAACTGAACCTGTTTCAACCAGGATTATCTTCTTCCCAAGTTATTCAATTTTCTTTTTGATCCAGGAACACATCCTATATTTATAACATCTTAGTATTATACATGACTTGCTTTATGTATTATTGTGATACTTAACTTGGTATGATAATGTAACACCCTATATAATTTAATCGATAGACTCATGCTTTTGAGCCATGGTTAAGAGTGCTTAATACAACAAGAAGGATATGTTATGAGTTATTTGAATTATTCAATGGTCATACTTTAATATTTGAAGTCGAGAAAATTATACAAAAATAAAAATCCACTTAAGTTATCGCAAATTACTTTCAGAAATTATCTAAAATTTGGGTCATACAACTCGGAGCTTTTCTCCTAATTTATAAAGAGTAATGTAATGACCCATATGTCATTACAAAGGAAAACTGAATTAGAGCACTCAAACGGGGCTAAACCATGGATAGAAGAAGTGTTGTGGAGTGAACTAGTGAAAGTTGGTTGTTTTAGGGAGCTACTGGTTATGGGGGACCGCTGCAGTGGTAGTCTTTTCGCTGCAGCGAGACCGTGGTAACTGCCGAAGTTCCACCTTAATGGATCGGGAAAATAACTGTCGGATAGCAGGTCCGCTGCAGCGCACGACGAGAATCAGAAAGTGGATTTAAGTAGGATTTTTGGGGTTATACCCCATTATTTTCAAAACTTGATATTCCAAGAATTGAAGGCGAGTTTCCCCCAAAGTAGGCAAATTTCCCTCTAAAGGTAAGAATCTTGACTTGCTACCATTGCATTCGATTACATAAACACCTAAGAATCAAGGGAAAACCTTTAATGGTTAATTTCTAGTTCAGAAACCCT
Organism: Datura wrightii; assembly: GCA_035772735.1. Taxonomy (NCBI): domain Eukaryota; kingdom Viridiplantae; phylum Streptophyta; class Magnoliopsida; order Solanales; family Solanaceae; genus Datura; species Datura wrightii. The sequence goes on from JASDFA010000003.1 coordinate 13,622,350, forward strand.
AGATTGATAGAACCAGGGTTGGATCATAGGGAACTAATGGGGGGTTTAATTATGAGATTAAAAGGGGTAATGATCATTCCCCAAGGTGTAGTTGTTAAAGAATGTGGTTCATGTGAAAATTGAGTCCTAGGAATGGGTGTAATTAGGGCTTTACTCTTAAAATTGCCTTAAAGGGGTGGGTTTGAATTCACAAGATTATTGTGTAGGAGAAATGGGTACTAAATTGTGTTAGGCCTTACACGCTCGGAAGCATTGAGGAAGGGAAAGGATTGAGCAGAGTAATTGCTATTTGGACCCTCCTAGATCTAGGTAGGTTATGGTCTAGAGGAGTTAGACTTTATATAGTGACCTATATTATGTGTAACGATAATGTGTTGATTTGGTCTGTGTATATTAGTTGTGGTGATGATTGCTTGTTAAAATTCAATTGTTGAAATAAGTTTGTTATGATGTTGCCACTGAATCTATGTGGAATTGTGTTGAATTATTAAGTGTGTTCTTTTGCATTGTCATTGATGTGAATGATGAATTGTTCAAATTTTCAAGCGAGGAGGTAGATTGTGATCTCCTGAATGTCATAATAACAAACTCAGTGATGATGTAAATACCGTGAGAATCATGAGGGATAATAAGAATACCCTGAGATGAGAGGCTCGTTCCCAAGGGGAGCATCCAGGCGAGCAATAGTGATTGAGTGGCTCATGTCTGAGGGGAGCATCCGGACGAACATACAAGTGGGAGAGGGTACCATGCCGGTATAGTACATGGATTTCTAGAGTCCCCTGTAGGTCATGGCTGAAAGTACAGAAATAAGATCCTCTAGCATGTGCGTACATTGATGTTTAGTGATGAAATGTTTATGGGTGATATGATAGAGGCGTGTGCCCGACATGTCACTATTTGTTCTCTTTTATGATTTAGTTATAAAATAATGTTAAAAACTCAGAATAAGTAAGTGCTATGTGGCTAAACTAAACTTGTGGTGATCATGTGGTTGTTACCTAAATGTGAAGACGTGGAAAAGTCTTGATGTATGATATAGTTAAATGAATACTAGTAATTGAGTTGTGCTACCTTTGTTACGATTTTCTCTATTTCATATGTGGAAATGTAATAGTTTTTGTATCGATGTCAACAACATACATTTACAGTTGAATTAATATGACGATGTGTGAATTGTAATGATTTGATGAAATGATGAGGTACAGTTAAGTCGAGCTACTGCCCAGGGCATTACCGCTGTAGCAGGACTTAATCCGCTATGGCGAGACTGCAACAGCGGTCAGGTGACGGCTGCAGCAAAAGGCCGAATTCAGTGAGCAGGCTGGCTATCAGCTGTGCAGAGTTAAAGTTATTGAAATGTGTACTATATATATAGGGTGCTTTCTACACTGCTTTCATTTTGTCGTTCGCATTCTTATATGTTATTACATAAGGTCGGCCAATGATTCCTACCAGTACTATGTTTTATACTGATGCTACTCCTGTACTTCTTTTTGAGTGTAGAATCAGATCCCAAAAGTTCATCAGGACCTCACTTTTAGAGCATAGGAGGAACATTGAAACGTGAGTGGCGCAAAATGTGCGGTTCTACTCCTCTTCGAAGATATCTCTCTTTCAGACATTTTCAGTTTTATTTTTTTAGTTTTAAACTATTCTTAGACTTGTGTTAGATGTCTGAAGTACAATGACAATCAAATTTTGGAAATAATTGTAGGAGTTGGTTGTTTCCTTTCCGTTGATTTATCCAAGTTTATTTAGATTTTATTGTTTTTGCTTAATTTAAAGGTTATTATTTTCTTCCTAAACGATTGGTTTTGGGAAAATCATTGGGAATACTGGTTCACCCATTGGGGTTAGTGTGGGTGCTAATCACGTCCATTTGGGTTGTGAAAGAAGTTGGTATCAGAGCCCTAGGTTCATCGATCTCATTGCACTATGATGGGTCAAGTGGAGTCTTGCAGATTTATGCGGAGACGTCCGTAACTGATCTTTGAGAGGCTGTAGGACTTTAGCAAAACTCCCTTCTTGTTTCCTTTTGTACGATTACTTAATTCCAATTGGTATCTGTTGATCCAAATTGGTATCTAACAACTCTTCTTATTTCTCTCATAGATGGTGAGAAGACGAACAAGCAAAAATAGAGAAGCAGCACCCGAGCCAACAACAGCAGTTGTAGTTCACGACAGAGGTTGAGGCTGAGGTCACGGTTGAAGGCCTGTCACTGCCAAAGGAAGGGCCCGTGCTCTTGCTCTAGTACGAGAGAGGTCAGCATCTCCAATACCACCGACAGTCCAAGAGAGGGTAGCTATTGAGGTTGAGGTTTTGAATTATGGAGAGGCTGCAGCCGCTCTAACATCCTCTGAGGTTCTAGCTCAGGTCCTTAACTTTTTTGAGTGGCCTCGAGGGTAATGGGCAGTGCTAGCGACTCTTGCAGGACAATAGTTTGGGATACGCCATGCAATTGCTGCAGCTCCTCGCGTTGATGATATGCCAAAGGCAGTTATTTCCTGAGGCTGGTGGTTGGGCTGGTAATGACAGGGAAGGAGTATGACTTGTTTTGGAGGTTCACCAAGATAAAGCCTCCCACTTTTTATGGTACTAAGGTGGAGTACACCTATGAGTTTATCATTGATTGTCATGAGAGGGTCCAAAAAATAGGGGCGTGGAGAAGTACGGTGTGGAGTTTGTCACCTTCCAGTTGATATGTGATGCTAAGCTCTAGTGGAGGGCTTATGTGGAGTGCAGACCAGCAGGATCACCCCCATTGACTTGGACCCAATTCTACATTACCTTCTTGGAGAAGTATGTACCTCGTACCTTCACAGATAGGAGGTAGGAAGAGTTCACCCATCGAGTAGGGAAGCTCTTCTATTGCAGCTTATGTGGCTTGTTTTCAGTCCCTGTCCATGTATACTCTGCCCTTACTGCCCACGAAGGAAGAGAGGATCAGACGGTTTGTTAAAGCCTAAATATGGGTCTCCAGCTATCAACCCTTCAGATGGTCTCCTTAGGTAATACCTTTCAGGAGGTAGTGGAGTATGTGAAGAATATAGAGGGGGTGAAATAGGAAGGGTATGTGAAGAATGCCGAGAAGAAGGCTCGAAAGGTGGGTTCCTACATTGGCTCTTTTTCTAGGACTCCGATACAACAAAGTTTCTCTGAACTTCCTACTTAGTCAGCTATGCAGGTGTCAGTCGGAGGTCTGTCAGGAACTGCTGCGGTGGCCACTAGGTGCAGTTGGGGGTACTCAGCTTATTCGCTCAGACTGTAGAGCTCAACCTATTTCTTCTGTTCTGGCTCAGAGGCAAGTGATTGAGAAGGTATTCCACGAGTGTTGGGAGTATGATCACAACCATAGATGGTGTCTTTGGTTTTTCTAGGGAAGACAAACCATTTCGCACCTAGCTCCTCGAGCTCCGACCCCTACTGGGTGAGGAGGGAATGCCTTCAGCAGGATCGCCCCCAGTTAGAGGGGGCTAGTCAGCCAGTGGTTAGGGGAGACACACAGACTGGTAGAGGAGGTACTCAGATTGAAAGGGGTGGCATTTAGTTTGATAGAGGGGTTGTACAGCCCAACCGGGGCAATTCTCAAGCGGGTGGTCAGGCTCACTTCTATGCATTCTCGGGTAGGCCCGAGGCAGAGGCTTCTGATGCTATTATCATAGGTATGATATTTGTGTCTTACAAAATGGCTATGGTTTTGTTTGATCCAGATTCTACTTTTTATTACGTGTCTGCTTATTTTGCTTTGGAATTGGATCTTTCTTGTGATATACTTGATACTCCTATCCATGTGTCTACTCTTGTTGGGGATTCTATAGTGGTGGATAAGGTATGCCATGATTGCATTGTTGACTTTATGCGGTTTGATACTTTGGTAGATTTAGTGATCTTAGATATGATAGATTTTGAAGTGATTCTGGGAATGAGCTGGTTATCTCCTTACCATGCTATTCTAGATTGCTATGCTAAGACCGTCACTATATCAGGTCCCGAGTCATCCAGATTGGAGTGGAAAGGAAATTGTAACCTTGCTCCTAAGAAAATCATTTCCTATATTTATGCCCGTAATTGATAGAGCGGGGGAATTCATCATATCTAGCTCATATTTAGGATACCAGTTCAAGGGTCCTTCCATAGAGTCGGTCCTGGTAGTTTGTGAATTCTTAGAGGTACTCCCTACAGATCTGCTCGGCATGCCGGCGAACCATGATATTGATTTCTGCATAGATTTAGAGCCAGGACTCGACCTATTTCTATTCTATCGTACATAATGGCACCAGCTGAGTTGAGAGAACTCAAGGACCAGTTGCAAAAACTGCTTAATAAGGGGTTTATCAGACCGAGTGTCTCTCTATGGGGTGCCCCAGTCTTGTTTATGAAAAAGAAAGACGATAGTATGCAGATGTATATTGATTACTGCCAGTAAGGTAACCATCCAGAATAAATACCCTCAACCTCAAATAGATGACTTGTTTGATTAGTTACAGGGAGCGGCGGTGTTCTCTAAGATTGACCTGAGGTCGGGTTATGATCAGTTGGAGATTCGTGCTGAAGATATTCCTAAGACAGCCTTTCGGACCAGGTATGGACATTATGAGTACCTAGTCATGTCCTTTGGACTCATAAATTCTCCAGCAACATTCATGAGCTTAATGAATGGTATCTTCAAACCCTATCTAGATTTATTCGTAATTGTTCTTATTGATGATATCTTGATGTACTCTAAGATCAAGCAGGAGCATGAAAACCATCTGACAGTTATGTTGCGGTTGCTGAAGGAGAATCAACTGTATGCCAAATTCACCAAGTGTGAGTTTTGGTTGGAGTCAGTGTCTTTTCTGGGACATGTAGTCTCTAAAGAGGGTATTAATGTGATCCACAAAAGGTGGAGGCAATTAGGAGCTGGGCTAGGCCTACTACATGGAGATTCAAAGTTTCATAGGGTTTGCCAGTTATTACTGTCGATTTGTGAAGGGGTTTGCATCTACTGCCTCAGTATTGACAAGATTGACTCAAAAGGATGTACCTTTTCAGTGGTCTGAGGAATGTGAAGAGAGTTTTCAAATGCTCAATACCCTGCTAACCAGAACACCTATCTTGGTTATACCGGTGGAAGGCAAAGATTTTGTTGTTTATTGTGATGCCTCATGGTCTGGGTTGTGTGCTGTATTGATGTAGGAAGGGAAAGTCATTGCTTAGGCCTCGAGATAGTTGAAGGTGTATGAGACGAATTACCCCACGCATGATCTGAAAACTAGTCGCGATGGTGTTCTCATTGAAAATTTGGAGGCATACCTGTAGAGGGCCCATTGCGAGGTATTCACAGATCATCATAGCTTGCAATATATATTCTCCCATAAAGACCTCAACCTTAGAAAGAGGAGATGGATAGAGCTGCTGAAAGATTATGATGTGACAATTTTGTATCACCCAAGGAAGGAAAATATGGTAACAGATGCGTTGAGCCGAAAAGCAGTAAGTATGGGTAGTCTAGCTTGCTTAGAAGCTACTTAGCAGCCAATGGTTAGAGAAGTATAGACATTGGAAAATAGTTTGTTGAGACTTTCATTGACAAAAACAGGTAGGGTACTATCTAGTTTGGAGGCTAAGTCATCACTGCTGGAGGAGATAAAGGCTAGATAGTTTGAGGATGAGAAGTTGGGTAAGATTCGAGACAAGGTTCTGCGAGGAGAAGCTAAGGAAGCAGTGTTAGATAGCGAAAGGGGACCTAAGAATAAAGGGACGTGTGTGTATTCCCTGAGTTGGTGTGCTAATTAAAACCCTTCTAGTAGAAGCTCACAACTCGAGGTACTCCATTCATCCTGAGACTACAAATGTACCATGATTCGAAACATCATTATTGGTGGGGCAAGATAAAGAGGAACATTGTAGATCATGTTGCTCAGTGTTTGAAATGCCAACAAGTGAAGTATGAGCACCAGAAGCCTGGGGGAGTACTTTAGAAGATGCCCATCCCAGAGTGGAAATGGGAGAGATAGCAATGGACTTCGTGGTGGGTCTTCCAAAGACATTGGAAAAGTTTGACTCAATTTGGGTCATTGTTGACAGACTGGCCCAGTATGCCCACTTCCTTCCTGTCCAAGTAACATACAATGCCGAGAGGTTGGCCAAGATGTATGTGAAAAAATTGATTCAGTTGCATGGGGTGCTGGTTTCAATTGTGTCAGACAGGGGCACTCAATTCACCTCCTATTTTTGGAGGAATTTGCAGGCAAAGTTAGGCACAAGGTTGGATTTGATTATAACCTTCCATCCTCAGATAGATGGAAAGTTAGAAAAGGCCATCCAGATATTAGAGGACATGCTCTAAATACTTACCCTTGGTGGAGTTTTCTTGCAACAATAGCTATCACTCGAGCATTGAAATGGTGCCATTTGAAGATTTGTACGACAGGAAATGCAGGTCTTCAATTGGGTGGTTTGATGCATTTGAGGTGAGACCCTGGGAAACGATTTGCTGAGGGAATCCTTGGAAAAAGTTTGGGTAATCCAAGAACGTCTGGTAGCTTCTCATAGTAGACAAAAATAGTATGTAGATAGAAAAGTAAGAGATATGGAGTTCATGAAGGGAGAGCAAGTCTTGCTCAAGGTATCCCCCATGAAAGGGGTAATGCGATTCGATAAGCGGGGCAAGCATAGCCCGAGATATATTGGGCTGTTTGAAATCCTCCGATGTGTGGGTGATGTAGCTTATGAGATGGCCTTACCGCCAAGGTTGTCATGGGTGTATCCAACATTCCATGTTTCTATGTTGAAGAAATACCATGGGGATGGATCGTACATAATCAAATGGGACTCCGTGTTGCTAGATGAGAACTTGTTCGATAAGGAAGAACCAGTGCGATATTGGATAGGGAGGTCCGTAAGTTGATATCAAAAGAGATTGCAATGACAAAGGTCTAGTGGAAGAATCGTCCCATAGAGGAATCCACTTAGGAGACCAAGGTCGACATGTGAATCAAATATCCTTAATTGTTTGTGGAATCTAGTATGTTCTCTTCTTTGTTTTTGTAGACTATTCAAGGACGAGCGGTATTTTAACTAGTATGTGATGTAACGACCCATAAGTCATTACAAACGGACACTAAATTAGAGCACTCAAACAGGGCTAGACCATATATAGAAGAAGTTTTGGAGTGAGCTAGTGGAAGTTGGTTGTTTTTGGGGACATACAGGTTATGGTCGATCATTGCAGCGAGACTGTGGTAACGGTCGGAGTTTCGCCATAACAGATTGAGAACATAACCATCAGATCTGCGGTAGCTGTGTCCCGACTGCTATAGCGGGTCTGGTGCAGCGAAAAATGACCGCTGCAGTGGTTGAAGGGAATCAGAAAGCGGGTTTAAGTGGAATTTCTCAGGTTATAACCCATTATTTCAAAAACTTGGTATTCCAAGAATTGAAAGTGATTTTCCCCCAAAGTAGGAAAATTTCCCTCTAAAGATAAGAAGCTTCACTTGATACCATTGCATTCGATTACGTAGACACCTAAGAATCAAGGGGAAACCTTTAATGGTCAATTTCTAGCCTAGAAACCCTAGATTGATAGAACTAGGATTGGATCATACGGAACTAATGTCGGTTTGATTATGAGTGTAAAGGGTGATAATAATCATTCCCCAAGGTGTAGTTGTTAAAAAACATGGTTCATGTGGAAATTGAGACCTAAGAATGGTGTAATTGGGGCTTTACTCTTAAAATTGCCTTAAAGGTGTGGGTTTGAATTCCCAAGATCATTGTGTGGGAGAAAGGGGTACTAAATTGTGTTATATTTTCTGTTAGACCTTGCAAGGGCAAGGCTCGAGCAGAGTATTCGGACCCTTCCAGATCGAGGTAGGTTATGGTTTAGAGAAGTTAGACTTTATATAATGACATGTATGTATGCGTAACGATAATGCATTGATTTTGTCTATGGATATTAGTTGTAGTGATGATTGCTTGTTAAAATTCAATTGTTGAAATAAGTTTGTTATGATGTTTCCACCGAATCTATGTGGAATTTTGTTGAACTGTTAAGTGTGTTCTTTTGCATTGTCATTGATGTGAATGATGAATTGTTCAACTTTTCAAGTGAGGGAGGTAGATTGTGATCTCCTGAATGTCAAAAAAACGAATTCATTGATAATGTAAATACCGTGAGAATGATGAGGGATAATAAGAATACCCTGAGATGAGAGGCTCGTGCCCGAGGGGAGCATTCGGGCGAGTAATAATGATTGAGTGGCTCGTGTACAAGGGGAGCATCCGAACAAACATATGAGTGGGAGCGGGTACCACGCTTGTATAGTATATGGATTTCTAGAGTCCCTTGTAGGTCATAACTGGAAGGGAATAAATAAGACCCTCAGCATATGTGTATGTCGATGTTTAGCGACAGAGTTTTTATGGTGATATGAAGGAGGCATGTGCCCGGCATGTCACCCTTTATTCTATTTTGTGATGTAGTTATAAAATAATGCTAAAAATTTAGAATAAGTGCTATGTGGCTGAACTAAACTTGTGGTCATGTGGTTGTTACCTGAACGTGAAGATGTGGAAAAGTCTTGATGTTTGATATAGTTAAATGAATACTAGTAATTGAGTTGTGCTGCCTTGTTACGATTTTCTCTATGTCGCATGTGGATATGTAATAGTTCATGTATCGATATCAATAGCATACATTTATATTTGAATAAATATGATGATGTGTGAATTGTAATGAATTGATGAAATGATGAGGTGCAACTAAGTCGAGCTACTTCCCAGGGAAGTACTGCTACAATAGGACTTATTGCGCTATGGGGGGACCGCGACAGTAGTCAGGTGAACGACAACGAATGGCCCAATCTAGTGAGCAGGCCGGCTGTCTCCTGTGTAGAGCTAAAATTCCTGAAATGTGTACTATGTATATATAGGGTCTTTTATGGACTGGTTTCATGTTATCATTGACATTCTTATATATTAATATGTAAGGTCAGCCGATGATGCCTATCAGTATTGTTTTTTATACTGATGCTACTCCTGTACTTCTTTTTTGAGTGCAGAATTAGATCCCAAAAGTTCATCATGACCTCACCTTTAGAGCACAGACGAAATATTGAAAGGTGAGTGGCGCAGAACATGCGATTCTACTCCTTCTTCGAAGATCTCTCTCTTTCAAACATTTGCAGTTTTATTTCTTTTAGTTGTAAACTATTCTTAGACTTTTGTTAGACGTCTGAAGTGCAATCACAATCGAATTCTGGGAATAATTGTAGGAGTTGGTTTTTCCTTTTATGTTGATTTATCAAGTGTAGTTAGATTTTACTGTTTCACTTAATCTCAAGGTTATTATTTTCTTTCTGAATGATTGGTTTTGTGAAAATTGTAGGAATCGTTGGTTCAACCATTGGGGGTAGTGTGGGTGCTAATCATGGACATTTGGGTTGTGACAAAGTTGGTATCATAGCCCTGTGTTCGTCGATTTCATTGCACTAAGACGGGTCTAGTAGAGTCTCAAAGATCAGGGTGGAGATGTCCGTAGCTTATATTTAAGAGGCTGCAGTGGACGATGAGAATTAGAAAGTGAGTTTAAGTTGGATTTCTAGGGTTATACCTCACTATTTCCAAAACTCGATATTCCAAGAACTGAAGGAGATTTTCCCCCAGAGCAGGTGAATTTCCCTCTAAAGGTAAGAATATTGACTTTCTACCATTGCACTCGATTACATAAACACCTAAGAATCAAGGAAAAACCTTTAATGGTGAATTTCTAGCCCAAAAACCCTGGATTGATAGAACTAGGGATGGATCATAGGGAACTAATGGGGGGTTTGATTATGAGTTTATAGGGGGTAATGATCATTCCCCAAGGTGTAGTTGTTAAAGAACATGGTTCATATGGAAATTGAGACTTAAGAATGGGTTTAACTGGGGCTTTACTCATAAAATTGTCTTAAAGATGTGGGTTTGAATTCCCAAGATCATTGTGGGGGATAAAGGGGTACTAAATTGTGTTATATTTTGTGTTAGACCTTGCACGTTCGGAAGCATTGAGGAAGGGAAAGGCTCGAGCAGAGTAATTTCTATTCGGACCCTCCCAGATCGAGGTATGTTATGGTTTAAAGGAGTTAGACTTTATATAATGACATGTATGTATGCGTAACAATAATGTTTTGATTTGGTCTATGGATATTAGTTGTGGTGATGATTTCTTGTTAAGATTCAGTTGCTAAAATAAGTTTGTTATGATGTTGCCACCGAATCTATGTGGAATTGTGTTGAACTATTAAGTGTGTTCTTTTGCATTGTCATTGATGTAAATAATGAATTTTTCAACTTTTCAAGTGAGAAATGTAGATTGTGATCTCCTGAATGTCATAATAACAAACTTAATGATGATGTAAATACCGTGAGAATGATGAGGGATAATAAGAATATCCTGATATGAGAAGCTCGTTCCAAACGAGAGCATCTAGGTGAACAATAGTGATTGAGTGGCTCGTGTCTGATGGGGAGCACTCGGACGAGCATATGAGTGGGAGCCGGTACCACACCGATACAATACATGGTTTTCAAGAGTCTCCTATAGGTCATGAATGGAAGGGCAGAAATAAGACCCTCTAGCATATGTGTATGTTGATGTTTAGTGACGGAGAGTTTATGGTGATATGACAGAGGCGTGCGCTCGACATGTTACCATTTGTTCTATTTTGTGATATAGTTATAAAATAATGTTAAAAACTCAGAATGAGTAAGTGCTATGTGGCTGAACTGAACTTGTGGTCATGTGGTTGTTACCTGAACGTGAGGATGTGAAAAAGTCTTGATGTTTGATATAGTTAAATGAATACTAGTAATTGAGTTGTGCTGCCTTTGTTATGATTTTCTCTATGTCACATGTGGATATGCAATAGTTTTTGTATTGATGTCAATAGCATACATTTATATCTGAATAAATATGATGATATGTGAACTACATTGAATTGATGAAATAATGAGGTACAACTACGTTGAGCTACTGCCGAGGGCAGTACCGCTGCAACGGGACTTAATCCGCTAATGCGAGACCGTGGCAGCGGTCAGGTGACCGCTGCAGCGAAGGTCCCAATCCAGTGAGCAGGCTAGCTGTAACCTATGAAGAGCTAAAGTTCCTAAAATGTGTAAATATATATATATATATATACATACACACTCACACATATATATAGGGTGTTTTCTGGACTGGTTTCATGTTGTCGTTCACATTCTTATATATTATCATGTAAGGTCGGCCGATGATGCCTACCAGTACTGTGTTTTGTATTGATGCTACTCCTGTATTTCTTTTATGAGTGTAGAATCAGATCCTGGAAGTTCATCACGACGTCACCTTTAGAGCACAGGCGGAACATTGAAAGGTGAGTGGCACAGAACGTGTGGTTCTACTCCTCCTTCGAAGATGTCTCTCTTTCGGACATTTGTAGTTTTATTTCTTTTAGTTGTAAATAATTCTAAGACTTGTGGTAAACGTTTGAAGTGAAATTAAAATCCAATTTTGGGAATAATTGCAGGAGTTGGTTGTTTTTTTTCTGTTGATTTATCCAAGTTTAGGTAGATTTTATTGTTTCACTTAATTTCAAGGTTATTATTTTCTTTCTGAATGATTGGTTTTGGGAAAATTGTTGGGAATTGCTAGTTTTCCCATCGGGGATAGTGTGAGTGCCAATCACGACCATTTGTGTTGTGACAAGTTAGGAGGCTTACTACCTATCAGATGAAAGGTCTATGAGTCTAGTTTCTAATGCACTAAATGGCTCATTAATACGACTTCAAAATAGAGAGTTATTCACATTTTCACAAGACTGCGCAAACAGTCATGTGGAGGCAGGCGCCATGTTGGCGGTAAATATATAGATATTTCCTAGGAGTTATTTCTCATTCTAAATAGCCCCCAAAAGATCAGGTCATCTTCCTCCTCTTTTCTCTAGTGTTCCAAGGTTTATAGGTTATTTCACCATCCAAACTCTCCCAAAATTAAAATAAACGTCAAGGTTGTCGTGGAATGCAGCTAGCATGCTTTTGTTTCGTTGATTGTCTTTAATTGCAAGTTCTCTTGTATATTGTAAGGTAAGGGTTCTAACCCTCCCTCCATCATTAATTTGAAATATACATACTATATATCATAATGGCTATTGACGTTGGAAATTCTTTCCATTTGTTGCGTTGTGGATTGTTTTAGGAGGTTGTGAAGTTGTATAACACTGTGATTATTGTTCTTCCATATATAATTGAAGGATTGATTGAGAATAGTTGAGCTATCAGATCTATTGCGAGGTGTGTTAAGGCTAAAACTTTTTTTGAAAGAATTCTTTATCATATAGTTGATACTACTTGTTGTTATTGTTGCGACACTCGTAGCCATGTTAATAATTATAGGGTGGCTTATGAAATTGTATATATAAACATGTTTAAGATTTCCTTGTCGGGATTATCCTCGTTTAGTTGCTACTTCGTGTTAAAAATGACATAAGAATCTTTTCATTTAAATTGTTGTCGCTTAATGGGCTATTGATAATTTTTGCCATAATGAAGTATTAAGGGACTTGTGGTTAGTTAGTTTGCATTTCATGTTGTTGTTGGCAGCATAATGATTAGTTTGGCATAGAAATCATTTGATTACGATGCCTATAGACTACATAGACCGCCTTTGCCTTTGGCCCATCTTTGCGCCTATAGAGCTAGTACATTAGTATTGTAGTTCCACCATTGAGTTAGTGACTTCATGGCAGCCTATTGAACTATAGTAGTCAGCTACAATATGGTGCACCTATATGTTAGTGATCTTATAGCTTGCTACGATTTAGAGATGGTCATATAGGTCACTTAAAAAGTCACCTTACTTGCTTGTTGATAGATTAGTATATTACTTTATGCCTTCATTAGCTATCTGTCAGATGATTAGTGATGGGACCTTTGTCTATGAGCTATTCATGTACAAATAGTGGTAAGTATTCCTGCTTGTAAATTAACGATATCTCCCTTGATCCACCTCAACTAGTAAGTGTATACGTGGTCGAATAGAATAATTGCCAAACTTTCCAATAGGGATCGTATCCACAGAGACTTTGTTAGACCAAAACTATCAAGCGATTTCAAATATGATTTGTTAATTGAGGGTCTATTCAAGTTAGGGAAAAGAGAGAAATTATAAGTAAGAATGTAAATGCTTCAAGTTGTAAATCAATATTAGGAAAAATTAGGGAAGTGCCCCTAAATTTGGTTTGATTCCCCTAAGTCACTCAAAAGGGACAATTGAGAATGGACTTATAGTGAATATGAAAGAAATCAACTTAGGCAATTAATAGGTGTCTTTTAACAATCCCGATGGTGTAAATCTATATCAATTTTGTCAAATTGTAGAGAACTCCATTCTACTCGATTGCATGTTGCCAATTAAATTCCTCTTATGTCTAGGTGAATCCATTAAACAAGGGTTAGAGACTTCGATTAATGTTGATTTATGTTACCCAAATCTAAATTGGCTCTTTCAAGCACAATAAAGATAATGGGAAGGATTGAGTGACTTCCATCACCAATCACACTTTACAAAAACCAGATCAATCAAATATTTCCAAGCCCATAATCAATTTCACCCAATTGAGATCATTAGGATTCACAACCCTAGATATGGGTTTAGTTACTCATGGCAAAAGAAAAAAAAGAAAGTAAATAATTATAAATTTCTCACTTACAAAGCAATGATGAGAGAAAGTAAACTTGGATTGAGCAACAAGATCTTCGCAATACCCCGGACGTGCCTAAGGATAGACCCAAGATTTAAAAATGAAAAGTAGAAAAAATCTAGAAAATTTTCTAGAACGGGTCGTTGTACAGGTCGTTGGTGGGACTAACGACCTATTGAATGTGCCCGTGATGAGATACTATAAGTCTGGAGTTGGGAGTAACGGGTCTAGGAACAACCCATTGTTTGATTTAATGAGTCATTGAATAGAGTCATTGTGAGGTTGGTTCTTGATCAAGGAAGAAAGAACGAGTCATGGTACGACCGTTGTTGGAAGCAATGGGCCGTTGTCAGCACTTGTTGGAAGGAATCCCAGGTTAAGGCAGTGGTGACAATGACTGGCAGCAACTAGTTGTTGGAGCTTGTAACGACTCATCCTGTCTAGTCGTGGTAGGGGATCTGAGACTTGATTCAGGGATGAGACGATGAGGGGTTTTAACAGACCGTGGGAGCTAGCAACGGTGCGTTGTGTCGACCATTGCCACTAGCAGAGCAGTTTTTTCAGAAAATTCATGAAGGGTATTTTCATTATTCCTAAGCCCTAGGGTCCTAAACTACGTCGTTTTAAGATCGAAATACGTGTTTTAAGAGGGGTTATGTCATTATAAACCTATCCAAATTCATGCATGCAAGCTTAGGGATTTTGAGAGGTGATCAAGTCTAGTTTTCTACAAATTCTTCCTTAATTCTCTTTAGGCTATCAAGGAAGTTGTAAATTTGATCCCTTCAGGTATAAGGCTATGAATGGGTGAAGTTGTCCACACCCATGCCCAATTCTCTCTCAATTCATGATGTTCTAATTGATGATTCCATGAGGTTCTTACCCAATGCATGAATTCTTAAGTTTATTTATGGGTATGATCTAAGCATGTTTTAAATGATGAATTATGATTAATGGAAAGATTTTCCAATGTTTTAAATTTAAAATTATGTTTTCAAGTTTTCTAAATTATGACGCCCATCCATGAATATTCATGAAAGTTGAGATCTATGAGTCTTGAGTTCAAGTATGATGAGATGTTTATGAACAAAGTATGATTTCAAAATACCCATGTTTACGTTCTCAAAAGTGAATCGAGTTGATTTCTAACATGTTAAAGTATTGGGAAAACCCATATAATCAAGTATGTTTTATGATTTCACGAATTAGCTTACCACATGGTTTTGGAGTCAAGACTCCCATTATTTTCAGCTTGTGGTACGGTATGAGCGAAGGCTCCTCATGTTATGATTTTCGATTATGCATGTATATTATTATTCAGATTCATCACTAGACGATGGTCAACTTTGTTGAAAAAGATAGAGAGCATGTGCATGTTTTTGGGAGTAGTGTCTAGCACCGAGTAGGATATGGGTCAGTCAACCCTATGCCTCAAAACTACATGCCAACGTAGGTTTATTTTTAAAATTGGGACCTCCCTTGGAGCTTTACCCTACCCCCAGAGGGCCTTGAGCTTGATGTCGATATCATGGTAGCGCCCTTAGCCCTGGCAAGGCTTTGGACGGTTCTGCCCACTTGAGTGTGATAGTAGGGACCACGTAAGCTCTATCGTGGTAATGTCAGTTATATGACGAGTCTCCCATTATTCCTCATGATTTCAGTTATGCATGTACATCACTCATGATATTATGTTTTTAACAGGTTTGACCCAATGTTCAGTTTTACTTATGATTATCAATTTTCAGCTTTGGGTCAATATATTCAGTTATAATGTTCAGTTAAGTTCAGATCATGATTTTAGAAAATAGCATGCAAGCCTTACTCTCAGAATCTTATCTTGACTATGTTTTATATTATGCATGATTTATGATTTTACTTAGTGGTTTTACTTACCTTGAATTTTAGTACATTCCATGTACTGACCACATACTCTATGCTGTATTATTTTATGATACATGTTTTGATACCTAGACTCAGCCTCACTGATAGCCACATTCTCAGCTTTAGTATTTCCCACATAAGAGTTGGTGAGTCCTCATTTTGCAAGGGCCCTTTTTATCACTTATGTTTTGTCTTTTCAGTTATCAGATTTTAGTGAGTTAGTTGGAGTCTTGTCCCATCAACTCGTCAGTGTTAGAGGCTTTTTGGACATAGTTGTATTTCAGGTTTAGACTTATGTATGTACTCAAATGTGATGTTTTCTTTAAACTTTCGCTATGTTAATTA
Organism: Datura wrightii; assembly: GCA_035772735.1. Classification (NCBI taxonomy): domain Eukaryota; kingdom Viridiplantae; phylum Streptophyta; class Magnoliopsida; order Solanales; family Solanaceae; genus Datura; species Datura wrightii. The sequence goes on from JASDFA010000003.1 coordinate 13,638,285, forward strand.
TGATGATCATCCACTTAAACTTTGATTAAGTTAGATGTATGTTCATGCCATGGGTCGACTTGGAACCTCTCAGGGTTCCTTTTCCCGTGTCTCGATCCAGGGCTATGTTCGGGTAGTTACAAACTTGGGATCAGAGCATTAGGTTTTGAAGTGTCCTAGGGTGTCTGAAAGCCGCGTTAAGTGGAGTCTTTTTCATGGGTGTGAAGTGCGTCACACTTATGATGAAGAGGCTACGAGACGTTTAGGAAATGTTCCCTTCTTTCATGATCTATGTCGTGCGGTGAAATGTCTCTTTATCCTTCTAACTCGTGCTATACGCATTTGCAGAATCTTTCCTCCCCACAGAGTTAATGGAAGGAGAAACGGAAATGGAAATGGCCATGAGGATGGAAATGGAGACGGGCACCAACAGGCCCCACCAGCCCATGCAGAGCATATACCCGAGCCGGTTGCCCATGCGGAGTTCAGGGAATCTATTCAGATGTTATCCTAGGCCCTGACTGCCCAGGTAAATTAGCAGGCAGTAGTGCATGTCCTCAGAACAGGAATGCGGCGACGGCAAGATTTAGAGACTTTCTTAAGATGAACCCTCCCGAGTTTCTTGGATCAAAGGTGGACAAGGATCCATATAAGTTCATTGAGGAGATTTTGAAGATCACCAAGATTATGGGGGTGACTGGGGAGGAGTGTATCAATTTGGCCTCATATCAATTGAAGGGGGTTGCGCACGTTTGGTTCAAACAATGGAAGGATAGTAGGGCAGTTGGAGTAGGCCCTATCAGTTGGGACGAGTTCCATGTAGCTTTTCTAGATCGGTTCTTCCCTCGTGAGATGAGGGAGCTGAAAATGGCCGATTTTGTGAATCTTAAGAAAGGAAAGATGACAGTTCAGGAGTATGCCTTGGAGTTTACAGGTCTTTCCAGGTATGCACCCGAGATGGTGACGGATCAGAGGGTCCGTGTGAGCAGGTTTTGTACACAGGATAGCAGACTCCTTGATTAGGTATTTTCGAACCACGATGCTTCTCCAGGATATTGAATTTGCTCAGATAGTCCTGAACACCCAACAGATGGAGGAGGTATAGATGAGTGAGCGGGAGAGAGAGGCCAAGAGGGTCAGGACTAGCATCGGGTTCTCCTAATAGAGGCCTAGTGGGCACGGTCAGCAGTCCCACCAGAGACTTTTAGACCCAGTGCCTTCAGCTATGAATGTTCCATGGTCCAGGCATAATCAGAGGGGACGAGCATCAGGCTCGAGAAGTTAGAGTAGCAGACACACTGAGACTAGCCCTCTAGAGTGTAGTAGATATGGCCAGAGACACACAAGCCAGTGTTTGGCGGGTTTAGGTGCTTGCTTTGGGTGTGGGAAGCCCTGACACATGCTTAAAGATTGACTGGCAGCCAGGCAGGGTCATGATAGGGGCCGAGGCCCAACTTCTAGTTCAGCAACTCGACCAGCACGCCCAGCTCAGTAGGGGAAGCTACTAGCACAGGTGGCGGACATCGCTAAAATAGATTTTATGCACCAGCGTTCCGTCAGGAGCAGGAGGTCTCCCCGGATGTAGTCACTAGTATGTTATGAGTATTTCATATTGATGTATATGCATTGTTAGATCCATGGGATACTTTTTCTTTTGTGATGGCCTATGTTTCTAGTAGTTTCAGAGTCAATCCCGAAATCTTATCGGAACCCTTCTCAGTCTCTACTCCAGTTGGTGATTCAGTTATAGCTCGACGAGTGTATAGAAATTGCCCTGTCACAGTTGATCGTAGGCAAAAATAGCATGCCCGAATGATGCTTTATACCTTAATTTAGTCTTGTTTATCAAAGTTATTTTATACATTTTCATGTGATTCTATATAAATGTGAATATATGTGCTAAGCAACATGATTAGTCCTTGTTTTAAAGGTTTCAAGGATTTTGAGGAACTAATTCATAAGTTGGTGAAGTAGAGGAATGGAGTCGGGAGCAAATTGCGAAAGTCGGCAAAGAAGTATGCCTTGGAAAGGCTGGCCGCGCCAGGAAGCGTGCCACGCTGTATGTGTGTCGCGCCCAGCACAGTGCCACGCCTATTCCAGGCGCATGAGAGAAGGCAACATGCAGGCAGGCGAGCTGCGCGCTAGCCCCGTGCCACGCCAGGCCAGCTGCGCGCTAGCAGCATGCCATCGGGCCGCATAAGCAGCGTGCCACACTGGGCATTGTGGCAAGGGGCTGCCTAGAGTTGATATTTGTTGATTTCCAGTGTGCCTCCGCGTTACCTCCGTGTCACGGAGGCAGTACTCCGCGATACACTCCGTGACACGGAGCCATTCCATGACAGGCTAAATTATGCACGTTTCTCATTTATTATAAATAGGTCCCTGAGCTCCTAATTCCACTTTGTCATGATTTTATTCTGGAAAACTACCTAGGAGTGAAGGGAGAAGTGGGAGAACTTATCTAGGGTTTGTCAAATTCCCTTCTCATCTACCAAATTCATGTAAGTATGTTAGTTTAGTAGTAGTTAGTTGTAGTTTTACGAACATGAATGGCAAGAACCCTTCCTCTAGGGTTGAAGCCATGAATTATGATTGTGATTTTATGAAATTGTTTTGGAATTAAGTTATTGATTGTTGTTTTCATCTTGCATTCTGGATTGTTGGTTGTTTTTATGATTGATCACCATGAAAACATATACGTTAGCTTGGGCAATTGCTTGAGAAAGAATTACCTAGGTCAGGACATGAGAATGTAAGGAGCATGTTTGTATCTCACGATATAATTTCATGTTAGGATAGAAATATACCTAACACCTTGCTTGGTTGACAAAATGAGGTTTATTAAGAGGCCAACTTAGGATTATCACATCACCACTCGAAGAAGTAGTTGTGAGGCTAACTTGAGTTAAATGGTTAGACGCACGAAAGTCCCTAATCATTTCCCCGTAAACCACAACATAATTAATTTCCCGCGAACTAGAAATTAGCATCCTCACTCACAATGATGCAGTGAGGCTAGTTTGACGTGTTTAGAGGCTCGAAAGACCATGAACATGCAATTCTAATTATGTGAAACAACAATCGATAGTTTCATGCTTAACCCATTGCAAATTGTAGTATCTCATGATTATCTGGTTTTAACTCTATGTTGCTCCTAGAGTAAATTTAGGATATTTCGTTGACCAAACCAAACTTAATTAAATCTCCCTCAAAAACTTCTATAACCAACACTTGAGAAAGTTAAGATCACACATGAAAAGGATAGTTAGAGGAATGGGTCCAGTCCCTGTGGGTTCGACATTCCGGTTCTTAAAAAGAGCCACTATATTACTTGCACGACCCGTACACTTGCGGGCACGTCAAGTTTTTGGCGCCGTTGCCGGGGACTCGGTGAAGTTTTGATAATTTATCTATTTTTGTGTGATTTTTAAATTTCCTTAAGTGTTGAGAAACTTGGTCTTAGTCTATTTATTTGCAGGTGACAGGTTGTCCTACCGAGCTGGCTAGAAGTAGAGAGCTTGTGGAACCGTTGCTGGAACCTGAACGTCAAATCCATTTGTGAAGGAGAGTAGCTCTAGAGCAAAAGATGAAGAGACTTCAAAAAAAGGTACAACAACAACCACCCGCGGGACAAGCACAATTGTCATCAGAAGCAATGGCAGCAAGACCAGTTCACGAAGTGGCAATCCCACTAGCGACGAATGTGACCTCTAGCATTCGTAAACCAGAGCCTGGAGGGCACTTTGAGCTTAAACAGAACATGGTGCAGCTATTACATTCTAGTGGTCAATTCACTGGGATGGCACATGAGGACCCGCAGCAGCACCTACAGAGCTTCTTAGAGATTAGTGACACGTTTGTCCCCACCGGTGTATCCACAGATTATGTCCGATTGACCCTCTTCCCATTTTCATTGTTGGGAGAGGCGAAAAAGTGGTTGAAGGCTGAGCCACCGAACTCCATAACTTCATGGAATGACTTCAAATTGAGAAGAAGTTAGAGAAAGAGAGGAACAGAGTGGAGGTTGTTTCGTCTCAACAACAAAAGAAAAGGAGATGGTTCTCAAACGGGAACCCAGGTATGAGGATGTCCTAAAAAGGATAGTCCACGTCGTTCCACGACGTAAAATAAGGCGCTGCTTGGGAGGCAACCCAAGGGTACCTCAGGTACAATTTGTAGTTTTCCTTTTGTGTTGATTTTGTTATTTTCATTTTATTTGTGTTTTTAGTGCAAAGTTAAGCACAGATGGAGGGAAGTCTGAGTACCAAGAAGGTGGAAGCTAAAGAGCATGGAATAGAAGAAGTGTGGGGTCAAACACCCACCTCTGAAAACTTGAAAGGAAAGCATGCTTTTAGCTTGGCATAGAGGCTCAGGGAGTATTTGTCATCCTTTAAATGTTAATTTGATGCTATGAGGACATAGCATGATTTAAGTGTGGGGTGAGGGAAATTTCTTGAAATTTCTTGAAATTTTGTGCTTAACGAGTTTTTGGTGAATGTAATGCTTGTGTGAAATTTGTGAGAAAATTGAAAATTGTTTTATGAGTCAAGCATGACTTCATCACCCGTTTGTTTTTCTTTTCGGTTCTTTTCCGACGGGGGGTATTTGAACCGAAGAATAAAATTTTTCTCTTTCTTTCCTTTGTTTGTGTATAGTGTTTTTAGTCATAGTTAGGGACTGTTTCCAACGATGGATGGATGACGACCGTCTTGAGGCAAAATTAGTCGATAGGTTTTGGGTTTTTGAAACCATAACTAATCGGTGCTTGATGTTCTTGTTATGTGCTATACGTGATTGTAAGAGGCGAGTATGTTCAGTGTGAAGCATGCAGGTGTATAACTTTGTGTGAGACACTTAGGCTCTTGAATTTGACTCAATATGATTGAAGCTTAATTCTGAATTCTTGTGATTGGCTGAGTAAGAGTCTGATGAATGTGTCTTGAATTGAGCATGTGCCATGAGTGTAAGGTTTTTGAGTATTCTGTGCTATTGTGGATTGTCTAGAACTTGCCTGGTGTGTTTATAAAATGAAATGAAGGATGTGAAGTGTAGGAGATGATCTAGGCATTTCTCTGAATGAACCAAATTTTTATCCCTCATTTTACCTACCTTGAGAAATTAATCCTAGTTAGCCCCATTGAGCCTTGAGCCTATTGTTTGACAGCTGCAACATAAGCTTAATCCTTTTTCTTTCATTAGCCTTGAATTGGATCCAAAACTCCTAAGCACTTAAGGAAAAAATATGAAAGCGTAAAGGAGTGAAAAGAAAGGAAAAGTAGCAAGTTGTAGAAGTGGAGAAAAGGACAAAGGTGCACTTGTGTGAAAATGGTTGATTATTATTAAGGAGTTAGAAAACAAATTAATGAAAAGTTATGTATAAAACTCCTTACTAATAAGCCAGAAGTGCCTAAAAGAAAAGGGGAACAAAAGAGGAAAAAGAAAGCTGAAAGGAGAAAAAGGTGAAGTAAGGGAAGGGAAGTTTGTAATGAGGGCATAATGTATTAAAAGCGCTTGGGAAAGTTAGTCACTATTATTGGCCAGAATAGTACCTACCTGTCCCTTAGCTTACATTACAACCCATTAAGTCCTACTTGATCTTACATTCACACATCCTTAAATTAGTGGAATAAAACACTAAGGGCAAGCTTATGGGTCATTACATGATGCATGTGAATTCTTTGTGAGAGTGAGTGTAATTCTATTCATGTACCCACACATGTTGTGATTTAAAAATTGTTTTTGCGTGTGAAATTGGGTAACTCTCTTTCCGTGAGGGCACATGTTGAATGAAGGATATAATTCATGTCGGATTTCTTAATCAGTTGATTTGCATGAGTTTGCTAAGATTGAGAGTCGATTCTTGAGGTTAAGAAGTCTTAACATAGTTGTACTTCATTTCGATGATGAAATCGTGCATGCTCTATTTTTAGCTTTTTATCTTACGTAATCATTATAGCCATAGCTTGAAGAATCTTGCTAAATGAGTTATGGGTGAGTATCCATATGCATGAGATGTACTAGGTTGTTCGAGGACGAACAAGGCTTTAAGTGTGGGGTAGGTGATCGTAGGCAAAAATAGCATGCCCGAGTGATGCTTTATACCTTAATTTAGTCTTGTTTATCTAAGTTATTTTATACATTCATGTGATTCTATATAAATGTGAATATATGTGCTAACCAACATGATTAGTCCTTGTTTTGTAGGTTTCAAGGATTTTGAGGAACTAATTCATAAGTTGGTGAAGTAGAGGAATGGAGTCGGGAGCAAATTGCGAAAGTCGGCAAAGAAGCATGCCTTGGCAAGGCTGGCCACGCCAGGAAGCGTGCCACGCTGTGCGTGTGCTGCGCCCAGCGCCGTGCCACGCCTATGCCAGGCACACGAGAGAAGGCAGCATGCAGGCAGGCGAGCTGCGCTCCAGCGCCGTGCCACGCCAGGCCAACTTCGCGCCAGCAGCATGCCATCGCGCCGCATGAGCAGCGTGCTACGCCGGGCATCGCGGCAAGGGACTGCCTAGAGTTGATATTTGTTGATTTCCAGTGTGCCTCCGCGTTACCTCCGTGTCACGGAGGCAGTGCTCCGCGATACACTCCGTGACACGGAGCCATTCCACGATAGGCTAAATTATGCACGTTTCTCATTTATTATAAATAGGTCCCTTAGCTCCTAATTCCACTTTGTCATGATTTTATTCTGGAAAACTACCTAGGAGTGAAGGGAGAAGTGGGAGAACTCATCTAGGGTTTGTCATATTCCCTTCTCATCTACCAAATTCATGTAAGTATGTTAGTTTAGTAGTAGTTAGTTGTAGTTTTACGAACATGAATGGCAAGAACCCTTCCTCTAGGGTTGAAGCCATGAATTATGATTGTGATTTTATGAAATTGTTTTGGAATTAAGTTATTGATTGTTGTTTTCGTCTTGCATTCTGGATTGTTGGTTGTTTTTATGATTGATCACCATGAAAACATATACGTTAGCTTGGGCAATTTCTTGAGAAAGAATTACCTAGGTCAGGACATAAGAATGTAAGGAGCATGTTTGTATCTCACGATATAATTTCGTGTTAGGATAGAAATATACCTAACACCTTGCTTGGTTGACAAAACGGGGGTTATTAAGAGGCCAACTTAGGATTATCACATCACCACTCGAAGAAGTAGTTGTGAGGCTAAGTTGAGTTAAATGGTTAGACGCACAAAAGTCCCTAATCATTTCCCCGTAAACCACAACATAATTAATTGCCCGCGAACTAGAAATTAGCATCCTCACTCACAATGATGCAGTGAGGCTAGTTTGCCGTGTTTAGAGGCTCGAAAGACCATGAACATGCAATTCTAATTATGTGAAACAACAATCGATAGTTTCATGCTTAACCCATTGCAAATTGTAGTATCGCATGATTATCTGGTTTTAACTCTATGTTGCTCCTAGAGTAAATTTAGGATATTTCGTTGACCAAGCCAAATTTAATTAAATCTCCCTCGAAAACTTCTATAACGAACACTTGAGAAAGTTAAGATCACACTTGAAAAGGATAGTTAGAGGAATGGGTCCAGTCCCTGTGGGTTCGACATTCCGGTTCTTAAAAAGAGCCACTATATTACTTGCATGACCCATACACTTGCGGGCAAGTCAACAGTCATTCAAAAAGTCACCTTAGCAGGTTTAATAAAGTTAGACATGACTGATTTTGATGTTATTTTTGACATGGATTGGTTGTTTTCATGCTATGGCTCAGTCAGTTGTAGAACCTGGGAAGTAGAGTTCAGATTTTTGGGTTGTCTAGTCTTAGAGTGGAAGGGTAGTTCAACTATGCCTGTAGGTCATTTCATTTCCTACCTTAAGGCCAGAAAAATGATCTCCAAGGGTTGCATGTTCCATCTAGTTAGGGTTAAGGATGCTACATCTGAGTCCCCGAATATCCAGTTCGTTCCAGTAGTATGTGAGTCTCCAGAAGTCTTCCCAGATGATTGATCGAGAATTCCTCCTGAGCGGGAGATTGATTGTGGCATTGACCTTCTTCCTGATACGCAACCTATATCTGTTCCTCCTTATAGAAAGGCCCCAGCCGAACTAAAGGAGTTGAAGGAGCAGTTGAAAGACCTGTTAGATAAGGGATTCATCAGATCGAGCAAATCCCCATGGGGTGCACCAGTTCTCTTTGTTCGAAAATAAAGATGGTTCTCTTCGTATGTTTATTGATTATCAACAATTGAACAAGGTCACCATCAAGAACAGGAATCCTCTTCCCAAGATTGATGATTTGTTTCACCAACTTCAGGGTGCTAAATGCTTTTCGAAGATAGATCTCAGATCCGGATACCATTAGCTCAGGGTTCGGGAGAGTGACATTCCGAAGACAACCTTTAGGATTTGGTATGGTCATTATGAGTTTGTAGTTATGTCTTTTGGACTAATGAATGCTCCTGCAACTTTCATGGATTTGATGAACAGGGTGTTCAAGCCGTACTTGAATATGTTCGTGATTGTGTTCATAGATGACATCCTTATATACTCTCGGAGCGAGGAGGAGAATGCCTCTCATTTGAGGGTGGTGCTACAGACTCTCAAGGATCTCCAATTATATGCTAAATTCAGCAAGTGCGAGTTTTGGTTGAACTCAGTGGCATTTTTAGGCCATGTGGTGTTAAGTAAGGGTATAAAGGTGGACTCTCACAAGATAGAAGCGGTGAGGAGTTGGCCTAGACCAGTGAATCCTTTAGATATCAGGAGTTTCTTGGGCTTAGCTGGTTATTATCGGAGGTTTGTTAAAGGGGTTTTCATCTATTGCAGCTCCATTGACCAAATTGACCCAAAAGAAAGTGAAATTCCAATGGTCGATGCTTGTGAGAGGAGCTTCCAGGAGTTAAAGACTCAAATCACCTCAGCACCGGTGTTAACCCTACCTGAGGGTACCAATGGATTTGTGGTGTATTGCGATGCTTCTAGGATCGGCCTTGGTTGTGTATTGATGCAGAATGGTAAGGTGATAATTTATACTTCCAGGTAGATGAAGGTTTATGAAAAGAATTACCCAATCCATGATTTGGAATTGGCAGAGACGGTATTTTGCTTGAATATTTGGAGTCACTATTTGTACGAGGTACATGTAGACGTGTTTATGGACCACAAAAGCTTACAATATGTGTTAACCCAAAAGGATCTAAATCTGCATCAAAAAAGGTGGTTGGAGCTACTCAAAGATTATGATATGAGTTTCCTTTGCCATCTGGGAAAGGCTAATGTAGTAGCAGAAGCTCTTAGTAGGATCTCTACGGAGAGTCTATCCCATGTAGATGAGGGGAGGAAGGAGATAGTGGAGGTTCTGCATCGGCTTGCATGGTTAGGAGTTCGTTTGGTTGACTTGACCGATAGAGGAGTTATTGTTCAGAACGGATTAGAATCATCTTTGATGACTGATGTAAAAGCTAGACAAAATGAGCACCCTATTTTGATAAATTTGAAGGAGGCCCTTCAAAATCAGAAGGTAGAGGTCTTCTCCAAAGGGGGAGATACTATGCTTCAATATCAGGGTCACTTGTGTGTTTTAGATGTTGATGATTTGAGAGATTGAATATTGCATGAGGCTCATGGTTCCAGATACTCCATACATCTAGGTTCCACCAAGATGTACCGTGACTTATGGTAAGTCTATTGGTGGAATGGCATGAAGAAGAACATTGCAGAATTTGTGGCTAAGTGTCCGAATTGTCAGCAAGTGAAGGTTGAGCACCAGAGACCAAGAGGTGTGCTTCAAGACATTAGTATTCCTACTTGGAAATGGGAGGAGATCAATATCGACTTCATCATAGGGTTGCCTCGCACTCGTCGATAGTATGACTCCACCTGGGTGGTCGTGGACAGGTTGACCAAAGCCGCTCATTTTCTACCGATCAAAACTACTGATTCAGTGGAGGATTATGCCAAACTATACATTCGAGAGCTAGTTCGGTTACATGGAGTGACCTTGTCCATCATATTATACAGGGGTACTCAGTTCACCTCCCAGTTTTGGAGATCATTTCAAAAGGGACTTGGGACTCAGGTCAAGCTCAGTACAACATTTCACCCGCAAACGGATGGTCAGGCAGAGTGGACTATTCAGACTCTCGAGGACATGTTGAGAGCATGCGTGATTGACTTCAAGGGTAGTTGGGATGATCATTTTCCTCTCATTGAGTTTACGTACAACAACAACTACCATTCCAGCATTCAGATGGCTCCATTTGAGGCTCTCTATGGGTGGAGATGTAAATCGCCTATTGGTTGGTTTGGAGTATGTGAAGCTGCGATGATAGGCCCAGATTCAGTCCATGAGGCTATGGAGAGGTTTAGCTTATAGAGACAGATTGAAAACAACTCAGAGTCGCCAAAAATCCTATGTGGATGTGAGAAATAGGGAGCTTGAGTTCAAAGTTGATGATTGAGTATTTCTGAAGGTATCTCCCATGAAGGGAGTGATGAGATTTGGAAAGAAAGGGAAACTCAGTCCTCATTATGTTGGCCCATACTAAATTGTGAAATGGGTTGGCAAGGTAGCATATGAGTTGGAGTTAACCTCAAAATTAGCTTCAGTCCATCCGGTTTTCCATGTATCGCTCTTAAAGAAGTATTTGGGTGATCCAGCTCAAGTTGTTCCGATGGATAGTGTCGGTGTGAAAGACAACCTTAGTTATGAGGAGGTACCAGTGGAGATATTGGATCCTCAACTTCATAAGCTAAGTAACAAAGAAGTAGCTTCAGTCAATGTTTTATGGAGGAATCAACATGTTGAGGGAGCTACGAGGGAAGACAAAGCTGATATGATGGCTAAACACTCGCATTTGTTTCCTTTCGGCTTAGTTCCAATATGAGGTATCAGTTTCCTCCTTAATACTCTAGTCAGTTTCATGTTCAGCTCATGTACCTCAGTTTCTTTCATGTAAATGGATGTATGTGTGATTCAGGAATTCATCAGTCATGTAGTTCGATTGGAGTCAGTCACTCCGTCAGTTTTCAACATGTATGTTCAGTATTTGAATATGGTGATTGCATTTCTCTGGTTTTTGTATGCTTGCCCACATTCGAGGACGAATGTTACCAAGGGGGAGATATTGTAATACCCCGGAAGTGCCTAAGGTTGGAACTGAGATTTAAAAATGAAAAGTAGCAGAAATCTGGAAAAATTTCTAAGAATGGGTCATTATACGGATCATTGGTGGGACTAACGACTCGTTGGATGTGCCCGTGATGAGATACTGCAGGTCTGGAGTTGGAAGTAATGGGTCTAGGAATGACCCATTGTTTGATGTAATAAATCATTGAATGGAGTCGTTGTGAGGTTGGTTCTTGTTCAAGGAAGAAGTAACCAAGTCATGGTAGGACCCGCTATTGGAAGCAACGGGCCGTTGTCAGCACTGGTTGGAAGAAATCCTAGGTTAAGGCAGTGGTGACAACGACTGGCAGCAATGAGTCGTTAGAGAAAGTAACGACTCATCCTGTCAAGTCGTGGTAGGGTATCTGAGACCTGATTCAAGGATGAAATAACGAGGGGTTTTAACGGACTGTGGGAGCTAGCAACGGTCTGTTGTGTCGACCGTTGCCACTGGCTGAGTATTTTTTCTAGAAAATTCATTAAGGGTATTTTCATCATTCCTAAGCCCTAGGGTCCTAAACTATGTCATTTTAAGCTCTAAATAGAGTGTTTTAAGAGGGGTTATGTCATTCTAAACCTATCCTAATTCATGCATACAAGCTTAGGGGTTTTTAGAGGTGATAAAGTCTAGTTTTCTACAATTTCTTCCTCAATTCTCTTTGGGCTATCAAGGAAGTTGTAAATTCAGATCCCTTTAGGTATGTAAGGCTATGAATGGGTGAAATTGTCCACACCCATGCCCAATTCCCTCTTAATTCATGATGTTCTAATTGATGATTCCATGTGGTTCTTACCCAATGCATGAATTCTTAGGTTTATTCATGGGTATGATCTAAGCATGTTTTAAATGATGAATTATGATTAATGGGAAACTTTTACAATGTTTTAAATTATAAATTATGTTTTTTAAGTTTTCTAAATTATGATGCCCATCATGAATGTTCATGAAAGTTGAGATCTATGAGTTGTGAGTTCAAGTATGATGAGATGTTTATGAAGAAAGTATGATTTCGATATACCCATGTTTTATGTTCATGTTTTCAAAGTGAATCAAGTTGATTTCAAGCATATGAAAGTATTGGGCAGGCCCATATTATCAAGTATGTTTTATGATTTCACGAATTAGCTTACCACATGATTTGTGAGTCAAGCCTCCCATTATTTTCAGCTTGTGGTATGGTTTGAGCCAAGGCTCCTCATGTTATGATTTTCGATTATGCATGTATATAATTATTCAGCTTCGTCACTAGACGATGGTCAGATTCATTGAAAAATAATAGAAAGCATATGCATATTTTTGGGAGTAGTATCTAGCACCGAGTAGGCTATGGGTCAGTCAACCTTGTGCCTCAGAACTACGCGCCGACGTAGATTTATTTTTAATATTTTTTTGGGACCTCCCTTGGTGCTTTCCCCTGCCCCCAAGGGGCCTTGAGCTTGATATCGATATCATGGTAGCATCCCCGGTAAGGCTTTGGACGGCTTTGCCCACTTGAATGTGATAGTCGGGACCATGTAAGCTCTATCGTGGTAATGCCGGTTATATGACGAGTCTCCCATTGTTCCTCATAATTTCAGTTATGCATGTACATCAGTCATGATATTATATTTTCAGTAAGTTTGACCCAATGTTCAATTTTACTTATGATTATCAGTTTTCAGTTTTGGGTCAATCCATTCAGTTATGATGTTCAGTTAAATTCAGATCATGATTTCAGAAAATAGCATGCAAGCCTCTCTCAGAATCTTATCTCGACTATGTTTTATATTATGCATGATTTATGATTTTACTTACGTAGAAGTTTTACTTACCTTGCATACTCGGTACATTCTATGTACTGACCGCATACTCTATGCGGTATCATTTTATGATACAGGCTCCGATACCAAGACTCAGCCTCGCCGATGGCAGATTCTCAGCTTTAGTACTTCCCGCATCAGAGTTGGTGAGTCCTCATCTTGCAAAGGCCCTTTTAATCACTTATGTTTTGCTTTTTCAGTTATTAGATTTTAGTGAGTTAGTTGGGGTCTTGTCCCATCAACTCGTCAGTGTTAAAGGCTTTTTGGACATAATTGTATTTCAGCTTTAGACTTATGTATGTACTCAGATGTGATGTTTTGTTTAGACTTCCGCTATGTTAATTATGATGATCTCCCATTTAAATTTTGATTGAGTTAGATGTATGTTTATACCATGGGTTGACTTGGAGCCTCTCGGGGTTCCTTGTCCCGTGTTCGATCCGGGCCTATGTTCGGGTCGTGAAAATCTTCAACTTCAATTACAATATGTCACAACCGTAGTTTACACCCTGGACGCGACACGATACTTAAAGTCATAAGTGACCCCAAGCAAACCCTGAAAGAGCATATTCTACTAAAAACTGATCTGCTGAGAATAATCATAAAAGAGAGGAAGTTGATAAAAGAATTAACTGCTACTGAATAAATGACAAAATTTGAAAGTTTATCTAAAAATCTAGCTGACTCTACAAATTATTGTCTGAAAGCCTTCTAACATGAACTGATAAGCTAGTGGGACAAAGCCCTAACTAACTCTAATGTTTGAACTAAAACAATAAAATAAAATTGGAAATGGAACTCCAGCCCTCAGCAGATGAGGACTCACCACTGAAGCTTCTAGGATATCACTGAGAGGATCTAACCACAGTGCTGAGGCTGGGTACCTGAGTTTATATCATAAAACCATATAGGATAAAAAGTATGCTTCAGTACTTTGAATGTACTGAGTATGCGAGAAGGAACTAAAACATACAAAAACTTATTCATAGTAAGATGCACTTAAATACTGTAGAAGTAGACTGAAATACGAAGAAACTGAAAAAAAACCATAACCGAACTTAATCGAAAAAACCATCACTGAACTGGACTGACTGTACTGGAATGAGCTGTACTGTAGGATAGACTATAAGAGACATGTAACCACGTTAGCTAACATGGAGTCTGATATATACCCCCCATCAGAGAAGGCCCACTATACCTTGCCAGGATGTAGTAGCTGAACTGAGTGATCACTTTCTAGAGCCTATTCAGGCTAATAACCTATGATGGCAATGTAGTTCTGGGAACTTGGATGTGCTGACCTTCGGCACGCTCGGTACTAAGTACTACTCCCACTAAAAAATTCTAAATGTGTCTAATTGTGCTGATAGCTCAAAACTGATGTCCTAAGGCTAAGTCAGAACTACTTATCTGGAAGTGTCCTGAAAGTCTAAGGACCTGAAAGAAACTATGTTCCAAGACTTGTTAGAGCTTCTTTATCTGAAAGTGTCATAATAGTCTAAAAATCAACTATTAAGCTGATAAACTGATATTACTAAGTTCACTGAGTTTCTCAAAATATAGATAAAAGTCAAATTGATTAGCTGACATTCATGGGGAAGGCTAAGTATATTCGTAATCTAAAATGTTAACCTCAAGTTGAATATATCTAAGCTGAAGATCATGCTTAAATAATATTTCATCGAAAAACATAGCATATTGAACCAACTATTAAATTATACAAGAATCAACCCAAGAGTCATGGAAAAATAGAGAATTTGAAGGCAACTGCAAGTCAAAAATAAACATCTCAGTCATCACATGATACTATACATGGAAAATTAAAAACATTGGGGAGATAAGGAATTTCAACAAGTAAATATAAACCCTAGGTCATGATTTATAGACTTTTAGGCTAGGGTTACTGAAGAATTTGGTACACAAAGGTGAGAGAAAATCTTTGTTGAAGTCCCACATACCTGGAGAAGAAAATCCTTGAGAAGCTTCGAAATTCTGAGGAAATTTAAATCTCTAGCTCTTGGATTCAAGGAGAAACTCTGAGTTCTACAATGTTCTTGAGAAAGTTAGGAGAGAATAAGAGGTGAATGTCGACTGATCCCTCTTAATTCCCATCTAAAATATCCCAAAACAATGTAGTTTAAGACTTAGAAGAGTGGGAATGCATGAAACTACCCCTGGGAAAATATTCTGAGATCTGAAATTCCTGGGCCGCGACGCGTTTGACGGGACAAGTGATGGACTGTCGCAAGCCTGATGGTCCGTTGTCTCCACTGTCGGGCTTAGAAAAATTTTCCCAAAAGTTTAACCCAAGTATGGTCGGGTGACGGGCCGTCACTCACCTGACGAACCCGTTGTCCTCTCTGTTGTCCTTATGCAGACGCCTGAAGTTCTCGGCCTAAGTGATGGTTGGAATGATGGGCCGTCACTTATTTGATGGTCCATCGGTAGTTCCGTCGCCCTCAAGATGAAGAGACCCAACTTCATCAGACCCAGTAACGGTCCGTCATCTATCTGAGGGCCGTCAGATCCACCATTAGAGGTGCGATAGGCCGTCACTTCCCCTGTCACTCCGGCACCAGGTATGCAATTGTCATTATTTTGTTGCGGCATTTCACTTTGGGGTCTGAGGTGTTATAATATCAGCTAACTAGGCTGAAAAGGGTAGGGAAGGAGCTATAATCCTAGAACTAAGAACTATAGACTGAAACTAAAGGAGTGACTAGCTATAGACTGAAATACATGACTGGGCTAAAATCATGAACTGTAAGCACATGCTATGACATGAAAGGAACTAACATGGATGATCTTAACAAGAAACTAGATAGAGTACTAAGGAGGAAACCCTTACCTGAAGCTGAAACCGAGTTGGAAGGGAATAAGTGAGGGTATCTAGCCATCATATCCTCTTCTACTTCCCTTGTAGCTCACTCAACTAGATGGTTCCTCCATAAGACCTTTATTGAAGCAACTTCCTTGTTTCTCAGCTTACAAACCGGACGGTCTAGAATCTAAATAGGAACCTCTTCGTAAGAGTGACTATCCTTTGCACCCAAACTCTCTAACAATACAACTGAAGCTAGATCACCAATGCATTTCTTTAATAGAGACACATGGAAGACTGGGTGCACCGATGCTAATTCCACAGGTAACTCCAACTCATAAGCCACATTGCGAATGCGTCTCAAGATTCTGTAGGGACTAATACATCTGGGACTGAGCTTTCCTTTCTTGTTGAATCTCATTACCCCTTTCATAGGTGAAATTTTCAGGTATACCCAATCATCCATAGAAAACTCCAACTATCTTCTCCTTAGATCTGCATACGATTTTTGCCGGCTTTGAGTTATTTTCAGCCGTTCCCTGATAAGTTGAACCTTTTGCATGGCCTCATATACTGAATCAAGTCCTATCAAGGTAGTTTCACCAACCTCAAACCACCCTATAGGACAGCTGCACCTCTTACCATATAATGCCTCGAACAGTCCATCTGAATATTGGAGTGGTAGCTGTTATTGTATACAAATTCGATGAGAGGTAGGTATCATCCCAACTGCCCTTGAAGGAAATCATACAATCCCCCATCATATCCTTCGACATCTGAATCATCCTCTTAGCCTATCTATCGGTCTCTAGGTAAAAAGCTTTACTGAGCTTGACCTGAGTACCAAGTCCTTTCTGAAAAGACTTTTAGAAGTGTAATATGAACTGAGTACCCCTATCTGAGATGATGGACAAGGAATCTCGTGTAGTCTGACTAACTCCCGGATGTACAGTCTAGCATAATCCTTTGTTGAGCCTGTGGTCTTAACTGGTAGAAAAAGTGCCGACTTAGTCATCCGGTCTACAACCACCCAAATGGAGTCATGTTGTCGGCGAGTAAGAGGTAGGCCTATGATAAAGTACATATTCACTTCTTCCCACTTCCATATAGGAACACTAATATCCTGAGTCATAACCCCAGGTCTCTAATGTTCAACCTTGACCTGCTGGCAATTTGGACATGCAATATGAAATCGTGATTTGAAATTTTGAGATGAAATCAGCGTTTGGACATGCGATTTTATCTCATGAGATGAAATTCCAAATTCTCCAAAAAGCTTGATTTGGGATTTCAAATCATGAGATGAGATTTTTTAAATGCAAAATTTAACCCATAAGTTTATATTTTATAAAAAATGTCCACCATTTTATATATGCTAACTTATTTACCAACTATTTATTTAATAAATATAAACAACCTTTGCCAACTATTATATTGGACATAACATTTACCATTTACTCCCACCAAGCTTTACCAACCAAATTTATTAAAGAGTAGTACACTACAACTCATGATTAATTTTACTTTTTATTGAACTAAAGTTCTATTTTTAAGTTGTATTTTTCTTAGAATGGCTTTGTGATAGTGTATTATATTTTATTATGAACTTTTACTTATTTGGTAAGATTGTATAAGAATTTGGACAATTTGAATAGTTTTTACAAGTTATGGAGTTCTTATGTTCATGAGTAAAAAATACAACTTAAAAATTTCAAATTGCATGTCCAAACAAAACTTCAAACTTCATCTCATTTGATTTTATATCATGATTTCAAATCATGATTTCATATCGCATGGCCAAACAGGCCCTTAGCCACAAATTCTGCAACGTCCTTCTTCATGTGATTCCACCAGTTGATTTCTCGTAGATCATGGTACATCTTGGCGGCACCCAGGTAGATGGAGTACCTGGTGCTGTTAGCTTCCATTAGTATCAACTGCCTTAAATTGTCCACATCTAGAACACATAACCTGCCCTGATAACGGAGCACACCATCTCTCTCTCTTTGGAAAATGCTTCCATCTCTTTCCTTAGGACTGCTTCCTTCATCTTGAGCAAAATTGGGTCTTCATCCTGCTTTGACTTAACCTCCGCAATCAGGGAGGATTCAAACCCACTCTGGACTACAACTCCACCATCTGCTGAGTTAACCACCTGGACCCCTAACTAAGATAGCCTATGAACATCTCTAACCAGCTCTTTCTTACCATCCTCAACATGAGCAACACCCCCCATAGACAATCTGCTGAGGGTGTCAGCCTATATGTTGGTCTTACCTGGGTGATACAAAATGCTCATGTAGTAGTCTTTCAACAACTCTAAACCACTTTCTCTGACACAAATTCAGGTCTTTTTGGCTGACCACATACTGTAAACTCTTGTGATCAGTAAAATTATCCATGTGAACCCCATAATGATAGTGCCTCCAAATCTTCAAAGCAAACACTACCGTTGCCAATTCATGATCATGAGTCGGATAGTTCTTCTCATGAACTTTGAGGTGTATGGAAGCGTAAGCTATAACTTTACCATGTTGCATCAGAATACAACCAAGTCCAACTCACAGTAGATCACAAACCCGTTTGAACCTTCTGTCAGAGTTAGAATTGAGGCTGTGGTGAGTCGAGACTTCAGCTCCTGAAAGTTCTTCTCACATGCATCAGACAACTGAAACTTCACCTTTTTTTGAGTTAGTTTGGTCAAAAGGGAGGCAATGGAGGAGAACCCTTCAATGAACCATTTGTAATAGTTGGCTAATCCCAAGAAACTCCTAATGTCTGATGTAGAAGTGGGTCTTGGCCAGTCCTTGACTACCTCTATCTTTTGAGGATCAACCTGAATACCCTCTTTGGAGCCACATGGCCAAGGAAGGCAACTGATTTAAGCCAGAATTCACTCTTGCTAAATTTGGCGAATAACTGGCGATCCCTAAGAGTCTACAAAACTATTCTCAGATGATTTGCATGCTCCTTCTCTATACTAGAGTAAACCAGAATATCATCTATAAAGACAATAATGAATATGTCAAGTTATTTCTTGAATACCTTGTTCATCACATCCATAAAAGCTGCTGGAGCATTGGCTAGTTCAAAAGACATAACTATGAATTCATAGTGATCGTACTGAGTTCTGAAGGCTTTTTCAAAATGTCACATTCTCTAAACCTGAGTTGGCGGTATCCTAATCTGAGATCTATCTTGGAAAAACAACTAGCTCCCTGAAGTTGGTCAAACAAGTCGTTAATCTTTGGTAGAGGATATTTGTTCTTGACGGTGACTGTTCAGATGACGGTAGTCGATGCACATTCTGAGTGTACCATCTTTCTTTCGCATAAATAGCACTGCACAACCCATGGAGAGATACCGGGCGTAATGAAGCCCTTATCTAAAAGGCCTTTTAGTTGTTCCTTCAACTCCTTGAGCTTAGCTAGAGCATTCTGTAAGGAGGAGTAGAGATGAGCTGGGTATCTGGAAGAAGGTTTATGACGAAGTCTATTCCCATTTGGAAGGGACCGGGAAGATCTTTGAGAAGCACATTAGGAAACTCACTTACAACTGGAACTAATTGAAGTGTCGGAGTCTCAAAACTAGAAGCTTTGACCCTAACCAGGACGTAGATGTACCCCTTCGCGATCATCTTCCTAGACTTAAGGTATGAAATGAAACAACCCTTAGGCGTTGTAGTACTACCCTTTCACTCTAGGACTGGCTTGTTAGGAAACTGAAACCTAATGAACCTAGTTCTCTAATCAACTAAAGCATAACAATAATGCATCCAGTCCATGCTAAGGATAAGGCAGAAGTTGACCATATCTAACTCTACTAGATCAGCTGAGGTGACTTTATTCAACATTATGATCATACAATTTCTATACATTCGGCTAGCTCTAACTGACTCACCAACCGGAGTAGAAACTGAAACGACTTTGAGAGGATTTCTAGACATATATCAAACTAAAAAGCAATGTAAGGAGTCACAAAGGAAAGTGTGGGTCCTGGTTCTAATAAAGCATACACATCTATCTAAAAGAGACGTAAGATACCAGTCACTATGTTAGGTGAGTTCTACTGTTCCTATCGAGAGGATAAAGCATAGAAGTAGTTTTGGCGCTGACCGCCGCCTGTACTTGAGGTAATACCCAGCTGAGCTGGATGACTTGGACGAGCTGCTGATGTGGTGGACTGGGCCTTTCCCCATCCTGCTGACAGACAATCCCTCAATTTGTGTCCCAGCTGGACGCACCCAAAACAACCATTCCTGCCCAAAAGGCACTCTCCTGAATGCTTCTTCCGCACTTAGGACATGCTGGAAAAGTGCGGCTGCTAGAGACATGGCTCTAGGACTGGGATCCTGATGTCCCACCTCTCTTATCTTTATGGGGCCTGGAAAATGGAGAATTTGCTGAGAAAGGTGCTGGAGGCCTCTACTGTTGCTGCTGGGGGTGATTATCACCGCCTGACCTCTGTTGGAGTACACAAACTGACTGGTTCTGGCCCGTTTACTCTCTCTCTATCTCCTTCAACTTTTTTGCCTCTATCTGCTGTGCATGAATGATGAGACTGGACAGGTCCATGTCCTTAATAAGCATGGCGGTCCTACACTCCTTAGCCACCAGGTCTGAGACTCCATTAATGAATTTGAGCATGCGAGCTATAGTCTTAGTAACCATTTTGAAACCATATCTTAACAGCTGAAGTATTCCTATACTGTCATGTTGTTCTGCCTCAAGTTCATAAGTTCGACAGCCTTAGCTTCCCTTAACTCCTGCGGAAAGAACCTGCCCAGGAATGCCGTGAGGAACTCATTCTTTAGGTGATCTTCTGCACTTCGTCAATGAATTCCTATGGGTCTTCATAAACCTTAGACCCGTGAAATATTGGGGGATTCATCCGAGTAAAATCTTGAACTCTAGCAGTAGTAGTAGACCCGTTTGTATTCACTGGCACCATGACTTGCTGATTCACCTGGTTGGTCACTGCCTTAGCCAATATTTGGATAGCAGCCCAAAATTCTACACGGGATACCTGGTCATCCTTAGGGGCTGCAGGAGCTGGTGGGGCTGGCCAATTAGCATTTTTCAGTCCTCCTTCCATTTCCCATTTTTGGAGGCATTGTTAACTTAAAGGTAAAGCACGAATTAGGAGGATAATTTTTAGATATTAAACTCAAGCATGATAAGAATCATGAAGAAAAGGGATTTTTTCTAAGAACACCTTGTATCTTCCTCCTCATAAGTGTTGCGCACTTCACACGCATGAAAAGGACCCTACTTGATGCGGCTTTAAGACATCCCAGGATACTCTAAAACTGACATTCTGATACCAATTTTGTCAACCGACTTCATACCTTGGATGCAACACGAGACTTAAAGTGAGAAATTACCCCAAGCAAACCCTGGTAGAGCATATTCTACTAAAAACTAATCTGCTGAGAATAATCATAAAGGAGTGAAAGCTGATAAAAGAATTAACCGCTATTGAATAAATGACAAATTCTGAAAGTTTACCTAAAAATCTAGATGAATCTATAAATTATTGTCTGAAAGCCTTCTGACATGAACTGATGAGTTGCTGGGACAAACCCCCAACTAACTCTAATGTCTGAACTAAAATAATAAAATAAAATTGGATATAGAACTCCAGCCCTTGGCAGATGAGGATTCACCACTGAAGCTGCTGGGATATCACTGGAGGATCTAACCACGTGTAACACCCCGAAACTTTCCTAGAACAAACTCATACCTTGCAATAAAAATCTAGAAGAAAACTCGAAAAGTTGTTGTTACACCCTGTAAGTTCTTGACACTTAGTTGGCCTATTCACATGTTGGTTAAGAGTTTTAAAATGCCATACGTGCAAGAAAAGGGCCCAGGGAGAGACCAAACAAGCACCAACTTGGAGCGTCGCAAGGCAAATGCGAATTATAAATCGCATTCGACAAATGCGACTTATAAGTCGCATTCGACAAATGCGACTTAAAGGCCCCAAGTATATAAGGCCTCCCACTTCGTTTTTATGTCATTTCTTATATTATATTCAGCAAAAACGACCAGAAAATAGAGAGGACAAAGGATTAACGTAGATTTCCATCCGATTACACCGTCAAACGCAGTCCAAACTCAAATTAACTTCGGGTACCAAAGTATAAAGCTGCAGGGAGCATTCCTACGGAGTTAGTTTCACGAGAATTGCCCGATGAAGTGGCGACCCGCCAAGTCAAAGTGATTGGAATTGCTACAAACTAGTGTTAATACACTCCCGACATTAGTAAGTATTTCTCCCTTCTAGACTCCCGAGAAATTGCGAGTTTCGGCCTTTCTTGGATAAGTCGAAGAATAGGCAGTAAATATATTCGTAAGTATGATTTCTCTCCAAAATAATAGTAGAATTAATTCTATTCCTTCGTGAATATGAATACAGTTGGGGAAATAGCTGAATATTAGCCGAGCTACGCCAGTTAATCAGGAAGCAGACAGTTAAGGTATGTAAAGCCAGTTTCTTTTGGCAAGCTAGTAGTTCCAGTATAGTAAAATGGTAAAAATTCTAGTAGAACGTTTCAGAAGCCGTATATTATGTTCAGTATGAATTTAGTAACGCCCGTTAGAAATATTAACTCGTATTTGGCATGGAACTTAGTTGAATAACATGATTCTCAGCAGAATATTCCAGCAATATTATATCTTATTTCAGTACCAGATTCAGTACAGCATGTCAGAGAATATATATATATATACAGTATTATTATCAGTTTCAGCATGTATTGTAAGTAGTATTATTATCAGTTGAGACTTTCTTGTGTTGTTTAGGGCTGGATTACCTAGCATCCATGATCGCCCCAGGGTTGATAGCTGTATCAACTCGTCCGCCAGAGGGCGAGGATACATCGCTCTACGGAGTGGCATGCCGTCCGCTAGGGACGAAGATGGGATGCCAGTTTCCCCATATTATGCCTTGGTCGGCTTTTATACACCCCCGTCTAGCGCTTGGGCCCGGGGTGTTGATTTCAGGAGTCCTCCGGACTCAGGTACAGTTATAG
Organism: Datura wrightii; assembly: GCA_035772735.1. Lineage (NCBI taxonomy): Eukaryota > Viridiplantae > Streptophyta > Magnoliopsida > Solanales > Solanaceae > Datura > Datura wrightii. Next base: position 13,661,056 of record JASDFA010000003.1, read on the forward strand.
TCAGGGGCTCAGTGGGCCCAAGTGCATACCCAGGGAACTGGCAGGATGCTTATGGTTACTAGGGGAGATGGGATGACTGGGGTAGTGGTATAGATTGTGTGATGATTATACCTTTCGGCTTATGGGGGCCATGTAAGGTTCATGTGTGCTATGTTATGCTATATTATGCTAGATATAGATGGATAGACAGTAGAATGCCACGTTACCAGGTTCAACTCCTACTCCTTTTAGTGTAGTTAAGGACAGTCTTGAATTCATATTTCCAGTCAGTTACAGTCTGTTTCCTTATTACTTCAGTTCTATCTGTTTTATTGTTTACATTCAGTACTTCCATTTATTGCTTTGCATACTCAGTACCAGCAGTACTGACGCCCGTTTGGGGCATTTCTTTACTTGCCTGCAGATACTCATAGACAAGGAGCAGATCCCTCGTAGTTCCAGCCAGCGTACAGTGCCTTCAGCTCCTTTCATCCGGAGCTTGAAAGACAAAGGTTGACTTCCCTTTTATTTGTATAGTATGGGTAGGCCGGGGCCCTGTCCCAACCATCTTGCTATTCTTAGAAGCTTGCAGATTGTATATATTCTCTGTGGTTAGCTGTGTAGGCCATGTGGGACCATTTGTGTGTTTCAGTTGTATGCAGCGACCGTGTGGGGCCTTATTCTGTTGGTAGTGGTGACCTTGTCGGTCACATAGTAGCTTGGTACTTGTTTTCATTTCTCAGATGAACTAGTAAGCATGGTGGCCTTGTCGGCCCGCATAGGTTCCCTTACGTTCAGTTGTTCTGGGTAGCTGTTATATTCCTATAGGTGGCTATAGGCCTTGTCGGCCGGAGGCTGTATAAACAGCCGTTCTATAGCCCGTTGTTTTCATAAATCCAGAATTACAGCCAGCCTGGAACTAGAAGTGCTTAGGCTTAGTAGTCTAGCAGTCCAGATCCTAGTAGGGCACCAGGTGCCAGTCATGCCTCCAAGGCGGGGCGTGACAAACTTGTTATCAGAGCAGGTCGTATCCCAGGGAATCTGCAAGCCGTGCTAAGTAGATTCTTGTCTATGGATATGTTGTGCACCACATACTATAGACAGGAGGCTGCAAGGCATGTGAGGATGGTTACTCTTTCTTCTCATTCAGTCATGCTATAGAGTGGTATAATATAGGGTTGAGTCCCTAGAGCTTACTATACTCTTTATTTACAGATAAAATGTCAGACCAGCGACATCCTATCACAGGCCGAAGGTTGGATACAGCAGCAGGAGAGGGCACCAGCAGGATGCCTCAGCCTCTTTTAGAATTAGCCCGATCTGAGGGCGATACAGAGGCATCATCCCCACCTTCTCAGTAGTCTCCACCACATCAGGAGCCACTTGGGACGACACCACCTCCAGCAGTCCCCATACCTGTACCGTCTAACCTGGAGGTCAGGAGTGCATGATCTTGGGAATAATTGCATGCCAAAGTGATATTTTGTTACTTAATTTGGACCTGTTTATCTACTTTTATGTGTACATTCTCATGTGGTTTTTATGTAAATGTGGATTTATACTAACCAACATGATTAGCTATTGTTTTTGCAGTTTACAATGAATTTTGGAAACTAATCTACAAGTTGGTGAAGTGGAGGAATGGACTCGGAAGCAAAACGCGGGAGTCGGCAAGAAAATACTAAAAACTTGATGCTCCGCGATAGAGTCCGTGTCAGGCTACCATCGTGGCATTCTGCATAGAGTAAAATTTTAGGCGAATTCCAGTGAAGGTGCGCGATGGCACCGTGTCACGGAGCCTATGCTCCGCGTTCACTTCCGTGACACGCTGGGAAGGCTTTGCTGCACAGCCGGATTCAAGTGAAGGTGCGCGACAAGTCCGTGGCACAGAGTTGAGGCTCCCGCGATAGCCTCCGTGCCACGCTGAGGCTAAGATCTGTGCATCCAAGTTCCAGTGAAGCTTCGCGACAGGGCCGTGGCACGGAGTTGATGCTCCGCGATAGCCTTCGTGCCACGTTGCAAATTTATTCTGGGAAATTTCTCACTTGTATAAATAGCACACTTAGGTTTTATTTTAAGATATCTAACATTTCATGCTAGAATGTGGGTATCAAGCAGTTGAGCTGAAGAAGTCCTAGGGTTAATTCTCTTCCTTTTTCTCTTAAATTTCAATTGCTTGTATGTTTTCTACTTGTTTGAAGGTGTTTAATCCTCAAATGAGTTGCTAATTCACTTTTGGCTGAGGTTGAGGATAATTGCAGTAGTATGTAATTGATGTTATTTCAGTTTTTATCTTCTCTAAAACGGTTGTTCTACTGATTCTTGTTTTTACTACATTAATGATTGACCATTGTTAATGTATATATTAAATTTCCAATTTTATTTCCGAAAGGAAGATTATTTGGATGGATGTGAATTGGTAGAATACGTTCTTGTCTTGGTTGAGAAATTAAGAGAAGATTAACGTTCAGAATAGAAATATCTCTGTAATGTCATATTTGGTCATCTATGGAATTTAGTTTGGTTTATGAGAATATGAGTTGTTGCATCACAGAAATGTGTAATGTAAATCTCATAATTCTTTAATTGGTGAGGAGTTTGAAAGACCCAATCCATTGTTAATAATTCCTGACTAACCACCGAAGAGAAGTGTTGACTGAAATTTAATCACTAAATTACATATCTGCATGTTTTGCCTTAATCTCAGCTTGTTCGTGCTATTGTTCAGATTATAATTTATAATTTTCACTTAAGGTTACATTAACTAATATTCTTGAAAGATCACCATTTGTTTTTCTTGTATACTTGTATAAAGAAGTGTGTATACTAAACACTTAGAGAAAAATTACTCCTTCGTTACAGTCCCTGTGTGTTCGATACCTGGCTTGAAATAAAGCCACTTTATTTCTTGTACGACCACGTGCACTTGCGTGCGATTGGGAGTGAACAAGTTTTTGACGCTGTTGCCAGGGACTGGTGAAATTGATGACTTAATTTTCTTAGTGTTTGTTTACAAGTTCAATACAAGTGTTGACAACTTGATCTTAGCGATTTCTCTTGCAGGTACTAAGTTATTTCTGAACGCTGGCAAGAGATAATGAGTTGGTGGATCCGTTTTTAGAGATGGAGAGACAATTTCATCTACAGAAGAGGGAAGCTCTAGAAAAGAAGTTGCAGTTATTTAGGAGGGCAATTTTGGAGCAACAACAGCATCCACCGCTTGTAAGGGCAGTTTTGGTGCCAGAAGTGATGGCAGCAAGACCGGTCCGCGAGGTGGCAATCCCACATGAGAATAATGTAACATCCAGCATTCGCAGGCCGAAACCAGGAGGGAGATTTGAACTTAAGCAGAATATGGTGCTGTTATTGCACACCAGCAGGCAATTTACAGGTCTCCCTCATGAAGATCCACAACAGCATCTCCAAAACTTCTTGGAGATAAGTGACACATATATACCCGCTAGAGTATCATCTGACTATGTAAGGCTTACACTATTCCCATTTTCACTGCTAGGGGAAGCCAAGAGGTGGTTAAAGGCTGAACCGCCAAATTCTATTACTACTTGGGATGACCTAGCGAGGAAGTTTTTGATACGATTCTTTCCATCAGGGAAGACAGCCAGGCTTAGAAGTCAGATTCTAAGTTTCAAACTGAGAGAGGGTGAGAATTTGGATCAGGCTTGGGAGAGGTTCAAGTCAATGTTAAGAGATTGTCCTCACCATCATCAGCCTAATGATGTGTTGGTGCATACATTCATTGAAGGCTTGGAACCGCATACAAAGATTTTGTTAGACTCAGCAGCCGAGGGGCAGGCATTGGAAAAGACATACGAAGAGCTGTACACCTTGTTGAACCGTATTTCACAAGGTAATCCTGAATGGAATGCTGATACAACCCGAGGGGGAGTGAAGAAAGCGGCAGGGGTCTTGGAGATAGATGGATTCACAACGATTGCTGCACAAATAGCTGCTTTGCAGAATCAAATTAACACTCATTTCAGCAACATGAGTTTGAGCCAGGCACAAGCCCCAGTCAATGCAGTTCAGCAGGTGTGGTGTGAAGTCTGTGGAAGTAGTGAACACTTAGCTGAGTTTTGTGGTGCAAATCTAGATTTGGTAAACTTTGTTGGAAATGCCCATAGGAGCAACAATCAGCAGTATGGAAACAGTACAACCCAAATTGGAGAAATCATCTGAATTTTTCATGGGGGAGTAATAGTCATTAGGGACAGAGTTCAAATCCGGGCATGCACAGAAATCAAGGGGGTCATCACAATTTTCAGCCGCAGTTTAGAGGAAATAATGCACCTACTTAGTCCAGCAACATCGAGGATATGCTTAAAACCATAATAGCTAACCAGGCGCAGATGCAGACTGATCAGGTAAAATTAATAGCTGATATGAAAAATCAGCAGTTAGATACAAAGGCATTGGAGTATCAGTTGGGACAGTTAGCTAGAGCCCAAAATACTAGATCAAGGGGAGGATTACCAAGTGATACAGACCCAAATCCTAAGCAGTTTAATGTAGTTACTACCCGGAGTGGAAAGCAACTCGGGGAGGTGGAACCCGAAAGGCCACCTCAGAAATCTGGGCAATAGAAAAGGATGAAGGAAACGATGATGTGAGGGGGAATGAAAAGGCAACAGAGATGGAAAGACCACCACCCCTGTTTCCTCAAAGATTGAAAAAGCTCAAGGAGGAAGCATGCTTCAAGAAGTTCATGGAAGTGTTGAAGCAGGTACATATTAATCTTCCTTTAGTAGATGTGCTACAGGGAGTGCCAAAATATGCTAAGTACATCAAAGAAATTGTAGCAAACAAGAGCAGACTGACAGAGTATGCTACTGTTGCACTTACTGAGGAGTGCACCTCCCGTATACGGAATCAATTGCCGACAAAGCTTAAGGATCCTGGGAGCTTCACTATTCAGATTACAATTGGGCAGTCTATTCGAGCTCGTGGTTTGTGCGATTTTGGAGCAAGTATAAATTTGATGCCAACATCAGTATTCAAGAAGCTGGGGCTGGGAAGTCCTAGACCCACCACTATGATCTTGCAGCTAGCTGACCGTTCATTAGCCAAACCTCATGGATGTGCTAGTGCAAGTAGGTTCCCTTATTTTCCCAGTGGATTTTATAATTCTTGATTTTGAGCCAGATGCGGGAGTCCCATTTATTTTGGGACGTCCCTTCTTGGCAACCGGGTGAGCCTCAATTGATGTAGCTACTGGGCAGCTAACCATGAGAGCTCATGATAAGGTAGAGGGCTTTGATGTCTACAAGGACATGAAGCTACCTGCCATCTATGAAGAGTTATCGGCAATCAGTGTATTAAATCAGGAATCGACCCTTCAGATTATTGACTCATAGGATCCCTTGGAGAGAGCCTTAGTGGGACGTGATCATTTTGGGGATAGTGCGACATATGAGATGGTGCATACTTTGAATGAGCCAAAATGGTTCTTTAGGAAGCAAGATATTGAACCATTGCAGAGGTCCTTAGAACCATCCCCAAAGCCATCAATAGAGGAGGCACCTAAATTGGAGATAAAGACATTGCCTCCACATCTGCAGTATGTATTCTTGGGTGAAGATGACACCTTACCTGTCATCATTTCAGCAGAACTGATAGATGCACAAGTGAAAGATGCATTGGTGGTCCGTAAGAGGCAGAAGAGAGCAATGGGATGGCAGACGTCAGACATTAAGGGGACCAGTCAAGCTTTCTACATGCACAAGATATTCGTGGAAGAGGGATCCAAGCCAACCGTGCAACATCAGTGGAGGTTGAACCCAGTGATGAAGGATGTAGTCAGAAAGGAAGTGATCAAGTGGCTAGATGCAGGAGTGGTATATACCATCTCACACAGTGAATGGGTTAGCCCAGTTCAATGCGTTCCCAAGAAAGGGGGAATGACAGTGGTCAAAAATAAAAAGAATGAGCTAATTCCCACATGCACAGTCATGGGCTGGCGAATTTTCATGGATTATAGGAAGCTCAATGAGGCCACTCGGAAAGATCACTATCCGATTCCATTCATTGATCAGATGTTAGACAGGCTGGCAGGGCAGGAATATTATTGCTTTCTGGATGGTTACTCTGGCTATAATCAAATAGCCATAACACTAGAAGATCAGGAGAAGACCACGTTTACATGTCCTTATGGGACATATGATTTCAGGCGGATGCCCTTTGGTCTATGCAATGCACCAGCCACAGTCCAGCAATGCATGATGGCAATATTCCACGATATGGTGGAAGACTACGTCGAGGTATTTATGGATGACTTTTCTGTTTTTGGTAACTCATTTTCTATGTGTTTGCAGAATCTAGACAGGGTGTTAGCCAGATGTGAAGACTCAAACCTGGTGCTCAATTGGGAAAAGTGTCACTTTTTAGTCAAGGAGGGTATTGTCCTTGGCCATAAGGTGTCATGTAGAGGTTTGGAGGTCGATCGTGCAAAGATAGAGGTGATTGAAAATCTACCACTGCTAGTATTAGTTAAGGGTGTTCACAGCTTCTTAGGACATGCTGGGTTTTACAGACGGTTTATTCAAGACTTCTCTAGGATTTCTAGACCGATATGCCAGTTGTTAGAAAAAGAGGTGAAGTTTGAATTTGACAAGGAATGTGTAGAAGCATTTGAGGAGTTGAAAAAGAAGCTGGTGGAAGCTCCTATTCTCATTGCTCTTGATTGGGAATATCCTTTTGAGGTAATGTGTGATGCAAGTGATGCGGCTGTAGGAGCGGTATTGGGGCAGTGAAGGAATAAGATTTTTCATTCCATCTACTATGCAAGAAAAATGCTTGATGCTGCACAAGTTAATTATACAGTCATGGAGAAGGAGATGCTGGCTCTAGTGTTTGAATTTGACAAGTTTAGATCCTAGCTGGTGGGGCCGAAAGTGTTAGTACACGCTGATCATGCAGCAATTCGGTACTTATTTGGCAAGAAAGATGCGAAGCCCAGGCTAATCAGGTGGATATTATTGCTGCAAGAGTTTGATCTGGAGATCCGAGACAGGAAGGGAAGTGAAAATCAGGTTGCAGATCACCTATCACGACTAGAGAACCGTTCACATGTGAAGGAAGGTGAGCGCATCCGAGAAGAGTTCCCTGATGAACAACTCTTGGAAATAAAGGAAGCTGAACTCCCTTGGTATGCAGATATTGTGAACTTGTTAGTAAGTGGAATATACCCACCTGAGGCAACGACTCAACAAAGGTCGAAGCTGAAGCATGAGTCCAGGTATTACATGTTGGATGAGCCGTATCTATTCAAGAAAGGACCAGATCAAGTGATGAGGCGGTGCATTCCAGAAAGTCAGACGGCTGAGGTGCTGAGGAGTTGTCATTCATCGCCTTATGGAGGTCATCATGGAGGAGAGCGTACTGCTCACAAAGTGCTGCAATCTGGGTTCTTTTGTCCCACACTATTCAAAGATGCGGCAACTTTTGTCAAAGTATGTGATTGATGTCAAAGAGCAGGAACAATCGGCAGGAGACATGAGATGCCATTGCATCACATATTGGAAGTTGAGGTGTTCGATATGTGGGGGATAGATTTTATGGGCCTGTTTTCACCATCGTTTTGCAATCAATACATCTTGGTGGCAGTGGACTACGTGTCCAAGTGGGTCGAGGCAGCAGCGTGTCCCAGGAACGACAACAAGGTGGTGGCTAGATTTGTGAAGAAGCAGATTTTCACCAGGTTTGGTACGCCACGAGCAATTATCTGTGATGGAGGGGCACATTTTGTGAATGCAGGATTCAGGAATTTGCTAGCGAAATACGGGGTGCGGCATAAAGTGGCTACAACATATCATCCCCAAACTAGCGGACAAGTATAGGTGTCAAACAGGGAAATTAAACAAATTTTGCAGAAAACGGTGAATGCACAATGCAAAGATTGGGCAAGCAAACTGGATGATGCGTTGTGGGCTTATTTAACTGCATATAAGACACCCATTGGGACTTCACCATACAGATTGGTTTACGGGAAGGCATGTCATCTCCCCGTAGAGCTTGAACATCGAGCTTATTGGGCTGTGCGGAAGCTGAACATGGATCCTGAGCTAGCAGGAAAGAGGAGATTGATGCAACTGAGTGAGTTGGACGAATTTTGATGGCACGCATATGAAAGTGCAAAATGCTACAAATAAAAAATGAAAAGGTGGCACGACAGGCATATGGTGCATCGAATCCTTGAGCCGGGCCAAATGGTTCTACTATTCAACTCTAGATTGAAACTCTTCCCAGGGAAATTGCGCTCCAAGTGGTTGGGGCCGTTAGAAGTAGTAAGGATGACCCCATACGGGGCGGTTGAATTGTGGCAAGAGGATAAAAGTGCCACATTTTTAGTGAATGGACAAAGGTGTAAGCACTAGTGGAGTGAGGGCCTTAATCGAGAGAAGACGTCCATCACCTTAGCGGATGAATGAGGATGAGAGGCGTCATGCCGCGACGGTAAATCAGGCGCTGCACGGGAGGCAACCCATGAATGTAATGTACTATGATAATTAGAAACTATTTAATAAAAAATGGTCATGCCATGATGAAAACTAAGGCGCTAGGTGGGAGGCAACCCACTATTTTCTAACGAGTTGTTGTTTTTGATGATTTTCAGGAGATACGGAGTGCAAATAAAAATTGCAAAGGGTGAAAAAAAAAGGTAAAAATGCAACATTTTGGGGCAGGAGGCAGAATGCCTCCGCGTTGGCTCCGGGTCACGGAGCTTGAGCTGCGCGACAGCCTCCGTGATACGTTGAGGCTATTTTTGCATCGGGTTAGTTCGGGCAGTCGGGTCGACCCACGCGAAATCCTTCCTTTTAACCCCCAAAAATACATTTTTCTCCCATTTTTTTGCACAACTCCGCGACAGCACTCCCAATCCCCCTTCTCCCTCAACATGCCATGGCTCTAACTTAAGAAATTTCTTCAAGTCTTCTTAAAACTCTTCAAGTAAAGGTTTGTTATCGAATTTTTTTCATTTTTGCTGCATATTTTGATTCTTGAACATGTTTTATGATGAAATTCTGCCCTAAGTTATTAATAAGATGTTGTAATTAATTGGGTCATGGATGAATATTGATTTTGTGCTAATGTTGTGTTATGAACTCAATAATTTCATGATTTGTATTGAAAATCATACATTGTTGATAACTAGGGATGAGAAATTGAGTTGGGCAGAAGAAGAAAAAGTTAGAAAAATTCAAATAGTGGGCTGTGCATTCTGTTTGTGCTGAAAAGTGGGCGATTGAATTTTGATTATGCTGCGGATAGAATGTTGATCTTTGTAGATTAAGGTAAGAATAATCCCATAGGCTGTTGTACATAATCTTGAATTACCTCTTGATTGTAAGGCTAAGTTAAGCATCAGTTATTTTATGAAGTTGATAGATGGATGAACTTTAAAAATGAATTGTACAAAGAAGCTATTCCATCGATTTTTACTGATGCATTGCACCTGGTGGTTGATGATAGCTGGTAGTATGTTTGGTTATATTGTCAAAATGAAATTCAATTCTGTTTGGAGAGTAGAGAGCATGGAAATATGAAGAAGGGGAAGTCTGAGTACCCGACTGACAATGACTCGTGAAACCGTGCTAGCAACTAAGTGTGGGGTGACCAATTGGAGCCCGACCTTAGTAGTAGCTAGCCATATTGTGATTGATATTAAGAGTACATGTTTTTGATGAATAGGAAAAATGTTTGGACGGCAAGACAAGGGAAAAGGTGCATCCACATCTGGCGCCAGCCAAAAAAGACTTAAAGTTGGGGCAACAGTGCCAGCAGCACCACCAGTTCCAAGGGGGCAACGAAGGCAGTATGGAACACGATGGGTATTGGATGAGGGGAAGAAATGGTACTCCAAGCACAAGGAAACCAAATATTTTCCTTAGGAGCAAATAGCAAGGGATCCACTAGCTCAAGAATTCCCGAGAATCTTACACATGGTAAACACTGTGGGGTTAAACTTCATCTTCGAAGAAACCAAAGAGTGTAATCTTCATCTCATAAGGGAATTCTACGCTAATTGGAACCCCACCATGTGCAGCCGCATAGTCAAGATCAGAGGACAGGTGGTTACTTTTGAACTACAGCATCTTAATGCCATCTTGGGGGCGCCGTACACAGACGTGCATGTCCTCCGCCAGCTGAACATCACTCCACTGTATGCAGATATCAGACGCACATTATGTGGAGCATGATCAACAGCTAGGTGGAGTCGTCACAAGGAAAGAGGATATCACCAAACATTACCATACTCCCAAATGAACGAAGAAGCACAGATTTGGTGAGGGAACATGTTTAAGTCCGTTAGCTTACATTACAACCCCTTAAGTCCTACTTGATCTTACGTTCATAAATTCTTAAATTAGTGGAGTAAACACTAAGGGCAAGGTTATGGTTCACTACATGATGCATGTGAATTCTTTGAGAGAGTGAGCGTGATTTTATTCATATACCCATACCTTTTGTGATTTGAAATTCTTTTGAAGTAAAAATGGGGTAATTCTCTTGTGTTGTGAGGGAACATGTTTAATGAGAGATAACATTCATGTGGATTTCTTGATCGGTTGATTTGCATGAGTTTGCTAAGATTGAGAGTTGATTCTTGAGGTTAGGAAGTCTTAACATAGTTGTATTTCATTTCAATGATTAAATCATGCATGCCCTATTTTTAACTTGCTATCTTAAATAACCATTATAGCCATAGCTTGAATTGTCTTGCTAAATTAGCTATGCGTGAGTCTCAATTACATGAGATGTGAAAGGGTTGTTCGAGGACGAACAAGGCTTTAAGTGTGGGGTAGGTGATCTTGGGCATAATTGCATGCCCAAGTGATACTTTATTACTTAATTTGGACCTGTTTATCTACTTTTATGTGTACATTCTCATGTGGTTTTTATGTAAATGTGGATTTATACTAACCAACATGATTAGCTATTGTTTTTTCAATTTATAATGAATTTTGGAAACTAATCTACAAGTTGGTGAAGTGGAGGAATGGACTCGGAAGCAAAACGCGGGAGTCGGCAAGAAAATACTAAAAACTTGATGCTCCGCGATAGAGGCCGTGTCATGCTACCATCGTGGTAGCATTCTGCCTAGAGTACAATTTTAGGTGAATTCCAGTGAAGGTGCGCGATGGCACCGTGTCACGGAGCTTATGCTCTGTGTTCACTTCTGTGACACGCTGGGAAGGCTTTGTTGCACACCCGGATTCCAGTGAAGGTGTGCGACAAGTCCGTGGCATGGAGCTGAGGCTCTGCGATAGCCTCCGTGCCACGCTGAGGCTAAGATCTGTGCATCCAAGTTCCAGTGAAGCTCCGCGACAGGGCCGTGGCACGAAACTGATGCTCCGCGATAGCCTCCGTGCCACGTTGCCAGTTTATTCCGGGAAATTTATCACTTGTATAAATAGCACACTTAGGTTTTATTTTAAGATATCTGACATTTCATGCTAGAACGTGGGTATCAAGCAGTTGAGCTGAAGAAGTCCTAGGGTTAATTCTCATCCTTTTTCTCTTAAATTTCAATTACTTGTATGTTTTCTACTTGTTTGAAGATGTTTAATCCTCAAATGAGTGGCTAATTCACTTTTGGCTAAGGTTGAGGATAATTGCAGTAGTATGTAATTGATGTTGTTTCAGTTTTTATCTTCTCTAAAACGGTTGTTCTACTGACTCTTGTTTTTACTACATTAATGATTCTCCATTGTTAATGTATATATTAAATTTCCAATTTTATTTCCGAAAGGAAGATTATTTGGATGGATGTGAATTGGTAGAATATGTTCTTGTCTTGGTTGAGAAATTAAGAGAAGATTAACGTTCAGAATAGAAATATATTTGTAATGTCATATTTGGTCATCTATGGAATTTAGTTTGGTTTATGAGAATATGAGTTGTTGCATCACATAAATGTGTAATGTAAATCTCATAATTCTTTAATTGGTGAGGAGTTCGAAAGACCCAATCCATTGTTAATAATTCCTGACTAACAACCGAAGAGAAGTGTTGACTGAAATTTAATCAATAAATTATATATCTGCATGTTTTGCCTTAATCTCAGCTTGTTCATGCTATTGTTCAGATTATAATTTATAATTTTTACTTAAGGTTACATTAACTAATATTCTTGAAAAATCACCATTTGTTTTGCTTGTATACTTGTATAAAGAAGTGTGTATACTAAACACTTAGAGAAAAATTACTCCTTCGTTACAGTCCCTGTGGGTTCGATACCTGGCTTGAAATAATGCCACTTTATTACTTGTACGACCACATGCACTTGCGTGCGATTAGGAGTGAATAGTGCAGTAGTCATGTTAGAACAAATGATGGCCGCTCAATGTCAGCCGATGCCATCTACAGCTGCAGAGTCGTCAGGAGGGCCCGGGAGTTCGAGGGTCCGAGAATTTCTGGCTCTGAGTCCCCCGTAATTTACAGGTACGGATAGGATAGAGGACCCCCAGGATTTTCTAGACCAGATGCAGAGAATCTTTAGGGTAATGCATGCCACACCCACAGAGTCGGTCGAATTGGTGGTATTCCGCTTACGGGACATCGCTGTGTTGTGGTATGAGAGTTGGGAAAGGTCCCGAGGGAGAGATGTTTCCCCTCCGACCTGGTCCGGCTTCTCAGAGGCTTTTCTGGATCATTATCTACCATGGGAGATTCGACAGACCCGGGTTGATCAGTTTTTACACCTGGAGCAGGGGGCAATGAGTGTTCGAGAATACGCCCTGCGGTTCGATTCTTTTGCCCGGTATGCACCAGCCTTTGTTGATACCATCCATCTAGAGTATACTGTTTCATCATGGGATTGAATCCATAGTATGTTGAGACTTGTATTGTGGCTATTCTGCGAGAGGACATGGATATTGCCCAAGTTCAGGCATTCACTCAAAATATTGAGAGCATCAGACAGCGGCAACGGGAGATCAGGAGAACCAGTCAGGAACTGCGCCGCAGGAACATGCCAGCTGAGTTACAGTGGGAGGTTCGGGGAGGACCCAGGCCACGATTGTCAGATAGGCCGCCTAGACCCCCGCCTCCATCACAGCAGCATAGGGGAAGATTTAGTCACCGGGGGCAGTCAGAGTCCGGCGGAGGTTCGCAGATAGCAGATTCACCACAATAGAGGAGGGCAGAGCAGAGTAGGTATACACTACCACTTTGCCTTATTTGTAGCTGACGCCACTCTGGAGCATGCAAATATGGCTCCACCGGGTGTTATATTTGTGGCCAAGTGGGTCACCTGATGAGAGATTGCCCAGCCAGAGGTCAGGGTGACCGGGATCGACAGGATAGGTCATCAGCAGGGTCACAAGCTCCAGCATCCCCAATAGGGCGCAGGCCCTTAGTTCCAGCAGGTAGAGGTTGAGGCAGATCAGGGGCCTCCAGTTCAGGTGCGGGGCCAAGCCGTACCTATGCATTACCAGGGAGACAGGATTCAGAGGTGTCTCCAAATGCTGTGACAGGTATGATGACTATTTGCTCTCACCCTGCTTATGTATTGATCGATTCGGGATCTACCTTGTCCTATGTTACCCCATTAGTGGCTCAAAAGTTTAGTATTGTACCAGAATTGCTTTAGCAACCCTTTTCAGTATCTACACCCGTCGGTGACTCTATTATAGCCAGAAGGGTTTATCGAGGGTGTACAGTAGAGGTTGCTAACCGTCAGACCACAACAGATTTGGTAGAGTTAGAAATGGTTGATTTTGACGCCATTATGGGTATGGATTGGTTAGCTCCATGCTGTGCCAATGTAGGAGGCTGGACCAAGATGGTCCAATTCCACTTTCCAGGGGAGGCAGTACAAGAGTGGAAGGGCAGTACAACTATGCCAAAAGGTAAGTTTATTTCCTATATTCGGGCGAGAAAGTTGATAGCCAAGGGGTGCATTTACCACATTGTCAGAGTTCAGGATATTCGGGTAGAGCCTCCGACTCTCCAGTCTATTCCAGTGGTGAATGAATTCCTCGATGTATTTCCAGATGAGTTACCTTGTATTCCCCCAGAAAGGGAAATAAACTTTGCAATTGATTTATTACCAGGCACCCAGCCCATATCAATTCACCCTTATCGCATGGCTCCTGCTGAACTCAGAGAACTAAAGGAGCAGTTGAAAGATTTATTAGATAAGGGCTTTATCAGGCCGAGTACTTCACCTTGGGGTGCGCTAGTTTTGTTTGTGAGGAAGAAGGATGGTTCCCTCCGCATGTGTATAGACTATCGGCAACTAAATAAAGTCACAGTCAAGAATAAGTATCCGCTTCCCAGAATAGATGATTTATTTGATTAGTTACAGGGAGCCAGGTATTTCTCCAAAATTGACTTAAGGTTCGGATATCATCAGGTTCGGGTTCGTGAAAGGGGCATTCCAAAGACTGCCTTCAGGACCAGATACGACCATTTTGAATTCATATTCATGTCCTTTAGGCTGACGAATGCTCCAACCGTGTTTATGGACCTGATGAACAGTATTTTCAGACCATACCTGTACTTGTTCGTGATAGTGTTTATTGACGATATTCTGGTGTATTCTCGCTCAGAGGCACACCACTAGGATCATTTGCGGATAGTGCTCCAGATTCTCAGAGACCGTCAGCTGTATGCCAAGTTCTTGAAATGTGAATTTTGGCTGAATTTAGTAGCCTTTTTGGGTCATATCGTGTCAGATGCTGGTATACAGGTAGATACACAGAAGATAGAAGCAGTAAAAGCATGGCCCAAACCTACCACTCTGACCGAGGTACGCAGTTTCCTGGGGTTAGCAGGGTACTACAGAAGGTTTGTTGAAGGATTTTCCACCTTAGCAACACCTCTAACTAAATTGACGCAGTAAGCAACAAAATTTCAGTGGACTGAGGCATGTGAGCAGAGCTTCCAGGAATTAAGACAGGTTAACATCAGCTTCAGTGTTAGCATTGCCAGAAGGTATAGAAGGTTGTACAGTTTATTGTGACGCTTCGGGTGTTGGGTTAGGATGCGTGTTGATGCAGCATGGTAAAGTAATTGCTTATGCTTCCAGACAGCTGAGGAAACATGAAAAGAACAATCCTACCCATGACCTAGAATTGGCCGCAGTGATTCACACCTTAAAGATATGGAGACATTACTTGTATGGCGTCCACGTGGATATTTTCATTGATCACAAGATCCTACTGTATATCTTCACCCAGAAAGAGATGAATTTGCAACACCGTCGTTGGTTAGAGCTGTTGAAAGACTATGATGTGAATATTCTGTATCACCCAGGGAGAGCTAATGTGGTGGCAGATGCCCTTAGCCATAAATCTATGGGAAGTTTGGCATACTTACAGCCTGTGCAGCAAGAATTAGCTCGGGAATTGCATCAGTTAGCCAGTTTAGCCGTTCGTATAGCAGAAACAGAGGACAACAAAGCGGTAATCCAGAACACCGCAGTGTCGTCTTTAGTCGTGGAAGTAAAGGAACGGCAGTGTGAAGATCCTAGCCTGGTTCAGCTTAGAAACAGAGTTCAGCTAGGAGAGGTGATAGATTTTCAGATAACCGAGGATGGGTATTGCGATATAAAGATTGCCTTTGTGTTCTAGACGTTGCAGGGTTTCGCCAGCAGATTATGGGCGAGGTACATTATGCCCGTTATTCTCTCCACCCAGGTTTGACGAAAATGTACCACGATATAAAAGAAATCTACTGGTGGCCAGGAATGAAGAAGGGGATAGCAGAATTCATAGCTCAGTGTCCCAACTGCCAATAGGTAAAAGCTGAACATCAGAAAGAAGACGGACTGACTCAAGATATAGCTGTGTCTCTATGGAAATGGGAAGCAGTAAATATAGATTTTGTATCAGGATTACCCCACACCAGGAATAGATATGATTCAATCTGGGTGATTGTTGATAGACTGACAAAATCAGCTCATTTTTTGCCAGTAAGGGCTACCTTTTTCGCCGAGGATTATGCTGAGCTGTATATCAGAGAAATAGTCAGGTTGCATGGTGTTCCAGTGTCTATTATCTCCGACAGAGGGGCGTAGTTTACAACTAAATTCTGGAAATCGTTTCAGAGAGTCTTGGGGACGCAGGTTAACCTAAGCACAACTTTCCATCCTCAAACAGATGGGCAGACATAATGCACCATTCAAACGCTCGAGGATATGTTGCGAGCATGTGTGTTGGATTTCGGAGGTAGCTGGGATGAACATTTACCACTCATTGAGTTCTCCTATAATAACAGTTACCATTTAGCCATTCAGATGGAGCCTTATGAGGCATTATATGGGTGAAAGTGCAGATCTCCAGTTGGTTGGTTTGAGGTAGGAGAATCAACATTGATTAGGCCAGATATCATTCATCAGTCAGAGGAAAAAGTAAAGCTTATCAGAGAACGTTTACTGACTGCTCAGAGACGCCAGAAATCTTATGCTGATGTGCGAGCAAAAACTTGGAATTTAATGTGGGTGATTGGGTGTTTCTGAAAGTTTCGCCGATGAAGGGTGTAATGAGATTTGGCAAGAAAGGCAAGCTCAGCCCGAGGTTTGTTGGGCCTTATTAGATTCACCGAAGAATAGGCCAAGTGGCATATGAGTTAGACTTACCTCCAGAGTTAGAATTTGTCCACCCAGTTTTCCATGTATCAATGATGAGAAAGTGCATAGGAGATCTCTCTAGAATTGTCCCATTCCAAGATGTTCAGGTTACAGAGGAGTTGGCCTATGAAGAAGTTCCAGTAGCCATACTAGACCGGCAGATCCGCAGATTAAGAACTAAAGATGTTGCTTCTGTCAAAGTATTATGGCGTAACAGGAACCGAGAGGAAATGACTTGGGAAGCAGAAGAAGATATGAAAGTCAGATACCCTCAGTTATTTCAGACTTAGTTAGTCAGAGGTATGTTGATATTGCTGTTTTATGAGTTGCTTTATATTCATGTGTATGAGTGAGATGTTGACTTCAGTTTATAATCTAATGGATGCTATAGTATTATATGGAGTACCTGTATTGGAATTTTCTGCGTTTCAGGATTTTTGAGATAGTCCATACTACAGGGAAAACTCTGCCGAAATTTTTCCAGAAAAGGTAGAGCAAGTTAAAATTTCTGTAAACGGAGGTTAACATTCGAGGATGAATGTTCTTAAGGGGGGAAGGATGTTACACCCCATAAGTTCTTGACACTTAGTTGGCCTATTCGCATGTTGGTTAAGAGTTTTAAAATGCCATACGTGCGAGAAAAGGTCCCGGGGAGAGACCGGACAAGCGCCAAGTTAGAGCGTTGCAAGGCAAATGCGACTTAAAGGCCCCAAGTATATAAGGCCTCCCACTTCATTTTTAAGTCATTTCTTATATTATTTTCAATGAAAACGACCATAAAACAGAGAGGACGAAGGGTTAACGTAGATTTACAGCTGATTACGCCGTCAAACGCAGTCCAAACTCAAATTAACTTTGGGTACCGAAGTATAAAGCTGCAGGGAGCATTCCTACGGAGTTAGTTTCACAAGAATCGCCCGGCGAAGTGGCGACCCACCGAATCAAAGTGATTGGAATTGCTCCAAACTAGTGTTAATACACTCCCGGCATTAAAGTAAGTATTTCTCCCTTCTAGACTCCCGAGAAATTGCGAGTTTTCGGCCGTTCTTCGATAAGTCGAAGAATAGGCAGTAAATATATTAGTAAGTATGGTTTCTATCCAAAATAATAGTAGAATTAATTCTATTCCTTCGTGAATATGAATACAGTTGGGGAAATAGCTGAATATTAGCCGAGCTACGCTAGTTAATCAGGAAGCCGGCAGTTAAGGTATGTGAATCCAGTTTCTTTCGGCAAGCTAGTAGTTCCAGTATAGTAAAATGGTAAAAATTCCAGTAAAATGTTTCAGAAGCCGTATATTATGTTCAGTATGAATTTAGTAATGCCTGTTAGAAATATTAACTCGTATTTGGCATGGAACTTAGTTGAATAACATGATTCTTAGCAGAATATTATAGCAATATTATATCTTGTTTCAGTACTAGATTCAGTATAGCATGTCAGAGAATATATATATATACAGTACTATTATCAGTTTCAACATGTATTGTAAGTAGTATTATTATCAGTTGAGACTTGCTTGTGTTATTTTGGGCTGGATTACCTAGCATCCATGACCACCCCAAGGTTGATAGCTGTATCGATTCGTCCACCAGAGGGCTAGGATACGTCGCTCTACGGAGTGGCATGCCGTCTGCTAGGGACGAAGATGGGATGCCAGTTTCCCCATATTATTCCTTGGTCGGCTTTTATACACCCCCGTTGAGCGCTTGCACCTGGGGTGTTGATTTTAGGAGTCCTCCGGACTCAGGTACAGTTATAGTCAGGGGCTCAGCAGACCCAATTGCATACCCAGGGAGCCGACAGGATGATTATTGTTACTAGGGGAGATGGGATGACCGGGGTAGGGGTATAGATTGTGTGATAATTGTACCTTCCGGCTTATGGGGGCCAGGTAAGGTTCAGGTGTTCTATGTTATGCTAGATATAGATGGATAGACAATAGAATGCCACGTTACCAGGTACAACTCCTACTCCTTTCAGTGTAGTTAAGGACAATCTTGAATTCACATTTCCAGTAAGTTACAGTCTGTTTCCTTATTACTTCAGTTCTATCAGTTTTATTGTTTACACTCAGTACTTTCGTTTGTTGCTTTGCATACTCAGTACCAGCGGTACTGACGCCCGTTTGGGTCACTGCATTACTTGCTTGTAGGTACTCATAGACGAGGAGCAGATCCCTCATAGTTCCAGCCAGCGTATAGCGCCTTTAGCTCCTTTCATCCGGAGCTCGAAAGACAAAGGTTGACTTCCCTTTTATTTGTACAGTATGGGTAGGTCGGGGCCCTTTCCCGACCATCTTTTTATTCTTAGAGGCTTGCAGATTGTATATATTTCCTATGGTTAGCTGTGTAGGCCGTGTGGGGCCATTTGTGCGTTTCAGTTGTATGTAGCGGCCGTGTGGGGCCTTATTTAGTTGGTAGTGGTGACCTTGTCGGTCACATTGTAGCTTGGTACTTGTTTTCATTTCTCAGATGAACTAGTAAGCATGGTGGCCTTGTCGGCCCGCATAGGTTCCCTTATGTTCAGTTGTTTTGGGTAGTTATTATATTCCTACAAGTGGCTATAGGCCTTGTCTGCCTGAGGCTGTATTACAGCCGTTATATAGCCCGTTTTTTTCATAAATCCAAAATTAGAACCAGCCTGGCACCAGAAGTGCTTAAGCTTAGTAGTCCAGCAGTCCAGATCCTAGTAGGGCACCAGGTGCCAGTCATGCCTCCCAAGGTGGGGCGTGACAGTTGCCTCAGAACGACTGAGACAACGAGTCGTGGTCGGCTCCAACGACTCATTCTGTTAGTCGTGGTCAGCCTTGCTTGGTCCTTCGGGAACCAAGGGACATGGAACAACCCGTTGTGAGGAACAGAGAGTCATCCTATCAGTCGTTGGTACCCAGCTCAGAAATCCCTCTTCCAGGACCCCACGACTCAACCAATGATTCATTGTGTGATACAATGACTCGTGGTGTGAGTCGTTGGTTGAGAGTCCTAGAAACCTTCTTTAGTGACAACGAATGGTAGAAACAACTCATTGCCTCACACAACGAGTCGTTGCGACCACCCATCATGTCAAGTAAGTGATTTTAATAGTTTCTCCAGTGAAGGTAACAACTCGACACAATGACCCGTTGGGTCCACCAACAAGTCATTGTGTTGCCAGTTGTCAGTCCTCCTAGAATTTCCATCTAGTTACCACGGGAGGAACCAATGACTTGTTGGTTCATCCAACGAGTGGTGGTACCTCTTCTTTCCAGTTCCAGTGAGCCAGGTCCCAGGCCTCAGGAGCAACGACTGGTCCAAATGAGTCGTGGTCTCAACCAATGACTCATTGAGTGGCCCGTTGGTCCCCTTTCGACAATTTTTCAAGATTTTCCCCCAGAGATATTTTTGTAATTTCCCATATTTTTAACCCCTAAAATACATCATTTTGGGTTATTTTAAGGGAATTTAGAGGGATAATTGATGATTACTTCACCCCTCTCATGACCTTAGAAAATCATTTCGTAAGTTTTCTCTCAGAAACTCTCAGATCAAGAGCTAGGGCAATCAGTTCTTCTCAGATTCTCAAGAGATTTTTCTCCAAAAATTCTTCACCAGGTATGTGTAAATTCAACAAGGGAATTGTTCTTACCTTGTATCCCCAAAACCCTTTCTAAATTTTCTATCAATAATAGCCCTGTGGTTTTGAAATGTAGAAGGGTTTTAGACAAAATTCTTTAAATTTAAAGTGGAATATTATTCATGATATTAGATGCTTTATTATTCCCAATTTCAAGAAATATTGTGGAACTAGCATCTAGTAGAATGATTTAGCCCTAGTTTCTCTGTTTAGTAAATTAGAATCTTGCATGTTGGACTAGTTTTCCCTGTGGCTTGATTCTATCAGATTTGGGATTCCCATATTGTTAGTATATGTTGAAATCTCATTCAGATGCATGTTAGTCCAGTCTTAGTCAAATTATTAGCATACTCAATATTATTTAGAAATGTCAGCTGATCAGTTTGACTACAGTCTTTGCTTGAGGTGTTAGTGGTGCCTCCCAGTTACCAGTTATTAGACTCAGATATCATATCTCAGATTTTAGTGGTTCTTTAGACGGTTATGACACTTCTAGATAAGAAGATCTGACCAGTATTAGGACCCCCAGCTTCAGATTTCAGTTTGTTCTTTATACGGTTACGACGCTTCTAGATAAGTAGCTCTGGACAGTCTTAGAACACTAGTTACAAAATCCGGTGTGATAAGACTCTTAGGGTACTTCCAGATAGGTATTCCTGACTTAATCTTGGACCCCAGTTTTCAGCTATCAACTTAATAGTCAGTTTAGGACTATCCAGTGGGATTAGGACTTAGCACCGAGCGGACAGGGATTTCAGCACACCTAGGTTTCAAGAACTATGTTGCCACCATAGGTTATTTTATTGGCCCTATGGCCCCGGACTTGTGATCACCCTGTTCATGCCTTTATACCCTGACAAGGTATATTGGGTCCTACCGATAAGGTGTATAAATCAGACTCCATGTCTAGCTCACGTGGTTATATGTCGGTTATAGACTCTCCCACTATTCAGTACAATTTCAATTTAGCTCAGCTCAAAACAGTTTCAGGTTATTCAGTCTAGTTTAGTACAGTTAGCTCAGATTAGTATCTCAGATTCAGGACATGTCCATGACCATCAGACAGGGTCATTTTGACCACTTTAGTTATATTTCAGTTTATTCAGTTTTAGTATTTTAGTTGTTCATTGCATGCCATTACAGTTCAATTATTTATTCCTTTATGTTATATTTTCTTCCACTTACTCAGTACATTCAAAGTACTGACACATACCTTCTATGTTGTATCGTATCATGATACAGCCGCAGGTTCTCATTCTTAGCACCGTCAGCAGATCTTCTCCAGGTGATATCAGCAGTAACAGTGGTGAGTCCTCATATTTCGAGGATGATATTTATTTTTTTCAGTTATTTTCATTCAGATAGACTTTAGAGTTATCTGGGGGCTTGTCCCAGCAACTCATCAGATGTAGATGGATTTTAGATATATATTCAGACTTCCAGTTTTGCTTTCAGATGTAAAAGCTTTTATTATTCAGTTTTCCTTAAATGGTTTATTATTTAAGCTTCGACTATGATTACTCAGATTACCAGTGTTATGATAGACCATGAGTTGGCTTGGAGTTACTTGTGACTCTAAGTATCGTGTCTCTTCCAGGGTATAGACTCGGGTCATGAAACCATGGTACTGAGGCTGGGTACCTGAGTCTATATCATAAAATTATATAGCTTAAAAAGTAGGCGTTAGTACTTTGAATGTACTGAGTATGCGAGAAGGAACTAAAATATGCATAAAATGAGTAATAGTAAGCTACATTGAAATATTGTAAAAATAGACTAAAATATGAAGAAACTAGACTGAACCAACTGAACTGGACTGACTGAACTAGAGACTATGACTGTACTGTGGGAGAGACTATAACCGACATGTAACCACGTTTGCTAACATGGAGTCTGATGTATACCCCTCACCGGAGAAGGCCCACTATACCTTACTAGGGTATAGTAGCTGAATTGAGTGATCAATTTCTAGAGCCCATTCGAGCTAATAACCTACAGTGGCAACGTAGTTTTGGGAACTTGGGTACACTGAACCTCAGCCTGCTCGGTGCTAAGTACTACTCCCACTAAAAAGTCTTGAATGTGTCTAACTGTTCTAATAGCTCAAAATTGATGTCCTAAGACTATGTGAGAACTACTTATCTAGAAGTGTCCTGAAAGTTTAAGGACCAAAAAGAAAGTATGTTCTAAGACTTGTCAGAGTTTCTTTATTTGAAAGTGTCATAACATACTAAAAAGCGACTATTAAGCTGATAAACTAATATTACTGAGTTTATTGAGTTTCTCAAAAGATTGATAAAAGTCAAATTGATCAGCTGACATTCATGGGGAAGGATAAGTATATTCATAATTTAAAATTTTAACCTCAAGTTGAACATATATATGCTAAACATCATTCTTAAACAATATTTCATGGAAAAACATAGCATTTTAGACCAACAATTAAATCATAAAAGAATCAACCCAAGAGTCATGGAAAAATCAAGAATGTGAAGGCATTTACAAGTTGAAAAATAACATCTCAGTCATAACATGATACTACACATGGAAACTTAAAAACATTAGGGAGATAAGGAATTTCAACAACTAAATAGAAACTGTAGGTCATGATTTCTAGACTTTTAGGCTAGGGTTACTGAAGAATTTGAGACACAAAGGTGAGAGGAAACCTTTGTTGAAGTACCACATACTTGGAGAAGAAAACTCTTGAGAAGAATCTTGGAAATTTTGAGGAAATTTAAAGTCCTAGCTCTTGGATTCAGGGAGAAACTCTAAGTTCTACTATCTTCTTGAGAATAGGAGAGAATGAGAGGAGAATGTCGACTGATCCCTCTTAATTCCCCTCCAAAATATCCCCAAATGACGCAATTTTAAGACTTAGAAGAGTGGGAATGTATGAAACTACCCCTAGGAAAATATTCTGAGATCTGAAATTCATAGGTTACGATGTGTCTGACGGTACAAGTGACAGACTGTCGCAAGCCTGAAGGTCCGTCATCTCCACCATCAGGCTTAAACAGATTTTCCCGAAAGTTTGACCCAAGTGATGGTTGGGGTGAAATGCCGTCACTTATCTGACGGACCATCGTCCTCTCTGTAGACCTTAAGCAGACGACCTGGAGTTCTCAACCTAAGTGATGGTTGGAATGACGGGCCGTCGCTCATTTGATGGTCCATCGACAACTTCGTCTCCCTCAAGCTGAAGAGACCCGACCCCATTGGACCCAATGACGGTCTGTTGTTTGTCTAACAACTGTTAGATCCATTGTCACAGGTGCAACAAGTCGTCACTTCCCCCGTCACTCTAGCACCAGGTCTGCAACTGTCCTTTTGATGCAACATTTCACTCCAGGGTCCGAGGAGTTACATAATACTAAAAACTAAGGAATAAAATGGAAAACTAGCTAAAACTATCTTTAAGAATCTACTCTAGTCTAATTCTGCTCATATCTTCAAAAAAGCATAAAAAAATTATTTATATTAAGTCTCTTAAACTCCAATTTAATTCAAAATTGGAGGGTCCCAATTATGCAGAGACGGACCATCTATTGGAAATATGGTCCGAATGTTGAACCGTCACTTAATTTTAAGGTTCTTCCTGTGTCATGACTCGTTAATAAATCTCGAACGTGACATGGGACCGAGAACCACGAATGTATCCGAGCTAACCGTGGTATATTCATAATATAACCATATGCATATAACTATGTACAAGTAAATAAGGAGACATAACATGAGAGGAAAACGTCTAAGATATCATAATACGTAAACTGGGATAACAAGTCAAACCGTTAAACATTTGTACATCATAGTCTGGAAAGCAACAAATATAAGAAAAGTTGAAGGGACAGACCTCCAACTAGCTTTACTAAGTCTGAAACTAAAATGACTAAAGATAGACATAAACGAAAACTGATGTCCTTGGATGATGAGGACTCACCAAAACCTGATGCTGAATCTGGGACAAGAGAGTATCTAACAGTAGGGATAAGACTGAACACCCAAACCTATATCATGAGACAATATAGCATAAAAAGGAAAACATGCTAAAAAGTCATGATCGTATAGTCATAAACATGAGCTTTTCATTGTAAACTAAAGTATAATGACCCAAGGTTTTAAAAACACTATTATAAAGCTTATCGTGCTTGAAATTATAAGTAAAACTCAAAAACTGATCAATGGGCCAAAAATACTTTAACTCACGGGATCATAAAACATGAACATGAAGAGGCGTGGATCATATGTGGAACAGTGAGAGATTCTTATAACCGACATATCCCAAGGGAGCCTCATAGAGCCTAACCTGTACCCCTAGTTGGGAGGGTGTCTATACCTTACCAAGGGTAAGAATCATGAAGTCGTGATATCACTCATGAGCCCAACAGAGTAAGGGAGGCACTCTCAACTGGTGAGGACCCCTTATCTAAGGGCAAGGGAGACAGTTTCTACTGGCTAGGACCCCCTGTCCTACGGTAGCACATAGTTCTGAGACCTGAGTGCGCTGAACCCTGACCTACTGAGTGTTAAATACTACTCCTGACACATACATAGTGCTCATAATCATACTTGAAACATAATAGGGTTTGCTTGGGCTAGTTAAAAATATGTAGATTTATAAACTACTTGACATATGTGAACTAACAAGTTCACAACCCTAGATCTGGGTTAGTTACCCATAACAAAAGAAGAAGAAAACAAGTAATTAGAAATTCTCACTTACAATGCAATAATGAGAGAAGGTAAACTTGAGTTGAGCAACTTAATCTTTAGCTTCAATTACAATACTAAAAGTTATGGAAGAAAAATGAAAATTAGCTAAAACTATCTCTAAGATTCTACTCTAGTCTAATTCTACTTGTCTCTTTAAGAAAGAACAAAAAAGCTATTTATACTAAGTCTCTAAAAACCCAATTTAATTCAAAATTGGAGGGTCCCATTTCACAGAGACGGACCGTCTTTTGTAAAGATGGTCCATATGTTGAAGCGTCACTTGATTTTTAGGCTTCTGCCTGTCCTTGTCCATCTTTTGATTGACGGTCCATTTTGTGAGAAGATGGTCCACACTTTACTCCATCAACTGCTTCAACATTTTGCCTGACCTCGATGCGTCTTTTGGTTGGCGGACCATCTTTTGAGAAGATGGTATGCATCTTGAACAATTGGTTGCATACTACTTGGATGTGGTCTCTGGATCACAAGGAGTTCACAAGACATTTGAAGATGCGGACCATCTGTTGAAAGAGCGGTCCATCTCTTGCTCAATTTCTAGTAGACTTCTATGATTTTCATGCCTCCTTTTATCAACTCATTAGGTTCCTGAAATTTTGATAAATAGAGTTAGTTTTGAATTAAATTAGCACTTAAAGGCATGCAAAACTCCATGAAAAGAAGTACAAATGCATCAAAAACTCCCGACACATCAAAAGGTACCCACTTACAAGTTTCATGGAAAGGCTATTGACCAACATACCTCGCCTATGAGGCTATACTTTGCTTATAAGATCCATATTGGACTTTACTCATATATGGAATTCCTTTATACCTAAGTTGGAATTACTAATCCTCAGCACAGACATGTGTGCTCGGGGTGTAGTTACAACAGCTCAGAAAGCTCAGGATACAGTTATAGGAGCCCTAAGGGCTCAAGATATAGAAGCAGGAGCAAAGTATCCTCTAGCTACAATTATAGCTTACCTACGGGGCTATAGGTCTATTAATAGTGGTACATAGACTAAGGTGTACTTGCCAAGGCTTATGGGGGATCAAATAGGTTATTGTTTGTTGTTTTTACCTGCCAGGCTTATGGGGTCCAAGTTAGGTTCTTATTTTATTACTACTTTTTTGCTTATATTATAGCTTAATAAGATCTTTCAACTTATCCTCTTATTTATACATCTATTTACCTTTAGTTCCTATCAGTTCAGTTCTAGCTTATACTTTTTACCTTATATACTCAGTGCTTTGTTGTAGTGATGCCCAAGCCTGAGGCACTGTACTCTTGCCTGCAGATTCTGATAGACTAGTTTCAAGACCTCCCCACTAGAAGTTTAGAGCCAGTAGAGTGGTCACTCATTTCTTCCAAAGTTTCCATACATTATAGGTTTGCCTATCTATTGCTATATAGTTTTTGGGTAGGTTGGGGCCCTATCCCAGCAAATGATTTAGTCTCAAGAGACTTGCAGACTATGGGATTTATAGATGTGCATTGTTGGCTAGCCATTTTGTTAATTAGTAGCCTTGATGGGTTGAATGCTTGTCTGTATATATATATGTGTGTGTATATATATATATATGCTTATCTTCAACTTTATCTATTTTAGACAGCATGGTGATCTTGTAGGCCAACATAGGATCATATTATTGGTATGAATCACTATGTCAGCTGGATATGTTTATAGGTGTTGTAATGCGGCCTTTGTCGGCCAAGGGCTTTATTTTAAGCTAAGCTTTTCCTACTTGCTTTCTTGTTTGTGTTTCCAGTATTGCACCAGAGGTGTATAGGTTTTGTTAAGTTAATAAGCTCTTTCAGGTTATCCTCTTACTCCTACAGCTATTTACCTTTAGTTCCTATCAGTTAAGTTCTAGCTTATTCTTATTACCTTATATACTCGGTGCTTTGTTGTAGTGATGCCCAAGCCTGAGGCACTGTACTTTTGCCTGCAGATTCTGACAGACTAGTTTCAAGACCTCCCCACTAGAAGTTTAGAGCCACCAAAGTGGTCAGCTCATTTCTTCCAATGTTTCCATACATTATAGGTTTGCCTATCTATTGCTGTATAGTTTTTGGGTAGGTCAGGGCCCTATCCCAGCAAATGATTTAGTCTCAAGAGACTTGTAGACTATGGGATTTATAGATGTGCATTGTTGGCTAGTCATTTTGTCAATTAGTAGCCTTGATGGATTGAATTCTTGTATATATATGTGTGTGTATATATATATATATATGTATATATGCTTATCTTTAGCTTTATCTATTTTAGACAGCATGGTGATCTTGTCGGCCAACATAGGATCATGTTATTGGTATGAATCACTGTGTCAGTTGAATATGTTTATAGGTGTTGTAATACGGCCTTGTCGGCCAAGGGCTTTATTTTAAGCTAAGATTTACCTACTTTCTTTCTTGTTTGTGTTTCCAGTATTGCACCAGAGGTGCATAGGTTTTGTTAAGTTAGCTTAAGGTCCAGTATGGCATTAGGTGTTAGTTAAACCTCCCAAGGAAGGGCGTGAAAAACTTTGTATCAGAGCAACACCGTATCCTAGGGAGTTTGCAAGCCATGTATAGTAGAGTCTCATTTATAAATGTGTTGTGCACTATGTTTTATAAGCAGGAAGGTATGATGTATGATAGTACAGTTACCTTTTTTTCTTTCTACTCAAATCGTCCTATAGAGCTGAGTTGTACAGGGTTGAGTCCCTAAGCTCATATTGTTATGTCTGTCTACACAGATGCCTGATATACGATAGACTACAACTGGTCGAGAGTTGGATACATTAGTAGAAGAGGGTACTAGTAGAGTGCCACATATGGAGATGGCCTAGCTTGAGGCCGAAGGAGAGAGTTGTTCTCAACCCCCTTAGAATTTTCCACTATGTCGGAGCCTCTAAGGGCTACAAATTAGCTAGAGCCATCTTCAGCTCCTCCTATTCCTTCATATCAGGATGTCACGAGTGCAATTTATGTGTTCGCTCAGATTATGTCTGCTTAGTGAAAACAGGCACCAAAGTCTGCTGGGCCTTTTGAAGGCTTGGATGTTCGAGGATTCGTGAGTTTCTTACCTTGACTACTCCATAGTTTACAGGGGCGGATCATAGAGAGGACTCTCAACACTTTCTAGATCAGTTGTAAATGACATTTAGGGTTGTACACGCTTCACCCATAGAGTCAGTCGAGCAAGCAATGTTCCAGCTACGAGCTATAGTGATTCTGTGGTACAAGTGTTGGGAGAGGCCCAGAGGCAGGGATGTACCTCCATCTACCTAGTCTAGTTTATATAAGGCTTTCATAGATCATTATGTGTGCTGAGAGATCTGGGAGGCTAGAATCGATAAGTTCGCACACCTAGAGCAAGGCAGAATGAGTGTCCAAGAATATGCATTGAAATTTGACTTCTTGGCTAGATATGCACCAGTATTTGTAGATACAATGCCAACTAGGGTACACCAATTTATAACAGGGCTAGATCTAGAGTATGCAGATCCTATACTATAGCCTCATTATAAGAGGACATGGATATCTCACGGATTTAGGCCTTTGCATAGAACATAGAAGAGCTCAGACAGAGACAACGTATGATGAAGAGGGTAAATCGGGAGCAGTACTAGAGGGCCAGACCCGTTGATTTACAGGATGAGTCCCAATATAGGCCTAGGATAATTTTTAAGAAGGAAACCTAAGACTTCACCCTAGAAACAGTAGGGAAACAAATCTAATCATCGTGGATAGTCAAGTCAAAGTAAAAGTCCGCAGGCATCAGGCGCACAATAGTAGAGAAGCCAAGATCAAACAAGGCCAACCCCGCCCTGTTGTGTTACATGTGGTATGAGGAATTTTGGAAGATGAAGATATGGTTATACTAGTTGATATTCTTATGGGCAGGAGGATCACATAAAGAGGAATTTCCCGATAAAAAATTAGAGTGATCATGACCGCAGACCAGATCATCAGTAAGGTCATATGCTCTTGCACCTTCTACAAGGAGTAGGCCCCAAACTTTAGCAGGCAGAAGTAGAGGTATAATGGGAGCACCCAATTCTGGTAGTGGATAGGACCACACTTATGCACTAGCAAGATGATAGGACTCTGCGTTGTCACAAAATATTATGATAGGTATACTGAATGTTTGTTCTCACTTGGTATATACTTTGATAGATCTGGAATCCACTCTGTCTTATGTTACTCTGCTGGTAGCAGAGAAATTTGTATAGTACAATATTACTCTGGTGATCATTTTCTGTATGTATATTTTTTGATGAATCCATTATCACCGGGAGAGATTATTGAGGTTGTGCGGTGGAAATTATTGGCGGCCAAAACTTTATAGACCTGATAGAGTTAGAGATGATTGCTTTTAATGTGATTATAGGCATGGTTTGGATAACTCCATGTTATGCCAATGTTGAGTGCTGGATAATGATTGCTAGATTCCATTTTCGTGGAGAAATAGTTCGAGAATGGAAGGGAAATGCAGCTGCACCAAAAGGCAAGTCTATATCCTATCTCCAGGTGAGGAAGCTGATTGTGAAGGGCTGTATTTATCATATTGTTAGAGTTTGAGATGTACAGGCAGAATCCACCGCTCTTCAGTCTATTCTGGTGGTTAGTGAATTCCTGGATGTGTTTCAAGATGAGCTTCCTAGTATTCCCCTTGAGTGGAAAATCGATTTTGCTATTGATATGCTACCAAGTACACAACCCTTATTTTTTCCTCCTTATAGACTGACTCCTGCTGAGATAGAGGAGTGAAGGATCAGCTGAAAGACTTTCTAGTTAAAGTATTTATAAGGCCTAATGCTTCGCCTTGGGATGATTCAATCTTGCTCGTGAGAAAGAAATATAGCTCACTACGAATGTGCGTAGATTACCAACAATTAAATAAAGTTACCATTAAGAATGAATATCCCCTTCTGAGGATGATTTGTTTGATAAGCTGCAAGGTCCCACATATTTCTCAAAGATTGATTTAAGATCAGGGTACCATCAGGTATGAGTTTAGGAGAAAGATATTCCGAAGACAGCTTTTTGAACTAGATATAACCACTCTGAATTCTTGGTTATGTCTTTCTAGTTGACAAATTCCCCGTAGTGTTTATGGAATTGATGAATAGTACATTCAGGCCATTCTTAGATCTGATCATGATAGTATTTGTTGATGATATCCTTGTATATTTGTGTTTAGAGGTTGAGCATAGAGATCATCTGTGGCAGTACTCCAAGTACTCAGAGATCATGAGATATATGCGAAGTTCTCTAAACGTGAGTTTTGGTTGAATTCTGTGGCTTTCTTGAGCCACATTGTGTCATACACAGGCATCCAAGTTAACTCACAAAAATAGAGGCCGTGAATGCTTGGCCTAGACCCACAACCCCAACTAAAGTTCACAATTTTCTAGGGTTAGCTGAGTATTATTGAAGATTTGTGGAAGAATTCTCTACATTATCGGCACCATTGACGAAGTTGACTTAGAAGACAACTAAGCTCAAGTGGACTGATTCTTATGAGAAGGGTTTCTAAGAATTGAAAGATAGATTGATATTTGCACCAGTATTAGCCTTACTTAAGAGTTCAGAAGGTTTTGTGTTATATTATGACGCTTCAGGGATTAGGCTAGGGCAATTTCTGATGTAGCACGACAAGGTGATTGCCTATGCTTCAAGACAGTTGATGAAGCACGAGAAGAATGGCCTAATCCATGATTTAGCGTTGGCTGTAGTTGTTCATGCTTTGAAGATCTGGAGGCATTTACTTATATGTTGTCCATGTTGATATCTTTACAAATCACAAGAGACTCTAGTATATTTTTAAGTAGAAAGAGTTGAACCTGCGATAGTGCCGTTAGCTTGAATTGATGAAAGATTATGATATAGATATTTTGTATTATCCTGGAAGGCTAATGAAGTAGCCGGTGCCCTTAGTCGTAGATTTATGGTAGCTTGTCATATTTGAGGCCAAAAATGAGAGAATTAGCTTGAGAGATGCACCAATTAGCCAATTTAGGGGTCCGATTAGTGGACTTAGATGATAGTGGGGTTGTAATCCACAATAATGCAGTGTCATCTCTAGTTGTGGAGGTAAAAGGGAGACATTATGAAGATCCCGATATGATACATCTTAGAGGACAAGCTTAGCAGGAAGGGCCATCAGCCTTTGAGATAGTAGGAGACAGAGTATTGAGATTCAAAGGTCGACTCTATGTTTTAAATATGGCAGAGCTTCACCAGTAGATTATGAAAGAGGTACATTATTTCGCTATTCCCTTCATCTGGGTTTGACAAAAATATACCATGATATAAAAGAGATCTATTGGTGGCATGGGATGAAGAAAGATATTGCTAAGTTTGCAGCACAATCTCCTAATTGGCAGCAGGTAAAAGCGGAACATCAGAAGCCTGGCGAGCTAACAAAAGAGATAGTCATGCCTATATGGAAATAGGAAGAAATTAATAAGGATTTTATTACAGGCTTAGCTTGTACTAGGCACAAGTTAGACTCCATTTGAGTCATTATTGATAAGATGAAGAAATTATCCCATTTCTTACCAATTCGGACTATGTTCTCAATTGAGGATTATACTAAGTTAAACATTAGAGAGATAGTTAGACTACATTGTGTTCTAATGCCTATCATTTCTGATAGAGGAGCACAATTTACAACAAATTTCTGAAAGTCATTCCAGAAGGGTTTAGGGATATAGCTTAACGTAAGTATAAATTTTCATCCCTAGATGGATAACCAATCTTAGTGCATGATTTAGACACTCGAAGATACGTTATGGGCGTGATTGCTAAACTTCAGAGGAAGTTGGGATGAACACCTGCCTCTTATTGGGTTTGCATATAATAATAGTTACCATTCTCGCATTAAATTGGCAGCTTACGAGGCTTTATAAGGGTGGAAATGCAAATCCCCTATAGGATGGTTTGAGGTGGGTGAGTCAAGGTTGATTAGACCTGACTGATATACCAGTCTAAAGAAAAGGTTAAGCTCATCAGGGAGCCACTATTGACAGCTCGAAGTCATCAAAATTCCTACTTCGATGTACTACGTAGAGACTTAGAGTTTCATGTCAATGATTTAGTATTCCTAATAGTCTCATCTATGAAGGGCATTATGAGATTCAGAAAAAATGGAAATCTTAGCTCGAGATTCATTGGGCCATATCGGATCCTTTAGAAGGTAGGCTGAGTGGCTTACGAGCTAGAGTTGCCTTCAGAGCTAGAATATGTTTATCTATTTTTTCATGTATCGATGCTAGGAAAGTGCATACAAGACCTTTCTCGGGTGTTTCCAGATGAGGATGTTAAGATCACAGAGTTGTTTTCCTATGAGGAAACCCCAGTTGCCATATTAGATTGACAGGTCCAAAGATTAAGGACCAAGGATGTGGCTTCCATTATAGTCTTGTAGAGAAATAGGAATGTGAAAGAAGTAACCTGGGAAGCTAAGGATGGCATGCGATCCAGGTACCTTTACTTGTTTCAGACCTTATGATGATAGCATAGTAGCTCAAATCACCACAATTGAGGTGACATGCCTATTCGAGTTATATATATATTACTTATTTTTATTGTTGTGTTTTGCTTGCATTATTGTTGTGGAGCTATACTATTTAGCTATTTGTGATGTCTTGTAAGGCATCTAGGTTGGACTTTTCTGCGTTACAAGTTTTTAGATAGTCTATATTACAGAGAAGACTCTACCAAAATTTACCAGCTATTCCTATAGACATGAATTTGTGAATCTAAGTTATATTCGAGGATGCATATTTCTGGGGGGGGGGGGGATGGGAGGATGTAACACCCCGTACAATTTATGTAATTAACTCGTACTTTTGAGATATGGTTAAGAGTGCTTAATACTAGAAGAAGGATGTGTTATAAGGCCTTCAAATCATTCAATGATCATTCATTAATATTTAAAGTCGAGAAAATTGTAAAAATAAATCAGCTAAAGTTATTGCAAATTACTTTAAGAAACTCTCGAAACTTAGGGTCATATGTCTCGGAGATATACTCCCAATATATAAAGAGTTATGAGGCCTACTAACTATCAAATTAAAGGTATATGAGTCTAGTTTTTAAAGTGTTAAAGGGTTCATTGATATGGCTTCAAAATTGAGAGATATTCGCATTTTTGCGAGACTGCACAAGAGGCATGTGGAGGCGAGCCCTATGCCGACAGAAAATATATAGATATGTATTGGGAGATTTCTCATTCCAAATAGTTCGTAAAAGATTAGGTCATCTTCCTCCTCTCTTCTATAGGGTTCCAAGATTTATTATAGGTGATTTCACCATCAAAACTCTCCCAAAATCAGGATAAAAGTCGGGGTTGTCGTGGAAAGCGACTAGCACACATTTGTTTAGTCGATTTTGCCTTTGATTGCAAGTTCTTAGAAGGGGAAGATTGTTGAAACGACTATTTGTGATGTGTTTTTTCTGGTATATAGTAATGCAAGGGATCCTATGTCACGACCCGAGTTTACACCCTGGACGTAACACGGTACTTGAAGTCACAAGTGACCCCCAAGTCAACCCTTGGTTTATCATTCACTAACATTTTGAGAAATTATGCACAGTGGAACTTTGAAAAAATATTATATAACATTTATAAATAAAAACAAGTTTGAGAACATAAAGTTTGAAACATTTTGAATAATACTGATAAATCTGAAAACCATATTTGTCTGAAAGTCATCTAACTGAAGAGTTGCTGGGACAAGCCCCCAGCTAACTCAAATTCTAACTGAAACTAGTAAATGACTGAAAGGATGATGAGGACTCACACTTCACAGCTGAGGCGGAAAATCTGATCTGCGGCAACTAACGGTGCTGAGTCTGAGAACCTACAACTGGATCATCAAAGGATACAACATAAAAGTATGCATCAGTACTTTGAATGTACTGAGTAAGTGAGAGAAACACAACTGAATAAAATCTGAACTGAAATGACACACTATGACCAACAGGTAAGCTAAACTGAACTACTGATATAATCTGAAATGGTCAAGATGACCCTATCTGATGGTCAAGGATATGCCCTAAGTCTGGAACACTGAAATCTGAGATACTGTACTGAACTGAGCTGCTTATTTTGAAACTGGACTGGACTGACTAGTGGGAGAGTTTATAACCGGTATATAACCACGTGAGCTAGACGTGGAGTCCGATGTATACACCCCACCGGTAGGACCCAATATACCTTGCCAGAGTATAAAGACATGAACCGAGTGATCACAAAAGTATGGGGCCAATCAGGCCAAGTAATACTGTAACCTACGTTGGCAATATAGTTCTGGAACCTGGGTGCGCTGGAACCCCGACCCGCTCGGTGCTAAGTTTTACTCCCACTGGAAAACCTAAATAGAACTACTAAGCTGATAGCTCGAAACTGGGGTCCAAGACTAGTCAGGAACGTATAACTGCATGTACCCTGAGAGTCTTATCGGATCAGATTTTGAAACTAGGTTCTAGACTGGTCAGAGCTGCTTATCTGGAAGCGTCGTGACTGTAGCTATAACTGAACAGAGGTCTTGGGGCTGGTCAGAGCTATATACTAGAATGTCATGACTGCCTAATGGACCAAAAACTATAAATCTGAGTCTGATTCTGATAACTGAGAGGCACCACTGTCACATTGAAATATGACTGAAGTAAAACTGATCAGTTGATAAATTTTCTGAAAGATTCTGAAGAGGCTCTATGTTCTAACTGGTCTGAACTACTAGCAGCTAATAGAGAACTCAACTTATCCCAACAACACGAAAACTTCTTAATGTAGAGAAAATTTTGAGATTTTAGGAATTTCATTCAATAGAGCTAAAGTTATTCTCATTAATGGAATAATTACTCAACATATATATCTATATAGAAAATTCTAGAAAGTTCATCCCAAAGCATTCTTCATTCACTAGAGGAAATTCAATAAGCAAAATCATAACACGAAAGTTAGGGCTTAGATTCACTTTTGTATAAACGCTGACAATTTGATAATGAATTTGTGGGAATCATATCAACAATACATCGTTTTAAGTGAAATCAACGAAAATAAACATGAAACCTTTTTATACTCGAAAACTCAAGGCTTAAAACTGATAGAGGAAATTGAGGAGGGTTTTGGGGACACAAGGGAAGGACAATCCCCTTGATAAAACCCCACATACCTGTCTAAAATTCACCCAAATAAGGGGACTTGAACTACTGCAATAGATGAGAACCCTAGGCTTGCTTGAGAGTTTTCTTGAGGAACCCTTCGATAGATTTCTAAAAATAAGGGTGAGAATGAGGGGAGGAACCATCCCAACCCTCTAATAAGTATGATTTTTTGCTTAAGACATGGTTTAGAGCTTAGGAGAATAGGAAATTCCTAAATACCCCTTAGAAATTTACTGGAAAAAACTATCATGTTCCCCTAATAGGTGACCTAACACCATGACTCGTGGCCACTCCCGTCAGGTACACTGCTTGGGATCCTTAGTAGGTCACCACGAGGGACATAACGAGTCGTGGTCACTGAACACGACTTGTGGTCACCATTCGTGGACCACACTGGTTCACTGCTGAAGATTTAACTCTAGGATAGGTAACGAGTCATTGCCACATGTGACGACTCATTTCACCCACTCGTCAAGTACACTGGTTAACTCAAAATATTCCAAACTCAAGCCTGACCACGAGTGACTTAACGGGTCGTAGTCAGTGACCACGACTTGTGACGTCTCTCTTTAGGTACACTGCCTCCCTTCTTTACATTATCCCTCCTTCTCCTCACAGCTCACCTAACGAGTCATGCGGTTGCTTAATGACTTGTCAGGTGGACCGTCCTGCAACATTTCTGCAGTTTTTAGAATTTTATGATTTAGGTTTCAAAATTAGATTTTTAGTTTCTTAGGCATTACAATATCTGCCCCTTGTAAACATTCATCCTCGAATGTTAGAAAACATGTGGGAAGCATAAAAATAGTAATCAAAATTTCCAAATACTGCTTAATTAACTCCAAAACTGTCAGAATGACTACCTCTGATTCAAAATACAGAACTAAATTGGATTTGCTTGTCATACATACATTCCCAGACATAAATGAGACTTGAACATCTGAACTTAGTCATGAAAACTAAATTAAGTTCTAGGATCAAAACTATTATCTCAAGCTGTGCTAGAGCCAGTAGGAAACAAGTGCGGGTATTTGGCCATCATATTTACTTTGGCTCCCAAGTAGCTCGCTCGACCTGCTGATTTATCCATAAGACTTTGACTGAAGCTATTTCCTTGTTCCTCAGCTTACGCACCTGACGGTCAAGGATCTAGACTGGTACTTCCTTATATGAGAGGCTATCTTTTATTTCCACACTACCCAATGGCATAACTAAGGTTGGGTCTCCGATGCACTTCTTCAAAAGTGACACATGGAAGACTGGGTGCACAACTGCTAACTCTAAAGGTAGTTCTAGCTTGTATGCCACATTGCCAATATGCCTTAAAATTCTATAAGGTCCCACACATTGCCAATATGCCTCAGAATTCTATAAGGTCCCACATACCTGGGACTTAGCTTTTCTTTCTTCCCGAATCTCATCACCCCTTTCATGGGTGATATTTTTAGATAAACCCAATCATCAACTGCGAACTCCAACTCTCTTCTCCGCACATCTGCATAAGATTTTTGACGCCTCTGAGTTGTTTTCAATCTTTCCCAAATTAGCTAAACTTTCTACATCGCCTCATGAACTGAGTCTGGCCCTATCAGCGTAGCTTCTCCAACCTCAAACCACCCTATAGGAGATCTGCACCTTCTACCATATAATGCCTCGAACGGGGCCATCTGAATACTAGAGTGATAGCTGTTATTGTATGCAAACTTGATAAGAGGCAGATGGTCGTCCCAACTGCCCTTAAAATCGATCGCACACACTCTTAGTATATCTTCTAGGGTCTAAATAGTCCGCTCAACTTTCCCATCTTTTTGCGGGCGAAAAGTTGTACTGAGCTTGACCTGAGTACCAAGTCCCTTTTGAAAGGACTTCTAGAAATGAGCGGTGAACTGCGTACCTATGTCTGAAATGATGGATACGGGCATCCCATGAAGTCTAACTAGTTCTCGGATATAAAGTCTAGCATAGTCCTCAGCTGTATCTATGGTTTTGAATGGGAGGAAGTGAGCTGACTTAGTCATCCGATCTACCACCCAGATCGAGTCATACTGTCGACGAGTCTGAGGTAGACCAGTAATGAAGTCCATGTTTACTTTTTCCCATTTCCATGTGGGTATGCTGATATTTTGGGTCATATCTCCTAGTCTCCACTGGCAGTTCGGGCACTTAGCTACAAATTCAGCAATGTCTCTTTTCATGCTGTTCCACCAGTAAATATCCCACAAATTGCGGTACATTTTGGTAGCACCGGGGGGAATGGTGTATCTCGAGCTGTGTACCTTAGCTAGTATCTGCTGCCTCAACTCACCGACATTTGGTACACACAATCTACCTTGGTAATGAAGCACACCATCTCCTCCTTTAGAGAAAGCTTCTATTTCTTTTCAGAGTACTGCCTCCTTAAGCTTAAGCAAAATGAGATCTTTATCTTGCCTATACTTAACTTCCACCACTAAGGAAGAATCTGACCCGCTCTGCAAAATCACTCCACCCTCAGCTGAATCCACCAACTGTACTCCCAACCGAGCTAGTCTGTGGATGTCCTTTCCCATTTCCTTCTTTCCCTCTTCAACATGAGCTACACTTCCTATGGATAATATGCGTAGTGCATCCGCCACCACATTGGCTTTACCCAGGTGGTACAACACCCTCATATTGTAGTCTTTCAGTAACTCCAACCACCTTCTCTGACGAAGATTTAGGTCCTTCTGAATGAACACATACTGAAGGCTCTTGTGGTCCATGAATACATCCACGTGAGACCCATATAGGTAGTGTCTCCATATCTTTAGCACAAACACCACCGCTGCCAACTCCAAGTCATGATTTGGATAATTCTTCTCATGGACCTTGAGCTCTCTGGATGCGTAGGCTATCACTTTTCCTTGCTGCATCAAAACGCAACTGAGTCCAACTCTGGAAGCATCACAATAAACAACTAACCCCTCTGTTCCTTCTGGCAAGGTCAAAACTGGAGCGGTAGTGAGTCGAGTCTTCAACTCCTGGAAACTCTTCTCACACTCATCCAACCACTGGAATTTCACTTTCTTTTGAGTTACTTAGTCAAAGGAGAGGCTATAGAGGAGAAACCTTCCACAAACCGTCGGTAGTAACTGAATAGACCTAGAAAACTCCTAATTTCTATCGAAGAGGTAGGTCTGGGCCACTCTTCCACTGCTGCTATTTTATGAGGATCTACCTATATTCCCTCACCTGAGATCACATGACCTAAGAAAGTCACAGACTTCAACAAGAATTCACACTTACTGAACTTGGCGAATAACTGGCGATCTTTGAGGGTCTGTTATGCTATCCATAGGTGAATGGCATTCTCTTCCTCATTTCTGGAGTACACCAAAATGTCGTCGATAAATACAAAGACGAACATATCCAGGTACTGCTTGAAAACCCTATTCATCAAATCCATGAAGGCTGTTGGGGCATTCGTTAACCCAAAGAACATCACCACTAACTCGTAGTGACCAAACCAAGTTCTGACTGCTATTTTTGGTATGTCACACTCTCTGACCCTTAACTTATGGTATCCTAACCTGAGATTGATCTTGGAGAAACAACTGGCTCCCTGAAGTTGTTCGAACAAGTCATCAATTCTAGGTAGGGGGTATCTATTCTTAACTGTGGCCTTGTTCATGTCACGCCCCGCCTTGGGGGGTATGACTTGCCCCTGGTGCCCTAGTAGGACCTAGGCTGCCATCTGGTGAGCCTAAGCACATCTGGTGCCTGGCCGACTCTAACTCAAATTTCTGGAAACAAAGGGATATATAACGGTTGTAAACACAGCCTCCGGCCAACTGGCCTATAGCCACCTATACCTATAAAAAAACAGCTAACCAAAAACATACTCGTAACAAGGAACTTATGCGGGCCGACAAGGCCACCATGCTGTCTAGTTATCTGTAACTCAACAATAGCATACTAAATAGCTGCGTGACCGGCAAGGTCACCACTACTGACTGGTTATGGCCACACACGGCCAACATAAACTGAAATACTAAATAGCTATAACAAACCGCACGGCCTCACACGACCGGCTCAACTGACCACAGGGAAATATATACAGACTGCAAGCCTCTAGGAGTACACTGATAAGATGATCAGGACAGGGCCCCGGCCTACCCATACTGTTCAACAAAAGGAAATGATATAAACCTCTGATATGTCACGCTCTGGATGACAGGAGCTGATGACTCTGCACTGACTAGGATCACGAGAGATCGCCTCCTCGTCTATGAGTACCTGCAGGCAAGTAATGCAGCGCCCCACCGGGCGTCAGTACCGCTGGTACTGAGTATGCAAAGCAATTGAAATAACATAACTGAATACATTAACATAACTAGCAATTCTGAATAGCAGGGGAATACTGAATCTGTAAGAACTGATATGAACTGTATCAAACTTCCTGTGCTGTGATAGGGCAGGAGCGTACTTGTGGACGCGGCGGCCTGCTGCCTATTAACTAACATGTAGCACATAAATACATATATACATATATGGCAAACAAGAGCCGATACCAACCCCCATAAGTCGGACGACGCCAAACAAGCAAACAATCTATATACCCCTACCCGAGTCTAAACCAGCTAAAAATAAGTCACTCCACTCATCTGCTCACTCGGAGCTCCCCTACGGGGCCCCCGGGACTTTGGCTTGGGACTTGGGCTCCCGATATGAGTAACCGTGTCTGAGTCCGGGGGACTCCTATACTGCATCTGTAACAGATAGGGTCTGTTTCCCTGGACACAACTCAACAGGGCTATCTGAAACAGGAACTGTATCTACTCCCTAGACACAACTCAACAGGGAATATCTGTACTGGACAGTACCCTGGACACTGCTCAACAGGGCTATCTGTACTGTAGCGCTGATCAGACTGAAATGAGGAAAGCTTCATCCCATCTTAGTCCAAACTGGGGACGGCATGCCACTCCTTGGAGCGACGTAAACCCACCCGCTCAGTGGGCGACACATTACCAACCCAGGGGCGGCGAGGACGCTCAAAAGGGTGCCCTCACGCCACAACAAGTCTTAACAAGCAAATAGCACATATAAATAGCAAGCATGTATAACTGAAAGAGACTATCTGAAATCTGATTTCTTATTTTGATCTGTTTCTGTATTATACTGATTCTTTACTGATTTTGAAATCTTTATTTAACTGCTTGGCTAATCTGTAGCCAGGATACTATCTGTCTGAATGGCTAATCTGTAGCCATAAAACTATATGTCTATCTGATTTTACTTTATTAGCTTTTATTCTGAAAATCTGTATCCTTTTTATTCTACAACATGCTTGCTAATCATACAATAAGCTATATTGGATCTGGAATGCTAACTCGCACTTTGGCGCATGCTTTACTAACTTTCGGACTGAATACGTTACGACAACACAACTCAGAATCTATCAGACTAGCTTAATTCTCAACATTCAACTCCGAGAGTTTCAAACACGGAGTTTACTATGATTTACAAAGCTAAGGCTTACTAACTTGCTGAAGAATAGCTTCACATACCTTAACCTCGAGTTATCCGACTGTCAGACGGGGCTCGGTCAGTACTCCAGCTATTTCCCCCAACTGCATTCATAT
The DNA here is from genome assembly GCA_035772735.1 of Datura wrightii. Taxonomy (NCBI): domain Eukaryota; kingdom Viridiplantae; phylum Streptophyta; class Magnoliopsida; order Solanales; family Solanaceae; genus Datura; species Datura wrightii. The sequence goes on from JASDFA010000003.1 coordinate 13,701,722, forward strand.
ATATGTCAATTAATACTAACTATAACTTTATTCTGAAGAACAGCGTCAATTTCGACATAATTATAGCCTAAACTTAGGCTTATCGAAAGACGGTCGAAAACTCGCTATTTTTCAAAAGTCCAAAAGGGAGAAGTATTCACTTCACAGCTAGGAGCACATAGACACTAGTTTGGAGAAATTCTACTTACCTTAGTTCGGTAGCTCGACGATTCGTCGGTCGTATTTCGCGAAACCAAATCCGTAGGAATGCTCCCTGCTGCTAAATACCTCGGTATCTAGAGTTAATTTAAGTTTGGACTACATTTGGTAGCATAATCGAACGATTATATCTTTGCCCTCTTCGTTTTCCTCTATTTTGCTGCGTTTTCTGGAAATTTCAAATGATTTAAATGAATTAAAACCGAAGTGGGGCTTTATATACTTGAGCCTGGACAGGGCCAACGTGTCACGGAGCCAACGCGGAGGCTCCACCTCCGTGACACGTTGCCATCGCGGAGGGGCTCTGCCTCGGCTCCTTCCTCGATGGTTCGGCAGGTTTCTTGTCCGGTCTTTTGCCGGGCCTTTCTCTAGCACGTATGGCTTCCAAGTATGCTTAACCAATGCATGAATAGGCCATCTAGGTGCCGGAAATCTTACGGGGTATAACATTCTCCCCCCCTTAAGAACATTCATCCTCGAATGTAAACTTCTATCTAGAGGACTTCTCAACTTACTATTTAGAAAAATTTCGGTAGAGTTTCACTTGTAATATGGACTATCTAAAAAACCTGAAACGCAGAAAAGTCCAATACAGGTACTGCACACAATACTTAAAGATTCACTTAATAGCTAAACATCAATCTTTCTCATTTATACATACAAAACCATAAGGTACTGCATAAGTAATAATACGGACATACCTGTTGCCTGACTAGGCCTGAAATAAGTGAGGATAGCTAGCTTTCATATCTTCCTCAGCCTCCCACGACATCTCCTCTCGGTTCCTGTTACGCCATAATACCTTGACAGACGCAATATCCTTAGTTCTCAATCTGCGAATCTGTCTGTCTAAGATAGCTACTGGAACCTCTTCATAGGCCAACTCTCCTGTAACCTGGATATCCTAGACTGGGACTGCTCTGGATGGGTCTCCTATCCATTTCCTCAGCATAGACACATGAAAGACCGGATGAATGGATTCTAGCTCTGGAGGCAAGTTCAACTCATATGCCACTTGGCGTATCCTTCGATGAATCTGATAAGGCCCAATAAACCTCGGACTGAGCTTACCCTTCTTGCCGAATCTCATCACCCCTTTCATCGGAGATACTTTCAGAAATACCCAGTCATTCACATCAAATTCCAAGTCTCTGCGCCGCACATCAGCATATGATTTCTGGCGGCTCTGTGTAGTTAGTAGGCGTTCTCTGATAAGGTTTACCTTCTCCTCTGACTGTTGAATGATGGCTGGCCCAATCAATGCTGATTCTCCTATTTCGAACCAGCCAACTGGCGATCTGCATTTCCGCCCGTATAAAGCCTCGAAAGGCGCCATCTGAATAGCTGAGTGATAGCTATTATTATAAGCAAATTCAATTAACGGCAAATGCTCATCCCAGCTACCGCCAAAGTCTAGCACACACGCTCGCAGCATGTCCTCGAGCGTCTGAATAGTGCGCTCAGCCTGTCCATCTGTCTAAGGGTGGAATGTTGTGCTCAAATTAATCTGCGTTCCCAGACCTTTCTGAAATGACTGCCAAAATCTAGCCGTGAACTGTGCTCCTCTGTCTGAAATAATGGATATTGGTACTCCGTGCAACCTGACTATTTCTCGGATATACAATTCCGCATAATCTTCGGCCGAGAAAGTAGTTCTTACAGGCAGGAAATGAACTGATTTTGTCAATCTGTCAACTATCACCCATATAGAGTCATGTCTGTGTCTAGTACAGGGTAATCCTGCTACAAAATCCATATCTACTGCTTCCCATTTCCAAAGAGGCACAACTATGTCCTGAGTTAACCCGCCTGGTTTCTGATGTTCTGCTTTCACCTGTTGGCAGTTAGGACACTGGGCTACAAATTCAGCAATTTCTCTTTTCATACCTGGCCACCAGTAGTTTTCCTTGATATCATGGTACATTTTCGTCGCATCGGGGTGAAGAGAATAACAGGCGTAATGTACCTCGTTCATAATCTGCTGGCGGAGTCCTAAAATATCTAGAACATAGAGGCGGCCTTTACAATGAACTGATTTTGTCAATCTGTCAACTATCACCCATATAGAGTCATGTCTGTGTCTAGTACAGGGTAATCCTGCTACAAAATCCATATCTACTGCTTCCCATTTCCAAAGAGGCACAACTATGTCCTGAGTTAACCCGCCTGGTTTCTGATGTTCTGCTTTCACCTGTTGGCAGTTAGGACACTGGGCTACAAATTCAGCAATTTCTCTTTTCATACCTGGCCACCAGTAGTTTTCCTTGATATCATGGTACATTTTCGTCGCATCGGGGTGAAGAGAATAACAGGCGTAATGTACCTCGTTCATAATCTGCTGGCGGAGTCCTAAAATATCTAGAACATAGAGGCGGCCTTTACAATGCAGCACTCCATCCTATGTTACCTAGAAATCAGGCGCTTTCCCCTGCGGGATTCTACCCTTAAGCTGGACTAGGTCAGGATCTTCATATTGCCGTTCTTTCACTTCCACAACTAACGATGACACGACGGTGTTCTGAATTACCACTCTATTGTTCTCTGTCTCTGCTACACGAACAGATAGGTTGGCTAATTGATGTATTTCTCTGACTAATTCCCGTTTCTCGGGCTGCAAATGCACCAAACTTCCCATTGACTTACGACTGAGAGCATCTGCTACAACATTAGCTTTTCCCGGGTGGTACAGAATTTTCACGTCATAATCTTTCAATAACTCCAACCAGTGAAGCTGTCGCAAATTTAACTCCCTCTGAGTGAAGATATACTGTGGACTCTTGTGATTTGTGAAAATATCAACATGGACGCCATACAAGTAATGCCTCCACATTTTCAAGGCGTGGATCACTGCGGCTAACTCCAGGTCGTGGGTAGGATAATTCTTTTCGTGTTTCTTCAGCTGTCTGGAAGCATACGCAATCACCTTACCATGCTGCATCAACACACAACCCAACCCAATTCCTGATGCGTCGCAATATACTGAATACCCTTCTGTACCTTCCGGCAATGTTAACACTGGGGTGGAGGTCAATCGATCTTTTAGTTCCTGGAAACTCTGCTCGCATGCCTCTGTCCACTGAAACTTCACTGCTTTCTGCGTCAGTTTGGTCAGAGGTGCCGCTATGGTAGAGAATCCCTCAACAAACCTCCTGTAATATCCCGCTAATCCCAGAAAACTGCGGACTTCAGTTGGAGTGGTAGGCCTAGGCCATGATTTGACTGCTTCTATCTTCTGCGTGTCAACCTGTATACCAGCATCCGACACAATATGCCCCAAGAAGGCTACTGAGTTCAGCCAGAATTCACACTTGGAAAACTTAGCATACAACTGGCGGTCCCTGAGAATCTGGAGCACTGTCCGTAAATGAGTCCGGTGATTCGCTTCAGAGCGAGAATACACCAGAATATCATCAATAAACACGATCACAAACAGTTCTAGGTATGGTATGAAAATACTATTCATCAGGTCCATGAATACTGCTGGGGCATTTCTTAACCCAAAGGACATAACTAGAAATTCAAAGTGTCCATATCGGGTCCTGAACGCCGTTTTGGGAATATCTCTTTCACGAACTCAAACCTGATGATATCCGGACCGCAAGTCAATCTTAGAGAAATCTCTGGCCCCTTGTAGCTGATCAAACAAATCATCAATTCTAGGAAGCGGGTACTTGTTCTTTACTATAACTTTGTTCAACTGCCGATAATCTATGCACATACGGAGCGAGCCATCTTTCTTCCTCACAAACAGAACTGGCGCACCCCATGGTGAAGTACTCGGCCTGATGAAACCTTTATCTAGCAAATCTTTCAACTGCTCCTTCAACTCTCTTAGTTCTGCAGGAGCCGTATGATAAGGAGGAATTGATATAGGCTGAGTGCCTGGTAATAAATCAATAGAAAAATCTATTTCCCTTTTTGGGGGAATACCAGGTAACTCATCTGGAAACACATCAGGGAACTCGTTCACTACCAGAACAGACTGGAGTGTCGGAGATTCTGCTCGGACATCCTGAACCCTGACCAAGTGGAAAATACATCCCTTAGTTATCAATTTCCTCGCCTGGAGGTAGGAAATAAACCTACCCTTTGGAGTAGCTGTGCTGCCTTTCCACTCTCGCACTGCCTCTCCTGGAAAGTGGAATCAGACCGTCTTGGTCAAACATTCTACATTGGCATAGCATGGCACTAGCGAATCCATACCCATTATGGCATCAAAATCAATCATTTCTAACTCTACCAGATCTACTGTAGTCTGACGATTAGCAACCTCCACTGTACACCCTCGGTAAATTCTGCTAGCTATAACAGAATCACCGACGGGCGTGGATACTGCAAAGGACTGCTGTAATAATTCTGGTGGAATATTGAACTCTCGTGCCACAAATGGGGTAATATATGACAGAGTGGATCCTGGATCAATCAATACGTAAGCAGGGCATGAACAGATAGTCATCATACCTGTCACTACATCTGGAGACGCCTCTGAGTCCTGTCTCCCTGGCAATGCATAAGTACGGCTTGAGCCCGTACCTGAACTGGAAGCTCCTGATCTACCTCGGCCTCTGCCTACTAACCTGAAGGCCCACGCCCCACTGAAGCTGCTGGGGCTCGTGGCCCTGCGGATCTTCTATCCTGACGGTCCCTACTCCCCTGACCTCTGGTCGGACAATCCCTCATATAGTGCCCCTCCTGCCCACAAATATAACATCTCGAGGAGCCATATCTACAAGCTCCGATGTGAGGTCGGCCACAATTAGGGCAGGATGGGGGTGTAAATCTGCTCTGCTCTCCCCTTCTCTGTTGTGGGGAATTTACTATTCTAGAACTGCCACTGGGCTCTGACTGCCCTCGTCTCACATATCTACCTCGCTGCTGTTGCTGCTGGGATAGAGGTGGGGGTCTAGGGGGTCTGTCTGATAGTCGAGGCCTGGGTCCTCTCTGAACTTCCCTTTGTATGTCATCTGGTCTGTCTCCGCGGCGCTATTCCTGACTGATCTGTCTACTACTCTGCTGCCACTATCTAAGACCCTCTATGGTCTGAGCAAAAGCTTGTACTCGGGCGATATTCATATCTTCCCGTAATGTCGCTGTCATACATGCCTCCGTATACTTCGGATTCAGACCCATGATAAATATGTGAACTCTTGCTGGCATAGTGTCAACAAATGCTGGAGCATAACGGGCTAAGGAGTCAAACTGTAAAGCATACTCGCATACACTCCTCGCCCCCTGCTCTAGATGTAGGAACTAGTCCATCCGGGCCTGCCGGATCTCTCATGGAAAATAATGATCTAGAAAGGCCTCCGAGAAGTTGGTCCAGGTCGGAGGGGTAACATCTCCCCCTCGGGACCTTTCCCAACTCTCGTACCACAATATAGCTATATCCCATAACCGGAACACTGCCAGCTCAATAGACTCTGAAGGGGTCACATGCATAACTCGGAATATCCTTTGCATCTGATCTAGGAAGTCCTGGGGGTCCTCTACCAGATCTGACCCAGTAAACTGCGGGGGACCCAGTGCCAAAAATTCCCTGACCGTAGAACTGCCTGACCCACCTGAAGACTCTGCTGCTACAGGTGGCACTGGCTGGCGCTGTGTGGCCATCATCTGTGCCAACATAACTACAGCGCTACGAACCTCCTGATCTGATGGCGAAGGCACAGGAGCTATCGGGGGAGGTGTAGTGCCCAACGGCTCCTGATGTGAGGGGGACTGTTGAGAGGGTTGTGATGAAGCCTCTATATCGCCCTCAGATCGGGCTGACCCTGACTGAAGTTGAGGCATCCTGCTGGTGCCTTCTCCTGCTGCTGTGTCTAATCTTTTGCCGGTGGCAGGGTAACGTTGGTCTGCCATTCTTATCTGTAGACAAAGAATATGATAAGTTTCAGGGATTCGACCCTATACGGTACCGCTCTATAGCACGACTGACTGAGAAGCAAGAGTAACCATCCTATCAGGCTTCGCAGCCTCCTGCCTATAGTATGTGGTGCACAACATATCCATAGACAAGACTCTACTTAGCACGGCTTGCAGACCCCTGGGATACGACCTGCTCTGATACCAAGTTTGTCACGCCCCGCCTTGGGGGGTATGACTGGCCCCTGGTGCCCTAGTAGGACCTAGGCTGCCATCTGGTGAGCCTAAGCACATCTGGTGCCTGGCCGGCTCTAACTCAAATTTCTGGCAACAAAGGGCTATATAACGGCTGTAAACACAGCCTCCGGCCAACTGGCCTATAGCCACCTGTACCTGTAAAAAAACAGCTAACCAGAAACATACTCGTAAAAAGGAACCTATGCGGGCCGACAAGGCCACCATGCTGTCTAGTTATCAGTAACTCAACAATAGCATACTAAATAGCTACGTGACCGGCAAGGTCACCACTACTGACTGGTTATGGCCACACACGGACAACATAAACTGAAATACTAAATAGCTATAACAAACTGCACGGCCTCACACGACCGGCTCAACTGACCACAGGGAAATATATACAGACTGCAAGCCTCTAGGAGTACTGATAAGATGATCGGGACAGGGCCCTAGCCTACCCATACTATACAACAAAAGGAAATGATATAAACCTCTGATATGTCACGCTCTGGATGACAGGAGCTGATGACTCTGCGCTGACTAGGATCACGAGGGATCGCCTCCTCGTCTATGAGTACCTGCAGGCAAGTAATGCAGCGCCCCACCGGGCGTCAGTACCGCTGGTACTGAGTATGCAAAGCAATTGAAATAACATAAGTGAATACATTAACATAACTAGCAATTCCGAATAGCAGGGGAATACTGAATCTGTAAGAACTGATATGAACTGTATCAGACTTCCTGTGCTGTGATAGGGCAGGAGCGTACTTGTGGACGCGGCGGCCTGCTGCCTATTAACTAACATGTAGCACATAAATACATATATACATATATGGCAAACAAGAGCCGATACCAACCCCCATAAGCCGGACTACGCCAAACAAGCAAACAATCTATATACCCCTACCCGAGTCTAAACCAGCCAAAAATAAGTCACTCCACTCATCTGCTCACTCGGAGCTCCCCTACCGGCCCCCCTGGGACTTTGTCTTGGGCCCTGGGCCCCCGATATGAGTAACCGTGTCTGAGTCCGGGGGACTCCTGTACTGCATCTGTAACAGATAGGGTCTGTTTCCCTGGACACAACTCAACAGGGCTATCTGAAACAGGAACTGTATCTACTCCCTGGACACAACTCAACAGGGAATGTCTGTATTGGACAGTACCCTGGACACTGCTCAACAGGGCTGTCTGTACTGTAGTGCTGATCAGACTGACATGGGGAAAGCTTCATCCCATCTTCATCCAAACTGGGGACGGCATGCCACTCCTTGGAGCGACGTAAACCCACCCGCTCAATGGGCGACACAATTACCAACCCAGGGGCGGCGAGGACGCTCAAAAGGGTGCCCTCACGCCACAACAAGTCTCAACAAGCAAATAGCACATATAAATAGCAAGCATGTATAACTGAAAGAGACTATCTGAAATCTGATTTCTTATTCTGATCTGTTTCTGTATTATACTGATTCTTTCCTGATTATACTGATTCTGAAATCTTTATTTAACTGCTTGGCTAATCTGTAGCCAGGATACTATCTTTCTGAATGGCTAATCTGTAGCCATAAAACTGTCTGTCTATCTGATTTTACTTTATTAGCTTTTATTCTGAAAATTTGTATCCTTTTTATTCTACAACATGCTTGCTAATCATACAATAAGCTATACTGGATCTGGAATGCTAACTCGCCCTTTGGCGCCTGCTTTACTAACTTTTAGACTGAATACGTTACGGCAACACAACTCAGAATCTATCAGACTAGCTTAATTCTCAACATTCAACTCCGAGATTTTCAAATACAGAGTTTACTATGATTTACCAAGCTAAGGCTTACTAACTTGTCGAAGAATAGCTTCACATACCTTAACCTCGAGTTATCCGACTGTCAGATGGGGCTCGGTCAGTACTCCAGCTATTTCCCCCAACTGCATTCATATATACGTCAATTAATACTAAATATAACTTTATTCTGAAGAACAACGTCACTTTTGATATAATTATAGCCTAAACTTAAGCTTATCGAAAGACGGTCGAAAACTCGCTATTTTTCAGAAGTCCAGAAGGGAGAAGTATTCATTTCACAGCTAGGAGCACATAGACACTAGTTTGGAGCAATTCTACTTACCTTAGTTCGGTAGCTTGACGATTCGTCGGCCGTATTTCGCGAAACAAAATCCGTAGGAATGCTCCCTACTGCTAAATACCTCGGTATCTGGAGTTAATTTAAGTTTGGACTACGTTTGGCAGCGTAATCGAACGATTATATGTTTGCCCTCTTCGTCTTCCTCTATTTTGCTGCGTTTTCTAGAAATTTCAAATGTTTTAAATGAATTAAAACCGAAGTGGGGCTTTATATGCTTGAGCCTAGATAGGGCCAACATGTCACGGAGCCAACGCGGAGGCTCCACCTCCATGACATGTTGCCATCGCGGAGGGTCTCTGCCTTGGCTCCTTCCGCGATGGTTCGGCAGGTTTCTTGTCCGGTCTTTTCCCGGGCCTTTCTCTAGCACGTATGGCTTCCAAGTATGCTTAACCAACGTACGAATAGGCCATCTAGGTGTCGAAAATCTTACGGGGTATAACAGTTCAGCTGACGGTAATCTTGCACATTCTGAGGGTACCGTCTTTCTTATGCATGAATAGCACTAGAGCACCCCAGGGATAGATGTTGGGTCTGATAAAACCCTTGTCAAGAAGATCCTTTAGCTACTCCTTCAACTCCTTAAGCTCAGCTGGAGACATTATGTAAGGAGGGAAGGAGATAGGCTGAGTATCTGGGAGGAGTTTTATTCCGAAGTCTATTTCCCGTTCAGGGGGAACTCTGGGAAGATCCTCAAGAAAAACATCTGGGAACTCACTGACTACTGGAACTGACTACATGGGTGGGGTCTCAGAGTTGGAATCCTTGACCCGAACCAGATGATATATACATCCTTTGGAAATGAGTTTCTGGGCCTTAAGGTAGGAAACAAACCTACCCTTAGGCGCTGAACTGCTTCCCGACCATTCTAAAACTGGCTCATTAGGAAACTGAAACTTGACAACTCTAGTTCTGCAATAAATTGAGGCATAGCAAGAGTGTAACAAATCCATGCCGAGAATTAGGTCGAAGTCGACCATGTCTGGCTCTATGAGATCAGCTGGAATTACTTTGCTCAAGACTGAGACTAGGCAATTTCTGTACACCCAGCTGGCTCTAACTGACTCACCAACTGGGGTGAAGAATGACAACGATTTTGAGAGGACCTATGGACTTATATTGAACTGAACCGCTATATAAAGAGTCACGAAATAAAGAGTATCTCTTGGATATAAGAGGGCATATATGTCTAGATGGAAGAGACATAACATACCAGTAACTACGTCAGGTGAGCTTTCTTGATCCTAATGGGAATATAGAGCATATAAATGATTTTGGTGCTGACCGCCATTTGTACTTGATGTGTTAGCCTTCTGGGTTGGTCGACCTGCTGGAGTTGATGATGTGGTGGATTGTGATCTCCCTCGCCCTGCTAATGGGCACTCCTTAAGCTTGTGTCCAAGCTATCCACACCTAAAGCAGCCCTCTCGTCCCTGAAGGCATTCTCCTGGGTGATTCCTACCATACTTGGGACAAGCTGGATAATTGTTCCCAGTACTGTGAGCCTGAGACTGAGTGCCAGATGACTCACCCCTCCGATCTTGGCGGGACCGAAAGGTTAGGGCGCTGGCTAAATGAGGGCTGGGGCTCTCTGCTGCTGTGGACGGCTACCATCTCCAGATCTCCGGTGAACAAAATCTGAATGACCAGTTCTTGCCCGCTTGTTCTTATGTTCCATATATTTCAGCTTCTCCGCCTCAATTTGCTGGGCGTACATAATTAAGCTAGAGAGGCCCATGTCCTTGATTAACATTGCTGTCTTGCACTCTTTGAGGACCAGATTAGATACTCCATTTACGAACTTCAGCATGTGAGCCCTTGGCTCGACCACCATCTCTGGAGCATATTTTGATAGTCTAGTAAACTCTAGAGCATACTCCTCCACTGTCCAGTTGCCCTGCCATAGGTTCATAAACTCTGCCATCTTAGCCTCCCTCAGCTCCCGAGGGAAAAACCTATCTAGGAAAGTTGTGTGGAATTCTTCCCTCTCCGCTTGTCCTACTTCCGCTGGTCGTCCTTCCTTCCACTGGTCATGCCAGACTTGGGCTACTCCTTTAAGCTGATAGGCAGCCAAATCAGCACTTTCAGAGGAACTGACACCTATAATTTGGGTGATCTTTCTAATCTCATCTACAAACCCTTGTGGGTCCTCTCCCACCTTTGTTCCCTGAAAACCTAGAGGGTACATTCGGGTAAAATCCCGCACCCGAGCAGCAACTGCAGACCCATTTATGGCTACTGAAACCTCCTGCTGGTTCACCTAGTTGGTGATTGTTTGAACTAGCAATTGAATGGTCTCCCTGAATTCGGCGGTGGATAGGATTCATCTTGAGGAGCTGCCGGGGCTGATGGGGCAGGTTTGTTGACATTAGCAGCCCTTCTTCTACTACCACATCTGGGAGGCATGGTTCACTGAAACGAAATAGAGCATGAATTAGAAGGGCATTTCTAGAATTGAACTTTAACGCACGATAACGAATATGAACAAAAGAGAGTTTTCCTAATAACATCTCGTAGCCTCCTCATCATAAGTGTGGCGCGCTTCACACCCATGAAAAGGACTCTACTCGATGTGGCTTTCAGAAATTCTGAGGATACTCTAAACTTAGGTCTCTGATACCAAGTTTTTCATGACCCGAGCCTACACCCTAGATGTAACACAGTACTTGAAGTCACAAGTGACCCCCAAGTCAACCCTTCGTCTATCATTCACTAACATTCTGAGAAATTATTCATAGCGTAACTTTGAAACAAGATCATATAGCATTTATAAATAAAAACAACTCTGAGAACATAAAGTTTGAAACATTTTGAATAATATTGATAAATCGAAAACCATATATGTCTGAAAGCCATCTAATTGAAGAGTTGCTGGGACAAGCCCCCACCTAACTCAAAGTCTAACTGAAACTAATAAATGACTAAAAGGAAGAAATAATGCCCTCGGATGATGAGTACTCACACTTTAGAGTTGAGGCGGAGAATCTGAGCTGCGACAATCAACGGTTGAGTCTGAGAACCTGCAGCTGTGTCATGAAACGATACAACATAAAAGTATGCGTCAGTACTTTGAATGTACTGAGTAATTGGGAGAAACACATCTGAATATAAAATCTGAACTGAAATGACACGCTATGACCAACAGGTAAGCTGAATTGAACTACTGATATAATCTGAAATGGTCAAGATGACCCTGTCTGATGGTCAAGGACATGCCCTAAGTCTGGAACACTGAAATCTAAGATACTCTACTGAACTGAGCTACTTATTCTGAAACTGGACTAGACTGACTAGTGGGAGAGTCTATAACCAACATACAACCACGTGAGTTAGACGTGGAGTCCGATGTATACACCCCACCGGTAGGACCCAATATACCTTTCTAGGGTATAAAGGAATAAACTGAGTGATCACAAAAGTATGGGGCCAATCAGGCTAAGTAATACTGTAACCTACGCTGGCAACGTAGTTCTAGGAACTTGGATGCGGTGGAACCCCGGCCCGCTCGGTGCTATGTTCTACTTCCACTAAAAAACCTAAACTGAACTACTAAGCTAATAACTCAAAGATGGGGTCCAAGACTAATCAGGGACGTATAACTGCATGTACCTTGAGAGTCTTATCAGATCAGATTCTGAAATTGGATTTTAGAATGGTAAGAGCTACTTATATGGAAGCATCGTGACCGTCTAAGAACAAGTTGTAACTGAAATGGGGTCCTAGGGCTGGTCAGAACTATATAATAGAATGTCATGACCGCCTAATGGACCAAAAACTACAAATCTGAGTCTGATTCTGATAACTGAGAGGCACCACTGACACCTCGAAATAAGACAGAAGTCAAACTGATCAGTTGACAAATTTTTTGAAAGATTCTGAAGAGGCTCTATGTTCTAACTGGTCTGAACTACTAGCAGCTAATAGAGAACTCAACTTATCCCAACAACACGGAAACTTCGTAATGTAGAGCAAATTTTGAGAATTTTAGGAATTTCATTCAACAGAGCTAAATTCATTCTCATTAATGGAATATTTACTCAACATATATATATATATATAATTCTAGAAAGTTCAGCCCAAAACTTTCTTCATTCACTAGGGGAAATTCAATAAGAAAAATCATAACAGAAAGTTAGGGCTTAGATTCACTTCTGTATAAATGCTGACAATTTGATAAGGAATTTATGGGAATCATATCAACAATACACATGAACATTGTTCTAAGTGAAATCAACGAAAATAAACATGAAACCTTTTTATACTCGAAAACTCAGGGCTTAAAACTGATAGAGGATTTTGGGGACACAAGGGAAGGACAATCCCCTTGCTAAAATCCCACATACCTAACTAAAATTCACCCAAAGAAGGGGACTTGAACTGCTGCGATAGATGATAACCCTAGGCTTGCTTGAGAGTTTTCTTGAGGAACCCTTCGATAGATTTCTGAAAATAAGCGTGAGAACGAGGGGAGGAACCGTCCCAACCCTCTAATAAGTCTGATTTTTCACTTAAAACGACGTGGTTTAGAGCTTAGGAGAATTGGAAATTACTAAATAGCCCTTAGAAATTTGCTGGGAAAAACTGTCAGGTGCCCCTGATGGGTGACCTAACTAGTGTGGTCCACGACTGCTCACCACGACTCGTGGCCACTCCCATCAGGTACACTGCCTGGAATCCTTAGTAGGTCACCACGAGGGACCTAACGAGTCGTGGTAACTGACCACAACTCGTGGTAACTGACCACGACTCGTGGTGACCAGTCGTGGACCACACTGGTTCACTGCTGAAGATTTAACTCTAGGCTAGGTAACGAGTCACTTAACTAGTCGTTGCCACAGGTGACGACTCAATTCACCCACTCGTCAAGTACACTAGTCAACTCAAAATATTTCCAACTCAAGCTTGACCACGAGTGACTTAATGGGTTGTGGTCAGTGACCACGACTTGTGACGTTCCTCATTAGGTACACTGCCTCCCTTCTTTACATTATCCCACCTTCTCCTCATGGCTCACCTAATAAGTCGTGCGGTTGCTTAACGACTAGTCTTCCAGATTTTTTGATTTAGGTCCCGGAATTAGATTTTGTGTTTTTGGGGCATTACATCCTAACTCAACCTCCATCGTTAATATGAAGAGCATACACTATATATCAAAACGTCTACCTACATAGGAAATTCTTTTCATTTGTTGCATTATGGACTATTTTAGGTGGCTGTGAAGTTGTATAACATTCTGATTATTCTTTTGCAATATATAATTGAAGGATTGGTTGAAAATAGCGAAGCTATCGGAATGCTTACAAGGTATGTTATGGCTAACCTATTTCGACAAGAATTCTTTATTGTATCGTTGATTAGACTTGTTGTTATTGTTGCAATACTCTTATCCATGTTAATTATTATGGGTTGGCTGCTAGAATTGTGTATATATACATGTGTAAGCTTCCCTTGTCGGGATTGTCCTCGTTTAGCTACTGCCTCATGTTAAAAGCGACATAAGAATCTTTTCATCTAAATTATCGTCTCTTAATGGGCTATTGATAATTTGTTTCCTTATTGAAGCTTTAAGGGCCTTGTGGTTATCTGATTAGCATTTCCAATTGTTGTTGGCAGCATAATTATTAGTTTGTCACAAAAATCATTTTATTACGATGCTTATAAACTATAGAGCTCACCTACGGGCCTTTGGCACATCTTGCCACCTATAGAGCTAGTATACTAGTATTGTAGTTCCACCTTTGGGTTAGTGAGTTGCAAGATTTTGCACTGATCTATTAGCGATCTTATAGCCTTATATGACTTACAGATGATCATATAGGTTGCTTAGAAAGTAACCTTACTTGCTGATAGATTAGTAGATTACTTGACACCTTCATTTGCTATCTGGGACTAATGTCTATGAGCTATTTATGTATAGGTATGCACTTATAGATTTCCTAGAAGGGTTATTGACTAACATACCTTACCTATGGGGCTATACTTTACTTATGAGAGCCATGGTGAAGTTTACTCACATATGAACTTTCTTCATGCCTAAGGTGGCATTACTAACCCTCAACAAAGCCTTGTATGCTCGAGTGCAGTCATGAAAACCCGCTCAAATAAACTCCAATTAATGGAAGTGTAAAATGGTTGAAGAAAATATAGAACCCAACTTGGAGTCGGGGTCGAATCAAGAGAGACTATGTTAGGCCTAAACTATTTAGTACCCTTCAATCTAAATTTGCAGGTTTAGATACTATTCAGATTAGGATTAGGCAAAATTTAACTACAATTATTGAATGCAAATTGCTTAGGGTTAAATCAATTGATGAAAATACTAGTGAAGTTACCCCAATTATGAGTATTTCCTTTTAAATCACCTAATATGGGTAAGTTGAGAGTGGGATATGGATGAACATGCAAGCAAAAAACTTAGGCAATCCATGGGTATCTTTCAATAGCACCATAGGTGTCAATCTACTTCAATTTTGTCAAGTTGAAGAGAATTCCCTTCTACAAAATTGCTTGTTGCCAATTGGAATTCCGCCTATATTTAGGAGAATTAGTTAAACAAGGGTTATGCCTTGAGTTATTATTGGTTGATGCTAACTCAACATAAATCTGCTCTTTCAATCATTATAAAGGTAATTGGGTAGGATTGAGTGGCTTTGACCATCAATCACACACTATAAAAAAAAAGATCAATCAAATATTCTTAAGCCCAAATCAAATTTACCAAATTGGTATAATTAGGATTCACAGCTCTAGTTCTGGTTTTAACTACCCATAGAAAGAAGAAGAAGAGAAAGTAAGTAATTAGACATTCTTACTAAAGAAATTGCAAATTGTAGAAGAAATCTTGACTTGATGAAATTGAATCTTCAAAATTACAGTCTAAAGCTAAAATCTACTCAACTATGGATGAAAAGTAAAGTATCCTATCTATCTCTCTACTCACTGCTGAAAACTCCTCAAAAACTCTTTGAAAAAAAGAAGAAAAAAATCTATTTATACTATGTCTCAAAAAATCCAAAATAATTTTAAACTTGGAGGGTCCCAGGTGTGCAGGCATGGACCGTCCTTTGCCCCATTAATTAAAATCATCAGCTGCCTAATAGCCTTCCGTCTTTTGATCGGCGGACCGTCTTTTGGAAAGAAGGTCTGTCTCATGCTTCGTTGATTAAGATTGGGCTTTGTCTCCTCATGGATCCTTCTGTCAATTGATGGTCTGTCTTCTAGAAATATGGTCCGTTCTTCACTTCGTCAATTACGGACCCCTTAAGAATAGTTTCTGGATAACAATGGCACCAACTGGATGGTTGAACATGCGGACAATCCTTCAGATAGATGGTCTACCCTTTGTTTTGTATTTTGGACAGATTTTTGGCTTTAACTCCTTTTTTCTCCATTTTTCTTAGGTTCATACAATATAGCATAATGTGGTTAGTTTTCACTTAATCTAGCTCCTAAAGACATGTAAAATTCTATGAAATTGCAAAGATGTGTCACAAAGTTTCGACACATCGACACCCCTAACTTAAAGCATTTGCTTGTCCTCAAGCAAATCAAAAAGAGAAAACTACCCTAACACCTAATGTAATGTCCCAAAATCACAAAGTGCAATGACTAGGGTGGTTGATAATAATGGCTATAAACACATACATTTCAGTCCAATCATCTCCTCCATCCAACAAAAACCAGTTTTCTCAGAACTACTTAGACAATGAATGAAATCTCCACTAATGACATTATATCAACATGCATACACTTAGAATTGAGAAGTAAAACATGCCAGCCATTCATATCCACATCCCCTCATAATTAGACCAAGGAAAATGTCCACTTTTATGAAGCAATTCTAGCAGACCAATTAAGGACACACAAGATCAAAAGAAGGAAGAAATACACTCAACTCTCACAAAGAAGTTTCACAAGATAGGTCACAACTACCATATGCTTTCCTATTTACTCAAGTGCCTTTCCATTTGGATATCCAGGTTGAAATCATACAAAGGCTTTTCTAAGCTTGTAATGAGGGTCAAAGGGCTGGTAGGTTGCAAGTATGGCTTTTAATGACTCATTTACATCCTTTAATACTTCATCACTTTTCCACAACCTTTTTACATTTTTGATCCCGTCTTTTCTTCCCTTCTCTTTTCCTAGAAACTTTTCACACCCTTAAGTGTTTTTGTGAGCTCAATTTTCATTTTTCTCTTTTGTTTTCTTTTTCTATCCTTTATTTTAGCTCATTACTCGATTACACTTTGGGATATGATCAAACGACCATCTTTAACCTATTTCCTTTTTTCCCACCTTATCACCCCCAACTTATACCTTTTTACTTTATTTTTCATCACTTTTCAAAGTGTCAAGGAGGATGGGTTCAAAAGAGGGTCAACTTGAGAATTGGTTTTGGCATTCATTGTAGTTGATACAGAAAATGTGAAAGGCTCAAAAAGGGAGACTAAGGATAAATACATCATTTGGTAGGTATATTTAGCCAAATGTGGCTTGTGAAGCACAAAGATGGCCTAAGTTCATCTCCGCAACCCATAGTCAATCCTACGTTTGAGCACAACTAGCAAGGCAAGTTCTAGAGTGAGACCAAATCAAGTAAACAAGAAAAATTCCTTTATAGACATTTTCATAAGGAAATCAAAATGACTAAAAAGATTACTCTCAACTAACGACACATTGCCAAAATTTTTATGTCAAAAGAAGAGGTACACAAGTCAATACCGAACAACTAAGGCAAAAATTTGAGGGGGGAATTGTTTTCAAAAATCATTATAAGCATGTAACGAACTCAATTTCCACCACCACCTAAGTCAAAAATATTTTTTTCAACCAACGATGACTCAACAAGTAGGCTAGTACTCTTAAGAATGTGGTCTAGCAATCTATTATTGGGCCCTCACACTATGACACTTTAACTACATTATTATGCCATAATCAATATAAAGTAAGACTCATGAAAAATAACCATGGCTAAGAAAACAAAGGACTCTACACTACAAAATCAATAAAAAGCTATACTATTGATATTGAACATATTCTTATGCCCATTTGCCATGTTTTTACCCATATTTAGCCTTGTTTTGAGTTCATAGTTCCTATGAAGTGTATGAATTCATGTTTTCATGTGTATTGTGAGCTAAAAAATGTTTATAGATATTTTGATCAGGAAACCAAGGAAAAAGGACCCAAAATTTACCCGAGGTGTGAGAAAGAAGAGTTCGTGAAAGTCGGCCTAGGGCTATGACTGGCGTGGCATGCCAACACTTGTGCTTTAGAGAAATATACACCAAAGTTGGTGCTATAGATGGTGTGGGGTGCTAGGTCCGTAGCTTTCGAGATGAGAATTTAACTAACACCTTAGCAAGATGGATGGTGCGGAGCCCCAGAAGCATTCCAAACAAAGGAAAATTTTGCACTATTCTGGTACTATGGATAAAGTGGGGCGCTAGAAAGGTCATAAAGCTCACAAATTTGACTAACACTCTTGTGCTACTGTAATTCCTCAAAAGCCCTAAGATCAAATCTAAGGGTTCAAATGGAAAAAAATAGGAAAGTTTGCACCAGGTCACAGGACGAGTCGTCTAGCGACCTGTGAGGATACTTCATGAGTCGTTAAGTGACTCATGAAGTGAAGGAAAAATTGGCAGGAACCCATGGGCAGGGGGTGAACACGAGAGAAGTAACGAGTCGTGGGCAGGGTAACGAGTAGTTAAGTGAGTCGTGGTCAAGATGGTCTATGGTTCAAGGTTTAATTATCCGGAGATGCGGTGAAAGGCATGCATGAGTCGTGAAGTGACTCCACAACTCGTGGAGTTGGTCGTGGCCAAGAACAGGATTTGAAGGTTGAATTTGGGGCAGTGTACTTCACGACTGGGTCACCATGAGTCATGGTGTCCCTCGTGGTGACTCACAGTGTGTATTTTTTCCTACGTTTTAGTAAGGGTGTTTTAATAATTCCTAAGCTCCTAAGTCCTAAATTACGTCATTTTAAGCTAAGTTAGAAGGATTTTAAAGATACTTAGCCTATTCTAAACCTCCCCATTCTGTGCATGCAATATCAAGGAGCCTATAGAAGATCAAACTAGAGGATTCTTTAAGTTCTTCCGCAAGTCACTTGGATTCTCAAGAGAGGTTGTGAAATTCAAAGTACCCAGGTATGTGGGGTTATGAATGGGGGTATTCCTTCACTCCCATGCCCAAATCTTCTTCTAATTCATGGAATTCTAAGTTGATGAATCTATGGGGTTTTAACCCAATTTGTGAAATTCTCTAGGAATCTATCATGGGTAAATTCTATTCATGTTTTCCGTGTTGTTTTAAGATTCCTGGGCATGTTTTATAATGATTTTAATTACAAATTTATTATTTCAATGTCTTACAATTACAATGCCCAATTATGAAAGTTCATGAAATGTTGAGAATATGATCTATATTTTCAACTATGATGAGATGTATATGATGAAAGTATATTTTTAATTACCCATTTTTATATCCATGATATTTGACTATCTTGAAGTATGTATAAGTTTGGGCAAGCCCATATGATCAAGTATGTTTCATGATTTACTTCAATTTCATGTTGTTAGCTTACCACATGGTTTTGAAGTCTAGACTCCCACTTTTCAGCTTGTGGTATGGTTTGAGCTAAGGCTCCTTATGATATGTTTTCAGATTATGCATGTACTATCTTCATTGTAAAGTAATGGTTCAGCTTCATTGAAAAACGATGAAGTGCATATGCATGTTTTTGAGAGAAATGTCTAGCATCGGGTAGGCTAAGGATTCAGTCAACCCTGTACCTCAAAACTACGTGCCAACGTAGGTATGTTCAAATTATTTTGGACCTCCCTTGTGAGATTTCCCTACCCCCAGGGGACTTCAGCTTGATATCGATATCATGGTAGCCCCCTTATCCTTGACAAGGCTTTGGATGGCTCTGCCCACTTGAGTGTAATAGTCGGGACCTCGTAAGCTCTATCCTGTTAATGTCAGTTATATGATGAATCTCCCATTGTTCCTCATGATTTTCAGTTATGCATGTTCATCAGTTATGATATTATATTTTCAGTAGGTTTGACCCAAATGTTCAGTTTTATTTATGATTATCATTTTCAGCTTTGGGTCATTCGAATCAGTTATGATACTCAGTCATGTTTAAATCATGTTTTCAAATAATAGCATGCAAGACTTACACTCAGAATCTTATCTTGAATATGTTTATTGATATGCATTTCATTTTTTACTTACTTAGCGATTTTACTTACCTTTCATACTCAGTACATTCTAAGTACTGACCGCATACTCTATGTTGTATTATTTCATGATACAAGTTCGGACATTCAGAGTCAGTCCCGCCGCTAGCCAGATTCTTAGAGTTCTAGAATAGTCAACCGGTTGGTGAGTCCTCATCCTTTGGGGACCCTTTTATCAGCTTGTTTCAGTATCTTCAGTTTCAGTCTTTAGTGAGTTAGTTAGGGTCTTGTCCCATCAATTCATCAGGTTTTAGAGGCTTATCATACATAGCATGTATTCAGCTTCAAATCAGTATTATGTGTTCCGTTGTTAAGATGTTATTAGATTTTCAGACTTTCGTTATTTCAAATGTTAGACTTTCTGCAATTGTTTATGTTGAGTTTAGTTATCATGTTCATGCCATGGGTCTGCTTGGAGCCTCTCGTGGTTCTTTGTCCCGTGTATCAATCAGGGCCTATGTTCGTGTCGTGACTAACTTGGTATCAGAGCATTAGGTTTTGAAGTGTCCTAGGGTGTCTGAAAGCCGCATTAAGTAGAGTCTTTTTCATGGGTGTGAAGCTTTCCATACTTACAATGAAGTGCCTATGAAATGTTTTAGGAAATTTCCCTTCTTTCATGATCTATGTCGTGCGATGAAATATCTCTCTATTCTCCTAACTTGTGCTATACACATTTGCAGAATCATGCCTCCTTGCTGAGTTAATGGAAGAAGGAACGGGAATGGAAATGGCCATGAGAATGGAAAAGGAGATGGGCCACAACAGGACCCACCAACCCCCGAGGATTATGAGCCTGAGTAGGTTTTCCATGCAGAGTTTAGGGAAACCATTCAGATGTTGGCACAAGCATTAACCACCCAGGTCAACTAGCAGGCGGTAGTGCATGTTCCCTAGAATGGGAATGCGGCAGCGACAAGAGTTAGGGACTTCCTTAGGATGAACCCTTTGGATTTCTCGGATCGAAGGTGGACAAGGATCCACACGAGTTTATTGATGAGATTCAGAAGATCACCTAGATCATGGTGGTGACAGGGGAGCAGTGCGCAAACCTATTCTCTTATTAGTTGAAAGGGGTTGCACATATCTGGTTTAGACAGTGGAAGGATAATAGAGCAGTTGGAGCGGGTACCATTGGCTAGGATGAGTTTCATAGCGCATTCTTGGGTCGATTCTTTCCCTAAGAGATGAGGGAGATCAAAGTAGCTAAATTTGTGAACCTTAGGTAGAACAACATGACGGTCTAGGAGCATGCTTTAGAGTTCACCCGCCTGTCTAAATATACACATGAGATGGTGGCTGATCAGAGGGCTCAAGTGAGCAGGTTCGTGCATGGGATAGTGGACTATTTGGTCCAAGATTGCAGGAATGCTATGCTTTACCAAGATATTAACTTCTCACAGCTAGTTCTGTACGCCCAACAGATAGAGGCAGTATAGAAGAGTGAGCGAGAAAAAGAGGCCAAGAGGGTTAGAATCGATAGTTTTGGGTTCTCCCAATAGATTCCTGGTTGTGGGCATCATCAGCAGTCCCATCGGAGATCATCAGCCCCAGTACCGTCAGCAGCAAGTGTGACATCTAGATCTATGTGTGATTAGAGGGGACGAGTGTCAGTCTCTTGAGGTCAAGGGAGTAGATCCATAGAGCGTAGTATTCCAGGTTGTGACAGGTGTGGAAAAAGGCACACTAGTTAGTCCCTAGCAGGTACAGGTGCTTGTTTCGGGTGCGGGAAGCCATACATATGATCATAGATTGTCCAACAGCTAGACAGGGCCATGGTAAGGGCCGAGACCAAGCCACTAGTTCAACAGACCCACCAACACACTCAGCTTAGTAGTGTGTCTCCAGTAGTGCAGGTGGTGGTCAGCACCAGACCAAATTCTATGCCCTCACATCTCGTCAGGAGTAGGAGGCCTATCTAGATGTAGTCACTGGTAAGTTACGAGTATTCCACCTTGATGTATATGCATTGTTAGATCAAGGGGATACTTTATCTTTTGTGATGCCCTATGTTGCTAGTAGTTTTTGAGTTAGTCCCGAAATCCTATTAGAACCTTTCTCAGTCTCTATTCCAGTCGGTGATTCAGTTATAGCCCGATGGGTATATAGAAATTCCCCTACCACAGTCCCTTAGAAAGTCACCTCAGCAGATTTAGTAGAGCTAGCCATGACAGATTTTGATGTTATCTTTGGCATGGATTGGCTACATGCATGTTATGCCTCAGTAAATTGTGGAACCCATGCGGTAGAGTTCCGATTTCTGCGTGAGCCAGTCCTAGAGTGGAAGGGTAGTTCAGCTGTCCCTATAGGTCACTTTATTTCCTATCTTAAGGCTAGGAAGATGATCTCTAAAGGTTGTGTATACCATCTAGTTAGGGTTAAGTATGCTACATCCGAAACCCCGACTATCCAGTTAGTGCCTGTAGTGTGCGAATATCCAGAAGTGTTTCTAGATGATCTACCAGGAATTCCTCCCGAGCGGGAGATCAATTTTGGTATTGACCTTCTTTCTGATATGCAGCCTATATCTATTCCTTCGTACATAATGGCTCCAGTTGAGTTAAAGGAGTTGAAGGAGTAGTTGAAGGATCTTTTTTACAAGGGTTTCATTAGACCTAGCAAATCCCCATGGGTGCACCAGTTCTCTTTATCTAGAAGAAGGATAGTCACCTTTGGATGTGCATTGACTATCGCAGTTGAACAAGGTCATGGTCAAGAACAGGTATCCCCTCCCCAGAATTGATGACTTGTTTGAACAACTTTAGGGTGCCAATTGTTTTTCAAAGATAGACCTTAGATCTGGATATCATCAACTTAGGGTTAGAGAGAATGACATCCCGAAGACAGCCATCAGGACTCGATATGGTCCCTATGAGTTTGTAGTTATGTCTTTTGGATTAACGAATGCTTCTTCAGCTTTTATGGATTTGATGAACAGGGTGTTCAATCTGTATTTGGACATGTTCATGATTGTGTTCATAGATGACAATCTCATATGCTCTTAAAGTGAGGAGGAGCATGCCGCTCATTTGAGGGTGGTGCTACAAACTCTTAAGGATCGCCAGCGGTATGCTAAATTCAGCAAGTGTGAGTTTTGTTTAAACTCGATAGCATTTTTGGGTCATGTGGTGTAAAGTGAGGGTGTACAGGTGGACTATCAAAAGATAGAAGCTGTGAAGAATTGGCCTAGACTAGTGAGTCCTTTGGATATCAGGAGTTTCTTAGGCTTAGCTGGTTACTACAGGAGGTTCTTGGAAGTATTTTCGTCCATTGCAGTACCGTTGACTAAGTTGACCCAGAAGAAAGTGAATTTTCAATGGTCGGAGGCCTGTGAGAAGAGCTTCCAAGAGTTGAAGACTCGACTCACCTCAGCACCAGTGTTGACTGTACCTGAGGGTACCGATGGGTTTGTGGTATATTGTGATACCTCGAGGATCGTCCTTGGTTGTGTATTAATGCAATATGGTAAGGTTAAAGCCTATGCTTCTAGGCAGTTGAAAGTCCATGGAAAGAACTACCCGACTCACGATCTTGAGTTGGCAGCGGTTGTATTTTCCTTGAAGATTTTCCATGTCTATAGACCACAAGAGCCTATAGTACATGTTTACCTAGAAGGATCTAAATCTACGTCAGAGAAGGTGGTTGGAGCTTCTTAAGGATTACAATATAAGTGTCCTTTACCATCCAGACAAGGCTAATGTAGTGGTGGACACTCTTAGCAGGCTTTCTATGGAGAGTTTGTCCCATGTAGATGAGGAGAGGAAAGAGTTAGTGAAGGATGTGCATCGGCTAGCACGACTAGGAGTTCGTCTTGTTGACTCGACAGATCGTGGTGTCATTCTTCAGAATGGATCATAATCTTCCTTGGAGACCGAAGTCAAATTTAGAAAAGACAAGGATCCTATTTTGGTAAAGTTGAAGGAAGCTATTCAGAATTAGAAGGTGGAGGTTTTCTCCCAAGGGGGAGATGGTGTACCACGATATTAGGGTCATTTGTGTATTCCGAGTGTTGATGAATTAAGGGAGCGGATGTTGCGTAAGTCTCATGGTTCAAGATATTCTATACATCCAGGTTCCACCAAGATGTACCGTGACCTACGGGAAGTCTATTAGTAGAATGGCATGAAGAAGGACATAACAGAGTTTGTGGCAAGGTGTCCGAATTATCAACAGGTGAAAGTTGAGCATCAAAGACCTGGAGGTGTGCTTTAAGTCATTAGTATCCCTACTTGAATGTGGGAGGAAATCAATATGGACTTCATCACAGGGTTTCCTCATACTCATCGATAGTATGATTTTATTTAGGTTGTTATAAATAGGTTGACTAAAGCAACTTATTTTCTATCGGTCAAGACTACAGACTCAGCAGAGGATTATGCTAAATTATATATTCGGGAGCTAGTTCGATTTCATCTACTACCCTTGTGCATCATATCAGATAGAGGTACTTAGTTTACCTCCCAGTTTTGGAGATTGTTTCATAAGGGACTTGGTACTCAGGTCAAGCTTCGTACAACTTTTTACCCGTAGAAAGATGGTCAGGCTAAACAGACCATTCAGACTCTTAAGGATATGTTGAGAGCGTGTGTGATTGATTTCATGGGTAGTTAGGATGATCATTTACCTCTTATTGAACTTTTATATAACAACAGTTACCATTCCATCATTCAGATGGCTCCGTTTGAGGCTCTTTATGGGCGGAGAGGTAGATCGTCTATTGGTTGGTTCGAAGTCAGTGAAGCTACTTTGATAGGACCAAATTCAGTTCATGAGGCTATGGAGAAAGTTCAGCTTATAAGGTAAAGGTTGAAAATAACTCAGAGTCGCCAAAAGTCCTATGTGGATTTGAGGAGGAGAGAACTCGAGTTTGAAGTCAATGATTGGGTGTTTCTGGAGGTGTCTCCCATGAAAGGAGTGATGAGGTTCGAAATAAAAGGGGAAACTTAGTCCCCATTATGTTGGCCCATACCGAATTATGAGACATGTCGGCAAGGTGGTCTACAAGTTAGAGTTGCCCTCAGAATTGGCTTCAGTACATCCAGTTTTCCATGTGCCATTTCTAAAGAAATGCATGGGTGATCAAACTTTGGTTGTCCCGGTGGAGAGCATAGGTGTGAAGGATAGCCTTAGCTACGAAGAAGTTCCGGTTGAAATACTTGATCGTCAGGTTCAGAAGCTAAGACACAAAGAAGTAGCTTTAGTAAAGATTTTTTGGAGTTGAGGGAGCAACGTGGGAAGCCAAAGCAGATATGATGGCTAAATACCCACATCTATTCCCTTCTGGTTCAGTTCCAGCTTGAGGTATCCGTTTCCTCCTTAGTAGTCTAATCAGTTTCATGTTCAGTTCCTATGTTCCAGTTTCTTTCATGTCAATGTATGTATGTGAGATTCATGAATTCATTTGAGTCATGCATTTTAGTCTGGAGTCAGTCACTTCGTTAGTTTTCAGCTTTAGATGTTTAGTTTTTGAGATGTTGTCACGACCCGAGCGTAGACCCGAATCGTAGACATGGGACAAGGGACCTCGATAGACCCCAAGTCAACCCATGGCATAAGCATCCAATTAACTCATTTAATAAACATGAAGAAAGCATAATTATAAACTCAGCGGAAGTCTCATAAAATGGCACATCAGAATAATATCCAAAAATAACACATACATAAGTCTGAAAGCCTCTAGTCTAGATGAGTTGATGGGACAAGACCCCAAACTAACTCCACAAAACCTGAAACTGAAACACGACATGAAGCTGAAAGTCTAGTCCTCGAAAGATGAGGACTCACCAATCACGCAGCTGCTAACTCTGATAAGCGACTACGAGTGGGGATGAACCTGAAATCGGATTCTGCATCATGAAATGATGCAGCATAGAAAGTATGTGGTCAGTACGTGGAATGTACCGAGTATGCAAGGTAAGTAAAACCGCTTTAGTAAAGTAAATCAGTTAAAACATTTCATGCATATCATACGCTTTCAACATGAGAGGAAGGGCATACATGCATTCTTTCTGATATCATAATATCATCATAACATAACCATGCATAGCTTTATCACATCATGACTGATCCGAATGACTCAAGGATGGAATATAACATTTATATTGAAAAGCTGAAGAATGAGCCAAACCTTGCTTTTAGAACATGCATGCATAAAGTAATCATCATGAGTAACGAATCTGAATGATATAGATAGTGGGAGACTCTTCACTTAACCAACATACGAAGATAGAGCTTATATGGTACCAACTATCACACTCAAGTGGGTAGAGTCGTCCATAACCTTGCCAGGGCGATGGACGATACCATGATATCGATATCAAGCTTAAGGGCCAATCGGGCCTGGGATAGCTCACAAGGGAGGTCCCAATAATATAATAGTACCAACCTACGTTGGCGTGTAGTTCTGGGGTATAGGGTGATCGACCCTTAACCCGCTCGGTGCTAGACTCTTCTCCCAAAAACATGCAACGCTCACATCGTATATAACGAAGCTCAACATCATCTATTGACGAAGCTCAATATGAAATCATGCATAACTCAACATCGTATGAGACGAAGCTCAACATTGTCTATTGACAGAGCTCATTAATGACATACATCTCAATTATGAATTCATGCATATGAGAAGCTTCATTTCGAAACATACCACAAGCTCAATCATAGGTGGGAGAATCTCCTCCAATCATGTGGTAAGCTACATCTAGAAATATTTAACTCAACATACCACAAGCTAGAATTTAAGAAAAATTTGAAAACTTCACTTCAAACAATGTGGTAGCTTATGTCGGGAAAATCATCACTTTAAATCAACATGTAGGCATTGCCCAAAGCTTTATCATTCTAGGATCTACTCATTTCATTTTGAAAACAACATTATATTAATGGGTGGCTTTAGAAACATGCTTTTCATCATCAAATCTCAACATCATCATGCATTCATCATCATTCACTACTTTTATGAACTTCTCATCCATGGGCATTGTAGATTCAAGATTTGGAAAACAATTTTTGTATTGAAAATAATTTAGAATCTGCCCAAGCTTACATTCATCAATATATATGCAATCTAATCATACCCATGTATCGAAATTGTAGAACTATACAATTGGGTAACACCCCATATTTGATCATAGACATTTCATCATATTTTGATAGAGATTGGGTATGGGTGTAGAAGGAGGATGCCCATTTAAAACCCTACATACCTGAAAGGGATGATTCTACCACCTCATTGATTGCCCAAAGAGAAATTGGAATAAAACTCCTTAGAAAAGCTCTTGATCACCTCCTAAATTTTATAAACTTGCATGCATGGAAGGAATACACTTCAAATAGGTTTTCCCCTACTAAATTCCTCCAAAACGAGCCCTAAACAACGTAGTATAGGCCTCTAGAACATAGAATATGACAGAAATAACCTTACTGAATTCACAAAAATTGTTCACTGGGCCAAACAACGGACGACCCAACAGGTTGTTGGAGGGTACCACGACCCGTGGTACCTATCCGTACTAAGCAATGTCCCAGCCTTCTCTCGTATTCACACCACGACTAGACAGGATGACTCGTCCTTAGATACCACGAGTCGTTCCTTCGATCGTTGTCTCCTCTTCTGAAATTTCTGAACTCCTTCACAATGAGTCTCACCAACATTGTTTCCTCCAACAGGCCGTGGTATCCATCTGTCGAGTCCACTGTAAAAGTTCACTTCCTTACCACGACTTCAAACAATGAATCGTTCTTACAAGAAATGATTCGTTATAATGCTCGTTATTTATACTGCCACCAGGCCTAACCCTTTTTCCACAACTGCTCATAATGGCTTGTGGTTACTTACCACGAGTCGTTGTACCTCTCGTTCTGCAACTTTCCCCAACTTTCAGCAGTTTTGAATTTTAAATTCTCAGGTCTACTCTTAGGCACTCATGGGGTATTACAATATCTCTCCCTTGGGAACATTCATCCTCAAATGTTAGAAACACACAGAAACTCAGAAACAAACAATCCTCATATGACAATACTAATTATTAAAACCGAAAACTGACGGAATGACTACCTCCGAAAAGAGCTACATAGTTGAACTAAATTCAGGCATCACATACATCTATCATAACACAAATCAAACTTGCGCATATGCACTGAATATGGAAACTGATTAGAGAATTAGTGCAAAAACTGATACCTCAAACTAAACTGAGCCGTAGGGAAAAGGTGTGGGTATCTAGCCATCATATCTGCTTCGGCTTCCCACGTAGCTCCTTCAACATGATGATTTCTCCATAATACTTTAACTGAAGCTACTTCTTTGTTCCTTAGCTTATGGACTTGGTGATCTAATATTCTAATGGGTGCTTCTTCATAACTGAGGCTGTCTTTTACACCAACACTGTCCACCGGGACTACTAAAGCTGCATCACCCGAACACTTTTTCAAAAGTGACACATGAAACACAAGATGAACTGAAGATAACTCCAATGGAAAGTCTAACTCATACGCCACCTTACCAACTCTCCTCACAACCCGGTAGGGACCAACATAGCGGGGACTGAGTTTCTCTTTATTTCCAAACCACATGACTCCCTTCATAGGAGATACCTTTAGAAATACCCAATCGTCCACCTCAAACTCCAAATCTCTTCTCCTCACATCAACATATGATTTCTGATGACTTTGGGCGGTCCTCATCCTGTCCCTTATCAACTAAACCTTTACCATGGCCTCACGAACCGAATCAGGTCCTATCATGGCTGCCTCACCAACCTCAAACCATCCGATGGGCGATCTACACCTCTGCCCATAAAGAGCCTCGAATGGTGCCATCTGGATGCTAGAGTGATAATTGTTATTATAAGAAAACTTGATTAAAGGCAAGTGATCATCCCAACTACCTTTAAAGTCCATCACACAAGCTCTCTACATGTCCTCGAGAGTTTGAATTATCCGCTCCACCTGGCCATCCATTTGTGGATGGAATTCTATGCTGAGCTTAACTTGTGTCCCAAGCCTTTTTTGGAAAGACCGCCAAAACTAAGAGGTAAACTGAGTACCTCGGTCTGAGATAATAGACAAGGGCACTCCATGAAGTAGAACCCATGAAAAAGACTCTACCTAACACGACTTTCAGACTCCCTAGGACACATTAAACCTATTGCTATGACACCAAGTTTTTCACGACCCGAGCATAGACCCGGATTGTAGATATAGGACAAAGGACCTTGAGAGACCCCAAGTCAACCCATGGAATAAGCATCCAACAAACTCATTTAATAAACATGAAGAAAGCATAATTATAAGCTCAGCAGAAGTCTAATACAATGTTCAGTACATGAAATGTACCGAGTATGAAAGGTAAGTAAAAACGCTTTAGTAAAGTAAATCATTTAAAACATTTCATGCATATCATACGCTTTCAACATGAGAGGAAGGGAATACATGCATTCTTTCTGAAATCATTATCTCATCATAACATAACCATGCATAGCTTTATCACATCATGACTGATTCGAATGACTCAATGATGGATCATAACATTTATGTTGAAAAGCCGAACAATTAGCCAAACCTTACCTTTAGAACATGCATGCATAAAGTAATCATCATGAGTAATGAATATGTAAATCTGAATGATATAGATAGTGGGAGACTCGTCACCTATCTGACATACCACAATAGAGCTTACGTGGTCCCAACTATCACACTCATGTGGGTAGAGCCATCCATAACTTTGCTAGGGTGATGAACGATACCATGATATTGATATCAAGCTTATGGGCCAATCTGTCCGGGGATAGCTCACAAGGGAGGTCCCAATAATATAATAGTATCAACCTACATTGGTGCACAGTTCTGGGGCATAGGGTGATCGATCCTTAATCCGCTCGGTGCTAGACTCTTCTCCCAAAAACATGCAACGCTCTACATCATATATAACAAATCTCAAAATCGTCTATTGACGAAGCTCAATATGAAATCATGCATAACTCAACATCGTATGAAATGAAGCTCAACATTGTATATTGACAAAGCTCATTTTGACATACATCTCAATTATGAATTCATGCATGTGAGAAGCTTCATTTCAAAACATACCACAAGCTCAAACATAGGTGGGAGCATCTACTCCAAATCATGTGGTAAGCTACATGTAGAAATATTTAACTCAACATACCACAATTTAAGAAAAATTTGAAAACTTCACTTCAAACAATGTGGTAAGCTTATGTCGAGAAAATCATCACTTTAAACCAACATGTAGGCATTGACCAAAGCTTTATCATTCTAGGATCTACTCATTTCATTTTGAAAACAACATCATATTCATGGGTGACTTTAGAAACATGCTTTTCATCATCAAATTTCAGCATCATCATGCATTCATCATCATTCACTACTTTTCTGAACTTCACATCCATGGACATTTTAGATTCAAGATTTGGAAAACAAATTTTGTATTAAAAACAATTTAGAATCTGCCCAAGCTAACAATTCATCAATATATATGCAATCTAATCATACCCATGTATCGAAATTGTAGAATTATACAATTGGGTAAAACACCATACTTGATCATAGACATTTCATCATATTTTGATAGAGATTGGGCATGGGTGTGGAAGGAAGACACCCATTTACAATCCTACATACCTGAAAGGGATGATTCTGCCACCTCACTGATTTCCCAAAGAGAAATTGAAATAAAACCCCTTAGAAAAGCTCTTGATCACCTCCTAAATTTTATAAACTTTCATGAATGGAAGAAATACACTTAGAATAGGTTTTCCCCTACTAAAATCCTCCAAAATGAGCCTTAAACAACATAGTATAGGCCTCTAAAACATAGGAAATGACAGAAATAACCTTACTGAATTCACAAAAATTGTTCACTGGGCCAAACAACGGACGACCCAAAGGATTGTTGGAGGGTACCAAGACCCATGGTACCTATCCATTCTATGCTCTATCCCAGCCTTCTCCCGGATTCACACCATGAATGGACAGGACGACTCGTCCTGAGTTACCACGAGTCATTCCTTCGATCGTTGTCTTCTCTTCTGAAATTCCTAAACTCCTTCACAACGAGTCTCACCATGACTCATTGTGTCCTCCAACGGGTCGTGGTATCCATCCGTCGAGTCCACTGTAAAAGTTCACTTCCTTACCATGACTTCAAACGATGGATCGTTCTTACAAGCAACGAGTCGTTATAACACTCGTTCTTTATAATGCCACCAGGCCTAACCCCCTTTCCACGACTACTCACAATGGCTCGTGGTTACTTACCACAAGTCATTGTACCTCTCATTCTGCAACTTTTCCCCAACTTTCATCAATTTTGAATTTTAAGTTCTCGGGTGTACTCTTAGGCACTCCAGGGGTATTATAGATGTCAGTTCTATTCCTCAGCTTTTTAGTATATTCATTCACATGTGAAGACGAATGTTCTCAAGGAGTAGATATTGTAATACCCCAAAAGCCCTAAGATCATAACTAAGGGTTCAAACGAAGAAAAATTGGAAATTTTGCACTAGGTCACAGGATGAGTCGTCCAGTGACCCATGAGGAGACTTGACGAGTCGTTAAGTGACTCATGAAATGAAGGAAGAATTAGCAGGAACCCGTGGTTAGGGGGTGACCACGAGAGAAGTAATGAGTCGTGGGCAAGACAATGAGTAATTAAGTGAGTCGTGGTTAAGATGGTCTATGGTTCAAGGTTTAATTTCCCGGAGATGCACACGAGAGGCAGCCACGAGTCGTGAAGTGACTCCACGACTCATGGAGTTGGTCTTGGCCAGGAGAAAGATTTGAAGGTTGAATTTGGGGTAGTGTACTTCATGACTTGGTCACCACAAGCTGTGGTGTCCCTTGTGGTGATTGGCAGGGTGTATTTTTCTTGCGTTTTAGTAAGGATATTTTCATAATTTCTAAGCTCCTAAGTCCTAAACTACATTATTTTAAGCTCAGTTAGAAGGGTTTATAAGATACTTAGCCTATTCTAAACCTCCCAATTCCGTGCATACAAGAACAAGGAGCCTGCGGAAGATCAAACTAGAGGATGCTTTAGGTTCTTCCTCAAGTCACTTGGATTCCTAAGAGAGGTTGAGAAATTCAAAGCACCCAGGTATGTGGGGTTATGAATGGGGGTATTCCTTCACTCCCATTCCCAAATCCTCTTCTAATTCATGGAATGCTAAGTTGATGAATCTATGGGGTTTTAACCCAATTTGTGAAATTCTCTAGGAATCTATCATGGGTAAATTCTATTCATGCTTCCTATGTTGTTTTAAGATTCCAGGGCGTGTTGTATAATGATTTTAATTACAAATTTATGATTTCGAAATCTTACAATTACAATTCCCAATTATGGAAGTTCATGAAAGGTTGAGATTATGATCTATGTTTTCAAGTATGATGAGATGTATATGACGAAAGTATATTTTGAATTACCTATGTTTATATCCATGATTTGTGACTATCTTGAAGTATGTATAAGTTTGAGCAAGCCCATATGATCAAGTATTTTTCATGATTTACTTCAGTTTCATGTTGTTAGCTTACCACATGGTTTTGAAGTCTAGACTCCTACTTTTCAACTTGTGGTATGGTTTGAGCCAAGGCTCCTCATGATATGTTTTTTAGATTACGCATGTACTATTATGATTCAGCTTCTTCGTAAGACGATGGTTCAGCTTCATTGAAAAATGATGGAGAGCATATGCATGTGTTCGAGAGTAGTGTCTAGCACAGAGTAGGCTAAGGGTTCAGTCAACCCTATGCTTCAGAACTATGTACCAACGTAGGAATGTTCAGATTGTTTGGGACCTCCCTTGTGAGCTTTACCTGCCTCGAGGGCCCTTCAGCTTGATATCGATATCATGGTAGGGCCCTTAGTCTTGGCAAGGCTTTGGACGGCTCTGCCCACATGATTGTAATAGTCGGGACCATGTAAGCTCTATCATGGTAATGTCGATTATATGATGAGTCTCCCATTGTTCCTCATGATTTTCTATTATGCATGTTCATTCGTTATGATATTATGTTTTCAGCAGGTTTGACCCAAAAGTTTAGTTTTACTTATGAAGATCAGTTTCAACTTTGGGTCATTCAAATCAGTTATGATACTCAATCATGTTTAAATCATGTTTTTAGATAATATTATACAAGCCTTACTCTCAGAATCATATCTTGAATATGTTTATTGATATGCGTGATTTCAGTTTTTACTTAGTGGATTTACTTACCTCGGATACTCAGTACATTTCAAGTACTGACCGCATACTCTATGCTATATCGTTTCATGATACAGGACGGACGTTCAGGTTTAGTCCCACCGCTAGCCAGATTCTCAGAGTTCTAGCATACTCAGTTGGTTGGTGAGACCTCATCATTTGAGGACCCTTTTATCAGCTTGTATTCAATATCTTCATTTTCATTCTTTAGTGAGTTAGTTGGGGTTTTCTCCCATCAACTCATCAGGTTTTAGAGGCTTATCAGACATCGCATGTATTCAACTTCGGATCAATATTTTATTTTTCATTGTTCAGATGTTATTAGATTTTGAAACTTCTACTATT
Source organism: Datura wrightii (assembly GCA_035772735.1). Lineage (NCBI taxonomy): Eukaryota > Viridiplantae > Streptophyta > Magnoliopsida > Solanales > Solanaceae > Datura > Datura wrightii. The sequence continues at coordinate 13,734,980 of JASDFA010000003.1, forward strand.
TCAAATTTTAGACTTTCTGCAATTATTTATGTTGAGTTTAGTTATCATGTTCATTCCATAGGTTGACTTGGAGTCTCTCGGGCTTCTTTGTCCCGTTTCTCAATCCAGGCCTATGTTCGAGCCGTGATAGCTACGGATGGAGTGGGGCACCAGAGGTGTTTAGAAGTGTAGAAATTTGGCTAACACCTTTGTGCTATGGCTGGAGTGTGGCGCCTGAAGCTAGACTTCAGAGGAAAAATTGAGCCAGACTTAGGGCTATGAGGACGCGGTGTGCCAGACATCCTGGACGGATTTTGCTGATTTTAAAGTCAAATACTTAGGGAAAAAGCGTCATTTGAGGGCTCACCTATAAATATAATACTTAGGTCGTTTTTAGCATATCTTACATGTTTTTGTTTGATCGTAGAAGGTTGTAAATGCAGCTTTTCGGAGGAGATACAAGTTCCTACTTAGGTTTGTTCTTTTCTTTATTGTTTTACCTTGAAAGATTGTGATTTCTATGTTTTTCCTTCTTGTCTATTAGTGGCTAAACACCCATTCTAGGGTTTTGACCATAGTTGATGTTCGGCGTTTGAAAGACTGACTAATGCTAGTTTGATTCTTCATTAGTGTTTATATTTACTTTTTTTAATTACTTAATCACTAGACTGATCACCTTGTGAGTAAATGTGTTGGCTTTTGGTTGAACTTGGGAAAGGTAACCAAAAAGGTTAAAAGTAAATGTAAAACAGGAACTCAAAGATCCTTTGGCCCATTGGTTGAAGGTTAGAAGTTGTTGTTGAGGTTAGGGATATACCCTTCAATCCTGTTTAGTTGAAATACAAGTGGACATAACCGTCGTTTCATGATTCTCTTGCGACAATACGGATATAGACGTTAGGGTTCATGAGATAGTTCTTGGATGCTTCGAAGAGCGACAAGAAATGGGATTGTAACTTGCAAGTAGCAACCTTAGGAAGAATTATTCTAGAGTAATCACGTCTTGAAAACTCAACCTGATGCGAAAGTGCCATTTTCCTAGATATTCATCATCATTTGAAGTACAAACAAGTCTGCAACAACTTTAGTTCATTAGTTCATTCTCATTTTAAGTTTAGTAGTTTAAATCTTCAAACCATTCCCCATTTATATTTGTTTTTGTTACAACAACGAAATAAAAATGTAACCTTAAAAGATTGATCTGACAAGTCTCTGAGAGATCGATAATCAGGACTTCACTGTCCTATATTACTTGATGACCATGTGTGGTTGAGTGAGCTTGGGCAATATCATATTTTTGGCATCGTTGCCGAGGACTTGAAGATTTTTAATAGTTTGTAGGTTAGGATTTTTATTCTTCTATTCTTTACTTTATTTTTTGTTGTGAAGTTTATAGGTTTTGTATGTTCAGTGTATGCAAAATAGGAGAAGGCAAGAACAACTTTTGGCTTCTTTTGATACTGAAATTGAGAGAACCTTTCGAAGGTTAATTATGGAGAATAACAAGCAACCACAGGGCAACAACTAGGAGAGGGTTCCAGTGTTGAATTTTTCTATGCCAAACTTGGAGAACACTTCTAAAGTGATCATCAAGCCGGCCATCACTGTGAAATTCGAGTTGAAGGAAGAGACCGTGCGGTTGGTCCAAAACACTTGCCAATATCAGGGCAAGCCACACGAGGATACCCACAGACATTTGATGACGTTCTTGGAGCTAAGTGAGAACTTTCACAAATAGAATGTGTCAGATGAGCATGTTAAGCTCACATTGTTTTTGTTCTCATTGATTGGTGTGGCCAAAGAGTGACTTGAAAACAAGCCAACAGGTTCCATCACTACTTGAGAGGTTCTTTCCAACAAATTCATCAACAAGTTTTTCTCTTCAAGGAGGATAAAAGAGTTGAGAGGGAAGATCTTTGGTTTTGCACAGTGAGATGATGAAACCTTGGCTCAGGCTTGGGAATTACGCAAGGGCTACTTGAGAGATTGAACGCACCACATACAACTGAAGGAGATTATCGGGCATAATTTTATGAAAAGGCTGAAGCCAGAGTCAAAAATCCTTCTTGACTCTACCGCACATGGACAAATTTTGTCCAAGAGTAATGAAAAAATTGAAGCTCTTTTGAACCTCATATCAACAGGGAGTCAAGACTATCAGGACTCATGTAGAGGATTTATAGCAGCCAAGGTGCCAGAAAGCTCGAAGTAAATGGTGTGGCAACAATCTGAGCGGATATCACTCAGCTGGTGAATGTGATTAGGAAACTTGTGACCACACTAGAAGGATGTCAGGTTCAGCAGGTCCACCAAGTCCAGACTCCACCACTATCATGTGAGGTGTGTGGAGAAGGACATGCTTATTCAAGTTGTCCAATAAACCAAAAATCTATATATTTTGTAGGATAATAAGGTCGTGGTAGAGGTTTTGCAGGTAACATCTATAACCAGGGGTATATGAATGCAACAAATCCATCATGGGAAGGGAATCAGAATTTCCAAAGGCCCTCAAACAACTAATCAAAGCCTTAGGGCCAGCTACCTGGTAGTTCACTTGTGGAGACAATAAAGCAGTGGATGGTTCAACAGACTCGGGTGGTTAATGAGATGTAGAAATCCATGAGCTAAAGAGACAGATGGGGCAATTGGCCCTTCAGTAGACTAGCAGACCACAAGGGGCACTTTCGAGTAACACCAAGAAGAACCCCAAGAAAAATGTGAGCACAATTTCTTTGAACAGTGGTAAAGAGCTGGGTGAGGTGATCCCTAGAGGGAAAAAAGTGGATAAAAAGCAAGTTGTGATGTCCAAACAGGAGGTTGATGAGTCAAACAACTCAAAACCTAATTTGGTAGAAACCAGACCACCCCCTCCATTTCCATTAAGGTTAAAGAAGCAGAAGGAGGACTCAGCCTACTAGAAGTTTCTTGATTTGTTGAAGAAGGTACATGTTAACTTGCTGTTGGTGGAGCTTTTGCAGGCAGTTCCAAAATATGCCAAGTATATGAAGAATATTGTGACAAATAAGAGGAGGCTAATGGAGTTTGAAACTATGACCCTCACAGAGGAGTGCAATTCTAGGGTGCAGAATAAAATTCCAAAGAAGTTGAAATACCCTGGGAGCTTTACCCTTCTAGTGGTGATTAGGAACAGAGAAGTTGGTTCCGTATTGTGAACTTGGGTGCAAGAATTCATCTGATACCTGCATCCATCTTCAGAAACTTGGGCTTAGGTGAACCACGTCTCAACATAGTCACATTGCAGCTTGCCAATAGGTCTCTTGCTTATCCTGACGGAATCATCGAGTACGTCTTGATTATGGTTGGACCTTTCATCTTACCATTGGACTTCAGAATCCTAGATTACGAAGCAGATGCAACAATTCCTCTCATTTTGGGGAGAGGATTCATAGCCACCATAGATGCTATTATAAAGGTAAAGTTGGGTAAGATGTCAATGACGATGGATGGTTAGGAGGCAGTTTTTGATGTGGTTAGGAGGCGGTCCGGATAATAAGATTTCCACCCTATTATGATGAGCTTAAGGCCATTATGGAAGTAGAGCTGGAGATGTCTACTAAGGCGTTAGAGTAGTATTTATCACAGGACTTGGGAGAACACCGGTATGTGAGAAAGAATAGGGTGATAGTTCAGAGAAGATTGAATGCTTAGCAGTCTTGGATGCCGCTGGCACCTATGTTAGCAGAGAGAGTCCTTTGGAGAACCTTTAAAAACCTTTGACTTGGGAAAGGCCGAAACCATCCATTGAAAAAGTGCCAATTCTTGAATTAAAACCTTTACTTGTGAATTTGAAATATACTATTCTAGGCAGTGATAAAACTTTGCCTATGATAATATCTGCTTTGTCATCTGATAAACATGTTGACATGTTGCTTGAAGTTCTAAGGCATCATGTGTTGGCACTTGGGTGGACAATACCTGATATTAAAGGGATAAATAGTTCCTTTTGCATGCATAAGATACACTAGAAGAGGGGCCCAGACCCAGTGTTAAACACCAGTGGAGACTGAACCCAATCATGAAGGAGGTAGTAAAGAAGGAGATAATAAAGTGGCTAGATGTAGGCGTCATCTACCTGATTTTGGATAGTCACTAGGTGAGTCCAGTTCAGTGTGTCCTAAAAAAGGGTGGGATGATAGTGGTGTGTAATGAGAGAGGTGAATTGGTACTCTAGAAATCAGTCACAAGGTGGAGGATCTGTACTGACTACCAAAAGCTTAACATAGTCACCAGAAAGGACCATTTCCCACTTCCCTTCTTCGATCAAATATTATATAGCTTAGCTGGGCATGACTACTATTATTTTTTGGATGGGTATTCAGGTTACAATCATATTATGATCGCATAGGAGGACTAGGAGAAGTCTAATTTTACTAGTCCTTTCAGCACCTTTGCATTCTAAAGGATGCCATTTGGACTATGTAATGCTCCAAGAACATTCCACGGGTGCATGCTAGCTATTTTTACAGACATGGTGGAGAAATTTATGGAAGTATTCATGGACTACTTCTCAGTCTATGGGAGTGACTTTGATGACTGTTTGAATCATTTGAATGCTATACTAGCTAGATGTGAGGAGATCAATTGTGTACTGAATTGAGAGAAGTTCCATTTCATGGTACGCGAAGGGATAGTCCTGGACCATAAAATTTCAAAGGCAAGTATCGAGGTTGACAGGGCTAAGATTGAGGCCATTGAAAAGCAACCACCTCCTATCTCTATAAAAAGGGTGCATATTTTTTAAGGCATGCTGGGTTTTGCAGGAGGTTCATTTAATACTTCTCAAAAATAGCAAACATTTTTTAGGACATGCTGGGTTTTGCAGGAGGTTCATTTAAGACTTCTCTAATTAGCAAACCGAATATACAAACTCTTGGAGAAGGATGTGAAGTTTGAGTTCAATAGAGAATGTGTGCAATATTTCAATAAATTGAAGGACAAGTTGACCATAGCTCAAATAATCATTGTCCCAAACAGGTCATTACCATTCATTCTGATGTGTGACGGCAGTGATTTTGCTATAGGAGCTGTCTTGGGGAAAAATAGGAGGAAGAGGTTTCATCCCATTTACTATGCAAGCAAATCATTAGATGCAGCTCAGAAAAATTACACTATGAAAGGAGTTATTGGCGATGGTGTATGCGTTTGATAAATTCCGAGCTTACCTAGTGGGGACAAAGGTAATAGTGTACACTGATCATGCTACAATCAGGTACTTATTTGCAATGAAGGATGCTAAACCCAGGCTCATTCGATGGATACTGTTACTACAAGAATTTGACATTGAGTTCAAAGATAGGAAAGGTAGAGAGAACCAGGTAGTAGATCATCTATTTCAATTAGAGGATAGGGAGCATATTGACTGCAAGGCTGATATTATTGAGACTTTCCCTGACAAACAACTATTTGTTGTGCACAATTCAGAGCTGCCATGGTATGTTGATATAGTGAATTTCCTGGTCAGTGGTGTATACCTACCTGATGCAACCTCGTACAGAAAAAAGAGACTTCTTCATGATAGCATATTATACATATGGGATGAACCCTTCTTGTACAAAAAAGGTCCTAATCAGCTGGTCAGAAGATGTGTTCCTGAGGGAGAAGTGCACCATATTTTAAAAAGCTACCATTCTTCATCTTACAGGGATACCACAGGGGAGATAGAACTGAAACAAAGGTCCTTCAAGCTGGATTTTATTGGTCCACCCTATTCAAGGATGCATATTTTTTTTGCTAAATCTTGTGATAGCTATCAGAGAACAGGGAATATCTCGAAGAGGCAATAAATGCCTCAGAGAGACATTATGAAAGTGGAAGTATTTGATTGCTGGGGAATTAATTTTATGGGGCCCTTCATCCCATCAAATAGGAACAAGCATATTTTGAGCGGTTGATTATGTGTCAAAATGGGTGGAGGCTGCAACACTGCCTACCAATGATGAAAAGGCATTAACCTAGTTCTTGAAGAAGAATATATTCACCTGTTTTGGTACACCCAGAGCCATCATTAGTGATGAAGGTATGCACTTTTGTAACTGACTCTTCAATAATCTTCTGGCTAAATACAATATCAAGCACAAGGTAGCCGCAACCTATCACCCACAAACTAGTGGACAGGTGGAAGTGTCAAATCGAGAAATCAAATTCTCGCTAAGACTGTGTGCACAAACAGAAAAGATTGTTTTAGCAAGTTGGATGATGCACTATGGGCTTATCAGACAACTTTCAAAACTCCTACTGGTACTTCACCATATAGGTTAGTTTTTGAAAAAGAATGTCATCTACCGGTTGAGCTAGAACACATAGCATATTGGGCCATCCAAAAGTTGAACATGGATATAGAGGCTGTTGGTGAGAAAATGTTGCTACAACTTCATGAGTTGAATGAGCTTCGTTTTAGTGCATATGAAAATGAAAAAATGTACAAGGAATAGACTAAGAGAGTGCACAATAGGTGTATTCAACCTCGTGAGTTTTAGGCAAAGCAATTGGTTTTATCGTACAATTCAAGATTGAAGCTATTTGGGAAAAAGATGAGATTGAAGAGGTTAGGCCCATTTAAGATTGTAAATGTGAATTCACATGGTGCAGTGGAGTTGAAACCTTTGGGATCGGACATAACCGTCTAGGTTAATAGCCAAAGGGTGAAGCACTATTATGAGGATAACTTTGATAGAGAGAATACCTCAATTTTCTTACAAAAGGATTGACGAGTCTTGCATCGTACCATGACATTAAATCAGGCACTTGTTGGGAGGCAACCTAATGTGTAAGAATGTAATTGTCTCATTTTTATATATAGTGTCACTATTGTTTTTCTTTTACAGAGAAGGGGACGTCTGAGTATCCAGAATCAAAATTTAAGAGCATTGTCTGTTCTTAAGTGTGTGGTTGTGTGACCCATAAAACCAAGAAATATGCTGCTAGCTAGGCCTTAAAGGGCCTCAGGAAGTAATTCCTCACTCTTATCCGATCCTTAATTTTAGATTCTGAGGATAGAGCATGACTTCAAGTGTGGGGTGAGGTGATATCTTTTGAAATTTTGAGGTCAAGGAGGAGTATGCCATCAAGTTGTTACTTGAATTTTTTTTTAAAATGTACGGCTCGCGCACCCTTTGATTTTTCTTATGGCCTCAGTTCTTTTCCGAAGGGATGACCTTTGAACTGGGTAATTTTTTTCATTTTTAGGAGTCTCTGTAGTCATAGTGTAGTGACCCTTCCCTATGATCAATGGATGATGATAGTCTTAAGGGAAATTAGTCACAATTTTTTTTATTTTTTGGTTTGAGTCAGACATAAACCACTTGTGTGCTCTTTGACATTTCACTTAGATACTAAGCTAGAGGCAATGAAATAGTCATATTAAGTGAGAATTGCATGAGAGACACACAAATTTCTTTAACTCGACTCAATATACTTGTAGGGCTTAATAATGAAGAATGACATTCAATGTGATTGTATGAATGTGTAGCTAAAGGAAATCGACTAGAGTCTTAATGCCATGTGAGGTGAGATTAATTGTTTTGTTTTGTACATATTGTAGCATCTATAACTTTCCTTAGTGTATGTTAGATGGCTATTTGTTAGAGAGTTTCTCTGAAAAAGCCATGTTTCCCATGTTGTTTTACCTTCCTGAACATTTTCCCTATTTAACCCTCTTGAGCCATAAGTCTTATTCTTTTCTTAGCCACAAAAGTAGCTTATTCCCTTTTGTTGTGTGACCTTCAGAATTGTTGATCCAAAGTAGTCTTAGGCACTTTGAAACTTGAAAGTGAAGGTCCACCAATGCATGAATGATAAGGGAGGAAAACGAAAGAAATATGCGTGGAAATAAGAAGAGAAAGTAGGAAGAAGGGGTGCCCATAAAATGTGTTGGTTACTTATTGCTAGGACAATGAAAGAAAGAGTGTTAAGACTAAAAATTATTAGTAATTTTATAAGTAAAGGCTAGCAGTCAAGTAGTGAATAAAGGGTCATGAAATGAAAAGAAAAAGGGTGAGTAGAGTGAAGGGTGAACAATAAGGAAAAATGGTAGACTTGAAAGACGAAAATGTCTTAAAAGTGCCTAGGATTGGTAGTCACTATAAAATAAAAATCATTCCTACCCGTCCCTTATCCTTATGATCTTAATCTCTTGAAATGACTAAGTAATTTAAGTGTGCGTAAAGAGTAAGCTTATGGTATGTTTCATATGTAGAATACATCTTTTCTAAGTGTAAGTGTGCCTTACTATGTTCCATGTTTTGCATTGATAAATTGAGAGAGGAACATCACTAATAGTGAGGGGAATAGGATGTCTAAGTCGGTGTACTATGTGTTGCATGTTTTGTGTGTAATCATGTTGGCCCTGTTTTGAAAAATGAGTCGGTTATAGAAGTTGTATAGTCTTGAATATGAAAAACTCTGCATGTGCTTGATATGAATTGCTAGAAGTTGATGAACCACTTAATCATATGCCCTCAACTAGTTGTTTGAGTGCGACTTGATAGAGGTGACAAGTGGTGAGCAAATATGAGTTTGTGCATGGAATTGAGGATTGTTCAAGGACGAACAATGGTTTAAGTGTGGGGTGGTGATGTTGGGCATATTCTTATGCCCATTTGCCATGTTTTTACCCATATTTAACCTTTTTTGAGTTCATAATCTCTATGAAGTGTATGAATTCATATTTTCCTGTGTCTTATGAGATAACAAATGTTTCTAGATGTTTTGTGCAGGAAACCAAGGAAAAAGAACCCAAAAATGACCCGAGGTGCGAGAAAGAAGAGTTCGTGAAAGTCATCCTAGTCCTATGGCTGGCGTGGCACGCCAACACTTGTGCTTCAGAGAAATATGCACCAAAGTTGGTGCTACAGATGGCGTGGGGTGCCAGGGCCGTAGCTTCGGAGATGAGAATTTCACTAACACCTTGGCGAGATGGATGACGTGGAGCCCCAGAAGCATTCCATACTTAGAGAATTTTCCCAACATTCTAGTACTATGGATAAAGTGGGGGCTAGAAGAGTCATAAAGCTTAGAATTTGACTAACACTTTTGTGCTATGGATGGAGTGGGGCGCCAGAGGTGTTTAGAAGTGTAGAAATTTGGCTAACACCTTGGTGCTATGGCTGGAGTGGGGCGCCTGGAGCTAGACTTCAGAGGAAAAATTGAATCAAACTTGGGGCTATAGAGGGCGCAGTGTGCCAGACACATCCTAGACGAATTTTTCTAATTTTAAAGCTAAATACTTGAGGGCAAAAGTGTAATTTGAGGGCTCATCTGTAAATATAACATCTAGGTCATTTTTAGCATATCTTACATTTTTTGTTTGATCGTAGAAGGTTGTAAACAAAGCTTTTGGAAGGAGAGACAAGTTCCTACTTAGGTTTCTTCTTTTCTTTATCATTTTACCTTGATATGATGATGATTTCTATGTTTTTCCGCTTGTCTATGAGTGGCTAAACACCCATTCTAGAGTTTTGTCCATAATTGATGGTTGAGTTTGAAAGACTGATTAATGCCAGTTTGATTCTTCATTAAAGGTTGTTTATATTTACTTGTTTTAATTTCTTATTCACAAGACTGATCACCTTGTGAGTAAATCTGTCAACTTTTGGTTGAACTTGAGAAAAAGAACCGAAAGGGTTAAGAGTAAATGTAAAATAGGAATTCGAAGATCCTTTGGAATATTGGTTGAAGGTTAGAAGTTGTTGTTGAGGATAAGGATATACCCTTCAACCTTGTTTTGTTGAAGTACAAGTAGGCATAACTGTCTTTTCATATTTCTCCTGCAATTGTATGAATATAGGCATTAGAATTCATGAGATAATTCTTGGATGCTAGGAAGAGTGGCAAGAAATGGGATAGTAACATGCATCTAGAAACCTTAGGAAGAATTAATCTAGCATAATCACATCTTGAAAACTCAACCTGATGCGAAAGTGCCATTTCCCTAGATTTTCATCATCATTTGAAGTAAAAACAAGTCTGCAATAGCTTTAGTTTATTAGTTCATTCTCATTTCAAGTTTAGTAGTTTAAATCTTCAAACTAGTTCCCATTTATATATGTTTTTTTAGAATAGAAAAATAAAAATGTAACCTTAAAAGATTGATCTCACAAGTCTCTAAGGTATCAATAATCGGGATTTCCCCATCCTATATTACTTGACGACCACGTGCGATTGCATGCGCTTGGGCGACATCAACTATGAAAGCAATAAAATGGACTAAAATAGATTGTCATCACACAACTATCAACTCAATAAAAATACATATATCATACAAAACATGAGTCAAAAGAAGCAACAATATAAGCAATGGATGCCACACAAGGCCAAATGATATCCACACCCACTTTGAAATGGTGCAGTGCCCTCAATGCACATATAAAGAAACTAATAGAATGAGAGAGTGGTAAAATGTCCCTGTAGTTCTTAGACCGCGCTATCAATGGATGAGAGGATGGATGAGCCATCTCTTCAAAGAGTGGACCGTCCTTCCTACCGTCTCTTGGAGGTGAAAATTTTCTTTTTCTTTTTGGATTGATTTCCTTCACCCTTTTAAGTTCACCTGAATCAAACAACACATATTAGTACAAAATACTTGGGTTGCCTTCCAAGAAGGGCTTCATTTAATGTCACGGCACAACGAAAATGATGTGATCATGGTAAACTAGAGTTGGACAGTTCCTCAAATGGAACTTCTCAATAATCCTTTCCTCATCAGTGATGCCCAAGTAATGCTTGACCTATTGACTATTCACCTTGAATGTTTGGGTTCTATCTTTAGTCTCTAGCTTTACAATCCCATAGGGGGCACCTTAAATGGCATGGGCCACCTAGTTTCAAGCTTTCCAAGAAACAATTTAAGTTTGGATTATATAATATGTCACAACCTGAGCATAGACTCCGGATGTGACCGGGGGACCTAGAACTACAAATGGCTCCAAGCTAACCCACAATACACGCATAACATAAGCGTAAGCATGAAATCTAACCAAAAGAAAGTCATAAGATATAAGATAAGTGGGATAAGCCTGAGATATAATAAATCATATAACTGAGAAAACAAGTCAAAACACTAAACATGATAGTCTAAAAAGCCTCTAAATATAAGACGAGCTAAAGAAACAGGCCCCCAACTAGATATGTATGTTTGAATCTTAAAGGAATAAAGAAAGACATGACATAAACCAAAACTGCCACCCTCAGATGATGAAGACTCACCAAGACATGACGCTGAATTTGGAAAAGAGCGTGTCTAACAGCAGGGATGAGATTGAACACCCGAACCTATATCATGAGATGATATAGCAAAAAACGTATGCAATCAGTACTTAGAATATTGTGATATGGAGAATAAGTAAAAACATGAAAGTAAGGACATCATGCTGAAATGTCATGACCATGGCATAGTCATAAAACATGAGATTTTCATTATAAACTGAAGTATAATGACCCAAGGTTTTGAAAACAATATCATAAAGCTTAACATGTCTGAAGTCATAAGTAAAACTCATAAACTGATTAGTGGGACAAGTATACTATAAGTCATGGCATCATAAAACATGAACACGAGAAAACGTTGAACATGTGTGGGATAGTGGGAGATTTTTATAACCAATATACTCCAAGTGAGCCTCATGGAGCCCGTCCTATAACCCTGGTTGGGAGAGTGTTCATACCTTGCCAAGGGTAAGAACCATGACTGGCGTGGTATCACACATGAGCCCATTAGAGTAAGGGAGACACTTTCTACTAGCGAGAACCCCTTATCCTATAGTGATATTAGTTATTAGACATGGGTGCGCTGAACCCCAGCTTACTCAATGTTAAATACTACCCCCAAAAAGTACATATCTCTCATAATCATACTTGAAACATGAAGACTTTGCATGGGCTAGTTAAAATAATGTAAATATATAAATTTTTTGACATACGTGAACTAGCCATGAAAATTATGCTAAAAATATAGCAATGAAGCAAAACATTGAAATTCATCAGATTCATACAAATTGGGTAAATGATGCTAACCTTAAAATGGATAATCTAGGACTTTTTAATCTAAATCCATGTAATCATGATCACAAAACACATGTAGATTCATGAGAGAATCAATTTCATAAAAAAATATAGAGTTTTTGCATAAAAGCATTCTAACCCTAGAAATACATGAAAATCATAATTGGAGACATGAGAGAATTTAATTCATGAAATTGAGCTTGGATTTGGACATGAGGGTGAAAGAAATCCCCCATTGATAATCCCACATACCAGGGCTTGCTAGTTTCTTGACTTAATGTGAGACCCAAGGGAATTGGAGAAGATGAACCCTAATATCCTTGAGGGTTCCATTTTCAATCTACAATGTTTTGAGGGAAGAATAGGAGTTTGGCCTAAGTAAAACCCTTAAATATCCCCCTTAGGAATCCCAAAATGACCTGTCTTAGAAGTTAAAAGCATGAAATGTTGCGAAAATACCCCTAGATACTTGCAGTTAAAAATTGTCGTCCAATCATCAAGGGTCACACCATGAGTCATTGGTTGTCGCCACGACTCATGGTGAAAGTCATCACTCTCTGGGAAATTTTCTCATTCTATGATCTCACATCAAGAATCATCATCACGACTCATCATATGATCCAACTAGTCATCCTGTGGCTCGTTAAATCTGGACCCTTGACTGCCTGGTAACTACTACTCGTGACCATAACTTTTACCATCACACCATGATTCATGGTACGACCTAGTTTTCTAAAGGATGAAACTAATGAGGCTTACCATGAATCATATGATGGGTAATTGGTATATACCACGGTTCGTCACATGAGTCGTTCTGCGGAAAATTATAGATTTTTTCCACTAGTTTCTACTCCAAGTCTAGGATCTGATCTTAAGGACTTTTGGGATGTTACATGATCTCCCTCTTAGGAACATTCATCCTCGAATGAAGACTAATAAAGTTGAAAAGATAGGGAAAGAGCTACACTCCTAATATTAAATGCATAGATTGAATATTGATAGAATGACTGACTCCGAACTAAGATACTTAGGCTGAACTGATTTCACGAAACATGCAGACATACTAAGACATGAGAGGAACTGAAGGACATGAAATTGACAAGAAACTGAGTAAATTAATGAGGAAGAAACTGGTACCTCATGTTGGAACTAAGTTGGGAGGGAAGAGGTGAGGGTACTTGGCCATCATATCTGATTCGGCTTTACAAGCAGCTCCCTCTACATGATGATTCCTCCAAAGGACTTTCACTGAAGTGACCTCCTTTTTCCTTAACTTACTAACCAAATGGTCAAAAATCTCAATCAGAACCTCTTCATAAGTGAGGCTATAATTCACACCAATACTCTTTATAGGTACAACTAGAGCCAAATCACCAATGAAGTTTTTCAACAAGGACACACGGAAAACTGGATACATTGATGCAAACTCTATGGGAAACTCCAACTCATAAGCCACATTACCAACATACCTCAGAATCCTGTAAGGACCAACATAAAGGAGACTGAGCTTTCCCTTCTTGCAAAATCTCATCACCTTCTTCAAAGGTGATACCTTTAAAAACACCTAATCATCAATTGTGAACTTAAGCTCCCTTCTTCTCACATCCGTATAGCATTTTTGATGGCTCTGAGCTATTTTTAGCCTTTCTCTAATAAGTTGAACCTTTTCCATAGTCTCATGAACTGAATCTAGCCCTACCAATATAACCTCACCTACCTCAAACCATCCAATAGGTGATCTATATCTCTGCCCATGAAGAGCATCAAATGGAGCCATCTGAAAGCTGGAGTGGTTAACTGGTTTTGAAAGCAAACTCAATGAGAGGTAAGTGATCATCCCAATTACCCTTGAAGTCAATCAAGCCAGCTCTGAACATATCCTCTAAAGTTTGAATGGTCCATGTAGCCTGACCATCTGTCTGTAGGTGAAAAGTTATGCTAAGCATAACCTGAGTACTATGGCCCTTTTGAAATGGCTTCCAAAACTATGAGGTGAACTGAGTACCCCTATCCAAGATGATGGACAAAGGGACCCCATGCAACCTTACTAACTCCCGAATGTAAAGTCTAGAATCATCCTTCGCTGAATCCATAGTCTTAACTAGCAAAAAATATGCTGACTTAGTCATTCGGTCTACAATCACCCATACCGAATCATGTCGTCAGTGTGTGAGGTAAAACTATAATGAAATCCATGTTTATCTCTTCCCACTTTCAAGTAGAAATGCTGATATCCTGATTCATGCCTCCTGGTCTTTGTTGTTCAACCTTAACCATGTTGGCAATTTGGACACTTAGCCATAAATTCCGCAATATCCTTCTTCATGCATTTCCACCAATAGACTTTCCACATATCACGGTACATCTTGGTGGCACCTAAGTGTATAGAGTATTAAGAGCCAGGAGTCTCTATCTACATCCATTCTCTCAAGTCATCAGTATCCAAAACACATAGTCGACCTTGATATCGGAGTACACCATCTTCCCCTTGGGAGAAAACCTCCACTTTCTGATTCCAGACTTCTTTCTTCAACTTAACCAAGATAGTATCCTCATCTTGTCTCAACTTAACTTCTATTACCGTTGAAGATTCTAAACTATTATGAATGATGACGCCACCATCTGTTGAGTCCGTAAGGCAAACCCCTAAGTGAAGAGTCTATGGACATCTCTAACCAACTCCTTCTTTACATCTTCCACATAAGCTACACTCCCCATGGACAATCTGCTAAGAGCATTAGCCACTATATTGGCCTTACTCGGATAATAAAGAACACACATGTCGTAGTCTTGAGAAGTTTAAGCCATCTTCTTTACCGCAAGTTCTAGTCCTTCTGACTAAACACATACTGAAGGCTCTTATGGTCCGTGAAAACATCAATATGCACCCCATAAAAATTGTGTCTCCAAATATTCAAGGAAAACATTACTACTGCTAACTCAAGATCGTGTGTCGTATAATTCTTCTCATGGGCCTTAAGTTATCTCAAATAATAAGAGATGACCTTACCATGCTACATCAACACACACCCAATTCCAAATCTTGAGGCATCACAATACACTATAAATCTATCTGTGCCCTCTAGTAGGGTCAAGATCAAAGGGAAATGAGTCGAGAGTTTAACTCTTGAAAGCTTTTCTTACAAGCATCGAACCACTAAAATTTGACCTTCTTTTGTGTTAATTGGGTCAAAGGTGAGGCAATGGATGAAAACCCTTTACAAACCTCTTATAGTAACCAGCTACATGCCAAATAAATGCAACTGACTTCAACCAAAACTAACACTTGCCAAACATAGCAAATAGTTGACGGACCTTAAGAGTTTGCAACACAATCCTCTCAAATGAGAAGCATGATCCTTCTCTCTCTGGGAATATACAAGGATATCATCTATGAAGACGATGTTGAACATATCCAAATACTTCTCGAACACCCTATTCATCAAATTTATGAAAGTTGTAAGAGAATTTGTTAGTCCAAATAACATAACTACAAATTCGTAGTGACCATACCGATTTTTGAAGGCTATCTTTAGGATGTCAAACTCTCTCAGTCTAAGCTGGTGATATTTGGAACTGAGGTCTATCTTAGAAAAGAAACTAGTGCCTTCAAGCTGATTGAACAAGTCATAAATCCTGGGAATGGGATACTTATTCTTGATTGTGACCTTGTTCAATTGGTAGTAGTTGATGCACATTCTGAGGGAATCATATTTCTTCCACACGAAAAGGACTGAAGCACCCTATGGGACTTACTAGGCCTGATAAAACCCTTATTTAAAAGATCCTTCAACTGTTCCTTCAAATCTTTAAACTTGGCTGGAGCTGTTTTGTAAGGAGGAATAGATATGGGTTGTGTATCAGGGAGGTGGTCTATCCCAAAGTCAATCTCCCGCTTGGGAGGGACTCTTGGTAGATCATCTGGGAAACCCTCAGGAAATGCACGGACAATTAGAACTTACTGAAGAGTTGGGGTTTCAAACTTAGAATCCTTAACCCAAACTAAATGATATACTCAACCCTTGGAAATCATCTTCCTGGCCTTAACGTAGGAGAAAAAGCAACCTACGGGAACAGTGGAACTACCCTTCCATTCTGGGACTGGCTCACCTAGAAATTAGAAGTTTACTAAAATTGATTGAAGCATAACAAGAGTATAACCAATATATGCCAATGATAAAATCGAAGTTGGTCATATCTAACTCTACTAGATCAATTGAGGTGACTTTCTGGAGGACCGTATCTGAATAATTTTTGTATACCCTCTATGCTAAAATTGATTCATCGATGGGAGTAGAGACTGAGAAGGGTTACAGTAGTATTTCGAGACTAACACCAAAGTTGATAACAACATAGGGAGTCACGAAGGATAATGTGGCCCTGGATCTAGTAATGCATAAACATCAAGATAAAAACATCATAACATACAGTGACAACATCTTCTGAACTATCCTACTCCTGGCGTGATGAAGGTGCATAGAAATAATTCTACCGTTGTCTACCACTGGCACTAGATGAATCACCCTACTTGGCTGGTGAGCTGTTGGAGAGGTTGGGGCATGGCCTTTACCATCACCCCACTTTACTAAGGGACAATCTCTGAGTCTGTGATTAGGCTTACCACACGCGAAATAAGTATCTGAACCAACCAAACACTCTCCAGGGTGGTTCCTACCACACTTCTTGAAAGCTGAGAATGTGCATCCTCTGGTCATGCTACCCTGAGTCTAGAGCTTGGTGCTCTACCCCTCTGATCACCTCTAGTACTGGATGGGATGCTAGCCGATGATGGCATTGGGGTTGATGATCGCTAATGGGACTGTGAGTGATGTCCACCACATGTCCTCTACTGAGAGTATTTAAAGTTCCCTGTGCTATCCCTCTTTGTCTCCTTCTCCTTCTCCTTCAACTTATCCTTCTCAATCTGTTGGGCATGAATCATGAGTCGAGAGATATCCATGTCACTAATAAGCATAGTGGTCCTGCACTCCTTGACCACTAAATATGAGAATCCCGATACAAACTTGCTCATTCGATCCCTCAGTATGGCAACCATCTTTGGGGCATACTTATATAGTTGAGCGAACTTGAAGGCATACTCCTGAACTGTCATATTATTCCACTTCAAGTTGATGAACTCTACAATCTTTTCTTTCCTCATCTCGTGGGGAAAGAATATATCCAAGAAGGCTGTCATGAATTCATCCCAATCAATAGGAGATACGCCTACCCTAGGACCTTCCTTCCACTGCTTGTGCCATATATGAGCTACACCCTTCAGCTGATAGGAGGCCAAACCCGTACTCTCCTATCCGAAAATTTTTTTAATATGGGTGATCTTCTAAATCTCATCAATAAACTCCTATAGATCCTTGTCCACTTTAGAACTATGAAACTCCAGCAGGTTCATCTTGGTGAAGTCTCGCACCCTAGCCACTGTAGCACTCCCATTTGGGTTCATAGGTGCAACTGCCTTCTGGTTGACCTGAGCCTTCATGGCCTATGCCAACATCTTGAAGGCAGCCCCAAACTCTGCATAAGTGACTTGCTCATTGAAAGAGTTGTTGGAGCTAGTGGGGCTGATTGGTTCCCATTTCCATTTCTCCTTTTGTTGGATCTTATGGAGGCATTTTTTGCAAATGCATATAGCATGAGTCAGAAGAATAGAGAGGGTACGACTTCATCGCATGATACAGAACATGATAGAAGGGAGGTTTCAAAAAATGACTCATAGCCTATTGTTTATAAGTGTGGTACGCCACCCCCATAAAAAGACTCTACTTAACATGACTTTCAAACACCCTAGGACACACCTAAAACTGAGGCTCTGATATTACCTTTTTCACAATCCGAGCATAGACCCCAAACACAATGTGACACCTAGAACTATGAATAGCTCCAAGCTAACCCATGGTACATGCATAACAAAAGCATAAGCATACAAGCTAACCAGAAGCAAGTCATAAGATATAAGATAAGTGGGATAAGCCTGAGATATCATATAATGTATAACAGAGACAACAAGTCAAAGCGCTGAACATGTTTACATGATAGTCTGAATAGCATCTAAACATAAGATGAGTTGAAAGGGACAGTCCCCCAACTAGCTCTACCAGGTCTTAAACTGAATGGACCAAAGAAAGACATAAATTAAAATTGTCTCCCTCAGATGATGAGGACTCAACAAGACCTGATGTTGAACCTGGAGGAAGAGCATGTCTAGCAACAGGAATAAGACAGAACACCTGAACCTATATCATGAGACGATATAACACAAAAAGTATGTGATTAGTACTGTGAATGTACTGAGCATGGGGGATAAGTAAAATCATGAAAATAAGGACAACATGCTAAAAAGTCATTATCATGGTATAGTCATAAAACATGAGATTTTCATCATAAATTGAAGTATAATAACCTAAGGTTTTGAAAACAATATCATAAAGCTTAACATGTCTAAAGTCGTAAATAAAACTCATAAACTGATCAATTGGCCAAGTATACTACAAGCCATGGCATCATAAAACATGAACCTGAAAAAATGTGAAACATGTCTGGGACAGTGGGAGATTTTTATAACCGACATACTCCAAGAGAGCCTCATGGAGCCCGACCTGTAACCCTAGTTGGTAGAATATTCATACCTTGCCAAGGGTAAGAACCTTGACTGACATGATGCCACTCATGAGCCCATTAGTGTAAGGGAGACACTATCAACTAGTGAGGACTCCTTATCTAAGGAAAATGGAGACATCCACTACTGGTGAGGATCTCTTATCCTATGGTGGGACGTAATTATAAGACTTGGGTATGCTAAACCCCGTCCTACTCGGTGTTAAATACTACCCCCAAAACATATATAGTACTCATAAGCATTCTAGAAACATGGAGTCTTTTCATGGGCTAGTTAAAATCATGTGAATTTGTAAATTCCTTGACATACGTGAGCTATCCATGAAAACTATGTTGAAAATACAACCATGAAGCAAAACCTTGAAATTCATGCGATTCATACATAATTGGGTAAATCATGCTAACTTGAAAATAGAGAATCATAGGAATTTTTCATATAAATTCATGTAATCATAATCATAAAACACATGTAGAATCAAGAGAGAATCAATTTTATAAAACATTATAGAGTTCTTGCTTAAAAGAGCTCTAACCCTAGGAATACATGAAAATCACAATTGGAGACAAGGGATAATTTAATTCATGAAATTGAGCTTGTCTTTGGGCATGAGGATAAAAGAAATTTCCCATTGATAGTCCCACATACCTGGGCTTGCGATTTCATGACTTAACTTGAGACCTAAGAGAATTGGAAAAGATGAACCCTAGCTTCCTTGAGAATCCTAGAAAGTTTGATTTTCAATCTACGGTGCTTTGAGGGAATAGGAGTTTAGGCTAAACCCTTAAATACTACCTCCTTATGAATCCCAAGATGACATGGTTTATAAGTTAAAAGCATAAAAAGTTATGAAAATACCCCTTGAAACTCACAATTAAAAAATTGTCGATGAGTCTTCATGGGTCACACCATGAGTCATTTGTTGTCACCGTGACTCGTGGTGAACAGTCTTCACTTCTAGGACATTTTATCATTCTTTGATATTCACATCATGGATCATCATTATGACTCATCATATGGTCTAATTTTTCGTCCTATGGCTTGTTAAATTCAGACCGTTGACTGATTGGGAACTGATAGCTCGTGATCATGCGTTATAACATCATACTATGACTCATGGTATGGAATCATGGTCTAAAGGATGAAACTACTAAGGCTTACCATGACTTACATGATGGGTCGTTGGTACATACCACGACTCATCACATGAGTCGTTCTGTGGCAAATTGTAGATTTTTCTGTTGATTTCTATTCCAACTCTGGAATCTGATCTTAAGGATTTTGGGGTGTTACACAATAATACTTGATCCCCACGATGAAATTCACGGTGCTAAATTTTCTTGTCATGCAAGTATTTCATCTTTTCCTTATAAAGTGCTAAACTCTCAAAAGAATAGAATCAAAATTCATACAATTCATTTAACTGGTTCATTCTGAACTTTGCAGCATCACCTCGTTCCACGTTCAAATTCTTTAAAACCCATAAGGCTTTAAGTTCTAACTCAACTGGCAAGTGGCAAGCTTTTCCAAAACCAGTCGATAAGGAGAAGCTCTGAATGGTGTCTTGTAAGTTGTCCTATAGGCTCATAGAGCATGATCTAGCTTCCTGGACCAGTCGATCCAATTTGTACTAACAATTTTAGCTAGAATGTTCTTTATTCCTGATTTGACACCTCCACTTGTCTACTTGTTTGAGGATGGTATGAGGTTTCCACTTCATGCTTTACTCCATATTTCAAAAGCAAGTTTTCAAATGCTTTTTTACAAAAATGAGATCTACCATCACTTATTAAAAATCTTGGAGTGTTGAACTGTGTAAAGATATTTTTTTTAGGAAAGTTATCACTCTCTTTTCTTCATTGTTGGGCAATACTATGACCACAATCCATTTGGACACATAATCCACTTCCACCAAGATGTATGCCATCTATAAGATCTCACAAAGGAGCCCATGAAATCAATGCCCCAAACATCAAATAAATCCACTTCGAGCATAAAATTAAGGGGTATCTCTTGTCTTTGCGATATGGACCCTTACTGTTGGCATTGATCACAAGCTCTAGCCAACGTATTAGCATCATGATAGAGGCTGGGCTAGTAATAACCACAATCTAAGATCTTCAGGGCGGTACAATTACCCCATGATGCCCTTCTACTGGAGTCATGACAGACCCTAAAAAAAGTCATCATCTCATTCTCATGCATGCATCACCTGATGATACTATTCGCACACATACGGAATAAGTTCGGCTCCTCCCAGAAATAGTGTCACACTTCATTGAGAAACTTCTTTCTTTGATGAGGTTTAAGGCCCTCCGGTACCACCCTTGTCACTAGATAATTAGCATAGTCTGCATACCAAGGTTCAGGGTTAGAAGTCATAACCAGGATGCATTCATCAGGAAAAGCATAATTATTTTCTAATTCTCCAACAAGCCTTCCAAGTTCTTCAAGGTGGGACAAATGATCTGCCACCTGATTTTCTGTACCCTTTCAGTCGTTGACTTCAAAGTAAAATTCTTATAACAATAGCACCCACCAAATTAGCCAAGGTTTCGCATCATCTTTGTTATTAAGTATCTTAAGGCGGCATGATCGGTGTACAGTTTCACCTTTGATCCTAGTAAATATGACCTGAATTTTTTGAAGGCATAAATGATGGAAAGTAGCTCTTGTTCAATGATAGTATAGTTTATTTGGGATGCATTCAGTGTCTTGATAGCATAGAAGATAGGATGCATAATCTTGTCATGCCGCTTCCCCAATATAACTCCAATAGCCTTCCTACTAGCATCACATATAATTTCAAATGATACGGACCAATATGGAGTAGTGATGATAGGTGCGATGCTGAACCACTATTTCAATACCTCAAATGCCTTCAAACACTTATCATAAAAAATAAACTTGTTATCTTTCTCAAAGAGTTTGCATATTGGTTGGGCAATCCTTGATAAGTCCTTGATAAATCCTGTAGAATCCGACATGGCCTAGAAAACTTCCCACACCCTTCACTAATATCAATGGAGAAACCTTGGCAATGACATTCACTTTGGCTTGATCGATCATAATCCCTTTTTCGGAGATCTTATGACCAAGCACAATTCCCCCCTTGACCATAAAGTGGAACTTCTATCAATTGAGAACTAAGTTGGTTTATTCACAATGTTTCAAAACATGACCAAGAATGTCTAGGCATTCATCAAAAATATCACCACCCACTGAGAAATTATCCATGAAGACTTCAAGAAAGTCCTCCTCCATTTTTGAAAAGATGGCTGACATGCATCTTTGAAAAGTGGCCAAGGCATTGCATAACCTGAATGACATCCTACTAAATGCAAACATTCCATAAGGACATGTGAAGGTTGTCTTCTCTTGGTCCTCCAAAGCTATATTGTTTTGATTGTATCCATAATAACCATCACGAAAGCAATATAAACTCGACCTACCAACTGGTCCAACATTTGATCAATAAAAGGCATGGGAAAATGATCTTTGCAAGTAGACGTATTGAGCTTTCAGTAATCCATGTAAACTCTCCATCTGATGACAGTGCATGTGTAGATCAACTCATTTCGCTCATTTTCCACTACCATCATTCCTCCCTTCTTTAGTGCACATTGGACTGGACTCACCCATTAGCTGTTAGAGAAAGGGTAGACTACTCCAGCATTTGACCATTTAATTTTCTCCTTCTTGACTACCGCTTGCATAGTTGGATTCAGTTTTCTCTGGCGCTTTATACTAGGGGAGCTGCCTTTCTCTAATATGATTTTGTGATATGGTCTACCCAATAGCTTTCCCCTGTTGTTGGAGCTTTTTTATAACTTTATGCACCTATTGTTCGATGAGAAACTAAGAAATGATGACAAACAAAGTTTTCTTCGGTCCCAAGAATTTGTAGCAGAAGTGGGCTGGCAATGGCTTTAGTTATAACTTCGAGGGCTCCTGAATGGAGGGTTTAGCCATGGGAGTGGATTTATTTTCAAGATCAAGTGATAACTTTCTTGGCTTGTATGGGTAGTACCCAAGCCCTTCAAGTGATTACACTACCTCCCCATTTGCTTTCACAACATCAAGTAGATCATCAAGCTCTTGAATAGTAGCAAGAACCCCTTCTATGTCATTTTCCTCCATATCATCTAACTCATCAAGTATTGATACACATGCAAATTACTGAGACAATTTCATTCCCTTATCCACTTTGAAGACCTCATTATTGTTCATTCAAAATTTGATCCCACTACTTTTAGAATCCATCAAATCCCTTCCCGTGGCCAGGAATGGTCACCCCAATATGATAGGAACTTCTACATCAATATCAAAATCAAGTATCACAAAATCCGCTGGACGCATGAACCTCCCCATTTGCACCAAAACATCACTAATAATCCCCGCCGGTCGTTTGATTGAACAGTCAACCATTTGTACTCTCATGCTTATAGGTCTAGGAAAACCTAATTGTGTGCACTTGAAGATTGATAGAGGCAGTAGATTTATGTTTTCCAATTGTCACATAGAGATTTGGTGAAATTTTGCAACCCACGGTGCATAGGATAGTGAAAACTCCAAGATCACCTCTCATTTCAACTACTGTGCCTATAATGATACAACTAACTCTATGTGTGATGGATACCACCTCATTGTTGTGTGGTCACTTCTTTGTTAAAATCTCCTTGAGATATTTTCCAAACTCTGGCATCTCTTTGAAAACTTCAATAAAGGATATACTCAAAGACACTTGTTTCAACATGTCAAGGTACTGAGCCATCTTTTCATCATCATGTTTCTTCTTCATCTATTGAGGAAAAGGAGGGAGAAGAATAAGGAGCTTTGGTAAAGGGATTGAAGCCTTATATCACGCCCCGAGCCTACACCCTGGATGTAACACAGTACTTGAAGCCGCAAGTAACCCCAAGTCAACCCTTGGTCTATCATTTACTAGTATTCTGAGTAAACATGCACAGCGAAAATTCCAAAATAATAACATCAAAGCATTTTAAAGAAAATTTAAAGACTGAAAATGGAGAGTTAAAATATCTGAAAACAAATCTTAAACCTAGTCCGATCTGAAAGCCGTCTAACTGAGGAGTTGCTGGGACAAGCCCCTGACTAACTCTAAGTCTAACAACAATAAAATCTCAATTGAAAGAAAGAAAATAAAGGCCCTTGAATGATGAGGACTCACACTTCGACTGCAGCGAAGGAGGATCTGGATCGCAACGACTAACGATGCTGAGTCTGGGAACCTGCAGCTGAATCATGAAATGATACAACATAAAAGTATGCTTTAGTACTTTGAATGTACTTAGCAAGTGAGAGAAACATGAATAACATGACATAACTAGTAGCTAAACTGATACGACACGAAATGACCAACTATAATGCTGAAAACTAATACAACTGGTGTAGAGCTGATATGGTCAAAAATGACCCTGGCTGATGGTCATAAACATGTCCTAAGTTTGAGATACTGAGTCTGAGATATTACATTAAACTGATCTGAACTGAGAAATGTAAGAGTAAACTAAACTGACTAGTGGGAGAGGCTATAACCTACATATAACCACGTGAGCTAGACATGGAGTCCGATGTACACACCCCGTCGGTAGGACCCAATATACCTTGTTAGGGTATAAAGGCATGGACTGTGAAAATCACTGTCAAAAGGGGGACGTTAGGCCAAGTAAATAAAACCTATAGTGGCAATGTAGTTCTGGAAACGGGGTGCGCTGGAACCCTGGCCCTTTCGGTGCTAAGTCCTACTCCCACTTGATAATCCTATTACTACTACTACTGACAAGCGGATAGCTCGATACTAGGGTCCAAGACTATACTGACCTAGGAATACTATCAAAGAGTTCCCTGAACGTCTTGTACAACCAGATTTGGAAAATGAGTTCTAAGACTAGTCAGAGCTGCTTATCTAGAAGCGTCGTAACCGTCTAAAGAACAAACTGATATTGAACTAGGGACTTAGGGCTGGTCAGAGCTATATAATTGGAATGTTCTGACTGCCTAATGGACCAAATAACTGTAATCTGAGTCTGAGTCTGATAACTGAGAGGCACCACTGACACCTCGGGAAATACTATAGTCAAACTGATCAACTGACATTTCTGACTAACACTGAATATTCTAGTACTTAGACTAAAACTAAATTGACAATTCTGAGAAAATATATAGTATATAGATTTTATGAATGAATCTGAATAGTATTCAGGTAACTG
Organism: Datura wrightii; assembly: GCA_035772735.1. Classification (NCBI taxonomy): domain Eukaryota; kingdom Viridiplantae; phylum Streptophyta; class Magnoliopsida; order Solanales; family Solanaceae; genus Datura; species Datura wrightii. The sequence continues at coordinate 13,759,841 of JASDFA010000003.1, forward strand.
AGTTTTTAACACATACAAGCATTATAAAAGTCTCTAACTCTGAAAGATGCAACCAATTCTCAAGAAGTCAAAGCTTAAGCAGGATTCTAATTTCTGACTTTTCAACAATTAGGGTTGAATTTCTTAGTTTATGAAACAAGAATCATTTTAATTACAAGCTGGTGGAAAATAGCTACAATTAACATAGGATAGGATTCTACATGAAATATTCTAAGAACCATAGAAAAAATTTCGAATTCACAAACTTAGGGCTATGATTGAAAGTGAACAGAGAGAGAGCTTTGGGGGACGCAATGGGAGAAAAATCTCCTTGTTGAATTCCTACATACCTGAAGAATAAAACCCTGGTGAAAAATCCCTCAGAAAGCTGAGAAGAAAAATCAACCTTAGCTCCTGTTCTATGCTTCCAAAGAAGTTTTACGCTCTATTCTTGAGGGAGTTGGGAAAAATGAATGGAAAGGGTCATTCTAACCCTTTAATTCCCTTCTATATGAACCTAAAATGACATGGTTTCAAGTTAAAAAGGCAGTGAAAGTACCAAAATACCCCTGAAAGAAAGAACTGAAAACTGCACGACCTTGAACAATGGTTCTCAAAACGGGTTGTTGGTTCAAACAATGGCCCATTGAAAGCTGTCGTTGGTTCTGGTTCTGAAGTCGGACCTATAGGACTGAAACAACGGGAGGATCCAATGGTCTATTGGAAGCTTCAACGAGCCGTTGGTCTCTGTCGTGGTCTAGGGGAGGGAAACTCGGGCCCTAAGACAGTGAGTGATACAATGACTCGTTGGTAGAAACAATAGGTCATTGAAGCCACTCGTTGTCAACACTGGTGAGGTATGGGTCCTAACAACGGGTCGAAAGGATGGCCCATTTGTACCAACAACGGGTCTTTGATTCCACTCATTGCTTCCTACCACAAACCCAACCCTCACTTGAAGTCTAACAATGGTTGCCTACAATGGGTCGTTGGAACTACCAGTGACTCGTTGGTTGGCTCGTTGTTTCTGGGAGGATTTGCTGAGCAAAACATGACTCCTTACAATGGTCCATGGGTTCCACCAACATTTCGTTATTTGGGTCATCTGAGACAGAAATTTTTCTAATGCTTCCCTAGTTTTTCGTGCAACGTCTGAATTTGGTCTAGGAAAGTTTAAGGGTGTTACAATATCTCCCCCTTGGGATCATTCGTCCTCGAATGAAGACCAAAACTAGAAAAAGAGCTAGGATTTCTGAAATTGAGACTATGACTGATTTATAAAGTTGTAACTGACTCTAAACTGACTTAACCATACTACTTGAGCTGATGCAACAACAATGCACGCAGAAAATCTAAATAAGGCTGATGAGACGGAACTGAGTAGATTTATGAGAAGGAATTTAGTACCTGATTCTGGGTCTGAACTGGAAGGGAACAAGTCAGGGTATCTAGCCATCATGTTTTCTTCTGCTTCCCATGTGGCTCCCTCAACTTGATGATTTCTCCATAGCACCTTGACTGAAGTTATCTCCTTATTCCTTAGCTTACTAACCTGAAGGTCAAGGATCTGGACTATTACCTCCTCATATGAGAGACTATCTTTTATCTCCACATTGTCCAATGGAACTACTGAAGTTGGATCACCAATGCACTTCTTTAGAAGTGAGACATGGAAAACTGGGTGTACTGCTACTAGTTCTAAAGGTAACTCTAGCTCATAGGACACCTTACCAATCCGCCTCAGAATCTTATAGGGTCCCACATATCATGGACTGAGCTTTCCCTTTTTCCCAAACCTCATCACCCCTTTCATGGGCGAAATTTTTAGTTATACCCAGTGATCACTACAACTCCAATTTTTTTCTCCACACATCGGCACATAATTTCTGACGGCTCTGAGCTGTTTTCAACCATTCTCAGATGAGCTAAGCTTTTTGCATTGCTTCATGAACCGAGTCTGGCCCTATCAAGGTAGCTTCATCAACATCAAACCACTCTATAGGGGATCTACACCTCCTACCATATAATGCCTCACATGGGTCCATCTAAATGCTAGAGTGATAGTTGTTGTTGTACACAAACTCGATAAGAGGCAAATGGTCATCAAAATTACCCTTAAAATCAATCACGCACACTCTTAGAATATTTTCTAGGGTCTAAATGGTCCGCTCAGATTATCCATCGGTCTGCGGGTGAAAGGCTGTGCTGAGCATGACCTGGGTACCTTGTCCTTTCTGAAAAGACTTCTAGAAGTTAGAGGTGAATTGGGTATCTCTATCTGATATAATCGATAAGGGCACCCCCTGAAGTCTAACTAGCTCCCGAATATAAAGTCTAGCATAGTCCTAAGCTGAGTCCATGGTTTTGACTGGGAGGAAGTAAGCTGACTTAGTCATCCAATCTACTACCACCCAGATTGAGTCATGCTATCGCCGAGTCCAGGGCAGGCCTGTAATGAAGTCCATATTTAATTCTTCCCACTTCCATGTGGGTATATTGATATCTTGAGTCATGCCTCCGGGTCTCTGGTGTTCTACCTTGACTTGCTAGCAGTTCGGGTACTATGCTACAAATTCAGCGGTATCCCTTTTCATGCTGTTCCACAAGTAAATATCCCACAATTCGTGGTACATTTTAGTAGAACCAGGGTGGATAGAGTGTCTCGAGCTGTGTGTCTCGGCTAGTATCTGCTGTCTCAACTTACCAACATCTGGTACACACAACCCGCCTGGTAATAGAGCACCCCATCTCCCCATCGGAAGAAAGTTTCTATCTCTTTTCTGAGGACTGCTTCCTTAAGCTTAAGTAAAATGGGATCCTCATCCTGTCTGGATTTGAATTCAACTACCAAGGATGAATCTAACCCATTTTGCATTACCACGCCGCCTTCAGCAAAATCCACTAACTTCACCCCTAATCAGGCTAACCTGTGAACTTCTTTCGCTAACTCCCTCTTGCCTTCCTCAATGTGAGCTACACTTCCCATAAACCGTCTGCTTAGGGCATAGGCCACCACATTGGCCTTACATGGGTGATACAGCACACTCATCATAGTCTTTTAGCAAGTCCAACCACTTCATCACCCATTCAAACCTATCACTAAAACCATCTTACGACTCCTCTGTAGTGTATCACCCAAGAATTTCCTTATATCCCGAGTAGGACTAACAACTGTATCTCATGAACTCCTACATTCTGAGAATCTAAGGTATAACTAGAAAGACATTCTGAATGTATCTGTTACAACAATCATCCTCGATTTAGGTGAAGGCACACATCTCTTAGAGTAGGGAATTGCAAGCACGAATCACTCAAGGAGCCTAGTCTGAGCATACACATGATACAGCATAATCTGCTGTACCATTAAAGCGCATCTGAGGGACTGGTTCTTGGAGTTAGGTATAATGTGAGACATGCGTCTGTACATGCCTAGTCTTCATGACCTGAAGCTGTAACTTTCGAAACCATAAAGTCAGACCAAAATCACTGTCTGAACCGGTTATCTATAATTCTAGGAGTCTGAAAATAAGCATAAATAGAATGTAGCGTAAACTGAAATACAAGAGGAAGCAGCTGAATAGAAAAGATTGACATCCTATAGTTGCTATATCTGGAGCCTTTGTGCCACAACACCTAGGGCTTGAGTTGGCCTTTTTAACTTATCATTTTCCCCTTAGCTTTAAGTCATCATTTTCAAGCTTTTAGATCCTTTCTTAAGGCTAGGATAACATCACTAACTCTTGAGTTCTCATTCGCCACAAAAGCTATCTCTACAGGCTTCATACTTATAGCCATTTCCTACCAGTCATGGAATAATTCTCATACTAGCATTCTAAAAGGCATCTCATACCTTATACTGTGGCTCCTATCCTACAACATGCAAGGATCAAAATGAGAGGATTATAACATACCTGCAACTATATCTGAAGTTGTCTGCCACCTATACTAGATGTTGAGCCCTGCTGAGATAGACGAGCTGCTGGAATGGTGGACTGAGCCTTCCCACGTCCTGCTAGAGGGAAATTCTTTTATTCTATTACCCGACTGACCACATCCAAAACATCCTTCCCTACCGAGCAAAAAATTTCCAAGGTGGTTCCTGATCTTGGGCAGATTTATATGCCCAAGTGATACTCAAACGTATCATTTTCGCCTTCTTTATCTAGCAATGTGTATACATTTTCATGTAATTGGTAATAAAATGTGAATTTATACTAACCAACATGATTAGCATTGTTTTGTAGGTGAAATGTGATTTCGAGGAGCTAAAATGCATGTTGGAACAATATCAGAGTTGGACTTGGATTCAAGCACGAAAAAGGCATTGGACTGCACCAATTAAAGGGGCTCCGCGATGGAGACGTGTCACGCTACCATCGCGGAGGCATTCTGCCTGGAGGGTGAAATATTAGTCAAATTCCAGTGAAGCCTCGCGACAGCTCCGTGGCACGGTGGCAAGCCTCCGCGTTGCATGTCGTGCCACATTGAAGCTTTATTCCCGGACCCCAAATTTCCAGTGAGGGTCCGCGTCCACGCCGTGTCATGGAGGCAAGCCTTCACGTTGCACTCCGTGAAACGTTGCTTGTTATTCCGGGAAAAATTCCCATTAGTATAAATAGAACACTTAGGCTTATTTTTCATAATTAAGACTTGGTGGAGCAAGGACGTGGGTTACAAGCAGTTGAGGGACGAAAAAGTTCAAGGTTTTTCTCTCCTTCTTTCTTCTTTCAATCAATTGTTTGTATGATTAACACTTGTTTTAGGATGATTAATCCACAAATGAGTGGCTAATTCCCTTCCTTGCTGAGGTTATGAACATTTGTGATGAATTTTGATTATTGAATTGTATGGTTTTTCATCTTCTTCTTCCATGTTGTTCTATTAATTCTTGTTTCTACTGCATTGGTGTGTGGCCGACATTAATGTACATCTAAAAAGTCCGATTTCACTCGAGAGAGCACGAAATTGGAAAGTTGTGAATTAATAGGGTATTGTTCTTAACTTGATTTGAGAAAATTGAGTTTTGATGTGCTTTCCTGATAGAAATATACTTGAAAGCCGTATTAGTCAATTTAGGAACTGGAATTGTATTTCTAGGTCATAAATTGCATTTGATCACAGAAATGTAGACGGATGGTTTATGATTCTTAAGTGAGATTAAATACGAGAGTTTTAATCTCTAGGCTAATGTTCTTGGCTAGCAACTGGAAGAGAAGATTAACCAAATTATGATTATAATCAAGTTCATTACATGTTCTTAACCTTGGCATACGCATAACCATAGTTTAAATTCAAAGTAAATAATTGTTAGTAGTTTTAGTACATACTTTATAAAACAAACTTTTCAATTGTTGGTTACGTTGTTGTTAGCATATATAGAAGTGAGATAGAATATAGTATACTTAAGCAATTTTTACTTATCCAGAGTCTCCTTGGATCGATACTTGGCTTACTTAAGCCACTTACTACTTGTTTGACCACGTGCACTTGCGTGTCGGTTTTATAACTCCAACCAAAGCACCGAGCAAGTTTTTGGCGCCGTTGCCGGGGAGACTAGGCAATTGGTGAAATTGTATTAAGTGTAAATTTACCGTATTTTTATTTTATTTTCTTAAGTGTTGACAACTTGGTCTTAGCCTGTATTTTGCAGACTTGATTTCTGTGAACACTGGCAAGAGACAAAGAGCTGGTGGAATCTTATATAGAGCCTGAACGTATATTTCATAGTAAACGCAGAGAAGCTCTACAAAAGAAGCTGCAGTTGCTCAGACAGGCTATTATGGAGCAACAAAATCCACCGGTTGTGAGGGCAGTGTTAGTGCCCGAAGAAGCAGCAGCAAGGCCGGTTCGCGAGGTGGCAATCCCACATGCCAACAATGTAACATCAAGTATCCGCAAACCAGAGCCTGGAGGGAGATTTGAACTCAAGCAAAACATGGTGCAACTGTTGCACACAAGCGGGCAATTTACCGGTCTCCCTCATGAAGACCCACAACAACATCTCCAAAACTTTTTGGAGATAAGTGACACTTATATACCCGCTGGAGTGTCACCTAATTATGTTCGACTTACATTGTTTCCGTTCTCATTACTTGGTGAAGCCAAGAGGTGGTTAAAAGATGAGCCACCAAATTCTATTTCAACGTGGGATGATCTAGCATGGAAGTTCTTGATAAGATTTTTTCCCTCTGGTAAAACAGCCAGACTTAGAAGTCAAATTCTAAGTTTCAAATAGAGGGAGGGAGAAAATTTGTATCAAGCCTGGGAAAGATTCAAATCCATGTTGCGGGACTGTCCTCATCATCATCAGTCCAATGAGGTATTGATGAACACATTTATTGAGGGTTTGGAACCCCATACAAAAATTTTGCTAGACTCAGCAGCTGGAGGGCAAGCGCTGGAAAAGACTTATGAGGAGCTGCACACTTTGCTAAACCGGATTTCACAGGGCAATCCAGAATGGAATGCTGATTCATCACGAGGTGGAGCAAGGAAAGTAGCAGGAGTGCTTGAAGTGGATGGATTTACAGCTATCGCTGCACAGATAGCTGCCTTGCAGAATCAATTGAACAACCACTTCAGCAACATGAATTTGAACCAGCCTTCAGCTTCAGTTAATGCGGTCCAGCAAATGTGGTGTGAAGTGTGTGGAAGCAGTGAGCACTCAGCTGAGTGCTGTGGAGCGAATCCTGATTCTGTTAACTTTGTGGGCAATGCACAAAGAAATTAGCAGCAGTTTGGTAGCGGCTACAACTCAAATTGGAGGAATCATCCCAATTTTTCATGGGGTAGCAACAACCAACAAGGCCAAAGTTCGGGTCAGGGTATGCAAAGAAATCAAGGAGGGCAACAGAACTATCAATCTCAATTCAGAAATCATAATGCCCCTTCTCCACCACCATCACCTAGCATTGAGGAGATGTTCAAGACCATGATCGCTAATCAGGCGCAATTTCAGGCTGACTATGTTAAATTGGCAGCTGAAGTGAAAAATAACCAATTAGCGACCAAGGCTCTTGATTATCAATTTGGGCAATTTGCTAGTGCCCAAAACACAAGGCCCAGATGAGGACTACCTAGCGACACAGATCCTAATCCGAAGCAGGTAAATGCAGTGACCACAAGAAGTGGTTTGCAGCTGAAGGAGGTGGAACCAGAGAGACCACCTCAAAAGTCAGGAGCAACAGAAGTTGAGGGAGAACAAAGTTCGGAAAGGGGGAAGACCAAAGAAGTTGAATCAGAAAGACCTCCACCCCCGTTCCCTCAAAGACTAAAGAAACACAAAGAGGAGGCGTGTTTCAAGAAATTCATGGAGGTGCTTAAACAGGTACATGTTAATTTACCTCTTATTGATGTCTTGCAGGGAGTGCCTAAATATGCCAAATACATTAAAGAAATCGTGGCCAACAAAAGTCGTTTGACCGAGTATGCCACGGTCGCTTTGACGGAGGAATGCACTTCCCGGATCCAAAATAGACTGCCCACGAAGCTAAAAGACCCTGGAAGTTTTACTATCCATCTTACTATCGGGCAGAGTATCCGAGCTCGTGGATTGTGTGACTTGGGGGCGAGCATAAATCTGATGCCATCTTCGGTATTCAGAAAGTTAGGTCTAGGGAGTCCTAGACCTACAACCGTAATCTTGCAGTTGGCAGACAGATCCTTACCTAGGCCGGATGGCATTGTTGAGGATGTGCTTGTGCAAGTGGGATCCCTCATTTTCCCGGTAGATTTTATTATTCTGGATTTTGAACCAGACGCGGAAGTCCCATTTATTTTGGGACGACCCTTCTTGGCAACCGGGAAAGCATTAATCGACGTAGCTGCGGGTCAACTTACTATGCGAGCACATGATAAGGTAGAGGTGTTCGATGTGTACAAAGACCCCAAGCTCCCGATGGTGAATGAAGAACTCTCGGTGATCAATGTAATTGATCATGGGAATGCTAAACAAATGGATGATTCCCGAGAGTTGATGGGAAGACCACCGGATAAGGGTGAGCACTACTGGGGGGAGGACAATGATCGTGAGAAATCGTCCATCACCCTAGCGGACAATTGAGCATAAAGGACGTCGAGCCGCGACGGTAAACCAGGCGCTGCACGGGAGGCAACCCGTGAATTTTTTTTTTTTTACTTTTTTCTTTCTTTTCATTTAGTAAAGTGTAAATAGATTTTATTTTCTTTTCTTTTTCTTGATTTAGTACAAAATTTTTCGTTTTGGTTAGTATTTTTATTTTAGTTGGGTGAAACCTATTAATCTAACCAATTTTATTTAGTGAGATGATTTTCAGGTCAAACGGAGAAAAATGTGCACGGAATCATGAAGGAAAAGGCAAGGTATGAAAAAAATTAATAAAATGCAGAGACAGTGAGCTCGGGCGATAGCTCCGTGTCACGGAGGAGGACCTCCGCGTTACCCTCCGTGACACGTTGAAGTTCAATCTGGAATTTTTTAAAAATTCCAGTAAGCTATCACGATGGCTCCGTGTCACGGAGGCAGTGCACCGCGATGCACTCTGTGACACGTTGCCATATAAATTGTGATGGGTCACACCGGGTTGCCGGGTGACCCGCGTGTTTTCTTCATTTTAAACCCCCGATTTTGCCCTTTTTTCCCTCATTCTTACATTCCTCCGCGACCAAACACCCAAAATTCCCTTCCCCATCAACGTGCCACGGTATAAAGTAAAGAATTATCAAGTTTTCTTCGGTTCTTCAACTACGAGGTATGTTTTCCGATTATCTCTCAAGTTTTTGTCGATGTTATTCGAATTTAAGCATGGGAGGTGAACTAAATCACCCCAAGTCGAAATTTAACATGAATTTGAGTTATTCCTTGATTGATAAATGTTCGGAATATTGTAATGAGCGTTTGAACGTGTCGATTGCGTGAATGATTCGAATTTGATTGCGAAATTCAATTCTAGGGCTTGGTTGTTGAAATCAAAATTGGTAACTTGTTAAATTTGTGAAAGATATGTCGGGTTGTATGTATTGAATGAGATAAGTCATTGTAGAATATTGTTTGAATGTAATAGACGACGAGTTCTCGGGTTTTTGGGAAAATGCTGAAAATTGTTCAAATTGGGTTGATTGTATAGGTTCATGTATATAGAATTTTTGTTGTTGTTTTGTTTCGTTGTTTTTAGTGCTAAGTGCGATGGTTGAATTGCTAGCGATGGTAGTGATTGGGACTAGCTGTATGAAGTCTGAGTAGTACGCTAAGGTTATACCGTCGAATTTTTCTTTGCGAACGCACTAAGCATGAATTGTATAGTTGTTTGTTTTTGGTTTAAATAAAGTTATTCTTGTCGTAATATCGTAATTGTAGCTAAGGACTAAGTGTGGGGTAAACTTAGCTGAACCCGACCTTAGCTGAAGCTAATATCTATTTAGCTTGACATTGCGCTTGTTTATTTGTGTTGACAGGTAAAATGGCAAGTAGGCAGGATAAGGGTAAAGGTGCATCAACTTCAGGCACCGGGAGAAAAAGACTTAGATTGGGCACAGCAGTCCCAGCTGTACCAGCAGTTCCGCGCGGCCAACGCCGCCAATACGGAACTAGATGGGTAACTGATGAGGGGAAGAAGTGGTATGCCAAGCATAAAGAAAACAAATACTTTCCCAAAGAGCATATTGCATGGGAACCATTAGCACAGGAGTTCCCCCGCATAGTGCAAAGGATCGAGGCAGCTGGGCTCAGCTTCATATTTCAGGAGCCCAAGGAATGCAACCTACATCTAGTCCGGGAGTTCTGTGCTAATTGGAACCCGGCAATCAGAAGCCACACAATCAAGATTAGAGGGCAGATTGTGACTCTGGAACCCTAGAAATTAAATGCCATCATCGGAGCGCGGGACACAGACGCCCACGTTCTCCGCCAGCTAAACATCACCCCACCATATGCCGATATCAGACGCACATTGTGTGGGGCTCGATCCACAGCCAGATGGAGCAGACATAAGGAAAGGGGTTACCACCAGACTCTGCCATATTCTCAAATGAACAGGGAGGCCAAAATCTGGCTGAAGATAGTCTGTTCGTGCCTAATCCCGGGGGTGCACATGACTGATGTGACCCAGGACCATGTTTGCCTGGTGTATGCCCTGATGAAAGGGCTGGAGATTAATGCTGGGGCGGTCATCATATCCGCCATAAAGAGATCCCGACTACACCAGGGCCATAGGTATGGGTTCGGTGGACTTATCACCACCTTTCTCCGGGGCCTCGACATCGAGGAAGAGGCTTTGGACTACATCCCGCAGTAGGAGCGGAGGGCCCTTGATGTGACCAAAACTAAGGCCCCCGACACCACACACGGGCCAGTGCTAACACTTGGAGAGCGACATGCTCGTGACGACCAGTACATGGCACGGATGTTTGGAATGCAAATGCTCCAGCTTAGGATTGGTGGGAGATCAGCCACGGAGGAGGAGCTATGGCAGCTCGAGCTGGATTACCCATTTGGCAAAAACGCTAGGGTTCTATGCCGAGTGGGGCCAGCCTTTGTAGAGCCCACTGACGATGATGTCCCCACGGACAAGGAGACACGCCGGGAGGACTCCGATGTGGAGTCCGATGACGACGACGGAGGCGACTCGGACATGGGCGATGAGGCAGCAGCACCTGATGAAGAAGTTGAATACTTTGACTGATCAGGGAGTTCCACCACCCAAAATTTGTGATTTTTAATTTTTGTGAACACTGGGGACAGTGTTCGATGTAAGTGTGGGGTGGGGAGTAGTTAGGTGCTGGGGCTGGGCTGGTTTGCTTGTATGCTTTCCTCTGTTTTGTATGTACGTTTCCCTTTGTTTGTGAATTGCAAACTGCTCTGTATTTGTACATATTTGTGGTAATTGATGTGTGTTGTGAAATGTTGTGGTTTCCAGCTAAGTCTGTAAAAATTTTTGTAAATATTTTCTTAATTTATTTTTTTTCTCTATCGAAATGATCGATATTTTTTTTAAAATTTTGCGAAAATATTTTGTACATATTAAAATATTTTGTAAATAATTTTTCCATCGAAATGATCGATGTGGTGAAAAGTTTTTCAAGTTGTATTTTTTTGGGTTTCTCAGAGTTTGTTTTCGGTTCTTTTACCGAGAATAGTCCCATTGAACCGACGTCATAGTTAGTGACCGTTCCCTATGATGGATGGATGACGACCGTCTTAAGGGAAATGTAGTCGGTAGGAGTAGTGATTTTAATTTATTTTCAGTTTTTTCTTTGGTAGATTGCATCACGGAACCTGTAGTTACTATATGGTTGTGAAATGTTGGTTGCGTGTTGTAACTGATATTCAAAATGCAAAAGTGATTCGTATGAAAGCATGCAGTTTTGTAAATATGTTGAGATACCTAGGCTGTAGAGTTCGATTCGGTGTGATTGAGGCTTAATTTTTGAATTCAAGTAATTGGCTAATTAGAGTCTGTGAATGCATCTTGAATCGAGCATGTGCATGAAGTGTGAAGTGAGGTATTGTTATTCCATGCTATTGTTAAGTGTCTAGAACTTGGCTGGTGTGTGTACAAAACGAAATGAAGGAGGTGTAGTGTTGGAAAGGATGTAGGCATTTCTTTGTTTTAACCGAGAGTTTCTATTTTTTTCTTGTCATACTCCCCTTTTTATGTGATTGTATACCCTAGTCAGCCCGTTGAGCCTTTAGCCTATTATTTCTTTCTTTTGTCCTAAAATGTGTAAACTGAGCTTAATTCTTTCTTTTCATTAGCTGTAAAGTCTATACAAAGCTCTTAAGCGCTTAAGAAGAATAAAAATTTTCCCAAAGTGTCAAAGAGTGAGAAGGGTGAAAAGAAAAAGAAAAAAAAAGGAAAAAGAAAAGCAGAGTGAGGAAAGAAAAGAAAAAGGTTGAAGGTGCACTTGTTATAATTAAATGATAATGAAGGTGCATGAAAAACCTTTGTGTCGTGTCAAGTGTGCTTGATGAAATGGGCCATACGAAAGTAAACCATCATGAATGGGATGATGAAAAAAGAAAAGAGAGAAACAATGTCCATGAGTTGATGGGAATGTGTTGAAAAGGCGTTTAAGGATGCTAGTGACTATTATTGGCTAATCCAATATATACTAGTTCCATAGCTTCCATTACAACCCATTAAAGTCCTACGTGATCTTACATTGCATTTCTTTATATTAGTGGAGTAATACACTAAGGGCAAGCTTATGGGTCATGACATGATGCATGTGAATTCTTTTGGGAGAGAGAGTGAAATTAATTTCTACATGCCCCTACTTGAATGTTTGTGTGTCACATTAGCAAAAAGGGGAAGATTTTCTAGAGTTGTGAGGGAACATGCTTGATGAAAGATTGATTTTCGTGTCGGATATCTTGATTAGCTGATTTGCATGAGTTTGCCGATATCGAGAGTCGATTCTTAAAGTCTAGGAAGTTTTAATGTATTAAAGGTCATTGCATTGTTAAGACCATGCATGTTTTCTTGATGATTTGCAATATTGAATGATCGGTATGACCGTAGCTTAAATTTTCGCACCATAGTGGCGAAGGTTGGGATGTAATTTGCATGAATTGTGTGTTTGTTGTTCGAGGACAAACAAGGATTTAAGTGTGGGGTAAGTGATCTTGGGCAGATTTATATGCCCAAGTGATACTCAAACGTATCATTTTCGCCTTGTTTATCTAGCAATGTGTATACATTTTCATGTAATTGGTAATAAAATGTGAATTTATACTAACCAACATGATTAGCATTATTTTGTAGGTGAAATATGATTTCGAGGAGCTAAAATGCATGTTGGAACAATATCGGAGTTGGACTTGGATTCGAGCACGAAAAAGGCATTGGACTGCACCAATTAAAGGGGCTCCGCGATGGAGCCGTGTCACGCTACCATCGCGGAGGCATTCTTCCTGGAGGGTGAAATATTAGTCAAATTCCAGTGAAGCCTCGCGACAGCTCCGTGGCACGGTGGCAAGCCTCCGCGTTGCATGCCGTGCCACGTTGAATCTTTATTCCCGGACCCCAAATTTCCAGTGAGGGTCCGCGTCCATGCTGTGTCACGGAGGCAAGCCTCCGCGTTGCACTCCGTGACACGTTGCTTGTTATTACGGGAAAAATTCCCATTAGTATAAATAGAACACTCAGGCTTATTTTTCATAATTAAGACTTGGTGGAGCAAGGACGTGGGTTACGGCAGTTGAGGGACGAAAAAGTTCAGGGTTTTTCTCTCCTTCTTTCTTCTTTCAATCAATTGTTTGTATGATTAACACTTGTTTTAGGATGATTAATCCACAAATGAGTGGCTAATTACCTTCCTTGCTGAGGTTATGAACATTTGTGATGAATTTTGATTATTGAATTGTATGGTTTTTCATCTTCTTCTTCCATGTTGTTCTATTAATTCTTGTTTCTACTGCATTGGTGTGTGGCCGACATTAATGTACATCTAAAAAGTCCGATTTCACTCGAGAGAGCACGAAATTGGAAAGTTGTGAATTAATAGGGTATTGTTCTTAACTTGATTTGGGAAAATTGAGTTTTTATGTGCTTTCCTGATAGAAATATACTTGAAAGCCGTATTAGTCAATTTAGAAACTGGAATTGTATTGCTAGGTCATAAATTGCATTTGATCACAGAAATGTAGACGGATGGTTTATGATTCTTAAGTGAGATTAAATACGAGAGTTTTAATCTTTAGGCTAATGTTCTTGGCTAGCAACTGGAAGAGAAGATTAACCAAATTATGATTATAATCAAGTTCATTACATGTTCTTAACCTTGGCATGCGCATAACCATAGTTTAAATTCAAAGTAAATAATTGTTAGTAGTTTTAGTACATACTTTATAAAACAAACTTTTCAATTGTTGGTTACGTTGTTGTCAGCATATATAGAAGTGAGATAGAATATAGTATACTTAAGCAATTTTTACTTATCCAGAGTCTCCTTGGATCGATACTTGGCTTACTTAAGCCACTTACTACTTGTTTGACCACGTGCACTTGCGTGTCGGTTTTATAACCCCAACCAAAGCATCGAGCAGTTCCTTCCACAGTTCTCACCAGCTGGGCGACCTGATAGCGCTGCAGAAAAGATCGTCGGGGCTCTACCTTTGCCCAGTCTGGCTGCTGGGCAATCTCTGAGTTTATGGCTGACTTGTCACACTAAAAGCAGCCACCTAAGCTAGCCATGCATTCTCCCAAATGGTTCTTCCCACAATTCTTGCAAGCTTGGTATGTAACTCCCTCACTCTAGGTTTATTAGGATTCTTGGCTACCGATGGTGTTGGGGCTGATGACCTCCTATGATGCTTGAAACGGGGTCTAACACTCATCCTTGATTAGGAAAACCTCGAGTCCCCTGTCCTTGCTCTCTTACTTCCCTTTCATTTTCCCCTGCACCTTCCATCCGCTATCATACCGTGAAGCTCAGTGATCTTGGGCAGATTTATATGCCCAAGTGATACTCAAACGTATTATTTTCACCTTGTTTGTGTGCAATATGTATATATTCTCATGTAATTGGTAATAAAATGTGAATTTATACTAACCAACATGATTAGCATTTGTTTTGCAGGTAAATATGATTTTTAGGAGCTAAAATGCGTGTTGGAACTATATCGGAGTTGGACTTGGATGCGAGCGTGGAAAAGACATTGGAATGCACAAAGTATAGGGGCTCCGCGATGGAACCGTGCCACGCTACCATCGTGGAGGCACACTGCCTGGAGAGGAAATTAAATGGCAAATTCCAGTGTGGCCTCGCGACAGCTCCGTGGCACGGAGATAGGCCTCCACGTTGGCCTCCGTGCCACGTTGAGGCTATTTTACCGGACCCTGGATTTCCAGTGAAGGTCTGCGTCCACGCCGTGTCACGGAGGCAGTGCTCCGCGTTGGCCTCCGTGACACGTTGCTTGTTATTCCAGGAAAAATTTCCCACTAGTATAAATAGCACACTTAGGTTTATTTTAATCAGTTCAGACTTGGTGGAGCTAGGATGTGGGTTAGGAGCAGTTGAGGGACGAAAAAGCTAAGGGATTTCTTCTCTTCCTTTCTTCTTTCTATCAATTGTATGCATGATTTACACTTGTTTTAGGATGATCAATCCACAAATGAGTGGCTAATTCTCTTCCTGGCTGAGGTTATGAACATTTGTGATGAATTTTGATTATTAATTTTATGGTTTTCTTCTTCTTCTTCTATGTTGTTCTATTAATTCTTGTTTCTACTGCATTAGTGTGTGGCCGACATTAATGTACATCTAAAAAGTCCAATTTCACTCGAGAGAGCAAGAAATTGGAAAGTTGTGAATTAATAGGGTATTGTTCTTAACTTGATTTGGGAAAATTGGGTTTTGATGTGCTTTCCTGCTAGAAATATACTTGAAAGTCGTATTAGTCAGTTTAGGAACCGGAATTGTATTGCTAGGTCATAAATTGCATTTGATCACAGAAATGTAGACGGATGGTTTATGATTCTAAAGTGAAATTAAATACGAGAGTTTTAATTTCTAGGCTACTGTTCTTGGCTAGCAACATGAAGAAGAGATTAACCAAATTATTATTATAATCGAATTCATTACTTGTTCTTAACCTTGGCATGCTCATATCCATAGTTTAAATTCACAGTAAATAATTGTTAATAGTTTTAGTATATATATATTTTATAAACAAAAACTTATTTAACTGTTGGTTATGCTGTTGTTAGCATAATTAGAAGTAAGATAAGAATATAGTGTACTTAGGCAATTTTACTTATCCTGAGTCTCCTTGGATCGATACTTGGCTTACTTATCCACTTTATTACTTGTTTGACCACGTGCACTTGCGTGTCGGTTTTAACCCATAACAAACCTGCCGAACAAGTTTTTGGCGCCGTTGCCGGGGAGACTAGGCAATTGGTGAAATTGTGTTAAGTGTAAATTTACTGTATTTTTGTTTTATTTTCTTAAGTGTTGACAACTTGGTCTTAGTATTTGTTTTAATTCTTTGTTCATTTTAATTTTTCTCTCTTTCGGATACCCTCATTGACATGACATCTTGGAATATAAATGGTTGATACGTATATTTCGGCGAATCTTGCATTAATTGCGGAGGACCCCACTTATGGCAAAACTGTAACACGTGCAATATATGTGGGTGTCAATATGGCCATTGGGGTGATTGTCCAAAGGCATATTCCCCTCCCCCAAGCCCCCGCTATGATCATTCTGTTGTTTTTGCTGAGTATAGGCATGTTGAAAGTGAGGACTTGGGACGCCAAGTTCAAATAGAGGACATGATGAAACAACTCTTGGAGCAATCAGAAGCAATGAAGGAGTCGGTGGCAGAATTGATAATTCAGCAAAAGGAGAATGCAGAGGCTGTAAGCAGGATGAGCGTCAAACTCACGAAGATGTGTGCTGAGGCTGAAGCTTGTGATAATCTGCAGGTGATAGTTTTAGCCGATATTCAAGAGGAACTACAAGAGGAATACAAGGGTGAATTTTTGGATGAAGCCCAACAATTAGAATCTCTTGAGTGTCCCCGTGATCGGCTCATACCTATAGAAAATCCATTCATGGAAGAAGAGAAAGAATATCTTCCATTTGACCTTAATGGAGAAATATGTCGATGTTGAAAAGGTGTACACAAGTAAGGAAGTAAAGCACAATGCAATTTCAGAGTTGAGGTTGATTGGACCACACTCGAAGCATTTTTCGACATTAAGTTTGGTCGACAACATAGAAATAGAGTCTTCCAAGATTATAGAGAAATGTCTAGAGGAGGACCAAGCCCCGTATATTCTGAAATTTGCTAACTCGAAGCAACGATTCACTTACTCAAGGGCCAATAAGTTCAAAAGAAAGCATCTACTGCTTGGTCCTTACAATTTTTCACCACCACCCCAGGAGCATAAGAGGAAATTAGAGAAGAAATTAGGGGTGAAATTCATATTCTCAAGGCGGAGGAAAAAGCGGTGAAACTTGGTACGTTGAGCCGCGACGGTAAACCAGGCGCTGCACGGGAGGCAACCCGTGAAAAATATTTGCTTCTTTTTTTTAGTGTAAATAATTTTTATTTTTATTTTTCTTTTCTTGATTTGGTATATATTTTTGTTTTAGTTAATATTTTTCATTTTAGTTAGGGAAATCTATTAATCTAACCAATTTTGTTTAGTGAGGTGATTTTTCAGGTCTAACGGAGAAAAATATACATGGAATCGGGAAGGAAAAGGCAAGGTATGAAAAAATAATTTAATTGAAGAAACAGTGCACTGGCGCGTTGGCTCCGTGTCACGGAGGAAGGGCTCCACGTCACCCTCCGTGACACGTTGAAGGTAAAATCCGAATTTTTAAAATTTCTAGTAAGCCAACGCGTTGGCTCCGTGTCATGGAGGAGGGGCTCCGCGTTACCCTCCGTGACACGTTGCATTATATTTGGTGCCGGGTCACACCGGGTTGCCGGGTGACCCGCGTGTTTTTCTTTAAATTAACCCTGATTTTTGCCCCTTTCTCCCCATTTCTTCTCCTTTCCGCGACCAAACACCCAAATCCCCCTCCCCAACCAACATGCCACGCTACTAGGCAAAGAAATCGTCAAGTTTCTTCGGTTCTTCAACTCAAAGGTATGTTTTCCTCGTTTCTCTCATATTTTTGGCGATTTTAGTCGAATTTGGGCATGTGAGGTGAGATATATCACCCTAAGTAGAAATTTAACATGATGTTGAGTTATTTGTGATTGATATATGTTCGGATTGTTGTAATTAGCGTTTGAACTTGTAGATTATCTAAATAATTCGAATTTGATTGTAAAATTGTATTCTAGGGCATGGGTTGTTGAAATTGAATTGGGTTATTTGATAAGTTGATGAAGTAGATGCCAGGGTGTGGTTGTAAATTGAGCTAAGTCGTGTAAATATTGTGTGAATGTTAACAGACGACGAATTCTCGAATTGTTGGGGAAAATGCGAAAATTGTGCAAATTGGTTTGATTATTTGGATTCGATTGTATATAGAATGTTTTGTCTTTGTTTTTTTTATTTGTTGTTTTTGTTGCTAAGTGCGATGGTTGAATTGGTAGCGATAGTAGGATTGGGATTAGCTGTATGAAGTCTGAGTAGTACACTAACCGTTATGCTGTCGAAATTTTTTGTGAACGCACTAAGCATAAATTGTATAGTTGATTGTTTTGGTGTAAATTGAGTTATCCTTGCCATAGTTTGTAAAAGTAGCTAAGGACTAAGTGTGGGGTAAACGTTGTGTAACCCGACCTTAGCCGAAGTTAACATGTATTTAGCTTAACGTTGTGCTTGTTTATGTATATTGACAGGTACAATGGCGAGTAGGCAGGATAAGGGCAAAGGTGCTTCTACTTCTGGCACCGGGAGGAAAAGAATGAGAATGGGCACCGCAGTCCCAGCTACACCAGCTGTTCCGCGCGGCCAACGCCGCCAATACGGAACAAGGTGGGTAACCGAGGAAGGGAAGAAGTGGTATGCTAAGCATAAGGAAAGCAAATACTTCCCGGAGGAACATATTGCACGGGAACCACTAGCACAGGAGTTCCCTCGTATTGTGCAGAGGATTGAAGCAGCTGGGCTCAGCTTTATATTCCAGGAGCCCAAGGAGTGCAACCTACATTTAGTCTGGGAGTTCTACGCAAATTGGAACCCGGCCATCAGAAGCCACACAATAAAAATCAGAGGGCAGATTGTCACTCTGGAACCCCAGCAATTTAATGCCATCATTGGAGCGCGGGACACAGACGCCCACGTTCTCCGCCAGCTAAACATCACCCCACCGTACGCCGACATCAGACGTATGTTGTGTGGGGCTCGATCCACAGCCCGATGGAGTAGAGATAAGGAGAGGGGTTACCACCAGACTCTGCCTTATTCGCAGATAAACAGGGAGGCCAGAATATGGCTGAAAATTGTATGTTCTTGCTTGATCCCGGGAGTTCACATGACGGATGTGACCCGGGACCGTGTCTGCTTGGTGTATGCCCTTATGAAATGGCTTGAGATTAATGTTGGGGCGGTCATTATATCCTCCATGAAGAGAGCCAGACTACACCAGGGCCACAGATACGGGTTTGGCGGACTCATCACCACCTTCCTCCGAGGCCTCGATGTCGAGGAAGAAGCCTTGGATTACATCCCGCAGTTGGAGCGGAGGGCCCTCGATGTGACAAAAACTAAGGCCCCCGACACCACACACGGGCCAGTGCTGACTTTGGGCGAGCGACACGCTCGTGACGATCAGTACATGGCACGTATGTTCGGCATGCAGATGCTTCAGCTACGGATTGGTGGGAGACCAGCCACCGAGGAAGAGTTATGGCAGTTGGAGCTGTATTACCCATTTGGCGAGAACGCCAGAGCTTTATGCCGAGTGGGACCAGCCTTCGTGGAGCCTACTGATGACGATGTCCCTACTGACGAGGAGACACGTCGGGAGGACTCCGATGTGGAGTCCGATGACGACGATGGAGCTGACTCAGACATGGGCGACGAGGCAGTAGCACCAGATGAAGAAGTCAAATATTTCGACTGAGCAGGGAGTTCCACCACCCGAAATTTTGTGCTTTGAAATTTTTGTGAACACTGGGGACAGTGTTCGATTTAAGTGTGGGGTGGGGAGTAGCTAGGTGCTGGGACTTAGGCTCTAATCTGCTGTATGCTTTTTCCTTGGTTTGTATGTATGTTTGTGCTTCCCTGCTGTGAATTGATTTGTGTTGTAGCTGTATATTTTTTTGTGGTTAATGATGTGTTGTGAAAAGTTATGGTTGCCAAGGTAAATAGTTTGTAAATATTTCTATATATCGAAATGATCGATATTTTTTTTTCAAAATTTTTGCGAAAATATTTTGCACTTATCAAAATATTTTGTAAATATTTTTCTATCGACATGATCGATGTTTTGCAAAAAATTTTCGGTTTTTATTTTGGGTTTCTCGGAGTTTATTTTCGGTTCTTTTACCGAGAATAGTCCCATTGAACCGAGGTCATATTTAGTGACCGTTCCCTATGATGGATGAATGACAACCGTCTTAAGGGAAATGTAGTCGGTAGGAGTAGGATTTTAATTTGTTTTTAGTTTTTCTTTGGTGGATTGCATCAATGAACCTGTAGTTGCTTTATGGTTGCAAAATTTCGTGGCGTGTTGTAACTGATGTTCATAATGTGAAAGTGATTCGTTTGAAAGCATGCAATTTTGTAAATACGTTGAGTTACCTAGGCTATAGAATTTGATTCGGTATGATTGAGGCTTAATTTTTGAATTCATGTAATTGGCTAATTAAAGAGTCTGTGAATGCATCTTGATTCGAGCATGTGCATGAAGTGTGTGAAGTGAGGTATTATTATTCCATGCTATTGTGAAGTGTCTAGAACTTGCCTGGTGTGTGTACAAAACGAAATGAAGGAGGTGTAGTGTTGGAAAGGATGTAGGCATTTCTTTGTTTTAACCGAGAATTTCTATTTTTTTCTTGTCAATCTCTACCTTCTTATATGTTTGTATACCCTAGTCAGCCCGTTGAGCCTTTAGCCGATTTGTTCTTTCTTTTGTACAAAATTGTATAAACTAAGCTTTATTCCTTCTTTTCATTAGCCGTAAAGTCTATACAAAACTCTTAAGCGCTTAAGAAGAAAAGAAAAATTTTCCCGAAGTGTCAAAGAGTGGAAAGAAAAGAAAAGCAGAGTGAAGAAAGAAAAGAAGAGGTTGAAGAGGCACTTGGTATAATGAAGTGATAATAAAGGTGCATGAAAACCCTTTGTTGTTGTGTCAAGTGTGTTTGAGGAAATGGGCCATACAAAAGGAAACCAGCATGAAAAAGAGAAAAAGAAAAAAACAATATCCATGAGTCGATGGGAATGTGTTGAAAAAGGCGCTTAAGGATGCTAGTGACTATTATTGGCTAATCCAATATACATACTAGTTCCATAGCCTCCGTTACAACCCATTAAAGTCCTACGTGATCTTACATTGCATTTCCTTATATTAGTAGAGTAATACACTAAGGGCAAGCTTATGGGTCATGACATGATGCATGTGAATTCTTTTGGGAGAGAGAATGAAATTAATTTTTATATGCCCCTACTTGAATGTTTGTGTGTTGCATGAACATAAAGGGGAAGACTCTCTTGAGTTGTGAGGGTACATGTTTGATGAAAGATTGATTTTCGTGTCGGATATCTTGATTAGCTGATTTGCATGAGTTTGCCGATATCGAGAGTCGATTCTTAAAGTCTAGGAAGTCTTGATGTATGAAAGGTCATTGCATTGTAAGACCATGCATGTTTTCTTGATGATTTGCAAAAATTGAATAATCGGTATGACCGTAGTGTGAATTGTCGCACCATAGTGACAAAGGTTGGGATGTAATTTGCATGAGTTGTGTATGTGTTGTTCGAGGACGAACAAGGATTTAAGTGTGGGGTAAGTGATCTTGGGCAGATTTATATGCCCAAGTGATACTCAAACGTATTATTTTCGCCTTGTTTGTGTGCAATATGTATATATTCTCATGTAATTGGTAATAAAATGTGAATTTATACTAACCAACATGATTAGCATTTGTTTTGCAGGTAAATATGATTTTTAGGAGCTAAAATGCGTGTTGGAACTATATCGGAGTTGGACTTGGATGCGATCGTGGAAAAGACATTGGAATGCACAAAGTATAGGGGCTCCGCGATGGAGCCGTGCCACGCTACCATCGCGGAGGCACACTACCTGGAGAGGAAATTAAATGGCAAATTCCAGCGTGGCCTCGCGACAGCTCCGTGGCACGGAGATAGGCCTCCACG
The DNA here is from genome assembly GCA_035772735.1 of Datura wrightii. Taxonomy (NCBI): domain Eukaryota; kingdom Viridiplantae; phylum Streptophyta; class Magnoliopsida; order Solanales; family Solanaceae; genus Datura; species Datura wrightii. The sequence goes on from JASDFA010000003.1 coordinate 13,781,590, forward strand.
TTGGCCTCCGTGCCACATTGAGGCTATTTTACCGGACCCTGGATTTCCAGTGAAGGTCCGCGTCCACGCCGTGTCACGGAGGCAGTGCTCCGCGTTGGCCTCCGTGGCACATTGCTTGTTATTCCGGGAAAAATTTCCCACTAGTATAAATAGCACACTTAGGTTTATTTTAATCAGTTCAGACTTGGTGGAGCTAGGACGTGGGTTAGGAGCAGTTGAGGGACGAAAAAGCTAAGGGATTTCTTCTCTTCCTTTCTTCTTTCTATCAATTGTATGCATGATTTACACTTGTTTTAGGATGATCAATCCACAAATGAGTGGCTAATTCTCTTCCTGGCTGAGGTTATGAACATTTGTGATGAATTTTGATTATTAATTTTATGGTTTTCTTTTTCTTCTTCTATGTTGTTCTATTAATTCTTGTTTCTACTGTATTAGTGTGTGGCCGACATTAATGTACATCTAAAAAGTCCAATTTCACTCGAGAGAGCAAGAAATTGGAAAGTTGTGAATTAATAGGGTATTGTTCTTAACTTGATTTAGGAAAATTGGGTTTTGATGTGCTTTCCTGATAGAAATATACTTGAAAGCCGTATTAGTCAGTTTAGGAACCGGAATTGTATTGCTAGGTCATAAATTGCATTTGATCATAGAAATGTAGACGGATGGTTTATGATTCTAAAGTGAAATTAAATACGAGAGTTTTAATTTCTAGGCTACTGTTCTTGGCTAGCAACATGAAGAAGAGATTAACCAAATTATTATTATAATCGAATTCATTACTTGTTCTTAACCTTGGCATGCTCATATCCATAGTTTAAATTCACAGTAAATAATTATTAATAGTTTTAGTATATATATATTTTATAAATAAAAACTTATTTAACTGTTGGTTATGCTGTTGTTAGCATAATTAGAAGTAAGATAAGAATATAGTGTACTTAGGCAATTTTACTTATCCTGAGTCTCCTTGGATCGATACTTGGCTTACTTAGCCACTTTATTACTTGTTTGACCACGTGCACTTGCTGTCGGTTTTACATATGCCGAACCAGCCGAACACTCAGATGTGATGTTTTGAACCCTAGTAGTTATTATATCTTTAGTAGGGTTCGCAGGTCTGATTGTCTGCTGGCTACCCTGAGTGGTTGCGGCCCGTATTAACCTTCTAAGGGCAGCCTCGAGTTCTGCATCCGCCACTTGCCCACTGAGGGGGCCTACTGGGGTTGGTGGGACTGGTTGATTCCCAGTATTTTTCCCTCTTCTAATACCTCTGCTGGAAGGCATTATCTATAAGTGTGTAAAGCATGAATTAGAAGAAAATCTTAGAGTTTGCACTCTATCACACGATAAGGAATATGAACAAAAGAGAGTTTTCCTAATAACGTCTTGCAGCCTCGTTGTCATAAGTGTAGCGCGTTTCACACCCATGAAAAGGACTCTACTCGATGTGGCTTTCAGAATTTCTGAGGATACTCTAAACCTAGTGCTCTGATACCAAGTTTGTCATGTCCCGAGCCTACACCCTGGACGTAACACGGTACTTGAAGCCGCAAGTGACCCCAAGTCAACCCTTGGTCTATCATTCACTAGTATTCTGAGTAAACATGCACAACGAAAATTGTAAATAATAACATCAAAGAAGTTTAAAGAAAATTTAAAGAATGAAAATGGAGAGTTAAAATATCTGAATACAAATCTAAAACCAAGTCTGAATCTGAAAGCCATCTAACTGAGGAGTTGCTGGGACAATCCCCCAGCTAACTCTAAGTCTAACAAAAATAAAATCTCAACTGAAAGAAAGTAAAGAAAGGCCCTAGAATGATGAAGACTCACACTTCGGCTGCAGCGGAGGAGGATCTGGATCACAACGACTAACGATGCTGAGTCTGGGAACCTGCAGCTGTATCATGAAATGATACAGCATAAAAGTATGCTTTAGTACTTTGAATTTACTGAGTAAGTGAGAGAAACATAAATAATATGACAGAACTCGTAATTGAATTGATACGACATGAAATGACTAACTGAAATTCTGAAAACTAATACAACTAGTGTAGAGATGATATGGTAAAAATTGACCCTGGATGATGGTCTTAAACATGTCCTAAGTCAGAGATACTACACTGAACTGATCTGAACTGAGAAATCTGATAGTAACCTGAACTGACTAGTGGGAGAGCTATAACCGATATATAAACATGTGAGCTAGATGTGGAGTCTGATGTGCACACCCCACCGGTAGGACCCAATATACCTTGCAAAGGTATAAAGGCATGGACTGTGAAAATCACTGTCAAAAGGGGGCCGTTAGGCCAAGTAAATACAACCTACAGTGGCAACGTAGTTTTTGAACCTGGGTGCGCTGGAACCTAGGCCCTTTCGGTGCTAAGTCCATCTCCCACTAGATAATCCTATTACTGCTACTACTGATAGGTAGATAGCTCGATACTGGGGTCCAAGACTATACTGACCCAGGGATACTGTCAGAGAGTTCCTTGAGTGTCTTATACAACCAGATTTGGAAACTGAGTTCTAAGACTGGTTAGAGATGCTTATGTGGAAGCGTCGTAACCGTCTAAAGAACAAATTGATATTGAACTAGGGTCTTGGGGCTGGTCAGCGCCTTATAACTGGATAATCCTATTACTACTATTACTATCAACTGGATAGCTCGATACTGGGGTCCAAGACTATACTGACACAGGGATACTGTCAGAGAGTTCCCTGAGCATCTTATAGGACCACATTTGGTAACTTAGTTCTAAGACTGGTCAGAGATGCTTATCTGGATGCGTCGTAACTGTCTAAAGAAAAAACTGATACTAAATTGGGGTCCTGGGGCTGGTTAGAGCTATATAACTAGAATTTCCTGACTGCCTAATAGACCAAATAACTGTAATCTGAGTCTGAGTCTGATAACTGAGAGGCACCACTGACACCTCAGGAAAGACTATAGTCAACTTATCAGCTGACATTTCTGACTAACACTGAATATTCTAGTATTTCGACTGAAACTAAACTGACAATTTTGAGAAAATATATAATATGTAGATCTTATGACTGAATCTGAATAGCATATAGGTAACTGAGTTTTTAACACATACAAGCATTATAAAAGTCCCTAACTCTGAAAGATGCCCAATTCTCAAGAAGTCAAAGCTTAAGCAGGATTCTAATTTCCGACTTTTCAACAGTTAGGGCTGAATTTCTAAATTTATGAAACAAGCATCATTTTAATTACAAGCTAGTGGAAAATAGCTACAATTAACATAGGATAGGATTCTACATGAAATATTCCAAGAACCATATAAATAATTTCGAATTCACAAACTCAGGGCTATGACTGAAAGTGAACAGAGAGAGAGCTTTGGGGAACGCAAGGGGAGAAAAATCTCCTTGCTAAATTTCCACATACCTGAACAAGAAAACGCTGGTGAAAAATCCCTGAGAAAACTAAGAAAAATCAACCCTAGCTCCTGCTCTGTGCTTCCGTAGAAGTTTTACGTTATGTTTTTGAGGGAGTTGGGAAAATGAATGGAAATGGTTATTCTAACCCTTTAATTCCCTCCTATACGAACCTAAAATGACATGGTTTCAAGTTAAAAGGGTGGGGAAAGTACCAAAATACCCCTAGCAGAAAGAACTGAAAACTGCTCGACCCTGAACAACGGTTCTTAGAATGGGTCGTTGGTTCAAACAATGGCCCGTTGAAAGCTGTCGTTGGTTCTGGTTCTGAAGCCGAACCTATAGGACCGAAACAACGGGAGGATCCAACTGTCCGTTGGAAGCTTCAATGAGCCATTGGTTCCTGTCGTGGTCTAGAAGAGGGAAACTTGGGCTCTAAGACAATGAGTGATACAAAGACTCATTAGTAGAAACAACGGGTCATTGAACCCACTCATTGTCAATACTGGTAAGGTCTGGGTCCTAATGACGGGTGGAAAGGAAGGCTCGGTTGTACCAAAAATGGGCCGTTGATTCCACTTGTTGCTTCCTAGCACAAACCCAACCCTCACTAGAAGTCTAACAACGACTGCCTACAATGGGTCGTTGGAACTACCAACGACTCATTGGTCGGCTTGTTTTTTCTGGGAGGAATTTGCTGAGCAAACCATGACTCCTTACAACGGCCCGTGGATTCCACCAATGGTCCGTTGTCTGGGTCGTCTGAGACAGAAATTTTTCTGATGCTTCCCTGGTTTTTCGTGCAACGTCTGAATTTGGTCTAAGAAAGTTTAGGGGTGTTACACCTTAATCTTGAGTTCTTCTTTCACTCCCTTGATTGAGGTTTCATTAATCATCTTCCTAGGTGCTAACGCAATATCCGAGCTTAGCACTTCCTCGGATAGGTATCTTCTTCCATAGATATGCCCGATTCTGATTGCAACACCTTCCCACTTTTTATTGTGACAACCAAACAATAAGTTTAAGAGTGCTCTTCATTCCTCTTGAATGCATCATCAAAAGAAATGATGGATGTATCATCATGGTCAAGAACATGGCTCATATGAAAATCAAGACTCTTAAGTGATTCTAACTGCGCATCCACCAGATTGGTCATATTTCTAAGAGTGACTTCCTCCTCCTCTTGGTTTTGTAATACTTAATTAAGCGTACTCTCTAACCTAGAGCCCTTGGAGTCAAAGTTTGGCTCTAGGTTCCAATTTTCATTGAATTATATTGCTCATCCCAACTGCTTTGATTATCTAGACATTGTGGTTGGGAACCTCAATAGCCGTGATGGCTAGAGGTATAAAAGCATGGATCTTGATCATAATTATATAGAATCTCCTGACATCAAATGGTGAATATGCATAAGTCATTTTCGCATCATGAACATGATTTCTTTCCAATAGTATTGATGTGGGGGTAAATATACTCTATGGTACTCTTGATATACATATGGATCATCATTCGACCATGAAATCTGGGAATAATCATGATCCATCATTTCAAAGTTAGAATGCTAACAATTACCTATAGTAAAACACTAAAGAAAATGAAAGTGAAAGAATAGGTCTAATCAAATTAACTAAACTGATAGTGCTAGATAGGGATCATGTCGTAGCCCACCCCCTACCCCCCGACAACAATGCCATAATATTTGACAGGCTACTCAAATCCACTCCAATTAATGATAGTATAAAATGGTCTAAGAAAATATAGAATCCAACTTGGAGTCGGGATCGAATCCACTGAGAATACGTTAAGCCCAAATTATCTATAGTACCCTTCAATCTAGATTTTTAGGTTAGAGACTATTTACATTAGGATTAGGTAAAATTTAGCTACAACTATTGAATGCAAATTTCTTAGGGTTAAAGCAATTGATGGAAATACTAGGAAAGTGACCTCAATTTTGGGTCGATCCCCCTAAATCACCCAATATGGGTAAATTGAGAGTGGGCTATGGATGAACATGCAAACAAAGGCTTAGGCAACCCATGGGTATCTTTCAATAGCAACATAGGTGTCAATCTACTTTAATTTTGTCAAATTGAAGAGAACTCCCTTCTACCCAATTGTTTGTTGCCAATTGGATTCAACCTATGTCTAGGAGAATTCATTAAACAAGGGTTATGCCTTTAGTTATTATCGATTGATACTAACCCAACCTAAATTTTCTCTTTCAAGCATCATAAAAGTAATTAGGTAGGACTGAGTGACTTTCATCATCAATCGCTCACTATAAAGCAAAGATCAATCAAATATTTTAAAGCCCAAAATCAATTTTACTAAATCGGAATCATTAGTGTTCACAACCCATTGGTTTCACAAACCTAGATCTGCGTTTATCTACCCATAGCAAGAAGAAGAAGAGAAAGTGAGTAATTAGACATTCTTACCAAAGAAATTTCAAATTATAAAAGATATCTTGAATTAATGAAATTAAATCTTCAAAATTACAATCTAAAGCTAAGATCTACTTTACAATGGCTGAAAAGTAAAGTATTCTATTTATCTCTCTACTCTCGATTGAAAACTCCTCAAAAAATCTTCGAAAAATAAGAAGAAAAATCTATTTATAATATGTCTCAAAATACCCAAAATAATTTTAAAATCAAAGGGTCCCAGGTGTGCAGGGACAAACCTTCCTTTGCCCCGTTGATTAAAATCAACCTATGACCAATAGGCTTACACCCTTTGATCGATGGGCCGACTTTTGAAAAGACAGTCCATCTCTTACTTCTTCTATTAAGATTGGCCACTGTCTCCTTATAGATTTGTCTGTCAATTGATAGATCGTCTTCCGAAAAGACGGTATGTTCGTCACTCAATCAATTATGGACCCCTTAAGATGGTTTCTAGAAATAATGGCAATGGCTAGATGGATGAACATATGGACCGTCCTTCAGAAAGAAGGTTCATCCTTTGCTTTGTCTTTTGGATAGATTTTTGGCTTTAACTACTCTTTTCTCCATTTTGCTTAGATTCTTGAAACATAGTATAATGAGGTTAGTTTACACATAATCTAGCTCCTAAGGACATAAAAAATGATATGAAATGAAGCAAAGATGTGTTACAAATTTTTGACACATCAAGTCACTGGAGCTCAGAAAGCTCAAAATACAGTTAAGGATCCCAGAAGGCTCAAGATATAGAACCAGAAGCAAAGTATGCTCCAGTTACATGTACAACTTGTCTATGAGGCTACAAGACTACTAATAGGGGTATATAGATTGAGGTATACCTACCAGGAATTATGGGGGCTCAGGTATGTTATTGTTTGTTATTTGTTCTATTTAGACTTGTGAGGGGCCAAGTTAGGTTCTTGTTTGATTACTTCCTCTTTAACATACAGTATAGCTTAATAAGATCTTTCCTGATTATCCTCTTACTCTTACAACTATTTACCTTTTGTTCTGACTATCAGTTTAGTTTTAACTTATTATTATTTCCTTACATACTTTGTGCAATGTTGTACTGACACCCGAGCCTAGAGCATTGCACTCTTGCCTGCAGGTTCTGATGGAAAGATTTCGAGACCTCTCCATTAGCAGTTCAGACTCAATAGAGTAGTCAGGTCCTTTCTTCCAGAGTTGTCATACATTAGCGATTTTCCTGTGTCTTCATGTATAGTTCTTGGATAGGTCGGGGCCCTGTCTCAACCAATGATCTACTCTTAAAGGCTTGCAGACTATGGGATATATAGATGTGAGCTATTGTATAGGTTGGCCCAGTCATTTTGTCAGTTAGTATCCTTAATGGCGTATATGCTTGTACACATACACACACACACGTATATATACATATATATATATATATGTGTGTGTGTGTGTGTGTGCATACACTTATCTTTAGCTTTATCTATTTTAGACAGCATGATGGTCTTATCGGCCCGCATAAGATCGTATTATTGGTATGAATTTCTAAGTCAGCTAAATATATTTACAGGTGTTGTAATACAGCCTTGTCGGCCAACGACTTTCTTTTAAGAAAAGATTTACCAACTTGCTTTTTTGTTTGTGCTAATGGTATGCACCAAAGGTGCATAGGTTCTACTAAGTCAACTTAGGATCCAGTGTGACATTAGATTCTAGTTACACCACCCAAGGAGGGGCGTGACAGATAACCGATATGCTTCAAGATTAAATTATGTTATTATATACCCACTATATTATGTATAATTCTAAATTTACTATTTTGCAAGTATAAGAGCATGCTAGTTATAATATAACTATTTTTCAGTCATGCATTTATGATTATTATTTGCTTATCATAATGAAGAACAATATTATATTGAGTAGAATTTCTAACTCTTTATGATCACAAATTGTAGCATTAATGTCTTTTAAAACTAATTGGTTAATATATTTAGAACATCTAAAAGATATCTTCATTGTTATGATGTTTCATGATTGTTCAGATGCTTTCGTCACTTTATATATGTTAGGATGCATTTTAGATATTTACTCATATTATGCCTTTTCCATATAGAATATTATTTTCATTATTTTTTTGCGAATAATGACAAATTTTGAAATTTTCATTAATTTGATTATCTTTTTATAATAATTTTTCACTATGTCGAATTTATCAAAACTTGAATTCATGTCACTTGAAATCTCTGGAAAGAACTATTTATCATGGATACTTGATGCTGCAATTCACCTTGCTTCTAAGGGTCTTGGTGATACTATAATCGAAGAAAATAGAGCATCCAATCAGGATAAAGAAAAAGCTATTATTTTGCTTCGTCATAATCTCGATGAAGGGTATGTGAATATTTAACTTTCAAAAATCTATTTAAATAATGGACTAGTTTGAAGAAATGGTATGACCATCTAAAGGCCATGGTATTGCCAAGAGCTCATTATGAAAGGATGCACTTATGGTTTCAAGGTTTCTGTCATGATCCGAGCTGGGACCCCGGATCAAGATACAGGATCTAGAACCATGAATGGCTCTAAGCTAACCCATGACACATACAAAGAATGAATAAGAGAATTACTAAGTGGAAATAAAGCATGAACATGATATAAGCTGAAGGTTACATAGCATATCAACATAAATGTAAATAGGAACCAACATTGTTGAAACATCTATACAAGCTGTCTGAAAAGCTTCTAAACATCTGATGAACTGATGAAACAACGCCCCAAACTAGCTAGCTAAGTCTGAAACTAGAAGACATGCACAGATGAGATATAACCAAAATTAATGTCCTCAGATCATGAGTACTCTCCAAAATTGGAATGAAGCTGGACTGAGCAAGGCGAGCTAATGACAGGACTGATATGGATCACCCGAAGCTATATCATGAGAGAATATAGCAAGATTATGCAGTCAGTACTTTGAATGTACAAATATGTAGAGAAAGTAACACATGCTAGTAAAGAGATAGTCTAAAATTATGAATATAAATCAAGATAGAACATGAGAGTAAGTGCAACATGCTAAAAGCTATATTACTGAAATAAGCATAATCATAATCTATTCATCATAAGCTGAACATAATGACCCAAGGTTTAGAAATAGAAATCATATAGCATACTATTCTCAAAATCATAAGTAAAAACTCATAAACTGAGCACTGGGACAAATATATTATGAAACATAGTATCATAAGTCATGAACATGAGTAAATAAAAATATGAGGAACAAAAGGAGGGTTCTTCATAACCCATACCATCATGATAGAGCTTACATGATGCCCCAACTATCTCGCCCAAGTAGGCAGCGCCGTCCCAAGCTTGCCAAGGCAAAAAATGATTAAGGCGTGATATCACTTGTGAATCCCCGTAGGGTTTGAACATGAATATATACCTACGGCGGCTAATAATTTTTGAGATTTGGGGTTTGCCTGAATCCCTAGCCTACTTGGTGCTAGACACTACTCTCAAAAACATGCACATGACTTATAATCGTTATCTTGAAAATATACTTGAACTTGCATGGGCTAGCCGAAACATGAAATCATAATCATATTTGACATGTGTGAAATATCCATGAAAGGATGCCATAGAGTTGGCCATGATAGTTCAACTTGAATTTCATGAAAGTAATACATTCTTGGACAAAGCTTCATAACTTTGAAATCATGGAATTCATAGGTTTAAGAATTCATAAATATTCATGCATTCTTTGATAATTCATCATACTTGAAATGATGGGCTAAGGAGCTTGACATTCATAAATCATGCATAATATGGCATAATCTTCATAAACTTGAAATCATGAATTACTAAGTGAATTAAGAATCAAATCTTCCCTAATAGCCATAAATCATCAATTGAAATATGAGAGAATTAAACCCATAAAGGCAGCATGGGAGATTTCATGGAATTGGGTAAAATCCTAGAATCTCAACATAACATAATTGGAGACTTAAAATCCTAGATTAGGGATGAAATTAGGCATGAGGGTGGAAGAATTCCCCCATTCATGGCCCTACATACCTGGACTAGATGAGATCATTGCTAGGGTTTGATGCCCAAGAGAGATTGGAGAAGAAGAAATTGAGAAATCTTTTTCCTTGAGAGCTTGATCCTTCCCAACCTTGGTGTATGAGAGAAGTGAGGAATAAGCTAAGTAAAACCCTAAATAATACCCTTAAGGATCCCCAAAGCGACACAACTTAGGGATTAGAAGCTTAGGAAATTACAAACTGACCCTCGAAAATCGATTGGACTGAACCACTTAACCGTCTCAACGATGGTAGTGATGGGCCTTCACTCACCTGAAGGTCCACCATTCTTACCGTTACCCTTAAACCAAAGGTGTCAAAAATTTTCCTCAACTGGTAGTTAGAGTGATGGGTCGTCACTCCCTTGATGGTCCATCAAGTCCTTTGTCGCCTGGAAGCAGTGGAACTTGAGCATGACGCCATGTGTGATGGTCCATCGCAAACCTGACTACCATAATTCATAACATCAGAGCCACGATGCTACCTTGATGGGCTGTCACTAGGTTGAAAAGTCGTTGGCTCCTCCGTCAACCCCCTGCACCAAACCTACAACTTCAGTTCTTTTTCCTTCAAGGAGACATTTCAAGACTCGAGGTGTTACAGTATCTCCACCTTGAGAACATTCATCCATGAATATTGACTTAAGCATACTGGAGGGCTAGGGAAGGAACTGCAATCCCAAAACTGAACAACCACTATTGAAAACTAACGAAGTGATTGACTCTGGACTAAAATACATGACTGAACTGAGTTTATGAAACATATATGCATGGCATGACATAAAAGAAACTTAAAGACATGAACTTGACATGAAATTTAATAGAATACTAAGGAGGAAACTGGTACCTCATTTTGCAACTAAGCCAGAAGGGTATTTAGCCATCATATCTGCTTAGGCTTCCCATGAAGCTCCCTCAACAAGTTTATTTCTCCATAATACCTTCACTGAAGCTACTTCTTTATTCCTCAACTTCTGAACCTGAAGATCAAGGATCTCAATTGGAACCTCCTTATAAGTAAGTCTATTCTTCACACCAACGCTCTCTACCAGAACTACTAAGGCTGGATAGCCAACGCACTTCTTCAACAGAGATACATGGAAAATTGAGGGCACCAAAGCTAACTTTGCTAGTAGCTCCAACTCATATGCTACCTTTCCAACTTGTCTCAGAATCCTATAAGGAACAACATATCAGGGACTAAGCTTCCCTTTCTTACCAAATCTCATAACTCCCTTCAAGGGAGACACCTTCAGAAACACCCAATCATCGACCTCAAACTTAAGCTCTCTCCTCCTAACATCTGTATGTGATTTTTGTCGACTCTAAGCTGTCTTCAGCCTCTCTCTAATGAGATGAACTCTCTTCATTGCCTCATGAACTGAATATGGCCTATAAATGTAGCCTCACCTACCTCGAACCATGCAATAGGTAACCTGCACCATCACCCATAAAGAGCCTCAAATAAGACATTTGAATGCTGGAGCGATAACTGTTATTGTAGGAAAACTCGATGAGAGGTAAGTGATCATCTCAACTACCCTTGAAATCAATCACACATGCTCTCAATATGTCCTCAAGAGTATTAATGGCTTGCTCGGCCTTACCAGCTTTCTGCGGGTGAAAGGCTACACTAAGCTTCACCTTAGTACCAAGTCCTTTTTGAAACGATCTCCAAAACTGAGAGGTAAACTAGGTACCCCCATCTGAGATAATGGATTAAGGAACTCCATGCAATTGAACCAACTCCTAAATGCAGAGTCTAGCATAATCCTCAGCTAAATCTAAAGTTTTGACTGGTAAGAAATGAGTCTATTTGGTCAACCTATCCACAATCACCCATATAGAGTCACACTATCATCATGTATGAGGCAATCCTATAATGAAGTCCATATTGATCTCTTCCCACTTCCAAGTGGTAATGCTAATTTCCTAAAGCATATCTCTTGGTCTCTGATGCTAGACCTTCACTTGTTGGCAATTTGGACACTTAGCCATAAATTCTGCGATGTCCTTCTCCATGCCATTCCACCAATAGACTTCCCATAGGTCACAATACATCTTGGTAGAACCTGGATAGATAGAGTACCAACAGCCTTGAGCCTTGCTCAACATCCGCTCTCTTAAGTCATCGACAGTCGGAACACATAATAGGCCCTAATATTGAAGTACACCATCTCCCCCTTGGGAGAAAACCTCTACTTTTTGATTCTAGACAACTTCTTTTAGCTTTATAAGATAGGGTCCTTATCTTACCTTGCTTTAACTTCTGCCACCAATGAAAATTTCGACCCATTCTGAATTATCACACCATCATCCATGGCGATAAACTGATATTATTAGCCCTGACTAAATCATGAAAACATACTTAACATGTGTGGGCTCGCCAAAATCTTAAAATCATGCATACTTGAAGTAGGCTTCATAAGTCAAAATAATGAATTTGTACATAGGTAATTCATAAACATTCATTCATGCTATATATCTCATCATACTTGAAATCATGAATCATAAATATAAAACTTGTATAATAGGGAATAATTTTATAAAACTTGAAATCATGAATTTATAATCAATTTGTAGATAAAATCTTCCCATGAATCTTACCACATGCTTTGGAACATGAAGGTAATTGACCCATAAATGAATCATAGAGAATATCATAAAATTGGTTAAAACCCCATAATATCATAAACTTGAATTAGTACTTGAATTCATGAACTTTGGGGGGAAATTTGGGCATGAGAGTAAAAAGACACTCTTATTCGTAGCCCTACATACCTGGGCAAACTCAATCTCAACTTGACTTTGAAAGCCTAAGAAAATTGGAGAAGAATTTGAGGGATTCAAGCTTGATCTTCAAAAGGAATTTGTAACTTTGCATGCATAGGAGTTGAATGAATTATAATAGATTAAACTCCCTTAAAACACTCCTTTTAGGGCTTAAAACGATGTAGTTTAGGACTTAGGAGCTTAGAAATTACAAAAATGTCCTTACTAATTTCACAGGGAAAACCTTACTACTAGAGGTAATGACTCACACCACGAGTTGTACCTTGATACCACGACTCATGGGTTCCTCTTGTCGTCACTACTATTTTCCCCTAACTCTTGGAGTTCCCATGGTCCAAACAACGAATCACACCTTCCAACGATGGGTCGCGAAACTCATTCATTGCCACTACTTCTATCTCCTCTGCCCCTTTCCTATAAGTGCAACCCATGACTCATTGTTCCCTATAATGAGTCATGCCATGAATCAAACCTTCCAACCCTAATGCTCCAGAAACAACCAACGACACCATACCATGACCCGTTACAGGGACGTATGAGTCATATCATGACTCGTTGCTAGTAGGCCTTTTTCTATACATACTAACCACGACTTGTGACCTTGAGCCGTCACCTCAACCAACGGTTCGTACCTTGACTCATTGGTCTAGAACCTGACACTAGAGACTCACTATGATTCAACCTTTAGCCCATTACTCATCACCACAACTCGTACAATGAGTCATTCTGAGAAAATTTTCACACTTTTTCTGCTGATCATATTTGAAAATCTTGATTCTAGCCTTAGGGACTTTTGGGGTATTACAATATCTCCCCCTTGGCAACATTCGTACTTGAATATGGTTAAGCGTACTGAAAAGCTAGGGAAATACTGGAATCCCAAATATTAAACATCTAAAGCTGAAAATTGACGGAGTGACTAACTTCGGACTAAATCACATGATTGAACTGAATTCATGATTTACATATACATGATAAAACATGAAAGGAACTGAGATACATGAAACTGAATAGAATTCTAAGGAGGAAATTGATACCTCATGTTGAAACAAGACCGAAAGGAAAAATATGCGGGTATCTAGACATCATATCTGCTTCGGCTTCCCATGTAGCTTCCTCAACAAGTTGATTCCTCCACAAAACCTTCACTGAAGCTACTTCTTTGTTTCTCAACTTCCGAACCTGATGATCAAGGATCTCAACTGGAACATCCTCATAGGTAATGCTATCCATCATACTTATGATCTCCATCGGGATAACTCAGGCCGGGTCAACAATGCACCTCTTTAATTGAGGTACATGGAAACTAGATGTACCGAGGTTCTCCTATAGTAGCTCCAACTCATATTCCACTTTGCCAACTCACCTCAGAATCCTATAAAGGCCAACATATCAAGTACTAAGCTTTTCTTTTCTCCTGAACCTCATCACTCCATTCATGTGAGACACCTTCATAAATACCCAATCATCAACCACCAACTCCAGCTCTCTCTGCCTACAAACCATATATGACTTCTGATGACTCTAAGTTGTTTTCAGCTTTTCCCTAATAAGATGAACTTTCTCCATGGCCTCATGAACTGAATGTAGCCCTATCAGTGTAGCCTCACCTACTTTGAACCAACCAATAGCGATCTACACCTCCGCCAATAGAGAGACTCAAAAGGAGCCATCTGAATACTGGAGTGGTAACTGTTATTGTAAGAAAATTCGACGAGAGGTAATGATCATCCCAACTACCCTTTAAGTCAATCACACATGCTCTCAAGATGTCCTCCGAGAGTCTGGATGGTCCGCTCGGCCTGACCATCTTTCTGTGGTTGAAAAGTCATGCTAAGCTTCACCTGAGAAGCAAGTCCCTTCTGGAACGATCTCCAAAATTGTGAGGTGAACTGAGTAACCCTGTGCAACCGAACTAACTCCTAAATGTACAATCTAGCATAGTCCTCAACTAAATCGGTAGTTTTGATGGGTTGAAATGTGCTTCTTTGGTGAACTTGTCTACAGCCACCCAAATAGAGTCATATTGTCGATGTGTATGAGGAAACCCTATGATAAAGTCCATATTGATATCTTCCCACTTCCAGGTAGGGATACTAATGTCCTATAGCATACCTCCAGGTCTCTAATGCTCAACTTTCACTTGTTGAAAATTTAGACATTTAGCCACAAACATCGCTATGTCCTTCTTCATGTCATTCCACCAATAGACCTCCTGTAGGTCATGGTATATCATGGTGGCACTTGGGTGGATAGAATACCGAGAGCCATGAGCCTTGCCCAACATTCACTCTCTCAAGTCATCAACACCCGCAACACATAAGTGACCCTAGTAACAAAGTACACCATCTTCCCCTTGGGAGAAGGCCTTAAACAACTGATTTTGGACCACTTCCTTTAACTTTAATTAGATAGGATCCTCATCTTGCCAAGCCTTGACCTTGGTCACCAATGAAGATCCTAAACCATACTAAACAATGGTACCACCATTTGCCGAGTCAACAAGGTGAACCCCTAAACGGGCAAACCTATAGACATCTTTTTCTAACTCTTTCCTTCCATCCTTCACATGAGACACTCTCCATGGACAATCAGCTTAGGGCATATTCCACTACATTGGCCTTGCTCGGATGATAAAGGACACTTATATCATAGTCCTCGAGAAGCTCTAGCCACCTCCTTTTTCGCAAATTCAGGTCCTTTTGAGTGAATACATACTGAAGGCTATTGTGGTCCATGAACACATCCACATGCACCCCATACAAGTAGTGTCTCCAAATCTTCAATGCAAACACCACTGCTGCCAACTCCAAGTCATGCATCGGGTAATTCTTATCATGAGTCTTAAGCTGTCTAGAGGCATACACAATGACCATACCATGTTGCATCAACACACAACCAAGACCAACCCTTGAAGTATCACAATACACAATGAATCCATCCATTGCCTTGGGTAGAGTCAATACAGGGGCTGTAGTGAGTCGAGTCTTTCACTCCTAAAAAATCTTTTTATAGGCATTCTTCCACTAAAATATGACCTTTTTTTGGGTCAACATAGTCAATGGTACTGCAATGGATGAAAATTCTTCAACAAACCTCCTATAGTAGCCAGCTAAACCCAAAAAGCTCTTGATATCCGAAGGATTAACTGGTCTAGGCCAATTCTTCACCGCCTATATCTTTTGAGAGTCCACCAGCACACCCTCGCTTGACACCATATGACCCAAAAATGCTACCGAGTCCAACCAAAACTCACACTTGCTGAATTTAGCAAATAGATGGCGATCCTCGAGAGTCTGTAGCACAATCTGGAAGGTACAATCAATACTGAAAAACCTACCTGGGCCCCCATAAGCCCCGGCAGGTACAAACAAGGTTTACTTCTACTACCTGGCGACTAAAAGCTGTGGGCATTCTGTAAATCTGGATTACTCATTCTCTAAATACACGTCTGAGCCTAATAGGCTATTATAGCTGTGTCTGTGTCTGAACTGTCTGGCTGTGAAACTGGACCCCGAGCGTTGGCTCGACTATGGGTCATAACGTAACCTCACATAATTGGACCTCGGGCCTTAGCCGGACTATGGGTAATAGTGCAACTACTGTATGGATCTCAAGCCTTGGCTCGACTATGGGTCATGCTATGACTTCTGACCCCAAGCCTCTGCTCGACTATAGGCTTTAATGTAATCTCCAATAACTAGACCCCGGGCCTGGGCTCGACTATGCGTCATAATGAAATTGCTGTGACTGGTCCCCGAGCCTTGGCTAGACTATGGATCATAATGTAAGCTCTGAAACTGGATGTGGCCCTCACGGCCTCACTCTGATTCCTTCGGACATCATACTGCACTGATGTACATTATTTTATAGGCAATAGCATTCATACCTAAAATATCTTATATGATAACCAAACTGACTAGGGTTACTCTAACGAGGGTTACTATGTTGTCACTATCGTCTCTATGCTATAACAGCTGGACATGATAGGTTTTCTTTAGGATACTTGCCCTATGTGTAAAATAACTGTGGGGCTGCTACTAGTCGGATATGCTCTTGAGCAGTCATCCCTAGCCTCCCACAGGTAGGTTATTATAACTCTTATCCTGGAGGTAATACTATAAAACTGTGGTTCTAGTCCCTTGGATGCTAACTGAGTCTATTCAGATTTCATATGCCTTCTTTGGGCGGTTCCTAACCTCGTAGGTATGTTTATCAGGACTTAGCCATTCCTGACAACCTGCACCTGGATATCTGACAAGAGTAAGTGTCACGCCCCGCCTTGGGGGGTATGACTGGCACCTGGTGCCCTAGTAGGATCTAGACTGCTAGCTAGTGAGCCTAAGCACATCTGGTGCATGGCTGGCTCTAACTCAGATTCATGAAATCAACGGGCTATATGCCGGCTGTAAATACAGCCTCCGGCCGACTAGGCCTATAGCCACCTGTATGAAACTTCAGCTAACCAGAAACATACTTACAAGTGGGAAACCTATGCGGGCCGACAAGGCCACCATGCTGTCTAGTTATCTGTAACTCAACAATAAAATGCTGAGTAACTACGTGACCGGCAATGTCACCACTACTATCAAACTAAGGCCTCACACGACCAACATAAACTGAAATGCTAAACAACTATAACAAACTGCACGGCCTCACACGACCGGCTCAACTGACCATAGGGAAATATATACAGACTACAAGCCTCTAGGAACACTGATAAGATGGTCGGGACAGGGCCCCGACCTACCCGTACTGTACAACAGAAGGAAATGATATAAACCTCTGAAATATCAAGCTCCGGATGACAGGAGCTAACGACTCTGTTCCCTGGGCGCTTGCACACAATAGGGCTATCTGTACTGTAACGCTGATCAGCCAGATATGGGGAAAGCTTCATCCCATCTTCATCCAAATTGGGGGCGACATGCCAGTCCTTGGAGTGACGTAAACCCACCCGCTCAGTAGGCAACATGATCACCAACCCAGGGGCGGCGAGGATGCTCAATAAGGTGCCCTCACACCACATCAAGTCTCAAAAAATAAATAGCACATATAAATAGCAAGCATGTATAACTGAAAAGACTATCGGAAATCTGATTTCTTATTCTGATCTCTTTTTGTATTATACTGATTCTTTATAGATTATACTAACTCTGAAATCTTTATTTAACTGTTTGGCTAATCTGTAGCCGGGATACTATCTGTGTGAATGGCTAATCTATAGCCATAAAACTGTTTGTCTATCTGATTTTACTTTATTAGACTTTATTCTGAAAATCTGTATCTTTTTATTCTACAACATGCTTGCTAATCATACAATAAGCTATACTGAATCTGGAATGCTAACTCGCCCTTTGGCGCATGCTTTACTATCTTTCGGACTGAATACGATACGACAATACAACTCAGAATCTATTGGACTTACTTAATTCTCAACATTCAACTTCGAGAGTTCAATACGGAGTTTACTATGATTTACCAAGCTAAGGCTTACTAACTTGCCGAAGAACAACTTCACATACCTTAACCTCAAGTTATTCGACTGTCGAGGAGGAGGCTCGGTCAGTATTCCAGCTATTTTTCCCAACTGCATTCATATACACGTTAATTAGTGGTAAATACAACTTTATTCTAAAGGACGACATCACTTTCGATATAATTATAGCCTAAACTTAGGCTTATTGAACGATGGTCGAAAACTTGCTATTTTTCAGAAGTCCAGAAGGGAGAAGTATTCACTTTACGGCTAGGAGCACATAGACACTAGTTTGGAGCAATTCTGCTTACCTTAGTCCAGTAGCTTGACGATTCATCGGCCGAATTTCACGAAAATAAATCCGTAGGAATGCTCCTTGATGCTAAATACCTCGGTATCTGGAGTTAATTTAGATTTGGACTACGTTTGACAGTGTAATCGGACGATAATAAGTTAATCCTCTTCGTCTCTCTCTATTTTCTACGTTTTTTTGGAAATTAAATAAAGGATAAAACATCACAAACCGAAGTGGGGTCTTTATATACTTGGGCCTGGACAGGCCCAACGTGTCACAGAGCCAACGAGGAGGCTCCACCTCCGTGACACGTTGCCATCGCGGAGGGGCTCTGCCCCGGCTCCTTCCGTGATGGTTCGACAGGTTTGTCGTCCGATCCTTTCCCGGGCCTTTCTCTAGCACGTATGGCTTTCAAATATGCTTAACCAACGCGCGAATAGGCCATCTAGGTGTCGGGAATCTTACGGGGTATAACATTCTCCCCCCCTTAAGAACATTCTTCCTCGAATGTAAACTTCTATCTAGAGGACTTCTCAACTTACTTAACCTATTTCTAAGAAAATTTTGTCAGAGTTTCCCCTGTAATATGGACTATCCCAGAAACCTAAAACGCAAAAAAGTCCAATATGGGCACTACACACAATACTTTAAGATTCACTTGATAGCTAAACATCAATCTTTCTCATTATACCTATACAACCATAAGGTACTGCATGAGTAATAATACGGACATACCTGTCGCCTGACTAGGCCTGGAATAAGTGAGGATATATAGCTTTCATATCTTCCTCCACCTCCCACGTCATCTCCTCTCGGTTCCTGTTACGCCACAATACCTTGACAGACGCAATATCTTTAGTTCTCAATCTACGAATCTGTCTGTCTAAGATGGCTACTAGAACCTCTTCATAGGCCAGCTCTTCCGTAACCTGGATATCCTGGACTGGGACTGCTCTGGATGGGTCCCCTATGCATCTCCTCAGCATAGATACATGAAAAACCGGATGAACGGATTCTAGCTCTGGAGGCAAGTTCAACTCATATGCCACTTGGCCTATTCTTCGACGAATCTGATAAGGCCCAACAAATCTCGGACTGAGCTTCCCTTTCTTGCCGAATCTCATCACCCCTTTCATTGGGGACACTTTCAAAAATACCCAATCATTCACATCGAATTCCAGGTTTCTGCGCCGCACATCTGCATATGATTTTTGGCGGCTCTGTGCAGTTAGTAGGCGTTCCCTGATAAGCTTTACCTTTTCCTCCGGCTGTTGAATGATGTCAGGCCCAATTAACGCTGATTCTCCCACTTCGAACTAGCCAACCGACGATCTGCATTTTCGCCCATACAAGGCTTCAAAAGGCGCCATCTGGATGGCTGAGTGATAACTATTATTATAAGCAAATTCAATTAGGGGAAAATGCTCATCCCAACTACCACCAAAGTCTAGCACACACGCTCGCAACATATCTTCGAGCATCTGAATGGTGCCTTCAGCCTGTCCATCGTCTGAGGATGGAATGCTATGCTCAAATTAATCTGTGTTCCCAGACCTCTCTGAAACGACTGCCAAAATCTAGTCGTAAATTGTGCTCCTCTATCTGAAATAATGGATACTGGTACTCCGTGCAACCTGACTATTTCTCGGATATACAACTCCGCATAATCTTCGGCTGAGAAGGTAGTTCTTACTGGCAGGAAATGAGCTGATTTTGTCAATCTGTCAACTATGACCCATATAGAATCATGTCTGTGTCTGGTACGAGGTAATCCTGCCACAAAATCCATATTTACTGCTTCCCATTTCCAGAGAGGCACAGCTATGTCCTGAGTCAAACCGCCTAGTTTCTAGTGTTCTGCTTTTACCCGTTGGCAGTTAGGACATTGGGCTACATATTCGGCAATTTCTCTCTTCATTCCTGGCCACCAATAATTCTCCTTGATATCATGGTACATTTTTGTCGCACTGAGGTGAAGAGAATAACGAGTGCAATATACCTCATTCATAATTTGCTGGCGGAGCCCTGAAACATCTGGAACACAGAGGCGACCTTTACATAACAGCACTTCTTCCTCAGTTATCTGAAAATCTGGCGCTTTCCCTTGCTGAATTCTGCCCTTAAGCTGGACCAGGTAAGGATCTTCATATTTCTGTTCTTTTACCTCCACAACTAATGACGACACAGCGGTGTTCTGAATTACCGCTCTGTTTTCTTCTATGTCTACTATACGAACGGCTAGGCTAGCTAATTGATGTATTTCTCTGACCAACTCCCGCTTCTCGGGCTGCAAATGCGCCAAACTTCCCATTGATTTATGGTTGAGAGCATCTGCTACTACGTTGGCTTTTCCCGGATGATACAGAATGTCCATGTCATAATCTTTCAATAACTCCAGCTAGCGACGCTTGATCTTGGGCAGATTTATATGCCCAAGTGATACTCAAACATATCATTTTTGCCTTGTTTATTGTGCAATGTGTATACATTTTCATGTAATTGGTAATAAAATGTGAATTTATACTAACCAACATGATTAGCATTGTTTTGCAGGTAAAACATGATTTTTAGGAGCTAAAATGCATGTTGGAACAATATCGGAGTTGGACTTGGATGCGAGCATGGAAAAGACATTGGAATGCGCAATGTAAAGGGGCTCCGCGATGGAGCCGTGCCACGCTACCATCGCGGAGGCACACTGCCTGGAGGGTGATTTAATTGGCAATTTCCAGTGAAGCCTCGCGACAGCTCTGTGGCACGGAGATAAGCCTCCGCGTTGGCCTCCGTGCCACATTGAGGCTATATTCCCGGACCCTGGATTTCCAGTGAGGGTCCGCGTCCACTCCGTGTCACGGAGGCAGTATTCCGCGTTGGCCTCTATGACACGTTGCTTGTTATTCCGGGAAAAATTCCCAATAGTATAAATAGAACACTTAGGCTTATTATTAATAAATTCAGACTTGGTGGAGCAAGGACGTGGGTTAGAGGCAGTTGAGGAACGAAAAAGCTAAGGGTTTTTCTCTCTTTCTTTCTTCTTTCAATCAATTGTTTGTATGATTAACTCTTGTTTTAGGATGATTAATCCACAATTGAGTGGCTAATTCTCTTCCTTGCTGAGGTTGTGAACAATGGTGATGAATTTTGATTCTTGAATTGTATGGTTTTTCATCTTCTTCTTCTATGTTGTTCTATTAATTCTTGTTTCTACTGCATTAGTGTGTGGCCGATATTAATGTACATCTAAAAAGTCCAATTTCACTCGAGAGAGCACGAAATTGGAAAGTTGTGAATTAATAGGGTATTGTTCTTAACTTGATTTGGGAAAATTGGGTTTTGATGTGCTTTCCTGATAGAAATATACTTGAAAGCCGTATTAGTCAATTTAGGAACCGGAATTGTATTGCTAGGTCATAAATTGCATTTGATCACAGAAATGTAGACGAATGGTTTATGATTCTAAAGTGAGATTAAATACGAGAGTTTTAATCTTTTGGCTAATGTTCTTGGCTAGCAACATGAAGAGAAGAATAACCAAATTATGATTATAATCAAGTTCGTTACTTGTTCTTAACCTTGGCATGCTCATATCCATAGTTTCAATTCAAAGTAAATATTTGTTAATAGTTTTAGTATAGAATTTATAAACAAAAATTATTTATCTTTTGGTTACGTTGTTGTCAGCATAATTAGAAGTAAACTAGAATATAGTGTACTGAAGCAATTTTACTTATCTAGAGTCTCCTTGGTTCGATACTTGGCTTACTTAGCCACTTTATTACTTATTTGACCACGTGCACTTGCGTGTCGGTTTTTAACCTATACCGAACCAGCCGGACAAGTTTTTGGCGCCGTTGCCGGGGAGACTAGGCAATTGGTGAAATTGTGTTAAGTGTAAATTTACTGTAGTTTTGTTTTATTTTCTTAAGTGTTGACAACTTGGTCTTAGCCTGTATTTTGCAGACTTGATTTCTGTGAACACTGGCAAAGGACAAGGAGCTGGTGGAATCTTACTTAGAGCCTGAACATGAATTTCATAGTAAACGCAGAGAAGCTCTACAAAAGAAGCTGCAGTTGCTCAGACAGACTATAATGGAGCAACAAAATCCACCGGTTGTGAGGGCAGTGTTAGTGCCCAACGAAGCAGCAGGAAGGCCGGTTCGCGAGGTGGCAATCCCACATGCCAACAATGTACATTCTAGTATCCGCAAACCAGAGCCTGGAGGGAGGTTTGAATTGAAGCAGAATATGGCGCAACTTTTGCACACAAGCGGGCAATTTACCGGTCTCCCTCATGAAGACCCACAACAACATCTCCAGAATTTTTTGGAGATAAGTGACACTTATATACCCGCTGGAGTGTCACCTGATTATGTTCGGCTCACCCTATTTCCGTTTTCCTTACTTGGTGAAGCCAAGAGGTGGTTAAAATCTGAATCACCAAATTCTATATCAACGTGGGATGATCTTGCACGGAAGTTTTTGATAAGATTTTTTCCCTCTGGTAAAACAGCCAGACTTAGAAGTCAAATTCTAAGTTTCAAACAGAGGGAGGGAGAAAATTTGTATCAAGCCTGGGAAAGATTTAAATCCATGTTGCGGGACTGCCTCATCATCATCTGTCCAATGAGGTGTTGGTACACACATTTATTGAGGGTTTGGAACCCCATACTAAAATTTTGTTAGACTCAGCAGCTGGAGGGCAAGCGCTAGAAAAGACTTATGAGGAGCTGTACACTTTGCTCAACCAAATTTCACAGGGCAATCCAGAATGGAATGCAGATTCATCTCGAGGTGGGGCAAGGAAAGCAGCAGGAGTGCTTGAAGTGGATGGATTTACAGCTATCGCTGCACAGATAGCTGCCTTGCAGAATCAGTTAAACAACCACTTCAGCAATATGAACTTGAACCAGCCGTCAGCTTCAGTCAATGCGGTCCAGCAAATGTGGTGTGAAGTGTGTGGTAGCAGTGAGCACTCAGCTGAGTGCTGTGGAGCAAACCCAGATTCGGTTAACTTTGTGGGCAATGCGCAAAGAAATCAGCAGCAGTTTGGTAGTGACTACAACTCAAATTGGAGGAACCATCCAAATTTTTCGTGGGGTAGCAACAACCAACAAGGCCAAAGTTCGGGTCAGGGTATGCACAGGAATCAAGGAGGGCAACAGAACTACCAATCTCAATTCAGAAATCACAATGCCCCTCCTCCACCACCATCACCTACCATTGAGGAAATGTTCAAGACCATGATCGCTAATCAGGCGCAATTGCAGGCTGACTATGTTAAATTGGCAGCCGAAGTGAAAAATAATCAATTAGCGACCAAGGCTCTTGAGTATCAATTTGGGCAATTTGCTAGTGCCCAAAACACAAGACCCAGAGGAGGACTGCCTAGCGACACGGATCCTAATCCGAAGCAGGTAAATGCGGTGACCACGAGGAGTGGTTTGCAGCTTAAGGAGGTGGAACCGGAAAGACCGCCTCAAAAGTTAGGAGCAGCAGATGTTGAGGAGGAACAAAGTTCTGATAGGGGGAAGACCAAAGAAGCAGAAGCAGAAAGACCTCCACCCCCGTTCCCTCAACGACTTAAGAAACACAAAGAGGAGGCGTTTTTCAAGAAATTTATGGAGGTGCTTAAACAGGTACATGTTAATTTACCTCTTGTTGATGTCTTGCAGGGAGTGCCAAAATATGCTAAATATATTAAAGACATCGTGGCCAACAAAAGTCGTCTGACTGAGTATGCCACGGTGGCTTTGACGGAGGAATGCACTTCCCGAATGCAGAATAGACTGCCCACGAAGCTGAAAGACCCTGGAAGTTTTACTATCCAGCTTACAATTGGGCGAGCATAAATCTGATGCCATCTTCGGTATTCAGAAAGTTAGGTCTGGGGAGTCCTAGACCTACAACCGTAATCTTGCAGCTAGCAGACTGATCCTTAGCTAGGCCAGATGGCATTGTTGAGGATGTGCTTGTGCAAGTGGGCTCCCTTATTTTTCTGGTTGATTTTATTGTTCTGGATTTTGAACCAGATGCTGAAGTCCCATTTATTTTGGGACGACCCTTCTTGGCAACCTGGAAAGCATTAATCGACGTGGCTGCGGGTCAACTTACAATGCGAGCACATGACCAGGTAGAGGTATTTGATGTGTTAAAATCCATGAAGCTGCCAGCTATAAATGAGGAGCTTTCGGAAATTAGTGTGGTTGAACATGGAGAAATTAGGCAGGTTGTTGAATCTCAAGACCCATTGGAAAGAGCGTTAACGCATTCTGATCATTTTGGGGATAGAGAGGCGTGTGGAATGGTCCAATTGTTGAATGGGGCACCTAATCATCCGAGGAGACAGGAATTCCAGTCATTGATGAGATCTTTAGAGCCTTTGCCGAAACCATCCGTTGAGGAGGCACCGAAGCTGGAGCTGAAAGAATTGCCTCCCCACCTAAAATATATCTTTTTGGGGGAGGGGGAGACGTTACCAGTTATCATCTCTGCAGACTTGATGGAGGCACAGGAAAAGGCAACATTGGGTGTCCTCAGAAAGAGGAAGAAAGCAATGGGTTGGCAAATGTCTGACATTCAGGGTATTAATCCAGCTTTCTGCACACACAGGATATTCATGGAGCAAGGAGCCAAACCAACCGTTCAGCCGCAAAGGAGACTTAATCCAGCAATGAAGGGTGTGGTAAGGAAAGAAATAATCAAGTGGCTTGATGCAGGTGTGGTCTACCCAATTTCAGACAGTGAGTGGGTCAGCCCCGTTCAATGTGTTCCTAAGAAAGGGGGGATGACCGTAGTCCCCAACGAGAATAATGAGTTGATCCCTACTCGAACCATCACAGGCTGGCGGATTTGTATGGACTACAGAAAGCTAAACGAAGCCACGAGGAAAGATCATTACCCCATCCCTTTCATTGATCAAATACTTGATAGGTTGGCAGGACAGGAGTATTATTGCTTCCTTGATGGGTACTCTGGTTATAACCAAATAGCCATAGCTCCGGAGGATCAAGAGAAGACTACTTTCACCTGTCCTTATGGGACATATGCTTTCAGGAGGATGCCGTTTGGGTTATGCAACGCACCCGCCACATTTCAGAGATGCATGATGGCTATTTTCCATGACATGGTTGAGGATTTTGTTGAGGTATTTATGGATGATTTTTCTGTTTTTGGTAATTCGTTTGCTACTTGTTTGCAGAATCTTGACAGGGTGTTGGCTCGATGCGAAGAATCCAACCTTGTATTAAACTGGGAGAAATGCCACTTCTTGGTGAAGGAAGGGATTGTCCTTGGCCACAAAGTATCTAAAAAGGGGTTGGAAGTCGATCGTGCTAAGATCGAGGTTATTGAAAAATTGCCACCACCAGTGTCAGTGAAAGGTGTGCGCAGTTTTCTGGGGCATGCAGGATTCTACAGATGATTCATCAAAAACTTTTCCAACATTTCTAGACCACTATGCAGACTTCTAGAAAAGGAGGTAAAGTTTGAGTTGAATGATGAGTGTGTTACAGCATTTGAAAAGTTGAAGCAGAAATTGATAGAAGCACCTATACTTACTTCTCTTGATTGGGAACAACCATTTGAGCTGATGTGTGATGCCAGTGATGTGGCGGTGGGAGCCGTATTGGGACAAAGAAAAAATAGAATTTTCCATTCTATTTATTATGCAAGCAAAACACTGAATATGGCCCAGAGCAATTACACAGTCACAGAGAAAGAGATGCTAGCCTTGGTGTTTGCATTTGACAAATTCAGGTCTTATTTGGTGGGTTCGAAAGTTGTGGTGTACACCGATCATGCAGCTATTCGGTACCTATTCAACAAGAAGGATGTTAAGCCCAGATTGATTAGATGGATCTTATTATTGCAGGAGTTCGACCTTGAGATCAGAGACAGAAAGGGAAGCGAGAACCAAGTAGTAGATCACCTATCACGTCTGGAAAGTCGGTCGCATGTGATGGAAAGTGATAACATAAATGAAGACTTCCCAGATGAGCAACTCTTGGCGGTGGGAGAAGCTGAAGTTCCCTGGTATGCAGACATAGTCAACTTGCTAGTGAGCGGAGTCTACCCACCAGAAACAACAGACCAACAAAGAAGGAAATTGAGGCATGACAACCGGCATTATGTATGGGATGAGCCATATTTGTTCAAACAGGGACCAGATCAGGTGATGAGAAGATGCATCCCAGAGAGTCAGATAGCAGAAGTGTTGAGGGGCTGCCATTCTTCGTTGTATGGAGGGCATCACGGAGGCGAAAGAACAGCGCACAAGGTTCTACAGTCAGGTTTCTTTTGGCAAACACTGTTCAGAGACTCTATGGCGTATGTCAAAATGTGTGATAGATGTCAGCGTACAGGATCAATTGGCAGAAGACAAGAGATGCCTTTGCAGAATATACTGGAAGTTGAGCCCTTTGATGTATGGGGCATTGACTTCATGGGTCCGTTCCCACCGTCATTTGGTAATCGTTACATCTTGGTGGCTGTAGATTATGTGTCAAAATGGGTGGAAGCAATAGCTTGCCCCAGAAATGACAACAAGGTAGTAACGAAGTTTGTGAAAAAACACATCCTCACAAGGTTCGGGACACCCCGAGCAATTATCAGTGATGGAGGGGCTCATTTTGTCAATGCAAGTTTCAAGAAATTACTAGCCAAGTATGGGGTGCGCCATAAAGTGGCAACAGCATACCACCCCCAAACTAGTGGGCAAGTAGAGGTGTCAAATAGGGAGGTGAAGCAGATTCTTCAGAAAACGGTGAATACACAATGAAATGATTGGTCAAGCAAACTCGACGATGCGTTATGGGCTTACTGAACTGCTTATAAGACACCGATTGGAACTTCACCATACCGATTGGTCTACGGCAAGGCATGTCATCTCCCGGTGGAATTAGAGCACCGAGCTTACTGGGCTGTCAGAAAACTAAATATGGACTCAGAGCTGGCGGGCAAAAAGAGACTAATTCAGCTCAGTGAACTTGATGAGTTCCGCTGGCATGCCTATGAGAGTGCTAAGTACTACAAGGAAAGAACCAAAAGATGGCATAATAAGCATGTGGTGCATCTCATTTTCGAGCCGGGACAGAAAGTTTTGCTCTTTAATTCGAGGTTGAAGTTGTTTCTTGGTAAGCTAAGGTCTAAATGGTCGGGACCGTTCGAAGTGGTAAGAATGACCCCTCACGGGGCCGTAGAACTGTGGCAAGAAGATCGGAGTGCTACGTTCTTGGTAAATGCGCAGAGATGTAAGCACTACTGGGGGGAGGACAATGATCGTGAAAAATCGTCCATCACCCTAGTAGATAATTGAGCATAAAGGACGTCGAGCCGCGACGGTAAACCAGGCGCTGCACGGGAGGCAACCCGTGAAAAATAATTATTTTTTTCTTTTGTTTAGTAAAGTGTAAATAGTTTTTATTTTAATTTTTCTTTTTCTTGTGTTAGTATAGAATTTTCGTTTTAGTTAGTACTTTTTATTTTAGTTAGTGAAATCTATTAATCTAACCAATTTTGTTTAGTAAGGTGATTTTCAGGTCAACCGGAGAAAAATATACATGGAATCGGGAAGGAAAAGGCAAGGTATGAAAAAATGAATAAAATGAAGAGACAGTGCACTGGGGCGTTGGCTCCGTGTCACGGAGGAAGGGCTCCGCGTTACCCTCCGTGACACGTTGAGGTTAAATCTGAATTTTTTTAAAATTCCAGTGAGCCATCGTGTTGGCTCCGTGTCACGGAAGAGGGGCTCCGCGTTACCCTCCGTGACACGTTGCCCTATATTCAGTGCCGGGTCACACCGGGTTGCCGGGTGACCCGCGTGTTTTTCTTCTTTTTAACCCCGATTTTTGCCTTTTTCCCCTCATTTTCTCTCTTCTCCGCGACCAAACACCTAAGTTCCCTCTCCCAACCAACGTGCCACGCTACTAAGCAAACAATTTGTCAAGTTTCTTCGGTTATTCAACGTAAAGGTATGTTTTCTTCGTTTCTCTCAAGTTTTTGTCGATTTTAATCGAATTTGAGCATGGGAGGTGAGGTAAATCACCCTAAGTAGCAATTTAGCATGATATTGAATTATTCTTTGATTGATAAATGTTCGGAATGTGTAACTAGTGTTTGAACTTGTCGATTGAGTGAATGATTCGAATGTGATTGTAAAATTGAATTCTAGGGCTTGGGTTGTTGAAATCGAATTGGGTAACTTGGTAGATT
This sequence comes from Datura wrightii, assembly GCA_035772735.1. NCBI lineage: Eukaryota > Viridiplantae > Streptophyta > Magnoliopsida > Solanales > Solanaceae > Datura > Datura wrightii. The sequence goes on from JASDFA010000003.1 coordinate 13,810,275, forward strand.
GGTGAATTATATGCCGGGGTGTGTTTGTGAATTAAGATAAGTCATTGTAAATATTGTTTGAAGGTAATAGACAACGAATTCTCTATTTTTGGGAAAAGGTGAAAATTGTTCAAATTGGTTTGGTTATTTGGATTCTTATGTATATAGAATTTTTGTTGTTGTTTTTGTTGTTGTTTTCGTTGCTAAGTGCGATGGTTGAATTGCTAGCGATGGTAGGATTGGGATTAGCTGTATGAAATCTGAGTAGTACGCTAAAGTTATACTGTCGAATTTTTTTGTGAACGCACTAAGCATAAATTGTATAGTTGTTTGTTTTTGGTGTAAATAAAGTGATCCTTGCCGTAGTATCGTAAAAGTAGCTAAGGACTAAGTGTGGGGTAAACTTAGTTTAACCCGACCTTAGCCGAAGCTAATATGCATTTAGCTTGACATTGTGCTTGTTTATTTATGTTGACAGGTACAATGGCGAGTAGGCAGGATAAGGGCAAAGGTGCTTCTACTTCAGGCACCGAGAGAAAACGAATGAGATTGGGCACTGCAGTCCCAGCTACACCAGCCGTTCCGCGCGGCCAGCACCGCCAATACGGAACAAGGTGGGTGACCGATGAAGGGAAGAAGTGGTACGCTAAACATAAGGAGAGTAAGTACTTCCCTGAGGAGCATATTGCTCGGGAACCACTAGCACAGGAGTTCCCCCGTATTGTGCAAAGGATCGAGGCAGCTGGGCTCAGCTTCATATTTCAGGAGCCCAAGGAGTGCAACCTACACTTAGTCCAGGAGTTCTATGCAAATTGGAACTCGGCCATCAGAAGCCACACAATAAAAATCAGAGGGCAGATTGTCACTCTGGAACCCCAGCAATTTAATGCCATCGTTGGAGCACGGGACACAGACGCCCACGTTCTCCGCCAGCTGAACATCACACCACCATACACCGATATCAGACGCACCTTGTGTGGGGCTCGATCCACAGCCCGATGGAGCAGACATAAGGAGAGGGGTTACCACCAGACTCTGCCTTATTCGCAGATGAACAGGGAGGCCAGAATATGGCTGAAAATAGTGTGTTCGTGCTTGATCCCGGGGGTTCACATGACGGATGTGACCCGGGACCGTGTCTTCCTGGTGTATGCCCTTATGAAAGGGCTGGAGATTAATGTTGGGGCGGTCATCATATCCGCCATGAAGAGAGCCCGACTACACCAGGGCCACAGGTATGGGTTCAGCGGACTCATCACCACCTTTCACCGGGGCCTCGACGTCGAGGAAGAGACTTTGGACTACATCGCGCAGTTGGAGCGGAGGGCCCTTGATGTGACAAAAACTAGGGTCCCCGACACCACACACGGGCCAGTGCTGACACTGGGCGAGCGACATGCTCGTGACGATCAGTACATGGCACGAATGTTTGGTATGAAAATGCTTCAGCTCCGGATTGGTGGGAGACCAGCCACAGAGGAAGAGTTATGGCAGTTGGAGCTGGATTACCCATTTGGCGAGAACGCCAGAGCTTTGTGCCGAGTTGGGCCAGCCTTCGTTGAGCCCACTGACGATGATGTCCCCATGAAAGAGGAGACACGTCGGGAGGACTCCGATGTGGAGTCCGATGATGACGAGGGAGGAGACTCGGACATGGGCGACGAGGCAGCAGCACCAGATGAAGAAGTCGAATATTTCGACTAATCAGGGAGTTCCACCACCCAAAATTTTTGTACTTTTTAATTTTTGTGAACACTGGGGACAGTGTTCGATTTAAGTGTGGGGTGGGGAGTAGCTAGGTGCTGGGACCTGGGCTAATCTGCTGTATGTTCTTCCTTTGTTTTGCATGTATGTTTTTTATGTTTCCCTGTGGTTGTGAACTGATTTGTGTTGTATATGTATATATTTTTGTGGTAAATGATGTGTGTTGTGAAAGGTTGTGGTTTCCAGTACAAATTTTGTAAATTTTATAAATATTTTTTTTCTTTATCGAAATGATCGATAATTTTCAAAATTTTGTGAAAATGTTTTGTACATATTAAAATATTTTGTAAATACTTTTCCATCGAAATGATCGATGTGTTGCAAAATTTTTCGATTTTTATTTTTGGGTTTCTCGGAGTTTGTTTTCGGTTCTTTTACCGAGAATAGTCCCATTGAACCGAAGTCATAGTTAGTGACCGTTCTCTATGATGGATGGATGACGACCGTCTTAAGGGAAATGTAGTCGGTAGGAGTAGTGATTTTAATTTATTTTAAGTTTTTTTCTTTGGTGGATTGCATCACTGAACCTGTAGTTACTAGATGGTTGTGAAATTTTTGTTGCGTGTTGTAACTGATGTTCAAAATGTAAAAGTGATTCGTTTGAAAGCATGCAATTTTGTGAATATGTTGAGTTACCTAGGCTGTAGAATTCGATTCGGTGTGATTGAGGCTTAATTTTGAATTCATGTAATTGGCTAATTAAAGAGTCTGTGAATGCATCTTTAATCAAGCATGTGCATGACGTGTGAAGTGAGGTATTGTTATTCCATGCTATTGTGAAGTGTCTAGAACTTGCCTGGTGTGGGTACAAAACGAAATGAAGGAGGTGTAGTGTTAGAAAGGATGTAGGCATTTCTTTGTTTTAACTGAGAGTCTCTATTTTTTTTTCTTGTCATACTCTCATTTTTATGTGTTTGTATAACCTAGTCAGCCCGTTGAGCCTTTAGCCGATTCTTTCTTTCTTTTGTCCAAAAATGTATGAACTAAGCTTTATTCCTTCTTTTCAAGAGCCGTAAAGTCTATAAAAAACTCTTAAGCGCTTAAGAAGAAAAGAAAATTTTTTCCCAAAGTGTCAAAGAGTGAGAGGGGTGAAAAGAAAAAGAAAAGCAGAATGAGGAAAGAAAAGAAAAAGGTGGAGGGTGCACTCATCATAATTAAATGATATTGAGGGTACATGAAAACCCTTTGTTGTTATGTCAAATGTGTTGGATGAGATGGGCCATACGAATGTAAACAAGCATGAATGGGATGATGAAAAAAAAGAAAAGAGAGAAACAATGTCATGAGTCGATGAGAATGTGTTGAAAAGGCGCTTAAGGATGCTAGTGACTGTTATATACTAGTTCCATAGCTTCCATTACAACCCATTAAAGTCCTACTTGATCTTACATTGCTTTTCTTTATATTAGTGGAGTAATACACTAAGGGCAAGCCTATGGGTCATGACATGATGCATGTGAATTCTTTTGGGAGAGAGAGTGAAATTAATTTCTACATGCCCCTACTTGAATGTTTGTGTGTCGCATGAACATAAAGGGGAAGATTCTCTTGAGTTGTGAGGGCACATGCTTGATGAAAGATTGATTTTCGTGGTGGATATCTTGATTAGCTGATTCGCATGAGTTTGCCGATATCAAGGGTCGATTCTTAAAGTCTAGGAAGCCTTGATGTATTAAAGGTCATTGCATTGTTAAGACCATGCATGTTTTCTTGATGATTTGCAAAAATTGAATAATCGGTATGACCGTAGCGTAAATTGTCGCACCATAGTGGCGAAGGTTGGGATGTAATTTGCATGAGTTGTGTATGTGTTGTGTATGAGTTGTATGTGTTGTATTGCTAGGTCATAAATTGCATTTGATCACAGAAATGTAGATGAATGGTTTATGATTCTAAAGTGAGATTAAATACGAGAGTTTTAGTCTTTTTGCTAATGTTCTTCGCTAGCAACATGAAGAGAAGAATAACCAAATTATGATTATAATCAAGTTCGTTACTTGTTCTTAACCTTGGCATGCTCATATCCATAGTTTCAATTCAAAGTAAATATTTGTTAATAGTTTTAGTATAGAATTTATAAACAAAAATTATTTATCTTTTGGTTACGTTGTTGTCAGCATAATTAGAAGTAAACTAGAATATAGTGTACTGAAGCAATTTTACTTATCTAGAGTCTCCTTGGTTCGATACTTGGCTTACTTAGCCACTTTATTACTTGTTTGACCACGTGCACTTGCGTGTCGGTTTTTAACCTATACCGAACCAGCCGGACAACGCTATTGCAAATTCAACTCCCTCTGAGTGAAGATATACTGTAGGCTCTTATGGTCTGTGAAAATGTCCACATGGATGCCATACAAGTAATGTCTCCATATCTTTAAGGCGTGGATCACTGCGGCTAATTCCAGGTCGTGGGTAGGGTAATTCTTTTTGTGTTTCCTCAGCTGTCTGGAAGCATATGTAATCACTTTACCATGCTGCATCAACACACAACCCAACCCAATGCCTGATGCGTCGCAATACACTGAATTACCTTCTGTACCTTCCGCTAATGCTAACACTGGGGCGGAGGTTAATCTGTCTTTTAACTCTTGGAAGCTTTGCTCGCATGCCTCTGTCCACCGAAACGTCGCTGCTTTCTGTCTCAGTTTGGTCAGAGGTGCCACTATAGTAGAGAGTCCCTCGACAAATCTCCTGTAATATCCCGCTAATCCTAGAAAGCTACGGACTTCAGTAGGAGTGGTAGGCCTAGGCCATGATTTGACTGGTTCTATTTTCTTCGTGTCAACCTGTATACCAGCTCCGACACAATATGCCCCCGAAAGGCTACCGAATTAAGCCAGAATTCGCACTTGGAGAACTTAGCATATAACTGGCGGTCCCTGAGAATCTGGAGTACTGTCCATAAATGAGTCCGGTGATCTGCTTCGGAGCGAGAATACACCAGAATATCATCAATAAACACGATCACGAACAGGTCCAGGTATGGTCTAAAAATGCTATTCATCAGGTCCATGAATACTGCTGGGGCATTCGTTAACCCAAAGGACATAACTAGAAATTCAAAGTGCCCATATCGGGTCCTGAACGCTGTTTTGGGAATATCTCTTTCACGAACTCGAACCTAGTGATATCCGGACCGCAAGTCAATCTTGGAAAAGTATCTGGACCCTTGTAGCTGATCAAACAAATCATCTATTCTGGGAAGCGGATACTTATTATTTACTGTAGCTTTGTTCAACTGCCGATAATCTATGCACATACGGAGCGAGCCATATTTCTTCCTCAAAAATAGAACTGGCGCACCCCATGGTGAAGTACTCGGCCTGATGAAACCTTTATCTAGCAAATCTTTCAACTGCTCCTTCAACTCTCTGAGTTCTGCAGGAGCCATACGATAAGGAGGAATTGATATAGGCTGAGTGCCTGGTAATAAGTCGATAGAGAAATCTATTTCCCTCTCGTGGGGAATACCAGGTAACTCATCTGGAAACACATCAGGGAACTCGTTCACCACCGGAACAAAATGGAGTGTCGGAGATTCTGCTCGGACATCCTGAATCCTGACTAGGTGGTAGATACATCCCTTAGTTATCAATTTCCTCACCTGAAGGTAGGAAATAAACCTACCCTTTGGAGTAGCTGTGCTGCCTTTCCACTCTCGCACTGCCTCTCTTGGAAAGTGGAATTGGACCATCTTGGTCCAACATTCTACGTTAGCATAGCATGGCACCAACCAATCCATAGCCATAATGGCATCGAAATCAATCATTTCTAATTCTACCAGATCTACTGTAGTCTGGCGATCAACAACCTCTACTGTACACCCTCGGTAAATTCTACTAGCTATAATAGAGTCACCGACGGGTGTGGATACTACAAAGGGCTGCTGTAATAATTCTGGTGCAATATTGAACTTTCGTGCCACAAATGGGGTAATATATGACAGAGTGGATCCTGGATCAATCAATACGTAAGTAGGGCATGAACAGATAGTCATCGTACCTGTTACTACATCCGGAGACGCCTCTGAATCATGTCTCCCTGGTAGTGCATAAGTATGGTTTGAACCCGTACCTGAACTGGAGGCTCCTAATCTACCTCGGCCTCTGCCTACTGAACCTGAAGGCCCACACCCCGCTGAGGCTGCTGGGGATCGTGGCCTTGCAGATCCCCTGTCCTGACTGTCTCTACTCCCCTGACCTCTGGTCGGACAATCTCTCATCCAATGCCCCTTCTGTCCGTAAATATAACACCCAGTGGAGCCATATTTACAAGCTCCGGAGTGTGGTCGATTACAATAGGGTAAGGGTGAGGGTGCAAATCTGCTCTGCTCTCCCCTTCTCTGCTGTAGGGAATCTACTGTTCTGGAACTGCCACTGGGCTTTGACTACACTCCTCGCACATATCTACCTCACTGCTGCTGCTGCTGTGGTAGAGGTGGGGGTCTAGGGGGTCTATCTGATAGTCGAGGCCTGGGTCCTCTCTGAACTTCCCTTTGCCTCTCATCCGATCTATCTCTGCGGTGTTGTTCCTGACTGGTCTGTCTACTACTTTGTTGCCGCTGTCTAAGACCCTCAATGGTTTGAGCAAAGGCCTGCACTCGGGCAATATCCATATCTTCTCGTAATGTAGTCGTCATACAAGCTTCAATATATTTCGGGTTCAGACCCATAATGAACCGGTGGACACTGGATGGCATAGTATCCACAAAGGCTGGAGCATAGCGGGCTAGGGAGTCAAACTATAGGGCATATTCCCGTACACTCCTCGCCCCCTGATCTAAATGCAAAAACTGATCCATCCGGGCCTGCCGGATCCCCCGTGGCAAATAACGGTCCAGAAAGGCCTCCGAGAAGCCGGACCAGGTCGGAGGGGCAACATCTCTCCCTCGAGACCTTTCCCAACTCTCGTACCATAACACAGCTATGTCCCGCAATCAAAACATTGTTGTTCGGTGCTTTTGCTATGGGTATAAAGCTACACGCAAGTGCACGTAGTCGAACAAGTAGTAAAGTGGCTTAAGTAAGCCAAGTATCGATCCCACAGGGACTGGGATGAAGTGCAATCTGCTCAAGTGTACTATATTTCTATTTTAAAAATGCAGACAATAGTGTAACCAAAAGTTGGATTGTTTTATAATTTTTATGCTAAACCTAAAATAACTATCTAATGTGAGTCTGAACTATGAATGAGAGCATGCTGAGGTTAAACGAACATGTAATGAAATTAATTATCGATATAATTTGGTTAGTCTTTTCCTCCAGTTGCTAGCCAAGAACTATTGCCAAGAGATTAATACTCTTGTATTTAACCTCACTTAAGAATCATGAACCATCCACCTACATTTCTGTGATTAAATGCAATTCATGTTTTAGTCATACAAACCTGGTTCCTAAATTGACTAATACGACTTTTAGGTATATTTCTATCCTGAAAGTAAATCAATTCCCAATTTTCCCAAACCAAGAAAAGATCATATCCTATTAATTCACAACTTTCCAATTTCTTGCTCTCTCGAGTGAAACCGGACTTTTTAGATATACATTAACGTAGGCCACACATTAATGCAGTAAGAACAAGAATTAATAGAACAACATGGAAGAAAAGATGAAAAAACCAAAGAATCAATGATCACATTTCATTACAATTGTTCATAACCTCAGCAAGAAGATGAATTAGCCACTCATTTGTGGATTAAACATCGTTAAATGAGTGTTAAACATACAAGCAATTGAATACAAGGAGAAGGAAAGAGAGAAAAACCCTGATATTTTCGTCCCCTCAACTGCCTGTAACCCACGTTCTTGCTCCACCAAGTCAGAATATTGAAAAATGAACCTAAGTGTTCTATTTATACTGGTGGGAATTTTTCCCGGAATAACAAGCAACGTGTCACGGAGTGCATCGCGGAGCACTGCCTCCGTGACACGCTATGGACGCGGACCTTCACCGGAACTGGGGGTCCAAGAAATAAATCCCAACGTGGAACGGCGTGCAACGGGGATCCAAGCCACCGTGCCACGGACCTATCGCGAACCCACACTGGATTTGGGCTGAAAATTCCCATCCAGGCAGAAGGCCTCCGCGATGGCAACGTGACACGGCTCCATCGCGGAGCCCCTGTATTTTATGTTGTCAAATGTCTTGTCCCTTGCTCGCATCTAAGTCCAACCCCGATATCCTCCAACATGCATTTTAGCTTCCTGAAATTACATTTTACCTGCAAAACAATGCTAATCACGTTGGTTAGTATAAATTCACATTTTATTACCAATTACATGAGAATGTATACACATTGATAGATAAACAAGGCTAAAATGGTACTTTTGAGTATCACTTGGGCATATAAATTTGCCCAAGATCACTTACCCCACACTTAAATCCTTGTTCGTCCTCGAACAACAATCCAACACTTCATGCAATTTACATCCCAACCTCGCTACTTTGGTTCGACAATTTAGGCTACGGTCATACCGATTATTCAATACAGCAAATCATCAAAAAAACATGCATGGTCCTATCAATGCAATGACCTTCAATACATCAAGACCTCCTAGACTTTAAGAATCAACTCTCGATATTGGCAAACTCATGCAAATCAGCTGATCAAGATATCCGACACAAAAATTAATCTTTCATCAAGCATGTGCCCTCACAAAACAAGAGAATCTTCCCCTTTTTGCTCATATGACTCACAAAATTTTAAGCAGGGGCATGTAAACACAATTTCTCTCTCTCCCAAAAGAATTCACATGCATCATGTCATGACCCATAAGCTTGCCCTTAGTGTATTACTCCACTAATATAAAGAAGTGCGATGTAAGATCACGTAGGACTTTAACTGGTTGTAATGGAGGCTACGGAACTAGTAAATATTGGGTTAGCCAATAATAGCCACTAGCATCCTTAAGCGCCTTTTCAACACATCCCGTTAACTCATGGACATTGTTTTTTTTTTCATCATCCCATTCTTGATGTTTTTCTTTAGTTTGGCCCATCGTATTAAGCACACTTGACACAACAACAAAGATTATTCATGCACCTTCATTATAGTTTATTTATAGCAAGTGCACCTTCAACCTTTTCTTTTCTTCTATCACTCTGCTTTCCTTTTTCTTTTCACCATTCTCACTCTTTGACACTTCGGGAAAATGATTTTCTCTTCTTAAGCGCTTAAGAGTTTTGTATCGACTTTACGGCTAATGAAAAGAAGGGGTTAAGCTCGATTTACACTTTTTGACAAAAGAAAAAAATAATAGGCTAAAGGCTCAACGGGCTGACTAGGGTATACAATCAAGGTGGGTACGACAAGGAAAAAACAGAAACTCTCGGTTAAAACAAAGAAATGCCTACATCCTTTCCTACAATACACCTCGTTCATTTCATTTTGGACACACACCAGGCAAGTTCTAGAGACGTCACAATAGCATGGAATAACAACACCTCACTTCACACTTTTTGCACATGCTCAATTCAAGATGTATTCACAGACTCTTCAATCAGCTAATTACAGGAATTCAAACATTAATCCTCAATCACACTGAATCGAACTCTATGGCCTAGGTATCTCAACATATTTACAAAGTTGCATGCTTTCATATGAATCACCTTTGCATTTTAAATATCATGTACAACACGCAACCAGAATTTCGCAACCATACAGTAACTATAGGTTTTGGGATGCAACCCACCAAAGAAAAAAACTAAAAATTAAAAAAGAACTACTCCTAACGACTACATTTCCCTTAAGACGGTCGTCATCCATCCATCATAGGGAACGGTCACTACTATGACTTCGGTTCAATGGGACCATTCTCGGTAAAAGAATCAAAAACAAACGCCGAGAAACCCAAGAAGTAAAAAAATGTTGAAAATATCGATAATTTAGATAGAAAAAATATGCACTAAAGATTTTAAATTTAAAAATATCAATCATTTCGATAACAAAAATATGTACAGAATCAGCTAGCAACATTCAGCAACACGCATCAATTTCACATAAATTTACAAATACAGAACAACAACTTAACAATTCATAAATCACAGGGAACAACAAAATTTCACATGCACGACAACAGATTAGAGCATACATACAAAACAGCACAGCCCAGCACCTAACTACTCCCACCCCACACTTAGCTCGAACACTGTCCCCAGTGTTCACAAAAATTAAAATAGCACAAAAATCGGGTGGTGGAACTCCCTGATCAATCAAAGTACTCCACTTCTTCGTCGGGTGCTGCTGCTTCATCTCCCATGTCTGAATCCCCCCCGTCGTCATCATCGGACTCCACATCGGAGTCCTCCCGACGTGTCTCCTCGTCTGTGGGGATGACATCATCCGTGGGCTCTACAAATGCCGGCCCCACTCGGCATAGAGCCCTGGCGTTCTCGCCGAAGGGGTAGTCTAGCTCGAGCTGCCATAGCTCCTCCTCTGTCGCCGGCCTCCCGCCTATCCTCAGCTGGAGCATCTGCATCCCATACATGCGAGCCATATACTGATCATCACGAGCATGTCGCTCACCAAGTGTAAGCACTGGCCCGTGGGTGGTGTCGGGTGCCTTAGTTTTAGTAACATCTAAGGCCCGCCGCTCCATCTGTGGGATATAATCAAGGGCCTCCTCCTCGACATCTAGGCCCCTGAGGAAGGTGGTGAGTAGTCCACCAAAGCCATACCTGTGCCCCTGATGCAACCGGGCTCTCTTCATGGCGGAGATAATCACCGCCCCCACGTTGATCTCCAGCCCTTTCATCAGGGCGTACACCAGGCATACACGATCCCGGGTTACATCTGTCATATGTACCCCCAGGATGAGGCAGGAACAGATAATCTTCAGCCATATTCTAGCTTCCATGTTCATCTGTGAATAGGGCAAAGTCTGGTGGTAGCCCATCTCTTTGTGTCTGCTCCATCTAGCTGTCGATAGAGTCCCACACAAGGTGCGTCTGATGTCCGCATACGGTGGGGTAATGTTCAGCTGTCGGAGTACGAGGGCGTCTGTGTCCCACGCTCCTATGATGGCATTGAGGTGGTGGGGCTCCAAGGTGACTATTTGCCCTCTGATTTTGATGGTGTGACTTCTGATAGTCAGGTTCCAGTTGTCATAGAATTCCCAAACCAAGTGCAAGTTACATTCCTTGGGCTCTTCAAAGATGAAGTTGAGCCCAGCTGCCTCGATCCGATGGACTATCCTAGGGAACTCCTGTGCCAATGGTTCCCGTGCTATGTGCTCCTCGGGGAAATATTTGTTTTCTTTGTCCTTTGCATACCACTTCTTCCCCTCATCCATCACCCATCTTGTTCCGTATTGGCGGCGTTGGCCGTGTGGAACTGCTGGTGCTGCTGGGACTGCTGTGCCCAGTCTGATTCGCTTCCTTCCGGCGCCAGAAGTTGATGCGCCTTTCCCTTTCTCTTGCCTGCTTGCCATTTTACCTGTCAACCCAAGTAGACAAGATCAATGTTCAGCTAATGGATATCAACTTCGACTAAGGTCGGGTTAAGCTAGGTTACCCCACACTTAGTCCTTAGCTACAGTTACAACAATACGGCAAGATCATACTTATTTACACACAATAACCAACTATACAATCATGCTTAGTGCGTTCGAAGAATTCGACGGTATATCTTCTGTGTACTACTCAGACTTCGTACAGCTAATCACAATCACTACCATTGCTAACATTTTAACCCATCGCACTTAGCAAGGAAAAACAAAGAAACGAAAACAACAACAAAAATTTATCTACACGAACCTATACAACCAACCCAATTCTTGCAAATTTCAACATTCCCTTAACCCGAGAATCCGTCATTCTATTAACATCCTAACAATTAGTACATCGACTCATCTCCTTCAACATGCACATCTCGGCATGAAATTCACAAGTTCACTACATTTTCAACTTCAAATTCAAAAACAAACCCTAGAAATGATATTATCAAGAAAATTCGATTAATTTATGCAATTGACAAGTTCAAGCAATCATAACGACATTCCAAACATTCATCAACAATAATTAAATTGAATTCATGATTAATCTGTACTTAGGGCAACCTTAGCTCACCTCACATGCTCAATATCGAAGAAAATCGACAAGAAATGAGATGGAATCGAAGAACATACTTTGAAGTTGAAGAAATTATGCAAATTTGATGATTTTCTAAGCCTCCTCTGTGTCACATTGAAGGGGGATGGGTTTTGGGGGGTTTTGGTCGCGGAGTGATTGAAAAATAAGGGAAAGGGAGGGTTTTTCAGGGTTAAAAAGTAGTAAAATTGCGCAGGTCACCCGGCGACCCGGTGTGACCCGTCGCGATATACACGGCAACGTGTCATGGATTGCATCGCGGTGCACTACCTCCGTGACACGGAGCCATCGCGAGCCTGTTCTGGAAATTTTTAAAAAATCTGGATTATACCTCAACGTGTCACGGAGGGTAACGCGGAGGTCCACCTCCGTGACACGGAGCTATCGCCCCAGCTCACTGTTTTGCCGCTTTTTGTTAATTTTCATACCTCGACTTTTCCTTTGCGATTCTGTGCATATTTTCCTCCGTTTGACCTGAAATTCATCTCACTATACAAAATTGGTTAGAATTATAGGTTTCACTCTAAATAAAAATAAAACAAAAACTAAAACGAAAAATTTTATAGTAAATCAAGAAAAAGAAAAAGAAAAATCTATTTACACTTTACAAAAAGAAAGAAAAATTTTTCACGGGTTGCCTCCCGTGCAGCGCCTGGTTTACCGTCGCGGCTCGACGTCGTTAAGCTCAGTTGTCCTCTAGGGTGATGGATGATTTCTCTCGATCACCGTCCTCCCCCCAGTAGTGCTTACACCTCTGGCCATTTACTAAGAACGTGGCACTCCGATCTTCTTGCCACAACTCTACTGCCCCATGCGGGGTCATTCTTACCACTTCAAATGGTCCTGACCATTTAGACCTCAGCTTTCCTGGAAACAACTTCAATCTTGAATTGAAGAGCAAGACTTTCTGTCCTGGTTCGAAAATGCGATGCTCCACATGCTTGTCATGCCATCTTTTCGTTGTTTCCTTGTGGTACTTGGCACTCTCATAGGCATGCCAGCGGAACTCTTCAAGTTCACTGAGCTGCATTAGTCTCTTCTTGCCCGCCAGCTCTAAGTCCATATTTAGCTTCCTGACAGCCCAAAAGGCTCGGTGCTCTAACTCCACCGGAAGATGACACGCTTTACCATAGACCAGTCGGTATGGTGAGGTTCCAATCGGTGTCTTGTAAGCAGTTTTGTACGCCCACAACGCATCATCAAGTTTGCTTGACCAATCATTTCGTTGTGTGTTTACCGTTTTCTGGAGAATCTGCTTCACTTCTCTATTTGACACCTCTACTTGCCCACTAGTTTGGGGGTGGTATGTTGTTGCCACTTTATGGCACACCCCATACTTGGCTAGTACTTTCTTGAAACTTGCATTGACAAAATGAGAACCTCCATCGCTGATAATGGCTCGGGGTGTCCCGAACCTGGTGAGGATGTGTTTTTTCACAAACTTCGTTACTACCTTGTTGTCATTCCTGGGACAAGCTACTGCTTCCACCCATTTTGACACATAATCTACGGCCACCAAGATGTAACGATTACCAAATGAAGGTGGGAATGGGCCCATAAAATCAATGCCCCATACATCAAAGGGCTCAACTTCCAGTATATTCTGCAGCGGCATCTCTTGTCTTCTGCCAATTGCTCCTGTACGCTGATATCTATCACACATTTTGACATACGCCATAGAGTCTCTGAACAGTGTCGGCCAAAAGAAACCTGACTGTAGAACCTTGTGTGCTGTTCGCTCGCCTCCATGATGACCCCCATACAATGAAGAATGACAGCCCCTCAACACCTCTGCAATCTAACTCTTTGGGATGCATCTTCTCATTACCTGATCTGGTCCTTGTTTAAATAATTATGGTTCATCCCACACAAACTGCCGGCAATCATGCCTCAATTTCCTTCGCTGCTGGTCTGTTGCCTCAGGTGGGTAGACTCCGCTCACTAGCAAGTTGACTATGTCTGCGTACCAAGGAACTTGAGCTTCCCCAACTGCCAAGAGTTGCTCATCTGGGAACTCTTCATTTATGTTATCACTTTCCATCACATGCGACCGGCTTTCCAATCGTGATAGGTGATCTTCTACCTGATGCTCGCTCCCCTTTCTGTCTTTGATCTCAAGGTCGAACTCCTGAAACAACAAGATCCATCTAATCAACCTGGCCTTAGCATCCTTCTTGTTGAATAGGTACCGAATTGCTGCATGGTCTGTGTACACCACAACTTTCGAACCCACCAAATAGGACCTGAATTTGTCAAATGCAAACACCAAGGCTAGCATTTCCTTCTCTGTGACTGTGTAATTGCTTTGGGCCGTATTCAGCATTTTGCTTGCATAATGAATAGAATGAAAGATTCTATTTTTTCTTTGCCCCAATACGGCTCCCACAGCCACATCACTAGCATCACACATCAGCTCAAATGGTTGTTTCCAGTCCGGAGAAGTAAGGATAGGTGCTTCTATCAATTTCTGCTTCAACTCTTCGAATGCTTTAACACACTCATCATTCAACTCAAACTTTACCTCTTTTTCTTGCAATCTGCATAGTGGTCTAGAAATTTTGGAAAAGTTTTTGATGAATCGTCTGTAGAATCCTGCATGCCCAAGAAAACTGCGCACACCTTTCACTGACACAGGTGGTGGCAACTTTTCAATAACCTCGATCTTAGCACGATCGACTTCCAACCCCTTTCGAGACACTTTGTGGCCAAGGACAATACCCTCATTCACTAAGAAGTGGTATTTATCCCAGTTTAGTACAAGGTTGGATTCCTCACAGCGAGCCAGCACCCTGTCAAGATTCTACAAACAAGTAGCAAACGAATTACCGAAAACAGAAAAATCATCCATAAATACCTCAACAAAATCCTCCACCATGTCATGGAAAATAGTCATCGTGCATCTCTGGAACGTGGCGGGTGCATTGCATAACCCAAACGGCATTTGCCTGAAAGCATATGTCCCATAAGGACAGGTAAAAGTAGTCTTCTCTTGATCCTCTAGAGCTATGGCTATTTGGTTATAACTAGAGTACCCATCCAGGAAACAATAGTATTCCTGTCCAGCCAACCTATCCAATATCTGATCAATAAACGGGATGGGGTAATGATCTTTCCTCGTGTATTCATTAAGCTTCCTGTAATCCATGCAAATCCGCCAGCCTGTGACGGTTCGGGTAGGAATCAACTCATTTTTCTCATTGGTGACCACAGTCATCCCCCCTTTCTTCGAAACGCACTGAACGGGGCTGACCCATTCACTGTCTGAAATTGGGTAGACCACACCTGCATCAAGCCACTTGATTATTTCTTTCCTCACCACATCCTTCATTGCTGGATTAGTCTTTGTTGCGGCTGAACGGTTGGTTTGGCTCCTGTCTCCATGAATATCCTGTGTGTGCAAAAAGCTGGATTGATACCCTAAATGTCTGACATTTGCCAACCCATTGCTTTCTTCCTCTTTTTGAGGACACCCAATGCTTCCTTCTCCTGTGCCTCCGTCAAGTCTGCTGAGATGATGACTGGTAATGTCTCATCCTCCCCCAAAAAGATATATTTTGAATCCGGTAAGTGCACTCCTCCGTTAAAGCCACCGTAGCATACTCAGTCAATCGACTTTTGTTTGCCACGATGTCCTTTATATACTTAGCATATTTTGGCACTCCCTGCAAAACATCAACAAGAGGTAAGTTAATATGTACCTGTTTCAGCACCTCCATGAATTTCTTGAAACACGCCTCCTCCTTGTGTTTCTTTAAGCGTTGAGGGAACGGGGGTGGTGGTCTTTCTGGTTTAGCTTCCTTAGTCTTCCCCCTCTCAGTACTTTGCTCCCTCTCAACTTCTGCTGCTCTCGATTGTTGAGGTGGTCTTTCTGGTTCCACCTCTTTCAGCTACAAACCATTCCTTGTGGTCACTGCATTCACCTGCTTGGGATTGGGATCTGTGTTGCTTGGAAGTCCTCCTCTAGGCCTTGTGTTTTGGGCTCCAGTAAATTGCCTAAATTGATATTTAAGTTCCTTGGAAGCTAACTGGTTGTTTTTCACTTCGGCTGCCAATTTCACATAGTCAGCCTGCAATTGAGCTTGGTTAGTTATCATGGTCTTGAACATTTCCTCAATGCTGGGTGATGGTGGTGGAGGAGGTGCATTGTTGTTTCTGAATTGTGCTTGATAATTCTGCTGCCCTCCTTGGTTCCTTTGCACACCCTGACCCGAGCATTGCCCCTGATGGTTGTTGCTACCCCATGAGAAATTAGGGCGATTCCTCCAATTGGAATTGTAGCTATTACCATACTATTGGTGGTTCCTTTGTACATTACCCACAAAGTTTACCAAGTCAGGATTGGCTCCACAACACTCAGCTGAGTGCTCGCTGCTTCCACACACTTCACACCACATCTGCTGCACTGCATTAACTGGGGCTTGAGGTTGGTTCATGGTCATGTTGCTGAAGTGGGTGTTAAGTTGATTTTGTAATGCAACTATCTGTGCAGCAATAGCTGTAAACCCATCCACTTTTAGCACTCCTGCTGCTTTCCTTGTCCCGCCTCTTGATGAATCAGCATTCCATTCTGGATTGCCCTACGAAATACGGTTCAACAAGGTATACAGCTCCTCATAAGTTTTCTCCAGCGCTTGTCCTCCAGCTGCCGAGTCTAGCAATATTTTGGTGTGGGGTTCCAAACCCTCTATAAAAGTGTGCACTAACACATCATTGGACTGATGATGAGGAGGACAATCCCGCAACATGGATTTGAATCTCTCCCAGTCCTGATATAAATTCTCTCCCTCTCTCTGTTTGAAACTTAGAATTTGACTTCTAAGTCTTGCTGTTTTACCGAAGGGCAAAAACCGTATAAAGAATTTCCTTGCAAGATCATCCCACGTAGAAATAGAATTCGGTGGCTCAACTTTCAACCACCTCTTGGCTTCTCCCAATAGTGAGAATGGGAACAATGTAAGCCGAACATAATCTGATGACACTCCAGTGGGGATGTAAGTGTCACTTATCTCCAAAAAATTTTGGAGATGCTGCTATGGATCTTCATGAGGGAGACCGGTAAACTGCCCGCTAGTGTGCGGCAATTGCACCATATTCTGCTTAAGTTGAAACCTCCCTCCTAGCTCAGGTTTGCGGATGCTAGATGTGTCATTATTAGCATGTGGGATTGCCACCTCGCGAACCGGCCGAGCTGCTACTTCTTCGGGCACTAACACTGCCCGGACTACTGGTGGATTCTGTTATTGCTCCATGATCGTCTGTCTGAGCAACTGCAGCTTTCTTTGTAGAGCTTCTCTCCGTTTACTGTGAAATATTCTTTCTGGCTCTATGTAAGAGTCCACCAGCTCCTCGTCTCTTGCCATTGTTCAACAGAAATTAAGTCTGCAAAATACAGGCTAAGATCAAGTTGTCAACACTAAGAAAACAAAAATACAGTAAATTAACACTTAAAACAAATTCACCAATTGCCAAGTCCCCGGCAACGGTGCCAAAAACTTGTTTGGTGCTTCTGCTATGGGTATAAAGCTACAAGCAAGTGCACGTGGTCGAACAAGTAGTAAAGTGGCTTAAGTAAGCCAAGTATCGATCCCACAGGGACTGGGATGAAGTGCAATATGCTCAAGTGTACTATATTTCTATTCTAAAAATGCAGACAACAGTGTAACCAAAAGTTTAATTGTTTTATAATTTTTATGCTAAATCTAAAATAACTATCTAATGTGAGTCTGAACTATGAATGAGAGCATGTTGAGGTTAAATGAACATGTAATGAAATTAATTATCGATATAATTTGGTTAGTCTTTTCCTCCAGTTTCTAGCCAAGAACTATTTCCAAGAGATTAAAACACTCATATTTAACCTCACTTGAGAATCATGAACCATCCACCTACATTTCTGTGATTAAATGCAATTCATGTTCTAGCCATACAAACCCGGTTCCTAAATTGACTAATACGACTTTCAGGTATATTTCTATCTTGAAAGTAAATCAATTCCCAATTTTCCCAAACCAAGAAAAGATCATATCCTATTAATTCACAACTTTCCAATTTCTTGCTCTCTCGAGTGAAACCGGACTTTTTAGATATACATTAACGTAGGCCACACATTAATGCAGTAAGAACAAGAATTAATAGAACAACATGGAAGAAAAGATGAAAAAACCAAAGAATCAATGATCACATTTCATTACAATTGCTCATAACCTCAGCAAGAAGATGAATTAGCCACTCATTTGTGGATTAAACATCGTTAAATGAGTGTTAAACATACAAGCAATTGAATACAAGGAGAAGGAAAGAGAGAAAAACCCTGATATTTTCGTCCCCTCAACTGCCTGTAACCCACGTTCTTGCACCACCAAGTCAGAATATTGAAAAATGAACCTAAGTGTTCTATTTATACTGGTGGGAATTTTTCCCGGAATAACAAGCAACGTGTCACGGAGTGCATCGCGGAGCACTGCCTCCGTGACACGCTACGGACGCGGACCTTCACTGGAACTGGGGGTCCAGGAAATAAATCCCAACGTGGCACGGCGTGCAACGCGGAGCCAAGCCATCGTGCCACGGACCTATCGTGAACCCACACTGGATTTGGGCTGAAAATTCCCATCCAGGCAGAAGGCCTCCGCGATGGCAACGTGACACGGCTCCATCGCGGAGCCCCTTTATTTTATGTTGTCCAATGTCTTGTCCCTTGCTCGCATCCAAGTCCAACCCCGATATCCGCCAACATGCATTTTAGCTTCCTGAAATTACATTTTACCTGCAAAACAATGCTAATCACGTTGGTTAGTATAAATTCACATTTTATTACCAATTACATGAGAATGTATACACATTGATAGATAAACAAGGCTAAAATGGTACTTTTGAGTATCACTTGGGCATATAAATTTGCCCAAGATCAACTGCCAGCTCAACTGATTCTGTAGGGGTCACATGCATAACTCGGAAAGACCTCTGCATCTGATCTAGGAAGTCCTGGGGGTCCTTTTCCTGATCTGACCCAGTGAACTGTGGAGAACCTAGTGCCAAAAAATCCCTGACCCTGGAAGTACCTGACCCACCTGAAGGCTCTGCAACAGGTGGCACCGACTGGCGTTGTGTGGCCATCATTTGTGCCAACATAATTACAGCGCTACGAACCTCCTGATCTGATGGCGAAGGCACAGGAGATATTGGGGGTGGTGTAGTGCCCGACGACTCCTGATATGAGGGGGACTGTTGAGAGGGTTGTGATGAAGCCTCTATATCGCCCTCAGATCGGGCTAACTCTGAATGGGACTGAGGCATCCTGCTTGTGCCTTTTCCTACTGTTGTGTCTAATCTTCTGCCGGTGGCAGGGCGACGCTAGTCTGCTATTCTTATCTGCAGACAAAGAATATGATAAGTTTTAGGGACCCAACCCTATAATGTATCGCTCTATAGCACGGCTGAATGAGAAAGAAGAATAACCATCCTATCATGCCTCGCAGCCTCCTGCCTATAGTATGTGGTGCACAACACATCCATAGACAAGACTTTACTTAGCACGGCTCTCAGACTCCCTGGGACACGACCTGCTCTGATACCGAGTTTGTCACGCCCCAACTTGGGGGGTATGACTGGCACCTGGTGCCCTAGTAGGATCTAGACTGCTAGCTAGTGAGCCTAAGCACATCTGGTGCCTAGCTGGCTCTAACTCAGATTCATGAAATCAACGGGCTATATGACGGTTGTAAATACAGTCTCCGGCTGACTAGGCCTATAGCCACATGTATGAAACTTCAGCTAACCAGAAACATACTTACAAGGGGGAAACCTATGGGGGCCGACAAGGCCACCATGCTGTCTAGTTATCTGTAACTCAACAATAAAATGCTGAGTAACTACGTGACCGACAAAGTCACCACTACTATCAAACTAAGGCCTCACACGGCCAACATAAACTGAAATGTTAAACAGCTATAACAAACTGCACGGCCTCACACGACCGGCTCAACTGACCATAGGGAAATATATAAAGACTGCAAGCCTCTAGGAACACTGATATGATGGTCGGGACAGGGCCCCGACCTACCCGTACTGTAAAACAAAAGGAAATGATATAAACCTCTGAAATATCAAGCTCCGGATAACAGGAGCTAACGACTCTGCGCTGGCTAGGATCACGAGGGATCGCCTCCTCGTCTATGAGTACCTGCAGGCAAGTAATGCAGCGCCCCAGTGGGCGTCAGTACCACTGGTACCGAGTATGCAAAGCAATTGAAATAATACAACTGAATACAAATAACATAACTAACAAGTCTGTGAGCAGAAGATAACTGAATCTGAAGCAGATAGGAACTAGATCAAACCTTTCTACACTGATAGCAGGAGCGTGTCTGTAGTCACGGTGGCCTGGTGTCTATTAACTAATATATATAAAGCACATAAATACATTTACATTTAGCAAGCAAGAGCCAATACCAACCCCCATAAGCCGGATGGCGCCAAGCAAGCAAACAATCTATATACCCCTACCCGGGTAAAAACCAACCAAAAATAAGTCATTCCACTCATCTGCTCACTCGGAGCTCCACTACCGGCCCCCTGGGTCTCCGGCTTGGGCCATAGCCTCCGATATAAATAACCGTGTCTGAGTCCGGATGACTCCTATGCAGAAAGTAACAGATAGGGTCTGGTTCCCCGGAACTCTCCTTAGGGCTATCTGAAACCGGAGCTGCACCTGTAATAATATTTGTAACTGTAACTGTATCTGTATCTGTTCCCTGGGTGCTTGCGCACAACAGGGCTATCTGTACTGTAACGCTGATCAGCCTGATATGGGGAAAGCTTCATCCCATCTTCGTCCAAACTGGGGACGGCATGCCACTCCTTGGAGTGACGTAAACCTACCCGCTTAGTGGGCTACACGATTACCAACCCAGGGGCGGCGAGGACGCTCAATAAGGTGCCCTCACGCCACATCAAGTCTCAACAAACAAATAGCACATATAAATAGCAAGCATGTATAACTGAAAAGACTATCGGAAATCTGATTTCTTATTCTGATCTCTTTCTGTATTATACTGATTCATTACTGATTATACTGACTCTGAAATCTTTATTTAACTGTTTGGCTAATCTGTAGCTGGGATACTATCTGTCTGAATGGCTAATCTATAGCCATAAAACTGTCTGTCTATCTCATTTTACTTTATTAGCCTTTATTCTGAAAATCTGTATCTTTTTATTCTACAACATGCTTGCTAATCATACAATAAGCTATACTAAATCTGGAATGCTAACTCGCCCTTTGGCGTATGCTTTACTATCTTTCGGACTGAATACGATACGGCAACACAACTCAGAATCTATTGGACTTACTTAATTCTCAACATTCAACTCCGAGAGTTTCAATACGGAGTTTACTATGATTTACCAAGCTAAGGCTTACTAACTTGCCGAAGAACAACTTCACATACCTTAACCTCGAGTTATCCGACTGTCGGACGAGGCTCGGTCAGTATTCCAGCTATTTTTCCCAACTGCATTCATATACACGTTAATTAGTGCTAAATACAACTTTATTCTGAAGGACGACATGACTTTCGATATAATTATAGCCTAAATTTAGACTTATCGAACGACGGTCGAAAACTTGCTGTTTTTTCGAAGTCCAGAAGGGAGAAGTATTCACTTTACGGCTAGGAGCACATAGACACTAGTTTGGAGCAATTCTACTTCCTTAGTCCGGTAGGTCGACGATTCGTCGGCCGAATTTCACGAAACTAAATCCGTAGGAATGCTCCTTGCTGCTAAAAACCTCGGTATCTGGAGTTAATTTAGATTTGGACTATGTTTGGCAGTGTAATCGGACGATAATATGTTAATACTCTTCGTCTCTCTCTGTTTTCTACATTTTTCTGGAAATTAAATAAATGATATAACATCACAATCCGAAGTGGGGGCTTTATATACTTGGGCCTGGACAGGCCCAACGTGTCACGGAGCCAACGCGGAGGCTCCACCTCCGTGACACGTTGCCATCGCCGATGGGCTCTACCCCGGCTCCTTCCGTGATGGTTCGACAGGTTTCTCATCCGATCCTTTCCCGGGCCTTTCTCTAGCACGTATGGCTTTCAAATATGCTTAACCAACACGCGAATAGGCCATCTAGGTGCCGGGAATCTTACGGGGTATAACAGTAAGTTGGGGCATTGGCCTCGTATCTAGCTACTAACAAAACTTCCCCCCATAGGGTATCTACTATTCTATTAGGCTGATACAACTGAGGTGGTTCCCTGAGTGATTTGTGCAATAAACACCACGTCGACTAAAGCTATCTGTCACTAGCAATAGACATTATGTGGCGGACTGACCTTCAACTCTCCAGACAACTACAGTGCCACTGACTCTGGGGTGCGGCCATACTCACATAATTCTTGCCCTTGAGGCATCAAGATACGCCAATGGTCTCTGAGCAAGCTCTATTGGTAATACAAGCGCCGTATAGATTATTATATCTTGCAGCTGCACCTATGTTGTTCAACTTACTAACTAAGTCCCAATAACTGTCTACGAGCTTCTAGGGTCTAGACTTGACAATATAACGTATAATTCTAATAACACACTGAACTGAAGAAAAAAGTAATTTCTGTGATGCTCCTAGCGTGTGACACATTTAACATGCTTTTTCTCGAAAAAATACACCGCGGTATAATCTATCTACGGTTTCTAGAAGCTAACCAAAACTTATATAACTGTAGTCTACTGATAGCAGCTAATCAAAGAATATCTGATGTTTATATACCGACAATAGTTAATTACAACATGTCTAATTACAATTTACTGGTAGCGACTATCTGCAGCATATTGGATCATTATTTCTACTCGACAACATAAGTCGTAACATTGTACGAGGAGAACAACTTGCCGAGGGTTAAGCCTTACATACCTCGTTTTTCATTTTCTGAATAACTGCTGGGTTTCCACTTGTATTCGTCAGCTCTCTTTGACAATAAGCGGTATACTGGGAGAAAAAGATGAATTTTGAATGTCAAAGTCAACGTAAAACGATAACTTTTAATACCAATATTGACTATACTTCAACTTAACGAAACACTACCAAAAACATATTATTTCATGAGAGTTCAGAAGAGAGAAATGCTTACTTGAAGCCTGTGATCATATAGAAATCAGTTTGGAGTAATTCTGACAACTTTTGCTCGGTGGGGATATGATTCGCCTAGAAAATTTCACAAAGATAACTCCTTAGTAATGCTCCCTGCAGGCTTGCACTTCAATACCCAAAGTTAATTTGAGTTTGGATGGCATTTGGTAGCGTAATCGGATGAAAAACCATTAAATCATACGTACAATTGATAGAAAGAAGAAAGGAAGAGAAGAAATCCCTTAGCTTTTTCGTTCCTCAACTGCTACTAACCCACGTCCTTGCTCTCCACTTCTGAACTTAGTCTAAAAACTAAAAACTGCTTAAAATAAACCTAAGTGTGCTATTTATACTAGTGGGAAATTTTTCCCGGAATAACAAGCAACGTGTCACGGAGGCCAACGCGAAGCACTGCCTCCGTGACACGGCGTGGACGCAGACCTTCACTGGAATTTCAGGGTCCGGTAAATTAGCCTCAACGTGGCACGGAGGCCAACGCGGAGGCCTCTCTCCGTGCCACGGAGCTGACGCGAAGGCACACTGGAATTTGCCATTTTAATTCCTGTTCAGGCAGTGTGCTACCGCGATGGTAGCGTGGCACGGCTCCATCGCGGAGCCCCTATAAAATGTGCATTCCAAGGTCTTTTCCATGCTCGCATCCAAGTCCAACTCCGACATAGTTCCAACATGCATTTTAGCTCCTAAAAATCACATTTACCTGCAAAACAAATGCTAATCATGTTGGTTAGTATAAATTCGCATTTTATTACTAATTACATGATATTATATACACATTGCACAACAAACAAGGTAAAAATGATACGTTTGAGTATCACTTGGGCATATAAATCTGCCCAAGATCACTTACCCCACACTTAAATCCTTGTTCGTCCTCGAACAACATATACACAAATCATGCAAATTACATCCCAACCTTCGTCACTATGGTGCAACAATTTACGCTACGGTCATACCGATTATTCAATTTTTGCAAATCATCAAGAAAACATGCTTGGTCGTACAATACAATGACCTTTAATACATCAAGACTTCCTAGACTTAAGAATTGATTCTTGATATCGGCAAACTCATGCAAATCAGCTAATCAAGAAATTCGACACGAAAATCAATCTTTCATCAAGCATGTGCCCTCACAACTCGAGAGAAACTTCCCCTTTATGTTCATGCAGCACACAAACATGCAAGTAGGGGCATATAAAAATTAATTTCACTCACTCTCCCAAAAGAATTCACATGCCTCATGTCATGACCCATAAGCTTGCCCTTAGTGTATTACTCCACTAATATAAAGAAATGCAATATAGGATCACATAGGACTTTAATGGGTTGTAACGGGGCTATGGATCTAGTATATATATATTGGATTAGCCAATAATAGTCGCTAGCATCCTTAAGCGCCTTTTCAACTCATTCCCATCGACTCATGGACATTGTTCCTCTCTTTTCTCTTTTTCTCCCATTCATGCTGGTTTACTTTCATACAGCCCATTTCATCAGACACACTTGACACAAAACAAAGGGTTTTCAAGTACCCTCACTATCAATTAATTACAACAAGTGCCTCTTCAACATCATCTTTTCTTTCCTCACTTTGCTTTTCTTTTTCTTTTCACTCTTTAACACTTTGGGAAACATTTTCTTTTTTTTGTAAGTGCTTAAGAGCTTCTTATAGACTTTAAGGCTAATGAAAAGAAGGAATAAAGCTGAGTTCATACAATTTTTGGACAAAAGAAAGAAATCGGCTAAAGGCTCAACGGGCTGACTAGGGTATACAACATATAAAAAGGTAGAATTTGACAAGAAAAAAAATGGAAACTATCGGTTAAAACAAAGAAATGCCTACATCCTTTCCAATACTATACCTCCTTCATTTCGTTTTGTATACACACCAGGCAAGTTCTAGACAATTCACAATGACATGGAATAGCAAAACCTCACTTCACACTTCATGCACATGCAAGATGCATTCACAGACTCTTTAATTAGTCAATTACATGAATTCAAGATTAAGCCTCAATCATACTGAACCAAATTCTATAGCCTAGGTAACTCAACATATTTACCGAATTGCATGCTTTCAAACGAATCATTTTCACATTTTGAACATCAATTACAACACGCAACAAAATTTTAGCAACCATAAGCAACTACAGTTCATTGATGCAATCCACCAAAGAAAAACTAAAAACAAATAAAAATCCTACTCCTACCGACTACATTTCCCTTAAGACGGTCGTCATCCATCCATCATAGGGAACGGTCACTAACTATGACATCGGTTCAATGGGACTATTCTCGGTAAAAGAACCGAAAACAAACTCCGAGAAACCCCAAAAATTAAAAAATATCGAAAAAAATTTTGCAACACATCGATCATTTCGATAGAAAGAAAATATTTACAAGTTCAAAATATTTTCGCAAAAATTTTGAAAAATATCGATCATGTCGATAGAAAAAAAAATATTTACAAAATTTACAAAATATCTACACTAGCAACCATAACTTTCAAAAACACACATCATCAGCCACAAAACAAATATATACAGATACACCACAAATCAGTTCACAACAGGGAAAGCACAAACATTCATACAACTCAAGGAAAAACATACAGTAAATTAGAGCCTATGTCCCAGCACCTAGCTACTCCCCACCCCACACTTAAATCGAACACTGTCCCCAGTGTTCACAAAAATACACAGCACAAAATTTTGGGTGGTGGAACTCCCTGCTCAGTCGAAATATTCGACTTCTTCATCCAGTGCTGCGGCCTCGTCGCCCATATCTGAATCAGCTCCATCGTCGTCATCGGACTCCACATCGGAGTCCTCACGACGTGTCTCCTCATCAGTAGGGACATCGTCATCTGTCGGCTCCACAAAAGCTGGTCCCACCCAACATAAGGCTCTGGCGTTCTCGCCAAAGGGGTAGTCCAGCTCCAGCTGCCATAATTCTTCCTCGGTGGCTGGTCTCCCACCAATCCGTAGCTGAAGCATCTGCATACCGAACATACGGGCCATGTACTGATCGTCACGAGCATGTCGCTCGCCCAAAGTCAATACTGGTCCGTGTGTAGTGTCGGGGGCCTTAGTCTTTGTCACATCGAGGGCCCTCCGCTCCAACTGCGGAATATAGTCCAAGGCTTCTTCCTCAATGTCGAGGCCTCGGAGGAAGGTGGTGATGAGTCCGCCAAACCCGTATCTGTGGCCCTGGTGCAGTCTGGCTCTCTTCATGGCGGATATTATTACCGCCCCCACATTAATCTCATGCCCTTTCATAAGGGCATACACCAAGCAGACACGGTCCTGGGTCACGTCCGTCATATGAACTCCCGGGATCAAACACGAACACACAATCTTCAGCAATATTCTGGCCTCCCTGTTCATCTGCGAATAAGGCAGAGTCTGGTGGTAACCCCTCTACTTATGTCTACTCCATCGGGCTGTGGATCGAGCCCCATACAACGTACGTCTGATGTCAGCATACGGTGGGGTGATGTTTAGCTGGCGGAGAACGTGGGCGTCTGTGTCCTGTGCTCCAACGATGGCATTCAGCTGCTGGGGTTCCAGAGTGACAATCTGCCCTCTGATTTTCACTGTGTGGCTTCTGATGGCCTGGTTCCAGTTTGCATAAAATTCCCGGACCAAGTGAAGGTTGCACTCCTTGGGCTCCTGAAAAATAAAGCTGAGCCCAGCTGCCTCGATTCTCTGTACAATTCGAGGGAACTCCTGTGCAAGTGGTTCCCTTGCAATATGTTCCTCTGGGAAGTACTTGTTTTCTTTATGCTTAGCATACCATTTCTTCCCTTCATCGGTTACCCATCTTGTTCCGTATTGGCGGCGTTGGCCGCGCGGAACAGCGGGTGCAGCTGGGACTGCGGTGCCCAGTCTCATCCTTTTCCTACCTGTGCCTGAGGTAGAAGCACCCTTGCCTTTATCTTGTCTGCTCGCCATTGTACCTGTCAATTTACACAAACAAGCACAAAGTTAAGCTAAAAACTTGTTGACTTCGGCTAAGGTCGGGTTACACAACATTTACCCCACACTTAGGCCTTAGCTACTTCTACAAAATTACGGCAAGAATAACTCTAATTTCACCACAGACAACACTATACACTTCATGCTTAGTGCGTTCACAACATAAATTTCGACAGCATAACGGTTAGCGTACTACTCAGACTTCATACAGCTAATCCCAATCCTACTTTCGCTAACAATTCACACATCGCACTTCACAACAAAAACAACAACAAAATAAAAACAACGATAAAAACATTCTATATACAATCTAACCAATTTACACACTTTTTGCATTTTCCCACAAAAATTCGAGAATTTGTCGTCTTTGAAATTTACACAATATTTACCACGACTTCTCTCAAATAACAAACACCCCCCGGCATCTAATTTGCCGACTTATCAAGTCTCTCAAGTTAAATTCAACAACTCATTCCCTAGAATACAATTCTATAAGCAAATTCGAATTATTTACGCAATCGATAAGTTCAAACGCTAAATACAACAATCCAAACGTATATCAATCACAAATAATCCAACATTCATGTTTAATTTCTACCTAGGGTGATGTATCTCACCTCACATGCCCAAATTTGACAAAAATCGCCAAAAAATTGAGATAGATGATGAAAACATACCTTTGAATTGAGAAACCGAAGAAACTTGACGTATTCCTTGCCTAGGAACGTGGCACGGTGCTTGGGGAGGGGGAAATGGGTGTTTGGTCGCGGAGGGAAGAGGGAAATGGGGAAAAATTGGGCAAAATCGGGGGTTTATTTAAAGAAAACACGCGGGTCACCCGGCAACCCGGTGTGACCCGGCACTGAATAAGGGGCAACATGTCACGGAGGGTAACACGGAGCCCCTCCTCCGTGACACGGAGCCAACGCATTGGCTTACTGGATTTTTGAAAAATCCGGATTTTGCCTTCAACGTGTCACGGAGGCCAACGCAGAGCACTGCCTCCGTGACACGGCGCCAACGCGCCAGTGCACTGTTTCTTCAATTAATTTAATTTTTCATACCTTGCCTCATTTTCTCGATTCCATGTATATTTCCTCCGTTATACCTGAAAATCACCTCACTAAACAAAAATTGGTTAAATTAATAGATTTCCCTAACTAAAATAAAAACATACTAACTAAAATGAAAATCTAAACCTAATCAAGAAAAGAAAAAGAAAAATAAAAATTGGAAATAAACAAATAAAAACAAAAATAAAGATAAAAACTAACTACACTGTGTAAAAGAAAAAAATAAAATATTTTTCTCACGGGTTGCCTCCCGTGCAGCGCCTGGTTTACCGTCGCGGCTCGACGTCCTTTAAGCTCACTTGTCTACTAGGGTGATGGACGATTTGTCCCGATCATGGTCATCCCCCCAGTAGTTCTCAACCTTATCCGGTGGCCTACCTAGTAACTCTCGGGAATCACTCATTCCATTAGCATTCCCATGATCAATCACATTGATCACGGAGAGTTCCTTATAAACAGTCGGGAGCTTAGGTACCTTGTACACATCGAACACTTCGACCTTGTCATGTGCTCGCATCGTGAGTTGACCCGCAGCTACATCAATTAATGCTTTTCCGGTTGCCAAAAAGGGTCATCCCAAAATAAATGGGACTTCAGCATCTGGTTCAAAATCCAGAACAATGAAATTGACCGGAAAAATGAGGGAGCCTACTTGCACTAACACATCCTCAACAATGCCATCCGGCTTAGCTAAAGACCTGTCTGCTAGCTGCAAGATTACCGTTGTAGGTCTAGGACTCCCTAGACCTAACTTTCTGAATACCGAAGATGGCATCAGATTTAAGCTTGCCCCCAAGTCGCATAATCCACGAGCTCGGATACTTTGCCCAATAGTAAGCTGGATAGTAAAACTTCCAGGGTCTTTCAGTTTTGTGGGAAACCTATTCTGAATACGGGAAGTGCATTCCTCCGTTAAAGCTACCGTGGCATACTCAGTCAAACGACTTTTGTTAGCCACGATGTCTTTAATATATTTCGCATATTTTGGCACTCCCTGCAAGACATCAACAAGAGGTAAGTTAACATGTACCTGTTTAAGTACCTCCATGAATTTCTGGAAACATGCCTCCTCCTTGTGTTTCTTAAGTCGTTGAGGGAACGGGGGTGGAGGCCTTTCTGGTTCAGCTTCTTTAGTCTTCCCCTTATCTGAGATTTGCTCTCCCTCAACATCTGCTGCTCCTGACTTTTGAGGCGGTCTTTCCGGTTCCACCTCCTTCAACTGTAAACCACTCCTCGTGGTCACTGCATTTACCTGCTTCGGATTAGGATCCGTATCGCTAGGTAGTCCTCCTCTGGGTCTAGTATTTTGGGCACTAGCAAATTGCCCAAACTGATATTCAAGAGCCTTGGTCGCCAACTAATTGTTCTTCACTTCGGCTGCCAATTTAACATAGTCAGCCTGCAATTGTGCCTGATTAGCGATCATGGTTTTGAACATCTCCTCAATGGTAGGTGATGGTGGTGGAGGAGGGGCATTGTGATTTCTGAATTGAGCTTGATAATTTTGTTGCCCTCCTTGGTTTCTGTGCATACCCTGCCCTGAACTTTGGCGTTGTTGATTGTTGCTACCCCACGAAAAATTCGGATGGTTCCTCCAATTTGAGTTGTAGCCACTACCAAACTGCTGCTGATTTCTTTGTGCATTGCCCACAAGGTTAACAGAATCAGGATTTGCACCACAGCATTCAGCTGAATGCTCACTACTACCACACACTTCACACCACATCTGTTGAACTACATTGACTAAAGCTGAAGGCTGGTTCAAATTTATATTGCTGAAGTGAGTGTTTAACTGATTTTGCAAAGCAGCAATCTGTGCAGCGATAGCTGTGAATCCATCCACTTCAAGCACTCCCGCTGCTTTCCTTGCTCCACCTCTTGAAGAATCTGCATTCCATTCTGGATTGCCTTGTGAAATTCGGTTGAGCAAAGTGTACAGCTCCTCATAGGTCTTTTCCAGCGCTTGCCCTCCAGCTGCTGAATCTAACAGAATTTTAGTGTGGGGTTCCAAACCCTCAATAAATGTGTGTACCAACACCTCATTGGACTGATGATGATGAGGAAAGTCCCGCAACATGGATTTAAATCTTTCCCAGGCTTGATATAGATTTTCTCCTTCCCTCTGTTTAAAACTTAGGATTTGACTCCTAAGTCTGGCTGTTTTACCAGAAGGGAAAAATCTGATCAAAAACTTTCGTGCAAGATCATCCCACGTTGATATAGAATTGGGTGGTTCAGCTTTTAACCACCTCTTGGCTTCACCAAGTAAGGAAAATGGAAATAAGGTGAGCCGAACATAATCCGGTGACACTCCAGCGGGTATATAAGTGTCACTTATCTCCAAAAAGTTTTGGAGATGTTGTTGTGGATCTTCATGAGGGAGACCGGTAAATTGCCCGCTTGTGTGCAAAAGTTGCACCATATTCTGCTTTAATTCAAACCTCCCTCCAGGCTCTCGTTTGCGGATGCTAGAATGTACATTATTAGCGTGTGGGATTGCCACCTCGCGAACCGGCCTTGCTGCTGCTTCATCGGGCACTAAAACTGCCCTCACAACTGGTGGATTTTGTTGCTCCATCATAGACTGTTTAAGCAACTGCAGCTTCTTTCGTAGAGCTTCTCTACGTTGACTATGAAATTCACGTTCAGGCTCTAAGTAAGATTCCACCAGCTCTTTGTCCCTTGCCAGTGTTCACAGAAACAAAATCTGCAAAATACAGGCTAAGACCAAGTTGTTAACACTTAAGAAAATAAAAATAAAAATACAGTAAATTTTCCCTAAACACAATTTCACAAATCGCCTAGCCTCTCCGGCAACGGCGCCAAAAACTTGCTCGGTGCTATTCCGATTGGTATTATATATTGTAAACCGACACGCAAGTGCACGTGGTCAAACAAGTAATAAAGTGGCTAAGTAGCCAAGTATCGATCCAAGGAGGCTCAAGATATGTAAAGTTGCCTAGATTACTATATTCCTATTTCACTTCTAATTATGCTAACAACAATGTAACCAACAGTTACTTGAGTTTTTGTTTCTAAACTATATATACTACAATTAATAACAACTATTTACTTGTGAATTTAGACAATTGATATGAACATGCCAAGGTTAAGAACAAGTAATGAACTTGATAATCATGATAATTTGGTTAATCTCTTCTTCATGTTGCTAGCCAAGAACATTAGCCTAGAAATTAAAACTCTCGTATTTAATTTCACTTTAGAATCATAAACCATCCGTCTACATTTCTGTGATCAAATGCAATTTATTCCTAGCACTACAATTCCGATTCCTAAATTGACTAATACGGCTTTCAAGTATATTTCTATCAGGAAAGCACATCAAAACCCAATTTTCCCAAATCAAGTTAAGAACAATACCCTATTAATTCACAACTTTCCAATTTCTTGCTCTTTCGAGTGAAATTGGACTTTTTAGATGTACATTAATGTTGGCCAAGCACTAATGCAGTAAGAACAAGAATTAATAGAACAACATGAAAGAATAAGCAGAAAACCATATCAATTATAATCAAAATTCATTACACATGTTCAAAACCTCAGCAAGGAAGAGAATTAGCCACTCATTTGTAGATTGATCATCCTAAAATGAGTGTAAATCATACGTACAATTGATAGAAAGAAGAAAGGAAGAGAAGAAATCCCTTAGCTTTTTCGTTCCTCAACTGCTACTAACCCACGTCCTTGCTCTCCACTTCTGAACTTAGTCTAAAAACTAAAAACTGCTTAAAATAAAACTAAGTGTGCTATTTATACTAGTGGGAAATTTTTCCCGGAATAACAAGCAACGTGTCACGGAGGCCAACGCAGAGCACTGCCTCCGTGACACGGCGTGGACACGGACCTTCACTGGAATTTCAGGGTCCGGTAAATTAGCCTCAACGTGGCACGGAGGCCAACTCGGAGGCCTCTCTCCATGCCACGGAGCTGACGCGAAGGCACACTGGAATTTGCCATTTTAATTCCTGTTCAGGCAGTGTGCTACCGCGATGGTAGCATGGCACGGCTCCATCACGGAGCCCCTATAAAATGTGCATTCCAAGGTCTTTTCCACGCTCGCATCCAAGTCCAACTCCGACATAGTTCCAACATGCATTTTAGCTCCTAAAAATCACATTTACCTGCAAAACAAATGCTAATCGTGTTGGTTAGTATAAATTCGCATTTTATTACTAATTACATTGCACAACAAACAAGGTAAAAATGATACGTTTGAGTATCACTTGGGCATATAAATCTGCCCAAGATCAAGTTTCTACCTATGTTGGGACCTTGACCTCAACTGCCACTCGCTCTTGTACTGTTGTTGGCACAGGAGATGCAGACCTCTTCCTGTCTGGAGTAGGAGCACGGGCCCCTCCTCTAGCCGCAGTGGGTCTCCGACCGCGGCCCCTGCCCCTTCATCTATCTCGAACTGGAGCTGCCATTGCTGGCTTAGGTGCTACGTCTCTGTTACCATTTGCGCATACTCTCATCATTTGAGAAGGAAAGAAGAAAAGTTGCTAGGTACCAATTTGGAATCAAGTAATCGCATGAAGTGAGAGAAGGAAGGAGTTTTCCTAAAGTCCTATAGCCTCTCGAAGATAAGTTACTGACGTCTATGCACCAACCCGTGAGACTCTACTAGACTTGTCTTAGTAAAATTAGATCAATGATCGTAGGTCTATAATACCAACTTGGTCATGACCCAAATGGCTGTGATTTGAATCCACTCTAACCCTCTAGTAGGCGAACCAACGAATCCTGATACTACCCCCAAATGACATGCAAAAAGGTAACCGCATTATTTAATTATTGAAATAACTTCACATCGTGAATCAATTGCTTAAACCAACATACAAGTAAAATAATACCCAAGACCTAAAAGTCATTGAACAAGACGTCTATTTACAACTATAAGAATGTTTAAAAATAAACTAAGAACAAAGAAACATAAGTGTCCGGAAGAGAAGGACATCTTCAAATGGGGGAGTGAACTGCGTTTCCATCTACTCACCTTCTCGAAACTCCGAAACTGCTAGTTCACAGGTGAGGACATGAAGAACTTTCTGGCTTGAACTCTGCACTAAGAAAAGAATACAGCGGTAGGGTAAGTACATGACACAGTACTGGTAGGCATCATCCGTCGACCTTACATAATAACAGATAACTATAACAATAGAGATATAAAAAGAGATCCTCAGCTTTACATATATATACAAGTCATTTTATGAGCACTAGTTCTGCTCAGGAATCAGCCAGCCTACTCACTGGATTAGGCCTCTCGCTGCAGCTGTCACTTGTCCGCTGCAGCAGTCTTGCTGCTGCGAAAATGGTCCCACTGCAGCGGCGCTACATTGGCAGTAGCTCAACAGGCTACACTATTCTCAGTTCATTCACCCCACAGTAATAAAGGACATCGTGGCAAACAAAAGTCGGTTGACTGATCATAATAAGCAACAATCACAATAGCTATAATATAAAGCTATTATAGTTATTAATAGTTACAACTCGTCAGTTATTCATAGCGATAACAACTCAATAACCACACATGGTGATAGAGTCGCAATTAGCATTAACACCATGTTCAGTGTTATCACTTGCATCATATGCAATATAATTTTGCACATTCTAGGAGCACGTTTCACATCCACCGCATGAACATAAATGAAATCACAAACAATTAAGCAAACAACACAACCAAGGGTAGCATGACGGGCACACGCCTCTGCCATCTCCCCTTAACACTCAACCAAACAATTCATGTACACACATACCAGAGGGTCTTATTTATGCCCGTCTAGTCATGAACTTCATGAGACCCTAGAAATCCATGTACTATGTCGGCGTGGCACCCGTTCCCACTCATACGCTCGTCTGGATGCTCCCCTCAGACATGAGCAGCTCAAATAAAGTTATTCGCTTTCCCGAATACTTCCCTCGGGCTTGATCCTCTCATTTTAGGATGTTAAATATTTTCATTCCTCATTGTCATAAAAGGCATGACAAGTGCATCTTTGTAGCATACAAAATGTTACAATCTACTTCACAAATAAGTATTCATCAATAAATAATTCTCTCATTAACAGAGCAGGATCACTTTACTAACCATTCATTACAAGTAATTACATTAGCATATATACACAATCTTTTAAACTAGCCACCACAATTCAATATCACATCTTAGTTACATTCTTAAAATGAATTATCAACAATGGACTCACATATCACGTAAATGTCCGAAGACAAATCGTATATTAATATGTACAATGTATATGCCAGTATATAGGTCTATCCCTATAAACCGTAACCTACCTCCATTTGGAAGGTAACAATTAAAGCACTCTGCGGGAGCCTTGCCTTTCTTCAAAGCCTCGAAATGCGTGAAATCTACAACATAAGAATAATTCATTAATTACCCTTTAATTTACAGTCTAACAGATCAAACCCTCCCCTTTGGGGTGTTTTTTGAAAGTAAAATCCCAATTATACTCGATTCTAATTCAACTCCCCGAGCAACCCTTGTGCCTAACACCTGATTCTAGGGGACAGATCACAACTTATCAACACCAACCCGACTCATCCCCTAATTATCCTAAAAGCCCTAGTTAAAAACCTAGGGTTCTTCCTCTCCAAACATCCTACCATTAGAGGTCTACAAAGCTTCTAGGATCAGAACTACTCACTTTAGAGCTAGAGAATCGAAATTCTTACCTTGGATGAAGAGACTACTGCTCTGGAAAGTTTATCCATCCTCTAGACCTCCTGATTGTATTTTGGAAAATAATATGGTGAAAACCCCGTAATTCCCAGTTAAACCCAATTTTGAATCCCATTGTTCGCTGTAGCAGTTACCGTTCCGCTGCGGCGGTCCAACTGTTACTTTCCAATTTTCACCACGGCGAGACTCTGACCGCAACCACGGACTCATGGAAGTGGGTATCTAATAGTTGCAGCGGTCCCCCAGACCAGTAGCTACCCAAAATCACACAGTTCTATACTTAGTTTATTTCTCAACCTCCCTATCTCATCCTTAGCCACATTTCTGTGTTCTATACCCTTAACCATACCGTAACGACATCGGGGTCAGTTTACCAAGAAAATAATTATTTTCAAGCAAATAAAAAATCAGTTACTTCTCTAATTACTAATAAGTTATATTTTAAAATACGATCAACATGATAGTTCGTATTATGTATTCAACACTTTAATTTTTTAATATTTGTACAAATATAAAGGTTGTGAAAACTCAAATTTCTCAATTATAATATTTTTATGTTATTTGTTAATATTTTTTAATATTAAATATTACTTGAAAAATAAAGTAAGTAATATATCATAATTAATTAAATTTAATTGGATAAATTTAAAAATATA
Source organism: Datura wrightii (assembly GCA_035772735.1). Classification (NCBI taxonomy): domain Eukaryota; kingdom Viridiplantae; phylum Streptophyta; class Magnoliopsida; order Solanales; family Solanaceae; genus Datura; species Datura wrightii. Next base: position 13,845,692 of record JASDFA010000003.1, read on the forward strand.
ATGATATTCTATTATTAATGTATGTAAATTGGACTTAAGAAATACTTTTTTTTTTTATCAAAATTTGATTTGATAACTTCAAAATTAAATAAAACTTACATCATTACAAATATTTAAAATAAAATAAAGTATATAACTTGATCATCTATTTAAATGAAGAACTATCATTTCAAAATATAATGAACACTTCTAGTTTATATTAGTTTTAAGTTTTCCATCCAGTTTATTTTATTTATCATTTTTTATTATATTTTTAAAATATTTAAAATAATAATTTAATTAAGTAGTTTTATTTGTTCTTTAATCTCAATTTAATATACTAAATTTTTACCACACTAATTTATTCTACAATTATTAGAACAAAAATAAAGGTAAAAATAACAATAAATTATATTTTAAAATTAGAATAATAACTTTTTCATATTAAATATATTAGTAAATATTATGAATATAAAATGTGTTATTAAAGTGAGAGAATAGCAAAATAGAGCAATTATATTAGATATTACACTAACTTAAGGAAAACAAAAGTGTATACTTTCTACTCGAGCTCCATCATGGACTTATTCAATTCCAAGACAATAAAAAATGAATACAATCACTACCCCTTTTTGTATTTTGTTAATTTAATTTTGGTTGTTTAGAATGAAGTTCATACACTTTTAAATAATAATAATAATTAAAAAAGAATTTCTCTATAACCTTTTGAAAATAAGAAATAGGTCCCACATTTTTAAATATACACCTGATTCCTTTTACTCTTCTAACACATGGAAGTCATTAAAATTTTTTGAAACTTGATTGATCTTTTTGAAAATTCATTACTCTCTTTGCATGATGTACAATTATTTTAAGTTAGATATTTTGTTATTGATAAAATTTCCATTGATCTGTAATACCCCAAAAGGCCCTAAGATCAGGCCCGAAGGTTGAAATGGAGAAAAACAGAAAAATTTCACCAGAGCCACAAAACTACTCAAGGGACGAGTCATTGCAGGGAACAACGACCTTCGTGTCCCTCATGGTAAGTCCCCAGTCAGGATTCCCAGTAAACAACGAGCCAAGAGACGACTGTTGTTTCATGTAATTGGTCATCTTGGGTGGTCGTTGAATGGATCAGAAGAAGTCCATATCTGAGTCAGTGACCACAAAGGGTGCAATGACCCGTGGTGCTGATTGACGACTCGTGGTATTAGTCCGTTGGAAGGACTTCAAAAGATTTGATAGGGTGGCCGAGGTGATGAGGAGAGGTTATGACGAGTCATTGTTTTCAAGTAATGAATCATTCTATCTGGTCATTGGTTGGAGATCCCAAAGAGTACCATAACTTTCCCTAGAAGAAGCAGATGGAGTGAGAGTCGTTGTTTCATATGACGACTCATCTTGGTCAATCATTGGTGAGAACTTTAATACAGTACCAGAGGTTCTTCAGATACAATAGACGATTCAACGACCCGTTGTATCCTACAATGACCTTTAGGATTGGTCGTTGTAGCAAACATATATTATTTTATGTGAATTCTAGAGTGGTAACTGTTATTGTAAGTGAACTCGATAAGAGGTAAATGATCATCCCAACTACCTTTGAAATCAATCACACATGCTCTCACAATATTCTCAAGTATATGAATGGTCCGTCGGCCTGACCATCTGTCAGTGGGTCAAAATTTGTACTAAGCTTGACCTGAGTACCAAGTCCCTTCTGGAACAATCTCCAAAACTACGAGGTAAACTAAGTACCTCTATTTGAAATGATGGACAAGAGAACTCCATGCAACCAAATGAACTCTCAAATATATAATCTAGCATAGTCCTCAGCTGAATCGATAGTTTTGACTGGTAAGAAATGGGCTGCTTTGGTCAACCTATCTACCACCACCAAAATAGAGTCATACTGTCGGCGTGTATGACGCAACCCTGTAATGAAGTCCATATTGATCTCTTTCCACTTCCACGTAGGGATAGTGTAATACCCTCGGGAGTGCCTAAGAGTAGAATCGGGAATTAAAAATTCAAAACTACTGAAAGTTGGGGAAAAAGTTGCAGAACAAGAGGTACAACGACTCGTGGTAAGTACCTACGAGCCGTTGTAAGCAGTCTTGGTAAAAGGCTAGGCTTGGTGACAGTGTAGACAACGGGCGTCACAACGACCTGTTGTAAGGAAGGATGACCCGTTGTCTAGAGTTGTGGTAAGGCAGTGGACCTTTACAGTGGAGACGACGGATGGAAACGACGACCCGTTGTAGGATACAATGATTCGTGGTGAGGCTCGTGGTGAAGGAGTCCAGATTTTTAGGAGAGGGAAACAGCGACTGGTTCAATGTCCCGTTGGACCTTAGGACGATTGTCATGTATGTACGTGGTTTGAATCTGAGATATGGTTGGGGTAGTGCATAGCACGGGCAGATACCACGGGTCGTGGTATCCTCCAATGACCCGTTGGTTCATTTGTTTTTTGGTCTAGTGACCGATTCTTAGTGAATTCAGTAAGGGCATTTCTGTCATTTCCTAGTTCTAAGGCCCTATACTACGTCAGTTAAGGCTCGTTTTGAGGGGTTTTGAGAGGGGAAAAGCCTACTCTAAGTGGGGTTTTGAGAGGGGAAAATCCTACTCTAAGTTTTTCTTCCCATGCATGCAAGTTTGAAGGATTGAAGAGGTGATTCAAGGCCAAATCTCAAGGTTTCCACTGGAATCTCATCTTGGGCAATTAGAGGGTTTTAGAATTCACAGTTCTCAGGTATGTAAGGCTATTAGTGGGTGCCTCCTTCCACACCCATGCCCAATCTCTATCAAAATATGATGAAATGTCTATGATCAAGTATGAGGTTTTAACCAATTGTATAATTCTACAATTTCTATACATGGGTGTGATTAGATTGTATTTATATTGATGGATTATGAAGCTTGGGAAGATTCTAAATTGTTTTCAATATAAAAATTGTTTTCCAAAAATCTTGAATCTAAAATGCTCATGGATGAGAAGTTCATAAAAATAGTGAATGATGATGAATGCATGATGATGTTGAGAATTGATGATGAAAAGAATGTTTCTAAAGCTACCCATGATTTTGATGTTGTTTTCAAAATGAAATGAGTAGATCCTAGTATGATAAAGCTTTGGGAAATCCCCACATGTTGATTTAAAGTGATGATTTTCCCGACATAAGCTTACCACATTGCTTGAAGTGAAGTTTTCCCGATTTTTCATAAATTCTAGCTTGTGGTATGTTGAGTTAAATATTTCTACATGTAGCTTATCACATGATTGGGAGTAGATGCTCCCATTTATACTTGATCTTGTGGTATGTTTCGAAATAAAGCTTCTCATATGCATGAATTCATAATTGAGATGCATGTCATTATTGAGCTTTGTCAAAGGACAATGTTGAGCTTCATTTTCATATGATGTTGAGTTTATGCATGATTTCATTAATGAGCTTTGTCAATAGACAATGTTGAGCTTCACTTCATACGATGTTGAGTTATGCATGATTTCATATTGAGCTTCGTCGTTAGACGATGTTGAGCTTTATCAATAGACGATGTTGAGCTTCATTATTACAATGTAAAGCATTGCATGTTTTTGGGAGAAGAGTCTAGCACCGAGCGGGTTAAAGGTCGATCACCCTATGCCCTAGAACTATGCGCCAATGTAGGTTGATACTATTATATTATTGGGACCTCCCTTACGAGCTATCCCCTGCCCTGAGCTTTGACCTCAGTCACAAAAGAAGATTTTGAAACAACCTGAACAATGACACCACCATTTGTCAAATCCACAAGGCAAACGCCTAATCGTGCCAGCCGATGCACATCTTTCACCAACTCTTTCCTTCCATCTTCCACATGCAAAACACTCTCTATGGACATCTGCTAAGGGAATCCGCCACTACTATTGGCCTTGCCCAGATGATAAAGGACACTTATGTCATAGTCCTTGAGCAGCTCTAACCATCTCCTTTGTTGCAAATTCAAGTCCTTCTGAGCGAATACATACTGTAGGCTCTTGTGGTCTGTAAACATATCCACATGCACCCAATACAAGTAGTGTCTCCAAATATTCAATGCAAACACCACTGCTGTCAAATCTAGGTCATGCGGTGGGTAATTCTTCTCATGAGTCTTAAGCTTTCTAGAGGCATACGAAATGACTTTACCATGCTGCATTAACACACATCCAAGAACAGCCCTAGAGGCATCACAATACATAATGGAATCCATCCGTGCCCTGTGGTAGGATAAATATTGGAGTAGAAGTGAGTCAAGTCTTTAACTCCTAAATACTCTTCTCATAGGCATCCGACCACTGAAATTTGACTTTCTTCTGGGTCAACTTAGTCAATGGTGGTGCAATGAAAGAAAATCCTTTTACAAACCTCTTGTAATAGCCAGCTAAACCCAAGAAACTCCTGATCTCCAAAGGACTAATTGGTCTAGGCCAATTCTTCACTGCATCTATCTTTTGAGAATCCACCTGCACACCCTCGCTTGACACCACCTGGCCCAAAAATGCTACTAAGTTTAGCCAAACCTCACACTTGCTAAATTTAACAAAAAGTTGGCAATCCTTGAGAGTCTGTAGCACCACCCTCAAATAAGCGGCATGCTCCTCCTCGCTCTGAGAGTATATGAGAATGTCATCGATGAAGATGATTGTTCCAAATATGGCTTGAACACCCTATTCATAAGATCCATGAAAGATGCAGGAGCATTCGTCAATCCAAATGACATAACAACAAACTCATATTGACTATACCAAGTCCGAAGAGCTTTCTTCGAAATGTAACTCTCCCTAAATTTGAGATGATGATATCCGGATCTAAGGTCTATCTTTGAGAAGCACGTAGCACCCTGAAGTTGGTCAAACAAGTCATCAATCCTGGGGAGGGGATACTTATTCTTGATTGTAACCTTGTTCAACTGTCGATAGTCAATGCACATACAAAGAGACCCATCCTTCTTTCGAAGAAAGAGAACTTGTGCACCCCACGGGGATTTTCTAGGTCTAATACAACCCTTATCTAGGAGATCCTTCAACTACTCTTTCAACTCCTTTAGATCAGCTAGAGCCATTCTGCAAGGAGGAATACATATAGGTTGCATATCGGGAAAAAGGTCAATACCAAATTCAATTCTCGCTCAGGAGGGACCCCTGGTAGATCATCTAGGAAAACCTTCGACTACTCACATATAACAGGGATAAACTGAGGAGGCAGGGTCCCGAATGTAGCATCCTTAACACGAACTAGATGGTGCAAGAAACCCTTGGAAATCATCTTTCTGGCCTTAAGGTAGGAAACAAAGCGACCTACCGGGATAGCTGAACTACCCTTCTATTGTAGGACTGGCTCACTCGAAAATTTGAATTCTACCATACGGGTTCTACAATTCCTGAGGAATAACATGCATGAAACCAATTCATACTAAAGATAACATTGGAATAAGTCATGTCTAACTCTACTAAATAAGGTGAGGTGACTTTCTGATGGACTATGATAGGGCATTTTGTATATACTCATCGAGCTATGACTGAGACACCGACTAGAGTAGAGACTGAAAAGGTTTCTGTGTCACGCCTCACCTTAGGAGGCATAACTGGCACCTAGTGCAATATATTGGACCTGGATTGATCTGGCTAGGCATATGCACCTCTAGTGCTTGCCAGTAACTCAAAATCATGAAACCAAACTGCTATATCTCGGCTGCAAACAAAGTCTGGGGCCAACAAGTCCACGCAACAAACCTATAAACGAAAATAGCTAACCCAACAACATAACAATAAAGGGATCTTATGCGGGCCGACAAGACCACCATGCTTTCTAGTCATAACAGAAGAAAAGCATGCAGTCTGATATAAAGTACAGCCGACAAGGTCGTTAACTAAATAGCTAAACTAGGCCCCATACGACCATCATGCATAGGCCTCACACGGCCAACAACAACCAATAATTGAAAAACTCTAGTCTGCAAGCCTCTAAGAGTTGAATAGTCATTGGGGCCCTACTAAAACTATACAACAAAAAGAGCAAACATTTTCAACTATCAACTCTAGATAAAAGGAGCTGACTGAGCTGCTAAATCTAGCTGATAGCTAAGAAGGTCCAGAACCACGTCTATCCGCACCTGTAGGAAAGTATGCAGCACCCCATAGATGGGCGTTAGTAAAATTTGTACCGAATATTGAAGGCAGTAATGAAATGACTAAATAGAACTGATAAAAGAGATAAAAGTAATCAAAAGAAACGGTAAGAGTTATAACATGAATAGCCTCAAAACCTGAAGTATAGCTAACAAATACTTAATACAAACAAGAACCTTACCTGGCCGCTATAAGCCTGGAAGGTACACAACACAGAATAACCCACCTGGGCCCTCATGAGCCCTGTCAAGTATAATCCAATATATATACCCCTAGCATGGTCAACATGAGTCAATGCGTAACTATAGCCAACTTACCTGGCCTCTAGGTCTGTAATTGAGCTCCCTAGGCGCCTATAACTGTGTCTGAGCCCTCCAGGATCTTGTAACTGTACCCTGGGCACACAAGGCTCGGCGAAGGGTCAATGATGTTGATACGACATAAAAGTAGAAGCCCATTCATGGATGCACTATAAGATGGCCTTCTGTGCCTTAATATAGTCCTGTCAGACAACATATAGCTCCTCCAAATGATCTATAGCCCCGTAGGCGATGACACAAATAGTAATCCTAAGGTTGGTCGATAGAAGGCTATATAGGGTGGGGTCAGTCCCAACCAAAATAATAAACTTTAATCTCAAACTATCTGAAGCAGCTAATCACAATACACATTTCTTACAAATTTCTTACATGGACATAGGTCATATTACTATACAATAGGTATAACTTGCCGAAGAGGTTAGTCTTAACATACCTCGAATGTTGACTTTTGCTATTCCAAATAGTTCCAACCTGCAGCTAGTAGTTCCACTAAATTGAAGCCTTATGCTGAGAGAATAAGGCTATTTTAATATTAATACTCGGCAAACAATGATATCTTTCAATAATAGTAACTATAACTCTACTCTATTTAATTCGGCGGAAAACTCACAAATTCGCGAGAGTTTAGAAGGTAGAAATGTTTACCTATCACTTGTAGTTTCTTAGGACTCAATTAGAAGCGATTCCAACAACTTTTGCTTTGTAGGGCTTTAATACTCTAAGCAAATTTTCAAGAAATAACTCTGCACGGATGTTCCTCATAGGCCTAGAACTCGTTATCCAGGATGAATTTGCATTTGGACAGAGTTTAACGGCGTAGTTTGAGAAAAGGACAAACTTGTTGCTTGTTCTCTCTTCTTAGCCGAGGGGATATTTTAAAATGATTCAAGCAACTCACAGCGCCAGGCCAACGGTGTGAGGCTAGCGGCGCGACGTGTCGGCCCTATGGTCAGGCTGGCAGCGGGCGTGGCGGCCAGTGCGCCTGGCCTCCGACCCTGACCTCCTGCCCACTAGATGCCGTTCTTGTATACTCACCCCCAAGCCCTTCCTTACATGCATCATACTCCAAGACTCTCAACATACGTACACCCACATCCGTTAAACGATAAAACTTATGGGGGTGTAACATCATCCCTCCTTAGGAACATCCGTCTTCAATTATAATCTAAGAGACTCAAATCCTTTATATATTTCCAGAAAAATTTTGGCAGAGTCTCCTCTGTAATATGGACTATCCAAAAAATTGAAACATAGAAAAGTCCAACATAGGTGCCTCACAGGATGCTACAAGCAATGATACAACATAGTTCCATATAATAAAAGCGAGCAACTGAATAGTACTGATAATACAAGTAACAACACGATAACTGAACAACAATCTCACCTCAACTGTACAATCCAGGTCAAGTCTGGAGTAAGTGAGGATATCTAGACCTCGTGTTGTCATCAGCTTCCCAGGTTATGTATTTTACATTTCTGTTCCTCCATAAGACTTTAATGGAGGCTACATCTTTAGTTCTTAGTTTACGAATCTGCCAATCTAGTATAGCAATTGGAGTCTCTTGGTAGGACAATTCCTCAGTAACTTGAACATCCTCAACTGGAACAACCCAAGGCGGGTCTCCTATGCATTTCCGTAGCATTATCACGTGAAATACTGGATGAACAAATTCTATCCCTAAAGGCAATGAACTCATATGTCACTCGGCCTATCCTTCGAAGGATTCGATACGGGCTAATGAACCTAGGGCTATGCTTGCCCTTCTTGCCTAATCTCAACACGACCTTCATAGGGACACCTAAAGAAATACCCAATCATCAACATTAAACTCCAAGTCTCTACGCTACACGTCGAAATAGGACTTCTGACGACTCTGGGCTGTTAGCAACCATGCTCTGATAAGTTTCAATTTTTCTTGTGACTAATGGATCATATCATGTCCAATCAACTTTTCCTACTCTACTTCAAACCATCCTATGGGGGACGTACATTTTCTCCCATATAAAGCCTTATAAGGTGCCATCTGAGTAGCAGAATGATAGTTGTTATTATATGCAAATTCAATAAGGGGTAGATGCTCGTCCCAACTCCCTCCAAAGTCTAGAACACATGCTCGAAGCATTTCCTAGAGCATTTGAATGGTGCACTCTGCTTGACTGTCTGTCCGAGGATGGAAAGATGTACTCAAATTAACCTATGTCCCCAAACCTTTCTGAAATGACTGCCAGAATCTAGCTGTGAATTGTGCCCCTCTATTAGAAATGATGGATGTCGGGACACCATGCAGTGTGACTATCTCCTTAATATACAACTCAGCATAATCTTCGGCTAAAAACATAGTCCTGACTGGCAAGAAATGGACTGACTTCGTCAATCTGTCGAAAATGACCCAAATGAAGTTGAACTTACACCTGGTGCAAGGTAACCCTTTCACAAAGTCCATATTAATTGCATCTTATTTCCACATAGGTACAACTATCTCCGTAGTCAGTCCGTCACGTTTCTGATGTTCAACTTTTACCTGCTTGCAATAAGGACACTGTGCGACAAACTCAACTATGCCTTTCTTCTTTACGAGCCACCAATATATTTCTTTTATATTGTGGTACATCTTCATCGAACCTAGATGAAAAGATTAACGAGAATAATACACCTCTCCATAATCTACTGGCAAAGCCCTGCTATATCTGAAACACAGAGTCAACCTCTAAATCTCAAGACCCCATCTTATGTTGACTCAAAGGACGATAGTTCATCTTGCTGAACCATGTCTCTAAGTTTTACTAGACTAGGGTCCTCATATTGCTGCTCCTTTACCTCCACAACTAGAGATGATACTGTTGTATTCTAAATCACAACCCCATTATCCTCTGAATCTACTTCTCAGACTGCTAAATTAGGTAACTGGTGCAACTCTCAAGCTATTACTCACTGTTCTGGCCTTAGATATGCTAGGATGCCCATAGATCTATGGCTAAGGGCATCGGCTATAACATTAGCCTTTCCTGGGTGATATAAGATATTCCCGTCGTAGTCTTTCAACAATTCTAGCCATCGACGATGCCACAAATTCAACTCTTTCTGTGTGAAGATATATTGGAGACTTCTATGATCAGTAAATATGTCCACATGTACACCATACAAGTAATGCCTCCATATTTAAAAGCATGAACCACTGCAGCTAACTCTAAATCATAGGTGGGGTAGTTCTTTTCGTGTTTCCTTAGCTACCTCGAAGCATAGGCAATCACCTTTCCATGTTGCATCTGAACACACACTAACCCGATGCCTAAAGCATCACAATATACGGCATAGCCCTCTGAACCTTTCGCTAAGGCTAACACTGGTGCAGATGTAAATTTATTTTTTAGCTCCGGGAAACTCTGCCCACAGGCCTCGGTCCAGTGGAATTTAGCTGCTTTCTGAGTCAATCTTGTCTACGAAGCTGATAAGGCACAAAATCCTTCTATGAACCTTCTATAATACCCGGGTAAACTCAGGAAACTACGAATCTTGGTTGGTCGTGGGTCATGGCCATTCTTTACTGCCTCGATTTTTTGTGAATCAACCTGATTACCTGCATCTGACACAATATGGCCCAAGAAAGTTATGGAATTCAACCAGAACTCACATTTTGAGAATTTTGCACATAATTGGCAGTTTCTGAGGATCTAGAGTACCGTTCGTAGATGATCAGTATTCTCAGCTTCTGAGCGAGAATATACTAGAATCCCATTAATGAACACTATCACAACCAGATCTAAATACGGGCTGAAGATGTTGTTCATCAAATCCATAAACACTGTTGTGGCGTTAAATTCAAAAGGACCATACTTGGTCCTGAAGGCCGTCTTCGGGATATCTTTCTCTCGGACCCGCACTTGTTGATACCCTGACCGTAAGTTGATCTTGGAGAAATATTTTTCCCCTGCAACTGGTCAAAAAAATCATCTATCCTTGTAAAATGATATTTATTCTTAATAGTAACTATATTCAACTGCCGATAATCTATACACATTTGTAGGGAGCCATCTTTCTTCCTCACAAACTGAACTGGCGCACCCCACGGTGAACCACTCTGCTTGATAAAGTCTTTATCTAACAAATCTTTCAACTATTCTTTCAATTCCCTCAACTCAGCAGGAGCCATTCGATATAGAGAGATGGATATAGGTTGCGTGTCGAGTGGCAGGTCGATAGAGAAATCGATCTCACGCTCTAGGGGAATACCAGGAAGCTCATCTGGAAAAACATCTGGATATTCACTAACCATAGTAATGGACTGAAGAGTCAGGGATTCTTCTTGCATATCCTGAACCCTAACAATATGGTAAATATAGCCCTTCGCTATCAACTTTCTCACTCGAAGATAGGATATGAACCTACCTTTTGGTGTAACTATATTGCCTTTCCATTCTTGCACTACCTCCCCTTGAAAGTGAAATCAGACGGTCCTAGTCCAACATTGCATGTTGGCATTACATGGCTTTATCCAATCCATACCCATAATTACATCAAAATCGATCATTTCTAGCTCCACTAGATCAGCTAAGGCCTGGCGACCGACAATATCTACTGTACAAACCCGGTAAATTCTCTTAGCAATAATAGAATCACCGACGGGTGTAAACACTGAAAATGGTTGTTGAAGCAATTCTGATGTTATGCCAAACTTCGATGCCACTAATAGAGTAACATAAGAAAAAGTAGAGCCTGGATCTACTAAAGCATAAACCGTGTGTGAACAAATATCCAGCATACCTGTCACAACATCTTGTGATGACACTGACTTCTATATCCTTTTGCCCTGATCTACCCCTGCCTCTGCCTACTGGGACTGAGGGTTTGTGCTCTACCGAAGGTGTCGGAACATGTGATCATGTTGTGGACCTGCTCTACTGGTCCCGATTACCCTAGTCTCTGGTCTGACAATCCCTTATCAGATGGCCTTTCTTTCCACAAGTATAATAAGCAGTGGAGCCGTATATGCACCTCCCAATGTACCATCGACTGCAAATATTAAAACGCAGTATAGTGGTCCTACTCTGATCTGATCCTCTCTACTACTGGGAACTTGACGCTCGCGAACTATCGCTGGGACCTGACTGTCTGCGATGATCTAATATGCCGCTTTGCTGCTGCTGGGGTGGAGGTATGGGTTCCCTACCTGATATTCGCGGCCTGGGTCCTCCCTAATCCCTATCTGCATATTAGTGGGCCTGGCCCTTCGAAGCTTCTCCTAGTTTGCTCTTTGTACCTCATGCCGATGCCGCCTAATCCCTTTGATATTTTGAGCAAAAGCCTGAATGTAGGCAATGCCCATATCCTCCCATAAGGTAGCTATAACACGTTTCCACATATTCTTGAAATAGCCCCATGATGAACCGATGTACCCTGGCTAACATAGTATCCACAAATGCTGGCGTAAATCTGGCCAAAGAGTCAAGCCTCATGGAATACTCTTGAACGCTCATCGTACCTTCTTGCAAGTGCAGGAACTGATCCGCCTGAGCCTATTAGATTTCTCGCAGAAAATAGTAATCTATGGAAGCCTCTTGAAAAATTGGACCAAGTTGGAGGGGGTACGTCTTTGCCTCGGGACCTTTCCCAACTCTCATACCATAACACTGCTATGTCTTGTAACCGAAATACTGCCAACTTGACCTACTCTATGGGCGTAGCATGCATCACCCTAAATATTCTCTGTAACTGGTCCAAAAAGTCCTGAGGATCCTCTCCACGGTCTATCTGCATGAATTGCGGGGGACTCAGGGTTAAAAACTCTTAGATCCTCCAACTTCTAGGTCCTCCAGTAGATTCAATGACAACCGGTACCACTGGCTAGCACTGAGCGGCCATTATATGAGCCAACATATAAAAAGTGCTCCTAACCTCTTGATTCGATGGTATAGGAATAACTGAGGGTGGTGCTGACATATCTGCCACCCTAGGGGGCTCCTGGCATGGCAGAGAATGTTGGGGAGACTGAGATGATGTTTCCCTATCTCCCTAAGATCGGGCCAGCTCTAACTGGGGCACCCTTCTAGTGCCCTCTTCTACCGCGACATCCAATTCCCGACAAGCCGTAGTCTATCATGCGTCAGACATTTTCTCTATAATTAAGCAGAATAACGTATGCTTAGGGATTCACCCTATATGACATAGATCTACAGCACGACTAGAGAAGAAAGGAGGGTAACCACACTATTATGCCTCGTAGCCTCCTGCCTATAGAATGTGGTGCACAACACACCCATAGAAAAGACTCTACTAGATACGACTTGCATACTTCCTAGGATATGACATTGCTCTGATACCAAGTTTATTACGTCCCACTTTGGGAGGCATGATTGGCACCTAGTGCCACACATGGGACTTGGACTAACCTAGCTAGGCATATGCACCTCTGGTGCTTCCCAGCAACTCAAAATCATAAAACCAAACTGCTATATCCCAGCTGTAAACACATCCTTGGGCCAACAAGGCCATGCAGCAAACCTATAAAGGAAAACAGCTAACCCAACAACATAACAATAAAGGGATCCTATGTGGGCCGACAAGACCACCAGGCTGTCTAGTCATAATAGAAGGAAAGCAGGCAATCTGATATAAACTACAGCCGACAAGGACGCTAACTAAATAGCTAAACTAAGCCCCACACAGCCAACACGCAAAATACAACATACATAGGCCCCACACGATCAATAACAATCAACAACTAAAAAATTATAGTCTGCAAGCCTCTAAGAGTGGAATACTCAAAACTATACAACAAAAAGAGCAAACCTTTCGAACTATCTACTCCAAAGAAAAAGAGCTAACTGAGCTGCTAAATCTGGCTAATAGCTAAGCAGGTTCTGAACCACATCTATCCGCACATGCAGGAAAGTATGCAGCAACCTATAGATGGGCATCAGTACAATATGTCCTAAATATGTAAGGCAGTAATAAAAATGACTGAATAAAACTGATAAAAGAGCTAAGAGTAATAAACGGAAAGGATAAGAGTTATAACCTGAATAGCCTCAAAACCTGAAGTATAGCTAATAAATACATAATACAAATAAGAACCTTACCTAGCCCCCAAAAGCCTGGAAGATACAATCAACATAGAATAACCTACTTGGGCCCCCTTACCCCTGGCAAGTACAATTCAATCTATATACCCCTAGCACGATAAATATGAGTCAATGGGTAACTATAGCCAACGTACCTGGCCTCTAGGTCTTCAACTGAGCCCGCTAGGCTCCTATAGCTGTGTCTGAGCCCTCTAGGCTCCTGTAACTACACCTTGGGCACACAAGGCTCGACGGAGGGTTAGTGATGCCGATACAACATAAAAGTAGAAGCCTATTTGTGGATGGACTATAAGATGGCCTTCTAGGCTTGAATATATTCCTGTTAGATAGGATGTAGCTCCTCTGAGCGATCTAAAGCCCAGTAGGCAATGACACAGCTAGAAACCCTGAGGTTAGTCGACGGAAGGCTATATAGGGTGGGGTCAGTCCCAACAAAAATAGTAAACTTTAATCTCAAACTCTTTGAAGTAGCTAATCACAATATACATACTTACGACTTGCTTACAAGGACATAGGTCTTATGACTATACGATAGGAATAACTTGCCGAAGAGGTTAGCCTTAACATACCTCAAATGATGACTTTCACTATTCAAAAAAGTTCCAACCTGTAGCTAGTAGCTCCACTCAATTGCAACCGTATGTTGAGAGAATAAGGATAATTTCAATACTAAGACTCGACAAACAATGATATCTTTCAATAATAGTAACTACAACTTAACTTTGTTTAATGCAGCTGCAAAACTCACAAATTCTCGAGAGTTTAGAAGGTAGAAATGTTTGCCTATCACTTGTAGTTACTTAGGACAAAATTAGAAGCGATTCCGAAAACTTTTACTCGACAGGGTTTTGGTACTCCAAGCAAATTTTCAAGAAATAACTTCGTAGGGATGTTCCTCGTAGGCCTAGAACTCGTTATCTAAGATGAATTTGCGTTTGGACAGAGTTTAACGGTGTAATTTGATAAAAACAGGCGAACTTGTCACTTGCTCTCTATTCTCATCCAAGGGGAAAGTTTAAAATGATTCAAACAAATCACAAAGGGCTTATATAGATATTGAGGCTATGGCAGGGTGGCGCGGCGTGCCAGCCACAGAGTCAGGCGAGGGGCTCGATGTGCCAGCCATAGCGCCGTGCAGGCAGCACAGTGCGGCGTCCAATGCGCCTGGCCTTTGTCATACTCACCCCCCGAGCCCTTCCTTGCATGTGTCATACTCCAATACTCCCAACATATATACTCACATATTCGTTAGACAATAAAACTTATGGGGTATAACATTTTGATAGGATTTCAAGATTTATTGCTAAACTAATAGCAACATAAGGAGTCAAAAAAGATAAAGTAGCCCCTGGATCTATCAATCTATACTCATCAAGATGAACTACTCTCAACATACCGGTGACCACATCTTGAGAGACTTCCTGCTCCTGACGTGATGAGAGGGCATAAGATCTGTTTTGACACTGAGCACCACCTACGCTTGTGGATGCACCCTGCTGAGAAGGACGGGCTACTGAACTAGTAGTATGGGCAAGACCTCTACTGTCGCCCTACTTAGACAAAGGGCACTCCCTGTGCATGTGCTTGGGTTTCCCACACCCGATCCGACTAGGCACTCACCTATATGGTTCTTACCATATTTTCTAAAAATTGGAAAGTTGCACTTTATCAGCGTGTCCCTTTGTCCCCTCGAACCTGATGCCCTGCTCCTCTAATCACCCTGAGGTCTGGATGGAATACTGGCTGATAATGGTGCTGAGGCAAATGACCTCTGGTGGGACAGCTGGTGATGTCCGCCACTGGTCCTCTGCTGGGAAAAACTAAAGCTGCCTGTCCTGGCCCTCTTGGCTTCTCTCTCCCTTTCCTTCATCTGATCCGCCTCTATCTACTGTGCGTATATGAAAAATTCACTACTCAGCATTGCATTCCTACACTCCTTGTCAAGTGAATCTGACACCCCATACACAAACCTGTTCATACAGGCTCCCTGATCTGCGACCATCTCCGGCGTATACTTAGACAACCGGGTGAACTCCAAGGCATACTCCTACACAGTCATATTGTTTTGCCTAAAGTTGATGAACTCCACTGCCTTTGCTTCCTCAACTCCCTAGGGATGATATTGTCTAATAAGGTGGTCATGAACTCATCCCAGCTCATAGGTACTGCGCCTACTACTTTACCCCCCTCCATTGATGGTACCAAATATAAGCAACCCCCTTCAGCTGATAGGAGGCTAAGTTTGCACTTTCTTCTCCCGTCACCCCCATAATCTGGGTGATCTTCTATATTTTCTCAGGGAACTCATGCGGGTCCTCATCCACTTTTGACCCAAGGAACTCAGGTAGATTCATCTTGAGAAAGTCCCGAACTCGAGCTGCTGCTGCATTCCCATTCTTTGGGACATGGGCAACCGTCTGCTGGATGACCTGAGCGGTTAAAGCCCGTGCCAATATCTAAAAAACCTCTCTAAACTCAGCATGAGAGACCTTCTCTGGCAAAGGACCTACTAGTGTTGGCGGGGCTTGCTGGTGGCCATTTCCATGTCCATCTTCATGGTCATTTCCATTTCTGTTCCTTCTACCATTTACTCGGCGTGGAGGCATGATTCTTTAAACACGTATAACACGAGTTAGAAGGATAGAGTGGTACTTCATTGCAAGAAATAGATCATGAAAGAAGAAAACTTTCCTAAAACTTCTTGTAGCCTCTCCCTTATAAGTGTGACTTGCTTCACACCCATGGAAAAGACTCTACTCAACACGGCTTTCAGACACCCTAGGACACTCTAGCTGAGGACCCAGATCGAGACACGCAACCTAGAATCAGAAACGGATCCAAGTCGACCCATGACATAAACATGATAACTAAGAACATTCTTCAAGTGAAAGCTAATGACTGAAAGCATAAATAAGCGGAAATCTGAATACATATCAATCATACAGAGTCAACACTGACAAAGCTGAAGTTCTACATATTATCTGATAAGCCTCTAACAAATCTGAAGAGCTGAAGGGAAAACACCCCCAACTAGCTCACTAAAGTTTGAAAATTCAAATAACATAAAGAAACATCAAACTGAAGGTCCTCGATGGATGAGGACTCACCAACAAGAGAGGCTGGACTAAGCTATGGGGACTGAACTAACGGCGGAACTGAGTCTGATCATCTAAACCTGTATCGTGAAAAGATACAACATGGAGTATATGGTAAGTACTTAGAATGTACTGAGCTTGTAAGATAATTAAAAACAAGTTGAATAAGTATAACTGAAATCATGCATAGAACATAAATCATAAGATCATGAGACTAAAGACTGGGAGTCCATTGATGAGAAGGGGCTGGGGAAAGCTTGAACCCAATTCTTACGGTAATGAATATGAGCATAATTGAAATTCCTGGGGAGTTATACATTTTTGTATTGATAAGACCGTTTGCATGCTAATATCTGAAAAAATGTATAGTCATAAAATAAATCTCATATCAGAATTGAGTGACCCAAACCTGAGAATAGAATCCCATGGCTTGCCATAACTGAAATCATAAGTAAAAGCTTATAAACTGATTATTAGGCCAAACCTACAGAAAACATAATATCATAAGTCATAAACATGCATAACTAAAATTATGAGGAACAATGGGAGGACTTGTCTTAACCAACACCACCATGATAGAGCTTATAAGATGCCTAGCTATCTCGCTTAAATAGGCAGAGCCATCCCATGCTTGCCAAAGCAAGGAATGATACTTGGCGTGTTATCACTATTAAGGAACCCGTAGGGTTAGCCATTAATATATACCAACGGTGACACGTAGTTTTGAGACCTCAAAGTTTACCTGAACACCGGGCCTACTCAGTGCTAGACACTACTCTCAAAAACATGCACGTGAGGGCTCATATAATTGTCGTGAAATCATACATGAAGTTCATGGGCTAGTTAAATCATAACATAATTGATCATACTTGAAATACATGACTAGCCATGAAATATGGGTCTTAATCATACTTGAAATACAAGACTAGCCATGAAATAAGGGCCCGTGAGTTGGCAAAAAATCATAAACTTATAAATCATGAAAGACATACACTCTTGAGAAAATCACCATGCTTGAAATACATAAATCATAAAACATAAATTAGAGCTTAGGACAATTGAAATCATAAGCGGATCATAAACTTGAATTTTCATGAAACTTGCATAAGTGGGCATAATTTTCTAAACACTTGAAATCATGAATTATTGATCAAAATAGGTATAAAATCTATTCATAAATATTAAAACATGCTTCAAAACATGAAAGGAGTTGACCCATAAATAAATCAAACAACATTTCATAAAATTAGGATAAAACCCCGTAAGATCATGAACTTGATCTAGAACTTAAATTCATGAAATTGAGGGAAATTTCGGGCATGAGTAAGGAACTCTCGTTCATAACCATACATACCAGTGTATACTAAAAATACACTTGTCTTTCGAAGCCCAAGAGATTTAGAGAAGAAATTGGAGAATTCTAGTCTTGATCTTCATTGGTGAATTCCTAATCTTGCATGCATGGATGGGGAATGATTTAGAGTAGGTTTAACCCCCTTAAAAAACCACTTTTAGAGCTTAAAAGGATGTAGTGTAGGTCCTAGGAGCTTAGAATTTATGAAAACACCCTTACTAAATTCGCAGAAAATTTCACATTGTCAAGAGTCACGACTGATACCCCGAGTCTTACCTCAATACCACAACTCATGGTTGGCTCTCGTAGTCACCTCTATTTCGCCTGAATTCTAAAGTTTCCCACAAATCACACCACAAATCACAACACGAATCTACCATCAAATGACAGGTTGTTAGATTCATCAGTCACCACTTCTGCCAAAAACTCTGCCCCTTCATACGACTGCAAGCCACGACTTATTGTCCGCAACAATGAGTCGTATCATAACCCGTACCTTCAAACCTTGACACTCCTGAACCAATAAATGACTCCTTACCCCGATCCATTGTTTACCACAATGATTAATACCAAGATTCATACCTTCTAAGCTTGACACATATGCTACTTCCCACAACTCCTAACTATGACTTGTGACATGATCCCACGAGTCATACCTTGACTCGTACCACTGAACTCCTCAACAACATTCTGTCCACGAGCACTTCCCATAACTCGTACCTCCTCATCTCTACTCGTGCCATGAGTCATCCTATGAAATTTTATTCTCTTTTCCTACTGAACACATTTCAAATCTCAGGTCTAGTCTGAGGAACTTCTGAGGTATTACAGTGATGACTCGCGGTATCTTTTTGTTAGAAGGACATCATAAAATGTGATAGGGTGGCCAAGTTGACAATAAGAGGATATGAAAGTCGTTTCAAGTAATGTCTCATCATGTGTAGCCGTTGGTTGGAGAACCAGAAGAGTACCATAATTTCCCCTGGAAGCAACGCATGGAGGGTCGCATCATTGTTTCATATGTTGGCTCGTCCTAATCGGTCATTTTTCAGAACTTTAGTAGAGTACCAGAAGGGCTTAAGATACAATGGATGATTCAACGACATGTTGGATTGGTCATTGTAGTCGATAGACAATTTTTTGCGAATTTCCCGAGATAGTTTTGTAAATTTCCAAGCTCCTAACTTCATAGTGACATAATTTTAATCCCTTAAAAGGAGTGTTTTAAGAGGGTTTATCCTATCCTACATCATTAGGCTCCTATGCATGCATTTAATTGAGATTCCCTTCCAAGATCAAACTAAAATTCTCCTCAATTTCTTCCCCAATTCTCTTGGGTTTTAAAGGCTAGATTGGAACTCAGTTTACCCAGATATGTAGGGCTATGAATGGGGGATTTCTTCCACCCTCATTCCCAAGATTCTTTCCAATTTCATGAATTCATGTTTTTAGTCAAGTGTATTAATTCCTAGGGTTCTAACCCAATTTTATGAAACTGCCTATGCTATGCTTATGGGCCTAATCACCTCATGTTCTAAAGTATGTACTAAGCCTAATGGGAAATTTTTTTCCTCAATTTGATTATAAATTCATGATTTAAAGTTATTAGAAATTATGTCCTATTATGCAAGTTTTATGAAACTCAAGCTTATGATTCACGATTTCAAGTATGATGAGATATCTAGTATGTATGAATGTTTATGAACTCTCAAC
This sequence comes from Datura wrightii, assembly GCA_035772735.1. Taxonomy (NCBI): domain Eukaryota; kingdom Viridiplantae; phylum Streptophyta; class Magnoliopsida; order Solanales; family Solanaceae; genus Datura; species Datura wrightii. Next base: position 13,865,393 of record JASDFA010000003.1, read on the forward strand.
TTATGATTCCTTGATTTTGACTTATGATGTCTATTTCAAGTATGTATGATTTTATGATTTGAGCAATCCCATGCAAGTTAAGTATGTTATTTATGATTTAGCCAAGGCTAATAAGATCATCTTATTATATGATTTGGAGTCAAGACTCCCAAAGCACCTTGTGATATGTAGTAAAGTCAAGATTCGCAATGTTCAAATTGAATCCATGTATGAGATTATGATTTTAACTTCCTTGAAAAACTATCTGAGCTATGTGCATGTTTTGGGAGTAGTGTCTGACACCAAGTAGGCTTGGGGTTTCGAGGTTCCCTGGTCTTATAACTACGCGCTAACATCGGTATATATATATATATATATATATATATTTGGGGTGCCTCTCAAGAGTGTTTTCCTCTGCCTAAAGGGGCTCAGCTTGATATTGATATCATGGTTTAGCATCCTGACCCCTTGCATGGTTTTAGACGTCTCTGCCTACTTGAGTGTGATAGTTGGGGCATCACGCAATCTCTATCATGATAGTGTTGGTTATGAAGAGTCTCCCATTGTTTCTCATAATTTTAGTTACTCATGTTCATGACCTAAGATATTATATTTTACAGCAGATTTTACCCAATGATCAGTTTATAAGCTTTTAATTACAATTTCAGCTATGACAAGTCATATGATTTCTATTTCTAAATCTTGGTTCACTATGTTTAGTTATGATAACCAGCTTATGATTATGTATATCTTAGATACAATTTTTAGCATGTAATCCTTATTCTCATGGTCTTTTGATATATATGCATGATTCAACTAACAGTTTACAAGCCATGTTTTACTTACCTTACATACTCAATATTTTCCAAGTATTGACCGCATACTCTATGCTATATCATCTCATGATATAGGTTCGGGTGATCCAGCTAAGTCTCGTCGGTAGCTGCTCCCATCTCAATCCAGTTCAGCCTTTGATTTAGGTGAGTCCTCATCATCCAAGGGCATCTATCAGTTTAGATTTGTTATGTCAATTTAGTTTCAGACTTGGAGTTAGCTAGGGACTTCTCCTAGCAACTCATCAGAAAGTAGAGGATTTTCAAACATAGACTAGTATACTCAACTTTGACATTCAGCATTGTGATGTTACTATCTGATATACATTTTATGATACTCATTCTTCTGCTTATTCATGTTCAAGCTATTTTTCGCTTACTTATGCTTTATAGTCATAGTATGAATGTACTATGGATTGGCTTGAAGTCATTCATGGTTGTATAATATAAAAAAATAAGGATAAGACAAATATAAGATAGTTAAGTTCCAAAAACACACCTGTACTATATCACATTTGTGAGTTTAGTACCTGAACTATGCGAAATTTGTGTTAGATACCTGAACTATCACCCTAAGATTATGGAAACACACCTGAATATTTATATTACTTCCGTCTGATAAAGGCAGCCAATTTATTCTTTTAAAAATGCTAGGTGGTTTTCCATGTATTACTGTATTAATTTTGATCCCCCTCCACACCTTTTTCTTTCTTTTTCTTCTTCTTTCCCTCCTGCTCCTTTTTCTTTTTTCTTCTTCATTTTCTTCTTTCTTTCTTTTTCTCTCTCCCAAATATCCTCCTTCCATACAAACCATGTCACTAGTTTATTATCAATTGAGTCTGGTTTGCTGCTTTATCAGATGGGTGGAAATAATTAGACAAATGAATTATTAATTGAAGAGATGAAAGTGTAGAAGATGGAATGATTATTGTGCCTAATGAAGCCCAATTATGTACTTCCCTAAAAGAAAAATACTTACACAATAACTTAATTACAACAAACAAACGTCAATTAGAATGATCTCTTTTACTCAGAAAAAGAATGATTTTCACTCCAGTTAACATTTACTTTATCTTTTCTAATTTATTAGAAAAATTTATACAATCATCCCCTAAAAAGAAAACTAGATCTGTTTAAGAAGAAGGGATGAGTTAATACAAAATGAAGAATAAATTAAAGAAGGATGAAAAACAAGAGGCAAGAAATCCAAATTTTTTGTAGAAACGATGAAGAAGAAATGAAGAAGAAAGAGTATGAAGAAGAAGAGGAATTTAAAGGTGAAAAAACTTTTAGAAAATTGCTTACTCAGTAATTTATAGATGTTATAATGCCATGTTGGAGATTTTTAATGGCTAAAATATCATCCACATGCGTGAGAGTGATTGAACATACGACTTTGATCCTGTTAGCATCTAGACATAAATCTTTAACCTGGGGGTGATAGTTGAGTGGCACGACCCAACTATACACCCTAGACGCAATGCGGTGCTTAGAACCAGGAATGCCTCCAAGCTAATCGATTGCATAGCCTGAATCTTACATGACTAACACTTAGGGTGAATATTGAAGTGGAAGAATAACTAAAAGCACGACACACGAAATATAAATACTAAAAGTAAACTAGATAACTAGAAAGTAAATGAATACTACAATTGTTTCTGAAGGCCTCTACTAGTGATGAGCTATTGGAACAAGTCCCTAGAAAACTCCAAAGTCTGGGGAAAAAAACTGAAGTAGTACTACTAAAATAGAAAGAACTGCTTCGGTCCTCGGAAGCTGAGGACTCATTAATAGAATACTGCTGCACTGAATCTGAAGGAGTGACTAACCATGTTGCTGAACTTGAGTGTCGAAGCCTATATCATAAGATGATATAGCATAGGAATATGCGTCAGTACTTTGAATATATCGAGTATGTCAAGCTATGCAACTTAAGACATAAACTACTAATAAAGACATTATAAGTAAGAACGGTGAAGTGATATGAAATGACCTTGTCTACAAATACAAATTCCATAGGTAACTTGAAACCTGAAAATACTATCGAGCTAGTACAGACTAATTAAGGTTCGTATACATATTATGAGATCTAAGACTATACTATACTGTGGGAGAGCCTGTTAACCGATATATAACCACATAATCTAAACGTGGAGTTCGATGTATATGCCTCATTTATAGGACCCGATATACCATGCCAGGGTATAAAAGCATGGTTGTATGATCACTAATTGATGTCCATTTGGGTTAAAGATCTACGGTGGCATGTGGTTTAGGGGACCCGGGTGTGCTGGAATCCCTATCCGCTCGGTGGTAAGTACTACTCCCAACTAAACTCCTATGTATAACTAATTTAACTAATATGCTCGAACTAGTATCTTAAGGATAAATCAAAACTACTTATCTGAAAGTGTCCTAGAGCCTAAAAGACCAAGTAACTGAAAATGTTGAAATGTTGGTACTACTAACCTTACTGATATTACTGAGTATACTAACTATGATAATAGTATTGTAAAGCATGGTTACATAAATCATGAGAAAATCATATATATCCTGAAAAATCATACTATTTTTGAGACATTGGTAGTTCATGAAATGAAATCTCAAAATCATGCAAGAATCAAGAATCTAGATAGGCATTTTACAAGTTGATATTAACATCCTAGTTACAACATAGTACTAGTCATGGAAACTCTAAAAGATTAAGGAGATAGGGAATTTCAACAACTAGATGTAAACCTTTTGCCATGATCTAGAAATCCAAGAAATAAAGGCTAAGAATCCAATAAAATACGTACACCTAGGAGGAACAGAAATACTAATAAAAGCGTATTTCAGAGAAGGAATAGATACACCAATAGAAATATATTTAGCAGATGATAGAATAATTCACCCTTACCTTTGCTAAATCCCCACAGACTTGTAGAAGAATTCTTAGAGAAAAACACTTGAAATCCTGAAAAGAAAGTTGAAGCCCTAGTTGTTGCCTTGATATGTCTGTCTTCTTTCTTAGGATGAAGTTCTGAGAGATTAGGAAGGAATGAGAATAGAACGTCGACTAATCCCCTAAATTCCCCTCCAATAGATCCCATTACGATGTATTTTAGAACTTAGAAGTTTAGGAAATTACTAGAATGCCCTTAGGAAAAATGAACTGGGAACTTGTTATTGGTTCTATATGTCTCCCATATGATTTCTCCTCATACACAACTCCTACTATAAAAAACATAATTTTTAAATCGTATAGTCATTAAATCTGATTTCAAGACAAATTAAGTATGCAACTTATTAATTTTCCATATGAACTAGGAATATAGTTTATTAATTTCCCAAATAATTGAACTAGAAAATATGGTAGGTCATCTTGATGTATACTTCATCATCACTCTAACTTATTAAACATTGCTTGTGTTCCTTTCAACAACTCAAAGAAATTCCATCATAATCCCACGACGGCTATTGGTGAGCATTCAAATGGAATTCATATTACTAACTTGAGTGATGGTGATTCAGTGTATAGGCTCCTATTTTCATATGAATTACATCATCAATCCTTGCAAAATCTAATGAATCTGGAGACAGAGGAGGATGCAATATTGGAGTATTTTAAAAGGGCATCTTTTTATGTTTTCCCCTTTTAAAATACTCAAATATAACATCCTCCTCATTCTTTGGATTCTTTCAATTTGCAAGGATCAGCGGCGTAATTCATGTGAAAATAGGAATTAAATACTGAATCACGATCACTCAAGTTAGTAATATAAATGGCAATGCTCACCAATAGATGCCATGGTAATATCATGGAATTTCTTTGAGTTTTTGAAAGGAACACAAGTATTGTATAATAAGTTTGAGTGATAATGAAGTATATATAGAGATTACCTACCATATTTCCTAGTTCAATTATATTTGAAAATTAATAAATTATATTCCTAGTTCATGTGGAAAAAATAATAAGTTGCATACCTTAATTGTTTTTAAAACATATTTAATCACTATATGAGATATACATAGAGATAGTGCTTTTGTTAAATTAATAAATTGTATTCCTAGTTCATGTGGGAAATTAATAAGGTGCATACCTAAATTATTTCGAAATCTAATTTATTGACTATATGAAATATACATAGAGATAGTGCAATTAAAAAGTTAATAAGTCTTATTCCTAATTAGTTTTTGAATCAAATTAACTAATTTGAATATTATTACTTGTAATGACCCGTTGGGCCATTAGAAAGCCTTAACAACGTAGTCATAGAAATTTAAAATATTTGAGGGTCTAAATTTATATTTTGGAATAAAAGAATTATTTGCCTAATAATTTAAAAAGTGTTGAGTTAATAATTTTCTGTTCCCAGGCGATAGAGCTTCTAGGACGAGTAACTCTTTGCCATCGCGGGACCATTGTACCGGAACAAGCATCACCGCAATGGAGGAAGTAGACTAGAATTTCGTATTTTTTTTCACATTTAAGACCCAGATCCTATTGTAATGAGGATTAGTCATTAAAAAACCCCTGAAACAAAATTTTTGTTATTCTATCAAGGAAAGGAATACGGTGGCTAGAGAGGGACAAGGATTCTATCATACTCCTCAATGATTCGCTTCAAGAACACCAGGGCTCGAAGTAAGAAGGCAATTACATCGTTTCTTGGTAGTAGCATGGCACCCAGGTAGGTATGACTTACCCCTATATTAGACTTCGATTAGCAACTCGTATATTTGTAATTGATGGATGGATGCAAATATAGGATGTTGAAGAGGAATTGTATAAAATCATAGTGAATAACTGTTAAAGACGGGGGAGATAACTCGAATAACAAAGAAAGAAAGAGGTGATGAATACTATGTTGTAATTACTTACCTTGGGTAGATTGTTGAGGGTGGATTATTAATTATATGTTCTAGGTAGCATGTTCTAGATGGATTATTCTTGATGGGATATTCTTGATAGTGTATTATATATATATTATTGATTACTGATTATTTGGTAATTTACCAACTCATTTAACTTTTAAACATGATCTATTTCTTCATTTTCACGCAAATTAGGAAGGTTTTATGCCTTTTCTCTTAGGAATTTAACTTAAACAAAGGAAAGGAAAGAATTGACTTGAAAGTGATCTACTGAAAGCATAAAGTGGACAGGCGTGCCGCATATGAGCACCTGTGAAATACAGGTGCCATGCAAATAAAACTAAAAGATGGACTACATTGGACCTGCAAACTGCAGGTTGACATGCAGGCGGCACTGCCTAAGCCTATTGGAGGATCTATGAGCCGCAGATAGGCACCTCCAAAACACAGGTGTCGCACAAATGACCTAGATGCTGATAAGGGAAAAATCATCCCGTTTTGGCAAAATTATACCTGAGAAGCTTCCAAGGGAAATTTTTGGAATCTTTGCAAAAGGAATTTGTATATTTTTACCCCAATTGTAAATTCACACATTATATCATGTTGAGTTTTATAGAGAGAAGTTCATAGAGATCGAAAGGAGCGTACAATTACTTCTTCTTCTTCTTCTTCAATTCCTATTTGGAAAAAACCTCCACTATTGCATATTTTGAGCTAAATTCTAGAAGTTAATATGATGAAGTTAGAGGAATTCCTTATGGTATAATTTCTCTTTTCTTATACATGAGTAGCTAAATTATTGGCTAGGGGTGTGTGCATGATGGGTATTTAAACTTGATTGGGTGTTTATAATTTGTTCTTAAATTTGATTAATAAGCATGGATCTATTGTTTCCTCTGAGTTTTAATTGAAAAATTAATGGTTGCAAACGTTGATTTAGTTCTCTTATCTTGCTTTTGCTTGAGAGACAGAAGTGATATTTGGGTGAGGATCCAATAGTGAGGAATTGCATGTGTGATGCTTGGGCTTATAGAGATAGTCAAGACCCAGAATCATACTCCTTTAAAGGCTTAGGAGGAGAAACTCGACTTAAGTAAACACGTACAACCTACCTAGCCCCCATAATACTGGAAAGTAAAAGAACACATACAAACAAAACCTACCTGGCCTCCGTAAGTCTGGAAAGTTCAACAAGTAAAAAATATTGCACAGTTCCTAGCCTACACAATTCACCTATCATCACCTCTACACCTCTCAAAGGTTGCAGCTAACACAAGCCAACATCTAGTGTCCACTGCTATTAGATAATATACAACATAAGAAACAATCATAACATAATGCCAAGAAAATTAAAAGTAAACACCAGTTAATTAGCATCATCAAATAAGTACTATCGGACCCTCTCTCGGCTGCACATACTTAGTAGAGCTCTATCCATCTGGGAGAGCCCATCCCGATCCCAAAAAGGCTCAGAACAGATATATACCGTGCTATGGAAGCATGTACCTCTCCATACTTCTTGCATATCTCAAAATGTCCCTATGGAAGACAAACTCAACTCAACCATAGGCCAATTGTTCTACCCCTTGGATTCAACTCTGCGGCGGAACCTACTCTCAGCATAGGGTATCCACGTATCCCAAGGGCCTCAATACACACACACAAAAAAAATATTATAGAAGCAAAATATTCAAAATCAACAACAATAAGAATACATGTTCAAACAACCATAACCGGTTCTCAAACCCCCCCAACCAACTATCACAACATAGTACTATAGCCGTCCACCAATGAGCCACTAGCCGAGCTAAGTATTATCATCCTAACCAGTCTATCTCCAAGCTTTACAAGCAGCCCAAAAGCCACTATAGTCACCACTAACAACAAGGGAAACGTCCAAACCAGCCCAAGCATCACCACGGTTACCAATATGGCATCGACACGGCCGATCCGACCACCAACTCTAATATAAAAAAAGATTATTGCAACCATTGGCCTTAAAAACTCTAAAAATTCATTCACTTTTCAATATCATCACCAAATATTATTCAAACAAACAGCCCATAACATGTTACAGAACCACACGCCTCATAGACGACCTCTTGACACGAGCCTAATAATTTGTCATGACTCTAATTCCTTGCATTCAAGACCAAGAAACCAATCAAACAAGAACCTCATATACCCACTTATCATCCTATAAAAAGTAGTACAAGATTCAAATAACAATATAACACAAAGATTCACAAAACAGCCAACACACACATCAATATCGACAACAACGACTACGAAATTCATTCCGACAAAGGGAGGGATAAGCCTAACATACCTTGGATTTTTCAGTAAACCCGAGCAACACAAGACTCCACCCTTATAAGCATCAAGTTACTGCAAAAGAGCATCCCAAGTTACTGACAAAACATAGCCAACACAACTCAACAATGAAACAGGACAAACGAAGCTTATTTGATAAGATTCATAGGAATTCGACGGTAGAAACTCCGAGACAACAAACTAACCACATTAACACACCTATAACCAACCTAAAAAACTAAGTAAAACTAAAGGAATAAGACTTACCAACATCTTCACCATGAAACAACCACCAAAATCCCAGAAAAGATACCAAAATGCTAGTTACATGTGATTCCCGACTTTCCGACATCAAAATCATGTCGAATCATGGCTTCTAGCCCCAAAACCCTTAGAACACCATGGAAGGAACTTGAGATAGATTTCCCTCATTAAAGGTCCTTGATAATAACAAAAAAAATCAAACAACCGACCAAGGGGCTTTTTATAGGCCTCCACTGCCTTAGACCCTTTGTGACGTGCCTTCTTGCACAGTCTCACGAAAATATGAATATCTCTCTACTCCGATGCTAGATTGATGAACGGTTTAATGATATGAAGACTATACTTGTAGTAATTTAATTTGATAGGTTGTATGCCCCATAAATCCTTATAGTTTTGTATAAAGGCTTCGAGACATTTGGCCTAACTTTCAGGGAATCTCAAGAATGAAATTTTGCGACAACTTTTGCTGAATTTCATTCTACAACTTGATTGGCATACAATATTAAATAAAATCATAGAGTGACTAAAAGACCTTATAACAATTTCTTCTTAGGCTATTATGTACTTTTAGTCCTACCTCAAAAGTATCAGTACAATTATTTGGGGAGTTACAATGCCAAATCTAAAAAATAATGGTCATTGCATGAAAATTGTAACTAGGAGTGGAAAAATAGTTACAAATGCAGGTGATAAACCAAAGGTGGATGTTGGTTCAAATCAATTGATGAAGAGTGGAATGATGGGGTGTCAAGTGCACCTATTATTGTTGATGATTACTAGTTGGCAGAGGAGGAAGAGGTTGAAACTCCTCCTCAACGGGTGAATGTTGAAAAAAAACGGCAAGGAGACCCCAAGTGCTAAAGGCCAAGGGCCTAAAGGTCCACATCCTAACCCTCAGCCATTGATCATGAAGAAAGAGGACAACCAATTCAAAAAGTTAATTGATATGTTCAACAAGTTGTCCGTAAACATTTAGATAGTTGATGCTTTGCTCCAAATGCCCGGATATGCCAATCTTAAGAAAGAGATGTGAAGAAGAAGAGAGTTTCGGATGTGGGAACAGTCGAGGTGTCGCATCATTAAAGTGTGACTATGGATAGCATCCTCTCTCCAAAGAGAGATGAACCTGAAGCGTTCACCATTCCTTGCACCATAGGGGTGTACTTGTTCAATAGGGATCTACTTGACCTAGGGGCGAGCATCAACTTGATGTCCCTTGTGATCTTTATGAAGTTAGGGTTGGGAAATTCCAAGCCTACTACTACGAGGTTGCTCATGGCAGATCGATCTATTAGGCGCCCCGTAGGGATACTTATTGATGTGCTGGTTAAAGTAGAAAGGCTTATCCTTCAAGCGGACTACATTATGTTGGATTGTGATGTGGACTTTGAAGTGTCTATTATTTTGGGGCGCCCATTCAAGGACACAAGCCATGCTCTAGTGGATGTCAATCTAGGTGAGCTCAAATTATGAGTCGATGGTGATGAGGTCATATTCAATGTGTGCTAGCCAATGAAACCACTAGATGAGTGTAAGGTGGTGGTTGTGATTGATGATAGAGATGAGCCGGTGGATGTTCTTTATAAGGATATTGAAACTTTGGATGATTGTTATATTATGAGGTTAAACCGTCATACAACGACATTAAATCAAGAGCTTCTTGGGAGGCAACGCAAGTATTTTAAATTGTTTTTTACTTTTCCCTTTTGTTGTTTTTATTGTTGTAGGATGTTGGATTGTGGAAAAACTTGAAGGAAGCAGAGTCTGGGCATATGCATTGGACATGTGAAATACAGGTCCCAACTTGCAGAGCGCAGATGGCACGCAAATATGGTCCAAAATACTTGGGAAAAAGTTGAGCATATGTGCCTTATCTGCAAATCGCAGTCAAGGACTTGTAGAACACAGGTCTAGCACAAGTCAAAAGAAGAACACCTAGAACAAACATGTTCAAAAGTAGGAGATCTACATTCCATCTATGAAACGTAGATGCAGACCTGCGGCACACATTTGCAACGCAGGTCCCAAGTAGTGCACTAGGAAGTCTGATGCACACTTGCGTTAGAATTTTGGTTTGCAGACCCCTATATGCGGTCGTAGGTCTAGCGCATGTGCATGAAATAATAATTTTAAAAGTTGACCAACCCGTTTGACCAACTCGACCCAGGTCTGACCCATGACTTTTCAACTCCTGCCCTAGTTTCCAAAACCCTAATTTTCTGCACCACTACACCATTTTCTCCACCACATTACTCTCAACTACTACAATTTACTCCACACCCAATATTTTCACCTTCCTTGTCCTATAAAAATCACCTTCTCTTCCATTTTCTTCCTTCACACAAAATCTCATATGAAAGAAGAAAAGCTTGAGTTGGCCATTTCTCTTGTGAAGAGCTTAGAATTTGAACTTCTCCTTTCTACTCATACTATTTAATATGTTTCTTGGTTTTCATATCTATATCCTTATGCTTGATGATATGTTTAGAAAAAAAAGCATGATAGTTCTCATTTTTCCATGACCCATCTTTTCCCTATTTCTCCTTTGTGTGTTCTCCATGCCTATTGTGAAATTGAATTTGTGGGAAATTATGGGTGACTTCAAAATGTCAAAATGGGTAGAAATTCTTGTTTCATGAGATTCTATATGCTAGAATATAATTTCATGAAATTGATATTTAGGGGTGAAGTCTGGGTAACCCAATTGATGGACCTGACCGTTTTTTCCAAATGATAGATTAGGTAACATCTTTCTTAAGGGAAAACGTCATTTCTTCTTGTTTTCTTGAGAATGTACATGAAAATGTATCCATGATTATGAGTATTGTGAGATGTTGAAATTCATGAATGTTTGTAGGAATGGTAACTTGATGTTTCCCAATGATAAATGGGGTAATGTCCTTCTTATGGGAAGTTGTTGAGTAGTCGTAATTGTCAAAATTGACGTGATATTGTTAATATGTCTTGGGGGTAGTCTGAGCACCCGTTAGGTTTTGAAATTGTTCATACTTTTGTGAAATATGAATTAAAAATATTTAAGTTGAATTTGAGGTACTATTGAGAAACTACGTGCCATAGATACTGCTCTGCAGAATGCAAGATCAATGCAAGTATAGGTAATGGGCTTCAGGCTCACTACCTTACACCTGCATTCCACTTCCATACTGCAGATGTAACATAGATGCTGGTGCTAGATACTAGTGATTCTGCCCACTGTCTTCGCATTATCTGTGTGCCGTAGGTTTGCACATGTGAAACGCAGGTGAAGCCTAGCTGCTGGCAGTGTAAGCTTTGTTGATTTATTTTGATTGCTATCCAATTTATTTTCCTTTTTCTTTCTTTAATCTAGTATGGTTTTTTTCTTTATTTTCTTTAATAACAATTCCAAAAGAGTGTGGTTTGTGTTGTCACACTCACATTTCTTTGCAAGACAATGACTTCATCCAAGCGCCAAGACAAGGGAAAGAGCCTAGCCTCCTCCAAAAGCAAAGGAAAGGGAAAGGCCAATGAAACTCAGGTCTCTACCAATGGTTTGATTTTGTGTGGAAGGCATGAAGACTTACTTCATTAAATACTACAACAGGTAAATCACATTGGAAAAGTTCTTCAACATAGTCAGATTAGGGCAGGAGTTCCCTAACATCAACAAGCAGTTTGCCAAAAGAAAGTGCCACCCATTCTTGGATGCTCCAGCTGGCTATTATCCTAACCTAGTTCTAGAGTTCTATGCCTCCTTTCAAGTGAGGTACGATGAATTGAAACACATAGGGAGGGTAAATGAGTTCCTGAATCTTCCATCTGTTACGGTCCCGGGGTAGAGGAGGATATCATCTCAAACACCATTAACTCTATCTATTGGGCAAAACCAATTACCTTGGGGAACGAATTTGCAGAGAAGGTTGCTACCAAGGACGACCAACTCCAACGGGTGGCTGTTACTATTGCAATGGGGAAACAATGTGGGCCACCTTAGGTGGTGTAATTCCATGGTAATCTATTTGGTTTGAAACCAAATCGTGTCTAGACTTGGTGTGTTTCCGCCTCATGCCATCTAAAAATTACCAGAGGATACATGTGGATGCTGCCATCTTGATTGAATGCATCATATCTGGGGTGCATGCAAACTTTAATGAGGTAGTTGCCACACAAATGAACTAAAATGTTAGGCAGGCGACTCTTTCCATGCCCTTTCCAATTCTACTCAGCCAGTTATGTGCTAGAGCAGGGTTCCCATATTTTGCTGATGACATAATGAGCTCCACAATTTGAATTATTGGCATTAACAAGAAAAGAGACGCAAATGCTACTAAGAGAAAGAGGAAGAGAAGGAAACCTTTAGATTCCCTTGAGGAAACAAGGGCATACAATATTTAGAGTGACCCTTACACAAGACCTCAATGATCCCACTCCCAAAGATTCAGTACATGCTTCTGAGAAGGTGCCACCATCATGTTCTTTGCCACCACCGTCATCCTCTAGACCAAGTAGGCTACAAAAGTTGAATGACATGACCCATTCCCATAAAAGTCAATTAGCAATGTTGGCCAAGAACTACAATCCTTGATCCACCGAACAATCAAAAACATGATGAAGGACGTATTTAACAGCTTAAACAAGTTGTTCTCCCTAGTCGATATGATTGAGGTTGCAATCTTATCTCTCCAGGCTGACGTAAGAGAGCTTAAGAGAAAGGGACCCCTGTCAGCCATAGATCTGAGCTTCCTAGATGAAGTTATTATTATCCCACACACAACTCGAGGCCCAATTGATGACATACTTGGAGAGTTGGAAGACGATAAGGAGGTTGAGCATGCTGAGGATAGTGGAGACTATAGAGACGCTAGTGGCGAGGTTGAGGCTGATGATGATGTGGAGGAGTAGGTGGCGCAGCGAGTACTCATTCCCTTATTCTTTACTTGATAACATTGGGGGCAACATTCATGTTTTATTTAGTGGCAGGATTTTCCTTTGTGGTCGTTGATGTTATTTTCCTTATCGGGCTTTTTATGATTGTTGGATGTTCTGGACGCTTTTGGCATTGTTATTTAAAATATGTTTGGATTAATGAATGCCCATGTCGGGCCTGTTTTGATTTTTTTTTAAAAGTGTTGACCCTTGCCGTGCTAAAGTTGTCTTGTCTTGATAATGTAATTTTCCATTTTCGTATTAGTCTTACACTTAAATTTTCTTACTACCCGTACATAACAATCGCCTTTTTAGATAGTAGATAGTAGATAAACTCCAAGGGTTTTCTTCATACCATGGTTTTTTCTCAAGGAGCAAATTTTTCTTTTATTTATTTTTGGTGTCAAACGGGGCGACATTTCCTAATGATATATTGAGAAGTGACTTTCTTAAGGAAATATTTCAAGTTTAGTTTATCCTTTTGAGTCCTTATTGCATTTATTTTGGGTGGTACCATCGAAAAATTTTTATGTGGCATGGAAGACTGATTTTTGAGAATAAAAAGTCACATGAATTAGAAAAAAAGGGTATTCTTTTGTCATGATTTACACATTATTTTTTTGGCTTTTTGATTCACATAATGAATGTGCGAAACTCGAATTAGCTTGTCAAAAGTCATACCCTTGAAATGATCATGACAATAGTTGAACTCTTTGGAGTGTGATACCTTGTGTGACAAGATTTTTTCTTAATTCTTGTGTATGCATATCATCTAGAACATGCCCCAAATATGATTCAAGGTGAAATTCTAGATGTAGCTGCACTTCAGAAATAACCTTTGGCTCTTTTTGGATAGTCACTTCACTGCCAAATGACCTCCATGAACATCAACCCTTATTAACTTCTTTTTGAGCTTTAACCTTTCTCTTGGAAACTGCATTATAAGCCTTATATCCTTTTTAATCCTCAACTTTGGCACCCATTCCTCCTTAATTACTAGTGGTGAAAGAAAAACGAGGGTTCGAAATCTAGGGCTTGGGGAAGGATAAGAAAATAAAATGTGATGTAGGCAAAAGCCTATGTTTGGGGATATGCCCGAAAAAGAAAAAAGAGGAATGCTCTTCAATGTGAGGCAACACTAATTTCTTAATGTAATAAACAAAGTGACTTGTTAAAAAAACCATTGTTCAAATGAATAAAGAAATGAATTGAATGATGCTATCTCTTTTTTAGAAGAGGCTTGTTGAAGAAATGGAAGGTGTTAAAAGGGTGGCTTTTTTGGGAAAATTTGGATAGTGAAAATGTAGAGATAAGGCAGGGTTGACGTGCTATGTGTGAGTGGAATGCTTGAATTATGTCAAAGAGGCATTACGGAGGTTCTAGTCACTAGAACTAAAATTTTCCTACCCTTGTCCCTAGCTTTCATTATAACCCATAGGTGTTCAGTGATCTCAAGTGTTGAAACTCTACATTAGTGGTGGGTTAGATGAAGGGTAAGCCTATGATTCTGTAACACCCCGAGACATTCCTAGACCAAACTCGGACATTTTAAGAAAATTCAGGAGAAAAACCAAAAAAATTTCTTAGAATAATTGAGACAACGAGTCGTGGTCAGCTCCAACGATTTGTTGTGTCAGTTGTGGTCAGAAGATTTTTTGTCTCTAGGGAACTAATGAGACAAGGTATGACCATAGTGATGAACCATGAGTAATCCTGTCAGTCGTTGTTTCCCCAGTGCAGAAATCCTTTCAGGACCCCACGACTCAACCAACGAGTCATTGTTAGAAACGACGACCGTTGTGTGAGTCATTAGGTGATAACCCTAGAAACCCCTTCCAAAGGTGAGGAGTGGGAACAACGACTTATTGTATCCCACAATGTGTCGTGGTCACCACCCGTCGTGTCAACTTTGGGAATGTTCAGAATTTGTCCAGTGAAGGTGGCGACTGGACACAATAACCCATTGGTTCAACCAACGAGTCATTGTGTGACAACCAACGACTCGTTGAGTGACCCGTTGGGACCCTATCGGCCAGTTTTCATATTTAATTTCTAGGGTTATTTTGTAATTCTCCACCTGCTTATTCCTTAAAATACATCATTTTGGATTTTAATTAGGGGTTTTATAGGGGGTAACCGATGGTTTCTCTCATTTTCTCATCCCTTTAACAGTTAGAACGTAAGGTTTCTTTTAGAAAGGCTTAGAGCAGAAGTTAGGGACATCGATCCTCCTCAGGTTTTTAAAGGAATTCTCTCAGGGATTTTCATCACAAGGTGTGTGGAAATTCAACAATGGAATAGTTCTTCCTTTGTGTCACCAAAAATCTTCCCTATCTTCTCTATCAGTTCTAGCACTGAAAATTTCGAATGTGAAGAAGTTATATGTCAGACTTTGTTTAATTCATGTGGAATATTATTTATGTTAATTGTAGATAATTTTCCACCAGTTTGTGACTATTTTGATACTTTTCCCTGTAAAGTAAATTCTAGCCCTAGTTCTTGATTGCAGAAATACTAAGGTCTCGCATAATTGATAAATTATCAAAGTTGCTAAATTCTATTAGTGTTGGGGATTCCCATGTTGTTACTGTGTATTGAAATTTCAGTTAGATGTATGTTAGTTCAGTTTCAGTTAGATGGTTAGAATACTCAGGGCTACTCAGAAATGTTAGCTAATTAGTTTAACTATAGAAATTCTCGAGGTGTCAGTAGTGCCTCCCAGTTATCAGTATTAGACTCAGTATCAAATTTAAATGGTTCTTTAGGAGGTCATGACACTTTCTTATAGGCAGCTTTGACTAGCCTTTCGACCCCAGATTCAGATTACAACTTGTTCTTTAGATGGTTACGACGCTTCCAGATAAGCAGCTCTGACCAGTCTTAGAACCAGTTACAAAATCCAATCCGATAAGACTTTCATGGTACTCTCAGATAGTATCCCCGACTCAGTTGAAGTCTTGGGCCTCAATTTTAAGCTATCAGCTTAGTAGTCAGTCTAGGACTATCCAGTGGGAGTAGGACATAGCACCAAGTGGACCGGGGTTCCAGTGCACCCAGGTTCCAAGAACTACGTTTCCACCGTAGGTTATATTTATTGGCATCATCGCCCAGACTTGTGATCGCTCAGTTCATGTCTTAATACCTTGGCAAGGTATATTGGGTCCTACCGATGGGGTATATACATCGGACTCCACATCTAGCTCACGTAGTAATATGTCGGTTATAAACTCTCCCACTAGTTAGCTCAGTTCAGTTTCAGATTAATCAGTATAGATCAGTTCAGTATTGTATTTAGTATCTCAAATTTAGGGCATGTCCTTGACCATCAGACAGGGTTATTTAGACCATCTCAGATTATCACAGTTATTCAATTTCAACATTTTCAGTTAGTCATTGCATGTCTTTTCAGTACTTTATTTTTTTCCTTATGTATGGTTTCTCTCACTTACTCAATACATTCAAAGTAGTAAAGCATACTTTTTATGTTGTATCATTTTATGATACAACTGCAGGATCTTAGTCTCAGCTTTGTTAGCAGATCATTTTCAAAAGATTCCATCTACATCATTAGTGAGTCCTCATGTTTCGAGGACGAGACTTATTTCTTTCAGTTATCTTTCTTTTATTTAGATCTAGATTTAGTTGGGGACCTATCCCAGCAACTCTTCAGTTGTAGTTGGCTTTCATACACAGACATAATTTCAGACCTTCACTTTTGCTTCAATTCTTTTTAGACTTTATCATTCAGCTTTATTTTCATAAATATTTTGTATAAAAGCTTCTGCTATATATATCTTTACTCAGAATACCAGTGTTATGATAGAACATGGGTTGACTTGGGGTTACTTGTAACTCCAAGTACCGTGTGCCGTCTAGGGTGTAGACTCGTGGAATGACAAACTTGGTATCATAGCACTAGGTTTAGAGTATCCTCAGATGTCTGAACACCGCATTGAGTAGAGTTCTTTTCATGGGTGTGAAGTGCGCCACAGTTATAATGGGGAGGCTATGAGATGTTATAGGAAAACTCCCTTTTGTTTATACTCTTTATCGTGCGTTGAAATTCAATCCCAAAATCATTCTCCTAAGTCGTGCTTTATTTCATTTTAGTGAATCATGCCTCCGTGATGTGGTAACAGATGAAGGGTCGGTAACGCCCACCGACTTGCCCCACCAGCTCCAGTAGCCCCTCAGGATGATCCAGTGTCCTCCACAGAGTTTAGGGTGGCTATCCAGCTACTCGCATAAACAGTTACCAATTAGGTGAACCAACAGGTGGTTCCGATCAACAACAATAGATCTGCATCAACTGTCCAAGTTCGGGACTTCACAGGATGAACCCTCCAGTTTTCTACAAATCTAAGGTGGGACAGGACCCGCAGGAGTTTGTGGATGAGATTAGAAAGACCACCTGAATCATGTATGTCATTTCCTTAGAGAGTGTCGACTTGGATGCCTACCAGCTGAAAAGGGTAGCCCTGATCTGGTACGAACAGTAGAAGGAAGGGAGACCAGCAGGAGTAGGACCAGTGGAATGGGATGAGTTCATTACAGCCTTCCTAGATAGATTCGTTTCCCAGGAGCTCAAGGAGGCTATGGTGGGGGAATTTATGAACCTAAAGTAGGGAAATAGGACAGTAGAAGAGTGCACTGGAGTTCACTAGGTTGTCTAAATATGCCCCAGAGATGGTAGCCGAGCCAATGTCTCGTATGCTGAAATTTGTGAATTTTATGCCCTCACTTGGTCCTCAAGGAGTGCAGGACTACGATGCTTATCGAGGACATCGATCTCTCCAGCCTCATGTTCATGCTAGAAAATTGAGGTAGAAAAATTAAAAGATTTGGAGCGGGAGAACAAATGGGCAAGAACCGGCCAGTCAAATTATGGCCAACAAAGATCTGGCGGTAGTAGCTGCCGCAGTAGCAGAAGCAGTAGAGGCTCCATCACCCACTTTAGCCAGTGCCTCGACTTTCTGATTCAGCAAGGATCGGAGGGGTGGAGCATCTAGCTCACAATCCCAGAGTCATGGCGCCAACAACCGTTATAGCTACCCAACTTGCCCAAAGTGTGGCAAGAACCATCCAGGGGAGTGCCTTCAAGGTCGAGAGGGCTGTTTTGGTTGTGGAAAGCTTGGTCAACGGCTCAGAGAATGCCCGTCAGCAGGATGGGGAAGATCACAATCCACCACTTCAGCAGCTCCAGCAGGCTGACCAGCTCAGCAGGCCAACACCTCCGGTATGGATGGCGGCTAGCGCCAAAATCATTTTTATGCTTTTTCCTCTCGTCAAGATCAGGAGAGCTCCCCTGACATGGTCACGGGTATGTTACATCTTTTTCATCTAAATGTGTATGCCCTACTAGATTCAAGAGCCACACATTCATTTGTGACTCCCTATGTAGCAGTCCAGTTCGATATTAGTCCAGAGGTCCTCTCAGAATCATTCTCAGTCTCCACCCCAGTCGGCAAGTCAGTTAGATTCAACCGGGTGTATAGAAACTACCCAATCTCAATCTTCAGTATGGTCATTCCAGTTGATCTAGTAGAGTTAGACATGGTTGACTTTGACCTCATTGTTGGCATGAGTTGGTTACAGTATGGTTATGCCTCAGTTGACTGTAGAACTAGGGTCGTCAGGTTTCAGTTCCCTAATGAGCCAGCTTTAGAGTGGACGAGCAGTAGTTCAGCGCCTAAGGGTCAGCTTATTTCATACCTTAAGGCCAGAAAGCTTATTTCCAAAGGATGAATTTATCATCTAGTTGGGGTCAAAGATTCTAGCTCTGAGACCCAAACTATCCAGTCAGTCCTAATTGTCAGCGAGTTCCTTGATGTGTTTCCCGAAGATCTTCCTGTAGTCCCTCCTGAGCGGGAAATAGACTTCGAAATAGACCTTCTTCTTGATACTCAGCCCATCTCCATCCCTCCTTACAGAATGGTTCTAGTTGAGCTTAAGGAGTTGAAGGAGCAGCTAAAAGACCTTATTGATAAGGGTTTTATTAGACCCAACATCTCTCCTTAGGGTCCTTCAGTACTATTCGTGCGAAAGAAAGACGGTACCCTCAGAATATGCATCGGTTACCGTCAGTTGAACAAGGTCACAGTCAAGAATAGGTATCCCCTACCTAGGATTTATGACTTGTTTGATCAGCTTTAGGGAGCTAGTTGTTTCTCTAAGATAGATCTCAGATCGGGGTATCATCAGCTGAGAGTCAGAGAATGTCACATACCGAAAATAGCTTTCAGAACTCGGTATAGACACTATGAATTTGTGGTTATGTCCTTCTAACTGACTAATGCCCCTACAACCTTCATGGACTTGATGAATAGAGTTATCAAGCAGTATCTAGATATGTTCATCATCGTATTTATCAACAACATTCTTGTATACTCCAGGAATGAGGAGGAACATGCTAACCACCTGAGAATAGTGCTTCAGACGTTTAGGAACCACCAGTTGTTCGCTAAGTTCAGCAAATGTGAATTCTAGTTAAAGTCTGTGACTTTCCTTGGTCAGGTGGTCTCGGGTGAGGCTATTCAGGTAGATCCTCTAAAGATACCAGCGGTGAAAGATTTGCCCAGACCTACCTCCCCCAATCAAAATCAGAAGTTTCATGGGTCTAGCCGGTTACTACCAACGTTTTAGGGAAGGCTTTTGCTCTATAGCATCCCCTCTAACTAGGCTGACTCAGAAGAAGGTGAAATTTTAATGGTCCGATGTGTGTGAGAAGAGTTTGTAGGAGCTAAAAACTTGAATCACTACTACTCTAGTGTTGACCTTGCCAGAAGGATCAGATGGATTTGTAGTGTATTGTGACACTTCCAGAGTTAGACTCGGTTACGTTCTGATGCAGTGGGGCAAGGTGATATCCTATGCCTCCTTCCAGCTCAAGGTTCATGAAAAGAATTATCCCACTCATGACTTGGAGTTGGCGGCAGTGATGTTTGCACTGAAAATATGGAGACACTACTTGTACGAGGCTCACGTGGATGTTTTCATCGATCACAAGAGCCTTTAGTATGTGTTCAGTCAGAAAGACCTAAATCTTTGTTAGAGAAGGTGGTTGGAGCTACTGAAGTACTATGATATGAGCGTGTTGTACCACCCGGGCAAAGCCAATGTGGTGGCTGATGCCCTAAGCAGAGTGTCTATGGGGAGCGTGGCTCATGTTGAGGAAGGCAAAAAGGAGCTGGCAAAGGATATCCATATATTAGCTCGATTAGGAGTATAGTTGGTTGATACAGTTGAGGGCGGAGTAGTGGTGTAGAGTGGATTAGATTCCTCATTGGTAGTTGAAGTTAAGTCAAGGCAGGATGAAGATCCCATACTACTTAAACTAAAGGAGGTAGTTCTCAGAAAAAAAGTGGAGGCCTTCTCCCAAGGGGGAGATGGTGTACTCCATTACCAAGGAAGGTTATGTGTACCAGATGTGGTTGATTTGAGACAGCAGATACTGGCTATAGCACACAGTTTGAGATATTCCATCCACCCAGGTTCTACTAAGATGTACCGCGATTTGCGGGATATTTACTGGTGGAACGACATGAAGAGAGACATTGCTGAATTTGTAGCTAAGTGCCCGAACTGCCAGCAAGTCAAAGTAGAACACCAGAGACTGGGAGGTGTGACTCAGTATATCAGCATACCCACATGAAAGTGGGAAGAAGTAAATATGGATTTTATTACGGGTCTACCTCGGACTCGTCGGCAGCATGATTCAATCTGGGTGATAGTTGACCAAATGACTAAGTAAGCACACTTCCTCCTAGATAAAATGACAGGTTCAGTTGAGGACTATGCTAGGTTTTATATCTGGGAGTTAGTGAGACTTCATGGGGTGCCCTTTTCCATTACGTCAGGTAGAGGTACCTAGTTTACCTCTCATTTCTGGAAGTCCTTTCAGAAGGAACTTGGTATCCAGGTCAACCTCAGCACAACTTTTCACCCGCAGACAGGTGGACAAGCTGAGCGGACTATTTAGACTGGGTTGCAGTGGATTGGAGGTTGGAGGTTGACTGGAGTAGACTATTTAGACTGGGTTGCAGTGGATTGGAGTGGACTAAGGAGAAGAGAATTGGAGGTGGCAGTGGATGATTGGGTTTATCTGAAAATTTCACCCATGAAAGGGGTGATGAGATTTGGGAAGAAAGGAAAACCTAGTCTGAGATATATGGGACCCTACAGAATTTTGGAACGAATTGGTAAGGTAGCCTATGAGCTAGAATTACCTTCAAAATTAGCATCTATGCACCCAGTATTCCATGTGTCACTATTGAAGAAGTGCATCGGTGATCGAACTTCAGTTGTTCCATTAGACAGTGTGGGAGTGAAAGATAGTCTCTCTTATGAAGAGGTCCCAGTTCAGATCCTTGACCATCAGGTTCATAAGTAAGGAACAAGGAGATTCAGTCAAAGTCTTGTGGAGAAATCAGCATGTAGAAGGAGCTATGTGGGAAGCCGAAATAGATATGATGGCTAGATACTCAGGATTATTCTCTTCAAGTTCAATTCCGGCATTAGGTACTAAATCCCTCCTCAGTACTCTGTTCAGTTTTGTACTCATCATCATTATTTAGATTTTCTATATGCATTCTAGTTGTATCAGCTCTGTTAGTACGGTTAAGTCAGGACGAAGTTAGTTACTCCTTTAGAAACCAGCTCATAGTCTCAATTTAGAAATCTCAGCTCTTTTCCTAGTTTTCTTTCAGTTTTAGTCTTCATTCGAGGATGAATGATCCCAAGGGGGATATGTTATAACACCATGAAACTTTGCCTTAGAATGACTGAGACAATGAGTCGTGGTCAGCTCCAACGACTGGTTGTGTCATTCGTGGTCAGCAGATATTTGTTCTCTAGGGAACTAACAAGACAAGGTACAAGCCATGGTGAGGAACCATGAGTTGTCCTGTCATTCATTGTTTTGCCAGTGCAGAAATCCTTCCAAGACCCCATGACTCAACCAATGAGTCGTTGTCAGAAACGACGACCCGTTGTGTGAGTCATTGGGTGAGAACCCTAGAAAACCCTTCTAGAGGTGACGAGTGGGAATAACAACTTGTTGTATCCCACAATGAGTCGTGGTCACTACCCGTCATGTCAACTTTGGGAATTTTGAGAATTTGTCTAGTGAAGGTGACGACTAGACACAACGACCCATTGGATCAACCAACGAGTCGTTGTGTCACTTGTTGTCAAGCTTACCAGGTTCCTTGACTAGTGGCCACGGGAGGAACCAATGACTCCTTGGTTCATTAAACGAGTCGTGGTGACCCGCGTTGCTAGATCCAGTGTTTTTTGTCCCAGAGAGTGGAACTAATGAGAGGTCCCAACGAGTCGTGGTCACAACCAACAACTCGTTAAGTGACCTATTGGGGCCATGTCAGCCAGTTTTCAGATTTAATTTTTGGGGTTATTTTAGTGATTCCCCACTTGCTTAGTCCCTAAACTACGCCATATTGGGTTTTAATCAGGGGTTTTAAAGGGGGTAACCAACAGTTTCTCTCATTTTCTCATCCCTTCAATAGTTAGAACGTAAGGTTTCTCTTAGAAAGGCTTAGAGCGTAAGTTAGGGACATCGATCCTCCTTAGGTTTTTTCAATGAATTCTCTCAGGGATTTTCATCATGAAGTATATGGGAATTCAAGAAGGGAATAGTTCTTCCCTTGTGTCTTCAAGAAAATCTTCCCTATCTTCTCTATCAGTTCTAGCACTAAAACTTTCAAATGTAAAGAAATTATATGTCAGACTTCATTTAATTCATCTGGAATATTATTTAAGTTAATTGTAGATATTGTTCCACCAGTTTGTGACTGTTTTGACACTTGTCCCTTTAAAGTAAATTGTAGGCCTAGTTCTTGAATGTAGAAGAACTAGAGTCTTGCATAATTAATAGAATTATCGAAATTTCCAGATTCTATAAGTTTTGGGGATTCCCATTTCGTTAGTATGTATTGAAATTTTAGTCAGATGTATGTTAGTTCAGTTTCAGTCAGAATGTTACAATACTCAGGGCTACTCATAAGTGTCAGCTGATTAGTTTGACTACAAAAATTCTCGAGGTGTCAGTAGTGCCTCCCAGTTATTAGTATTAGACTCAGTATTCAATTTTAATGGCTCTTTATGCGGTCATGATATTTTTAGATAGGGAGCTTTGACTAGCCTTAGGACCCCAACTTAAGATTATAGCTTGTTCTTTAGACGGTTATGGCGCTTCCAGATAAGCAGCTCTGACCAGTCTTAGAACCCAGTTACAGAATCAAATCCAATGAAATTTTCAGGGTACTCTCAGACAGTATCCCTCACTTAGTTGAAGTATTGGGCCTTAGTTTCAAGCTATCAGCTTAGTAGTCAGTCTAGGACTATCCAATGGGAGTAGAACTTAGCACCGAGCGTACCGGGGTTCCAACGCACCGAGGTTCCCAGAACTATGTTGCCACGATAGGTTATATTTATTGGCCTCATGGACTAGACTTGTGATCACTCAATTCATGCCTTTATACCCTGGAACGGTATATTGGGTCCTACCGAGGGGGTGTATACATCGGACTCCACGTCTAGCTCACGTGGTTATATGTCGGTTATAAACTCTCCCACTAGTTCAGATCAGTTCAGTTTCAGAATACTCAGTTCCGATCAGTTCAATACGGTATTTCATATTAGTATCTCAGATTTAGGGCATGTCCTTGACCATCAGACAGGGTCATTTAGACCATCTCAAATTATCACAGTTATTCAGTTTCAACATTTTCAGTTAGTCATTGCATGTCTTTTCAGTTCAGTATTTTTTTTCCTTGTGTATGGTTCTCTCACATAGTTAGTACATTCAAAGTACTGATGCATAGCTTTTATGCTGTATCATTTTATGATACAGTTGCAGGATCTTAGTCTCAGCTTCGTTAGCAGATCATTTTTAGAAGATTCCAGCTGCATCATTGTTTAGTCCTCATGTTTTGAGGACGAGACTTATTTCTTTCAGTTATCTTTCTTTTATTTGGATCTAGAGTTAGCTGGGAACCTGTCCGAGTAACTCTTCAGTTGTAGTTGGCTTTCAGACACATACATAGTTTCAAGCCTTCAGCTTTGCTTCAGTTGTTTTAAACTTTATGATTCAGCTTTATTTTCATAAATATTTTGTATTTTTACTTTAAAGCTTCCACTATGTATATATATATATCAAGTTTATGTATCATGGTCAATTGTGGCATTATTTTCATGGCTAGTTCATGTATGTCATGTATGATGATGATTTCATGATTTTAAATTAGCCCATGAGAAATCAAGTATGTTTTCATGATAATGATTATGAGCCATGTGCATGTTTTTGGGAGTAGTGTCTAGCACTAAGTAGGCTAGGGGTTCAGGAAAACACCAAGTTTGATAATTACGTGCCATCATAGGTATATATTCATGTATGAGGCCTCACTAGATAGTGTTGCCCCAGCTCGATGGGCTCACCAGTGATATCATGCTTTATCATTCTTTGCCCTAGCAAGGCTTAGGATGACTTTATCCACTTTAGCGAGATAGTTAGGGCATCATATAGGCTCTATCATGATAGTGTGGTTATGATGAAGCCTCCCATTGTTCCTCAAGTTTTCAGTTACTCATGTTCATGTCTTATGATATAATGTCTTATGCCATATTTGACCTATTCATTAGTTTATAAGTTTTCACTTATGTTCTTAAGTAATATATGATTTCTATTTCTAAACCATGACTCATTATGTTCATCTTATGATGAATAGCTTATGATTATGTATATTTCATACATATGACCTTTAGCATGTTGTCCTTACTCTCATGATCCATCTTGATTTATATTCATGATTTTAAGCTATCATTTTACTAACATGTTTTAATTTTTCTACATACTCAATACATTCAAAGTATTGACCATATACTCTATGCTATATCATCTCATGATATATGTTTGGATGATCCTTCTCAATCCCAACGTTAGCTCGCCTTGCTCAGACAAGCTCACTCCCCAGTCTTGGTGAGTCCTCATCATCTTAGGACATTTACAAGTCTATATTGTCATGTCTTATTTTAGTTGCAAACTTAGCGAGCTGGTTGGGGTTGTTGTCCCATCAGATCTTCTTACGACTAGAGGCTTTTCAGATAGACAAGTAGTAAATGACTTAGCGTTGTGATATTGTCACTCTTACTTACGCTCTATGCTGTATAGATTCCTTATTATCCATGTTTATGCTTTATTTCCAGATTAGTTCATTCTTTTGAGTTTCTATGCATGTGCTATGGGTTAGCTTAGAGCCATTCGTGGTTCAAGGTCCCGTGTCTCAATCCGGGGTCTCTTCTTGGATCGTGAAAAACTTGATATAAGAGCAAAGGTTTAGGTGTGTCTTAAGGTGTTTGAAAGCCGCATTTAGTAGAATCTTTTCCATAGGTGTGAAGCGCCTCGTACTTATGGGGAAGAGGCTATGAGTCATTTTAAGAAAGTTCCCTTCTTTCATGATTTATGTTAGTGCGATGAAGTACATCTCTCTATTCTTCTAACTCGTGTTATATGCGTTTGCAAAAATATATCTCCACATCGAGTCAGTGGAAGAAGAAATAGCAATGGAAATGGCAATGGCAATGGCAATAGAGACGGGCATTAGCTAGCCCCACCAACTATAGCTGATCCCTTGGTTGAGTAGGTTACTCATGTTGATTATAGGGCGGCTTTTTAGATATTGGCTCAGGCTATAATAAGCCAGGTCAACCAGCAGGCAGTGGCCCATGTCAACCAGAATGGGAATGCGGCGGCGAAAAGAATGCGAGACTTTTTCAAGACGAACCCACCTGAGTTTCTTGGATCGAAGGTGGATGAGGACCCTCATGAGTTCATAGAGGAGGTTCAAAAGATCACGCAAATTATAGGAGTGACTGGAGAGGAGAGCACAGACATAGCCTCCTATCAGCTAAAGGGGGTTGCTCATATATTGTTCCGAAAGTGGAAGGAGAGCAGGGCAGTTACTGCGGTTCCCATTTGTTAGGATAAGTTTGTTATGGCTTTCTTGGATAGATTCTTTCCTCGAGAGTTGAGGGAGGAAAAGGAAGCCAAGTTCATCAATCTTAATTAGAACAACATGACTTTTTAGGAGTATGCCTTGGAATTTACCTGGTTGTCCAAGTATGCACCAGTGATGGTGGCCGATCCAAGGGCTCGTATTAGTAGGTTCATGAATGGTGTATAAAGTTCCTTGGTCTAGGAGTGTAGGAATGCCATGCTAATTAATGATATATATATATATCTCCTGACTGATAATATATTCTCAGTAGATAGATGAAGAGCAGATGAAGGAGAAGGAGATAGAGGCTAAGAGGGCTAGGACAGTGAGCTATGGGGATTTCCAGTAGAGATCTAGTGGTGGACATCACCCTCAGTCCCATCAGAGGTCATCAGCCCCAACCCCACTATTAGCTAGTGTACGGTTCAGACATAGATATGACCAGAGGGGTAAAACATCAGGCTCTAGAGGCTAGGGGAGTATGGAAGGAGAGCACACATTCCCAGTTTACAAGAAATATGGTAAGAACCAACCAGGAGAGTGTCTGGTTGGATTAGACATTTGCTTCGAGTAGGAAGCGCAGGCATATGCGTAGGGATTGTCTTTCGGCTAGGCAGGGCGATAGTAGAGGTCATTCCGCAGCCACCACTTTAGCGACTCCAATAGCTCACCCATCTCAGCAGGGCACCTCTTGTAGTGTAGCGGGCAAACAGCGCTAGAATAGCTTCCTATCATCTCGGTAGGAGTAGGAGGTCTCTCCCAATGTGGTCACTAGTATATTATGAGTATTCCATATTGATGTGTATGCATTGTTAGATCTAGTGTCTAAATTTTCTTTCGTGACTCCTTATTTTGCTATTAGTTTTGGAGTTAGTCCTGAAATCCTGTCAGAAACCTTGTCATTCTCTACTCTAGTCGGTGAATCAGTTTTAGCTAGACGAATGTACTAGATTTCCCTATTACAATTATCTAGAAAGTCACCTCAACCATTTAGTGGTGTTATGTATGACTGATTTTGATGTTATATTTAGTATAGATTAGCTATAAGCTTGTTATGCTTCAGTCAATTGTAGAACCAATATAGTAGAGTTTCGATTCCGGGTGAACCAATCCTAGAGTGGAAGGGTAGTTCCATTGTGCCTGTAGGTCGCTTTGTTTCCTATCTCAAGGCCAAAAAGATGATCTCTAAGGGTTATGTATATCATCTTGTTCGGGTTAAGAATTCTACATCTGAGGCCTTGACTCTTCAATCAATTACAGTTGTATGTAAGTACCCGGAGGTGTTTCCAGATGATCTACCAGGACTCCTTCCATAGTGGGAGATTGAATTTTGTATTGATTTCTCCGAGATACACATCTTATATCGATCCCTCCTTACATGATGGCTCCAACCAAGATAAAAGAGTTGAAATAACAGTTGAAGGATCTCTTAGAGGATTCATCAGGCTTAATAAGTACCCATGGGGTTCTCCAATTCTCTTTGTTCGAAAGAAGATGGTTCCCTTCGAATGTACATGGATTATTTACAGTTGAACTAGGTCACAATTCAGAATAAGTACCCCCTCCCTATGATTGATGACCTGTTTGACCAGCTTTAGGTGCTAAGTACTTTCCAAAGATAGACCTCAGATTCGGTTATCACCAACTCGGAGTTAGGGAGAGTGACATCCTGAAGATAGCTTCAGGAGTCAGTATGATCACTATGAATTCGTAGTTATGTCTTTTGGTCTAACGAATGTACCTGCAGCTTTCCTGGACTTGATGAACATGGTGTTCAAGAAATATTTGGACATATTCGTGATTGTCTTCGTAGAGAATATCCTTATATACTCTCGAAGTGAGGAGGATCATGCTGCTCATTTGAGGATCGTGTTGCAAACTCTCAGGGATCACCAGATGTACACTAAATTTAGAAATTGTGAGTTTTTCTTGAACTCAGTAGCATTCTTAGGTCATGTGGTGTATAGTGAAGGTGTGCAGGTGGACTCTCAAAAGATAGAGGCGGTAAAGAAATGGCCTAGACTTGTCAGTCCAACTGATATTAGGAGCTTTTTGGGTTTAGATGGCTGCTACAGGAGTTTCGTAGAGGGATTTTCATTTATTGCAACACCATTGATTAAGTTGACCTAGAAGAAGATCAAATTTCAGTGGTTGAATGCTTGTAGAAGAGTTTTCAGGAATTAAAGACTCGACTCACTTCAACTCCAATATTAACCCTATCGAATGACACAGATGGTTTCCTAGTGTATTGTGATACTTCTAGGGTTAGTCTTAGTTGTGTGCTGATGTAGCATGGTAAGGTCATTGTGTATGCCTATAGATAGATTAAAACTCATGAGAAGGATTATCCGACGCATGACCTAGAGTTGGTAGTTGTGGTGTTTTCCTTGAAGATTTTGAGGCCTTATTTTTATGGGGTGCATGTGAATGTGTTCACGGACCACAAGAGTCTTCAGTACGTGTTCACTCAGAAGGACCTGAATTTGTGACAAAGGGGATGACTAGAGCTTCTTAAGGACTATGACATGAGTGTCCTTCACAATCTGGGCAAGGCCAATGTAGTGGCAGATGCTCTTAGTAGGTTATCCATGAAGAGTGTGTCTCATGTCGAGGATGGGTGAAAGGAACTGGTGAAGGATGTCCATAGACTTGCTCTTTTAGGGGTCTGTGTTATAGATTTGATAGATAGTGGTTTTATTGTTTAGAATGAATCAGAATCTTCATTGGTGATGAAAGTCAAGGCTAGGTAAGATGAGGATCCTAACCTAGTGAAGTTGAAGGAAGCGGTCCAAATCGGAAAGTGTTGACTTCGCCCAAGGGAGAGATGGTCTTCATATCAGGTCCAATTATAAGAGTGGATGTTGAGTGAGGCTCATGGCTCTCGATACTCTATACATCCAGGTTCCACCAAGATGTATCGTGATTTATGGGAAGTCAACTAATGGAATGGCAGGAAGAAGGACATAGCGAAGTTTGTGGCTAAGTGTCAGAATTGCCAATAGGTGAAAGTTTAGCATCAGAGACCTGGAGGTATGCTTCAGGATATCAACATTCCTACTTGGAATTGGTAAGACATCAATATGGATTTCATTACAACCTTGCCTCGTACATGCCGACAATATGACTCTATATGGGTGATTGTTGACAGGTTGATCAAATTGGCACATTTCTTATCAGTTTAAACTACAGATTTAGCCGAGGATTATGATAGACTTTACATTCGGGAGTTAGTTCAATTTCATGGAGTCCCGTTGTCTATCATCTTGGATAGGGGTACTCAGTTCACCTCTCAATCTTGGAGGTCATTTCTAAAGGGAATCGGTACTCAGATGAAGCTTAGCACAACTTTTCACCCGCAGATAGATGGTCAGTCGGAGCAGGCCATTCAGACTCTTGAGGACATGTTGAGAGTGTGTGTGATTGATTTCAAGGGTAGTTAGGATGACCACTTGCCTCTCATCGAGTTTGCCTACAATAACAGTTATAACGCCAACATTCAGATGACTCCATTGAGGTTCTTTAGGGGCAGAAATGTAGGTCACTTAATGGATAATTCGAGGTAGGCGAGGCTATGTTAGTAGGGCCAGATTCAGTTCATGAGGCTACGGAGAATGTTAAACTTATAAAGAGAGGCTGAAAATAGCTCAGAGTCGTCAGAAATCTTAAGGGGATGTTAGAAAGAGAGCTTGAGTTTGAAGTCGATGATTGGGTATTTCTGAAGGTGTCTCCCATGAAGAGAGTTATGAGGTTTGGAAAGAAAGGGAAGCTTAGTCCCTGATATGTTGGTCCCTATATGGTGTATGATGTTTGGGCTTGAGCTAGAGATAGTTAAGACCCAGATTCATACTCCATTAAAGGGTTAAGGCTAGAGATAGTTTAACCCTTCCTCAAGCTTGATTGGTTGGTTTTTTGATTGGTTTTAGGGTTTGAGAAAACCCAAGGTAAACACATCCCATCAGTTTTATATCCCTAGTTCTCTCTCATTGATTGCAAGAAGTGATTTGCCCTTGATTCATTTTAATATTTGAATTTGATAGTTTCTTTTTCCCCCCAATATTTACATTATGATATTTATATATAATACTATCTTGTTTGAGTTAATTTACAACTTTTGAATCATCTATTCTTAATCTCTGTAGGATTCGACCCGGACATTCATTGGAAATTTATTTTTTGACAGCGAATGCAGCCACCTCCTTTAAAAGGGAGAATTGTATTGAGCATTTCAATTACTGTATGAGGAAAGATAGGTACTAACATGGAATTGTAATAACTAATTTTTGAATTAAAAACATAGTTGAAATTACTTGAATATTGTGCAATGACAATAATAGAGTTGCTTGAATATTGTGCAACTGTGAAACTAGTAAGAAAATAATAACTATGACCATGATTAAAAATTTATCATAAAGAATTGAATCCAAAAATAAGGGTGGCATAATAGTTGGGATATTCATGATGAATACTATCGTTGTACAGTGAAGTCTCATGAGATTGAGCTGATAAATAATTAAGAGTGGACTATGAAATGTGTATACGTAAATATAAGTATAAATATATTAATACCTTTACATGCCTATACGTGTATATCTAATTACCTACACCTCCATTTAATTATACTGTGAAAGTATGGGTAATAGTCTGTGAATAATGTCTTACATGAACTGAGAATTGATGAATATGTGAGAATATCTTACACCTCCATTTACTCTGCTGCTTGAATAAACTTTAAATTGATTAAATTGTGAATATTATTCATGAATTGAAAGTTCAGTTGTGATATTCAATATGTACTTGTAATCTATCCTATGTGATGATTGATTGAGAGTATGATGAAATATGCTGATGAATGATGGGTAATACATCCTTACCCTGAGATGAGAGGCTCGTGTATGAGGGGAGAATCTGAACGAGTGATTGAGTGTGATTGAGTATGTGTATCAATACTTAGATAAGAGTGGCTCGAGCTCGAGGTGACAATCCGGGCGAGCGATTGTAATATAAGTGCCTCATATCCGAGGTGAGCATACGGATGAGTAAATGAGTGGGAGAGGGCACCACGCCGGTATAGTACATGCATTTCTAGAGTCCCCTGCAGATCATGACTTGAAGGGCAGAAGTAAGACCCTCTAGCATGTGTGTATAGATATACAAATGTGTGAAAGGCGTACACATATACAGATATTATATGTGATATAATGACATGATTCGAACATGAGGCAAGAGATACATACGTGATATGGGATTTACTGATATGAATGTTTATTTTACAGTTAATAAATGAATTCTATAGCTTGATGGTTTTGATGATTATATGTTAATGTCATTACACATATTCCGTGGTTAATTTCCTGATTGACTGAGTATAAATCAATGAGCTAAGTTTATTTTGTTATTGGTTCCTTATAAAGAGTATTCATGATAATAATGCTTCATGTTGGGTTGGACCTAACAGTGGAAATGGTCCCGTTAATAAGGTATAGAGTTATGAATTATATATGATAATATGGGGTATTGATAATTAATGATGGATAAATAAATAGATGAGCACCGCCCTTAAAATATTGCTGAGTCGATAAATAAATCTTGAGTGATGAGTATAGATTTAGTTAATGGGAATTGATTTATGTAGTGATAGGGATGATCATGGTTTTAAATGGTGAGTTGAAAAAGATAAGTGTCAATAAATCGAGCTATTGCCTAGGTAGGGTACCATTGCAACGAGCGAATTCCCATTGCTATGGGATCGTTGTAGTGGACAAAATTCCCATTACAGCGAGAAAATGGGAATAGTATAGATGTAAAAGAGAGTTGATGAATTGATTGTTCAATATAATTATATAATAAAAATGTAAAGTGGGGTTGATGAATTGATTGTTGAATTCAATAGTATATAGATGCATAATTGTATTACCTAATTGATGAATTGATTAAGAACTAGATGGGGTGTAATTGTATGTTAGTGTTGTGGCTAGTAAAGGCTAATCGATTGCATGTTGATTTTATACTATTAAGTGAACAAATCCTAGTCGTCTAATGATGCCTACCAGTACGTGTGGTATACTATACTATCTTGCTGCACCTTTATTGGGTGTAGGATATGGCAGGTGATTTGCGAATTCATGGTTGGCATGGTGATAGTTGATGTTGCCCAAGCGCACATAGTCGTCAAGTAATACAGCACAATGGAGTCCCCATTATCAATCCCTTAGAGACTTGTCAGATTAATTATTCAAGGTTATTATCTTATCTCACTATTCTAAGAAAAGCAGCAAAAATGTAAAATGGTTTGAAGATTTAAACTACTAAACTTGAAAAGTAAAATTAACAATTTAATTGAACGCGATTTCACAATGTTTGTGCTTCAAATGATTATAGAATCTAGGGTAATGGCACTTTCGCTTCAGGTTGAGTTTTCAAGACTTGATTGACTAGATTAATTCTTTCTAAAGTTGCTATTTCCAAGTTCCTATCTCATTTCTTGCCACTCTCCCGAGCATCCAAGAACTATCCCATGAACACTAATGCCTATAACCCTATGGTCACAGGAGAAAATGAGACAATGGTTGTGACTACTTGTGTATCAACTAAACAAGGTTGAAGGGTATATTCCTATCCTCATAAACAACTTTTACATTGAGCTCAGTCAAACAACAGTCTTTGAATACCTATTTTATATTTACTTTTAACCCTTTTAGTTCCTTCTCCCGTGTTCAACAAAAAGCCAACGGATTTATTCGAAAGGTGATCAATCTAACGAATAAGTAAATATAAACAACCTTTATCAAAGAATCAATACTGGCATAATCAATCTAGAAAACATCAACAATCTACAATGGACAAAACCCTAGAATGGGAGTTTAGCCACTCATGTTCAAGTGAAAAAATAAAGACATCATCATTCGAAGCATAAAACGATAGAGAAAAAAAGAAAAACTTAAGTTAGGAGCTTGTCTCTCCTGCAAAGTTGCATTACACCCTTAATATGATCAAATAAAATGAAATAGCATAGATAAAAAAAAACAAGATGTTATATTTATAAGTGAGTCCTCAAATGACGTTTTTTCCCTCAAGTATTTAGCTTGAAAATCAGCAAAATCCGTCCTAAAATAAGTCTAGCGCGCCAGGTCTGGCTCAATTTTCTTCTAAAGTTTTGCTCCAGGCTCCCCATACCAGCCCATGCACCACGGTGTTAGTCAAATTTCTGGGCATAGGAATACCTCTAGCACACCACGTCATCCAAAGCACCAGAGTGTTAGAAAAATTTCCTATGTCTAGGATGCTTCTGGCGTGCCACGCCATCTATCTCACCAATGTGTTGATCAAATTTTCCTCCAAATTAGGGACCTATCATGCCAAGCCACCAATATTACCAACTTTTGTCTAGATTTCTCTGAAGTTTTGGGGTTTGCACACTAGGCCCAACCATCTCAGTAGGCCAACTTTCGCGAACTCTTCTTTCTTCACACCTTGGGTCATTTTTGAGTCTTTTTTTTGTTGGTTTCCTACTTAAAGCATTTAAGAACATTTGTTATCACACAAAACACACATAAACATGAATTTATGCATTTCATAAGGATTATGAACTCAAAACAAGGTAAAAGATGGGCAAAAACATGGAAAATAGGCGTAAGAATATGCCCAACATCACCACCCAACACTTAAACCATTGTACATCCTCAAACAATCCTCAATTATTTTCATAAACTCATCTTTTACCACAACTTGTCCTTTCTATCAATTTTCACTCAACCAACTAGCATAGAGCATATGATTAAGTGGTTCATCAATATATAGCAATTCACATCAAGCACATATCGAGTTTTCACATTCAAGACTAACAACTTCTATTACGGCCTCATCTTTTAAAAACAGGGCCGACATGATTAAATATGAAATGTGCTACATATAGTACACCGACTTAGACATCTTGTGGCCCTTAAATTCACATTCAAGACTAACAACTTCTGTTACGGCCTCATCTTTTAAAAACAGGGTCGACATGATTAAATATGAAATGTGCTACATATAGTACACCGACTTAGACATCTTGTGCCCCTTAAATTCAGTGATGTTCTTCTCTCAAATTATCAATGCAAAATATGGAACATAATAAGAAAGGCGCACTCACACTCACAAATAATGTCGTATACATATGTCACATACCATAAGCTTGCTCTTCATGTACATTTAAACTACTTAAATGTTTCAAGAGATGAAGATCACAAGGACTTTTCCTAGTTATAATGTCAACTAAGGGATGGGTAAGAATGATTTTTCTTTGATAGTGACTACCACCATAAGCACTTTAAGACATTTTTCATCTTTCATGTCTACCACTTTCTCCTTTATTGTTCAACCTTCATTTCGCTCACCCTTTTTCTTTTCTTTTCATGCCCCTTTTTTCACGAGTTTACTGCTAGTTTCTTTGTATAATCAATAAGAATATTCACTATTAAAATCTTTTATGAATGTTATAACATAAGTAGACAACATGTTTTGTGGGCACCCCTTCTTTTTACTTTCTCTTCTTACTATCCACACATTTTTATTTCTTTCCTTTCCCCTATCATTCATACATGGGTGGTCTTTCACTCTAAATTCTCAAAGTGCGTCAGACTATCTTTTTGGATAAAAATTCTTGAGGTCTCACAATAAAATGAAATGGGATACTTTTGTGGCTAAGAAAAGAATAAGGCTTATGACTCAAAAGGGGTTAACTAGGGCTAATGTTCAGGAAGGTAAACCAAACATGGGAAAATATGGCTTTAACAAAGATATGCCTTGATCATTTCTTAGCTCCCTCACAACTAGGTATGATACATATACTAAGGCAAGTTGTAGATGCTATACTATGTACAAAACACAACGATTAGGCTCACCTCACATGGAATCAAGAATCTAGTCAGTTTCTTATAGCTACACATTCACACAATCAAATTGAATGACAGTTTTCATTATTAAGATCTAAGAGTATATTGTGTCAAGTTAAAGAACTATGTGTGTCTCTCATGGAATTCTAACTTATGCATTCACGATGACCACTTCATTACCTCTAGGATAGCCGCTAAGTAGAATGTCAGAAAGCACACAAATGGATGATATATGACTGAATTCCAAAAATAAATAAAAATGTGACTAATTTTTCCTTTAGACGGTCATCATCCATCCATAATCTGTAAGGGTCACTACTCTATGATACAAAAATAAAAAAAATTGACTCTAGAATTAAACCAAACAAACATACTACTAAAGACAAATAAATTGTCACAACATAACAAGGCATCATCCAGGTTCCCAATCATCATCATTACTATCTATTACAAACCAGACCTAATTAATCATAGAGCTACTACCACAGGGACTGAGAACTAATGCTACAACCTGCTATGAATTTAGCAAAGAAAGAGTAAACAGAAAAACTTTCCTCCACCCCACACTTAAACAATGCACTGTACCCAGTGCACAAGCAAATATATCAAGTAGGTTG
This sequence comes from Datura wrightii, assembly GCA_035772735.1. Lineage (NCBI taxonomy): Eukaryota > Viridiplantae > Streptophyta > Magnoliopsida > Solanales > Solanaceae > Datura > Datura wrightii. Next base: position 13,901,044 of record JASDFA010000003.1, read on the forward strand.
AGAAAAATAACTTCCTGGGCCTCTAAGCACAATCATCATCATCAAGATTATACTCCCGATCATCATCATCATCATCCTCACCATCAACCTACAAGGAACCTATAGTAGCATTATCCTCATCATCATTGTCCAAATCAGCAACATCACCGGTCAGCACTGTAGGCTCATCATTGTCCAACGACTCCTTAAAAGCTAGCCTCACTTTGCGCATCAGCATCACACTCTCAGTGAGTGGGTACCACTCCACCAAGGAAGACATTTCCTCATCGGTGGCAATTCTACCTTCGATCCACAACTACAACATTAGCATCTCGAACATACGACCTCTTCAGCTATCATCCCAAATCTAGCGATCAGCTATAATGAGAAGTGGAGCTATAGAAGTGATAGGCTTCTTGACCTTTATGACATCAATCATCTTGACCACCAAGTGTTCTGCTAGAGGTAGATGAAGATCTACCTCTTCTTCCTCAATGTTAGCGTCTCTCAAAAATTGAGTCAGGAGAATGCCATGGTAATACTTCCATCAGTGGTTGTCCCTTGACCTCCTCATGTTATCTTTGAGCATTGCACCAAAGTTGATTGCTAGCCTTTTCATCAAATTTATACCAACACGACTTGCTCTCTATTAATCTCTGTTATGTGTTTCCTAGGGACAATCACAGCACAAACAATCTTTACCCAAACTCTCGCCTCCTTATTCAAGTAGGAGAACGGGAGTGTAGAGTGAGTGCCACTGTGGTCCCTTGCCCAATGGGCTGATCAATGCTTACCACATAGTGCATGGGAAATGTTGCAGTATGGAGGCTTCTCTAGCAAAATGAAGTACTCGGACGGGTCTACTGCTAGTGTACAGGAAGGCATTGAATGTCTTAGCAATGAAATGAATCACCTAACCCCGTATTTTGACGTTCGTGTTATCTTTGAATTGAAGTGTTCAAGTTTGCATAATATTTCCTTACAAAAATGAGGTTGCACTCCTCAGGCTCGGCAAAGACATGTCCCAATCCCAACTCATGGACCTTGTCATGAATGGTAGGGAACACAAGTCAAAACCTTCATCAATCCAGTTCTGCAGAGCAAATTTGGCCCTTTTGTTCTTGGAACCACTTTAGCCCATTAGGCTCCATAGCTTTGGCTCCGAACCTCCTAGCAGTTCTCTTAGCGGCCGATGAACTTGACCCTTTTATTCCCTTTCGGAGTTACTTGAGACCTTTATTAGCGATCTCCACATCATTTCGTTTGTTAGATTTTGATGCCATGACACCTGCCAATCAACAATCAAGAACTTCACAAGATTAGTTCGTGAATGAAAAGGCTAGCGAATTGGGTGTAGCGGGTGCAAAATGACCACACACTTATTCGCTAGCATACTCGTGAGAATTTTCCAAATAGGATACTCAAGACATCCCCCATTATCATCCCAAATCTCAATAGCCAACATTATTCACTAGCCTTACACTACACCCAAGTTCATCAATTTTTTCACATCTCTCTTAAAATGTTTCCTTTCAAGAATGCCTCACTTTGGCCATTCCCTTCCCTTTCCCTCTTGTAATTAATAATTCAATCAACCATCAAATCGAAGTAGTTACAATCAATTCCTTCAACAACCAGCATGAAATTTACTACAATCTACAATGAATTAACATGAATTTTCAACAACTCAAGATTCTTCACATTCAAGAATTTAAGAACTATGCACTTTCTCTCTCTACAATCAAAGCTCTACCCACCAATTTTTTGAAATTCAATTCATCATCCCTACAACTTAAAATCACTACATTCAACCAAAAATAAGAAAACCAAAAAAGGACAACGCATTATCATAGAAGAACTTGAGAGATTAAAGCTAATGAAATCCATATAATGAAATTCAAGGTTTTCACCAACAATGGTGATTTTGGGTCTTTAATATGGGAAAGAAGGGTGTGGGAGCATGCTTTAAACACTAACTAACCAAAAGAGAAGAAAAGTACTTACTTGAGTTGAAGAGATTAGCTTCACCAAACTCCTTGGAGAAGACAACAATGGGAAAAAAGGGAGGGGAGAGTTACGACCAATGAAGGAGATAAGGAAGAGTTTTGTTGTTTTTTTAATTTTTCACTTTTTAATTAGATAGGATGGATGAGGATTTAAACTAAATATGTGGGCATGGGTTTTTAGTAATCTTAATGTCCTTGGGTCAAATTTTAACCCATTGACCAAAAAAGATTTTGGCTAAAACACACCTGGCGTGGTGTGCCAGTCACCTCGCCACACACTTAGAAATTTTTTTCTTTATGGACTTGGTCTGGCATTGCATGCCTCCCAATACACCAACCTAATTTTTTTCCTAAAGTTCAACACCTGGCGCCCCACACTAGGTATCTCGCCCCCAACATAGACATTTTCAGCTCATTTTCCCTCTCTTTTTGCCTCTAAACCCCTGGTCATCTCTGCAAAACAAAAGAATGTTAGAAAAGAACAGTTGCATCCCACCAAGGCCTTAGTTATAGTTGTGGAATGATATTCATAGGTTGCCTCCGGTGCAACACCTGACTTAACATCACTAAACGACACAAGAATTCTCACTCCTTTACTCGAGTGAGATGATTAGGACCTTGATCACCTACACAACTAAATCACATACTACTAAATTGCCTACTTAAATCCTCCGCGCTCTACCGTTGGTCTCACTATAAAATCCTCATAATGAGGTGGCATCTGCTGCCTCCTGACCATCCATAATCATTGACATATTGCCTGACTTCACCTTGATCACAGCATCCGTGGTGGCTATGAATTCTCTCCCCAAAATGAGGAAAATTGTTGTATCTACTTCTTACTATAAGATTGTAAAGTCTACCGGTAAGATGAAAGGTCCAACCTTGATCAAGATGTCCTTTATGATTTCGTCAAGATAGGAAAGAGACCGGTCGTCAAGCTGCAATGTCACTGTGGTAGGACATGGTTCACCTAAACCCAATGATTTGAACAATGATGCAGGCATCAAATTAATGCTTGCACCCAAGTCACACAGTGTCGAACCAAGTCTCTATTCCCAATAACCACTAGAATGGTGAAGCTTCCGGGGTCTTTCAACTTCTTTGGAATTTTGTTCTGCACCCAAGAACTGTACTCTTCTGTAAGAGCCACAATCTCAAACTTTAAGCCTCATTTTATTTGCCACAATATCCTTCAGATACTTGCTGTATTTCGGAACTTCCTGTAACAACTCTACCAACGCTATGTTAACATGCACCTGCTTCAAAACATAAAGAATTTTCTAGCAAGTTATGTCCTTCTTTTGCTTCTTAAACTATCACGACCCAGACGGAGGCCTGGATCATGACATGGGACAAGAAGCCCCGAGAGACTCCAAGTCGACCCATGGAATGAACATACATCTAACTAAATTAATAGAACTAAAGAGTCAACATAATAATCTTAACATAAGTCTGAAATAAAAAAAAACATCAGAATACACAATCTGAAGCACAATACATCCCTTTGTCTGAAAAGCCTCTAAACATGATGAGTTGATGGGACAAGACCCCAACTAACTCAAATAAGCTGAAAACTGAAAATACATAAAGAAATCTTAATAACATGATCCTCGGGAGATGAGGACTCACTAACAACGCAAGATGCTATCCTTGAAACTGGTTATGAGCGGGGTTGAGTCTGAGTGCCAGGTCCTATGTTATGAAACTATACAACACAGAGTATGCGGTCAGTACGTGGAATGTACCAAGTATGCAAGGTAAGTAAAACTGGTTAAATAGGTAAAATCATTTAAAGACATGCATAATGTAAACATAAACAATAAGAATCTGAGAGTAGGGCTTGCATGAATTCTTTCTGAAATCATGATCATATCATAGCATAACATGACATCATAATTGAATTGATTGACTCAAAGATGAAATCTAATAGTCATGAGTAAAACTGAACATTGAGTCAAACCTGCTTTAGAACATATATATATGTATAAATCTCATAAATGATGAACATGCATAACTAAAATCATGAGCAACAATGGGAGACTCGTCTTTTAACTAACATACCATGATAGAGCTTACGTGGTCCCAACTATCACACTCAAGTGGGTAGAGCCATCCAAAGCCTCGCCAGGGCTAGGGACGATACCATGATATCGATATCAAGATCTATAGGCCCAATCGGGGTAGGGGATAGCTCACTAGGGTGGTCCAAAAGTATATATAATATGTATAAAACTATGTTGGCTCATAGTTCTGAGGCATAGGGTGATCGACGCTTAGCCTACTTGGTGCCTACTCCCAAAAATATGCATATGCTCTCTATCGCTTTTCAATGAAGCTTACCATTGTTAATTGACGAGGCTCAATAATCAATACATCTCAAATATGAAATCATGCATATGAGAAGCTTTAACTCAAACCATACCACAAGCTGAAAGATAATTGGGAGTCTTCGCTCCAAAACCATGTGTAAGCTTAATTCGGGAAATCGTAAATCATAATTGAACATGTGGCATTGCCTAATTTCACATGCTTGAAAATACTCAATTCACGTTAAAAACATGATTATAAATATGGGTATCTTGAAAACATGCTTTTCATCATAATATCTCATCCTAATCTTACATTCGTCACAAATCTCCTCTTTCATGAACTTCTCATCAATGGGCTTTTTAATTCATAAAACATGAAACGTGATTTTAAGTGAAAATAATATAAAACTTTCCCATGAATCATAATTTAGTATTAGAAACATATTTAAATCATACCCATGTAGAGAAATTAGGAATATCATGCATTGGGTTAAAACCCCATAGATTAGACATTGGATATTCATGATTTAGAGAGGGATTGGGCATGGGTGTCAAAGGATTCACCCATTCATAACTCTACATACCTGATTGATGCTGATTCTTACACTTCTCTAATTGTCCAAGAGGAATTGAAGAGAATTCGAAGAAGAACAAGTTTGATCACCCCCTCTAACCTTCTATCTTGTTTGATCACCCCCTCTAACCTTCTATCTTGCATGCTTGAATGAAAATGGCCTAAACTGGACTTAACCCTCTTAAAAGGAATCATTCACAACTTAAAATGACGTAGTTTAGGTTTTAGGATCTTAGAAATTATGGAAAAAACCTTACTAAATTTACAGAAAATAACTACCAGGCAGTCCCTACGAGGGACATGACGACTCGTCTCCTTTGGCCACGACTCGTGGCATGATCCATCAAGTAAACTGCTTATCAAGTCATCTGGGCTAGTTATAGTTGACTTCACGACTCGTTACTGGTGACCATGATTCGTGGTCACAACTTGTCAGGTGCACTACCATAATCTCAGTCAAACTTTTCCTTGCTGGACAGGACTCATCCAATGACTCGCGAGGCCTGACCACGACTCGTGGTCATGTTCGTGGATATCCAAATGTTACACCCCTTAAGTTTTTCAAACTTAGTTGGCATATTCGCATGTTGGTTGAGAGTTTTAGAGTGCCATACATGCGAGAAAAGAGCCCGGGAAATGGCCGAACGAGTGCCAAGTTGGATTTTCGCAAGAGGAGGCCGAATCGCGCTGCCCAGAGCGGAAACGTGGCATGGAGGCCCCTCCTCCGCGATGACCAAAGTGGCATAGAGCTAGATTGGCATGATGGCCAGCGTGCCACGTTGCCATGGTTCAGGCTCCAAGTATATAAAGGCCTCCCACTTCGTTTTTAAGTCATTTCTCATATTATTTAAAGTGAAAACAACTAGAGAATAGAAGAGGACAAAGGGTTACTATAAATTTCCGTCAAATTACGCCGTCAAACACAGTTCAAACTTAAATTAACTTTCGGTACCGAAGTATAAAGCTGTAGGGAGAATTTCTACGGAGTTAGTTTCACGAAATTCGCCCGGCGAATCATCATCCCGCCAAGTAAAAGTGATAGGAATTTCTCCAAACTACGGTTAATACACTCCCAGGCTTAAAGTGAGTATTTCTCCCTTCTAGACTTCTGAGAAATTGCGAGTTTTCGATCGTTCTTTCATAAGTCGAAGAATAGTCAGTATATAGACTTAAAGTATCATTTTCTTCCAGTATAGTAATGAAATTAGTTCTATTCTTTTGTGAATATGATTACAGTTGGGGAGAATTGCTGAATACTAACCGAACCTTGCTAGTTAATCGGTAAACCAGTAGTCGAGGTATGTAAAGCCAGTTTCTTTCGGCAAGTTAGTTGTCTCAGTGTAGAAAAACAGTATATATTCCAGTAGAGTATTTCAGAAACAGTATAGCGTACTCAGTATGAAATTTAATAAAGCACGTCAGAAATATTATATCATGTTTAGCATGAAACTTAGTAAAACAACATAAGCCCCAACAGATTATTTCAGAAATGTTGTATCATGCTTCAGTATGAGACTCAGTACAGCATGTCAGAGATTATATTATTATCATACTCAGTGTGTATTATATGTAGTTATTGCTATTAGTTGAGACTTGATTGTATTATTTTGGGATGGATTACCTAGCATCCATGACCGCTCCAGGGTTAATAGTTGTATCGACTCGTCCACCAGAGGGCGAGGATACGTCGCTCTACGGAGTGGCATGCCGTCCGCTAGGGATGAATATGGGATGCCAGTTTCCCCATATTTTGTCGTGGTTGGCCTTTATACACCCCCGTCGAGCGATTGCGCCCGGGGTGTTGATTTCAGGAGTCCTCCGGACTCACGTGCAGTTATATTCAGGGGCCTAGCGGGCCCAAGTTGCATAGCAAGGGGATCGGCAGGTTGCTTATAGTTACTAGGTGATGTGGTATGACCTGGGTAGGGGTAAATAGGTTGTGATAATTGTACCTTCCAGATTATAGGGGCCATGTAAGATTTATGTTGTGTTATGTTATGTCATGTTACTTTAGTTATGGTTAGATAGACATTAGGACGCCACGTTACCAGGTATGACTCCTACTCTTTTTTCAGAATAGTTCCTGAACCCACTATTCCAGTCAGTTTAAGTCTGTCTTTCTTATTGCTCCAGTTACTATCAGTTTCATTATTTACTTTCAGTTATTTTCAGTTATTTCTTTGCATACTCAGTACCAGTGGTACTGACGCCCATTTTGGGTGCTGCATTACTTTCCTGCAGGTGCACATAGAAGAGGAGTAGATCCCTCGTAGTTCCAGTCAGCGTTACAGAGCCTTAAGCTCCTTTCATCCGGAGCCTGGAAAACAGAGGTGTACTTTCTTTTTGTTTGTACAACATGGGTAGGCCGGGGCCTTATTCCGACCATCTTATTATTACTTGAGGCTTGCAGATTATATATTTTCCCTGTGGTTAGATGTTTTGGCCATGTGGGGCCTTATTCAGTTGTTAGTTGGTGGCCTTGTCGGTCATAGATCAGTTTAGTGCTCGATTTCATTATTCCTAGAGGCTTGTAGATTGTATATTTTCCCTGTGGTTAGCTGTATTGGCCGTGTGGGGCCTTATTCAGTTGTTAGTTGGTGTCCTTGTCAGACACAGATCAGTTTAATGCTCGATTTCATTTCTCGGATATAACTAGACAGCATGCTGGCCTTGTTGGCCCTCATAGGATCCCTTGTAGTTGGTTGTTCTGGTTAGCTGTTCATATCCTTACAGGTGGCTATAGGCCTTGTCAGCCAGAGGCTATGTTTACAACCGCTATATAGCCCGTCATTTCCTTGAATCCAGAGTTAGAGCCAGCCTTGCTAGACGGGCTTAGGCTCAGTTAATTCAGCAGTCCAGGTCTTAGTAGTGCACCAGGTGCCAGTCATGCCTCCCAAGGTGGGGTGTGACAAACTTGGTATCATAGAAGGTCGTATCCCAGGGAGTCTGCAAGCCGTGCTAAGTAGAGTCTTGTCTATGGATGTGTTGTGCACCACATACTATAGATAGGAGGCTGCAAGGCATGATAGGATGGTTACTCTTTCTTCTTATTCGATCGTGTTATAGAGCGGTACAGTATAGGGTTGAGTCCCTAAAGCTTACTATACTCTTTGGTTACAAATAAAATTTCAGATCAGCGACATCCTATTACAGGCAGAAGATTGGATACAGCCACAGGAGAGGGAACCAGGAGGATGCCTCAGCCTCGATTAGAATCAGCTCGATCTGAGGGCGATACGGAGGCATCATCCCGACCTTCCTAGCAGTCTCCATTACGTCAGGAGCCGCTTGGGACGGCCAATGTGACGACACCACCTCCGACAGTTTCTATCCTATACCATCTGACCAAGAGGTCAGGAGTGCAGTAGTCATGTTAGCACAGATGATGGCTTCTCAGCGTCAGTCGATGCCATCTACAACTGCAGAATCGTTAGGAGGACCTGGTAGTTCGAGGGTTCGAGAATTCCTGGCATTAAGTCCCCTGCAGTTTACAGGGACGGATCGGACAGAGGATCCCCAGGGTTTCCTAGATCAGATGCAGAGGATTTTTTGGGTAATGCATGCTACACACACAGAGTCAGTTGAATTGGTGGTATTTCGGCTACGAGACATCGCTGTATTGTGGTATGAGATTTGGGAGAGGTCTCGAGGGAGAGATGTTTCCTCTCGGACCTAGCCCAGCTTTTCAGAGGCTTTTCTAGATCATTATCTACCACAGGAGATTCGACAGGCCCGGGTTGATCAGTTTTTACACCTGGAGTAGGGGGCAATGAGTGTTCGAGAATATGCCCTGCGGTTTGATTCATTAGCCCGATATGCGCCAAACTTTGTGGACACCATGCCATCCAGAGTACACTGTTTCATTATGGGGCTAAATCCAGAATATGTATAGACTTGTATTACAGCTACTCTGCGAGAGAACATGGATATTGCCCGAGTACAGACATTTGCTCAAAATATTGAGGGCATCAGGAAGCGGCAACAGGAGATCAGGAGAACCAGTTAGGAACAACGCTACAGGAACAGGCCAGATGATTTTCAGGGGGAGGCCCGGGGAGGACCCAGGCCTCGGTTGTCAGATAGGCCGCCTAGACCCCTGCCTCCATCACAGTAGCAGAGGGGCAGGTCCAGTCGCTGAGAGCAGTCAGAGCCCGATGGTAGTTCGCGAGTAGTAGATTCACCATATCAGAGGAAGGCAGAGTAGAGCGGGTATACACTACCACTTTGCCTTATTTGCAGCGTACGCCACTTTGGAGCTTGCAGATATGTCTCCACAGGATGTTATATTTGCGGCTAGGAGGGTCATCTGATGAGAGATTGTACGGCAAGGGTCAGGGTGACCAGGATCGACAGGATAGGTCATCAGCAGGGTCAGGAGCTCCAGCATCCCCGGCAGGCGCAGACCCTTAGTTTCAACAGGTAGAGGCCGAGGTAGATTAGGGGCCTCCAGTTTGGGTACGGGCCCAGACTGTACCTATGCATTACCGGGGAGACAGGATTTAGAATCATCACCAGACGTTGTGACAGGTATGCTGACTATTTGCTCTAATCCTGCTTATGTGTTGATAGATCCAGGATCCACCTTGTCCTATGTTACACCGTTAGTGGCTTGGAAGTTTAGTATTGTGCCAGAATTGCTTCGGTGAACTTTTTTAGTATCTACACCCGTTGGTGACTCTATCATAGCAAGAAGGGTCTATCGGAGGTGTACAGTAGAGGTTTACAGTCGTCACACTACAACAGATTTAATAGAGCTAGAGATGGTTGATTTTGATGCCATTGTGGGTATGGATTGGTTAGCTCCATGCTATGCCAATATTGAGTGCTGGACCAAGACTGTCCGATTCCACTTTCTAGGGGAGGCAGTATGGGAGTGGAAAGGTAGTACAGTTAGGCCAAAAGGTAGGTTTATTTCCTATCTTCGGGGGAGAAAGTTGATAGCAAAAGGGTGCATTTATAACATTGTCAGAGTCAAGGATGTTGGGGCAGAGGCTCCGATGCTTCAGTCTGTTCCAGTGGTTACTGAGTTCCCCAATGTATTTCCAGATGATCTTTCTGGTATTTCCCCAGAAAGGGAAATTGATTTTTCAATTGATCTATTACCAGGCACTCAGCCCATATCTATTCCCCCTTATCGGATGGCTCCTGCGAAACTCAATGAACTAAAGGAGAAATTGAAAGATTTGCTAGATAAGGGCTTTATCAGGCCGAGTACCTTACCATGGGGTGCGCCAGTTCTGTTCGTGAGAAAGAAGGATGGCTCCCTCCGTATATGTATAGATTATCGACAACTGAATAAAGTCACGGTCAAGAACAAGTACCCGCTTCCCAGAATAGATGATTTATTTGATTAGTTACAAGGAGCAAGGTATTTCTCCAAGATTGACTTAAGGTCCGGATATCATCATGTTCAGGTTCGTGAAAGAGATGTCCTTTGGGCTGACGAATGCTCCAGCAGTGTTTATGGACCTGATGAACAGTATTTTCAGGCCATACCTGGACTTGTTCGTGATAGTGTTTATCAATGATATTCTAGTGTATTCTCGCTCAGAGGAAGACCACCAAGATCATCTGCGGACAGTGCTCCATATTCTCAGAGAACGCCAGTTATATGCCATGTTTTCTAAATGTGAGTTTTGGCTGAATTCAGTAGAATTTTTGGGTCATATCGTGTCGAACGCTGGTATACAGGTAGATATACAGAAGATAGAAGCAGTAAAAACATGGCCCAGACCTACCACTCAGACCGATGTACGCAACTTTCTGGGATTAGCCGGGTACTATAGAAGGTTTGTGGAAGGATTTTCCACTTTAGCAGCACCTCTGACCAAACTGACGCAGAAGGCCACAAAATTCCAATGGAATGACGCTTGTGACCAGAGCTTCCAGGAATTGAAAGACAGGTTAATATCAGCACCAGTGTTAGCGTTGCCAGAAGGAACAGAGGGTTATGCAGTTTATTGTGACGCTTCGGGTGTTGGGTTTAGATATGTTTTGATGCAGCATGGTAGAGTGATTGCCTATGCTTCCAGGCAGCTGAGGAAGCATGAAAAGAACTACCTTACCCATGACCTGGAATTGGCCGCAGTAATTCATGCCTTGATGATAAGGAGACATTACTTACATGGCGTCCACGTTGATATTTTTACTGATCACAAAAGCCTGCAGTACATCTTCACCCAGAAATAGTTGAATTTGCGACAGCGTCGCTGGTTAGAACTGTTGAAAGACTATGATGCGAATATTTTATATCACCCAGGGAGGGCCAATGTGGTAGCATACGCCCTTAGCCGTAAATCTATGGGGAGTTTGGCATACTTGCAGCCCGAGTAGCGGGAATTGGCCCGAGAATTGCATCAGCTAGCCGGTTTAGCCGTTCATATAGCAGAAACAGGGGACAACAGAGTGGTAATCTAGAACACCGCAGTATCATCATTAGTCGTGGAAGTGAAGGAACGGCAGTATGAAGACCCTAGCCTGGTTCAGCTCAGAAACAAAGTTCAACGAGGAGAGGTGACAGTTTTTCAGGTAACCAAGTATGGAGTGTTGAGGTATAAAGATCGCCTTTGTGTTCCAGACATTGTAGGGCTTTGCCAGCAGATTATTGGTGAGATACACTATGCCCGTTATTCTCTCCATCCAGGTTCGATGAAAATGTACCACGATGTAAAAGAAATCTACTGGTGGCCAAGAATGAAGAAGGGGATAGCAGAATTTGTAACACGATGTCCCAATTGCCAACAGGTAAAAGCTGAACATCAAAAACTAGGTGGACTGACCCAGGGTATAGCTGTGCCTCTATGGAAATGGGAAGAAGTTAACATGGACTTTGTAGCAGTATTACCTCGCACCAGGCGTATATACGATTCGATCTGGGTAATTGTTGATAGGTTGACAAGATCAGCTCATTTTCTGCTAGTAAAGGCTACTTTTTCAGTCGAAGATTATGTCGAGCTATATATTAAAGAAATAGTTAGGTTTCATGGTGTTCCATTGTCAATTATTTTCGACAGAGGGGCGCAGTTTACAGCTAGGTTTTGGCAATCGTTTCAGAGATGCTTTGGGACACAGGTTAACCTGAGCACAAATTTTCATCCTCACACAGATGGGTAGGCAGAACGTACCATTCTGACGCTCGAGGATATGTTGCGAGCATGTGTGTTAGATTTTGGAGGTAGCTGGAATGAACACCTACTGCTTATTGAGTTTGCCTACAATAACAATTACCATTTAGCAATTCAGATGGCACCTTATGAAGTGTTGTATGGGAAAAAGTTTAGATCTCCAGCTGGTTGGTTTGCAGTAGGAGAATCAACATTGATTGGGCCAGATATCATTCATCAGTCAGAGGAAAAAGTAAAGCTTATCAGGGAACGTTTACTGACTGCTCAGAGCCGCCAGAAATCGTATGTTGATGTGCGGCGCAGAAACTTACAATTTAATGTGAATGACTGGGTATTCTTGAAAGTTTCACTGATGAAGGGTGTAATGAGGTTTGGTAAGAGAGGCAAGATTAGCCTGAGGTTTGTTGGGCCTTATCAGATTCGTCGAAGAATAGGCCAGGTGGCATATGAATTAGATCTACCTCCAGAATTAGAATCTGTCTACCCAGTTTTCCACGTATCAATGCTGAGGAAGTGCATAGGAGATCCCTGCCAAATTGTCCCAGTCCAAGATGTTCAAGTCACAGAAGAGTTAGCTTATGAGAAAGTTCCAGCAGCCATATTAGTCCGGTAGATCCGTAGATTAAGAACTAAAGATGTTGCTTCTTTCAAGGTATTGTGGCGGAATAAGAACTGAGAGGAGATGACCTGGGAAGCAGAAGATGACTTGAAAACCAGATATCCTCAGTTATTCCGGACATAGTCAGATTATGCAGCCAGAGGTATGTTGTTATTATTGTTTCATAAGTTATAGTATATACTTATGTATGTGGAGTAGTTGACTCCAGTTTAGTGTGAAATGAATATTATAGTATTGTGTGGAGTACCTGTATTGAACTTTTCTGTGTTTCAGGATTTGTGGATAGTCCATATTACAAGGGAGACTCTGCCAAAATTTTTCAAGAATAAGTAAGCGCAAGTTAAGTTTATTGTAAGCAGAATTTAACATTCGAGGACGAATATTCTTAAGGGGGGAGGATGTTACGCCCCGAATGTTTTTGGCACTTAGTTGGCTTATGCACTTAGTTGTCCTATTCGCATGTTGGTTGAGAGTTTTAGAATGACATACGTGCGACAAAAGGGCTCTGGGAAAGGTCGAACAAGTGCCAAGTAAGATTTTCGCAAGAGGAGGCCGAACCGCACTGCCCAGAGGGGCAACGTGGCACAGAGGCCCCTCTTCCATGATGGACAACGTGGCATGAAGCTGGATTGACACGATGGCCAGCGTACCACGTTGCCATGGTTCAAGCTCCAAGTATATAAAGGCCTCCCACTTCGTTTTTGAGTCATTTCTCATATTATTTTCAGTGAAAATAGCCAGAGAACAGAGGAGGACGAAGGGTTACTATAAATTTCCGTCCAATTACGCCATCAAACGCAGTCTAAACTCAAATTAACTTTGGGCACGGAAGTATAAAGTCGCAGGGAGCATTTCTACGGTGTTAGTTTCATGAAATTCGCCCGGCGAATCGTTGTCCTGCCGAGTCAAAGTGATTGGAATTACTCCAAACTAGTGTTAATATACTCCTAGGCTTAAAGTGAGTATTTCTCCCTTTTAGACTTTTGAGAAATTGCGAGTTTTCGATCGTTCTTTGATAAGTCGAAGAGTAGTCAATATATAGACTTAAAGTATCATTTTCTTCCAGTATAGTAATGAAGTTAGTTCTATTCTTTTGTGAATATGATTACAGTTGGGGAGAATAGCTGAATACTAGCCGAACCTTGCTAGTTAATTCGTAAACCAGCAGTCGAGGTATGTAAAGCCAGTTTCTTTCAGCAAGTTAGTTATCTCAGTATAGCAAAACAGTATATATTCCAGTAGAGTATTTCAGAAATAGTATAGCATACTCAGTATGAAATTTAGTAAAGCACGTCAGAAATATTATATCGTGTTTAGAATGAAACTTAGTAAAACAGCATAAGCCCCATCAGATTATTTCAGAAATGTTATATGATGCTTCAGTATGAGACTCTGTACAACATGTCAGATATTATATTATTATCATACTTAGTGTGTATTATACGTAGTTATTCCTATTTGAGACTTGATTGTATTGTTTTGGGCTGGACTACCTCGCTTCCGTGACTACCCCCGGGTTAATAGTTGTATCAACTCGTCCGCCAGAGAGTGAGGATACGTCGCTCTACGGAGTGGTATGCCGTCTGCTAGGGACGAAGATGGGATGCCAGTTTCCCCATATTTTGCCGTGGTTGGCCTTTATACACCCCCGTCAAGCGCTTGCACCCGGGGTGTTGATTTCAGGAGTCCTCCGGACTCAGATACAGTTATAGTTAGGGGCCTAGCGGGCCCAAGTTGTATACCCAGGGGATCGGCAGGTTGCTTATAGTTATTAGCTGATGTGGTATGACCTTGGTAGGGGTAAATTTGTGATGATTGTACCTTCTGGCTTATGGGGGCCAGGTAAGGTTTATGTTGTGTTATGTTATGTCATGTTACTTTAGTTATGGTTAGATAGACAGTAGGACACCACGCTACTAGGTACGACTCCTACTCTTTTCAGAATAGTTAAGGTTAGTCCTAAACCCGCTATTCCAGTCAGTTTCAGTCTGTCTTTGTTATTGCTCCAGTTACTATCAATTTCATTATTTACTTTCAGTTATTTTAAGTTGTTGCTTTGCATACTTAGTACCAGTGGTACTGACGCCCGTTTGGGGCGCTGCATTACTTGCCTGCAGGTGCTCATAGACGAGGAGCAGATCCCTTGTAGTTCTAGTCAGCATTACAGAGCCTTTAGCTCCTTTCATCCGGAGCCTAGAAAACAGAGGTGTACTTTCTTTTTGTTTGTACAGCATGGGTAGGCCGGGGCCATGTCCCGACTATCTTATTATTCCTAGAGGCTTGCAGATTATATATTTTCCGTGGGGTTGGCTGTATTGGCCATGTGGGGCCTTATTCAGTTTTTAGTTGGTGGGCTTGTAGGTCACAGATCAGTTTAGTGCTCGATTTCATTTCTCAGATATAACTAGACAGCATGGTGGCCTTGTTGGCCCGCATAGGATCCCTTGTAGTTGGTTGTTCTAGTTAGCTATTCATATCCTTACAGGTGGCTATAGGCCTTGTCAGTCGGAGGCTGTGTTTACAGCCGATATATAGCCCGTCATTTCCTTCAATCCAGAGTTAGAGCCAGCCTTGCCAGAGGGGCTTAGGCTCAGTTAATTCAGCAGTCCAGGTCTTAGTAGGGCACCAGGTACCATTCATGCCTCCCAAGGTGGGGCATGACACTAAACTTCCCAAATTCCAAATCACATACGAAGCCTCACCATGAGTCACATCATGACTCATGGTCTGCTCCCATGGGTCACCTCACGACCCATTCTATGTTCTGATGAAAATTTTTAAATTTTCTCCATTTCAACTCCCGAGTATGATCTTTGGGCTTTCGGGGTATAACAATATCTCCCCCTTGGGAACATTCATCCTCGAATGTTGGAAAAACATACAGAAAAGCAGAGAAATGCAATTATTATATTTAAATACTGATCATTTAAACTGAAAATTGACAGAATGACTATCTAAGATTCAAACTACATAGCTGAACTGAATTCACGAATCATACACACATCCATATACATAAAAGAAACTCGGACACAGGAAATAAAGATAAAACTAATTAGAGTCTTAGGGAAAAAACTGATACCTCAAGCCAGAACTAAGCCGGTAGAGAATAAATGTGGGTATCTAGCCATCATGTCTGCTTCGGTTTCCCACGTTGCTCCTTCAACATGCTGATTCCTCCATAAAACTTTAACTGAAGCTACTTCCTTTTTCCTTAGCCTTCGAACCTGACTATCTAGTATTTCCACTGGAACCTACTCATAACTGAGGTTGTCTTTCACACTAACGCTGTCCACCGGGACAACTAGAGCTAGATCACCCAAACACTTCTTTAAGAGAGACACATGAAAAACTGGCTGCATGGAAGCTATTTTGCGGGAAAATCCAATTCATAAACCACCTTTCCAACACGTCTCACTATCCGGTACGGGCCGACATAGCGGGGACTAAATTTCCCCTTCTTTCTGAACCTGATCACTCCTTTCATAGGAAACACCTTTAGAAATTCCAAATCATCAACTTCAAACTCAAGTTCTGTTCTTCTCACATTGGCATAGAACTTTTGGCTAGTCTGAGCTGTTTTAAACTTGTCCCTTATCAACTGAACATTCTCCATAGCCTCATGAACTGAATCTGGTCCTATCATCGCTGCTTCACCAACCTCGAACCAACCAATGGGCGATCTACACCTCCGCCCATAGAGAGCCTCAAACGGTGTCATCTGAATACTTGAATGATAGCTATTATTGTACGAGAACTTGATAAGAGGAAAATGGTCATCCCAACTACCCTTGAAGTCAATCACGCACGCTCTCAATATGTACTCGAGATTCTGAATTATCCGCTCCACTTGATGATCCGTTTGCGAGTGAAATGCAGTGCTGAGCTCAACTTGAGTACCAAGTCCTTTTTTAATCGACTTCCAAAATTGAGAGGTAAATTGAGTACCTCTGTCTGATATAATGAACAAGGGCACTCCATGCAATTGAACTAGCTCCCGGATATATAGTTTGGCATAGTCCTCTACCAAATCTGTGGTTTTGACCAGTAAAAAATGAGCGACCTTGGTCAACCTGTCCACCAAAACCCAAATGGAGTCATATTACTGACGAGTGCGAGGTAAACCTATGATGAAGTCCATATTAATTTCTTCCAACTTTCAAGTAGGGATACTGATATCCTGAAGCACACCTCCCGGCCTCTGATGCTTGACCTTCACTTTCTGACAGTTTGGACACTTAGCTACAAATTTTGCTATAACCTTCTTCATGCCATCCCACCAATAGACTTCCTATAGGTCACGGTACATCTTGGTGTCACCTGGATGGATAGTATATCTGGATCCATGAGCCTCAAGCAACATCCAGCTCCTTAAATCATCCATATCCGGAACACATAAGCGACCCTGGTGTCGAAGCACACCATCTCCCCCTTTGGAGTAGACCTCTACCTTCAGATTCTGAACGACTTCCTTTAACTTTATCAAATCGGGTCCTCATGTTGCCTAGCTTTTACATCAGTCACCAATGACGATTTTGATCCATTTTGAACAATAACACTGCCATCGGTCGAGTCAACCAACCTAACTCCCAATCTTGCGAGTCGATACACATCTCTCACTAGCTCCTTCTTTCCCTCATCCACATCATACACACTCTTCATTGTGAGTCTACTAAATGCGTCTTCTACTACATTATCCTTCCCTGGATGGCAAAGGACACTCATATCATAGTCCTTGAGTAGCTCTAACCACCTCATTTGCCGAAGATTGAAATCCTTATATGTAAACACATATTGAAAACTCTTATGGTCCATAAACACATCCACATGGACCCCGTACAACTAATGTCTCAAAATGTTCAAGGCGAATACCACCGCGGCCAATTCAAGATCATGGGTCGGGTAATTTTTCTCATGAACCTTTAGCCATCTGAAGGCATATGCTATAACTTTTTTGTGCTGGATCAATACACACCAAAGTCCGATCCTTGAAGCATCACAATACACTATGACCCATCGATACCCTTGGGTAGGGTCAATGCTGGTGCTGAAGTAAGTCGAGTCTTCAACTCTTGGAAGCTCTTCTCACAAACCTCCAACCATTGGAATTTCACCTTTTTGGGTCAATTCGGTCAAGGGTGTTGCAATAGATGAGAAAACATCCACAAACCTTCGATAGTAGCCGGCTAAACCCAAAAAGCTTTGAATATTTGAAAGATTCACCAATCTAAGCCAATTCTTCATCGCTTTTATTTTCTGAGAGTACACCTTTATGCCTTCTCTTGATACCACATGGCCCAAAAACGCCACTGAGTTCAACCAAAACTCACACTTTCTGAATTTGACATATAATTGGCGATCCTTGCAAGTCTGTAGCACTACTCTCAAATGAGAGACATTCTCCTCCTCGCTCTGAGAGTATATCAGGATTTCATCAATAAACACAATCACGAACATATCCAAGTATGGATTGAACACCCTGTTCATCAAGTCCATAAAAGCTGCAGGAGCATTCGTTAGTCCAAAACACATAACTACAAACTCATAATGACCATACAGCATCCTGAAGGCTGCCTTCGGGATATCGCTCTCCCGAAGTCTGAGCTGATGGTCCCCGAATCTGAGATCTATATTAGAAAAGCACTAGGCACCCTCAAGCTGGTCAAATGAACCATCAATCCTGGGTAGAGGATACCTGTTCTTGACGGTGACTTTGTTCAATTGCCGGTAATTAATACACATCTGAAGAGAACCATATTTCTTTCGGACAAAGAGAACTGGTGTACCTATGGAAACTTACTCGGTCTAATGAAACCGTTATCTAACAGGTCCTTGAACTGATCTTTCAACTCTTTTAACTCGGCAAGAGCCATTCTATAGGGAGGATTAGATATAGGCTGCGTATCGGGAAGAAGGTCAATACGAAAGTCAATTTCCCGCTCGGGAGGGATTCCCGATAGATCATCAGGAAAGACTACTGGATACTCACATACTACTGGGACAGACTAGATAGTCGGGGTCTCTGATGTCGCATCCTTAATCGTACTAGATGGTACACACAACCTTTGGAGATCATCTTTCTGTCCTTAAGGTAGGAAATGAAATGACCTACAAGCATAGCTGAACTACCCTTCCACTCTAATACTGGATCTCCCAGAAATCTGAACTCTATTATGTGGGTTCTACAATTAACTGAGGCATAACATGCAAATAGCCAATCCATGTCGAGGATAACATCAAAATCGGTCATGGCTAACTCTACAAGATCTGCTGAGGTGACTTTCTGAAGGATTGATACTAGGCAACCTCTATATACCCGTTTAGCTACAACTAAATCACATACTAGAGTAGAGACTGAGAAAGATTCTAACAAGACTTTGGGACTGACTCCAAAGCTACTGGCCACATAAGGTGTTAGAAAAGACAAGGTAGCCCCCAAATCTAACAAAGCATAAACATCAAGATGGAAAACTCGCAACATACCAGTGACTACATCTGGGGAGACCTCCTTCTCCTGGTGGGATGCTAAGGCATAGAATCTTTTATGGTGCTGACCGCCACCTGTGCTGGTAGATGCCCCCTAATGTGCTGAGCGTGCGAGTGGGGCTGCTAAACTAGAAGCTAGGCCTCAGCCCCTGTCATGGTCTTATCTCGTTGCTGGGAAATATCTGAGCATGTGATCGGGCTTCCCAGACCTGAAACAAGCACCTGTACTCGCTAGGCACTAGCTCGTGTGCCCTCGACCATACTTTCCGCAAACTGGGATGCTAGAAGCTGCGGGGCTGCTGCTCTAACCCCTAGAGCCTGATGCTCACCCCCTCTGATCATGCCTAGTCCTAGATGGCACACTCAATGCTAAAGATGGTGGGGTTGAAGATCTCTGGTGGGTCTGCTGTTGGTGCCCACCACTTAACCTCGGTTGAGAGAACCTGTAGTTATCAGTTCTGGCCCTCTTGTTCTCTCTCTTCCTCATATGCGTTTCCTCCATCTGCTGGGCGTACAAGACTATCCGAGGGAAGTCCATATCCTGGTGAAGCATGGCAGTCCTGCAATCCTTATCCAAATAGCCTTCCACACCATGAAGAACCTGCTCACCCGTGCCCTCTAATCAACCACTAACTCTAGGGCATACTTTGATAAGTGAGTGGACTCAAAGGCATACTCATGCACCGTTATTCTCCCTTGCTTAAGATTCACAAACTCGGCTGCCTTCAGCTCCCTCATTTCACGAGGGAAGAACTGATCTAGGAATGCAACATGGAATTCCTCTCAAGTGACAGGACCTGCTCCGGCGGCCCTACTATCTTTCCACTAATGAAACCAGATGTGCACGATCCCTTTTAGTTGATATGAGGCCAACTCCGCACACTCAACTCCATTCACCCCCATGACTTGGGTGATCTTCACAATCCCATCAATGAACTCATGGGGGTCCTCATCTATTTTTGTTCTGAGGAACTCTAGCAGGTTCAGTTTCAAGAAATCCCTGAATCGATCCGCCGCTGCATTGCCATTTTATGGGACATGCGCAATCGCCTACTGATTGGCTTGAGCGGTCAAGGCCTGCGCGAGCATCTGAATAGCTTCCCAAAACTCAGCATGGGCAACCGACTCCGATGCGTGGTGCTCCTAGAGAGGAGGGGCTTGCTGGTGCCCATTTCCATCATCCTCCTCATGGCCGACTCCATTCCCATTCCTTCTACCATTTACTCTTTGGGGAGCCATGATTCTGCAATCGCAAATAGCACGATTAGAAGGATAGGGAGACATTTCATCACACGACATAGATCATGAAAGAAAGGAACATTTCCTAAATGTTTTGTAGCCTTTTCATCATAAGTGTGGCGTGCTTCACAGCCATAAAAAAGACTCTACTCAACATAGCTTTCAGACACCCTAGGACACTTCAAATCTATTGTTTTGATACCAAGTTTGTCACAACCCGGACGGAGGCCCGGATCATAACATAGTTCAAGGAGCCCTGAGAGACTCCAAGTCAACCCATGGCATGAACATACATCTAACTAAATTACTAGAACTGAAGAGTCAACATAATAATCTTAGTGGAAATCTAAAATAAAAAAATATTAGAATACACAATCTGAAGCTGAATACATCCATTTGTCTAAAAAGCCTCTAAACATGATGAGTTGATAGGACAAGACCCCAACTAACAAGAATTAGCTGAAAACTAAAAATACATAGAAATCTGACTAACATGGTTCTCGAGAGATGAGGACTCACCAATAATTTAAGATTCTATCCTTTAAGACTAGCTATGAATGGGGCTAAGTCTGAGTGTCGGATCCTATATCATGAAATGATATAGCATAGAGTATGCAGTCAGTACGTGGAATGTACCGAGTATGTAAGGTAAGTAAAACTGCTTAAATAGGTAAAATCATTTAAAGACATGAATAATATAAACATAAACAATAAGAATCTGAGAGTAGGGCTTGCGTGCATTTTTTCTAAAACCATGATCTCATCGTAGCATAACATAACATCATAACTGAATCGATTGACTCAAAGCTGAAATCTGATAGTCATGAGTAAAACTAAACATTGAGTCAAACTTGTTTTACAACCTATACAGATGTATAAATCTCATAAATGATGAACATGCATAACTGAAATCATGAGGAACAATGGGAGACTCGTCTTTTAACCAACATACCATGATAGAGCTTATGTGGTCCCAACTATCACACTCAAGTGGGTAGAGCCATCCAAAGCCTTGTCAGGGCTAGGGATGATACCATGATATTGATATCAAGCTCAAGGCCTAATCGAGGCAGAGGATAGCTCAATAGAGATCCCAAAGTATATATAATATGTACAAACCTACGTTGGTGTGTAGTTCTGAGGCATGGGGTGATCGACCCTTAGCCTACTCTGTGCTAGACACTACTCCCAAAAACAGGCATGTGCTCTCCATCTCTTTTCAATGAAGCTTATCATCATCAATTGATGAAGAACAATAATCAATACATCTCAAATATTAAATCATGCATATGGAGAAGCTTTAAGTCAAACCATACCACAAGCTAAAAGATAAATGGGAGTCTTCACTCCAAAACCATGTGGTAAGCTTAATTCAGGAAATCGTTAATCATAATTGAACATGTGGGCATTGCCCTATACTTTCACATGCTTGAAAATACTCAATTCACATCTAAAACATGATTATAAACATGGGTATCTTGAAAACATGATTTTCATCATAATATCTCATCATAATCATACATTCTTCACAAATCTCCTCTTTCATGAACTTCTCATCAATGGGCTATTTAATTCATAAAACTTGAAAAATGATTTTAAGTGAAAATAGTATAAAAATTTCCCATGAATCATAATTTAGTAGTAGAAACATATTTAAATCATGCCCATGTAGAGAAATTAGGAATTTCGTGCATTGGGTTATAACCCCACAGATTAGACATCGAAAATTCATGATTTAGAGAGGGATTGGGCATGGGTGTGAAAGGATTCACCCATTCATAACCCTACATACCTGATTGATGCTGATTCTTATACTTCTCTGATTACCCAAGAGGAATTGAAGAGAATTCAAAGAAGAACAAGCTTGATCACCGCCTCTAACCTTCTATCTTGCACGCATTAATGAAAATGGCCTACACTGAACTTAACCCTCTTTAAAGGCATCATTCATAACTTAAAATGACATAGTTTAGGCCTTATGATCTTAGAAATTATGAAAAATCCCTTACTTAATTCGCAGAAAATAACTACAAGTTAGTCCCCACGAGGGATATGACGAGTCATCTCCTCTAGCCACGACTCGTGGCATGATCCATCAAGTACCCTACTTATCAAGTGATTTGGGCTCATCACGGTTGACTTCACGACTTGTTATCGGTGACCACGACTCGTGGTCACCACTCGTCCGGTGCACTGCCATAATCTTAGTCAAACTTTTCCATGCTGGCTACAACTCGTGGGGATCCAAACTTCCCAAATTCCAACTCAACTTCTGAGCCTCACCACGAGTCACATCATAACTCGTGGTCTACTCCTGCAGGTCACCTCATGACCTGTTTTGTGTCCTGATGAAAAATTTTAAATTTTCTCCATTTCAACTCCTGGGTGTAATCTTTAGGCTTTCGGGGTATAACATAAAACTTCGTGCGAATGGAGGAGGTGGTCTGGCTTCTACCAATTTTGGTTGTGAGTTTCTTGACTCACCAACCTCCTTCTTGGAAGTCACAACCTGCTCTGCAACAACTTTACTATCTTTGGGGATCACCTTACCCAGCTCTTTTCCATTGTGCAAAGAGATTGCGCTCACATTTTCCTTGGGGTTCTTCTCGGTGTTACTCAGAAGTGCCCCTTGCAGTCTGTTGGTCTGTTGAAGGGATAATTGCCCCATCTATCGCTCCAGCTCATGGATGGATTTCTTTATTTCATTAACCACCCGAGTCTGCTAAACCATCCACTATTTCATCATTTCCTCTAATGAACTATAAGGCTGCTGGCCTTAAGGTCTTGGGTAGTTAATTTGGGCCTTCGAAAATTCGGATTCCCTCTCCATGAGAGATTTGCTACATTCTTGTATCCCTAGTTGTAATTATTACCTACAAAACCTCCACCATGACGTTATTGTCCCACAAAATGACAGTCTAGGTTTAGTGGTAACCTGAATAAACGTGGCCTTCTCCACACACCTCACATGATGGTGGTGGAGTTTTGACTTGGTGAACCTGCTAAACCTGACTTCCTATTGGTGTGGTTATAGGATTGCTGATCACATTCACCAACTAACTGATATTTGCTCGAATTGCCGCCACACCATCTACCTCGAGCTTTCCTGGCACCTTGGCTATTGTGAACCCTCTACCTGTATCCTTATAGTCTTGACTCCCTGCTGACATGAGATTTAAAAGAGCTTTTATTTCATCATAGCTGTTGGACAAAATTGGTCCATGTGCGGTAGCGTCAAGCAAGATTTTTGACTTTGGTTTTATCCCCTCTTAAAAATTGTGCCCAATAATCTACTTCAACTAAATGTGGTGCGGGAAATCTCTTAAGTAGCCCTTGTATCATTCTCAAGCCCGAGTTAAAGTCTCACCATCTTTCTGCACAAAATCGGAGATCTTCCCTCTCAACTCTTTTATCCTCCTTGAAGAGAAGAACCTATTGATGAATTTGTTGGAAAGACCCTCCCAAGTGGTGAAAGAACCTACTAACTCATTCTAAAGCCACTTTTTGGTTTCACCAATCAACGAGAATGAAAATAATGTGAGCTTAACATACTTATATGAAATGTTCTGATTGTGAAAGTTCTCACTCGGCTCCATGAACATCATTAGATGTTTGTGAGGACCCTCTTGTGGCTTGCCCTGAAATTGGTGAGTATTTTGGACTAATGCACGTCCCTTCCTTCAACTCAAAGTGTCCAATGATGGACTGATGATCGCTTTAGAAGCATTTTCCGAGTTTGTCCTTGCAAAGTTAAGCACTGGAACCCTCTCCTAATTGTTTCCCTATGCTTGCTCATTATTCTCCATAACTAACCTGCAAAAGGTTCTCTCAATTTCTATATCAAAATAATTCAAAGGTGGTCCCTGAGTTCTTGTACTTAGCATACACTGAGCGTGCAACACCAGTAAACTTCAACAACCTACAAAGAAAACATAAAATACATAATAGTGGAATGAAAATCCTAGCCTAAAAACAATTAATCAATCTTCAAGTCCCCGATAACGGTGCCAAAAACATGATGTCGCCAAAGTGCACGCAAGTGCACGTGGTCGTCAAGTAATATAGGATAGTGAAGTCTCAATTATCGATCCCTCATTGACTTGTCAAATTAATTGTTCAAGGATATTATGTTATCTCACTATTCAATGAATCATAAATAAAAACAAGGAATCATTTGGAGATTTAAACTACCAAACTTGAAAGTTAAAATTAACTTATTAACTAAACGCGATTTCACAAATGTTTGTATTTCAAATGATGATAGAATCTAGGGTAATGACACTCCCGCTTCAGGTTGAATTTTCAAGACTAGATTAGCTAGATTAATTCTTTCTAAGGTTGCTAGTTGCGAGTTACTATCATATTTCTTTCCATTCTCCCGAGCATCAAAAAATTATCTCATGAACCCTAATGCCTATATCCCAATAGTCGTAAGAAAAACATGAGGCGATGGTTATGGCTACTATTGTGTATCAACTAAACAAGGTTGAAGGATATTGTTATAGGGGTGATTTTTTTCGAATTCACCACTGCTAGCAGTCGCACGACACTGCACAACTTAGCCTCGCACACACGCCTAACCGTCAAGGGACTTAGATTAATTTTAGGCACAACAAAACATAAAAAGAACACACAGAAATTAGGGGAAATAATTCCCAACCTTTATTATCTCGCAGATATACAAAGGACTCACTGAATTTGGAAGGCTTACAATGACTCAATTGCCTTAGCCAAATTCGGACAACCAAAATTTAAAGCTGCCAACTGGCAGTTACAAAGGGGGAGGGGCGTGTGTCTGGCACATGCCAGCTTACAAGGAACCAACAAACAATATCCAAAGTACAGGGGCACCCAAAGGCAGTTACAATTTCAAAATTCAAAATTCAAACCGGCCAATTGCTCCAAGTGCCCCCCACGCACGCGCGTCCACGCCAACGCGCATGCCTTCACACCTGCCAGGCTGGCGTGCATGCCAGTGCCCATGACAGCACCCACATCTCAACACTTAGAATATTTTTCATCCTTCCTTGCCTTGTCCACACCATAACAATGCCCACAAGCTTGCCTTGCACCCGTCTAGCTCTTGCCCATGCCTTCTCCTAGCCGAGTCATCCCACCGCATGCACGCACGCCCGATAGGTGCCATGCGCCTGTCCGTCGCCCCTTGCTGATCAAGGCCGCCTTGCCAACACTCAAGTCTGCCTTGCGTTAGCTGAATGACATACACAACATTCAGCCACATGCACTGTTGCCGAAGCCCATAACTGGCCGTGCAAAGGCAGTGCATCCTTGGCACGCCACTGTCGAAAACTTGGGGGTCTAACAAACCACCCCCACTAGTTGAACTCGACGTCCTCATCCAGGCCATCTTAAGATAGTTCTCCAGCTGGTTCTCGTACTACCATAGTTTGGAACTCTTCTCCCAAGTCGCGTCTGCACGGACTTGCCTTTCCAATGTATGAAGAATTCTGTCCGCCTGTTTTTCTTGCTCATGCCCAGCACCCGATGATCTAGCACCTGTTCAATCTCACCTTCAAATTGTGTGCGCACCACAGGAGGAGCCCTCTTTGCTTTGTTCCTATTCGGATCTGCATCATCTTCAAAATAAGGCTTCAGAAAACTAACATGAAAAGTAGGATGAATTATTAACCTTTCTGGCAACTTCAGCTTGTAAGAAACTTCGCCTATCTTCTGCACCACCTCGAATGGGCCATCATATTCGGGAATTAGTCGTCTATGCCTCCGTTCACTCACAATTTGTTTCCAAATCTGCGATGTGAGTTTGACCAGCACCTTGTCACCCACGTTAAATTCCAACGGGCGCCTATGCTGATCCGCATATTTCTTCATATGACTTTGGGCCTTGCGCAAACTGTCTTGCGCTTCTGCAAGCATCTCATGCTTGTCCCTCGCATAACGGTAAGCAACCGGGAATTTCCCTTGATTCTTCTTCTTTGTGACATCTAGTGGTGTCAAGGGTTGTCTGCCCAAGACTAATTCAAAGGGACTCACCTTAGTTGCTGAAGACTTGTGCAGATTGTAGCAAAACTACGTTGTATTCAACAAGTCTACCCAATTATGCTGGCTTGCTGTCACGAAATGTCTAAGATATTCCTCTAACAAGTGATTAATTATTTCTGTCTGGCCATCTATTTGAGGGTGATTTGTTGTCAAAAATTTCAGGTCAGTCCCCATCATATTGAACAAAGCTGTCAAAAATGACCTGTAAATCTAGCATCCCGATCACTCACAATATTAGCTGCCACACTAAACAATTTAACCACATGTCTATAAAATAAATCAACAGCAATTTTTGACGAACAAACAACTGGAGTAGTAATAAATATAGAGTATTTCGAAAATCTGTCTACAACAACCATTATAGATGCCTTACCCTCAACCTTTGGGAACCCAGTAATAAAGTCCATAGAAACAGACATCCATGGACTTTCAAGAATCGGAAGAGGCTGCAACAAACCTACCTCCTTCTTGCGCTCAGATTGGTCTAATTGACACAGTAGACAAGTTTTCACATAAGCTTCAATATCATCTTCCATCTTTGGCCAGTAATAAACACGGGACAACAAGGCTAACATCCGTTCCACACCCGGATGACTAGCCCATGTAGTGTCATGCACCTCCTTCATCAAGTCTCTACGCAGCCCACCACCTTGAGGTACGACGATCCTCCTCCCTTTGAAATAAAGGAGATTGTCCTCGATCCAGCACCTCCTAACTATCCCTTCTTGCACTTGACTCATTCATTTCACATACAATGAGTCCAGCACATATTCTAATCTTATCAAGAAAATTAGTTTCAAGTCTAGAAATTAAATACATAGCATCAAATACCTCTTTTTGGCTCAAGGCGTCAGCAACTTGGTTGTGCTTTCCCGGCTTATGTTCCCACACGAAATCATATTCTGTAAAGAATTCTTTCCAACGTGCTTTCTTTGGACTTAACTTGCGTTGAGTCTTGAAAAATGTATTAGCCACATTATCAGTCCGCACCACAAAACGTGTGCCCAACAAATACACCCTCCACATCTTCAAGCAATGTACAACAACAACCATTTCCTTCTCATGAGTCGAATACCTCTGCTCAGCATCATTCAATTTCCTACTTTCATAGGCCACTTGATGGCCTTCCTGTACAAGAACACCTCCAACAGCCTTGTCGGACTCATCTGTATGCACTTCAAATGGCAACTCAAAATCAGGAAGCTTTAGGATAGGCTCCGATGCTATTGCCTCCTTTAACAGTTGGAATGTAGCTTCACACTAATCGGACCATGCCCACTTAACATTCTTCTTCAACAAATCTGTTAAGGCGGCTGCCTTCTTAGAATAGCCAACAACGAACTTGCGGTAATAATTAGCCAGCCCTAAAAATGACCGCAACTCTTTTACGCCACTGGGTGCCTGCCAATTCATGATTGCCTGCACCTTCTTTGTGTCCATCTGCACTTGATTCTGACTCACCAAGTGCCTAAGGAACTTGATTTGTTTTTGAGCAAATTCACATTTTTCCATCTTCACATATAGTTTGTACTCCCTCAAACGAGACAACACCTTGCTCAAATGTATCAAGTATTCATCAACAGAGAATCTATAAAAAACAATGTCATCTAAGTAAACAACAACAAACTCATCAAGATACTCAAACAACACGTCATTCATTAAATTGCAGAAAGTGGTTGGGGCATTAGTTAGCCCAAACAACATTACAAGGAACTCATATGAGCCATACCTAGTTACACAAGTAGTTTTAGGCTCATCACCTCTGCTATTCTAACATGTCAATAACCAGACCTAAGATCTAGCTTAGTAAACCAGCATGCCTTGCTCAGCCTATCCATCAAGTCTTGCACTAGCGGCACAAGATATTTATTCTTCACAGTCACTTTGTTCAATGCCCTATAGTCCACGCACATCCTCAAGGATCCATCCTGCTTCTTTTGAAACAGAACAGGAGCACCATACAAATCCTTTGAAGGCTGAATCAGTCCGGCATCCAGCAACTCATTCAATTGTTTGTGTAATTCAACTAACTCTTTAGGAGCCATCCGATAAGGAGCGTGGGCAGGGGCAACTGATCCTGGTAGAAACTCAATTTTATGATCAATATCCCTTCTTTGTGGAAGCATCTTGGGCAATTCATGGGGCATCACATCAGCATACTCTTTCAGCACTTCTGCCAATGAGTCGGGCACCTCAACTTTTACATATGGTTTGACTTCAACCATGGCAGCAAGAAAGGTTTGATCTCCCTTCTTCAATCCCTTCTCGACGCTAATAGTAGAAATAATAGGTGTCTTGTACTTCTTGACTTTCTCAGCTTCTCCGTAAGGATGAACAGCCTTGATAAAACTTGGTTTTTTCTCATCCATTAGCATCAGCCCATTCAAATGAGGAAATGGAAGGAACCGGTACTTCTTCAAGAAATAAACTCCAAGAATAACTTCAAAGTCTCCCAGCGGCATCACCATCAAATTATGTTTTCCAGTCCACTCTCCAATGACCATGAAAACGTCATACGCCATTCCCATAATAGCTTGTGCTTTGGCGTTAACAGTTTGGAGATACGATGGGCATTTCTTAAGCTTTAGCCCATACTTGGCAGCAACTTTGACATCAACAAACGTATGAGTAGCTCCAGTATCCACCATTGCTATCATATGCTTGCCATCAACTTTCATCTCAATATGAATCAAGGCAGCATGCGGGTTAGAAGAAGACTTTTACGCTTCCCTAATAACATTCATCAAACTTACGTTATTAAAAGACAAACCCAATGGATTTGCCAAGGCAGCAATGACTTCCTCTTCTTCTGCATCCTTCTTCATACTTCCAGCAAGCAATGCATTCACCTGTTCACGGTTGGGACAACTTCTGGCCAAATGCGGACCACCACACATCCAGCAGCCTTTAGTGTTTCCATCTTTCGGCTTTGCCTTCCCGTTTCCAGCATTTACCACAACCTTTCCTTTGTCCACAGATTCTTTCCGCCCCTCCTTCCTCCATTCCCCCCTCTTTTCAGTCTTTTTCTTTGACTTAGAAGAGGTAGGAATTTCAGAAGCAGCCCGAGTTGAGAGAAAATCAACTAGCGAATCAGCAGCAGCAATAGCACTAGGGAGGTCTTTCACATTCTGCCTCCTTAGTTCATTTTGTGCCCATGCTTGCATTCCCGAAATGAAATTGTAAAGCTTGTCTTCATCCGACATGTTCTGTATGTACAGGATCAAAGAAGTGAATTCCTTGATATAATCCCTCACTGAACCTGTTTGCCTCAATCTCTTCAAATGGTCCCTAGCAAGCCAAGACACGTTGCTAGGAAGGAACTGGTCTCACATTTCCTTCTGCAATTTCGCCCAAATATCAATTCTGGGTCGGCCAACACTCTCATCATCCGCACTTTTGATTCTCCACCATAGTTTAGCATCACCCGTCAAGTACATCGTAGTGATGTTCAACTTGTCAGCATCAGAAACACGGGCAGTAGACAAATACTGCTCCATGTCCCTAAGGAAATTTTCCTATTCCTTGGCATATCTTGCCCCACCAAAAGGATTATGTTCAGGAATTTTACCTTAGAACGTTCATCATGGGTCTGTCCTCCGCCAGCAGCAACAGCACGCCGCAGCACCGCTACTTTAGTGGCCAAATTTTTGTTTTCCCTCTTCAGGTCCTCGATTTGTAAGTCAGCATCCTCACGAAATTTGCCAAATTCCAGTAGTTGGGTCCGGACAGTCTCACGAAATAGGGCCAGTTCCGTATTAAACCCATGTAACTAAGTCTTGAAATCAACCATACTCAGATCATTGTCATCCTCGACCGTCAGACTGATAAGGGCCTCCAATTGTGCAACTTTTTCCCTCACTTCTGCATTGTTCACCATCTCCCAAGTCACGTACAGCTTGTGCTCTGATACCAGTTTTTACAGCGGTGATTGTTTTTTGAATTCACCACTACCGGCAGTCGCACTACACAGCAAAACTCAGCATCGCACACACGCCTAGCCGTTAAGGGACTTAGATTAATTTTAGGCACAACAGAACATAAAAAGCACACACAACAATTACGGGAAATAATTCCCAACCTTTATTATCTCGCAGATATACAAAGGACTCACTTAATTTGGAAGGCTTACAATGACTCAATTGCCTTAGCCAAATTCTGACAACCAAAATTTGAAGCTGCCAACCGGCAGTTACAGGGGGGGGCGTGTGTCTGGCACATGCCCACTTACAAGGAACCAACAAACAATATCCAAAGTACAGGGGTGCCCAAAGGCAGTTACAATTTCAAAATTCAAAATTCAAAATGGCCAACCGCTCCCAATACTGTGTGCGCGCGCGTCCACGCCAGCGCGCATGCCAACACACCTGCCAGGTTGGTGCGCATGCCAGTGCCCATGCCAGCGCCCACAACTCAACACTTAGAATATTTTTCAGCTATCCTTGCCTTTTCCACACCATGACAGTGCCCACAAGCTTGCCTTGCACCCGTCTAGCTCATGCCCATGCCATCGCCTAGCCGAGTCATCCCACCGCTTGCACGTACGCCCGATAGGTGCCATGCGCCTGTCCGTCACCCCTTGCTGATCAAGGCTGCCTTGCCAACACTCAAGTATGCCCTGCCTTTGATGAATGACATGCACAACATTCATCCACATGCACTTCTACCGAAGCCCACAACTGGCCATGCCAAGGCAGTGCATCCTTGGCACGCCACTGCCGACATAGGTCAAGTTCGAACTTGGGGGTCTAACAAATATATTCCTATCCTCATAAACAACTTGTATCTTTTGCTCAGTTGAATAAGAGTCTTTGAATACCTATATAGTATTAACTTTTAACCCTTTTAGTTCCCTCTCCCGAGTTCAACCAAAAGACAATGGATTTATTCAAAAGGTGATCAATCTAAGAATAAGCAATTAACATAAGTAAATATAAACAACCTTTAACAAAGAATCAACACTAGCATAATCAATCTAGCAAAATTCAACAATCTTCTAGGGCCAAAACCCTAGAATGGAAGTTTAGCCACTCATGTTCAAGTGGAAAAACAAAGACATCATCATTCGATGCATTAAATGATAAAGAAAAGAAGAGAACCCAAAGTTATGAACTTGTCTCTCCTCCAAAGCTGTGTTACACCCACAATACGATCAAACAAAATGATGTAAGATAGCAAACAAATGACTAGATGTTATATTTATAAGTGAGGCCTCAAATGACAAATTTTCCCTCAAGTATTTAGCTTCAAAATTAGAAGCCGAAATAGGTCTCACGCGTCGGGCCACCCAGTGCACCAGGTCTAGTTCAATTTCCTCTGAAGTTTTGCTCTAGGCACCCCATGCCAGCCAATGCACCATGCTGTTAGTCAAATATTTGGGCATTTGGACACCTCTGGCGTGCCACACCATCAAAAGCACCAGAGTGTTAGAAAAGTTTCCTGAGTTTGGGATTCTTCTGGCGCGCCACGCCATCCATCTCGTAGCGGTGTTGATCAAATTTTTCTCCGAAGTTGGGGAGTTGGTGCGCACCGCCACCCATAGCACCAACTTTTGTGCAAATTTTCTAAAGTTTAGGGATTGGTGCGCCATGCCAGCCATTTCACTAGAAACCAACTTTCGCGAACTCTTCTTTCTTCACACCTTGGGTCATTTTTGAGTCCTCTTTCCTTGGTTTCCTGCTCAAAACATCTAAAAACATTTGTTAGCTCACAAAACACAAATAAACATGAATTTAATCATTTCATAAGGATTATGAACTCAAAACAAGGTAAAAGATGGGCAAAAATATGAAAAATGGGAATAAGATATGTCGTACATCAATACTCAGCATTAGCTTTCGCATTTTCTCTACAAGCGAATTTGTGTCATTTTCTTATTGTCAGTATTTCAAGTAGAGCTCTTTTACCTGTCTAGACTTGATCTTTGAGAGAGTTGCATTTATAAAGGGTTTGTATCATAAAAGACTAAACATTGTTGACTTATGTAAATTAATGAGAATTTTAAAATTTTTATATGTTCTTTAATAAGGGGTTTTCCTACAGAACTAGAATCAATATAGGTTCCTACACAATCCACCCATTTTGGGTCATGACATTACTTAACTAAATGGTTTTAAATCTTATAAACCTTTTGCTTTTCACGCGATAATCAAAGAAAATGATAACTAGTGAATTAGTTTAATATACAATGTTAATTTTGAGTCTATTTGACCAAATTTCTAAAATCCACAAAGAAACGATATCAATATAGATAAATTGAGGCTAGGGTACGCTCTATCACAACCCAAATGGGCGAGTCATGCGGGCACCCACATTGACTCTAACTCGATAGGAGAATTCTTTTTTAAAACAACAAATTAAATACTTTCAGTTCTCTTAACTAGCACAAATCACTATTTTCCTTGGAATGCCAATAAAAATACTTCCCAAAAACCTTGACTCTCCCAAGATATAGTATAGACACGTCCAAGAGCTCTATTAAGAATACTAACAAATAAAAGACTCATTTTCGCCAACGGATGGAATGCGGGGGATGATGCTGAATATTGCCTTCTCAATCGTGAAACTTCAACCCGCCACAACCTATACCCAAATGGTGTACCAAGGTAGTATAAGTACACCACACATACTGTTAGGCATTATTAGTCGGCTGGGATTAGTTCACGCAATAGTATATAATCAACATGCAATTATTTAATTAATTCTAACAGCAATTCCAACTTATAATTATATCCTATCAAGTTCCTCAATCAAATGATTTATTCATATAACTTAAGTTATATTCATATCTGTTTCCCTCAAAACTCTATCCATCAATCACGAACCTCTATTATGTTTTCTTAACTCACTATAGCGGACACTTGTCCACTACAGTAGTCTCGGGACAGTGGAGGTTAGCTTGCAGCAGCGATGCCCTATCTAGGTAGTAGCTCAGTTTCACTAGCCTTTCCCTTTTTGAACCCACCACTTAAATACTATTAACTCTCCTTATACATCCATACCCTAATTTCTATTAACTAAGTCTGTTAAGTTCATGTAAGACTCATTTATTGACTCAACACAATTAACTAACCCTTTTCGATTCTCTTCCTACTCATTTAACCACTCCCTGATATTATACCTATATCGACCATCTCATATTCAGTCACTACTATTGTTAAATTAGTCATGTTACCCTTTAAAACTCCCACTCTACATTTCTTAGCGGAACCACCTTATACTTACACTAATTACCGATAATTAGCTCAACTAATCTATTTTAGATTCTGCCCAATCGGGCATCCTCTCACAACTCCCGATGACCACATTAAACAAGCATTTAACCACAAACATCAAATAACAAACTCAAGTACTCACAAGGAAAACATTAAGCCATACCACTAGAGTTACATCTTCCAAAAATAAGGGTACTGATCATAGGCATATTTACATGCCGAAATAATATTTCATACCCAAGTTTTACCCATGTTTGTACCTTAATTTAAGAATAATCTCATGTATTTTATGTAATTTATGGCCATGGACTAACCAATGTGATTAGCTCTCTTTGTAAGTTGAAATTGCCAATGTATGGAGCTCAAGGTAAAAAATGCTAAGGGACGGATTATAGATGGTGAGACAAGCTAAAAAGGACATTTGGAGTCAACTTCATGCCACGGAGAAGCATTGGGGCATTCAACAACGTTCCACGGAGCAAAGAATTAATTTATATGAGCAGTGGTTGCAAAACAGTGAGCATCCGCGATAGTAGAGTGTCACGAAGGAAAATCTCCACGATAGGCAGCGTGTCGCGGAGGTAAATCTCCGCAATAGGCAGCATGGCACGGAGCTATTTCACCACAGGCCAAATTTTGCATTTTTCCAACTTATTATAAATTGAACCCTTAGCTTCTAATTTCATTATCACGTAAATATTTTGGGGGAGCGAAGTGAGAAGTGAAGAACTTGGCCATCCCATGCTTGCCAAAGCAAGGAATGATACTTGGCGTGTTATCACTATTAAGGAACCCATAGGGTTAGTCATTAATATATACCAACGGTGACACGTAGTTTTGAGACCTCAAAGTTTACCTGAACACCGGGCCTACTCAGTGCTAGACACTACTCTCAAAAACATGCACGTGAGGGCTCATATAATTGTCGTGAAATCATACATGAAGTTCATGGGCTAGTTAAATCATAACATAATTGATCATACTTGAAATACATGACTAGCCATGAAATATGGGTCTTAATCATACTTGAAATACAAGACTAGCCATGAAATAAGGGGCCGTGAGTTGGCAAAAAATCATAAACTTATAAATCATGAAAGACATACACTCTTGAGAAAATCACCATGCTTGAAATACATAAATCATAAAACATAAATTAGAGCTTAGGAGAATTGAAATCATAAGCGGATCATAAACTTGAATTTTCATGAAACTTGCATAATTGGGCATAATTTTCTAAACACTTGAAATCATGAATTATTGATCAAAATAGGTATAAAATCTATTGATAAATCTTAAAACATGCTTCAAAACATGAAAGGAGTTGACCCATAAATAAATCAAACAACATTTCATAAAATTAGGATAAAACCCCATAAGATCATGAACTTGAT
Organism: Datura wrightii; assembly: GCA_035772735.1. Taxonomy (NCBI): domain Eukaryota; kingdom Viridiplantae; phylum Streptophyta; class Magnoliopsida; order Solanales; family Solanaceae; genus Datura; species Datura wrightii. The sequence continues at coordinate 13,936,006 of JASDFA010000003.1, forward strand.
CTAGAACTTAAATTCATGAAATTGAGGGAAATTTTGGGCATGAGTAAGGAATTCTCATTCATAACCATACATACCAGTGTATACTAAAAATACACTTGTCTTTCAAAGCCCAAGAGATTTAGAGAAGAAATTGAAGAATTCTAGTCTTGATCTTCATTGGTGAATTCCTAATCTTGCATGCATGGATAGGGAATGATTTAGAGTAGGTTTAACCCCCTTAAAAAACCTCTTTTAGAGCTTAAAAGGACGTAGTTTAGGTCCTAGGAGCTTAGAATTTATGAAAACACCCTTACTAGATTCGCAGAAAATTTCACATTGTCAAGAGTCACGACTGATACCCCGAGTCTTACCTCAATACCACAACTCATGGTTGGCTCTCGTAGTCACCTCTATTTCGCCTGAATTCTAAAGTTTCCCACAGATCACACCACAAATCACAACACGAATCTACCATCAAATGACAGGTTGTTAGATTCATCAGTCACCACTTCTGCTAAAAACTCTGCCCCTTCCTAGGAGTGCAAGCCACGACTTATTGTCCGCAACCATGAGTCGTATCATAACCCGTACCTTCAAACCTTGACACTCCTGAACCAATAAACGACTCCTTACCCCGATCCATTGTTTACCACAATGATTTATACCAAGATTCATACCTTCTAAGCTTGACACATATGCTACTTCCCACAACTCCTAACTATGACTTGTGACATGATCCCACGAGTCATACCTTGACTCGTACCACTGAACTCCTCAACAACATTCTGTCCACGAGCACTTCCCACAACTCGTACCTTCTCATCTTGACTCGTGCCATGAGTCATCCTATGAAATTTTATTCTCTTTTCCTACTGAACACATTTCAAATCTCAGGTCTAGTCTGAGGAACTTCTGAGGTATTATAGTGATGACTCGTGGTATCTTTCTGTTAGAAGGACATCATAAAATGTGATAGGGTGGCCGAGTTGACAACAAGAGGATATGAAAAGTCGTTTCAAGTAACGTCTCATCATGTATGGTCGTTGGTTGGAGAACCAGAAGAGTACCATAATTTCCCCTGGAAGCAACGCATGGAGGGTCGCATCATTGTTTCATATGTTGGCTCGTCCTAATCGGTCATTGTTCAGAACTTTAGTAGAGTACCAGAAGGGCTTAAGATACAACAGATGATTCAACGACATGTTGGATTGGTCATTGTAGTCGATAGATAATTTTTTGCGAATTTCCCGAGATAGTTTTGTAAATTTCCAAGCTCCTAACTTCATAATGACATAATTTTAATCCCTTAAAAGGAGTGTTTTAAGAGGGTTTATCCTATCCTACATCATTAGGCTCCTATGCATGCATTGAATTGAGATTCCCTTCCAAGATCAAACTAAAATTCTCCTCAATTTCTTCCCCAATTCTCTTGGGTTTACAAGGCTAGATTGGAAATCAGTTTACCCAGATATGTAGGGCTATGAATAGGGGATTTCTTCCACCCTCATTCCCAAGATTCTTTCCAATTTCATGAATTCATGCTTTTAGTCAAGTGTATTAATTCCTAGGGTTCTAACCCAATTTTATGAAACTGCCTATGCTATGCTTATGGGCCTAATCACCTCATGTTCTAAAGTATGTACTAAGCCTAATGGGAAAATTTTTTCCTCAATTTGATTATAAATTCATGATTTAAAGTTATTAGAAATTATGTCCTATTATGCAAGTTTTATGAAACTCAAGCTTATGATTCACGATTTCAAGTATGATGAGATATCTAGTATGTATGAATGTTTATGAACTCTCAACTTATGATTCCTTGATTTTGACTTATGAAGTCTATTTCAAGTATGTATGATTTTATGATTTGAGCAATCCCATGCAAGTTAAGTATGTTATTTATGATTTAGCCAAGGCTAATAAGATCATCTTATTATATGATTTGGAGTCAAGACTCCCAAAGCACCTTGTGATATGTAGTAAAGTCAAGATTCGCAATGTTCAGATTGAATCCATGTATGAGATTATGATTTTAACTTCCTTGAAAAACTATCTGAGTTATGTGCATGTTTTGGGAGTAGTGTCTGACACCAAGTAGGCTTGGGGTTTCGAGGTTCCCTGGTCTTATAACTACGCGCTAACATCGGTATATATATATTTGGGGTGCCTCTCAAGAGTGTTTTCCTCTGCCTAAAGGGGCTCATCTTGATATTGACATCATGGTTTAGCATCCTAACCCATGGCAAGGTTTTAGACGTCTCTGCCTACTTGAGTGTGATAGTTGGGGCATCACGCAATCTCTATCATGATAGTGTTGGTTATGAAGAGTCTCCCATTGTTTCTCATGATTTTAGTTACTCATGTTCATGACCTAAGATATTATATTTTACAGCAGATTTTACCCAATGATCAGTTTATAAGCTTTTAATTACGATTTCAGCTATGACAAGTCATATGATTTCTATTTCTAAATCTTGGTTCACTATGTTTAGTTATGATAACCAGCTTATGATTATGTATATCTTAGATACAATTTTTAGCATGTAATCCTTATTCTCATGGTCTTTTGATATATATGCATGATTCAACTAACAGTTTACAAGCCATGTTTTACTTACCTTACATACTCAGTATATTCCAAGTATTGACCGTATACTCTATGCTATATCATCTCATGATATAGGTTTGGGTGATCCAGCTAAGTCTCGTCGGTAGCTTCTCCCATCTCAATCCAGTTCAGCCTTTGATTTAGGTGAGTCCTCATCATCCAAGGGCATCTATCAGTTTAGATTTGTTATGTCAATTTAGTTTCAGACTTGAAGTTAGCTAGGGACTTCTCCTAGCAACTCATCAGAAACTAGAGGATTTTCAAACATAGACTAGTATACTCAACTTTGACATTCAGCATTGTGATGTTACTATCTGATATACATTTTATGATACTCATTCTTCTGCTTATTCATGTTCAAGCTATTTTTCGCTTACTTATGATTTATAGTCATAGTATGAATGTACTATGGATTGGCTTGAAGTCATTCATGGTTGTATAATATAAAAAAATAAGGATAAGACAAATATAAGATAGTTAAGTTCCAAAAACACACCTGTACTATATCACATTTGTGAGTTTAGTACCTGAACTATGCGAAATTTGTGTTAGATACCTGAACTATCACCCTAAGATTATGGAAACACACCTGAATATTTATATACTTCCGTCTGGTAAAGGCAGCCAATTTATTCTTTTAAAAATGCTAGGTGGTTTTCCATGTATTACTGTATTAATTTTGATCCCCCTCCACACCTTTTTCTTTCTTTTTCTTCTTCTTTCCCTCCTGCTCCTTTTTCTTTTTTCTTCTTCATTTTCTTCTTTCTTTCTTTTTCTCTCTCCCAAATATCCTCCTTCCATACAAACCATGTCACTAGTTTATTATCAATTGAGTCTGGTTTGCTGCTTTATCTGATGGGTGGAAATAATTAGACGAATGGATTATTAATTGAAGAGATGAAAGTGTAGAAGATGGAATGATTATTGTGCCTAATGAAGCCCAATTATGTACTTCTCTAAAAGAAAAATACTTACACAATAACTTAATTCCAACAAACAAACGTCAATTAGAATGATCTCTTTTACTCAGAAAAAGAATGATTTTCACTCCAGTTAACATTTATTTTATCTTTTCTAATTTATTAGAAAAATTTATACAATCATCCCCTGAAAAGAAAACTAGATCTGTTTAAGAAGAAGGGATGAGTTAATACAAAATGAAGAATAAATTAAAGAAGGATGAAATATAAGAGGGAAGAAATCCAAAATTTTTGTAGAAACGATGAAGAAGAAATGAAGAAGAAAGAGTATGAAGAAGAAGAGGAATTTAAAGGTGAAAAAACTTTTAGAAAATTGCTTACTCAGTAATTTATAGATGTTATAATGCCATGTTGGAGATTTTTAATGGATAAAATATCATCCACATGCGTGAGAGTGATTGAACATACGACTTTGATCCTGTTAGCATCTAGACATAAATCTTTAACCTGGCGGTGATAGTTCAGTGGCACGACCCAACTGTACACCCTAGACGCAATGCGGTGCTTAGAACTAGGAATGTCTCCAAGCTAATCGATTGCATAGCCGGAATCTTACATGACTAACACTTAGGGTGAATATTGAAGTGGAAGAATAACTAAAAGCATGACACACGAAATATAAATACTAAAAGTAAACTAGATAACTGGAAAGTAAATGAATACTACAATTGTTTCTGAAGGCCTCTACTAGTGATGAGCTATTGGAACAAGTCCCTAGAAAACTCCAAAGTCTGGGGAAAAAAACTGAAGTAGTACTACAAAAATAGAAAGAACTGCTTCGGTCCTCGGAAGCTGAGGACTCATTAATAGAATACTGCTGCACCGAATCTGAAGGAGTGACTAACCATGTTGCTGAGCTTGAGTGTCGAAGCCTATATCATTAGATGATATAGCATAGGAATATGCGTCAGTACTTTGAATATATCGAGTATGTCAAGCTATGCAACTTAAGACATAAACTACTAATAAAGACATTATAAGTAAGAACGGTGAAGTAATATGAAATGACCTTGTCTGCAAATACAAATTCCATAAGTAACTTGAAACCTGAAAATACTATCGAGCTAGTACAGACTAACTAAGGTTCGTATACATATTATGAGATGTAAGACTGTACTATACTGTGGGAGAGCCTGTTAACCGATATATAACCACATAATCTAAACGTGGAGTTCGATGTATATGCCTCATTTATAGGACCCGATATACCTTGCCAGGGTATGAAAGCATGGTTGTATGATCACTAATTGATGTCCATTTGGGTTAAAGATCTACGGTGGCATGTAGTTTAGAGGACCCGGGTGTGCTGGAATCCCTATCCGCTCGGTGGTAAGTACTACTCCCAACTGAACTCCTATGTATAACTAATTGAACTAATATGCTCGAACTAGTATCTTAAGGATAAATCAAAACTACTTATCTGAAAGTGTCCTAAGAGCCTAAAAGACCAAGTAACTGAAAATGCTGAAATGTTGGTACTACTAACCTTACTGATATTACTGAGTATACTAACTATGATAATAGTATTGTAAAGCATGGTTACATAAATCATGAGAAAATCATATATACCCTGAAAAATCATACTATTTTTGAGACATTGGTAGTTCATGAAATGAAATCTCAAAATCATGCAAGAATCAAGAATCCAGATAGGCATTTTACAAGTTGATATTAACATCCTAGTTACAACATAGTACTAGTCATGGAAACTCTAAAAGATTAAGGAGATAGGGAATTTCAACAACTAGATGAAAACCTTTTGCCATGATCTAGAATGCTTGAAAACTAGGGTTCACTAGTTATTTTAGGGCTCAACGGTGGAAAGAATACCTTTGCTAAATCCCCACAGACTTGTAGAAGAATTCTTAGAGAAAAACACTTGAAATCCTGAAAAGAAAGTTGAAGCCCTAGTTGTTGCCTTGAAATGTCTGTCTTAGTTCTTAGGATGAAGTTCTGAGAGATTAGGAAGGAATGATAATAGAACGTCGACTAATCCCCTAAATTCCCCTCCAATAGATCCCATTACGATGTATTTTAGAACTTAGAAGTTTAGGAAATTACTAGAATGCCCTTAGGAAAAATGAACTGGGAACTGTCTGCCAGTCATCATGACTCATATCATGAGTCACTGATTTTCACCATGACTCATGGTTACTGGTCATTACTTGAGGTCCTGATTTTTCACCTTTCTGAACTCCAATCGATGGACGAACATCATGAAATCGTCCTTGGATACGACGACTCATTCCATGACTCATGGTTAGTGAACCAACCTTGTACTTTCGTTGATTCTCCATCCCACAACTCTTCATAATGACTCTCTACTATTTGTGACAGGTTGTTACATGACTTATCATATAAAGGGCTACCTTAACCAGGTTTCCGGACTTCACCCACGAGCGTGAGGTACGATCTGTACCACAATACAATGGACTATTGTTCGTACTCGTACCATCTAAAACCTCACTGATTATTTTCTGAAGTTTGTCCTATGAAGGCATACCATGACTAGTACCCGAATACCACGAGTCTTTCCTTGACTTGTAGTCATGGTAATCCTCTACAGTTATCTAAAGTATATCCCATGATCCGTTACAATGGCCCATGGTATATTCTAACCAGTCGTACTATGACTCGTAGGTTCTGGAATCTGGGAAATGAAATTTTAGGCTGCTCACCACGAGTGTAACCATGAATCATGGTACCTTTCAACAAGTCGTACCAAGGCTCATTCTGGGATAAAATTTTTCACTCCTTGATGGTTCCATACTTCATATCATAGGTTTTAGTCTTAGGGACTTCTTGGGTGTTACATTCAGGTACCTAACACAAACTTTGTATAGTTTATGTACTAAACTCGAGAAAATGGTATAGTTCTGGTGTGTTTTTTAACCTTAACTCGATATAAAATAATAATATATTTTTAAATTTTTAAAATTGCATAAATAAAAATTTATTTATTTGCGGTGTCCATGTTTACATGGTATAAAAAAATATTTTTTCATGTTAATTTTTTTAATGATAAATTTAGTTGAGTGATTTTCTAAGAGAATTACTCTAAGTTAAGTGATGTTATTAATACCAAAAAAAGTTTAATAAATTTGCAATATATATTTCAAAAATTGAATGATTTATTGAGATATTATTAAAAAATGTATAACGACTCGTCCGATCATTATAGCACCAAGGCGATATAGATGTGAAAAATCTAAAAGTTTTTGTGGGTCTGGGTCCTGTTCTCAAAAGGAGTTCTTATTTAATATGTAAATTTAATTTGGGCTAAGTTAATTTTGTAGGTCCAGGTGTAGGGCCGCCACGACGGAGTGATTCTGCTATAATGGGACCACTGCAGTAGAATACCCCTCGTTGTAGGAGGTGATGCAGTTTAGAACTCCATAATTCTATCCAGGTTTGGATTTTAAAACCTATTTTAATGAGGTTTGGGGTATAAAAATGCCCAAAAACAAAAAAAAGGACTTCACCATCCGCCACAACAATTCTCTACAAAAACCCAGAACTCGAGGCAAGCATGCAGCCCATGATTTTTCCTGATGGAAGCTTGGCGCCCAGGTAGGCTACTGCTTACCCTTGCGTTAGACTTTGATTAGAAATTTATAGATGTGTGTATGGTTGGTGTGTTGTTGATAGGTAAAACAAAAATCATCATGCTAATGACAACTAGTTCATATTATAGTTAGTAATTAGTAAGAGAGGGAAGTATTATGGGAAAGATAAGAAAGAAGAGAGAGAGTTATTATATCATGCAATCACATAGGTACGAATAGGCTTCATCCTAGAATGTTAGATTTCCGTGTTAGATGGAAGGTCCTAAGGGCTACTTCTAAGGTATGCTCCCAAATAAGTTAACTAAAGTATAATTATAAGTGTATGTGTCAGGATGGTTCATGCATTCATGTTGGTCGATTAGTTAATGATTCAATTATAAGAGTCTGTATGTTTATAATCCTTGTGTTACATGATGAATTGATTGTTGCTCCATGTGAAAGAAGGATAAATTGAAGGTAGAGCTTGATTATATATGCATGTCTTGAGTTGATAAGCCAACTGCGGCACCTGCTATAAATGAAATTTATGCGAGACCGCCGCCACAGCAATAACCCATCGCAGCGAATCCTAATCTAGTTTGCAGGCCAGCCTACACCTCGCTTTGAATAATTCTCGAAATAGGGTGATGCAGTGAATAATTATTTACTTGAAATGGTCTTCGGATAATGATCATGTAAGAATAAGTAGAGATTAATTCTTGTTATTGAATGTATGTTGATAACTGGATTGGAGCAAGAGGTGAGTACTTAGAATATGAGTGGCTCGTGCTCGAGGTGAACATCCAGCCGAGCAGCATGTTATCATTATACAAACATGTATGGTACGATGTTCGTACGACTAGGTGTAAGTATGATTACACAAATAGGTATGGCGTGATGTTCATACGATTGGGTGTGTAGGTATGAGTATTCAAATAGGTAAAAATAATGTTCATATGGCTAGTTTGTATGGTACATGGATTACTAGCTGCAGGTCATGATCGGAAGGTAAAAGATAAGACCTTCTAACATATGTGTACAGATATACAAATATGTGATAGATATACGGATGTATGAAAAATATACAGAGGTGTAACAAATATACAGATGTGTGACATGATATACCAATATGAGTCAGACATGATGTGAGAGACACAAATGTGAGGTAATATATGATGATATGAATATGGCACGGAGGTGTACTAAGGGAGATCAAGAAGGTGCATATATATGCTTGCATCCATATTTCTATGGGAACATGACTCTATGAATATGATTGAATGCTTTCTTAGTTGATTACTTAATTGTGTTACGTGATGATTGTTGATAAATGTATGATTGACGGGGTTACTCGTGATGCGTGAGTGATCTCCTAATTTGACAGAGTCTAAGATGGTTGATCTAGGTTGATTGGGCTTACTAATGTTTGTACTGGGTTGATCCTGATCATGGAGGTGGTCCCATTAAAAGGTGTAGAGCTGAGGGTTACAACAGATGGCATAGTTCATCGAATGTTAATGATGGCTAAATAAAAGATAATCAACATAGGTAAAAATATTGCAGAGTAGTTAAATGAATAGGAAATTAATAAAAACGGCTTAGCTAATGGATTTTGGATTAGATAATGGGTAACAGGATTATAGTCTTAAAAGGAAGAGTGGAGAGAGTGATGTGTGAATAATGTCGAGCTACTATTTATGTGGACTACCGCCACAGCGGGTGTGGTTCCACGACTATGAGGTCACAACAACGAACAAGGTATCGCTGCAGTGAGGCTATGGTACCAGTGTTGAAACTGTGTAATTGTGGAATTAATTGATAAGTTGAATAGGGAAAATTATAGTGCATGTAAATGTATGAATACGTATTGGGGTTGTATGGTATGCTTAAATGGGGAACTAATCAAGATATTGATTAGCTATGTATATGTTTATTGTGGATTGTAAAGGTTAGTTAATCTCATAATAATTATATACCATTGCATGAACTAATTCGAGCTAGCCGATGATGCCTACTAGTATGTATGGTGTACTGATACTATCTTGCTATACCTTTTTTATTTTAGATTGTGGCAAGAGAATTGCAGTTTCATGATTGATGAAGGCGATACTCATCATCAACTTCCGCATTTCCTCTACAGGTGAAGTTGTGTCTTTTAATCGTCAGTGTTCCAAATAGAGCTCTTGTAATTGCCTAGACTAGGTCTTTGGAGAGTCAGGGATTTAGGGGAGGATTTTTATTTACAATTCTAAATATTTTTGAATTATGTAAATTAATGAGAATTGTAAGTACTTTATTTTTGTGTTCAAACCAAGGGTCCTTCTATAGAACTAGAGTCGATGTAGGTGTCCACACGACCTGTCCATTTGGGTTGTGTAAAAATATCTAACCACTTTTCATGGAGGAAGTAAGACAAATGGAGAATTGAATATACATCAAAGTTAAAGTAAAAATGAAGATGCAACAAATAAATTCAATGGAGAAAGAATAGACAAAAATAAAGTAATGGAACATTCTAGCGCCTTTGTATTTTTTTTATGAAAGAATATCAACTTTTAAGTTTTAAATGTGATTTTTTAAAGAATTTGCAGGTTAGATGTGAAATTTCAAAATTATCCTTAGTCATCGTAGATGATGAAAATAGATTGAGTGCCACGTAAATGAGCTAAGTAAATAGAACAAATCTAGGAGTCTTTGAAATGACCACGAGCGAGCCTAAGGTCCCAGCCTCCGGCTTTGAGATCCACTACTAAGATAACTATCAAATTCAAGACAATATGCAAATAAAGAAAATACTTAAAAATAGTATATTTAAAATGTATTTTCTTGAGAGAATCAAAGTTGGAATCCCTATAAGTGAGGAGGGTCGACTATTTATAGGCTACAGAGTTAAGGCCTTGGACAATAAGAAAATGCCACTAGATCCCTAAAGTACTAAAACCTGTGTTCTTGCGCCACGCATCCGTATGAGCTCTTCCACGTACCTATGCAGCCTGACACTCTTGTCTCCTGTTTGTCGTTTTTGTCACGACATTATAAGCGACAATTTTTTGGTCCTTATCTTGTGCGAAATGACATCTCTACCATTGCTATCTCGAAAAGGGCCTCCTGAGGTTAAATATTCTCGTTATGTCGGGATTCTATGTCGGGCTTGTTATTGGTGCTATATGTCTCCCATATGATTTCTCCTCATACACAACTCCTACTATAAAAAGCATAATTTTTAAATCGTATAGTCATTAAATCTGATTTCAAAACAAATTAAGTATGCAACTTATTAATTTTCCACATGAACTCGGAATATAGTTTATTAATTTCCCAAATAATTGAACTAGAAAATATGGTAGGTCATCTTGATGTATACTTCATCATCACTCTAACTTATTAAACATTGCTTGTGTTCCTTTCAACAACTCAAAGAAATTCCATCATAATCCCATGGCGGCTATTGGTGAGCATTCAAATGGAATTCATATTACTAACTTGACTGATGGTGATTCAGTGTATAGGCTCTTATTTTCACATGAATTACATCATCAATCCTTGCAAAATCTAATGAATCTGGAGATAGAGGAGGATGCTATATTGGAGTATTTTAAAAGGGCATCTTTTTATGTTTTACCCTTTTAAAATACTCAAATATAACATCCTCCTCATTCTTTGGATTCTTTCAATTTTCAAGGATCAGCGGTGTAATTCATGTGAAAATAGGAATTAAATACTGAATCACGATCACTCAAGTTAGTAATATAAATGGCAATGCTCACCAATAGATGCCATGGTAATATCATGGAATTTCTTTGAGTTTTTGAAAGGAACACAAGTATTGTATAATAAGTTTGAGTGATAATGAAGTATATATAGAGATTACCTACCATATTTCCTAGTTCAATTATATTTGAAAATTAATAAATTATATTCCTAGTTCATGTGGAAAAAAATAATAAGTTGCATACCTTAATTGTTTTTAAAACATATTTAATCACTATATGAGATATACATAGAGATAGTGCTTTTGTTAAATTAATTAATTGTATTCCTAGTTCATGTGGGAAATTAATAAGGTGCATACCTAAATTATTTCGAAATCTAATTTATTGACTATATGAAATATACATAGAGATAGTGCAATTGAAAAGTTAATAAGTCTTATTCCTAATTAGTTTTTAAATCAGATTAACTAATTTGAATATTATTACTTGTAATGACCCGTTGGGCCATTAGAAAGCCTTAACAACGTAGTCATAGAAATTAAAAATATTTGAGGGTCTAAATTTATATCTTGGAATAAAAGAATTATTTGCCTAATAATTTAAAAAGTGCTGAGTTAATAATTTTCTATTCCCTGGCGATAGAGCTTCTAGGACGAGTACCTCTTTGCCATCACGGGACCATTGTAGTGGAACAAGCATCACCGCAATGGAGGAAGTAGACTAGAACTTCGTATTTTTTTTCACTTTTAAGACCCAGATCCTATTGTAATGAGGATTAGTCATTAAAAAACCCCTGAAACAAAATTTTTGTTATTCTATCAAGGAAAGGAATACAGTGGCTAGAGAGGGACAAGGATTCTATCATACTCCTCAATGATTCGCTTAAAGAACACCAGGGCTCGAAGTAAGAAGGCAATCACTTCGTTTCTTGGTAGTAGCATGGCGCCCAGGTAGGTATGACTTACCCTTATGTTAGACTTCGATTAGCAACTCGTATATTTGTAATTGATGGATGGATACAAATATAGAATGTTGAAGAGGAATTGTATAAAATCATAGTGAATAACTGTTAAAGACGGGGGAGATAACTCGAATAACAAAGAAAGAAAGAGGTGATGAATACTATGTTGTAATTACTTACCTTGGGTAGATTGTTGAGGGTGGATTATTAATTATATGTTCTATGTAGCATGTTCATGATGGATTATTCTTAATGGGATATTCTTGATAGTGTATTATATATATATATTATTGATTACTGATTATTTGGTAATTTACCAACTCATTTAACTTTTAAACATGATCTATTTCTTCATTTTCACGCAAATTAGGAAGGTTTTATGCCTTTTCTCTTAGGCATTTAACTTAAACAAAGGAAAGGAAAGAATTGACTTGAAAATGATCTACTGAAAGCATAAAGTGGACAGGCGTGCCGCATATGAGCACCTGTGAAATACAGGTGCCATGCAAATAAAACTAAAAGATGGACTACATTGGACCTGCAAACTGCAAGTTGACATGCAGGCGGCACTGCCTAAGCCTATTGGAGGATCTATGAGCCGCAGATAGGCACCTCCAAAACACAGGTGTCGCACAAATGACCTAGATGCTGATAAGGGAAAAATCATCCCGTTTTGGCAAAATTATACCTGAGAAGCTTTCAAGGGAATTTTTTGGAAGCTTTGCAAAAGGAATTTGTAGATTTTTACCCCAATTGTAAATTCACACATTATATCATGTTGAGTTTTATAGAGAGAAGTTCATAGAGATAGAAAGTAGCGTACAATTACTTCTTCTTCTTCTTCAATTCCTATTTGGCAAAAACCTCCACTATTGCATATTTTGAGCTAAATTCTAGAAGTTAATATGATGAAGTTAGAGGAATTCCTTATGGTATAATTTCTCTTTTCTTATACATGAGTAGCTAAATTATTGGCTAGGGGTGTGTGAATGATGGGTATTTAAACTTGATTGGGTGTTTATAATTTGTTCTTAAATTTGATTAATAAGCATGGATCTATTGTTTCCTCTGAGTTTTAATTGAAAAATTAATGGTTGCAAACGTTGATTTAGTTCTCTTATCTTGCTTTTGCTTGAGAGACAGAAGTGATATTTGGGTGAGGATCCAATAGTGAGGAATTGCATGTGTGATGCTTGGGCTTATAGAGATAGTCAAGACCCAGAATCATACTCCTTTAAGGCTTAGGAGGAGAAACTCGACTTAAGTAAACACGTACAACCTACCTAGCCCCCATAATACTGGAAAGTAAAAGAACACATACAAACAAAACCTACCTGGCCTCCGTAAGTCTGGAAAGTTCAATAAGTAAAAAATATTGCACAGTTCCTAGCCTACACAATTCACCTATCATCACCTCTACACCTCTCAAAGGTTGCAGCTAACACAAGCCAACATCTAGCGTCCACTGCTATTAGATAATATACAACACAAGAAACAATCATAACATAATGCCAAGAAAATTAAAAGTAAACACCAGTTAATCAGCATCATCAAACAAGTACTGTCGGACCCTCTCTCGGCTGCACATACTTAGTAGAGCTCTATCCATCTGGGAGAGCCCATCCCGATCCCAAAAAGGCTCAGAACAGATATATACCGTGCTATGGAGGCATGTACCTCTCCATACTTCTTGCATATCTCAAAACGGCCCTATGGAAGACAAACTCAATTCAACCATAGGCCAATTGTTCTACCCTTTGGATTCAACTCTGCGGCGGAACCTACTCTCAGCATTGGGTATCCACGTATCCCAAGGGCCTCAATACACACACACAAAAGAAATATTATAGAATCAAAATATTCAAAATCAACAACAATAAGAATACATGTTCAAACAACCATAACCGGTTCTCAAACCCCCCCAACCAACTATCACAACATAGTACTATAGCCGTCCACCAATGAGCCACTAGCCGAGCTAAGTATTATCATCCTAACCAGTCTATCCCCAAGCTTTACAAGCAGCCCAAAAGCCACTATAGTCACCACTAACAACAAGGGAAACGTCCAAACCAGCCCAAGCATCACCACGGTTACCAATATGGCGTCGACACGGCCGATCCGACCACCGACTCTAACATAAAAAAAGATTATTGCAACCATTGGCCTTAAAAACTCTAAAAATTCATTCACTTTTCAATATCATCACCAAATATTATTCAAACAAACAGTGCATAACATGTTACAAGAACCACACGCCTCATAGACGACCTCTTGACACGAGCCTAATAATTTGTCATGACTATAATTCTTTGCATTCAAGACCAAGAAACCAATCAAACAAGAACCTCATATACCCACTTATCATCCTATAAAATGTAGTACACGATTCAAATAACAATATAACACAAAGATTCACAAAACAGCCAACACACACATCAATATCGACAACAACGACTACGAAATTCATTCCGACAAAGGGAGGGATAAGCCTAAAATACCTTGGATTTTTCAGTAAACCCGAGCAACACAAGCCTCCACCCTTATAAGAATCAAGTTACTGCACAAGAGCAGCCCAAGTTACTGACAAAACACAGCCAACACAACTCAACAATGAAACAGGACAAACGAAGCTTATCCGATAAGATTCATAGGAATTCGACGGTAGAAACTCCGAGACAACAAACTAACCACATTAACACACCTATAAACAACCTAAAAAACCAAGTAAAACTAAAGGAATAAGACTTACCAACATCTTCACCATGAAACAACAACCAAAATCCCAGAAAAGATACCAAAATGCTAGTTACATGTGATTCCCGACTTTCCGACATAAAAATCATGTCGAATCATGGCTTCTAGCCCCAAAACCCTTAGAACACCATGGAAGGAACTTGAGATAGCTTTCCCTCATTAAAGGTCCTTTAAAATAACAAAAAAAATCAAACAACCGACCAAGGGGCTTTTTATAGGCCTCCACTGCCTTAGACCCTTTGTGACGTGCCTTCTTGCACAGTCTCGCGAAAATATGAATATCTCTCTACTCCGATGCTAGATTGATGAACGGTTTAATGATATGAAAACTATACTTGTAGTAATTTAATTTGATAGGTCGTATGCCCCATAACTCCTTATAGTTTTGGATAAAGGCTTCGAGACATTTGGCCTAACTTTCAGGGAATCTCAAGAATGAAATTTTGCGACAACTTTTGCTGAATTTCATTCTACAACTTGATTGATATACAATATTAAATAAAATCATAGAGTGACTAAAAGACGTTATAACACTTTCTTCTTAGGCTATTATGTACTTTTAGTCCTACCTCGAAAGTATAGATTTATCGGTACAATTATTTGGGGAGTTACAATGCCAAATCTAAAAAATAATGGTCATTGCATGAAAATTGTAACTAGGAGTGGAAAAATAGTTACAAATGCAGGTGATAAACCAAAGGTGGATGTTGGTTCAAATCAATTGATGAAGAATGGAATGATGGGGTGTCAAGTGCACCTATTATTGTTGATGATTACTAGTTGGCAGAGGAGGAAGAGGTTGATACTCCTCCTCAACGGGTGAATGTTGAAAAAAAAACAGCAAGGAGACCCCAAGTGCTAAAGGCCAAGGGCCTAAAGGTCCACATCCTAACCCTCAGCCATTGATCACGAAGAAAGAGGACAACCAATTCAAAAAGTTAATTGATATGGTCAACAAGTTGTCCGTAAAGATTTAGATAGTTGATGCTTTGCTCCAAATGCCCGGATATGCCAATCTTAAGAAAGAGATGTGAAGAAGAACAGAGTTTCGGATGTGGGCACAGTCGAGGTGTCGCATCATTATAGTGTGACTATGGATAGCATCCTCTCTCCAAAGAGAGATGAACCTGAAGCGTTCACCATTCCTTGCACCATAGGGGTGTACTTGTTCAATAGGCATCTACTTGACCTAGGGGCGAGCATCAACTTGATGCCCCTTGTGATCTTTATGAAGTTAGGGTTGGGAAATTCCAAGCCTACTACTATGAGGTTGCTCATGGCAGATCGATCTATTAGGCACCCCGTAGGGATACTTATTGATGTGCTGGTTAAAGTAGAAAGGCTTATCCTTCAAGCGGACTACATTATGTTGGATTGTGATGTGGACTTTGAAGTGTCTATTATTTTGGGGCGCCCATTCAAGGCCACAAGCCATGCTCTAGTGGATGCCAATCTAGGTGAGCTCAAATTCTGAGTCGATGGTGATGAGGTCATATTCAATGTGTGCTAGCCAATGAAACCACTAGATGAGTGTAAGGTGGTGGTTGTGATTGATGATAGAGATGAGTCGGTGGATGTTCTTTATAAGGATATTGAAACTTTGGATGATTGTTCTATTATGAGGTTAAACCGTCATACAACGACGTTAAATCAAGAGCTTCTTGGGAGGTAACGCAAGTATTCTTAAATTGTTTTTTACTTTTCCCTTTTGTTGTTTTTATTGTTGTAGGATGTTGGATTGTGGAAAAACTTGAAGGAAGCAGAGTCTGGGCATATGCATTAGACATGTGAAATACAGGTCCCAACTTGCAGAGCGCAGGTGGCACGCAAATATGGTCCAAAATACTTGGGAAAAAGTTGAGCATATGTGCCTTATCTTCAAATCGCAGTCAAGGACTTGTAGAACACAGGTCTAGCACAAGTAAAAAGAAGAACACCTAGAACAAACATGTTCAAAAGTAGGAGATCTACATTCCATCTATGAAACGTAGATGCAGACCTGCGGCACACATTTGCAACGCAGGTCCCAAGTAGTGCACTAGGAAGTCTAATGCACACTTGCGTTAGAATTTCAGTTTGCAGACCCCTATCTGCGGTCGTAGGCCTAGCGCATGCGCATGAAATAATAATTTTAAAAGTTGACCAACCCGTTTGACCAACTCGACCCAGGTCTGACCCATGACTTTTCAACTCCTGCCCTACTTTCCAAAACCCTAATTTTCTGCACCACTACACCATTTTCTCCACCACTTTACTCTCAACTACTACAATTTACTCCACACCCAATTATTTCACCTTCCTTGTCCTATACAAATCACCTTCTCTTCCATTTTCTTCCATCACACAAAATCTCATATGAAAGAAGAAAAGCTTGAGTTGGCCATTTCTCTTGTGAAGAGCTTAGAATTTGAACTTCTCCTTTCTACTCATACTATTTAATATGTTTCTTGGTTTTCATATCTATATCCTTATGCTTGATGATATGTTTAGAAAAAAAAGCATGATAGTTCTCATTTTTCCATGACCCATCTTTTCCCTATTTCTCCTTTGTGTGTTCTCCATGCCTATTGTGAAATTGAATTTGTGGGAAATTATGGGTGACTTCAAAATGTCAAAATGGGTAGAAATTCTTGTTTCATGAGATTCTATATGCTAGAATATAATTTCATGAAATTGATATTTAGGGGTGAAGTCTGGGTAACCCAATTGATGGACCTGACCGTTTTTTTCCAAATGATAGATTAGGTAACATCTTTCTTAAGGGAAAACGTCATTTCTTCTTGTTTTGTTGAGAATGTACATGAAAATGTATCCATGATTGTGAGTATTGTGAGATGTCGAAATTCATGAATGTTTGTAGGAACGGTAACTTGATGTTTCCCAATGATAAATGGGGTAATGTCCTTCTTAAGGGAAGTTGTTGAGTAGTCGTAATTGTCAAAATTGTCGTGATATTGTTAATATGTCTTGGGGGTAGTCTGAGCACCCATTAGGTTTTGAAATTGTTCATACTTTTGTGAAATATGAATTAAAAATATTTAAGTTGAATTTGAGGTACTATTGAGAAACTATGTGCCATAGATATTGCTCTGCAGAATGCAAGATCAATTCAAGTATAGGTAATGGGCTTCAGGCTCACTACCTTACACCTGCATTCCACTTGCATACTGCAGATGTAACACAGATGCTGGTGCTAGATACTAGTTATTCTGCCTACTGTCTTCGCATTATCTGTGTGCCATAGGTTTGCACATGTGAAACGCAGGTGAAGCCTAGCTACTGGCAGTGTAAGCTTTGTTGCTTTATTTTGATTGCTATCCAGTTTATTTGCCTTTTTCTTTCTTTAATCTAGTATGGTTGTTTTCTTTATTTTCTTTAATAACAATTCCAAAAGAGTGTGGTTTGTGTTGTCACACTCACATTTTTTTGCAAGACAATGACTTCATCCAAGCGCCAAGACAAGGGAAAGTGCCTAGCCTCCTCCAAAAGCAAAGGAAAGGGAAAGGCCAATGAAACTCAGGTCTCTACCAATGGAGAGGATAGAATTTGATTTTGTGTGGAAGGCATGAAGACTTACTTCATTAAATACTAGAACAGGTAAATCACATTGGAAAAGTTCTTCAACATAGTCAGATTAGGGCAGGAGTTCCCTAACATCAACAAGCAGTTTGCCAAAAGAGAGTGCCACCCATTCTTGGATGCTCCAGCTGGCTATTATCATAACCTAGTTCTAGAGTTCTATGGCTCCTTTCAAGTGAGGTACGATGAATTGAAACACATTGGGAGGGTAAATGAGTTCCTGAATCTTCCATCTGTTACGGTCCCGGGGTAGAGGAGGATATCATCTCGAACACCATTAACTCTATCTATTGGGCAGAACCAATTACCCTGGGGACCGAATTTGCAGAGAAGGTTGCTACCAAGGACGACCAACTCCAACAGGTGGCTGTTACTATTGCGATGGGGAAACAATGTGGGCCACCTTAGGTGGTGTAATTCCATGGTAATCTATTTGGTTTGAAACCAAATTGTGGCTAGACTTGGTGTGTTTCCGCCTCATGCCATCTAAAAATTACCAGAGGATACATGTGGATGTTTCCATCTTGATTGAATGCATCATATCCGGGGTGCATGCAAACTTTAATGAGGTAGTTGCCACACAAATGAACTAAAATGTTAGGCAGGAGACTCTTTCCATGCCCTTTCCAATTCTACTCAGCCAGTTATGTGCTAGAGCAGGGTTCCCATATTTTTCTGATGACATAATGAGCTCCACAATTTGAATTCTTGACATTAACAAGAAAAGAGACGCAAATGCTACTAAGAGAAAGAGGAAGAGAAGGAAACCTTGAGATTCCCTTGAGGAAACAAGGGCATACAATATTTAGAGTGACCCTTTACACAAGACCTCAATGATCCCACTCCCAAAGATTCAGTACATGCTTCTGAGAAGGCACCACCGTCAAGTTCTTTGCCACCACCGTCATCCTCTAGACCAAGTAGGCTACAAAAGTTGAATGACATGACCCATTCCCATAAAATTCAATTAGCAATGTTGGCCAAGAACTACAATCCTTGATCCACCAAACAATCAAAAACACGATGAAGGACGTATTTAACAGCTTAAACAAGTTGTTCTCCCTAGTCAATATGATTGAGGTTGCAATCTTATCTCTCTGGGCTGATGTAAGAGAGCTTAAGAGAAAGTGACCCCTGTCAGCCACAGATCTGAGCTTCCTAGATGAAGTTATTATTATCCCACACACAACTCGAGGCCCAATTGATGACTTACTTGGAGAGTTGGATGACGATAAGGAGGTTGAGCATGCTGAGGATAGTGGAGACTATAGAGACGCTAGTGGCGAGGTTGAGGCTGATGATGATGTGGAGGAGTAGGTGGCGCAGCGAGTTCTCATTCCCTTATTCTTTACTTGATAACATTGGGGGCAGCATTTATGTTTTATTTAGGGGTAGGATTTTCCTTTGTGGTAGTTGATGTTATTGTCCTTATCGGGCTTTTTATGATTGTTGGATGTCCTGGCCGCTTTTGGAATT
Organism: Datura wrightii; assembly: GCA_035772735.1. Taxonomy (NCBI): domain Eukaryota; kingdom Viridiplantae; phylum Streptophyta; class Magnoliopsida; order Solanales; family Solanaceae; genus Datura; species Datura wrightii. Next base: position 13,955,604 of record JASDFA010000003.1, read on the forward strand.
GTTATTTAAAATATGTTTGGATTAATGAATGCCCATGTCGGGCCTGTTTTGATTTTTTTTTAAAAGTGTTGACCCTTGCCGTGCTAAAGTTGTCTTGTCTTGATAATATAATTTTCCATTTTCGTATTAGTCTTACACTTAAATTTTCTTACTACCCGTACATAACAATCGCCTTTTTAGATAGTAGATAGTAGATAAACTCCAAGGGTTTTCTTCATACCATGATTTTTTCTCAAGGAGCAAATTTTTCTTTTATTTATTTTTGGTGTCAAACCGGGTGACATTTCCTAATGATATATTGAGAAGTGGCTTTCTTAAGGAAATATTTCAAGTTTAGTTTATCCTTTTGAGTCCTTATTGCATTTATTTTGGGTGGTACCATCGAAAATTTTTTATGTGGCATGGAAGACTGATTTTTGAGAATAAAAAGTCACATGAATTAGAAACAAAGGGTATTCTTTTGTCATGATTTACACATTATCTTTTTGGATTTTTGATTCACATAATTAGTGTGCGAAACTCGAATTAGCTTGTCAAAAGTCATACTCTTGAAATGATCATGAGAATAGTTGAACTCTTTGTAGTGTGATACCTTGTGTTAGAAGATTTTTTCTTAATTCTTGTGTATGCATATCATCTAGAACATGCCCCAAATATGATTCAAGGTGAAATTGTAGATGTAGCTGCACTTCAGAAATAACCTTTGGCTCTTTTTGGATAGTCACTTCACTGCCAAATGACCTCCATGAACATCAACCCTTATTAACTTGTTTTTGAGCTTTAACCTTTCTCTTGGAAACTGCATTATATGCCTTATATCCTTTTTAATCCTCAACTTTGGCACGCATTCCTCCTTAATTACTAGTGGTGAAAGAAAAACGAGGGTTCGAAATCCAGGGCTTGGGGAAGGATAAGAAAATAAAATGTGATGTAGGCAAAAGCCTATGTTTGGGGATATGCCTGAAAAAGAAAAAAGAGGAATGCTCTTCAATGTGAGGCAACACTAATTTCTTAATGTAAGAAACAAAGTGACTTGTTAAAAAAACCATTGTTCAAATGAATAAAGAAATGAATTGAATGATGCTATCTCTTTTTTAGAAGAGGCTTGTTGAAGAAATGGAAGGTGTTAAAAGGGTGGCTTTTTTGGGAAAATTTGGATAGTGAAAATGGAGAGATAAGGCAGGGTTGACGTGCTATGTGTGAGTGGAATGCTTGAATTATGTCAAAGAGGCATTACGGAGGTTCTAGTCACTAGAACTAAAATTTTCCTACCCTTGTCCGTAGCTTTCATTATAACCCATAGGTGTTCAGTGATATCAAGTGTAGAAACTCTACATTAGTGGTGGGTTAGATGAAGGGCAAGCCTATGATTCTGTAACACCCCAAGACTTTCCTAGACCAAACTCAGACATTTTAAGAAAATTCAGGAGAAAAACCAAAAAAATTTCTCAGAATAATTGAGACAACGAGTCGTGGTCAGCTCCAACGATTTGTTGTGTCAATTGTGGTCAGAAGATTTTTTGTCTCTAGGGAACTAACGAGACAAGGTATGACCATAGTGATGAACCATGAGTAATCCTGTCAGTCGTTGTTTCCCCAGTGCAGAAATCCTTTCAGGACCCCACGGCTCAACCAACGAGTCATTGTTAGAAACGACGACCGTTGTGTGAGTCATTAGGTGATAACCCTAGAAACCCCTTCCAAAGGTGAGGAGTGGGAACAACGACTTATTGTATCCCACAATGTGTCGTGGTCACTACCCGTCATGTCAACTTTGGGAATTTTCAGAATTTGTCCAGTGAAGGTGGCGACTGGACATAATAACCCATTGGTTCAACCAACGAGTCATTGTGTGACGACCAACGACTCGTTGAGTGACCCGTTGGGACCCTATCGGCCAGTTTTCATATTTAATTTCTAGGGTTATTTTTGTAATTCTCCACCTACTTAGTCCTTAAAATACATCATTTTGGATTTTAATTAGGGGTTTTATAGGGGGTAACCGATGGTTTCTCTCATTTTCTCATCCCTTTAACAGTTAGAACGTAAGGTTTCTTTTAGAAAGGCTTAGAGCAGAAGTTAGGGACATCGATCCTCCTCAGGTTTTTAAAGGAATTCTCTCAGGGATTTTCATCACAAGGTGTGTGGAAATTTAACAAGGGAATAGTTCTTCCCTTGTGTCACCAAAAATCTTCCCTATCTTCTCTATCAGTTGTAGCACTAAAAATTTTGAATGTGAAGAAATTATATGTCAGACTTTGTTTAATTCATGTGGAATATTATTTATGTTAATTGTAGATAATTTTCCACCAGTTTGTGACTATTTTGATACTTTTTCCTGTAAAGTAAATTCTAGCCCTAGTTCTTGATTGCAAAAATACTAAGGTCTCGCATAATTGATAAATTATCAAAGTTGCTAAATTCTATTAGTGTTGGGGATTCCCACGTTGTTAGTATGTATTGAAATTTCAGTTAGATGTATGTTAGTTCAGTTTCAGTTAGATGGTTAGAATACTCAGGGCTACTCAGAAATGTTAGCTAATTAGTTTAACTATAGAAATTCTCGAGGTGTCAGTAGTGCCTCCCAATTATCAGTATTAGACTCAGTATCAAATTTAAATGGTTCTTTAGGAGGTCATGAAACTTTCTTATAGGAAGCTTTGACTAGCCTTTGGACCCCAGATTCATATTACAACTTGTTCTTTAGATGGTTACGACGCTTCCAGATAAGCAGCTCTGACCAGTCTTAGAACCAGTTACAAAATCCGATCCGATAAGACTTTCATGGTACTCTCAGATAGTATCCCCGACTTAGTTGAAGTCTTGGGCCTCAATTTCAAGCTATCAGCTTAGTAGTCAGTCTAGGACTATCCAGTGGGAGTAGGACTTAGCACCAAGTGGACCGGGGTTCCAGTGCACCCAGGTTCCAAGAACTACGTTTCCACCGTAGGTTATATTTATTGGCATCATGGTCCAGACTTGTGATCGCTCAGTTCATGCCTTAATACCTTGGAGAGGTATATTGGGTCCTACCGATGGGGTATATACATCGGACTCCACATCTAGATCACGTAGTAATATGTCGGTTATAGACTCTCCCACTAGTTAGCTCAGTTCAGTTTCAGATTAATCAGTATAGATCAGTTCAGTATTGTATTTAGTATCTCAAATTTAGGGCATGTCCTTGACCATCAGACAGGGTTATTTAGACCATCTCAGATTATCACAGTTATTCAATTTCAGCATTTTCAGTTAGTCATTGCATGTCTTCTCAGTACTGTATATTTTTCCTTATGTATCGTTTCTCTCACTTACTCAATACATTCAAAGTACTAAAGCATACTTTTTATGTTGTATCATTTTATGATACAGCTGCAGGATCTTAGTCTCAGCTTTGTTCGTAGATCATTTTCAAAAGATTCCATCTACATCATTAGTGAGTCCTCATGTTTCGAGGACGAGACTTATTTCTTTCAGTTATCTTTCTTTTATTTAGATCTAGATTTTGTTGGGGACCTATCCCAGCAACTCTTCAGTTATAGTTGGCTTTCATACACAGACATAATTTCAGACCTTCACTTTTTCTTCAATTCTTTTTAGACTTTATGATTCAGCTTTATTTTCATAAATATTTTATATAAAAGCTTCTGCTATATATATCTTTACCCAGAATACCAGTGTTATGATAGAACATGGGTTGACTTGGGGTTACTTGTAACTCCAAGTACCGTGTGCCGTCTAGGGTGTAGACTCGTGGCATGACAAACTTAGTATCATAGCACTAGGTTTAGAGTATCCTCAGATGTCTGAACACCGCATTGAGTAGAGTTCTTTTCATGGGTGTGAAGCGCGCCACAGTTATAATGGGGAGGCTATGAGATGTTATAGGAAAACTCCCTTTTGTTTATACTCTTTATCGTGCGTTGAAATTCAATCCCAAAATCATTCTCCTAAGTCGTGCTTTATTTCATTTTAGGGAATCATGCCTCCGTGATGTGGTAACAGATGAAGGGTCGGTAACGCCCACCGACTTGCCCCACAAGCTCCAGTAGCCCCTCAGGATGATCCAGTGTCCTCCACAGAGTTTAGGGTGGCTATCCAGCTACTCGGATAAACAGTTACCAATTAGGTGAACCAACAGGTGGTTCCAATCAACAACAATAGGTCTGCATCAACTGTCCAAGTTCGGGACTTCACAGGATGAACCCTCCAGTTTTCTACAAATCTAAGTTGGGACAGGACCCGCAGGAGTTTGTGGATGAGATTAGAAAGACCACCTAAACCATGTATGTCATTTCCTTAGAGAGTGTCGACTTGGCTGCCTACCAGCTGAAAAGGGTAGCCCTGATCTGGTACGAACAGTTGAAGGAAGGGAGACCAGCAGGAGTAGGACCAGTGGAATGGGATGAGTTCATTACAGCCTTCCTAGATAGATTCTTTTCCCAGGAGCTCAAGGAGGCTATGGTGGGGGAATTTATGAACCTAAAGTAGGGAAATAGGACAGTAGAAGAGGGCACTGGAGTTCACTAGGTTGTCTAAATATGCCCCAAAGATGGTAGCCGAGCCAATGTCTTGTATGCTGAAATTTGTGAATTTTATGCCCTCACTTGGTCCTTAAGGAGTGTAGCACTATGATGCTTATCGAGGACATCGATCTCTCCAGCCTCATGTTCATGCTAGAAAATTGAGGTAGAAAAATTAAAAGATTTGGAGCGGGAGAACAAATGGGCAAGAACCGGCCAGTCAAATTATGGCCAACAAAGATCTGGCGGTAGTAGCTGCCACAGTAGCAGAAGCAGTAGTGGCTCCATCACCCACTTTAGCCAGTGCCTCGACTTTCCGATTTAGCAAGGATCGGAGGGGTGGAGCATCTGGCTCACAATCCCAGAGTCATGGCGCCAACAACCGTTATAACTACCCAACTTGCCCAAAGTCTGACAAGAACCATCCAGGGGAGTGCCTTCAAGGTCGAGAGGGTTGTTTTGGTTGTGGACAGCTTGGTCAACGGCTCAGAGAATGCCCGTCAGCAGGATGGGGAAGATCACAATCCACCACTTCAGCAGCTCCAGCAGGCTGACCAGCTCAGCAGGCCAACACCTCAGGTATGGATGGCGGCTAGCGCCAAAATCATTTTTATGCTTTTTCCTCTCGTCAAGATCAGGAGAGCTCCCCTGACATGGTCACGGGTGTGTTACATCTTTTTCATCTAAATGTGTATGCCCTACTAGATTCAAGAGCCACACTTTCATTTGTGACTCCCTATGTAGCAGTCCAGTTCGATATCAGTCCAGAGGTCCTCTCAGAATCATTCTCAGTCTCCACCCCAGTCGGCAAGTCAGTTAGAGCCAACCGGGTGTATAGAAACTACCCAATATCAATCTTCAGTATGGTCATTCCAGTTGATCTAGTAGAGTTAGACATGGTTGACTTTGACCTCATTCTTGGCATGAGTTGGTTACAGTCTAGTTATGTCTCAGTTGACTGTAGAACTAGGGTCGTCAGGTTTCAGTTCCCTAATGAGCCAGCTTTAGAGTGGACGAGCAGTAGTTCAGCGCCTAAGGGTCAGCTTATTTCATACCTTAAGGCCAGAAAGCTTATTTCCAAAGGATGCATTTATCATCTAGTTGAGGTCAAAGATTCTAGCTCTGAGACCCAAACTATCCAGTCAGTCCTAATTGTCAGCGAGTTCCTTGATGTGTTTCCCGAAGATCTTCCTATAGTCCCTCCTGAGCGGGAAATAGACTTCGGAATAGACCTTCTTCTTGATACTCAGCCCATCTCCATCCCTCCTTACATAATGGTTCTAGCTGAGCTTAAGGAGTTGAAGGAGCACCTAAAAGACCTTGTTGATAAGGGTTTTATTAGACCCAACATCTCTCCTTAGGGTCCTTCAGTACTATTCGTGCGAAAGAAAGATGGTACCCTCAGAATATGCATCGATTACCGTCAGTTGAACAAGGTCACAGTCAAGAACAGGTATCCCCTACCTAGGATTGATGACTTGTTCGATCAGCTTTAGGGAGCTAGTTGTTTCTCTAAGATAGATCTCAGATCGGGGTATCATCAGCTGAGAGTCAGAGAATGTCACATACCGAAAATAGCTTTCAGAACTCGGTATAGACACTATGAATTTGTGGTTATGTCCTTCTAACTGACTAATACCCCTACAGCCTTCATGGACTTGATGAATAGAGTTATCAAGCAGTATCTAGATATGTTCATCATCATATTTATCAACAACATTCTTGTATACTCCAGGAATGAGGAGGAACATGCTAACCACCTGAGAATAGTGCTTCAGACGTTTAGGAACCACCAGTTGTTCGCTAAGTTCCGCAAATGTGAATTCTAGTTGAAGTCTGTGACTTTCCTTGGTCAGGTGGTCTCGGGTGAGGGTATTCAGGTAGATCCTCAAAAGATACCAGCGGTGAAAGATTTGCCCAGACCTACCTCCCCAATCAAAATCAGAAGTTTCATGGGTCTAGCCGGTTACTACCGACGTTTTGGGGAAGGCTTTTTCTCTATAGCATCCCCTCTAACTAGGCTGACTTAGAAGAAGGTGAAATTTTAGTGGTCAGATGTGTGTGAGAAGAGTTTCTAGGAGCTAAAAACTTGAATCACTACTACTCTAGTGTTGACCTTGCCGGAAGGATCAGATGGATTTGTAGTGTATTGTGACACTTCTAGAGTTAGACTCGGTTACGTTCTGATGCAGTGGGGCAAGGTGATATCCTACACCTCCTGCCAGCTCAAGGTTCATTAAAAGAATTATCCCACTCATGACTTGGAGTTGGCGGCAGTGATTTTTGCACTGAAAATATGGAGACACTACTTGTACGAGGCTCACGTGGATGTTTTCATCGATCACAAGAGCCTTTAGTATGTGTTCAGTCAAAAAGACCTAAATCTTTGTTAGAGAAGGTGGTTGGAGCTACTAAAGTACTATGATATGAGCATGTTGTACCACCCGGGCAAAGCCAATGTGGTGGCTGATGCCCTAAGCAGAGTGTCTATGGGGAGCGTGGCTCATGTTGAGGAAGGCAAAAAGGAGCTGGCAAAGGATATCCATATATTAGCTTGATTAGGAGTACAGTTGGTTGATACAGTTGAGGGCGGAGTAGTGGTGCAGAGTGGATTAGATTCCTCGTTGATAGTTGAAGTTAAGTCAAGGCAGGATGAAGATCCCATACTACTTAAACTGAAGGAGGAGGTTCTCAGAAAAAAAGTGGAGGCCTTCTCCCAAGGGGGAGATGGTGTACTCCATTACCAAGGAAGGTTGTGTGTACCAGATGTGGTTGATTTGAGACAGCAGATACTGGCTGAAGCACACAGTTTGAGATATTCCATCCACCCAGGTGCTACTAAGATGTACCGCGATTTGCGGGATATTTACTGGTGGAACGGCATGAAGAGAGACATTGCTGAATTTGTTGCTAAGTGCCCGAACTGCCAGCAAGTCAAAGTAGAACACCAGAGACTGGGAGGTGTGACTCAGTATATCAGCATACCCACATGGAAGTGGGAAGAAGTAAATACGGATTTTATTACGGGTCTACCTCGGACTCGTCGGCAGCATGATTCAATTTGGGTGATAGTTGACCAAATGACTAAGTAAGCACACTTCCTCCTAGATAAAATGACAGGTTCAGTTGAGGACTATGCTAGGCTTTATATCTGGGAGTTAGTGAGACTTCATGGGGTGCCCTTTTCCATTACATCAGGTAGAGGTGCCTAGTTCACCTCTCATTTATGGAAGTCCTTTCAGAAGGAACTTGGTACCCAGGTCAACCTCAGCACAACTTTTCACCCGCAGACAGGTGGACAAGCTGATGAGAGGACTATTTAGACTGGGTGTCAGTGGATTGGAGGTAGGAGGTTGACTGGAGCGGACTATTTAGACTGGGTTGCAGTGGATTGGAGCGGACTAAGGAGAAGAGAATTGGAGGTTGCAGTGGATGATTGGGTTTATCTGAAAATTTCACCCATGAAAGGGGTGATGAGATTTGGGAAGAAAGGAAAACCTAGTCTGAGATATATGGGACCCTACAAAATTTTGGAGCGAATTGGTAAGGTAGCCTATGAGCTGGAATTACCTTCAAAATTGGCATCTATGCACCCAGTATTCCATGTGTCACTATTGAAGAAGTGCATCGGTGATCGAACTTTAGTTGTTCCATTGGACAGTGTGGGAGTGAAAGATAGTCTCTCTTATGAAGAGGTCCCAGTTCAGATCTGATCTTGGGCAGATTTATATGCCCAAGTGATACTCAAACGTATCATTTTTTACCTTGTTGGTTGTGCAATGTGTATATAATATCATGTATTTGGTAATAAAATGGGAATTTATACTAACCAACATGATTAGCATTTGTTTTGCAGGATAATGTGATTTTGAGGAGCTAAAATGCGTGTTGGAACTATGTCGGAGTTGGACTGGGATGCGAGCGTGGAAAAGGCCTTGGATGGCACATTTTACAGTGGCTCTGCGACGGAGCCGTGCCACACTGCCATCGCGATAGCACACTGCCTGGGCAGAAATAAAATTGGCAATTTCCAGTGTGCCTGCGCGTCAGCTCCGTGGCATGGAGATAGGCCTCCGCGATGGCCTCCGTGCCACGTTGAGGCCAATTATCCGGACCCTTAAAATTTCCAGAGAGGGTCCGCGTCCACGCCGTGTCACGGAATTGTATGAACTAAGCTTTATTCCTTCTTTTCATGAGCCTTAAAGTCTTTAAGAAGCTCTTAAGCGCTCATAAAGAACAGAAAATGTTTCCCAAAGTGTTAAAGAGTGAAAAGAGTGAAAAGAAAAGAAAAGCAAAGTGAGGAAAGAAAAGGTGATGTTGAAGAGGCACCCGTTGTAATTAAATGAAATTGAGGGTACATGAAAACCTTCTATGTTGTGTCAAGTGTGCCTGATGAAATGGGCTGTATGAAAGTAAACCAGCATGAATGGGAGAAAAAGAGAAAAGAGAGGAACAATGTCCATGAGTCGATGGGAATGAGTTGAAAAGGCGCTTAAGGATGCTAGCGACTATTATTGGCTAATCCAATATATATATACTAGATCCATAGCCCAGTTACAACCCATTAAAAGTCCTATTTGATCCTACATTGCATTTCTTTATATTAGTGGAGTAATACACTAAGGGCAAGCCTATGGGTCATGGCATGATGCATGTGAATTCTTTTGGGAGAGAGAGTGAAATTAATTTTTATATGCCCCTACTTGCATGTTTGTGTGCTGCATGAACATAAAAAGGGGAAGTTTCTCTCGAGTTGTGAGGGTACATGCTTGATGAAAGATTGATTTTCGTGTCGGATCTCTTGATTAGTTGATTTGTATGAGTTTGCCGATATCAAGAATCAATTCTTAAAAGTCTAGGAAGCCTCGATGTATTAAGGTCATTGTCTTGTACGACCAAGCATGTTTTCTTGATGATTTGCAAAAATCGAATAATCGGTATGACCGTAACGTAAATGGCTGCACCATAGTGACAAAGGTTGAGATGTGATGTGCATGATTTGTGTATGTGTTGTTCGAGGACGAACAAGGATTTAAGTGTGGGGTAAGTGATCTTGGGCAGATTTATATGCCCAAGTGATACTCAAACGTATCATTTTTTACCTTGTTGGTTGTGCAATGTGTATATAATATCATGTATTTGGTAATAAAATGCGAATTTATACTAACCAACATGATTAGCATTTGTTTTGCAGGATAATGTGATTTTGAGGAGCTAAAATGCGTGTTGGAACTATGTCGGAGTTGGACTGGGATGCGAGCGTGGAAAAGGCCTTGGATGGCACATTTTACAGTGGCTCCGCGACGGAGCCGTGCCACGCTGCCATCGCGGTAGCACACTGCCTGGGCAGAAATAAAATTGGCAATTTCCAGTGTGCCTGCGCGTCAGCTTCGTGGCATGGAGATAGGCCTCCGTGATGGCCTCCGTGCCACGTTGAGGCCAATTATCCGGACCCTGCAATTTCCAGAGAGGGTCCGCGTCCACGCCGTGTCACGGAGGCAGTTCTCCGCGTTGGCCTCCGTGACACGTTGCTTGTTATTCCGGGAAAAATTTCCCACTAGTATAAATAGCACACTTAGGTTATTTTTAAAGTGAAGTTCTTTAGTTTTAGTTTTTTTTGCTGAGTTCAGAAGTGGAGAGCAGGAACGTGGTTTTGTGGCAGTTGAAGAATAGAAAAGATAAGAGTTTTCTTCTCTTCCCTTCTTCTTTCCTTCAATTGTATGCATGATTAACACTCATTCTAGGATGATTAATCCAAGAATGAGTGGCTAATTCCTTTCTTGCTGAGGTTTTGAACTTGTGTAATGAATGTTGGTAATAATTGATATGGTTTCTTCTTCTTCTTGCATGTTGTTCTATTAATTCTTGTGTTTATTACATTATTGATTGGCCACCATTAATGTATATCTAAAAAGTCCAATTTCACTCGAGAGAGCATGAAATTGGAAAGTTGTGAATTAATAGGGTATTGTTCTTAACTTGATTTGGGAAAATTGGGTTTTGATGTGCTTTCTTGATAGAAATATACTTGGAAGCCGTATTAGGCAATTTAGGAACCGGAATTTGAGTGTTAGGTCATAAATTGCATTTGATCACAGAAATGTAAACGGATGGTTTATGATTCTAAAGTGAAATTGAATACGGAAGTTTTAATTTCTAGGCAAACGTTCTTGGCTAGCAATATGAAGAAGAGGATGACCAAATTATCATGATTATCAAGTTCATTACTCGTTCTTAACCTTGGCATGTGCATATCCATTGTCTAAATTCAACGTAAATAGTAGTTATTAATTTTAGTATATAATTAGTTTAGAAACAAAACTCAGTCAAATCTTGGTTGGATTGTTGTTAACATAGTTAGAAATAGAATAGAGATATAGTAAACTAGGCAGTTTTGCATATCTAGAGCAGTCTCCTTGGATCGATACTTGGCTACTTAGCCACTTTATTACTTGTTTGACCACGTACACTTGCGTGTCGGTTTTTAATATATACCGAGCAGCGATACGCGCGCAACAAGATCCTTGACCATCAGGTTCATAAGTAAGGAACAAGGAAGTAGATTCAGTCAAAGTTTTGTGGAGAAATCAACGTGTAGAAGGAGCTATGTGGGAAGCCGAAATAGATATGATGGCTAGATACTCAGGCTTATTCTCTTCAAGTTCAATTCCGGCATTAGGTACTAAATCCCTCCTCAGTACTCTGTTCAGTTTTGTACTCATCATCATTATTTAGATTTTCTATATGCATTCTAGTTGTATCAGCTCTGTTAGTATGGTTAAGTCAGTACGAAGTTAGTTACTCCTTTAGAAACCAGCTCATAGTCTCAATTTAGAAATCTCAGCTCTTTTCCTAGTTTTCTTTCAGTTTTAGTCTTCATTCGAGGACGAATGATCCCAAGGGGGATATGTTATAACACCATGAAACTTTGCCTTAGAATGATTGAGACAATGAGTCGTGGTCAGCTCCAACGACTGGTTGTGTCATTCGTGGTCAGCATATTTTTGTTCTCTAGGGAACTAACAAGACAAGGTACAAGCCATGGTGAGGAACCATGAGTTGTCCTGTCATTCATTGTTTTCCCAGTGCAGAAATCCTTCCAAGACCCCATGACTCAACCAATGAGTCGTTGTCAGAAACGACGACCCGTTGTGTGAGTCGTTGGGTGAGAACCCTAGAAAACCCTTCTAGAGGTGACGAGCGGGAATAACAACTTGTTGTATCCCACAATGAGTTGTGGTCACTACCCGTCATGTCAACTTTGGGAATTTTCAGAATTTGTCTAGTGAAGGTGACGACTAGACACAATGACCCATTGGTTCAACCAACGAGTCGTTGTGTCACTTGTTGTCAAGCTTACCAGGTTCCTTGACCAGTGGCCAGGGGAGGAACCAATGACTCCTTGGTTCATTAAACGAGTCGTGGTGACCCCCGTTGCTAGATCCAGTGTTTTTTGTCCCAGACAATGGAACTAATGAGAGGTCCCAACGAGTCATGGTCACAACCAACAACTCGTTGAGTGACCTATTGGGGCCATGTCAGCCAGTTTTCAGATTTAATTTCTGGGGTTATTTTAGTGATTCCCCACTTGCTTAGTCCCTAAACTACGCCATATTGGGTTTTAAGCAGGGGTTTTAAAGGGGGTAACCAACAGTTTCTCTCATTTTCTCATCCCTTCAATAGTTAGAACGTAAGGTTTCTCTTAGAAAGGCTTACAGCGTAAGTTAGGGACATCGATCCTCCTTAGGTTTTTTCAATGAATTCTCTCAAGGATTTTCATCATGAAGTATATGGGAATTAAACAAGGGAATAGTTCTTCCCTTGTGTCTTCAAGAAAATCTTCCCTATCTTCTCTATCAGTTCTAGCACTAAAACTTTCAAATGTAAAGAAATTATATGTCAGACTTCATTTAATTCATCTGGAATATTATTTAAGTTAATTGTAGATATTGTGCCACTAGTTTGTGACTGTTTTGACACTTGTCCCTTTAAAGTAAATTGTAGGCCTAGTTCTTGAATGTACAAGAACTAGAGTCTTGCATAATTGATAGAATTATCGAAATTTCCAGATTCTATAAGTTTTGGGGATTCCCATTTCGTTAGTATGTATTGAAATTTTAGTCAGATGTATGTTAGTTCAGTTTCAGTCAGAATGTTATAATACTCAGGGCTACTCATAAGTGTCAGCTGATTAGTTTGACTACAGAAATTCTCGAGGTGTCAGTAGTGCCTCCCAGTTATTAGTATTAGACTCAGTATCAAATTTTAATGGTTCTTTACGCGGTCATGATATTTTTAGATAGGGAGCTTTGACTAGCCTTAGGACCCAACTTAAGATTATAGCTTGTTCTTTAGACGGTTATGGCGCTTCCAGATAAGCAGCTCTGACCAGTCTTAGAACCCAGTTACAGAATCAAATCCAATGAAATTTTCAGGGTACTCTCAGATAGTATCCCTCACTTAGTTGAAGTATTGGGCCTTAGTTTCAAGCTATCAGCTTAGTAGTCAGTCTAGGACTATCCAATGGGAGTAGAACTTAGCACCGAGCGCACCGGGGTTCCAACGCACCGAGGTTCCCAGAACTATGTTGCCACCATAGGTTATATTTATTGGGCTCATGGACTAGACTTGTGATCACTCAATTCATGCCTTTATACCCTGGAAAGGTATATTGGGTCCTACCAAGGGGGTGTATACATCGGACTCCACGTCTAGCTCACGTGGTTATATGTCGGTTATAAACTCTCCCACTAGTTCAAATCAGTTCAGTTTCAGAATACTCAGTTCAGATCAGTTCAATACAGTATTTCATATTAGTATCTCAGATTTAGGGCATGTCCTTGACCATCAGACAGGGTCATTTAGACCATCTCAAATTATCACAGTTATTAAGTTTCAACATTTTCAGTTAGTCATTGCATGTCTTTTCAGTTCAGTATTTTGTTTCCTTGTGTATGGTTTCTCTCACATAGTTAGTACATTCAAAGTACTGATGCATAGCTTTTATGTTGTATCACTTTATGATACAGTTGCAGGATCTTAGTCTCAGCTTCGTTAGCAGATCGTTTTTAGAAGATTCCAGCTGCATCATTGTTTAGTCCTCATGTTTTGAGGACAAGACTTATTTCTTTCAGTTATCTTTCTTTTATTTGGATCTAGAGTTAGCTGGGAACCTGTCCAAGTAACTCTTCAGTTGTAGTTGGCTTTCGGACACATACATAGTTTCAAACCTTCAGCTTTGCTTCAGTTGTTTTTAAACTTTATGATTCAGCTTTATTTTCATAAATATTTTGTATTTTTACTTTAAAGCTTCCACTATGTATATATATATATATCAAGTTTATGTATCATGGTCAATTGTGGCATTATTTTCATGGATAGTTCATGTATGACATGTATGATGATGATTTCATGATTTTAAATTAGCCCATGAGAAATCATGTATGTTTTCATGATATTGATTATGAGCCATGTGCATGTTTTTGGGAGTAGTGTCTAGCACTAAGTAGGCTAGGGGTTCAGGAAAACCCCAAGTTTCATAATTACGTGTCATCGTAGGTATATATTCATGTATGAGTCCTCACCAGATAGTGTTGCCCCAGCTCGATGGGCTCACCAGTGATATCATGCTTTATCATTCTTTGCCCTAGCAAGGCTTAGGATGACTCTATCCACTTTAGCGAGATAGTTAGGGCATCATATAGGCTCTATCTAGATAGTGTGGTTATGATGAAGCCTCCCATTGTTCCTCAAGTTTTCAGTTACTCATGTACATGTCTTATGATATAATGTCTTATGCCATATTTGACATATTCATTAGTTTATAAGTTTTCACTTATGTTCTTAAGTACTATATGATTTCTATTTCTAAACCATGAGTCATTATGTTCATCTTATGATGAATAGCTTATGATTATGTATATTTCATACATATGGCCTTTAGCATGTTGTCCTTACTCTCATGATCCATCTTGATTTATATTCATGATTTTAAGCTATCATTTTACTAACATGTTTTAATTTTTCTACATACTCAATACATTCAAAGTATTGACCATATACTCTATGCTATATCATCTCATGATATATGTTTGGCTAATCCTTCTCAGTCCCAACGTTAGCTCGCCTTGCTCAGACAAGCTCACTCCCCAGTCTTGGTGAGTCCTCATCATCTTAGGACATTTACATGTTTATATTGTCATGTCTTATTTTAGTTGCAAACTTAGCGAGCTGGTTGGGGTTGTTGTCCCATCAGCTCTTCTTACGACTAGAGGCTTTTCAGACAGACAAGTAGTAAATGACTTAGCGTTGTGATATTGTCACTCTTACTTATGCTCTATGCTGTATAGATTCCTTATTATCCATGTTTATGCTTTATTTCCAGATTAGTTCATTCTTTTGAGTTTCTATGCATGTGCTATGGGTTAGCTTAGAGCCATTCGTGGTTCAAGGTCCCGTGTCTCAATCCGGGGTCTCTTCTTGGATCGTGAAAAACTTGATATAAGAGCAAAGGTTTAGGTGTGTCTTAAGGTGTTTAAAAGTCGCATTTAGTAGAATCTTTTCCATAGGTGTGAAGCGCCTCGTACTTATGGGAAAGAGGCTATGAGACATTTTAAGAAAGTTCCCTTCTTTCATGATTTATGTTAGTGCGATGAAGTACATCTCTCTATTCTTCTAACTCGTGTCATATGCGTTTGCAGAAATATATCTCCACATCGAGTCAGTGGAAGAAGAAATAGTAATGGAAATGGCAATAGAGACGGGCATTAGCTAGCCCCACCAACTATAGCGGATCCCTTGGTTGAGTAGGTTACTCATGTTGATGCTTGACCTTCACTTTCTAACAGTTTGGACACTTAGCTACAAATTTTTCTATAACCTTCTTCATGCCATCCCACCAATAGACTTCCTATAGGTCACGGTACATCTTGGTGGCACCTGGATGGATAGTATATCCGGATCCATGAGCCTCGTGCAACATCCAGCTCCTTAAATCATCCATATCTGGAACACATAAGCGACCCTGGTGTCGAAGCACACCATCTCCCCCTTTGGAGTAGACCTCTACCTTCAGATTCTGAACGACTTCCTTTAACTTTATCAAATCGGGTCCTCATGTTGCCTAGCTTTTACATCAGTCACCAATGACGATTTTGATCCATTTTGAACAATAACACTGCCATCGGTCGAGTCAACCAACCTAACTCCTAATCTTGCGAGTCGATACACATCTCTTACTAGCTCCTTCTTTCCCTCATCCACATCAGACACACTCTTCATTGTGAGTCTACTAAGTGCGTCTTCTACTACATTATCCTTCCCTGGATGGCAAAGGACACTCATATCATAGTCCTTGAGTAGCTCTAACCACCTCATTTGCCGAAGATTGAAATCCTTATATGTAAACACATATTGAAAACTCTTATGGTCCATAAACACATCCACATGGACCCCGTACAAGTAATGTCTCAAAATGTTCAAGGCGAATACCACTGCGGCCAATTCAAGATCATGGGTTGGGTAATTTCTCTCATGAACCTTTAGCTATCTGAAGGCATATGCTATAAATTTTTTGTGCTGGATCAATACACACCAAGTCCGATCCTTGAAGCATCACAATACACTATGACCCATCGATACCCTTGGGTAGGGTCAATGCTGGTGCTGAAGTAAGTTGAGTCTTCAACTCTTGGAAGCTCTTCTCACAAACCTCCAACCATTGGAATTTCACCTTTTTGGGTCAATTCGGTCAAGGGTGTTGCAATAGATGAGAAACCATCCACAAACCTTCGATAGTAGCCGGCTAAACCCAAAAAGCTCTGAATATTTGAAAGATTCACCAATCTAGGTCAATTCTTCATCGCTTTTATTTTTTGAGAGTACACCTTTATGCCTTCTCTTGATACCACATGACCCAAAAACGCCACTGAGTTCAACCAAAACTCACACTTTCTGAATTTGACATATACTTGGCGATCCTTGCAAGTCTGTAGCACTACTCTCAAATGAGCGACATTCTCCTCCTCGCTCTGAGAGTATATCAGGATGTCATCAATAAACACAATCACGAACATATCCAAGTATGGATTGAACACCCTGTTCATCAAGTCCATAAAAGCTGCAGGAGCATTCATTAGTCCAAAAGACATAACTACAAACTCATAATGACCATACAGCATCCTGAAGGCTGCCTTCGGGATATCGCTCTCCCGAAGTCTGAGCTGATGGTCCCCGAATCTGAGATTTATATTAGAAAAGCACTTGGCACCCTCAAGCTGGTCAAATAAACCATCAATCCTGGGTAGAGGATACCTGTTCTTGATGGTGACTTTGTTCAATTGCCGGTAATTAATACACATCTGAAGAGAACCATATTTCTTTCGGACAAAGAGAACTGGTGTACCTATGGAAACTTACTCGGTCTAATGAAACCATTATCTAACAGGTCCTTGAACTGATCTTTCAACTATTTTAACTCGGCCAGAGCCATTCTATAGGGAGGATTAGATATAGCTGCGTATCGGGAAGAAGGTCAATACCAAAGTCAATCTCCCGCTCGGGAGGGATTCCCGATAGATCATCAGGAAAGACTACTGGATACTCACATACTACTGGGACAGACTAGATAGTCGGGTCTCTGATGTCGCATCCTTAATCATACTAGATGGTACACACAACCTTTGGAGATCATCTTTCTGTCCTTAAGGTAGGAAATGAAATGACCTACAGGCATAGCTGAACTACCCTTCCACTCTAATACTGGCTCTCCCAGAAATATGAACTCCACTATGTGGGTTCTACAATTAACTGAGGCATAACATGCAAATAGCCAATCCATGTCGAGGATAACATCAAAATCGGTCATGGCTAACTCTACAAGATCTGCTGAGGTGACTTTCTGAAGGATTGATACTAGGCAACCTCTATATACCTGTTTAGCTACAACTAAATCACATACTAGAGTAGAGACTGAGAAAGATTCTGACAAGACTTTGGGACTGACTCTGAAGCTACTGGCCACATAAGGTGTTAGAAAAGACAAGGTAGCCCCCAAATCTAACAAAGCATATACATCAAGATGGAAAACTCGCAACATACCAGTGACTACATCTGGGGAGACCTCCTTCTCCTGGTGGGATGCTAAGGCATAGAATCTTTTATGGCGCTGACCGCCACCTGTGCTGGTAGATGCCCCCTAATGTGCTGAGCGTGTGAGTGGGGCTGCTGAACTAGAAGCTAGGCCTCGGCCCCCATCATGGTCTTGTCTCGTTGCTGGGAAATATCTGAGCATGTGATCGGGCTTCCCAGACCTGAAACAAGCACCTGTACTCGCTAGGCACTAGCTCGTGTGCCCTCGACCATACTTGCCGCAAATTTGGATGCTAGAAGCTGCGGGGCTGCTGCTCTAACCCCTAGAGCCTGATGCTCACCCCCTCTGATCATGCCTAGTCCTAGATGGCACACTCAATGCTAAAGATGTTGGGGTTGAAGATCTCTGGTGGGTCTGCTGTTGGTGCCCACCACTTAACCTCGGCTGAGAGAACCTGTAGTTATCAGTTCTGGCCCTCTTGTTCTCTCTCTCCCTCATATGCGTTTCCTCCATCTGCTGGGCGTACAAGACTATCCGAGGGAAGTCCATATCCGTGTGAAGCATGGCAGTCTTGCAATCCTTATCCAAATAGCCTGCCACGCCATGAAGAACCTACTCACCCGTGCCCTCTAATCAACCACTAACTCTGGGGCATACTTTGATAAGTGAGTGAACTCAAAGGCATACTCATGCACCGTCATTCTCCCTTGCTTAAGACTCACAAACTCGGCTGCCTTCAGCTCCCTCATTTCACGAGGGAAGAACTGATCTAGGAATGCAACATGGAATTCCTCTCAAGTGACAGGACCTGCTCCGGCGGCCCTACTATCTTTCCACTGATGAAACTAGATGTGCACGATCCCTTTTAGTTGATATGAGGCCAACTCCGCACACTCAACTCCATTCACCCCCATGACTTGGGTGATCTTCACAATCCCATCAATGAACTCATGGGGGTCCTCATCTATTTTTGTTCTGAGGAACTCTAGCAGGTTCAGTTTCAAGAAATCCCTGACTCGATCCGCCGCTGCATTGCCATTTTGCGGGACATGCGCAATCGCCTACTGATTGGCTTGAGCAGTCAAGGCCTGCGCGAGCATCTGAATAGCTTCCCAAAACTCAGCATGGGCAACCGACTCCAATGCATGGTGCTCCTAGAGAGGAGGGGCTTGCTGGTGCCCATTCCATCGTCCTCCTCATGGCCGACTCCATTCCCATTCCTTCTACCATTTACTCTTTGGGGAGCCATGATTCTGCAATCGCAAATAGCATGATTAGAAGGATAGGGAGACATTTTATCACACGACATAGTGCATGAAAGAAAGGAACATTTCCTAAATGTTTCGTAGCCTTTTCATCATAAGTGTGGCGTGCTTCACAGCCATGAAAAAGACTCTACTCAACATAGCTTTCAGACACCCTAGGACACTTCAAATCTATTGCTTTGGTACCAAGTTTGTCACAACCCGGACGGAGGCCCGGATCACGACATAGTTCAAGGAGCCCTGAGAGACTCCAAGTCAACCCATGGCATGAACATACATCTAACTAAATTACTAGAACTGAAGAGTCAACATAATAATCTTAGTGGAAATCTGAAATAAAAAAATATTAGAATACACAATCTGAAGCTGAATACATCCATTTGTCTAAAAAGCCTCTAAACATGATGAGTTGATAGGACAAGACCCCAACTAACAATAATAAGCTGAAAACTGAAAATACATAGAAATCTGAATAACATGGTTTTCGGGAGATGAGGACTCACCAATAACTTAAGATGCTATCCTTTAAGACTAGCTATGAACGGGGCTAAGTCTGAGTGTCGAGTCCTATATCATGAAATGATATAGCATAGAGTATGCAGTCAGTACGTGGAATGTACCGAGTATGTAAGGTAAGTAAAACTGCTTAAATAGGTAAAATCATTTAAAGACATGAATAATATAAACATAAACAATAAGAATCTGAGAGTAGGGCTTGCGTGCATTTTTTCTAAAACCATGATCTCATCGTAGCATAACATAACATCATAACTGAATCGATTGACTCAAAGCTGAAATCTGATAGTCATAAGTAAAACTAAACATTGAGTCAAACTTGTTTTAGAACCTATACAGATGTATAAATCTCATAAATGATGAACATGCATAACTGAAATCATGAGGAACAATGGGAGACTCGTCTTTTAACCGACATATCATGATAGAGCTTATGTGGTCCCAACTATCACACTCAAGTGGGTAGAGCCGTCCAAAGCCTTGTCAGGGCTAGGGATGATACCATGATATCGATATCAAGCTCAAGGCCTAATCGAGGCAGAGGATAGCTCAATAGAGATCCCAAAGTATATATAATATGTACAAACCTACGTTGGTGTGTAGTTCTGAGGCATGGGGTGATCGACCCTTAGCCTACTTGGTGCTAGACACTACTCCCAAAAACATGCATGTGCTCTCCATCTCTTTTCAATGAAGCTTATCATCAGCAATTGATGAAGCACAATAATCAATACATCTCAAATATTAAATCATGCATATGGAGAAGCTTTAAGTCAAACCATACCACAAGCTAAAAGATAAATGGGAGTCTTCACTCCAAAACCATGTGGTAAGCTTAATTCAGGAAATCGTTAATCATAATTGAACATGTGGGCATTGCCCTATACTTTCACATGCTTGAAAATACTCAATTCACATCTAAAACATGATTATAAACATGGGTATCTTGAAAACATGATTTTCATCATAATATCTCATCATAATCATACATTCATCACAAATCTCCTCTTTCGTGAACTTCTCATCAATGGGCTATTTAATTCATAAAACTTGAAAAATGATTTTAAGTGAAAATAGTATAAAACTTTCCCATGAATCATAATTTTGTAGTAGAAACATATTTAAATCATGCCCATGTAGAGAAATTACGAATTTCATGCATTGGGTTATAACCCCACAGATTAGACATCGAAAATTCATGATTTAGAGAGGGATTGGGCATGGGTGTGAAAGGATTCACCCATTCACAACCCTACATACGTGATTGATGCTGATTCTTATACTTCTCTGATTACCCAAGAGTAATTGAAGAGAATTCAAAGAAGAACAAGCTTGATCACCGCCTCTAACCTTCTATCTTGCACGCATGAATGAAAATGGCCTACACTGAACTTAACCCTCTTTAAAGGAATCATTCATAACTTAAAATGACATAGTTTAGGCCTTATGATCTTAGAAATTACGAAAAATCCCTTACTTAATTCGCAGAAAATAACTACAAGTTAGTCCCCACGAGGGATATGACGAGTCATCTCCTCTAGCCACGGCTCGTGGCATGATCCATCAAGTACCCTACTTATCAAGTGATTTGGGCTCATCACGGTTGACTTCACAACTTGTTACCGGTGACCACGACTCGTGGTCACCACTCGTCCAGTGCACTGCCATTATCTCAGTCAAACTTTTCCATGCTGGCTACGACTCGTGGGGATCCAAACTTCCCAAATTCCAACTCACCTTCTGAGCCTCACCACGAGTCACATCATAACTTGTGGTCTGCTCCTGCGGGTCACCTCATGACCCGTTTTGTGTCCTGATGAAAAATTTTAAATTTTCTCCATTTCAACTCCCGGGTCTAATCTTTAGGCTTTCGGGGTATAAAATAAAACTATGTGGGAATGGAGGAGGTGGTCTGGCTTCTACCAATTTTGGTTGTGAGTTTCTTGACTCACCAACCTCCTTCTTGGAAGTCACAACCTGCTCTGCAACAACTTTACTATCTTTGGGGATCACCTTACCCAGCTCTTTTCCATTGTGCAAAGAGATTGCGCTCACATTTTCCTTGGGGTTCTTCTCGGTGTTACTCAGAAGTGCCCCTTGCAGTCTGTTGGTCTGTTGAAGGGATAATTGCCCCATCTATCGCTCCAGCTCATGGATGGACTTCTTTATTTCATTAACCACCCGAGTCTGCTAAACCATCCACTGTTTCATCATTTCCTCTAATGAACTATAAGGCTGCTGGCCTTAAGGTCTTGGGTAGTTAATTTGGGCCTTCGAAAATTCAGATTCCCTCTCCATGAGAGATTTGCTGCATTCTTGTACCCCTAGTTGTAATTATTACCTACAAAACCTCCACCATGACGTTATTGTCCCACAAAATGATAGACTCTAGGTTTAGTGGTAACCTGAATAAACGTGGCCTTCTCCATACACCTCACATGATGGTGGTGGAGTTTTGACTTGGTCAACCTGCTAAACCTGACTTCCTATTGGTGTGGTTATAGGATTGCTGATCACATTCACCAACTAACTGATATTTGCTCGAATTGCCGCCACACCATCTACCTCGAGCTTTCCTGGCACCTTGGCTGTTGTGAACTCTCTACCTGTATCCTTATAGTCTTGACTCCCTGCTGACATGAGATTTAAAAGAGCTTTTATTTCATCATAGCTCTTGGACAAAATTGGTCCATGTGCGGTAGCGTCAAGCAAGATTTTTGACTTTGGTTTTATCCCCTCTTAAAAATTGTGCCCAATAATCTACTTCAACTAAATGTGGTGCGGGAAATCTCTTAAGTAGCCCTTGTATCATTCTCAAGCCCGAGTTAAAGTCTCACCATCTTTCTGCACAAAATTGGAGATCTTCCCTCTCAACTCTTTTATCCTCCTTGAAGAGAAGAACCTATTGATGAATTTGTTGGAAAGACCCTCCCAAGTGGTGAAAGAACCTACTAACTCATTCTAAAGCCACTTTTTGGTTTCACCAATCAACGAGAATGAAAATAATGTGAGCTTAACATACTTATATGACATGTTCTGATTGTGAAAGTTCTCACTCGGCTCCATGAACATCATTAGATGTTTGTGAGGACCCTCATGTGGCTTGCCCTGAAATTGGTGAGTATTTTGGACTAATGCACGTCCCTTCCTTCAACTCAAAGTTTCCAATGATGGACTGATGATCACTTTAGAAGCATTTTTCGAGTTTGTCCTTGCAAAGTTAAGCACTGGAACCCTCTCCTAATTGTTTCCCTATGCTTTCTCATTATTCTCCATAACTAACCTGCAAAAGGTTCTCTCAATTTCTATATCAAAATAATTCAAAGGTGGTCCCTGAGTTCTTGTACTTAGCATAAACTGAGCGTGCAACACCAGTAAACTTCAACAACCTACAAAGAAAACATAAAATACATAATAGTGGAATGAAAATCCTAGCCTAGAAACAATTAATCAATCTTCAAGTCCCCAATAACGGTGCCAAAAACATGATGTCGCCAAAGTGCACGCAAGTGCACTTGGTCGTCAAGTAATATAGGATAGTGAAGTCTCAATTATCGATCCCTCATTAACTTGTCAGATTTATTGTTCAAGTATATTATCTTATCTCACTATTCAATGAATCATATATAAAAACAAGGAATCATTTGGAGATTTAAACTACCAAACTTGAAAGTTAATTTTTAACTTATTAACTAAACGCGATTTCACAAATGTTTGTATTTCAAATGATGATAGAATCTAGGGTAATGACACTCGCACTTCAGGTTGAATTTTCAAGACTAGATTAGCTAGATTAATTCTTTCTAAGGTTTCTAGTTGCGAGTTACTATCATATTTCTTTCTATTCTCCCGAGCATCAAAAAATTATCTCATGAACCCTAATGCCTATATACCTATAGTCGTAAGAAAAACATGAGGCGATGGTTATGGCTACTATTGTGTATCAACTAAACAAGGTTGAAGGATATTGTTACAGGGGTGATTTTTTCGAATTCACCACTGCCAGCAGTCGCACTACACTGCACAACTTAGCCTCGCACACACGCTTAACTGTCAAGGGACTTAAATTAATTTTAGGCACAACAAAACATAAAAAGAACACACAGAAATTAAGGGAAATAATTCCCAACCTTTATTATCTCGCAGATATGTTCGGGTGGTTTTGGGGTTATAAAAACGACACGCAAGTGCACGTGGTCGAACAAGTAGTAAGTGGCTTTAGTAAGACAAGTATCGATCCCACAGAGACTTGGATGAAGTGCAAATTGCTCAAGTGTACTATATTTTACTTCTAAAAATGTAGACAACAGCGTAACCAAAAAGTTGATAGTTTGTTTTATAAATTTTATACTAAAACTAAGAACAATTATCTACTTTGAATCTGAACTATGAATGAAAGCATGCTGAGGTTAAACGAACATTTAATGAAAGTAATTATCATCATACTTTGGTTAATCTTTTCCTCCAGTTGCTAGCCAAGAGATTAAAACTGTCGTACTTAACCTCACATAAGAATCATGAACCATCCGTCTACATTTCTGTGATCAAATGCAATTCATGTCCTAGCCATACAATTCCAGTTCCTAAATTGACTAATACAACTTTCAGGTATATTTCTATCCTGAAAGCAAATCAAGACTCAATTTACCCAAATCAAGTAAAGAACATATCCTATTAATTCACAACTTTCCAATTTCGTGCTCTCTCGAGTGAAACCGGACTTTTTAGATGTACATTAATGTAGGCGACACACTAATGCAGTAAGAACAAGAATTAATAGAACAACATGGAAGAAAAGATGGAAAACCAAAGAATCAATGATCAAATTTCATTACAATTGTTCATAACCTCAGCAAGGAGAGGAATTAGCCACTCATTTGTGGATTAAACATCATAAAATGAGTGTTAATCATACAAGCAATTGAATTAAAGAAGAAGAAAGAGAGAAAATACCCTGAACTTTTCATCCCTCAACTGCCTGTAACCTACGTCCTTGCTCCACCAAGTCAGAATATTAAAAAATGAACCTAAGTGTTCTATTTACACTACTGGGAATTTTTCCCGGAATAACGAGCAACGTATCACAGAGTGCATCGCAGAGCACTGCCTCCGTGACACGCTACGAACGCGGACCCTCACTGGAACTGGGGATCCGGGAATTTATGCTCAACGTGGCACGACGTGCATCGCGGAGCACTGGCTCCGTGCCACAGAGCAAACGCGGACCTCCACTGGAATTTGGGTGAATTTTCCCCATCCAGGAAGAATGCCTCCGCGATGGCAGCGTGACACGGCTCCATCGCGGAGCCCCTTTAATTCATGTTGTCCAATGCCTTTTCCCTTGCTCGCATCCAAGTCCAACTCCGATGTCATCCAACATGCATTTTAGCTTCCCAAAATCACATTTTACCTGCAAAACAATGCTAATCATGTTGGTTAGTATAAATTCACATTTTATTACCAATTACATGAGAATGTATACACATTGATAGATAAACAAGGCGAAAATGATACTTTTGAGTATCACTTGGGCATATAAATCTGCCCAAGATCACTTACCCCACACTTAAATCTTTGTTCGTTCTCGAACAACAAGCATACAATTCATGCAATTTACATCCCAACCTCGCTACTTCGGTTTGAATATTTAGGCTACGGTCATACCGATTATTCAATACAGCAAATCATCATGAAAACATGCATGGTCTTATCAATGCAGTGACCTTCAATTCATTAAGACCTCCTAGACTTTAAGAATCGACTCTCGATATTGGCAAACTCATGCAAATCAGCTGATCAAGATATCCGACATGAAATTAATCTTTCATCAAGCATGTGCCCTCACAACACAAGAGAATCTTCCCCTTTTTGCTCATATGACTCACAAACATTCAAACAGGGGCATGTACACACAATTTTACTCTCTCTCCCAAAAGAATTCCCATGCATCATGTCATGACCCATAAGCTTGCCCTTAGTGTATTACTCCACTACTATAAAGAAGTGCGATGTAAGATCACGTAGGACTTTAATGGGTTGTAATGGAAGCTATGGAACTAGTAAATATTGGATTAGCCAATAATAGCCACTAGCATCCTTAAGCGCCTTTTCAACACATCCCATCAACTCATGGACATTGTTTCTTTTTCTTTTTTTTCATCATCCCATTCTTGATGATTTTCTTTAGTATGGCCCATTTCATTAAGCACACTTGACACAACAACAAAGATTATTCATGCACCTTCATTATCATTTACTTATAACAAGTGCACCTTCAACCTTTTCTTTTCTTCTATCACTCTGCTTTTCTTTTTCTTTTCACCATTCTCACTCTTTGACACTTTGGGAAAATGATTTTCTCTTCTTAAGCGCTTCAGAATTTTGTATAGACTTTACGGCTAATGAAAAGAAGGAATTGAGCTCGGTTTACACTTTTTGGACAAAAGAAAGAAATAATTGGCTAAAGGCTCAAAGGGCTGACTAGGGTATACAATCACAAAAAAGGGGGGTATGACAAGGAAAAAAATAGAAACTCTCGGTTAAAACAAAGAAATGCCTACATCCTTTCCGAAAATACACCTCCTTCATTTCGTTTTGTACACACACCAGGCAAGTTCTAGACACTTCACAATAGCATGGAATGTCAACACCTCACTTCACACTTTCTGCACATGCTCGATTCAAGATGTATTCATAGACTCTTCAATCAGCTAATTACATGAATTCAAACATTAAGCCTCAATCACACTGAATCGAACTCTACAGCCTAGGTATCTCAACATATTTACAACTTTGCATGCTTTCATACGAATCACCTTTGCATTTTGAATATCATGTACAACACGCAACCAAAATTTCGCAACCATATAGTAACTACAGGTTCTGGGATGCAATCCACCAAAGAAAAACTAAAAAACTAATTGAGAAAAAAAAACTACTCCTAACGACTACATTTCCCTTAAGACGGTCGTCATCCATCCATCATAGGGAACGGTCACTACTTAAGACGTCGGTTCAATGGGACCATTCTCGGTAAAAGAACTGAAAACAAACGCCGAGAAACCCAAAATTAAAAAAATGTCGAAAATATCTATCATTTCGATAGAAAAATTATTTACAAAATATTTTAAAATTTACAAACTATTTTAAAATTTTTTAAAAATATCGATCATTTCGATAACAAAAATATGTACAGAATCAGAATCAGCTAGCAACATTCAACAACACACATCAATTTAACAAATATTTACAAATACGAAACAACTTACGAAACAACTTGAAAATTCACACTCACAGGGACACACAACATACACGATAACAGAAGAGAGCATACATGCAAACCAGCCCAGCCTAGCACCTAACTACTCCCACCCCACACTTAGTCCGAACACTGTCCCCAGTGTTCACAAAAATTAAAATAGCACAAAATCGGGTGGTGGAACTCCCTGATCAGTCAAGGTATTCCACTTCTTCGTCGGGTGCTGCTGCTTCATCTCCCATATCCGTGTTGCCTCTGTCGTCATCATCGGACTCCACATCGGAGTCCTCCTGACGTGTGTCCTCATCTGTGGGGACATCATCATCTGTGGGCTCTACAAATGCTGGCCCCACTCGGCATAGAGCCCTGGCGTTTTCGCCAAAAGGGTAGTCTAGCTCGAGCTGCCATAGCTCATCCTCTATCGCCGGCCTCCCACCTATCCTTAGCTGGAGCATCTGCATCCCATACATCCGTGCCATGTACTGGTCATCACGAGCATGTCGCTCGCCGAGTGTAAGCACTGGCCGTGAGTGGTGTCGGGAGCCTTAGTTTTAGTAACGTCTAAGGCCCGCCGCTCCAACTGCGGGATATAGTCCAGGGCCTCCTCCTCAACATCGAGGCCCCTGAGAAAGGTGGTCAGTAGTCCACCAAAACCATACCTATGCCCCTGGTGCAACCGGGCTCTCTTCATGGCGGATATAATAACCGCCCCGACATTGATCTCCAGCCCTTTCATCAGGGCGTACACCAGGCATACACGATCCTGGGTTACATCAGTCATATGTACCCCCGAGATTAGGCATGAGCAGACTATCTTCAGCCAGATTCGGGCTTCCCTGTTCATCTGTGAATAGGGCAACGTCTGGTGGTAGCCCCTCTCTTTGTGTCTGCTCCATCTAGATGTTGATCGGGTCCCACACAATGTGCGTCTGATGTCCGCATATGGTGGGGTAATGTTCAGCTGTCAGAGGACGTGGGCATCTGTGTATCGTGCTCCTATGATGGCATTGAGGTGGTGGGGCTCCAGAGTGACTATTTGCCCTCTGATCTTGATGGTGTGACTCCTGATCGTCGGGTTCCAATTGGCATAGAACTCCCGAAACAAGTGCAAATTGCATTCTTTGGGCTCTTCAAAGATGAACTTGAGCCCAGCTGCCTCGATCTGGTGGACCATCCTGGGGAACTCCTGTGCCAATGGTTCCCGTGCTATATGCTCCTCGGGGAACTATTTATTTTCCTTATGCTTTGCGTACCACTTTTTCCCTTCATCGGTCACCCATCTTGTTCCGTATTGGCGGCGTTGGCCGTGTGGAACTGCTGGTGCAGCTGGGACTGCTGTGCCCAGTCTGATTCGTTTCCTTCCGGCGCCTGAAGTTGACGCGCCTTTTCCTTTCTCTTGCCGGCTTGCCATTTTACCTGTCAACCCAAGTAAACAAGATCAATGTTAAGCTCACGGATATTAACTTCGGCTAAGGTCGGGTTATGCTAGGTTACCCCACACTTAGTCCTTAGCTACAGTTACAACAATACGGCAAGAATATCTTTATTTACACAAAACAAACAACTATACAATCATGCTTAGTGCGTTCGAAAAATTCGACGGTATAACTTCTTCGTACTACTCAGACTTCGTACAGCTAATCACAATCACTACCATCGCTAACATTTTAACCATCGCACTTAGCAAAGAAAAACAAAGAAACAAAAACAACAACAAAAATATATCTACACACAAACCTATCCAACCAACCAATTCTTACAAATTTCAACATTTCCCCCAACTCGAGAATCCGTCATTCTATTAACGTCCTAACAATTTATACATCAACTCATCTCATTAAACATGTACAACCCGGCATAAAATTTACAATTTCGATACATTTTCAACTTCAAATTCAACAAACAAACCCTAAAATTGATATTATCAATCAAATTCGAATAAGTTATGCAATCGACGAGTTCAAGTAATCATAACGACATTCCGAACATTCATCAACAACAATGAAATCAAATTCATGATTAATTACTACGTAGGGCAATTTAGCTCACCTCCCATGCTCAAAAACGAAGAAAATCGACAAGAATTTGAGAGGGAATCGAAAAACATACCTTGACTTTGAAGAATCGAAGAAAACTTGGTGAATTTCTTGCCTTACTCCGTGTCACGTTGATAGGGGATGGGTTTTGGGGGGTTTGGTCGCGGAGGGATTAGAAAATGAGGGAAAAGGGGAGGTTTTCAGGGTTAAAAAGTAAGAAAATCGCGCGGGTCACCCGGTGACCCGGTGTGACCCGTCGCGATATACACGGCAACGTGTCACGGAGTGCATCGCGGTGCACTGCCTCCGTGACACGGAGCCATCGCGAAGCTGTTCTGGAAATTTTTAAAATTTCCGGGTTATACCTCAACGTGTCACAGAGGGTAACGCGGAGGTCCTCCTCCGTGACACGGAGCTATCGCCCCAGCTCACTGTTTTCCACTTTTTATTAATTTTTTCATACCTCGACTTTTCCTTTGCGATTCCGCGCGTATTTTTCTTCGTTTGACCTGAAAATCATCTCACTATACAAAATTGGTTAGAATTATAGGTTTCACTCTAAATACAAACAAAACAAAAACTAAAATGAAAATTTTTGCTATAAATCAAGAAAAATAAAAAGAAAAATCTATTTACACTTTACAAAATGAAAGAAAAAAAATTTCACGGGTTGCCTCCCGTGCAGCGCCTGGTTTACCGTCGCGGCTCGACGTCGTTTAAGCTCAATTGTCCGCTAGGGTGATGGACGATTTCTCTCGATCACCGTCCTCCCCCCAGTAGTGCTTACACCTTTCCGGTGGTTTTCCCATTAACTCTCGGGAATCCATCATCTGCTTATCATCACCTTGATCAATCACATTGATCACCGAGAGTTCTTCATGCACCATCGGGAGCTTGGGTGCCTTGTACACATCGAACACCTCTACCTTGTCATGTGCTCGCATTGTTAGCAGCCCCGCAGCTACGTCGATTAGTGCTTTCCCGGTTGCCAAGAAGGGACGTCCCAAAATAAATGGGACTTCCGCGTCTGGTTCAAAATCCAGCACGACAAAATCTAACGGGAAAATTAGGGAGCCAACTTGCACCAGAACGTCCTCAACTATGCCATCCGGCCTGGCTAAGGATCGATCCGCCAACTGCAAGATTACCGTTTTGGGTCTAGGACTCCCTAGACCCAACTTTCTGAATAC
Organism: Datura wrightii; assembly: GCA_035772735.1. Classification (NCBI taxonomy): domain Eukaryota; kingdom Viridiplantae; phylum Streptophyta; class Magnoliopsida; order Solanales; family Solanaceae; genus Datura; species Datura wrightii. The sequence goes on from JASDFA010000003.1 coordinate 13,985,482, forward strand.
CAAAGACGGCATCAAATTTATGCTCGCTCCCAAGTCACACAATCCACGAGCTCGGATGCTCTGTCCAATAGAAAGCTAGATAGTAAAACTCCCAGGGTCTTTTAGCTTTGTGGGCAGTCTATTTTGGATCCGGGAAGAGCACTCCTCCATTAGAGCCACCGTAGCATACTCAGTCAACCGACTTTTGTTTGCCACGATGTCCTTTATATACTTCGCATATTTCGGCACTCCCTGCAAGACATCAACAAGAGGTAAGTTAACATGTACCTGTTTCAGCACCTCCATGAATTTCTTGAAACACGCCTCCTCTTTGTGTTTCTTTAGTCGTTGAGGGAATGGGGGTGGAGGTCTTTCTGATTCAGCTTCCTTGGTCTTCCCCCTCTCAAAATTGTGCTCCCTCTCAACTTCTGCTGCTCCCGACTGTTGAGGTGGTCTTTCTGGTTCCACCTCTTTCAGCTGCAAAACACTCCTTGTGGTCACTGCATTTACCTGCTTGGGATTGGGATCCGTGTCACTTGGCAGTCCTCCTCTAGGCCTTGTGTTTTGGGCACTAGCAAATTGCCCAAATTGATATTCGAGTGCCTTGGTTGCTAACTGGTTGTTTTTCACTTCGGCTGCAAATTTCACTTAGTCAGCCTGCAATTGAGCTTGGTTAGCTATCATGGTCTTGAACATCTCCTCAATGCTGGGTGATGGTGGTGGAGGAGGTGCGTTGTTGTTTCTAAATTGAGCTTGATAGTTCTGCTGCCCTCCTTGATTCCTTTGCACACCCTAACCCGAACTTTGGCCCTGATGGTTGTTGCTACCCCATGAGAAATTAGGGTGATTCCTCCAATTGGAGTTGTAGCTACTACCATACTGCTGGTGGTTCCTTTGTGCATTACCCACAAAGTTTACCGAGTCAGGATTGGCTCCACAACACTCAGCTGAGTGCTCACTGCTTCCACACACTTCACACCACATCTGCTGGACTGCATTAACTGGGGCTAGAGGCTGGTTCAATGTCATGTTGCTGAAGTGATTGTTCAGTCGATTTTGCAATGCAACTATCTGTGCAGCGATAGCTATAAACCCATCCACTTCAAGCACTCCTGCTGCTTTCCTTGTCCCACCTCGTGATGAATCAGCATTCCATTCTAGATTGCCCTGTGAAATCCGATTCAACAAGGTATACAGCTCCTCATAAGTCTTCTCCAGCACTTGCCCTCCAGTTGCTGAATCTAGCAATATTTTGGTGTGGGGTTCCAAACCCTCAATAAATGTGTGCACCAACACATCATTGGACTGATGATGATGAGGACAGTCCCGCAACATTGATTTAAATCTCTCCCCGGACTGATATAAATTTTCTCCCTCTCTCTGTTTGAAACTTAGAATTTAACTTCTAAGTCTTGCTGTTTTAGCAGAGGGAAAAAACCTTATCAAGAACTTTCGTGCAAGATCATCCCACGTAGAAATAGAATTCGGTGGCTCAGGTTTCAACCACCTCTTGACTTCTCCCAATAATGAGAATGGGAACAATGTAAGCCGGACATAGTCTGGTGACACTCCAGCGGGGATGTAAGTGTCACTTATCTCCAAAAAATTTTGGAGATGCTGCTGTGGATCTTCATGAGGGAGACCGGTAAATTGCCCGCATGTGTGCAACAATTGCACCATATTTTGTTTAAGTTCAAATCTCCCTCCCGGCTCTGGTTTGCGGATACTCCATGTAACATTATTGGCATGTGGGATTGCCACCTCGTGAACCGGCCGTGCTGCTGCTTCTTCGGGCACTAACACTGCCCGTACTACCGGTGGATTCTGTTGTTGCTCCATGATCGTCTGTCTGAGCAACTGCAGCTTTCTTTGTAGAGCTTCTCTTCTCTTACTGCGAAATATCCTTTCTGGCTCTATATACGATTCCACCAGCTCCTTGTCTCTTGCCAGTGTTCAACAACAATTAAGTCTGCAAAATACAGGATAAGACCAAGTTGTCAACACTAAGAAAATAAAAATACAGTAAATTAACACTTAAAACAATTTCACCAATTGCCAAGTCTCCGGCAATGGCGCCAAAAACTTGTTCGGGTGGTTTTGGGGTTATAAAAACGACACGCAAGTGCACGTGGTCGAACAAGTAGTAAGTGGCTTTAGTAAGCCAAGTATCGATCCCACAGAGACTTGGATGAAGTGCATATTGCTCAAGTGTACTATATTTTACTTCTAAAAATGCAGACAACAGCGTAACCAAAAAGTTGATAGTTTGTTTTATAAATTTTATACTAAAACTAAGAACAATTATCTACTTTGATTCTGAACCATGAATGAAAGCATGCTGAGGTTAAACGAACATGTAATGAAACTAATTATCATCATACTTTGGTTAATCTTTTCCTCCAGTTGCTAGCCAAGAACATTTGCCAAGAGATTAAAACTCTCGTATTTAATCTCACTTAAGAATCATGAACCATCCGTCTACATTTCTGTGATCAAATGCAATTCATGTCCTAGCCATACAATTCCAGTTCCTAAATTGACTAATACGACTTTCAGGTATATTTCTATCCTGAAAGCAAATCAAGACTCAGTTTTCCCAAATCAAGTAAAGAACATATCCTATTAATTCACAACTTTCCAATTTCGTGCTCTCTCGAGTGAAACCGGACTTTTTAGATGTACATTAATGTAGGCGACACACTAATGCAGTAAGAACAAGAATTAATAGAACAACATGGAAGAAAAGATGGAAAACCAAAGAATCAATGATCAAATTTCATTACAATTGTTCATAACCTCAGCAAGGAGAGGAATTAGCCACTCATTTGTGGATTAAACATCATAAAATGAGTGTTAATCATACAAGCAATTGAATTAAAGAAGAAAGAAAGAGAGAAAAAACCCTGAACTTTTCGTCCCTCAACTGCCTGTAACCCACGTCCTTGCTCCACCAAGTCAGAATATTAAAAAATGAACCTAAGTGTTCTATTTATACTGCTGGGAATTTTTCCCGGAATAACGAGCAACGTGTCACGGAGTGCATCGCGGAGCACTGCCTCAGTGAAACGCTACGAACGCGGACCCTCACTGGAACTGGGGGTCCGGGAATTTATGCTCAACATGGCACGGAGTGCATCGCGGAGCACTGGCTCCGCGCCACGGAGCAAACGCGGACCTCCACTGGAATTTGGGTGAATTTTCCCCATCCAGGCAGAATGCCTCCGCGATGGCAGCGTGACACGGCTCCATCGCAGAGCCCCTTTAATTCATGCTGTCCAATGCCTTTTCCCTTGCTCTCATCCAAGTCCAACTCCAATGTCATCCAACATGCATTTTAGCTTCCCAAAATCACATTTTACCTGCAAAACAATGCTAATCATGTTGGTTAGTATAAATTCACATTTTATTACCAATTACATGAGAATGTATACACATTGATAGATAAACATGGCGAAAATGATACTTTTGAGTATCACTTGGGCATATAAATCTGCCCAAGATCACGATATACAAAGGACTCACTGATTTGGAAGGCTTACAATGACTCAATTGCCTTAGCCAAATTCGGACAACCAAAATTTAAAGCTGCCAACTGGCAGTTACAGGGGGGGGGCGTGTGTCTGGCACATGCCAGCTTACAAGGAACCAACAAACAGTATCCAAAGTACAGGGGCACCCAAAGGCAGTTACAATTTCAAAATTCAAAATTCAAACCAGCCAATTGCTCCAAGTGCCCCCCACGCGCGCGCGTCCACGCCAGCGTGCATGGCTTCACACCTGCCAGGCTAGCGTGCATGCCAGTGCCCATGAAAGCGCCCAAATCTCAACACTTAGAATATTTTTCATCCTTCCTTGCCTTGTCCACACCATAACAATGCCCACAAGCTTGCCTTGCACCCGTCTAGCTCTTGCCCATGCCTTCTCCTAGCCGAGTCATCGCACCACTTGCACGCACGCCCGATAGGTGCCATGCGCCTATCCGTCACCCCTTGCTGATCAAGGCCACCTTGCCAACACTCAAGTCTGCCTTGCGTTAGCTAAATGACATACACAACATTCAGCCACATGCACTGTTGCCGAAGCCCATAACTGGCCGTGCAAAGGCAGTGCATCCTTGGCACGCCACTGCCGAAAACTTGGGGGTCTAACAAACCACCCCCACTAGTTGAACTCGACGTCCTCGTCGAGGCCATGTTAAGATAGTTCTCCAGCTGGTTCTCAAACTACCATAGTTTGGAACTCTTCTCCCAAGTCGCGTCTGCACGGACTTGCCTTTCCAATGTATGAAGAATTCTGTCCGCCTGTTTTTCTTGCGCATGCCCAGCACCCGATGATCTAGCACCTGTTCAATCTCACCTTCAAATTGTGTGCACACCACAGGAGGAGCCCTCTTTGCTTTGTTCCTGTTCGGATCTGCATCATCTTCAAAATAAGGCTTCAGAAAACTAACATGAAAAGTAGGATGAATTATTAACCTTTCTGGCAACTTCAACTTGTAAGCAACTTCACCTATCTTCTGCACCACCTCGAATGGGCCATCATATTTGGGAATCAATCGTCTATGCCTCCATTCACTCACAATTTGTTTCCAAATCTGCGATGTGAGTTTGACCAGCACCTTGTCACCCACGTTAAATTCCAACAGGCGCCTATGTTGATCCGCATATTTCTTCATATGACTTTGGGCCTTGCGCAAACTGTCTTGCGCTTCTGCAAGCATCTCATGCTTGTCCCTCGCATAACGGTAAGCAACCGGGAATTTCCCTTGATTCTTCTTCTTTGTGACATCTAGTGGTGTCAAGGGCTGTTTGCCCAAGACTAATTCAAGGGGACTCACCTCAGTTGCTAAAGACTTGTGCAGATTGTAGCAAAACTACGCTGTATTCAACAAGTCTACCCAATTCCGCTGGCTTCCTGTCACGAAATGTCTAAGATATTCCTCTAACAAGTGATTAATTCTTTATGTCTGGCCATCTATTTGAGGGTGATTTGTTGTCAAAAGTTTCAAGTCAGTCCCCATCATATTGAACAAAGCTGTCCAAAAATAACCTGTAAATCTAGCATCCCGATCACTCACAATATTAGCTGCCACACTAAACAATTTAACCACATGTCTATAAAATAAATCAACAGCAATTTTTGACGAACAAACAACTGGAGTAGTAATAAATATAGAGTATTTCAAAAATCTGTCTACAACAACCATTATAGATGCCGTACCCTCAACCTTTGGGAACCCAGTAATAAAGTCCATAGAAACAGACATCCATGGCCTTTCAAGAATTGGAAGAGGCTGCAACAAACCTACCTCCTTCTTGCGCTCAGATTGGTCTAATTGACACAGTAGACAAGTTTTCACATAAGCTTCAATATCATCTTCCATCTTTGGCCAGTAATAAACACGGGACAACAACGCTAACATCCGTTCCACACCCGGATGACTAGCCCATGTAGTGTCATGCGCCTCCTTCATCAAGTCTCTACGCAGCCCACCACCTTGAGGTACGACGATCCTCCTCCCTTTGAAATAAAGGAGATTGTCCTCGATCCAGTACCTCCTAACTATCCCTTCTTGCACTTGACTCATTCATTTCACATACAATGAGTCATTAGCAGCACATATTCTAATCGTATCAAGAAAATCAGTTTCAAGTCTAGAAATTAAATACATAGCAGCAAATACCTCTTTTTGGCTCAAGGCGTCAGCAACTTGGTTGTGCTTTCCCGGCTTATGTTCCCACACGAAATCATATTCTGCAAAGAATTCTTTCCAACGTTCTTTCTTTGGACTTAGCTTGAGTTGAGTGTTGAAAAATGTATTAGCCACATTATCAGTCCGCACCACAAAACGTGAGCCCAACAAATACACCCTCCACATCTTCAAGCAATGTACAACAACAACCATTTCCTTCTCATGAGTCGAATACCTCTGCTCAGCATCATTCAATTTCCTACTTTCATAGGCCACTTGATGGCCTTCCTGCACAAGAACACCTCCAACAGCCTTGTCGGACTCATCTGTATGCACTTCAAATGGCAACTCAAAATCAGGAAGCTTTACGATAGGCTCCGATGCTATTGCCTCCTTTAACAGTTGGAATGTAGCTTCACACTAATCGGACCATGCCCACTTAACATTCTTCTTCAACAAATCTGTTAAGGCGGCTCCCTTCTTAGAATAGCTAGCAATGAACTTGCGGTAATAATTAGCCAGCCCTAAAAATGACCGCAACTCTTTTACGCCACTGGGTGCCTGCCAATCCATGATTGCCTGCACCTTCTTTGTGTCCATCTGCACTTGATTCTGACTCACCAAGTGCCCAAGGAACTTGATTTGTTTTTGAGCAAATTCACATTTTTCAATCTTCACATATAGTTTGTACTCCCTCAAATGAGACAACACCTTGCTCAAATGTATCAAGTATTCATCAAGAGAGAATCTATAAAAAACAATGTCATATAAGTAAACAACAACAAACTCATCAAGATACTCAAACAACACGTCATTCATTAAATTGCAGAAAGTGGTTGGGGAATTAGTTAGCCCAAACAACATTACAAGGAACTCATATGAGCCATACCTAGTTACACAAGTAGTTTTAGGCTCATCACCTCTTCTATTCTAACATGTCAACAACCAGACCTAAGATCTAGCTTAGTAAACCAGCATGCCTTGCTCAGCCTGTCCATCAAGTCTTGCACTAGAGGCACCAGATATTTGTTCTTCATAGTCACTTTGTTCAACGCCCTATAGTCCACGCACATCCTCAAGGATCCATCCTGCTTCTTTTGAAACAGAACAGGAGCACCATACAAAGCCTTTGAAGGCTGAATCAGTCCGGCATCCAGCAACTTATTCAATTGTTTGTGTAATTCAACTAACTCTTTAGGAGCCATCCGATAAGGAGCGTGGGTAGGGGCAACTGATCCTGGCAGCAACTCAATTTTATGATCAATATCCCTTCTTGGTGGAAGCATCTTGGGCAATTCATGGGGCATCACATCAGCATACTCTTTCAGCACTTCTGCCAATGAATCGGGCACCTCAACTTTTACATCTTATTTGACTTCAACCATGGCAGCAAGAAATGTTTGATCTCCCTTCTTCAATCCCTTCTCGATGCTAATAGCAGAAATAATAGGTGTCTTGTAATTCTTGACTTTCTCAGCTTCTCCGTAAGGATGAACAGCCTTGATAAAACTTGGTTTTTTCTCATCCATTAGCATCAGCCCATCCAAATGAGGAAATGGAAGGAACCGGTACTTCTTCAAGAAATAAACTCCAAGAATAACTTCAAAGTCTCCCAGCGGCATCACCATCAAATTATGTTTTCCAGTCCACTCTCCAATGACCATGAAAACGTCATACGCCATTCCCACAATAGCTTGTGCTTTGGCGTTAACAGTTTGGACATACGATGGGCATTTCTTAAGCTTTAGCCCATACTTGGCAGCAACTTTGACATCAACAAATGTATGAGCAGCTCCAGTATCCACCATTGCTATCATATGCTTTCCATCAACTTTCATCTCAATATGAATCAAGGCAGCATGCGGGTTAGAAGAAGACTTTTACGCTTCCCTAATAACATTCATCAAACTTACGTTATTAAAAGACAAACCCAATGGATTTCCCAAGGCAGCAATGACTTCCTCTTCTTCTGCATCCTTCTTCATACTTCCAGCAAGCAATGCATTCACCCGTTCACGGTTGGGACAGCTTCTGGCCAAATGCAGACCACCACACATCCAGCAGCCTTTAGTATTTCCATCTTTCGGCTTTGCCTTCCCGTTTCCAGCATTTACCACAACCTTTCCTTTGTCCATAGATTCTTTCCGCCCATCCTTCCTCCATTCCCCCCTATTTTCAGTCTTTTTCTTTGACTTAGAAGAAGTAGGAATTTCAGAAGCAGCCCGAGTTGAGAGAAAATCAACCAGCGAATCAGCAGCAGCAATAGCACTAGGGAGGTCTTTCACATTCTGCCTCCTTAGTTTATTTTGCGCCCATGCTTGCATTCCATAAATGAAATTGTGAAGCTTGTCTTCATCCGACATGTTCTGTATGTACAGGATCAAAGAAGTGAATTCCTTGATATAATCCCTCACTGAACCTGTTTGCCTCAATCTCTTCAAATGGTCCCTAGCAAGCCAAGACATGTTGCTAGGAAGGAACTGGTCTCACATTTCCTTCTGCAATTTTGCCCAAATATCAATTCTGGGTCGGCCAACACTCTCATCATCTGCACTTTTGATTCTCCACCACAGTATAGCATCACCCGTCAAGTACATCGTAGTGATGTTCAACTTGTCAGCATCAGAAACACGGGCAGTAGAGAAATACTACTCCATGTCCCTAAGGAAATTTTCCTATTCCTTGGCACTTCTTGCCCCACCAAAAGGATTATGTTTAGGAATTTTACCTTAGAACGTTCATCATGGATCTGTCCTCCGCCAGCAGCAACAGCACGCCGCAGCACCACTACTTTAGTGGCCAAATTTTTGTTTTCCCTCTTCAGGTCCTCGATTTGTAAGTCAGCATCCTCACGAAATTTGCCAAATTCCAGTAGTTGGGTCCGGACAGTCTCACGAAACAGGGCCAGTTCCGTATTAAACCCATGTAACTAAGTCTTGAAATCAACCATACTCAGATCATTGTCATCCTCGACTGTCAAACCGACAAGGCCCTCCAATTGGGCAACTTTTTCCCTCAGTTCTGCGTTGGTCACCATCTCCCAAGTCACGTACAGCTTGTGCTCTGATACCAGTTGGTACAGGGGTGATTTTTTTTTTAATTCACCACTGCCGGCAGTCGCACTACACAGCAAAACTCAGCCTCGCACACACGCCTAGCCGTTAAGGGACTTAGATTAATTTTAGGCACAACAGAACATAAAAAGCACACACAACAATTACGGGAAATAATTCCCAACCTTTATTATCTCGCAGATATACAAAGGACTCACTTAATTTGGAAGGCTTACAATGACTCAATTGCCTTAGCCAAATTCTGACAACCAAAATTTGAAGCTGCCAACCAGCAGTTACAGGGGGGGGGGGGCGTGTGTCTGGCACATGCCAGCTTACAAGGAACCAACAAACAATATCCAAAGTACAGGGGCGCCCAAAGGCAGTTACCATTTCAAAATTCAAAATTCAAAATGGCCAACCGCTCCCAGTATTGTGTGCGCGCGCGTCCACGCCAGCGCGCATGCCAACACACCTGCCAGGTTGGTGCGCATGCCAGCGCCCATGCCAGCGCCCACAACTCAACACTTAGAATATTTTTCAGCCTTCCTTGCCTTTTCCACACCATGACAGTGCCCACAAGCTTGCCTTGCACCTGTCTTGCTCTTGCCCATGCAACTGCCTAGCCGAGTCATCCCACCGCTTGCACGTACGCCGATAGGTGCCATGCGCCTGTCCATCGCCATTTGCTGATCAAGGCTGCCTTGCCAACACTCAAGTATGCCCTGCCTTTGATGAATGACATGCACAACATTCATCCACATGCACTTCTACCGAAGCCCACAACTGGCCATGCCAAGGCAGTGCATCCTTGGCACGCCACTGCCGACATAGGTCAAATTCGAACTTGGGGGTCTAACAAATATATTCCTATCCTCATAAACAACTTGTATCTTTTGCTCAGCTGAATAAGAGTCTTTGAATACCTGTATAATATTAACTTTTAACCCTTTTAGTTCCCTCTCCTGAGTTCAACCAAAAGACAATGGATTTATTCAAAAGGTGATCAATCTAAGAATAAGCAATTAACATAAGTAAATATAAACAACCTTTAACAAAGAATCAACACTAGCATAATCAATCTTGCAAACTTCAACAATCTTCTAGGGCCAAAACCCTAGAATGGAAGTTTAGCCACTCATGTTCAAGTGGAAAAACAAAGACATCATTATTCGACGCACTAAATGATAAAGAAAAGAAGAGAACCCAAAGTTATGAACTTTTCTCTCCTCCAAAGCTGTGTTACACCCACAATACGATCAAACAAAATGATGTAAGATAGCAAACAAATGTCTAGATGTTATATTTATAAGTGAGGCCTCAAATGACATATTTTCCCTCAAGTATTTAGCTTCAAAATTAGAAGTCGAAATAGGTCTCGCGCGTCGGGCCACCCAGTGCACCAGGTCTAGTTCAATTTCCTCTGAAGTTTTGCTCTGGGCACCCCATGCTAGCCAATGCACCATGGTGTTAGTCAAATGTTAGGGCATTTGGACACCTCTGGCGTGCCACACCATCAAAAGCACCAGAGTGTTAGAAAATTTTCCTAAGTTTGGGATTCTTCTAGCGCGCCACGCCATCCATCTCGCAGCGGTGTTGATCAAATTTTTCTCTGAAGTTGGGGAGTTGGTGCGCACTTCTACCCATAACACCAACTTTTGTGCAGATTTTCTAAAGTTTAGGGATTGGTGCGCCATGCCAGCCATTTCACTAGAAACCAACTTTTGCGAACTCTTCTTTCTCCACACCTTGGGTCATTTTTAAGTCCTCTTTCCTTGGTTTCCTGCTCAAAACATCTAAAAACATTTGTTAGCTCACAAAACACAAATAAACATGAATTTAAGCATTTCATAAGGATTATGAACTCAAAACAAGGTAAACGATGGGCAAAAATATGAAAAATGGGAATAAGATATGCCGTACATCAATACTCAGCATTAGCTTTCGCATTTTCTCTACAAGTGAATTTGTGTCATTTTCTTATTGTCAGTATTTCAAGTAGAGCTCTTTTACCTGTCTAGACTTGATCTTTGATAGAGTTGCATTTATAAAGGGTTTGTATCATAAAAGACTAAACATTGTTGACTTATGTAAATTAATGAGAATTTTAAAATTTTTATATGTTCTTTAACAAGGGGTTTTCCTACAGAACTAGAATCAATATAGGTTCCTGCACAATCCACCCATTTTGGGTCATGACATTACTTAACTAAATGGTTTTAAATCTTATAAACCTTTTGCTTTTCACGCGATAATCAAAGAAAATGATAACTAGTGAATTATTTTAATATACAATGTTAATTTTGAGTCTATTTGACCAAATTTCTAAAATCCACATAGTAACGATATCAATATGGATAAATTGAGGCTAGGGTATCGAACGCTCTATCACAACCCAAATGGACGAGTCATGCGAGCACCCACATTGACTCTAACTCGATAGGAGAATCCTTTTTTAAAACAACAAATTAAATACTTTCAGTTCTCTTAACTAGCACAAATCACTATTTTCCTTGGAATGTCAATAAAAATACTTCCCAAAAACCTTGACTCTCCCAAGATATAGTCTAGACAGGTCCAAGAGCTCTATTAAGAATACTAACAAATAAAAGACTCATTTTCGCCAACGGATGGAATGCGGGGGATGATGCTGAATATTGCCTTCTCAATCGTGAAACTTCAACCCGCCACAACCTATACCCAAATGGTGTACCAAGGTAGTATAAGTACACCACACATACTGTTAGGCATTATTAGTCGGCTGGGATTAGTTCACGCAATAGTATATAATCAACATGCAATTGATTAATTAATTCTAACAGCAATTCCAACTTATAATTATATCCTATCAAGTTCCTCAATCAAATGATTTATTCATATAACTTAAGTTATATTCATATTTGTTTCCCTCAAAACTCTATCCATCAATCACGAACCTCTATTATGTTTTCTTAACTCACTATAGCGGACACTTGTCCACTACAGTAGTCTCATGACAGTGGAGGTTAGCTTGCAGCAGCGATTCCCTATCTAGGTAGTAGCTCAGTTTCACTAGCCTTTTCCTTTTTGAACCCACCACTTAAATACTATTAACTCGCCTTATACATCCATACCCTAATTTCTATTAACTAAGTCTGTTAAGTTCATGTAAGACTCATTTATTGACTCAACACAATTAACTAACCCTTTTCAATTCTCTTCCTACTCATTTAACCACTCCCCGATATTATACCTATATCGGCCATCTCATATTCAGTCACTACTATTGTTAAATTAGTCATGTTACCCTTTACAACTCCCACTCTACATTTCTTAGCGGAACCACCTTATACTTACACTAATTACCGATAATTAGCTCAACTAATCTATTTTAGATTCTGCCCAATCGGGCATCCTCTCACAACTCCCGATGACCACATTAAACAAGCATTTAACCACAAACATCAACTAACAAACTCAAGTACTCACAAGGAAAACATTAAGCCATACCACTAGAGTTACATCTTCCAAAAATAAGGGTACTGATCATGGGCATATTTACATGCCGAAATAATATTTTATACCCATGTTTTACCCATGTTTGTACCTTAATTTAAGAATAATCTCATGTATTTTATGTAATTTATGAACATGGACTAACCAATATGATTAGCTCTCTTTGTAAGTTGAAATTGCCAATGTATGGAGCTCAAGGTAAAAAATGCTAAGGGACGGATTATAGATTGTGAGACAAGCTAAAAAGGACATTTGGAGTCAACTTCATGCCACAGAGAAACATTGGGGCATTCAACAACGTTCCACGGAGCAAAGAATTAATTTATATGAGCAGTGGTTGCAAAACAATGAACATCCGCGACAGTAGAGTGTCACGAAGGCAAATCTCCACGATAGGCAGCGTGTCGCGGATGTAAATCTCCGCGATGGGCAGCATGGCACGGAGCTATTTCACCACAGGCCAAATTTTGCATTTTTCCAACTTATTATAAATTGAACCCTTAGCTTCTAATTTCATTATCACATAAATATTTTGGGGGAGCGAAGTGAGAAGTGAAGAACTTCACCTAGGGTTCATTATTTTTCATTCTCTTTTAATTAATCCTGTAAGTACATTACTTTAATTATGTTTTGAAGTAATTGTACGAACATGAGTGGCTAAAACCCTTCCTGTAGGGTTGAGGCCACATGATATGATTGTGAATGCATGAATTCATCTTTGATTTGAGTTTATTGTTGTTGTTTTGTCTTGCATTCTTAATTATTGATGTTTTTGTGCTTGATCGCCATGAAAAAAAACTCGTTAAGCTTCAGTAAAAGCTTGAAAGAGTAACCCTAGGTCAGAACACAAGAATGCAGGGAGAAAGTTCTTATCTTTATGATAGGATTTGCGGTTAGGATAGAAACTATACCTAATTTGCCTTTCTTGGTTAATAAAATGGGATGATAGCTATACACCAACTTAGAATTGTCACATCACCGTTTGTAGAAGTAGTTGTGAAGCTAAGTAAGGTCAAATAATTAGAGGTACAAAAGTCCTTAATCAAGGCATAAACCCCGTAAACCACATCCACGTATTTAAATTGCTCACGAATTAGGATGTCACATCCCCGCTCAATGATGTAGGTGTGAGAGTAGTTTGTTGTGTTTAGATGCTCGAGAGACCATGAACACTGCATTTTAACTATGTGAGACAACAACTGAAGTTTTCATACTTGAACCATTGTGAATTGTTGTCACGACCGAAAACGTACACCCGCATCGTAAACACAGGACAAGTAAGGTCACATCACCACTCGCAGAAGTAGTTGTGAAGCTAAGTAAGGTCAAATAATTAGAGGTACGAAAGTCCATAATCAAGGGCATAAACACCGTAAACCACATCCACGTAGTTAAATTGCTCACGAAATAGGATGTCACATCCCCACTCAATGATGTAGGTGTGAGAGTAGTTTGTTGTGTTCAGAGGCTCATGAGACCATGAACACTTCATTTTAACTACGTGAGACAACAAATGAAATTTTCATACTTGAACCATTGTGAATTGTTGTCACGACCAAAACGTACACCCGCATCGTAAACACAGGACAAGGAGTCCCAAGAGATCCCAAGTCAGCCCATGGAATGAGCATACATCTAATTCCATCACATGAGTGGAAGACTTAATGTAAAGAATGTAATCATAATATAGCATAAGGGAAAATCAGTACAAGACTTATACAATACGGTAGAATACAACTTGTAGTCTGATAAGCCTCTAAACATGAAAGGCGGATTGACAGGACAACTCCCAAACTAATCCAACATCCAGAAACTGAAGGAATAACATAGAGTGTGAACATGTAGCCCTCGAAACATGAGGACTCACCAAGTACCCTGAGATCAGATCTGAAGCTATCTATGGGTGAGGATGAGCCTGAGAACTGGGACTTTTATCATGAAACGATACAATATAGAAAGTACGCGGTCAGTATGTGGAATGTACTGAGTATGCAAGGTAAGTAAAGCGGACATTTAAAGCATATATATAAAGTTCATAAATGATCATAAGAGTAGGACGTCATGCTCGTGTTGTAAATCATAATGACATATCATATGGCTCAAGGTTATCAAACATTCGTAACGAAACATAATCATAATCATAATAGAAGAGATTTACTTAACATGATTTGAGCCAACAAACATAATCATAACGTGCATAAGTCATGAGGAAAAGTGGGAGATTCTCTTAACCGACATACCCCATATGAGCACACATGAAGCACGAGTTATAACCCTAGTCGGGAGGGTGTCCATACCTTGACAAGGGTAGAACCATGAAAGTGTGATATCACCATGAAAAGGGGCCATTTGGCACATGGACTAACATCAAATGGGTCCCAACATAGCTACGGTGGCACGTAGTTCATGAGATCCGGGGCTTGACCTGAGCCCCAAACCTACTCGGTGTTCAATACTACTCCCCTAACATATATAATGCTCATAATAATAACACATACATGAATTTGTGGGCTAGTTAAATCATGATTATCGTAAAAATGCTTGAACATAAGTGATCTAGCCATGACATGAGGCCCATGAATCAGCCAAAAATATAATTCACGATTAATAGGATTCATACATACTTATAGATCATGCATATAGCTTGAATTTCATAAAAATCATAATGGGTAACTTAATAAATTCATAATTAAAAACATAATTCATGTTGGGCTCATAAAGAACATCGATGGAATAATAGATCATAAATCGATTCATCGTGGGGCATGCATAATTAACCCTAATTGTCTAAGAAATCGAAAATCAACAATATTATAATCAACTTAAATCTCAAAAAATGATTAAAATCCATAAGTTATGATAATATTTTAAAATCACAAAAAGCATAATTAAATCATTAGTTCTTATATAAATCAAATACAAAACCCCATAAGTTTTTGATAAATTTTACGTAAAATCATAGAGTAGGAGCATGTGTGTGAAAGGATTCCCCCATTGATGACCTTACATACCTAGGATTAGCTGATTCTCAACATTCCTAGATTGCCCAAGAAGTAATTGAGGAAGAACACCTTTAATCACCTTCTAATCTTCTCTCTATACTCTTGCATGCATGAATGAGGCTTAACATGAACTTAACCCCCTTAAAAGACCCCATTTAGACCTTAAAACGATGTAGTTTAGGCCTTAGGAATTCAGGAATTATGAAAATACCCTTACATAAATCGCAGAATTTTGCTGACTACCAGTCCCCACGAGAGACTGGACGACTCGTCGCCAGGGACCACAACTCGTGGCCTTGAGTCGTTAGGTATACTGCCAGAATTCACCTAGGGACCCCACGAATGACACCATGAATCGTGGTGGGTGACCACGACTCGTGGTGACCATCTGTGGTCCATACTGCCCAACCAAGCTCAGGGGACCCCATGAGGGACCCCGCGAATCGTGGTGCCTAACCATGACTCGTGGTCACCACCTATGGTCCTTACTGCCTCAATTCCCTAGTGATGCATTCCATTCTTTCCACAGGTGACCTTACGAGTCGTGAGGTCTAACCACAACTCATGGTCACCCTCGTGGCCTCCCAAAATTCTGCCAAGTCCAGTCCTAACCATGAGTTACTTCACGACTCGTGGTTCCACCTAACAAGCCACCTTACGAACCGTCTTGTGACCTGGTGCGAATTTCTAGTTTTTCTCCATTTTGGTACCCGGGTCTGATCTTTGGGTTCCCGGGGTATAACAATATCTCCCCCTTGGGAACGTTCGTCCTCGAATGTTATAAACTTGTAGAAAACTCAGAAACAAGCTATCACCATATACAAATACTGATCATTTAAGCCAAAAACAAACGGATTGACTGCCTCCGAAAAGAACTAAATAGCTGAACTGGATTCAGACACCACATACATATACCATATCATAAAACTGATTAGAGAATTAGGGCAAAACTAACACCTCAAACTGAAATTGAGCCGGTAGAGAAAAGGTGTGGGTATCTAGCCATCATATCCGCTTCGTCTTCCCACGTAGCCCCTTCAACATGCTGATTTCTCCATAATACTTTAACTAAAGCTACTTCTTTGTTCTTTAGCTTACGGATTTTTCGATCTAATATTTCCACGGGTACTTCTTCATAACTGAGGTTGTCTCTTACACCAACGCTGTCCACTGGGACTACTAAAGCTGGATCACCCAAACACTTTTTCAAAAGTGACACATGAAACTTAGGATGAACTAAAGATAACTCAGAGGGCAAGTCCAACTTATACGCAACCTTTACCAACTCTCCTCACAACCCGATAGGGACCAACATAGTGGGGACTAGTTTCACTTTCCTTTCGAACCGCATGACTCCCTTCATGGGAGATACCTTTAGAAATATCCAGTCGTCCACATCAGACTCCAAATCTCTCCTCCTCACATCGGCATATGATTTCTGATGAATCTGAATGGTTTTCCACCGGTCCCTTATCAACTGAACCTTCACCATCACCTCGTGAACAAAATCTATCCCTATCATAACTGCCTCACCAACCTCAACCATCCGATGGGAGATCTACACCTCCGCCCACAAAGAGCCTCGAACGGTGCCATCTGGTTAGAGTGATAGCTTTTATTATAAGCAAACTCGATTAAGGGCAAATGATCATCCCAACTACCTTTAAAATCCATAACACATGCCCTCAACATGTCCTCAAGAGTCTGGATTATTCTTTTAGCTTGGCCAGCCGTCTGAGGATGGAAGGCTGTGTTGAGCTTGACTTGAGTCCCAAGTCCTTTCTGAAATGACCGCCAGAACTGTGAGGTAAACGTAGTACCTCGGTCTGAAATAATAGACAAGGGCACTCCATGAAGTTGAACCAACTCCCGAATATACAACATTTCATAATCATCCGCTGAATTCATGGTCTTGACTAGTAGGAAGTGTGCAGCCTTTGTTAACCTGTCCACCACCACCTAAACAGAATCATAGTGTCGTCGAGTATGAGGTAGGCCTGTAATGAAATCAATGTTAATCTCTTCCCACTTCCATGTAGGAATGCTAATACCCTGAAGTACGCCTCCCAGCCTTTGATGCTCGACTTTCACTAACTCCTTCTTTCCCTCATCCACGTGGGACACACTCTCCATAGAGAGCCTACTAAGTGCATCTGCAACCACGTTAGCCTTTCTCGGGTGGTAAAGAACACTCACATCATTGTCCTTTAGCAACTCCAACAACCTCCTTTGCCAAAGATTGAGATCTTTTTGTGTGAACACATATTGCAAGCTCTTGTGATCCATGAACATGTCCACGTGGACCCCATACAAGTAATGCCACCATATCTTCAATGCAAACACTACCACGACCAACTCAAGATCATGGGTTGACTAATTCTTTTCGTGAACCTTTAACTGTCGAAAGGCATATGCTATCACTTTCCCACGCTGTATCAACACACATCCCAGTCCGACTCTCGAAGTATCACAATATACAACAAAGCCATCAGTACCCTCGGGTAAAGTCAACATTGGGGCTAAAGTGAGTCGGGTCTTCAATTCTTGGAAGCTTTCTCACAATCCACTGTCCTTTGGAACTTTATCTTTTTCTGAGTCAACCTGGTCAATGGGGATGCAATTGATGAAAATCCATCAACAAATATCCGGTAGTAGCCTGCTAAGCCCAATAAACTCCAAATTTCTGAAGGATTCACCAGGCTAGGCCAATTCTTCACCGCTTCAATTTTCTGAGAATCCACCTTTATGCCCTCTCCTGACACCATGTGGCCCAGAAATCCCACTGAGTCTAGCCAAAATTCACACTTGATAAACTTGGCATACAATTGATAATCCGTGAGAGTTTGCAGCACTATCCTCTAATGAGCGACATGCTCCTCCTCGCTCAGGGAGCATATAAGGATATCATCAATGAACACGATCATGAACATATCTAGATACGGATTGAACACCCTGTTCATTAGATCTATAAAGGATGCAAGAGCATTGTTTCGTCCGAATAACATAACTACAAATTCATAATGGCCATACCTGGTCCTAAAGGCTGTCTTTGGGATATCACTCTCCCGGACTCTGAGTTGGTGATACCCGGACCTGAGATCTATCTTCGAGAAACACCTGGCACCCTGGAGTTGGTCTAATAAATCATCAATACTGGGAAAGGGGTACCTATTCTTGACAGTGACCTTATTCAGCTGCTGATAATCAATACACATTTGAAGGGATCCATTCTTCTTTCGAACAAATAGAACCGGTGCGCCCCATGGAGACTAGCTCGGTCTAATGAAACCCTTATCCAACAAGTCTTTCAACTGTTCTTTTTAACTCTTTTAGCTCAGCTGGATCCATCCTGTAAGGAGGAATGGAGATAGGCTGCGTATCGAGCAATAGATCAATACCGAAATCAATCACCCTTTTCGGAGGGACACCTGGAAAATTATCGGGGAAAACCTCCGGGTACTCACGTGCTTAACCCTAACTACGTGGTACATGCAACCCTTAGAGATCATTTTCCTAGTCTTACAATATGAAATAAACCGACCGACTAGTATAGCTGAATTACACTTCCATTCCAAAACTAACTCACCTGGGAATCGAAATTCCACCGCACGGGTCCTACAATTAATCGAAGCATAACATGCAACAACCAATCCATACCCAAGATGATATCAAAGTCAGTCATGGCCAACTCCACTAAGTCCATGAAGATAACCTTACGCAACGCCGTAATGGGGCAAACCCCTATACACCCACCTAGCTAACACTGATTCATCGACTGGAGTTGATACGGAGAACGGTTCTGACTAAATTTCAGGACTAACTCCAAAACTACTAGCAATATAAGGGTTCACAAAAGAAAAAGTAGCTCCTGGATCTGACAAGGCATAAGCATCAATATGGAAGACTTGCAACATACTTGTGACCACATCTGGCGAAGCCTCCTACTCCTGGTGAGGCACTAGGACATAAAACCTATTTTGGCGCTGACCACTTGCTGAACTAATGGAGGCACCCTGCTGAGAGGGTCGTGCTTCTGGAGCGGCAGAACTTGATACAGGGCAAACTCTTATCCTTTTTCCAGGTTTGCCACATCTAAAAGAAGCATTTGCGCCAACTAAGCACCTCCAGGGATGATTCTTGTCCACTTCGCACAAACTGGAAAGGGTTCGCTCCACCTGCATGCTATCATGATCCCTCAAGCCTGTAGCCCTGCTCCTTTGGTCTCCCCTGAACCTGGATAGCATACTGGCCGATGATGGAGCTAGAGCAATGGACTTGTGTTGCGACTGCTGACGTGGTCCACCCCCTGACCTGGCCTGTGAAACCCCTAAGTTGTCGGTTTTGTCCCTCTTGTCCTCTCTCTGCCTCCTATAGACTGACTACATCTACTGCGCATGAAATACAATATGGGGAAAGTAAATGTCCCGGTGAAGCATGGTGATCCAACAATCCTTGTCCAAGAAATCTGCTACTCCATGCACAAAGCGGCTCACCCGAGCCTGCTGAGCCACCACAAACTTTGGAGTATATTTATATAGTCGGGTGAACTCCAATGCATATTCCTGGACCGACATGTTATCCTGCTTCAAATTAACAAACTCGGATGCCTTAAGCTCCCTCATCTCCTAAGGGAAGAATCAATCCATGACTGTGGTGTGAAACGCATCCCAACCTATCGGGTCTGCACTTGCCGCCCTAGCATTCCTCCATTGCTTAAACCATATAAGTTCTACCCCCTTTTAGATGGTAGGAGGTCAAGTCAATGCATTCCCTATTTTTCACCCCCATAACCTGGGTTATTTTCAGAATCTCCTCTATTAAATCATGTGGATCCTCGTCCACCTTTGACCTCATGAACTCCGGCGGGCTCATCCTCAAGAAATTCCTCACCTTAGTTGTCGCTGCATTCCCATTCTGAGGGAAATGCGCAACTGTCTGATTCTGGACCTGGCCAGTCATGGCCTATGCCAGCATCTAAATCGCCGCCCTAAACTCAACATGGGCAGCTCGCTCTGGTACGTGCTCCTCATGAACGGGTGGAACTGGCTGATGCTTACCATCATGGGCACCCTCATGATAATTATCATTTTCATTACTCCTGGCATTTACTCGACGTGGAGGCATGATTCTGCAAACGTGAATAGCACGAATTGGAACAGTAAAGGACGTTCAACGGATAACATAGATCATGAAAGAAGGAAACATTTCCTGAACATCTAGTAGCCTCTTCCTCATAAGTGTGACGCGTTTCAGACCCATGAAAAAGACTCTACCTAATGCGGATTTCATACTCCCTAGGATACATAAACCTATGCTCTGATACTAAGTTTTTCATGACCCAAACGTACACCCGGATCATAGACACGGGACAAGGACCCGCGAGAGACCCCAAGTCGACCGATGGCATAAGCATACATAATCACATGAGAAAAAGACTTAACATAAAGAATATAATCATAACATAGCATAAGGGAAAATCAGTACAAGACTTATATAATACAGCATAATACAACTTGTAGTCTAATAAGCCTCTAAATATGAAAGGCAGATTGATGGGACAACTCCCCAACTAATCTAACATCCAGAAACTGAAGGAATAACATAGAGTGTGAACATGTAGCCCTTGGAACAGGAGGACTTACCATGTACACTGAGATCATATATAAAGCTACCTACGGGTGATGATGAGCTTGAGAACTAGGACTTGTATCATGTAATGATACAACATAAAAGTATGCGGTCAGTACGTGGAATGTACAGAGTATGCAAGGTAAGTAAAGTGGACATTTAAAGCATATATATAAAGTTCATAAATGATCAAAAGAGTAGACGTCATACTCATCTCGTAAATCATAATGACATATCATATGGCTCAAGGTTTTCCAAGATTCGTAATGTAACATAATCATAATCATAATAGAAGAGATTTACTTAACATGTCATGAGACAACATACATAATCATAACATGCATAAATCATGAGGAACAGTGGGAGATTTGCTTAACCGATATACCCCATATGAGCACACAAGAAGCCCGACTTATAACCCTAGTCGGGAGAGTGTCCGTACCTTGCCAATGGTAGAACTATGAAAGACTGATATCACCATGAAAGGGACCATTTGGGCTAGGGACTAACATGAAAGGGGTCCCAACATACCTACAGTGGCTCATAGTTCATGAGATTCGGGGCTTGACCTGAGCCCCGAACCTACTCAGTGTTCGATACTCCTCCCAAAACATATATAATGCTCATAATAATAATACATACATGAATTCACGGGCTAGTTAAATCATGATAATAGTAAACATGCTTGAACATAAGTGACATAGCCATGACATGAGGCCCATGAGTCGGCCAAAAACATAATTCAAGATTAATAGGATTAATACATACTTATAGATCATGCATATAGCTTGAATTTCATAAAATCATAATGGGTAACATAATAAATTCATAATTCAAAACATAATTCATGTTGGGATCGTAAATAACATCGATGGAATAATAGATCATAAATCGATTTATTATGGGGCATTCATAATTAAGCCTAATTGTCTAAGAAATTGAAAACCAACAATATTATAATCAACTTAAATCTCAAAATATGATCAAAATCCATAGGTTATGATAATATTTCAAAATCACAAAACCCATAATTAAATCATTAGTTTTTATATAATCAAATACAAAATCCCATGAGTTTTTTTATAAATTTTATGTAAAATCATAGAGTAGGAGCATGGGTGTGAAAGGATTCACCCAGTGATGACCTTGCATACCTGCGATAGCTGATTCTCAACTTTCCTAGATTGCCCAAGAAGAAATTGAGGAAGAACACCTTAAATCACCTTCTAATCTCCTCTCTATACTCTTGCATGCATGAATGAGGCTTAACATGAACTTAACCCCCTTAAAAGATGTCATTCAGACCTTAAAATGACGTAGTTTAGGCCTTATAAATTTAGGAATTATGAAAACACCCTTACTTAAATCATAGAATTTTGCTGACTTCCAGTCCCCATGAGGGACTGGACGACTCGTCGCCCGGGACCACCACTCGTGGCCTTGAGTTGTCAGATATACTGCTAGAATTCACCTAGGGACCCCACGAAGGACACCACGAATCGTGGTGGGTGACCATGACTCGTTGTCACCACCCGTGTGCCCTACTGCCTCAAATCCCTAGCCATGCATTCCATCCTTGCCACGGGTGACCTCACCAGTCGTGAGGTCTGACCACGACCCTTGGTCACCCCCGTGGCCTCCCAAAACTCATCCAAGCCCAGCCCTGACCATGAGTCACCTCATGACTCGTGGTCCCACCTAACGAGCCACCTCACGAACCGTCCTATTGTCACGCCCCACCTTGGGAGGCATGATTCGCACCTGGTGCCTTACATGGATCTGAACAGCTGAGCTGACTTAGCTTAGGCACCTCTGGTGCAGGGCTGACTCTAACTCTAGAATCAAGAAAACAACGGGCTATATAGCGGTTGTAAATACAACCCCCGGCCGACAAGGCCTGTAGCCACCTGTGAAGATAAACAGTTAACTAGAGACAAACAAACATAGGGAGTCCTATGCAGGCCGACAAGGCCACCAATCCACAGCTAAACAAGGCCTCACACGGCCAACACACATAGTCTAAAATACATATGGGCCCCACACGGTCGATATCATCTAACCACAGGGAAGTAGTGCAATTTGCAAGCCTCTAGGAGTAATAAGATGGTCAGGACAGGGCCCCGACCTATCCATACTGTACAAACAAAAGAAATAAACCTCTATCACACAAGCTCCGGAAGAAAGGATATGATGGCTCTGTACGGCTGACTGGAACTACGACGGACCTGCTCCTCGTCTATGTGTACCTGCAGGCAAGTAATGCAGCGCCCCAGAAGAGGGCGTCAGTACCACAGCTACTGAGTATGTAAAGCAGTAACTTTAAATAACTGAAAGTAAGGAAATAGAACTGACAATAAATGAAGTAAAAGAAACAGACTGAGAATGACTGAAGTAGTGAAATCAGGACTAAACATAACTGTGATAAGGAGGGTAGGGGTCATATCTGAAAAATGAGGTGTCCTACTGTCTAACTATCAATAACTAAAGCAAGCATAAACCTTACCTAGCACCCATAAGCCGGAACGTACAATCAACACAGAATAACCCACCTGGGCCCCCATTAGCCCTAGTGAGTACACCTCAATCTATATACCCCTATCCAGGTCATATTGAATCAACTACCAGTTATAAGCGTCCTGCCAGTCCTCTGGGTCTGCAGCTAGACCCACTCGGCCCTTGACTATAGTTTTGCCTGAGTCGGGAGGACTCCTGATATCTACACCCCGGGCGTAAGCACTCGGTGGGGGTGTGTATAAGGCCAACCACATTAATATGAGGATGTAGATCCCCATCTTCGTCCCTTGCGGACGGCATGCCGCTCCGTAGAGCGACCTATCCTCGCCCCTGGCGGGCGGCGACAAAGTTATTAACCCTGGGGTGGTCACGAAAGCTATACAGGTATAATCTAGCCCAAAACAATACAATTTACGAGTCTCAACTGACAACAACTAGACATGATAACATACTCCTGACATGCTTTACTGGGATTCATACTAGATTACTATGCTAAAGACACTAACTTGCCGAAAGAAAATGCCTTAACATACCTCATTCGCTGTTTACTGATTAACTGACGAGTTCCAATTAGTATTCAATAGCTCTTCCCAACTGAATCATGTTACTTGAAATATAGGACTAGTTTTAACACTAAATTCGGAAAAAAGGAAAACTTTATATATAAATATTAACTATATTCCCAACTTTACGGAACACGGTCGAAACCTCATTATTTCTCGAAAGTCGAGAAGGGAGAAATGCTTACTTTATGCCTGGGATCGTATTTGACAATAATTTGGAGCAATTCCAACAACTTTGGCTCGGCAGGACGATGATTCACAGGGCAAATTTCATGAAACTAACCCCGTAGAAATGCTCCCTGCAGCCTTATACTTCAATACCCGAACTTAAGTTGGATTTGGACGGTGTTTAGCGGCGTAATTGGATGAAAAATATATGTTTCCCTTGGTTCTCACCTCTGCTGGTCGTGATTATGTAAGTAAATAACATGAAATCTAAGGGTGAGGCTTATATACACATGAGGCAGTAGACAAGGCAACGTGGCACGATGCCCAATGCGCTGATTCTGCTCCGTGCCACGTTGGCTAACGCGGAGGAGCAGCTCCGTGCCACTTTGCCCCTCTGGGATGCTTGGTTCGGCCTCCTCTCACGAAATCCTGACTTGGCACTCGTTCGGGCTTTCCCCGGGCCCTTTCCTCGTATGTATGACACTCTAAAACTCTCCACCAACATACGAATAGGCCGACTAAACGCTAGAAACTTACAGGGTGTATCATCCTACTCCTCTTAAGAACATTCGTCCTCGAATGTCAACTTCTACTTGCAAGAACCTTAACCTTGCAATTACTTATTCTGGAAAAATTATTGCAGAGTCTCCCTTGTAATATAGACTATCCAAAAACCCTTAAATGCAGAAAAATCCAATACAAGTACTCCACACAAGACTATGGCATTCATTTCACAATAGACTGAAGTCAACTACTCCATATATACATGTATATAATGCAACTTATGAAACAACAATAACAACATACCTCTGGCAGCACAATCTGACTAAGTATGAAATAACTGAGGAAATCTGATTTTCATATCATCTTCTGTTTCCCAGGTCATCTCCTCTCGGTTCTTATTTCTCCATAACACTTTAACAGAAGCAACATTTTTAGTTCTTAGTCTACGGAACTGCCGATCTAGTATGGCTACTGGAGCTTCTTCATAGGCTAACTCTGCGGTGATTTGGACGTCTTTGATTGGGACAATCCGGGTATGCACTTCCTCAGCATTGATACATGAAAAACTGGGTAAATAGATTCTAATTCTGGAGGTATATCCAATTAACAAGCCACCTAGCCTATCCTTCGGCGAATATGATAAAGCCCAATAAACCTTGGCTGAGCTTGCCTTTCTTAAGAAATCTCGTCACACCCTTCATCAGTGAAACCTTCAGGAATACCCACAGCCACATTAAATTTTAGGTTTCTTCGCCTCACATTAGCATAAGATTTCTGGCAGCTCTGAGCTGTCAGCAGACGTTCCCTGATAAGCTTTACTTTCTCTTCCGACTGATGAATAATATCTGGCCCAATAAATACTGATTCTCCTACCTCAAACTAACCATCTGGAGACCTACACTTCGGCCCATATAACGCTTCATAAGGCGTCATCTAAATTGTTGAATGATAACCGTTATTACAGGCAAATTCAATAAGCAGTAGTAGTTCATCCTAGCTACCTCTAAAATCTTGCACACATGCCCATAACATATCCTCGAGCGTCTGGATTGTACGTTTTGCCTGCCCGTCTATCTGAGGATGGAAGGCTGTTCTCAAGTTAACTTGCGTCCCCAGGCCTCTTTGAAAAGACTTCCAAAATTTAGCTGTAAACTGCGCCCCTCTGTCAGAGATAATTGATAGCGGAACACCATGCAATCAGACTATTTCTCTAATATACAACTCAGCATAATCTTCGGTTGAAAAGGTAGCCCTTACTGGCAGAAAGTGAGCTGATTTTGTCAACCTGTCAGCAATTACCCAGATAGAATCATGTTTACACCTGGTACGAGGTAACCCTACTATGAAATCCATATTAACTGCCTCCCATTTCCATAAAGGCACAACTATATCCTGTGTCAGTCCGCTTGGTTCTGATGTTCATCTTTCACCTCTTGGCAATTGGGACATTAAGCTACGAATTTTGCTATCCCCTTTTTTATTCCAGGCCACCAGTAAATCTCTTTTACGTTATGGTACATTTTTGTCGAACCTGGATGGAGAGAATAACGAGCACAGTGTACCTCGCCCATAATTTGCTGGCGAAGCCCTGCCACTTCAGGAATACAGAGGCGATCCTTATACCTCAAAATTGTCCTCGGTTACCTGGGAATCTGTCACTTCCCCTCGCTGGACCCTATTTCTGAGCTGAACTAGGCTAGGATCTTGATACTGTCGTTCCTTCACTTTCACAACCAATGATGATATTGCAGTGGATTACCGCTCCACTGTCTCCTTATTCTACTATACGAATGGCTAAATTGGCTAGCTGATGTAATTCTCAGGCCAATTCCTGCTGCTCGGGCTTTAAATATGCCAAGCTTCCCATGGATTTGCGGCTAAGGGCATCTACTACAACATTGTCCCTTCTTGGGTGATATAAAATATTCACATCATTATCCTTTAACAGCTCCAACCACTGACGCTACCGCAAATTCAACTCTTTCTGGGTGAAAATATACTGCAGGCTCTTGTGATCAGTGAAAATATCTACGTGGACGCCATAGAGGTAGTGTCTCCATATTTTGAAGGAATGAATTACCGCGGCTAATTCCAGGTCATGGGTAGGGTAGTTCTTCTCATGCTTCCTCAACTGCTTGGAAGCATAGGCAATCACCTTACCATGCTGCATCAAAACACATCCTAACCCAACATCCGAAGCGTCAAAATAGACTGCATAATCCTCTGTTCCTTCTAGCAACGCTAGCTCCGGTGCTGATGTCAATCTGTCTTTCAGTTCCTGAAAGCTCTGCTCACATGCCTCAGTCCAATGGAATTTTGCTGCCTTTTGCGTCAGTTTGGTTAAAGGTGCTGCTAAAGTGGAAAATCCTTCCATGAACCTTCTGTAATACCCGACTAACCCCAGGAAACTACACACCTCGGTCAGATTGGTAGGTCTAGGACATGTTTTCACTACCTCTATCTTCTGCGTATCTACTTATATACCAGCATCTGATATTATATGGCCCAAGAAGGCTACTGAATTCAACCAAAATTCACATTTAGAAAATTTTGCATATCGCTGGGGCTCTCTAAGAATTTGGAGCACTGTCTGTAGATGATCTTGGTGATCTGCCTCTGAGTGAGAATACACCAAAATATCATCGATAAATACTATCACGAACAAGTCCAGGTATGGTCTGAAAATGTTGTTCATCAGGTCCATGAACACTGCTGGGGCATTTGTCAGTCCGAAGGACATGACTAGAAATTCAAAGTGGCCATATCTGGTCTTGAAGGCAGTATTTGGAATATCTCTTTCACAAACCCAGACCTGATGATATCCTGACCATAAATCAATCTTAGAAAAATACCTCGCTCCCTGTAGCTGATTAAATAAGTCATCTATTCTGGGAAGCGGGTACTTATTCTTGATAGTTACTTTATTTAGCTGTCGATAATCTACACACATACGGAGGGAGCCGTCCTTTTTCTTCACGAACAGAATTGGCGCACCCCATGGCGAGGTACTCGGCCTGATAAAGCCCTTGTCTAGCAAATACTTCAATTGTTCCTTTAGTTCTCTGAGTTGAACAGGAGCCATCCGATATGGAGGAATAGATATAGGCTGAGTGCCTGGTAATAGATCGATTGCAAAATCAATTTCCCTTTCTGGGGGAATACCAGGGAGCTCATCTGGAAATATGTCAGGAAATTCATTAACCACTTGAATAGAGTGAAGGGTCGGAGGATCTACCCGAACATTCTGAACTCTGACAATATGTTAAATGCACCCTTTTGCTATCAATTTTCTTACCGGAAGATAGGAAATAAACCTACCCTTTGGCTTTGTTGTACTACCTTTCCACTCCCGTACTGCCTCCCCTGGAAAGTGGAATCGTACAATCTTGGTCCAAAATTTGACATTAGTATAGCATGGAGCTAGCCAATCCATACCCATAATGGCATCACATCAACCATTTCTAGTTCTATAAAATCTGTCGTAGACTGATAACTGGCAACCTCTACTGTACACCCCCAATAGACCCTTCTGGCTATAATAGAGTCACCAACGGGTGTAGACACTGGAAAGGTCGCCAAATTAATTCCGGCATAATACTAGACTTCCGAGCCACTAATGGTATAACATAGGACAAGGTGGACCCTGGATCTATCAACACATAAGCAGGATGAGAGCAAATGTTCAACATACCTGTCACAACATCTGGGGACGACTCTGACTCCTGTCGCCCCGGTAATGCATAAGCACGGCCTGGGCTGGCACCTGAGCTGGAGGCCCCTGATCTACCTCGGCCTTTGCCAGCTGAAACTGAGGACCTACGCCTTGCTGGGAATGATAGAGCTCGTGATCCTGCCGAGGACCTATCCTGTCAATCCCGGTCACCCTGACCCCAAGCTGGACAATTCCTCATCTGATGACCCTCCTATCCACAGATGTAGCATGCTGTGGAACCATACCTGCATGCTCCATAGTGGCATCGGCTGTAAATAGGGCAAAGTGGTATTGTAAACCCAATCTGCTCCACTCCCCTCTGCTGCTGTGAACCTACTGCTTGCGAACCTTCGCCGAGTTCTTGCTACCCTCGGCGACTAGACCTGCTTCTCTGCTGCTGTGGTGGAGGCGGGGGTCTAGACGGCTATTTGATAACCGTGGCTTAGGTCCTCCCCGAGACTCCTCCTGTAATTCATCCAGTCTGTCCCTGCGGCGCTGCTCCTGACTTGTCCTCCTAATCTCCCATTGCCGCTGTCTGATACCATCAATATTCTGAGAAAAAGCCTGCACGCGGGCGATATTCATATCCTTTCACAGTGTGGTTGTGATGCAGGTCCCAACATATTCTGGGTTCATCCCCATAATAAAGCAGTTTACCCTGGCTGGCATTGTGTCAACAAAAGTTGGCGCATAACGAGCCAAGGAATCAAACCGCATGGCATATTCCCAAACACTCATTGACCCCTGCTCCAAGTATAGGAACTGATCAACCCGGGCCTGTCGAATCTCCCGTGGTAGGTAATGATCCAAGAAAGCCTCTAAGAAGCTGGACTAGGTCGGAGGGGAAACATCTCTCCCTCGGGAGCTCTCCGAACTCTCATAGCACAGTACAACAATGTCCCATAGCCGGAATACCTCCAACTCAACTGAGTCTGTGGGTGTAGCATGCATCACCTTGAAAATCCTCTGCATCTGGTCTAAGAAGTCATGAGGGTCCTTGGTCCGGTCTGTCCCTGTGAATAGCGGGGGACTTAGTGCTAGGAACTCTCGGACCCTCGAACTACCAGGCCCTCCTAAAGATTCTGCAACTGTAGGTGGCATTGGCTGGCACTGAGCAGCCATCATCTATGCTAGCATAACCACCGCACTCCTGACCTCCTGATCGGATGGTAAGGGTATAGAAACTGCCGGAGGCGGTGTCGTCACACCGGCCGTCCCAAGCGGCTCCTGATATGATGGAGACTGCTGGGGAGGTCGAGATGATATCTTCGTATCATCCTCAGATCGGCCCGATTCTGATTGAGACTGAGGCACCCTGATGGTGCCCTCTCCTGCTGCTACATCTAACCTCTTGCCTATCGTAGGGTATCGCTGGTCCGACATTTCTATGTAAACAAAAGAGTATGATGAGCTTAGGGACTCAACCCTATATAGTACCGCTCTATAGCACGACAGAATAAGAAGAAAAAGTAACCATCCTATCATGCCTTGCAGCCTCCTACCTATAGTATGTGGTGCACAACACATCCATAGACAAGACTCTACTTAGTACGCTTGCAGACTCCCTAGGATACGACCTGCTCTGATATCAAGTTTGTCACACCCCACCTTGGGAGGCATGACTGACACTTGGTGCCCTACTAGGATCTTAACTGCTGAGCTGACTTAGCCTAAGCACCTCTGGTGCAGGGCTGACTCTAACTCTAGAAACAAGAAAACAATGCTACATAGCAGCTGTAAATACAACCCACGACCGACAAGGCCTGTACCCACCTGTGAAGATAAGCAGTTAACCAGAGACAAACAAACATCGGGATTCCAATGCGGGCCAACAAGGCCACCAATCCGCAGCTAAATAGGGCCCCACATGGCGAACACACATAGTCTAAAACATATATGGGCCCCACACGGCCGATATATCTAACCATAGGGAAGTAATGCACCGCAAGCCTCTAGGAGTAATAAGATGGTCGGGACAGGGCCCCGACCTACCCATACTGTACAAACAAAAGAAATAAACCTCTATCACACAATCTCTGGAAGAAAGGAGCTAATGGCTCTATACGGCCGACTGGAACTACGAAGGACTTGCTCATCGTCTATGTGTACCTGCAGGAAAGTAATGCAGTGCCCTAGAAGTGGGTGTCAGTACCACGGGTACTGAGTATGTAAAGCAGTAACTTTAAATAACTGAAAGTAAGGAAATAGAACTGACAATAACTGAAGTAAAGGAAACGAACTGAGAATGACTGAAGTAGTGAAATCAGGACTAAACATAATTGTGATAAGGAGGGTAGGGGTCATATCTGAAAAATGAGGTGTCCTACTCTCTAACTATCAATAACTAAAGCAAGCATAAACCTTACCTAGCACCCATAAGCCAGAAGGTACAATCAACACAGAATAACCCACCTGGGCCCCCATTAGCCCTAGTGAGTACACCTCAATCTATATACCCCTATCCAGGTCATATTGAATCAACTACCAGTTATAAGCGTCCTACCAGTCCCCTGGGTCTGCAGTTGGGCCCGCTCGGCCCTTGACTATAGTTTTGCCTGAGTTGGGAGGACTCCTGATATCTACACCCCGGCGTAAGCGCTCGGTAGGGATTTGTATAAGGACAACCACGTTAGTATGAGGATCTAGATCCCCATCTTCATCCCTTACGGATGGCATGCCGCTCCGTAGTGCGACGTTGAATTTGAAAAGTATAGAAAACTGGAAAAAACATTACAAGACGGGTGACCCAACAACTCTTGGTTGGATACCACGAGTCGTCGTAAGCTATCATGGTTTGGGAAGTTTATGGAAGTAGTGGAGACAAGGGACAGTGTAACGAATCATTGTCAGGAACAACGAGTCATTGTTACTAGTCGTTGGAAGGAATGGACTTAAGCTGAGGGGGAAACAACGGGGGATTCCACGATTTGTTGTGAGAGGCAACGACCTGTTGTTTCTAGTCATTGTTTGAGGGTTGAGGATTTTAGTGCATTCAATGGATGGAGACCACGACTCGTTGGATGCCACTACGAGTCATGGTGAGGCTCGTGGAAAGGAAAGTCAGATTTGGTCAAGGGGTTGACAACAGTCAATCCAATGACCCGTTGATTAAAGAAATGACTCGTCCTGACGAGTTGTGGGAAGAATATATGTCATGATGCAGTCAACCCGACGACTCGATACGACGAGACATGGTATGTTGCAACGACCAGTTGGGTTGGTCATTGGTCTGTCTAGAGCAGTTTTCAGGGAAATAATTTTAAGGGCATTTTTGAATTTTCCACATTTTAATACCCTAAAACTACGTCATTTTGGATAGTTTTCTGAGTGTGATAAGATGAGTTAAGTCCTTTATGCATGCCCATTCTCATGTAAAAGCTTAGAGAGATTTTTGGGAGATTCAAGGACTTCTTCCCCAAGTTTCCATCTATTTCTTTATGGGTATTCAAGGAACTTGGCATCAATCCATTTCCAGGTATGTAGGATTTTAGAATGGGTGAAATTCTTCCTCACCCATGCCCGAACTTCAATTTAAATCATGAATCCTCCTATTCAAGTTCTATGGGGTTTTACCCAAATGCATAAAAATGTGATTTTTCTTTATGGGTATGATTTATTTGAGTTTTAATTATTGAATTATGAATGATGGGCAGATTTTATATTGTATTCTTTAAATCACGGTTCAAGCTTTTTAAATCTAAAATGCCCATTCGATTAAGGTTCACAAAGGTTGTGATTTACGATGAATATGCAATTTATTGAATTTATTAATGACAGAAAAGCATGAATTCAAGTTACCCATGATTATGAGCATATTTTTGAAAGAATTGAATATGATGATGTATTGGGCAATGCCCACATGTTGAAGAATGATTTATGATTGATGAAGCGAATTATATGATTTATCGATTTATGATGTTGGCCGATGAAAAGGGCCTATGATTCTTGGCTAAGCATGTTTTAAAGGGGATCAATGATGATAAATGTTATATTTTATCCAATGAATCTTAATGCATGATGTTATTTATTTACGTATGAGCCTATGTGCATATTTTTGGGAGCCGTGTCTAGCACCGAGCAGCCCGGCGTTCAAAGGACTACGCCGGTGTCTCATAACCATGTGCCACCATGGGTTCTAATGTTATATATGTTGTATTGATACCGATCCCCTCAAATGTGATATCACTCCTAATGCACAACACTCGCCTGGCAAGCCAGGGTCGGCTCTGTCCACTTGAGTGAGATAGTTGGGGCATCATGAAAGGCTCTACCATGATGGTGTCGGTTATGACGGGTCCTCCCATTGTTCCGCTTGTCTTATGCATCATTTTGTTTATGTTATTGGCTCAACATATGTTTTGATAAAGTTTACATACAATTACGATAATGAATGATTTATGAATGATCTGAAAGTCTTGAGCCTTATGTTCTCTTACGAAATCTATGATACGAGCATGATGTCCTTCTCCTATGTTTATTTATGATTCTATTATACTTTTAATGTATGTTGTACTTACCCTGCATACTCGGTACATTCCACGTACTGATCGCATACTTTATATGTTGTATGGTTTCATGATACAGGGTCCAGATCTCAGGCTCATCCTCACCCTTAGTCCATCCCAGGTTACGCTTTCAGCTTATTGGTGAGTCCTCATGTTTTGAGGGTCGTTTGAAAGACTTTCATGTTATTTACGTTTCAGTATTGGTCGGGTTAGTTGGGGGTGTTGTCCCATCAACCGATCTTATGTATAAGAGACTTTTAGACAAGAATGTAGTACTCAACTATGTATATATCCAGTATTTCCTGGCAATGCTATAATTACATTTCCTCTATGTTTTTATGATTATCATTCCGCTTATTTGAATGCGATTGGGTTGTATGCATGTGCAATGGGTTGACTTGGGCTCTGTCGGGGTCCCTTTTCCCGTGTCTACGATATGGGTGTATGTTCAGGTCGTGACAATTGTACACCCAACTGTATGAACATCGATTCATACCTTCATGTGTACTCCTTCCATACTTCTCATTTGAATGCTCACCTCGGCACGAGCCACTCATATCCAAGTACTCACACACAATCTTGATCATACCAATCTACATGTCTGGATACTCACTTCGAACACGAGCCTCTCATTTCAGAATAAGGATGTCTCATTCTTCTTTCTTAACCTATTTCCCTATTCTCTCAATCGGTTACCATGGATTCCATCCATAGCTTCAGGAATAGTATATCAATGATCAATACACTTAACAAAATATATTCAACAATGAGAATTAATCAATATAATTTATAAAAAAAATCATTTTATGAGGACCATTTCATGAAATCAATTATTCATTGCATCACCCTAATCCCAAAATCATTTAGAGAACGTCTGAACTGGCCTGCTTGCTGGATTAGGCCTCACTGCAGCGAGATTACTACCGCAGCGACGGTCTCTCTACGGTAGTTATAGAACTGTTGCAGCAGTTCTACACATGCAGTACTTTGACTAAACCTTTCCCCTTTGATTTCCATCATAGGAGTCCTTTGCAGTCAGCCCATCTACTGAACAAATGTATATTGTTACACCCTGGAAAATTTTTGGAAATTATTTGATGTCCATATGCTATATTAAGGGAAGTACGGGTTGTATATTAATCGTAGATGACAAGGGAAATGTGTACGAATGGAAAAACAAAGTGTATGTAAAGTTTATAAATCAGGGTCAACTTTAAATGACCATATCTCCCAATATTTAATTAATTAGAAGCCCCACGACCTATCAAATTAAAGGTCTTTAAGTCTAGTTTTCATAACATCAAACATCTCTTCAATTGGAGTTCGAAAAAAAAGTTATAGGTGTTTTACGGTAGCACTATTGAGCAGTGACATGGCCTCTGCCCTAAAAACAGCCACTGCCCAAACACCTTTATATTTTATGTTTTTGGTTATGAAATCATTTTCAAATTTTCCAGTTTTAAGGTGCTTGATTACTCTCTGAAATCCTCTCTATTTTACATTAGCAAAGCCTAAGAAACCAAGAGGAAATCCCTCAAAAAAACACCATCAAAACACAAGCAAAAGTTGATGGAAGTGAAGGCAACATTGTGGTGAAGTTGTTGTTGCCTTGTAGCTTCTTTTTGACAGTGTTGTTGTTGCGTGTTTGGGAATATTTTGAGCTAATGTTATGCTCCATCTTAAAAGGAATTGTTCCTAAGAAATAGTAAGTCACTTCCCTCTTTTGAAATATCTAATAAGTGTATGAATTTTTGAAGGAAAACTAGAAGAAAGTTATGGTTTGTATGTTGACTTGTTGTAGTTGTTGTGCTGTTATTTTGCTGCATTTTGGGAAGCAAGATTTATGCATTATCGGGAAGTGATCTGGAGGAAAATAATCCTATTATATCCAATAATATTATCATGCCAAGGGTAAGTGTTTCTAATTTCTTAACTTGCCTAACAATCCTAGCTAAAGCTAGAAGTTGGAGGTTATGTTGGGCTGCCGTTGTTGGTATGTTGTTGTTGAAGTTCTGCTCGTTTTTGAATGTTGGAATAGCTGTGTTTTTCTGAGAATATACTCTATATTTGTAGGAGTTTTTCATGAGAAAAGTGAGGTAATTTCCTACCTCTATTTTCCCCCAAAGTTGTAGAAACAAGTTGAAATAAGAAATGCTAAGTGTTGCCTTATTTGTTTGTGTTTTGACTGCCTATTGATGTAACATTTTGGATGGATAAATTGGCTTGAAACAGCCTAGTCGCTTGGTGATAAACTCAATTAATTCAAGGGACTAAATTTCTGGTTGTTGAAAGAAAGAAACGACATAAGAAAGCTCGCCGGAAGAAAAAGGTATGTAAGGCGTTCTTTGTCTCTTGATTTTCAAGCACGAATTCATGCCGAGGATTAATTCAGTATTCCCCTGTACTTGAGCTTCTATAGTAGCATATTATGGTTCCTCCCAATATTTATGAATACTTGGTATTAAGGTGTGTATTTTCTAAAGCGTTGGAACGCATGAATGTGAAGTAGAGAGGGAAATTGCCTTCTATTATGGTCATAGTTGTAAATTGAGTCTGAAGTCCCCTCGGCGTGGGCACTGTGAGCAGGTCCTTTACATTATGTTATGTATTTGTGGTGTCAAAGTTGTTTCACATTATGTTTGCTAAGAAATTTGGTAATCATGGCAAGACGACGACACGCTGACAAACCTAATAAGAAATCGGGTTTTAACTCAATAAGGGCTAACGAGGGTAACGAAATGGAATTTCCTTATAAAAGTTACCTACCCTCTCATATTCATGTTTTAAGGTACCTAGGGCCATGAGGTGATTCCC
The DNA here is from genome assembly GCA_035772735.1 of Datura wrightii. Taxonomy (NCBI): domain Eukaryota; kingdom Viridiplantae; phylum Streptophyta; class Magnoliopsida; order Solanales; family Solanaceae; genus Datura; species Datura wrightii. The sequence goes on from JASDFA010000003.1 coordinate 14,021,111, forward strand.
TGATCCCTCTTCCTTAAGCTAAGAGACTAATTAATACGTTTCTTAATTAACCGATACGTTAAACTTGGAAGATAGAACCCGAATGGGTAAACTATTGATATTTCTATTAGACCATCTTTATTGGAAGGTTATGCACAATATCGTGATGTTAACATGTTAGACGAAAATCATAATATATATATATATATTTATTTATGCTTATATTCAAATTACGCGCTAAAGCGGCAAGGATTGCCTTTAGAAAGTCGCTATATGTTTATTAGAGCTCTTGAGTTATCTAGACCTCCTGATAATTTCTTAAGTCTTTAAGTAGACACGTCGCATATTCTTTGAAAGTTGTAGATGTGCAAGGAAATTAACCTAAGTGTAAAAGTTGAGGCGCTAGTAGCAAAGGAGAGATAAGAGTAAATGTTAGACCTTTTTAAGGTGATATGTGAGGTATATGCCTTCTGTCCGTAGTTGATTTCAAGAACCTTTGAGCGATGTTAAAATATGAGAAAGACGAGTTTAAGAAACAAGGTTGGCAATTAGGTAAGAAGGTAAGTGCGTACAAGAATTGCTGAAATAGTGAACACGAGTGTAAATAATTAGGGAGGGAATGATGAATCCTGTTTGGAAAAGAATTTAATATGAATACAAAAACTAGAGATAAAGGTTGTTAAATTTTATGATAAGTGTTACGATTGTTAATGAATTAGGCAAATAGCTAGCAAGATTTACCCTGTTCTAAAGACGTTTAGCAAAAGAGTTATAAATAAAGTTGTTTATGTTCAGTTGTGTTATTCTAATGAAAGGCCAGTAAAGTGTTAACTACTTAAGAAATAATTAGAATCGAATATTTTGAGATAGTGAATCAAGTTAAAGAGAAGTTCTTCATTTTATTTTTAAACAATTATCCTTGATTATTTGTTCTAAGAGTTGGTTTAACTTTCTTCATGTTTTAAAGGATTTTATTTCTCTTGGAAGTTTCTAAACTATTTATAATGCTGCTAAGCTTTTCTAAGCTCCACATATATTTCAATGTTTCACATGAGATTTTCCTACGCTGTCTGAAGCATGACTATAAGTCTTTATTTATTTTAAGGCAGCCCCTGGACAGTTGCCTAGAATTTGTATATTAAAGAGCTCCAGGTTTGAGATACACAAGTTATGTCTTCCTGTTCATAAGTTACCTCGAGATGTGATATGATGTGCAATGAATGAGGTATGCTCACATTTCTTGATATGAAAGTATGAAAGTCAAACGAGTATAAGCACGAAATGAATTATAAGATTGTTAATAGATAATGTTAGGTTAAGTGATTCCTCTCTGCTCCTCGTGTTAGAATTGCTAGGAGATGTTTAAAATCATGAATGTGAGTCTACACATGTCTTTATGATATTCCAGTTCTAGGAACTTCCCTAGAAGTCATTCATAGCATATGTGTGTATTTAAATGCTAAATGAAAGACCTATATGTATATGGAATAATTATAGTATTAGGGGTCGTGGTAAGATCCTACACATGTTATAGTTACTGATCAACATATTTTATGGTTTCTAGTATTCAAATAATTTGTATGAGCTTTGTCAGCTCCATTTATGATGGTGATTAAGATTTATTTTTATTTTACCCTGGTGTGGTACACCGGCTTGAGATCTTTTTATTTTACCCCGGTGTGGTACATCGGCTGGAGATATTTTTATTTTACCCCGGTGTGGTATATCGATTGGAGATATTTTTATTCTACCCCGGTGTGGTACACCGGCTGGAGTTCTTTTTATTTTACCCCGGTGTGGTACATCGGCTGGAGATATTTTTATTTTACCCCGGTGTGGTACACCGGCTGGATGAATTTTATATATGGATTTACGGTTGGCTGGTCGCTGGCATAACAATTATTCTTGTGCATTTCTAAATTGCATTTTCATCTCTTTATAGAGTTATTATCAGGTTTCAGTTTCTAGGATTCGAAGTTGTTACCATTCCTTATTCCTGGTTCAGTTATCTTGAGTTCAGTTATGTTATAGTAAGTTGTTATCAATTACAGGTTGTAGAGTTCCAGGTTATATTTATCCTCTATATTTTATGTGCTAAGTCAGTTATTACAGGATTGTTATCTCATGGTTACATTTTTAGCCGTACATACCAGTACATGTCATTCATACTAACGTCCCCTTGCTTGGGGACCTGCGTTCGTGTCGCAGGTGCAGGTAGAGGTCCAGATGGCCAGTTGAGTAGCAGATCGTGAGATCAACAGATGGTTGGTATGCTCCTTTAGTTTTGGAGCTAGGGCTTAGTTATTTATTCTTGAGTTTTGAGATGCAGGTATGGGTAGGTCGGAGCCCTGTTCTGACCATCAGTTAGTTTACTCTTCAGAGGCTTTGTGGACTTAGTGTGTACAGTGTTGTTCAGTTTGTGGCCTCGTCGGCTTATTGTTTCTTGGTTAGCACACTAATTGCCTTGGTTGCATTTTGGTTGTTTACCCCGTATTGTTGAGACCTTATGGGTCCAGTTTATTTTTCAGTTGATTGTGACAACTGGCCTGGATGGCCTAAGTGTTACAGTTACAGATTTCATATAGCCGGCTTCTCGATCAATCACGAATCGAGTGCCAGTTGCGCCCTACCCCAGTTTTGGGGCGTGAAAAACTTAACCAAACTCTGTAGTCAAATCACCATTCTTTCACAAGGAGCAACAATTAATTAAACATGTAACACAACAACTACAAACACATGGACCAATCAATAACTTATTATCCAACATGAATGCATGAACCATCCCAATGCCTAAACCCATTACCATACTTTAGTCACCGTATTCGGGGGCATACCTTTAGAAGTAGAACTTAAGTCCTTCCACCTAAGATGAAAATCTAACGGTCTAGACTCAAGACTATTCGTACATGCGTGATTGCATAATACAATAATCCCATCTCTTCTTTCTAATCTTTTCTTGGTTACTTCCCTCTCATACTAATTACTGACTATAATTTGACTATTTGTGATTAGCGTGATAACTTTTTTTTAACTTAGCAACAACATAACAATCATACACAAATATATGAATCGCTAATCAAAGTCCAACACGAAGGTAATCCATAGTCTACCTGGGCACTAAGCTGCCATCAGGAAAACCATGGAATGTGTGCTTGCCTCAAGTTCTTGGTTCTTGCAAGGAATCTTCATAGCAGATGGTGAAGTCATTGCCCTCTCTATCCTCCTTGCTTTCTTTTCTTGTTATAACTCCTAACTTTTGTATTGGGGAATTTTTATTCACCATAACTTATGGAAATAGCTCTTTAAATCCAAACCTGGGTAGAATTATGAGGTTCTGGTCTGCGTCGCCCGCTGCAGCGAGGAGTCTTCCGCTGCAACGGTCCCGTAACAACAAAGTCAATCTATCGCGGTGCCTCGCACCAGGGCCCACCTGATTTTAACTCAGCGCATTCTAAATTTTTCAATCAAATCATCACATAATCCAAGGACATAACCCAGACTCGCAAAAAATTAAAATTTTCCACGTCTATATCGCCAAGGTGCTACAATGATCGGACGGGTCATTACACGCTCAAGCCTCGAGAATATAGCAAAAGGTGTGAGTAATCATTTCACTAATAACCTTGATACATGGAAAATCATTTAAATTTGATTATTGATAAAACTAAAGATCAAGCCTAGAGAATATAGGAAAAGATATTAAGAAATTTGGAGCACAATTATCACAAAATATAAAGGAATATAATTTATTCCTTTTTGTTAGTTTCTTTTCTTTTGTTGGGTGTTATAAGCAAACCTCATTCACTATGCTAAGTTAAAATTTCAATCATTTGCGCGAATTTTGTTCATAATAGTGGATTCAATCATCCAGCAAGTCTAGTTCAAGTAAGAGAATGAGAGAAAGGATTTTTTTAGATTCAATTTTTTGTTAAAGAATATTATTAAGTAAAATGGCTTTTTTGTTCTTGGTTGTACTTGACTTCTCTTGTCTATATAATATATATTAGATAATTGCATGGGCCCAACAGTTTGCAATTTAAAATTATATGTCTATTGTAACAGAAGAATACAAAGTGTTAATGCTCAAACTCACACTCCTGATAAAGTATGAAGCAAACGTTGTCAATAAAGAACCCAACAAATGTTGGTATCAATCCCACAAGGAATATGGTCAGGATAAAGAACAAAACAAGTATTTAAGCTTTTAAGTGTATGATCTCCAAAAAGGAGGGTTTCAAAGAGCCCTTAATTCCTCCCTAGGCTACTTATGTTCGGCTTCTCAACTAGACACTCATTGAAGCGGCGCTTGAAACTATCTATTCGGCCATGAAACACCCTCACGACCGCCTCAATCTCTTCCTTCACCTAGGGATTGACATTCTCCATCATAGATTGAACCTTTCTCAAGGTCACTGTCAGCTTTTTAGCCATCTTCTTAAGGAACTCTTGTAGGACCAATACATATCCAACTAGGGTCTGGCTCGAAAGTGCAGATGAAATGCTTGGAGTTGCCTCTATGTGGCCGGCTTCTGTAGATGACATCTCATCTTGATGCACTGAGGTGGGCGGATTAATATGCTCGCCCCCAGATATCCGTGGTGCTGGGACTGAGGTAGGAAGTCTAACCCGCCTCACCGGGTTCATCTTATCCTGAATCAGCCTTATATACGTTGTCCTCTAGCCTCCAATCATAGTATCAACCTTTATCTTTGCTGTAAGTATTGCCTCTACACATAATCTGAACATGAGATTCGGGAATGGGATTGTAGTGCTCAATCCTAAAGCCCGGTCTCGGATCTCCTCTTCGATGACCCTCAGAATATTGATGGTGTATCCTTACATGATACACGCCACCAAGGCTACTCTATCTGCTCTAAGGGTATTGTCATTAACCATCGGTGCTAATTGATGGCGAACTAGTGTCCAGCAGGCCTTCGCTATGAAGTTCAGTGAGGCTTTGGTGACCCTCTTCCACTAGCCACCCAGTCCACATCCTCCTTGTCATCTGCTAGAACCCAACTAGCCATTTAATTTGGGTTCGCCTCTCCTCATACCCGAATTGATTTACCTTTTTCAGTGCCTCCATTCTGTAATCAAACTCAACTGTCATGTTTGGAGCTCTTAATTGTGGCTCATAGAGTACCCGGGAGATAGTACGCTAGAGATATCAACTGTGCGACCTCGCACTAACGCGCTCTCGAGATTGGGATGTTCTTTTAAATCTCTACCCATCTTTTGCATTTTGCTCCATCATGGACAGATAATTGGCGTAGGACTCTTGGAAAATTGCAGGACTGTATTTCTCCGAAGTTCTAGCCATCCAGTCAAATCTGTAGAACCTGAATATCCACTTTATTTCCTCTACCTTATTCAAGGAACTGGTGAGGATCCGCGGTTCTTCATGTATGCTCTACCTCAGATGGTTCTTGGATGTGAGAGCAAGACCCTGCTCGTATATCTCTTGAGCACCGAGTACTTTCCACCTAAGAGTATCATTCTACCGAGGCGAAGTTCGGTCACTTTCTTTCTCTGCGGCCTCATTGCCCTCATCTCTAGATTGGGCCTCCTCGGACCCTTCTTCATTATTAGAGTCGCTCCTGGACTCTTGAACTTATTCTTTTGCTCCCTCTTTAGACTAGGGAGCAGTGGCTAGAGCGGAAGAAGTGGTTTTGGCCTGTACCTTTGCTTGAGCCTTAGTGGCCTGTGGCTTATCTGTTTGGGAATTCTCAACTCGATACTCTTCCACTGAACAAGTAGGGGAGCTACCTGCTAGATCAGAGTCGCAGGGCTCATCTCTCAATACACTCCGTACGATTATCTCAGCTCCAACCCTCTTGTCTTGGGGCTTCTTCTTTGATATCTTTTTAGCGTCATTGTACCTGTGTTGAAAACGGTTAGTATGCATGATCTGAGAAAAAGAAAGAAAGAGAAATATTTTTCCACGAGTCTATAGTATGAGCAGTACCATGGTGGTACAACTCATACTAAGACTCATAGTTTATGATGAGCCTGTCACGACTCCTAGTTATGACTCGTACTATGATGGTACAGTTCGTACTGAGAGTCGTACTGAGTTGTTCCCCAAACTATATTCTTCTGTATTTTTCTACGACTTATTATCACGACCTAAACAGAGGCCTTGATCATGAAACGAGATAAGGAGCCCCGAGGGACCCCAAGTCGACCCATGGCATAAACATACATCTAACTCAATCAAGAACTCAATAACCATCAATACATTCATAGAGGAAGTCTAACTTGAATATAACATCAGAATATAACTCGGAAGTTGAATACATACATATGTATGAATATCCTCTAATCATGATGAGTTGATGGGACAAGACCCCAACTAACTCCACAAGCTGAAACTAAAATACATAAAGAAGACATGAATAGTCATCCTCGAAAGATGAGGACTCACCAACCAAGTGACGCTACCTCCAATAAGTTGACTAAGAGTGGGGATGAAGCTAAGAGCTGAGTCCTATATCATGAAACGATACAACATAGAAAGTATGCGGTCAGTACGTGGAATGTACCGAGTATGCAATGTAAGTAAAACCGCTAGAGTAAGTAAAAATCCTTTTAATCACAATGCGTTAATTAAACATAAACATCAGTAAACTGAGAGTAGGGCTTACATGCATTCTTTCTGAAATCATGATCTTTTCATAACATTACAATACATAGCTTTATAACATCAAACTGACTCGAATGACTCAAAGCTGAAATATGACATTTACAGAAAAGCTGAACATTGAGTTAAACCTTACTTTTAGAACTTGCATAAGTATATAATAATTATGATTAATTAATATGCATATCCGAATCATATCGAACAATGGGACACTCGTCACTTAACCGACATACCACAATAGAGCTTAGGTGGTCCCGATTATCACACTCAAGTGGGCAGAGCCATCCAAAGCCTTGTCAGGGCTAAGGACTCTACCATGATATCGATATCAAGCTGAAGACACATTTGGGCAAAGGGAAGCTGAGAAGGGAGGTCCCAAGTCATATAATAGTATCAACCTACGTTGGCGCGTAGTTCTGGGGCATAGGGTGATCAACCCTTAGATCGCTCGGTGCTACTCTTCTTCCAAAAACATGCAATGCTCAACATCGTACATAATGAAGGTCAACATCATATATGGATGAAGCTCAATAATCAAATACATCTCAAATACAAAATCATGCATATGAGAAGCTTTAGTTCAAAACATACCACCAGTTGAAAACATACTTGGGAGCCTTTTCTCCAAAACCATGTGGTAAGCTATACATAGGAAAATTTAACTCAAAACATACCACAAGCTAGAAAATAAAATTTTGGAGTCATCGCTCCAAAACAATGTGGTAAGCTTAGTTCGGGAAAATCATTATTTAAACTTAACATGTGGGCATTGCCCAAAGCTTTATCATACTTAAAAATACTCCATTCTCATCGAAAACATAATTAAAAACATGGGTATCTTCAAATAAAGCTTTCCATCATAATATCTCATCATTATCACATTTGCTTCACAAATCTCACTTTTCATGATCATGTCATCAATGGGCTTCAACATTCATAAGGCTAGAGACAATTTAATTGAAATCATTATAAAATTAGCCCATGCTTCACAATTCCGTAATAAAATCATAATCAATTCATACTCATGTAAAGAAATTGAAGATTCATGCATTTGGGTAAAAACCCTATAACTTGATCATAGGAAATTATCATATTTAGATAGAAATTGGGCATGCGTATGGATGAAAACACCCACTCATCACCATCATACTTGGAAGGGATTGACTCTATCACTTCTCTGATTGCCCAAGTAGGATTTGAATGGAAACCTTGAAGACTTGTTCTAGATCACCTCCTCAACCTCTTAAGTTTGCATTCATGGAAGGAAATAGATTAGAATAGGTTTTCCCCTCCTTAAACACCCTAAAACGAGTCTTAAACGATGTAGTATAGTCTTTAGGAACCTAGGAAATATGGAAAGGCCCTTACTAAATTCGTAGGAAATTACTGCCAGGTGGTCCTAATGGACGACCTAACAACTCGTCACTGGGGAAAACGATTCATTACCATGCCCCTGAAGTACACCGCCTCGTCTGATCTCCTTGGCTCATAACGGTTAACATAACGACTCGTTAGGGGTGACCACGACTCGTGATCACCAGTCATGAAGTACACTATTCTTCTTCCTTCTCTTTTCCTTCTTCTTCACCCCACGGCTGACCTATCGACTCGTGGCGTCTGACCAGGAGTCGTTCCCACGCCTATGGGAACCTTTTTTCTCCAATCTTCCAAACTTCTCGCTGGCCTTCCCCACGAGTCAATTGACATCTCGTGGGTTGTCCTCACGAGTCATCCCACGACTTGTCCTGAGTCTGCAACATCGCTTTTAAATTTTCCCCGTTTCAACTCCCAGGTTTGATCTTTGGGCTTTCGGGATATAACAATATCTTCTCCTTGGAAACATTCATTCTTAAATGTTGAAGACTAGTAGAAAATAGAAACATGCAATTATCATATTCAAATACTAATCATTTAAACCGAAACTGAAATATACAGCTGAACTGAATTCGCAAATCACATACACACCCATATAAATAAAAGAAACTTGCGTGCATGAACTGAACATGAAACTAAATGGAGTCTTAGAGCATATCTGATACCTCAAGTCGAAACAGAGCTGATAAAGAATTAGTATGGGTATTTAACCATAATATCTTCTTCGGGTTCCCACATAGCTCCTCAACATGCTGATTTATCCATAATACTCTAATCGAAGCTACTTCTTTGTTCCTCAGCCTCCAAACCTAACAATCCAATATTTCAACTGGAACTTCCTCATAGCCAAGGATATCCTTTACTCCATTGCTATCCACTAAGACTACAAAGGCTGGGTCACCCAAACATTTCTTTAAAACCAACACATGAAACACAGGATGTATGGAAGATAACTCTTAGGGAAAGTCTAACTCATACGCTACCTTACCATCTCTTCTCATAAACTGGTAAGGACCAACATAGAAAGGACTAAGTTTTCCTTTCTTCCCAAACTGCATGAATCCCTTCGTGGGAGATACCTTAAACAATACCCAATCATCCACCTCGAACTTCAACTCTCTCCTCCTCAAATCAGCATATGACTTTTGACAATTTTGAGCAATTTTCAGCCTATCCCTTATCAACTGAACCTTCACTATAGCCTCATGAACTAAATCTTTCCCTATCATTGCTGCCTCACCAACCTCAAACCAACCGATGGGTGATATACACCTTCTCCCATAAAGAGCCTCGAATGGTGTCATCTAGAAACTAGAGTGATAATTGTTATTATAAGAAAACTCGATTAGAGGTAAGTGATCATCCCAACTACCTTTGAAGTCCATCACACATGCTCTCAACATGTGCTCGAGAGTGTGGATTGTTCGTTCTGCTTGGCCATCCGTCTGCGGATGGAAGGCTGTATCGAGCTTAACTTGAGTCCCAGCCCCTTTTGAAAAGACCGCCAAAACTGGGAGGCAAACTGAGTACCTCGGTCTGAAATAATAGACAAGGGAAATCCATGTAGTTGAACCAACTCTTGGATATAAAACTTGGCATAATCATCCACTGAGTCTGTGGTTTTCACCGGTAGGAAATGTGCGGCCTTGGTCAACCTGTCTACCACCACCCAAATAGAATCATAGTGTCGGTGAGTACGAGGTAGGCTTGTAATGAAATCCATGTTAATCTCTTCTCACTTCACAGTAGGAATGCTGATATCCTAAAGTACGCCTCCCAGCATTTGATACACAACCTTTACTTGCTGATAGTTCGGGCACTTGGCTATGAATTCTGCAGTATCCCTCTTCATGCCATTCCACCAATATATTTCTCGCAAGTCATGATACATCTTGGTTTCACCTAGATGAATAGAATACCTGGTTTGTGCCTCATACAGTATTCGACTCCTTAAATCATCCACTTTTAGAACACACAAATGACCCTGGTACTGCAGCACACCATCTCCCCCTTGGGAGAAGACTTCCACCTTCTGAGTTCGAACGACTTCCTTCAGCTTCACCAAAATCGGATCCTCATCTTGTCTAGCTTTCACATTAGTCACCAATGACGATTCTGACTCGTTCTGGACAACAATACCACCATCGGTCAAGTCAACAAACCTAACTCCCAACCTTGCAGGTCAATGTACATCTGTCACCAACTCTTTCTTTCCTTCATCCTCTTGGGACACACTCTCCATAGAGAGCCTACTAAGTGCATCCGCTACCACATTAGCCTTACCCAGATGGTAAAGAACACTCAAATCGTAGTCTTTGAATAACTCTAACCACCTCTTTTGCCATAGATTGAGGTCTTTCTACGTGAACACATATTATAAGCTCTTGTGGTCCGTAAACACATCCACATAGACCCCATATAAATAATGCCGCCATATCTTCAAGGCGAATACCACCGCAGCCAATTCAAGGTCATGAGTCAGGTAATTCTTATCACGGGCTTTCAACTATCTTGAGGAATATGCTATCACTTTCCCATGCTGCATCAGCACACACCCAAGTCTGATCCTTGAAGCATCTTCCCCCAAAAATACATATTTCAGATGTGGAGGCAATGTCTTCAACTCCAATTTTAGTGCCTCCTCAATTGATGGTTTTGGCAATGGTTCCAAGGACCTCATTAATGGCTGAAAGTCTTGCTTCCTGGGAAACCATTTTGGCTCATTCAACATCTGCACCATCTGCTACATCAGTACACCACAAATCCATCAGTACCCTTAGGTAGGGTCAACACCGGTGCTGAAGTGAGTCGAGTCTTCAACTCCTGGAAGTTCTTATCACAAGCCTCCGACCATTGGAACTTCACGTTTTTCTGAGTCAACTTGGTCAAAGGTGCCACAATAGATGAGAAACCCTCAACAAACCTACTTAGTAACCAGCTAAACCCAAGGAACTTCGAATATCCAAGAGATTCACCGGTCTAGGTCTCTTCACCACCTCAATTTTATGAGAATCTACTTTTATGCCATCGCCTGATACCACATGACCCAAAAATGCTATCGAGTTCAACCAGAACTCGCACTTGCTAAACTTGCCATAAAATTAGTGATCCTTGAGAGTCTAAAGCACTATTCTCAAGTGAGCGGCATGCTCCTCCTCACTCCGAGAGTATATAAGGATGTCATCGATGAACACGATCACGAACATATCCATATATTGCTTGAACACCCTATTCATCAAGTCCATGAAAGATGCAGGAACATTTGTTAGTCCAAAAGACACAACTACAAACTCATAATGGCCATATTGCATCCTGAAGGCTGTCTTCGGGATATCACTCTCCCGAACTCTGAGCTGATGATACCCGGACCTGAGATCTATCTTGGAGAAACACTTGGCACCCTGAAGCTGATCGAACAAATCATTGATCCTAGGTAAAGGATACCTATCCTTAACGGTAACTTTGTTCAATTATTGATAGTCAATGCACATATGAAGTGAACCATCCTTCTTTCGGACAAATAACACTGGTGCACCCCATGGAGACTTGCTCAATCTAATGAATCCCTTATCTAACAGGTCCTTCAACTTTTATTTCAACTCTTTTAGCTAGGCTGGAGCCATTTTGTAGGGTGGGATAGATATCGGTTGCATGTCGGGAAGAAGGTTAATACCGAAATCAATCTCCCGCTTAGGAAGAGCACCTGGCAAATCATCGGGAAAGACCTCGAGGTACTCACATACTACAGGAACTGACTAGATAGTCGAGGTTTCTGACTCAACATCCTTAACCCTAACTAGATGGTACATGCAACCCTTAGAAATCATCTTCCAGGCCTTAATGTAGGAATTGAATCAACCTACAGGCACAGCTGAACTACCCTTCCATTCTAAGACTGGCTCACTCGGAAATCTGAACTCTACTTCCCAAGATCTACAATTAACTGAGGCATAGCGTGCAAATACCCAATTTATGCTGAGAATAAAATTGAAATCGGTCATGGCTAACTCTATCAAATTTGCTGAGGTGACCTTATGAAGGACTGAGACTGGGCAAGCTCTATACACCCGTCTAGCTATAACTGAGTCACCTACTAGAGTGGAAACTGAGAAGGGTTCTGACAGGACTTTGGGACTGACTCCTAAGCTACTGGTCACATAAGGTGTCACCAAAGACAAGGTAGCCCACGAATCTAGCAAAGCATAAACATCAATATGGAACCTCGCAACATACCAGTGAAAACATCCGGGGAAACTTCCTACTCCTGACAGGATGCTAAAGCATAGAACCTATTCTAGCGCTGACCGCCAGTTGTGCTAATAGATGCCCCCTGATGTGTTCAGCGTACGAGAGGGGCTGCTGAGCTAGAAGCTAGGCCTCAACCCCCAACCTGATCCTATCTCAAAGCTGGAAAATCCCTAAGCATGTGTCCGGGCTTCCATACCCAAAACAAGCACCTGAACCTGCCAAACACTGGCCTGTGTGCCCCCGACCACATCTGCGACAAGTTGGGATACTAGAATCGGGGGTCTTCTACTCTGACCCCTCAAGCCTGATGCTCGCCCTCTCTGATCATGTCTAGGTTGGGATGGCACACTCAATGCTGATGAAACCAGGGTGGATGACCTCTAGTGAGTCTGTTGTCTGTGCCCACCACCAAACCTCTGCTGAGAGAATCTATAGTCCTCGGTCCTGGCCCTCTTGGCCTCCCTCTCACTCGAATGTGCCACCTCCATTTATTGGGAGTACAACACTATCCGAGGGAAATCCATGTCCTGATGGAGCATAGCAGTCCTACAATCCTTGTTCAATAGCCCGCTACTCCATGGACGAATCTGCTCACTCGCATCCTCTGATCGGCTACCAACTCTAGGGCATATTTCAATAGGTGAGTGAACTCAAGGGCATATTCTTGTATAGTCATTCTCCCTTGCTTTAAATTTAGGAACTCTTCTTCCTTCAACTCCTTCATCTCCCGAGGGAAGAACTGGTCTAGAAATGTAACATGGAACTCTTCCCAAGTGACCGAACTTACTCCTACAATCCAGCTATCTTCCATTGGCAAAACCAGATGTGCGCGACCCTTTTTAGCTAATAAAAGGTCAACTCAGCGCAGTCAACCCCATTCACCCCCATGACTTGGGTTATCATGATAATCTAATCCACGAACTCATATGGGTCCTCATCCACTTTGGACCCGAGGAACTCTGGTAAGTTCATTCGTAAGAAGTCTCTGACTCGAGCTGCCGCTGCATTATCATTTTTCGGAACATGTGCAATGGCTTGCTGATTGACATGAGTGATCAAGGCCTGTGCAAGAATTTGATTAGCTTCCCGGAACTCAGCATGGGCAGCCGGCTCTGGTGCCTGCAGCTCCTGAACTAGTGGGGATGGCTGATGCCCATAACCATTTCCATCTTCGTGGCCCTCACCACTTCCATTCCTCCTTCCATTCATTCTTCGAGGAGCCATAATTCTGCAATCGTGAATAGCACAAATTAAAAGGATAGAAAGACTTTTCATCGCACGACATAGATTACGAAAGAAGGAAACATTTCCTAGACGTCTTGTAGCCTCTTCGTCATAGGTGTGGATCGTTTCACACCCACGAAAAGGACTCTATTTAACGCAGCTTTCAGACACCCTAGGAAGCGTCAAACCTAGTGCTCTAATACCAAGTTTTTCACGATCCAAACGGAGGCCCGGATCGCGACACGGGACAAGGAGCCCCGAGGGACCCCAGAAGACCCATGGCATAAACATACATCTAACTCAATCAAGAACTGAATAACCATCAATACATTCATAGCAAAAGTCTAACATGAATATAACATCAGAATATAAATCGGAAGTTGAATACATACATATGTCTGAATAGCCTCTAATCATGATGAGTTGATGGTACAAGACCCCAACTAACTCCATAAGATGAAACTGAAATACATAAAGAAGAGATGAATATTCTAGTCCTCAAAAGATGAGGACTCACAAACCAAGCGACGCTAACTTTGATAAGATGACTAAGAGCGGGGCTTAAACTGAGAGCCGGGTCTTGTATCATGAAATATGTAGCATAAAAAGTATGCGGTCAGTACGTGGAATGTACCAAGTATGCAAGGTAAGTAAAACCGCAAGTGTAAGTAAAAATCCTTTTAATCACAATGCGTTAATTAAACATATACATTAGTAAACTTCGAGTAGGGCTTGTATGCATTCTTTTTGAAATCATGATCTTTTCATAACATGAGAATACATAGCTTTATAACATCAAACTGACTCGAATGACTCAAAGCTGAAATATGACATTTATAGAAAAAGATGAACATTGAGTTAAACCTTACTTTTACAACCTACATGAGTATATAATAATTATGAATAATGAATATGCATATTTGAATCATGTAGAACAATGGGAGGCTCGTCACTTAACCGACATACCACGATAGAGCTTACATGGTCCTGATTATCACACTCAAGTGGGAAGAGCCGTATAAAGCATTGTCAGGGCTAAGGACGCTACCCATGTTATCGATATCAAGCTAAAGACCTATTCAGGTAAGGGGAAGCTCACAAGGGAAGTCCCAAGTCATATAATAGTATCAACCTATGTTGGCGCATAGTTTTGGGGCATAGGGTGATCGACCCTTAGCCCGCTCGGTGCTACTCTTCTACCAAAAACATGCAATGCTCTACATCGTATATAATGAAGCTCAACATGGTCTATGGATGCAGTTCAATAATCAAAAACATATCAAATACGAAATCATGCATATGAGAAGCTTTAGTTCAAAACATACCATTAGTTGAAAACATACTTCGGAGCCTTTGCTCCAAAATCATGTGGTAAGCTATGCATAGGAAGATTTAACTCCAAACATACCACAAGCTAGAATATAAAATTTGGGAGTCTTCGCTCCAAAACAATGTGCTAAGCTTAGTTCGGGAAAATCGTCATTTAAGCATAACGTATGGGCATTGCCCAAAGCTTTATCATACTTATAAATACTCAATTCTCATCGAAAACATAATTATAAATGTGGGTATCTTCAAATCACGCTTTCCATCATAATATCTCGTCATTATCACATATGCTTGACAAATCTCACTTTTCATGATCATATCATCAATGGGCTTCAACATTCATAAGGCTAGAAAGATAATTTAATTGAAATCATTAGAAAATTAGACCATGCTTTACAATTTGATAATAAAATCATAATCAATTCATACCCATGCAAAAAAATTGAAGATTCATGCATTTGGGTAAAAACCTCATAGCTTGATCATAGGAAATTATAATATTAATATATAAATTGGGCATGGGTTTGGAAGGAAAAACCCACTCATGACCCTACATACCTAGAAGGGTTGATTCTACCACTTCTCTGATTGCCCAAGAAGTATTTGAATAAAAACCTTGAAGACTTGCTCTAGATCACCTCCTCAACCTCTTAAGTTTGCATGCATGGAAGGAGATAACCTAGAATAGGTTTCCCCTCCTTAAACCCACTAAAACGAGCCTTAAACGACATAGTATAGGATTTAGGAACCTAGGAATTACAGAAAGGCCCTTAGTAAATTCGCAGGAAATTACAGCCAGGTGGTCCTAACGGACGACCTGAGGACTCGTCAGTGGGGCAAAAGATTTGTTACCATGCCCCTCAAGTACACTGCCTCATCTGATCTCCTGGGCTCATAACGGTTAACATAACCACTCATTAGGGGTGACCACGACTCGTGATCACCAGTCGTGAAGTACACTATTCTTCTTCCTTCTCCTTCACCCCACAGCTGACCTAACGACTCATGGTGTCTAACCACGAGTCGTTCCCACGCCTGTGGGGACCCCTTTTCTCCAAACTTCCTAACTCCTCACTAGCCTTCCCCACGATCACCTGATGATGCGTGGGCTGTCCTCACGAGTCGTCCTACGACTTGTCCTGAATCTGCAACATCACTTTTACATTTTCCCCATTTTAACTCGCGAGTCCGATCTTTAAGCTTCCCAGGTATAACACTTATGTTACGGATCGTGATTTGCTTTCACGAGTCATAGTAAGGATCATACCATTACTTATGAACTTTCACCCTTTCCAATTTGTGGTACGATTACACGTTACGACACATAGTAGGATATTACAGGTCGTACCAGGTTTCGTACCATCAGGTTTAGTCACAAATGGCTTAGGGAAGTCCCAATAAGCCCTCCAACGAGTCGTAGTATGAAACCACAAGTTGTAAGAAGGCTTGCGAAGCCTGTCTTGACCTTGGTTAGTTCTGTTATTCTGGCAAATGATTGGTTCAATCTAGGTACTCAGACTTCCCCATTTTACGCTATCAATGTCCATTTTTTACACCTACCTAAATCACCCCCAACAAATAGCAAACCTCATAACTCATTTTTAACAATCAAGTTTACTGTTTGGCATTACACATTCCTACCCATTCTATGGAATCACAAAACCCACTTATCATCTTCCTCAATCCATTTTTGTTGAGTTTGAGGAATCGTTGAGGTGTGTTGGTTTGTACAGAGCAAAAGTTTTGTAATTTGAACATGTTTACTTACTTGAATTTTCAAGAATTTTGACGACTTCTTGCTCATTTTAGTGGTTGGGGTAAGTGTTGCAATTGTGAAGATGTAATTTTGCACAAATTCGAGCTTTAATTACTTTGGATTTTGCGTTACGGGTGTGAGAATCATTGGTGAGAGTCATGGGTTCAAAGTATTTGTTCGTGTGGGAGTTAAGGTCTGAAGGGCTTTGATTTAAATAGGTTAGGGTGGAATTTTAGGAATCCGTGTCAAGTTGATTAATTTAGCCCGTCACGACTCGTATCACGAGTTGTTGGTTGGACCTATGGCTCATCCATATAACTCATAAAAAAAGACTTATGAAACATACCTGGGGACCTACGAGTGCATGTTATGACTCGTACAACGAAGGTATGATTCATATATTGCCCCACAAGTCAATGTCTATGAAATTCTGCACTTCACGCAATTCATCTTTACAGTGAGTACTATGACCCATAAAAAAAGGGAACGAGTCATAATGACCAACCATAACATGAATTCTGGCTTCTTCTTTATACCACGACTGGTACTACGAGCCATACAAAGCTCTTACAAGTTGTACTGAGAACCGTAGTACTGGTCTGGTCTGTAATTTTTCTACTACCAGTATTTGTTTCACCTGGACACTAAACACACCAATGGTTAAAATACTTGGGTTGCCTCCCAAGAAGCGCCTAATTTAACTTCGCAGCACGACACAGGTGATCTGGTTACTCAGACTTCACCAAACCACCTCATGGGTTGCCTCCGAAAAATCCCTTGATTTAATCTCGCAGCATGATGCAAGTCTCTTGACTTACTCAGACTTCATCAAGAAACTCGAAATCATCATATATTTCTGAGACAACCCTGAACTCATTGGGCTGCTTCATTGATGGGGAAATGTTAAAAATGACCTCCTCTTTATTTAGCCTGAATTTTAGTTAGCTAGCTTTAACATCCACCAAGGCTCTCCTAGTGGCTAGAAATGGTTTCCCTAAGATAATAGGGACCTCAAATCAACCTCGCAATCTAGGATTACGAAGTCCGATGGGAAAATGAAATGGTCCACCTTGACAAGAACATGCACTAAGATCCCCACTAGCTTTTTGACTATGCGGTCTGCCATCAATAGCGCATTAACATAGGTGTGTGTAATTTCCCAAAAACTCAAAATCTAATTCTGGGACTTAAATCAGGAAATCTGGAAAAGCTGCAAAAAAGCTACAGGACGACTCACCTAACTGGTCGTTAAGTGACCTAACGACTCGTTAGGTGAGCCGTGAGAAGGAGGTTGAGAATTATAAGAAGGGAGACAGTGTACCTAATGAGGGACTTCATGAGTCGTGGTCACTGACCACGACCCCTTGAGTCTCTCGTGGTCAGGCCTGGGTCGAGAATTTTATTAGTGGATCAGTGTACTTAATGGGTGGGGGCAACAAGTCGTGGTCCCCAGTAACGACTCGTTATGTGCCCCGTTACCAGCGCGAGTAAGTTTTTAGCCCGTGTATCTAACAAGTGTCACAAAAGTCTTCATCAATGGAAACGACTCGTTAGGTGGCTCATTACCAACTTAGCATTTAATCTTAAGCAGTTAGCCAATGAACAAGGGAATTGTTCTTCCCTTGTGTCCCCCAAAATCCTCCCATAATTTCCCTATCAGTTTAGCCCTGAGTTCTCCGAATATGAATAAATTTTCATATTGGTTTTTGTTAATTCTAACTGAGATAATATCCATGTTTGTTATTCATATGATCTTCACCAGTTCCTAAGTAAATTGTTGTTGTTATTTCCAAGGTGATTTAAGCCCTAAAGTTTTGAATAATGATTATTGCGTATTAAATTTCCGTCTATTGTATAAAGTATGTTTTGGATTAAATTTCTTAGTGATTCTTATTATATATAATTGTTGAGTAAACACTCTATTGATAAGATGATTTTATCCTTGACAGATGAGATTTCTTTAATTCTTGAGAATTCCCGTGTTGTTGGAATGAGTTGAGTTCTCTATTAGCCGCTTAGTAGTTCAGTCCAATTAGAATGTAGAATATCTTCAGAATCATTCAGAAAATTGTCAACTGATTAGTTTGACTTTAGTTTTTTTTTCGAGGTGTTAGTGGTGCCTCCTAGTTATCAGAATCACACTCAGATTATAGTTATTTGGTCCATTAGGCGGTCATGACATTCTAGTTATATAGCTCTGACCAGCCCCAGAACCCCAGTTCTATTACAGTTTGTTCTTAGATGATTACGACGCTTCCAGATAAGCAAATCTAACCAGTCTAGAACCCAGTTTCATAATCTGGTCCGATAAAACTCTAAGGGTATGTTTAGTTGTATGTCCCTGACTAGTCTTGGACCCTAGTTTTGAGTTATAAACTTAACAGTTCAGTATAGGTTTCCAGTGGGAGCAGGACTTAGCACCGAACGGGCTGGGGTTCCAGCGCACCCAGGTTCCCAGAACTACATTACCAGCGTAGGGTACAGTATTACTCGGCTTGATTGGCCCAGACTTTTTTGATCACCCAGTTCATGCCTTTATACCCTGGCAAGGTATACTGGATCCTACTGGTGGGGTGTATACATAGGACTCCACGTCTAGCTCACGTGGTTATATGTCGGTTATAAACTCTCCCACTCGTCATTTCATCCAGCTCAGAGTAAGCATTTTAGTTCAATTCCAGTTCTATCAGTTATCTCAGTTTAGTACAGTATCACATACTCAGAATTTCAGACTTAGCACATGTCTTTGACCACCAGACAAGGTCATCTTGACCATTTCAGTGTATATATTAGTAGCTCAGATCAGTTTGCTTGTTGGTCATTACATGTCATTCTAGACCAAAATTTGTACTTCAGTTATGTTTCCTCCCACTTACTTTGTACCTTCAAAGTACTGAC
Source organism: Datura wrightii (assembly GCA_035772735.1). Classification (NCBI taxonomy): domain Eukaryota; kingdom Viridiplantae; phylum Streptophyta; class Magnoliopsida; order Solanales; family Solanaceae; genus Datura; species Datura wrightii. Next base: position 14,040,559 of record JASDFA010000003.1, read on the forward strand.
GTATACTTTCATGATGCATTATTTCATGATACAGCTGCAGGTTCCCAGATTCAGCAGCGTTAGCAGCCACGTTTCAAATCCTCCTCAGTCGCAGTTGAAGTGTGAGTCCTCATCATTTGAGGGCCTTATTTCACTATCTTACAGTTTTATTTAGACTTAGAGTTAGCTGGGGGCTTGTCCTAGAAACTCATCAGTTAGAAGGCTTTCATACATAGAGTATCATTTAGATTTCAGATTATGTAAATTTTATGTTCTCTTTCAGTTTCATTTTCTGAAATGCTTTTATGTTGTTAATTCAAAGCTTCCGCTATGCATGTTTTATTCAGGATACTGGTGTATGATAGACCAGGGGTTGACTTGGGGTCACTTGTGGCTTCAGGTACCATGTGACGTCCAAGGTGTAGGATCGGGGTGTGACAAAGTTATTATCGAAGTACTAGGTTTAGAGTATCCTCGGAATGTCTGAAAGCCGCATCAAGTAGAGTCCTTTTCATGGATGTGAAGCACACCACACTTATGAAGAGGAGCCTATGAGATGTTATTAGGAAAACTCTCTTTTTGTTCACACTCTTTATCGTGTGTTAAAGTTCAATTCCAGAAACGCCCTTCTAACGTGGTCTATTTCATTTTAGTGAACCATGCCTTCCCGACGTGGAAATAGAAGAAGGGCCAGTAACGCCAATAGGCCTACCCCACCAGCCCAGCCAGCTCCCCTAGATGATTGAATATCTACTGTCGGATTTTGGGGGGCCATCCAATTGCTTGCCCAAACAGTCACCAACCAGGTGAACCAGCAGGTGGTTCCAGTAGCCACGAATGGGACCGTAGCGATTGTGAGGGTATGGGACTTCACCCGTATGAACCCTCCATCTTTTCAAGGATCCAAAATAGGTGAGGATCCCCAAGAGTTCGTAGATGTGGAAGATCACCTTCATTATGGGTTTTAGCTCCTCTGAAAGTGCTGACCTGGCTACCTATAAAGGGGTAGATCAGGTCTGGCATGACCAGTGGAAAGAGGGGCAGCCAATAGGAGCAGGACCAGTGGAGTGGGAACAATTCCACATAGTTTTCTTAGACAGGTTTTTCCCTTGGGAGCTGAGGGAGGCAAAGATGGTTGAATTTATGAATTTGAGGTAGGGCAAAAGAACTGCGTAGGAGTATGCTCTGGAGTTTACTAGGATTTCTAAGTATGCTCCAGAGATGGTAGCCGAGCCAAGGGATCGCATACTGATGTTTATAAATGGAGTGTCAAATCTGGTCCTCAAGGAGTGCAGGACTGCGATGCCGATTAAGTACATGGGCCTTTCTAACTTGATTGTCTAAGAGCAGTAGATTGAGGCTGAAAAGCTGAAGGATATGGAGCGTAATAACAAAGAGGTAATGATTGGCCATTCAGATTTCGGCCATCAAAGGTCTAGTGGTGGTAGCCTCCCACAAAAACAGTAGTAGAGAGCCCGAGCACCTAGCTCAGCCAGCGCCCCAACCTTCCGGTCCTGCTAGGATCGAAGGGGTGGATCATCTGGCACTCAGCCTCAGACTCAGAATACAAGGAACAGGTATCCATCTTGCCCCAAGTGTGGTAGGAATCACCTAGGAGAATGCCTTTAGGGACAAGAGGGCTGTTTTGGATGTGGACAGCTTGGACATAGGCTTAGGAAGTTCCCTTCAGAAGGGCGAGGGAGATCACAATCTACCACCTCACTAGCTCCAGCAGGCCAATACATCAGGTACAGATGGCAGTTAGCGCCAAAATTGCTTCTATGCTCTATCTTCCCCTCAAGATCATGAAAGCTCAGCTGGCGTAGTTACTGGTATGTTACGTCTCTTCCATCTAGACGTGTATGACCTATAGATCCAGGAACCACTCTTTTATTCGTGACTCCCTATATAGCATTCCAATTCTATATCAGTCCAAAGGTCCTTGCATAATCATTTTCAGTCTCCACCCCAATTGGCGAGTCAGTTAGAGCCAGCCGGGTGTATAGAAACTGCCCAGTCTCAATCCTGAATGAAGTTATTCAAGCTGATCTTGTAGAGTTATACATGGTCGACTTTGACCTTATTCATGGCATGGATTGGTTACACTCCTACTATGCCTAAGTTGAATGCAAAACTAGAGTTGTCAACTTCCAATTTCTAAACAAACCAGTGTTTGAATGGACGGGCAGCGGTTCAGCGCCCAAGGGTAGGTTTATTTCCTACCTTAAGGCCTAGAAACTCATCTCCAAGGTATGTATTTATCACCTAGTTAAGGTCAAGGATTCCAACTCTGAGACCCCAACTATCTAGTCAATTACAGTGGTTAGTTGTTGAGACTGCACCCAAGCGCACACGCAAGCGTACGTGGTCTTACAAGTAATACAATGGCCCTTTGTAAGAGCCGGATGTCGAACCCACAGGGACTGGGCCAATTCAGCTAATTATCAAGTTCAAGTGTGATATTAACTTACACAAGTGTTGATTATAAAAGTTTTTGATAAATTCTATTTAAATCTTGGGGTGGTCACAAAAATACTCTGAAACAATATAAGAAGCAACTAGAGCTAAGGCCGAATGATCATGCAATGCTATACTTTGTAATGGTTCAAGTATGAAATTATCAATTGTTGTCTCACATAGTTTAAAATGCGATGTTCATGGTCTTTCGAGACTCTAAACATGACAAACTAGCCTCACAACTACATCGTTGAGCGGGGATGTGACATCCTTGTTCGTGGGCAATTCAACTACATGGATTTGGTTTACAGGGTTTATGCTCTTCATTATGGACTTTCGTACCTCTAATCATTTAACTCATATTAGCTTCACTACTACTTCTATGAGTGGTGGAGTGACAATTCTAAGTCGGTGTCTCGCTATCATCCCATTTTATCAACCAAGCAAGAAAAATTAGGTATAATTTCTATCCTAACTGCGAATCATATCGAAAGATAAGAACTTGCTCCCTACATTCTTTTGTTCTTGCCTAGGGTTGCTCTTTCGAGCTTTTGCCTAAGCTTAACGCATTTTTTTCATGGTGATCAAGCATAAAAACAACCATAATGTAGAATGTAAGACAAAACAACAATTAACAACTCAAACCAAAACGAATTCATGCAATTACAATCATATCACGTAGCCTCAACCCTAGAGGAAGGGTTTTAGCCACTCATGTTCGTGCAAATACTCAAAAACATCGTTAAAGTAGTATGCTTACAAGAATAGGTAAAATAGAATGTAAAATTAGTGAACCCTAGGTGAGTTCTTCACTTCTCCCTTCGCTCCTTTACGGTTTTCAGAAAATATTTCTTGACAAAATGATTTTAGAAGCTAATGGTCCTATTTATAGTAAATAGGGAATGTACAATATTTGCCCGTCATGGAATGGCTCCGTGGCACAGAGGTGTTCGTGCTAATTTACCTCCGTGACATGGAGATATCGCGACAACACACTGGAAATCACCTAAAAATTGAGCCTCGGCAGAAGCTTGTCGCGGTGGCAGCGTGGCACGCTGCTTGTGCAGCGCGATGGCTGGCCTGACACGGCCATTGTCGTGCAGATGTGCCTGGCGTGGCACGGCGCTGGCGCGCAGATGGCCTGCTTGCTGCCTTCTTCTTGCCGACTTTTGCAATTTGCTCCCAATTCCATTCCTCCACTTCACCCATCATAAATTGGTTCCTCAAAAGCATTTTTACCGTACAAAAACAAGAACTAATCATGTTGGTGAGTACATATCAAAATTTACATAAAATCACATGAGAAATTAAATGCATAAATAGACAAACACGACTCAACTAAGTTATAAAATAGCACTTGGGCACGCAATTATGCCCAAGATCACAACCCCACACTTAAAGCTTTGTTCGTCCTCGAACAAACCTTTTACATCTCATGCACATGAAGACTCCCACATAGCTAATTTAGCAAGACAATTTCAGCTACGACTATAATGACTATTTAAGATAGCAAGTTAAAAATAGAGCATGCAAGATTTAACCATTAAAATAAAATTTAACTATGTGAAGACTTCCTAACCTCAAGAATAGACTATCAATCTCAGCAAACTCATGCACATCAACCGATCAAGATATCCGACGTGAATTTTATCTTTCATTAGACATGTGCCCTCACAACACAAGAGAGTTACCCATTTTCACTGACAAAGTTTGAAATCACACCATGTATTGGGATATAAATGGAAATTAAGCTCACTCTCACAAAGAATTCACATGCATCATTTAGTGACCCATAATCTTGCCTTTAGTGTATTACTCCACTAATTTAAGGATGTGTGAACGTAAGATCAAGTAGGACTTATTGGGTTGTAATGTAAGCTAAGGGACGGGTAGGTACTATTATGGATAATAACAGTGGCTATCTTTCCCAAGCTCTTTTAATACATTGCACCTTCATTATGGACATCTCTTCTCTTACTTCACCTTCGTTCTTTTCATTCTTGAATTTCCTCTTCTTGTTCCCACTTCTTTAAGCACTCTTAGATAAATAGTAAGGAGTACTTAAGCAACTTTTTCATTCATTTATTTTCTTACTCCCTAACAATACCCAAGCATTTTCAAACAAGTGCACCTTTGACCTTTTCTCAACTCTCACAACTGCTATTTATCCTTTTTTTTCACGTTTCTCACTCCTTCACTCTTTCGGATTTTTCACTTAAGCGCTTAGGAGATTTGGAGAAACTTCAAGTCTATTGAAAGAAAAGAATTAAGCTTATGTTGCAGCTATCAAAGAATAGGCTTAAGGCTTAATGGGGCTGACTAGGATTATACATTCAAGGTAGGTAAAACGAGGGATAAAAATTAGGCTCATTTAAAGAAATGGCTAAATCATCTCCTACAATCGACATCCCTCATTTCATTTTGTATACACACCAGGAAAGTTCTAGACACTACACAATAGCATGGAATATTCAAAAATCTTACACTCACAGCACATGCTCAATTCAAGACAAATTCATCAGACTCTTAACGCAGCTAATCACATAAATTAAGAATTAAGCTTAGAATCACATCGAGTCACATTCACGAGCTTAGGTGTCTCAAACAAAGTTATCCACTTCTTACATTCTTTAACACTAACCGCACTTGCATCTTACAATCATATATAGCATACAACAAGAACATCAAACAATCAATTAGCTACGGGTTCAAAACCAAAACATATTGACTAATTTTCCCTCAAGACGGTCGTCATCCATCCATCGTCGAAAATAGTCTCTAACTATGACTAAAAACACTATATACAGACAAAGAAAACTTTTATTCTTCGGTTCAAAGACTCCCTATAGAAAAAGAACCTAAAAGAAAAACCAATAGGTGGTGAACTCATGCTCAACTCAAAAATTTTTCGAATATGTATCAAGCACTACATTCACCAAAATCATTAAGCACAAAATTTTTGATATTTTTGTAGTATAGTGGTGAGTATTCCCGCCTGTCACGCGGCTGACCCGAGTTTGATCCCTGGCAACGACGCCAAAAACTTGTTGTGACTGCGCCCAAGTGCACACGCAAGCATACGTGGTCTGACAAGTAATACAGAGGCCCTTTGTAAGAGCCGGATGTCGAACTCACAGGGACTGGGCCAATTCAGCTAATTATCAAGTTCAAGTATGATATTAACTTACACAAGTGTTGATTATAAAAGTTTTTGATAAATTCTATTTAAATCTAGGGGTGGTCACAAAACTACTCTGAAACAATATAAGAAGCAACTAGAGATAAGGCCGGATGATCATGCAATGCTACACTTTGTAATAGTTCAAGTATGAAATTATCAATTGTTGTCTCACATAGTTGAAAATGCGATGTTCATAGTCTCTCGAGCCTCTAAACACGACAAACTAGCCTCACAACTACATCGTTGAGCGGGGATGTGACATCCTAGTTCGTGGGCAATTCAACTACATGGATGTGGTTTACGGGGTTTATGCTCTTGATTATGGACTTTCGTACTTCTAATCATTTAACTCAACATAGCTTCACAACTACTTCTACGAGTGGTGGAGTGACAATTCTAAGTCGGTGTCTCGCTATCATCCCGTTTTATCAACCAAGCAAGGAAAATTAGGTATAATTTCTATCCTAACTGCGAAACATATCGAAAGATTAGAACTTGCTCCCTACATTCTTTTGTTCTTGCCTAGGGTTGCTCTTTCGAGCTTTTGCCTAAGCTTAACGCATTTGTTTTCATGGTGATCAAGCATAAAAACAACCATAATGTAGAATGTAAGACAAAACAACAATTAACAACTCAAAGCAAAATGAATTCATGCAATTACAAAAATATCACGTAGTCTCAACCCTAGAGGAAGGGTTTTTGCCACTCATGTTCGTACAAATACTCAAAAACATCGTTAAAGTAGTGTACTTACAAGAATAGGTAAAAGAGAATGTAAAATTAGCGAACCCTAGGTGAGTTCTTCACTTCTCCCTTCGCTCCTTTAGGGTTATCAGAAAATATTTCGTGAAAAAATGATTTTAGAAGCTAAGGGTCCTATTTATAGTAAATAGGGAATGTACAATTTTTGCCCGTCATGGAGTGGCTCCGTGGCACGGAGGTGGTCGCGCTAATTTACCTCCGTGACACGGAGATATCGCGACAACACACTTGAAATCACCTAAAAATTGAGCCTCGACAGAAGCTTGCCGTGATGGCAGCGTGGCACACTGCTTGTGCAGGCCACTGGCTGGCGTGACATGGCCACTGTCGCGCAGATGTGACTGGCGTGGCACGGCGCTGGCGCGCAGGTGGCTTGCTTGCTGCCTTCTTCTTGCCGACTTTTGCAATTTGCTCCCGATTCCATTCCTCCACTTCACCCATCATAAATTGGTTCCTCAAATGCATTTTTACCCTACAAAAACAAGAACTAATCATGTTGGTGAGTACATATCCAAATTAACATAAAATCACATGAGAAATTAAATGCATAAATAACAAACATGACTCAATTAAGTTATAAAATAGCAATTGGGCATGCAATTATGCCCAAGATCACTACCCCACACTTAAATCTTTATTCGTCCTCGAACAAACCTTTTACATCTCATGCACATGAAGACTCCCACATAGCTAATTTAGCAAGACAATTCAAGCTACGACTATAATGACTATTTAAGATAGCAAGTTAATAATAGAGCATGCAAGATTTAACCATTAAAATCAAATTTAACTATGTTAAGACTTCCTAACCTCAAGAATCGACTCTCAATCTCAACAAACTCATGCACATCAACCGATCAAGATATCCGACGTAAATGGAAATTAAGATCACTCTCACAAAGAATTCACATGCATCATGTAGTGACCCATAAGCTTTCCTTTAGTGTATTACTCCACAAATTTAAGGATGTGTGAACATAAGATCAAGTAGGACTTATTGGGTTGTAATGTAAGATAAGGGATGGGTAGGTACTATTATGGTTAATAACATTGGCTATCTTTTCCAAGCGCTTTTAATACATCGCACCTTCATTATGGACATCTCTTCTCTTACTTCACCCTCGTACTTTTCACTCTTGAATTTCCTCTTTTTGTTCCCACTTCTTTAAGCACACTTAGATTATTAGTAAGGAGTACTTAAGCAACTTTTTCATTCATTTAGTTTCTTACTCCCTACCAATACCCAAGAATTTTCAAAGAAGTGCACCTTTGACCTTTTCTCAACTCTCACAACTGCTATATATCCTTTTTTTCGTGATTCTCACTCCTTCACTCTTTCGGATTTTTCACTTAAGCGCTTAGGAGATTTGGAGCAACTTCAAGTCTATTGAAAGAAAAGGATTAAGCTTATGTAGCTGCTATCAAAGAATAGGCTTAAGGTTTAATGGGGCTGACTAGGATTATACATTCAAGGTAGGTAAAACGAGGGATAAATATTAGGCTCATTCAAAGAAATGCCTAAATCATCTCCTACAATCGACATCCCTCATTTCATTTTTTATGCACACCAGGCAAGTTCTAGACACTGCACAATAGCATGGATTATTCAAAAATCTTACACTCACAGCACATGCTCAATTCAAGACAAATTCATCAGACTCTTAACGTAGCTAATCACATAAATTCAGAATTAAGCTTAGAACCACATTGAGTCATATTCACGAGCTTAGGTGTCTTAAACAAAGTTATACACTTCTTACATGCTTCAACACTAACCACACTTGCATCTTACAATCATGTATAGCACACAGCAAGAACATCAAACAATCAATTAGCTACGGGTTCAAAACCAAAACCTATTGACTAATTTTCCCTCAAGACGGTCGTCATCCGTCCATCATCGGAAATAATCTCTAACTATGACTAAAAACACTATATACAGACAAAGAAATTTTTTTTTCTTCGGTTCAAAGACCCCCCGTCGGAAAAGAACCGAAAAGAAAAACCAACAGGTGGTGAAGTCATGCTCAACTCAAAAGTTTTTCCAGTATGTATCAAGCACTACATTCACCAAAATCATTAAGCACAAAATTTTTTAAATTTCCCTCACCCCACACTTGAATCATTCTATTTCCCCAAAGCATCTAATTAAAATTCAAAAGGGTGAGAAGTACTCTCTAAGGCCTCTAGGCCTAGCTAACAATATGTTTTTTCTTCAAATTTGCACAAGTGGGTGTTTGACCCCACACTTTCCCTCTTCCGTGCTTCTTAGCTTCCTCCTCCAAGGGTACTCAGATTTCCCCTCCATTTGTGCTTAAATTTCCACCAAAAACACAAACACAATGAAAATAAACAAAATCAACACAAACAACAATTACAAAATTGTACCTATGGTACACTTGAGTTGCCTCCCAGGAAGCGCCTAATTTTACGCCGCATCACGACATGAACTATCCTTTTCAGGACATCCTCATACCTGGGCTCCCTTTCGAGAACCATTTTCTTCTTTTTTGATTTTTAGAGGGAACAGCCTCCACTTTGTCCCTCTCTTCCTTCAACTTCTTGTCATACTGAAGCCCTTCATCAGACTCGGGCTAAAAACTAATTAGTTCCTTTGATCGTGGACCTGTGGAATCTGCCACCTTACACTTATCCTCTGACAACACACTGACCTTACACAGGTTTCTGTAGTGTGTGGGTGGGTTAATCTCTTGGTAGACTAGGAAGAGTTCTTCTTCATCCTCAACCTTCATTTTCAAGGTCCCTGCTCTCACATCGATAATGGCTCCTCCAGTGGCCAAGAATGGCCGTCCCAAGATTAAGGGTACCTGATCATCAACATGAAAATCCAATATGATAAAATCAGCAGGTATAATAAACTTACCCACTTTGATGAGAAGGTCCTCTATAATTCCATCTGCTGCCACTCGCGACTTGTCTGCCAGCTGCAACATCAATCTCGTTGGTCTCAGTTGACCCAACCCCAAGGTGTTAAATAAAGATAGGGGCATTAGATTAACTTCTGCCCCTAAATCACATAAAGCTAGTATCACCTCAGCTTTACCAATTTATATAGGGATGGTAAAACTCCCCGTGTCTTTGAGCTTTTTAGGTATCTTTCTCATTACCCTGTGACTGCACTCCTTAGTCAGTGCTACCGTCTGGACATCCACCAATCTGACTTTGTTGGCCATCACATCTTTAAAGTATTTAGCATACTTGGGCATTCCCTGCAAAACATCAAGCAAAGGCAAATTTATGTGAAGTTCTTTGAAAATCTCGAAGAACTTTTTGAAGCATTCCTCCTCCTTGCTCTTTTTGAATCTCTGCGGGAATGGTGGTGGTGGTCTCTGTGATGGTTGCAATGATGATTGTGCATTTTGTTGCGCAGCACTCTGATTCTCTCCCTTGTCAGTGGATGGTCCTTTTCTTACCAACTCCGGCTGCAACCTCATTTCTCTTCTCTTTCGGTGTCGCATCAGCTAATTGCTTGCCACTCCTCAGCCTAATGGCATTGTCCTAGCGGGGGTTAGTATCTGTGTCACTGGGTAGTCCTCCCTACTGTCTCATGTGGTGAGCGGCTACTATTTGACCCATCTACTTCTCTAGATTGTGGGTGGCCAACTGCTGATTTTTCAAATCCGATGCCATCCTTGCCTGATTCTCTGCTAATTGAGTCTGGATATCCATGATTTTTTGCAACTTCTCCTCAATGTTGCTGCTCTACTGGCCATAAATCTTCCTGTTCTGCTGATACTGCTGCTGCTAAGGTTGCTGGTAACTTTGCCTTTGATTTCCACCCTAAGAAACATTTGGGTGGCTTTGCCAATTCTTGTTATAATTGTTCCCAAAATTCTGATTGTTCCTTTGGACATTCCCAACAAAATTGATTGATTCCAGATTGGCCCCGCATGATTCTGCATTGTGCCCATTATTGCCGCAGATTTCACACCAACTCAGAGCTTGCTGAACTGCATTTACCTGACCCTGCTGTTGGTTCGTACTCAATTTATTGAACTGAGTCATAATCTAATGTTGGAATGAAGCTAGCTGTGCCGCCAAGGCATTCATACCATCTACCTCTATCATCCCTTCTCTCTTTCCTGCCCCTCTCGATGCCTCGCTGTGCCAATCTGGATTTTCCTGAGCAATTATGTTCAACAAAGTGTGCAGCTCATCACAAGTCTTCTCTAAGGCCTACCCAGCCGATGTAGAGTCTAGTAAAATTTTTGTGTGTGGGTCTAGACTTTCTACAAAGGTATGGGCCAGCACTTCATTGGATTGTTGATGATGGGGACAGTCTCTCAGTAATGACTCGAATCTCTCCCAAGACAAATACAAGTTCTCATCAGGCCTCTGCTTGAAACTTAATATCTCACTTCTGAGTTTGGCAGTCTTGCCTGAGGGGAAGAATCTGATAAGGAACTTTTTCTCCAAATCATCCCAAGAAATTATGGGATTCGGTCACTAAAATTTCAACCACCTCTTTGCCTCCCCAATAATGAAAATGGGAAGAGGATAAGTCGGACATAATCTGTGGACACGCCGGTGGGGACGAACGTGTCACTAATCTCAAAAAAGTTCGGTAAGTGTTGTTGGGGGTCCTCATGTGCCATCCCAGTGAATTGACTACTAGAATGTAACAACTTCACCATATTTTGCATCAATTCAAAGTTTCCTCCATCTTCCGATTTACAGATACTAGAGTTCACATTTGTCGTTAGTGGGATTTCCACTTCGCAAACTGGTCTGGCTGCCATGATCTCAGGTGACAACTTTTCTTGTCCTACTGGTGGTTGTTGTTGTACCCTCTCCTTAAGTCTCTTTAGCTTGCACTCTAGAGCTTCCCTCTGCGTAAATGAATTTGATGCTCTGGTTCAAGACACGGTTCCACTAGCTCTCTATTCCTTGCCAGCTTTGCAAGGACAACCTGTAACCTGCAATATATCAGACTAAGACCAAGTTTCTCAACACTTAAGGAAATTAAAAATCAAACAAAAATAGAAAAAATTACTAAACTTCGCCAGTCCCAGGCAACAACGCCAAAAACTTGTTTTGACTGCGCCCAAGCGCACACGCAAGCGTTGTGGTCTTACAAGTAATACAGTGGCCCTTTGTAAGAGCCGGATGTCGATCCCACAGGGACTGGGCCAATTCAGCTAATTATCAAGTTCAAGTGCGATATTAACTTACACAAGTGTTGATTATAAAAGTTTTTGATAAATTCTATTTAAATCTAGGGGTGGTCACTCGGGCAAAGCTAATGTGATGGTTGATGCCCTAAGCAGACGGTCTATGGGGAGTGTGACTCATATTGAGGAAGACAAAAAGGAGTGAGCAAGGGATGTTCATAGACTAGCCCGGTTAGGGGTGCAACTGGTGGATTCAGCTGAAGGTGGGGTAGTAGTGCAAAGTGGGTTGGATTCATCCTTGGTAGTTGAAGTTAAGTCCAGACAAGATGAAGATCCAGTCCTACTTAAACTTAAAGTAGCAGTTCTCAGAAAGGAAGTTGAGGCTTTCTCCAAAGGGGGAGATGGTGTGCTCCGTTACCAGGGAAGGTTGTGTTTACCGGAGGTTAGTGAGTTGAGAAAGCAGTTTCTGGCTGAGGCACACAACTCGATATACTCCATTCACCCTGGTGCTACTAAAATGTACCACGACTTGCGGGATATTTACTGGTGGAACGGTATAAAGAGAGACATGGCTAAATTCGTGGCCAAGTGACCGAACTGCCAACAAGTCAAGGTGGAACATCAAAGACCAGGAGGCATGAGTCAAGACATTAGTATACCCACATGGAAAGGAAGAAGTAAATATGGACTTCATTACGGGTCTATCTCGGACTTGCCGACAGCATGACTCAACATGGGTGGTAGTAGATCAAATGACTAAGTCATCACACTTCCTCCCAGTTAAAACCATAGACTCAACTGAGGACTATGCCAAACTTTACATCGGAGAGTTAGTTAGACTCCATGGGGTGCCCTTGGCTATCATTTCAGACAGGGGAACGCAGTTCACCTCACACTTTTGGAAGTCCATTCAGAAGGGACTAGGCACTCAGGTCAAGCTCAACACAGCTTTTCACCCGCAAACCGATGGGAAAGATGAGCGGACTATTCAGATCCTAGAAGATATGCTAAGAGCGTGCGCGATCGATTTTAAGGGTAATTGGGATGACCATTTATCTCTTATCGAGTTTGCCTACAATAATAGCTACCATTCTAGCATTCAGATGGCCCCATTCGAAGCATTATATGGGAGAAGGTGTAGATCTCCTATAGGGTGGTTCGAGGTTAGAGAAGCTACCTTGATAGGGCCAGACTTGGTTCATGAGGAAATGCAGAAAGTTTAGCTCATACGAGAAAGGTTGAAAACAGCTCAGAGCCGTCAGAAATCTTATGCCGATGTGTGGAGAAGAGAGTTGGAGTTTGCATTTGATGACTGGGTTTACCTGAAAATTTCACCCATGAAAGGGGTGATGAGGTTTGGAAAGAAGGGAAAACTCAGCCCGAGGTATGTAGGACCCTATAGAATTTTGAGGTGTATAGGCAATGTAGCCTATGAGCTAGAGTTACCTTCAGAACTACCAGTTGTACACCCAGTCTTCCATGTGTCACTTTTGAAAAAGTGCATCGGAGATCCAACCTCATTTGTGCCATTGGACAGTCTAGGAATAAAAGACAGTCTCTCATATGAGGAAGTACCAGTCCAGATCCTTGACCATCAGGTTCGTAATCTGAGGAACAAGGAAATAGCTTCAGTCAAAGTCTTAAGGAGAAATCAGCGGGTTGAGGAGCTACATGGGAGGCCGAAGCAGATATGATGGCCAAGTACCCGCATTTGTTCTCTACCAACTCTATCACATCTTGAGACATTAGTTTTGACGCTAGAACTCAATGTAGCTTTCATGATTCAGTTCAGGTGTTCCAGTCTGTTTTATGTTTTTGGATGTATGTATTAAAGGAAAATTCAGTTCAGTTGTGTATTTTGAAATGGAGGTAGTCGTTCCGACAATTTTGAAGTTAAATGAGCAGTATTTGGAAATTTTGATTGTTATTCTATGCTTTCCTATGTGCTTTCTAACATTCGAGGATGAATGTTTACAAGGGGGAGATATTGTAATGCCTCGGAAACTCAGAATCTAATTACGGGACTTAAATCAGGAAATCTAGAAAAGCTGCAAAAAGCTACAGGAAGACTCACCTAAAGGGTCTTTAAGTGACCTAACGACTCGTTAGGTGAGCCGTGAGAAGGAGGTTGAGAATTATAAGAAGGCAGACAGTGTACCCAACGAGGGACGTCACGAGTTGTGGTCACTGACCACGACCCGTTGAGTGACTCGTGGTTAGGCCTGGGTTGAGAATTTTATTAGTGGATCAGTGTACTTGATGGGTGGGGGAAACAAGTCATGGTCCCCATTAACGACTCATTATGTCCCCCGTTACCAGCCCGAGTAAGTTTTTTAGCCAGTGTACCTAACGAGTGTCATAACAAGTCGTCGTCAGTGGCAACGACTCGCTGGGTGACTCGTTACCAACTTAGCATTTAATCTTCAGTAGTGAGCCAGTGTGGTCAACGACTGGTGACCACAAGTCTTGGTCAGTAACCACGACCCATTAGGTCCCTCATGGTGACCTATGGAGGAGCCTAGGCAGTGTACCTAATGGGAGTAACCACGAGTTGTGGTCAGCCACCACGACCCGTTAGGGTCACCTGACAGTTTTTCCCAGCGAATTTCTAACTATATAGTATTTTCCTACTCTCCCAAGATTTAAACTAAATCATTATAGCTATAATTTTAGACCTTTTAGTGGGGAAAAATCATTCATTCCTCATCCCACTCTCAATTTTTAGAAAATCACCGTAAGCTGTCCTTTCAAGAACCCTCAAGCAAGCTTAGGGTTGTTCACCATTGCAGCAGTTCAAGTCTTCTTCTTTGGGAGAATTTTAGTCAGGTATGTGGAATTTCAACAAGGGAATTGTCCTTCCCTTGTGTCCCCCAAAATCCTCCCATAATTTCCCTATTAGTTTAGCCATGAGTTCTCAAAATATGAATAAATTATCATGTTGGTTTTCATTAATTGGGATAATATCCATGTTTATTATTCATATGATCTTCACCAGTTCCTAAGTAAATTGTTGTTGTTCTTGACAAGGTGATTCAAGCCCTAAACTTTCTAGTAATGATTAATGCGTATTAAATTTTCATCTATTGGATAAAGTATGTTTTGGACTAAATTTCTTAATCATTCTTATTATATATAATTGTTGAGTAAACACTTCATTGATAAGATGATTTTAGCCTTGATAGATGAGATTTCTTTAATTCTTGAGATTTTGCCATACCATGGAATTCCCGTGTTGTTGGAATGAGTTGAGTTCTCTATTAACTACTTAGTAGTTTAGTCTAGTTAGAATGTAGAATCTCTTCAGAATCATTCAGAAAATTGTCAACTGATCAGTTTGACTTCACACTTTTTTTCCGAGGTATCAGTAGTGCCTCCCAATTATCTAAATCATACTCAGATTATAGTTATTTGGTCCATTAGGTGGTCATGACATTCTAGTTATATAGCTCTGACAAGCCCCAGGGCCCCAGTTCAGTTATAGTTTGTTCTTAGACGGTTACGACGCTTCCAGATAAGCAGCTCTGACCAGTCTAGTACCCAGTTTCAGAATCTGGTCCGATAAGACTCTCAAGGTACGTTTAGTTATATGTCCCTGACTAGTCATGGACCCCAGTTTTGAGCTATCAACTTAGTAGTTCAGCATAGGTTTCTAGTGGGAGTAGGACTTAGCACCGAGCGGGACGGGGTTCTAGCGCACCCAGGTTCCTAAAACTACGTTGCCAGTGTAGGTTACAATATTACTTGGCCTGATTGGCCCAGACATTTGTGATCACCCTAATCATGCCTTTATATCCTGGCAAGGTATATTAGGTCCTACCGGTGAGGTTAATATATAGGACTCCACATCTAGCTCACGTGGTTATATGTCGGTTATAGACTCTCCCACTAGTCATTGCAGTCCAATTTAGAGTAAGCATTTCAGTTCAGTTCCAATTCTATCAGTTATCTCAGTTTAGTACAATATCACATACTCAGAATTTTCAGACTTAGGGCATGTCTTTGACCACAAGGCAAGGACATTTTGACCATTTCAGTGTATATATCAGTAGCTCAGATCAGTTTTGTTGTTGGTCATTACATGTCATTTTAGACCAGACTTTGTGCATCAGTTATGTTTCCTCCCACTTACTTAGTACATTCAAAGTACTGACGGATACTTTTATGCTATATTGTTTCATGATATAGCTGTAGGTTCCTAGATTCAGCAGCGTTAGCAGCCACATTTCAGATCCTCCTCCATCGTAGTTGAAGTGTGAGTCCTCATCATTCGGGGGCCTTATTTCATTATCTTATAGTTTTATTTAGACTTAGAATTAGCTGGGGGCTTTTCCCAACAACTTATCAGTTCCAAGGCTTTCAGACATAGAGTACATTCAGATATTAGATTATGTAAATTTTATTTTCTCTTTTAGTTTCATTTTCTAAAATGCTTTTATGTTGTTAATTAAGCTTCCGCTATGCATGTTTTATTTAGGACAGAAGTTTATGATAGACCAGGGGTTGACTTGGGGTCAGTTGTGGCTTCAAGTATCGTGTTACATCTAGGGTGTAGGCTCGGGCTGTGACAGTTGGTGGCTCCCAAGCCTAGCTATTTGAATATAAGTAATGGCATCAGGTTGATGCTTGCTCCTAAATCACAAATTTCCTTCGCTAACTAAAAATCACCAATTGTACACAGAATGGTGAAGGCACCTGGAGCCTCCTTCTTTTGAGCAAGGACCCATGAAGCTATGGCACTACAATGATGCAAGTTACCTAGCGACTCATAGCTCACGGACCTCTTCTTGGTTACAACGTCTTTCATGAACTTGGCATATCCAGGCATCTGATCCAATACCTCGACCAATGGTATGTTAATAGATAACTGTTTAAGCATAGAGAGAAAATTTATAGAACATACCATCTTCCACCTTTTTCTTCATACTTTGAGAGAATGGTGGCGGTGGTCAAGGGATAGTTTTATAAATTTGCGTGACCCCTTGCTTCTTACCATTATCAGCTTCGGACTTCTGTACATCAACTGGAGTCTCTGTCAACTCTGCTTCACCTGTGAGCTCATGCTCAGCAACCTCATCTTGCTCAAAAAGCTCAATCTCTTTTCATCTTTCTATCTCAACTACAACTGGCAGAAAGGGATCAACTGTGTTCTTTCTACTCCTAGTCATCACAGCCATACAGTTACTATCATTTTTTGGATTCTGCACTGTGTTGCTAGAAAGTGTTCCCTTCTACCTTTGGTTTAGGGAGACCGACATCTATCCAAGCTACTACTCAATCTGTTTGATCAATTTGGCATGCGATTCAACTTTCTGGTTAATACCTGATATATCCCCTCGGATCTCCCTTAGCTGATCATTGGTAGACTTTACCTTCTTGAGCATTTCAGCCATCGTGTTCTCCAATCATGAGGGTCTACTCTCACCCTCATATACACTAGGAGGAACATACAAGCTTGTGCAATCATTCCAATATCAATTGTTCTTTCTCTATCTCCCTCTCGCTCACGACCTCGACTCTTATCCCTATACCCGTTGTGGTTGTAGTTGTCTCAATACTAGTTCCGACCTTAATTTCCAGAACCTTAGCGCCAAGTGTCCTATCCAGACCCTTGGGTATTGGGCCGAAAACCTGCCACCTGGTTGTCCAAGAAGTTTGCCTTCTCTTGGAATTTGAATGCTCCTGCCCTAGTTCCTGACCCTGAGCTCCCACTGCATTTACCTTTCTAGAACCAGCACCCATGATATGCTTCATGAGCAGGTCTAATGATGTCCGCATATAAGCCAGTTCTGGATCACGCTCCTCCTTCTTCTTGTGTTGATCCGCAAACATACCAACAACATACGTACCTGCAGTTGCTTCTAGTTCCCTGGTGTGCCAAGCCCTATTCATCTTAGTCACTCAGTCCAAAATAATAGCAGCTTGCTCCCACGTGTGACTCATCAACCCTCCTCCCGGCACTATATGTGCTACAGCTTTTGTGCTGTTATTCAAGGACCTGTAAAAAATTTCCAACAAACTATCATCTGGAATTTTATGGTTCGGGCACTTGGTCAGCTTCTTCTTAAATCTCAACCATGTCTCATGTAGTGCCTCAGTCTTCAACTGTTAGAAGTTATAAATTTCATCCTTTAACTGCAGCATCCTGGAGGATGGGAAGAACCTTTCTAGGAAAGCCTATTTAAGCTCCCTCTAGTTGGTAATGGAGTCATTGGGCAACTCTTATAACCATAAAGTGTCTTCTCCAAAGAGAGAGAATGGGAAGAGTCTCAGCTTGATCGCATCCTGGCTCACACAAGGTAACCTGTACGCCTTGCATATCCCGACAAAATTCATCAAGTGTAGGTTAGCATCATTAGTTGCATGACCACTAAACACCCTTTTCATATTCAACAGTTGTATCATGGTGCTAGTGATATCAAACTTCTCCCCAGTAGGCAAAGGTGGCGGTATGATGGCTCTAGTTGACCCAACTTCATCAATATCTGGATCAACCTAATCATAGAACTGAGGAGCATGTCCCTGGCCTCTATTGCCCTTTCCATAGCGGCCAGCATTCACGACTTCCTCCTGAGCATCGTGCAGCTTTTTGAGCTAGCTCGGACTGCCGAGCTTCTTCAGCAATACGGGCCACTCTCTGCTCAGGATTCTCTATTCTCCACAGTGTTCGCTCTAGTTCAAGAAAAAGAAGAATCAGGGGGTTTCTACTCCGTCGAATACTTGACATTCACCAAGACACAACCTGTGAGTGTCAAAAACAAAAAGAAAACGTAAATGAGGAAATAACAACTAAAAGTTAAACACATCAATTACTCTGATCCTAAGCCGTATTCCCCGAAAATGGCGCCACTTTCTAATAACGCTCAAACTCACACTACTGATAAAGTATGAAGTGAACATTGTTAATAAAGAACCCAACAAAGCTTGGGGTCGATCCCATAGGGAATATGGTTAGGATATAGAATAACGCTAGTATTTAAGCTTTTAAGTGTGTTATCTCCAAAAAGGGGTCTTTTATAAAATCAATTATAAGACAAGATTGAGAAATGATTGTTGTTTATAAATATTATGCAATTAACTAGGGTAAGTGTTCCCTATGGATTCATAACTAGTTTGGGTTTTACACTTGTGATCCATCCAATGCTTACTTGTAGAACTTGATAACTATGGTTCATCCAAACGACTGGTTCATCGGTATTGGATGACTATACTCAATCACCGGATGACGTCTTCACCTCAGCCGTTAGCAAACTTTTCCCAAATTAACTATCTTGCAACTGCAGCTCAAAATATACAATGACACTTAAAGATCAAGGTTTTGTTGTAATTCTCTTTTCCTAATCTCTACTTCTATAGGTCAAGCAAGTAAAGAATTCGGGTAAGTCCTAACGTTACACTCCATAAAGAAACATTAAAGATGAAGAGACTACAATACAAGTGCTTAGCATTGGTTTAGAATCACTTTGTGCAACCCTAGTTTGTTAATTCACCATGGTTCCCACAACCCTAGTTGTGGAGGTTTTAGCCTCTCATGATTGTGAGACAATTATAAGCATTCATAGACAAACACATAATTTTAATATTTAAATAGATGATTAGAACAAAACCCACTTGATTATTACAAGAATTTATGAAGAATTATTCAAGAACAATGAAGAAAATAAAAGAAAGAAACTCTCCAAAACTTGATTAGAAAGATAAGAAATATTTTCCTCTCAATGTCTTTCTTGTATTTTTCCAACTCCTCCTACTGAAAATAACCTAAAAGTATTTATACAAATGTTTAGAACCTTTTCCTAAGTAAATAGGGAAACTACTAAAACTGCTGCCGACTTCACCTATGATCCGTAACAAGATTGTACGGTTCGTACCTTCACTTGTACATTGGTTGGCATCTGCTGAATCTGGCTATGTTGTGAACTAGTACAACTCGTACCATGAACCTATGAGTCATACAATCAGTCGTGGTTTGATACTGAGAATTCTTGTAATCTTATGAACTTTATCACGAATGGCTTGGTATGACTCATACCTCAGTTCTACGACTAGTGACTCCGTCTCATACCTTGAGACCTGCCAGTCTTTACTTCTTTTGAACTTTTCCACAACTCCTTTGATTGGGTCTTGGATAGATCCTATGGTTCGTGATTGCTACCCGTATCAGCAGACTTAGCCTGTGCAACATCTTCTGAAGTTTTCTACGGCTCATACCCAGATGGTACGGCTCATACCATGAGCTGTAAGTTGCCTTTACTTCAACCCTCTTGGCCTGGACTTTTCCATGACTCTCAATATGGCTCGTAGCAAGATTGCACGACTCATGCTGAGGTCTGTACTTAGCCACTTTTCTACAGTTTTCTCCATCTTTTGCATAATTCAACTCCAACATCTGTTTTCCCTACAACAAAATAAAAGTGTCTCATATATATATAAACACACCTAATTCCATGCTTATTTCCTAGTTTTATGCATTGAAAGTATTGTAGACTCACAGCGCATCACAAAGCATGTTTTTGCTTTTTGATATCACTTTATTGAAATTAATAAGAGTTTAATTCCACAATGTCAATTTAACCCAAGATCTAAACATACACGACCATGAATTAAAGTTTCACATATCGATCTATTCTCTGAGAAAATGCTTCTACTAATGCTGCTTTCGCTATAGGTGATCAAGTGTTTGTTTTTTAAATAGGAAACTATGAAGCACATTTCTACATTGCTATATTGTAGAGAGAGAGAATAAGATCAATAGAACTCTGAGAGTAGAACTTGTTCCATTATAAACCACAATCAATGCTTCATCTTCTAAAAATCACATCACGAAATATAAGCCTAACAATCTTCTAGAAATTGAGAAAACAAGTAATTTATCTGAAACAGGACAAGTCAATATGATGTATAATTACTATTCGACAACATATATAGTGCGCTTCAAGAGCTAAGAAGAAAAGACTATAGTTTACCTCACTAATAAATCTATAAAAGTATTCTAGTATCTTCTAATAAGATAAGCTCATAAAATTATCAAATCCAAAAGTTACACAAGTAGTTTTATTTTCTTGGCCTGGAATCAAATTTTTTAGTTTCATTCAAACTGAAAATAAAAAGAGGAAGCATGGAATTGGTGAGAATGAAAGTTATCATAACATTACTTCACTATCTCAAATAAAACTTCGTTAAATCTTCTCTTCTGCAAATGTGATGTCCTTATGTTCATATAGTGATGATCCGCTTAGTAAGGTTAATACACCGGGTGCCGGTCTGCCCCACCAAGATTAGGGGTGTGACAACATTCATGTGCAAATACTTAAAAGCAATCTTCATTGCTGGGAATTCAAGTATCAAACTTAGGGCCTATTTGATTTGGCTTATGGCTTATGACTTATAAGCCAAAAGCAATAACTTAGGATTTCTTCTCATGGCTTTTGGCTATTTTTGCTATTTTGTCTTTAAAACTGTCACATTCCAAGTGGCTGTGATTGGAGCCCATACTATCTCATCTGGTGGGCGAACTAGTCAATCCCACTAGTTACCCATATCGGCCAGCAAATATGAGCAAATCACATTAGAAAAATGATTAACGAAAGCATCACTTAAATGAAAGGAAAACAATAACATCCAGCTATTTAAAATAACCCTAGAACCTGAAGGTCATTGTACATGAGGACATCTACCTAACACTGTCTAAAAGAGTAATTCAAGAAAAAAAGGAAAATTAATGTCTAGACAAGAGACATCTTCTGCGAAGGAGTCGAACATCACATCTTGATCCGCTTACCTTTCTACGAATTTGCTACTACTCTAGAGGTGGGGTCGAGATGAGATTTCGAGATTGAGGTCAACACTCAAAAAAGAAGTGCAGGAGTAGCATCAGTACAAAAGTCAGAACTGCTAGGCGTTATATGGAGAGCTCAAATAATAACACATAGAAGCAAAATAACAATATGCAATCACCCAGGACACAATTTCAGTAGTTTAATAACCCTTCAGGAGTTCAATATGTATAGAGTGTTAGCCAGCCTGCTCACTGGAATGGGCCTCGTTACAGTGGTCACTTGACTGTTGCCACGGTCTCACTGCGACAGAATATGTCCCGCTGCAATGGTACTGCCTTTGCAGTAGCTCGACATAACTACACACCTATAATTCTCTTAACTTTTTCCAACATTCTACTCATCATGACCATCAATGCTACATTATCAATAATGCTCAATAATAATACAACCAAAGGGAACATACAATGAACCATTCATGATAGATTTCACAATTCATCATGAGTCCTTATTTAACTTCACATATACCATCAAAACATTATAAACACATCAACAATTCGAGTACACAAAATACATGGCCAGAAGTCTAGTTCACTCAAGTTCTCACATTCCCAAACTAAATCTTATTTCTTACTCTCAGTCAAATAATATAATCAATCGTGATATGCTAGGCACACGCCTCCGTCACATCACCATTAACACTCCAACATTGAACATGGATGTACACACATGCCAGAGAGTTTTATATCTTCCCTTCCAGTCATGATCTGCAGGAGACTATAGAAATTCATATACTATACTGGCATGGTACCCGCTCCTACTCTTCTACTCGCCCAGATGCTCCCCTTGAACACAAAGCACTCATCTCAGGACAATCATGTTATCCACTTTATTCACCTCTTTTGGTGTTTAATCACTCAATTAGTTTATTTAACCCTTAGAAGGACTCATCTCCCTCCTCAAGTCTAATATTCACACAACTCAGGGATCATGTTCATACAATACAAGGAATAAGAAGAACTCTTAGCATCCAATTCCCACATCAAATAAATTACTATTTCATAGAAAAATCATTCAACAAAGGATTATGACAACAGGCAATGTTCGAAGAATAATTTACACAGTCATTCCACACAATATATCCTATTATCCAAAGTCCAACTCCTTCTAAACCATAACCTACCTCGATTAAAAGATGGGAATCATAATTACTTTGTTGGAGCCTTGCCTTTCCTCAGTGCTTCCGAACGTTCAAAATCTAGAACAAAAGATTAAAGGAGAATTCAATAGACTATTTTGGGAAACAAGGGTTTTGGAAAATCAACCCCTCCCCTATTCTACACGTCCTCACGGTCTTAATCATTACCTGCGAGTTAAGTTATCCCACTCTAGTCCTACCATGATCATTCAACCCAATTTCATGGGGTTTTTACTCCCCAAACCCCCCTTCCAAGCTGTTTTTAATAATAAACTCCCCACTTCTACCGATCTTTAGGTCTCCACTTCTAGCAATGATGAACTACCACCATCACATTCACCCTAGGAAGTATCAATTACATGCCTGAAAACCTAGGAATCAATAACCTTCAACACCCAACCAACTTACCCAACTTTCATAGTTCTAGGATTTTTCAACCTAGGATTTCCACCATTACAGGTCCCCCTTTCGATTATACAGGGTTAAGGTGTCAAAGTAAGGAGAATTGATTGAGATTCTTACCTTAGAGAACGAAAAACTACTCTGCACTTGGGGATTTTCTCTGATTTATGACGTTTTGAAATAATGGGTAACCCCCTAAAATTTCACTTACAATCCACTTAATGATTCCCATCATCTGCTGCAGCGGTCACAGTTTCGCTGCAGTGGACCCTCTATAGCGCCCAAGATGCCCTCATAGTGGATCTGACGGTGTATCTCCTGGTTCATTACAACGGGCTTTAGACAGTGGTAATGATCTCACTGTAGCGATTATCCCTTCGTTGCAACGGTCCCCCATAAACAATAGCTCCCATTTCTTGCACACAAACCATTCCCAGCTTCAAAATTTCATTAACGCTAAGTCAACACCTTCCCACAAACACTTAGGCTAGAGAGGGGTGTTTCAAAATTATTTTCCCTAATAACGACAGTCGGGTCATTAAATTAGAGACCAATTAGAATATCATTCATCCCCCAATGGCCTACAAAAGAGAGAAAGCAGGAATACCAAATTCTATAAATAGTTGGCAATATTTCTTCCACATGTCGACCTCAGTCTCCCAAGCAATTTTTTCTATGGGATGATTCTTCCACTAGACCTTTATCGTTGCAATCTCCTTTGTCTCAACCTACAGAACTCTCTATCTACTATAGCCATGGGCTCCTCCTTATTGGACAAGTTCTCATCGAGTAACACCAAATCCCATTTGATTATGTACAACCCATCCCTATGGTATTTCTTAAACATTGAGACAAGAAATGTTGGATATATTCCTGAAAGTCATGGTGGCAAGGCTATTTCATAGGCTACCTTCCTCACACACCAAAGAATATCAAACGGCTCAATGTATCTCAAGCTAGGTTTTCCTCGCTTTTGAAACCTTATAACCCCCTTCATGGGGGAGACCTTGAGAAACACTTCCTCTCCCACCATGAACTCCATGTATCTCACCTTTCTATCTACGTATTGCTTCTGCCTTCTTTGAGTAGCTACCGATCATTCCATAATCACCCAAACCTTTTCCAAGGACTTTTTGAGCAAGTCAGTACCCCAAGATCTCACCTTGAATGCGTCGAACCACCCGATTGGAGACCTGCATTTTCTCCCATATAGAGCTTCCCATGGGGCCATGTCGATACTCAAGTGATAGCTGTTATTGTAAGCAAACACTGCCAAAGGTAAAAATTTATCCCAATGGCCACCAAAATCAATCACATATGCCCAAAGCATGTCACTTAAGACCTGAATTATTCTTTCCAACTGCCCATCTGTCTACGGATAGAAGGCTGTACTCAAGTATAACCTGGTACCTAGTTTTGTCTACAAGGTCCTCCAGAATTCAGAGGTAAACTATGTACCCCAATGTGAAATGATCGAAACTGGCACCCATGCAACTGAATCACCTCTTTCACATATAACGTGGCTAGTCTCTTAGTATTGTAAGTCACTTAAACAGGTAAGAAGTGTCCAGACTTAGTCAGCCTGTCAACGATGACCCAAATGGAGTCAAACTTCCCTAGTGTCTTTGGAAGACCAACCACGAAATCCATCACTATTTGCTCCCACTTCTACTCTGGGATGGGCATCCTCTGAAGTACTCCCCTAGGCTTCTGATGGTCATACTTCACCTGCTAGTAGTTTAGACACTAAGTGAAATGATCGACAATGTCCCTCTTCATTCTACCCCACCAATGATGCTGTTTCATGTCATGGTACATTTTAGTAACCCCGGGTTGGGTAGAGTACATTGAGTTGTGAGCTTCTAACAGGATGGTTTTGATCAACTCACCAACCTGGGGAACAAATACACGTCCCCTTATTCTCATAACCCCTTTATCATATAATGTTGCTTCCTTAGCTTCCCTTGTAAGACCTTGTCCCAAATCTTACCTAGTTTGGCATCCTTAAACTGCCTAGTCTTCACTTCCTCCAGGAAGGACACTTAGCCTCCATATTGGCTGATATCCCTCCTGCCTCTACCAACATGAATCTCACTAGACTGTTGGCCAAGGTCTGAACTTCTCTAGCCATCGGCCGCCGAGTCATTTCCAAACAAGCGACTGGCCACGCTCACTACTTTTTGGCTTAAGGCATCTGCCACGGCATTTGCCTTTCTTTGGTGATACAAGACTATAACATCATAGTCCTTAAGTAGTTTCATCCATATTCGCTGCCTCAGATTAAGATACTTCTAGGAGAACACATACTGCAGGCTGCAATAGTCTATGAACACCTCACAACGAGCCCCGTGCAAGTAATACCACTAAATTTTCAGGGCACACACCACCGCTGCCAACTCCAGGTCATGTGTGGGATAATTATTCTCATGCACCTTTAACTATGTCGAAGAATAAGTAATGACCTGTCCTTCCTGCATTAATACAGCACCCAATCCAGACGGTGAGGCATCACAATAAATCACAAAATCCTTACTTTCCACTGGTAGTGCTAAGATATGTGCCCTGGTTAGCAAGGTTTTGAACTTCTAAAAACTCTGTTCACATTCCTCGTACCATTAGAAAGGCACATCCTTTTGAGTCAGCATTGTCAACACTGAGGTAATGGTACAACCCATTCACAAATCGGTAATAATAGCTGGCCAGCACCACAAAACTCCATACTTCTATTATTATAGTAGGCATACCCCAGTTTTGGATCGCTTCCACCTTTTGTGGATCCACCTTAATCCCTTCCTTGGAGACTACATACCCTAGAAAATATACTGACCCCAACCAAAATTCATATTTGGTGTGCTTGGCATATAGTTGTTTCTCCTTCAGCAACCCCAGCACAATCCTTAAATGATTCTCATGCTCCTACTTGGTCTCAGAGTATATAAAAATATTATCAATGAACATGATTATAAGTAAATCCAAATAGGGTTTGAAGATACCATTCATCAAGCTCATGAACACTGCTAGAGTATTAGTGAGTATGAATTACATGACTAGAAACTCATAATGTTCATAAATGGTCCGACAATTTGTCTTGCGAATATCCTCAACACGAATCTTCAGCTGATGATAGCCCGATCTCAAGTCAATCTTTGAGAACATAGCTACCCCCGGTAATTGATCAAATAGGTCATCTATTCCAGCAAAATGGTATTTATTACCTTATTCAACTGATGGTAATCAATGCACATCTGCATGCTATCGTCCTTTTTCACAAAAAAAACCGGGGCACCCTATGAAAAGACACCGACCTAATAAACCCTTTACTAAGCAGCTCTTTCAACTGCTCTTTGAGTTTTCTCAACTCAGCTGATGTCATTCTATATGGAGATAGGCTAGGTCCCTATCTATAAATCTTTACAAAAGTCAATATCACGGTCCGGCAGCATGCCAGGCAGATCCGCAAAAAAGTACCTTTAAGAATTCACAAACTACCGGGACTGACTATATGGAAGGATCCTCTGAACTAGTATCCCTATTGTGGGTTAGATATGTTGAACATCCCCGCCCTGTCAATTTTTGAGCACAAATATAAGAGATGAGTTTCTTAGGAGCAGGGCTACAATTCCCTTTTCACTCCAACCTAGACGACCCTAGCCTAGCTATAGTGATTGTCTTAGCATGGCAATTTAGAATGGCATGGTATGGAGACAACCAGCTCATTCCCAAGACCATATCAAAATCTACCATTTGTAAGATCAACAAATCTACTCAAGTATCACAGCCCATGAAGTCCACTGAGCAAGCATGACAGACCCTATCCACCACTATAGATTCTCCAACAGGAGCAGACATATAGGAAAAAGTAGAGCCAGGATAAAACATACAAAGATCGTACCTGTGATAACGGCATCTGAAGCCTCTTCCTCGGGTCGACCAGGAAATGCATAGAAGTGAGTCCAATTACTTGCCTAAGACCTGCCCCTATTAGGCTGTGCAACCCTTCTACCAGTCTGATTGTGACCCCTTCCGATCTAAGCACCTCCTCTACCTGACTAGGTGCCGCTTCTAACTGCTGGCTAACTGCCCCTCCCTAAATGTGGGTGATCCTTTATAAACATAATCCCTCTTCTCCTAATAGGGGCCGAAGCTCAAGAAGCTATGTGCTGAACAATCTGCCCCCTGACAAAACCTGGGACACCATCTGCGGATATAGACATACTCCCCGCACTCATTGCACACCTTCTCAATCACTAGTCTCTGAGTCAGAACAGAGGAAATAGGACGAGCCCCGAAATATGAGCATACTATCTGAGTACCCCTATCTATACCTGATGGCTACTGAGTTGTCCCTGGCGGACCTCTGGCTAACACCTGCACAGCTGACTGAACAGGGCATCCCGAGTAGCCCTGGGGAATCGGAGTCCTAGCAAAGGAACCACTGAAAGTACCCAACTTTGGAGCCTTCTTCTCAACATACCCCACATAACCATCCTATTTCACCCCTCCACATTTTTCACAATTTCTAGTACCTCCTGGAAGGTCTTACTTAAAGAGACCATCTGTAGAGCTGATAGTTGGAGACCTAGATTCAGGCCCTTAACAAACCGCATGATCCTCTCCTCCTCTGTGGGAAATAGTGGCGGGTAATACTTGGATAGTGAGTGTAATCGAGCCTCACATATTGCAATTAAAGAGGTCCCTTGATCAATGGTGGTGAACTCATCTCATCTCCGATCTTACAAGGTGTGAGGCACATACTTCTCCAAGAAGGTGGAGTAGAACTGGGTCCAGGTTAGTGGTGGTGACTCGCCAATCTGCACTCCATGAAAGGCCTCCACCGGATCATAGCATCACCTATCAGCTGGAAGGTGACAAACTCTACCCCGTACTTCTCCACTGCCCCTATTTTGTGGAGCCTCTCATAGAAGTCAATGATGAACTCATAGGCATCTGCCGCCTCTATGCCATAGGAGGTGGAGGCTTTATCTTTGTGAACCTTCAGAACAAGTCATGTTCCTCTCCAATCATTACCGGTCTAGCCATCGGCCTCATGAACATCACCGTCTCTAAAATATTATCTATACAGGGAGCCACAACAGCTGCATGTTGTATCCCCGGCTGCTTCCCTACTGGAGTCACTGGTGCTGCCCCATTACCCACGAGGCTGCTCATAATACTCAGGACCTGAGCCAGAACCTTGGAGGATGTAGGAGCGGTTGTAGCCTCTCCCTGTGTCAGAACCTCTACCTCCACAACCACCCCTTCCCGAACCGCTAGAGGCACTGGAGATACTGCCCTCTCTCGAATGGAGTAGGAGTGCGGGCCTCTCCTCTTGCAGCAGCAAGCCTTTGCCCGCGACCTTTGCCTCGTCCTCTACTACGAACTGTGGCTGCTACTTCTTGCTTAAGTGCTTCTTCTCGATTTCCACCTACACGTGTTCTCACCATCTGTGAGAAAGAAAGAAAGAAGAATTTTTCAGATATCAATTTGGATCACCATATACCAATTGGAATCAAGTAATAGAACGAAAAGGAAAGAAACGAGTTATCCTAAATCCATGTAGCCTCTCAAAGATAAGTAATGGACATCTCAACACCGATCCATGAGACACTACTAGACTCATCCTCATACAATGAGATCAGCAAACGTAGGGCTCTGATACCAACTTTTTCACGATCCAAGTGGTTGTGATTGGCACCCACAGTATCCCCTCTGGTGGGTGAACCAACAAATCCCAACTAGTTACCCAACTCCACCAGCTATAAAAATGAATGACGAAAGCATTACTTAAATGAAAGAAAAACAATAACATACAACTATTTTAAACATTCCCAGAACCTGAAGGTCATTATACATGAGGAAATCTAATTAACATTGTCTAAAAGAGCAATTCAAGAAAACAAGGATCTCCATCTACAATTGGATAAGATCGCAGTCTAGTCTATAGGAGGTTTTGAAAAGAAAGGAGCAATAATCATTTTCTTGTTCTATCAAGAGGGTGCTATTTCTCCTTTCTTTTTTTCTTAGAGATAGGAGACATATTCTACGGAGGAATGAAACATCACATCTTGAACCGCTTACCTTTCTATGAATATTTTTCTACTCTAGAGATGGAGTCGAGATGAGCCTCCGAGATCGAGTTCTACACTCAAAAAACAAGTGCATGAGTAGTGTCAGTACAAAATACAGTACTGGTAGGCATCATCGGCCAACCTTAAATAATAACACATAGAAGTAAAATACCAATATGCCCTCACTTCATGAAACAATTTCAGTAATTTAATAACCCTTTAGGAGTTCAATGTGTATAAGGTGTTAGCCAGCCTGCTCACTGGATTTGGCCTCGCTACAGTAGTCACTTGACCGTTGCCACACTCTCACCGCGGCAGACTATGTAGCGCTGCAGCGGTACTTCCTTGGCAGTAGCTTGACTTAGCTGCACGCCTATATTTCACTTAACTCTTCACGACATTCTACTCATCATGACCATCCAAGCTACTCATAGTTGTCATAGCACTCAACAATATCACAACCATATGAAACATACAATGAATCATTCAAGACATATTTCACAATTCATCTTGAGTCCTTATGTAACTTCACATATACCATCAAATCATTATATACATACTAACAATTTGAATACACAAAATATATGGCCAGAAGTCTAATTCATTCAAGTTCTCATATTCTCAGACCGAATCTAATTTCTTATACTCAATCAAACAATATAACTAATGGTGATATTCCAGGAACACCCCTCTAGCATATCACCATGAACACTCCAACACCAAACATCGATGTACACACATGCCAGAGGGTCTTATTTCTTCCCTTTTAGTCATGACCTGCAGGGGACTCTAGAAATTCATGTGCTGTACTGGCATGGTACCTGATGTGTTATGGATTTACGACACTTTCAACGCTTAAAACATAGAAAATATGTTGTGTCATAAGTGTGTTTATATAGATATGAGGTACTTTTACTTAGTTTTTAAGGAAATCAGGCTCGGGAGTTGGATTCTAGAAAAGGTGAGAAAAAGTTGTAGAAAATGGTCTAGTGCAAGTCTTAGTACAAGTCGTCCGTAGCTGAAATCTTACATAAATTGCAAAAGTAGTAGAATAAAGTGTGTCTTTTGGTATGAGTCATACCATCCTGGTATGAGCCATACCAAGGAGTCGTGAAAAACATCAGAGGAGGTGTAGTTGTAGAAGATCCCAGTGCGACTGGATGTTACAAACCGTAATGACTACATACGAACTGTACTAAGGAGTCGTGAAAAATTTTAGAGAATATGTCAACTGGCGGATCCCAAAGTACAAGCATATTCCACGATTCGTAACATCAAGGTACAAATTGTACCAAGGACTCGTGGTGAGAATTAGAGAATGATAGATTTTAGAAGCCTAGACCATGATACGCACTTACGACTTATAGCAACATTGTACAAGTCGTATCAACTTCCCATACTTGAGAAGACAAAAGCTGCAAATTCATGTCACGGAAGCCTCCTACTACTCGTGGTTTTGAATTATGACTCGTATGAAGTAGCGGCAGCAAATTCCCTGTTAATTTAGGAAAGGGTTTTAATATTTGTATTAATAATTTTAGGTTATTTTTCTTGGAGAGACAGATGTGTTTCTCTGTAAACATGATTTGGGAGCCTCCTAAAAGCTCTTAGAGATAAAATACATGAATTACTAGGGAGAATTCATCATTGTTTTCATAGATTGATTGTGCAATTATCAATTGGGTCTTTCTTTCATCATCATTGTATATTGTTAATTATGTTTTCTTCTATGAAATCTAATTTCTTTCTTGCAAATATGAGTAGCTAAACCTTCCATAGCTAGAATTTTGGGAACCATGGTGGAATAACTAATGAGGCCTAACATAAATTGATTTTAAACCAATACGAATACATGTACTCTTCATCTCTTCATCATAAATGTTTCTTAACGGTACGCAACGTTAGGACTTGCATGTATTCTTTGCTTGCCTGAACCTAAAGAAGTAGTGATTAGAAAAGGAGAAGAAAAACAAAGCCTTGAACTTCAATTTCATTGAATAACTTGAACTGTGGTTGCAGGATAGTTAATTTGGGAAATTTTTATAAAGGTCAAAGTGAAATCACTCAAGAGACCTAATCCGATAATTGAGTATAATCATCCAATAGGGACTAATCAGTCATTTGGGTGAACCTATTTTATTAGTTCTATAGGCTAAGTATTGTGATAGATCACTAGTGTATGAACCTGAAGTAGTTTTCAATTTATAGGAAACACTTCCCTCGTAATTTGCATAAACCAGATCACAACATCAATTTACAACACTTTTACTTGATTACTTTTCAAAACCCCCTTTTTTGGAAATAATTAAATTAAAAGTATGAATACTAGCATTAGTTTATATCTTGATCATATTTCCTGTGGGATCGACCCCAACCTAGTTGGGTTCTTTATTGACAACTTCCGCATCATACTTCTTAAGGGGTGTAATTAGAGCGTTATCAAAAATGGTTCCATGGAATATGGCTTATGATTAGATTAATTTCTTGTGTTTAACTTTTAGTCACTATTTCCTTGTTTACATTTTTTTTGACACACACAGCTTACCACTTGGTAAGTGCCAAGCACTTAGAGAATCGGAGAACCTCTAATTCCAATTGATCTCGAGCTAGAACGAACACTGAGGTATATGGACTACAATGAAACTCCTGAGCAAATGGAAGACAGAATAGATGCTGAAGCTCACCAAGCTAATGAGGCTTGACATTTGGAGTTAGCTCGGCAAACTACTCTTGAAGAGGCAAATGATACCCAGGAAGAGACAAATAATACTGGCTGTCACGAAAGGGGTACAAAGGCCATGAGCCACACCAGTTCCATAGATATTCCTCAGTATGATGATGATGATGATCTAGATATTGATGAAGCTGATTCATAAGGAGCTATTGTACCCCCACCTTTGCCTGCTGGGGAAAAATTTGACATCACGAGAACCATGATTTAGTTGCTCAACATGAAGGGGTGTTTAGTGGTAATGCAGTTGATGATGCAAATCTACACCTGATGAACTTTGTGGGTATTTTCAAGGCTTTTGGGTTGCCAGGCGTGAGCCAGGATGCTATCAGACTGAGGCTATTTCCGTTCTCTCTATCTGGAGAGGCCACTCTATGGTTGTTAGAGTTGCCAAACGACTCCATCACCAATTGGAGGGAGTTGAAACAAGCTTTTCTGGAAAGATTCTTACCACCTTCCAGGATTCTTGATAATGCTCAACTCACACTCCTGATAAAGTATGAAGCGAACATTGCCAATAAAGAACCCAATAAAGGTTGCGGTCAATCCCATAGGGAATAAGGTCAAGATATAGAATAATGCTAGTATTTAAGCTTTTAAGTAAGTTATCTCCAAAAGAAGTGGTGTTTTATAAAAGCAATTATACGACAAGATTGAGAATTGGTTGTTGTTTACAAATTAATGCAATTGACTAGGGTGAGTGTTCCCCATGGATTCATAAATACTTTGGGTTTTACACTTGTGATCTATCCCAATATCTTACTTGTAGAACTGATAACTAGGATTCGTCCAAAAGACTAATTCATTCTTATTGGATGACTGTACTCAATTACCGAAATTAGGCCTCATAAGTGATTTCACTTTAATCGTTATCAATTTGTTCCAAAATTAACTATCCTACAACCACAACTCAAGTTATACAATGATCATAAAGATCAAGGCTTTGTTATACTTCTCTTTTCCTAATCTCTACCTCTCTAGGCTCAAGCAAGTAAAGAATTAAGGCGAGTACTAATGTTGCGCACCGTTAAGAAATGTTTAAAGATGAAGAGAAGACAATACAAGCGTTTAGTATTGGTTTGGAACCACTTTGTGCAAACCCTAGTGCAATAACCCTAATTTAATAAAGGGTTATTTAGTAATTATGCAATAAAAGAAAGAAAGATGAAACTTAATGATGATAATGATGATGATGATGATGATTATGATGATGATGATGATGATAATAATAATAACAATAATAATAACAATATTATTGTATAACTAAAGACCAATTGAACTAAATAATTAAAATAAATACATAAAAAAGAAAGAAATTTCTGCTGGAAAAGCTATAGAACGCAATAGAAAAGAATGCAGGAAAGGAAAAAACGTTGAAGAGAAGAGAAGAAAGGAAGAGAAAAGGGAAGAAAAGAAGAGAGGAAAATAAGGATTCTCAATCCAAAGAATCAAGGTACTGATCCAAATCACTTTCTTGAGTTTATTATGTGATTATAAGAAATTTTATAGGATAGAAACATGGAGAAATTTTAAAAAATTGAGAAAGTTTAGCCTTAAGATTCCTCAACCCAAAACATCAATTTAAAAGGGAAAACGTTATCAAAATTTAATTTTGATTAATATTTTGGATCCCTCTCATCGAGAAGAATCTATTGGTGGTCATAGTTTTGATATTCTGCCCCTTGACAATAGTTGACTTTCTCGGTCAAACCTTTGACCACAAATTTGGCTTTTTTAAAAAATTAAGCAAACATCTACTAAAGGGTTTTTGACCATTCTAAACCCATTTTTGTGTAGTTTGAGGTGATCTGAGAACCTGAGAGAATAATTTAGAATTATTGGAAAAGTGTACTTGAGTTGTGAATTCGAGGTAAGTGAAACATTAAGCTTTGATGCTTGATTTTTAAACCTATTTTAAAAATCATATTTTGTCTTCCTAGTCCATGTATTGGGACAATCGTGTACTTGGAAGAATCGATGGTCTTTAACCAACCACATATATATTATTTTAAGAAATATATTTTTTAAGAAACATAATATAATAATTGATCTTTGGTGTGGTGTGGTATTGTACCATGGTGTTGGGGCATTGGATATGGGCGTACATGCACATGCCATTATATGTTAGGTGCGTTGTACTTGCTACCGCAGTATACTATTGGGGTAGTATATATGTTGTCGAAGACTAGTTGAGGTGTTAGGTTTATCTCATTCACTGACTTTTGACAAGTATTGAGTGTGAGTTGTATTGATATATATATATATATATATATTGATCTTGTTGAATATTTGTTTGGACTTTATTGAATTTTAAATTTTGGAAATATATTTTTGTGCATATTATTTTGTGCTCATTGTGGTTGCATTTTCTAACACTTGTTCTTGGGGTATTAAAGTGGTGGGTTGAGGATCTTACTAAGTTATATTTATATATAGGTCACTCCTTACTTGTATGTTTGTGCAGATACTATTACAGGAGGAGAGACTAGTGGCTGACGAGTTCGTTCATGTAGATTCTGTTGCTGAGGTGAGTCTTCGCATTGATTCGTGGAGGCTACCGTTTCAGCTTTATCTACTTTTTTTATATATTTTTTTCTTTCTTGGGGTTTGCATGCCCAATAGCTAAACTCATAGAACTCTATTAGATGCTCCATGATCTTAGTGTGGGTTTTGGGCTAGAGATGCACTACTTAAACAGTCTTGTGATTTCTTATAAATTGAAGCTTTATTTTGGTTGGACAATCATTTAATTTTTATGACTATTTATGCATTTGGTGTTGCACATATTGTATTTCAGTGCTTATAGAAAAGGTTAAGTGTATGAAAAATAGGTTCGCGTAGCTGTGGTGTTTGTGGTGTCAGTCACGTCTAATGGGTTTTTTGGAATGTGAAAAAGTTGGTATCAGAGCTTAGGCTTTAAGTCCTGGGTCATGAGCAGTGTCTGGTAGAGTCTTGTTCATGTGTATGTAGGCGCTCATACTTATGACCTCGAGGCTACCGAACATTTAGGATGTTTTCCTTTCTTTCATTCTTTATTTGTGCGTTGAATTGATTCAAGTATAATCTTGAAATATTTATTTCGCAGATGGCTAAGAAACTTGCTTCTTCATCTGCTAGTCGATCAAAGGCACCAGTTGAATGGGGTTCGGGGCATGGTACTACCCCCGGTGATAGTAAAGCTGGGGCCCATCAAACAAGGGCTCAACTAGGGCACAGGCCAATCCTCAGCCTGAAGTTGTGAATGGGAGTCAGCCCTGAGTTGCTGCTCTGGAGCGAGTACAGGAACAGGTTGTTCAAGATGCTCCATCAATAGTGTCAGTTGTTGTACCTACTGTTGCCTTTCTTACAGATGTAGTGATGAGATTGTTGAATGTGTTAGAGGCATTGGTACCTAATCTTGGTGGACTTCCAATTCCTCAAACTACTTCTCAAGCACAAACACAAGTTCAGTTGAATGTTCCAGCTACATAAACACCCCAACTGACCCCTCACCCGACTGTTCATTTAGTTGCAACTACTGGGAAATCCAAAGATCTTAAGAATTTCATGGATCTTAAGCCACCAGAGTTCGACACAACGCCAACTTCTATTGAGCCTCAGAAGTTCATTAATCATTGTGAAGAGATACTACCTACATTGGGGTTGAGGGAGACTCGAGGTGTGAAAATTACCACTTTCATGTTCTCGGGGTCTGCAAAGGCATGGTGGACTTCAGTTTAGAGAGGCAGACAAGCAGGATTACCATGTATCACTTGGTAAGAGTTTTCAACAATGTTGAAGAATAGGTTCATTCCCTTGAGAAAACAAGACAACATGAGATGTTAGTTTAATAACCTACGCCAGGGAGCCATGACAGTTACAGAGTATATGGCTTAGTTCACTGAGTTATTTAAGTATGTCCCATTTTTAGTTGAAGACCCAAGGGAGAAGGTGAGATGATTCGTGGATGGACTTGAGCATCTTTTTCGTGGTTCTGTGATACGAGATGTGCAAAGTGGTACCTATTCAAACGTAGTTGACACTTCCCTCCATTGTGAGTCCTATTTACAAATGGAAAGAGATGAGCGAGAAAGCAAAAGGGCACGTAACACGGGCGAGTTCAGTAGTGCTCCATCTGGGGAAAGAATGGCCATCATGTAGGTAATCCAGGCCTATAAAGTCAGAGTCAGTGGTAGTGTTTGAGAGGTGACAACCAGCTAGATAGGGTCAACAACAGATTCAGAGAAAGGGTAACAACTCATATCAGTCAAGTCCATATCCGAAGTGTACTAATTGTGGTAGAAATCGTGGTGGTCGTTGCTATGGGGTTGTTGGTCCTTGTTTTACTTGTGGTGAAGAGGGGCATATTGCTAAATATTATCCTAAGGGGATCTCTGGTACTATTCAGGCTATGACACATCTGTAGGAACTGCTACAGGTACACTTTCTCAGGCTCAGCCAACTAGGGCCGCTCAACAGGATGCTCTTGGACAGGGTCGACAAGGTGCATAAGTTGCTGAAGGAGTAGGTGGACCACCGAGATTCTTCGTTATGGCTAGATAGGATATCGAGGCATCTAATACAGTAGCCACAGGTATTATCATTGTTAATTCTCATGGAGCACATTGA
Source organism: Datura wrightii (assembly GCA_035772735.1). Classification (NCBI taxonomy): domain Eukaryota; kingdom Viridiplantae; phylum Streptophyta; class Magnoliopsida; order Solanales; family Solanaceae; genus Datura; species Datura wrightii. The sequence continues at coordinate 14,076,850 of JASDFA010000003.1, forward strand.
TGTTGCCCATATTATAACTCATAATGAGATATAAAGCGGTTAATGTCAAATATAGAACCCAACTAGGGTTGGGGTCGAATCCCACGAGGAATATGACAAGAACTTTAGTTAATGCATTTAACTACTATTATTGGCTTACTTATTTCCTATGTGGGAAATTGTAGAAAGAAATAATAGAAAACAGTAGAGAGTAGCGAGTAAATCCTTGATTTAAATTGATTGAATTCAAAGAGTGACTTGACTAGGATTGTGTTCCCCATGACTTCATAACCACAAGGAGTCTTATACCAGTTATCTATTCTGGTGTTTAACATGCAATATCGGTAAGTTAACTTCACCTAAATGGTTGCTTAGATAATTATCACCATGCAACTTGATCTATATGCGGATGTATACTTGATTTACCCTTACCCTTGATTCAGATTAGCTATTCTCAGATAAGATCAAGCTATTAGAAGAGGGTTAATAGACTCAAATATCCGTTGTTAATCCCTTTTCCCATTCATTACTCCCCTTGATCCAGTGAGTAATAAGAAGGAAAATTGTAATGTTTGCAACCGTTAAGAAGCAATTAAAACAAAGGGAAAAACAATACATGCATAAACCCTATTCAAGATTCACTAAGTATTTTTGCCTATGTGTGTTAATTCTCACAACCCTAGTTATGGGTTTAGCTAGTCATGCTTGAGGAATCACAGTTACAAATTAGAGAATAAATCATAATTGCAACTTACAATAATTTGTAGAAGAAACCACGTATATTGAATAAATTAGCAAGAACCGAAGAACACTACTCCAAAGTTTTTTGAATTCCCAAAATTAAGAACAAAATTATGAAACTTGTTTAATGAACCTTAATAGTAATCAACACTCAAACAATATATTGCAAAGTTGTAAGAATTGCATAAACTGTAAAATAAACCTAAACAAAATATTTATAGACATGAAACAAATCCTTTCCTAAATCAACATGGATTCTTGTGTCGGTAGGTACCACGGTTCGTCGGAAGCATCAACGACCCGTTAGAGTGTTCGTTGGTTCCATTGTTGTTCCCCTCAGACTTGTCTTTTTTTGACATCTAGCTTTAAACAATGGCTCATTGTGAGATCCTATGAGCTGTTGGTCCAGTCTGTTGTTTCTTGGCCTCCTAAACATGGTTTTTGATCCTAGAGGTACGGGTGCTTAGAACGACCCGTCCTTCAATGCCACGTCCCGTTATGTCTGTCATTGGATGATGCCTTCTGTATCACTCTTCTCTAATCCTTTCCACGATCTTTTAGGATGATCGGTTATAAGCTCATATGATCCGTAAGATCCATCCGTTGCATCAGACTCACATTGACATCCTTTTTTATTCAACCCACGACCGAACAAGACGGTTTGTCATATGCTCCTACGGTCCATGGGTTTCAGCCGTTGCTTGGCACATTGTTTAACCACTTTTCTAAATTGGCTACAACAACTGAGTAAGATGGCCCGTGGTAAGGACCAATGGTTTGTAATAAGTCTCGTCTTAGGCATTTTACCCTTTTTTGTTCTTTTCTCAATTTTAACTCCCCTGACCTATTTTACCTACAAAACTACCAAAATACGTCATATCCACATAAATGTACCTAAAGTCATGCACATTCACAGGGCTTTAAGCGTCGCTAGTTCCATCAAATCACAACATATCAACACCCTCAACATAGCATTTTTGCTTGTCCTCAGGTGAACAAAATAAAATCAACCCATGGCGACGGTTAACTAGAGGAAACCTAGGAGATGCATAGCAGTCCAAACTCACAAAACATACAAGATGTTCACTCAATCAAACTCTCTCCTACCATGTTTAAACAGAAACTTGTGTTATGACTCATCACTTCTCAACATGACACAATAGGATCAAAGGATGGCATCATATTATCACTACACAACCAAGCACACACAACTAACATTTCTCCTAAGTATGCTAGCAATCAACCAATGGAATCATATGCCTTCACTGCAAAGAAGTGCCCCCCCCCCCACATATATATATGATCATGACAATGTTTTATCTTGGGACTGGATAAGACTTCACTTGCTCACACAAAGAAATTTTAACTGTGCACATACCATACTATAAGCTTGCCTTTACTTTCAATACCTCGGGTTTTACACGGTTGAACTAGGATCACTATAGGATTTATTTCATCTTGTAATGTGGGCTCAGGGTTAGGTATAGTAAATATGGGAATAGTAACTTAACCCTTCTTGGCACTGCACTAACTTTGGCTCCACTTAACCTTTTTTTTACTTCTATAGCTTTTTCCCTTGCTTTCTTCTTCTTTTACTTTCTTTTGCAACTACGAGTGCAATTTTCCTCCTTTCAAGCATTTCTTTTCTTCTTTCTCATTTTTATTTTTCTCTTCGACTCTTTTTTTCCTTTTTTTATTTTTTTCAAACTTCATTATGCACACCGCACCCGCCTTTTGTTGGCATTACTCAATTATTTTCCACCCTACTCTTCTTATTTAACCCTATAATACCCACCCTCAACTTAGGAAATTTTGCCTTAGTTTGAGGTTCACAGTGTCCAAAGAGGGACCACGGCCAAAACAGGTTCATTTTAATCAATGCAGGAAGGTGAATTGGCTAAACAACAAAAAGAAAGGTCAATTTTAGCTCAAAATCGGGATCAGGGGATATTTATTTCCATTTGGTATGTCTTTTAAGGCTAATGTGGACTACTCATAAAAAATGGCCTATGATCCTTTCCTATCCTCTCATCCTATACCTCGGTATGACTGACCAGGGAAGTTCTAGATTGACACACACAGTAGAACCAACTCTATGCCTCACTTACTTAAGCACTTGATTACACGGCTAAGTTCCAACCACCAGGTTCATGCATAGCTTAGGCATTAATTATCCTAGTGACACCTATGATGCCATTCAAAGATCCACATTGGTCACAACTCATAGCACACGTATATTCATACAAAAATGTTTAGGAGGGGTGTCATTTTAACATACATCACAAAATTAGTTCATCATATGCTTTGTTTGACTGCTCTTATGCCTCCTATTTTTCTTCCAGTTAACCAACAAGATAAAATAAAAAAGAAAAAAAATCCTAAACATGTCGATTCTACTAGATAACAAACACCCTAGGAAAAATACATCTGGCAAGAAAAACCCTTGGGTTATGTCCAACAAAAATCAAGTACTACCCCACCCCCATCAAAAAAATCATGCAACGTCCTCGACGTATTTCAAAAGTAAAACATGAGAATAGGGACATACCTAGGTGTCATAAGCGCCTATGGTCTGGTCAACAGAGGCTGCGATGCAACCCCAAAATCCTCAATAGCCGGAGTCTCAATTACGACTCTAGCCTGTGTAACAGTGGCACTGGTTATAGCTTGTGCATTCTCTGAAGCTGTCCGCACGAGGGAATTAATTGGGCCTCCACTCTCCTCGAGCAAGACCCATATACTAGAGCTGTCGTCACCTTTCACCCACTCCAGTATCTCTCTCCCGTGCGCATCAGCGGTGTGTCGGCTTTCTTTGAGGGTAGCTTTCAATGCCTGGTTTTCCTTCTTTCTTTTTCTTCTGTCCTCATCCTCCGCTCCCTCAGCGACCCGCTTCTTTTTGCCTTTTTTATGCGGGGCTGGCTCGAGGTCAAAGAACTTAGGAATCTCTACATCCAGGTCCTCCTCTATTACTAACAAAACCTGTGGTGGTAAGAGTGGAGTAGGTCTTGATGACAACTCTATCACAGAGGCTCTCAATGCAGCTAGTTGTCTATCCATCGTGTCCCAGTCCCGGGTCTAAGAATTCGACCAGAAATGGTTGAGGCGTACCTCAAAACCATCCAATCTTATATGTAACCCCTGTGGTGCATCTTCTATTTCTTTTTTAACCCATGACTTAACTTGCTTGAGCAACATCTCAATCTTTCGCTCTACAATTGTCAATCTCTTGGCCATTTTTCTCATGTCACATTCTAGGACTAGAAAGTACCCAATGGGAATGGATTGGGCTGTGCTACCTGATGCAATAGGAGTTCTAGTTGCGGCATCATCGACCTGAGTGGAAGGAAACTCCATGGACTGCTCAACCTAGTTGGATGTGTCACCATGCTCACCTTCTCTCGGTGCACTCTCACTCAATCTAGGTCCACCAAATGGAACTCAGACTCTGGTCACCGATTAAGATCATCCTTAATCAATGTTATGTCGCCACCCTGATGTTTGTAATCATATGATCAATATCTGGGAAGACAGGCACTCCAGACTCCATGCATAGCTGATAAACGAGGCTCGGGAATGGAAGCGTAGTGTGATCTTTGACTTCCCGCTCCTAAATCTCTATGGAAATAATCCGGGGAATGTTCAGCAGGTACTCAGACATAATGCATGCCAGAAAAGCTGCCTTATCTGCGCTCAAAACATTATCATTCTCTATAGGCGCGAGCTGATGTCGGAAAATGGACCATCATGACTTGGCCAAAAAGTTCAGGGAAGCCTTGTAGATCAGTTTCCTTCCTGTGACCCATTCTGCTTCCTCCTTATCCTCAGCAATAATATTAGCCATCCACTGAATGTGCATCTATTTGTCCTTGATGCACAATTTTCTGATCTCCTTCATTGCCTCTATCCGTTGGTCATATTCAGTAGTTTGGGTCGGCACTGTATAGTCACCACCCATCAAGACCCTGGTGATGGTCCGCTCGGATATGTCGACTAGGAAGCTCTTACCCTAACAGAGTCTATCATGGGATCCTTCGTAATTACATTCTTTGAGGGGGCCTTTTTCTCTAGGGTGCAATAGTAATTTGCATAGAACTTATGCACCATCTCCATGTTGTATTTTCCCAGAGTCTTGGCCATCCAATGCATATTGTATCCCTCAAAGATCCTTTTAAGCTCTGGTACTTCATTCAGGGCATTGATCTGAATCTTGGGCTCCTCCTGAATACTGCGGCTGGGATTCCTTTTCTCATTAAGAGCGAGCCCTACATAATACACATCCCTAGAGCCCTGCACAAACCATCTTTTGGACCTTGCTTCTGGTGTGGTGGCAGGGTAAGAGTCCTCCACCTGCTCGCAAGACTTATCAGCAGCACTCTGCTTGTTAGCGGACTCTTCTGCCTCTGTATCTTCATCCCCTGATTCCTCAACATCATCGTTGCTTCCTCTGCATTATATGTAGGAGGGTATCACTATCAGACTCGACCTCTTCTCCTCCCTCTTCAGACTGGGGAAGTGAGGTAGTAGCCGCTGCAGCTTCTTGGGCTTTTGACTTTTCCCTAGTTTTAACCACGGGAGACTCATCAGAGGTTTCAATGTTGTAGTGCACATTCGAACCACTAGAACTATCTAATTCTGACTCATCACGGAGCTGCTGCCTTTTAGCAATTTCCTTTCGTGCAGCAGCTTCATGTTGCTTCTTGTTTCTTGTTGAAGTCATTTTACTTGGGAGACGCATTGTTAGATTCATAAAAATAGGACAAGCCATATTGCTGTTCTGTCCAAACAGATGACCTTCAGTACGAGTCGTTGCAGGAAACGATGACCCGTTGCTGCGGTTGTTGAATTAATTACTGAAAGTGTCCAATCTGTTTCTTCCCACGAGCAAATACAATGGTCAGTTGTAAGATACAATGGTCCGTCTGAATGGTCCGTGCCAAGGGAGTACAGGGCTTAGGTGTGGAACTTCGCACAATGACTAGTTTCAACAGTCCGTTAGGGAAACTAACGGTTTGTTGAATTAGTCATTGTGGGACTGGTGTCATGGATCCCTGAGCAGTCCTAACGACTCGATCAATGAGTCATTGTAGGGTACAATGGGTTGTTGATTAGGTCATGCAACCTACCCTCACCTATATGTGTTCCCTGTCACAATTTTACCAATTATCCAGGCATCACACTCCCATCACACTTTCATACTGCACAGATTAGTTAGGCGATATATTAGGTTCTTATTCAGTTTCAAAATTTTGCCATACACCCTCCTAGTCGTTAAATTCAAGTGTTAGGGTTAACTTGATGAACAATACTATGAATCCAGATGCATATTACCCCAGCATGTAATTTCATGAAACAAGCACTAGGTACTTTAATCGGGAAGGGTACGCTACTGAGAGAAAAAAACAAAGGAACACCAAGTATACTCACTTTAGTAGGGGAATATAAAATTCTTGGTCAATGGTGGAGAGATATGAATCAATGTTCGGGTTTTTGCTTTGGGTATAAAGGTACATGCAAGTGCACATGGTCGAACAAGTAGTAAAGTGGCTTAAGTAAGCCAAGTATCGATCCCACTGGGACTGGGATAAGGTAGCAATCTACTCAAGTGTACTATATTTTAACTCTAACAATGAAGACAACAGTGCAAAGAAGAGTTTGATATTTTGATTTCTAATTTTTATGCTAAGTCTACAAAGATTATATAATTTGAGTCTGAAATATGAATGTGAGCATGCTGAGGTTAAACGAACATGTAAGGAAATAAATTATCGATATAAATTGGTTAACTTTTCCTCTGGTTGCTAGTCAAGAACTATTGCCAATGGATTAAAACTCTCGTATTTAACCCAACTTAAGAATCATGAACCGTCCACCTACATTTCTGTGATTAAACAAAATTCATGTTCTAGCCATACAAAACCGGTTCCTTAATTGACTAATACGACTTTCAGGTATATTTCTATCCTGAAGGTAAATGAATTCTCAATTTTCCCAAACTAAGAAAAGATCATATCCTATTGATTCACTACTTTCCAATTTCTTGCTTTCTCGAGTGAAACTGGATTTTTTAGATATACATTAACATAGGCCACACATTAATGTTAAGAACAAGAATCAATAGAACAACCATGGAAGAAAAGATGAAAAACCCAATTGATCAATAACTACATTTCAATACAATTGTTCTTAACCTCAGCAAGAAGAGGAATTAGCCACTCATTTGTGGATTAAACATCGTTAAATGAGTGTTAAACATACAAGCAATTGAATTAAAGAAGAAGGAGATAGAGAAAAACCCTAATAATTTCGCCCCCTCAACTGCCTGTAACCCACGTTCTTGCTCCACCATGTCAGAATATTGAAAAATGAACCTAAGTGTTCTATTTATACTTGTGGGAATTTTTTCCGGAATAACAAGCAACATGTCACGGAGTGCATCATGGAGCACTGCCTTCATGACACGCCACTGACCGGAGCCTCACTAGAAATTGACTGTCCAGGTAATAAGACCCAACGTGGCACGGCGTGCAATGCGGGTCTAGGCCAACATGCTACAGCCCCAACGCGTACCCACACTGGAATTTGGCCAAAAATTCCCTATCCAGGCAGAAGGCCTCCGCGATGGCTGCGTGACACGGCTCCATCGCGGAGCCCCTTTAAGTTGTGCCTTCCAATGCTTTGTCCTTTGCTACCATCCGAGTCCAACCCCGATCTCTCCCAACACGCATTTTAGCTTCCCAAAATTATATTTCACCTGCAAAACAACGCTAATCATGTTGGTTAGTATAAATTTACATTTTATTATAAATCACATGAGAATGTATAAACATTGATAGATAAACAAGGCTAAAATGACACATTTGAGTATCACTTGGGCATATAAATTTGCCCAAGATCACTTACCCCACACTTAAATCCTTGTTCGTCCCCGAACAACAATCTTACACCTCATGCACTTTACACCCCATCCTGGCTACTTTGGTTCGACAATTCGGGCTACAGGCATACCGATTATTCAACACAACACATCATCAAGAAAACACACATGGTCTTATCAATGCAATGACCTTCAACACATCAAGACCTCCTAGACTTAAGAATCGACTCTCAATATTGGCAAACTCATGCAAATCAGCTGATCAAGATATCCGACACGAAAATTAATCTCTCATCAAGCATGTGCCCTCACAATGCAAGAGAATTTTCCCTTTTTAATCACATGAACTCTAGCAGTTACATGCAGGGGCATATAAACACACTTTCACTCTCTCTCCCAAAAGAATTCACATGCATCATGTCATGAACCATAGGCTTGCCCTTATTGTATTACTCTACTAATATAAGGAAATGTGATGTAGGATCACGTAGGACTTTAATGGGTTGTAATGTAAGCTACGGAACTAGTAAATATTGGGCTAGCCAATGATAGCCACTAGCATCCTTAAGCGCCTTTTCAATACATCCCATCAAACTCATGGGCATTGTTTCTTCCTTCATCCTCCCATTTTTTGAAGTCTGTCTTCAGTTTGGCCCATATCTTTAAGCACACTTGACTCAATAACAAAGATTATTCAGACACCTTCATTATATTTTATTTATAACAAGTGCACCTTCAACCTTTTCTTTCCTTTCATCACTCTGCTTTTCTTTTCTTTTCACCATTCTCACTCTTTGACACTTTGGGAGAATTATTTTCTCTTCTTAAGCGCTTAAGAGTTTTGGATCAAATTTACGGCTAATGAAAAGAAGGGGTTAAGCTCGGTTTACACATTTTGACACAAGAAAAAAATAATAGGCTAAAGGCTCAACGGGCTAACTAGGGTGTACATTCAAGGTGGGTACAATAATGAAAAAGAGAAACTTTCGGTTAACACAAAGAAATGACTACATCCTTTCCTACAATACACGTCCTTCATTTCGTTTCGTACACACACCAGGCAAGTTCTAGACACTTCACAATGGCATGGAATAAACAAAACCTCACTTCACACTTATTGCACATGCTCAATTCTAGACGTATTCACAAACTCTTCAATCAGCTAATTACACGAATTCAAACATTAAGCCTCAATCACACTGAATCGACTCTATGGCCTAGGCATCTCAACATATTTACAAAGTTGCATGCTTTCATACGAATCACCTTTGCATTTCAAATATCATGTACGACACGCAACCAGAATTCCGCAACAATAAAGTAACTATAGGTTTTGGGATGCAACCCACAAAAGAAAACAACTGAAAAATAAATGAAAACTCTACTCCTAACGACTACATTTCCCTTAAGACGGTCATCATCCATCCATCATAGGGAACGGTCACTAACTAAGACTTCGGTTCAATGGGACCATTCTCGGTAAAAGAACCAAAAACAAACGCCGAGAAACCCAAGAATTGAAAAAAAAGAAATTTTAAAAATATCGATCATTTTGATGAAACAAAAATATGTACAAGATCATCTAGCAACATTCAGCAACACACAACAGTTGCACATTTAATTACAATACAGAACAAAAACTTCACAATCACAAATCACAGGGTCACAAAATTTTCATCAGGCACAACAACAGAACAGAACATACACAACAACATAACCAGCACCTAACTACTCCCACCCCACACTTATCTCGAACACTGTCCCCAGTGTTCACAGAAATTAAAATAGCACAAAAAATTGGGTGGTGGAACTCCCTGATCAATCAAAATACTCCACTTCTTCATTAGGTGCTGCTACCTCGTCTCCCATGTCTGAACCACCCCCATCGTCATCATCGGACTCCACATCGGAGTCCTCACGACGTGTCTCCTCATCTGTGGGGACATCATCATCTGTGGGCTCTACAAAAGCTGGACCCACTCGGCATAGAGCACTGGCATTTTCGCCAAAAGGGTAGTCTAGCTCGAGCTGCCATAGCTCCTCCTCTGTTGCCGGCCTCCTGCCTATCCGTAACTGGAGCATCTGCATCCCGTACATGCGAGCCATGTACTGATCATCCCGAGCATGTCGCTCGGCTAGTGTAAGCACTGGCCCGTGGGTGGTGTCGGGAGCCTTAGTTTTGGTGACATCTAAGGCCCGCCGCTCCATCTGTGGGATATAGTCAAGGGCCTCTTCCTCAATGTCCGGACCCCTCAGGAACGTGGTGATTAGTCCACCAAATCCATATCTGTTCCCCTGATGCAAACGGGCTCTCTTCATGGCAGAGATAATCACCGCCCCCACATTGATCTCCAGCCATTTCATCAGGGCGTACACCAAGCATACACGATCCCGGGTTACATCCGTCATATGCACCCCCGGGATTAGGCAGGAACACACGATCTTAAGCCATATCCTGGCTTCCCTGTTCATCTGTGAGTAGGGCAAAGTCTGATGGTAGCCCCTCTCCTTATGTCTGCTCCACCTAGCCATCGATCGGGTTCCACACAAAGTGCGTCTGATGTCCACATATGGTGGAGTGATATTCAGCTGTCGAAGCACGTGGGCGTCTGTGTCCCGTGCCCCTAAGATAGCATTGAGGTGGTGGGGCTCAAAAGTGACTATTTGCCCCCTTATTTTGATGGTGTGACTTCTGAGAGTCGGGTTCCAGTTGGCGTAGAATTCCCGAATCAAGTGCAAATTGCATTGCTTGGGCTCTTCAAAAATGAAGTTCGTCCCAGCTGCCTTGATCCTCTGGACAATCCTGGGGAACTCCTATGCCAACGGTTCCCTTGCTATGTGTTCCTCGGGGAAGTACTTGCTCTCCTTGTGCTTTGCGTACCACTTCTTCCCCTCCTCTGTCACCCACCTGGTTCCATATTGACGGCGTTGGCCGCGTGGAACCGCTGGTGCTGCTGGGACCGCTGTGCCCAGTCTGATTCTTTTTCTTCCGGCGCCAGATGTTGATGCGCCTTTTCCCTTGTCCTTCCTGCTTGCCATTTTTCTTGTCAACCCAAATAGACAAGATCAATGTTCAGCCAATTAAAATTTGCTTCGACTAAGGTTGGGTTAAGCTAGGCTACCCCACACTTAGTCCTTAGCCAAAATTATCACATTAAGGTAAGATCGCGCTTACTTACACAAACAAACAACAAACATAATAAATATGCTTAGTGCATTTGGAGAATTCGACGGTATATATTCTATGTACTACTCAGACTTCGTACAGCTAGCCACAATCATTACCATCGATAACATTTTATCCCATAGAACTTAGCAAGGAGAAACAAAAGAAAAATTTAACTACATGATCCTCTACAATTCACCCAATTCTTGCAAATTCCAATATTTCCTTCACCCGAGAATCCGACAGTCTTTTAGCATAGTAACAGTTAGCACATCGACTCATCTCACTCAACATGTACAACCCAGCATGAATTTCACTGGTTCAACTAAAATTTTCCCTTTCAAACTCAAAGGCAAGCCCTAGCTATGATTTTATCAAAAATTCCATTAAACTATGTAATTAACGAGTTCAAGCAATCACAATGATACTCCGAACATCAATCAACAATAATTCAATTGAATTTAAGCTTAATTTCTACTTAGGGCAAGTTTAGCTCATATCACATGTTCAATCTCGAAGAAAATCGACAAGAAATGAGATAGAATTGAAGAACATACCTTGAATTCGAAGAATTGATGAAAACTCGATGAAATTCTTGGCCTAAGTCCGTGTCACGTTGAGGGGGAAGGCGTTTTTGGGAGGTTGGTCGCGGAAGATATGAAAAATGAGGAAAATGGAGGGGGAATCGGGGTTTAAAAGTGGGAAATTCGCGCGGGTCACCCGGCGACCCGGTGTGACCCGTCGCGATATACACTTCAACGTTTCACGGAGGGTAACGATAAGCATGCCCTCCGTGACACGGAGCTGTCGTGTGGGTGTTCTGGAATTTTAAAAATTCCAGATTTACAACTCAACGTGTCATGGAGGGTAACGCGGAGGCCCTCCTCCGTGACACGGAGCCATCGCCCTAGCTCACTATTTTGCCACTTTTTATTATTTTTTATACCTCAAATTTTCCCTTGCGATCACTTGCACATTTATCCTCCGTTCCACCTGAAATTCATCTTACGGCAAAAAATTGGTTAGAATTATAGGTTTCACTCAAAATAAAAATAAAAACACAAATAAAACTAAAAATTTTGTTGTTAATCAAGAAAAAAGAAAAAAAGAAATCTATTCACAATTTACAAAGAAAAATTTCACGGGTTGCCTCCCGTGCAGCGCCTGGTTTACCGTCACGGCTCGACGTCATTCAGCTCAGTCATCTTCTAGGGTGACATACGTTTTCTCTCGACCACCGTCCTCACCCCAGTAGTGCTTACATCACTCCGGTGGTATTCCCAATAACTCTCGTGAATCACTTATCTGCGGATCATCACCTCGATCAATCACGTTGATACCGAGAGTTCCTCGTACATAGTCGGGAGCTTGGTGGCCTTGTACACATCGAACACTTCCACCATGTCGTGTGCTCGCATGGTTAAGTGCCCTGCAGCTACATCAATCAGCGCTTTCCCAGTTTCCAAGAAAAGACGTACCAAAATAAATGGGACTTCCGCGTCTGGCTCAAAATCCAGCACAACGAAATCCACCAGGAAGATAAGGGAGCCCACTTGCACCAGCACATCCTCCACAATGCCATCAGGTCTGGCTAAGGACCGATCCGCTAGTTGCAAGATCACTGTTGTTGGTCTAGGACTCCCTAGACCCAACTTCTTGAATATCGATGACAGCATCAAATTAATGCTCACTCCCAAATCACATAATCCGCGAGCTCAGATACTCTGCCCAATTGTAATTTGTATAGTAAAGCTCCCAGGATCTTTGAGCTTTGTGGGCAAACAATTTTGTATCCGGGAAGTGCACTCCTCCATGAGAGCTATCGTAGCATACTCAGTCAACCGACTTTTGTTTGCCACGATGTCCTTAATGTACTTTGCATATTTCGGCACTCCCTGCAAAACATCAACAAGAGGTAAGTTAATATGTACCTGCTTTAGCACCTCCATGAATTTCTTGAAACACGCCTCCTCCTTGTGTTTCTTTAATCTTTGAGGGAACGGGGGTGGTGGTCTTTCTGATTCAGCTTCCTTTTTCTTCCCCCTCTCATCACTTTTCTCCCTCTCAACTTCTGCTGCTCCCGATTGTTGAGGTGGTCTTTCTGGTTCCACCTCTTTCAGCTGCAAACCACTCCTTGTGTTCACCGCATTCACCTGCTTGGGATTGGGATCTGTGTCGCTCGGAATTCCTCCTCTAGGCCTGGTATTATGGGCTCCAGCAAATTGCCCAAATTGATATTCTTTACCTCGGCTGCCAATTTCACATAGTCAGCCTGCAATTGAGCTTGGTTAGCTATCATTGTCTTGAACATCTCCTCAATACTGGGTGACGGTGGTGGAGGAGGTGCATTGTTGTTTCTATATTGTGCCTGATAGTTCTGATGACCTCCTTGATTCCTCTGCGCCCCCTGACTCGAACTTTGCCCTTGATGGTTGTTGCTACCCCAAGAGAAATTCAGGTGATTCCTCCAGTTGGAATTGTAGCTGTTTCCATACTGTTGGTGGTTGTTCCTCTGTACATTTCCCACAAAGTTCACCGAGTCAGGATTTTCTCCACAACACTCAGCTGAGTGCTCACTACTCCCGCACACTTCACACCAAATCTGCTGCACTGCATTCACTGGGGCTTGAGTCTGGTTCATTGTCATGTTACTGAAGTGGGTGTTTAGTTGATTCTGTAAAGCAACTATCTGTGCAGCAATAGCTGTAAAACCATCCACTTCTAGAACTCTTGCTGCTTTCCTTATTCCTCCTCTTGACGAATCAGCATTCCACTCCGGATTGCCCTGCGAAATATGGTTTAACAAGGTATACAACTCCTCATAAGTTTTCTCCAATGCTTGTCCCCCAGCTACTGAGTCTAGCAAGATTTTTGTGTGGGGTTCCAAACCCTCTATAAAGGTGTGCACCAGCACAACATTGGATTGATGATGATGAGGACAATCCCGCAACATGGACTTGAATCTCTCCCAAGCTTGATATAGATTCTCTCCCTCTCTCTATTTGAAACATAGAATTTGACTTCTAAGTCTTGCTGTTTTACCGGAGGGAAAAAATCATATCAAGAATTTCCTTGCAAGATCATCCCAAGTAGTAATAGAATTTGGTGGCTCAGCTTTCAACCACCTCTTGGCTTCTCCCAATAGTGAAAATGGGAACAATGTAAGCCTGACATAATCTGATGACACTCCAGCGGGGATGTAAGTGTCACTTATCTCCAAAAAATTTTGGAGATGCTACTGTGGATCCTCATGAGGGAGACCTGTGAACTGTCCGCTGGAGTGCAGCAATTGCACCATGTTTTGGTTGAGCTCGAACCTCCCTCCTGGATCAGGTTTGCAGATGCTAAATGTGACATTGTTAGCATGTGGGATTGCCACCTCGTGAACCGGCCTAGCTGCTACTTTCTCGGGCACTAACATTGCCCGTACTACTGGTGGATTCTGTTGTTGCTCCATAATTGTTTGTCTGAGCAACTGCAGCTTTCTCTCTAGAGCTTCTCTCCGCTGACGATGAAATAGTCTTTCAGGCTCTAAATATGAGTCCACCAGCTCCTTGTCTCTTGCCAGTGTTCAGCAGTATTTCTGCAAAATACAGGCTAAGACCAAGTTGTCAACACTAAGAAAAAAAAATATAGTAAATAAACACTTAAGAAAAATTCACCAATTGCCAGTCCCCAGCAACGGCGCCAAAAAAACTTGTTCGGGTTTTTGCTTTGTGTATAAAGCTACACGCAAGTGCACGTAGTCGATCAACTAGTAAAGTGGCTTAAGTAAGCCAAGTATCGATCCCACAGGGACTGGGATAAGGTAGCAATATACTCAAGTGTACTATATTTTAACTCTAACAATGAAGACAACAGTGCAAAGAAGAGTTTGATATTTTGATTTCTAATTTCTATGCTAAGTCTACAAAGATTATATAATTTGAGTCTGAACTATGAATGTGAGCATGCTGAGGTTAAACGAACATGTAAGGAAATAAATTATCGATATAAATTAGTTAACTTTTCCTCCGGTTGCTAGTCAAGAACTATTGCCAATAGATTAAAACTCTCGTATTTAACCCAACTTAAGAATCATGAACCGTCCACCTACATTTCTATGATTAAATGAAATTCATGTTCTAGCCATACAAAATCGGTTCCTTAATATACTAATACGACTTTCAAGTATATTTCTATCCTGAAGGTAAATCAATTCTCAATTTTCCCAAACTAAGAAAAGATCATATCCTATTGATTCACAACTTTCCAATTTCTTGCTCTCTCGAGTGAAACCGTACTTTTTAGATATACATTAACATAGGCCACACATTAATGCAGTAAGAACAAGAATCAATAGAACAACCATGGAAGAAAAGATGAAAAACCCAATTGATCAATAACTACATTTCAATACAATTGTTCTTAACCTCATCAAGAAGAGGAATTAGCCACTCATTTGTGGATTAAACATCGTTAAATGAGTGTTAAACATACAAGAAATTGAATTAAAGAAGAAGGAGATAGAGAAAAACCCTGATAATTTCGTCCCCTCAACTGCCTGTAACCCACGTTCTTGCTCCACCAAGTCAGAATATTGAAAAATGAACCTAAGTGTTCTATTTATACTAGTGGGAATTTTTTCCGAAATAACAAGCAACGTGTCACGGAGTGCATCGCGGAGCACTGCCTCCGTGACACGCCACTGACGCGGAGCCTCGCTGGAAATTGACTGTCCAGGTAATAAGGCCCAACGTGGCACGGCGTGCAACGCGGGGCTAGGACAACGTGCCACGGCTCCAACACGTACCCACATTGGAATTTGGCCAAAAATTCCCAATCCAGGCAGAAGGCCTTCGCGATGGCAGCGTGACACGGCTCCATTGCAGAGCCCCTTTAAGTTGTGCCTTCCAATTCTTTGTCCTTTGCTACCATCCGAGTCCAACCCCGATCTCTCCCAACACGCATTTTAGCTTCCCAAAATTATATTTCACCTGCAAAACAACGCTAATCATGTTGGTTAGTATAAATTCACATTTTATTATAAATCACATGAGAATGTAGAAACATTGATAGATAAACAAGGCTAAAATGACACATTTGAGTATCACTTGGGCATATAAATTTGCCCAAGATCAATCAACCCCACTTTTGTAGGGGCAGTGGTGTTGTCGAGTTGTTTAAGCCCGAGGGAGTGAAGACCGCTGGTTGTTTTAATTTTGAATGTGAAGTGTGCAAAAGTCGGGTGTGTGGGGTTTTTAGTAGGATGGGTTTGGTTGAGTCGGGTCTGGCTATTGTAAGTCAGGAACATTTAATTTTGGCCAGGGCTCATCCAATGGATCGTGTAAGGTAACAATGGCCCTTACCTTTTTCCCATTAGTAGAATTTTAGAAAACTTACCTGTGGAACCTACAGGCACATAGGACGGGTCGTTTGTTTTCACAACGACCCATACTGTGAGTCCATAGGTTCTTTCCATTTATTTCAGGCCTGCATGAAGTAGTTCAAACGGGTGATCCCATGACCTGGGTCAACTAAGTACGGTCCATTCTATGTGCCTATTGGTTCACTATAGAAAATTGGCACTCAGGGTAACATCAACGACATGAAACCACGAGCCGTACCAAGTTATAATGGATCATTTTGAGACTCGTGGTTTCAAGTCTGGACTGAATCATTCGAGTTTCCTTTGGCCTTAAACCTGCACACTTCACCACCTGTGAACATTTTATGTATATTAGAAGTAAGACTTAGGTTGCCTCCCAAGAAGCGCCTGATTTAACGTTGCAGCAGGACGCAGGTATCTTGATTACTCAGACTTCATCAAGACACCTCCATGGGTTTCCTCCCATGTAGCGCCTGATTTAACATCGCGGCACGGAGCAAGTCCCCAGGTAACTGAGACTTCACCCAGATCCCACAGGTCCACCAGTTTAATTTCTTCACTTTTTTCCCAGATATGCTTTTACCCGCTGCCATTCACCTACAACCATTTTCCTTCATGATTTTCCAACTCTATTGCACCATAGGAGAATATTTTGACCACTCAAAATGGTCCCAACCATTTGGACTTCAATTTTCCAGGAAACAAGAGAAGCCTAGAATTAAATAGCAACACCACATCTCCTGGGATGAAATCTCTCTACTCAATCTTCCGGTCATGCTATATCTTCATTCTCATTTTTAAAATTTTTGAACTTTCATAGGCTTTAAAACGAAACTCTTCTAGCTCATTCAACTAATCAAGCCTCAAGTTTGCAGCATCTCTCCAATTTAGATTTAGCTTGTTGAGCGCTTACATAGCTTTGTGCTCAAGTTCGACCGGAAGATGACATGCTTTCCCATACACAAGCTGATACGGAGACATACCTATAGGGATCTTGAATGCAGTCTGATAAGCCCATAATGCATCATCCATCTTCCAAGACCAATCTGTCCGGTTAGCATTCACAGTCTTTGCAAAGATGGTCTTTATCTCTCGGCTGGAGACCTTAACTTGCCCACCAGATTGTGGATGACAAGGTGTTGCCACTATGTATTTCACCCCATATTTCTCAAGAAAATTCTGAAACAACCTATTGCAGAAGTGTGAACCCCCATCACTAATGATGGCTCTAGGAGTCCCGAATCTGGTAAAAATATTCCAGTTCAAGAACGATATGACACTTTTGCATTTATTGTTTGGAAGCATAATTGCCTCCACCCACTTAGAAACATAGTCCACTTATACACGTATGTATTTCATCCCCTTTGATCTCACAAACGGGCCCATGAAGTCAATTCCCTAAACATTAAAAAGCTCAATAGTAAGGATGGGAGTAAGAGGGACCTCATGCCTCCTTGATATGCCTCCTTGCCTTTGGCACACATCACATGCCTTTGCAAAATCATGTGCATCTTGGTGAATGGTTGGCCAATAGTACCCACACTGTAGAATTTTATGGGCTGTGCAAATCCCGCTATGGTGACCCCCAACAGGGGATGAGTGAAAAGCTATGCTCAAAATCTCAGCCTCGGGCACACATCTCCAAATCACCCTATCAGCACATATGCGCAATAAGTAAGACTCATTCCAAAAAAACTTCCGCACATCAGACATGAATTTCTTCAGCTAGTGAAAAGATAAATCTTCTGGTACCACATCACTCACCAGATAATTTGCGAAGTCCACAAACCATGGGATGAGATCCTAGGAAGCAGCCAAAACCTACTCGTTGGAAAATGTGTCATCTATGTTATGCTCATCTCGAAGTATTTCATCCGCCTCTAATCTCAACAAGTGATCTTCCACCTGATTTTTGATCCCCTTCCGGTCCTTAACCTCAAACTCGAACTCTTGCAACAACAAAACCCATCAAATCAACCATGGCTTAGCATCCTTTTTTTCCATCAAATATCTCAGAGGTACATGGTTTGTATGAACTACAAGCTTAGTTCCAAGAAAGTAAGCCCAAAACTTCTCGAATGTAAATACCATAGCGGGCAACTCTTTCCATCACAGTGTAATTTTTCTGAGCTACATTAAGAGCCTTACTACCATAATAAAATTGGGTGGAAAATGTTTTCATGCCTTTGTCCCAAAATAGCTCCAGGGCCATTCCGCTAGAATCGCACATAACCTCAAATGGTAAGGACCATTCAGGTGTCACTATGATCAGGGCAGCAGTCAATCTCTCCTTTAGGCATTCAAAAGCCTTCAGACACACATCATCGAACACAAACTTCACCTCATTTTCAAGTAACTTGCACAAGGGATGTGCAATCTTTGAGAAATCTTTGATGAATCTCCTATAAAATCCTGCATGACCCAAAAAGCTTCAAACACCCTTCATAGAAATTAGAGGTGGTAGACTAGCAATTACATTTATCCTTGCTCTGTCCACCTCTATGCCCTTACTCGAAATCCTGTGGCCAAGCACTATACCTTCTTTGACCATAAAATGGCACTTTTCTCTTTGCATCACTGCAACACCTTGCTCAAATGAGCCAAGCAATCATCAAATGATCACCCACCACCGAAAAGTCATCCATAGACTTCAATGGTATCCTTCACCATGTCAGAAAATATGGACATCATGTAGTGCTGAAAAGTGGCAGGCGCATTACATAACTCGAACGACATTCTCTTGAAAGCAACTGTACTATAGGGACAGGTGAACGTGGTTTTCTCTTAGTCTTCGGGGGCTATAGAGATTTGATTGTACCCCGAATAACCATCAAGAAAATAATACCACCCTCTACCTGCAAGTCGGTCTAGCATCTGATCCATGAATGGCATCGGAAAGTGATCTTTCTGTGTCCAGTGGTTTAATTTTTGATAGTCCATGCATACTCTCCAACCTGTGACTGGCCTAAGTGGAATGAACTCATTGTTAGCATTTGGGATCACAGTGATTCCTCCCTTCTTTGGTACACACTGAACTGGTTTCACATATTTGCAGTTTGCAATTGGGTAAACTACACCTATATCCAAGCACTTGATGATTCCCTTCTTGACCACCCCTGATTCAACCTATGTAGATGCTCAATGCTCGGAATACTGTCTGGCTCAAGTTGGTCTTATGTTGCAAATACCGGATGGGATCCCAATAATATCTGCGATGGTCCACCCAATGGCCTTTTTATACTTCTTTAGAATGGAGACCAAAGCCTCAACTTTCCATTCCACCAAGTTAGTTGCAACTATGATCGGTAAAGTGTTTCTGGTCCCTAGAAATACATACTGTAAGTGAGATGGGAGTGCCTTGAGCTCTAATACAGGAGGCTCCTCAATAGATGGCTTGGACGGTGGGGTCACACAATTTTTTAGATCAAGATCAATATTCTTCGAAGCATAAGTGTACGAACCCATACCAGCAAGTGTATTAATGATTTTATCACCCGCATTAATCTCTTCAGCATCAATATTCATCAACACTGCTGCTAAGTCCTCAATAGTCACAATCTCATTAATAGGCATGATTGGAAGCCCAGCTTCCGCAATATCAATCACATAGACCACCCGCATATCATTTGGCTATTTCATGGACCGGCACATATTAAATGTTACCTCTTCATTGTTCAACCAGAATTTTAGCTGTCCGGTCTCCATGTCTACAAGAGCACGTCCCGTGGTGAGGAATGGTCGCCCCAAGATAATGAGGACCTCAAAATCAACCTCACAGTCCAGAATAACAAAGTCAGCCGGAAATATAAAGGACTCCACCTTCACTAGCACATCATAGAGAATCCTCACCAAATTTTTTACCATGGGATCTGCCATCAATAGCCGCATTGTAGTCGGTTTGGGGGCTCCCAAGCTCGACTATCTAAACACTGCTAACGACATCAGATTTATATTAGCACCCAAATGACATAGCTCCTTCACAAAGTTAAAGGCTCTAATAGTGTATGGTATGGTGAAAGCTCTAGGGTCTTCCTTTTTCTACACAAGAGACGAAGATGCAATTGCACTACAGTGGTATAAATTATCAGCAGGTTGAAAGCTGACGGTCCTCTTTCTAGTGACAAGGTCCTTCATAAATTTAGCATAGCTGGGCAACTGCTCAAGTGCCTCGACTAATGGGATGTTCACAGATAATTGTTTCAGCATCGAAATAAATTTTTGATACTTCCCATCTTTGACCTTTCTCTTCAACCTCTATGGGAAAGGGGGAGGAGGTGTAGGAATGGTTCATATTTTGAGGTACCTCCTTCTCCTTCCCTTTTTCTAACACATTCTCCTTTGCATTACTAGGAGCTATCTTCTCATCTGCATCATCAATCAAAACTTGTTCCTCAGATTCCGACAACCTATCACACACTGGTATTCTGAGTAAACATGCATAGAGGAAGCTTTAAAAAGATAACATAAAACATTTATGAAAAACTAAAACTGAAGCATAAGGTTGAAACATCTGAAATCAAGTATGTGTCTGAAAGCCTCTAACTGATGAGTTGTTAAGACAAGCCCCGAGCTAACTCTAAGTCTAACTGGAAATAATAAATGACTGAAAAAAATGAAATAATGCCCTCGAATGATGAGCACTCACACTTCAATTGCTGAGGAGGAGGATCTGAACCGCGACGACTAACGGTGCTGAGTCTGAGAACCTGCGGCTGTATCATGAAACAATACAACATAAAAGTATACATCAACACTTTGAATATATTGAGTAAGTGAGAGAAAGAATAACCAAATATAAATGACGGAACTAAAATGACATGCAATGACAAACTAAAAATACTAAACTGAGCAACTAAAATAAGCTGAGATGGTCGAGATGACCCTGTCTGATGGTCAAAGACATGCTCTAAGTCTGAAATACTGAGTCTGAGAGACTACACTGAACAGATCTGAACTGAACTGAAGTGCCAAAACTGAGACTGAACTGAGCTGACTAGTGGGAGAGTCTATAACCAACATATAACCAGGTGAGCTAAACGTGGAGTCCGATGTATACACCCCACCGGTAGGATCCAATATACCTTGCCAGGGTATAAAGGCATGAACTGGGTGATCACAAAAGTCTTGGGCCAAATCAGGACAATAAATGTTGTAACCTAAGCTGGCAATATAGTTTTGGGAACCTGGATGCGTTGGAACCCTGGTCCGCTCGGTGCTAAGTCCTACTTCCAGTGGAATAACTAAATTGTATACCAAGCTGATAGCTCAAAATAGGGGTCCAAGACTAGTTAGAGATATATAACTGGAGATACCCTGAGAGTCTTATCAGACCAGAATCTGAAATTAGGTTCTAGACTGGTTAGAGCTGCTTATCAAGAAGTGTCAAAATCGTCTAAGAACAAACTGTAATCTGAATAGGGTCTTAGGTCTAGACATAACTCTCTTTCTAAGTGTCATGACTTTCTCGTGGACCAATACAATGAGTTTTGAATTTGATTTTCATAACTGGGAGGTGATACTGACACCACGAAAATTTTCTGAGTCAAACTAATCAGATGATATTTTTCTGGTCAACCAGGAGGTTTCTAAATATCTGACTGAGACTAGACTGACATTCCTGAGTATACGAACTTTCGTACCTAGATTTGTCTTTAGTTGAGTTTCTAACATATACGACTATTATAGATACCCCTAACTCCGAAAGATTCAAGAAATTTCAAGAGTTCAATACTTATGTAGAGTTCTAGTTCTATTTTCAGGAGCTAGGGCTAAAATTCACATTCCACGAAATGGACATCATTCTAATTACAAATTGGTGGAAAACATCAAAAAATTTCATAGAATAATATTCCTCTAGAAATAAACCAAGTTTGATAGCAATATCTACACAATCAAAAATTTTGGGCTAGAACTGATAGTGAACTAAGGAAGAGTTTTTAGGGGACACAAGGAAAGCACAATCCCCTTGTTGAATTCCCAAATACCTATAGAAGAAATTCTAGTGAAAATCCCTGGGTAATTGTGAGAAGAAATTCGAACTCTTGCTCCTACTCTGAACCTGCCTGAGGGAATTCTGCACTTACTATTGAGTGATGAGGGAAGAAAAATGAGAGAAACCATCAATTTTCCCCCTTCTAAACCCCTGACTTAACCCAAAAGTAACCCTGGAAATTAAAAACTGAAATTTGGTCAAGAGGAACCAACGACTCTCAGAATGGGTCATTGGTAGAAACAACGGTTTGTTGAAACCAATCGTTGGTCCTGGTCCAGAAATTGAACTCACTGGAGTAACCCACTGCAGGGTACAATGGTCTGTCGGAAAGAAGGACGGGCCGTTGATACCTCCCGTTAGAACAAGTAGGAGAATTGTGCCTTGAGGCAATGAGTCCATACAATGACCCATTGGTAGGAACAATGAGCCGTTGATTCCCCTCGTTGGAATTGGAAAATTTTTCCTTGAACAATGAGTAAGTACAACGACCCATTGGTAGGAACCACGTGTCGTTCATTCCTCTCGTTGTCTCAGGAAAGGATCTAGTAATCCTATGAACTTGGGATCCAACAGACGACAGGACAGTCCGTTGTTAGAACCAATGGATCGTCCTATGTTCCGTTGTTTCGCCCTTGAGAGAACTGCTGAACTAATAATGACTCAGACAATGGCCCATTGGATGCTACCACAATTCGTTGTCTGGGTCGTTCTGCAATAAAAAATTTTCCTGGTTTTTCCCCATGATTTTCTTGCAAGGTCTGAGTCTGGTTTAGGAAAGTGTCAGGGTGTTACAATATCTTCCCCTTGGGATCATTCGTACTCGAATGAAGGCTAAAACAAGGAAAGGAGTTGAAATTCCCAACTGGGACTGTGAACTGATTTTCCAGAGGAGTAACTGACTAACTAGAATGTACACCGAGAATCTTAATAGAGCTGATGAGTACGAAACTGAATAGAATAATGAGAAAAAGTTTAGTACCTGGTACTGGATCTGAACTAGGAGGGAATAAGTAAGGGTATCTGGCCATCATGTCTGCTTCTGTTTCCCATGTGGCTCCCTCCACCAGTTGATTTCTCCACAAAACTTTCACCGAAGTGATTTCTTTGTTTCTCAGTTTACGAACCCAACGGTCAAGGATCTAAACTGGAACCTCTTCGTAAGAGAGGTTTTCTTTTATCTCCACACTATCCAGTGGCACCATTGAAGTTGGATCACCAATGCACTTCTTCAGTAGTGACACATGGAAGACTGGGTGCATGACTGCTAATTCTGAAGGTAATTCTAACTCATAGGCCACATTGACGATACGCCTCAGAATTCTGTAGGGTCCTACATACCTGGGACTGAGTTTGCCTTTCTTCTCAAATCTCATCACCCCTTTCATGGGAAAAATTTTTAGATAGACCCAGTCATCCACAACAAACTCCAATTCTCTTCTCCTCACAACCGCATAAGATTTTTGATGGCTTTGAACTGTTTTCAATCTTTCTCTGATAAGTTGTACCTTCTACATTGCTCCATGAACCGAGTCTGGCCCGATTATAGTGGCTTCACCCACTTCAAACCACCCGAAATGAGACCTGCACCTCCTACCATACAATGCCTTAAACGGGCCCATCTGGATACTGGTATGGTAACTATTGTTGCACACAAACTCGATAAGAGGAAAATGGTCATCCCAACTTCCTTTAAAGTCGATCTTGCATGCTCTCAACATATCTTCAACGGTCTGAATAGTTCGCTCAGCTTGCCCATCTATTTGTGGGTGAAAAGTTGTGTTGAGCTTGACCTGAGTGTCTAGTCCCTTCTGAAAAGACTTCCAGAAGTGAGAGGTGAACTGAGTTACTCTGTATGAAATGATGGATAATGGCACCCATGAAGTCTGACCAACTGTCGGATGTAAAGTTTGGCATAGTCCTCAGCTGAGTCTGTCATTTTAACTGGGAGGAAGTGAGTTGACTTAGTCATCCGGTCTACTACTACCCGATTGAGTCGTGCTATTGGCGAGTCCGAGGTAGTCCCATAATGAAATCCATATTTACTTCTTCCCAACTTTCATGTGGGTATACTGATATCTTGAGTCATGCCTCTTGGTCTTTGATGCTCCACCTTGACTTGCTGGCAGTTTGGGCACATGGCTACGAATTCAGCAATGTCTCTCTTCATGTCATTCAACCAGTAAATATCCCATAGATCGCGGTACATTTTAGTAGTACTAGGGTAAATGGAGTATCTCGAGCTGTATGCTTCAACCAGTATTTGCTGTCTCAACTCACCAACATCTGGTACACACAATCTGCCCTGGTATTGGAGCACCCCATCTCCCCTAGGTAGAAAGCTTCTATTTCTTTTCTGAGAATTGCTTCGTTAAGCTTAAGTAAGATGGGGTCCTCATCCTGTCTGGACTTGAATTCCACTAACAAGGATGAATCCAACGCCCTTTGCATTACCACACCACCTTTGGTTGAATCCACCAACTGCACCCCTAACCGGGCTAGTCTGTGAACATCTTTTGCTAACTCCTTTTTGCCTTACTCAATGTGAGCCACAATCCCCATAGACCGTCTACTTAGGGCGTCAATGACCATATTGGCTTTGCCCGGTTGACACAGCACGCTCATGTCATAGTCCTTTAGCAACTCCAACTACCTTCTCTCACGCAGATTTAGGTCCTTCTAACTCAGCATGTACTAAAGACTCTTATGATCTGTAAACACATCCATGTGAGCTCCATATAAGTAATGTCTCCATATTTTTAATGCGAATACCACCGCTGCCAATTCCAAGTCATGAGTTGGATAGTTCTTCTCATGAACTTTGAGCTGTCTGGAGGCGTAGGCTATCACTTTGCCCCGCTGCATTAGAACGCATCAAGCATCACAATAAACAGCCAACCCGTCTGTTCCTTCTGGCAAGGTCAAAACTAGAGTAGTAGTTAGTCGAGTCTTCAACTCTTGGAAACTCTTCTCACACTCATCCGACCATTGACATTTCACTTTCTTATGAGTTAACATAGTCAGAGGAGATGCTAAAGAGGAGAAGCCTTCCATAAACCATCAGTAATAACCAGCTAAGCCTAGGAAACTCCTAATTTCAGTAGGAGAGGTAGGTCTGGGCCAATCTTTCATTGTTGCTATCTTGTGAGGAACAACCTTAATGCCTTCACCTGAGACCACATGACCTAAGAAAGTCACGGACTTTAAGAAGAATTCACACTTGCTAAACTTGGCGAACAACTGGAGATCTCTGAGTGTCTGTAATGCTAACATAGGTGATTAGCATGCTCTTCCTCATTTCTGGAGTATACCAAAATGTCGTCGATAAATATAGTGAAGAACATATCCAGACACTACTTGAAGACTCTGTTCATCAAATCCATGAAGGTTCCTGGGAATTTATTAGCCAAAAGGACATCACCACATACTCATAGTGACCATACCGAGTTCTAAATGTTGTTTTCGGTGTGTCACACTCTCTAACCCTTAACTGATGATACCCTGATTGGAGATCAATTTTTGAGAAACAACTGGCTCCCTGAAGTTGGTCAAATAGGTTGTCAATTATGGGTAGGGGATACCTGTTCTTGACTGTGACTTTGTTCAGCTGATGGTAATCTATGCACATTCTGAGGGTACCATTTTTCTTACGCACGATAATACTGGGGAACCCCCGGGAGAGATGTTGGGTCAGATAAAACCCTTGTCAAGAAGATCCTTTAACTGTTCCTTCAACTCCTCAAGCTCAGCTGGAGCCATTCTATAAGGAGGGATGGAGATGGGCTGAGTATCTGGGGATACGTTCTATCCAAAAGTATATTTCCCATTTAGGGGGAACTCCGGGAAGATCCTCGGGAAAAACATCTAAGAACTCGCTGACCACTGGAACCGAATGGATAGTTGGGTTCTTAGAGTTGGAATCCTTGACCTGAACTATATGATAAATACATCCCTTGGAAATGAGTTTTTGGGCCTTAAGGTAGCAAATAAACCTACCCTTAGGCACTGAACTACTGCCCGTCCATTCTAACACTGGTTCATTTTGAAACTAGAACTTGATAACTCTAGTTCTCCAATCAATTGAGTCATAGTAGGAGTTTAACCAATCCATGCCGAGGAGAAGTTAAAAGTCTACCATGTCTAACTCTATAAGATCAGCTGGAATGACTTTATTCAGGACTGAGACCGGGCAGTTTCTATACACCCGACTGGCTCTAACTGACTCACCAACTAGGGTAGAGACTTAGAATTATTCTAAGAGAACCTCTGGACTGATATTGAACTGAATTGCTACATAGGGAGTCACAAATGAATGAGTGGCTCTTGGATCTAGGAGGGAATACACGTTTAGATGAAAGAGACGTAACATACCCGTGACTACATCAGGTGAGCTCTCCTGATCTTGACGGGAAGACAGAGCATAGAAATGGTTTTGGCGTTGACCGCCATCCGTACCTGATGTGTTGGCCTGCTATGTTGGTTGGTCTGTTGGAAGTGATGATGTAGTGGATTGTGATCTTCCTCGCCCGGCTGATGGGCACTCCCTGAGCGGATGTCCGAGCTGTCCACAACCAAAGCAGCCCTCTCGACCCTGAAGGCACTCTCCTGGGTGATTCTTGCCACACGTGGGGCAAGATGGATATCTGTTTCTAGCACTGTGTCTTTGAGACTTAGTGCTGGATGCCCCGCCGATCCTGATGGGACTGGAAGGTTGGGTCACTGGCTGAGCTGGGTGTTGGGGTTTTCTACTGTTGTTGGTGTTGCTACTGCTACTGCTACTATGGGAGGCTACTACCGCTATACCTCTGATGGCTATAATCTGACTGGCCAGTCCTTACCCGTTTGTTCTTTTACTCCATGTCCTTCATCTTTTCAGCCTCAATTTGCTGAGCCTAGACAATCAGGATGGAGAGATACATATCTTTAATCAACATCACTTTCCTGCACTCCTTGAGGACCAAATTCGACACTCCGTTCAAAAATTTCAACATGCGAGCGCTTGGATTGGCTACCATCCCTGGAGTGTACTTAGACAACCTAGTAAACTCCAATGCGTATTCTTCCACCGTCCTATTGCCCTATCTCAGGTTCATAAACTCTGCCATTTTTGCCTCCCTCAGATCCCAAGGGAAAAATCTGTCCAGGCAAGCTGTGTTGAACTTCTCTCACTCCACCGATCCTGCTTCTATTGGCAGCCCCTCTTTCTGCTATTCATACCAAACCTGGGCCACCCCTTTTAGCTGGTAGGTAGCCAGGTCAGCACTCTTAGAGGCGCTGACACCCATAATACGGGTAATCTTCTTGATCTCATCCATGAACTCTTGGGGATCCTCCCCTACTTTGGATCCTTGAAAAGATGGAGGGTTCAGACGGATGAAGTCCCACACCCTCGCAACTGCTGCAGACCTGTTGGTGTTAATCGGCATCACCTGCTGGTTCACCTAGTTGGTGACTGTTTGGACAAGAAGTTGGATGGCCGCCCTGAACTCAGTAGTAGATACCGAATCATCTTGAGGGGCTACCAGGGCTGGTGGGGTAGGTCTATTGGCGTTACTGACCCTTCTTTCGAATCATCTTGAGGGGCTACCAGGGCTGGTGGGGTAGGTCTATTGGCGTTACCGACCCTTCTTCCGTTACCACGTCTGGGAGGCATGATTCACTGAAATGAATCAGAGCACGAGTTAGAAGGACATTCTAGAATTGAACTTTAACGCACGAGAAAGAGTATGAACAAAAGAGAGTTTTCCTAATAACATCTCGTAGCCTCCTCTTCATAAGTGTGGCACACTTCACACCCATGAAAAGGACTCTACTCGATGTGGCGTTCAGACATCCGAGGATACTCTAAACCTAGTGCTCTGATACCAAGTTTGTCACCCTGAGTCTACACCCTGGACGGGACACGGTACTTGGAGTCACAAGTAACCCCAAGTCAACCCCTGGTCTATCACACACTGGTATTCTAAGTAAACATGCATAGCGGAAGCTTTAAATGAAAACATAAAACATTTATGAAAAACTAAAACTGAAGCATAAAGTTGAAACATCTGAAATCAAGTCTGTCTGAAAGCCTCTAACTGATGAGTTGTTGGAACAAGCACCCAGCTAACTCTAAGTCTAACTGAAAATAATAAATAACTGAAAGAAATGAAATAATGCCGTCGAATGATGAGGACTCACACTTCAACTGCTAAGGAGGAGGATCTGAACCACGGCGACTAACAGTACTGTCTCTAAGCACCTACGGCTGTATCATCAAATGATACAACATAAAAGTATGCATTAGTACTTTGAATGTACTGAGTGAGTGAGAGAAAGCATAACCTAATATAAATGACGAAACTGAAATGACATGCAATGACCAACTAAATATACCAAACTGAGCAACTAAAATAAGCTGAGATGGTCGAGATGACCCTGTCTGATGGTCAAAGAACATGACCTAAGTCTGAAACACTGAGTATGAGAGACTACACTGAACTGATCTGAACTGAACTAAATTGTCAAAACTAAGATTGAACTGAGCTGACTAGTGGGATACTCTATAACCGACATATAACCATGTGAGCTAGACGTGGAGTCTGAAGTATACACCCCACCGGTAGGATCCAATATACCTTTCTAGAGTATAAAGGCATGAACTGGGTGATCACAAAATTCTGGGGCCAAATCAAGCCAATAAATGTTGTAACCTACGCTAGCAATGTAGTTTCGGGATCCTAGGTGCGCTGGAACCCCGGTCCACTCGGTGATAAGTCCTACTCCCATAGGAATAACTATACTATATACCAAGCTGATACCTCGAAACTGGGGTCCAAGACTAGTCAGAGATATATAACTAGAGATACCCTGAGAGTCTTATCAGACCAGAGTCTTACTAGACTGGTCAGAGCTGCTTATCTAGAAGTGTTGTAACCGTCTAATAACAAGTTGTAATATGACTAGGGTCCTAGGGCTAGTCAGAGCTACCTGTATAAGTGTCATGACTGCCTCATGGACCAATAAACTGAGTTCTGAATCTGATTATGATAACTGGGAGGTGATACTGGCACCTCGGAAATTTTCTATTGTCAAACTGATCAGCTAACATTATTCTGGTCAACCTGACGGTTTCTAAATATCTGACTGAGACTAGACTAACATTCCTGAGTATAAGAACTTTCTGACTATGATTTGTCTAACATACATTTAACTAAGTTTCTAACATATACGACTATTATGGATACCCCTAACTTCGAAAGATCCAAGAAATTTCAAGAGTTTAATACTTATGCAGGGTTCTAGTTTCTATTTTCAAGAGCTAGGGCTAAAATTCACATTCAATGGAATCAACATAATTCTAATTACAAGTTGGTGTAAAACATCAAAAATTTATCATAGAATAATATTCCCCAAGAAATAAACCAAGTTTGATAGCAATATCTACACAACAAAAAATTCACGGGTAGAACTGGTAGTGAACTGAGGATGAGTTTTTAGGGGACACAAGGAAAGAAAAATCCCCTTGTTGAATTCCCCATACGTGTAGAAGAAATTCTAGTGAGAATCCCTGGGAAATTTTGAGAAGAAATTCAAACTCTTTCTCCTACTCTGAACTTGCCTGAGGGAATTCTACGCTTAGTGTTAAGAAATGAGGGAAGAAAAATGAGAGAAACCATCGATTTTCCCCCTTCTAAACCCCTGACTTAACCCAAAATGACATGGTTTAGGGATTGGGTAAGTGGGAATTACAAAAGTAACCCTAGGAATTAAAAACTGAAATTTGGTTGACAAGAACCAATGAGTCTCAGAACGAATCGTTGGTACAAACAACAGTCCGTTGAAACCAACCGTTGGTCCTGGTCCAAAAACTAAGCTCACTGGAGTAACCCATGGAAGGGTACAATGACCGGTTGGGAAGAAGGACGGGCCGTTAATACCTCCCATTGGAACAAGTAGGAGAACTGTGCCTTGAGGCAACGAGTCCATACAATGACCCGTTGGTAGGAACAACGAGCTGTTGATTCCCCTCGTTGGAACAGGTTGGAAAACTGTGCATTGGCCAATGAGTAAGTACAATGACCCATTGGTTGGAATCACATGACGTTGATTCCTCTTGTTGTCTCAGGAATGGATCCGACAATCCACTGAACTTGGGATCCAAAGGACGACAGGACGGTCCATTGTTAGAACCAATGGATTGTCCGATGTTTCGTTGTTCCCCCTTGAGAGAACTGCTTTACTAACAACGACTCAGATAATGGCCCATTGGATGCTACCACGATCCATTGTTTGGGTCGTTCTGAAATAAAATTTTTTTTAGGTTTTTCCCCATGATTTTCTTGCAAGGTCTGAGTCTGGTTTAGAAAAGTCTCGGGGTGTTACACTCATGCTTTTTCCAGTCACCATTATCTCTGCCTCTACTCCTATCGCTGTATTGGCCCCGATTGTAGTTGTTATCTCTGTAATAGTTCAAACCTTGACGCCAAGAGTCTTGGTTAGACCCTTGTGTGTTGATTCAGGAACCCACCCCTTGATCATTCAAGTAATTGGCTTCCTATGATTCTGATTCGCCTCCATCATTTCTCGGGGCCTTACCTAAATAACCAACTGCATTCACCTTTTCTACCCTGACTCCCTTAAAATGCTTAGCAAGAACCCCCATTGTGGTCTTGATCTCAACATTATCATGGTCTCGCTCTTCATCCTTTCTTCTCTGCTCCACAGACATACCTACCGTATAAGTACCAGCCAGAACTTCTGACCCTCTTGTGTGCTATGAGCGGTTGGTTTTGGTGATCCTATCAAGGACCTCAGCATCCTCAGCATATATATGACATGAATTTTCCACCTAAGATAGTATCAACCACCGACTTGGTATTAGCATTTAGAGACCTATAGAATATCTCCAATAGTGTATCATCTGGGATCCTATGGTTGGGCACCTTTTTCAGCTTCTTGTTGAACCGTAGCCATGTCTCCTGAAGTGCTTCAGAATTCAACTGCCTGAAGTTGTAGATTTCATCTTTCAGTTGTAATGCTATGGAAGGTGGGAAGAATCTTTCAAGAAAGGCTCTTTTAAGCTCCCCCAAAGTAGTGATAGAATCGTTTGGCAATTCAGCCAACCACAGGGGTTCCTTACTCCCTAGTGAAATGGGGAAATAACCTCAGCCTGATTGTATCCTGACTCACTCCCAGTTGCTTGTATGCTTTGTAAATACCCATGAAATTTGTCAGGTGAGTATGTGCATCATCAATCGCATGACTCGCAAATATCCCTTTCATGTTGAGTAGTTGGATCATTATGATGGTAATGTCAAACTTTGCCCCAGGGGATGGAAATAGCTCTAGTGACACCGACCTCATTAATATCATCATCATCATCATCATCAAAGTATCGGTGCCTCTTCTGGTCTGGACCTCTGTGCCTTCTAGCTCACTCAGCTTCAGTAACTTGGCGTTGCTCTTCAGCTAGCCTCGTTGTCTCTCTACCTCTAGCTCGAGCTTGTTCCTCAGCCAACATTCTAGTTGTTGCTTCTTCCAATGTTTCTTGTCCGTGAACATTGTCCATGTTCCTTAAGTTCCGCAGTGTTCGCTCAAGTTCATGGTCAATTGGGACCAGGGATTTTCCTCAGTTCCTAGTACTGGGCATACACAAACCTGAGAACTGTGAAGAAGAAAAAACAACAAACAAAACAATAAAAAGGAAATAAGGACCAACAACAAAGCAAACATAATTAACAAAAGCCTAAGCCGTATTTCCAGCAATGGCGCCAAAATTTGATGTAGCCTAAATTACACCTCATAATGAGATATAAAGCGGTCGATGTCAAATATAAAATCTAACCATGGTTGGGTCGAATACCACGAGGAATATGACGAGAACTTTAGTTAATGCATTTAACTACTACTATTGGTTTATTTATTTCCTATGGGGGTAAATTGTAGAAAGAAATAATAGAAAACAGTAGAGAGTAACGAGTAAATCTTTGATTTAAAATTGATTGAATTCAAAAAGTGAGTTGACTAGGACTATGTTCCCCATGACTATATAACTCTATTACGGTGTTTAACATGTAATATCAGTAAGTTAACTTCACCTAAATGGTTGGTCCCCTACATAGATGATTATCACAATGCAACTTCATCTGTATGCTGATGTATACTTGATTTACCCTAACCCTTGATATCGGATTAGCTATTCCCGGACAAGGTAAAGCTATTAGATGAGGGTTGATAGCCCCAAATCTCCATTGTTAATTCCTTTTTCCATTCACTACTCCCCTTGATCCAGTGAGTAAGAAGAAGGAAAATTCTAAAGTTTGCAACCGTTAAGAAGCAATTAAAACGAAGGGAAAAATAATACATACATAAACCCCATTCAAGATTCACTAAGTATTTTTATCTATGTGTGTTAATTCATCATGGTTCCCACAAACCTTGTTATGGGTTTAGCTACTCATTCATGAAGAATCACAATTAAAAATTAGAAAATAAATCATAATTGTATCTTACAATAATTTATAGAAGAAACCACGTGTATTGAATAAATCAACAAGTTTGAATAAATCAACAAGAACCAAAGAAGACTACTCCAAAGTTGTTTGAATTCCCAAATTCAAGAAAAAAAATATGAAAGTTGTTTCTTGAACCTTAATAGTAATCAACACTCAAACAATATATAGCAAAGTCGTAAAAACTACATAAACTGTAAAATAAACCTAAACAAAATATTTATAGACATGAAACAAATCCTTTCCTAAATCAACTTGAAATTTGGTTTTGGCAGGTACCACGGTCCATTGGAAGTTTTAAGACCCTTTGGAGTGTTCATTGGTTCAATCATTATTCCCCTCAGAATTGTCTTTTTTCGACATTTTGCTTCAAACAATGGTTCGTTGTGAGATCCTATGATCTGTTGGTCCGAGCCAATGTTTCCTGGCCTCTTGAACATGGTTTCTGATCCTAGAGGCACGGGTGCTCAGAATGACCCGTCCTTTGATGCCACAACCCATCCTATCTGTCTATTGGATGATGCCTTCTCTAATCACTCTTCTTGTATCCTTTCCACAGTCGGATAGGATGGTCCGTTATAAGTTTATACAATCCGTAAGATCCATCCATTGCATGAGACTCACATTGACATCCTTCCTGATTCAACCCACGACCGAACAGGAAGGTTCGTCGTATGCTCCTACAATCCGTGGATTTCAGTCGTTGCTTGGCACTCTACTTAACCACTTCTCTTAATTGTCAACAATGATTGACTAAGATAGCCCGTGGTAAGGACCAACGTTCCATAGTAAGGCTCGACTGAGGCATTTTTTCCCTTTTTCTGTTCGTTTATCAATTTTAACTCCCACGACCTGTTTTACCTGCAAAACTACCAAAACACATCATATCCACATAAATGTATCGAAAGTCATGCACATTCATAGGATTTTAAGTGTGTCTAGTGTCATCAAATCATGGCACATCACACATGCTCTTATTGATCCTGGTTCTACATATTCATATGTATCTCTATCTTTTGCTATATCCTTAGAACAAAGAGTGGAGTCTCTTCTTGTGCCATATATGGTTATGACCCCCAGTGAGGGAGACTTTGGTAGTGGATAGATTTTATATAGACTGTGTAATATCGGTTCAGGATAGGGACACCGTAGTTGATATACTAGAGTTACCATGTCTGACTTTGATATGATTATGGGTATGGATTCGTTGTCATTATGTTATGCTTTAGTTGATTGTTATGCTAAGCTTATACATTTTAATTTTCCTGGAGAACCACCTTTAGTGTGGAAAGTCTTGACCCGTGTGACCCAAGTAAAGATACTATCTTATGTAAAGGCACATCGAATGATTAATTGTGGGTGTTTGGGTTTTATTTCTACCATTCATGATACTTCAGTGGAGGATGTTAGCAGTGTTCCTATTTTCATGAATTTATTGATGTATTTCCATAAGATTAGCCTGGGCTACTACCAATAAGAGAAATTAAGTTCAACATTAATTTAGTCCCAGGAACTCAACCTATTTTTATTCCTCCATATTGTATGGCTCCAGCTAAGTTGAGAGAACTGAAGGTTCAACTCCAAGAGCTACTTGATAAGGGGTTCATCAGGCCTAGTGTATCGCCTTGGGGTGCACTTGTGTTATTCGTGAAAAAGAAAGATGGTACAACGAGGATGTGCATTGACTACAGACAGCCGCATAAGGCAAAGATCAAGAATAAATACATGTTGCCTCGTATTGATGATTTATTCAATTAGCTACAAGGTGCTACTCACTTTTCCGAAATTGACCTGAGGTTGGGTTACCATCAGTTGAGAATCAAGATCGAGGATATCTTTAAGAAAGCCTTTCGGAATAGATATGGGCACTTTGAGTTCCCAGTGATGTCTTTTCGGTTCACTAATGCACCTGCGGTATTTATGGACCTCATGAACAGGGTATTCAATCCATACTTGGACCATTTTGTGATTGTGTTCATTGACGACATTCTGGTCTACTCTCGGAGTGAGGTAGAGCATGAGCAACACCTGGGAGTTGTGCTATAAACACTTAGAGAAAGAAAATCTTTATGCCAAGTTCTCAAAATGTGAGTTCTGGTTGGGCAAAATTTCCTTTATAGGACACGTAGTGTAACGGGATGGAATTCAAGTTGATCCAAAGAAGATCGAAGCGATTCGAGATTGGCCTCAACCCAGTACTCTTATAGAGATATGCAGCTTTTTCGGACTAACTGTATATTATGGAACGTTTGTGGAGGGCTTCTCAAAGATAGCCATTCCATTGACACGTTTAGCTCAAAAAGGTGTAATATTCCAACGGTCTGATGGATGTGAAGAAGGTTTTAAGAAATGAAAGACTGCATTGACTACGACTCCAATTTTGACGTTACCTACAACAAAGGGTGGTTTCACCATTTATTGTGATGCATCTTGAGTTGAATTGGGTTGTGTCTTAATGAAGAATGGTAAAGTGGTGGCATATGTGTCTCGATAACTAAAGATTCATGAGAAAAATTATCTGACTCACAACTTGGAATTAGCTGCAGTCGTATTTACACTAAAGATATGGCGCACTATCTTTATAGTGAGCCATGTAAATTTTATATAGATCATAAGAGTCTACAATACATATTCAAGAAATAACATCTAAATCTGAGATAATGACAGTGGTTAGAGTTACTTAAAGATTATGTCTTACCAGTTTGTATCACCCTGGGAAGGTGAATATGGTGGCGGATGCCTTGAGTTGAAAGTCTATGGGTAGTTTGGCCCGGTTCACAATTGAAAAACGATCTATGATTATGGATATTCAGGCATTAGTCAATCGAGGAGTTCGAATTGATCATACAATGCTGGGCAAGTTACTAGAAGCTATGGTGGTACAATCATCCTTAGTTGGACAAGTAAAGACTCACCAATATGAAGATCCCTACCTTGCTAGACTACGAGATCGAGTGCAGGATGAGGGCGTTAAGTCATTATCTATTAATGGTGAAAGTATGCTTTGTTTACATGGTAAATTGTGTATTCCCATTGTGGGTGATGTGAAACAGCTGATTCTTGAAGAGGCTCATAGCTCACGATACTCCATTCACCTAGGTGCTACAAAAATGAATTAAGACTTGTGTGGATTGTACTGGTGGAAGGGTATGAAGGCTGATGTTTTGAAGCATGTGACTAGTTCCTTAACTTGTCAACAAGTCAAGTATGAACATTCTTGATTATCCCAAAGTGGAAGTGGGACAAGATTACTATGGATTTTGTTGTTGGGTTGCCAAGTACTTTCAAGAAACACGACTCAGTTTGGGTGATTGTGGACAGACTCACAAAGTCAGCACATTTCATACTTGTTCAAGTTATTCATATCGCAAAGTTGTTAGAAAATATTTACCTTCATGAGATAGTACGGCTTCATGGTGTGCCTATTTCGATAATAACTTATCAAGGTGCACAGTCACTGTTGAGTTTTGGATGTCTTTTCAGAAGTCATTCGGTTCGCAAGTCAAGTTGAGTACAACTTTTCATCCGCAAACTGACGGATAGTCTGAACGTGTTATTTAGATCTTGGAGGACATTCTTGGGGATTGTGTGATCGATTTTGGCGGCCATTGGGACGATCAGTTTCCTTTGATAGAGTTTGCTTATAATAATAGCTATCAATTGAGTATACAGATTGCGCCATTTGAGACTCTATATGGTTGTAACTGTGGTTCGCCAGTTGGATGGTGCGAACCTAGAGAAGCATAATTACTAGGTCTAGATTTAGTTTAGCAATCTTTGGATAAAGTTTTATTGATACGAGAACAACTTAAGACAACACAAAACAGACAAAATCCTTTGCAGATAAGAAAGTCTATGATATGTAGTTCATGAAGGGTGAGAAAGTCATTCTAAAAGTTTCCCCTATGAAAGGGGTTATGAGTTTTGGTCCGAAAGGTAAGTTAAATCCTAGATAAATTGGTCCTTATGAAATTTTGGATTGGATTGGATTCGGTTGGTGGCATATAGGCATGCCTTACCTCTGAGATTGTTTGTTGTTCATCCTGTATTTCATATGTCCATGCTTAGACGATATGTACATGATAATAGTCATAAGATCCAGCAGGAGGATGTGGAACTTGATGAGAATTTGACTTATGAGGAAGGTCTGATATCCATTACTGATGGGAAAGTACGACAATTGAGGTCCAAGAAGGTGGCTTCCGTCAAAGAGTTATGGCGCAATCATCCAACCGAGGAGGCTACTTGGAGTCTGAGACGGACATGCAAGATAGATATCCTCACCTATTTGACACTACAGGTATGATTCTAAACCCGTTCAAGGATGAAAGTTATTTTTAGAAGGGTAGAATGTAATAACCCTAATTTAATAAAAGATTATTTAGTAATTATGCAATAAAAAAAGAAAGATGATGATGATGATGGTGATAATAATAATAATAATAATAATAATAATAATAATAATAATAATAATAATAATAATAATAACAATAATAATAATAATAATAATAATAATAATAATAATAATAATAATAATAATAATAATAATAATAATAATAATAATAATAATAATAATAATAATGGCCAAAGCCCAATTGAACTAAATACATAAAATAAAGAAATAAATGAAATAGAAATTTCTATTGGAAAAGCTACAGAACACAGCAGAAAAGAACGCATGAAAGAAAAAAACGCAGAAGAGAAGAGAAGAAAGGAAGTGAAAAAGGAAGAAAAGAGGAGATAAAAATAAGCATTTTTGATCCTAAGAATCAAGGTACTGATCCAAATCTTTTTTTTGATTTTATTATGTGATTATAAGAAAGTTTATAAGGTAGAAACATGAAGAAATTTTGAAGAATTAAAAAAGTTTAGCCTTAGGGTTCTTCAACCCAAAACATCAATTTGAAAGGGTAAACATTATTATAATTTGATTTTGATTAATGTTCTGGAACCCTCTCATCGAGGAGAATCTATTGGTGGTCATAATTCAGAAATTCTGCCCCGTTGACCATAGTTGACTTTTTCAATCAAACCTTTGACCGCGAATTTGACTTTTTTTTAAAATTAAGCAAACATTTATTAAAGGGTTTTTGATCATTCTAAACCCATTTTTGTATAGTTTGTGATCTAGCGCCTGAGAGCATAGTTCTGAGTTATTAAAAAGTGTGCTTGAGTTGTGAATTCGAGGTATGTAAACTTTTAAGCTTTGGTACTTGCTTTTTAAACCTGTTTTAAAAATCATATTTTGTCTGCCTAGTCCATCTGTTGGGATAAGCACGTACTTTGCCGAATCAGTGGTCTTTAACCAACCGCATATATGTTATTTTGAGAAAAATATTTTTTAAGGAAAATTATTTAATAATTGAGCTTTGGTGTGGAGTAGTCTCGTACCATGGTGTTAGGGGGTTGGATATCTTCCTACGTTGCTGTGATATAGTTATTAGGGGTGTACATGCGTCTGTCCTGATATGTTAGGTTCCTTGTACTTGCTGCCATAGTATACAATTGGGGCATTATTTGTTGTCGAGGACTAATCGGGGTGTTAGGTTGATTTCTTTCACTACCGTTTGACTTGTCCTGGGTGTGAGTTGTGTTGAGATATGTATACCCATGCATACATATATACATATATATATATATATATATATATATATATATATATGTATGTATGTATGTATCTGTATATATGTATATATATAGTGATTTTATTAAACATTTGTTTGGACTTTAATGAGTTTTATATTTTGGAAATATATTTTTGTTCTAGTTGTGATTACATTTTGTAACACTTGTTATAGGGGTATTAAAGTTGTAGGTCGAGGATCTTACTGAGTTATATTTATATATAACTCACTCCTTACTTGGATATCTATGTAGATACTATTACGGGAGGTGAAACTAGTGGTTGACGAGTCTGTTCGTGTAGATTCTGGTGTTGAGGTGAGCCTCACATTGATTCATGGAGGCTACCATTTCAGCTTTATCTACTTTTTTATATGTATTTTCTTTCTTGGAGTTTGCATGCCTGACAGCAAAAATCATATAACTCTATTAGATGCTTCATGTTCTTAGTGTAGATTTTGGGCTAGAGATACACTACTTAAACAGTCGTGTTCATTCTTAAAAATTGAAACTTGATTTTGGTTGGATAATCATTTCATTTTTATGACTATTGATGCATTTGGAGTTGCACATATTGTATTTCTGTGCTTATAGAAAAGGTTAACTATATAAAAATAGATTCTCCTTGCGGTGGTGTTAGCGGGTTCCAATCACGCCTAATGGGTATTTTGGGATGTGACGCCTAGCTTGTTAATTCCCATGGTTCCCACAACCCTAGTTGTGGAGGTTTTAGCCTCTCATAATTATAGGTAAATTAATAGCATTCATAGATAATCATATAATTTAATACTTACAAATATGATTGAAGAAAAACCCACTTGATTATTGCAAGAACTAAGGAAGAACAATTCAATAAAATTATCTATATGTATTTCGTGAACTAAAACTTCTCGACTCCTATCTTACATAGAAATAAAGGGTATTTATACTAGTAGATTTAAGCCTTCGTATTTACTATATGGATTTGATTTGGTATTTGAAGCTTCTTTTCCTTGTTGAAGTAGGAATTCACTGCCAGCCGCTGGACATGCTTGGTGCGTCGCGTCTGGCATCACCCAAGCAGAGCTCCGTGTTGTGCCTCTTGTCAGACTGGCATGTCTGCGCATAGCGCTGGTGTGGCCAGTGGTGCTAAATGTTTAGATTTAGACTTTTTCAATCTGATGTCTTCATCTTTATTCCAAAAGCCTCAAATGCACCCAAATTCATCACTTTTAGCCTGGAAAGCATCTAATCATGTGCGTTAGCTCATTTTCCCAAATATATATTTCATAAAACACATGCAAACCCATATAATTTCTTCTCAAAACATAGTAAAATATGGGCAAAATATGGCTAAGAAGGTGAAAATACGCCCTTTATCACCACTCCACACTTATACTATTGTTCATTCTCGAACAATCTACTACTTCCCTTCACAATTTCAACCATAAAATATATCCTACGAATAGGTTTACTTGCACTTAGGATCATGATACACATCAATAAGGCTTCAATAATTCACTGGCATGCATATAGGATCAACATTAAAATGTCAAAGTTTGAAATCACTTATCTTTTGAAAACTAACTCTTCAATACATATTTGGGCCAACATGAATCATATGTAATTTATAAATCAAGATATACCAAAGTCTTACTTTGTGCCCCTCACAATTTGGAGAGATGCCCTTTCTCACACAAGATATAAGTCAATATAAACTTGGGCATAAATAAAATAATTTCTGCTAGCTCTTCCAAAGAACTCAACATGCATGCAAAAGACGACCCATATGCTTGCTCTCATTGTAGTATCCACTAATATTAGATTTTAAATCAAGGATCAATTAGAACTTAACATGGTTGTAATGTAGGCTAAGAGACAGGTAGGGACTATTGGCCAAGATATTGACTAATCTCCCTAAGCACTTTAATACTTCACAACACATTAATTTTTAGCACATTATTCATTTTTTGCATTTTCTCCTTATAAC
Source organism: Datura wrightii (assembly GCA_035772735.1). Lineage (NCBI taxonomy): Eukaryota > Viridiplantae > Streptophyta > Magnoliopsida > Solanales > Solanaceae > Datura > Datura wrightii. Next base: position 14,117,051 of record JASDFA010000003.1, read on the forward strand.
TCCTTTTATTTTTCAATTTTCACATAGTTGACTTGTGGGAAATTTTCAACAATTAAGCTCAATTTTTTTCTATCATTTTTTTTCAAAGCTCTTTTTTCTTTTTGTTTTTCCACTAATATCACCTCCCTTGTTTAGCAAATTTCACCCTTTTCTTTTCTTCTAATTCACCACACTTATCACCTTTTTCCTTCACTTCTCCAATTTTGCTCATTTCACACAAAAATTTCAATTAAAGTGCTTTGTGAGTCATTTAGATCAAATAAAAGTCAATAGAACAAAAAGGATTAAGCTTGTAATATGACTATCAAAAGAATAGGCTAAGGCTCAAAATGACTAACTAGGACAATTACATTAAGGTAGATAAAATAGACTAAAAATAAGACTACCAAAGAAACGCCTATATCCCTTCCTAAATCCATCATTCTTATTTTGTTTTGCACAAACACTGGGCAAGTTCTAGATATCAATTTACAAGCATGCAGTATATCAAAAGTTCCGCACACATTGACACAAAATGGTTTAACAATGAAAATTAAAATCACATAAACACATATATCCATATTGCATGCATAACATGATTAAGCCTACTTTTTCAATTACAAGAGTCAAGATCCAAAAGTGTTATACCCCGAGGACTTAAAGATCGGATACGGGAGTTGAAATGGGGAAAAATTGAAAATATGTGTTGCAGGTGCAGAATGAGTTATTGCATGGCTCGTGAAACCAACCCACGAGTCAAAAGGTGACCGTGGGGAAGGCCAGTGAAGAGTAGGAGGTTGGAGGATAAGGGTTCCCACGGGCGAGGGAATGAAACGTGGTCAGTCACCACGAGTCGTTACGTCAACCATGGGGTAAGGGTGTATGAAAATTGAAGAGGTCAATCAGTGTACTTGATGGGAGCAGACCACGACTCGTTAAGAGGTCAATCAGTGTACTTGATGGGAGCAGACCACGACTCTTTAGGTCAGGCAACGAGTCATGGTGTGAGTCATGGAGTGACTTGTAAGTAAAGTGATATGATAGAAGCAGTGAACTTGACGATTGGTGACCACGAGTCATGGTCACCCATGATGAACCGTCATGTGATCCGTTATGAGCCCAGGAGTTTTGACAAGCAGTGTACATGACGAGCAACATGATGAGGCATTTGGGCCAGTTACGAGTCGTTAGGTCATCCGTTAGGGCAAATTGACAGTTATTTTCTGCAATTTTAGTAAGGGCATTTCCGTAATTCCTAAATCCTGGGGGCCTATACTACATCGTTTAAGGCTCGTTTTAGTGGGTTTTAAGAGGGGAAATACCTATTCTAAGTCATTCATTACATGAATGCAAGCTTGAGAGGTTGAAGAGGTGATTCAAGGCTAGTTTTCAAGGTTTCCATCAGAATCTCATCTTGGGCAATCAGAGGAGTGTTAGAATCATCCCTTCCAAGTATATAGGGTTATGAGTGGGTGTCTCCTTCCACACCCATGCCCAATTTCTATCGAATTATGAAAATCACCTATGATCAAGTATGAGGGTTTTACCCAATTGCATAATTCTTCAATTTCTATACATGGGTATGATTTGATTATGTTTCTATTGATGAATTGTGAAGCTTGGGCAGATTTTTAAATTGTTTTAAATCCAAATCATGTCTTCTAAATTATGAAATTAAATTCCCATAGAAGAGAAGTTCATGCAAGAAGAGAATAATGATGAATGTATGATGATGATGAGATTTGATGATGAAACGCATGTCTCTAAAGCTACCCATGATTATGATATTGTTTTTAAAATAAATTGAGTAGGTCCAAGCATGATAAAGTTTTGGGCAAGACCCTTATATCGAGTATAATGATATAGTCTCTCTAAAGTAAGCTTACCACATGATTTTGGAGTAAATGCTCCAACTTATCTTTGAGCTTGTGGTATGTTTCGAAATAAAGCTTCTCATATGCATGAATCCAATTGAGATTTATATTAATGTTGAGCTTATTTTTCATACGATGTTGAGTTTATGCATGATTTCTTTATTGAGCTTTGTCAATACATAATGTCGAGCTTCGTTTCCATACGATGTTGAGTTATGCATGATTTCATCTTGAGCTTCATCTATAGATGATGTTCAGCTTCTTTATATATGATATAGAGCATTACATGTTTTTGGGAGAAGAGTCTAGCACCGAGCGGGCTAAGGGTCGATCACCCTATGCCCCAGAACTATGCGCCAATGTAGGTTGATACTAATATATTATTGGGACCTCCCTTGTGAGATAACCCCAACCCTCATGGCCCATGATCTTGATATCGATATCATGGTAGCGTCGTTAGCCATGGAAAGGTTTTGGATGGCTCTGCCCACTTGAGTGTGATAGTCGGGACCATGTAAGCTCTATCATTGTATGTCGGTTAAGTGACGAGTCTCCCATTATCTATATGATTCATATTTGCATATTCATTACTCATGGTTATTATTTTACACATGCATGTTCTAAAGGAAAGGTTTGACTCATTCTATAGCTTTTCTTATAAATGTACGTTTCATCTTTGATTTATTCAAGTCAGTTTTAATGTTATGAAGTTGTGCGTTGTCATTTTATGAAAAGGTTATGATGTCAAAAAGAATGTATGTAATCCTTCCTCTCAGATTTGGAAGCTTATGATATGTTATGAAATGTTTTAAATGATTTACCTTACTTAAGCGGTTTTACTTACCTTGAATACTTGGTACATTCCACATACTGACCGCATACTTTCTATGCTGTATCGTTTCATGATACAGGACCTAGCTCCCAGACTCAGCCCAGCTCGTAGTCGGTTGTCAAAGTTAGCACCTGCTTGGTTGGTGAGTCTGCATCCTTCGAGGGCAACAGTTTTAGTTTCCTTATGTATTTCCAGTTTCAATATTGTTGAGTTAGTTGGGGTATTATCCAATCAACTCGACTATATTAGAGGCTTTTCTGACTTATGTATGTACATCAGCTTCGGATGTTTGTTCTGATATTTTATTGAGTTAGACTTCCGCTGAGTTTATAATGTCGATTCCTCTGTTTATTAATTCAAATAGATAATGCTTATTCCATGGGTCGACTTGGGATCTCTTGGGGTCCCTTGTCCCGTGTCTGCTATCCGGGCCTCCATTCGGGTCGTGACAAAAAGACTGAGTGATTCAACCTTTTTCATGCATTTTTGAGTAAATTTCATAAGGTTTCAATTATGTCTAAGTGATGCACCTAGCATTCAAAAGGTCCAAGTTCTTTTTCTTTCTAACGACTAATTTACCCTTAAGACAATTGTCATTCATCCATCATCGAGAAAAGTCATGACTCTATGACTAAAACAAAAAAAATCTAGAATCTCTAATTGGTTCCAAGGGACTATCCACCGAAAAAGTATCAAAAACATAAAAAACTACTAAAAATAACCCAAGTATGCAAGATAAGTCATAATCACAAAAAAACTAGGCCAACCATGTACAAAATCAAGCAATTAAAGTATGCATAGTAATGGAGTTCACTTCTCCCACCCCACACTTAATCAGTAGCACTGACCCCAGTGCTAAAACAATAAAGCATAGAGTAAAAGAGTGAAAGAAGAGCTCCATGGGCTTCTAGTCCTCATCGTCTGTGGGGGCAAGAGCAGCTTCCCCCCATCTCAGAATCCTCCTCCTCGGCATCACTAGAATCTATGTCAGAATCTACTCTCGCCATCTCATCCTCTGTGGCCATGTTATCATCAATAGGCTCCTTAAATCCATGCCCAACTCTACTAAGGTCTCGCGAATGTTTGCTCCGAGGATAATCCATGTTTAGCTATTGCAGCTGCTCCCCAGTCACCCCATTCATTCTTAGTTGTAGCATTTGCATACCATACATGTGACTCAACATGTTATCAATTTGTGCACTACGCTCATTGATAGAAAGGACTAGACCATATATACCCTCGTGTTCCTTAGTCTTGGTCACTGTTATACCCTAAAAGCCCTAAGATCAAACCTGGGAGTTAAAACAGAAAAAACTGGAAATATGGCACCAAATCACAAAATGAGTCATTCTGTGACCCTTGGGGTAGACCAAGAGTCGTGAAGAAACTCGGGGTGAGGTGCAGGACTTGAGTTGAGATTTTGGATTTTGAAGTTCCCACTGACCTGACCATGAGTCGAGGTCAGTCCCCACGACTTTTGGAGTCAGTCATGGTCAAGAGCTATGGGAAGGAGAAGAAAAACTTGGTAGTGTACCCTATGGTTGGTCACCACGAGTCGTGGTCAGACACCACGATTCATAGGATGAGTCATGGCCTGTCGGTTGCTGATGATTTGAGAATTTGGGCAGTGAAGGTGACAAGTGGTGACCACGAGTCATGGTCACAAGTAACGACTCATTGGGTCCACCATGGCAAGCCCCGGATGAATTATTAGATAGTGTATATGACGACTGATGCCATGAGTCGTAGTCTTGGGTGATGATTCATCCGATCACGCATAGGGACTGGCAATCAGTTAATTCCTGCAAATTTAGTAAGGGCTTTTCCATAATTGCTATGATCCTAAGGCCTAAACTATGTCATTTTATGCTATGAATGATGAGTTCTAAGAGGGGTAGGTTCATTTTAGGACATTTTTACTCATGCATGCAAAGTTAGAGAGTTAAAGAGGTGATCAAGCTCATTTTCCTTCAATTTTTCTTCAGATTCTTCACTGGGCAATCAAGGAGTGGTAAAATCAGTTCTTCCCGAGGTATGTAGGGTTATGAATTTGTGAATTCATTAACACCCATTCCCAATCCCTCTCTAATTCATGAAAATCTATGAGTTGATTCTATGGGATTTTAACCCAATGCATGAATTCTTTAATTCAATGTCATTGGTATGATCTAAGTATGTTTTAATTGATTAATTAAGATTCATGGGAAAGTTTTATTATGTTTTAAATTACTAATCATGTTTAATAGTTTTCTAATTTATGATGCCTATTCATGAAACCTCATAAAAAGAAGAGATTTATGAAGTACGTTCACGTATGATGGATTTTTTATGAGAAAAGAATGTTTTCAATCTAACCATCGTATGTTCATGTTTTCAAAGTGAATCAAGTTAAATTCAAGAATGTTAAAGTATTGGGAAAGCTCATACGTTCAAGTATGATTTATGATTCATGTTAAATTAGCTTACCCCATGGTTTTGGAGAGACTCCCAATTTTACTCAGCTTATGGTATGGTTTAAGCCAAGGCTCCTTATGTATGATTAAGATTTATATGTATTCATGATTATTTAGCCTTCTCAATGGACGATGGTCATATTCATTGAAAAATGATGGAGAGCATATGCATGTTTTTGGGAGTAGCGTCTAGCACCGAGTAGGTTAAGGGTCAGTCAAACCTACGCCTAAGAACTACACGCCAACGTAGGTATGATCAGATTATATTAGGACCTCCTCTGTAAGCTATCCCCTTCCCCAAGGGGTCTTCCGCTTGATATCAATATCATGGTGGCGTCTCTAGCCCTAGCAAGGCTTTAGATAGCTCTGCCCACTTGAGTGTAATAGTCAGGACCACGTAAGCTCTATTGTGGTATGTCGGTTATATATATATATATATATATTTTCAAAAGAAGGTTTGGCCCAATGTTCAGCTTTAGTTATGATTATCAAATTTCAGCTTTGGGTCAATCGATTCAGTTATGATGTTATGTTATGCTCAAATCATGATTTCATAAAATAGCATGCAAGCCCTACTCTCAGATTCTTGTCTTGTTTATGTTTTATATCATGCATGTCTAAAATGATTTTATTTAATTAAGAGGTTTTACTTACCTTACATACTCGACACATTCCACGTACTGACCGCATACTGTATGCTGTATAATTTTATGGTACAGGCTCCGGCACTTAGACTCAACCTCATCCTTAGCCAGCCTTTCAGAGTTAGTATGCCACATCTGTTGGTGAGTCCTCATCTCCCAAGGATCACGCTTTATCAGTTTTCTTTATGTATTCAGTTTCGAAATTAGAGAGTTAGGTTGGGTCTTATCTCATCAACTCATCAGCATTAGAGACTTTTCAGACGTAGAATATAATCAGCTTTAAATTTGTGTGTATTTCTGATGTTATTCTTATTTCAGACTTCCTCTAGGTTATCATGTTGATCTTTCGCTTTTATGATTGAGTTAGATGTCATGTTCATGCCATGGGTCGACTTGGAGTCCCTCAGGGTTCCTTGTCCATGTCTCGATTCGGGCCCATGTTCTAGTCGTAACAAACTTGGTATCAGAGTAATAGGTTTGAAGTGTCTTAGGGTGTCTGAAAGCCTCTTCAAGTAGAGTCTTTTTCATGGGTGTGAAGTGTGCCACAGTTATGACAAAGAGGTTATGAGACGTTTAGGAAATATTCCTTTCTTTCATGATCTATGTCATGCGATGAAATGCCTCCCTATCCTTCTACGTCGTGCTATGCGCGATTGAAGAATCATGGCTCCCCACAGAGTTAGCGGTAGGAGGAATGGAAATGGAAATGGCCACGAGGATGGCAATGGAGATGGGCACCAACAAGCCCCACCTCTCCAGGAGCACCATGCACCGGAGCAGGTTTCCCATGCTGAATTTCGGGCAGCCATTTAGATGCTAGCACAGGCCTTGACCGCCCAGGTCAACCGGCAAGCAGTGGCGCATGTTCCGTTGAATGAAAATGTGGCGACAACACGAGTCAGAGATTTCCTAAAGATGAACCTACTAGAGTTTCTTGGGTCAACGGTGGACGAGGATCCACATGAGTTTATCGACGAGATTGTGAAGATCATCCAGGTAATGGGGGTGAATGGAGTAGAGTGTGTTGATTTAGACTCATATCAATTGAAGGGGGTCGTACGCATTTGGTTTCGAGTAGTGGAAGGATAGTAGGGCAGCCGGGGCAGGCCCCATCAGTTGGGAGGAGTTTCAAGTTGTGTTTCTAGATCGGTTTTTTCCTCGAGGGAGTTGAAGACAGTTGAGTTCGTAAATGTTAAGTAAGGGAAGAAGAAGGTGCAAGAGTATGCCCTTGAGTTCACTTGTTTGTCAAAGTACGCCCTAGAGTTAGTGGTTGATCAAAGGGTGCAAGTGAGCAAGTTTGTTCATGGGGTGGCAGACTATTTAGATAAGGATTGCAGGACCGCTATGCTCCATCAGGAAATGGATTTCCCTCGTATAGGCTTATATGCCCAACAGATGGAGGCAGCGCATATGAGGGAGAGAGAGGCCAAGAAGGCCAGGACTGATAGTTATACATTCTCTCAGCCAAGGCCAGGTGGTGGGCACCGACAGCAGACCCACTAGAGATCTTCAGCCCCAACATCTTTAGTGATGAGTGTGCCATCAGACCTAGGCATGACCAGAGAGTACGAGCATCAGGAGCTAGGGGTCAGAGCAGCAGGCCGCAGATTCTAGTATCCCAGTTTGCAACAGGTGTGGTCGGAAGAACACGGGTCAGTGTTTGGCGGGTACAGGTGCTTGCTCTGGGTGCGGGAAGCTTAGACATATGCTCAAAGATTGCCTAGCAGCTAGACAGGGTCATGACAGGGGCCGAGGCCTAACTTCAAGTTCAGTAGCTCCACCCGTGCGCCAGCATAGCAGGGGGCATCTACCAGCACCGGTGCCGGTCAGCGCCAAAACAAATTATGCCTTAGCTTCACGCCAGGAACAGGAGATCTCCCCGGTTATAGTCACTGGTATGTTACGAATTTTTCATCTTGATGGATACGCCTTGTTAGATCTAGGGGATACCTTGTCTTTTGTGACACCTTATATGGCTAGTAGTTTCGAAGTCAGTCCTAAAATCTTGCCAAAACCCTTCTTAGTATCTACTCTAGTGGGTGATTCAGTTGTAGCTAGAAGGGTGTATAGAAGTTGCTCGGTCACAGTCCTTTAGAAAATCACCCCAGCAAATCTAGTAGAGTTAGCCATGACTGATTATGATGTTATCCTCGGCATGGATTGGTTATTTGCATGTTATGCCTCAGTTAATTGTAGAACCCAGACAGTAGTGTTCAGATTTCCGGGTGATCCAGTTATAGAGTGGAAGGGTAGTTCAGTTGTGCCTGTAGGTCGTTTCATTTCATATCTTAAGGCTAGAAAGATGATTTCTAAAGGTTGTGGGTACCATCTAGTTAGGGTTAAGGATGCTACATCTGAGATCCCGACTATCTAGTCAGTTCCAATAGTATGTGAGTATCCAGAAGTCTTACCAGATGATTTACCGGGAGTCCCTCTCGAGTGGAAGATTGATTTTGGTATTGACCTTCTTCCCGATACACAACCTTTATATATTCCTCCTTATAGAATGGCCCCACCCGAGTTAAAGGAGTTAAAGGAGCAATTGAAGGACCTGTTAGATAATGGTTTCATTAGACCGAGAAAATCCCCATGGAGTGCACCAGTTCTCTTTATCAAGAAGAAAGATGGTTCTCTTCGTATATGTATTGATTGTCAATAATTGAACAAAGTTGCCATCAAGAACAGGTATCCTCTGCCCAGGATTGATGATTTGTTTGACCAGCTTTAGGGTGCCAAGTGCTTTTCGAAGATAGATCTCAGATCGAGGTACTATCAGCTCAGGGTTCGAGAGAGTGACATTCCCAAAATAGCCTTCAAAACTCGGTATGGTCACTATGAGTTTGTGGTTATATATTTTGGACTAATGAATGCTCCTGCAGCTCTTATAGATCTGATGAACCAGGTGTTCAAGCCATATCTAGATATGTTCATGATCGTGTTTATTGATGACATCCTTATATACTCTCGGAGCGAGGAGGAGTATACCGCTCATTTGAGGGTGGTGTTGCAGACTTTGAAGGATCGTCAATTTTATGCAAAATTCAGCAAATGCGAGTTTTTGTTAAATTCCATGGCGTTCTTGGGTCATGTGGTGTCTAGTGAGGGTGTGAAAGTAGACTTGCAGAAAATAGAAGCAGTGAAGAATTGGCCTAGACCGGTGAATCCTTCAGATATTCGGATCTTTTTAGTCTTAGTTGGCTACTATCGAAGATTTGTTAAGGGATTTTCATCTATTGCAGTGCCATTGACCAAATTGACTCAAAAAATTGAAGCTCCAATGGTCGAAGGCTTGTGAGAGGAGCTTTCAGGAGTTGAATACCTTACTTACCTCAACACCAGTGTTAACTCTATCCGAGGGTACCGATGGGTTTATGGTGTATTGCGATGTTTCGAGAATCGAACTTGGTTGTGTATTGATGCAGCATGGTAAGGTTATAGCATATGCTTCCAGACAGCTGAAAGTTCATGAGAAAAATTACCCGACCCATGATCTTGAGTTGGCGGCGGTGGTATTCACCTTGAAGATATGGAGACATTATTTGTGCAGGGTCCATGTAGATGTTTTTACGGACCATAAGAGTCTACAATATGTGTTTGCCCAGAAGGATCTCAATCTTCGTCAAAGGAGGTGGTTGGAACTACTAAAGGATTATAACATAAGTATCCTCTACCATCCGGGCAAGGATAATGCAGTAGCAGATGCACTTAGTAGACTCTCTATGGAGAGTAACTGGTGAAGGATGTGCATCGACTAGCAAGGTTGGGAGTTCAGTTAGTTAACTCGACCGGTGGCGGTGTTATTGTTCAGAACGTATCAGAATCATCCTTGGTGACTAATGTAAAATCTAGACAAGACGAGGACCCTATTTTGTTAATGTTAAAGGAAGTCATTTAGAATCAGAAGGTAGAGGTCTTCTCCAAAGGGGGAGATGGTGTGCTTCGATACCAGGGTAGCTAATGTGTTCCGGATGTTAATGATTTGAGGAATCGTATGTTGCATGAAGCTCATGGATCCAGGTATTCTATACATGCAAGTGCCACCAAGATGTACCGCGACCTACAGGAAGTCTGTTGGTGGAATGGCATGAAGAAGGACATAGCAGAATATGTGGCTAAGTGTTCGAACTGTCAGCAGGTGAAGGTTGAGCATCAAAGACCGGGAGGTGTGCTCCAAGATATTAGTATTCCTACTTAGAAGTGGGAAGAAATCAATATGGACTTCGTAACAGGTTTTCCTCACACTCGTAGATAGTATTACTCCATTTGGGTTGTTATGGATAGGTTGACCAAAGCAGCCCATTTTTCTACTGGTCAAAACTATCGATTCAGCGGAGGATTATGCTAAGTTGTACATTCTAGAGTTGGTTCGATTCATGGAGTGCCCTTTTCCATCATATCATATACAGGTACTCAGTTTACCTCCTAGTTTTGGAAATAAATTTTCAAAAAAGACTCCGTACCCAGGTTAATCTCAACACAGCATTTCATCCGCAAATGGATGGTCAAGTGGAGCGAACAATTCAGACTCTCGAAGACATATTGAGAGCATGTGTGCTAGACTTCAAGGGTATTTGGGATGATCATTTACCTCTTATCGAGTTTGCATACAATAACAACTACCGTTCTAGTATCCAGATGGCTCCATTTGAGGCTCTGTATGGGCGGAGATATAGATCGCTCATGGGCTAGTTTGAAGTTGGTGAAGCTATGATGATAGGGCCAGATTCAATCCATGAGGCTATGGAGAAAGTTCAACTCATATAGGATAGGTTGAAAATAGCTCAAAGTCACCAAAAGTCCTATGCTAATGTGAGAAGAAGAGAACTTGAGTTCAAAGTGGACGATTGGGTGTTTCTGAAGGTGTCCCCCATGAAGGGAGTAATGAGTTTTGGAAAGAAAGGGAAACTTCATCCTCGTTATGTTGGTCCCCACTGGATTGTGAAATGGGTTGGCAAGGTGGAATATGAATTGGAGTTGCCCTCAGAATTAGCTTCTGTGCATCTTGTTTTCCATAGTTGTTCCGATGGAAAATGTCAGTGTGAAAGACAGCCTTAGTTAAGTCAGTTATAGTCAAGGGCTATGGGAAGGAGAAGAAAAACTTGGCAGTGTACCCTACGGTTGGTCACCACGAGTCGTGGTCAGACACCACGATTCGTGGGATGAGTCGTGGCCTGGCAGTTGCTGATGATTTGAGAATTTGAGCAGTGAAGGTAATGAGTTGTGACCACGAGTCATGGTACCCAGTAACGACTCGTAGGTTCCCCCATGGTGAGCCCCAGAAGAATTATTGGACAGTGCACACGACGACTGATGCCATGACTCGTGGTCTTGGGTGATGATTCGTCCGGTCCCTCATGGGGATTGGCAGTCAATTAATTCCTGCGAATTTAGTAAGGGATTTTCCATAATTTCTATGATCCTAAAGCCTAAACTATGTTGTTTTAAGCTATGAATGATGAGGTCTAAGAGGGGTAAGTTCATTTTAGGATATTCTTACTCATGCATGCAAAGTTAGAAAGTTAGAGAGGTGATCAAGCTTATTTTCCTTCAAGTTTTCTTCAAATTCTCCGTTGGCAATCAAGGAGTGGTAAAATTAGTTCTTCCCCAGGTTTGTAGGGTTATGAAAGGGTGAATTTGTTCACACCCATGCCCAATCCTTCTCTAATTCATGAAAATCTATGAGTTGATTCTATGGGTTTTAACCCAATGCATGAATTCTTTAAAATTCAATGTCATGGGTATGATCTAAGTATGTTTAATTAATGAATTACGATTCATGGGCAAGTTTTATCATGTTTTCAATTACTAATCATGTTTACTAGCTTTCCAAATTTATGATAACCATTCATGAAAGCTTATGAGAAGATGAGATTTATGAAGTATGTTCATGTATGATGGATTTTTTATGAGAAAAGCATGTTTTCAATGTACCCATGTTATGTTGGTGTTTTCAAAGTAAATCAAGTTAAATTCAAGCATGTTAAAGTATTGGGCAAGCCCATATGTTGAAGTATGATTTATGATTTATGTTAAATTAGCTTACCACATGGTTTTGGAGCCTAGACTCCCAATTTTACTCAACTTGTGGTATGGTTTGAGCCAAGGCTCTTCATGTATGATTCAGATTTATATGTATTCATGATTATTCAGCCTCGTCAATGGACAATGATTAGCTTTGTTGAAAAACAATAGAGAGCATATGCATGTTTTTGGGAATAGCATCTACCACCGGGTAGGTTAAGCGTTAATCAACCCTACGCCTCAAAACTACACGCCAACGTAGGTATGATCAAATTATATTGGAACCTCCTATGTCAGCTATCCCCTTCCCCAAGGGGCCTTCAGCTTGATATCGATATCATGGTAGCGTCTCTAGCCCTGACAAGGCTTTAGACGGCTCTACCCACTTGAGTGTAATAGTTGGGAACACGTAAGTTCTATCGTAGTATGTCGGTTATATGACGAGTCTCCCATTGTTCCTCATGATTTTAGTTATGCATGTTGATCACTCATGATATATATATATAGAATAACATAATATATATATATATATATATATATATATATATATATATATATATACATGTTTGAAATCAGCTTTTACCCAATGTTTTGTTTTACTTATGATTATCATATTTCAAATTTGGGTAAATTAATTCAATTATGATGTTATGTTATGTTCAGATTATGATTTCAGAAAATAGCATGCAACCCCTACTCTCAGATTCTTGTCTTGTTTATGTTTTATATCATGCATGTTTAAAATGATTTTACTTAATTAAGCGGTTTTACTTACCTTGCACACTCGGTACATTTCACGTATTGACCGCATACTCTATGCTGTATTGTTTTATCATACAGGCTCCGGCACTTAGACTCAGCCTCGTCCTTAGCCAGCCTTTCAGAGTTAGCATCCCACATTTGTTGGTGAGTCCTCATCTCCCAAGAACCATGCTTTATCAGTTTTCTTTATGTATTCAGTTTTTGAATTAGAGAGTTAGTTGGGGGTCCTGTCCCATCAACTCATCAGTATTAGAGGCTTTTCATACATAGAATGTAATAAGCTTCATATTTGTGTGTATTTCTGATGCTATTCTTATTTCAGACTTCCTCTAAGTTTATCATGTTGATCTTCCACTTTTATGATTGAGTTAGATGTTATGTTCATGCCATGGATTGACTTGGAGTCCCTCGGGGTTCTTTGTCCCGTGTCTTGATCCAGGCCCATGTTTAGATCATGACAGTCACATCAATTCCCCTAGGGTCAATACATAGGTTTTATATTCTGCCTCTTCCTCCTCAATCTAATATCCATGCAGAAATCGGGTCAAGAGACCCCCAAACCCAAAGCTTTGGCCCTTTTTCACCCTTGTTCTTTTCAACACATTCTTAATGACTACACCAACAATTATTCGCATCCCATTTATCAAAGCATAAACAAGACAAACTTTTTCCCTAGTAACATGGGTCACATGCTTCCCAGGCACTAGCAAGCACAAATAATTTTCAACCAAACATGTGTCTCTCTACTCATGTGACCATACGGGAATTAAACATGATACCCAGATTTTTGGTGGCGAGTCCACCTTGCAACTGAATTAGGCACACAAATAGTATGCCTAATGTCTCTGTAGGGGTTTCTTCACAATGTTCACAAAAGACTGTGGGTCAACTTTAGGTGTACCAAGTAATCTGTTCAAATTAATTGGTGAAAATTTGATAATTTGTCCCCTAATTTGGACTTGGTTTAACCTCTCCTTTGGTTCCTAATGAGCAAGAAATTCCCTCACCATATTCATATTACAATAACCCGGAGCATTAAATATAAAATCAAGACCAAGAGTGTGTAATATATCTACCATGTGAGGGAAAACTAGTGTCAAACGATTCTTATCAATAAATATATCATGTGAGTATTTGGATTCTTTATGCTCTTTAAATCATTTTTTACCTTCTTGCTCCGTGACCCAACGAAGACCATAACGCCTCAATGGTTATGGTGCCATACTCACATCATCATGCTCCTCCTCGCTAGTTCTCCTTGCTCTTTTTAACCCTTAGCTTTAAGAAGCCACTCATTTCCCTTTTCTTGATTTTGGTGACATTTATTGGGATTTCACATGAAAAATGTTGTCTTTTGTAATTTTAGTGAAAAAGTTTGGAAGAATTTGAAGAAAAGATGAAGTTTTTGGAGAATTTTCTTGGTATTTTTAGGGTGTGCGGCGCGGATAGCTGAAAGAATGAGGAAAAATTAGGTTTTGGCTATTTAAAAGACCTTCATGGGTCGGGTCAACCCGCTGACGCGCGTAAATTTTTGACTGGAACTGGCTTCTCCGTGGTGCAACGCTCCCTGCACCAAACTTGTTGTGCATCATGGCGCTCAATGCGGGGATTGGACTGCTCATTGCGCCAGGACCTGTGGTGCTTGTGCCTGCGCCTCCTGCCAGGCCTTACGCTACTTGGCCTGGGCACTGCCCCAATACTTAGCTGTTTTGCACCTCGTTTATTGATTACATGCTCAACATTCATTAAAAATTATGATTTAACACCTATGACACATCCGAAAAAGAAAACAAATAAAAGAGGAATAAAGACTAAAAGTTAAAAACGATCAATTAATCTAATCCTAAGCCTTATTCCCCAGCAGCGCCGCCACTTTTTGATAACGCTCAAACTCACACTCCTGATAAAGCATGAAGCAAACGTTGTCAACAAAGATCCTAACAGAGGTTGGGGTCGATCCCACAGGGAATAAGGTCAGAATATAGAATAACGCTAGTATTTAAGTTTTTAAGTATGTTATCTCCAAAAGAAGGTGGTTTATAAAAGAAATTATAAGACAAGATTGAGAATTGGTTGTTGTTTACAGATTAATGCAATTAACTAGGGTGAGTGTTACCCATGGATTCATAACTAGTTTGGGTTTTACACTTGTGATCTATCCCAATACTTTACTTGTAGAACTAATAACTATAGTTCATCCAAATGATTGATTTGTCCCTATTGGATGACTATACTCAATTATCGGATTAGGTCTCGTAAGTATTCCTGCGACCATAGCTCAAGTTATATAATGATCATAAAGATCAAAGTTTTGTTGTACTTCTCTTTTCCTAATCTCTACCTCTCTAGGAACAAGAAAGTAAAGAATTCTGGCAAGTCCTAACGTTGTGCACCATTAAGAAACATTTAAATATGAAGAGAAAACAATACAAGCATTTAGTATTGGTTTAGAATCACTTTGTGCAAACCCTAGCTTGTTAATTTCCCATGATTCCCGCAATCCTAGTTGTGGAGGTTTTAGTCTCTCATAATTATAAATATGGCTAAGAAGTGCGTAAATACGTCCTTCATCAATGATGCAACTCAAAGATGATATCTACAATTTTTGACAGCTAAAGACGGAGGCACTTCATGTGACATGACTGAGGTTCAAGAAGAAGCTAACTGAGTGCCCGAATCACAAAATTCCTTATGATAGCTTGTTGGAAAGTGATTTTAAACAAATACGATTACCTGTATTGTTTATCTCTTCATCATAAATGTTTCTTAATTGTGAGAAACGATAGGACTTGCTCGTTTCTCTACTTGCTTGAACCTAGAGAATTAGTGATTAAGAAAAGAGAAGAACAACAAAGCCTCAAACTTTAGTTTCATGGAATAACCTGAGTTGTGGTTGCAGGATAGGTATTTGGGAAAAATTGATAAATGTCAAAGTGAAATCACTCAAGAGACCTAATCCAATAATTGAGTATAATCATCCAATAGGGACGAATCAGTCAAATGGGTGAACCTATTTTTTCTGTTTTTCAGGCTAAGTATTGGGATAGATCAATAATGTAATAACCTGAAGTAGTTATGAATTCATGAGGAACACTTCCTTAGTTATTTGCATAAACTTGATCACAACATTAATTTACAACACTGTTACTTGTTTACTTTTCAAAACCCCCCTTTTTGGAAATAATTGAACTCGGTGTGTGAATACTAGCATTAGTCTATATCTTGACCATATTTCCTATAGGATCGACCCTAACCTAGTTGGTTTTTTATTGACAACGTTCGTATTATACTTCTTCAGGGGTATAATTTGAGCATTATCAGTACCCGCTCCCACTCTTCTTCTCATCTGAATGCTCCCCTCAAACACAATCCACGCATCCTTCATCGCTCGCCCGGATGCTCTCCTCGAGTACGAGCCACTCGTCTCAGGACAATTATGTTATCCACTATACTCACACCTCTCGATGTTTCACCACTCAGTCAGTTTATTTGACCCTTGAGAGGCCTCGTCTCCCTCCTTAACTCTAATATTCACACAACTTAGGGATCATGTTCAGACAATACAATGAATAAGAAGAACTCTTAGCATCCAATTTCCACATCACGTAGATGCCTATTTCGTAGCAAAATTATTCAACAATAGAATTCAACAAAGGATTACGACAACAAGCAATGTTCGGAGATCAATTCACACGTAATATTCCACACAATCTATGTTGTTATCTAAATTCTAACTCCTTCTAAACCATAACCTACCTCAATTGAAAGATGGAAATCACAATTACTCCACTGGAGCCTTGCCTTTTCTCAGCACTTTCAAATGTTCAAAATCTAGAACAACGATTAAAGGAGAACTCAATAAACTATTCCGGGAAACAAGGGTTTTGGAAATTCAACCCCTCCCCAGTTCTACCTGTCCTCACGATCTTAATCATTATCAATGAATTAAGTTATCGCACTCTAATCCCACCATGATCATTCAACCCGTTCAAAGGGTTTTTACTCCCCAAACCCCCATCCCAAGCAGTTTTTAATAACAAACTCCCCACTTCTACTAACATTTAGGTCTCCAATTCTAGCAATGATGAACTAGCACCATCACATTCACCCTAGGGAGTATCAATTACATGCCTACAAACCTAGAAATCAATAACCTTCAATACCCAACTAACTTACCCAACTTTCATAGTTCTAGGGTTTTTCAACCTAAGGTTTCCACCATTACATGTCCCCCGTTTGCTTCTATGGGGTTAGGGTGTCAAAGTAAAGAGAATTGACTAATATTCTTACCTTAGAGAAGGAAAAATTTCTCTGCACTTGGGGATTTTCTCTGAGTTCTCACAGTTCGTGTCTTGAAATAATGGGGTAATCCCCTTAAAATCCCACTTAAAACCCAGTTACTGATTCCCGTTGTCCGCTCCAGTAGCCACAGTTCTACTACAGCAAACCGGCTATAGAACCTAGGATGTCGTCACAGCAGATATGACGGTGTATCTCCTAGTCTGTTATAGCGAGCCTTCGACCATTGCAACGATCTCGCTGCAGTTGTCCCTCATAACTAGTAACTCCCATTTCTTACACACAAACCATTCCCTAGCTTTAAAGTTGCACTAACACTCAGTCAACACCTTCCCACCAACCCTTAGGCTAGAGAGGTGTGTTTCATACTTATTTCCCCCCCCCCCAATAACCATAGGCGAATTGTCACAAAAACTAATGCTTGAAAGCACTATTTAAACTTAATCAAACACTACCAAAATGCTTAAAATAGGCTCTCAGGTAGATTTAACCACCATATATGTGACGTCAACGACCATATATGTCAATGTGATCCAAACAACTTCAGGCAGAGGCAAGGTCAAAATTGGGCCAAATCTCTAAAGCAGGGAGGCGACATCGATATTGTCTCAAGCCGCTTAGAGCGATGGAGATGTCAAAGTTGATTGCTTTATAAGAAAATTGATATATTTCCCTTCTTTTATATGAGCCACTACTTGGTAAAAATCATAAGCCTCTATTCATCTTTTTTAATTGGGTTGCTCTTATGTATTTTATCATGAGGTTAAACTTACATTTATTCATAGCTAACAGTTCTAAATTCCTAATGTATTTTATCATGACGTAGTTTGTTTTCTTTAGTTGAATTTTATTATGTCTAAATAGATTTGAACAAATGTATAACTGGAAAAAAACTAAGGAATAGTTTTCACATTAACATACTTTTGTTCTTAAAAAATTGCAATCTTAATACAAGATTGCAGTTTGAAGCTCAGATTTTATAACTATGCACTATAGAGTCAAATATTGTTGCTACGCAAGAGGAATGACAACAAACCTATTCATCTTTATCATGAGCATCGGTTCCTTTTTATACTTCTATCTTTTAGTCCATCAAATGTTCAATCTTCTCCTCATTGAATATTTTCACATTAATATGTATCTTGATACATACAAATAAGAAAAAAAACACTAGGAAATTAAGCAGATTTAACCCCTAAGATTGTTTCAAAATTATCGAATATTCATATACCAAAAGTCAATACTTATCGGCTAAAATAATAATTAACTAAACTTGCTATTCCACATGTATATTAAAGTAATGGGGAAAAAGCATGAAATACATGAAAAAGTTTTAACATAGATTTTTCAAAACATGTGAAGACGCTGTACTTTTCCTTTTTTACATCTCCCATAGTTCCCTAAACTTTGTCATTTTCGGTTCAAGATAGTTCTCGTAATACCTTCAAGAAGTAAAAGACTATACTAATCTAAGGAATAAAATAGAAACATTGTCACGCTGAATGTGCATGGTGATACGACTCTAGACATCTGATAGATGTTATAAATGAGATAGTGTAATTGATTTTAGGAGGTTTTATACTGCTACACAAAAATTCACTAATCTATATTATATTGGAAACTGACCTATTATACATCGATTTTACAAAACTCCAATCATAGACATGCTCAAAGGTCTTTAATTCTCAGGCTAGCGAAGCTCGAGCATTGGAATTTTTTTAATCTAGGAGAACCATGAGCTTGACTCTTTTGCGGTGATAAGTAAAGATATAACAAAGTGTAATTGTCATACTAAAATAAAGTTGGGGATCATACCTTTGATTCTATTTCTTTATATATTACCAAGTAGTATTGAACATGATGTAAGGGTGAAGTCTATTGTTGATAATGATAAAGAAGAAGAAAAGTGTACGAACAAAATAAAGAAGAAAACTTGTTTTGAAATATAATGTTTCACCTAAGTCCTAATAACAGCTGATTAATTTTAACTCGAGAGGAAAAGGTGAATTCAACCTCCTAGAAATTGCAAAATTAAGTTGTTTAAGAGATATCATCAAACAACTTGGTTGTAATATGAAAACCAAACCAGAACTCCATTAACCTCGTTTATTTATTACAATTTGTCAATTTTTTTACCAATTTAACAGTGTTTGCTGATGAATTACAGTATCTATTAAATCGATTGGCAAAAAAGTCTAAGAAATAATTTAGCACTTTGTTAGAGACCTAAAGAAGCTTAGGTGATCGGGGAAACATGAAAACAGATATATCACAAAGTAGATAAAGAAAATAATAAAAAGTAGGAAATACAAAAGAAAAAGAATAGAGAAGGAAAAATAAATTAAATAAAGGAAATACTTTGGGATGTAAGATAAATCCCTAATGCTTCGGCATCCAAAATGTGAAGATCAACTTTGGGATGTAAACCTCTTCTCAGTTCAAAGAAGCTAAAAACAAAATCAGTAGAAGAGAGACAGTATCTCGACTCTCACAAATGTTCCTATTAGATATCTTTGTGCCTTTTCTATATTTTCCAGAATGTTTTTCTTAGGAATAAGGCGCGAAAGAAATACTAAACTAAATTTCGAATTGCTTGTAACATTGATTAATATGACTAAGCATTTATATGTTTAACCTTGATTAATATGAACTACAAATACAGTATGTAATATGAATCTCGCTGGCATGTATCACAACTAAAAACCGAGGTAAATATAAAATATGTATCCCTAAACAATTCAAAAATAAAAGAATGGTGGAAGAACAATAATTACCACACTTTTAGATGCAACACTAATGTAGGAACATAGAGGCTGCAACAGAGAGCAAATAATCAAATTTTTCTGCTAGTTAAACAACAACATCAATAACAATGGGGAATAGTTTTGAATGTTGAATCTAATTCAGGAGTAGGAACGACATAGGGTTACTCCAAGGAGATCAACTCCAAAATACACTATGATTTTTACGAATAGATATTCTAAAATGCATTTTGACTTCCTTGAGTTTCTTCTTGAATATGAGAACTTCCAATAAATGATGACGGTGAAAATCGCAACAAAACTATATCAAATCAAAAAGGGGATTTTATTCAACCCAAAATTTAAAAATTTTCCTTCCCTCTATAGATAAATGTCACCATCGAACAATGATAATGCTAAAATTACACCTCTGAAGAAGTATAACACGAACATTATCAATAAAGAACCCAACTAAACTTGGGGTCGATCCCACAGGAGATATGGTTAAGATACAGACTAATGCTAGTATTCACACTTTTACTTCAATTATTTCCTAAGAGGGGGGGTTAAATCAAGTAACAGTATTTTGAAATAGAGTTGTGATTAATAGTTATGCAATTAACTAGGGAAGTGTTCCCTATGGCTTCCTAACTAGGTTAGATTATTACACTCGTGATCTATCGCAATACTTAGCCTGAAGAACTGATAAATTGTAATCATCTAAATGACTGCTTCAACCCTATTAGATGACTCTACTCAATCACTGAGTTAGATCTCACGAGTGATTTCACTTTAACCTTTATCAATAGTTCCAAATTAACTCTCCTGTGACCGTAGCTCATGCGATTCAATGAAACTAAATTTCAAGGATTTGTTGTTCTTTTTTTCCTAATACTACTTCTCTACGATCAAGCAAAAGGAGAATTCAAGCTAGTCCTAACATTGCATATTGTTAAGAAACATTAATCATAAAGAAAGAACAATACAAACATTCGTAGGTTTAGACTCAGTCTGTGTTAATCCTACTTTGTTATTCCACCATGGTTGCTATAACCCTAATTATGGAGGATTTAGTTATTCATAATTACAAGAGTAAAATTAGATTTCATGGAAGAAAACATAATTGAAGACTTACAATATTAATGAAAGAAGAACCCAAGAATCAAATGCACAATTACTTGTCAAAATCCAAGAATAATGATGAATTATGCCCTAGTATCTGAGTATTTTCTCTCCAAGAACAATAATGAATTATGCGCAAGTATCCCAGTATTTCCTCTCCAAGAACTTAGGAAACCCAAAAACTATGAATACAAGTAAAAAGTATTGACCTATTTAAAAAAATTAACCTAAAAGTATTTATACAATTAATGAAAACCTTTCATAACTTAATAGGAAAACTATTGCCACTTCATCTTGCGAGTCGTATCATGATGCTATGAGTCACGGATTCTATCTGTACTATGAAATGCAGCATCTGAATTTGTCAAGTCCTAGAGATTGGTATGACTCGTACAATGCCACTACGAGTCGTAAGTGCCTGTCGTGGTCTAGACTTCTGAAAGATGGCATCCTCTGAATCTCACCACATGTCCTTGGTATGGTCCGTACCTTGGCACTATGACTCATGGAATCTGCTCGTACCCTGGGATCTGCCAGTTGACATTTTCTTTGATGTTTTCCATGACTCCTTTGTACAGCTCATATATTGCCATCATGATCTGTGGCTTCCACTCGTACTAGGAGCTATTGCAAGTCCATATCCTCTAATGTTTTAAATGACTCCTTGGTACGGTTCATACCAAGGCTGTACGGCTTATACCATGAGTCGTACTTAGGCCTAACAGTTTGCATTTTCTCTTAAGTATTAGCTACGGTTGATAGGTATGGCTTGTACTGAGACCTGTAGCAAGCCATTTTCTGCAACTTTTCTGCTCCCTTTCCACAATCCAACTCACGGACCTGATTTCCTTGAAAACAAGGTAAAAGCATCTTGTATTTGTATAAACACACCTAAGTCATAACATATTTTCTATGTTTTAAGCTTAAAAAATGTCATAAATCCGTGGTACATCAACACCCTCAATTTAGAACTTTTACATGTCCTCAGGCAAACGAAAACACTACTACACATATGACGCTTAACTAGAAAGTAAAACAGAAGGCCTATAGCCAACAACACCAAAATTTGCACACATGACCATTATCAAGTATTGACCCCTCTTTCATTGAAAACCAAGCTAGCAATGCTTACATGCAACTACAACTCTTGACACAAAGGGATCTATAAATGGCATCAAACTATTAACAGATAGCTGAGCTGTCGCCAATGCTATTTACACTGACAATTGGCAGAATGCTACACAATCCATGTACCCTCATAGCAAATGAAGTCCCCAACACTCATAATAATATATATCTATTGTTACACCCCAAAAATATTTTTGATGATTATTTGATGGTTGTATGTCATATTAAGGAAATTAGGGTTTGTATGTTGTCCGTAGGTGAGGAGGGAAACATGTACCAAGGGAAAACCGAAGAGTATGTGAAGTTTGTAAAATGAATATATCTCCAAATATATAACGATTTAGAAGCCCATAACCTATCAAATGAAATTTATTTCATTCTAGTTTACAGTGAAAAAAACCGCTCGTCAATCGGAGTTCGGAGTAAAAGTTATGCTCATTTGAAGATAGCACTATCAACTAGAAAAGCGCCCATGCGCGCGGGCGCCGAGACAGGAAGGCAGCAGGCGCGCGCGCGTGCGAGGGCACATCGCATGGGCGCCGCACGCGGGCATCACCCAGCCCTCCTATATGAAGTAACTAGTAAAAGTATCCGCGCTTCGCGTGGTCATTTGGACCCACTGACTTTATGAAATAATTGTCACGCCCCGCCTTGGGAGGCATGACTGGAACCTAGTGCCCGACTAGGATTTGAACTACTGAGCCGACTGATCCTAAGAACCTCTGGTGCAGGGCTGACTCTAACTCTGGAGTCAAGAAAATGATGGGCTATATTCCGGCTATAAAAACAACCCCCGACCGATAGGCCTATAGCCATCTGTGAAAGTAAACAGATAACAAGAGACAAATGAATATAGGGAGTCCTATGCGGGACGACAAGGCCACCATGATGTCTAGTTATAACTTAAAAGCAAAAGCAGGCGCTAATTGAACTATGACCGACAAGGTCATCAATCAACAGCTTACCAAAGCCCAACACAGCCAACACACATAATCTAAAACACATATGGCCCCACATGGCCGATATCAACTAACCACAGGGAATAATACAATCTGCAAGCCTCTAGGAATAATAAGATGGTCGGGACAGGGCCTCAGCCTACCCATATTGTACAACAAAGGAAGTGAACCTCTATCACTCAAGCTCCGGAAGATAGGAGCTGAAGGCTCTACACCGCTGACTGGAATTACGAGGGATCCGCTCCTCGTTTGAGTGTACCTGCAGGAAAGTAATGTAGCGCCCCAAAGGAGGGCGTCAGTACCACAGGTACTGAGTATGTAAAGCAATAACTATAAATGACTGAAAGTAAGTAATAGAACTGACAATAACCGAAGTAAAGGGAAACGGACTGAAACTGACTAAATTAATAGAATCAGGGTTAAACATAACTATAATGAGTAGAGTAGGAGTCATACCTGACAACGGGGCGTCCTACTATATAATATCAGTAACTAAAGCAACATACATAAACCTTACCTGGCCCCCATAAGACGGAAGGTGCAATCAAACCAGAATAACCCACCTAGGCCCCCATTAGACCTAGTGAGTACATCTCAATCTATATACCCCTATCCAAGTCATACCATATCATCTAGTAACTATAAGCATCCAGCTGATCCCCTGGGTATGCAACTTGGGCCCACTGGGCCCCTGACTATAGCTGTGCCTGAGTCTGGAGGACTCTTGAAATCTACACCGCGAGCGCAAGCGCTCGATGGGGGTCTGTATAGGCCAACCACGGCAAAATATGAGGAGCTGGCTCCCCATCTTCGGCCCTTGTGGACGACATACCGCTCCGTAGAGCGACGTATACTCGCCCTCTGGCGGATGAGTCGACACAGCTATTAACCCTGGGGCGGTCACGGAAGCTATACAGGTAATCCATCCCAAAACAATACAATCACAAGTCTCAACCGATAACAATAACCACGTATAATAACATACTGAACATGATAAAATATTACTGAATAATTTATTGGGATTCATATTGGATTACTATACTGAAAAAGCTAACTTGCCGAGAGAAACTGCCTTTACATACCTCATTCATTTTTTACCAATTAACTGGCGAGGTTCGGCTGGTATTCAGCTGTTCTTCCCAATTGTAATCACATTAACGGAAGAATAGAGGTAGCTTCGTTACTATATTGGAAGAAAAAAATAACTTATATATATATATATATATATATATATACTGACTATATTTCACTTATCGAAATACGATCGAAAACTTGTAGTTTCTCGGGAATCTAGAAGGGAGAAGAACTTACTTTAAGCCTGCGATTGTATTAACACTAGTTTGGAGCAATTCCAATCCCTTTGGCTCAGCGGGTTGACGATTCGCCGGGCGAATTTCACGAAACTAACTCCGTAGAAATGCTCCCTGCATCCTTATACTTCGATACCCGAAGTTAATTTGAATTTGGACGGCATTTGGCGACGTAATCAGAAGAAATTTATATGAACCCTTCGTATTTATCTCTGTTCTGGTCGAGGTAGATGTGGAAAATGGTATAAAGTTTAAGGGTGAGGCCTATGTATTCTTGAAGACGAATACATGGCAACATGGCACATTGGCTAACGCGGAGGCAGAGGCTCCGTGCCACTTTGCCCCTCTGGCAGCTCGGTTCGGCCCCCTCTCGTGAAATCCCAACTTAGCACTCGTTCGGCCTTTCCCCGGGCCCTTTCCTTGCACGTAAGGCATTCTAAAATTCTCAACCAACATGCGAATAGGCCAACTAAACCCTATAAACTTATGGGGTGTAACATCCTCCTCCCCTTAAGAACATTCGTCCTCGAATGTTAACTTCTGCTTGCAAGAACTTTAACTTGCAATTACTTATTCTGGAAAAATTTTGGTAGAGTCTCCCCTGTAATATGGACTATCCAAAAACCCTGAAACGCAGAAAAGCCCAATACAGGTATTGCACACAATACTATGGAATTCATTTCACGATAAACAAAAGTCAATTACTCCACATTTACACGCATATAATACAACTCATGAAACAACAATAACATCAACATACCTTCAGTTGCACAATTCGACTAAATCTGAAATAGCTGAGCATATTTGGTTTTCATATCATCTTCTGCCTCCCAGGTCATCTCTTCTCGGTTCTTATTTCGCCATAATACCTTGACAGAAGCAACATCTTTAGTTCTCAATCTACGGATCTGTCGGTCTAGTATGGCTACTGGAGCTTCTTCATAAGCTAACTCCTCAGTGACTTGGACATCTTGGACTGGAATAGTCCGGGAGGGATCTCCTATGCACTTCCTCAGCATTAATACATGGAAAACTGGGTGAACGGATTCTAATTCTGGAGGCAAATCCAATTCATATGCCACTTGGCCTATCTTTCGGCGAATTTGATAAGGCCCAATAAACCTCAGGCTGAGCTTTCCTTTCTTGCCAAATCTCATCACCCCCTTCATCGGTGAAACTTTCAGGAATACCCAGTCACCCACATTAAATTCTAGGTTTATTCGCTGCACATCAGCATAAGATTTCTGGCGGCTCTGAGCAGTCAACAGACATTCCCTGATAAGCTTTACTTTCTCTTCTGACTGATGAATAATATCTGGCCCAATTACTTCTGATTCTCCTACCTCAAACCAACCAGCTATAGATCTGCACTTCTTCCCATACGACACTTCATAAGGCGCCATCTGAATTGCTGGATGATAACTGTTATTATAGGAAAACTCAATAAGCGGTAGATGTTCATCTCAGCTACCTACAAAATCTAACACACACGCCCGTAACATATCCTTGAGCGTCTGGATAGTACGTTCTTCCTGCCTGTCTATCTGAGGATTGAAGGTTGTGCTCAGGTTAACCTGCATCCCTAGGCCCCTCTAAAAGGATTTCCAAAACTTAGCATTAAACTGCGCCCCTCTTTTAGAGATAATTGACAATGGAACACCATGCAATCCGACTATTTCCCTAATATACAGCTCAGCATAATCTTCAGCTAAAAAGGTAGCCCTTACTGGCAGAAAGTGAGTCGATTTTGTCAACCTGTCAACAATTACCCAGATAGAATCATACTTACGCCTGGTGCGAGGGAATCCTGCTATGAAATCCATATTAATTTCCTCCCATTTCCATAATATCCTGTGGTAGTCCACCTAGTTTCTGATGTTCAGCTTTCACCTATTGGCAATTGGGATAATGAGCTACGAATTCTGCTATCCCCTTTTTCATTCCCGGCCACCAATAAACCTCTTTTACATGATGGTACATCTTTGTCGAACCTGGATGGAGAGAGTAACAGGCATAGTGTACCTTTCCCATAATTTGCTGGTGAAGCCCTGCAACATCTGGAACACAGAGGCGAACCCTATATCTCAAAACTCCATCCTCGGTTACCCAGAAATCTGTCACTTCTCCTCGCTAGACCTTATTTCTGAGTTGAACCAGACTAGGATCTTCATACTGTCGTTCCTTCACTTCCACAACCAATGATGACACTGCAGTATTCTGGATTACCGCTCCATTGTCTCCTAATTCTACTATACGAACGGCCAAACTGGCCAACTGATGCAATTCTCGGGCCAATTTTTGTCGCTCGGGCTGTAAATATGCCAGGCTTCCAATGGATTTGCGGCTAAGGGCATCTGCTACAACATTGGCCCTTCCTGGGTGATATAAAATATTCACATCATAATCCTTTAACAGCTCCAACCAGCGATGCTGCCGCAAATTCAACTCTTTCTGGGTGAAAACATACTGCAAGCTCTTGTGATCTGTGAAAATATCTACGTAGACGTCATACAAGTAGTGTCTCTATATTTTCAAGGCATGAATCACCGCAGATAACTCCAGGTCATGGGTAGGGTAGTTCTTCTCATGCTTCCTCAGCTGCCTCGAAGCATAGGCAATCACCTTACCATGCTGCATCAACACACATCCTAACCCAACACCCGAAGTATCACAATAAACTGCATAGCCCTCTGTTCCTTCTGGCAATGCTAGCACTTGTGCTGATGTCAATCTGTCTTTCAGTTCCCGGAAGCTCTGCTCACATGCCTCAGTCCACTGGAATTTTGCTTCCTTCTGCGTCAGTTTTGTTAAAGGTGCTGCTAAGGTGGAAAATTCTTCCATGAACCTTCTATAGTACTCGGCTAACCCCAAGAAACTACGTACCTCGATTGGAGTGGTAGGTCTAGGCCATGTTTTCACTGCCTCTATCTTTTGCGTATCTACCTGTATACCAGCATCTGACACAATAGGACCCAAGAAGGCTACTGAATTCAGCTAGAATTCACATTTAGAAAATTTTGCATGTAGCTGGCGATCTCTGAGAATCTGAAGCACTGTCCATAGATGATCCTGATGATCTACCTCTGAGCGGGAATATACCAAAATATCATCAATAAATACTATCACAAACAAGTCTAGGTATGGTCTGAAAATGTTGTTCATCAGGTCCATGAACACTGTTGGGTCATTGGTCAGTCTGAAGGACATGACTAGGAACTCAAAGTGGCCATATCTGGTCCTGAAGGCAGTCTTTGGAATATCTCATTCACGAACCCGAACCTGATGATATCCGGACCTTAAGTCAATCTTTGAAAAATACCTCGCTCCATGTAACTGATCAAACAAATCGTCTATTCTGGGAAGCGGGTACTTATTCTTGATAGTGACTTTATTCAGCTGCCGATAATCTATACACATACCAAGGAGCCATCTTCTTTCTCACGAACAGAACTAGTGCACCCCATGGTGAGGTACTCGGCCTGATAAAGCCCTTGTCTAGAAAATCCTTCATTTGTTCCTTTAGTTCTCTGAGTTCAGCAGGAGCCATTCGATATGGAGGAATGAATATAGGCTGAGTGCCTGGTAATTAATCAATTGCAAAATCGATTTCCCTTTCTAGGGGAATACCACGAAGCTCATCTAGAAATGCGTCAGGAAATTCATTGACCACTGAAATAGACTGAAGGGTCGGAGACTCTGCCCGAACATCCTGAACCCTGACAATATGATAAATACATCCTTTTGCTATCAATTTTCTCGCCCAAAGATAGGAAATAAACCTACCTTTTGGCGTGGCTATGCTACTTTTCCACTACCATACTGCCTCCCCTGGAAAGTGGAATCCAGACAGTCTTGGTCCAACATTCGACATTGGCATAACATGGAGCTAACCAATCCATACCCATAATGGCATCAAAATCAACCATCTCTAGTTCTATCAAGTCTGTTGTAGTCTGACGACTGACAACCTCTATTGTAAACCCCTGATAGACCCTTCTGGCTATAATAGAGTCACTAATTGGTGTAGACACTGAGAAAGGTTGTCGAAGCAATTTCGGCGTAATACTAAACATTTGAGCCACTAGTGTTGTAACATAGGACAAGGTGGATCCTAGATCTATCAACACATAAGCAAGATGAGAGCAAATATTCAGCATACCTGTCACAACATCTGGTGATGACTCTGAGTCCTGTTGCCCCGGTAATGCATAAGTACGGTCTGGGCTCACACCTGAACTAGAGGCCCCTGATCTGCCTCGGCCTCTACCTACTGAAACTGAGGGCCTACGTCCTGCCGGGGATGCTAGAGCTCGTGATCCTGCTGAGGACTTATCTTGTCGATCCCGGTCACCCTGACCCCTAGCTGGACAATTCCTCATCTGATGACCCTCCTGTCCACAAATGTAACATCCTGTGGAGCCATATGTGCACGCTCCAGAGTGGCGTCGACTGTAAATAGGGAAAAGTGGTATTGTAAACCCACTCTGCTCCACCCTCTTCTGCTACTGTGAACCTACTGCCCGCGAACCTTCGCCGGGCTCTAGCTGCCCTCGGCGACTGAACCTATTCCTCTGCTGCTGTGGTGGAGGCAGGGGTCTAGGCGGTCTATCTGTTAACCATGGCCTAGGTCCTCCCTGGGACTCCTCCGGTAATTCATCCGATCTATCCCTGCGGTGTTGCTCCTGACTTGTTCTCCTAATCTCCAGTTGTCGCTGCCTGATACCCTCAATATTCTGAGCAAAAGACCGTACGCAGAAAATATCCATATCTTCTCATAGTGTAGCTGTGATGCAGGTCTCAACATATTCTAGGTTCAGCCCCATAATAAAGCGGTGTACCCTAGATGGCATTGTATCCACAAAGTCTAGCGCATATCGGGCCAAGGAATCAAATTGCATGGCATATTCTCGAACACTCATCGACCCCTGCTCCAGGTGTAGGAACTGATCAACCCAAGCCTGTCGAATCTCCCGCGGTAGATAATGATCCAGAAAAACCCCTGAAAAGCTTGACCAGGTCGGAGGGTAAACATCCCTCCCTCGGGACCTCTCCCAACTCTCATACCACAATATGGCGATATCCCGTAACCGGAATACCGCCAACTCAACTGACTCTGTGGGTGTATCATGCATTACCCTTAAAATTCTCTGCATCTACTCTAAGAAATCCTCAGGGTCCTCTATCCAATCTTTCCCTGTGAATTGCGGGGGACTTAGTGCCAGGAACTCTCGTACCCTTGAACTACCAGCCCTCCTAATGATTGTGCGGCTGTAGGTGGCACTGGCTGGCGCTGAGCAGCCATCATCTATGCTAGCATAACCATCACACTCCTAACCTCCTGGTCGGATGGTACGGATATAGAAGCTTCTGCAGGTGGTGCCGTCACACCGGTAGTCCCAAGCGTCTCCTGACGTGATAGAGACTGCTGGGAAGGTCGAGATGACGCTTCCGTATCGCCCTCAGATCGGGCTAATTCTGACCGAGGCTGAGGCATCTTGCTGGTGCCCTCTCCCACTGCTACATCTAATCTCCTGCCTATCATAGGGTGTCGCTGGTCCGACATTTCTCTATAAAAAAAGAATATAGTGAGCTTAGGGACTCAACCCTATACTATACCGCTCTATAGCACGACTGAGGCAGAAGAATGATCAACCATCCTATAATTCCTTGCAGCCTCCTGCCTATAGTATGTGGTGCACAACACATCCATAGACAAGACTCTACTTAGCACGGGTTGCAGACTCCCTGGGATACGACCTGCTCTGATACCAAGGTTGTCACGTCCCGCCTTGGGAGGCATGACTGGCACCTAGTGCCCTACTAGGATCTGAACTACTGAGCCGACTGAGCCTAAGAACCTCTGGTACAGGGCTGACTCTAACTCTAGAGTCACGAAAACGACGGGCTATATGGCGGCTGTAAATACAACCCCCGGCTGACAAGGCCTATAGCCACCTGTGAAAGTAAACAGCTAACCAGAGACAAATGAATATAGGGAGTCTTATGCGGGCCGACAAGGCCACCATGATGTCTAGTTATAACTGAAAAGCTAAAGCAGGCGCTAACTGAACTATGACCGACAAGGTCATCAAACAACAGCTAACCAAGGCCCCACATAGCCAACACACAAAATTTAAAACACATATAGCCCCACACGACCGATATCAACTAACCAAAGGGAATAGTAAAATTTGCAAGCCTCTAGGAATAATAAGATGGTCGGGACAGGGCCCCAGCCTACCCATACTGTACAACAAAGGAAGTGAACCTCTATCATTCAAGCTCCGAAAGATAGGTGCTGAAAGCTCTACACCGCTGACTGGAATTACGAGGGATCTGCTCCTCGTCTAAGTGTACCTGCAGGCAAGTAACGTAGTTCCCCAAAGGAGGGCGTCAGTACCACAGGTACTGAGTATGTAAAGCAATAATCGTAAATGACCAAAAGTAAGTAATAGAACTGACAGTAACCGAAGTAAAGGGAAACAGACTGAAACTGACTGAATTAATAGAATCATGGCTAAACATAACTATAATGAGTAGTGCAGGAGTCATATCTGACAACGGGGCATCCTACTGTCTAACTATCAGTAACTAAAGCAATATACATAAACCTTACCTGCCCCCATAAGTCGAAAGGTGCAATCAACGCAGAACAACCCACATAGGCCCCCACTAGCCCTAGTGAGTACATCTTAATCTATATACCCCTATCCAGGTCATACCACATAATCTAGTAACTATAAGCATCCCGCCGATCCCCTGGGTATGGAACTTGGGCCCGCTGGGCCCCTGACTATAGTTGTGCCTGAGTCCGGAGGACTCCTGAAATGTACACCCCGAGCGCAAGCGCTCGGCGGGGGTGTGTATAGGCCAACCACGACAAAATATGAGGATTTGGCTCCCCGTCTTCGTCCTTTATGGACGGCATGCCGCTCTGTAGAGCGACGTATACTCGCCCTCTAGGGGACAAGTCGACACAGCTATTAACCCTGGGGTGTTCATGGAAGCTATACAGGTAATCCAGCCCAAAATAATACAATCACAAGTCTCAACCGATAACAATAACCACATATAATAACATACTAAACATGATAAAATATTACTGAATAATTTACTGGGATTCATATTGGATTACTATACTGAAGAAACTAACTTGCCGAGAGAAACTGCCTTTACATACCTCGTCCATTGTTTACTAATTAACTGGCAAGGTTTGACTGGTATTCAGCTGTTCTTCCCAACTGTAATCACATTAATGGAATAATAGAGCTAGCTTCGTTACTATATTGGAAGAAAACAATAACATATATGTATATATACTGACTATATTTCACTTATCGAAATACGATCGAAAACTCATAGTTTCTCAGGAATCTATAAGGGAGAAGTACTTACTTTTAGTCTGGGATTGTATTAACACTAGTTTGGAGCAATTCCAATCACTTTGGCTCTGCGGGACGACGATTCACCGGGCGAATTTCCGAAACTAACTCTGTAAAAATGCTCCCTGCAGCCTTACACTTTGATACTCGAAGTTAATTTGAATTTGGACGGCATTTGGCAGCGTAATCGGAAGAAATTTATATGAACCCTTCGTCTTTATCTCTATTCTGGTCGAGGTAGATGTGAAAAATGATATGAAGTTTAAGGGTGAGGCCTATGAATACTTGAAGCCGAATACATGGAAATGTGGCACGTTGGCCAATGCGCCGTTTTGGCTCTGTGCCACATTGGCTAACGCGGAGGTAGAGGCTCCGTGCCACTTTTCCCCTCTGGCAGCTCGGTTCGGCCTCCTCTCGCGAAATCCCAACTTGGCACTAGTTCGGCCTTTCCCCGGGTCCTTTCCTCGCACATAAGGCATTCTAATACTCTCAAGCAACATGACGAATAGGCCAACTAAACGCTATAAACTTACAGGGTGTAACAATAATACTTTTATAAATTTAATCAAAGTAAAACAAATAGATTACACAATAAATATGCGTGTAAAATAACTTTATAAATTAAATAAATGATATATATAAATTTATTTCTTTCAATTAGCACTAACACTTTCTCTTTTTATAGTATTAAGCCATCAAAATACGATATCTACAATATGAAGAAAATCTATCGGCCTGTAGAACCACAATAATGTATACCTATCATATGAAATTACATAGTAACAAACATTAATTGAGAAAAAGAAAATGATAGTAACATATTATCATTCATCCTTTAATCAATCATCTTTGATTTTATTTTATTATTTAGCCTTTTTCTTTCTGGAAATGTTAATATTTGGAATTTAGAAGAATGAAATAAATGTCAACGTGAAATATTAAATATTTTTAATAAATAAATAATTATTGGTAAAAGGAACAATAGAAAGGTAGAAAAAAGGTGAATAGATATTCTAGTTTTAACTTTATTTCCTTGTAGAAAGTCCACCCCTCCCTTTTGCATTACATATATCATTTAAATGTTCTCCCATTTAAATGGCCCCAAAGAAATTATTAAAATAAAAAATAAAAGGGAGTAAATGTCATGATTTCACAAAAATCAACTAATTATATATATTTGAAGGGAAAAAATATTTCAATAAATTAAAAAGTTCCTTAGGTACTTTATAATAACTCAGGATACCAAAGTGATAGGGTTCAATTTAAAACTATACTTTTGTTCCAATGTTAGTCCAGAAATACACATCTATTACTTTAAGAAGCATTTACAACTTGTAGTTTAACTTGAAAATCTATCCACACTTCTCTGCTGAATGTGAGCAAATAATTTATTGTATAGTAAATCAAATTCAAATTAACATATAAATGAACTGGGCGAAAAACCTAACCCTTAATTCATATTAAGTTCCGTTTATGATATGTCAAATGGAACTTACAAGTTGAAAATTTCAAATGCATAAATATTTTAAAACAACAAAACAAGAATTACAATATTAGTATTCGTCTCAGCAACTTGAAATGAATGTTTTACTCTAAGATGTAATGTGGTTTACCCTTTTCTAGATTACCTGCATATATAGAGTTTACTATATACTATACCTGGATTCAATCATGTTGTATTTTTATGACTTGATATGTCTTGGGACTACAGAAGTTTCACTCCAGTCATTTTCCTAAATGGGTCGTCCAACACAACATCCTTGAAGCCATGTCAAAATTTTGTTACTTTTCGTCTTCTTCTCATGGTTCATTGAGCATATCAAAGACTGATAAGATTTTTAAGGTATTTACATTTTTACTATAGGCATACCAAATTTGAATTTATCTTCAAGAGATATCAGTATAGATCTTTAAAGAAAATTTTGATTGTACCTTCAGCAATTTCAGTAGCGAAAACTTAGCGCAAAGCTCTATTAGCATATATTTCATGTATCATCAATTCATAGGTCTAATAAATGACATTGACCTTCAATGTATATCCTACCACCATTACACCAAAAAAAATACAAATCATTATAGAAAAAAAACTAGATAACCCAGAAACTGTAGACTAATGCATGCAACAATGCAAGTATACATAGAATTAGAGGAGGAACGTTCACTATTCCAAAATAAGAAGAAAAAATCATTCCATTGTGATTTTTCTTGATGGAACTTAACTATCTATATTTTATGTAATCCAATTTAATGAGGAATATTTGCTTCTATATTCATGTACAGGGTAAAAAAAGTATGAGTAATAGACACAATCTCTTATTATACCTTTAACAGGCTTCTTATCGTTCAAAAGCTTATGTAAATAATTGCTAGCTACAATAATAGAAATGTGACTCCTGCAGACTACAGTAGCGAATTCATATAGATTATTAAAATATCTAACCTTTAAAAAGTTATTAGATCATTCTCTTCCAAAAATAAAACTCAACAAAAGCAATAAAAGCAACTATATATAGAGGTCAGATTTAAAAAAATCACAAATTTATCAAACTCACTATCTCAACAACTGAAGGTTCAAAAAATAAGCTCAATACAAAAAAAGACAATTATTCAAAAAATCACCAAAATAGATGTATAAAGGACATAGAACTTTTACAAGTTGGTTGTAGAAACCAAAAGGTAAAAGAGAATTGAACCTCGATAAAAATCTTTGAACGTCATCATAGCTTTCTTCTTCTTCCTTTTTTCTTGTACTTTATAAGATCTTCTCTAATTGTTTTGCCCCTCCATAGTTTTAGATTGGAGATTTTTGCTTTAGCTTTTACAAGCCAAATTAACTCAATTTGTAAGAGGTATAAAGTAAGATTAAATAAAATGAAGCAAGATTATTAACAAATTACCTGTTATTAACATATCTCAATACCTTGGTGAAATAATGAAACAATAAGAATTCTTTTATACTTTTAAATGTAAAATTTGCTGAATAGCTCTGTGACCCTCATGAATGATGGTTGTAACTTGATCACTGGTAACCTCTGTAAAATTCAATATAATATAAAAATTCAATCAAAAAATGCATGATTTTTTGGTTAAAAAAATTTATTTTTACTCTACAAATATTAAGAATACCAGCAAGTTATACAAATATAATTGCCACAACTTAAGTAGGTTAAAGTATAGAAATACAACGAAGATCTCATCTCCAAGAACTTAATTATACTAACAAAATATATTTTCTTAAAGGGAAAAAATGATACAGAAAGTACGCCACATGCAATTTTCAATTTGCTAGAAGATTAAAAGAAGAACTTTATAGCTTCTCCATTTGAAAAAACTATAGAAAATCCAAGATTTACTCAAGTTTAAGTTAATGAATCAGTAAGTGCTATTAGACATAACTCAAGTGAACAACTTTAATGAGGAATACTAATTTTGGTTGTTCATTCAGAACTTCTTGAAAAGAGAAGCAACATAACAATTCGGTGATATGTTCATTTCAAGGGTAAAATATCTTACTGATATATGTAAATCTTTTTTCCAACACAAATGTTAGCATCAAGTTATCTTGAATCCACACATCAAGGAGCAAATCAAAATTGAACTTGTAGTAAGAATTTAATGCAAATACTTAAGAGGAACTTGGTAACCAATGATATAAGAAAATATCAAGAGTTCACTCCATATAATATTTTCAATAAAAATTTTAGCACGTATAGTTCACGTGACTCCTTTATAAAGAAAGATTAGAACTCTTCTGTTGTATGTGTGTGTTGTTCAACATCAAAGTTTAAGGACATGAGACCTCACATCAAATAACTACGGTGAAAAAGTTCACACAAATTATTATTCTTTTCCTTCTTTGGTAAGTGCAATTGAAGATCAAGTACATAAAGAGTTATATAGAGTATTTAGTATTTTTAGATAAATAAGTTTTCGAGAAATCAGAGGAAGAGACGCAATTTTTAGGATTAGTAAAAGTGGTTTATGATTTTTTTCAAAATAGAATAGTCAGAAAAAAAAATGACTTAGCTCATTTTTGTTGTTTTTCTAACCAGAGGAGGAAAAGAATTTTCTTGTATAATGATGAGTGATAGGTCCAATATAATACCATAAGTATTTTATTTCAGAGTTCATTCCATTTTGTGCAGTTGATCAAGAAAAAGAAGAGATGCAAGTGCAGAGAATGTTATGAATTTTTATCACCCAATTAATGTATCAAAATGGGATAAAACAGTAAAAAATTTCGTTCTTACTCTTTTTATTCATTTTTGAAAATAAAGGCGGCTCAAAGTTGTAACCAAAAGCTTTACTTGCTTATATATAAATTATTGGTGTTCTTAAAATTTGAAATTTTATTTTGGTTTTCAAATTTAAGACAACATTGGACGAGTCTTGGGGTAACTATAAAAGTTATCGTCGTATTTTCAGGTTACATGTTCAAGTTATGAAACAGCCTCTTGTAATAATGTTAAGTAATATTGCATAAATAAGACCCAATTTGATTTCATCCTTCCCCCGAACACACTCATAGCGGGTTCTCAATGCACTGGCCTTTTCTTTTTAAGGTTAAACCAAGGTCACGTTCTATATAATTACCGAAAAATATTATATGGAATTAGATTGATAACAAAGTCTGTCTGTCTTTTTAATGATAGACAATAAACATAATTATTTTTTTAATTATGAAAGTGATTGATAAGTAGTGGCAGGTATGCAATATCTCATTAGTTTCCGAGGAGAGACTTATGTTCTTACCCTTAAAAGAAAGTGTAGAACTTATCCTGAAACTGTTTTAAGCATTTAATTATTCTAATTCTAAGTACGTTGACAAAACTCAAAAAAAAAAAAAACACTCCCTCTTATTCGTAAATACATAATTATTGTTTGGTCTGTCCAAACTCCTAAAGGGCTCCAACTCATTGTGTGGTTGTAGTCTAGCAGAAACAAAAGGACAGAAGAACCTGAAACTTTTGTATGCCAAATCTTCGCGTCTTATTTTTCTAAAATTCCAACAAAACATGCATTACTAAAATCCTTCAAGTGTAATAACGTATTTTTTGTATATTTCGTGAAAGATTAAATGAATCTCATAAATAGGAAGAAAATTAACCAAAAGATGCATTCTTTTAATTATGTAATAAACCTAAATGTCGTAGCAATTCGAGAATATAAATTTAAAGATACATGAAACATCAAATAAGTATTTTAAAAAAACTAAAAATCGCAAAAAGAGAAAAGAGAAGATTTACCTTGGTGGCGAGAAGTAAATTTGGGCAAATCTCTAATCGAGAAGAATAATCCTTGTCCCTTATCTTATCCTCTATTTAGGTAATAATTCCTAAATTAAATTCAATGTTACAACACATTTTCATTACATAGAATAAGATTGATAACCATATATGACCGTCTTTCCTATGATAGACAATAACATAATTATTATATTTATTAAGAAAGTGGTTGGTAAGCATTAGCCAGTATGCAATATCTCATTAATTTTCAAGGGAGAGACTCATGTTCTTATCGTTATAAAAAAGTGTAGAACTTATCATGATACTATTTTAAGCATTTAATTATTCTAATTCTAAGAACCTTGACAAAACTCAAAACAAACACACCTTATTCTTAAATACATATTTATTATTAGGACTGTCCAAACTCCTAAAGGACACCAACTCATTATGTGGTTGCATTCTAGAAGAAACAGAAGGGTGGAAGAACCTGAAACATTTCTATGTCAAAATTTTGCGTCTTATTTTCCTAAAATTTCAACAAAAGAGGTGTTAATAAAATCCTTCAAGTGTAAGAATGTAATTTTTGTATATTTTGTCAATGATTATACTAATCTCATAAAATGGAAACAAATTAACCAAAAGAAACTAAAAATTAAAAAAAGAGAAAAAAGAAGATTTACCTTGGTGGCGAGGAGTAAATTCGGGCAGAATCCCTAATCGAGAAGAATAATCATTGTCTCTTATCCTCTATTGAGGTAATAATTCCTAAAATAAATTTAATATTACAATCAAGTTTCATTTCATGGAATAAGATTGATACCCAAGGCTGACTGTCTTTCCGATGATAGGCAATAAATAATTATTATATTTATTATGAAAGTGGTTGGTAAGTATTGGCCAGTATATAATATCTCATTAATTTTCAAGGGAGAGACTCATGTTATTATCCTTATTAAAAAGTGTATAACTTATCATGAAACTGTTTTAAGCATCTAATTATTCTAATTCTAAGTACCTGGACAAAACTCAAAAGAAACACTCCTTCTTATTCTTAAATACATAATTATTGTTAGGACTGTCCAAACTCCTAAACGACTCCAACTCATTGTGTGGTTGCAGTCTACTAGAAACAGAAGGGTGGAAGAACCTAAAACTTTTGTATGTCAAATCTTTGTGTCTTATTTTCCTAAAATTCGAACATAAGAGGTGTTACTAAAATCCTTCAAGTGTAAGAATGTAATTTTTATATATTTTTTTAAAGATTAAATTAATCTCATAAATAGGCAAGAAATTAACCAAAAGATGTATTATTTTAGTATGTCATAAACCCAAATCAACCAGGAATTCGATAATATAAAAAAGATACATGGAACATACTCTAACATTTAAAAAAAAACTAAAAACTGTAAAAAGAGAAAAGAAAAGATTTACCTTGGTGGTGAGGAGTAAATTTGGGCAGAATCCCTAATCGAGAAGAATAATCCTTATCCCTTATCCTTTGTTGAGGTAGTAATTCCTAAAATAAATTCAATATTACAGCCAAGTTTCATTTCAACTTCTTTCTACTCAACTATATATTCCTCCATTAATATAAAAGGAATTGGAAGAAGATACATGAAACATCAACTAAACATGTAGGAAAAGCTAAAAATCACAAAAAGATAAAAGAGAAGATTTACCTCGGTGCCGAGGAGTAAATTTGGACAAAATCCCTAATCGAGAAGAATAATCCTTGTCTCTTATCCTCTATTGAGGTAGTAATCTCTAAAATAAACTCAATGTTACAGCCAGGTTTGTTTCAACTTCTTTCTACTGCACTAATATTCCTCCATTGATGTTAAAGGGATTGGAAGGAAATTGTTTTAATCAACAATCCCCAAGAATTTAATACATCAACTTATCTCTCACTCTTTTTAAGATGAGAGAAGTAATGGTGCAAAAGAAGATGCAAAGAGGGAGGAAAAGGAAGAGGTGGAGGAAGCGAGTACTTTTGGCATAAGTCATTAGAGGAAGAGACGTCAATTATCAAGATGAATAAATGTGACTGTTGGTTTTTTTAGAAATTTTAATGAATACTGGAAAAAAAGGAAAAAATACAGGAAAAAGATAAATGAGATTCCTAGACTGTAACCTATGACACGTAGGGGGGCCTAAGTCCCTCCTTTATATAGATATATAGATTTTGAGTTAAAAAGCTCATTTCTACTCCATTTCACCTCATTTGTTTTCAAAATTCATAGAATTAAAAGCCCTATCACATGGTGAAAAGATATCCCAGATAATAATATTCACTCTTGTCTCTTTTGGGCTTTGGGAAGAGATCCTTGGAAGAAAGTCATGGCTTGTTCTTGTCTTATGGTTGATTGTGGTGTTGCTGCATTTTTAGCTGGTTCTCGGGAGAGAAAATTGTAGGAGTCTACACCTACTTTAGCTAATAACATATCCAAGAAAGGGTAAGCAATTCCCTTTTTGATTTCTTTGAGTTTATGAGGTTATAAGTTGGAAAATGTTGTAGTATTGTGTTGTTGTTTCTTTGTGTGTTCTTGTGGCATGTTGCTCCCAAATTTTCCAGAACTTTGGTGAAGTGAAGTTACTGCTTGTTGTGTTCGTAAATTGGACTTGGAAGGAGCCTTAAGGAGTAAGCTTGAAAGGAAGAGTTTCGGCAAAATTAGAGTCGGCGTGCCAAGGTATATAAAGGCATCCCTTTCCTTGTTTTTCAAGCACGAAATTAAGTCACTGAAAGGATCAATATTTCAATGTTTTTAAAATCATATTGAGGCATGTATGATTCTTTCTAAAGGGTTGGGAGTACTTGGCATAAAGCTTAAATCGTTAAGAGTGGTTGAAGCGAACAAATGTGAAGCGACAGACGTAATTTTTATACGATTGTTGTTGTAATTGTAAATCGAGTCTGAAGTTCCCTTAGCTTGGGCACCGTGAGCTGGTACTTTGCAGTATATTGTATATGTGGTATTGAATATATGTTAAGATCTGGTCACTTAGCCCAATTGGTAAGAAATGCTAAGACAACGACGTGTGATCGAACTTAAGCTAAGAAGATGACGCTAAGATGATTGAGGGTAAACGGGCTTATTAAAATGAAGTTTTCATAATATCCCTCCTATATGTTTAGGTTTTAAAGTTCTTAAGATAAAAAGGAGACTTTATGTTTCCCCTCCTTAAAGCTAAGCAAGCGCTGGGTAACGAATAAGCTAAGTCGATAGATGTTAACGAGGAAAGCGTGACTAAGTTTTTAATCTTTTTGTGACATTATAAAAAGGGAAGATAAGAGTAAATGTTAAACCTTTTAAGGTAATATGTGAGTAATATGCTCTCTTCCTACAATTTCTTTCTAGAACCTATGAACAACATCAAAATATAAGGAAGACGAGGTTTAGTAGATAAAGTTGTCAATTAGGTGATGAGGTAAGTGCGTATAGAAACAATGGAATAGTGAACACGAGGGTAAAGACTTGAGTGTAGAATGAATAATGTTTGGCAAAGAAGTTATGATGAATATGAAAATTAGAGCTAAATGTTGTTAAATTAGACGATATGGGTTACGGTTGTGAAAGAGTTAGGAAAACGGCTAGGAAGATTAACCCTGTTCTAAAGATGTTTAGTAAAAGAGTTATAAATAAAATTGTTTCTGTTCAATATGTGGTAATATGATGGATGGCTAGTAAAGTGTTAACTTCTTACGAAATGATTAGAATTGAATGTTTTTTTTTGAGATAGTAACTCAAGTTAAAGAGAAGTTTTTCATTATGTTTTCAAATGATTATGTTAAGTTATCCATTCTATATGTTGAAATTATTTTTCAAGTTTGAAAAGGGTAATCCGAGGAGATTCTATGCCACTTACAATTATGTAAGCTTTCTTAAGCTCCTCAGATAATTGCACATTTGTCTATGTCAATCCAGCATCATCTGAATTACAGCTATAATTCCTTATTTGCCTATAAGACAACACTTAGAGAGTTATTCAAGAGTTCCCAAGTTACAGATCTCCAAGTCTCAAATCCTTAAGTTATGTCTTCACGTCCCTATGTTATGTTGAAATGTGCTATGCTAATCTAAGAAGTTTTCAAGAAAGCATATTTTGAGAATCATGCTAATGTCTCAGTCAAGTATTTGAAGTTGCATACAAGTCATTATAAGAATTTCCGGTAAGAAGTCTTAATGTATATGATTTTCATGATATAACATACAGTTGAATTCTTTCAGTTATATTCAAGTCATACATCCATATGTTTAGCTCTTGTTGAGTTATCATTTGAATTTCCTAAATTCAAAGGAGAGATTTTTCCATGTACTTATGTTCCTAATCTCTAAGTAAGTATAAGTACATGCCATGATACTGATCAGTTAAGCTCATAACTTTGAATACCAGGAAGTCTCCTAGAGGTAACTCGGTTAACTAAATACGAGTTTATACGTGATACAGAAATCTCATACGTTGTATGTTTGTAGTTCAGCTCTCAACTCTATGTATATGCTAAGCGTTATGACAAAGAGCTCTAAGTTCCAACTTATAATTTCCATGTTTTCCTGTAAACAAGACAAATGAATTAGGAACTATATATGCTCATCGACATGATAAGTTTGATAATAGAATTCCAGTGTATAGTTATCGATACATGTAAAGGAACCACCCTATGGGCAATATATATATATATATATATATATATATATATATATATATATATATATATATATATATGTAATTCCCAGACGTTAAAGGATTGTATAGAAATGAGAATCTATGTGCTTCTATTCAAGCGATACATTGAATTGTTAAGATTATTTGTAGGACACTGCTTGTAAGCCTACTAAAGTTCTTACGTTGTCTAAACCTCCTGGAGGTCTTTCGAGTCACGAAGTCGACATGTTTGTATATAGATTGTCAGCTTTACGTGATATATGCACATATTTGCTAATTTTTCATGGTATATGTGCTCACTTGAATTATATGTTACAAAAGAGACCTATTACGGTCATAGATTTAGCATTTGTCATTTCAATGCCACATGTGTTAAATTGACTCAGTATAAGCTCTATCGGTTCCGTTCATGATTATGATTGAGATATTTTTATTTTACCCCCATATGGTACACCGGCTGGAGATATTTTTATTTTATCCTAGTATGGTACATCAGCTGGAGATATTTTTATTTTACCCCGATATGGTACACCAGCTGGAGATATTTTTATTTTACCCCGGTGTGGTACACCGGCTGGAGATATCTTTATTTTATCCTGGTGTGTACATCAGTTGGAGGAATTTTTACATGAATTTTATGGTCGGCTGCGGACGATATTACAGTTATAACTTTGCTTGTGCGTTACTTTGTTGCATTTGC
Organism: Datura wrightii; assembly: GCA_035772735.1. NCBI lineage: Eukaryota > Viridiplantae > Streptophyta > Magnoliopsida > Solanales > Solanaceae > Datura > Datura wrightii. Next base: position 14,159,147 of record JASDFA010000003.1, read on the forward strand.
ACTTCATTATTGAGTTATTGTCAGGTTTCAATCTCCAGGATTTCAGGTTGTTACTATCCCTTATTTCTGGCTCAGTTATCATTGCTATCTTATATGTTTACAGTTTTTAGCCTTACATGCCATTACATTTAACACGTACTACGTCCCTTCGCCTGGGGACCTGTGTTCATACCGCAGGTGCAGGCAGAGGCTAGGATTGCTAGTTGCAGTAGCGGTTCGTGAGATCAACGGATGTATTGGTATGCTCCTTTCTTCCTGGAGCTAGGGCTTAGTTATTTCATCTTGAGTTTTAAGTTATAGTTACGGGTAGGTCGGAGCCTTGTTCCGACCATCAGTTTAGTTTACTCATTAGAGGCTTTGTGGACTTAGTATATATAATATTATTCAGTTTGTGGCCTTGTCGGCTTTTTGTTTCTTGGTTTAGCATAGTCATGGCCTTATCGGCATTTCAGTTATTTATTTGTGTTAGTTGAGACCTTATGGGTCCAGATGTTTACTCCAGCTTATTGTGACAGGTGGCCTAGAAGGCCTAGGTGTTACAGTTACAGATGCTATATAGTCAGCTTCCCGGTCAGTTAGGTATCGGGAGCCAGTTGCGCCCTCCCCCAGTTTTGGGGCGTGACATATATATATATATATATATATATATATATATATATATATATGTGTGTGTGTGTGTGTGAAATTGGGACTATCAAATAAAGCTCTCACTTTTACAAAGAAGTTTCAAATACTGCACAAGAGATACCATAGGCTTACCTTTATTTTCTATACTCTGGCCTTTTAGACAATTAGGTTAAGATCACTATAGGAACTTTATTGGCTTGTAACGTCTAATTGGGGATAGGTACGATAAATATGGACAATACTGACTTACCCTCCTTGGACCTACACAACTCTTGGGTTCACTTTTAACTTTTTCCCCTTTTTCACTTTTTTCCACTTTTTTTCCTCCCTTTCTCCATTTTATTCAACTTTCGATTGATAGGTATGGTGTATTTTTTACTTTTCATTTTTTCCCTTCTTTTTTTCAAATATATTTTTGTTCACACCACACCCCACCTTTTACTAACTAGCTTTTTCTTTTCTCCCCTAGCTCATCTATGCACCCCTCAATAGCCATCCTCAACTAAGGCATTTTGCCTGAGTTGAGGTTCACAATGTCCAAAGAGGGACCAGGGCCAAAACAGGTTCATTATAAACAAAATAGGAGAGGTGAATGGGCTAATCAACAAAAAGCTCAAATTTAGGCTCAAACGTGGAATCAAGGGATTCATTTCATTTGGTAGGGTAATTTAAGCTAAAGTGGGCTATGTCAAAAATAGCCTATGATCCTTTCCTAACCAATTATCCTACAACCTAACGAAAGACTAACCGGGCAAGTTCTAGATAACCTGCAGAGTATTGAACTAAGTAAGAGTCCTAATTCAGACCTAGTATAGGTTTGCATCACACTACCTATCTAGTTTATTCACAGCTATGCTACAGTTACTCATGCTAATCTATCAAATGCCATAAAGAGATCCACAATAGTCATGATTTGCAATAAAAAACACATCTACTCATACAAATAAATTTTAAAAGGGTCATTTTTTCCATATCAAAACATTAAACACATGTGCATTTTTATTATATGTTAAGCATTCCTAAGCTGCTTCTAGTTAAACAAGAAAAATATCCTAAACATGCCAGTTCTACGGAATAGCATGTCCTAGGGAAAAAAATATGAAAACGAATACCTTCGGATGAACAAAAATAGATACACCCCCCTCAAAAAAACATGCTTTGTCCCCAACGTAAAGAAATAAAAACTAGGAGAGGGACATACCTGTGGTGTTCTAAGTGCTCCTGTTATCCTGTGAGGGCAGGTGCGAAGGCATGCTCTCCGCCTCTGCAATCGTTGCGCCAGCGGTGGCCGACGTACTCAATGGTGTGATGCTGGGGGTTTTGGTCACCTCTTTAGCAATTTTGGCTCCCTCATCGACCATTGTATCTCTATGGGCTAAAGTGGCTCACTTGAAGAGTCCTCGCCACTCATAAGCTCCCTAGGCCTAGCAGATGAACTCCAGCTTCTCTAGCTCTCTCCTGTAGCTCAGACATATGCTGGTTATGAGTCTGCAGGCTAGCTGATGTCGCCCACGTGCACTCATTCTCTCTCTCTTTCATCTCTTCCCTGTGACCTCCTTATTAACCACCTCTACAAATTTCCTCTTTCCTCTTTCTCCTCTAGCTGGCTCATGACTCCAAAAGGCCCCAAAGTCAAACTCCTCGTCAGGCTTGTCCTCAAATAATTGAATGGCGGCGGCTGGTAATATGGATGAGTTGTCATCTCCTAATCGACCGCAGCTAATCCTGTAGACTCTGCACATCCGACTGCTCAGCTAATCTCTCATTGAGTTGTAGCTCAAAGCTATCAAGTCTGTTATGCCGCCCTCTAGCTGCCTCCTGAATCTCAGCCTTGACCCAAGGCTTGACCTTCTCCACCATTACATTGACCTTTTTTTCAGTCAAGGTCAGTCTCTTGGCAAGCTTCTATAAGAAATCCTGAGGCACAAGTATGTATCTAGTTGGGATTTGGCATGGTGTGGCTAGTGGAGGAGCAGAGAACGTACTAGGGGCAGCTGCTATGTGGCCAGCTTTAGTAGCCAACTTCTCACTCTAATCAACTGAAGTGGGGGCATCTACCTACTTTCCCCTGCTAACCGTGATGTCTGGACTGCTGCTAGTGCTCTAACCTAGCTCACCGGGTTCATCTCATCCCATATTAGGTCGATATTAGTAGTTCGTGTGCCTCCGACTCTGGACTCTAACTCTGATATCACCCAAACACCTGACTCCCTACTGAGCCTGTATATGAGACTCGAGAATGAAATCGTTGTGCTCAAAGCTAGAGCTCGATCCTGAATATCCTTTGTTATAACCTTTGGGATATTGATAGTATATTCCAACATAATGCTCGCCACCAATGCTGCTCTGTCGGTGCTTAAAGTATTATCATTCATCGTCGGTGCCAACCTTTGGCGAACTAATGTCCAACAAGCCTTCGCTATGAAATTAAGCAAGGCTTTGGTGACCTACCATCCACTAGTCACCCAATCCACATCCTCCTTCTCCTCAGCTATAACTCCAGCCAACCACCTCACCTGTCTCTACCTCTCCTCCAAGCTCAACTGCTTGACCTTTTTCAAGGCCTCGACATGGTGATCAAACTCTGATGTAGAGGCTGGGGCCTGATAAGTTGCCCTATATAACATTCGGGCAATGGCCCGATATGAGACATCAACAGCTCATGCCTGGACCATTACACTCTCCGGCTTAGGCTTCTCCTTCACTTTCTGCCTAGCCGGAATCTACTGCTCCATAGTAGCCAAGTAGTTTGCACAGAAATCCCTGACCATGTCAGCACTGAAGCTATTAGTGGTTCTTTCCATCCACCCAAACCCATATAGATCGAACAACTACTTCATCTCCTCGGCCTCATGCAAGGCAACGGTCAAGATCCACAGCTCCTCTTGTATGCTTCGTCTTGGGTTCAGCTTTAATGTGAGGGTGAGGCCTTGCTCATAAATCTCCCAAGCACCTGGCATACCCCACCTGATGGTACAGCTCTCCAGGGGTGGGGTCTAATCATTGTCATCATCCTCTGCCTCTTCCTCAAACTCGGTCTCACCTGAACCATCTCCAACTTGGGCCTCAAATGACATTTCCTCTGCATTCGAGCCTACTAACAGACTCTTGTGGTTGTGCACCATCTCCCTCCTTAGACTAGGGAGCATCTGCCGGAGTAGCTAAGGTAGTTACGACCTAAGCCTTGGCTTGTTCCTTAGTGGTTCGGGGATCATCAGTCTCATCGGTGTCAAATTCGTACTCCTCCAATGAACTCCTAAATGTATTTTTCACTTGCTCATATGTAGAGTTCTCATTTTTTAGGGCCCTCCGAGCTGCAATCTCATCTCTTTCCCTCTTGTCTTGGGCATCCTTGGTTGCTCGTCTTTTCTGAGTCATTGTACCTGTGGAGAAGCGATTAGTATATAGGATCTCAGAGATAGAAAGAAAAAAGAGCATGTCCAGTATCATATTGTGGATGATCAGTACGAGTCGTACCAAGGTGGTACAATTCGTACTATGACTCGTAGTGTCTTTTTTCACATTCGCGACTTATTGTACTACTTGTACCAAGGTGGTATGATTCGTACTGATAGTCGTATAATGAACTTCAAAGAATGTGACCTTCTATATTTTTGGTACAACTCATTATCACGATTCATAGTGGGATTCCACGAGTCGTACCATGGGTCATGATATTTTAAATTTGACCTTTTCTGTTTCTTTGGTACAACCACTTGGTGTGGCTCGTAGTAAGATACCACAAATCGTACTGAGTCCCATACCTTGATTTTTCATTTTTATGAATTCGGAACAGTCCCAACGAATCATCCTAGAATTCATGGTAGAATACCACGAGTCATAGGATGGCTCATAAAGCCTGTCCTCACCCAGTGCATTCACAAGTGTGTAGGCAATCAAATTTTTGAGATGGATACTCAAATTTCACCATCCCTTAACTTTAGAAAACACACAATGTTCACTATCGCCATACTACCACAATTTAAGTTTCCCAATAAATCATAACCCACAGGCAACATAAATTAACAAAGCATTTTTCCTTCTATAATCCATCATATAACATCACCATAGCCTACTGATCCTGTTCCTCCACTTCATTTTCATAAGTGGAGGATTCACAATGCATTTTTGGCTAATATTATCAAGAAGAGATGAGCAAGATTTTCAACTTACTTGCAAAGTTCTTGAATAATTCTTACTTGCTTCGAGTTTAGGGTAGGAATTCAACTAACTTATTCAAATTTATTGCACAAATTAGAGCTCACAATGAATGGGGCATGAGTTATGGGTAAGTGGAGAGTGAAGGGAGTTGATCATGGGTTTGTCTAGAAATTATGGACCAATTTTTTATTTTAAATAGGTTATGGGCGGATTTAAAAATTTGGGTCAGTTCATATTTGTCATTTAAGTTTGCCCATCACGACTTGTACCACGAGTCGTAGGTCATACCTATGACTTTTCCCTTGCATTCTTACTTAGAGACACAGAAGACTTACCTGGGGACCTACAAGTGTGTGATACAATTCGTACCGTGATGTTACGACCCATACCACGACTCGTAGGTCGGGCATTCTACACTTCAACACTTAGGATAGTTCATCACTACGGTAGGTACTATGACTCATACCATGTAGGTGCGGTTCGTAATGACCAACTGTAGTATGAACTTCTGCATCTGATCAGGTCTCAGCTTCTTAGTATGGGTGGAACTATGAGTTGTACCATCATGCTATGATTTGTGCTGAGGCTCGTAGCCCAAACCTGCACTTCATTTTTCACCCATTAATTTTTGCTTCACCTACACACTAAACACACATCAGTCAAGATACTTGGTTGCCTCCCAAGAAGTGCCTGATTTAACATCACGACACGACACAGGTAGTCTGGTTACTCAAAATTCACTAAACCACCACATGGGTTGCCTCCCATGTAGCTCCTGATTTAATGTCGCAACATGACACAAGTCTTTTGACTACTCAGAATCCACATCAATTGTTGAGACCACACGAAACTCATTTGGCTGCTTCATTGACCTATACACATTGAAGGTGACCTCTTCTTTGTTCAGCCTAAACTTCAGCTGGCTCGCTTCAACGTCCACTAAAGCTCTCCTAGTGGAAAGAAATGGTTGCCCCAAGATGATTGGGACCTCAAATTCTATCTCACAATCTAAGATCACAAAATCAGCTGGGAAGATGAACTTGTCCACTTTCACTAGGACGTTATGGAGTATGCCCACAGGCTTCTTCACTATGCGGTCTTCCATCAATAGCCGCATTATTATCAGTGTTGGGCTCCCAAGCCCAACTACTTGAACATGGATAGCAGCATCAGATTGATGCTAGCTCCAAAATCACACAGTGCTCTTACGAACTCAAAATCTCCAATTGTGCATGGGATGGTGAAGGCACCTAGGTCTTCCTTCTTCTGTGCAAGGACCCACGAGGATATGGAACTACAATAATGTATATTTCCAATAGGCTCATAGCTCACAGATCATTTCCTGGTCACCAAGTCCTTCATAAACTTTGCATACCCAGGCATCTGCTCCAATGCCTCGACCAATGGGATATTCACAGACAACTGCTTCAGCATAGATAAACACTTCTAGAACATCCCGTCATCCACCTTCTTCTTCATCCTCTGAGGGAACGGTGGAGGTGGTCAAGGGATAGTCCTGAAAATCTATGGGGGCTCTTTTACCTTCCCTTTTTCTACGTAGACTCCTTTGCATCAATCGGAGTCTTGGTCAAATAAGAATCTCCTTCAATCACCTATTCTGCAACCTCATCCTCCTCATCTACATCAATCTCACTCTGTTTTCTCATCTCAATTATAACTAGCATGGGCAGATCAATTGTATTTTCCACTCCTAGTCATCACATCCATACATTGGTTGTCATTCTTTGGATTCTGTATTGTATTGGTAGGAAGTGTACCCTTCTACCTCTAGTTCAGTGATATAGACATCTGATCTAGCTACTGCCCAATTTTCTTAATAGTCGTGGCATTCAATTTAAATTTTAGGTCCCTGAATGTCCTTCAGCTGATCATTGGTCGACTTTGCCTTCTTCAGCAACTTAACCATCATACTCTCCAACTTTGAGGGCCTAGCATCACCCTCCTTAGCCTTAGGAGGGACATAAAGGCCTGTGCGGTCATTTTTGTAACCATGATTCTTCCTCCAATCACCTTCCCGCTTTCGACCTCTGCTCCTATCCCTGTAACCATTCCTATTGTAATTGTTCCTGTACTGGTTCTGACCTTGATTTTCGGAGCCTTGGGGTCAAGTTTCTTTACCAGACCCTTGGGTGTTTGCTCAAAAATCCGCCACCTGGTTATCTAAGAAGTTTTCCTTCTCCTTAGAATCTGAGTGCTCGAACACCTATTACTAACCTCGTTCTCCCACTATGTTTACCTTCTGCGCTCCAAACCCTATGATATGTTTTGTGAGAAAATCTATAGATGTCCTCATATGAGCTAATTCCTAATCACACTCCTCCTCTTTCTTACGCTTCTCTAAAGTCATACTTATATGTACCCGTAGCTGTCTCCACCTTTCTAGTATGTCAGGCTCTATTTGTCTTGGTCACTCGGTCAAGTATGGTGGTTGGTTCCTCCCATGAGTAGCTCATCAATGCTCCACCTACCACCATATTAGCTACAACCTTTGTGCTTTTGTTCAAAGATCTGTAAAAAATTTCCAATAAGCTGTCATTAGGAATCTTGTGATTCAGGCACTTGGTCAGCTTTTTCTTGAACCTCAACCATGCCTCATGAAGTGCCTCTATCTTAAGTTGTCAGAAGTCATAGATCTCATCTTTGAGCTGCAGCATCCTAGAAGATGGGAAGAATCTCTCCAGAAAGGCATGTTTTAGCTCCCTCCAGTTGGTGATGGAGTTGTTTGGCAACTCCAACAGCTAAAGAGTAGCCTCACCAGATAGAGAGAATGGAAAGAGCCTTAGTCTGATAGCATCCTGTCTCACTCCTGGCAACCTATACGCCTTGCAAGTACCAACAAAGTTCATGAGGTGGAGATTTGCATCATCAGCTGCATTACCACATAACATACCCTTCATATAAAGCAACTGAATCATTATGCTCGTGATATAAAAATTTTCCCCAATAGGCAAAGGTGGGGGTACTATAGCTCCTATTGACCTGGCTTCATCAAAATCCGGGTCCTCATCATCATCAAAGTGAGGAGCATATCTATGGAACTGGTGTGGATCATGGCCTCTATTCCCCCTTAAGTTCTAGCCAGCATTGTCAACTTCTTCTTGGGCATCATCTGCCTCTTGAAGAGTAGCATGCTGATGTGCCGTGATTTTACGGCACTTTCGACGATTAAAACCAATAAATTATGCACATCCCAGGTATGTTTATATGGGTATAAGGTATTTTGTGCTTAATGTGCAGCAAAACATGTCTGGAAGTGATTTTGGTCGAATTAATGAGAAAGCAACTGAAAGGTGACTGCTAGGCACTTAACGGGTCGTTGGCAGGAGGAACGACCAGTCACTTGAGGTGTTGGCAAAAAGATGAAGTTTTGAAGAAATAAAACAGTGCACTTGACGAGTTGGAGGAACGACTCGTTACACTTGGTAACAAGTCGTGAGGCCAATCATTAACCTTTGAAGCGAAAATTTTAATTAAGTGTCCAATGGAGTTAATGAACGACGTCACTAGTCGTCACCTGAAGGAACGATTCGTTGGCAAGCTACTGGAGCTATCCGTGAAGTGCACTGGAATTTCTGAGGAAGTAGACCACGAGAGACCTAATGACTCATGCTAAGGCACGACGAGTCGTTAGGTGACCCGTTGCCAGGCCCGGGTAAGTTGCTGAGGACGATTGATTAAAAGTAAGGAATGACTCGTTAGAAGGCCTAACGATCCATCACATGGTTCGTTGCCATTGCCGACTTGGTTTCCAGATTTATTTAGGAAAAGGATTTCTTTGTATTATAAATACCAGTTCTAGGTTTATTTTAGGAGGAGGTTCAAGAAATCGAATTTGACAGAGAATCTTGAGCGATATTCTTGAGAGAATTTTCATATAATTGTTCTTGATTCAAGATACGAAAGCTGCATTGGAATTTTATTCAATCCACTTGGTTTTTATTCTACAATACTTTGTAAGTTGCAATTATGATTTCTTCTATATTTTGTGATTGCAATAACACAAACATGAGTAGCTAAAACCCATAAACTAGGTTTGTGGGAATCAAGATGAATTAACACACATAGGTAAAAATACGTAGTGATTCTTGAACTGAGTTTTATGCATGTATTGTTTTTCCCTTCATTTTAATTGATTCTTGATGGTTTCAAATATTAGGATTTTCCTTATTCTTACTTACCGAATCAAGGAGGTAATGAATGGGAAAAGGGATTAACAACGGAGATTTGAGGCTACCAACCCTCATCTAATAGCTTGAACTTGTCTGAGGGATAGCTAATCCGATATTAAGGGTAAGGGGCAACTAAAGTACACTCGTATACAGACCAAGTTGCGTGGTGAAAATCATCCAGATAGGGGACCAACCATTTTGGTGAACCTAACTTACCAATATTGCATGCTAAACACCGAAAAAGATCACTAGTGTATAATCCTTGCGGTTATGAAATCTTAGTGAACACAATCCTAGTCTGGTTTTAAATTGAATATAAACCCAATTTAATACAAGCATTCATTAATTTTTACAATTTGTTATTATTCTATATTTTCCCCCCTTTGGAAATAAGTCAATCAATAGTAATAGTTATTCGCATTAACCTATGTTCTTACCATATTCCCTGTGGGATCGACCTCAACATTCATTGGGTTCTATATTTGACAATCGACCGCTTATATCTCAATTGCGAGGTGTAATTTGGGCAACATCAAATTTTGGTGCCGTTGCCAGGGAATACGCCCAAGGCTTTTGTTAATTTTGTTAACATTACTATTGGTTCTTATTTCTTTGTTTTCTTTTTCTTTTTTTTTGGATTCTTAACAGGTCTTAGGTTTGTGCATGCTTGACACTAGAAGTCAAGGACATCCCTTGATACCAATTGATCACAAACTTGAGCTAACGTTGAGAAACCTGAGGAGAATGGCTAACATACATGAGAAAGAAACCGCGGATCAGGCCACAACAAGGATGTTGGCCGAAGAGCAAGCTTGGGCTAGAGATCGTGAGTTAGACAGAGTTGCTAAAGAGCAGCATCTAGCTGCAGAACCTGAAAGAGCTAGATGACTCAGAGTTGCTAAACACCGATATTTCGAAGAGGAAGATGATGCAGACATAGATGAAGTTGGTGCCACTGGAGCGATAGTCCCTCCTCCTTTGCCTGTTTGGTAAAAGTTCAATATTACAAGTGCAATGATTCAACTGTTGAATATGAAGGGAATATTCGCAAGTCATGCATCTGATGACGCCCACGTTCACTTGACAAATTTCTTGGGTATATGCAAGGCATACAAGCAGCCAGGGGTTAGCCAGGATGCAATTAGATTGAGGTTATTTCCATTCTCTCTTGAGAGTGAGGTGACGATATGGTTGGCTGAGCTACCGAACGACTCCATCACTACTTGGGGAGAGCTCAAGAGAGCTTTTTTCGAAAGGTTCTTCCCACCATCCAAGGCGTTGCACCTAAAGGATGAAATATACAACTTCAGGCATCTAAATTCTGAGGCACTCCATGAGACCTGGCTGTGCGGTTTAACAAAAAGCTCAAGAATGTGCCAAACCACAGGATTCTGGATGATACACTATTGTAGGTCTTTTACCGGTCCCTGAATGCCAACACAAAGGTGGTTGCTGACACCATCTCAAGAGGATCCTTCATGAGTCATACTTATGCAGAGGCTGCGGAGTTGCTGGATAGGATCACTAAAACCAACCGAGCTTGGCACACTAGAAAGTCAGAGGTTCCGACTGGTTCTTATATGGTTGGTATGTTTGCCGAATAACGAAGAAGAGATAAGGAGCGTGACCAGGACATTGCTAAGATAAAGACCACCATGGGATTGCTTGCTAAGCATCTAATGGGAATGGGAGCAGAAAAGGTGAACGTTGTAGGTTCTCAGGGTAAGGCTCCGAGAAATGATAGGTGCAAGTCTGAGTATAAACAAGATGTCAATTACTTGAATGATCAGAGGATGGGTTTTTGGACCAACACCCAAGGGTCTAACCAAGACTCTTGGCATCAAGGTCAAGGGAACCAAGGCCGGAACTTCTACAAAGATAATAATTTCAACCGGGATCAATACCGGGACAATGGGGACTGGAAAAAGCAAGAGGAGTTTAAAAATGATAGGGGTGGTCTGTATGTTCCTCCACAGAACCGAGGGCCAGAGTCAAGCGGTTCAAGGGTCGAAGATATGCTTTCCAAAGTGCTCAAGCATATAGAGGCATCAGACAACCACTTTAAGGAGCTCTGTGCTGATACTTCTGACTTAAACCAAAAGGTGCAGTCACATGTTGTGGCAATTAGGAAAATTGAGCAGTAGATGAGTCAAATGTCTGTTGCAGTGAATCAAAGGCAGAAAGGCACACTTACCAGTAATACTGTTCAAAATTCAAAAAATGACGGTCACTACATGGTTGTCACTACTAGGAGCGGGAAGGCCATAGTGGATCCACCGATGCTAGTCGTAGTTGAAGAGCCAAAAAGACCCGGGTTGATAAATGATGATGAGGTAGTGGATGTTGACAACCCAACTTTTGGTTGGGGACTCAGATGTGTAAACTGCTCCGAGTAGTGCAAAGGAATAAGGAGATATCCATCGGAAGGAGAAGGAGGCGCAGCAAAAACTCACAACAATTCCTAAACCTCCTTCTCCTTACCCCCAGTGCCTGAAGAAGAAAGCTGAAGATGGAAAATATCAAAAGTTTATCTCTATGCTCAAGTAGCTGTCGGTGAATATCCCATTGGTTGAGGCATTTGAGCAAATTCCCGGATATGCCAAATTTATAAAGGACCTTGTCACCAGAAAGAGAACCGTAAGTTTGAAACCAACTAATAATCTGCACCACTGCGGTGTCATCACTACCAGGGTCTTAACACAGAAAAAGGAAGACCTAGGTGAATTTACTATACCGTGCACCATTAGGGAGGTTGAGTTTGCAAGGGCACTTTGTGACTTGGGAGCTAGCATAAATCTGATGCCGCTAGAAGTATTTGAAAATTTAGGCTTGAGAACCCCCACACCGACTTTGATGCGGCTACTGATGGCTGAACGAACAGTTAAAAAGCCGGTGGGGATTTTTTTTGATGTATAAGTCAAAGTGGATAAGTTCATATTCCTAGCAGACTTCGTGATTCTGGACTACGAAGTCGATTTAGAGGTCCCCATTATTTTGGGGCGACCATTCCTTGCAACAGGTAGGTCCCTAGTTGATGTGGAAGCAGGGCGGCTGAAATTTCGATTAAGCAAAGAAGAGGTTACCTTCAGCATTAGCCGGACCATGAAACAGCCCAAGGAATTCAGCATAATTTCTACATTGGAGGATGGAGAAGAGTCACTTGACGAATTCTAAGTAGTCAAGTTACTTGCGTCATGCCGCGATGTTAAATTAGGTGCTACATGGGAGGCAACCCATGGAGGTGTTTTTGGTGAAGTGTGAGTAGCCAAAACACCCACGTCGTGCCGCAACCTTAAATCAAGCACTTCTTAGGAGGCAACTCAAGTTGTAAATGTAATAAAAAGTTAGTGTTAATGTTTGTTGATGTGTGCAGGTGAATAAGATGGAAAATATGAAGTTGGAACCAAGAACTGGAACTTCAGTTCTTGTGCAGAAAAATCACAGATCAAGTCATCGCCTGACTTGACAACTCGTTTAGCCAGTCGTGAAGAGAACTGCAGAAAACAGGGGAGCAATGAGTGAATTCATGGATTGTTTCTCCATGGAACGAATCGTTTAGTCCCCCATCAAGTACACTGGATCAAAGTTTAAACTTAAAGAAAAGGGGTTATAACGGATCACTCAACGAATCATTGGGAAACCAAACGAGTCATCAAGTGACCCGTCCTGAAACTATAACAAGCAAAGGACCATGACTCAGGGAACGACACATTGGGTAACACCATAAGTCATTACGTGAGTCATTAGGTCCCCAGGTAAGTTGACCTAACCCAACCCATGACTGTAAATTGGGAAAAGTTAAAAAAATTAAAATTTAACAACCCAACTTCAGTTAGCACTCCCCGTTAAAACTCACACCTTCAAAGCTCAAATTTCCCTCTTCTCTTCTTCCCCTTCTTCATGCGAACCCATCAAAGACACAATTGAAAGCAACATCGTCACTGCACACTCACTCACGGAAACACAATCAACTGCTATTGCACTCCATCTCTGAAATATTGCATTGTAAGTAATCTTCCCCACACAAAAACTTGGAATATTGGTTGCATTCTATCAAGATATTTTAAAGACCCATGAATGAGTGAGCTTCAATGATTTTTCGATTTATATTGTGTTCGTGCGTGCTTTGTGATGTAGATAAACCCTAGGAAGTATGAAACATTGAATTTTGATCATTTAGTCACCTGGGTTAATGATTGATTGCAGTTGTGTGTTGTGGAATTATAAATTGGAAAGAAGAAGACGATGAATAGGAACTCTTGAGTATGATCCACATCACGAGTCATTGGGTCACCAAACGACTCGTCATGTAGCCAGTGCTGAGTGGGAAAAATAAACTGCTGAGGCAGTGTACTTGACGAGTGACCTAATGACTCATTGCCTCTGGTAACGACTCATTGGGACAAACCGTCAAGTACACTAGACCTATTTGCAAAATATTCAGCCTAGGGTAACGAGTGACCTCACGAATCATTGCCAGAGGCAATGACTCGTTTAATCACCCGTCAGGACCACTGGCACCAGTCAAAAATATTTTCTATTTCATCTCCTTTTGTGTACTAACCTTGTTGCCACAGGTACGATGGCTCCACGAGGCACACTAAAGAAGGGTCCAACCAAAAAGCGGGTACCTGAGCGCAGTCAACCATCATACAAAAGGCTGCGAGATGATACATCCTCCTCGAAATAGTCGAGTGGCTCTGCAAAGGAATAGGAAGTGTCGGAGGAACAGCTGGTGTGGAGGATGACCAGGGCTAGGGCTCAACAAAGTTCAAATCCAACAGCCCTGGTCAATACTCCCACTCCACTAGCAATGGATCCGCCCAACCGCACTAATGAAAGCGCCAGTGCTGCTGCTGCACTTGTTCGGGAGACTCCCACAGCTGGGCACAATACAGAGAGAGTAGATGAGTCGCATGCCCAGCGAGGGGACTTGGACAATAAGGTGACTGAGACATCGGGCACATCAAATGAGAAACCGAGAAATATGAGGAGATGGTGTGTCCACGGCATGCAGGCTATAGATAATCAGAATATTTCTCCAAATGATAAAGAAGTAGAGCATTTATGAGGAGCCAAGGCTGATCACCACCAGGTTGAAAGATCTTCCTGAGCTGCAGGCAATATTTGAAAATACAAGTTCGGGTGGTTGATAGAGCCTTCAGGAAGCTATAGCCCATGCATGGTCCGCGAGCTCTATGTAGCATATGCAGCCACATTGCAGCGGTTGGCACTAGGAGGCCACGATTGGAAGAAGTGGCCTTCCTTGAATCAAGTGATGGTGCGTGAGATCTCAGTTGACATATCTCAGGAGACAATTTCCAGGATGCTGTACGGGCAAGAATATCTTCCCATGGGCCGTTACACCTTCCAACGACTCGTACCACGAGTTGCTCTAAGAGAAATCTCGTATTTTCTGCTTCTTCTCATTCCAAATTCCTGAGTCTAGTCTTAGGAACTCCCGGGGATTACAATGTCTCCCCCTTGGGAACATTCATCCTTGAATATGAATGAACATACTTAAAGATGGGGAAATAGAACTGACATCTCAAAAACTGAACATCTAAAGCTAAAAAATGACAGAGTGACTGACTCCGGACTGGAATACATCACTGAACTGAATTCATGAATCACACATATATGCATTAACATGAAAGAAACTAGGAGACATGAACTAAACATGAAATTGAATAGAGTACTAGGGAGGAAACTGATACCTCAAGCTGAAACTGAATCAGGAGGAAATAGATGCGGGTATTTAGCCATCATATCTGCTTCAGCTTCCCCACGTAGCTTCCTCAACAAGTTGATTCCTCCACAAAACCTTTACTGATGCTACTTCTTTGTTCCTTAGCTTCCGAATCTGACGATCAAGAATCTCAACTAGCACCTCCTCATAAATAAGACTATCTTTCACACTCACGCTCCACCGGAACAACCAAATGTATTTCTTTAAAAGCGACACATGGAAAACTAGATGTACTGAAGCCAATTCTGAGGGCAACTCCAACTCGTAGACCACCTTGCTAACACGTCTAATAATCTTATACTGGCCAACATAACGGGGACTGAGTTTCCCCTTCTTTCTAAACCTTATTACTCCCTTCATGGAAGAAACCTTCAAAAACACCCAATCATCAACTTCAAACTCAAGCTCTCTCCTCCTCACATCCGCATAGGACTTTTAATGACTCTGAGCTATCTTCAACCTTTCCTTATGAGTTGAACTCTCCATATCCTCATGGACTAAATCTGGTCCGATTGACGTAGCTTCACTGACTTCAAACCAACCAATTTGCGATCTACATCTCCTCCCATAAAAAGCCTCAAATAGAGCCATCTGAATGCTGGAATGGTAACTGTTTTTATATGCAAACTCAGTGAGAGGGAAATGATCATCCTAACTACCCTTGAAATCAATCACACACGCCCTCAACATATTCTCAAGAGTCTGAATGGTCCGTTCATCCTGACCAACTATTTGCGGTTGAAATGCTATGCTAAGCTTGACTTGAGTACCAAGTCCCTTCTGAAACGATCTCCGAAATTGGGAGGTAAAATGAGTAACTCTATCTGATATGATGGACAAAGGCACTCCATGCAACCAAACTAGCTCTTGAATATACAACTTAGCATAATTTTTTGTTGAATCAGTAGCTTTGACCGGTTGGAAATAAGCTGCTCTATTCAACCTATCTACGACCAACCATATAGAGTCATAATATTTACGAGTACGAGACAACCCTATAATGAAGTCCATATTGATTTCCTCTCACTTCCAAGTAGGGATACTAAGTCTTAAAGCACAACTATGGGGCAATGATGCTTAGCC
Source organism: Datura wrightii (assembly GCA_035772735.1). Classification (NCBI taxonomy): domain Eukaryota; kingdom Viridiplantae; phylum Streptophyta; class Magnoliopsida; order Solanales; family Solanaceae; genus Datura; species Datura wrightii. The sequence continues at coordinate 14,174,957 of JASDFA010000003.1, forward strand.
TTCACCGGTTGACTATTCGGACACTTAGCCACAAACTCTGTTATGTCCTTCTTCATACCATTCCACCAATAAACTTCCCGCGGGTCATGGTACATCTTGGTGGGACCTGGATGTATGGAATATCTTGAACCATGAGCCTCATGCCACATACGCTCCCTCAAGTCATCAACACTCGATACATATAAACGACCCTAATATTGTAGTACACCATCTCCCCCTCGGGAGAAAACCTCCACCTTCTGATACTGAACAGCTTCCTTTAACTTTACCAAAATGAGATCCTCCTCTTATCTATCATTGACTTCAGTCACCAAGGAAGATTCTGATCCATTCTGAATAATGACACCACTATCCGTCGAGTCTAGAAGACAAACTCCTAGTTGTGCAAGCCGATGCACATCCTTCACTAACTATTTCCTGTCCTCATCTACATGGGACATACTCTCCATAGAAAGTCTGCTAAGAGCGTTTGACACCACGTTAGCCTTGCTCGGATGACAAAGGACACTCATATCATAGTCTTTAAGAAGCTCCAACCACCTCCTTTGGCGTAGATTTAGATTCTTCTATGTGAACACATACTGTAGGCTTTTCTAATCCGTAAACACATCCACATGGACCCTATACAGATAGTGTCTCCAAATCTTCAAGGAAAATACTACCGCCGCCAACTCGAGGTTGTAAGTTGGATAGTTCTTCTCATGGACTTTTAGATGCCTAGAAGAATAGGCTATAACCTTATCGTGCTGCATTAATACACAACCAAGGACGATCCTTGAGGCATCACAATATACCACAAATCCATTGGTACCCTCAGGCAGGGTCAACACTGGTGCTGAGGTGACTCAAGTCTTCAACTTTTGGAATCTCTCCTCATAGGCCTCCGACCATTGAAATTCACTTTCTTCTGGGTCAACTTGGTCAACGGTGCCGCAATGGATGAAAATCCTTCCATAAACCTCCTGTAGTATCTATCTAAGCCCAAGAAACTCCTGATATCCGAGGGACTCACTGGTCTAGGCCAATTGTTCATAGCTTCTATCTTTTGAGAGTCCACTTGTACACCCTCACTTGACACTACATGACCCAAAAATACAACCGAGTTTAACCAAAACTCACACTTGCTGAATTTAGCATACAACTGGTGATCCTTAAAAGTCTGTAGCACCACCCTCAAATGACCGGCATGCTCCTCCTTGCTCCAAGAGTATATGAGAATGTCATCTATGAATACGGTCATGAACATGTCCAAATACGACTTGAACTCCCTGTTCATCAAATTCATAAAAGCTGCAGGAGCATTCATTAGTCCAAAAGACATAACTATAAACTCATAGTGACCATACCAAATCTTATGGCTGTCTTTGAAAGTCACTCTCCCGAACCCTGAGCGGATGATACCCGGATATGAGGTCTATCTTTGAGAAACACTTAGCACCCTAAAGTTGGTAAAACAAGTCATTAATTTTGGGGAGAGGATACCTGTTCTTGACTATGACCTTGTTCAACTGTCGATAGTCAATACACATCCAAAGGGAACCATCTTTCTTCTGGACAAAGAGAACTAGTGCACCCCATGGAGATTTGCTCAGTCTGATGAAACCTTTGTTTAAAAGATCCTTCAACTGCTCCTTCAACTCTTTTATCTCAACTAGATCCATTCTGTTAGGAGGAATAGATATAGGCTGCGTATAGGGAAGAAGGTCATTACCAAAATTGATCTCCCGCTCGGGAGGAATTCCTGGTAAATCATCTGGGAAACACTTCTGGATATTCACACACCACAGGAACTAACTGGATAGTCGGGCTTTCGAATGTTGCATCCTTTACCCTAACTAGATGGTATACACAACCTTTATAGATCATCTTTCTAGCCTCAAGGTAGGAAATGAAACAACCTACAGGCACAATTTAACTACCCTTCGACTCTAGGACTAGCTCACCCAGAAATCGGAACTCTCCTGCACGCGTTCTACAATTTACTGAGGCATAACATGCATGTAGCCAATTCATGCCAAAGATAACATCAAAATTTGTCATGGATAGCTCTACTAAATCTACTGAGGTGACTTTCTAAAGGACTGTGACAGAGCAATTTCTATATACCCATCGAGCTATAACTGAATCACCGACTAGATTACAGACTGAGAAAGGTTCTGATAGGATTTCAGGGCTGACTCCAAAACTACTAGCAATAGGGCATCACAAAAAATAAGGTAGCCCCTGGATCTAACTGGATATTCACACACCACAGGAACTAACTGGATAGTCGGGCTTTCGAATGTTGCATCCTTTACCCTAACTAGATGGTATACACAACCTTTATAGATCATCTATCTAGCCTCAAGGTAGGAAATGAAACAACCTACAGGCACAATTTAACTACCCTTCGACTCTAGGACTAGCTCACCCAGAAATCGGAACTCTCCTGCACGCGTTCTACAATTTACTGAGGCATAACATGCATGTAGCCAATTCATGCCAAAGATAACATCAAAATTTGTCATGGATAGCTCTACTAAATCTACTGAGGTGACTTTCTAAAGGACTGTGACAGAGCAATTTCTATATACCCATTGAGCTATAACTGAATCACCGACTAAATTACAGACTGAGAAAGGTTCTGATAGGATTTTAGGGCTGACTCCAAAACTACTAGCAATAGGGCATCACAAAATATAAGGTAGCCCCTGGATCTAACAATGCATATACATCAAAGTAGAATACTCGTAACATACCGGTGACCACATCTGGTGAAGTCTCCTGCTCCTCATGAGATGCAAGGGCATAAAACCAATTTTGGCGCTGATGACCACCTGCACTAGTGGACACACCCTACTGAGTTGGGCGTGCTGGTGCTGGTGCTAAACTGGTAGCCCGAGCATAGCCTCTACCATCAGCCTGTCTAGCCAAAGGACACTCTCGATGCTTGTGTTTGGGTCTACCACACCCAAAATAGATATCTGACCCAATCAAGCACTCCTCTATATGATTCTTTCCTTCCTGCAGACTGGAAAGGTATGCTCTGCCTGCATGCTCCTCTGCCCCCTCGAGCCTGATACTCTCCTCCTCTGGTGATCTCACGGTCTAGATAGAGCATTGGTTGATGATGGCGCCAGAGCTAATGACCTCTGATGGGATTGCTAACGATGTCCGCATCCCTATCTCTATTGCGAAAACCCATAACTGTCTATCTTGGCCCTCTTGGCCTCTCTCTCTCTCTCTCTCAGATGCACTGCCTCCATCTGTTGGACGTGTAGAACCGATCGAGGAATGTTGATGTCCTAATGAAGCATAGAGGTCCTACAATCCTTGACCAGGTAGTCCGCTACTCTATGTACAAACCTGCTCACCCGAGCTCTCCGATCAGCCACCAGCTCTGGTGCATAACTAGAAAAATGAGTGAACTCCAAAGCATACTCCTGGACTATCATATTATTTTGCTTCAGGCTCTTGAACTCAGCTTCCTTTATTTCCCTCATCTCATGGAGAAAGAACTAATCAAAGGACACGATAAAAAACTCATCCCAACCAATTGGACCTGCTCCAACAACTCTGCTCTCCTTCCATTGCCTAAACCAGATATCGGCAACCCCTTTCAACTGATAAGAGGCTAGGTCTGTGCACTCCCCTCCCGTCACCCCCATGATCTGGGTGATCTTCTTAATCTCATCAATAAACTCATGTGGATCCTTGCCCACCTTCCATCCGAGAAACTCCAGAGGGTTCATCTTGAGAAAGTCCCTGACTATTGTCACTGGCGCATTCCCATTTTGGGGCACATGGGCTACGGCCTACTGGTTGACCTGGGCGGTCAATGCCTGTGCCAACATCTGAATGGCTGCCCTAAACTCTGCATGGGCAACCTACTCGGGCACATGATCCTATGGGGCTTGTGGGGCTTACTACTGCCCATCTCCATTGCCATTATCATGGCCATTCCCATTTCAATTTCTTCTTCCCTTAACTCGGTGAGGAGGCATGATTCTACAAGAAAATATAGCATGAGTTAGAAGGATAGAGAGACATTTCATTGCACGACATGGATCATGTAAGAAGGAAAGTTTCCTAAAATGTTTCGTAGCCTCTTCGTCATAAGTGTGGCCCTTCATACCCATGAAAAAACTCTACTTAACGTGGCTTTCAGACACCCTAGGACACTTAAAAACCTACTGCTCTAATACCAAGTTTTTCACGACCCTGTCACAACCCGAATGGAGGCCCAGATTGTAGACACGAGACAAGGGACCCTGAGAGACCGCAAGTCGACCCATGGCATAAGAATTCAACTAACTCATTCCATAAACATGAAGAAAACGTAATTATAAACTCGGCAGAAGTCAAACTTAATATAACCACAAAATAAATATATGAAGTTAAATACGCGTCTATGTCTGATAAGCCTCTAATCTGGATGAGCTGATGGGACAACACCCCAGACTAGCTCAATAATAATGAAACTTGAAGGACATCTAAACAACTGAAGATCTAGTCCTCGAAAGATGAGGACTCACCACATAAGCAGGTGCTAACTCTGATCAGTGACTACGAACGGGGCTGAACCTAATAACCGGGTCCTGCATCATGAAATGATGCAGCATAGGAAGTATGCGGTTAGTACTTCGAATGTACCGAGTATGCAAGGTAAGCAAAACCTCTGTAGAAAAGTAAATCATTTAAAACATTTATAATATATCACAATCTTTTAGGTTAAAGCAGAAGGCTACATGCGTTCATTCTGAAATCGAAATCTTATCCTAACATGACCATGCTTAGCTTTACAACATCATGACTGACTCGATTGACTCAAAGCTGAACATAACATTTATATCAAAAGCTGAACATTGAGTCAAACCTTACTTTATGAACATGCATGCATACGTAATCATCATGAGTAATGAATATGCAATTCTGAATGATATAGATAGTGGGGGACTCGTCACTTAATCGATATACCATGTTAGAGCTTACGTGGTCCCAACTATCACACTCAAGTGGGTAGAGTCGTGCATAACCTTCCGAGGTGATGGACGATACCATGATATTAATATCAAGCTGAAGGGCCAATCAGGATGGGTATAGCTCAAAAGGGAGTTCCCTATAGTATAATAGTATCAACTTACGTTGGCTCGTAGTTTTGGGGCATAGGGTAATCAACCCTTAACCCACTCGGTGCTAGACTCTTCTCCCAAAAACATGCAATGCTCTACATCATATACAACGAAGCTCAACATTATCTATTGATGAAGCTCAACATGAAATCATGCATGACTTAACATCGTATGAAATGAAGCTCAACGTTGTCTATTGACAAAGCTCATTAATGAAATCATGCATAGACTTGACATCATATGAAAATGAAGCTCAACATTGTCCTTCGACAAATCTCAATAATGCCATACATCTCAATTATAAATTCATGCATATGAGAAGCTTTATTTTGAAACATACCACAAGCTCAATCAAAGGTGGGAGCATTTACTCCAAATCATGTGGTAAGCTATATGTAGAAATATTTACTCAACATACCACAAGCTACAATTTATAATAAAATTTGGAAATTTTCACTTTAAACAATGTGATAAGCTTATGTTTAGGAGATCATCACTTTAAATCGTCATGTGGGCATTGCCCAAAGCTTTTCATACTAGGATCTACACATTCTTATTTTGAAGACAATGTCATAATCATGGGTAGCTTTAGAAACATGATTTTCATCATCAACTTCATCATTATCACACATTTACCATAAATCACCTCTTTTATGAACTCTTCACCCATGGGAGTTTTAGATTCAAATATTGGAAAACAATGTTTATAAGGAAAAACAATTTAGAATCCGCCAAGCTTCATAAATCATCAATATAAATATAATCTAATCATACCCATTGTGTAGAGATTGAAGAATCACGCAATTGGGTAAAACCCCATACTTGATCATAGATAATTTATCACATTTTGATAGGGATTGGGCATGGGCATGGAAGAAAACACCCACTCATAGCCTTATATACCTGGAAATGGTGAATTCTAACACCCTCTAATTTCCCAGATGAGATTCGAATTGGAAACCTTGAGATTTCACCTTGAACCTTCCCTTCAACCCTTCAAACTTGCATGCATGAGAGTAATGGCTTAGAATGGGTTTTACCCTGCTTAAAACCCACTAAAACAAGTCTTAACGACGTAATATAGGTCTTAGGAACTTAGAAAATTACGAGGAAGCCCTTACTATTTAGCAGAAAATAACTGTCAGGTGACCCTAACGGGTGACCTGATGATTCGTCAGGACGGGCAATGACTTGTCGAATTGCCCATCAAGTACACTGGTCAACTGATCTGCTGGGGCTCGTAACGACGGACATAACGACTCGTGCCTCGAGACCAAGAATCTTGGTCACCTTTCGTCATGTACACTGCCTTATCACTCTTGAAAAACCATCTTTTTTGATCACGACTTACCTCACGAGTCATTCGGAAAGATCACAACTCGTGGGGTCCCATCCGTTAGATACATTGGTCATCCTCCTGAAGAAAGTCTAACTCCACCCCACGATTGACATGACGACTCGTGGTGGCTGACCACGAGTCGTTCCCTTGCTCATGGGGACCTCACTCATTCACTTTCCCAAGCCTCCCCATGAGTCACCTGATGAATCATGGGGTCTCCTCATGAGTCGTCTCAGGACTCGTCCTGTGCCTACAACATCAATTTTCCAAACATCCTATTTTAACTCCCGGGTCCAATATTTGACCTTCCGGGGTATAACAATATCTCCCCCTTGGAAACGTTCGTCCTCAAATGTTAGAAACAAATAGAAAATATAAACAAGCAATTATCATAGTCCGATACTGATTATTTTAACCAAAATTTTCATGGAATGACTACCTCTGAAAAGAGCCACATAGTTGAACTGAATTCAAGCATCACATACACATTCATACATATAAAATGAACACATGAACTGAATATGAAAACTGATTAGAGAATTAGGGAAAAAAACTGATACCTCAACTGAAACCGAGCCGGTAGGGAACAGGTGGGGGTATTTAGCCATCATAGCTGCTTCGTCTTCCAATGTAGCTCCCTCAACACGTTGGTTTCTCCACAACACCTTCACCAAAGCTACTTTTTTGTTCCTCAGCCTATGAACCTGACAATCCAAGATTGCAACCGAGATTTCCTCGTAACTGAGGTTATCTCCCACACCAACACTTTCCACCGGGACTACTAAAGCTGGATCACCCAAGCACTTTTTCAAGAGCGATACATGGAAGACGGGATGAACTGAAGCTAACTCTGATGGCAAGTCCAACTCATACGCAACCTTACCAACTATTCTCATAATCCGATAGGGACCAATATAGCGGGGACTGAGTTTTTCTTTCTTTCCGAACCTCATGACTCCCTTCATAGGAGATATCTTAAGAAATACCCAATCATCAACCTCAAACTCCAAATCTCTTCTCCTCACATCCGCATATGAATTTTGACGACTCTGAGCAGTTTTCAGCCGGTCCCTTACCAACTGAACCTTCACCGTATCCTCGTAACCTAGTCTGGACCTATCATAGCTGCCTCACCAACCTCAAACCATCCGATGGGTGATATACACCTTCGCCCATAAAGAGCCTTGAACGGTGCCATTTGGATACTGGAGTAATAGTTGTTATTGTAAGAGAACTCGATCAAGGGAAAGTTGTCATCCCAACTACCTTTAAAATCCATCACACAAGCTCTCAACATATTTTCTAGGTTTGAATTTTCCGTTCTGCCTGGCCATTCGTTTGCTGATGAAATGCTGTGCTGAGCTTAACTTGAGTCCCAAGTCCTTTCTGGAAAGACTGCCAAAACTGAGAGGTAAACTGAGTACCTCGGTCTGGGATAATATACAATGGCACTCCATGAAGTTGAACCAACTCCCAAACGTACAATTTTGCATAGTCATCCACTGAATCTGTGGTTTTGACGGGTAGGAAGTGTGCAACCTTGGTCAACCTGTCAACCACCAGCCAAATGGAGTCATACTGTCGGCGAGTATGAGGTAGGCCGGTAATGAAGTCCATGTTGATCTCTTCCCACTTCCAAGTAGGAATGTTAATATCCTGCAATACGCCTCCCGACCTTTTGTGCTCAACGTTCACTTGCTGACAGTTCGGGCACTTGGCTACGAATTTTGCAATATCCTTCTTCATGTCGTTCCACCAATATATTTCCCGCAAGTCATGATACATCTTGGTGGTACCCGGATGGATAGAATATCTGGATCCATGTGCCTCATGCAATATCCGATCACTCAAATTATCGACATCTAGAACACATAGACGACCCTAGTACCGCAGTACACCATCTCCCCCTTGGGAGAAGACCTCCACCTTTTGACTTCGAATGGCTTCCTTCAGCTTTACTACAATCAGATCCTCATCCTGCCTAGACTTGACATCAACCACCAAGGATGATTCTAATCTGTTTTGCACAACAACGCTGCCATCGGTTGAGTCGACCAATCTAACTCCCAACCTCACAAGTCGATGAACATCTTTCACCACCTCTTTCTTTCCCTCCACCATGTGGCACACACTCTCCATAGAGAGTCTACTAAGTGCATCAGCAACCACATTAGCCTTGCTTGGATGGTAAAGAACACTCATGTCGTATTCCTTTAGTAACTCCAACCACCTCCTTTGCCTAAGATTGAGATCTTTCTGCGTGAACACATATTGCAAGCTCTTGTGATCCATGAATACATCCACGTGGACTCCCTAAAAGTAATGTCTCCATATCTTCAATGCAAACACCATTGCGGCAAATTTAAGATCATAGGTCGGGTAATTCTTTTCATGAACTTTCAATTGTCTCGAGGCATATGCTATCACTTTCCTATGCTGCATCAACATACGCTCGAGTCCGACTCACGAAGCATCACAATACACCACAAAACCATCAGTACCCTCAGGTAGGGTCAACACTAGTGCTAAAGTGAGTCGGGTCTTCAACTCCTGGAAGCTTTTCTCACAGGCCTCCGACCATTGAAACTTTACTTTCTTCTAAGTCAATTTAGTCAATGGTGCGGAAATAGATGAAAAATCCTCCACAAATCTCTGATAGTATCCCGTTAAGCCCAAGAAGCTCCTGATATATGATGGGTTCACTGGTCAAGGCCAGTTCTTTACCGCCTCGATCTTCTAAGAGTCTACTTTTATGCCCTCTCCTGATACCACATGGCCTAGAAATGCCACCAAGTCCAACCAAAACTCACATTTGCCTAACTTCGCATACAACTAGGGATCCTTGAGGGTTTGAAGCATTATTCTCAAGTGAGAGACATGCTTCTCCTTGCTCCGAGAGTATATAAGGATGTCATCAATGAACACAATCACAAACATGTCCAAATGTGCCTTGAACACCCTGTTCATTAGATCCATAAAAGCTGCAGGGGCATTGGTTAGTTGAGAAAACATAACGACAAATTCATAGTGACTATACCGAGTTCTAAAAACAGTTTTTAGGATGTCACTCTCTCGAACCCTGAGCTGGTGATACCTAGATCTGAGATCAATCTTGGAGAAACACTTGGCACCCTGAAGCTGGTCAAACAAATAATCAATCCTAGGTAAAGGATATCTGTTCTTGATGCTAACCTTATTCAACTGCCGATAGTCAATGCACATCTGAAGAGAACCATCCTTCTTCCGAACAAACAACACTGGTGTACTCCATGGAGACTTACGCGGCCTAATAAAGCCCTTATCTAACATGTCCTTCAGCTGATCCTTCAACTCTTTTAGCTTGGCTGGAGCCATCCTGTAGGGAGGAATAGATATAGGCTGCGTGTCGGGAAGAAGGTCTATACCGAAATCAATCTCCCACTCTAGAGGGAGACCTGGCAAATTATCAGGAAAGACCTCTGGATACTCATGTACTACTAGTACGGACTAGATAGTCGGGGTCTCAGACTCCACTTCCTTAACCCTTACTAGATGGTACAAACAACCCTTAGAAATCATCTTCCTGGCCATAAGGTAGGAAATAAATCGACCTATAGGCACAAATGAACTACCCTCCCATTCTGAAACAAGCTCACCTGTAAATCTAAACTCTACTGACCGGGTCCTACAATTAACTGAAGCATAACATGCAAATAGCCAGTCCATGCTGAGAATAACATCACAATCGGTCATGGCTAACTCTATAAGGTCTGCTAAGGTGACCTTAGGAAGAACCAATACCGGGCAATCTCTGTACACCCATCTAGCTATAACTAAGTCACCTACGGGAGTAGAAATGGGGATGGGCTCTGATAAGACATTGGGACTGACTCTGAAGCTACTGGATACATATGGTGTCACAAAAGATAGGGTAGCCCCCGAATCTAGAAATGTATATACATCAACATGAAAGACTCTCAACATACCAGTGACTTCTTCTGGTGAGACCTCCTGCTCCTGTCGAGTGGCTAAGGCATAGAACCTATTCTGGCATTGACCGCCAGCTATGCTAATAGATGCCCTCTAATGTGCTGTGCATGGGGAGGGGCCGCTGAACTAGAAGCTGGGCCTCGGCCCCCAACCTAATCCTGTCTCGTAGCGGGATAATTATGAGCATATGTCCATGCTGCCCACATCCATAACAAGCTCCTGACCCTGCCAAACACTGACCTGTGTGCCCTCGGCCGCACCTGCGACAACCTGGAACGCTAGAGTCTACGAGCCTACTGCTATGACCCCTCGAGCCTGACGCTCGCCCTATCTGATCATGTTTGGGCCTAGATGGAACACTCAGTGCTGAAGATGTTGGGGCTGATTATCTCTGGTGGGTCTATTGTCGGGTCCCACCACCAGACCTCTGTTGAGAGAATCTGTGGTCCTTAGTCCTGGCCCTCTTGGCCTCGCTCTCCCTCGAATGTGCTGCCTCCATCTGCTAAGTGTACAACACAATGAAAGGGAAGTCCATGTCTTGATGGAACATAGTTGTCCTGCAGTGCTTGTCCAACTAACCTGCTATACCATGCATGAATCTGCTCACCACCTCCCGTTGGTCGGCCACTAACTCCAGGGCATACTTAGATAGGTGGGTGAACTCAAGGGCGTACTCTTGAACAGTCATCCTTCTGATCTTGGGCAGATTTATATGCCCAAGTGATACTCAAACGTATTATTTTCGCCTTGTTTGTGTGCAATATGTATATATTCTCATGTAATTGGTAATAAAATGTGAATTTATACTAACCAACATGATTAGCATTTATTTTGCAGGAAAATATGACTTTTAGGAGCAAAAATGTATGTTGGAAAAATATCGGAGTTGGACTTGGATGCAAGCATGGAGACGACATTGGAATGTGCAGAATATAACGGCTCCGCGATGGCGTCCTGCCACACTACCATCACGGAGGCACACTGCCTGGAGAGGGAATTAATGGACAAATTCCAGTGAAGCCTCGCGACAGCTCCGTGGCACGGAGATAGGCCTCCGCGTTGGCCTCCGTGCCACGTTGAGGCTAATTTACCGGACCCTGGATTTCCAGTGAGGGTCCGCGTCCACGCCGTGTCACGGAGGCAAGGCTCCGCGTTGGCCTCCGTGACACGTTGCTAGTTATTCCGGGAAAAATTTTCCACTAGTATAAATAGCACACTTAGGTTTATTTTAATGAGTGCAGTTTTAGTTCAATTTTAGTTCAGACTTGGTGGAGCAAGGACGTGGGTTAGGAGCAGTTGAGGAACGAAAAAGCTAAGGGATTTCTTCTCTTCTTTTCTTCTTTCTATCAATTGTACGTATGATTTACACTTGTTTTAGGATGATCAATCCACAAATGAGTGGCTAATTCTCTTCCTTGCTAAGGTTTTGAACATGTGTAGTAAATTTTGATTGTAAATGATATGGTTTTCTTCTTCTTCTTTCATGTTGTTCTATTAATTCTTGTTCTTACTGCATTAGTGCTTGGCCAACATTAATGTACATATAAAAAGTCCACTTTCACTCGAGAGAGCAAGAAATTGGAAAGTTGTGAATTAATAGGGTATTGTTCTTAACTTGATTTGGGAAAATTGGGTTTTGATGTGCTTTCCTGATAGAAATATACTTGAAAGCCGTATTAGTCAATTTAGGAACCGGAATTGTATTGCTAGGTCGTAAATTGCATTTGATCGCAGAAATGTAGACGAATGGTTTATGATTCTTAAGTGAAATTAAATACGAGAGTTTTAATTTCTAGGCTACTGTTCTTGGCTAGCAACATGAGGAAGAGATTAACCGGATTATTATTACAATCGAATTCATTACTTGTTCTTAACCTTGGCATGCTCATATCCATAGTTTAAATTCACGGTAAATAATTGTTAATAGTTTTAGTATATATTTTATAAACAAAAACTCAATTAACTGTTGGTTACGTTGTTGTTAGCATAGTTAGAAGTAAGATAAGAATATAGTATACTTAGGCAAATTTTACATACCCTGAGCCTCCTTGGATCGATACTTGGCTTACTTAGCCACTTTATTACTTGTTTGACCACGTGCACTTGCGTGTCGGTTTATAATATATAATACCAATCGAAATAGCACCGAACACCTTCCTTTCTTTAAATTCACAAATTCAACTGCTTTCAACTCCCTCATCTCTCGAGGGAAGAACCGATTGAGGAATGCAACCTGAAACTCCTCCCATATGATCGGACCTGCTCCAGTGACCCTACTGTCCTTCCACTAACGGAACCAAATATGTGCAACCCCTTTAAACTAGTAGGATGCTAACTCTGTGCAATCAACATTGCTCACCCTCATATCTTGACAATCTCATCAATGAAATCATGCGGGTCCTCATCTACCTTGGGCCCTAGAAAATCCGGCGTGTTCATCCTCAAGAAGTCGTTGACTCGAGCCACCGCCGCATTGCCATTTCGCGGAACATGCACAACAGCCTGCTGATTGACCTGAGTGGTCAAGGCCTGCGCAAGCATCTGAATGGCATCTTGGAACTCAACATGAGCGACTGGCTCTGGTGCCTGAGGCTCCTGAACTGGTGGGGCTGGCTGATGCTCATGACTGTTTCCATCCACGTGGCCCTCACCACCTCCATTCCTCCTTCCATTCATCCTTCGAGGATCCATGATTCTACAATCGCGGATAGCACAAATTAGGAGAATAGAAAGGCTTTTCATTGCACGACATAGATCATGAAAAAGAAGGGAACATTTCCTGAAACTTCTAGTAGTCTCTTCATCATAAGTGTGGCGTGCTTCACACTCATGAAAAAGACTCTACTTAACGCGCATTTCAGACTCCCTGGGACGCATCAAACCTATGGCTATGATACCAAGTTTGTCACTACCCGAACGGAGGCCCATATCATAGACAGGGGAAAAGGGACCCCGAGAGACCCCAAGTAGATCCATGGAATAAGCATTCAACTAACTCATTCCATAAACATGAAGAAAACATAATTATAAACTTGGTGGAAGTCAAACTTAATATAACAACAGAATAAATATCTGAAACTGAATACACGTCTAAGTCTGATAAGCCTCTAATCTGGATGAGCTGATGGGACAACACCCCCAACTAGCTCAACAATACTGAAACTGAAAAGACATCTAAAAAACTAAAGATCTAGTCATCAAAAGATGAGGACTCACCAAATAAGGAGGTGCTAACTCTGATCAGCGACTACGAATGGGGCTGAACCTGAGAATCAGATCCTACATCATGAAACAGTGCAACACAGAAAGTATGCGGTCAGTACGTGGAATGTACCGAGTGTGCAAGGTAAGTAAAACCACTCTAGCAAAGTAAATCATTTAAAATATTTCATAATATATCACAAGCTTTTAGTTGAATGTAGAAGGCTACACGCATTCATTCTGAATCGAAATCTTATCCTGACATGGCCATGCTTAGCTTTACAACATCATGACTGACTCGATTGACTCAATGTTAAACATAACATTTACATCAAAAGCTAAACATTGAGCCAAAACTTACTTTATAAACATGCATGCATAAGTAATCATCATCAATAATGAATATGCAACTCTGAATGATATAGACAGTGGGAGACTCGTCACTTAACCAACATACCACGATAGAGCTTATGTGGTCCCAACTATCACACTCAAGTGGGTAGAGTCGACCATAACCTTGCCAGGGGGATGGACGATACCATGATATCGATATCAAGCTGAAGGGCCAATCAGGCCAAGGATAGCTCACACGAGAGTCCCGATAATATAATAGTATCAACCTACATTGGCACGTAGTTCTGGGGCATAGGGTAATCGACCCTTAACCCGCTTGGTGCTAGACTCTTCTCCCAAAAATATGCAATGCTCTACATCGTATATAATAAAGCTCAACATCACCTATTGATGAAGCTAAACATGAAATCATGCGTGACTTAGCATCATATGAAACGAAGCTCAACGTTGTCTATTAACAAACCTCATTAATGAAATCATGCATAGACTTGACATCATATGAAAATGAAGCTCAACATTGTCCTTCGATAAAGCTCAATAATGCCATACATCTCAATTATAAATTCATGCATATGAGAAGCTTTATTTTCAAACATACCACAAGCTCAATCATAGGTGGGAGCATTTACTCCAAATCATGTGGTAAGCTACAGGTAGAAATATTTACTCAACATACCACAAGATAGAAATTATAATAAAATTTGGAAATTTTCACTTTAAACAATGTGGTAAGTTTATGTCGAGAAGATCATCACTTTAAATCGTCATGTGGGCATTGCCCAAAGCTTTATCATACTAGGATCTAAACATTCTTATTTTGAAAACAACATCATAATCATGGGTAGCTTTAGAAATATGCTTTTCATCATCAACTTCATAATTATCACACATTTACCATAAATCACCTCTTTTATGAACTCTTCACCCATGGGAGTTTTAGATTCAAATATTGGAAAACAATGTTTATAAGGAAAAACAATTTAGAATCCACCCAAGCTTCAGAAATCATCAATATAAATATAATCTAATAATACCCATGTGTAGAGATTGAAGAATCATGAAATTTGGTAAAACCCCATACTTGATCATAGATAATTTATCACATTTTGATAGGGATTGGGCATGGGTGCGGAAGAAAACACCCACTCATAGCCTTACATACCTGGAAATGGTGAATTCTAACACCCTCTAATTGCCCAGCTGAGATTCCAATTGGAAACCTTGAGATTTCACCTTGAACCTTCCCTTCAACCCTTCAAACTTGCATGCATGAGAGTAATGGCTTAGAATAGGTTCTACCCTGCTTAAAACCCACGAAAATGAGCCTTAAACGACGTAGTATAGGTCTTAGGAACTTAGGAAATTAAGAGGAAGCCCTTACTATTTCGCAAAAAATAACTGCCAGGTGACCCTAATGGGTGACCTGACGATTCGTTGAGACAGGCAACGACTCGTCGAATCGCCCATCAAGTACACTGGTCAACTGATCTATTGGGGCTCGTAATGGGGGACATAACGACTCGTGCCTCGAGACTATGACTCGTGGTCACCTTCCGTCATGTACACTACCTTATCACTCATGAAAAACCATCTTGCTTGATCATGACTCACCTCACGAGTCGTTGGGACAGACCACGACTCGTAGGGTCGCATCCATTAGATACACTGGTCATCCTCCTGAAGAAAGTCCAACTCCACCCCACGATTGACATGACGACTCATGGTGGTTGACCACGAGTTGTTCCCTCGCTCGTGGGTACCTCACTCATTCACTTTCCCAGGCCACGAGTCATCTCATGACTCATCCTGTGCCTGCAACATCAATTTTCCAACTTTCTCATTTTAATTCCAGAGTCCAATCTTTGAGCTCCGGGATATAAAAATACCCAAAAGGGACAAATTTGTGATGGGCTTCGGCCCAAGAGAGGACAGTACTTCACAGTGTTGGGATAGGGTCATTACAGACCCGAACATAGGCCTGGATAGAGACATGGGACAAGGAACCCCGAGAGGCTCCAAGTTGACCCATGGCATGAACATAATATCTAGGAGCATACAACAAGAGGAAACTAAAACAACAAAACATGCTTAAGCGGAAGTCTGAAAATCCAACGACATCTAAACAACGCAAAACATAATACTGATCCGAGATGAATAAATACTATGTCTATGTTTGATAAGCCTCTATAACTTGAAAAGTTGATGGGACAAGACCCCAACTAACTCACTACAAAATTGAATTTGAAAATATTGATACGATTTGATAAACGACAGCCCTCGAAAGATGACGACTCACCAACAACTGGAAAATGCTAACTCTTATGGTCTGACTAACGAGGGGACTGAACCTAAATGTCCGAGCCTATATCATGAAACGATACAACATAGAGTATGCAGTTAGTACTTGGAATGTACAGAGTATGTAAGGTAAGTAAAACGGATAGTTAAAATACATAAGAGTTCATAAGAGTAGGACAACATGATCATGAAGTAAATATCATAATGTAACCATAAGGGATCAAGGTTTTCAAACCATTCATAAATATGTTCGTAATCATAGTCATAAGTGAAACTTTATAAAACATAAATTGAGCCAAAGTAACATAACATAACCATACATAAATCATGAGGAACAATGGGAGAACCCATATTAACCGCACCATCATGATAGAGCTTACATGATGCCCCACTATTTTGCCCAAGTGGATAGGACCGTCCCAGGCTTTCCAAGAAAGGGACGTGTTTGATGTGATATCATAAGGGAACCAAAAAATGTATATGTATATACCTTCGGTGGCACATAATTTCGAGATTACAAGGTTTACGTGAACGCTGAGTCTATTCAGTGCTAGACACTACTCCAAAAAACATGCATATGAGACTCATATCATAATCGCGAATCATTCATGACGTTCATCGCCAATTAAAACATAACATATTTGATCATACTTGAAATACACGATTAGCCATGAATAAGGGCCCATGAGTCGGCCAATAGTCTTAAATTCATAAATCATGAAGAACATGCATACTTGTGAAAATACATATACTTGATATTCATAAGTCCATGAAGAGTACTTGAAAGAAATCATATCATAAATCATAAATCATAATTTAGGGCTTAGGAAGATCAAGATCACAATGGAATCATAAATTGACTTTTCATGAAACTTACATAATTGAAATTTGAAACTATGAATTAATAATCAAAATAGATATAAAATCTGCACATAAATCTTAAAACATGATTTGATACATGAAGGGAATTGACCTATAGATAGATCATAGAGAATTTCACAAAATTTGGAATAAACTCCATAAGATCATGAACTTGAATCTTGAATTTAAATTCATGGAATTGAGAAGAATTGTGAGCATGAGAGTGAATGAAACTCTCATTCATAGACCTATATACCTAGGTAAATCTGATTTACGCTCCTCTTTGAAAGCCCAAAGGGAATTGGAGAAAATTGAAGAATTTCTCAAGCTTGATCTCCAAGGAAGAACTCTAAACTTGCATGCATGGAATGGTAACGCTTAGGATAGGTTTAGCACTCTTAAAAACCTTCTAACTGAGCTTAAAATGATGTAGTTTAGGACCATAGAGCTTAGCAATTACGAAAATACCCTTAATGAAAAATCTGGAAATTTATGACTGCTAGTGACCATGACTAATACCATGAGTCGTCCTTTGATACCACAACTCATGGTGTCCATCCGTTACTTCCTTTCCAGCATTTCGTCGGTTCTCTGGTCCTGTGACAATGACTCGACGGAACGGGTCGTTACTCGATGCAACGACCCATTGTGTCCTCTCGTCGTCATCACTGCCTCCACACAATGGACCGTACCTCCCAACAACGGGTCATTGGACCCATTTGTTGCCCTAGGAAAATTTTCACTGCACCTACTCACGAGCACTAACCACGACCCGTTGTTCCGTACAACAAGTCATACCACGACCCGTACCATCCCACTATGGCACCATAGGGATGAACAACGAATTCAACCCATGACCCGTTAGATCACCCAATGGGTCATCCATGGACTCGTTACCACTGAGCCTCCTACTGTAGAATCTGACCATGGGAGGTTCCCACGGGCCGTTACACCTTCTAACGACTCGTACCATGAATAGTTTTGAGTCAAATCTCATATTTTCTGATGCTTCTCATTTTAAATTCCCGAGTCTAGTTTTTGGCACTTTTGGGGTATTACAATATCTTCCCCTTGGTAATATTCGTCCTCGAATGTGAATGAACATATTGAAAGATGGGGAAATAGAACTGACATCTCAAATACGAAATATCTAAAGTTGAAAACTGACAGAGTGGCTGACTCCGGACTTGAATACATGATTGAATTGAATTCATGAATCACACATATACATTAACATGAAAGAAACTGGGACACATGAACTAAACATGAAACTGAATAGAGTACTAGGGAAAAACTGATACCTCAAGCAGAAACTGAATTGGCAGGAAATAGATGCGGGTATATAGCTATCATACTTGCTTCAGTTTACCACGTAGCTTTCTAACCATGTTGATTCCTTCACAAAACCTTTGCTGAAGCAATTCATTTGTTCATTAGCTTCCAAATCTAACGATCAAGAATCTCAACTGACACCTCCTCATAACTAAAACTATCCTTCACACTCATGCTCTCCACCAGACCAAGCAACGCCGGGTCACCTATGCATTTTATTAAAAGTGACACATGAAAAACTGGATGTACAAAAGCCAATTCTGGGGGCAACTCCAACTCATAGGCCACCTTTCCAACACATCTCACAATCTGAAATGGGCCAACATAATGGAGACTGAGTTTCCCCTTCTTTCCAAACTACATTACTCCCTTCATGGAGACACCTTCAAAAACACCCGATCATCAACTTCGAACTCAAGCTCTCTCCTCCTCACATCCGCATAGGACTTTTGACAACTCTGAGCTATTTTCAACCTTTCCCTTATAAGTTGAACTCTCTCAATAGCCTCATGAACTAAATTTGGTCCAATAAATGTAGCTTCACCAACTTCAAACCAACCAATTGGCGATCTACATCTCCTCCCATAAATAGCCTCAAATGGAGCCATTTAAATGCTATAATGGTAACTATTGTTATATGCAAACTCAATGAGAGGCAAATGATCATCCCAACTACCCTTGAAATTAATCACACACGCCCTCAACATATCCTCAAGAGTTTGAATTGTACGTTCAGCCTGACCATCTATTTGTGGGTGAAATGCTATGCTAAGCTTAACCTGAGTACCAAGTCCCTTCTGAAACGATCTCCAAAACTGGGAGGTAAACTGAGTACCTCTATCTGAAATGATGGACAATGGCACTCTACGCAACCAAACTAGCTCCCGAATATACAACTTAATAATCCTTTGTTGAATCAGTAGTTTTGATTGGTAGGAAATGAGCTACTTTAATCAACCTGTCTATGACCACCCATATAGAGTCATACTATCAACGAGTATGAGGAAACCCTATAATGAAGTCCATATTGATTTCCTCCCACTTCAAAGAAGTGTTACTAATGTCCTGAAGGACATCTCTGGGTTTTTGATGCTCAACCTTCACTTGTTGATAATTCAGACACTTAGCCACAAAATTTTCTATGTCCTTCTTCATGCCATTCCACCAATAAATTTCCCATAGGTCACTATACATCTTGGTGGCACCTGGATGTATGGAATATCTGGAACCATGAGCCTCATGAAACATCCTCTCCCTCAAGTCATCAACACCCAATACACAAAAACGATCCTGATATTGTAGTACACCATCTCCCTCTTGGGAGAAAACCTCCACCTTATGATTCTGAAAAGCTTCCTTCAACATTACCTAAATTGGATCCTTGTCTTGTCTAGCCTTGACTTTTGTCACCAAGGAAGATTTTGATCCATTCTGAACAATGATACCACTATCTAGTCAACAAGATGAACTCTTAGTCGTGCAAGCCGATGCACATCCTTCACCAAATATTTCCTCTCCTCATCTACATGGTACATACTCTCCGTAGAAAGTCTACTAAGAGAGTCTGACACCCCATTAGCCTTGCCCAGATGATAAAGGACACTCATATCGTAATCCATAAGAATCTCCAACCACCTTCTTTGAAGTAGATTTAGATCCTTCTGTGTGAACACGTAATCTAGGCTTTTGTGGTCTGTAAACATATCCATATGGACTGCGTACAGATTGTGTCTCCAAATCTTCAAGGCAAATAATCTAGCTAGAGGATCAATCATGGATCAGACGTATGGTTTAGCTAATTCCCTCTTGGATAGAATGAAGAAGATGAATAGGGCATTGCATACAAGGGAGACTAATGTATCGTCACATGATGTTGGTTCTAGTATGCTAATAGTTGAAATGAGGAAAAAAGATGAAGAGCGAGATGAAAATCTTGCTAAAATGATGACTCAATTGGATTTAATGACTAAGCATCTGATGGGAGCCAAGCCTAATGTTGTAAATGTTGTAGGAATGCAAGGTCCAATACATTTTGAAGGGGAGTCATCGCCACCAAGATACAAAGAGGAGTGCCAATATATGGCATAGTCAGATGGGGGGTTCTTGACCCTAGTATCAAGGGACTAATCAAGGCCCTTGGCGCCAAGGGGAAGAGAACCAAGGTTGGTGGAACCATGACACACAAGGGTTGCCTGATCGAAATGAGAGATGGGGCAATAAAGAGCAAAATCGTGAGGGGGACCACTATCATCGAAGCTTGAATCCCTATGTTCCTCCTCCTAAAGTTGAAAAGGCCTAAGCTCAACCGGCTGTGAGCAATGCAAGGAACTTGAAAATTAAAGTGATATTGGCAAGGGTTCTCAAGAAAGTTGAATCAACTAACAGTGGGGTCAAGGAACTAAAAGGGGAGGTGTCTAACCTTGCCCAAACGGTGAGTTCACACTTAGTTTCCATCAAACATTTGGAAGCCCAAATGAATCACTTATCCTCTCAAATGAACCGCCGAATGAAGGAAACACTTTCTACTGATACAATGCCAAATCCCAAGAAGGATAGTCAATGCATGGCCATTATCACGAGGAGTGGTAAGATGCTTGGAGATATGGGATTTAAAACCAAGAAAGTGGTTTCCCTAAGGCAAATGATGCAAAAGAATCAAATGTGGTGCTATAAGAACCAATTGGTTGTGATAATGTTGAGGATGAAGGTAAGGGAGATGTTGATGAGATTCCCTCAAATGATAAAGAAGGAGATGCAGGTATGAAGGACTCAAGTGAGAAGGAACAAGAACCAAGAGTTCCACCTCCCTATACGTAGCGGTTGGCCAAGAAGAATACGGATGATCAATTCAGCAAGCTTATCAACATGTTCAGCAAATTGTCCATAAACATATCGTTGGTGTATGCTTTACTTCAAATTCCAGGATATGTGAAGTTTTGAAAGAACTACTAAGGAAGAGAATTATAGATGTGTGCATCAGATATACAACACATCAATGTAGTGCTATGATGATGAGCAACCTTGCCCCAAAACGGGAGGATAGGGAGCCTTCACAATTCCTTGCATTATTGGGTTGTGTGTGTTCAAGAAATCCCTTTGTGATCTTAGAGCGAGTATAAATCTGATGCCCCTCATAATCTTTAAAAAGTTGTGGCTTGGGAACACCAAACCTACCTTAATGAGATTGTTAATGGCTTATCACTCTATAAGAAACCTGTGGGTGTTTTGGCGGATGTTGATCACGGGCAAAAATAGCATGCCCGAGATACGCTTTATGACTTAAATTAGTCTTGTTTATCTAAGTTATTGTATACATTTTCATGTAATTTTATATGAAGTGAAGATATGTGCTAACCAACATTATTAGCCTTTGTTTTGTAGGTTTTGATGACTTTTGAGTAACTAATCCATGAGTTGGTGAAGTAGAGGCTTGGAAACGGAATTAACACGCGAACGTCAGCAAAGAGGATGCACAAAACAGCCCACCTGCGCGTCGGCAATGTGCCACGGCAGGCAGGCTGATCACAACAGCCCACCTGCGCGTTGGCAACGTGCCACGGCAGGTTGGCTGCGCGACCAAGAGGTGCCAACGTGCTGCCCAAGCAGCGTGACACGCTGCCAATGCGGCAGGGTGCTTCCAGGGCCAAATTCAGGTGATTTCCAGAGAGCTTCCGCGTTCGTAGCGTGTCACGGAGGCAGTGCTCCGCGATGCACTCCGTGACACGTTGCTTGTTATTCCGGGAAAAAGTCCCACTACTATAAATAGAACACTTAGGTTTATTTTTCATAATTCTGACTTGATGGAGCAAGGACATAGGTTACAGGCAGTTGAGGGACGAAAAGTTCAGGGTTTTTTCTCTCTTTCTTTCTTCTTTAATTCAATTGGTTGTATGATTAACACTCATTTTATGATGATTAATCCACAAATGAGTGGCTAATTCCCCTCCTTGCTAAGGTTATGAACAATTGTGATGAAATTTGGTTATTGATTCTATGGTTTTTCATCTTTTCTTCCATGTTGTTCTATTAATTCTTGTTTTTACTGCATTGGTGTGTGGCCTACATTAATGTACATCTAAAAAGTCCGGTTTCACTCGAGAGAGCACAAAATTGGAAAGTTGTGAATTAATAGGATATGTTCTTTACTTGGTTTGGGAAAATTGAGTCTTGATTTGCTTTCAGGATAGAAATATACTTGAAAGTCGTATTAGTCAATTTAGGAACCGGAATTGTATAGTTAGGACATGAATTGCATTTGATCACAGAAATGTAGACGGATGGTTCATGATTCTTAAGTGAGGTTAAATACGAGAGTTTTAATCTCTTGGCAAATGTTCTTGTCTAGCAACTGGAAGAAAAGATTAACCAAAGTATGATGATAATTAATTTCATTACATCTTCGTTTAACCTCAGCATGCTTTCATTCATAGTTCAGATTCAAGGTAGATAATTGTTCTTAGTTTTAGTATAAAATTCATAAAACAAACTATCAACTTTTTGGTTACACTGTTGTCTGCATTTTTAGAAATAAAATATAGTACACTTGAGCAATTTGCACTTCATCCAAGTCTCTGTGGGATCGATACTTGGCTTGCTAAAGCCACTTACTACTTGTTTGACCACGTGCACTTGCGTGTCGGTTTATAACCCCAACAAACACCCGAACAGATGTATTGGTGAGGGTAGATAAGTTTATTCTACTAAATGACTTTGTGGTTCTCAATTGTTAGATGGATGTGGAAGTTTCAATCATTTTTGGGAGACCATTTCTTGCCACAGGTAGAGCCTTGGTAGATGTGGAGCTAGGTGAGCTCGAGTTTTGGGTTGGAGGTGGAGAGGTTACCCTTAAGGTGTGCCAATCTACTGAAACTCCTGATGAATGAAAAGTGATTGGAGTGTTGAGTGACAAGAATGAGTATGGAGAAGTTGATATGGAGGAGGTTGAGTCGGAGGATGATCCTCTAGAGAATGAATTCTGAATGACAGATAGGTTGTGCCACGATGTTAACAAAGGCACTTCTTGGAAAGAAACCCAAGTATTTTCAATTGAATGTTTTAATGCCATTGTTGTTTTTGGTTTTGTAGAACTTAGTAGGTGAGAAGAAAGGAGGAGGAGCACAAAACAAGGCAGGCACCGCGCTAGACCGGCGAATTGCTGGTCTAGATATGCGAACCGTCACATTCTTAATTGATGGAGGCAGAAACCTAGCAACAAAATGGTCAAACCGGTGAGTCCCTGGAGGAACTCCAAGACCAGTTTACAAATCACCGCTTGATCACTAGTTCAACTCAGAATACTTTAGAAATGGGGGAAAGAACGGCGATTTACCAACAAAACACAAAACCCAATCCACAAACTACCAGTCAAACGCCGGATATGAAGATGAGAACTAGGCATCAATTTAGGTCACTAATGTTTAGGTAGCTGTTTGTCGTCTCCAATCGGCGACCGCCGGTGAAACACCGGTACAGGTACGTGCCTTGTTTTAAATTTTTGACCAACTCATTGACCGACTCGACCCCAATCCCTTTTTAAACTGCCCTAATCAGATACTTTCTCTCTTTATTCTTCCAAAATCCCTTTTCCATCCCACTTTTTAACACTTTCCTATACACCTTTTACTCTTCCCAACACCCCTCTTCCCCACTCACTTTTTCATATTCCAACACCTCCCTTTTCCCACTCCTTGCACCATTTAATCACCATTAAACCTCCACCTTCTCCACAACCAATCCCCTTCACCTTCCTTCCACTATAAAATAACCCATCTAACCCATTTCCTTTATCTCACTCTCACTACCATCCTACTCACTGATAGCAAGTTCCACTCTTCACCATTGTTGAGCTAATTCAAGTGTCCATATCTCTCATCTTCTCTCAAGCTTTGTGTCGTGGTAAAATGCTCCTAACATTTTAATATTGTTACAAGTTATAGTCTTGGTGTATATTGTTCAGTGCTTTGGTTGGATTATAAACCGACACGCAAGTGCACGTGGTCAAACAAGTAATAAAGTGGCTAAGTAAGCCAAGTATCGATCCAAGGAGACTCTGGATAAGTAAAATTGCCTAAGTACACTATATTCTTATATTACTTCTAATTATGCTAACAACAACGTAACCAACAGTTAAATAAGTTTTTGTTTATAAATTATATATACTAAAACTATTAACAACTATTTACTGTGAATTGAAACTATGGATATGAGCATGCCAAGGTTAAGAACAAGCAATGAATTTGACGATAATCACAATTTGGTTAATCTTTTCTTCATGTTGCTAGCCAAGAACATTAGCCTAGAAATTAAAACTCTCGTATTTAATTTCACTTTAGAATCATAAACCATTCGTCTACATTTCTGTGATCAAATGCAATTTATGACCTAGCACTACAATTCCGGTTCCTAAATTGACTAATACGACTTTCAAGTATATTTCTATCAGGAAAGCACATCAAAACCCAATTTTCCCAAATCAAGTTAAGAACAATACCCTATTAATTCACAACTTTCCAATTTCGTGCTCTCTCGAGTGAAATTGGACTTTTTAGATGTACATTAGTGTCGGCCACACACTAATGCAGTAAGAACAAGAATTAATAGAACAACATGGAAGAAGAAGAAGAAAACCATATAGTTAACAATCAAAATTCATCACCATTATTCAAAACCTCAGCAAGGAAGAGAATTAGCCACTCATTTGTGGATTAATCATCCTAAAACGAGTGTAAATCATACATACAATTGATTGAAAGAAGAAAGGAAGAGAAGAAATCCCTTAGCTTTTTCGTCCCTCAACTGCTTCTAACCCACGTCCTTGCTCCACCAAGTCTGAATTAATTAAAATAAACCTAAGTGTGCTATTTATACTAGTGGGAATTTTTCCCAGAATAACAAGCAACGTGTCACGGAGGCCAACGCGGAGCACTGCCTCCGTGACACGGCGTGGACGCGGACCCTTACTGGAATTCCAGGGTCCGGGAATATAGCCTCAACGTGGCACGGAGGCCAACGCGGAGGCTTATCTCCGTGCCACGGAGCTGTCGTGAGGCCTTACTGGAAATTGCCATTTAAAGTACCCTCCAGGCAGTGTGCCTCCGCGATGGTAGCGTGGCACGGCTCCATCGCGGAGCCCCTTTACTATGCGCATTCCACGGTCTTTTCCATGCTCGCATCCAAGTCCAACTCCGATATAATTCCAACATGCATTTTAGCTCCTAAAAATCATATTTT
This sequence comes from Datura wrightii, assembly GCA_035772735.1. Lineage (NCBI taxonomy): Eukaryota > Viridiplantae > Streptophyta > Magnoliopsida > Solanales > Solanaceae > Datura > Datura wrightii. The sequence goes on from JASDFA010000003.1 coordinate 14,200,652, forward strand.
CCTGCAAAACAAATGCTAATCATGTTGGTTAGTATAAATTCACATTTTATTACCAATTACATGAGAATATATACACATTGCACCACAAACAAGGCGAAAATGATACGTTTGAGTATCACTTGGGCATATAAATCTGCCCAAGATCACTTACCCCACACTTAAATCCTTGTTCGTTCTCGAACAACACATACACAACTCATGTAAATTACATGCCAACCTTTGTCACTATGGTGCGACAATTTATGCTACGGTCATCCCGATTATTCAATTTTTGCAAATCATCAAGAAAACATGCATGGTCTTAACAATGCAATGACCTTTAATACATCAAGACTTCCTAAACTTTAAGAATCGACTCTCGATATCGGCAAACTCATGCAAATCAGCTAATCAAGATATCCGACACGAAAATCAATCTTTCATCAAGCATGTGCCCTCACAACTCAAGAGAATCTTCCTCTTTATGTTCATGCAACACACAAACATTCAAGTAGGGGCATGTAAAAATTAATTTCACTCTCTCTCCCAAAAGAATTCACATGCATCATGTCATGACCCATAGGCTTGCCCTTAGTGTATTACTCCACTAATATAAAGACATGCAATGTAAGATCACGTAGGACTTTAATGGGTTGTAACGGGGCTATGGAACTAGTATATATATTGGATTAGCCAATAATAGTCGCTAGCATCCTTAAGCGCCTTTTCAACACATTCCCACCGACTCATGGATATTGTTCTTCTTTTTCTCTTTTTCATCATCCCATTCATGCTGGTTTACTTTCGTACGGCCCATTTCATCCAACACACTCGACACAAAACAAAGGGTTGTCATGTACCCTCATCATCATTTCATTATAACAAGTGCCTCTTCAACCTCTTCTTTTCTTTCTTCACTCTGCTTTTCTTTTCTTTCCACTCTTCTCACTCTTTGACACTTCGGGAAGATTTTTCTTTTCTTAAGCGCTTAAGAGTTTTGTATAGACTTTATGGCTAATGAAAAGAAAGAATAAAGCTTAGTTTATACAATTTTGGACAAAAGAAAGAAATAATCGGCTACAGGCTCAACGGGCTGACTAGGGTGTACTGTCACATCAAAAGGTAGAGTATGACAAGAAAAAAATAGAAACTCTCGGTTAAACAAAGAAATGCCTACATCCTTTCCAACACTACACCTCCTTCATTTCGTTTTGCACACACACCAGGCAAGTTCTAGACACTTCACAATAGCATGGAATAACAATACCTCACTTCACACTTTATGCACATGCTCGATTCAAGATGCATTCACAGACTCTTTAATTAGCCAATTACATGAATTCAAAATTAAGCCTCAATCACACCGAATCGAACTCTACAGCCTAGGTAACTCAACATATTTACAAAATTGCATTCTTTCAAACGAATCACTTTTACATTTTGAATATCAGTTACAACACGTAACCAAAATTTCACAACCATTTAGTAACTACCGGTTCAGTGATGCAATCCACCAAAGAAAAAAACTGACAACAAATTAAAAATCCTACTCCTATCGACTACATTTCCCTTAAGACGGTCGTCATCCATCCATCATAGGGAACGGTCACTACTATGGCATCGGTTCAATGGGACTATTCTCGGTAAAAGAACCAAAAACAAACTCCGAGAAACCCAAAATAAAAATCAAAAAATTTTTGCAAAACATCGATCATGTCGATAGAAAAATATTTACAAAATATTTTGATAAGTGCAAAATATTTTCGCAAAAATTTTGAAAAATATCGATTATTTCGATAGACAGAAAAAATATTTACAAAATTCACAAAATATTTACACTGGCAACCACAACTTTTCATAACACACATCATTAACCACAAAAATATATACAGATACAACACAAATCAGTTCACAACAAGGAAACATAAAAACATACATGCACAACAAAGGAAAGAGCATACAGCAGATTAGCCCAAGTCCCAGCACCTAGCTACTCCCCACCCCACACTTAAATCGAACACTGTCCCCAGTGTTCACAAAAATTACAAAGCACAAAATTTTCGGGTGGTGGAACTCCCTGATCAGTCGAAATATTCGACTTCTTCATCTGGTGCTGCTGCCTCATCGCCCATATCCGAGTCAGCTCCATCGTCGTCATCGGACTCCACATCGGAGTCCTCCCGACGTGTCTCCTCGTCAGTGGGGACATCATCATTAGTAGGCTCAACGAAGGCTGGTCCCACTCGGCACAAAGCTCTGGCGTTCTCGCCAAATGGGTAATCCAGCTCCAGCTGCCATAACTCTTCCTCTGTGGCTGGTCTCCCACCAATCCGTAGCTGAAGCATCTGCATGCCAAACATACGTGCCATGTACTGATCGTCACGAGCATGTCGCTCTCCCAAAGTCAGCACTGGCCCATGTGTGGTGTCGGGGGCCTTAGTTTTTGTCACATCAAGGGCCCTCCGCTCCAACTGCGGGATGTAATCCAAAGCCTCTTCCTCAACATCGAGGCCTCGGAGGAAGGTGGTGATGAGTCCACCGAACCCATATCTGTGGCCCTGGTGTAGTCGAGCTCTCTTCATGGCGGATATGATAACCGCCCCAACATTAATCTCCAGCCCTTTCATAAGGGCATACACCAGGCAGACACGGTCCTGGGTCACATCCGTCATGTGTACCCCCGGGATCAAGCACGAACACACTATTTTCAGCCATATTCTGGCCTCCCTATTCATCTGCGAATAAGGCAGAGTCTGGTGGTAACCCCTCTCCTTATGTCTGCTCCATCGGGCTGTGGATCGAGCCCCACACAAGGTACGTCTGATGTCGGCGTACGGTGGGGTGATATTCAGCTGGCGGAGAACATGGGCGTCTGTGTCCCGCGCTCCAACGATGGCATTAAATTGCTGGGGTTCCAGAGTGACAATCTGCCCTCTGATTTTTATTGTGTCGCTTCTGATGGTCGGGTTCCAATTTGCGTAGAACTCCCAGACCAAATGTAGGTTGCACTCCTTGGGCTCCTGAAATATAAAGCTGAGCCCAGTTGCCTCAATCCTTTGCACAATACGGGGGAACTCCTGTGCTAGTGGTTCCCGTGCAATATGCTCCTCCGGGAAGTACTTGCTTTCCTTATGTTTAGCGTACCACTTCTTTCCTTCCTCGGTTACCCACCTCGTTCCGTATTGGCGGCGCTGACCGCGCGGAACAGCTGGTGCAGCTGGGACTGCGGTGCCCATTCTCATTCTTTTCCTCCCGGTGCCTGAAGTAGAAGCACCTTTGCCCTTGTCCTGCCTACTTGCCATTGTATCTGTCAATATACATAAACAAGCACAATGTCAAGCTAAATACATGTTAACTTAGGCTAAGGTCGGGTTAAACTACGTTTACCCCACACTTAGTCCTTAGCTACTTTTACGATACTACGGCAAGGATTACTTTATTTACACCAAAAAAACAACTATATAATTTATGCTAAGTGCGTTCACAAAAAAAAATTTCGACAGTATAACCTTTAGCGTACTACTCAAACTTCATACAGCTAATCCCAATCCTACTATCGCTAGCAATTCAACCATCGCACTTAGCAACGAAAACAACAAACAAAAACAACAACAAAAATTCTATATACATACGAATCCAAATAACCTAACCAATTTGAACAATTTTCGCATTTTCCCCAAAAATTCGAGAATTCGTCGTCTTTTACATTCAAACAATAATTACACGACTTATCTCACTTCACAACCACACCCCGGCATCTATTTCACCAATTTATCAAGTTACCCAATTCAATTTCAACAACCCAAGCCCTAGAATTCAATTTTACACTCAATTTCGAATAATTCATGTAATCGACAAGTTCAAACGCTAATTACAACATTTCGAACACTCATCAATCAACAAATAATTCAATTTCATGCTCAATTGCTAATTAGGAGGATATATCTCACCTCACATACTCAAATTCGAGTGGAATCGACCAAAATTTGAGAAAAACGAGGAAAACATACCTTTAAGTTGAATACCCGAAGAAACTTGACAATTTCTTTGCCTAGTACCGTGGCACGGTGGTTGGGGGAGGGAATTAGGGAGTTTGGTCGCGGAGAAGGGAAGAAATGGGGGGAAAAGGGGGTTTTTCGGGGGTTAAATTGAAGAAAAACACGCAGGTCACCCGGCAACCCGGTGTGACCCGGCACTAAATATAGGGCAACGTGTCACGGAGGGTAACGCGGAGCCCCTCCTCCGTGACACGGAGCCAACGCGTTGGCTCTCTGGAAATTTTTTAAAAATCCGGATTTAACTTCAACGTGTCACGGAGGGTAACGCGGAGCCTCTCCTCCGTGACACGGAGCCAATGCCCCAGTGCACTGTCTCTTCATTTTATTTATTTTTTCATACCTTGCCTTTTTCTTCCCGATTCCATGCATATTTTTCTCCGTTATACCTGAAAATCACCTCACTAAACAAAATTGGTTAGATTAATAGATTTCCCTAACTAAAATGAAAAATATTAACTAAAAACGAAAAATTTATACCAAATCAAGAAAAGAAAAATAAAAATAAAAATTATTTACACAAAAAAAGAAAGAAAGAAAATATTTTTCACGGGTTGCCTCCCGTGCAGCGCCTGGTTTACCGTCGCGGCTCGACGTCCTTTATGCTCAATTATCTACTAGGGTGATGGACGATTTTTCACGATCATTGTCCTCCCCCCAGTAGTGCTCAACCTGATCAGGTGGCCTTCCTATCAACTCTCGGGATTCACTCATTTGCTTAGCCTTCCCATGATCAATCACATTGATCACTGAGAGTTCCTCATTTACAATCGGTAGATTGGGTGCTTTGTACACATCGAACACTTCTACCTTGTCATGTGCTCGCATTGTAAGTTGACCCGAAGCCACGTTGATTAATGCTTTTCCGGTTGCCAAAAAGGGTCGTCCCAAAATAAATGGGACTTCAGCGTCTGGTTCAAAATCCAGAACAATAAAGTCGACCGGAAAAATGAGGGAGCCCACTTGCACTAGTACATCCTCAACAATGCCATCCGGCCTAGCTAAGGATCTGTCTGCTAGCTGCAAGATTACGGTTGTAGGTCTAGGACTCCCCAGACCTAACTTTCTGAATACCGAAGATGGCATCAGATTTATGCTCGCCCCCAAGTCACATAATCCACGAGCTCGGATACTCTGCCCAATAGTAAGCTGGATAGTAAAACTTTCAGGATCTTTCAGCTTCGTGGGCAGTCTATTTTGAATTCGAGAAGTGCATTCCTCCGTCAAAGCCACCGTGGCATACTCAGTCAAACGACTTTTGTTAGCCACGATGTCTTTAATATATTTCGCATATTTGGGCACTCCCTGCAAGACATCAACAAGAGGTAAATTAACATGTACCTGTTTAAGCACCTCCATAAATTTCTTGAAACACGCCTCCTCCTTGTGTTTCTTGAGTCGTTGAGGGAACGGGGGTGGAGGTCTTTCTGCTTCTGCTTCTTTGGTCTTCCCCCTATCAGAACTTTGTTCCTCCTCAACTTCTGCTGCTCCTGACTTTTGAGGCGGTCTTTCCGGTTCCACCTCCTTCAACTGCAAACCACTCCTCGTGGTCACTGCATTCACCTGCTTCAGATTAGGATCCATGTCGCTAGGCAGTCCTCCTCTGGGTCTTGTATTTTGGGCACTAGCAAATTGCCCAAACTGATACTCAAGAGCCTTAGTCGCTAATTGATTATTCTTCACTTCGGCTGCCAATTTAACATAGTCAGCCTGCAATTGTGCCTGATTAGCGATCATGGTCTTAAACATATCCTCAATGGTAGGTGATGGTGGTGGAGGAGGGGCATTGTGATTTCTGAATTGGGATTGATAGTTATGTTGCCCTCCTTGATTGCTCTGCATACCCTGACCAGAACCTTGGCCTTGTTGGTTGTTGCTACCCCACGAAAAATTTGGATGGTTCCTCCAATTTGAGTTGTAGCCAGTACCAAATTGCTGCTGATTTCTCTGTGCATTGCCCACAAAGTTAACAGAATCAGGATTTGCAACACAGCACTCAGCTGAGTGCTCACTACTACCACACACTTCACCCCACATTTGCTGGACCGCATTGACTGAAACTGAAGGCTGGTTCAAGTTCATATTGCTGAAGTGATTATTTAACTGATTTTGTAAGGAAGCTATCTGTGCAGCGATAGCTGTAAATCCATGCACTTCAAGCACTCCTGCTGCTTTCCTTGCTCCACTTCTTGATAAATCTACATTCCATTCTGGATTGCCCTGTGAAATTCGGTTGAGCAAAGTGTACAGCTCCTCATAAGTCTTTTCCAGCGCTTGCCTCCAGCTGCTGAGTCTAGCAAAATTTTAGTATGGGGTTCCAAACCCTCAATAAATGTGTGTACCAATACCTCATTGGACTGATGATGATAAGGACAGTCCTGCAACATGGATTTAAATCTTTCCCAGGCTTGATATAGATTTTCTCCCTCCCTCTGTTTAAAACTTAGAATTTGACTTCTAAGTCTGGCTGTTTTACCAGAAGGGAAAAATCTGACCAAAAACTTCCGTGCTAGATCATCCCACGTTGATATAGAATTTGGTGGTTCAGCTTTTAACCACCTCTTGGCTTCACCAAGTAAGGAAAACAGAAATAAGGTGAGCCGAACATAATCAGGTGACACTCCAGTGGGTATATAAGGGTCACTTATCTCCAAAAAATTCTGGAGATGTTGTTGTGGGTCTTCATGAGGGAGACCGGTAAATTGCCCGCTTGTGTGCAATAGTTGCACCATATTCTGCTTTAATTCAAACCTCCCTCCAGGCTCTAGTTTGCGGATACTAGAATGTACATTGTTGGCATGTGGGATTGCCACCTCGCGAACCGGCCTTGCTGCTGCTTCATCGGGCACTAACCGGTGGATGTTGTTGCTCCATAATAGACTGTCTGAGCAACCGCAGCTTCTTTTGTAGAGCTTCTCTACGTTGACTATGAAATTCACGTTCAGGTTCTAAGTAAGATTCCACCAGCTCTTTGTCCCTTGCCAGTGTTCATAGAAATCAAGTCTGCAAAATACAAGATAAGACCAAGTTGTTAGCACTTAAGAAAATAAAACAAAAATACAGTAAATTTACACTTAACACAATTTCACCAATTGCCTAGTCTCCCCGGCAGCGGCGCCAAAAACCTGTTCGGTGCTTTGGTTGGGTTATAAACCGACACGCAAGTGCACGTGGTCAAACAAGTAATAAAGTGGCTAAGTAAGCCAAGTATCGATCCAAGGAGACTCTGGATAAGTAAAATTGCCTAAGTACACTATATTCTTATCTTACTTCTAATTATGCTAACAACAACGTAACCAACAGTTAAATAAGTTTTTGCTTATAAATTATATATACTAAAACTATTAACAACTATTTACTGTGAATTGAAACTATGGATATGAGCATGCCAAGGTTAAGAACAAGCAATGAGTTTGACGATAATCACAATTTGGTTAATCTTTTCTTCATGTTCCTAGCCAAGAACATTAGCCTAGAAATTAAAACTCTCGTATTTAATTTCACTTTAGAATCATAAACCATTCGTCTACATTTCTGTGATTGCAATTTATGACCTAGCACTACAATTCCGGTTCCTAAATTGACTAATACGGCTTTCAAGTATATTTCTATCAGGAAAGCACATCAAAACCCAATTTTCCCAAATCAAGTTAAGAACAATACCCTATTAATTCACAACTTTCCAATTTCGTGCTCTCTCGAGTGAAATTGGACTTTTTAGATGTACATTAGTGTCGGCCACACACTAATGCAGTAAGAACAAGAATTAATAGAACAACATGGAAGAAGAAGAAGAAAACCATATAATTAACAATCAAAATTCATCACCATTATTCAAAACCTCAGCAAGGAAGAGAATTAGCCACTATTTTGTGGATTAATCATCCTAAAACGAGTGTAAATCATACATACAATTGATTGAAAGAAGAAAGGAAGAGAAGAAATCCCTTAGCTTTTTCGTCCCTCAACTGCTTCTAACCCACGTCCTTGCTCCACCAAGTCTGAATTAATTAAAATAAGCCTAAGTGTGCTATTTATACGAGTGGGAATTTTTCCCGGAATAACAACCAACGTGTCACGGAGGCCAACGCGGAGCACTGCCTCCATGACACGGCGTGGACGCGGACCCTTACTGGAATTCCAGGGTCCGGGAATATAGCCTCAACGTGGCACGGAGGCCAACGCGGAGGCTTATCTCCGTGCCACGGAGCTGTCACGAGGCCTTACTGGAAATTGCCATTTAAAGTACCCTCCAGGCAGTGTGCCTCCGCGATGGTAGCGTGGCACGGCTCCATCGCGGAGCCCCTTTACTTTGCGCATTCCACGGTCTTTTCCATGCTCGCATCCAAGTCTAACTCCGATATAATTCCAACATGCATTTTAGCTCCTAAAAATCATATTTTCCCGCAAAACAAATGCTAATCATGTTGGTTAGTATAAATTCACATTTTATTACCAATTACATGAGAATATATACACATTGCACCACAAACAAGGCGAAAATGATACGTTTGAGTATCACTTGGGCATATAAATCTGCCCAAGATCATATATGAACTTTGTTGTAGCATATTTCTCCCTTCTTTTTACTTCCCCTTTCCCCCAATATTATTGTGCTTATACATGATGAATGTTGTTCATTGATACAATGTGAAATTTGTAGATAGTAGGGGCTTGATGCTTAAATGGGTGTGGTAAAATAACTGCTCTTGTGTAGTTGAGTAGGGTGAAGTCTGAATAACCCCAAGGGATGAAAAGGACCCAATTTTCCCAATAATAGATCTGGTGACGTCGTTCTAAAGTGTAAATCATCATTTTATTCCTTTTTATTTGGGTTGGCAATGCTTATAGCCGAAGTGAGTGAGTGTTTTTGAGAGTTTGATATTGGAATGAATTTTTAGGAAATGGGGCCGATGACCTTTGGCTACTCATCGATCAGGGCCGACGAAACGCCGATGAAACGCCGGATCAGGTAGAAAGGCCTCGAGGCCACTGCCTCAACCTTTCTCTCATTGGTGCCTTGTGGATCGCAACCGGAGTTTTTCCTATGAGTCGCCAGTGAAAACTTCGCCACCCCGGTGTTCTACTCACTATCGGCGGTCCGCGAATCATTTCCTGAGGTTCGTCGGAATTCCGCTGATGCTGCCAGTTCCTTCATGATAATTCCTGCTCTTGTTTCTTATCTAATTTTTAGAATAGTTATTGGTTGTTTTCATTTTATCATTAGAAAAAAAAAAGAAGAAACATTGTGAGTGGAACTAACATCGTGTTTGCAGAAAATGTCTTCATCTAGGAACCCTAGCAAGGGCAAGGCTCCAGCCTCCTCATCCACAAAGGGATAATAAAAAGCAAAGACATTCGCAGCACCCACCAACTCTCAGGAAGCCTTAATTTTTTGTGTGCCCGGCATGAAGGGGCACTATGCCAATTGCAAGGGTCATTCGATCACCATGGAGAAAAGATTTGATTTGGTGGGGCTACGAAGTGATCTTCCCAACATCAAAGCGCAGTTCACTGACAGGCAATGGCATGCTTTTTGATAACGCTTAAACTCACACTTTCGGACAAAGTATGAAGCGGACATTTTCAATAAAGAACCCAACAAAGGTTGGGGTCAATCCCACAGGGAATATGGAAGGATATAGAAGAATGCTAGTATTTACACTTTTGAGTCAATTATCTCCTAAGAGGGGGAAATTTATAAACGTAACAAACAATGTCGTTGAGAGAAAGTGAAGATTGATTCTAAATTAATTCAACTAACTAGGGTGTGTGTTCCCCATGACTTCATAACGACAAGGTGTTTTATACTAGTGATCTATTCCGGTGCTTAGCATGCAATATCGGTAAGTTAGCTTCACCTAAATGGTTGGTCCCCTATTTAGATGATTATCACCATGCAACTTGGTCCATATGCGGATGTATACTTAATTGACCCTTACCCTTGATATCGAATCAGCTATTCATGTACAAGGTCAAGCTATTAGATGAGGGTTAATAGCCTCAAATCTCCGTTGTTAATCCCTTTTCGCATTCATTACTCCCTTGATCCAGTGAATAAGAATAAGGCAACTTCCAATGTTTGCAACCGTTAAGAAAGAATTAAAACGAAGGGGAAAACAATACATACATAAATTTTGTTCAAGAATCACTAAGTATTTTACCTATGTGTGTTAATTCATCATGGTTCCCACAACCCTTGTTGTGGAGGTTTTAGCCTCTTATAATTATGTAAATTCATACCATTCATAGGCAAAAACTAAAAATACTACTTACAATGATGATAGGAAGAAACTTCACTTGAATAATGCAAAAATAAGGAAGAACAGTTCAACAATTGTCTCGAAATATGAAATAAAGCCTTACAATCGTATCTCTAAACTTATGTCTTCAAAACATGTTAAGACTTCAAAAAAAATTGTTCTAAAAACTTACTGTAAAAAAAAACTTTCCTATTACATTAAAATAAAAGGGTATTTATAGTAGTAGATTTGTGCTTTTCTTGTTCCATGATGAATTTGGTTTGGACTTGCAGCTCCTTTTCCTAGTTGAAGTGGGATTTGAGTCAATTGGCCATTTTAACATGTCTAGCTCGTCGCTCATGCCAATGCACTGGAAGGAAGGGTGCCTCGTACTTTTTGTAGCACCGGAAGAATAGTGCCTCGTGCCTAGCTTGTGCCAATCTTGTTGTTGCGCCGCGCATGGAAATGTTCCAAGATAATGGCGCCTCGCGCCTGGAAGTGTGCACATGTTGTTGGCGCCTCGCGCGGCTGGTAGCATAGTGTGCCAGTGCGTCGCGTCAAACTTCGATCCTTGCATGATTCACTCCAACTTCTTCACTTTTGATCAAAAAGCCCATCATTTTTATCCCTGAAAGCATCTAATCATATGAGTTAGCCATTTTCACAAATATATCACATAAATACATGCAAATACACATAATTTGTCATCAAAACATAGTAAAGTATGGGAAAAATATGTCTATGAAGTGCATAAGCACGCCCTTCATCAACACCCCACACTTAAACTATTGTTCGTCCTCGAACAATCTATACTTTCCTTTTCAAATTTAACCACCAAAATAATCCTACGAACAGGTCTACTTTCACTTAGCATCATGAGACAAATCAATGAAGCTCAAACAATTCACTCGCATGCATCTAGGATCAACATTAAAATGTCAAAGTTTGAAATCACTTAGCATTTGAAAACTAACTCATCAAGACATATTTTGGGTCAACATGAATCATATGTTATTTAGAAATCAAGATTTACCAAAGTCTTACCATTGTGCCCCTCACAATTTGGAGAGATGCCTTTTCTCACACAAGATATAAGTCAATATAAGCTTGGGCATTGATCTTGGGCAGAATTATATGCCCAAGTAATACTCAAATGCTTCATTTCGTCTTGTTTATCCATTGATAGTTGTACATTCTCATGTGATTTGTAGTTAAAATGTAAATTTATACTAACTAACATGATTAGTGTTGCTTTTCAGGAAAAAAATAATTTTAGGAAGCTAAGATGCATGTTGGGAGAAATCGGGAATAGATTCGGAAGCGAGCAGTGGAAAATGCCAAAGTCATGCAGCAAATTAAGGGGCTCTATGATGGAGCTGTGTCACGCTGCCATCGCGGATGCATTCTGCCCCGGATGATAAAAATAGGCCAAGTTCCAGTAAAGGTCCACGTTGGGGCCGTGGCACATTGGCCAAGCCCCGCGTTGCACGTTGTGGCACGTTGGGCATAATTACCTAGAGGACTAGATTCCAGTGAAGGTCCGCGTTTGTGGCATGTCACGGAGGCAGTGCTACGCGATGCACTCCATGACACATTGCTTGTTATTCCGGGAAAAATTCCCACTAATATAAATAGCACACTTAGGTTTACTTTTAATTATTCTAACTTGGTTGAGCAAGAACGTGGGTTACAGGCAGTTGAGGGGACGAAATTCTTAGGGTTCTTCTCTATCTCTTTCTTCCTTATTTCAATTATTTGTATGATTTACACTCATTTAACGATGTTTAATCCACAAATGAGTGGCTAAATTCACTTCTTGCTGAGGTTAAGAACATTTGTAGTGGAATGTAATTATTGATCATTTTGGTTTTTCATCTTTTCTTCTATGGTTGTTCTATTAATTCTTGTTCTTACTGCATTGATGTTTGGCCAATATTAATGTATATCTAAAAAATCCGGTTTACGCTCGAAAGAGAAAGAAATTGGAAAGCTGTGAATTAATAGGATATGATCTCTTCTTGGTTTGGGAAAATTGAGAATTGATTTACCTTCCTAATAGAAATATATCTGAAAGTCGTATTAGTCAATTAAGGAATCGGTTTCGTATGGCTAGAACATGATTTTCTTCTTATCACAGAAATGCAGGTGGAAGGTTCAAGATTCTTAAGGTGGGTTAAATACGAGAGTTTTAATCCATAGGCAATAATTCTTGACTAGCAACCGAAGGAAAGATTAACCAATTTGTATCAATAAATTTCTTCCCTGCATGTTCGTTTTAGCCTCAGCATGCTCATTACTATAGTTCAGACTTAAATTGTACATTTGCTTTAGAGTAGTATAAATTAGGAAACAAACTCCCAAAAATCTTCTTGAAACTATTGTCTGCATTATTAGAGTTAGAGTGTATTAACACTTAATTAGATTATTACCTTGGTCCAGTCCTTGTGGGATCGATACTTGACTACTCTAGCCATTTTACTACTTGGTCGTCCACGTGCACTTGCGTGTAGGCATTCCAAACCACCGAACAAGTTTTTGGCGCCGTTGCCAGGGACTGGCAATTGGTAAAATTGTTATCTTAAGTGTTAGTTTATGATTTCTTATTAGTGTTGACAACTTGGTATTAGCTTGTCTTTTGCAGATATTGAATTCTGTTGAACACTGGCAAGGGACAAGGAGCTGGTGGATTCACACTTAGAGCTAGAAAGACAATTCCATCGTCAAAGGAGAGAAGCTCTAGAGAGAAAGCTGCAGTTGCTCAGACAGACAATCCTGGAGCAACAACAGAATCCACCCATTGTAAGGACAGTGTTAGTGCCCGATGAAATGGCAGCTAGGCCGGTTCGCGAAGTGGCAATCCACATGCTAACAACATTACATCTAGCATTCGCAAACCTTAGCCAAGAGGGAGGTTCGAGCTTAAATAGAATATGGTGCAATTGCTGCACACCAGCGGGCAATTCACAGGTCTCCCTCACGAGGATCCACAATAGCATCTCCAAAACTTTTTGGAGATAAGTCACACTTACATCCCGGTTGGAGTGTCACCCGATTGTGTCAGGCTTACATTGTTCCCATTTTCACTTTTGGGAGAAGCAAAGAGATGGCTGAAATCTGAGCCACCTAATTCCATCACTACTTGGGATGATCTTGCAAAGAAATTCTTGATACGGTTCTTTCCATCCGGCAAAACAGCAAGACTTAGAAGTCAAATTCTAAGTTTTAAACAAAGAGAGGGGGAGAATCTGTATCAAGCTTGGGAATGATTCAAATCTATGTTGCGGGATTGTCCTCATCATCACCAATCCAATGATGTGCTGGTGCATACTTTCATAGAGGGTTTGGAACCCCACACAAAAATCTTGCTAGACTCAGCAGCTGGGGGACAAGCATTAGAAAAACTTATGAGGAGCTGTATACTTTGTTGAACCGTATTTCGAAGGGAAATCCAGAGTGGAATGCAGACTCTTCTAGAGGAGGAACAAGGAAAGCGGCAGGAGTCTTGGAAGTGGATGGTTTTATAGCTATCACTGCAAAGATAGCTGCGATATAGAATCAACTCAATACCCACTTCAGCAATATGAGCATGAATCATTCTCAAGCCCCAGTGAATGTAGTGCAGCATATTTGGTGTGAAGTGCGCGGCAGTAATGAACACTCAGCTGAGTGTTGTGGTGCGAATCCTGATTCAGTAAACTTTGTTGGTAATGTACAGAGAAATAATCACCAAAAGTATGGTAACAACTACAACTCTAATTGGAGAAGTCATCCGAATTTCTCTTGGGGTAGTAACAGCCATCAAGGGCAGAGTTCGAGTCAGGGAGCATAGAGAAATCAAGGAGGGCAGCAGCACTATCAGTCGCAATACAGAAGCAACAATGCACCTCCTCCACCACCATCACCCAGTATCGAGGAAATGTTCAAAACGATGATAGCTAACCAAGCTCAATTGCAGGCTGACTATGTGAAATTGGCAGCCGATGTAAAGAACAATCAGTTAGCTACAAAGGCATTGGAGTACCAGTTTAGGCACCTAGCTGGAGCTCAGAACACCAGGCCGAGAGGAGGACTTCCCAGTGACACTGACCCTAACCCCAAGCAAGTGAATGCAGTAACCACAAGGAGTGGTTTACAACTCAAGGAGGTGGAACCAGAAAGACCACCACAGCAGTCGGGAGCAGCGGAGAATGAGAGGGGACACAATGATGATAGGGGGAAGGAGAAGGAAGCTGAACCAGAAAGACCACCACCCCCATTCCCTCAAAGATTAAAGAAACGCAAGGAGGAAGCGTGTTTCAAAAAGTTCATGGAGGTTCTTAAACAGGTACACATTAATTTACCTCTTGTTGATGTTTTGTAGGGAGTGCCGAAGTACGCAAAATATATCAAGGACATCGTGGCGAATAAAAGAAGGTTGACGGAGTACGCTACGGTGGCACTTACGGAGGAGTGCACTTCCCGGATACAAAATAGGTTGCCCACAAAGCTCAAAGACCTTGGGAGCTTTATAATTCAACTTACAATCGGGCAGAGTATCCGAGCTCGTGGATTATGTGATTTGGGAGCGAGCATTAACTTGATGCCAACATTGGTATTCAAGAAATTGGGGCTAGGCAGTCCTAGACCGACAACAGTGATCTTGCAACTAGCGGATCGTTCTTTGGCCAGACCAGATGGCATTGTGGAGGACGTGTTGGTGCAAGTGGGCTCCCTTATATTCCCGGTTGACTTCATTGTGCTGGATTTTGAGCCGGATGCGGAACTCCCATTTATTTTGGGACATCCTTCCTTGGAGACCGGGAAAGCACTGATTGATGTAGCTGTAGGGCAGCTAACCATGCGGGCACACGACAAGGTGGAGGTATTTGATGTGTACAAGGCCACAAAACTTCCGGCCATGTATGAGGAACTCTCACTGATCAACGTGCTTGATCGAGCGAATATTGCTCAGAGTGTTGATTCACGAGAGCCAGTGGGAAAACCACCAGTGAAGGACACCCCAAAATTAAAATCGTGGCAAAAAGATCGAAGTGCCACGTTCTTAGTCAATGGGCAGCGATGTAAGCATTACTGAGGTGAGGACGGTAGTTGAGAGAAGACATCTGTCACCCTAAAGGATGACTAAGCTTCAATGACATCGAGCCGCGATGGTAAACTAGGCGCTGCACGGGAGGCAACTCGTGAAATTGTTGTAATACTTGAGTAGATTTCATAGAAGAAAAAAAATTAATTAGAAAAATAAAAATAAAAACAAAAATTGTATTTTATGTGAAACCTATTAATTCTAACCAATTTCTTGTTGTGAGATGAATTTCAGGTTGAACGGAGGGCAAAAATGCAAAGGATCGCAAAGGAAAAATCTAGGTGAGAAAAATAATAAAAAGTGGCAAAACAGTGAGCCTGCGCGATGGATCCGTGTCACGGAGGAGGGCCTCCGCGTTACCCTCCGTGACACGTTGAGATGTAATTCTGGAATTTTTAAAATTCCAGAATACTTCCGCGTTGGCTCCATGTCACGGAAGGGGTGCTCCGCGTTACCCTCCGTGACATGTTGAGGCTTTAATCGCGACGGGTCACACCGGGTCCCCGAGTGACCCGCGCGAAAATACCCCTTTTTAACCCCGAATTCCCTCAATTTTCCCTCATTTCTCATCCCCTCCGCGACAAAAAACCCAAAAACTCCCCCTTCCCCAATGTGACATGGACCTAGGCACAAGTTTTCTTTGACTTTTCTTCGATATCATCGAACTAAAGGTATGTTCTCTACTTTCATCTCAATTCTTGTCAAATTTGTCGATTTTGAGCATGTAAAGTGAGTAAAACTTGCCCTAATTATAAATTGAGCTTTAATTCCTTTAAGTTATTGTTGATTGAGGTTCGTAGTATCATTTTGATTGTATGAACTCGATAAATACATGCTTGATCAAATTTTGGTGAAATATGTAGCTAGGGTTAGAATTTGATTGCGAAGAAACTAAATGTGATTGAAAATGTGGAAATTATGGTTTGGGCATGTTGGGTAAGGTGAATTATGTTGTGCTTATTGTGAATATGGTAAGTAAACGATGGATTTTCGAGAGAATGAAATTGTTGAATTGCATAGAACTTGGTGAATTGCATAGGTTGTGTTAAGAGAAGTTTTTTTTTGTTAAGTGCTATGTGATAAATGGTATCGATGGTGATATTTGGATTAGCTGTACGAAGTCTGAGTAGTATGTAGAATTTATTCCATCGAATTTTCTGAATGCACAAGGCATGTTGTTGTTGTTTTGTAAATGGGAAAGTGAGAGTTGTCTTGCCGTAATGTCGTAATTGTGGCTAAAGACTAACTATGGGCGGCATAGCTTAACCCAACCTTAGTCGAAGCTAATTTTAATTTGAATAACATTGGGACTGTCTGTTTGATTTGACAGGAACAATGGCAAGCAAGCAAGACAAAGGAAAGGGCGCATCTACATCGGGCGCCGGAAGGAAAAGGATTAGACTGGAAACAGCAGTTCCAGCAGCACCAGCGGTTTCGCGCGGCCAACACCCTCAATATGGAACCCGATGGGTGACAGACGAAGGGAAGAAATGGTACACAAAGCATAAGGAGAACAAATACTTCCCCGAGGAGCATATTGCAAGGGAGCCGTTGGCACAGGAGTTCCCCAGAATTGTACACCGGATTGACGCTGCCGGGATGAACTTCATTTTTGAAGAGCCCAAGGAGTGCAATCTCCACCTGATTCGGGAATTTTACGCCAACTGGAACCTGACACTCCGAAGTCACACTGTCAAAATAAGGGGGCAGGTAGTAACTTTTGAGCCCCATCACCTTAATGCCATTTTGGGGGCGCGGGACACAGACGCCCATGTACTCCGGCAGCTGAACATCACTCCATCATATGCGGATATCAGACGCACTCTATGTGGAGCCCGTTCTACAGCACGGTGGAGCAGGCATAAGGAGAGGGGATACCATCAGACGCTGCCCTATTCTCAAATGAACAGGGAAGCCGGAATTTGGCTTAAGATCGTGTGTTCCTGCCTGATCACGGGGGTGCACATGACAGATGTCACCAGGGATCGTGT
The DNA here is from genome assembly GCA_035772735.1 of Datura wrightii. NCBI lineage: Eukaryota > Viridiplantae > Streptophyta > Magnoliopsida > Solanales > Solanaceae > Datura > Datura wrightii. The sequence goes on from JASDFA010000003.1 coordinate 14,218,002, forward strand.
GTGCTTGGTATACGCCCTGATGAAAGGGATGGAGATTAATGTTGGGGCGGTGATCATCTCCGCCATGACGAGAGCCCGTTTGCATCAAGGGCACAGGTACGGGTTTAGTGGCTTGCTGACCACTTTCCTGAGGGGCCTAGATGTTGAGGAAGAGGCCCTTGACTACATCCCGCAGATGGAGAGGCATGCCTTGGACGTCACCAAAACTAAGGCACCCGACACCACTCATGGGCCAGTTCTCACATTAGTCGAATGACATGCTCGGGATAATCAGTACATGGCCCACATGCTCGGGATACAGATGCTACAGTTGCGCATAGGCGGGAGGCCAGCAACAGAAGATGAGCTGTGGCAGCTAGAGTTGGACTACCCCTTCGGTGAAAATGTCAGGGCTCTATGCCCAGTGGGGCCAGCTTTTGTGGAGCCCGTTGATGATGATGTCCCCACAGACGAGGAGACACACCGTGATGACTCAGATGTTGAGTCAGATGAGGATAGCGGGGGTGATTCGAATATGGGGGACGAGGCAACCACACCTGACGAAGGAGTGGAATACTTCGATTGATCAGGGAGTTTCACCACCTACTCTTGTGCTATGCTGAATTTTGTGAACACTAGGGACAGTGTTCGATTTAAGTTTGGGGTGGGAGTAGTTAGGTGCTGGTTGTTTATGTTTATTTTTGTTGTTGTGCCTGTGAAAAATTGTGACCCTGTGATTTTGATGTTTATGTGTGTATTGTAATTTGGTATTGTAATTTATGTGAAGCTGTTGTGTGTTGTATGGAGTTGTTGTTAGCTGGTTGTGTAAATATTTTTGTTTTATCGAAATTATCGATATTTTTAAAATTTTTCATGAAATCTTTATTTTTAATGATTGGGTTTCTCGGCGTTTGTTTTCGATGCTTTTATCGAGAATAGTCCCATTGAACCAAAGTCGTAAATAGTGATCGTTCCCTGTGATGGATGGATGAAGAACGTCTTAAGGGAAATGTAGTCGATAGGAGTAGATTTCTTTTGTTCTTTTTAATTTTTTTCTTTTTTTGTTTGTTTGTATCCCAAACGTGTTGTTACTTTATGGTTCGGAATTTTGGTTGCATGTTGTACATGATGTTTAGAATGCAAAGGTGATTCATATGAAAGCATGCAACTTTGTAAACATGTTGAGATACCTAGAACGTAGAGTTCGATTCGGTGTGATGGAGGCTTAATGTTTGAATTCTTGTAATTAGCTGATTGAAGAGTCTGTGAATATGTCTTGAGTTGAGCATGTGCAATGAGAGTGTGGTGAGGTTTCGATTCTTCCATGCTATTGTGAAGTATCTAGAACTTGCCTGGTGTGTGTAGGAAACGAAATGAAGGATGTGTATGGTAGGAAAGGATGTAGGCATTTCTTTGATTTAACCGAAAGTTTTTTTTCATTATCGTACCTACCTTGAATGTACATCCTAGTTAGCCCATTGAGCCTTTAGCCTATTTTTTTCTTTTGTCAAAAAGGTACAAACCGAGCTTAACCCCTTCTTTTCATTATCCGTGAATTTGATCCAAAACTCTTAAGCGCTCAAGAAAAGAAATTTTCCCACAGTGTCAAGGAGTGGTAATTGTGAAAAGAAAGGAAAAGCGGAAGTGGTGAAAGTACAGAAAAGGTCAAAGGTGCACTTGCCAAATTTAATAAAATAAAGATGTATAACTAATCTTTGTTATTAAGTCGAGTGTGCGTAAAGATATGGGAACAAAAATAATGAAAGGCTTCAAGAAAGGGGAGGATGAAGGAAGAAACAATGCCCATAATGTGGTGGGATGTATGGAAAAGCGCTTAAGGGTTCTAGTTTCTATTATTGGTTAGCCCAGTATGTACTAGTTCCTTAGCTTACATTACAATCCGTTAAGTCCTACATGATCTTACATCACTCGTCCTTATATTAGTGGAGTAATACACTAGAGGCAAGCTTATGGGTCATGACATGATGCATGTGAATTCTTTGGGAGAGAGAGCGAAATTGTGTTCATATGCCCCTGCATATAATGTTTTTGGGATCATATGATTGAAAAGGGGGAAATTCTCTTATGTTGTGAGGGCACATGCTTGACGAGAGATTTGATTTTGTGTCGGATGTCTTGATCAGCTGATTTGCATGAGTTTGCCGAGATCGAGAGTCGACTCTTGAGTCTAGGAGGTCTTAATGTGTTGAATGTGATTGTATTGATGAGACTATGCATGTTTTCTTGATGATTCGCTATGTAAATAATCGGTATAACCATAGCTTGAATTGTCGAGCCAAAGTAGCTATGATTGGGTGTCAATTGCATGAGATGTGAGATTATTGTTCGAGGACAAACAAAGTTTTAAGTGTGGGGTAAGTGATCTTGGGCAGAATTATATGCCCAAGTGATACTCAAATACTTCATTTCGTCTTGTTTATCCATTGATAGTTTTACATTCTCATGTGATTTGTAGTTAAAATGTGAATTTATACTAACCAACATGATTAGTGTTGTTTGCAGGAAAAACGTAATTTTAGGAAGCTAAGATGCATGTCGGGAGAAATCGGGAATAGATTCGGAAGCGACCAGTGGAAAAGGCCAAAGTCATGCAGCAAATTAAGGGGCTCCGCGATGGAGCTGTGTCACACTGCCATCGCGGATGCATTTTGCCCCGGATGATAAAAATAGGCCATGTTCCAGTGAAGGTCCACGTTGGGGCCGTGGCACATTGGCCAAGCCCCGCATTGCACGCCGTGGCACATTGGGCATAATTACCTGGAGGACCGGATTCCAGTGAGGGTCCGCGTTTGTGGCGTGTCACGGAGGCAGTGCTCCGTGATGCACTCCATGACACGTTGCTTGTTATTCGGGGAAAAATTCCCACTAATATAAATAGCACACTTAGGTTTATTTTTAATTATTCTGACTTGGTTAAGCAAGAACGTGGGTTACAGGCAGTTGAGGGGACGAAATTCTTAGGGTTCTTCTCTATCTCTTTCTTCCTTATTTCAATTATTTGTATGATTTACACTCATTTAATGATGCTTAATCCACAAATGAGTGGCTAAATTCACTTCTTGCTGAGGTTAAGAACATTTGTAGTGGAATGTAATTATTGATCATTTTGGTTTTTCATCTTTTCTTCTATGGTTGTTCTATTAATTCTTGTTCTTACTGCATTGATGTTTGGCCAATATTAATGTATATCTAAAAAATCCGGTTTGCGCTCGAAAGAGAAAGAAATTGGAAAGTTGTGAATTAATAGGATATGATCTCTTCTTGGTTTGGGAAAATTGAGAATTGATTTACCTTCAGTATAGAAATATATCTGAAAGTCGTATTAGTCAATTAAGGAATCGGTTTCGTATGACTAGAACATGAATTTCTTCTTATCACAGAAATGTAGGTGGAAGGTTCAGGATTCTTAAGTTGGGTTAAATACGAGAGTTTTAATCCATAGGCAATAATTCTTGAATAGCAACCGAAGGAAAGATTAACCAATTTGTATCAATAAATTGCTTCCCTGCATGTTCATTTTAGGCTCAGCATGCTCATTACTATAGTTCAGACTCAAAATGTACATTTGCTTTAGAGTAGTATAAATTAGGAAACAAACTCCCAAAAATCTTCTTGAAACTGTTGTCTGCATTATTAGAGTTAGAGTTTATTAACACTTAATTATATTATTACCTTGGTCCAGTCCTTGTGGGATCGATACTTGGCTACTCTAGCCATTTTACTACTTGTTCGACCACGTGCACTTGCGTGCAGGCATTCCAAACCACCGAACAGGCATAAGTAAAACAATTTTCACTCACTCTCCCAAAGAACTCAACATACATGCAAAAGACAACCCATAGGCTTGCCCTTAGTGTAATACTCCAATAATATAGAATTTTTAACCTAAGGTCAATTAGGACTTGAATTTGGTTGTAATGTAAGTTAAGGGACGGGTAGGGACTATTTGGCCAAGATAGTGACTAATCTCCCTATGCACTTTAATATTTCACAACACTTTGATTTTTTAGCACTTTCCTTAATTTTCAAATTTTCTCCTTATACCTCCTTTTATTTCTCAATTTTAATCTTAGGTGATTAGTGGAGATTTTTTTTCAACATTGATCTCATTCACACACATTTTTTTATCATCATTTTTTTGTTTCATAGATCTTTATTCTTTTTGTTGTCCCATTAACATCACCCTCCTTTGGTTAGAAAATTTCAGCCTTTTGTTTTCTTCTAATTCACCACACTTTTTAGCTTTTCCTTTCACTTTTCCACTTAAGCTCTTTTCATGCAAAATTTATCATTTAAAGTGTTGTAGGAGTCATTTGGATCAAATACAAGTAAATAGAACAAAAAGAGATTTAAGCTTGTAATATGGCTATCAAAAGAATAGGCTAAAGGCTCTCAACATTGCTAACTAGGATAATTACAATCAAGGTAGGTAAAATAGGATAAAAATAAGGCTACAAAAGAAATGCATATATCACTTCCTAAATCCATCGTTCTTATTTCTCTTTGTGCACACACCGGGCAAGTTCTAGACATCAATTTAGAAGCATGTAATATATCAAAAATTTCTCACACATTAGCACCAATGGTTTAACAATGGAAATCAAAATCACATAAACACATATATTCATATTGCATGCATAACATAATTAAGCCCCATTTTGTTTTCACATACAAGAGTCAAGTTCCCAAATACTAAGTGTTTCTACCTTTTTCATGCATTTTGAGTGAATTTTATAAAGTCCAAATGATACCTAAAGTGAAGCACCTAGCATTTGAAGGTCCAAGTTTTTATTCTTCCTAATGACTAATTTACCCTTAAGACAGTCGTCATCCATCCATCATCGGGCAAAGTCATGACTCAATGACTAAAAATAAACATAAAAATAAAAATCTAGACTCTCTACTTAGTTCTAAGGGACTATCCACTGGAAAAGCATCGAAAAATAAAAACCGGAGGAACCCAAAATAAATAAAACTAAAAAAATACTACAAACCAACTAGCATGCATGACAAATCATAAACCCCAAAAAACTAGGTCTACCATGTGCAAATTTTGGAATTAAGGCATGCATGGTAATATAAAGTTCACTTCTCCCACCCCACACTTAATTAGTAACACTGTCCCCAGTGCTAAAATAATAAAGAATAAAGTAACAGAGTGAAAGAAGAACTCCCTAGGCCTCTACTCCTCGTTATCTGTGGGGGAAAGAGCAGCTTCCCCCATCTCAGAATCCTCATCATCATCATCACTAGACTCTATGTACGAGCCTACTCTCGCTATCTCGTTTTCCATGGACACATCATCATCAAGAGGCTCCTCGTATCCAGGCCTAACTCTGCAAAGGGCTCGCTAGTGCTCGCTCAGAGGGTAGTCTATATTAAGCTGTTGTAGCTTCTCCTCAGTCACACCATTCATCCTCAGCTGGAGTATTTGCATACCGTACAAGTGGCTCAACATGTTGTCAATTCATGCAATGCTCTCATTGACAGAAAGTACTGGACGTTTACACCCTCGGGTTCCTTTGTTTTCATCACATCAAACCCCCTAGGATCATAAGCTAGTCTATAATCCACCTCTTCCTCCTCAATATCATGCCCTCGCAGAAATCGGGTCAAGAGACCCCCCAAATTCAAAGTTTTGACCTTTTCTTACCCTTGCTCTTTTCAACACATTTATAATGAGCACCCCCACATTAATTGGCATTCCATTCATTAGAGCATATACAAGATACACTCTTTCTCTAGTCACATGGGTTACATGTTTTCGGGGCACTAAACAAGCACATATTGTTTTTAACCAAACTCGTGCCTCTCTACTTAAGTAAGCATATGGAAGCGAAACATGATACCCAAATTGTTGGTGCAAGTCCACCATGCAATAGAGTTAGGGCCACAGAGAGTGTGTCTAATATTCCTATATGGAGGTTTCTTCACCATGTCAACAAAGGGTTGTGTGTCAACATTAGGTGTCCCAAGTAATCTATTCAAAGCCATAGGTGCAAACTAAATAATTTGACCCCTAATTTTAACTTGGTTTGACCTTTCCTTTTGCATCCAATTTGCAAGGAATTCCCTCACCATATTAAAATTATAATCACCCGGTGCATCAAACACAAAACCAAGACCAAGGGTGAGTATTCTATCTACCATGTGAGGGAAAACTAGTGATAAGCAATTTCTATCAATAAACATATCGTGTGAGTATTTATATTCCTTATGTTCCTTGAACCATTTTTTACCTTCTTTCTCTATGACCAACAGAGACCATATCACCTCAATGGTGGTGGGTCATCCTCACATCTCCGTGCTCCTCTTCACTAGGTATCCTTGCTATTTTTGACCCATGGCTTGAAGAAGCCACTCCTTTCCCTTTGTTTACTTTTGGTGCGATTTGTGGAGGTTTCACAAGAGAAATGATATACTTTGTGATTTGGGTAAAAAAATTTGGAAGATTTTGATGAATAGATGAAGTTTTGAGAGAGTTTGCTTAGGGAATTTGAGGGGTGCGGCGCGGCTTCCTTGAGTTTGAGCAGAAATTTCTAGTTCTAGGACTTTTAAAGTACTCCTTAAAGCTAGAAATTACATGTTTTCCCTTAAAAATATTTTCCTGAACATAGGTCCGCATCGCGGCACTGAACGCACCAGAACTACAATGCCTCGTGCACCTGGATGTGCCAATTTGTTAGCGCATCGTGCCTGCTGCTACTGCGGTGTTGCCTGTGCGTCACTCCAGGTTGTGTGGAACTTGTGCCTGTGCCTCGCGCGGCCTTGTGCTGCTTGGCCTGAGCGCACGTTTGACTGTTTTTCTCCCTGTTTTCACTGTTAAAGCTCATTTTTTGTTGAAAATCATGACCTATCACCTACACACTTGAACAAACACATAAAACTGAAAAATTTATCTTAGATTGCCTACCAAGTAGTGCCTGATTTAATATCGCGGCACGACATAGGTATCTTGATTACTCAGACTTCATCAAGATACCTGTTCAGACCGTGGTCACATTTTGTCCGCTTATTTCACCATGTTTCCATGTGACACATCAGAAAATAAAAAAAAATAAAAAATGGGAGATAAAGACAAAGTTAAACATTAGCGATTAAAATAATCCTAAATCGTATTCCCCGACAACAGCGCCATTTTTTGATAACGCTCAAACTCACACTTCCTGATAAAGTATGAAGCAGACATTTTCAATAAAGAACCCAACAAAGGTTGTGGTCGATCCCACAAGGAATATGGAAGGATATAAAAGAATGCTAGTATTTATGCTTTTGAGTCAATTATCTCCTAAGAGGGGGAAATTTATAAAATTAAAAAATAATATCGTTGAGAGAAAGTGAAGGTTGATTTCAAATTAATGCAACAAAATAGGGTGTGTGTTCCCAATGACTTCATAACCACAAGGTATTTTATACTACTGATCTATTCCGGTGCTTAGCATGCCATATCGGTAAGTTAGCTTCACCTAAATAGTTGGTCCCCTATTTAGATGATTATCACCATGCAACTTAGTCCGCATGCAGATGTATACTTAATTGACCCTTACCCTTGATATCAGATTAGCTATTCCAGGACAAGGTCAAGCTATTAGATGAGGGTTGATAGCCTCAAATCTTCGTTGTTAATCCCTTTTCCCATGCATTACTCCCTTGATCCGATGAGTAAGAATAAGGCAACTTCCAACATTTGCAACCGTTATGAAACAATTAAAACAAAGGGAAAATAATACATGCATAAACTCCGTTCAAGAATCACATATTTTACCTATGCGTGTTAATTCTTCATGGTTCCCATAACCCTAATTGTGGAGGTTTTAGCCTCTCATAATTATAAGTAAATTCATAGCATTCATAGACAAAAGCTCAAAATAATACTTACAATGATGATAGAAAGAAACTTCACTTGAATAATGCAAAATAAGGAAGAACAATTCAACAATTGTCTCGAAATATGAAATAAAGCCTTACAACCGTATCTCTAAACTTATGTCTTCAAAAGGTGTTAAGACTTCAAAAAATATTGTTCTAAAAACTTGTTGTAAAACACATTTCCTATTAGATAAAAATAAAAGGGTATTTATAGTAGTAGATTTGTGCTTTTCTTGTTCCTTGACGAATTTGGTTTGGACTTGTAGCTCCTTTCCCTAGTTGAAGTGGGATTTGAGTCAATTGGCTGTTTGAACATGTCTAGTGTGTCGCCCATGCCAACGCGCTGCAAGGCAGGGTGCCTCGTGCCTGCTGTAGCGTCGGAAGAATGGCACCTCGCACCTGGCCTTGTGCCAATCTTGCTACCGTGCCGCGCATGGCAATGCACCAACATGATGGCGCCTCATGCCTGACAGTGTGCCCATGCTACTGGCGCCTCGTGCTGCTGGTATCACGGTGTGCCAGTGCGTCGCTTCAAACTTCGATCATTGCATCATTCACTACAACTTCTTCACATTAGATCAAAAATCCTTAAATACATTAAAATCCATCATTTTTAGCCCTGAAAGCATCTAATCATATGTGTTAGCCATTTTCACAAATATATCAAATAAAACATGCAAACACACATAATTTGTTCTCAAAACATAGTAAAGTATGGGCAAAATATGTCTATGAAGTGTGTAAGTACGCCCTTCATCACTTTTGCCAATCCTCTGCCAAATTACTATCCCAGCTTAGTCTTGGAGTTTCACGCCTACTACCAAGCTAGGCAAGAGAGCATGCAGTACAAGGGCAAGGTGGATGAATTTCCCTACCTGCCTTCAATTATGGTGCGAGGGTTGGAGATCGACATTACTTCTTCAGCCATCAATTATTTGTTTTGGGAGGATGAGCTTGACATCAGCTCGAAATATATGGCAAGAATTGCTGGAAAGGAGAACTAATTCTCATGGATAGATCCTATCATTGCTGCAAACACACCCTTTTGGGATACTATGGGTGGCAAAATTTCTCTCCATGATCTCAAATTTGAGGCCCAGTTGTGGCTAGACTTTATCTGTGGCCGGATCATACCTTCAAAGAATGAGCAACAGGTCTGCTTAGAAACAACTATCCTTATTGCCTGCATCATGAAAGAGGTCCACGTAAACTTTGGGGAGACTGTGGCTCTACAAATGAAGTGGAAAGCAAGGAAAAGCAGCACCTTCATGCCATATGTTGTGCTTATTTCTTAACTTTGGTTACAAGCCAAAGTGCCATTGCTCCCAGATAAAACCCCTAGTCCTGCTTCGGGTGTAAACATAGTAGATCACAAAGGAATACAGATGCACCCAAGGTCAAGAAGAAGAGGATGCAAGCCTTTGATTTTCCAGAATGTTCTTTATCTCATGGTTTTGAGCAGTCTCCACGAGCCCCAGATTTGAATATTCCTCACCAAGAAGCATTGAGTCAAACCTCCAGAGGTATCCTTTACGGGGAACATCAACCCCTCCAACATCCTCTCAACCAAGCAGTCTCCACAAGCTTGTGGAAATGACCAACTCTGACGAAAGCCAACTTCAAAAGTTGGCTAAGAGCCTCCCTACACTCATCACCCAAATGGTGAAAAGGGAAATAAAATCCATGTACGAGAGTCTTACCGCATTGTGCAAAAGGGTAAATGTTGTGGAGGGAGCTGTCACTTCTCTCAAGACCGAAGTAAGGGAGTGGAAGACTCAAACATCCATGGAGGTGCCTGATCTTGGGTAGATTTATATGCCCAAGTGATACTCAAAAGTATCATTTTCGCCTTGTTTATCTATCAATGTGTATACATTCTCATGTAATTGGTAATAAAACGTGAATTTATGCTGACCAACATGATTAGCATTGTTTTGTAGGTAAAATGTGATTTCGGGAAGCTAAAATGCATGTTGAATAATATCGGAGTTGGACTTGGATGCGATCAAGGAACAAAGCATTGGACAACATGAAATAAAGGGGCTCCGTGATGGAGCCGTGTCACGCTGCCATCGCGGAGGCATTCTGCCTGGATGGGGAAAATTCACCCAAATTCCAGTGGAGGTCCGCGTTTGCTCCGTGGCACGGAGCCAGTGCTCCATGATGCACGCCGTGCCACGTTGAGCCTGAATTCCCGGACCCCCAGTTCCAGTGAGGGTCCGCGTTCATGGCGTGTCACGGAGGCAGTGCTCCGCGATGCACTCCGTGACACGTTGCTCATTATTCCGAGAAGAATTCCCAGCAGTATAAATAGAACACTTAAGTTCATTTTTCATAATTCTGACTTGGTGGAGCAAGGACGTGGGTTACAGGCAGTTGAGGGACGAAAATTTCAGGGTTTTTTCTCTCTTTCTTTCTTCTTTAATTCAATTGCTTGTATGATTAACACTCATTTTATGATGATTAATCCAAAAATGAGTGGCTAATTCCTCTCCTTGCTGAGGTTATGAACAATTGTGATGAAATTTGATTATTGATTCTATGGTTTTTCATCTTTTCTTCCATGTTGTTCTATTAATTCTTGTTCTTACTGCATTAGTGCGTGGCCTACATTAATGTACATCTAAAAAGTCCGGTTTCACTCGAGAGAGCAAGAAATTGGAAAGTTGTGAATTAATAGGATATGTTCTTTACTTGATTTGGGAAAATTGAGTTTTTATTTGCTTTCAGGATAGAAATATACATAAAAGTTGTATTAGTCAAATTAGGAACCGGAATTGTATGGCTAGAACATGAATTGCATTTGATCACAGAAATGTAGACGGATGGTTCATGATTCTTAAGTGAGGTTAAATACGAGAGTTTTAATCTCTTGGCAAATGTTCTTGGCTAGCAACTGGAGGAAAAGATTAACCAAAGTATGATGATAATCAATTTCATTACATGTTCGTTTAACCTCAGCATGCTCTCATTCATAGTTCAGATTCAAAGTAGATAATTAATTGTTCTTAGTTTAGTATAAAAATTTATAAAACAAACTATTAACTTTTAGGTTACACTGTTGTCTGCATTGTTAGAAGTAAAATATAGTATACTTGAGCAAATTGCACTTAATCCAATTCTCTGTGGGATCGACACTTGGCTTACTAAAGCCACTTACTACTTGTTCGACCACGTGCACTTGCGTGTCGGTTTTATATAACCCAGCAAACACCCGAACAAGTTCTTGGCGCCGTTGCCGGGGACTTGGCAATTGGTGAATTTGTTTTAAGTGTTAATTTACTGTATTGTTATTTTCTTAGTGTTGACAACTTGGTCTTAGCCTGTATTTTGCAGACTTAATTGCTGTTGAACACTGGCAAGAGACAAGGAGCTGGTGGAATCGTATATAGAGCCTGAAAGAATATTTCACAGTAAACGAAGAGAAGCTCTACAGAGAAAGCTGTAGTTGCTCAGGCAGATGATCATGGAGCAACAACAGAATCCACCGGTAGTACGGGCAGTGTTAGTTCCCGAAGAAGCAGCAGCACGGCCGGTTCGCGAGGTGGCAATCCCACATGCCAATAATGTTACATCGAGTATCCGCAAACCAGAGCCGGGAGGGAGATTTGAACTTAAACAAAATATGGTGCAGTTGTTGCACACAAGCGGGCAATTTACCGGTCTCCCTCATGAAGATCCACAGCAGCATCTCCAAAATTTTTTGGAGATAAGTGACACTTACATACCCGCGGGAGTGTCACCAAACTATGTCCGGCTTACATTATTTCCATTCTCATTATTGGGAGAAGCCAAGTGGTGGTTAAAAGCTGATCCACCGAATTCTATTTCTACGTGGGATGATCTTGCACGGAAGTTCTTGATAAGGTTTTTTCCCTCTGGTAAAACAGCAAGACTTAGAAGTCAAATTCTAAGTTTCAAGCAGAGAGAGGGAGAAAATTTATATCAGGCCTGGGAGAGATTTAAATCCATGTTGTGGGATTGTCCTCATCATCATCAGTCCAATGATGTGTTGGTGCACACATTTATTGAGGGTTTGGAACCCCACACCAAAATACTGCTAGACTCAGCAGCTGGAGGGCAAGCGCTGGAGAAGACTTATGAGGAGCTGTATACCTTGTTGAACCGGATTTCACAGGGCAATCCAGAATGGAATGCTGATTCGTCACGAGGTGGGACAAGGAAAGCAGCAGGAGTGCTTGAAGTGGATGGGTTTACATCTATCGCTGCACAGATAGCTGCATTGCAAAATCAATTGAACAACCACTTCAGCAACATGACATTGAACCAGCCTCCAGCCCCAGTTAATGCAGTCCAGCAGATGTGGTGTGAAGTATGTGGAAGCAGTGAGCACTCAGCTGAGTGTTGTGGAGCCAATCCTGACTCGGTAAACTTTGTGGGTAATGCACAAAGGAACCACCAGCAGTATGGTAGTAGCTACAACTCCAATTGGAGGAATCATCCTAATTTCTCATGGGGTAGCAACAACCATCAGGGCCAAAGTTCGGGTCAGGGTGTGCAAAGGAACCAAGGAGGGCAACAGAACTACCAAGCTCAATTCAGAAACAACAATGCACCTCCTCCACCACCATCACCCAGCATTGAGGAGATGTTCAAGACCATGATAGCTAACCAAGCTCAATTGCAGGCTGACTATGTGAAATTGGCAGCCGAAGTGAAAAACAACCAGTTAGCTACCAAGGCACTTGAATATCAATTTGGACAATTTTCTAGTGCCCAAAATACAAGGCCTAGAGGAGGATTGCCAAGCGACATGGATCCTAATCCCAAGCAGGTAAACGCAGTGACCACAAGGAGTGGTTTACAACTAAAAGAGGTGGAACCAGAAAGACCACCTCAATATTCGAGAGCAGCAGAAGTTGAGAGGGAGCAAAGTTCTGAAAGGGGGATGACCAAAGAAGCTGAATCAGAAAGACCTCCACCCCCGTTCCCTCAACGACTAAAGAAACACAAGGAGGAGGCGTGTTTCAAGAAATTCATGGAGGTGCTGAAACAGGTACATGTTAACTTACCTCTTGTTGATGTCTTGCAGGGAGTGCCGAAATATGCGAAGTATATAAAGGACATCGTGGCCAACAAAAGTCGGTTGACTGAGTATGCTACGGTGGCTCTAACGGAGGAGTGCACTTCCCGGATCCAAAATAGACATCCCACAAAGCTAAAAGACCCTGGGAGTTTTACTATCCAGCTTACTATTGGGCAGAGCATCCAAGCTCGTGGATTGTGTGACTTGGGAGCGAGCATAAATTTGATGCCGTCATCGGTATTCAGAAAGTTGGGTCTAGGGAGTCCTAGACCCACAATGGTAATCTTGCAGTTGGCAGATCGATCCTTAGCTAGGCCGGATGGCATTGTTGAGGACGTTCTGGTGCAAGGTTGCTCCCTAATTTTCCCGGTAGATTTTGTCATGCTGGATTTTGAACCAGACGTGGAAGTCCCATTTATTTTGGGACGACCTTTCTTGGCAACCGGGAAAGCATTAATCGACATAGCTGCGGGGCAACTCACTATGCGAGCACATGACAAGGTAGAGGTGTTCGATGTGTACAAGGCACCCAAGCTCCCGATGGTGCATGAAGAACTCTCGGTGATCAATGTGATTGATCAAGGTGATGATAAGCAGATGAAGGATTCCCGAGAGTTAATGGGAAAACCACCGGAAAGGTGTAAGCACTACTGGGGGGAGGACGGTGATCGAGAGAAATCGTCCATCACCCTAGCAGAAAATTGAGCTTAAACGACGTCGAGTCGCGACGGTAAACCAGGCGCTGCACGGGAGGCAACCCGTGAAAAAAAAATTTTCTTTCATTTTGTAAAGTGTAAATAGATTTTTCTTTTCTTTTTCTTTTTCTTGATTTACTACAAAATTTTTCGTTTTAGTTTTTGTTTATTTATATTTAGAGTGAAACCTATAATTCTAACCAATTTTGTATAGTGAGATGATTTTCAGGTCAAACGGAGAAAAATACGCACGGAATCGCGAAGGAAAAGTCGAGGTATGAAAAATTAATAAAAAGTGGAAAACAGTGAGCTGGGGCGATAGCTCCGTGTCACGGAGGAGGACCTCTGCGTTACCCTCCGTGACACGTTGAGGAATAACCCGGAAATTTTAAAAATTTCCAGAACAGCCTCACGATGGCTTCGTGTCACGGAGGCAGTGCACAGCGATGCACTCCGTGACACGTTTCCATGTATATCGCGATGGGTCACACCGGGTCGCCGGGTGACCCGCGCGATTTTCTTCCTTTTTAACTCCGAAAACCTCCCCTTTTCCCCCATTTTCTAATCCCTCCGCGACCAAACCCCCCAAAACCCATCCCCCATCAACGTGCCACAGAGTAAGGCAAGAAATTCACCAAGTTTCTTTGATTCTTCAAAAATAAGGTATGTTTTTCGATTCCCTCTCAAATTCTTGTCGATTGTCTTCGATATTTAGCATGGGAGGTGAGCTAAATTGCCCTAAGTCGAAATTAATCATGAATTTGATTTAATTGTTGATTGATGAATGTTCGGAATGTCGTATGATTGCTTGAACTTGTCGATTGCATGAATTGATCGAATTTGATTGATAAAATCAATTATAGGGCTTGTTTGTTGGAATTTGAAGTTGAAAGTGTATTGAACTTGTGAATTTTATGCCGGGATGGATGTGTTGAATGAGATGAGTCGATGTACAAATTGTTAGGATGTTAATAGAACGACGGATTCTCGGGTTGGGGGAAATGTTAAAATTTGTAAAAATTGGTTGGTTGGATAGGCTCGTGTGTAGATATATTGTTGTGTTGTTTTTGTTTCTTTGTTTTTCTTTGCTAAGTGTGATGGTTAAAATGTTAGCGATGGTAGTGATTGTGATTAGCTGTACGAAGTCTGAGTAGTACGCAGAAGTTATACCATCGAATTTTCTTTCCAACGCACTAAGCATGATTCTATAGTTGTTTGTTTTGTGTAAATAAAGATATTCTTGCCGTATTATTGTAATTGTAGCTAAGGACTAAGTGTGGGGTAACCTAGCGTAACCCTACCTTAGCCGAAGTTAATATCAGTTAGCTTAACAATTATCTTGTTTACTTGGGTTGACAAGTGAAATGGCAAGCCGGCAAGAGGAAGGAAAAGGCGCGTCAACTTCAGGCGCCGGAAGGAAATGGATCAGACTGGGCACAGCAGTCCCAGCTGCACCAGCAGTTCCACGCGGCCAGCGCCGCCAGTACGGAACAAGATGGGTGATCGATGAGGGGAAAAAGTGGTACGCACAGCACAAAGAAAATAAATATTTCCCCAAGAAGCACATAGCACGGAGCCATTGGCACAGGAGTTCCCTAGAATGGTCCACCGGATCGAGGCAGCTGGGCTCAAGTTCATCTTTGAGGAGCCCAAAGAATGCAATCTGCACTTGGTTCGGGAGTTCTATGCCAATTGGAACCCGACAATCAGGAGTCACACCATCAAGATCAGAGGGCAAATAGTCACTCTGGAGCCCCACCACCTAAATGCCATCATAGGAGTGCGGGACACAGACGCCCACGTCCTCCGACAGCTGAACATTACCCCACCGTATGCGGACATCAGACGCACATTGTGTGGGACCCGATCAACAGCTAGATGGAGCAGACACAAAGAGAGGGGCTACCACCAGATGTTGCCCTATTCACAGATGAACAGGGAAGCCCGAATCTAGCTGAAGATAGTCTGCTCATGCCTAATCCCGGGGGTACATATGGCTGATGTAACTCGAGATCGTGTATGCCTGGTGTACGCCCTGATGAAAGGGCTGGAGATCAATGTCGGGGCGATTATTATATCCGCCATGAAGAGAGCCCGGTTGCACCAGGAGCACAGGTATGGTTTTGGTGGACTACTGACCACCTTTCTCAGGGGCCTCGATGTTGAGGAGGAGGCCCTCGATTATATCCCGTAGTTGGAGCGGCGGGCCTTAGACGTTACTAAAACTAAGGCTCCCGACACCACCCACGGGCCAGTGCTTACACTTGGCGAGCGACATGCTCGTGATGACCAGTATATGGCTCGGGTGTATGGGATGCAGATGCTCCAGCTAAGGATAGGTGGGAGGCCGGCGACAGAGGAGGAGCTATGGCAACTCGAGCTAGACTACCCCATCGGCGAAAACGCCAGGGCTCTATGCCGAGTGGGGCCAGCATTTGTAGAGCCCACAAATGATGATGTCCCCACGAACGAGGAGACACGTCGGGAGGACTCCGATGTGGAGTCTGATGATGATGACGGAGGCGACTCGGACATGGGGGATGAAGCAGCAGCACCCGATGAAGAAGTGGAATACTTTGACTGATCAGGGAGTTCCACCACCCGATTTTGTGTTATTTTAATTTTTGTGAACACTGGGGACAGTGTTCGAGCTAAGTGTGGGGTGGGAGTAGTTAGGTGCTGGGCTGGGCTGTTTTGCATGTATGCTCTATTTTGCTGTCGTGTATGTGAAAATGTGTTTGTCCCTGTGAGTTGTGAATTTTCAAGTTATTGTTCCGTATTTGTAAATATTTGTTAAATTGATGTGTGTTGCTGAATGTTGCTAGCTGATTCTGATTCTGTACATATTTTTGTTATCGAAATGATCGATATTTTTGACATTTTTTTAATTTTGGGTTTCTCGGCGTTTGTTTTCGGTTCTTTTACTGAGAATGGTCCCATTGAACCGACGTCTTAAGTAGTGACCGTTCCCTATGATGGATGGATGACGACCGTCTTAAGGGAAATGTAGTCGTTAGGAGTATTTTTTTTTCTCAATTATTTTTTTAGTTTTTCTTTGGTGGATTGCATCTCGAAACCTGTAGTTACTATATGGTTACGAAATTTTGGTTGCGCGTTGTACATGATATTCAAAATGCAAAGGTGATTCGTATGAAAGCATGCAAATTTGTAAATATGTTGAGATACCTAGTCTGTAGAGTTCGATTCAGTGTGATTGAGGCTTAATGTTTGAATTCATGTAATTAGCTGATTGAAGAGTCTGTGAATACATCTTGAATCGAGCATGTGCAAAAAGTGTGAAGTGAGGTGTTGACATTCCATGCTATTGTGAAGTGTCTAGAACTTGTCTGGTGTGTGTACAAAACGAAATGAAGGAGGTGTATTGTAGGAAAGGATGTAGGCATTTCTTTGTTTTAACCGAGAGTTTCTATTTTTTTTCCTTGTCATACCCCCTTTCTGTGATTGTATACCCTAGTCAGCCCTTTGAGCCTTTAGCCGATTGTTTTTTTCTTTCTTTTGTCCAAAAAGTGTAAACCGAGCTTAATTCCTTCTTTTCATTAGCCGTAAAGTCTATACAAAACTCTTAAGCGCTTAAGAAGAGAAAATCATTCTCCCAAAGTGTCAAAGAGTGAGAATGGTGAAAAGAAAAAGAAAAGCAGAGTGAGGGAAGAAAAGAAAAGGTTGAAGGTGCACTTGTTAGAAATAAATGATAACGAAGGTGCATGAATAACCTTTGTTGTTGTGTCAAGTGTGCTTAATGAAATGGGCCATACTAAAGAAAATGATCAAGAATGGGATGATGAAAAAAAAAAGAGAAACAATGTCCATGAGTTGATGGGATGTGTTGAAAAGGCGCTTAAGGATGCTAGTGGCTATTATTGGCTAATCCAATATTTACTAGTTCCATAGCTTCCATTACAACCCATTAAAGTCCTACATGATCTTACATCGCACTTCTTTATATTAGTGGAGTAATACACTAAGGGCAAGCTTATGGGTCATGACATGATGCATGTGAATTCTTTTGGGAGAGAGAGTGAAATTGTGTGTACATGCCCCTGTTTGAATGTTTGTGAGTCATATGAGCAAAAAGGGGAAGATTCTCTTGTGTTGTGAGGGCACATGCTTGATGAAAGATTAATTTTCATGTCAGATATCTTGATCAGCTGATTTGCATGAGTTTGCCGATATCGAGAGTCGATTCTTAAAGTCTAGGAGGTCTTAAGGTATTGAAGGTCATTGCATTGATAAGACCATGCATGTTTTCTTGATGATTTGCTGTATTGAGTAATCGGTATGACCGTAGCCTAAATTGTCGAACCAAAGTAGCGAGGTTGGGATGTAAATTGCATGAATTGTATGCTTGTTGTTCGAGGACGAACAAGGATTTAAGTGTGGGGTAAGTGATCTTGGGCAGATTTATATGCCCAAGTGATACTCAAAAGTATCATTTTTGCCTTGTTTATCTATCAATGTGTATACATTCTCATGTAATTAGTAATAAAACGTGAATTTATACTGACCAACATGATTAGCATTGTTTTGCAGGTAAAATGTGATTTCGGGAAGCTAAAATGCATGTTGAATGATATCGGAGTTGGACTTGGATGCGAGTAAGGAACAAAGCATTGGACAGCATGAAATAAAGGGGCTCCGCGATGGAGCCGTGTCATGCTGCCATCGCGGAGGCATTCTGCCTGGATGGGGAAAATTCACCCAAATTCCAGTGGAGGTCCGCGTTTGCTCCGTGGCACGGAGCCAGTGCTCCGCGATGCATGCCGTGCCACGTTGAGCCTGAATTCCCGAACCCCCAGTTCCAGTGAGGGTCCGCGTTCATGGCGTGTCACGGAGGCAGTGCTCCGCGATGCACTCCGTGACACGTTGCTCATTATTCCAGAAAAAATTCCCAGCAGTATAAATAGAACACTTAAGTTCATTTTTCATAATTCTGACTTGGTGGAGCAAGGACGTGGGTTACAGGCAGTTGAGGGACGAAAAGTTCAGGGTTTTTTCTCTCTTTCTTTCTTCTTTAATTCAATTGCTTGTATGATTAACACTTATTTTATGATAATTAATCCACAAATGAGTGGCTAATTCCTCTCCTTGCTGAGGTTATGAACAATTGTGATGAAATTTGATTATTGATTCTATGGTTTTTCATCTTTTCTTCCATGTTGTTCTATTAATTCTTGTTCTTACTACATTAGTGTGTGACCTACATTAATGTACATCTAAAAAGTCCGGTTTCACTCGAGAGAGCAAGAAATTGGAAAGTTGTGAATTAATAGGATATGTTCTTTACTTGATTTGGGAAAATTGAGTTTTGATTTGCTTTCAAGATAGAAATATACCTAAAAGTCGTATTAGTCAAATTAGGAACCGGAATTGTATGGCTAGAACATGAATTGCATTTGATCACAGAAATGTAGACGGATGGTTCATGATTCTTAAGTGAGGTTAAATACAAGAGTTTTAATCTCTTGGCAAATGTTCTTGGCTAGCAACTGGAGGAAAAGATTAACCAAAGTATGATGATAATCAATTTCATTACATGTTCGTTTAACCTCAGCATGCTCTCATTCATAGTTCAGATTCAAAGTAGATAATTGTTCTTAGTTTAGTATAAAAATTTATAAAACAAACTATTAACTTTTTGGTTACACTGTTGTCTGCGTTATTAGAAGTAAAATATAGTATACTTGAGCAAATTGCACTTAATCCAAGTCTCTGTGGGATCGATACTTGGCTTACTAAAGCCACTTACTACTTGTTCGACCACGTGCACTAGCGTGTCGGTTTTATATAACCCAACAAACACCCGAACAGTGCCTGACTTGAGCGCTCTTGATGCTGCAACGGCTACCCCTTTGGCGTCACCCAAGCATATGCAAGCACACATGGTCATTAAGTAATATAGGATTGTTAAGTCCAGATATCATACCTACAGGGAATATTCAATTTAATCATTATAAGGTTGTATTTTGATTTCACTAATCTACGAAACAAGTAAAATGGAGATTGGTTTAGAAAATTAAACTACTAAAACTTCAAATATAAAAATTAACTAAAACAAATGCAAGCTTGATTGTATTTCAATAATGATGACAGACTAGGGCAATGGCACATGGTTGGTTTCAGGTTGAGTTTTCCAAACGTAATTAAACTAGCATGATTCTTCCTACGGTTGTTAGTTGTAAGTTACTATCCCATTTCTTTCCACTATCCCTAACATCAAAGAACTATTTCATGAACCTAACACCTATATCCCTATGGTTGCAGGAGAACAATGAAATGACGATTATGCCTACTTGTAATCTACTAAAGGGGGTTGAAGAGTATATCCCTATCCTCAACAACAACTTCTATCCTATCACCAATGGGTTCAAGGGTCTTTGAATTTCCATTCTGTATTTATTTTAACCCCTTTCAATTCCCTTTCCCAAGTTCAATCGAAAGCCAACAGATTATTTACAAGGTGATCAGTCTCATAAATAATAAATTAAAACAAATAAATACAAACAACCATAGAAGAAGAATTCAAAAAATTTAATTAATCTATTAAATAGTCAACCATTCACCATGGCCACAACCCTAGAATATGAGTTTAGCCACTCATACACAAGTGGAAAAACAAATACTTAGTCATCATCATGCAGAAATACAAAGTAAAGAAAAGAAAACCTAGTTGTAGAGCCTTGTCTTCCTTCCAAACTACTTACAAGATTTCATAAATGAACTACGGAATAAAAATGAAGCAGTCAAAAACTACTTCCAGAAGTCCAAAAAGATGTAACATATGAACTAAGACTTATATTTATAGATGAGCCTTCAAATGACGCTTATGCCCTTCAAGACTTGGCTTAACAATCAGCATTTTTCGCACTCGAAATGGGTCTAGCGCGCCTCCCCTCCTATATCACCACAGACTTTGTCAAATTTTCAGCAATTTTCAGCTCCAGAATAGGCCTGGCGCTACCCTAGCCATAGCACAAGCTTGAGATTTTTTTTTCTGAAATTTGAGGGCTGGGTGGGGCACCGTCATAGCACTAGGCTATGAATTTATTTCTTTGATGTTTGGGACATGGTGTGGGGCGTCAGCCATAACACCAACTCATCAGATTCTCAAATATTCATTCCTTGCATAATCTTTTTGCTTAGTTTACTGCTTAAATTAACTCAAATCATTTGTTAGAGCATAAAACACACACACATACATGAATTTAAGCATAAATTAAGGGTTATGAACTCAAAACATGATCAAATATGGGTAAAAACATGGCAAATGGGTGTAAAAATATGCCCAACATTGCCACCCCATACTTAAACCATTGTTCGTCCACGAACAATCCTTAAAACATACTTAAAATCATGTTTCACTATCGCACTTGACACCTCTATCAACTCATACTCAATCAACTAGCATGGAGGAAACATAAAGTGGGTTATCATCATATAACAATTCTCAACAAAGCACATAGATAGATTTCACAATCAAGAACACACAACCTTTATAAATGACTCATCCTTTTCAACACAAAGAGCCAAGATGATTAAGTGTGACATATATAACTAGTAGTACGCCGAATTAGACCTCTTGTGCCCCTTATTTTTAATAGTGTTCCTCTCTCAAATTCATCAATATAAGACGTGGAACATAATAAATAAAACACACTCACACTCACAAATGATGTAATGTACATATGCAATGTACCATAGGCTTGTCCTTCATGTACGTTAAGACTACCTAATTGATTCAAGAGATTGAGATCACAATGAATTTTATTGGTTGTAATGTCGGCTAAGGGATAGGTACGATATATATTTTATTTTATAGTGACTACCACCCTAAGCAGTTTTAAGACATATTTCACCTTTCTTGTCCACCAATTTTTCCTTGCTTGTTCACTTTTCCTCTTCTCACCCTTGTCTTTTCTTTTCATGCCCCATTTTTTCATTACTTGGCTGCTAGTTTCCTAATCATAGCATAACTAAGAATTTTGCAATTAGAGCTCTCTTTTTCAATTCCCTAGCAGCAAGTAGACAATAATTTTTTATGGGCACCCCAACTTCTCACTTTTCTTTTCTTGCCACAACTTTTCTTTTTTTCCTTAGCATTATACTTCGGTGGACTTTAGCTTTCAAGTCTCAAAGTGCCTAAGACTACTTTGGATCAATAAGTCTGAGGTCTTACAAAAAGAGGGATTAAGCTACTATTGAGGCTAAAAAAGAATAAAGCTTTTAGGCTCAAAGGGGGTAACTAGGGAGAATGATTAGGAAGGTAAAACAACTCGAGGAAAAAAATTGGCTTCTTCAAAGAAGTGCCTTGATCATCTCTCAACTCCCTACCGATTAGTTATCCTACATACACTAAGGCAAGTTTTAGATGCTACAATATATACGTACAAAATAATTCAGCTCATCTCTCATGGAAACAAGAATCTAATCAGTTTCTACAGCTACACATTCACACAATCATATTGAATGACAAGTTAAACTCAAAATTAAGCCCTAAGGATATATTGAGTCAAACTAAAGAGATATATGCATCTGTCAAGGATTCTAACTCATGCAATCAATATGACCCCTCTATTTAGTCTAGCATAGCGGCTAAGCAGAATATCAATAAGCATACAAGTAGATGTCCTACCACTCAATCCTAAAACAAAATGTGACAAAACTTCCCTTAAGATGGTCGTCATTCATCTATCATAAAGAAACGTTATTACTCTATGACTATACCAACTCAAGCAGAATAAAATAAAAAATTACCTGGTTCAAAGGGCTCCCCTACAAAAAAGAATCGAGTCCATAAGAAAAATCGAAGGGTGGATGAGATATGCCATTTTCAAAAAATTCCAACTAAACTTGTTGTCATTCTCACCCTTAACTACAAAATTTAGGGGATATCCCCTCACCGCATACTTAAAGCTTTGCTCCGTCCTTAGAGAAACTAAAATTAAATATCAAATTAGAGTGAGAAAATACTCACTGAGTCCCTCTAGAGCCTAGGTAGCAGCAGGTTTCTTAGATTCATGGGTCACAAGACTCCACACTTAAGGTCAAACCATGCTTCTTAGCTTTGATTTCGGGTACTCATACTTTCCCTTCTCTGCAAAAAAAAGATAAAAAACCAAATGTGACACTAAAAAATAATAATAATACAAACTACACTATTACAAATTGGGTTGCCCCGCAACAAGTGCCTGATTTAACATCGCGACACTACGCAAGACCCCTTTAATCATTTTTAATAAAATTAAAGTATTTTCTCTGTCCCAATTGCCCTCAAAATAATGCTTCACCATTTGGCCATTAACCCAAAAGGTTCTGTCATACCCCAAGGGTTTCGATTCCACAGCACCATGGGCATTCACTTTCATTATTTAAAATGGTCCCCATCATTTTGATCTCAGATTTCCACCAAACAGCTTCAACCTTGAATTGTATAGTAACAACAATCGCCTTTCCTGAAACTCACAAGGTTGAAGGTTTTTGTCATTTGCTCTCTTAGTCCTTCTTTGTACATTTTGGCATTTTCATACACACTGAACCTGAACTCATCCAACTCATGTAGTTGAAGCATCCGTTTCTCTCCAGCAACTTCCAAATTCATATTAACCTTTTGTATGGCCCAATATGCTCTATGCTCTATCTCAACTAGTAATGACATGCTTTCCCAAAAACTAGTCTATATGGTAAAGTGCCAATAGGAGTTTTGAAAGTTGTTCTGTAATCCCATAATGCATCATCCAACTTGCTTGACCAATCCTTTCTATTTGTGCTCACAGTCTTATTGAGAATTCTTTTTGATTTCTCAATTTGATACCTCCACCTGTCCACTGGATTGCGGATGATAGGCAGTGGCTACCTTGTGTTTCACATTATATTTAGCCAAAGATTATTGAAGAGTCAATTGCAGAAGTGAATGCCTTCATCATTGATGATGGCTCTGGTGTGCCAAAGCGGGTGAATATGTTCTTTTTCAAGAAACGAGTTACAACCTTAGCATCATTGGTAGGAATTGCTACATCTTCTACCCACGTTGATACATAATCAACTGCTACCAAGATATACTTGTTCCCATTTGAAGGGATGAATATCCCCATGAAGTCAATTCCCCAACAATCAAACACCTCTACTTTCATAATATCTCGCTGAGGCATCTCTTGCCTTTTCAAAATGTTCCTTGTTCTCTGGAAATTATCATATGATTTTGCGAATAGATATGCATCTTTGAACAGAGTAGGCCAATAAAACCTAGCCTGCAGGAATTTTGCTACGGTCCTATCTCCGTTATGATACCCACCGTATGGTAAAGAATGGCAGCTTTCCAAAACTTGAATCATCTCTCCCTCAGGAACACATCTTCTAACTAATTGATCAGGACCTATCTTGTACAAGAAGGGTTCATCCCATATGTAGAATCGGTTGTCATGCAGTAATCTTCTCTTCTTTTCTGAGTTCACACCAGGTGAGTACACTCCACTAAACAAGAAATTTACCATATCTGCATACCATGGCAACTCCTAGCTATGCACAACAAATAACTGCTCATCAGGAAAGGTCTCCACTATGTTAGTCTCACAGTCAATATTCTCACTGTCCTCAAACCTGGATAGGTGATTTGCCACTTGATTTTTTGTGCCCTTCCTATATTTGACCTTAATGTCAAATTCCTGCAGTAATAATATCCATCGAATGAGTTTGGGATTGGCATCCTTCTTTACAAATAAGTACTTGATTACGACATGATTAGTATAGACTATCACCTTTGTCCCCACTAGGTACGCTCGAAACTTGTCAAATGCATACACCACAGCCAATAACTCCTTCTCGGTCACCATGTAATTCTTCCGAGCTACATTTAAAGAATTACTTGCATAGTAAATGGGTTGAAACCTCTTCCCCCCTATTCTGCCCCAATACGGCTCATCGCATAGTTACTGACATGGCACATCACAATGAATGGTAATGACAAATCTGGGGCAATAATAATTAGAGCTATTGTCAACTTATACTTCAATGTGTTGAAAGCTTGCACACAGTCCCTGTTGAACTCAAACTTCACATCTTTCTCTAAAAGCTTGCACATTGGGGTTGCAATTTTTAAACAATCTTGGATGAACCTTCTATAAAACCCTGCATATCCTAAGAAATTGTACACTTCTTTCACCGAGATCGGGTGTGGTAGTTTTTCGATTGCTTCAACTTTAGTTCTATCAACCTCAATATCTGCCTTTGAAATTTTATGGCCCAAGACTATCCATTTACATATCATGAAATGGCATTTCTTCCAATTTAGTACAAGATTAGTCTCTTCACATCTGGCTAGTACAGCATCTAAATAGTTCAAGCAATTATCGAAATCACTCCCATAGACTGAGAAATCATCCATGAACACCTCCATATATTTCTCCACCATTTCTGTAAATATAGCCAGTATACATCTCTGGAATACTCCTAGAGCATTACATAATCCAAACGACATCCTTCGAAATAACAAGGTGCAAGGTTACGATCCGTTGGGTAGGGAAAGCAACCTGGATCCACTTTCCTCCAGGAGCCATACCGATTGAGAAGGAGATAAAGTTGAAAACAACCGAGATCGGATCTCTCACGGAAATTGTGAGGCCCCAATGTGGTCATTACTAATGTCTTTCTTGTAACAAATAACTTGAACAGAAAAACAGCATGTTATTCCCATTCAACCCACAACAAATTTTCGGAAGATTGAGAAAAACTCTTTCGCATTTTATTTTATATGTAAAAATCTTAGAGTTTGAATTTCGATCGTTGTCTTTTTACTTTTTTCCGTATTAATCGTAAGCTATTTTTTCTTTCTTGTATTCGGCATTGATTTGAGTTTTCCCCAAATCAGACTCAAATCAATGTTATTGGTCAGGTCGGATTGGCTGGTTTTTCCAGTCAAGTATAGTTGATAATCCCATTTTCGAATATGAATTTTAATAGATTCTCTTTATTATTATAAATATAGCTTTTTTATCTTCCACCTTATCTCCACAGCTTTGGGCGACCCCTTCCCCTTCCTGTTTTTTTTTGTTTCAAGCATGGACCTTTACTTATCTAACTAGCTTAGTAAAGTAGAAATCATTAGCTGTCAACTGTTCATAGTCAGCAGTGGAAGAGGGCGTAGCTTTGATTGCTCAAGGCCGAATGGACAATTGAAAGTCGTCTTCTCCTGATCCTCTTGTGTGATCATAATCCGATTGTTCCTGAATACCCATCCAAGAAATACTAGTAATCATGCCCAGCTAACCTGTCTAACATTTGATCCAAGGAAGGCAAGGGAAGTGATCCTTCCTGGTGGCTGCATTTAGCTTTTGATAGTCAAGGAAAATTCTCCATCCTGTAACTGTTCTTTGGGGGATCAATTCATCCCTATCATTACGCACCATAGTCATTGCCTCTTTTTTCAGAACAACTGGACTAGGCTCACCCAGTGATTGTCTAAAATTGGATATATGACGCTTGCATCCAGCCATTTTATAATCTCCTTCTTGACCACCTCTTTCATGATTAGGTTTAGTCTTTGCTAATGTTCAACACTGGGTCTAGCTCCTTATTCAAGAAGTGTCTTATGCAAGCAAAAGGAACTGATTATTCCTTTTATGTCAGCTATTGTCCACCCCAGTATTGTTAACCACCGCCTTAATACTTCCAACAACCTGCTAACCTATTTATCATTAAAAAAAGAAGATATTATCATAGGCAGTGTGTTATCACTACATAAATATGCATATTTCAAATGACTGGGGAGGGGTTTTAATTCAAGTACTGGTTCCTTCTTAATAGAGGGCTTTGACTTCTCCCAATTAAGAGATTTCTCAAGTATCTCTATAGGGATATCTCTCTGGACGTATGAACTGGTAGCATCTAGTTCTGGTAAACATTATTCCTTCTCTGACCCCTTTATATATTCTTCCTCATATACCAACACTCTGCCTAGTGGAGTGATAGATATTGCTCTAAGATTGTATAGGACAATTTCAATTTAATTGCCATAATGACCTTCATCTCTTCGTGATGGGGTGGCAATTTTGCTACCTTGAACATATCAATAACTGCTTCTTGACCATCCACTGTTATGGTTACCTTGCCTGATTTCACCTTTTTTACAGCATCTGCGGTGGCCAGGAATCCTCTCCCCAAAATGAGGGGAACTGTTGCATCTGCTTTATCGTCCAAGATCATAAAGTCCACCAGCAAGATAAAAGGTCCTACCTTAATCAAGACATCTTCAATAATTTCTTCGAGGTGAACAATGGACCTATCTTCTAGCTGTAAGGTCACTATCATGGGCATTGGTTTGCCTAGACCCAATGTTCTGAACAAAGATGCAGGCATCAGATTGATGCTTGAGCCCAAATCACAAAAAGCTAAACCAACTTACTTGCTTCCAATAGTGACAGGAATAGTGAAACTCCCAGGATCCTTTAACTTTTTAGAAATTTTTTGTTCTTGATTCGGGAAATGCACTCTTCTGTAAGAGCAACGGTTTCAAACTATGTATGCCTCCTCTTATTGGCCACGATATCCTTGAGTTACCTAGCATACTTCAAAACTTCCTGCAAAAGCTCCACCAACGGAATATCCAAATGAACCTACTTCAACAACTCAAGAAATTCGCCACAGGCTATGTCCTCTGTCTTTTTTCTTCAACCTTTGAGGAAATGGGGAGGTGGTCTAGCTACTGCAATTTTCGGTTGTGGGTTTCTAGACTCTCCTACCTCAATCTTGGATTTCATGGCCTGTTCCTTATCAACTTTATTCTTTTCTGGGGACAACCTAACCCAACTCCTTACCACTGCGCAAGAAAATAGCATTTACATTTTCCTTGGGGTTCTTCTTGGTATTACCCCAGAGTGCTTTGTATGATCTGTTGTTCTGTTGTATGGCCAATTGCCCCATTTTCCTTTCAAGATCATTGATGGATATTTGCATTTCATTCACCACTTGCATCTACTGCTCCACCCATTGCTTCATTGTCTCCTCAAGAGAATTGTTCTATTGCTGGCCCAGTGGCCTTTGATAATTTGGGGCTTTTGGAAATTTTGATTCCATCCCCATTGGGGGATTTGCTCTGCTCTGCTACCCCTGATTATATCTATTACCTGCAAAACCTCTACCACGACCTTATTGTCCCACAAAATATACAGACTCGGGATTAAGAGGACACCTAAATAGGCATGGCCTTCTCCACAAGCCTCACTTGATGGTGGTGGGATTTGTACCTGTTGTACCTGCTGCAGTTGGCCTCCTACTGGTGTGGTCACCAACTTACTGATCATATTCCCCAATTGGCTAATGTCTGCCCTGATTGCTGCTACACCATCCACCTCAAGCTTTCCCGGCACCTTTGCTACTGCAAAACATCTGCCTAAATCTTGATAATCCTGACTCCATGCAAACATGAGGTTCAAAAGAGCCTCAATTTCATCATAACTTTTGGAAAGAATCTACCGTTGTGCAGTACCATTAAGAAGTATCTTGGATTTGGGCTTCAGACCCTCAATGAAGTTGTGCCTAATTATCTTCTCAGGTTCTATGTGTTGTGGACAATCCCTCAAGTAACCCTTGTAATGTTCCCATGCTTGAGCTACCATTTCTCCATCTCTCTATACAAACCCAGAGATCTTTCCTCTCAGTTCTTTAGTTCTTCTTGAATAGAAAAACCAATTGATGAACTTATTAGAGAGGATCTCCCGAGTGGTGATGCATCCTGCAGGCTCATTTTGAAGCCACTCCTTGGCCTCTTCGATTAGTGAGAATGGAAACAGAGTCAACTTGACATATTCATCTGACATGTTCTGGTAGTGGAAGTTTTCACTCATCTGTACAAACATCATCAAAGACCTATGGGGATCCTTGTGCGGCTTGCCCTGAAATTGGCAAGTTTTGTACCAACCAAACAAGTCCCTTCTTTTAGCTCAAAGTTCCCAGTGATGGACAGTTTAACAATCGCTTTAGAAGCATTCTCCAAATTAGGCCTAGCAAAATGCATCAGTGGAACTCTCTCATTCTCTTCACCTGCTGCTTGCACGATGTTTTCCATATCTAACCTCAGAAAGGTTCTCTCTATTTTAGGATCAAGAGAAGCTAAGGTTGGTCCTTGACTTCTCGTGTTTGGAATACACTGAGGCAAAAAACCCTGTGAACTTCAACAAAAACAAGAAACAAACATAAAATACAGACTAGAAAAACAAAATTCTAACCTACAGATTATACAACAATATTCAAGTCCCCAACAACGGTGCCAAAAAACTTGATGTCACCCAAACGCATGCAAGCACATGTGGTCGTCAAGTAATATAGGATTGTTAAGTCCAGATAGTATACCCACAGTGACTTTTCAATTTAATCATTATAAGGTTGTACTTTGATTTCACTAATCTACGAAACAAGTAAAATGGAGATTGATTTGGAAAATTAAACAACTAAAACTTCAAATGTAAAAATTAACTAAAACAAATGCAAGCTTGATTGTATTTCAATAATGATGACATACTAGGCCAATGGCACTTGGTTGGTTTTAGATTGAGTTTTCTAGATGTAATTAAACTTAGCATGATTCTTCCTACGGTTGTTAGTTGCAAGTTACTATCTCATTTCTTGCCACTATCCCTAACATCCAAGAATTATTTCATGAACCCTAATGCCTATATCCCTATGGTCGCAGGAGAACAATGAAATGAAAATTATGCCTACTTGTATTCAACTAAACGGGGATGAAGGGTATATCTCTATCCTCAACAACAACTTTTATCCTATCACCAATGGGTTCAAGGGTCTTTGAATTCCCGTTCTGTATTTATTTTTAACCCTTTCGATTCCCTTTTCCAAGTTCAATCAAAAGCCAACAGATTACTTACAAGGTGATCAGTCTCATAAATAATAAATTAAAACAAATAAATACAGACAACCATAAAAGAGAATCAAAGCTAAATTTGATTAATCTGTCAAATAGTCAACCATTCACCATGGCCACAACCCTAGAATATGAATTTAGCCACTCATAGAGAAGTTGAAAAACAAATACTTAGTCATCATCATGCAAAAATATGAAGTAAAGAAGAGAAAACCTAATTGTAGAACCTTGTCTTCCTTCCAAACTGCTTATAAGCTTTCATGAATGAACTACGGAATAAAAATGAGTAAGGACTACTTCAAGAAGTCAAAAACTACTTCCAGAAGTCCAAAACTACGTAAAAAATGACCTAAGGCTTATATTTATAGATGAGCCTTCAAATGACTCTTCTGCCCTTCAAGACTTCGCTTAACAATCAGTATTATTTGGACCGGAATGGGTCTGGCGCACTACCCCTCCTATCTTTCCACATACTTAGTCAAATTTTCAGCAATTTTCAGCTTCAAAATACACCTGTGGCGCCACCCCAGCCATATCACCATCCTGAGATTTTTTTCTCTGAAGTTGAGAGCTGGTGCGAGCCGCTACCATAGCACCAGACTGTGAATTTATTTCTCTGATGTTTGGTAGTTGGTGCAGGGCACCAGCCATAGCACCAAAACCGTTAGATTCTCAAATCTTCATTCCTCGCATCATTTTGAGCTCATTTTGCTTAGTTTCCTGCTTAAAGCAACTCAAATGATTTGTTAACACATTATATACACACATACATGAATTTAAGCATAAATTAAGTATTATGAAATCAAAACATGATCAAATATGGGTAAAAATATTCCCAACATCACCCTTCTACAGTTCGAGTCCCCATTGATGATTTGTTTAAGGGCTTAGGAGATGACACAGAAGATCTGGGTCATGAAGGCCTTGATGGAGAGGTAGGAGCTGGTGTGGCTGATGATGTGGATGAGGAGGAGTCACCCACTTAGGGAGTTCTCGCCCCCATTATTTTGCATGCTTATATTGGGGACAATGTAATATTTTAGTGCGGATGGGATGAGTGTTTTTATGGGTGGTCGTTTATGATTTATTTTGTTTATAAATTGATGTAGCCCCTGTCGGGCTTCTATATTAAATCTTGTGAGTAGTTGTGAGCCTTTTTCGGGCTCATTTTAGCAATGTTTATGATTTCCCTTGGCGGGATGTTTGTTTTGATAAGATTGTGAATGGATGTTAGTGCTGTTGGAATGGGTCTTTATTTGAAATTGTCAAATGTTGCATTGTGACCTAAATTTTGGTTGTCGCCTATGTAAATAGTCGATAGTAATCAACTCCTAGGGTTTTCTTCATACTGCGGTTCTTTCCCAAGGAGCATTTTTCTTTTCCTTTTCTTTTGGTTGTCGAACCGGGTTGACATTTCCCAATGATAGATTGTGAGGTGACTCTCTTAAGGCAAAATGCCATGTCTTTCTTTGAGTCTTTTATGGAGCTGTTTTGAGAGGTACCACCAAAAATTTTGGAATGTGGCATGAAAATGAAAAAAAAGATTGGGCATTTGAAATTAGAAATGTAGCACTCTCTTGTCATACATTTTAGATTCCCTGTTTGGCTTGTGAATTCACATTCTCTAGTGTCTTGAATCAAAATCTTGTGATGATAATGACTTGTGTGGGCTCTTTGAGTGCGATGCCTTGTGTGGTAAGGATCTTTGTGAATCTCATGCATCTCTTCTTGTATAGAACTTGCCCTAAGTGTGACTCAAGGTGAAATCCTAGATGTAGCTACACTTAGAACATAATTTTAGGCTTACATTTGAGTAGTCACTCTACCCAAAATGACCTCCGAATATGTCTTCCTTTGCTAGCAAATGTTGAGTCTTTTGGATTGTTTATTCTCAGAAACCACATTACAAGCCAACATCCCTTTTTTGATCCCCTCTTCTTGGTGCCCATCCTCCCTAATTGCTAGTGGTGAGGGAATGAGAATAATGGGGGATAAATCCCAAAGACATAGGGAGAGATAAGAAAATCAGTGAGAAAGAGGCAAAGAGCCTAAGTTTGGGGGTTTTCAAGAAAGGGGCAAATATGAGAAGCCTAAATTTAGGGTAGCACCAAATTATGAGAAAATGGAATGAAATAATGAGTTGAGAAATCTTAAGGTACCAAAAGAGAAAAAAAAAGTGAAATGGTGTTACCTCTTGCTTAGACAAGGCTTAATGTGATAGCCAAAGGAGCTATAAAGAAGGTCGTTGAGAAATAGAAGAGGAAAATTGTTGTAAAAGGAGGAATAAGGTGGAGTGATATATAAAATTTGGATGGGAAGGGTTAAAGTATTCATATAAAGGCATTAGGAAGGTTTGGTCGCTAGAGCCAAATAAATGTCTTACCATTACCCCTAGCCTTCATCGTGACCCTCAAGTCCTAATTGATTTTGAGTGTAGTTGCTCTACGTTAGTGGCGAATTACACGAAGGGCAAGCCTATGGGTCGAGTTGTGTGTATGAAGATTTCTCTTGGGAGAGTGAGTGTGATCATCCTTTTCTATAATCCAGTGTGATCATCCTTTTCTATAATCCCTTATGTGTGCATTGATTCATGATAAAGAAAAGAAATTCTCTCTTGTAGTGAGTGGATTCATTCCATTTTGAGGTCACACTTGCATTGAGGTAAGGGTGTGATTGAGGCATGAGTAGTGTGAGCTCTAAGACGAACTTTGGATGTGCAGTGATTATGAACTGAGATACTATATGTATTTGATTGGATAAGTTATGCCATTGTTTTACAAAATGAAAGCATTTGTAAATCATGCCTTTGAATTGTGGTTACCTTTTGAAACTGTTCCACATTTTTAGGAGGGAAATTGCTTCTCTTTTTTTGTGAGCTGGTGACAATATTTGGATTGTCATAGATTCAGTAGTGATTGATGCATAAACCCTTGTGGAGTGGCATGTCATTTCTTTTGCTTGACTGATAAGAATTGCATTACTTGAGGGCAAGAAATGATTCAAGTTTGGGGGTTTGATCAGTTGTTAATTTACCAACTCATTAGTCTCTTAAGCATGAGCTTTAGCTTAGTTTTCAAGTCATTTAGATTAATTTTATGCCCTTTTTGCTTTTTTATGTGCAGGTATTTGATTTGAAGAGAAAGAGAATGAATTGGAGTAAAAAGGATGAATTCATGTAAAAAAACGGAGCTCTACCAGAGGACACAGATGAAACACCGGTCAATTGCATGCAACCACTGGTTTGAGGATAAAATTCAACCGGCGGCCCGTGAACATCAACTGGCCATTCACCGATTCCATCATCAACAGGTGTTGGATCTTGCTGGACCAACAATGAAATCAACCGGCGGCTCGCGGATGGAAACCAGTGAACCACCTAAGGCATCGTCGAAAGGCCATGGAACTTCACTAGATCGCAGAAAAAAATGAACGGCGGCTCGCGGATAGCAACCGGCGAAGTACCGATTACGCCGCAAGTGAAAAATTCCTGAACAGGGGCAATTATGTATAGCACAAAAAAGGAGGAAATTGGTAGACATATTTTTATATATATTTTAGAAGAAAGTATTGTGTACATTTCTTTTTAAAACATTCCATTTGTTTTGGAGAAGGAAGAACCCCATTGGAGATGAAATTTGAATATTACTCTCTTATTTTCATCTTCTTCTTTAGCAAGGTATAATCATTATTGCTTACATAATTTGAGTTTGATTTTGGTTGCTCTCAGTAATGAAATCATTGAGTTCATTAATGAATAGGCTCTTTAGTTTCTTAATTATGAGTAGCTAATTCATTAGCTAGAAGTGTGATGATGGGTGTTTAATTAGATTGGGTATTGCTAGATTCATCTTAATATTGCTTAATTTGTGTAAATCTGTTGAATTCTCTTCAAATTATAATTGATTGCCCATAATTTCAAATATGGATTTGGTTTTCTTACTTGATTTTGTCTTTAAAAAGAAAAATTAAGTATGGGGGAGAATTTAATTGTGGGAATGGATGTGATTTTGTGGGGTTGCGCTAGATAGCTAAAACACATATTCATAATCCTAATTAGTGGTTGATGGCTAGAAATGGCTCAGCTACTAACCCAAACTATATTTGGCTAATTTAATGTGTCTTGAGATTCGAAAGGACTCGAGAAAAAATCGCCCAAGAGGTTGAAAGCATCAGGCGCCATCCTGTCCAAAGTTATTTATACTTATTCAAAAGAATTTGATAGCATATCCTCATTTGATTAACACCCTGTCGCGCCCCATTTTCCTCGCGGAAAGCGGGATACAACATGCGACATCTCTTAAGGGTTATTTAAAGAGAAGAAGAGTCGCCACCTAACAATTTGAGGTGCGTTAGGGCACCGTACTAGCCTAAAGGTCTGTTATACTAGCCTAGTTCACCAGAGTTAGGTAAGGGTTCAAATTACCTTTAAAGGAAGGTGTTAGGCACCTTTCGAGGTCCATAAGTGTGGGTCCCTTCTGGATTCATTTTATGTGGGGAAAACTAAGTCGCAAATAAGGTTCATTTCAACTTTTCTTATGTAAAACAAATTAAGGGAACAATATGATCAAAATAATAAATTGTTCAAATAACATTATGATTAAAATAAACAGAATCAGATAAAGCGAGAAAGATATAATGCGGGAAATATAATTTGTTCAAATAATGATTAACAAACAAAGAAAAATAACAAATAAACATTAAATTAGAGGAACAATAACAAAATAAATTAATAAAAATTTTAAGGATTGGACCGAACCTCAAAGAGGCGCCTACGTATCCCTGGAGGGAATCAGGTCAAACGTAGTTCTGCCTTTTAAAAAAGGGGTATTTTAACCTAATGGGATCACCCAATGCAACTAAAATAATATTTCACAATCGTTTAAGATTGCTTGTATTATTCAGCGAGCACAGACTATCACGTCCCAATGTACCCACCTAATTGATAATTATTAGTCTTAAATCGTTCTAAGCAAGTGAAAGATACTAACGCCCTAGCATGTGCCTACCCATCCCGATCCTAATGTCCAAGAGGCGATGGACTGCTAAATTTGGATTTTGGGTCTAAAACATACTTAGGGCTATTAAAGGTGATTGAATGAATAAAACTAGACAGCAAATATATAAAATTTTCAACATAGCCTCAGATCCTATAAGCATGATTTCTAAGAATATAAACAGATCCTATTATCATGATTCATAATGCAAAGGGAACAGATTTAAGCGTGCAGCACATAATATAAACTTGTTGGTCAAGATGTATAATTTAAACAAAGCAAATACGCAATTCCATAGGCACAGGATTTACACCATATAATGCGTCTCATATCAATAGAAGGTTTAACTATGATACACATGATTTTTATTAAACTGATCAGATTTATTTATGAAAATACAGTAAATTCTAACAGGGAGAAACTTAGTGGCAGGCAACTTGATACGGACATGAGAATTACAATCGATTAACTGTCAACAAGCTTGATTTCAACAAGTTATTAATCGAACTTTAAGCCTACATG
Organism: Datura wrightii; assembly: GCA_035772735.1. Classification (NCBI taxonomy): domain Eukaryota; kingdom Viridiplantae; phylum Streptophyta; class Magnoliopsida; order Solanales; family Solanaceae; genus Datura; species Datura wrightii. The sequence continues at coordinate 14,253,015 of JASDFA010000003.1, forward strand.
CAAGACATATGTCTACAGTAGTTCATTAATGACAAACGGATTAGTTGTACTAACATGTACTGCAAGTAATCATTATAGGCATGTATTTCTAAGATTTAAACATGAGACATGCTTCGGATCAGATTGCTTTAATCCCTATAAACATGATTTCTAATAGTGATAACTAATTTCATATTAATCTTATAACATGATATCTACGTTATAGATATTATTTAATTTCTACATACATGACTTCTATAATTATGTTTAGAATCCTATGAGCCTGATTTTGTGGTTACGTATTGAAATCCTATCGGCATGATTGCTATAATTATATACTTAACATCCTATGAGCATGATTTCTATGGTTACATATATTAAAAAAAATCCTATGGGCGTGATTTCTATCAAGTTATAACTGGAAGTTAGGAAAACAGTAAAGCATACAAGCCCCCATCCCCCCAAACCCCTTCTCACTATTATGAGTGTTTTTATTACAAATATTACAAATTAAAATAAAATAAAATAAACAACTGTTGCACATGCAATGAATAATGTTAGAATGATTTCGGTAGCTTTCTTTCGTTCCGGCGACTCTCCGATGAAGGCCGGAATAAAATGATACCTGTTTAAATGTTAGTACAACAGTAATAATCTCATACTTGATAAGTTATGTTAAAGCATATATTAACACATAGTCATGATAAGAGACGCAATTTAAGAGACTAAATAACAAGATTTAACATTTAATGAATCACTAGAGTAAATAAACTAACCAGTTTCCAATAATTTTGGCGAAGCAGCAAGTACCAAACAGCAAATATCAAACAGCAAGTACCGATAAACTCTAAAGATTTTTTAAAACTAAGGCCCCAAACCTCAACACATCAAGATCACGAGAACCTCAAGGGTTCCGAGCAGTGCTTGTGTCGAGGTGGGTTAAGGGAATTATAGGAAATAGGGCAAATAGCAAAGAAGTATTAAGAGTAAAGTATTTTTCAATTTTTTCCTCAATGTTCGACCGCCCCTCCTTTAAAGTGGAGAAAGTGAACATTTATATAATAGAAGGAATTCATGAACATCTACAAGGACCCAATCATTCCTTTAATTACATTGTGAGTTAAGGAAATAAAATAAGGAGAGAAAAAAATGCAGAATCAATCAAAGGGCCATCTATCTTAATTAATAAAACGCCTCAGAAATAAACTACTTTTCCATAATTAAGCAAATACTAAATTAATTAAAGGAAACAAGAATCAATCAAATAAATTTTTTCTCAAATTACGGAATCAACCTCTTATCAAAATTATTCAAATAATGAGCTGTTGCAATAAATAATTTCAAGATTACCATAACTACGGTGAAGGGTTGTCACATAGGCAAAATCTTACCATACCCTTCATCACATGATCTTCATTAGGATATTAACAATATTTAGAACCAATTAAAAGTTTACTAAAAATAGAATCATATAAGGCAACTTACTAGAACAAGGTAAGAATATTCAAATAAATACTTATGTACATACTATTCAGAATCAATTCAATACGGATAGTAGTAACACTTCACCAAGAATATTTAAAAATTCACTACATCGAAATTTGACTTTATCACATAACAAATATCTTTCCATGGTGAAATAACTCAAACTAATTATAGGGAATAGAAATAACTATAGAGCTTATCCATTCACATGAAGTGTAGAGGACCAAATAATATTAATGAGGGACCAGAATTACTTAAAACAAAATCACATAGTAGGATATGGGGTTATCGCATCTAATTAAGTATGAAAACTGTCCAATGCTATACCAAGTAAAACATGAAGTTACTAGAATTATCAAAATGAACATAAATTGCTTTGAGTATATAGGTAAATTGAGTGACAACAAATAATCACAAAGTATGAAGTTTGTTAGAAAATAAATTTTAAGACATGTAACTCTGCTAATCTAGTTGAATTCATAGAAATATTAACGAGATTAGAATCAAACCTTTTGTGACATTTAGGGCTTTCATTTAAATTAAAAGTAATATTTGCAGTAACAAAAGCGACCAATTAACCCAATCAAATTATGTAAATCTCATATCTGAGAACACGAATAATAACAGATCTATGCGCATTCACGAGAGAAAAAATAAAATAAAATAAAATAACTAAACATTAAGAGGTGAAAAGAAGGGTGGTGGGAGATCCGGCGGCACGGCGACTGGTGGATGCTGGGGGTTTTCCGGACTAGTGTGCGGCGGCTGGTTTGCTGAAAAAATGGAGAGAGAGTGATCTGGTGGCACGGTGGCTGTTTTTTGGTGTGTGAGGGAGGAAGAGAGGCCGAGGGAGGAGATGGAGTTTCGCTGGTGGTCCACCTGGGCTGGTGGTGCAGCGAGATGAAGAGAAGAGGAAGAAAACAGAAAAGGGTGAGTTTGGTGGTCGAGATCTGGGTGTTGGTGGTGTGCGACCGGAGAAAGACTGGATAGTTTCACGGCGGAGTAGAAGAAAATGGAGTGGTGTGGTCGTGGTAGTTTCTGGTGACGGTGGGAGACGGGGCAGCGACGGGGTTTGGTTTGTGCTCGTCGACGAAGAGAGGGGAGAAGCCATGTTGTAAGGGAGAGGATGAGAAGCGGTGGTGGTGGTTATGGCGTTTTTCGGTCGAAGAGTTCGACTGGAGGAGGGGGAAGGCGACCGGCGTTCGGATTGGGGGTGGTGCCGCGGGAGGACGAGGGAGATAAGAAAGGGGAGAGGGTACGGCGGTTGAAATTCACCGGTGGCAGTGAGAGGAGAGCCGGAAGAGAGTGAAAGAGAGGGGAGTTGAGAGAAAATGGGGTTGAGGGCGGTGCTGGTCTGAAAAATGAGAGAAGGAAAATGGGAGAATGGAGTAGGGTTTGGGGGGTAGTGTGGATAGATAAGGAAAATAGGTTAGGGTTTAATATGAGCCGTTAGATTAGGTGATATGGATGACTAGGATTAGATTCTAGGATAGATGGGTCAGGTCACGGGTTAATTAGGTCATCCGGATGGGTTATTGGGTTAGGAATTAATTTAGGCTAGATCTGAATTTAAATAATAACCAAAATTGATCAAAAATGGCTAAATTTGGCATAAATTTAATAGAAAGTGGCCAGATTTTAAATAAATTGGATGAAATTGGATTTTAGCTGCTATTAAATTAATAAATATACTACACTTGTAGATAATTTGATAATAAAATAGTTTAAATATATAGGAAAGTAATATAAACATTATTATTAATAAATAAATCTTAAATTTGAGTAGACTCATGTAAATATTATATAATTAAATTATTATATTTATAAATAATTTAATGACTAGGAAATAAAATTAAGTTATCAAATATTATAAAAATTATATTATTAACATAAATAATTTATAAATTCGAGCAATATTATTAGGCAAATAAATTTGTAAAATTTAGTAAAACTATGTAAATAGTTTATAAAGATTAAGTAAAATATATATTTCAAAATAAGGGCGTATAATAATTCGAAATATATTATATACGACATAATTATTTAATATCAAAATTTTAAAATTAATACAAATTATATGTATGTAATTTGAAATAATTTTCGCAATATTACGATAATTAATTATTTTATAAATATAAATGCAAGTCGAATATTTGCGTAAAAAAGGTAAATAAAATATGTATATGTAAGCAACGTAATCGGGCGTAGGGAGGTCAAAATTGGGTGTCAACACACCCCATCTGCACCACACCTCTAGTTTTTACTCATCATTGTCTCTCAATTTTGATTATTTTGCTATCTTGGCTATCTGATTAGAATCCACAATATTATTGACTTCATTTTCCCCCAAAAAATTTACTATTTCATTCCCTTGATTTGGTGCGAATTAATTCAAATTTCCTAAAAAACGCTTACGTAAATCATTCACTAGTCTATGTGGAATTCGACCCCGACATCTGTCAGGAATATTTACTTTGAGCAATGATCGTTTACACTCTTTTGTTAAGAGGGGTGTAGTTTGAACATTATCAGTATGGTACTACATGACATGACTATAGTGTAGAGATGCACAGTGTGGAAATTGGGAGAGAGGCAGGTATGTGCATGTACCTTAATTACGAAGGACTTAACTCCATTGATATGGTTTGATGTTTTCCTTGTGTGTATTTGAGATACTTAATTAACGTTATGATTGAATGCTTGATTAATGTGGTCACTACGGGCTATAGAAGGTAACATGACGAATTTAACAATGGTAGTGAATTGCTACGAGATAGTCGATTTAACTTTACTACTGGGGCACGGATAAAAAAGGAGGAACAGAATTAAAAAGGGTTAGTTAATCATGCGAGTCAATAAATAGGTCATTAAATAATGGGAAGGAAATTAGTTAATGATAATGGAAGTGTAAATGAGATAGGCGTGTTAATAATGTTTAAATGGCAGCTTGAAAGAGGAAAAGATCAGTGAAACAAGGTTATTGTCTAAATAGGGTGCCGCTGCAACGAGCGAATTGTCTTTGTCGTGAGACCGGTTTAGCAGTCAAAGTGTCTGCTATAGTGAGATGAGAGAAATTGAATAGAAGTTGTGATTGCTGACTAGAGTTGTAGGGTATGTATATAAATATTGTTGAGTTATAAGAATTAATGAAATGGTTAATAAACTTGTAGGTTATAAATATAAGTTAGAGTTGTTAAAATTGAGTAATTGATTGCATGTTAATTATATTCTATTGCTTGAACTAATCTTAGTCGGCCAATGATACCTATCGGTACGTGTGGTGTACTGATACTACGTTGTTATACCTTTTGGGGTATAGGTTATGGCAGGTTTGAAGTTTCACGAATGGCATGGAGTACTCAGCATTAGCTTTCGCATTTTCTCCGCAAATGAAGTTGTGTCATCTTATTTATCAATATTCTGTTAGAGCTCTTGTACCTGTCTAGGCTAGATATTAGGAGCATCAAGGTTTTTGAAAAATATTTTATTGAATACTTCTAAGACATTGTGATTTATGTAAATTCATGATTATGGTAGATATTTTATTTCATTGTTCAAAAAGGGGTTCTCCTATCGAGCTAGAGTCAATATAGCTGCCAGCACGACTCGCCCATTTGGGTCGTGTTAGTCATCTCTTTTAAGATATTTCTATATTGTAGAAATTAGATAATTTATGGCCCGTACGCAGACCAAATATAACTGATTATAAATTGTACATTAACTTTATATAAAAAATTTATATTTTACTATTTTTAACAAAACTAAAAGGTTATTCATAAAAATATTCTATAGCATTTCCACTGATAATTTTATTTGTCACAATTAAAATTTTAGCAAAAATAAAATATTATGATAAAATAATTTAACTCAAAAATATTTTAAAGAATTATTGGCATCAATTATGAGAACATTTATTTTTTCAATTGTAAAACACTTAGGATCTAATATTTAATTTGCAGTTGATTATCGCAATGGAATAAACTTATTAGAATTCAAAGATAATTTATTTGTTAGATTTAATTGAGTTATATAACAATCGTGGGCCTTTGATTTAAAATTTGTTCTTATTAACATTAATTGGTTATGTAATTTTTCATATTATAATTATACATTCCTTATTTTTTTTCCCCATTTTTTAAAAATAAGAAACCACTTAAATTCATATTTTTTTATTAATTAAGTAGTTTTATTTACCAAAAAATAAGTGTTTATAAGTAAATCAAAATTCATTTACTTCTCTAATTACTAATAAGTTATATTTTAAAAATATGATCAATGTGATAGTTCATATTCTATAGTCAAAACTTTATTTTATTAATTTTTTCTATAAGTATAAAGATTATGAAAACTCAAATTTCTCAAATATAATAATTTTATGAGATTTATTAATATCTTTTTAAAAAAGATAACTTGCTTCACAAGAAATTCTTTTCCCATTCTTGTTTAGATCAAAAAATAGCAATATTCCTTAATTGATAACTTGAAAAATACGGTAATTAATTAAATTTAATTTGATAAATTCAAAAATATAATGATATTTTATTGTCAATATACAAAAATTGTACTTACGAAATACTTATTTTTTCTAATCAAAATTTGATTTAATAACTTCAAAATTAAATCAAACTTAGATTATTTCAAATATTTAAAATAAAATAAAATATAAACTTGATCCTCTATTTAAACGAAGAACTATTATTTCAAAATATAATGAACACTTCTAGTTTATATTTATATTAAGTATTCCATCCAGTTCATTTTATTTATCATATTATGTTTTTACTCTTTAAAAAGTATTTAAAATAATAATTTAATTAAATTATTTTTATTTATTCTTTGATCTCAATTTAATATACTATTTTTTTACCACGCTAACTTATTTCTATATTTATTAGAACAAAATAAAGATAAAAATAATAATAAATTGTATTTTAACATTAGAATAATATCTATTTTATATTAAATATGTTAGTAATATTACGAATAGAAAATATATTATTAAAGTGAGAGAATATAAAATAGAGCAATTATATTAGATATTACACTAACTTAAGAAACGAAAAGAAAAGAAAGTATATACTTTCTACTCGAGCTCGATCATGGACTATTTACATTTCAAGACAATAAAAAATGAATACAAATCACTACCCCCTTTTTTGTATTTTCTTAATTGAATTTTATTTGATTAGGACAAAGTTTAGATACTTTTAAATAATAATAATAATAATAATAATAATAATAATAATAATAATAATAATAATAATTAAAAAAAAATTCTCTATAACCTTTTGAAAATAAGAAATAGGCCCCAGATTTTTAAATATACACATAATTTCTTTTACTCTTCTAACACATGGAAGTAATTAAAATTTTTCAGAACTTGATTGGTCTTTTTAAAAATTCAATACTCTCTTTGCATGATGTACGACTATTTTAAGTTGGATCTTTTATTAATTGATAAAATTACCCTTGATCGTCCTACGTCTTCACTCTTTTATATAATAGAAAAAAATTAGAATAAGGTAAATATAAAAGAGTTGAGGTCCACAAACACACCTAAACTATGTGAAATTTGTATTAGGTACCTGAACGATCACCCTTAGTGTTATACCCCGTAAAATTTCCAACACATAGATGACCTATTCGCGTGTTGGTTAAGAGTATTTGAAAGCCATACACGCTAGAAAAAGGCCCGGGACAAGACCGGACAAGAAACCTGTCGAACCATCGCGTAAGGAGCCGGGGCAAAGCCCCTTCGCGATGGCAACGTGTCACGGAGGTGGAGCCTCCGCGATGGCTCTGTGAAACGTTGGCCCTGTCTAGCCCCAAGTATATAAAGCCTCCACTTCGGTTCATTTCATAAATATATCAAATAATTTCCAGAAACTCGAAGAGAAACAGAGGGTGCGAGGTTTGTTGATAAATTATCGCTCGATTACGCCGTCAAACGCGGTCCAAACTCAAATTAACTCTAGATACCGAGGTATTAAGCAGTAAGGAGCATTCCTACGGATTTAGTTTCGCAAAATTCGGCCAGCGAATCGTCGTGCTACCGAACTAAGGTAAGTGAAATTACTCCAAATTAGTGTCAATATACTCCTAGCCTCAAAGTGAGTATTTCTCGCTTCTGGACTTTCGAGAAATAGCGAGTTTTTGACCGTCTTTCGATAAGCCAAAGTTTAGACTATAAATATATCAAAAGTGACGTTTTCTTTCAGAATATTGGTGTATTTGGTTCTAATTTACATGTATATGAATGTAGTTGGGAGAAACAGCAGAAGTACTGACGGAAATCACATTGGTCAATCGGGTACTCGGAAACCAGGTATGTAAAGCTATTCTTTCGGCAAGCCAGGAAGTACAGTCTAGAAAATAAATAGAATAAAGGCTATTAACAGATACCCAGCGTACAGGAACAATTTTAGTACAAGTTCCAGCAAGCATGCTAGTATATCATTACGTATCATGCAATAATTAGAATAACGGATAGTCAGATGATTTTATATAGTAATGTGGTATCAGTTAGTAGCTCAGTATGTTCTTACGTAATATCCATAATGGAAGTTGTAAAAGTAGTATAATGAATTAGCAAGATTACAGATAGTATGTATTACTTTTGTTGAGACTGTATCCGGTAACAGATGGCACATCTTATGTTATTGAGCTATATCCAGTTACAGATGGCATGTTCTATGATATTGAGTTATATCCAGATGTAATCAGATCAGTAATCAGATATAGAAATAGCTCCAGATACATATGTAGCTCCTGGAATAGATATGGCTCTAGAAACTGATATAGCTTCAGATCGCGGATAACAATAATCAGCTAAACAGATAAAGGCCAGGTAACAGTTAGCCCAGCAATCAGAAACAGTGTAAACAGAATATAACATCAGTTGTTTAGTACGGACTGGCCTTGAAATAAAAGAAGAGAATATGATTAGTATTTTTCATTTGAGCATGCTTGCTTTGTATGTGTTTTGCATGTTGAGACTTGTTGTGGCATGTGGGTGTCCTTTAGAATCCCCGCTGCCCCTGGGTTATAGCTGTGTTGATACCAAATTCAGATACCGCCACCAACTGGGAAATGCCGTCCGCCTTGAGGACGATGATGTACGACCACCATAATAATACGGTCCAGATTACCCTGCTTGCAGGGGCAGTTCAATTTACTCTGCGCAGAGCCAGATTACCCTATTTACAGGGGCAGATTACTCTGTGTGTGCTTGTGGCCGGGGGCAGTTTCAGATACAGATTTTTATAAAATTACCCTGCGTGCTTGCACCCAGGGGCAGCTTCAGTCACATATACAGCAGCAGATTACCTCGTTGCGCACTTGCGCCCAGAGGCAGGAGTCTTCGGACTCAGACACAGTTTATTGTCAGAGGCCAAGGCCTGAGCTACGTACCCAAGGGGGCTGGTAGGAGGAGCTCACAGTTATCAGATGAGTGGAGTGACTTATTTTTGGTTGGTTTAGACCCGGGTAAGGGTAAATAGATTGTTCTGTTGGTTGGCACCTTTCGGCTTATGGGGGTCGGTCAGGTATTGTGTGTATTTATATGTATATCGATGTGTGCTATTAGATACTGATAGACATTAGGACGATACGCCGTCAGGTACACCCAGTTTAGTTACAGAATAGGTAAACTCTCCCCAGTTATCCTCAGCCAGATAGACTCAGCTACTTCCTGCTTATACTTCATGTTATTGTTGTTACCCATTTCAGTTGTATATTTCAGTTTGCTTTACATGCTCAGTACCTGTGGTACTGACGCCCGTGGGGGTGCTGCATTGCTTGCCTGCAGGTACACATAGACGAGGAGCCGATCCCTCATAATCCAGTCAGCAGAGTTGCCAGCTCCTATCCTCCGGAGCTAGACAGTCGGAGGTTGCTCCTATTCCCTTTTTGATTACAGTATGGGTAGGTCGGGGCCCTTTCCTGACCATTCTATTATTACTTCCTAGAGGCTTGCAGTCTGATGTTTCCTGTGGTGGTGGAGCCGGTCGTGGGGGCCGTGCTTGTATATATGTGTATAGCTATTTAGCATTGTTGATTATGTTGGCTGTGTGGGGCCATAGCCCAATAGTAGCAGTGACCTTGCCGGTCACGTAGTTATTCAGTATTCTATTGTTGAGTTACAGATAACTAGACAGCATGGTGGCCTTGTCGGCCCGCATAGGTTTCCCTATATGAGTACGATTCTGGTTAGCCGGTATTACAGCACAGGTGGCTATAGGCCCATTCGGCCGGAGGCTGTATTTACAGCCGTTATATAGCCGGTTCGTTTCTTGAAATAGAGCCAGAGTCAGCCGAAGCAGTAGATGTGCTCAGGCTGGACCGTTTAGCAGCCAAGAGTCTAGCAGGCACTAGGTGCCCGTCATACCCCCCAAGGTGGGGTGTGACAAACTTGGTATCAGAGCAGTTCGTGTCCCAGGGATTCTGCAAGCCGTGCTAAGTAGAGTCTTGTCTATGGATGTGTTGTGCACCACATACTATAGGCAGGAGGCTGCGAGGCATAATAGGATGGTTACCCTTCTTTCATACTCAATCGTGCCATAGCACAGTACAGTATAGGGTTAGTTCTTTCAAAACTTACCACCCTCTTTGTCTACAGATATTATGGCAGATCAGTGGCACCTTGCTACCGGTAGGAGATTAGATACAGCGGCAGGCGAAGGCAGCAGCAGGATGCCTCACTTACAGCCGGATTCAGCCGGGTCTGAGGGCGATGCGGAGGTGTCATCTCGACCCTCCCAGTAGTCTCCGCCTTGGCAGACACCATTTGAGGTAGCACCACCTCCCACAGCTCCTGCACCCACTTCATCTGATCAGGAGCTACGTAGTGCGGTGGTTATGTTAACCCAGATGCTAGCTACTCAGCGTCAGCCAGTACCAGCTGCAGCAGCAGAATCTCTAGGTGGGCCAAGTAGTTCCAGGGTTAGAGAATTCTTGGCATTGGGACCCCCGCAGTTCACTGGGTCAGATCAAGCAGAGGACCCCCAGGATTTCCTAGATCTGATGCAGAGGATTTTTTGAGTTATGCATGTGACTCCTACAGAATCAGTTGAGCTGGCAGTATTTCGGTTGCGGGACATAGTTGTATTATGGTACGAGAGTTGGGAAAGGTCTCGAGGGAGAGATGTTGCCCCTCCGACCTGGTCCAGCTTCTCAGAGGCCTTCCTGGACCACTACTTACCCCGGGAGGTCAGACAGGCCCGGATGGACCAGTTCTTACACTTAGAGCAGGGGGCCAGGAGCGTCTGTGAGTATTCTTTACAGTTCAACTCCTTAGCCCGCTATGCTCCAGCATTTGTGGACACCATGTTGTCCAAAGTCCATCGCTTTATTATGGGCCTGAATTCAGGTTACATAGAGACGTGCATGACGGCGACTTTGAGAGAGGATATGGACATAGCCAGGATACAGGCCTTCGCACAGACAATTGAGGGCCTGAGACAGTGGCAGCAGGGCGACAGGCAGGCGACTTCAGAGAAGCGCCGTAGAAACAGACCCGCTGAGATTCAGGGGGAAATCCCTAGGGGGCCGAGACCACGGTTTTCAAATAGGCCACCCAGATCTTTACCTCTGGTACAGCAGCAGAGAGGCAGATTTGTTCGCCAAAGTCAGTCAGAGTCTGGTAGCAGTTTATGGACAGTAGCATCACCTAAGCAGCGGAGGGCAGAACAGAGTAGATTTGCACCTACCCCTTGTCCTATATGCCACCGACCCTATTCTGGAGCCTGCAGGCAAGGCTCCTCAGGGTGCTATTACTGTGGACAGGAATGGCATTTAATGAGAGATTGTCTGGCCAGAGGACAGGGTAGCCAGGATAGTCTGGATAGAGCATCAGCGGGGCCACGAGTTCCAGTAGCCTCAACAGGGTGTAGACCCTCAGGTTCAGTAAATAGGGGCCGAGGTAGATCAGGAGCCTATGGCTCAGGTGCAGGCCCCAGCCGTACCTATGCATTACCAGGGAGGCAGGATTCAGAGGCATCTCCCGACGTGGTCACAGGTATATTGATTATCTGCTCATACCCTGTTTATGTATTGATTGATCCAGGTTCTACCTTGTCATATATTACACCATTTGTGGCTCGGAAGTTGGGTATCGAACCAGAAATGCTTCAGCAGCCCTTTTCAGTGTTTACACCGATCGGTGACTCGATTACAGCTAAAAGAGTTTACCGAGGGTGTACGGTAGAGGTTGCTAATCGCCAGACCACAGTAGACTTAATAGAACTTGAGATGGTCGACTTCGATGCCATTTTGGGTATGGACTGGTTAGTGTCATGCTATGCCAACTTAGAATGCTGGACCAAGACGGTCCGATTTCACTTCGGGGGAAGCAGTGTGAGAGTGGAAAGGGAGCACAGCTACGCCAAAAGGTAGGTTTATTTCCTACCTTCAGGCGAGAAAATTAATAGCAAAGGGATGTATTTACCACCTAGTTAGAGTCCAGGATGTTCGGGTGGAACCTCCGACTTTTCAGTCTGTTCCAGTGGTCAATGAATTCCCTGACGTATTTCCGGATGAGTTGCCTGGTATCCCTCCCGAAAGGGAGATAGATTTTGCAATTGACTTGTTGCCAGGGACTCAACCCATATCCATTTCCCCGTATCGCATGGCACCAGCTGAGCTTAGAGAGTTGAAAGAGCAGTTAAAATATTTGCTCGACAAAGGCTTTATCAGGCCTAGTACTTCCCCGTGGGGTGTGCCAGTTCTATTTGTAAGAAAGAAAGATGGCTCACTCCGTATGTGTATAGACTACCGGCAGCTGAATAAGGTAACGGTTAAAAACAAATACCCGCTCCCTAGAATAGATGATTTGTTTGACCAGTTGTAGGGGGCCAGATGTTTCTCTAAGATAGATCTGAGGTTCGGATACCACCAGGTCCGAGTTCGTGAGAGGGACATTCCAAAGACTACTTTCAGGACCAGGTATGGTCACTTTGAATTTCTAGTCATGTCTTTTGGGCTGACGAATGCTCCCGCAGTGTTTATGGACCTGATGAACAGCATATTCAGACCGTAATTGGATCTGTTCGTGATAGTATTTATCAATGATATTCTGGTATATTCTCTTTCTGAGACAGATCACCAGAACCATTTACAAACAGTACTCCAGATCCTTAGAGACCGTCAGTTGTACGCCAAGTTTTCAAAGTGTGAGTTCTGGCTGAACTCAGTTGCCTTTTTGGGGCATATCGTGTCGGATGCTGGTATACAGGTGGACACGTAGAAAATAGAGGCGGTCAAGACATGGCCCAGACCTACCACTCCGACCGAGGTCCGCAGTTTCCTGGGTTTAGCAGGGTATTACCGGAGATTTGTTGAAGGATTCTCCACTATAGCAGCACCTCTGACAAAGCTGACACAGAAAGAAGCGAAATTTCAGTGGACGGAGGCATGTGAGCAGAGCTTTTAAGAATTGAAAGACAGATTGACCTCCGCCCCAGTACTAGCATTGCCAGAGGGAACAGATGGGTATGCGGTGTATTGCGACGCTTCAGGCTTTGGACTGGGTTGTGTACTGATGCAGCATGGAAAGGTAATTTCTTATGCTTCCAGACAGCTGAGGAAGCACGAAAAGAACTATCCGACTCATGACCTGGAATTGGCCGCAGTGATCCACGCTCTGAAAATATGGAGGCATTATCTGTATGGCGTTCATGTAGACATTTTTACAGATCATAAAAGCTTGCAGTATATTTTCACACAGAGGGAGTTAAATTTGTGGCAGTGTCGTTGGTTAGAATTGCTGAAAGATTATGACGTAAATATTCTCTACCACCCAGGGAGAGCTAATGTAGTAGTTGATGCCCTCAGCCGTAAGTCAATGGGGAGTTTAGCGTATTTGCGACCCGATAAGCGGGAGTTAGCCAAGGAAATTCATCAGCTAGCTGGTTTAGCTGTTCGAGTAGTAGAAACAGAAAATAACAGAGCGGTGATTCAGAACTCTGTTGTGTCATCGTTAGTTACAGAGGTAAAAGAACGGCAGTACGAGGACCCTGACTTAGTCCAGCTCATAGATAGAGTTCAGAAAGGTAAGGATCCAGATTTCCAGGTGACTGAGGATGAAGTGCTACGTTGTAAGGGCCACCTATGTGTCCCGAATGTTTCAGGGCTTCGCCAGCAGATCATGCATGAGGTACATTACGCTCGTTATTCCCTCCATCCAGGATCGATGAAAATGTACCACGACATCAGAGACATCTATTGGTGGCCAGGTATGAGAGCTGAAATAGCTGAATTTGTATCTAGATGTCCTAATTGCCAACAGGTGAAAGCAGAACACCAGAAACCGAGTGGTCTAACGCAGGATATAGTCGTGCCTTTGTGGAAATGGGAAGCGATAAATATGGATTTTGTAACAAGGTTACCCCGTACCAGATGTGAAAACGATTCAATTTGGGTAATCGTTGACAGATTAACAAAATCAGCCCATTTCCTGCCAGTACGAACTACATTCTCTGCTGAGGATTATGCTGAACTGTATATCAAAGAGATAGTCAGATTGCACGGTGTTCCGGTGTCTATTATCTCAGATAGAGGAGCACAATTTACAGCGAGATTCTGGCAGTTGTTCCAGAGAGGCTTGGGGACACAAATTAACTTAAGTACAACCTTTCATCCTCAAACAGACGGACAAGCAGAACGAACTATCCAGACGCTCGAAGATATGCTACGAGCTTGTGTACTAGATTTTGGGGGTAGCTGGGATGAGCAACTGCCATTGATTGAATTTGCTTATAATAACAGTTATCATTCAGCCATCCATATGGCACCCTTTGAAGCATTATATGGGCGAAAATGCAGATTGCCGGTTGGCTGGTTTGAAGTGGGGGAGATGGCGCTGATTGGGCCGGATATTATTCGTCGGTTAGAATAGGCGGTGAAGCTTATCAGAGAACGCCTACTGACTGCTCAGAGCCGCCAGAAGTCTTATGTAGATATGCGGCGCAAAAATTTAGAATTTGCAGTGGATGACTGGGTATATTTGAAAGTGTCTCTGATGAAAGGGGTGATGAGATTTGGCAAGAAAGGCAAGCTTAGCCCGAGGTTCACTGGGCCATATCAGATTCAGCGGAGAATAGGCCGAGTAGCATACGAATTGAACTTGCCTCCAGAGTTAGCGTATGTTCACCCAGTATTCCATGTATCTATGTTGAGGAAGTTCGTTGGAGACCCTTCCACAGTTGTTCCAGTTCAGGATGTCCAGGTCACAGAAGAGTTAGCATATGAAGAGGTTCCAGTAGCTATCTTAGACAGACAGATTCGTAGATTGAGAACTAAAGATATTGCGTCTGTCAAGGTATTGTGGCGTAACAGGAACCGAGAGGAGATTGACTTGGGAGGCGGAGGAAGATATGAAGACCAGATACCCTCATTTGTTTCAGGCCTAGTCAGGCGACAGGTATGTTAGTATTATTGTCTTATGCAGTGCCTTATAGTATATATAAATGAGAAGGTCTATTTTAATCTATCATTTAAATATTATAGTATTATGTGGAGTACCTGTATGGGACTTTTCTGCTTTTCAGGTTTTTGGGATAGTCCAATATTACAGGGGAAACTCTGCCGAAATTTTTCTAGCAACAAGTTGAGTAAGTTGAGAAGTCCTCTAAATAGAAGTTTACATTCGAGGACAAATGTTCTTAAGAGGGGGAGAATGTTATACCCCGTAAAATTTCCAACACATAGATGGCCTATTCACGTGTTGGTTAAGAGTATTTGAAAGCCATACACGCTAGAAAAAGGCCCGGGATAAGACCGGACAAGAAACCTGTCGAACCATCGCAGAAGGAGCCTGGGCAAAGCCCCTTCGCGATGGCAACGTGTCACGGAGGTGGAGCCTCCGCGATGGCTCCGTGACACGTTGGCCCTGTCTAGCCCCAAGTAAATAAAGCCTCCACTTCGGTTCATTTCATAAATATATAAAATAATTTCCAGAAACTCAAAGAGAAACAGAGGGTGCGAGGTTTGTTGATAAACTATCGCTCGATTATGCCATCAAACGCGGTCCAAACTCAAATTAACTCCAGATACCGAGGTATTAAGCAGTAAGGAGCATTCCTACGGATTTAGTTTCGTGAAATTCGGCCGGCGAATCATCGTGCTACCGAACTAAGGTAAGTGGAATTGCTCCGAATTAGTGTCAATATACTCCTAGCCTCAAAGTGAGTATTTCTCGCTTCTGGACTTTTGAGAAATAGCGAGTTTTTGACCTTCTTTCGATAAGCCTTAGTTTAGACTATAAATATATCGAAAGTGACGTTTTCTTTCAGAATATTGGTGTATTTGGTTCTAATTGACATGTATATGAATGTAGTTGGGAGAAACAGTAGAAGTACCGATGGAAATCACATCGGTCAGTCGGGTACTCAGAAACCAGGTATGTAAAGCTATTCTTTCGGCAAGCCAGGAAGTACAGTCTAGAAAATAAATAGAATAAAGGCTATTAACAGATACCCAGCGTACAAGAACAATTTTAGTACAAGTTCCAGAAAGCATGCTAGTATATCATTACGTATCCTACGATAATCAGAATAACGGATAGTCAGATGATTTTAGATAGTAATGTGGTATCAGCTAGTAGCTCAGTATGTTCTTACGTAATATCCAAAATGGAAGTTGTAAAAGTAGTATAATGAATTAGCAAGATTACATATAGTATGTATTACTTTTGTTGAGACTGTATCCGATAACAGATGGCACATCTTATGTTATTGAGCTATATCCAGTTACAGATGACATGTTCTATGATATTGAGTTATATCCAGATGTAATCAGATCAGTAATCAGATATAGAAATAGCTCCAGATACAGATGTAGCTCCTAGAAAGATATGGCTCTAGAAACTGATATAGCTTCAGATCGCGGATAACAATAATCAGCTAAACAGATAAAGGCCAGGTAACAGTTAGCCCAACAATCAGAAACAGTGTAAAACAGAATATAACATTAGTTGTTTAGTACGGACTGGCCTTGAAATAAAAGAAGAGAATATGATTAGTATTTTTCATTTGAGCATGCTTGTTGTGTATGTGTTTTGCATGTTGAGAATTGTTGTGGCATGTGGGTGTCCTTTAGCATCCCCGCCGCCCCTGGGTTATAGCTGTGTCGATACTAGATTCAGATACCGCCACTAGATGGGCGATGCCATCCGCCTAGAGGACGATGATGGCTGACCACCATAATAATACGGTTCAGATTACCCTGCTTGCAGGGGCAGTTCAGTATACTCTGCGCAGAGCCAGATTACCCTGTTTGCAGGGGCAGATTACTCTGTGTGCGCTTGTCGCCGGGGGCAGTTTCAGATACAGATTTTTATAAAATTACCCTGCGTGCTTGCACCCAGGGGCAGTTTCAGTCACAGATACAACAGCAGATTACCCCGTTGCGCACTTGCGCCCAGAGGCAGGAGTCTTCGGACTCAGACACAGTTTATTGTCAGAGGCCAAGGCCTGATCTACGTACCTAAGGGGGCCGGTAGGAGGAGCTCACAGTTATCAGATGAGTGGAGTGACTTATTTTTGGTTGGTTTAGACCTGGGTAGGGGTAAATAGATTGTTCTGTTGGTTGGCACCTTTCGGCTTATGGGGGTCGGTCAGGTATTGTGTGTATTTATATGTATATCTATGTGTGCTATTAGATACTGATAGATATTAGGACGATACACCATTAGGTACACCCAATTTAGTTACAGAATAGGTAAACTCTCCCCAGTTATCCTCAGCCAGATAGACTCAGCTACTTCCTGCTTATACTTCATGTTATTGTTGTTACCCATTTCAGTTGTATATTTCAATTTGCTTTACATGCTTAGTACCTGTGGTATTGACGCCCGTGGGGGCGCTGCATTGCTTGCCTGCAGGTACACATAGACGAGGAGCCGATCCCTCGTGATCCAGTCCGCAGAGTTGTCAGCTCCTATCCTCCGGAGCTAGACAGTCGGAGGTTGCTCCTATTCCCTTTTTTATTACAGTATGGGTAGGTTAGGGCCCTGTCTCGACCATTCTATTATTACTTCCTAGAGGCTTGCAGTCTGATGTTTCCTATGGTGGTGGAGCCGATCGTGTGGGGCCGTGCTTGTATATATGTGTTTAGCTGTTTAGCATTGTTGATTATGTTGGTCGTGTGGGGCCATAGCCCGAAAGTAGCGGTGACCTTGCCGGTCACATAGTTATTCAGTATTCTATTATTGAGTTAGAGATAACTAGACAGCATGGTGGCCTTGTCGGCCCGCATAGGTTTCCCTATATGAGTACGATTCTGGTTAGCTGGTATTACAGCACAAGTGGCTATAGGCCCAGTCGGCCGGAGGCTGTATTTACAACCGTTATATAGCCGGTTCGTTTCTTGAAATAGAGCCAGAGTCAGCCAAAGCACCAGATGTGCTCAGGCTGGACCATTTAGCAGCCCAGAGTCTAGCAGGCACTAAGTGCCCGTCATACCCCCCAAGGTGGGGTGTGACACTTAGGTTATAAAATCACACCTAAATATTTATATTATTTTCGTGTGATACACGCGACCTATTTATTTTCAAAAAAGTATCAGATGACTGTCCACGTATTGTTGTATTAAATTTGAGCCCCCTCCACCCCCACCTTTTACTTTCTTTTTCTTCTTTCTTCCCTCCTGCTTCTTTTTTCTTCTTTTTCTTTCTTTTTCTTCTTTCTTTTTCTCTCTCGCCAATATCTTTTTTCTATACAAACTATATCACTAGTTTATTATCAATTGGGTCTTCTTTTCTCCTTTATCAGATGGGTGAAAATAATTAGACAAATGAATTATTAATTGAAGAAAATGAAAGTGTGAAAGATGGATTGATTATTGTGCCCTATGAATCCCAACTATATACTGCTCTAAAAGCAAAATTCTTGCACAATAACTTAATTCCAACAGGCAAATGTCAATTAGAATGATCTCTTTTACTCAGAAAAAGATTTTTACCCCATTTAAGATTTATTTTTCTGTTGTTCAATTTGTTACAAAAAAATTGCACAATCATTCTTAAAAAAGAAAACTGGATCTGTTTAAGAAGAAGGGATGAGTTATTATAAAATGAAGAATAAATTGAAGAAGGATGAAAAAGAAGAGGGAATAAATCTATAATTTTGCAAAAAAGATGAAGAAGAAATGAATAAGAAAGAGTATGAAGAAGGAAAGGAGTATTTAAAGGTGAAAAAACTTTTTAAAAAAAGCTTACTCAACAATTTATAGCTATTACACTACCATGTAGGTGATTTTTAATATCTAAAATTTCACCCATGTATACGGGAGTGATTGAACACACGACTTTGGTTCAGTCAGCACTCGGGTGTATTTCCATAATCTGAGGTGATAGTCAGGTACCTAACACAAACTTCGTATAGTTCAGGTACTAAACTCGCAAAAGTCGTATAGTTCAGGTGTGTTTTTGGATCTTAACTCGATATAAAATAATAATTTATTTTTATATTTTTAAAATTTGGACAAATAAATTTTTTTATTTATTTGTGGAGTCCATGTTTATATGACATAAAAAAATATTTTGTCATGTTAATTTTTTTTAATGATAAATTTAGTTGAGTAATTTTATAAGAGAAATACTCTAAGGTGAGTGATGTTATTAATACCACAAAAAGTTTAATAACTTTGCAATATAGATTTTCAAGATTGAATGATTTTTTGATATATTATAAAAAATATCTAGCCACTTTTAGTTGAGGAAGGAAGATGAATGGAGAATTGAATATACAACAAAGTTAAAGTAAAATGAAGAAGCATTAAATAAATTCAATGGAGAAAGAGAAGAAAAAATCAAGAGTAATGAAACATTCAAATGCCTTTAAGATCTCTCTCGACACGGAGAACTTCTCTTTTTAATATGAAATTTTAAGTGAGAATTCTCATTGTGCTTGTTTCCGGCTATTGCATCTTCCCTGCCACACTGCTTAAATTTTTATGAAATGATATCAACTTTTAAGTTTTAACAGGTGATATTTTTAAGCATTTATAGGTTAGATATGAAATTTTAAAATTTTCCTTGGTCATCATAGATGATAAAACGGATGAGTGCCACGTAAATAAGCTAAGTAAAAAGAACAAATCTAAGAGTCTTTGAAATGATCGCGAGCGAGCCCGAGGTCCCTCCTCTAGCTTTGAAATCTATTACTAAAATAACTATCAAATCCAAGATAATATGCAAATAAAGAAAATGCTTTAAAATAGTATATTATAAATGTATTTTCTTGAGAGAATAAAAGTTGGAATCCGTTTATAAGTGAGGAGGGTTGACTATTTATATGCTACAGGGTAATGTCCTTGGCCAATAAGAAAATGTCACTAGATCCCTAAAGTAATAAAACCTATGTTCTTGCATCACACGTCCATTGAAAGGCGGCAGCTAATAGTCCTGCATGAATCAAATCTGTATGAGCTCCTCCAGGCACCTAGGTAACTTGACACTCTTAACTCCTATTTGTCCTTTTGTCACGTCATTATAAGCGATAATATTTTGGTCCTTATCATGTGTGGGACAACATCTCTACCATCGCTATCTCGAAAAAGTGTCTCCTAAGGTTCAAAATTCTTGTTACATCGATATTCCGTGTTGGGCTTGTTATTAGTGCCACGTGTCTCCCATTTGATTTCGCCTTATACAGAACTCCTACCATAACTAACCTAATTTTGAAATTGTATAGTCATTAAATATGATGTCAAAATAAATTAGTTATGCAACTTATTGATTTCCCACATGAACTAGGAAAATAATTTATTAATTTTCCAAATAATTGAACTAGCAAATATAGTAGGTCATCTCTATATATACTTCATTGTCACTCGAACTTATTATACATTGTTGGTGTTTCTTTTAACAACTCAAAGAAATTCCATCATAATCCCATGACGTCTACTGGTGAACATTCCAATGGAATTCATATTACTAACTTGAATTATCGTGATTCATTGTATAGACTCTTATTTTCACATGAATTGCACCGTCAATCCTCACAAAATTGGAAGAATCCAGAGATAAGGAGGATGCTATATTGGAGTATTTTAAAAGGTAATTTTTTTATCTTTTTCCCTTTTAAAATACTCCAATATAGCATCCTCCTCATTCTCTGAATTCTTCCTATTTGCAAGGATCGGCGGCGTAATTCATGTGAAAATAAGAATCTAAACAATGTATCACAATCACTCAAGTTAGTAATATAAACTGGAATGCTCACCGCTAGACACCATAGTATTATGATAGAATTTCTTTCAATTGTTGAAAGGAACACAAGAAATGTATAATAAGTTTGAGTGACAATGAAGTATATATAGAGATTACCTACCATATTTCCTAGTTCAATTCTATTTGAAAAATTAATAAATTGTATTCCTAGTTCATGTGGAAAAACTAATAAGTTGCATACCTGAATGGTTTAGAAAACATATTTAATGACTATATGGAATATACATAGAGATAGTGCATTTGGAAAATTAATAAATTCTATTCCTAGTTCATGTAGGAAATTAATAAGTTGCATCCTAAATTATTTCAAATCTTATTTAATGACTATATGAAATATTCGTAGAGATAGTGCATTTGGAAAGTTAATAAGTTTTATTCCTAATTAGTTTTGGAATCTGATTAATTAATATAACCGTTATTACTTGTAACGACCTGTCCGATCCTTAGAAAGCCTTAACAATGTTGGCATAGAAATTTAAAATTTTTTAGGGTCAAAATTTAATTACATCCTGGAATAAAAGAATTATTTTTGTAATGATTTAAAAAGGGCTGACTTAATAATTTTTTGGGCCCAGGCCACAGGACCGCTACAGCGGACACCTCTTCGCCATGGCGGGACCATTGCAGCAGAAGACGTAAACCGAAACTCCATATTCTTTTCATTTTAAGACCCATATCCTATTGTAACGAGGATTAGTCATTAAAAACTCCCTGAAATAAAATTTTGGTTATTCTAGCAAGGAAAGAAATAGGGTGGCTAGAGATGGGCAAAGATTCCATCATCCTCCCAGACGTTTCTCTGTAAGAACACTAGAGCTCGAAGCAAGAACGCAACCCCATCGTTTCTTGGCAGTAACATGGCGCCCAGTAGGTTATGGCTTACCCCTGTATTAGATTTCAATTAGTAACTCGTATACGTGTGTACAATTGATGTATAATTGAT
This sequence comes from Datura wrightii, assembly GCA_035772735.1. Lineage (NCBI taxonomy): Eukaryota > Viridiplantae > Streptophyta > Magnoliopsida > Solanales > Solanaceae > Datura > Datura wrightii. The sequence continues at coordinate 14,274,650 of JASDFA010000003.1, forward strand.
GGATGGGTACAAATATACAATGTTGAAGAGGAATTGTGTAAAATCATAGTGAATAACTGTTAAAGACGGGGGAGATAACCCAAATAACAAAGAGAGAAAGAGGTGGTGAATACTATGCTGTAATTACTGAACATGGGTAGATTGTTGATTATATTTTCTAGGTAGCATGTTTTAGATAGATTATTCTTAATGGTGTATTCCTGATTGTGTATTCTTAATTATATTTATTATTGATTACTAATGAGTTGGTAATTTACCAACTCATTTGGCTTTTAAGCATGACTTATTGCTTCATTTTCATGCAAATTAAGAAGGTTTTATGTCTTTTCTCTTTGTTTATGCAGGCATTTAACTTAAACAAAGAAAAGGAATGAATTGAACTGAAAGCGATCTGCTAGAAGCAAAAAAAGGACATGTGTGCCGCATATGGGCACATGCGTCAGATAAAACTGGAAGATGGGATACATTGGACTTACAAACTGCAGATTGGCATCTATGGAACATAGATGCTACCACAATTGACACGTGAGGGTACTGCCTAAGCCTGTTGGAGGAGCGGCCACTTGCGAATGCAGGTGCCGTGTAAGTGATTCATATGCTAACAAGGGAAAAATCATCCAATTCTGGCATAAATGTACCTAAGAAGCTTCCAAAAGAAATATTGAAAAGTCGTGTAAAAGAAATTTGTAGATTTTTACCCCGAATGTATATTCACACATTATGTCATATTGAATTTTGAAGAGAGAAGTTCATAGAGATAGAAAGTAGAGTATAATTACTTCTTCAATTTCCATTGGGCAAAAACCTCCATTGTTGCATATTTTGAGCTTAATTCTAGTACATAATATGATGAAGTTAGAGGAATTTCTTATGTGTATAATTTTTTGTTCCTTATTAATGAGTAGCTAAAAATATTAGCTAGGGGTGTGTGAATAATGAGTATTTAAACTTGATTAGGTGTTGAAAATTTATACTTAAATTCTATTAATAAGCATGGATCTTTTGTTTCCTCTAAGTTTTAATTGAAAAATTAATTATTGCAAACATTAATTTAGTTTTCTTATCTTACTTTCTCTTAAGAGAGAGAAGTGAGATTTGGATGAGGATCCAATAATGAGGAATTTGGTGTGTGATGCTTTGGCTTGAGCTAGGGATAGTCAAGACGCAGTTTCATACTCCATTAAATGGTTAAGGCTAGAGATAGCTTAACCTTTCCTCAAGCCATGTTGATTGGGTTTGGGGTTTGAAAAAATTCAAGGTAAACACATCCCCTTTGTTAAGAAACATGCGGTGTAGCCTTAGCCACTTTTCATGACCCAAGCTAAGACTTTGGACCCATACACGAGACCTAGAACCACGAATGACTCCAAGTCAACCCATGACATGAGCATAGAACCTAAAGAGCATATATTAAAGCGGAAACTGATGACTTAAACATGTATAAGTAGAAGTTTGAATAACAAAACGTATAGCAATGATTATAAATGGAGTCAACACTCGATAAAGCTGAAAGTCTATATAATCTCTTATAAGCCTCTAAACTGTCTGATGAGCTGATGGGACAAAACCCCCAACTAGCTTGCTAAAGTCTAAAACTGAAATAGCATAATCAAACATTAAACTGAATGTCCTCGGAAGATGAGGACTCACCAATAATGGGAACTGAGCTAGACTGAGGGGGAACTTGACTAACAGCAGAACTGAGTCTGATCGCCTGGACCTGTATCATAAAATGATACAACATAAAGTATGCGGTCAGTACTTGGAATGTACTGAGTATGTAAGGTAAGTAAAACATGCTGAGTAAATGTTAACTGAAATCATGCATCTCAATATAAATCACTAGATCATGAGAGTAAGGACTGCATGTTAAAAATTGTATCTGAGACATACATAATCATAAGCTGAGTATCATATCTGAACAGAATGGCCCAAGGTTAAAAAAATAGTAATTATATGGCTTATTATAGCTGAAATCATAAGTAAAAGCTCATAAACTGATCATTGGGTCAAACCTGCTGTAATACATAATATCATAAATCACGAACATGAATAACTAAAATCATGGAGAACAATGGGAGACTCGTCATAACCGACACAATCACGATAGAGCTTACGTGATGCCCCAACTATCACACTCAAGTGGGCATATCCATCCAAAACATTGTCAGGGATAAGGACGATACCATGATATTGATATCAAGCTGAGGCCCCTTGGGGGCAGGGGAAGACTGTCAAGGGAGAACCCAAAATAAATATATATCTACATTGGTGCATAGTTCTGAGACCAGGGAACCTTGGAACCAAAGCCTACTCAGTGCTAGACACTACTCCAAAAATATGCATAATGCTCCTGTCATTTTTCGACGAAGTTGAAATCATAATTGCATGCATAGTATGAAATCTGAATATGGGGAGTCTGGACTCCAAACATACCATAAGCGGAATTAAAAGTATTGACTCTGAACCATATGGCAAGTTGATCTTATAAAACTGAGCTAAATCATGAAAACATACTTAACTTTTGTGGTCTTGCCTAAATCTTAAAATCATGCATACTTGAAGGAGACTTCATAAGTCAAAACAATAGATTCATACATGGGTAATTTATAAACTTTCATTCATGCTAGATATCTTATCATACTTGAAATCATGAATCATAAACTTGACTTTTCATAAAACTTGCATAATAGGGCATAATTTCTAATAATTGAAATCATGAATTTATATTAAATTATGTATAAAATCTGCCCATAAATCTTAAAATATGCTTTAAAACATGAGGGGAATTAACCCATAGACATATCATTGAGAATTTTATAAAATTAGGTTAAAACCCTATAAGATCATATACTTGAATCCATGAACTTGAGGAGAAATTTAGGCATGAGAGTGAAAGAAAACTCCCATTCATAGCCTTACATACCTGGGTAAACTAATTCTCAACTTATCCTTGAAATCCCAAGAGAATTGGGGAAGATTTGAGAGTTCTAGATTGATCTTCAAAGAGAATTCAAAGCTTTGCATGTGTGGGGAGCCAATAACTTCTTATAGGCTAAACCCTCTTAAAACACTCCTTTCAGGGATTAAAACGATATAGTTTAAGACTTAGGATCTTTGGATATACGAAAATATCCTTTACAATTTCATAGGAAAAAGGTCATTGCCAGATGCCACGAATTGTACCACGGGTTGTACCTTGAAACAACGACTCGTGGTTTCCTCCCGTTGTCAGATCGGCCTTATTCCCTCATTCTATGAAATCTTTCCACGAGCACTTACAATGACTCATAGTTTCCTACTATGGGTCATACCATACCTCGTATGATTAGTACCTGGAAACCCAATAATCAAGCTACGACTCCTGACTATGAGTCGTACCTCAAGACCACGAGTCATTGGACCCATCCTTTATGACTGGGAAAAATTTACAACTTCTCTGATCCTCACCATAACTACTTATCATGACCCATTGTTTTCCATGACAAGTCGTACTATGAGCAGTACCTTCAAGACCTAACACATGAGTATGTCATGACCTGAGCATAGGCTCGGATTTAGACATGGAACCTAGAACCATAAATGGCTCCAACTTGACCCATGGCATGAACAAGATAACTAAAGCTCAACATAAATAATGCGGAAAAACTAAATTCTGAAATAGCGGAAGTCTGAACATTTAATACATCTGAACAACGGAATATCAAACACTGAATCCGAAGATGAATACATAACTATATCTGATAAGCCTCTACATACTGACAAGTTGTTGGGAGAAGACCCCAACTAGCTCACTAAAAAACTGAAATTGAAAGACGATTATAACAAGGATAAATGAAGGTCCTGGATGGATGAGGACTCACCACCAAGACTGGATATGCTAGAATCTGAGAACTGGCTAACGGCAGGTTGAGCCTGAACTTCTGAGCCTGTATACAACATAGAGTATGCGATCAGTACTCTGAATGTATTGAGTATGCAAGGTAAGTAAAACAGCTAAGCAAGTTTAACTAATAATATGTATATCATGAAGCATTACATCATAAGATTCTGAGAGTAAGGCTTGCGTGCTGTTAACTGAAAATATGATTAAACATAACTGAGTCTCATAACTGAATCGAATTACCCAAAGCTGAAACTGATAATCATAAGTAATACTGAATATTGGGCCAAACCTACTGAAACATAACATCATAACTGTGCACATGCATAACTGAAATTATGAGGAATAATAGGAGACTCATCATATAATCGACATTACCACGATAGAGCTTACATGGTCTCGACTATCACACTCAAGTGGACACAGCCATCCAAAGCCTTGCTAGGGCTAAGGGCACAACCATGATATCAATATCAAGCTGAAGGCCCCTTGGGGGTAGGGGAATCTCACAAGGGAGGTCCCAAAGAATCTGAATAAGCCTACGTTGGCATGTAGTTCTAAGGCCCGGGATTGTCTGAACCCCTAGCCTAATTGATGCTAGAAACTACTCCCAAAAATATGCATATGCTTTCTATCATTTTCCAACAAAGTTGAACCATCACCTTTTGACGAAGCTGATCATAACAATATATACATAGTATCAAAAGTGCACATTAGGATTCTTGGCTCAAAATATACCACAAGCTGAAAAGTGAGAGTCTAGAATCCAAAAACCATGGGATAAGCTAATATCATATGATTTAGTCAAATCATGAAGTCATACTTAGATCATGTGTGCTTACCCAAACTTTAACATGCTTGAAATAGACTTGATATTAGAAATAATGAATACATACGTGGGTAATTCATAAATATTCTTAAATACTAGAAATATGATCATACTTGGAAGCATAAATCATAAATTCAACTTTTCATGAAACTAGAATAATTGGGCACCATACTTTTAAAACTTTCAAATCATTATTTGTAATCAAAATCATTATAAAACATGGTCATAAATCTTTAAACATCATTAGAAGCATGAAGAGAATTGACCATGATAGAAATATAGAATATTTCGTAAATTGGGTTAGAACCCCATGGAACCATGCACTTGAATTCATGAATTGAGAAGAGAATTGGGCGTGAGAGTGAAGAGAAACTCCCATTCATATCCCTATATACCTGGGTAATCTGGTTTTACACTCTTCCTTGAATGCCCAAGAGATTTGAAGAAGAAATTGAAGAGTACTAGGCTTGATATCCTTAGAAATTCTCAAGTCTTGCATGCATGGGGAGGGAATAGGTTAGCATAGATTAAACCCTCTTAAAACCTTTCTAACTGATCTTAAAAAGACATAGTTTAGGACTTAGGGGCTTAGGAATTATGAAATTACCCTAACTAAAATGTAGGAAAATTACACATTGTCAGGTGCCATGACTCATCCTACGGATCGTACCTCGACCCTATACTTGTGGTTTCCTCCTATTGTAGCCTCTGATAAAACCTGAGTTCTGAACTTTTCCACAGTTCACACCACAACTCGTACCTTCATCTAATGAGTTGTGTGACCCATCTGTTATCATGATTGGGAGAAATTCCCTGCTTTTTCCTACGGGTGGTGGTTGTTACTTACAACGGGTCGTACCTTGACCCCTACCATCCAACTCTACCACCCTGGACCCCAATCAATGGGTCCTTACCATGATCTGTGGTTCCTCATCATGGGTCATACTTTTAATACCCCGGAAGTACCAAGACTAGACCCGAGATTTAAAAATGAAAAGTGGCAGAAGGGTAGAAAATGTGTCTCAAAACGACTCAAGGTGCGAGTCATTGGAGGTTCCAATGACCCGTTGGGACACTCATGGTCAGGTACTGCAGGTTCAAAGTTTGGAGTAACGGGTCTAGGAATGACTCATTTTTTATGTAATGATTCGTTGGAGGTGGTCGTGGTGAGACTAGTCCTTGGTCAAAGAGGAAGTGATGAGTCGTGGAATGACCCATCACAAGTGACAACGGGCCGTCATCAGCAGTCGTTTAAAAAGATCCCAGGTTAAGGCAGTGGTGATGACGAGTGGTAGCAATGAGTCATTTGAGCTAGCAATGACCCATCCTATCCAGTTATGGTGAGAGATCGGAGACCTGAATTCAGGGAGTAGCAACAGAAGGTAACAACGGACCGTTTGAGCTCACAATAGATCGTACTGATATATGTTGTCACCGGCAGTGCAGTTTTTTCAAGATTTTCATTAAGGGTATTTTCGTCATTCCTAAAGCCCTAGTGTTCTAAACTACGTTGTTTTAGGCTCGAAATGAAGTGTTTTATGAAGGGTAAATCTATTCTAGTCTCATTCATATCCATGCATGCAAATTGAAGGGTTTAGAAGGTGATCAAGTTTAGGCTATCTTCAAGTTTTCTTCAATTATTTATTGGGCAATTAGAAAAGTGGTAGAATCAGATCCTATCAGGTATGCAGGGTTATGAATGAGTGAATTTGTTCACACCCATGCCCAATCCCTCTCTAAATCATGAAAATTCCTATGTTGATTCAATGGGGTTTTAACCCAATGCATGAAATTCCTAATTTTCTACATGGGTATGATCTAAATATGTTTCTAATATTAAATTATGTTTCATGGGAAAGTTTTACATTGTTTTCAATTATAGTCATGTTTCAAGATTTATAAATTAAAATTCCCAATTATGAGAAGTTCATAAAAGTTGAGATTTATGATGAATGTTCAAGTATGATGAGATATTATTGATGAAAAGCATGTTTTCAAGTTACCCATGTTTATAATCATGTTTTCATGTGAATTAAGTATTTTCAAGCATGTTAAAGTATTGGGCAATGTCATATGTTCAAGTATGATTAATGATTTCCAGAATTAAGCTTATCACATGGTATTGGAGTTAAGACTCCCTTTTATGTTCAGTTTGTGGTATGGTTTGAGCAAAAGCTCCTCATATATGATTTTAGATTTGATATGTATTTGATTATTAAGCTTCGTAAATAGACGATTGTAAGCTTCGTTGAAAAACAATGGAGAGCATATGCATGTTTTTAGGAGTAGTGTCTAGCACCGAGTAGGCTAAGGGTCGAACGACCCTATGCCTCAGAACTACGCACCAACATAGGTTTATACATATCATATATTCTTTGGGACCTCCCTTGTGAGCTATCCCCTGCCCCAATTGGGCCTCAAGCTTGATATCGATATCATGGTATCGTTCTTAGCCCTGGCAAGGCTTTGGACGTCTCTACCCACTTGAGTGTGATAGTTTCTGACCACGTAAGCTCTATCGTGGTATGTTAATTATATGACGAGTCTCCCATAGTTCCTCATGATTTTAGTTATGCATATTTATCATTCATGATATATATATATGTGTGTGTGTGTGTGTGTTCTAAAGTAGGTTTAACCCAATGTTCAGTTTTACTTATGATTATCAGATTTATCGTTGGGTCATTTGATTAAGTTATGATGTTATGTTATGTTCAGATCATGATTTTAGAAAACAACATGCAAGCCTACTCTCAGATTCTTATTTTGACGATGTTTTATGTTATGCGTGTTTTAAACAATTTTACTTATTTAAGCAGTATTACTTATGTTGCATACTCGGTACATTTAACGTACTAACCGCATACTCCATGTTGCATCATTTCATGATACAGGCTCCGATTTTCAAATTCAGCCCCGTCACTAGCCATCTTCCGGAGTTAGCATCAGTCCCTATTAGTGAGTCCTCATCTATCGAGGGCCCCTCTCTTATTCAGTTATGTTTTCATGTTTTTAGTTTCTAACCTAGAGAGTTAGTTGGGGTCTTGTCCCATCAACTCATCAGACTTAGAGGCTTTTCAGACAATAGATTGTATTCAGCTACAGACTCGTGTTGTATTTGTGGATTGTACATTATGCTTAGGCTTCCTCTATGTTATTATGCTAAGTATTATGTATTATTTGATTGATTTAGATGTATGTTCATGCCATGGGTCAACTTGGAGTCTCTCGGGGCTCCTGTGCCTTGATCCAGGCCTATGTTCGGGTCATGACAAACTTGGTATCAGAGAAATAGCTTTTGAAATGTCCTAGGGTGTCTGAAAGATCCGTTAAGTAGAGTCTTTTTCATGGGTGTGAAGTGCTCCACACTTATGACGAAGAGGTTACGAGACATTTAGGAAATGTTCCCTTCTTTCATGATCTATGTCGTGTAGTGAAATGTCTCTCTATCCTCCTAACTCGTGCTATTCGCGATTGCAGAATCATGCCTCCTCGAAGAGTTAATGGCAGAAGGAATGGAAATGGAAATGGCCACGAGGAGGCAATGGAGACAAACACCAAGAAGCCCCACCAGTCCATGAGCACCATGCACAAGAGTCGGTTGCCCATGCTAAATTTAGGGCATCCATTCATATGCTAGCGCAGGCCTTGACCGCCCAGGTCAACCAGCAGGTAGTGGCGCATGTCCCACAGAATGGAAATGCGGCGGCAACTCGAGTCAGAGATTTCCTAAGGATGAACCCACCAGAGTTTCTTGGGTCCAAGGTGGACGAGGATCCACATGAGTTTATCAACGAGATGTGAAGATCACCCAGGTCATGGGGGTGAATGGAGTAGAGTGTGCTGATTTAGCCTCATACTAGTTGAAGGGTGGTCGCCCACATTTTGTTTAGACAATGGAAGGGTAGTACGGCAGCCAGAGCAGGCCCTATCAGTTGGGAGGAGTTTCACATTGCCTTCTTAGATTGAGTTTCCCTCGTGAGATGAGTGAGTTGAAGGCAACCGAGTCCGTGAACCTAAATCAGGGGAAGATGAATGTTACACCCTATAAGTTTCTAGCATTTAGTCAGCCTATTCGCATGTTGGTGGAGAGTTTTAAAGTGCCATACGTATGAGGAAAGGGCCCGGGGAAAGGCCGAACGAGTGCCAAGTCGGGATTTCGCGAGAGGAGGATGAACCAAGCTGCCCAGAGAGGCAAAGTGGCATGGAGCTGCTCCTCTACGTTAGCCAACATGGCACGGAGTAGAATCAGTGCGTTGGGCAACATGCCACGTTGCCTTGTCTGCTGTCTCAAGTATATAAAGGCCTCACACTTAGATGTTAAGCCATTTTCATAAATCCTCGGCCAGCAGAGATTAGAGATGAAGGGAAACTATTAAAAATCATCCGATTACGCCACTAAATGCCGTCCAAATCTAAATTAACTCTGGGTAGTGAAGTATAAGGCTGCAGAGAGCATCGCTGCGGAGTTATTTTCGTAAAATACGCCTGGAAAATTGTCATCCTTCCGAGCCTAAGTTGGTGGAATTGTTTTAAACTAGTGTCAATATGATCACGTGCCTAAAGTAAGTATTTCTCCCTTCTAGATTCCCGATAAATTACGAGTTTTTGATCGTCTTTCGATAAGTTGAAGTATAGTCAGTATATATATATATATATATATATATATATAAGTTATTGTTTTCTTCAAATATAGTAATGAAGTTAACCCTATTCTTCTGTTAATATGATTATAGTTGGGAAGAAGAGCTGAATACCAGCCGAACCTCGCCAGTTATCGGTAAATAGAAAATGAGGTATGTTAAGGCATTTTCTTTCGGCAAGTTAGTTTCTTCAGCATGGTAATCCGGTATGAATCCCAGTAAATCATGTCATGAGTGTGTTATCATGTCTAGTTGTTATTGTCAGGCGAGACTCATAATTTGTATTGTTTTGGGATGGATTATACCTGTATCGCTTCCGTGACCACCCCAAGGTTAATAGTTGTGTCGCCGCCTGCTAGGGGCGAGGATATGTCGCTCTACAGAGCGGCATGCCATACGAAAGGGATGAAGATGGGGATCCAGATCCTCATATTGCCATGGTTGGCCTTATACACACCCCCGCCGAGTGTTTACACCCTGGGTGTAGATATCAGGAGTCCTCCAGACTCAGCCACAACAATAGTCAGGGACTGAGCCGGCCCAGCTGCAGACCCAGGGGACTGGAAGGACGCTTATAGCTGGTAGTTGATTCAATATGACCTGGATAGGGGTATATAGATTGAGGTATACTCCCTAGGGCTAATGGGGGACCAGGTGGGTTATTTTGTGCTGATTGTACCTTCCGGCTTATGGGAGCCAGGTAAGCTTTATGCTTGCTTTAGTTACTGATAGTTAGATAGTATAACGCCTCATTTGTCAGGTATGACCCCTACCCTCCTTATTACAGTTATGTTTAATCTTGATTTCACTACCTCAGTCATCATCAATCCATTTTCTTTACTTCAGTCACTGTTAGTTCTATTTCTTACTTTTAGTTATTTAAAGTTACTGCTTTACATACTCAGTACCTATGGTACTGACGCCCTTTTCTGGGGCGCTACATTACTTTCCTACAGGTATAGATAGACAAGGAGCAGGTCCCTCGTAGTTCCAGTCAGCTATATAGAGCCGTCAGCTCCCTTCTTTCGGAGCTTGTGTGATAGAGGTTTACTTTTTTTATTTGTACAGTATTGGTAGGTCGGGGCCCTGTCCCAACCATCTTATTACTCCTAGAGGCTTGCAGATTGCATTACTTTCCTGTGGTTAGATGATATCGGGCGTGTGGAGCCCAAATGTGTTTTTGACTATGTGTGTTGGCCGTGTGGGGCCCTATTTAGCTGTTGGTTGGTGACCTTGTCAGTCATAGCTCAGTTTAGCATTGGCTTTTTCTTTCCAGTTATAACTAGATATCATGGAGGCCTTGTCGGCCTGCATAGGACTCTCTATAATTGTTTGTCTCTGGTTAGCTGTTTACTTTCACAGGTGGCTATAGGCCTTGTCGGCCGGGGGTTGTATTTACAACCGCTATATAGCCCGTTGTTTTCTTGATTCTAGAGTTAGAGTCAGCCCTGCACCGGAGGTGTTTGGGCTCAGTCATCTCAGCAGTTCAGGTCCTAGTAGGGCACCAGGTGCCAGTCATGCCTCCCAAGGTGGGGCGTGACAAATTTGGTATCAGAGCAGGTCGTATCCCAGGGAGTCTGCAAGCCGTGCTATGTAGAGTCGTGTCTATGGATGTGTTGTGCACCACATACTATAGGTAGGAGGCTGTAAGGCATGATAGGATGGTTACTCTTTCTTCTTATTCAGTCGTGCTATAGAGCGGTACAATATAGGGTTGAGTCCCTAAGCTCATTATACTCTTTTGTTTATAGAGAAATGTCAGACCAGCGACACCCTACGATAAGTAAGAGGTTAGATGTAGCAGCAGAAGAGGGCACCAGCAGGGTGCCTCAGCCTCGATCAGAATCGGCCCGATCTGAGGATAATACGGAGGTATCATCTCGACTTCCCCAACAGTCTCCACCACGTCAAGAGCCGCTTGGGATGGCCGGTGTGACGAAACCACCTCCGACAGTTTCTATACCCGTACCATCCGACCAGGAGGTCAGGAGCGCAGTGTTTATGGTAGCATAAATGATGGCTTCTCAGCGCTAGCCAGTGCCACCTACAGTTGCAGAATCTTTAGGAGGGCCTGGTAGTTCGAGGGTCCAAGAGTTCCTAGCACTAAATCCCCCGCAATTCACAGGGACAGATCGGACCGAGGACCCTTAGGACTTCTTAGACCAGATGTAGAGGATTTTTAGGGTGATGCATGCTACACCCACAAAATCAGTTGAGTTGGCGATATTCCGGCTATGGGACATCGCTGTGCTGTGGTATGAGAGTTGGGAGAGGTCTCAAGGGAGAGATGTTTCCCCTCCAACCTGTCCTAGCTTCTCAGAGGCTTTCTTGGATCATTACCTACCACAGGAGATTTGATAGACCAGAGTTGATCAGTTCCTACACTTGGAGCAGGGCTCGATAAGTGTTCGGGAATATGCCATGCGGTTTGATTCCTTGGCTCATTATGCGCCATCTTTTGTGGACACAATGCCAGATAGGGTACACCGCTTTATTATGGGGTTGAACCCAGAATATGTTGAGACCTGCATCACAGCCACACTGCGAGAGGATATGGATATCGTCCGTGTGCAGGCTTTTGCTCAGAATATTGAGGGTATCAAACATTGGCAATGGGAGATTAGGAGGAAAAGTCAGGAGCAGCGCTGTAGGGACAGCCCGGATGAATTACAGGAGGAGTCCCGGGGAGAACCTAGGCCACGATTATCAGATAGGCCGCCTAGACCCCCGCCTCCACCACAGCGACAGAGGAACAGGTCTAGTCACTGAGGGCAGCCAGAGCCCGACGAAGATTCGCGACCAGTAGGTCCACAACAGTATAGGAGAGTGAAGTAGAGTGGGTTTACAATACTAATGCGCCCCGCAAGTGTACGGGTCGTGCAAGTAATATAGTGGCTCTTTTTAAGAACCAGAATGTCGAACCCGTAGGGACTAGACCCATTCCTCTAACTATCTATTTCAAGTGTGATCTTAACTTTCTCAAGTGTTGGTTATAGAAGTTTTCGAGGGAGATTTAATTAAGTTTGTTTTGGTCAACAAAATATCCTGAATTTTCTCAAGGAGCAACATAGAGTTAAAACCAGATAATCATGCGATACTACGAATTGCAATGGGTTAAGCATGACACTATCGATTGTTGTTTCACATAATTAGAGTTGCATGTTCATGGTCTTTCGAGCCTCTAAACATGGCAAACTAGCCTCACTGCATCATTATGAGTGAGGATGCTAATTTCTAGTTGGCGGGCAATTAATTATGTTGTGGTTTACGGGGAAACGATTAGGGACTTTCGTGTGTCTAACCATTTAACTCAACTTACCCTCACAACTACTTCTTCGAGTGGTGTTGCGATAATCCTAAGTTGGTCTCTTAATAACCCCCATTTTATCAACCAAGCAAGGTGTTAGGTATATTTCTATCCTAACATGAAATTATATCGTGAGATACAAACATGCTCCTTACATTTCATGTCCTGACCTAGGTAATTCTTTCTCAAGCAATTTCCCAAGCTAACGTATATGTTTTCATGGTGATCAATCATAAAAACAACCAACAATCCAGAGTGCAAGACGAAAACAACAATCAATAACTTAATTCCAAAACAATTTCATAAAATCACAATCATAATTCGTGGCTTCAACCCTAGAGGAAGGGTTCTTGCCATTCATGTTCGTAAAACTACAACTAACTACTACTAAACTAACATACTTACATGAATTTGGTAGATGAGAAGGGAATTTGCCAAACCCTAGATGAGTTCTCCCACTTCTCCCTTCACTCCTAGGTAGTTTTCCAGAATAAAATCGTGACAAAGTGTTTTTAGGAGCTAAGGGACCTATTTATAGTAAATGGAAAACGTGCATAATTTAGCCTGCGCAGCCTCCTCTTGCGATGGTTCGACGTGGCGCTTGTCCGGTCTTTCCCAGGGCCTTTTTCTAGCATGTGTAGCATTCTAAAACTCTTAACCAACATGAGAATAGGCCATCTAAATGTCAAGAATTTACGAGGTGTAACATCCTCCCCCCTTAAGAACATTCGTCCTCGAATGTAAACTTCTACTTGCAAGAATTTCAACTTACTTTACTTATTCTAGAAAAATTCCGGTAGAGTTTCCCCTATAATATGGACTATCTCAAAAATCCTGAAATGCAAAAAAGTCCAATACAGGTACTCCATACAACACTAGTATTCATCACAAAAGCCAACTATTTCATTGATTCACATAATATAACAACAATACTAATGTACCTCTGGTTGATCAAGTCTGGAACAGTTGAGGATATCTGACTTTCATATCTTCCTCTGCTTCCAAAGTCATCTCTTCTCGGTTCCTGTTATGCCATAGTACTTTGTCAGAAGCAATATCTTTAGTTCTGAACTTGCTAATCTGCCTGTCTAGTATGGCTACTGGAACCTCTTCATAAGCCAGCTCTTCCGTAACTTGGACATCCTGAACTGGGACAACTCTAGAGGGGTCTCCTATATACTTCCTCAGCATTGACACATGAAAAACTGGATGAACAGACTCTAATTCTGGAGGTAAGTTCAACTCGTATGCCACTTGGCCTATTCTTCGGTGGATCTGATAAGGCCCGACAAACCTTGGGCTGAGCTTACCTTTCTTGCCGAATCTCATCACCCCTTTCATAGGAGAAACTTTTAAAAACACCCAGTCATTCACATTAAATTCCAGGTTTCTGCACCGCATATCAGCATACGATTTCTAGTGGCTCTGAGCAGTCAATAGGCGTTCTCTGATAAGCTTTACCTTTTCTTCTGACTGATGAATAATATCTGGCCTAATCAGCGCTGACTCTCCTACTTCAAACCAGCCAACTGGAGATCTGCACTTCCGCCCATACAATGCCTCATAAGGCGCCATCTGGATAGCTGAATGGTAACTGTTATTATAGGCAAACTTAATAAGTGGTAAGTGCTCATCCCAGCTACCTCCAAAGTCCAATACACACGCTCATAACATATGCTCGAGCATCTGAATAGTGCGTTCTGCCTGTCCATCCGTCTGAGGGTGGAATGCTATGCTCAGATTAATCTATTTTCTCAGGCCTCTCTGAAATGATTGCCAAAATTTAGCTGTAAATTTCGCTCCTCTGTCAGAGATAATGGACACTGGAACACCGTGCAGTCTGACTATTTCTCTAATATACAATTCAGCATAATCTTGGGTAGAGAAAGTAGCCCTTACTGGCAGAAAATGGGCTGATTTTGTCAGTCTGTCAACAATTACCCAAATCGAGTCATTTCTATGTCTGGTACGGGGTAATCCTGCTACAAAATCCATATTTACTTCTTCCCACTTCCAAAGAGGCACAGCTATGTGTTGAGTCAATCCGCCTGGTTTCTGGTGTTCAGCTTTTACTTGCTGGCAGTTAGGACACTAGGCTACAAATTCTGCTATTTCCCTCTTCATACCTGGCCACCAGTAGATTTCTTTAATATCATGGTACATCTTCATCACGTATGGGTGGAGAGAATAGAGGGCGTAATGTACCTCATCATAATCTACTGGCGAAGCCCTGAAATATCTGGAACACAAAGGCGGCCTTTACATCGCAACACTTCATCCTCAGTTACCTAAAAAGTCGACGTTTTTCCTTGCTGAACTCGGTCTTTAAGCTGAACCAGGTCAGGATCTTCATGCTAC
This sequence comes from Datura wrightii, assembly GCA_035772735.1. Lineage (NCBI taxonomy): Eukaryota > Viridiplantae > Streptophyta > Magnoliopsida > Solanales > Solanaceae > Datura > Datura wrightii. Next base: position 14,289,670 of record JASDFA010000003.1, read on the forward strand.
CGTTCCTTTACCTCCACAACTAATGATGACACAGCAGAGTTCTGAATTACCGCTCTGTTGTCCTCTATTTCTACTACGCGAACGGCTAAACTAGCTAACTGGTGTATTTCTCTGGCCAACTCCCGCTGCTCAGGCTGCAAGTACGCCAAACTCCCCATAGATTTGCGGCTGAGGGCATCTGCTACTACATTGGCTCTTCCTGGGTGATACAGAATATTTACATCATAATCTTTCAGCAATTCCAACCAATGATGTTGCAGCAAATTCAACTCTCTCTGAGTGAAGATATACTATAGACTCTTATGATCAGTGAAAATATCCACATGGACTCCATACAACTAATGTCTCCATATCTTTAGAGCGTGGATCACTGCGGCTAGTTCCAGGTCATGGGTAGGATAATTCTTTTCGTGTTTCCTCAGCTGTCTAGAAGCATAAGCAATTACTTTTCCATGCTGTATTAACACACATCCTAACCCAATACCCGAAGCGTCACAATAAACTACATAACCCTCTGTACCTTCTGGCAATGCTAACACTGGGGCGGAGGATAACCTGTCTTTTAATTCTTGAAAACTCTGCTCACATGCCTCCATCCACTGAAACTTTATTGCTTTTTGCGTCAGCTTAGTCAGAGGTGCCGCTATGGTGGAGAACCCCTCAACAAATCTTCTATAGTACCCTGCTAATCACAGAAAACTGCGTACTTCGGTCGGAATGGTAGGTTTGGGCCACGTTTTTACTTCTTTTATTTTCTCTGTGTCTACTTGTATACCTGCATCTGACACGATGTGCCCCAAGAAGGCTACTGAGTTCAACCAAAATTCACATTTAGAGAACTTGGCATACAGCTGACGGTCCCTGAGAATCTGAAGCACTGTCCGCAAATGATCCTGGTGGTCTGCCTCGGAGCGAGAATACACCATAATATCATCAATAAACACTATCACGAACAGGTCCAGGTATGGTCTGAAGATGCTGTTCATCAGGTTCATGAATACTGCGGGAGCATTCGTCAGCCCAAAGGACATGACTAGGAATTCAAAATGGTCGTATCTGGTCCTGAAAGAAGTCTTCGGAATGTCCCTTTCACAAACTCGAACCTGATGATATCCGGACTGTAAGTCAATCTTGGAGAAATATCTGGCCCCCTGCAACTAATCAAACAAATCATCTATTCTGGGAAGCGGATACTTATTCTTGACTGTAACCTTATTCAACTGTCGGTAGTCTATACACATGCAGAGTGAGCCATCCTTCTTCCTCATAAATAGAACTGGCGCATCCCAAGGTGAAGTACTCGGCTTGATAAAGCCCTTATCTAATAGATCTTTCAGCTGCTCCTTTAATTCTATGAGTTCAGCAGGAGCCATACGATACAGAGGGATTGATATGGGCTGAGTGCCTGGTAGCAAATCAATTGCAAAATCTATTTCTCTTTCTGGGGGAATACCAGGTAGCTCATCTGGGAATACGTCAGGGAATTCATTAACCACTGGAACAAACTGGAGAGTTAGAGGCTCTACCCGAACATCCTGGACTCTGACTATGTGGTAAATGCATCCCTTAGCTATCAACTTCCTCGCCTGAAGGTAGGAAATAAACCTACCTTTTGGCGTAGCTGTACTGCCCTTCCACTCTCGTACTGCCTCCCTTGGAAAGTGGAACCGGACCATCTTGGTCCAGCATTCTACATTGGCATAGCACGGTACCAACCAATCCATACCCATAATGGCGTCGAAATTAATCATCTCTAATTCTACCAGATCTACTATGGTCTGACGATCAGCAACCTCTATTGTACACCATCGGTAGACCCTTCTGGCTATAATAGAGTCACCGATGGGTGTGGATACTGAAAAGGGTTGCTGAAGCAACTCTGGTGCAACAGGAAACTTTCGAGCCACAAATGGGGTAACGTAGGACAAAGTAGATCCTGGATCAATCAACACATAAGCAGGGTGTGAGAAAATAGTCATCATACCTGTTACCACATCTGGAGACACCTCTGAGTCCTGCCTCCCTGGTAATGCATAGGTACGGCTTGGGCTCGTACCTAAACTAGAGGCCCCTGATCTACCTGGGCCTCTACCTACTGGATCTGAGGGCCTACGCCCTACCGAGGCTGCTGGAGCTCGCGGCCCTACTGACGCCCTGTCCTGATTATCTCGGCTACCCTGACCCCTGGTTGGACAGTCTCTCATCACATGACCCTCCTGCCCGCATATATAACACCCTGTGGAGCCATATCTGCAAGCTCTAGTGTGGGGTCGGCTGCAAACAGGGCAAGGTGGGGGTGTGTACCTGCTCTACTCTTCCCTCCTGTACTGAGGTGAATCTACCATTCGAAAACTGCCGCCGAACTCTGACTGTCCTCGGCGAATGAATCTACCCCTCTGCTACTGTGATGGAGGTGGGGGTATAGGTGGCCTGTCTGACAACCAGGGCCTGGGTCCTCTCTGAATCTCCCTCTGTATTTCATCTGATCTATCCCTGTGGCACTGCTCCTGATTTATTCGTCTACTATCCTGTTGCCACTATCTAAGGCCCTCAATAGTCTGGTCAAAGGCCTGCACCCGCGCAATATCCATATCTTCCCGCAGTGTAGCTATCATGCATGCCTCAATATATTCTAGGTTCAGACCCATAATAAACCGGTGGACTCTAGATGGCATGGTGTCCACAAAAGCTGGAGCATAGCGGGCCAATGAATCGAACTGTAGGGAGTATTCCCGTACACTCCTCGCCCCCAACTCCAAGTGAAAAAACTGATCCATCCGGGCCTATCGAATTTCCCGTGGCAAATAACGGTCCAGGAAGGCCTCTGAAAAGATGGACTAGGTCGGAGGGGCAACATTTCTCCCTCGGGACCTTTCCCAACTTTCATACCACAACACAGGAATATCCCACAGCCGGAATACCGCTAACTCAACTGATTCTGTAGACGTCACATGCATGACCTGGAAGATTCTCTGCATCTTGTTTAGGAAATCCTGGGGGTCCTCTGCCTGATCTGACCCTGTGAACTGCGAGGGACCTAGTGCCAAGAATTCTCGGACCCTCGAACTACCAGGCCCACCTGATGACTCTGCTGTTACGAGTGGCACTTACTGGCGCTGAGTAGCCATCATTTGTGCCAACATAACTACTGCACTTCGAATTTCCTGATCGGATGGTGTGGGTACAGGAACTGTCGGAGGCGCTGTCATTCCAAGTGGCTCCTGGTGAGGTGGGGACTGCTGAGAAGGTCGTGATGATGCCTCTGTATCGCCCTCAGATCGGGCTGATTCTAAGTGAGGCTGAGGCATCCTGCTGGTGCCTTCTGCTGCTGCGGTATCAAGTCTTCTACCTGTGACAGGATGTCGCTGGTCTACCATTTTAATCTGTAAACAAAGAGTATGATATTTTTAGGGACTCAACCCTATACTGTACTGCTCTATAGCACGACTGAATATGAAGAAAAAGTAACCATCCTATCATGCCTTGCAGCCTCCTGCCTATGGTATGTGGTGCAAAATACATCCATAGACAAGACTCTACTTAGAACGACTTCCAGACTCCCTGGGACATGACCTGCTCTGATACCAAGTTTGTCACGCCCCGCCTTGGGAGGAATGACTGGCACCTGGTGCCCTACTAAGACCTAGACTACTGGACTAGCTGAGCCTAAGCACTTCTGGTGCCAGGCTGGCTCTAACTCTGGATTCAAGAAAATGACGGGCTATATAACGACTGTAAATACAACCTCCGGCCGACTAGGCCTATAGCCACCTATAAGAAACAATAGCTACCCAGAACAACTGAGTCAATAGGGAACCTATGCGGGCCGACAAGGCCACCATGCTGTCTAGTTATTTCTGAATCAAGAAAACAAGTGCTAAACTGCTACGTGATCGAAAAGGTCACCACTACCAATTGAATAATGCCCCACACGGCCATCATAAAAAACCCAAACATACACACGACCTCACACGACTGGTACAGCTAACCACAGGGAATATACAATCTGTAAGCCTCTAAAAATACTGATAAGATGGTCGGGACAGGGCCCCGGCCTACCCATACTTTACAACAAAATAAAAAAAATAAACCTCTAGTTGTCTAGCTCCGAATGACAGGAGCTGATGTCTCTGTGGCTGGCTGGAATTACGAGGGATCGGCTCCTCATTTATGAGTACCTGCAGGCAAGTAATGCAGCGCCCCCAAACGGGCATCAGTACCACTGGTACCGAGTATGCAAAGAAAACTAAACATAACTGAAGATAAACAGTAAACTGGTAGTTACTGAAATGACAGAGGATAGCTAAAACTGTTTGGAATAGCAGAATCTGTACCGAGCTTAACTATACTGGAAAGAAGATAAGAATCATACCTGTCGATGCAGCGTCCTGCTATTTATCAACCTAATAAGTAACATATATATATATATATATAGCATACAAGAACCTATACCAACCCCCATAAGCTGGAAGGTGCCAATCAACACGCAATCTATATACCCCTACCCAGGCCTAACCATCCAAAAATAAATTCACTCCACTCACCTAATAACTACGATCATCCCGCTGGCCCCCTGGGTATGTAGCTTGGGCTCTATGGGCCCCTGACTATAACTTTATCTGAGTCTGGAAGACTCCTGTAACTGTAATCTGAGATTTGTATCTATAATCTGTGCCCTGGGCGCAAGCGCTCGATAGGGTATGCTATAATGCTGATCAGCCTGCTATGGGGAATGCTGCATCCCATCTTTTTCCTACTGCGGACGGCATGCCACTCCTTGGAGTGACATATTCTCACCCTCTGGCGGGCGAGTCGACACATCTATAACCTTGGGGCGGCAAGAAAGCTCTAAGGGTGCCCACATAACACAATCAGGTCTCAACAAACAATAATAATCACATATAACATATATAATAAATCTGATAATACTGTTCATGTTCTAACATTCTATTTTAAACCTCTTACTGAATTAAATTGAATCCGATACTGTGTCTGGATTGCTATCTTGCTGTTTGATACAACTTTACTGACTTTTATTCTGAATATGGCATAATAATGTAATGTACTTAATACTTGGCTTATGGAACTTCCTTCTGGAGTTTATTCTATTTTACTATACTAGAATTACTAACTTGCCAAAGAAACTGGCTTTACATACCTCAATTGTTGGCTTTCCGGCTAACTGGCGTAACTCGGCCAATATTCAACTATTTCTTCCAATTGCATTCACATTCATAGCAATTAGAACTAAATTCATTGATATTCGGAAAGAAAATACTACTTTGAATATATATGTATCCCAAACTTTGACTTATTGGAAAACAGCCGAAAACTCACTATTTCCCAGAAGTCCAGAAGGGAGAAATACTCACTTTAGGGCTGGCAGTATATTGACACTAATTTGGAGCAATTCCACTTACCTTATCTTGGTAGGATGACGATTCGCGGGCTGAATTTCATGAAACTAACTCCGCAGGAATGCTCCCGGCAGCTTAATACTTCACTACCCAAGATAAATTCGAGTTTGGACCGCGTTTAATAGCGTAAACGGATGGAATTTCATTGAATTCTCTTGTGCCCTCTGTTTTCTGGTTTCTCTCAGGAAATTATTGATAATTATCTAAAAAAACTGAAGTGGGGGCTTATATAGTTGGGGCTGGACCTCACCTCCGTTACACGCCGGCCAACGCGGAGGTGAGCCCTCCGTGACATGTTGGCCATCACGGAGGGGGTCCTCCCAGCCTCCTCTTGCGATGGTTCGACGTGGAGCTTGTCCTATCTTTCCCCGGTCCCTTTTCTAGCATGTGTGGCAGTCTAAAACTCTTAACCAACATGCGAATAGACCATCTAAATGTCAAGAATTTATGGGGTGTAACAAGGAAATTGATTTTTCAATCGATCTATTACCAGGCACTCAGCCTATATCTATTCCTCCATATCATATGGCTCCTGCTGAACTCTAAGAACTAAAGGAACAATTGAAGGATTCGCTAGACAAGGGCTTTATCAGGTCGAGTACCTCACAATGGGGTGCGCTAGTTCTGTTTATGAGGAAGAAGGATGGCTCCGTCCATGTGTGTAGATTATCGGCAGCTGAATAAAGTCACTATCAAGAATAAGTACCCGCTTCCCAGAATAGACGACCTATTTGATTAGCTACAGGGAGCGAGGTATTTTTCAAAGATTGACTTAAGGTCAGGATATCATCAGGTCCGGGTTCGTGAAAGAGATATTCCAATGACTGCCTTTAGGACCAGATATGGCCACTTTGAATTTCTAGTCATGTCCTTCGGACTGACAAATGCCCTAGCAGTGTTTATGGACCTGATGGACAACATTTCAAACCATACCTGGACTTGTTCATGATAGTATTTATCGATGATATTCTAGTGTACCCGCTCAGAGGCAAATCACCAGGATCATCTAGGGACAGTGCTCCAGATTCTCAGAGATCGCCAGCTATATGCAAAATTTTCTAAATGTGAATTTTGGCTGAATTCAGTAGCCTTCTTGGGCCATATTATATCAGATGCTGGTATATAGGTGGATACGCAGAAGATAAAGGCAGTGAAAACATGGCCTAGACCTACCACTCCGACCGAGGTACGTGATCACGGGCAAAAATATATGCCCGAGATACTCTTTATTACTTAAATTAGTCTTGTTTATCTAAGTTATTGTATACATTTTCATGTAATTTTATATAATGTGGAGATATGTGCTAACCAACATGATTAGCCTTTGTTTTGTAGGTTTTGATGATGTTTGAGTAACTAATCCATGAGTTGGTGAAGTAGAAGCTTGGAAACGGAATTAACACGCGAACGTCGGCAAGGAAGAGGCACAAAACAGCCCACCGGCGCATCGACAAGGTGCCACGGCAGGCAGGCCGCTCAAAACAGCCCACCTGCGCGTTGGGGCTTGATGTTCTTGTTATGTGCTATACATGGTCGTAAGATGCAAGTATGTTCAATGTGAAGCATGCAAGTGTATAACTCTATTTGAGACACTTAGGTTCTTGAATTTGACTCAATATGATAGAAGCTTAATTCTGAATTCTTGTGATTAGCTGAGTAAGAGTCTGCCGAATGTGTCTTGAATTGAGCATGTGCCATGAGTGTAAGGTTTTTGAGTATTCTATGCTATTGTGGAATGTCTAGAACTTGCCTGGTGTGTATATAAAACGAAATGAAGGATGTGAATTGTAGGAGATGATTTAGGCATTTCTTTGAATGAACCAAACTTATATCTCTCATTATACCTACCTTGAAAAATTAATCCTAGTTAACCCCATTGAGCCTTGAGCCTATTCTTTGACAGCTGCAACATAAGCTTAATCCTTTTTCTCTCATTAGCCTTGAAGTTGAACCAAAACTCCTAAGCGCTTAAAGGAAAAATCCGAAAGAGTGAAGGAGTGAGAATTGGGAGAAAGAAGGAAAAATAGCAAAGTTGTAAATAATTGAGAAAAGGAAAAAGGTGCATTTGTGTGAAAATGGTTGATTATTAGTAGGGAGTAAGAAAAGAAATGAATGAAACATATTGCTTAAGTACTCCTTACTAATAAGCTAAAAGTGCCTAAAGAAAGGGGGGAACAAAAGAGGAAAAAGAAAGATGAAAAGAGAAAAAGGTGAAGTGAGGGAAGGGAAGTTTGTTATGAAGGCGTGATGTATTATAAGCGCTTAGGAAAGATAGTCACTATTACTGATCATAATAGTACCTACCCACACCTGAGTTACATTACAACCTAAAAAGTCCTACTTGATCTTACATTCATACATCCTTAAATTAGTGGAATAAAACACTAAGGGCAAGCTTATGGGTCATTACATGATGCATGTGAATTCTTTGTGAGAGTGAGTGTAACTCTATACATGTACCCACACATGTTGTGATATAAAAATTGTTTTTGCGTGTGAAATTGGGTAAATCTCTTTCCGTGAGGGGCACATGTTGAATGAAGGATATAAATCATGTTGGATTTCTTAGTCAGTTGATTTGCATGAGTTTGCTAAAATTGAGAGTCGATTCTTGAGGTTAAGAAGTCTTAACATAGTTGTACTTCATTTCAATGGACAAATCAGGCATGCTCTATTTTTAGCTTGTATCTTACGTAATCATTATAGCCGTAACTTGAATTATCTTGCTAAATTAGTTATGTGGGAGTCTCCATATGCATGATATGTAAAAGGTTGTTCGAGGACGAACAAGGCTTTAAGTGTGGGGTTGTGATCACGGGCAAAAATATATGCCCGAGATACTCTTTATTACTTAAATTAGTCTTGTTTATCTAAGTTATTGTATACATTTTCATGTAATTTTATATAATGTGGAGATATGTGCTAACCAACATGATTAGCCTTTGTTTTGTAGGTTTTGATGATGTTTGAGTAACTAATCCATGAGTTGGTGAAGTAGAAGCTTGGAAACGGAATTATCACGCGAACGTCGACAAGGAAGAGGCACAAAACAGCCCACCGGCGCGTCGACAAGGTGCCACGGCAGGCAGGCCGCTCAAAACAGCCCACCTGCGCATTGGCAACGTGCCACGGCAGGTGGCCTCCGCGACCAAGGGGCTGCAACGCGCTGCCCAGGCAGCGTGACACGCTGCCAATGCGGCAGGGTGCTGCCTGGGCCAATTTCGGGTGATTTTCCAGAGAGCTTCCGCGTACGTAGCATGTCACAGAGGCCGTGCTCCGCGATGCACTCCGTGACACATTTCTTGTTATTCCGGGAAAGAGTCCTACTACTATAAATAGCACACTTAGGTTTATTTTTCAAAATTCAGACTTGGTGGAGCAAGGACGTGGGTTACAGGCAGTTGAGGGACGAAAAAGCTAAGGGTTTTTCTCTCTTTCTTTCTTCTTTCAATCAATTGTTTGTATGATTAACACTTGTTTTAGGATGATTAATCCACAAATGAGTGGCTAATTCTCTTCCTTGCTGAGGTTATGAACAATGGTGATGAATTTTGATTATTGAATTGTATGGTTTTTCATCTTCTTCTTCCATGTTGTTCTATTAATTCTTGTTTCTACTGCATTAGTGTGTGGCCGACATTAATGTACATCTAAAAAGTCCGATTTCACTCGAGAGAGCACGAAATTGGAAAGTTGTGAATTAATAGGGTATTGTTCTTAACTTGATTTGGGAAAATTGGGTTTTGATGTGCTTTCCTGATAGAAATATACTTGAAAGCCGTATTAGTCAATTTAGGAACCGGAATTGTATTGCTAGGTCATAAATTGCATTTGATCATAGAAATGTAGACGGATGGTTTATGATTCTTAAGTGAGATTAAATACGAGAGTTTTAATCTCTAGGCTAATGTTGTTGGCTAGCAACAGGAAGAGAAGATTAACCAAATTATGATTATTATCAAGTTCATTACTTGTTCTTAACCTTGGCATGCTCATATCCATAGTTTCAATTCAAAGTAAATATTTGTTAATAGTTTTAGTATATAATTTATAAACAAAAATTATTTAACTTTGGTTACGTGTTGTCAGCATATTTAGAAGTAAGATAGAATATAGTATACTTGAGCAATTTTACTTATCCAGAGTCTCCTTGGTTCGATACTTGGCTTACTTAGCCACTTTATTACTTGTTTGACCACGTGCACTTGCGTGTCGGTTTTTAACCCCTACCACAGCACCGAACAGTACGCAGTTTCCTGGGGGTATTATAGAAGGTTCGTGAAAGGATTTTCCACTTTTGCAGCACCTTTAACCAAACTGACGCAGAAGGTAGCAAAATTCCATTGGACCGAGGCATGTGAGAAGAGCTTTCAGGAACTGAAAGACAAATTGACATCGGCACCGGTGCTAGCGTTGCTAGAAGGAACAGAGGGTTATGCAGTCTATTGTGACGTTTTGGGTGTTGGGTTAGGATGTGTTTTGATGCAGCATGGTAAGGTGATTACCTATGCTTCCAGGCAGCTGAGGAAGCATGAGAAGAACTACCCTACCCATGACCTGGAGTTAGCCGCGGTAATTCACGCCTTGAAAATATGGAGACATTACCTGTATGGCGTCCACATAGATATTTTCACTGATCACAAAAGCCTGCAGTATATTTTCACCTAGAAAGAGTTGAATTTGCAGTAGCATCGCTGGTTGGAGCTGTTAAAGGATTATGATGTGAATATTTGATATCACCCAGGAAGGGTCAATGTTATAGCATATGCCCTTAGCTGCAAATCCATGGGAAGCCTAGCATATTTATAGCCCGAGCAGTAGGAATTGGCCCGAGAATTGAATCAGCTATCCAGTTTAGCCGTTTGTATAGTAGAATCAAGAGACAATGGAGCGGTAATCTAGATACCGCAGTATCATCATTGGTTGTGGAAGTGAAGGAACCACAGTATGAAGATCCTAGCCTGGTTCAGCTCAGAAATAGGGTCCAGCGAGGGGAAGTGACAGATTTCCAGGTAACCGAGGATGGAGTTTTGAGATATAGGGATCGCCTCTGTGTTCTAGACGTGGCAGGGCTTCGCCAACAAATTATGGGCGAGGTACACTATGCCCTTTACTCTCTCCATCCAGGTTCGACAAAGATGTACCATGATGTAAAAGAGATTTACTGGTGGTAGGGAATGAAAAAGGGGATAGAAGAATTCGTAGCTCAATGTCCCAATTGCCAACAGGTGAAAATTGAACATCAAAAACTGCTCGACTGGTTTGGTTGGGGTTAAAAACCAACACGCAAGTGCACGTGGTCGAACAAGTAGAAAGTGGCTTAAGTAAGCCAAGTATCGATCCAAGGAGACTCTGGATAAGTAAAAATTGCTTAAGTATACTATATTCTATCTCACCTCTAAATATGCTGACAACAACGTAACCAACAATTGAAAAGTTTGTTTTATAATTTCTATACTAAAACTACTAACAATTATCTACTTTGAATTTAAACTATGGATATGAGCATGCCAAGGTTAAGAACATATAATGAACATGATTATAATCATACATTGGTTAATCTTCTCTTCCAGTTGCTAGCTAAGAACATTAGCCTAGAGATTAAAACTCTCGTATTTAATCTCACTTAAGAATCATAAACCATCCGTCTACATTTCTGTGATCAAATGCAATTTATGACCTAGCAATACAATTCCGGTCCTAAATTGACTAATACGGCTTTCAAGTATATTTCTATCAGGAAAGCACATCAAAACTCAATTTTCCAAAATCAAGTTAAGAACAATACCCTATTAATTCACAACTTTCCAATTTCGTGCTCTCTCGAGTGAAATCGGACTTTTTAGATGTACATTAATGTCGGCCACACACCAATGCAGTAGAAACAAGAATTAATAGAACAACATGGAAGAAGAAGATGAAAAACAATATAATTTAGTAATCAAAATTCATCACAAATGTTCATAACCTCAGCAAGGAAGGGAATTAGCCACTCATTTGTGGATTAATCATCCTAAAACAAGTGTTAATCATACAAACAATTGAGTGAAAGAAGAAAGAAGGAGAGAAAAACCCTGAGCTTTTTCGTCCCTCAACTGCCTGTAACCCACGTCCTTGCTCCACCAAGTCTGAATTAATTAAAAATAAGCCTAAGTGTTCTATTTATACTAATGGGAATCTTTCCCGGAATAACAAGCAACATGTCACGGAGTGCATCGCAGAGCACTGCTTCCGTGACACGGTGTGGACGCGGACCCTCACTGGAAATTTGGGGTCCGAGAATAAAGCTTCAACGTGACACGGCATGCAACGCGGAGGCTTGCCACCATGCCACGGAGCTGTCGCGAGGCTCCACTGGAATTTGACTAATTATTCACCCTCCAGGCAGAATGCCTCCGCGATGGTAGCGTGACACGGCTCCATCGCGGAGCCCCTTTAATTGGTGCAGTCCAATGCCTTTTTCGTGCTCGAATCCAAGTCCAACTCCGATATTGTTCGAACATGCATTTTTGCTCCTCAAAATCACATTTTACCTACAAAACAATGCTAATCATGTTGGTTAGTATAAATTCATATTTTATTACCAATTGCATGAAAATGTATACATATTGCTAGATAAACAAGGCGAAAATGATACGTTTGAGTATCACTTGGGCATATAAATCTGCCCAAGATCTCTTACCCCACACTTAAATCCTTGTTCTTCCTCGAACAACAAACACACAATTCATGCAAATTACATCCCAACCTTCGCCACTATGGTGCGACAATTTGAGCTACGGTCATACCGATCATTCAATATTGCAAATCATCAAGAAAACATGCATGGTCTTAACAATGCAATGACCTTTAATACATTAAAACATCCTAGACTTTAAGAATCGACTCTCGACATCGGCAAACTCATGCAAATCAGCTAATCAAGATATCCGACACGAAAATCAATCTTTCATCAAGCATGTGCCCTCACAACTCAAGAGAATCTTCCCCTTTTTGCTCATGTGACACACAAACATTCAAGTAGGGGCATGTAAAAATTAATTTCACTCTCTCTCCCAAAAGAATTCACATGCATCATGTCATGACCCATAAGCTTGCCCTTAGTGTATTACTCCACTAATATAAAGAAATGCAATGTAAGATCACGTAGGACTTTAATGGGTTGTAATGGAAGCTACGGAACTAGTACATATTGGATTAGCCAATAATAGCCACTAGCATCCTTAAGTGCCTTTTCAACACATTCCCATCAACTCATGGACATTGTTTCTCTCTTTTCTTTTTTTTTTTCCATCATCCCATTCATGATGGTTTACTTTCGTATGGCCCATTTCATCAAGCACACTTGACATGAAGACAAAGGTTTTTCATGCACCTTCATTATCATTTAGTTATAACAAGTGCTCCTTCGACCTTTCCTTTTCTTTCCTCACTCTGCTTTTCTTTTTTTTATATCTTTTCACCATTCTCACTCTTTGACACTTTGGGAAAAAAAAAATTTTTTCTTCTTAAGCGCTTAAGAGCTTTGTATAGACTTTACGGCTAATGAAAAGAAAGAATTAAGCTCAGTTTATACATTTTTGAATAAAAGAAAGAAATAATAGGCTAAAGGCTCAACGGGCTGACTAGGGTATACAATCACATCAAAAGGGGAGTATGACAAGAAAAAAATAGAAACTCTCGGTTAAAACAAAGAAATTCCTACATCCTTTCCAACACTACACCTCCTTCATTTCGTTTTGTACACACACCAGGCAAGTTCTAGACACTTCACAATAGCATGGAATAACAATACCTTACTTCACACTTCATGCACATGCTCGACTCAAGATGCATTCACAGACTCTTTAATTAGCTAATTACATGAATTCAAAAATTAAGCCTCAATCACACCGAATCGAACTCTACAGCCTAGGTATCTCAACATATTTACAAAACTGCATGCTTTCATACGAATCACTTTTACATTTTGAATATCAGTTACAACACGCAACCAACATTTCACAACCATATAGTAACTACAGGTTCCGTGATGCAATCCACCAAAGAAAAAAAACTGAAAATAAATTAAAATCACTACTCCTACCGACTACATTTCCCTTAAGACGGTCGTCATCCATCCATCATAGGGAACGGTCACTAACTATGACGTCGGTTCAATGGGACTATTCTCGGTAAAAGAACCGAAAACAAACTCCGAGAAACCCAAAAAAATAAAAATTGAAAAATTTTGCAAAACATCGATCATTTCGATGGAAAAATATTTACAAAATATTTTCGCAAAATTTTAAAAATATCGATCATTTCGATAGAGAAAAAAAACATAAGAAATAAGAAAATATTTACAAAAATTATTACAGACTTAGCTGGCAACAACAACATTCCACAACACACATCAATACCACAAATATGTACAACTACAGAACAGTTTGCAATTCACAAACACAGGGAAACATACATACAAAACAGAGGAAAGCATACAAACAAACCAGCCCAGCCCCAGCACCTAACTACTCCCCACCCCACACTTAAATCGAACACTGTCCCCAGTGTTCACAAAAATTAAAAATCACAAAATTTGGGTGGTGGAACTCCCTGATCAGTCAAAGTATTCAACTTCTTCATCAGGTGCTGCTGCCTCATCGCCCATGTACGAGTCACCTCCATCGTCATCATCGGACTCCACATCGGAGTCCTCCCGACGTGTCTCCTCGTCCGTGGGGACATCATCGTCAGTGGGCTCTACAAAGGCTGGCCCCACTCGGCATAGAGCCCTGGCGTTTTCGCCAAATGGGTAATCCAGCTCGAGCTGCCATAGCTCCTCCTCCGTGGCTGGTCTCCCACCGATCCTGAGCTGGAGCATTTGCATTCCAAACATCCGTTCCATGTACTAGTTGTCACGAGCATGTCGCTCGCCAAGTGTCAGCACTGGCCCGTGTGTGGTGTCGGGGGCCTTAGTTTTGGTCACATCAAGGGCCTTCCGCTCCAACTGCGGGATGTAATCCAAAGCCTCTTCCTCAACGTCGAGGCCCCGGAGAAAGGTGGTGATTAGTCCCCCGAACCCATACCTGTGGCCCTGGTGTAGTCGGGCTCTTTTCATGGCGGATATGATGACCGCCCCAACATTAATCTCCATCCCTTTCATCAGGGCGTACACCAGGCAAACACGGTCCCGAGTCACATCAGTCATGTGTACCCCCGGGATTAGGCACGAGCAGACTATCTTCAGCCATATTTTCGCCTCCCTATTCATTTGAGAATACGGCAGAGTCTGGTGGTAACCCCTTTCCTTATGTCTGCTCCATCTGGCTGTGGATCGAGCCCCACGCAGTGTGCGTCTGATATCGGCATATGGTGGGGTGATGTTCAGCTGGCGGAGAACGTGGGCGTCTGTGTCCCGCGCTCCGATGATGGCATTTAGCTGCTGGGGTTCCAGAGTGACTATCTGCCCTCTGATCTTGATTGTGTGGCTTCTGATTGTCGGGTTCCAATTAGCATAGAACTCCCGGACTAGATGTAGGTTCCATTCCTTGGGCTCCTGAAATATGAAGCCGAGCCCAGCTGCCTCGATCCTTTGCACTATGCGGGGGAACTCCTCGGGGAAGTATTTATTCTCCTTGTGTTTGGCGTACCACTTCTTCCCCTCATCAGTTACCCACCTCGTTCCGTATTGGCAGCGCTGGCCGCGTGGAACTGCTGGTGCAGCTGGGACTGCTGTGCCCAATCTAAGTCTTTTTCTCCCGGTGCCTGAAGTTGATGCACCTTTACCCTTATCTTGCCTACTTGCCATTTTACCTGTCACACAAATAAACAAGCGCAATGTCAAGCTAAATGAATATTAACTTTGGCTAAGCTCAGGCTACGCTAAGTTAACCCCACACTTAGTCCTTAGCTACATTTACGATACTACGGCAAGAATCACTTCATTTACACCAAAAACAAACAACTATACAATTCATGCTTAGTGCGTTCGCAAAGAAAAATTCGACGGTATAACTTTAGCGTACTACTCAGACTTCATACAGCTAGTCCCAATCACTACCATCGCTAGCAATTCAACCATCTCACTTAGCAACTAAAAACAACGAAACAAAAACAACAACACAAATTCTATATACATGAACCTATACAACCAACCCAATTTGAACAATTTTCAACATTTTCCCAAAAACCCGAGAATTCGTCGTCTACTAACATTCAAACAATTTTTACAACGACTTATCTCATTCAATACATACAACCCGACATATATTTCACAAATTTAACAAGTTACCCATTTCGATTTCAACAACCAAGCCCTAGAATTGAATTTCGCAATCAAATTCGAATCATTCATGCAATCGACAAGTTCAAACGCTCATTACAACATTCCGAACATTTATCAATTAAGGAATAACTCAAATTCATGCTAAATCTCGACTTAGGGTGATTTAGTTCACCTCCCATGCTTAAATTCGAATAAAATCGACAAAAACTTGAGAGAGAATCGGAAAACATACCTAGTAGTTGAAGAACCGAAGAAAACTTGATAATTCTTTGCTTTATACCGTGGCACGTTGATGGGGAAGGAATTTGGGTGTTTTGTCGCGGAGAAGTGTAAAAATGAGGGAAAAAAGGGAGAAATCGGGGGTTTAAAATGAAGAAAACACGCGGGTCACCCGGCAACCCGGTGTGACCCATCACAATTTATATGGCAACGTGTCACGGAGTGCATCGCGGTGCACTGCCTCCGTGACACGGAGCCATCGCGATAGCCCTCTGGAAATTTTAAAATTTCCAGATTACACTTCAACGTGTCACTGAGGGTAACGCGGAGGTCCTCCTCCGTGACACGGAGCTATCGCCCCAGCTCACTGTCTCTGCATTTTATTAATTTTTTCATACCTCGCCTTTTCCTTCACGATTCCGTGCACATTTTTATCCGTTTCACCTGAAAATCATCTCACTAAACAAAATTGGTTAGATTAATAGGTTTCACCTAACTAAAATAAAAAAATACTAACTAAAACGCAAAAATTTTGTACTAAATCAAGAAAAAGGAAAATAAAATAAAATCTATTTACACTTTAGAAAATAAAAGAAAAAAATTTTTTTTCACGGGTTGCCTCCCGTGCAGCGCCTGGTTTACCGTCGTGGCTCGACGTCCTTTATGCTCAATTGTCCGCTAGGGTGATGGACAATTTCTCACGATCATTGTCCTCCCCCCAGTAGTGCTCACACCTATCTGGTGGTCTTCCCATCAACTCTCGGGAATCATCCATTTGTTTAGCATTCCCATGATCAATTACATTGATCACCGAGAGTTCTTCATTCACCATCGGGAGCTTGGGTTCTTTGTACACATCGAACACCTCTACCTTATCATGTGCTCGCATAGTAAGTTGACCTGCAGCTACGTCGATTAATGCTTTCCCGGTTGCCAAGAAGGGTAGTCCCAAAATAAATGGGACTTCCGCGTCTGGTTCAAAATCCAGAACAATAAAATCTACCAGGAAAATGAGGGAGCCCACTTGCACTAGTACATCCTCAACAATGCCATCCGGCCTAGCTAAGGATCGGTCCGCCAACTGCAAGATTACGATTGTAGGTCTAGGACTCCCTAGACCCAGCTTTCTGAATACCGAAGATGGCATCAGATTTATGCTCGCCCCCAAGTCACACAATCCACGAGCTCGGATACTCTGCCCAATAGTAAGCTGGATAGTAAAACTTCCAGGGTCTTTTAGCTTCGTGGGCAGTCTATTTTGGATCCGGGAAGTGCACTCCTCCGTCAAAGCTACTGTGGCATACTCAGTCAAACAACTTTTGTTGGCCATGATGTCTTTAATGTATTTGGCATATTTAGGCACTCCTTGCAAGACATCAACATGAGGTAAGTTAACATGTACCTGTTTAAGCACCTCCATGAATTTCTTGAAACACGCCTCCTCCTTGTGTTTCTTGAGTCATTGAGGGAACAGGGGTGGAGGTCTTTCTGATTCAGCTTCTTTGGTCTTCCCCCTATCCGAACTTTGTTCTCCCTCAACATCTGCTGCTCCCGAGTTTTGGGGTGGTCTTTCTGGTTCCACCTCCTTCAGCTGCAAACCACTCCTTGTGGTCACTGCATTTAGCTGCTTCGGATTAGGATCTGTGTCGCTAGGCAGTCCTCCTCTGGGCCATGTGTTTTGGGCACTAGCAAATTGCCCAAATTGATACTCAAGAGCCTTGGTCGCTAACTGGTTATTTTTCATTCCGGCTGCCAATTTAACATAGTCAGCCGGCAATTGCGCTTGATTAGCGATCATGGTCTTGAACATCTCCTCAATACTGGGTGATGGTGGTGGAGGAGGGGCATTGTGATTTCTGAATTGAGATTGGTAGTTCTGTTGCCCTCCTTGATTTCTTTGCATACCTGATCTTGGGCAGATTTATATGCCCAAGTGATACTCAAATGTATCATTTTTACCTTGTTTGTTGTGCAATGTGTATATAATATCATGTAATTAGTAATAAAATGTGAATTTATACTAACCAACATGATTAGCATTTGTTTTGCAGGTAAATGTGATTTTTAGGAGCTAAAATGCATGTTGGAACTATGTCGGAGTTGGACTTGGATGCGAGCGTGGAAAAGACCTTGGAATGCACATTTTATAGGGGCTCCGCGATGGAGCCGTGCCACGCTACCATCGCGGTAGCACACTGCCTGAACAGGAATTAAAATGGCAAATTCCAGTGTGCCTTCGCGTCAGCTCCGTGGCACGGAGAGAGGCCTCCGCGTTGGCCTCCGTACCATGTTGAGGCTAATTTACCGGACCCTGAAATGCCAGTGAAGGTCCGCGTCCACGCTGTGTCACGGAGGAAGTGCTCCGCGTTGGCCTCCGTGACACGTTGCTTGTTATTCCGGGAAAAATTTCCCACTAGTATAAATAGCACACTTAGGTTTATTTTAAGCAGTTTTTAGTTTTTAGACTGAGTTCAGAAGTGGAGAGCAAGGACGTGGGTTAGGAGCAGTTGAGGAACGAAAAAGCTAAGGGATTTCTTCTCTTCTTTTCTTCTTTCTATCAATTGTACGTATGATTTACACTCATTTTAGGATGATCAATCCACAAATGAGTGGCTAATTCTCTTCCTTGCTGAGGTTTTGAACATGTGTAATGAATTTTGATTATAATTGATATGGTTTTCTTCTTCTTCTTTCATGTTGTTCTATTAATTCTTGTTCTTACTACATTAGTGATTGGCCAATATTATTGTACATCTAAAAAGTCCAATTTCACTCGAGAGAGCAAGAAATTGGAAAGTTGTGAGTTAATAGGGTATTGTTCTTAACTTGATTTGGGAAAATTGGGTTTTGATGTGCTTTCCTGATAGAAATATACTTGAAAGCCGTATTAGTCAATATAGGAACCGGAATTGTAGTGCTAGGTCATAAATTGCATTTGATCACAGAAATGTAGATGGATGGTTTATGATTCTAAAGTGAAATTAAATACGAGAGTTTTAATTTCTAGGCTAATGTTGTTGGCTAGCAACATGAAGAAGAGATTAACAAAATTATCATGATTATCAAGTTCATTACTTGTTCTTAACCTTGGCATGTTCATATCCATTGTCTAAATTCACAAGTAAATAGTTGTTATTAATTGTAGTATATATAGTTTAGAAACAAAAACTCAAGTAACGGTTGGTTACATTGTTGTTAGCATAATTAGAAGTGAAATAGGAATATAGTAAACTAGGCAATTTTACGTATCTTGAGCCTCCTTGGATCGATACTTGGCTACTTAGCCACTTTATTACTTGTTTGACCACGTGCACTTGCGTGTCGGTTTATAATATATAATACCAACCCGAAAAGCAGACCGAATAAGTTTTTGGCGCCGTTGCCGGGGAGGCTAGGCGATTTGTGAAATTGTGTTTAGTGTAAATTTACTGTATTTTTATTTTTATTTTCTTAAGTGTTAACAACTTGGTCTTAGCCTGTATTTTGCAGATTTTGTTTCTGTGAACACTGGCAAGGGACAAAGAGCTGGTGGAATCTTACTTAGAGCCTGAACGTGAATTTCATAGTCAACGTAGAGAAGCTCTACGAAAGAAGCTGTAGTTGCTTAAACAGTCTATGATGGAGCAACAAAATCCACCAGTTGTGCGGGCAGTGTTAGTGCCCGATGAAGCAGCAGCAAGGCCGGTTCGCGAGGTGGCAATCCCACACGCTAATAATGTACATTCTAGCATCCGCAAACCAGAGCCTGGATGGAGGTTTGAATTAAAGCAGAATATGGTGCAACTTTTGCACACAAGCGGGCAATTTACCGGTCTCCCTCATGAAGATCCACAACAACATCTCCAAAACTTTTTGGAGATAAGTGACACTTATATACCCGCTGGAGTGTCACCTGATTATGTTCGGCTCACCTTATTTCCATTTTCCTTACTTGGTGAAGCCAAGAGGTGGTTAAAAGCTGAACCACCCAATTCTATATCAACGTGGGATGATCTTGCACGGAAGTTTTTGATCAGATTTTTCCCTTCTGGTAAAATAGCCAGACTTAGGAGTCAAATCCTA
The DNA here is from genome assembly GCA_035772735.1 of Datura wrightii. Lineage (NCBI taxonomy): Eukaryota > Viridiplantae > Streptophyta > Magnoliopsida > Solanales > Solanaceae > Datura > Datura wrightii. Next base: position 14,309,635 of record JASDFA010000003.1, read on the forward strand.
AGTTTTAAACAGAGGGAAGGAGAAAATCTATATCAAGCCTGGGAAAGATTTAAATCCATGTTGCGGGATTGTCCTCATCATCATCAGTCCAATGAGGTGTTGGTACACACATTTATTGAGGGTTTGGAACCCCACACTAAAATTCTGTTAGATTCAGCAGCTGGAGGGCAAGCGCTGGAAAAGACCTATGAGGAGCTGTACACTTTGCTCAACCGAATTTCACAAGGCAATCCAGAATGGAATGCAGATTCTTCAAGAGGTGGAGCAAGGAAAGCAGCGGGAGTGCTTGAAGTGGATGGATTCACAGCTATCGCTGCACAGATAGCTGCTTTGCAAAATTAGTTAAACACTCACTTCAGCAATATAAATTTGAACCAGCCTTCAGCTTCAGTCAATGCAGTTCAACAGATGTGGTGTGAAGTGTGTGGTAGTAGTGAGCATTCAGCTGAATGCTGTGGTGCAAATCCTGATTCTGTTAACTTTGTGGGCAATGCACAGAGAAATCAGCAGCAGTTTGGTAGTGGCTACAACTCAAATTGGAGGAACCATCCGAATTTTTCGTGGGGTAGCAACAATCAACAAGGCTAAAGTTCAGGGCAGGGCATGCACAGAAACCAAGGAGGGCAACAAAACTATCAAGCTCAATTCAGAAATCACAATGCCCCTCCTCCACCACCATCACCGACTATTGAGGAGATGTTCAAAACCATGATCGCTAATCAGGCACAAGTGCAGGCTGACTATGTTAAATTGGCAGCCTAAGTGAAGAACAATCAGTTGGCGACAAGGCTCTTGAATATCAGTTTGGGCAATTTGCTAGTGCCCAAAATACTAGACCCAGAGGAGGACTACCTAGCGACACGGATCCTAATCCGAAGCAGGTAAATGCAGTGACCAAGAGGAGTGGTTTACAGTTAAAGGAGGTGGAACCGGAAAGACCGCCTCAAAAGTCAGGAGCAACAGATATTGAGGGAGAGCAAATCTCAGATAAGGGGAAGACTAAAGAAGCTGAACCAGAAAGGCCTCCACCCCCGTTCCCTCAACGACTTAAGAAACACAAGGAGGAGGCGTGTTTTAAGAAATTCATAGAGGTACTTAAACATGTACATGTTAACTTACCTCTTGTTGATGTCTTGCAGGGAGTGCCAAAATATGCGAAATATATTAAAGACATCGTGGCTAACAAAAGTCGTTTGACTGAGTTTGCCACGGTAGCTTTAACGGAGGAATGCACTTCCCGTATTCAGAATAGGTTGCCCACAAAACTGAAAGACCCTGGAAGTTTTACCATCCAGCTTGCTATTGGGCAAAGTATCCGAGCGCGTGGATTATGCGACTTGGGGGCAAGCATAAATCTGATGCCATCTTCGGTATTCAGAAAGTTAGGTCTAGGAAGTCCTAGACCTACAACGGTAATCTTGCAGCTAGCAGACAGGTCTTTAGCTAAGCCAGATGGCATTGTTGAGGATGTGTTAGTGCAAGTAGGCTCCCTCATTTTTCCGGTCGATTTCATTTTTCTGGATTTTGAACCAGATGCTGAAGTCCCATTTATTTTGGGACGACCCTTTTTGGCAACCGGAAAGGCATTAATTGATGTAGCTGCGGGTCAACTCACGATGCGAGCACATGACAAGGTCGAAGTGTTCGATGTGTACAAGGTACCTAATCTCCCGACTGTTTATAAGGAACTCTCGGTGATCAATGTGATTGATCATGGGAATGCTAATGGAATGAGTGATTCCCGAGAGTTACTAGGCAGGCCACCGGATAAGGTTGAGAACTACTGGGGGGATGACCATGATCGGGACAAATCGTCCATCACCCTAGTAGACAAGTGAGCTTAAAGGACGTCGAGCCGCGACGGTAAACCAGGCGCTGCTCGGGAGGTAACCCGTGAGAAAAATATTTTATTTTTTTCTTTTACACAGTGTAGTTAGTTTTTATCTTTATTTTTGTTTTTATTTGTTTATTTCCAATTTTTATTTTTCTTTTTCTTTTCTTGATTAGGTTTAGATTTTCATTTTAGTTAGTATTTTTTTATTTTAGTTAGGGAAATCTATTAATTTAACCAATTTTTGTTTAGTGAGGTGATTTTCAGGTATAACGGAGGAAATATACATGGAATCGAGAAAATGAGGCAAGGTATGAAAAATCAAATTAATTGAAGAAACAGTGCACTGGCGCATTGGCGCCGTGTCACGGAGGTAAGGCACCGCGTTGGCCTCCGTGACACATTGAAGGCAAAATCCGAATTTTTCAAAAATCCAGTAAGCCAACGCATTGGCTCCGTGTCACGAAGGAGGGGCTCCGCGTTACCCTCCGTGACACGTTGCCCCTTATTCAGTGCCGGGTCACACCGGGTTGCCGGGTGACCCGCGTGTTTTCTTTAAATAAACCACTGATTTTGCCCCATTTTTCCCCATTTCTTTCTTCCCTCCGCGACCAAACACCCATTTCCCCCTCCCCAAGCACCCTGCCACGTTCCTAGGCAAGGAAAAACATCAAGTTTCTTCGGTTTCTCAATTCAAAGGTATGTTTTCATCGTCTATCTCAATTTTTGGCGATTTTTGTCAAATTTGGGCATGTGAGGTGAGATATATCACCCTAGGTAGAAATTAAACATGAATGTTGGATTATTTGTGATTGATACATGTTTGGATTGTTGTATTTAGCGTTTGAACTTATCGATTGCTCAAATAATTCGAATTTGCTTATAGAATTGTATTCTAGGGCATGAGTTGTTGAATTTAACTTGAGCGACTTGATAAGTCGGCAAATTAGATGCCGGGGGGTGTTTGTTATTTGAGAGAAGTCGTGGTAAATATTGTGTAAATGTCAAAGACGACAAATTCTCGAATTGTTGTGGGAAAACGCAAAAAGTGTGTAAATTGGTTAGATTGTTTGGATTAGATTGTATATAGAATGTTTTTATCGTTGTTTTTATTTTGTTGTTGTTTTTGTTGCGAAGTGCGATGTGTGAATTGTTAGCGATAGTAGGATTGGGATTAGCTGTATGAAGTCTGAGTAGTACGCTAACCGTTATGCTGTCGAAATTTATGTTGTGAACGCACTAAGCATGAAGTGTATAGTGTTGTCTGTGGTGAAATTAGAGTTATTCTTGCCATAATTTTGTAGAAGTAGCTAAGGCCTAAGTGTGGGGTAAATGTTGTGTAACCCGACCTTAGCCGAAGTCAACAAGTTTTTAGCTTAACTTTGTGCTTGTTTGTGTAAATTGACAGGTACAATGGCGAGCAGACAAGATAAAGGCAAGGGTGCTTCTACCTCAGGCACAGGTAGGAAAAGGATGAGACTGGGCACCGCAGTCCCAGTTGCACCCGCTATTCCGCGCGGCCAACGCCGCCAATACGGAACAAGATGGGTAACTGATGAAGGGAAGAAATGGTATTCTAAGCATAAAGAAAACAAGTACTTCCCGGAGGAACATATTGCACGGGAACCACTTGCACAGAAGTTCCCTCGCATTGTACAGAGAATCGAGGCAGCTGGGCTCAGCTTTATTTTTCAGGAGCCCAAGGAGTGCAACCTTCACTTGGTCCGGGAATTTTATGCAAACTGGAACCCGGCCATCAGAAGCCACACAGTGAAAATCAGAGGGCAGATTGTCACTCTGGAACCCCAGCAGCTGAATGCCATCGTTGGAGCGCGGGACACAGACGCCCACGTTCTCCGCCAGCTAAACATCACCCCACCGTACGCCGACATCAGACGTACGTTGTGTGGGGCTCGATCCACAGCCCGATGGAGTAGACATAAGGAGAGGGGTTACCACCAGACTCTGCCTTATTCGCAGATGAACAGGGAGGCCAGAATCTGGCTGAAGATTGTATGTTCGTGCTTGATCCCGGGAGTTCATATGACAGACGTGACCCAGGACCGTTTCTGCTTGGTGTATGCCCTTATGAAAGGGCTTGAGATTAATGTTGGGGCGGTAATAATATCCGCCATGAAGAGAGCCAGACTGCACCAGGGCCACAGATACGGGTTTGGCGGACTCATCACCACCTTCCTTTGAGGCCTCGACATTGAGGAAGAAGCCTTGGATTATATTCCGCAGTTGGAGCGGAGGGCCCTCGACGTGACAAAGACTAAGACCCCTAACACTACACACGGACCTGTACTGACTTTGGGCGAGCGACATGCTCGTGACGATCAGTACATGCCCCGTATGTTTGGCATGCAGATGCTACAGCTACGGATTGGTGGGAGACCAGCCACCGAGGAAGAATTATGGCAGCTGGAGATGGACTACCCCTTCGGCGAGAACGCTAGAGCCTTATGTCGGGTGGGGCCAGCCTTCGTGGAGCCGACAGATGACGATGTCCCTACTGATGAGGAGACACGTCGTGAGGACTCCGATGTGGAGTTCGATGACGACGATGGAGCTGATTCAGACATGGGCGACGAGGCCGCAGCACCGGATGAAGAAGTCGAATATTTCGATTGAGCAGGGAGTTCCACCACCCAAAATTTTGTGCTTTGTATTTTTGTGAACACTGGGGACAGTGTTCGATTTAAGTGTGGGGTGGGGAGTAGCTAGGTGCTGGGACAAGGCTCTAATTTACTGTATGTTTGTTTTCCTTGGTTTGTATGGATGTTTGTGCTTTCCCTGTGGTGAACTGTTTGGTGATGTATCTTAATATATATTTGTTTTGTGGCTGATGATGTGTGTTTTTGAAAGTTATGGTTGCTAGTGTAAATATTTTGTAAATTTTGTAAATATTTTTTTCTATCGACATGATCGATATTTTTCAAAATTTTTGCGAAGATATTTTGCAATTATCAAAATCTTTTGTAAATATCTTTCTATCGAAATGATCGATGTGCTGCAAAAATTTTTCGATTTTTATTTTTTTTGGCTTTCTCGGAGTTTGTTTTCGGTTCTTTTACCGAGAATAGTCCCATTGAACCGATGTCATAGTTAGTGACCGTTCCCTATGATGGATGGATGACGACCGTCTTAAGGGAAATGTAGTCGGTAGGAGTAGTATTTTTATGTGTTTTTAGTTTTCTTTGGTGGATTGCATCAATGAACTGTAGTTGCTTATGGTTGCTAAAATTTCGTTGCGTGTTGTAATTGATGCTCAAAATGTGAAAGTGATTCGTTTGAAAGCATGCAATTCTGTAAATATGTTGAGTTACCTAGGCTATAGAATTTGATTCAGTATGATTGAGGCTTAATCTTGAATTCATGTAATTGACTAATTAAAGAGTCTGTGAATGCATCTTGAGTTGAGCATGTGCATGAAGTGTGAAGTGAGGTTTTGCTATTCCATGCCATTGTGAATTGTCTAGAACTTGCCTGGTGTGTATACAAAACGAAATGAAGGAGGTGTAGTGTTGGAAAGGATGTAGGCATTTCTTTGTTTTAACCGATAGTTTCCAATTTTTTTTCTTGTCAAATTCTACCTTTTTATATGTTGTATACCCTAGTCAGCCCGTTGAGCCTTTAGCCGATTTCTTTCTTTTGTCCAAAAATTGTATGAACTAAGCTTTATTCCTTCTTTTCATTAGCCTTAAAGTCTATAAGAAGCTCTTAAGCGCTTACAAAGAACAGAAAATGTTTCCCAAAGTGTTAAAGAGTGAAAAGAGTGAAAAGAAAAAGAAAAGCAGAGTGAGGAAAGAAAAGATGATGTTGAAGAGATACTTGTTGTAATTAAATGATAGTGAGGGTACATGAAAACCCTTTGTATTGTGTCAAGTGTTTCTGAGGAAATGGGCTGTATGAAAGTAAACCAGCATGAATGGGAGAAAAAGAGAAAAGAGAGGAACAATGTCCATGAGTCGATGGGAATGAGTTGAAAAGGCGCTTAAGGATGCTAGCGACTATTATTGGCTAATCCAATATATATATACTAGATCCATAGCCCCGTTACAACCCAGTAAAGTCCTATGTGATCCTATATTGCATTTCTTTATATTAGTGGAGTAATACACTAAGGGCAAGCCTATGGGTCATGACATGATGCATGTGAATTCTTTTGGGAGAGAGAGTGAAATTAATTTTTATATGCCCCTACTTGCATGTTTGTGTGCTGCATGAACATAAAGGGGAAGTTTCTCTCGAGTTGTAAGGGCACATGCTTGATGAAAGATTGATTTTTGTGTCGGATTTCTTGATTAGCTGATTTGCATGAGTTTGCCGATATCAAGAATCAATTCTTAAAGTCTAGGAAGCCTTGATGTATTAAAGGTCATTGTATTGTACGACCAAGCATGTTTTCTTGATGATTTGCAAAAATTGAATAATCAGTATGACCGTAGCGTAAATTGTTGCACCATAGTGACGAAGGTTGGGATGTAATTTGCATGATTTGTGTATGTGTTGTTCGAGGACGAACAAGGATTTAAGTGTGGGGTAAGTGATCTTGGGTAGATTTATATGCCCAAGTGATACTCAAACGTATCATTTTTACCTTGTTTGTTGTGCAATGTGTATATAATATCATGTAATTAGTAATAAAATGCGAATTTATACTAACCAACATGATTAGCATTTGTTTTGCAGGTAAATGTGATTTTTAGGAGCTAAAATGCATGTTGGAACTATGTCGGAGTTGGACTTGGATGCGAGCGTGGAAAAGACCTTGGAATGCACATTTTATAGGGGCTCCGCGATGGAGCCGTGCCACGCTACCATCGCGGTAGCACACTGCCTGAACAGGAATTAAAATGGCAAATTCCAGTGTGCCTTCGCGTCAGCTCCGTGGCACGGAGAGAGGCCTCCGCGTTGGCCTCCGTACCATGTTGAGGCTAATTTACCGGACCCTGAAATGCCAGTGAAGGTCCGCGTCCACGCCGTGTCACGGAGGAAGTGCTCCGCGTTGGCCTCCGTGACACGTTGCTTGTTATTCCGGGAAAAATTTCCCACTAGTATAAATAGCACACTTAGGTTTATTTTAAGCAGTTTTTAGTTTTTAGACTGAGTTCAGAAGTGGAGAGCAAGGACGTGGGTTAGGAGCAGTTGAGGAACGAAAAAGCTAAGGGATTTCTTCTCTTCTTTTCTTCTTTCTATCAATTGTACGTATGATTTACACTCATTTTAGGATGATCAATCCACAAATGAGTGGCTAATTCTCTTCCTTGCTGAGGTTTTGAACATGTGTAATGAATTTTGATTATAATTGATATGGTTTTCTTCTTCTTCTTTCATGTTGTTCTATTAATTCTTGTTCTTACTACATTAGTGATTGGCCAATATTAATGTACATCTAAAAAGTCCAATTTCACTCGAGAGAGCAAGAAATTGGAAAGTTGTGAGTTAATAGGGTATTGTTCTTAAGTTGATTTGGGAAAATTGGGTTTTGATGTGCTTTCTTGATAGAAATATACTTGAAAGCCGTATTAGTCAATTTAGGAACCGGAATTGTAGTGCTAGGTCATAAATTGCATTTGATCACAGAAATGTAGACGGATGGTTTATGATTCTAAAGTGAAATTAAATACGAGATTTTTAATTTCTAGGCTAATGTTCTTGGCTAGCAACATGAAGAAGAGATTAACCAAATTATCATGATTATCAAGTTCATTACTTGTTCTTAACCTTGGCATGTTCATATCCATTGTCTAAATTCACAAGTAAATAGTTGTTATTAATTGTAGTATATATAGTTTAGAAACAAAAACTCAAGTAACGGTTGGTTACAGTGTTGTTAGCATAATTAGAAGTGAAATAGGAATATAGTAAACTAGGCAATTTTACGTATCTTGAGCCTCCTTGGATCGATACTTGGCTACTTAGCCACTTTATTACTTGTTTGACCACGTGCACTTGCGTGTCGGTTTATAATATATAATACCAACCCGAACAGCAGACCGAACAATACCCTGACCCGAACTTTGGCCTTGTTGGTTGTTGCTACCCCATGAAAAATTTGGTTGGTTCCTCAAATTTGAGTTGTAGCCGCTACCAAACTGCTGCTGATTTCTTTGTGCATTGCCCACAAAGTTAACAAAATCAGGATTTGCTCCACAACACTCAGTTGAGTGCTCACTGCTTCCACACACTTCACACCACATTTGCTGGACCGCATTGACTGAAGCTGAAGGCTGGTTCAAATTCATGTTGCTGAAGTGGTTGTTCAACTCATTCTGCAGGGCAGCTATCTGTGCAGCGATAGCTGTAAATCCATCCACTTCAAGCACTCCTGCTGCTTTCCTTGCTCCACCTCGTGATGAATCAGCATTCCATTCTCGATTGCCCTGTGAAATCCGGTTTAGCAAAGTGTACAGCTCCTCATAAGTCTTTTCCAGCGCTTGCCCTCCAGCTGCTGAGTCTAGCAAAATTTTAGTATGGGGTTCCAAACCCTCAATAAATGTGTGCACCAACACCTCATTGGACTGATAATTATGAGGACAGTCCCGCAACATGGATTTGAATCTTTCCCAGGCTTGATACAAATTCTCTCCCTCCCTCTGTTTGAAACTTAGAATTTGACTTCTAAGTGTGGCTGTTTTACCAGAGGGAAAAAATCTTATCAAGAACATTCGTGCAAGATCATCCCACGTTGAAATAGAATTTGGTGGCTCAGCTTTTAACCACCTCTTGGCTTCACCAAGTAATGAGAACGGAAATAATGTGAGCCGAACATAATCAGGTGACACTCCAACGTGTATATAAGTGTCACTTATCTCCAAAAAGTTCTGGAGATGCTGTTGTGGGTCTTCATGAGGGAGACCGGTAAATTGCTCGCTTGTGTGCAACAGTTGCACCATATTTTGCTTGAGTTCAAATCTCCCTCCAGGCTCTGGTTTGCGGATACTGGATGTTACATTGTTGGCATGTGGGATTGCCACCTCGCGAACCGGCCTTGTTGCTGCTTCTTCGGGCACTAACACTGCCCTCACAACCGGTGGATTTTGTTGCTCCATAATAGTCTGTCTGAGCAACTGCAGCTTCTTTTGTAGAGCTTCTCTGCGTTTACTATGAAATATATGTTCAGGTTCTATATAAGATTCCACCAGCTCTTTGTCTCTTGCCAGTGTTCACAGAAATCAAGTCTGCAAAATACAGGCTAAGACCAAGTTGTCAACACTTAAGAAAATAAAATAGAAATATAGTAAATTTACACTTAATACAATTTCACCAATTGCCTAGTCTCCCCGGCAACGGCGCCAAAAACTTGCTCGGCTGGTTTGGTTGGGGTTAAAAACCGACACGCAAGTGCACGTGGTCGAACAAGTAGAAAGTGGCTTAAGTAAGCCAAGTATCGATCCAAGGAGACTCTGGATAAGTAAAAATTGCTTAAGTATACTATATTCTATCTCACCTCTAAATATGCTGACAACAATGTAACCAACAATTGAAAAGTTTTTTTTATAATTTCTATACTAAAACTACTAACAATTATCTACTTTGAATTTAAACTATGGATATGAGCATGCCAAGGTTAAGAACATGTAATGAACATGATTATAATCATACATTGGTTAATCTTCTCTTCCAGTTGCTAGCCAAGAACATTAGCCTAGAGATTAAAACTCTCGTATTTAATCTCACTTAAGAATCATAAACCATCCGTCTACATTTCTGTGATCAAATGCAATTTATGACCTAGCAATACAATTCCGGTTCCTAAATTGACTAATACGGCTATATTTCTATTAGGAAAGCACATCAAAACTCAATTTTCCCAAATCAAGTTAAGAACAATACCCTATTAATTCACAACTTTCCAATTTCGTGCTCTCTCGAGTGAAATCGGACTTTTTAGATGTACATTAATGTCGGCCACACACCAATGCAGTAGAAACAAGAATTAATAGAACAACATGGAAGAAGAAGATGAAAAGCAATATAATTCAGTAATCAAAATTCATCACAAATGTTCATAACCTCAGTAAGGAAGGGAATTAGCCACTCATTTGTGGATTAATCATCCTAAAACAAGTGTTAATCATAAAAACAATTGAGTGAAAGAAGAAAGAAGGAGAGAAAAACCCTGAGCTTTTTCGTCCCTCAACTGCCTGTAACCCACGTCCTTGCTCCACCAAGTCTGAATTAATTAAAAGTAAGCCTAAGTGTTCTATTTATACTAATGGGAACTTTTCCCGGAATAACAAGCAATGTGTCACGGAGTGCATCGCGGAGCACTGCCTCCGTGACACGGTGTGGACGCGGACCCTCACTGGAAATATGGGGTCCGGGAATAAAGCTTCAATGTGGCACGGCATGCAACGCGGAGGCTTGCCACCGTGCCACGGAGCTGTCGCGAGGCTCCACTGGAATTTGACTAATTATTCACCCTCTAGGCAGAATGCCTCCGCGGATGGTAGTGTGACACGACTCCATCGCGGAGCCCCTTTAATTGGTGCAGTCCAATGCCTTTTTCGTGCTCGAATCCAAGTCCATCTCCGATATTGTTCCAACATGCATTTTAGCTCCTCAAAATCACATTTTACCTACAAAACAATGCTAATCATGTTGTTTAGTATAAATTCATATTTTATTACCAATTGCATGAAAATGTATACATATTGCTAGATAAACAAGGCGAAAATGATACGTTTGAGTATCACTTGGGCATATAAATCTGCCCAAGATCAGAAACCAGGCGGACTGATACAGGATATAACTGTGCCTTTATGGGAATGGGAGGCAGTTAAAATGGATTTTGTAGTAGGGTTACCTCGTACCAGGCGTAAATATGATTCTATCTGGGTAATTGTTGATAGGTTGACAAAATTTTCTCACTTTCTGCCAGTAAGGGCTACCTTTTCAGCCGAAGATTATGCTGAGCTGTATATTAGAGAAATAGTCTGATTGCATAGTGTTCCGCTGTCAATTATCTTTGACAGAGGGGCGCAGTTTACAGCTAAGTTTTGGCAATCTTTTTAGAGGGGCCTGGGGACGCAGGTTAACCTGAGCACAACTTTCCATCCTCAGATAAACGGGTAGGCAGAATGTACAATCTAGACACTCGAGGATATGTTACGGGCATGTGTGCTAGATTTTGGAGGCAGTTGGGATGAACTTCTACCGCTTATTGAATTTTCCTATAAAAACAGTTATCATTCAGCAATTTATATGGCGCCTTATGAAGCGTTTTATGGGCGGAAGTGTAGGTCTACAGCTGGTTGGTTTGAGGTAGGAGAATCAGCATTGATTGGGCCAGATATTATTCATCAGTCAGAAGAGTAAGTAAAGCTTATCAAGGAACGTCTGTTGATAGCTCAGAGCCACCAGAAATCTTATGCTGATGTGCGGCGAAGAAACCTAGAATTTAATGTGGGTGACTGGGTATTCCTAAAGATTTCACTAATGAAGGGTGTGATGAGATTTGGTAAGAAAGGAAAGCTTAGCCCGAGGTTTATTGGGCCTTATCAGATTCGCCGAAGGATAGGCCAGGTGGCTTATGAATTGGATTTACCTCCAGAATTAGAATTCGTTCACCCAATTTTTCATGTATCAATACTGAGGAAGTGCATAGGAGATCCCTCCCAGATTGTCCCAGTCAAAGACGTCCAAATCATCGAGGAGTTAGCCTATGAAGAAGCTCTAGTGCCATACTAGATCGGTAGATCCACAAACTAAGAACTAAAGATGTTGCTTCTGTTAAAGTGTTATGGCGAAATAAGAACCGAGAGGAGATGACTTGGGAAGCAGAAGATGATATGAAAACCAGATATCCTCAGTTATTTCAGATTTAGTTAGATTGTGCAGCCAGAGGTATGTTGTTATTGTTGTTTCATAAGTTGCATTATATACATGTATATGTGGAGTAGTTGACTTCAGTCTATTGTGAAATGAATGCCACAGTCTTGTGTGGAGTACATGTATTGGAATTTTCTGCGTTTCAGGGTTTTTGGATAGTCCATATTACAGGGGAGACTCTGCCGAAATTTTTCCAGAATAAGTAATTGCAAGGTTAAGGTTCTTGCAAGTAGAAGTTAACATTCGAGGATGAATGTTCTTATGCGGGGAGGATGTTTACACTTCGTAAGTTTCTAGCATTTAGTCGGCCTATTCGCATGTTGGTGGATAGTTTTAGAGTGCCATACATACGAGGAAAGGGCCCGGGGAAAGGCCGAACGAGTGCCAAGTCGGGATTTCGCGAGAGGAGGCCGAACCAAGCTGCTCAGAGGGGCAAAGTGGCATGGAGCTACTCCTCCGCGTTAGCCAATGTGGCATGGAGCAGAATCAGTGCGTTGGGCAACGTGCCACGTTGCCTTGTCTGCTGCCTCAAGTATATAAAGGCCTCACACTTAGATGTTAAGCCATTTTCTTAAATCCTCGGCCAGCAGAGATTAGAGACGAAGGGAAACTATTAAAAATCATCCGATTATGCCACTAAACACCATCCAAATCTAAATTAACTCCGGGTGGTGAAGTATAAGGCTGTAGAGAGCATCACTGTGGAATTATTTTTGTAAAATACGCCCGGCGAATCGTCGTCCCGCCGAGCCTAAGTTGGTAGAATTGTTTCAAACTAGTGTCAATACGATCATGTGCCTAAAGTAAGTATTTCTCTATACTAGATTTGCGAGAAATTACGAGCTTTTGATCGTCTTTCGATAAGTTGAAGTATAGTCAGTATATATATATATATATATATATATATAAGTTATTGTTTTCTTCAAATATAGTAATGGAGTTAGCCCTATTCTTCTGTTAATATGATTACAGTTGGGAAGAACAGTTGAATACCAGCCGAACCTCGCCAGTTAATCGGTAAATAGCTAACGAGGTATGTTAAGGCATTTTCTTTCGGCAAGTTAGTTTCTTCAGCATGGTAATCCAGTATGAATCCCAGTAAAGCATGTCAGGAGTATGTTATCATGTCCAGTTGTTATTGTTAGTCGAGACTCGTAAATTATATTGTTTTGGGCTGGATTATACTTGTATAGCTTCCGTGACCACCCCAAGGTTAATAGCTGTGTTGCCGCCCGCCAGGGGTGAGGATACGTCGCTCTATGGAGCAGCATGCCATCAGTAAGGGACGAAGATGAGGATCCAGATCCTCATATTGCCGTTGTTGGCCTTATACACACCCCCGTCGAGCGTTTACGCCCGGGGTGTAGATATCAGGAGTCCTCCGGACTCAGGCACAACTATAGTCAGGGGCCGAGCGGGCCTAGCTATAGACCCAGGGGACTGGTAGGACTCTCATAGCTGGTAGTTGATTCAATATGACCTAGATAGGGGTATATAGATTGAGTTGTACTCCCTAGGGCTAATGGGACCCAGGTGGGTTATTCTATGCTGATTGTACCTTCCGGCTTATGGGAGCCAGGTAAGATTTATGCTTGCTTTAGTTACTGATAGTTAGACAGTAGAACGCCTCATTTTTCAGGTATGACCCCTACCCTCCTTATTACAATAATGTTTAGTGCTGATTTCACTACCTTAGTCATCTTCAGTCCGTTTTCTTTACTTCAGTCACTGTTAGTTCTATTTCTTACTTTTAGTTATTTAAAGTTACTGCTTTACATATTCAGTAACTATGGTACTGATGCCCTCTTCTGGGGTGCTGCATTACTTACCTGCAGGTATAGATAGACAAGGAGCAGGTCTCTCGTAGTTTCAGTCAGCTGTACAGAGCCGTTAGCTCCCTTCTTCTGGAGCTTGTGTGATAGAGGTTTACTTCTTTTGTTTGTATAGTATAGGTAGGTCGGGGCCTTGTCCTGACCATCTTATTACTCCTAGAGGCTTGTAAATTGCATTACTTTATTGTTGTTAGATGATATCGGCCGTGTGGAGCCCATATGTGTTTTTGACTATGTGTATTGGCCGTGTGGGGCCCTATTTTGCTGTTGGTTGGTGGCCTTGTCGGTCATAGCACAATTTAGCATTGGCTTCTTCTTTCTAGTTATAACTAGATATCATGGATGCCTTGTCGGCTCGCATAGGACTCCCTATAATTGTTTGTCTTTTGTTAGCTATTTACTTTCACAGGTGGCTATAGGCCTTGTCGGCCGGGGGTTGTATTTACAGCCGCTATATAGCCCATTGTTTTCTTGATTCTAGAGTTAGAGTCAGCCTTCACCGGAGGTGTTTGGGCTCAGTCATCTCAGCAGTTCAAGTCCTAGTAGGGCACCAGGTGCCAGTCATGCCTCGCAAGGTGGGGCGTGACAATGACAGTGTAGGAGTATGCCCTAGAGTTCACTCGTCTGTCAAAGGATGCCCTAAAATTAGTGGTTGATTAGAGGGCGGGAGTGAGTAGGTTTGCTCATGGGGTGGCGAACTATCTAGACAAGGATTGTAGGACGCTATGCTCCATCAAGATATGGATTTCTCTCGGATAGCCTTATACGCCCAGTAGATAGAGGCGGTGCACATGAGGGAGAGAGAGGCCAAGAGGGCCAAGGCAGACAGCTATAGATTCTCTCAGCCGAAGTCAGGTGGTGGGCACTGACAATAGACCCACCAGAGATATTCAGCCCCATCATCTTCAGCGATAAGTGTGCCATCCAAACCTAGGCACGACCAGAGAGGGCGAGCATCGGGCTCTAGGGGTCAGAGTAGTAGTCCTGCATTTCCAGTGTTCTAGTTTGCGGCAGGTGTTGTCAGTGCTTGGTGGGTATAGGCGCTTGCTTCGGGTGGCAAGCTCAGACACATGCTCAGAGATTGCCCAGCAGCTAAACAGGTCCATCATAGGGGCCAAGGCCCAACTTCCAGTTCAGCAGCTCCACCCGCATGCCCAGCCTAGTAGGGGGCATCTACTAGCATAGGTGGCGGTCAGTGCCAAAATAGATTCTATTCCTTAACATCCCACCAGGAGAAAGAGGTCTCCTAGGATGTAGTCACTGGTATGTTACGAGTTTTCCATCTTGATGTATATGCTTTGTTAGATCCAGGGGCTACCTTGTCTTTTGTGACACCTTATGTGGCTAGTAGTTTCAGAGTTAGACCCGAAATCTTGTCAGAACCCTTCTCATTCTCTACTTGAGTGGGTGATTCAATTGTAGCTAGAAGGGTGTATAGAGGATGCCCGGTCACAGTCCTTTAGAAAGTCACATCAGCAGATCTAGTAGAGTTAGCCATGATCGATTTTGATGTTATTCTCGACATGGATTTGCTATTTGCATGTTATGCCTCAGTTAATTGTTGAACCCGAGTAGTAGAGTTAAGATTTCCGGGTGAGCCAGTCATAGAGTGGAAAGGTAGTTCAGTTATGCATATAGGTCATTTTACTTCCTATCTTAAGACCAGAAAGATGATCTCCAAAGGTTGTGTATACCATCTAGTTAGGGTTAAGGATGCAACATCCGAGACCCCGACTATCCAGTCAGTCCCAGTAGTATGGAAGTATCCAGAAGTCTTCCCAGATAATCTATTGGGAATCCCTCCCAAGCAGGAGATTGATTTTGGTATTGACCTTCTTCCTGATACGCAACCTATATCTATTCCTCCTTACAGAATGTCCCCAGCCGAGTTAAACGAGTTAAAGGAGTAGTGGGAGGACCTGTTAGATAAGGGTTTCATTAGATCGAGCAAATCTCCATGGAGTTCACCAGTTCTCTTTGTCCGTAAGAAAGATGGCTCTCCTCGTATGTGTATCCATTATCGGCAATTGAACAAGGTCACTATCAAGAGAAGAAAAGGTACCCTCTACCCAGGATTGATGTTTTGTTTGACCATCTTCAGGATGCCAAGTTCTTTTTGAAGATAGACCTCAGGTCCGGATACCATCAGCTCAGGGTTTGGGAGAGTGACATCCTGAAGACAGCCATCAGGATGCGATATGGTCATTATGAGTGTGTAGTTTTGTCTTTTGGACTAAAGAATGCTCCTGCAGCTTTTATGGACTTGATGAACAGGGTGTTCAAGCCATACTTGGATATGTTCGTGAATCATGTTTATTGATGACATCCTGATATATTCTCGGAGCGAGGAGGAGCACGCCGCTCATTTGAGGGTGGTACTACAAACTATCAAGGATCGCCAACTATATGCTAAATTCAGCAAGTGCGAGTTTGGTTGAACTCAATGGCGTTTTTGTGCCATGTTGTGTCAAGTGAGGGAATAATGGTGGACTCTCAAAAAATAGAAGCGGTGAAGAATTGTCCTGGACTGCTGAATCCTTCAAATATCAGGAGTTTCTTGGGTTTAGCCAGGTACTATTGGAGATCTGTTGAGGGGCTTTCATCTATTACAGCGCCATTGACCAAATTAACCCAAAAGAAAGTGAAATTCCAATGTTCGGATGCTTGTGAGAGGAGCTTCCAGGAGTTAAAGACTCGACTTACCTCAGCACTGATGTTAACTCTACCGTAGGGTACCAATGGGTTCGTGGTGTATTGCGATGCTTTTAGAATCGGCCTTGGTTGTGTATTGATGCAGCACGGAAAGGTTATAACATATGCTTCCTAACAGCTGAATGTTCATGAGAAGAATTACCCGACCCATGATCTTGAATTGGCGGCAATGGTATTCACCTTGAGGATGTGGAGACATTATTTGTACGGGGTCCATGTAAATGTGTTTACGGACCATAAGAGTCTACAATATGTGTTTTTCCAAAAAGATCTAAATCTACGGCAAAGGAGGTGGTTGGAGCTACTTAAGGATTATAACATGAGTGTCCTTTACCATCCAGGAAAGGCCAATGTAGTAGAAGACGCACTTAGTAGACTCTCTATGGAGAGTGTGTCCCATGTGTATGAGGGGAGAAAGGAGCTGGTGAAGGATGTGCATCGACTTGAAAGGTTGGGTGTTCGTTTGGTTGACTCTACCGATGGAAGTATTATAGTTCAGAACATGTCAGAATCATCCTTGGCGGCTAATGTAAAAGCTAGACAAGTCGAGGATTCCATTTTGGTAAAGTCAAAGGAAGCCGTCCAGAATCAGAAGGTAGAGGTCTTCTCTAAAGGGGGAGATGGTGTGCTTCGATACAAAGGTCACTTGTGTGTTCCAGACATTGATGATTTGAGAAATCAGATGTTGCATGAGGTCACAGTTCCAGATATTCAATACATTCAGGTGCCACCAAGATGTACCGTGACTTATAGGAAGTCTATTGGTGGAATGGTATGAAGAAAGACATCACAAAATTCGTAGCTAAGTGCCCAAACTGTCAACAAGTGAAGGTTGAGCATTAGAGACTGAGAGGTGTGCTTCAGGATATCAGTATCACCACTTGGAAGTAGGAGGAAATCAACATGGACTTTATCATAGGGTTGCCTCACACTTGTTGGCAATATGACTCCATTTGGGTGGTCATGGATAGGTTGATCAAATCCGCTCACTTCCTATCAGTCAAAAACCACTAATACAGCGGAGGATTATGCCAAACTATACATCCAAGAGCTAGTTCGGTTGCATGGAGTGCCCTTGTCCATCATATCAGACAGAGGTACCAAATTTGCCTCTCAGTTTTGGAGGTCGTTTCAAAAAGGACTGGGTACTCAGGTTAAGCTCAGTACAACATCTCACCCGCAAACGAATGGTCAAGCGGAGCGGACAATTCAGACTCTCAAAGACATGTTGAGAGCATGTGTGATTGACTTCAAGGGTAGTTGGGATGACCATTTTCCTCTTATTGAGTTTGCGTACAATAACAGCTAACATTCTAGTATTCAGATGGCTCCATTTGAGGCTCTTTATGGGTGGAGATATAGATCACCTATTGGTTGGTTTGAGGTTGGCGAAGCTGCAATGATAGGACCAGATTCGGTCCATGAGGCCATGAAGAAGGTTCAGCTTATATGGGACAGGTTGAAAACAAGTCAAAGTCGCCAAAAGTCTTATGCCGATGTGAGAAGGAGGGAACTTGAGTTCGAAGTTGATGATTGGGTTCTTCTAAAGGTGTCTCCCATCAAGGGAGTGATGAGGTTTGGAAAGAAAGGAAAACTCATCCCTTGTTATGTTGGCCCCTGTCGGATTGTGAAGCGGGTTGGCAAGGTGGCATATGAATTGTAGTTGCCTTCAGAATTAGCTTCCGTGTATCCTATTTTTCATGTATCTCTCTTAAAGAAGTATTTGGGTGATCCAGCTAAGTTGTCCCAGTGGATAGTGTCGGTGTGAGAGACAACCTTTTAGTTACGAGGAGGTTCCGGTGGAAATAGTGGATCGGCAGATTCGAAGGCTAATAAATAAGGAAGTAACTTTAGTTAAAGTTTTATGGAGGAATCAGCATGTTGAGGGAGCTACATGGGAAGCCAAAGCAGACATGATGGCAAGATACCCATATTTATTCTCTACCGGCTATGTTCCAGCTTGAGGTATCAATTTTTCCCTAAAACATTATACTGTTTCGTGTTCAGTTCATGTGCCCCTATTTCTTTCATGTAAATAAATGTATGTATGACTCATGAATTCAGTTCAATCAGGTAGTTTAAGTCAAAGTTGATCATTCTGTTAGTTTTCAGGTTATATGATCAGTATTGAGTAAGATCATTGCATTTCTCTATTTTCTATATGTTTCCCACATTCAAGAAAAAATATTCCCCAAGGGGAGACATTGTAATACCTCGGAAGTACCCAAGATTAGACCCGGGATTTAAAAATGGAAAGTCGCAGAAGGCTAGAAAATGTGTCTCAGAACGACTAGAGGTGCGAGTTCTTGAAGGTTCCAACGACTCGTTGGGACACTCGTGGTCAGGTACTGTAGGTTCAGAGTTTGGAGTAACGGGTCTAGGAATGACTCGTTTTTTCTATGTAACGAATCATCGGAGGTGGTCGTGGTGAGACTGGTCCTTGGTCAAGGAGGAAGTGAAGATTCGTGGAACGACCCATCGCAGGTAACAACGGGCCATCGTCAGCAGTCGTTTAAAGGGATCCCAGGTTAAGGCAGTGGTGATGACGACTAGAAGCAACGAGTCTTTTGAGCTAGTAACGACCCGTCTGATGTGTTGTGAGTTTACAACACTTTCGACGCTCAAAACTAATAAAATAGCATGGACTTAGGTATATTTATATGGATATAAGGCACTTTTTCTTTGGTTAACGGACAAATAGATGTTGGAGCAAGAATGTGCAAAAGATAGCCTGAAAGTGTAGAAAATAGGCTTAAGTCACAGTTCTCAGTACGAGGCGTAGAATGGTACTATGAGTCGTAATGCAAGTCGTGAGAAGTTTCAGAAGGCTAAGGATGAAGAGTGAATCCTACGACTCTCAGTACGAGTTGTACAATGCTTGTACGAGCTGTAGTGTAGAAGTCGTGGAAAGATTCAGAAGATTTGCACAAGAGGCTAACTCCTAATATGGATAGACAGTACGAGTCGTGGCATCAAGGTACAAGTCGTACCATAGAACTCGTGAAGAACTTCAGAAAAATTGAAAAGTCTTAGAGTCAAGCCACATAAGCGCAGTACGACTCGTAGGAAGCATGTACGAGTCGTATCAAGGTCCAACACTTAGCCAAATTTGAGCCAGCCAAAGACATAGGGGAAGCAGGTATGACCCATACATACCTGCTACGGCTCGTAGGAATGGTCGTGACACAGGCAGCTTCAATTTTTGAAATTCACCCTATTAGCCTAGGAAAAGGATTTTTATGTCTGTATAAATATGTTTTATGTTTTATTTTCATTTGAAATCATTAGAACTGATTAGAAATGAGTTAGTTAACATTAGAAGGACGTGAGAATTAAGGGTTAGAAGAGAGAATTGAGTTGATTGACTTGTGATCAACCTTTTCTTGACTTCCTCTTGATCTTCATATTTTGTTCGTGACGATTTTGCTGATTTATACAAAGAAGTTTTTCTCTGATCTATAATTGTAAATATTGATTTATGTATTTAATTATGAAAGAAAATCACAAGCTTGCAACTCTAAGAGGCTAAAACCTCCATAGCTAGGGTTTTAGGAACCATGGTGGATTAACAAGCTAGGGTTGCATAAAAGTGATTTAAAACCAATGCAAAACACTTGTATTGTATTCTCTTCATGCTTAAATGTTTCTCAACGGTGTACAATGTTAGGAAATGCCTGAATTCTTTACTTGCTTGAGCCTAGAAAGGTAGAGATTAGGAAAAAAGAATTACAACAAAGCCTTAATCTTGATGATTATTGTATTAACTTAAGCTGTGGTCGCAGGATAGTTAAATTTGGGACATATTGATAATGGTTAGTTTTCAATCGCTCATGGGACCTGACCCGGGGATTGAGTATAGTCATTCAATAGGGACGAACCAGTCCCTTAGATGAATCTTAGTTATCAGTTCTACAAGTAAGCATTGATGATGATCACATATGTATACCCGAAGCAGTTATGAACCCATGGGGAACACAAAACCCTAGTTATCTTTCATTCTTTATTACAACCAAGGTTTTAACAGTTGTTTGTAATTATTGTTTTCTTTAGAACCTCCAACTTGGAGTAACTACCCAACAAGTTCACTTACTGGCTTTAGTCTAGCTCTTCTATATTCCTTGTGGGTTCGACCCAACCTCTTAGTTGGGTTCTTTATTGACAATGCCCGCTTCATACTTCTATAGGAGGTATGGTTTGAGAATTATCAAAAAGTGGCGCCATTGCCAGGGAATACGGCTAATACTAGATTATTTACTTGTATTTGACTTTTTGGTAGTTATTTCCTTAATTATATTTTCTTTTTATTTTTGATACCCACAGGTTGTTTTCTAGTGAATGCCAAGCACTCGGAGTAGTGGAGATCCCCTGATTTCATTGAAACCCAAAATTGAACGAACACTGCACAGGATGGAAAACAATGAACAAAGAGATGCCCGCATAGCTGAAGAAGCTACGCAAGCTGAGCTAGCTCAGCAAGCTACACTTAGGATGCGGAAGATATCAGAGAAGAGGTAGTTAATGCTGGTCGACATGGGAGGGGCATCAGAGGTTATAGACTTTCCCCTCAGTTCTTCAATAATGAGGACCCATACATTGATGAAGTTGGGTCAACTGGAGCAATTGTGCCACCACCACCGCCCGCTAGGGCCAAATTGTACATCACCAACACCATGATTCAATTGTTAAACATGAAAGGGGTGTTCAGTGGTCATGCAATGAATGACGCCAACCTGCACTTGATGAACTTTGTAGGAATATGCAAGGCGTACAGGTTGCCCAGAGTTAGCCAAGATACCATTAGGCTCAGACTTTGCCCCTCCTCTCTATCAGGGGAAGCCACTTTATGGTTATCGAAGTTTCCCAACGACTATAAAACCAACTGGAGGGAACTCAAGCAGGCCTTCTTGGAGAGATTCTTTCCCCCCTCCAAAATGTTGTAGCTAAAGGATGAGATCTACAATTTCCAACAACTCAAGATCGAGGCACTTCATGAAACCTGGCTGAGGTTCAAGAAGAAGTTGACAAAGTGCCCAAACCATAAGATCCCAAATGACAGTTTGTTGGAAATTTTTTACAAGTCTTTAAATAATAGCTCAAAAGCTATTATAGACACGGTGACAGGAGGAGCATTTATGAGTCACACCTGGAAGCAAGCTGCTACTATCCTTGACAGTGTGACCAAAACAAATAGGGCATGGCATACTAGGGAGGCAGATGCAGTGGTCGGTACATATGTTGTTGGTTTGACTGCAGACCAACGTAGGAAGAAAGAAGAACACGACCAGGAGTTGGATCACATGTGCACATCATTGTATTTTCTTACAAAGAACATTATGGGAGTAGGAGCCAAAAAGGTAAATGTAGTGGGGACACAAGGAATGGAGCCGGGAGCAAATCACTCTGATTCTGAAGGAAGAGGCAAATTTCCTGGACAACCAAGTGGCGGGTTTCTGAGCCAACGTCCAAGCATCTGGCCAAGACAAATTGCTCCAAGGTTCTGGAAACCAAGGTCATAACCAATACAGAGACAACTACAACCGAAATGGGTACAGAGATAGAAGCGGCGGTCATGAGCGCGATGGAGAATGGAGAAGAAACGATGGCTACCGCAATGACCGGGCTAGAGTTTATGTGCCTCCCAATGCACGAGAGAGGGAGGCTGGGCATTCAAAGTTAGAGAGCATGATAGCCGAGATGCTCAAAAGGTGAGGTCCACTAATGAGCAATTGAAGGAGATCCGTGGTGACATATCAAGTATGGGTCAGAGAGTGGAATCCAATGCAATTGCCATCAAGCAGATTGAGCAACATCTTGGGAAACTATCAGCATCACTTAACCCTAGACAAAAGGGTACACTACCTAGAAACACCGTCTAGAACCAAAGAATGATGGCCACTGCATGGCGGTGATGCCTAGGAGTGGTAAAACCACAATTGACCGCCCTTTTCTAATTGTAGTTGAACGGAAGAAAGAGAGAATGATTGAGGAGAATGATAAGAGTGTTGAGATGGAGAATGTTGAGTTACCATAGGTTCCGATAGGTGATAAAGAACCTGACATTGATCAAGGAGCAACTCAAGTGCACCGAGCTATCCCGCGACACCACCAACGTTCCCTCAAAAAATAAAGAAAAAGGCGGAAAATAGTAAGTTCCAGAAATTCCTTTCAATGCTTAAGCAACTATCTATGAACATACCATTGAATGTCGGGATATGCTAAGTTTATGAAGGACTTGGTGACAAAGAAGAGGTCCTTAAGCTATGAGCTGGTAGACAATGTACATCACTATAGTGCCATAGCTACAAAGGTCCTGTCTCAAAAGAAGGAAGATCGGGGTGCTTTCATTATACCATGCACCATTGGCAATGTTGAGTTCACAAAGACACTTTGTGATCTGGGAGCAAGCATCAACTTGATGCCCTTAGCAGTATTCAAGAAATTGGGTTTAGGAGCCCCTACACCGACCACTATGTGGCTACTAATGGCTGAGAGGACTGTGAAGAAGCCAGTGGGGATCCTTCTCACTGTACTGGTTAAGGTGGAAAAATTCATATTCCCAGCAGACTTTGTGATTCTGGATTGCGAGGTTGATTATGAGGTCTCCATCATTCTGGGGTGACCATTCGTTGCGACTGGGAGGGCTTTGGTAGATGTGGAGGCGGGCCTATTGAAGTTCATACTTAACAAAGAAGAGGTCACCTTCAACATCTGCTGATCAATGCAGCAACCA
This sequence comes from Datura wrightii, assembly GCA_035772735.1. Lineage (NCBI taxonomy): Eukaryota > Viridiplantae > Streptophyta > Magnoliopsida > Solanales > Solanaceae > Datura > Datura wrightii. The sequence continues at coordinate 14,332,580 of JASDFA010000003.1, forward strand.
AAGGAATTTGGTGTAATCTCAGCACTAGAGGATGAATATGAGTCATTTGACGAATTCTGAGTAGTCAAGAGTCTTGCGTCATGCTGCGACATTAAATCAGGTGCTTCTTGGGAGGCAATCCAAGTGATTGAACTAATGTGTGCTCAGTGTGCGGGGAAAACAAAAATAAGAGACAAAAACTATTGAAAAAGCAGCTGCTACGGTTCTCAGTACGACTCGTGACAGCATCATACGAGCCATAGCAGGAGGCGTGGTAAGGTTTAGAGATGTATTTCAAAGAAAAGACCTACGAGTCATGATACAGACCGTACCCACCTTGTACGAGTCGTAGGATGTACTCGTAGGTCCTTAGGTAAGTTTTTCAAAACTATGACTTACAGGTCCAAGGGATGAGTCCTATAGGCCTCCTACGACTCATAGTATGAGTCATGACGGGTCAAAATCTTTAAATTCACCCGACTCGACCAAGATTTTTCAAATCTGCCCTTCTCTTATTTTAAACCCAAGACCTAACACTACCCTTTTTCCCACGCAAAAAAAACCAAAGAACGAGCCCTACTTATGAATCCCTCACACCTGTGACTCAAAATCAAAGAACCTATGAGCAATTTTTTGCTCAAATTAAGTGTGTCTCAACCTACATTCTTGATTACAAGTCAAAGAAAGAAGCAATAAGTAAGTATTGCATTGAATATTGAAAAACTTAATTGCTTGAAGTCATAACTGTCAAAACCCCTATGAGTCTTTGCGTTTTCTCAAAAAAGTTGAAGGAGACAATGATTAGGGGTATTTTTGACCTATGTGCCACTAGGAAAACATTATATAGGAGATGAACTTGTGCACTGAAGCATTTCAAACTTGAGCTACGAGTAGTGATTAAAAAAAGGAGGGATGAGTAGTATTAAATTGATTGAATGACATGCCTAGACCTAGGGAAATCTGAGTACCCAAATCGTGAAAAAGAATCCCTGCAATCTGGGCAAAATCGAATAAGTCAAGAAAGTGGTACGAAACATAGTACGGTTCGTGGTTTGTCACTACGAGTCGTATTGTGCATTCGGACCAGGACCTGAACATAGCTAAGACAGATGAGGCAAAAGAATCCTTCCTATGACTCGTGGAATTGACCTACGGGTAGTACCACGAGTAGTGGAAAAATACAGAGAAAATGGTAGTGTATGGGATATATCAAACAACTCAAGGTACGGGTTGTACTTCATGGTACGAGTTGTACCTGTGAGTTGTAAAGTGCATCCAAAGTTTCTGGGACTTCATACGAGTCGTACCTCCATGGTATGACCCGTACTGTCGACCCGTGTTGAGAATTAGAAAATTTTCTTTTCTAGTTCTTCTTTCTCAAATATGGAATTCTAATTCTCTTCTTTATAGGAACGATGGCAATGAAGCGCAAAGCACCCAAAGCAACTGCCCGGAGAACATTACACGATGAAACATCTTAGTCCAAGGCTGAGCAAGCAGGCAACTCCCCTAGTGGTTCAGTTGAGGATTACTAGGTAGATACTTCAGACACTGACAGAACTAGAACCACTGAACAAAAGTAAAAGAACAAGTCGAAGCAGCTACTACCACATCTGCCCAAGCTGCCCAGTCTGAGGAGGGAGCTAGAGAGGGTAATCAGGAGTTGAGAAGTGACTCAAATGCAGAAGAAGGGTCTGAGTATACCCAATACAGTGAGGCAAGTGGCAGCGATGAATTAGAGAAAGAGGCCCCTAATGATGCACAAGTACAAACCCCATCCAGAGAGAACCGCACAGTCCGGTGGAGAAGCCGGGAGCTAGAGAAATTTATGCGCAGGGCATTTCTCTCACCGCCAAAAACAAGCCAAGGTGGAGCATCTAGAAAGAACCGTGGATCCTCACAAACTCACTGAATGAGGTTGAGGAGATGACGCGGATATTCAACTTCTATGATTTCAAGTGGATGGCCAAGACTTCAGCTCAGTATCCCGCAGAATTTGTCCAGGAGTTCTATGCCAACTATTTGGCCACCATGGAGAAAAAGGCTAAGGAGGGGTAGAAAATAAAAGACCAGCCCAACTGGAGAGTGTTTTGGTCCGAGGACGAGAGGTAGACATATCAGAGCAAACCATCTCTCGGGTTCTGTATGGACCACAGTTCGTGCCTACACGGATGATGCCTGAGTATAATTACAGGGTGGATGCAATAAAGTAGATCAGGAATTTGGGATGCAGGAAAGGCATAGGCAGCTATAATGGTTGGCGGGTGTGATTGCTGAGAATAAGGAAGAAGCTAAGTGGGTTACTGGTGGAAAGAAGGTGACAAACAACTCACTTAACTTCATAGAAAAAGCTTGTTGGACACTAGTATGCCACTGGTTAGCACCCACAGTCAATGAAAATACACTGAGTGCTGACAGAGCAGCTTTGGTGGCATGCCTCATATCCGGTTATCCTATCAACATCCCAAGTGTCATCGTAGAGGAGATAGGAGATCGGGCGGTGGGAGTGAGCACTACCATCCCATTCCCAAGTCTTGTATTCAGACTATGCACAAAGGCAGGGGTGCTAATATGATGGGGTGAGGAGCGTCTAATCGGAGGCCAGAGGATTGCAGACATCGGCCTTATCTGGGATAAGATGAACTCAGTAAGTCGAACCCGACTTCCCATCACAATTCCATCAATCCAGCCAACAGGGGGGCGCACAGGTGAATGGCCGCACCTTATAGGAGTAGAGCGAGACAACGGCTACAGATGTCGATAATTCAGAGTTAGCTCCTAGCACTTCAGCTGCACCACAGCCTAACCTGCAGACTCAGACTCCAGTAGGGCATGTTTTAGTGCCTCATGACTTTCTCCAGAAATTCTCCAAACGGTTGACCATGGCTGAACAAAAAATTCAAGCTACGATGGAAAACGTAAAGCCATGGGTCAAAGCAGAGATAGATACAACATCTCAGGCCCTACATGCTTGCCTGGATGGATTTGAGAGTCGGTTCAACATACATATGGTAGAGCAGATGGACACCAGCAGTCTCCATGAGGAGTTGGGGGATCTTCAAATCCAAGTATCCGCGTTTTCATCATGAAAATTGGCAGTCATATCAGCCCCCACTCTTCCAGACCTTGAAGCAGAACCTGATGAGGATATTGATTTGGCATCTTATTGGGAGCCAATGGTAGCTGCTGGAGATAAGGGAAAGAAAAGAGCTTTTGATGATGTTGGAGAGGAGAGTTTATAGAAGAGAAGGAAGAAGGAAAGAAAAGAGTGCAAGCGGGCCAGAGCAGAGAGCCTACAGACTCATAACGCACATATGAAGAGCTGCAAGAGCGAGCTAGAAGAGCAGGAAGCTCCACCATGACTCAACACAATCTTGCCAGTGGTCTTGACCCTTTGAGTGAGCCACCTCAGCCCCGATTGAAACAGAGGCCGTAGAAGAGTCCAAGACTACTGAGGGGGTAACCACTCCCCCTATGGATACTTCAATGAGTGCGTCGGCCACCGCTAGCGCCATGATTGCAGCGGAGGTACCTCCTCCGCAGGATGATAGGAGCACCTAGAGCATCACAAGTATGTTCCCTTCCCTTTGTTCTTGTAGTTCATGCTTCGAGGATGAAGCTCAATTTTCAAAAAGGGGGGGGGGTGTACTTGTGATTTTTTGGGATTTTTTTGATTCATCCGAGGGTTTTTCTTGTCGTGTTTCTTTTCTCTCGGACATGCTATCCAGCAGAACTGGCATGTCTAGGATTTTTATTTTCTTATTTTGTGATTTTTTAATTAGGAAATAACTTAGGAGTACTCAGCCAATGAAAATGCACTAGTTTTGATTTATGAAAAAAATTGACCCTGTTTAAAAATTTTTTGATGCATTAGCTATGTATTTGTGAGTGCATCCGTGATTTCTGTGGATCTTTTGATGTCATTTAGTTTATTAGAATGAGGAGTCTTGTTAAAGCATGTGTAAACCAGAAAAGTAAGGTGAATATAAGTCATGTACCATGACTGAGTGAGGTGTAATACTTAGTTCAGCATTGTGTTGAAGATCTAGAACTTGCCTTGTTGGTCTTTGCATAGGTAAGGATGGTTGGTTAGGATATAATCATAGTCCATTCTTTGTTAAGCTCACTTTTAGCCTAAATAACCCTACCAAAATGATATGATCCCCTTGATACCAATTTTGAGCATTTAATAGACCATTTTTCTTTGATTAACCGATGAACCGTACCCTTTTTTTATAATGAACCTATTTTGGCCCTGGTCCTTCCTTGAATATTATGAACCTCAACATAGACAAAATGTCTAAGTTGAGGGTGACAAGAGTAGGGGTGCATAAATGGTGGGAACGAGAAAAAGGGAAAGAGAAGAGAAAAGATTAAAAATGAGGTGTGGTGTGAATAAACAAAGAGAGAGATGAAAAATTTGAAAATCTTGAAAAAGAAAAAATGCTGAAAAAAGTTGAAAATACACCACACCCATACAAATGCACATAAAAGAGGTGAAAAGGGAAGAAAAGGAATGAAAAGCATAAAGGGTGAAATAGGTGAATGGTGAAGCCAATGTATGTAGTGCCAAGGAAGGGATAGTCACTCATAAAATCTTTCATATTTATCATGTCCAGCCCTAAATCCTACATTACAAGCCACAGCAAGTCCTATAGTGATCCTAATCTGACCGTTTATCAGATTGAAGCAGAAAAAATAAGGGCAAGCCTATGGTATCTGATACATAGTACTTGAGACTTCTTTGTGAGAGTGAGTGTCTTGCTTGTTTAGTACCATGTAATATTTGACACTATATTTGTGAGTGGGGACTTCATTTGTTGTGAGGGTACATGGATTATGTTTACTTTTACCATTGGTCTGTGTGAAAAGCATCGATGGTACTTGATTACCTATTGATAGCTAGATGACATGTCTTGATCCTTGTTTATCATGTTTTGTGGTTGCTTGTAGTACATTAGCTGATGTTGGTTCATGGAAAAGGATTAGAAATTGTTGAAAGTAAAGTTAAAGTTTTGTTTAGTATTGGCTATAGTATCCTAGGTTTATTTCCTAGTTGAGCTTCGTATTTAGTTTTTCTTTTTCTTTGCTTGAGGATATGCAAAAGTCTTATGTTGAGGGTGTTGCTGTGCTGTGAGTTTACAACACTTTCGACGGTCAAAACTAAGAAAATAGCATGGCCTTAGGTGTATTTATCTAGATATAAGGCACTTTTTCTTTGGTTACAGGACAAATAGGTGTTGGAGCAAGAATGTGCAAAACAAAGCCTAAAAGTGCAGAAAATAGGCTTAAGTCACAGTTCTCAGTATGAGTCGTAGGATGGTACTACGAGCGATACTGCAGGTCGTGAGAAGTTTCAGAAGGATAAGGATGAAGAGTGCATCCTACGACTCTCAGTATGAGTCATACAATGCTTGTACGGGCCACAGTGTAGAAGTCATGGAAAGATTCAGAAGATTTGCACAAGAGGATGACTCCTAATATGGATAGAAAGTATGAGTCCTACAATAGCACTCATGAAGAACTTCAGAAAAATTGAAAAGTCTCAGAGTTAAGCCACAAAAGCAAAGTACGACTCGTAGGAAGCATGTATGAGTCGTACCAAGGTCCAAAACTTAGCCAAATTTCAGCCAGCCAAAGACATATGGGAAGCAGGTACGACCCGTGCATACCTGCTACGGGTCGTAGGAATGGTCGTGACACAGGCGACTTCAGTTATGGAAATTCACCCTGTTAACCTAGGAAAAGGATGTTTATGTTTGTATAAAATCATTTTATGTTTTATTTTCATTAGAAATCATTAAAACTAATTAGACATGAGTTAGTTAACATTAGAGGACGTGAGAATTAAGGATTAGAAGAGGGAATTGAGTTGACTGACTTGTGATCAACCTTTTCTTGACTCTCTCTTGATCTTTATATTTTGTTCGTGAGGATTTTGCTGATTCATACAAAGAAGTTTTTCTCTCATCCATAATCGTAAGTATTGATTTATGTATTTAATTATGAATGCAAATCACAATCTTGGAGTATGAGAGGCTAAAACCTCCACAGCTAAGGTTGTGGGAACCATGTTGGATTAACAAGCTAGGGTTGCATAAAAGTGATTCAAAATCAATGCAAAACACTTATATTGTATTCTCTTCATGCTTAAACGTTTCTTAATGGTGTACAATGTTAGGAACTGCCTGAATTCTTTACTTGCTTGATCCTAGAGAGGTAGAGATTAGGAGAAGAGAATTACAACAAAACCTTGATCTTGATAATCATTGTATTAACTTGAGTTGTGGTCGCAGGATAGTTAAATTTAGGACATATTGATAAAGGTTACTTTGCAATCGCTCATGAGACCTGACCCGGTGATTGAGTATAATCATTCAATAAGGACGAACCAGTCATTTAGATGAACCTAAGTTATCAGTTCTACAAGTAAGCACTGGTGATGATCACGTATGTATACCCAAAGCAGTTATGAACCCATGGGGAACCAAAAACCCTAGTTATCTTTCATTCTTGATTACAACCAAAGTTTTAACAGTTGTTTGTAATTATTGTTTTCTTTAGAACCCCCAATTTGGAGTAACTACCCAACAAGTTCACTTACTGGCTTTAGTCTAGTTCTTCCATATTCCCTGTGGGTTTGACCCCAACCTCTTAGTTGGGTTCTTTATTGAGAACGTTTGCTTCATACTTCGGTAGGAGGTATGGTTTGATCGTTATTACCATCCTATTCGGTCGTGGTGAAGGATCAGAGAACTGAATTTAGGGAGTAGCAACGGAAGGTAACAACGGACCATTTGAGCTCACAATGGATCCTATTGTTGTTTGTTGTCACTGGCAGTTTAGTTTTTCCAAGATTTTCATTAAGGGTATTTTCATCATTCCTAAGCCCTAGGGTCCTAAACTACGTTGTTCTTGGCTCGAAATGAAGTGTTTTATGAAGGGTAAATATATTCTAGGCTCATTCACATCCATGCATGCAAATTGAAGGGTTTAGAAGGTGATCAAGTTTAGGCTATCTTAAAGTTTTATTCAATTCTTCATTGGGCAATTAGAAAAGTGGTAGAATCACATCCTATCAGGTATGTAGGGTTATGAATGAGTGAATTCCTTCACACCCATGCCCAATCCCTCTCTAAATCATGAAAATTCCTATGTTGATTCTATGGGGTTTTAACCCAATGCATGAAATTCCTAATTTTCTACATGGGCATGATCTAAATGTGTTTCTACTATTGAATTATGATTTATGAGCAAGTTTTACATTTTTTTCAATTATAATCATGTTTAAAAATTTATAAATTAGAATTCCCTATTATGAGAAGTTCATGAAAGTTGAGATTTATGATGAATGTTCAAGATGATGAGATATTATTGATGAAAAGTCTGTTTTCAAGTTACCCATGTTTATGATCACTTTTTCAAGTGAATTAAGTATTTTCAAGCATGTTAAAGTATTGGGCAATGTCATATGTTCAAATATGATTTATGATTTTCCGAATTAAGCTTACCACATGGTTTTGGAGTGAAGACTCCCTTTTATGTTCAGCTTGTGGTATGGTTTGAGCAAAAACTACTCATATATGATTTCAAATTTGATATGTATTTGATTATTAAGCTTCGTTAATAGATGATGGTAATATTCATTGAAACGTGATGGAGAGAATATGCATGTTTTTCGGAGTAGTGTCTAGCACCGAGTAGGCTAAGGGTCGGATGACCCTCTTCCTTAGAACTACGCGCCAACGTAGGTTTATACATATCATATATACTTTGGGACCTCCCTTGTGAGCTATCCCTTGCCTCTATTAGGCCTCGAACTTGATATCGATATCATGGTATGGTCCTTATCCCTGGCAAGGCTTTGGATGGCTCTACCCACTTGAGTGTGATAGTTGGGACCACATAAACTCTATCATCGTATGTCAGTTATGTTATACCCCAAGAACCCAAGGATCAGACCCGGGAGTCAAATGGAGAAAATTTTGGAAAATGTGGCAGCATTGCAGAACGAGTCGTTAGACAACTTGTGAGGAGACCCCATGAGTCGTCAGGTGGCTCGTAGGAAGGTTGGACTGAGCTAAGGAGTTGAGGTCCCCACGGGCATGGGAACAACCCATGGTCAGCCACCACGAGTCGTCAGGTCTCCCGTAGGGTGAGGTTAAGGGTTACTTGGGAGGTTTGACCAGTGTACCTAATGGATCGGACCCCACGAGTCATGGTCAGTCCCAACGACTCGTGGAGTGGGTCATTAGCAAGCCTGTGAAAATTTAATTAAGAAAGAAGCAGTGTATTTGACAGAAGATGACCACGACTCGTGGTCTCTTGTTATGAGTCGTTGAGTCACCCATTGCGAGCCCAGTCGACCTGGTATCCAATGTATTTGATGGACAACCCAATGATCTGTTGTCCTTGGTAACGAGTCATCAGGTTCACCCATTGGGGTCTCCCTACAGTTATTTCCTACAAATTGGTAAGGGCCTTCTCATAATTTCCTACACTCCTAAGGCCTAAACTACATCATTTTGAGGTTGGGACAGGGTCTTTTAAGGGGAAATCATCCATGATAAATGTTGTGCCCGCAAGTGTATGGGTCGTACAAGTAATACAATGGCCCTTTTTAGGAGCCGGATGTCGAACCCACAGGGACTGGACCAATTCAGCTAACTATCAAGTTCAAGTGTTGACTATAGAAATTTTTTCAATAAAGTTTAATTAAGTCTAGATGTGGTCAACGAAATACTCTGAATTAATTGAAGGAGCAACTAGAGTTAAAGCCGGATAATCATGCGATACTACGATTTGCAATGGTTTAAGTATGAAACTATCAATTGTCATCTCACATAATTGAAATTGCAAGTTCATGGTCTTTCAAACCTCTAAACACGACAAACTAGACTCATGACTACATTGTTGAGCGAGGATGTTATTTCTAGTTCGTGGGCAATTCACTACGTTGATGTGGTTTATGGGGTTTATGCTCTTGATTAGGGACTTTCATACCTCTAATAATTTAACTCAACTTAGCCTCACAACTACTTCTTTGAGTGGTGATGTGATAATTCTAAGTTGGTGCCTAGCTCATCCCATTTTATCAACCAAGCAAGGTATTAGGTATATTTCTATCCTAACACAAATCATATCGTGAGATACAATCTTGCTCCCTACATTCTCTTGTTCTTGCCTAGGTTATCTTTCTCAACCATGTACCTAAGCTTAACCCACTTGTTTTCATGGTGATCAGTCATATAAACAACCATAATTTAGAATGCAAGACAAAACAACAATTAATAACTTAAAACCAAAACAAAATCGCAAAATCATAATCATATCTTGTGGCTTCAAACCTAGAGGGAGGGTTCTAGCCACTCATGTTCGTATAATTACAAGAAAACATAATTAAAGTAACCTACTTACAAGAATTGGTAGAAAAGAAGATGAAATTGATGAACCCTAGGTGAGTTCTCCCACTTCTCCCTCACTCCTTGGTAGTTTTTCAGAAATAAATCGTGACTTCCTTTTTTAGGAGCTAAGGGACCTATTTATAGTAAATGAGAATTGTGCAAAATTATGCCTGTCGTGGAATGGATCCGTGGCACGGAGTGTATCATGGAGCACTGCCTCCGTGACGGAGTGTATCGCGGAGCACTGCCTCCGTGACACATAGTGTATCGCAGAGCGCTGCCTCCGTGACACGGAGGTATCGCAGAAGCCCTCTAGAAATCGCCCAATTTATTCCAGCTTTGGTGTTTCACTCCCGATATCATTCCTCCACTTCACCAAATCATAGATTGGGTCCTCCAATGCATTATTTCCTTCAAAAACAAAGACTAATCATGTTGGTTAATATTTCTTCTCATTTATATAAAAAGGCATGAAAATGTACATAATTAAATACATAAACAAGGAAAAACTAAGTTATAAAGTATCACTTGGGCATGTAATTATGCCCGAGATCAATAAACCTCATTTGATAGTGGTAAGAGTAGAGAGGAAAGAGGAAAGGGATACAAGTGTTCTCCTTCAAGTTTCCATCTAGGGCTTTTCAAGGGAGTTAAGAATCAAGAAGTTCTAGGTATGTGGGGTTTTGAATGGTAGTTTAGTCCATACCCATGCCCAAATTATCCCTAATTCTATGTTTAAAGTTACCAATTCTTGATGGGTCATAACCCAAATGCATGTTTGGGACCGCCTTACTATTTGTCCCCTATGCCGTATGGGGTTTTCATGAGTGATATCACGCCTTTCATGGTTCATACCCTTGGCAAGGTATGAACGGCCTGCCGACTAGGCTTACAGGTCGGGCTCCATGTGTGCTCGTATGGGGTATGTCGATTATAGAAATCTCCCACTGCTCCTCATTTTTGTAATGCAGGTATGATTATGTTCTTTTGGTTCAAGTTATGTTTTATGAATTGTTTTCCCTCATGTTATGACTATGACAGGTTTACAAATATCTTTGGAAAATCTTGAGCCTTACGGTATACTTATGATTTTAGTTTTTATGATCATGATGTCCCCGCTCTTATAACTTTTATGTTTTAAGCATTGTTTTGCATACCTTACATACTCAGTACCTTCCAAGTACTAACCCACATATTTTCAGGATCCGATTCGCAGGTTCAGCACTGTTCCCAGCTTGCGCTTAGTTCTGCTCTCAGCTTTCAGTGGTGAGTCCTCATGATTCGACGGCTTCATGTTCGGACCTTGTTTACTTTTTGTTTTCAAAATGTTGGAGTTAGTTGGGGTCTTGTCCCTTCAACCCGTCTAGTATGGTTATAGGCTTTCACACCTATGTGTAGTATTCAACCGTTTATGTTTGGATCTTGTATTGTTGTTTCTTACATCTCACATTACGATTTTCCGTTAGTTCATGATTATTAAGTCAAGTCTTCTGCCTTATGTGAATGGTTTAGTTATTTGCTTACGCCATGGGTTGACTTGCGGTCCCTCGGGGTTCCTCGTCCTATGTCTACGATTCGGGTGTACTCTCGGGTCGTGACAAACTTGGTATCATAGCAATAGGTTCAGAGCTGTCCTGTTCGGACCAAACTACACGCAAGTGCATGTGGTCGTACAAGTAGTAAAGTGGCTTTATTTCAAGCCAAGTATCGATCCCACAGGGATTGAATTATGGTAGTAACTATCCTAATTGTTAGTGAACGATATCGCTATGAAGGTAGACAACCAAGCAAATAATGTTTTATGAGTCAATATTAATAGTTAATAAGAACCTAAGTAAAGATTGTAAATTAAAGTCTGAACAATAGCAATAAACAAGCTGAGGTTAAGGCAAACATGCAGGGATGTAATTTTTTAATTAGAATCAATCAATCTTCTCTTCGGTTATTAGTCAGGAATTAATAACCCACCCATGGATTGGATCTTTTGACTCCTCTCCAATTAAAGAATCAAGAGACTTACATTACACATTTTTGTGATGCAAAACCCCCATGCACTAGCCATACATAACAAATTCCATAAATGACTACTATGACATTACAGATATATTTCTATTCTGAACGTAAATCTCCTCTCAATTTTCGCATTTAAGGAAAGATCATATTCCACCAATTCACATCTATACAATTAATTTCCCTTTCAGAATCAAAATTGGAATTCTAAGATATACATTAACATTGGCCAAACATTAACGTAGTAAAAACAAGAATTGATAGAACAACCATTATAGAGAAGATGAAAACTGAAATAAATACTAATTACATTCCTCTACAATTATCCTTAACCTCAGCAAGAGGTGAATTAGCCACTCCTTTGTGGATTAAACATCTTCAAACAAGTAGAATTCATACAAGCAATTGAAATTAAAGAGAAAAAGGAAGAGAATTAACCCTAGAAATTCTTCCTCTCAACTGCCTGCTAACCACGTTCTTGCCCAAAAATGTCAGATTGTTTAAAATAAAACCTAAATGTGCTATTTATACTAGTGAGAATTTTTCCCGGAATAACTGGCAACGTGGCACAGAGTGTATCGCAGAGCATCACCTCCATGCCACGGCCCTGTCGCGGACCTCCACTGGAACTCAGCTCCCAGGTAAATGCACTTCAGCGTGGCACGGCGTGTATCGCGGAGCCTCACCTCCGTGCCATGGTGCCATCGCGCACCTCCACTGGAATTTGACATAAAATTCCCCTCTAGGCAGAATGGTCCGCGATGGTAGCGTGACACGGATCCATCGTGGAGCCCCTATTTTGGCCAATTTTCCTTGTCAACTTCCACTTCTTGCTTCCGAGTCCATTTTCACATTTCACCAACTTGTAGATTAGCTTCCAAAAATTCCTTCTAGACTTCAAAACAACACTAATCATGTTGGTTAGTATAAATTCACATTTACATAAAAATCACATGAGAATGCACACATAAAAGTAGATAAACAAGTAGAAATGAAGTATTAGAGTATCACTTGGGCATGCAATTATGCCCAAGATCACCAACCCACACTTAACACCTTGTTCGTCCTCGAACAATACTCTCACATCTCATGCAATTGAAACCCACGCATAGCTAATTTGGCGAGACCATTCAAGCTACGGCTATAAGGATTATTTAAGATAGCAAATCATCAAGAGAGCATGCATGGTTTCATTAATAAAATGAAGTACACCACATTAAGACCTCCTAACCTCAAGAATTGATTCTCGATCTTGGAAACTCATGCAAATTAACTGATCAAGACTTCCGACATGAATTTTATCTCTCGCCAAGCATGTGCCCTCGCAAACACAAGGGAGTTACCCCATGTTCACTCATAAAATTTCCAAAGCACTACATGTGGGGGTATGTAAATAAGATTACGCTCACTCTCCCAAAGAATTCACATGCATCGTGTCGTGAACCATAAGCTTGCCCCTAGTCTTTTACTCCACTAATTTAAGGATGCATGATGTAAGATCATGTAGGACTTAATGGGTTGTAATGTAAGCTAAGGAACTAGTAAATACTGCCTAACCAATAATAATAACTAGCTTCCCTAAGCGCTTTTAATACATCCCACCTTCATTACGGACATTGCTTCTTTCTCAATCCTCTCACTCTTGAATTTTCTCTTTGTTTTTGTTCCCATTTCTTTAGGCACACTCGACTTACTACCAAAGAGTATTTAAGCAACTTTTTTCATTCATTGATTTTCTTACTCTCTACTATTAATTAATCAATTTCAAACAAGTGCACCTTTGACCTTTCCTTTAACTTTCACAATTTTCGCTTTCCCATTCGTTTCAAACTTCTCACTACTTCACTCTTTGGTAAAATTGTTTTTCTTAAGCTCTTAGGAGTTTTGGATCAAATTCAAGGCTAATGAAAAAAAAGGATTAAGCTCGGGTTGTATCTATCAAAGAATAGGCTAAAGGCTCAATGGGGCTAACTAGGATTTAACATTCAAGGTGGGTACGATAAGGGAGAAACTTTTGGTTCATTCAAAGAAATGCCTACATCCTTTCCTACAATCCACATCCTTTATTTCGTTTAGTATACACACCAGGCAAGTTCTAGACACTTAACAATAGCATGGAATAGTCGAAACCTCACACTCACTACACATGCTCCACTTAAGACATATTCACAGACTCTTCATTCAGTTAATTACAAGAATTCACTAATTAAGCCTCGATCACACCGAATCGAATTCTAGGGCCTAGGTATCTCAACATGTTTAACACATTTGCATGCTTCCATATGAATCATACTTGCATCTTACAATCATGTGTAACACGTAACAAGAATGTCAAACCATTAATTAGCTACACGTTTGGAAAACAAACAAAAGAAAGAAAAAGAAAAAATCTAATCCTATCGACTAAATTTCCCTTAAGACGGTCATCATCCATCCATCATAGGGAACAATTGCTATCTATGATGTCGATTAAAGGGGACTATTCTCGGGAAAAGCACCAAAAACAAAAACTGAGAAACCCAAATAAAAAAATTTTGATAGAAAAAAAAATTAAATATAATCGAAAAATTTACACATCACAAGCAGCAGCAACTAAATATTTATTACAACACTAGCTACCAGAATTTCATCAGTTGCATAACATGAAACACAGAGTCACAGGGTCACAATTAGCACAATCCACAAAAAACACAAACACAATAGCTAGCACCTAACTACTCCCACCCCACACTTAATCGGAACACTGTCCCCAGTGTTCACATAGTTGCAATTTAGAAACAAAGTTTGGGTGGTGAAACTCCCTGATCAATCAAAATATTCAATCTCTTCGTCAAGTGCCAGCGCCTCATTGCCAAGATCAGAATCGTCCCCGCCGTCCTCGTCCGACTCAATGTCTGAGTCCTCTCGGCGTGTTTCCTCATCAGTAGGGACGTCATCATCCACGGGCTCTACAAATGTGAGCCCCACTCGGCATAAAGCTCGGGCATGCTCATTGAATGGATAATCCATTTCGAGCTGCCACAACTCATCCTCCGTTGTAGGCCTTCCACCGATGCGCAGCTGCAACATCTGCATCCCATACATTCGGGCAATGTATTGATCATCCCGAGCATGTCGTTCGGCTAGTGTAAGCATAGGCCCATATGTAGTATCAGGTGCTTTGGTTTTAGTAACATCCAAAGCACGCTTGTCAAGCTGAGGGATGTAGTTCAGGGCCTCTTCCTCAATACCGTGGCCCCTCAGGAAAGTGGTGAGAAGACCACCAAACCCATAGCAATGCCCCTGATGCAGTCGAGCTCTCTTCATGGCAGAGATGATCACTTCCCCAACATTAATTTCAAGCTCTTTCATCAGTGCATAAACCAGACAAACTCTATCCCGGGTGACATCAGTCATGTGCACCCCTAGGATCAGACATGAGCAAACTATCTTCAACCATATCCGAGCCTCTCTTTTCATCTGGGAATAGGGCAATGTCTGGTGGTAGCCCCTTTCCTTGTGCCGACCACACCTAGCTATCGATCGAGCTCCACATAAGGTGCGTCTGATATCCGCGTATGGTGGAGTGATGTTCAGCTGGCGGAGGACATGAGCGTCTGTGTCCCGCGCCCCCAGGATTGCATTTAAATGGTGTGTTTCAAAGGTGACCACCTGCCCTCTGATCTTGATGGTGTGGCTGCGCAAAGTCGGGTTCCAGTTAGCATAGAATTCCCGGATAAGATGGAGATTGCACTCTCTGGGTTCTTCAAAAATGAAGTTTAGCCCAGAAGTGTCAATCCTATGTAGAATCCGCGGGAATTCCTGTACTAGTGGTTCCCGTGCTATATGTTCCTCCGGGAAATACTTGGTTTCCTTGTGTTTGGAATACCATTTCTTCGCCTCATCTGTCACCCATCTGGTTCCATACTATCGGCGTTGCCCTTGAGGAACCGCTGGTGCTGCTGGTACTGCTGCCCCGATTCTCACTCTTTTTCTGCTGGCGCCAGATGTGGATATGCCCTTGCCTTTGTCCTGCCTTCCAAACATTTGTCCTGTGCATTCAAAAACATACAGTTCAAATGTTATTTGAGGCATAGTTGGCTACGACTAAGGTTGGGCTTAATTTGATCACCCCACACTTAGTCGTTAGCTGCAGTCAACACAATTCGACAAGAACATTCATGTTTTTCTTCTTTTTTTTAGTTCTTAATTCCCAACATGCTCAGTGCATTCATACAAGTCGATGGAACAATGTCTTAGTACTACTCAGACTTCATACAATGAATTATGAAAATTCCTCCATCGATTCAATTATATAATCATGAGCACTTTGCAATTTGCGCACAACAACCTATGATAATTCTCTATTTTCATCCCCCAAAAATCCATCTTCTACCATAGCATAATCCACTTCAATCACAATATGTTTCAATTTAAACAACATGCACAACCCAAAATATCTACATTTTAACCCATTTCTTCTTCTTCCTATTTCAATGCTCAACCCTAGTTATCAACATCGTAAGAATTTTAACAAATCATGTAACTATTGAGTTAATCTAATCACATCGATCATATGAACATCATTAATCCATAACTCAATTAATTATAAACTTATTAATCACTTAGGGAAAAGTTTCATCACAAAAACATGTTCAAGAATTGAAATATTTAGCAATAATGAGAAAACAAATTCGAGAACACACCTTTACTTTGATGAAATCGAAGAAGAATCAAAGAAATTTGCTCACTAGGTCCGTGGAACGTTGAGGGAGAAGGGGTTTTGGGGTGTTGGTCGTGGAGGGTGTGAATAAATAGGGAAAAATTAGGGGATTTGGGGTTGAAAAAGGGGATTTCGCGCGGGTTTACCCACTGACCCGAGGTGACCCGACGTGAAATAAGCCTCAACGTGTCACGGAGGGTAACGCGGAGGCCATGCTCCGTGACATGGAGCCATCGCAGAGGCTCACTGGAATTTTTAAAAATTCTGGAATAAGCCTCAACGTGTCATGGAGGGTAACGCGGAGGCCCTCCTCCGTGACACGGAGCCAACGCGAGGGCTCACTAGTAATTTCCCCAAGTTTTATTTTCTTACCTTGATTTTTCCTTTGCGCATTTTTGTATTTTGACCCTCCATTTCACCTGAAAATCATTAAACCACAAAAAATTTGTTAGAAATCATAAGTTGCCTCTCAACTATTGCCAGTTTTTTTTCTTTTTCTTCAATAATCCTAACTACTCTATTACATCACATTCACGAGTTACCTCCCGTGCAGCTCTTGAATTACCGTCGCGGCTCGACGTTGTTCATCCTTAATCATCTACTAAAGTGATAGACGTCTTCTCTCGAATAACGTCTTCACCCCAGTAATGCTTACATCTCTTCCCGTTCACCAAAAATGTGGCACTTTTATCCTCTTGCCATAATTCCACTGCCCCGTGTGGGGTCATTCTCACAACTTCAAACGGCCCTGACCACTTGGACCACAACTTCCCTGGGAAGAGTTTCAACCTCGAATTGAACAACAACACTTTTTGCCCTGGCTCAAAGATCCGATGCACCATGTGCCTGTCGTGCCACCTTTTAGTTTTCTCCTTGTAGCATTTAGCACTTTCATAGGCGTGCCATCGAAACTCATCTAATTCGCTCAGCTGCATAAACCTCTTCTTTCCTGCTAGCTCCGGATCCATATTTAGCTTTCTTACGGCCCAAAAAGCTCGATGTTCCAGCTCCACAGGTAGATGACATGCCTTTCCATAAACCAATCTGTACGGAGAAGTCCCAATGGGTGTCTTTATGCAGTTCTGTAAGCCCACAACGCATCGTCAAGTTTGCTTGCCAATCAATTCGTTGTGCATTCACTGTTTTCTCTAGAATCTACTTAATCTCCCCGTTTGACACCTCCACTTGCCCGCTAGTTTGGGGATGATATGCTATCGCCACCTTGTGCTGCACCCCATACTTAGCTAGCAAGTTTCTGAAACTTGCATTCACAAAATGAGCCCCTCCGTCACTGATAATAGCTCGGGGCGTACTGAACCTTGTGAAAATTTGCTTTTTCACAAATTTCGTCACCACCTTGTTGTCGTTCCTGGGACAAGCTACTGCCGCGACCCACTTAGACACGTAGTCAACCGCTACCAAGATGTAACGATTACCAAATGATGGTGGAAACGGGTCCATAAAGTCTATTCCCCATATATCAAAAATCTCAACTTCTAATATCTGATGCAGTGGAATCTCCTATCTTCTACCGATTGTGCCTGTAATTTGACATCTATCACACATTTTGACATAGGCTATAGCGTCTCTGAACAGTGTAGGCCAATAGAAACCTGACTGTAGCACCTTGTGAGCTATCCGCTCTCCTCCGTGGTGCCCTCCATACAGCGATGAGTGACAACTCCTCAGTACTTCTGCAATCTGGCTTTCTGGGATGCATCGTCTCATCACTTGATCCGATCCCTGCTTAAACAGATACGACTCATCCCACATGTAATACCTAGAATCATGCCTCAGCTTCTTTCTTTGCTGAGCCGTAGCCTCAGGTGGGTAGACTCCACTTACCAGAAAGTTCACAATATCTGCATACCAAGGGATTTCAGCTTCCCTTATTGACAAGAGTTGCTCTCGGGGAACTCTTCTCTGATGTTATCACCTTCCCTCACATGCGAACGGCTTTCCAATCGCGATAGGTGATCTGCAACTTGATTCTCGCTTCCCTTTCTGTCACGAATCTCTAGATCAAACTCTTGTAGCAACAATATCCATCTGATTAGCCTAGGCTTCGCATCCTTCTTGCCAAATAGATACCGAATTACTGCATGATTAGTATATACCACCACTTTTGAACCCACCAGGTAGGATCTGAAATTGTCAAATGCAAACACCAAAGCCAGCATCTCCTTTTCTGTGACTGTATAATTGACTTGGGTAGCGTCAAGTTTTTTGCTTGCATAATAAATGAAATGAAAATTTTTATTCCTCCACTGCCCCAATACAGCTCCTACAGCCACGTCACTTGCATCACACATCAATTCAAAAGGATGTTCCCAATCCGGAGAAATGAGAATAGGCGCTTCCACCAGCTTCTATTTTAGCTCCTCGAATGCTTCTACACAATCCTTATCAAATTCGAACTTCACCTCTTTTTCTAGCAACCGGCATATCGGTCTAGAAATTTTTAAGAAGTTCTTGATGAAAGGTCTGTAAAACCCCGCATGTCCGAGAAAACTGCGAACACCCTTCACTGACACTGGTGGTGGTAGCTTTTCAATCACCGCAATCTTTGCACGATCGACTTCCAACCCTTTGCATGACACCTTATGGCCAAGGACGATACCCTCCTTGACTAAAAAGTGGCACTTCTCCCAGTTAAGCACCAGGTTTGAGTCTTCACATCAAGCTAACACCCTGTCAAGATTCTGCAAACATGTAGCAAATGAATTACCGAAAATAGAAAAGTCATCCATAAATACCTCGACAAAATCTTCCACCATATCGTGGAAGATCGCCATCATGCATCGCTGGAATGTGGCTGGTGCATTGCATAGACCAAATGGCATTCACCTGAAAGCATATGTCCCATAAGGACATGTAAAAGATGTCTTCTCCTGATCCTCCGGTGCTATGGCTATTTGATTATAGCTGGAATATCCATCCAAAAAACAATAATACTCCTGACCTGCCAACCTGTCTAAAATCTGATCAATAAATGGAATAGGATAATGATCTTTCCTTGTGGCCTCATTGAGCTTCCTGTAATCCATGCAAATTCGCCAGCCTGTGACTGTGCGTGTGGGAATTAACTCATTCTTTTCGTTGGTGACCACGGTCATCCCTCCTTTATTTAGAACACACTAAACTGGGCTAACCCATTCACTATCTGAGATGGGATATACCACACCTACATCAAGCCACTTGATCACTTCCTTTCTGACTACATCTTTCATCATCGGGTTCAACCTCCGCTGATGTTGCACTGTTGGCTTGGATCCTTCTTCCATGAATATCCTGTGTGTGCAGAAAGCTGGACTGATTCCCTTGATATCCGACATTTGCCAACCCATTGCTCTCTTCCGCCTCTTAAGGACCACCAATGCATCTTTCACTTGTGCATCTGTCAGTTCTGCAGAAACGATGACTGGCAAGGTGTCATCTTCACCCAAAAATACATACTGCAGATGTGGAGGCAATGTCTTTAACTTCAATTTCGGTGCCTCCTCAATTGATGGCCTTGGCATGGGTTCCAAGGACCTCTTTAATGGTTCAAAGTCCTGCTTCCTGAGAAACCATTTTGGCTCATTCAGAGTCTGCACCATCTCATATGTAGCACTGTCCCCAAAATGCTCGGAGCCCACCAAGGCTCTCTCCATTGGGTCCTGTGAGTCAACAATCTGAAGAGTCAATTCCTGATTTAAAACAATAATTGCTGATAGCTCCTCATAAATGGCCGGTAGCTTCATGGCCTTATACATATCAAAAATCTCTACTTTGTCATGCGCTCGCATGGTTAGCTGCCCAGCAGCCATATCAATCAAGTCTTGCCCGGTTGCCAAGAAAGGACGTCCCAAAATAAATAGGACTTCCGCATATGGCTCAAAATCCAGAATTATAAAATCCATCGGGAAAATGAGGGAGCCCACTTGCACTAGCACATCCTCCACAATACCATCAGGTCTAGCCAATGAACGGTCAGCTAACTACAAGATCACTGTAGTTGGTCTAGGGATGCCCAACCCCAACTTCTTGAACACCGATGTTGACATCAAGTTTATTCTTGCTCCCAAATCGCACAATCCGCGAGCTCGAATAGATTTCCCAATTGTAATTTGAATAGTAAAGCTCCCAGGATCCTTGAGCTTTGTCGGCAATCTATTCTGTATTCGGGAAGTGCACTCCTCAGTAAGCGCCACTGTAGCGTACTCTGTCAATCTGCTTTTGTTTGCTACAATGTCCTTGATGTACTTGGCATATTTCGGCACTCCCTGCAAAACATCAACTAAAGGTAAATTAATATATACCTGTTTCAACACTTCCATGAATTTCTTGAAGCAAGCTTTCTCCTTGTGCTTTTTTAATCTATGAGGAAACAGGGGCGGTGGTCGTTCTATCTCTGCTGCCTTTTCCTTCCCCCTCTCATCATCATGTTCTTCATCCTTTTTCGCCGCTCCAGATTGCTGAGGTGGCCTTTCTGGTTCCACCTCCTTGAGTTGAATTCCACTCCTGGTGGTAATTGCATTGACCTGCTTGGGATTTGGGTCAGTATCGCTTGGTAATCCTTCCCTTGGTCTGGTATTTTGGGCTACAGCTTACTGTCCAAATTGATACTCCAATGCCTTTGTAGCTAACTACTGATTTTTCATGTCAGCCGCTAATTTCACATAATCAGCCTGCATCTGTGCTTGGTTAGCTATTATGGTTTTGAACATATCCTCGATGTTGCTGGGTGGTGGAGGAGGTGCATTGCTTCCTCTATATTGAGACTGAAAATTTTGATGCCCCCCTTGGTTTCTCTGCACGCCCTGATTTGAACTTTGTCCTTGATGACTAGTACTCCCCCAAGAAAAATTCAGATGATTTCTCCAATTTGGGTTGTAACTATTTCCATACTGTTGATTATTATTCCTCTGGACGTTTCCAACAAAATTCACCGAGTCTGGATTGGCACCACAACACTCAACTGAGTGTTTACTACTTCCACATACTTTACACCATACCTGATGAACTGCATTGACTGGGTCTTGTGCCTGGCTCAAGCTCATATTGCTGAAGTGGGTGTTGAGTTGATTTTGCAATGCAGCTATTTGTGCAGCAATAACTGTAAAACCATCCACCTCAAAGACTCCTACAGCTTTCCTTGCTCCTCCTCGAGTTGAATCCGCATTCCATTCTGGATTTCCCTGTGAAATACGGCTTAATAAAGTGTAAAGCTCTTCATAGGTCTTCTACAATGCCTGCCCACCGGCTGTTGAATCTAACAGAATCTTAGTATGCAGTTCCAAACCCTCTATGAACGTATGCACCAACACATCATTAGACTGGTGATGATGAGGACAATCCCTTAGCATTGACTTGAACCTCTCCCATGCCTGATACAAATTCTCACCCTCTCTCTATTTGAAACTTAGAATCTGACTTCTAAGTCTGGCTGTCTTCCCTGATGGAAAGAATCGTATCAAAAACTTCTTTGTGAGGTCATCCCAAGTAGTGATAGAATTTGGTGGTTCAGCTTTCAACCACCTCTTTTCTTCCCCCAACAGTGAGAACGGGAATAATGTAAGCCTCACATAGTCAGATGATACTCCAGCAGGGATATAGGTGTCACTTATCTCCAAGAAATTTTGGAGATGTTGTTGTGGATCTTCATGAGGGATACCTGTAAATTGCCCGCTGGTATGCAACAACTGCACCATATTCTGCTTGAGTTCGAACCTCCCTCCTGGCTCTGGTCTGCGAATGCTGGATGTTACATTATTTGCGTGTGGGATTGCCACTTCACGGACCGGTCTTGCTGCCATCTCTTTGGGCACTAAAACTACCCTTACAATCGGTGGATTCTGTTGCTGCTCCAGAATTGCCTGTCTTAGCAACTGCAACTTCCTCTCTAGAGCTTCCCTTCTTTGGCGATGAAATTGTCTCTATGGCTCTATAAATGAATCCACGAACTCCTTATCTCTTACCAGCGTTCAGAAAAATTTAGTACCTGCAAGAGGAAGGCTAAGATCAAGTTGTCAACACTTATATCGAACTTGTAAACTAACACTAAGAGAATTAAATTACCAATTGCCAGTCCCGGGCAACGGCGCCAAAAACTTGTTCGGACCAAACTACACGCAAGTGCACGTGGTCATACAAGTAGTAAAGTGGCTTTATTTCAAGCCAATTATCGATCCTACAGGGACTGAATTATGGTAGTAACTATCCTAATTGTTAGTGAACGATATTGCTATGAAGGTAGACAACCAAGCAAATAATGTTTTATGAGTCAATATTAATAGTTAATAAGAACCTAAATAAAGATTGTAAATTAACGTCTGAACAATAGCAATAAACAAGCTGAGGGTAAGGCAAACATGCAGGGATGTAATTTATTAATTAGAATCAATCAATCTTCTCTTTGGTTGTTAGTCAGGAATTAATAACCCATGGATTGGATCTTTCGACTCCTCTCCAATTAAACAATCATGAGAATTACATTACACATTTCTGTGATGCAAAAACCCCATACACTAGTCATACATAACAAATTCCATAAATGACTAATACGACATTACAGATATATTTCTATTCTGAACGTAAATCTCCTCTCAATTTTGCAACTAAGGAAAGATCATATTCCACCAATTCACATCAATCCAATTAATTTCCCTTTCAGAATCAAAACTGGAACTCTAAGATATACATTAACATTGGCCAAACATTAACGTAGTAAAAACAAGAATTGATAGAACAACCATTATAGAGAAGATGAAAACTGAAATAATTACTAATTACATTCCTCTACAATTATCCTTAACCTCAGCAAGAGGTGAATTAGCCACTCATTTGTGGATTAAACATCTTCAAACAAGTAGAATTCATACAAGCAATTGAAATTAAAGAGAAAAAGGAAGAGAATTAACACTAGAAATTCTTCCTCTCAACTGCCTGCTAACCACGTTCTTGCCCAAAAATGTCAGATTGTTTAAAATAAAACCTAAGTGTGCTATTTATACTAGTGAGAATTTTTCCCGGAATAACTGGCAACGTGGCATGGAGTGTATCGCGGAGCATCACTTCCGTGCCATGGCCCTGTCGCGGACCTCCAGTGGAACTCAGCTCCCAGGTAAATGCACTTCAGCATGGCATGGCGTGTATCGCAGAGCCTCACCTCCATGCCACGGTGCCATCGCGCACCTCCACTGGAATTTGACATAAAATTCCCCTCTAGGCAGAATGGCTCCGCGATGGTAGCGTGACACGGAGCCATCGCGGAGCCCCTATTTTGGCCAATTTTCCTTGTCAACTTCCACTTCTTGCTTCTGAGTCCATTTCCACATTTCACCAACTTGTAGATTAGCTTCCAAAAATTCCTTCTAGACTGCAAAACAACACTAATCATGTAGGTTAGTATAAATTCACATTTACATAAAAATCACATGAGAATGCACACATAAAAGTAGATAAACAAGTAGAAATGAAGTATTAGAGCATCACTTGGGCATGCAATTATGCCCAAGATCATGTCCTAGGGAGTCTGAAAGCCGCGTTAGGTATAGTATTTTTCATGAGTGTGAAGCGCGCCACACTTATGACGAAGAGGCTACTAAACGTTTTAGGAAATATCCCCTTCTTTTATGATCTATGTCATGCGGTGAAAACCTCTCCATCCTTTTAACTCGTGCTATTCGCGATTGCAAAAAAATTATGGCTCTCAAAAGGATGAACGGAAGGAGAAACAGAAATGATGAAGGCAACGAGGCTGTCCATGATAATGGGCGTCAGCAAGCCCCACCTATTCTGGAGCCCCAGGCACCAGAGCCAACTGCCCACGCCTAGTTTCGGGCGGCTATTCAAATTTTGGCACAGGCCTTGATCATTGAGGTCAACCAGCAAGCTGTTGCGTATGTTCCACAGAACGGAAATGCAGCGGCAGCCCGAATCAGGGACTTTTTAAGGATGAACCCTCCCGAGTTCACAGGGGCAAAGGTGGATGAGGATACACATGAGTTCATTGAAGGGATCTTGAAGGTCACTCGGGTTATGGGAGTGACAAATGAGGAGTGTGTTGATTTGGCCTCTTATCAGCTTAAGGAGGTTGCCTATTTGGTTCAAGCAATGGAAGGACAGCCGGGCAGCAGAAGCAGGCCCTATCAGCTGGAACGAGTTCCATATGGCCTTTCTCGACAGGTTCTTCCCTCGGGAGATGAGGGAATTGAAAGAAGCTAAGTTTATTAATCTCAAACAATGACAGATGACGGTGTTAGAATATTCACTTGAGTACAGTCGCCTGTCAATGTATGCCCCTGAGTTAGTGATGGACCAAAGGGCACGGGTGAGCAGATTAGTGTAGGGAGTAGCCGAGTATCTGGACAAGGACTACAGAACAGCCATGCTTCATTAGGATATGGACTACCCATGGATAGTCCTTTATTCCCAGCAGATGGAGGCAGCTCATATGAGGCAGAGAGAGGCCAAGAGGGCCAGAACTGATAGCTACAGGTCCTCCTAGTCAAGGTCGGGAGGTGGGCCTCACCAGCAGTCCCAGCACATGTCTATTACACCAGCACCATCTTCGGCCAGTACCCCATCCAGGCCATGAGACAAGCAGGGGAGCAGGGCCTCAGGTTTGAGGGGACAAAATACATGCGCACAGAGCGCACATTTCCATCTTGTGCTAGTTGTGGCAAGAACCACCCAAGGAAGTGTTTGGTGGGCTCAGATGCTTGTTTCAGGTGTGGAAAACCCGGACACAGGCTCAAGAATTGCCCCGCAGCCAGGTCAGGGGGTGGTGGAGCCCGCATTCCAGCAGCTAGTTCAGCAGCCCCCGTGGCACGTCCTACTCAGCAGGGTACTTCGACTCGTCCAGCTGGCGGCCAGCGCTAGAATCGGTTTTATGCACTTAGCTCTCAACAGGAGCAGGAGACTTCTCCCGATGTGGTCACGGGTATGTTGCGAGTCTTTCATATTGAAGTTTATGCTTTTCTAGATCTGGGAGCTACATTGACTTTTGTGACACCTCACATTGCTAGTAACTTTAAGGTCAGTCCTGAAACTTTGTCATAACTATTTTCTGTGTCTATTTTGGTTTGGGATTCATTCGTAGCGAGGCGGGTATATAGAGGTTACCCCATTACTCTATCGCATAAGGTTACCTCCACAGACTTAGTAAAATTGTCTATGACTGATTTTGACATTATTTTGGCAATGTATTGGTTGTTTGCATGTTATGCTTCTGTTAATTGTAGAACCCGAGCGGTGGAGTTCCGATTTATAGGGGAACAAATTTTAGAATGGAGGGGTAGATCAGCGGTCCTTATAGGTCGCTTTATCTCCTATCTCAAGGCCAGGAAAATGATTTTCAAGGGTTGTATTTACCATTTGGTTAGGGTTAAGGATGTCACATCCGAGACCTCGACCATTCAGTTAGTCCTTGTGGTATGTGAATATCCTGAGGTATTTCCAGATGAACTACCAGGTGCTCCTCTTGAGAGGGAGATTGATTTTAAGATTGATCTTTTACCCGACACACAGCGCATATCAATTCCTCCCTACCAAATAGGCCCAGCTGAGCTAAAAGAGTTAAAGGAGTAGTTGAAGGATTTGCTGGATAAGGGTTTCATTAGACCGAGTAAATCCCTATGGGGTGCCCTAGTGTTGTTTTTCCGGAAGAAAGATGGTTCTCTCCGGATGTGTATTGACTATAGGCAGTTGAAAAAGGTCACCGTCAAGAATAGGTACCCTTTACCCAGGATTGATGACCTATTTGACCAGCTTCAGGGTGCCAAATGTTTCTCTAAGATAGACCTCAGGTCCGGGTATCACCAGCTCAGGGTTCGGGAGAGCGATATCCCGAAGACTGCTTTCAGGACCCGGTATAGCCATTATGAATTCGTTGTTATGTCTTTTGGACTAACCAATGCCCCTACAGCTTTTATGGATCTGATGAACAAGGTATCAAGGCATATCTGGATATGTTCGTGATCGTGTTAATTGACGACATATTAATATACTCCAGGAGAGAGGAGGAGCATGCCGCATATATGAGGATAGCACTCCAGACCCTTAAGGATAACCAGCTATACGCCAAGTTCAGCAAATGTGAGTTATGGCTGAATTTCGTTGCATTCTTGGGACAAGTAGTGTCAAGCAAAGGTATAAGGGTGGACTCCCAAAAAATAGAGGCGGTAAATAACTGGCCCAGACCGGTAAATCCTTCGGAGATCAGGAGCTTTTTGGGCTTAGCAGGTTACTATCGGAGGTTGGTTGAAAGTTTCTCATCCCTTGCAGCCCCATTAACTAGATTGACATAGAAAAAGGTGAAGTTCCAATGGTCAGAGGCTTGTGAGAAAAGCTTCCAGGAATTGAAGGCCAGACTCACTTCAGCACCGGTTTTGACTTTATGGGAGGGCTCCAATGGCTTTCTTGTATACTGTGATGCTTCGAGAGTCGGACTGGGATGTGTATTGATGCAGCACGGGAAAGTCATAGCATATTCTTCTAGACAGCTGAAGATTCATGAGAAAATTACCCAACCCATGATCTTGAGTTGGCTGTGGTGGTGTTTGCTTTGAAGATGTGGCAACACTACTTGTTTGGGGTTTATGTAGATGTATTCACTGATCACAGAAGCTTACAATATGTGTTCACGCATAAGGATCTCAATCTTCGGCAATGGAGGTGGTTGGAGCTACTTAAGGACTATGACATGAGTGTTCTTTACCACCTGGGTAAGGCCAACGTGGTAGCGGATGCCCTTAGTAGACTCTCTATGGAGAGTCTGTCGCATGTGAGTGAAGACAAGAGGGAGCTAGTGAAGGAGGTGCATCAACTTGCATGGTTGGGAGTTAGATTAGTTGATTCGACCGATGGTGGGGTCATAGTCTAGAAAGGGTCAGAGTCGTCCTTGGTAAAGGAGGTGAAGGCTAAACAAGATGAAGATCCAAAATTGGTAAAGTTGAAAGAAGCTGTTCAAATTCAGAAGGTAGAAGTCTTCTCCAAAGGGGGAGATGGTGTGCTTCGGTACTAGGGTCAGTTATATGTTCCGAACGTTGGGGATTTGAGGAGTCAGATGTCGCATGAGGCTCACGGATCTAGATATTCTATCAATCCAGGTGCCACCAAGATGTATCATGCCTTGCGGGAAATCTACTAGTGGAATGGCATGAAGAGGGATATTGCAGAATTCGTACCCAAGTGCCCGAATTGCCAGCAAGTGAAAGTCGAGCATCAGAGATCGGGGGGTGTACTACAAGATATAAGCATTCCTACTTGGAAGTGGGAAGAAATCAATATGGACTTTGTAACCGGTTTACCCCGCACTCGTAGACAGTATGACTCCATTTGGGTTGTGGTCGACAGGTTGACCAAGGGTGCTCATTTATTACCAATCAAAACCACCGATTCAGCAGAAGATTATGCTAAGTTATACATCCAAGAGCTGGTTAGATTGCATGGAGTGCCCTCGTCCATTATATCAAATAGAGGCACCCAATTCACCTCTTAGTTCTGGAGATCTTTTCAAAAGGGACTTGGTACCCAGGTCAAGCTCAACACGGCATTTCATCCGCAAACAGATGGTCAGGCAGAGCGGACCATCCATACTCTTGAGGACATGTTTAGAGCTTGTGTTATTGACTTCAAGGGTAGTTGGGACGAGCATTTACCTCTTATTGAGTTTGCCTACAACAACAACTATCACTCTAGCATCCAAATGGCACCGTTCGAGGCTCTCTACGGGCGAAGGTGTATATCGCCCATTGGCTGGTTTGAAGTCGGTGAGGCTTTGTTAGTGGGTCCGGATTCAGTCCATAAGGCTATGGAGAAAGTTATGTTAATAAGAGGAAGGTTGAAAATGGCTCAAAGTCGCCAAAATTCTTAGGCGGATGTAAGGAGAAGAGAGCTTGAGTTCGAGATCGACAATTGGGTGTTTCGGAAGGTATCTCCGATGAAAAGAGTAATGAGATTCGGAAAGAAAGGGAAACTCAGCCCTCTCTATATTGGCCCATACCAGATTGTGGGACGAGTGGGAAAGTAGCCTATGAGGTAGAGTTACCTTCAAAGTTAGCTTCAGGTCATCCCATATTTCACATATTGCTCTTGAAAAAGTGCTTGGGAGATCCAGCTCTAGTGGTTCCGATGCAAAGTGTTGGTGTGAAAGACATCCTCAGTTATGAGGAAACTCCTCTTGCAATCTTGGATCGTCAGGTTCGAAGACTGAGGAATAAGGAAATAGCTTCAGTAAAGGTGTTATGGATAAATTAGCATGTCGAGGGAGCTACGTGGGAAGCCGAAGCGAATATGATAGCTAAATAACCCCATTTGTTCTCTATCGGCTCAGTTTCAGTTTGAGGTATCAATTTTTTCCCTAAACCTCTTTTCAATTTTTCATGTTCCGTTCATGCGTGCAAGTTTTTTTTATGATATGATATATGTATGTGATGTCTGAAATCAGTCCAGTTATGTAATTCTTTTCGAGGGTAGTTGTTCCACTAGTTTTTGGCGTAAATGATCAGTATTTGCATATGGTGATTGTTTGATTCTGATTTTTCTGCATGATTCTAACATTCAGGGATGAATATTCCCAAGGGGGAGATATTATTATACCCCGGGAACCCAAGGATCAGACCTGGTAGTCGAACAGGGAAAAATCTGGAAAGTGTTGCAGCAGTGCAGAACGAGTCATTAGACGACTCGTGAGGAGACCCCACGAGTCATCAGGTGGCTCGTGGGAAGGTTGGACTGAGCTAAGGAGTTGAGGTCCCCACGGGCACGGGAATGACTCGTGGTCAGCCACCATGAGTCGTCAGGTCTCCCATGGGGTGAGGTTAAGGGTTACCTGGGAGGTTTGACTAGTGTACCTAACGGATGGGACCCCATGAGTCGTGGCCAGTCCCAACGACTCGTAAGATGGGTAGTGAGCAAGCCTGTGGAAATTTAATTAAGAATGAAGTAGTGTATTTGACGGAAGGTGACCATGACTCATGGTCTCTTATGACGAGTCATTGAGTCACCCGTTGTGAGCCCAGTCGACCTGGTATCCAGTGTATTTGACGAACGACCCAACGATCCGTTGTCCCTGGTAACGAGTCATCAAGTCTCTCATTGGGGTCGCCCGACAGTTATTTCATGCGAATTAGTAAGGGCCTTCTCGTAATTTCGTACACTTCTAAGGCCTAAACTATGTCGTTTTGAGGTCGGGACAGGGTCTTTGAAGGGAAAATCATCCATGATAAACCTCATTTGATACTTGTAAGAGTAGAGAGGAAAGAGGAAAGGGATTCAAGTGTTCTCCTTCAAGTCCTTCAAGTTTCCATCTAGGGATTTTCAAGGGAGTTAAGAATCAAGAAGTTCCAGGTATGTGGGGTTTTGAATGGGTATTTTAGTCCCTACCCATGCCCAAATTCTCCCTAATTCTATGTTTAAAGTTACCAATTCTTGATGGGCCATAACCCAAATGCATGTTTCCTCAAAAATCGATATGAACATGTTGTAGTATGTATAAAATCATGGGTTTGAATTATTGGGCTGTTTTCACTTATTTTATTCAATATTTGATGATTTAATCTCTAAAAGCACATGTGCTCAAATCATGGGGTTTTAGTGAAAATCATGGTTATGGTGATTTCTCAAGCATGATATGAACTCGTGAATTTAAGCATATTTTCAATTACTCATGTTATTATGATTATTTTTTTCTTATAAATTTAAGCATTCCAAGTATGATTGAAATTATGGGCAATGCCCACATGTCGCTTGTGATTTATGAACTAAGATTTTTGGCCGATTCACGGGCCCAATTCCATGGCTAGTACTACGAATTTTCAAGCATGTTATGATTGTCATGATTTAACTAGCCATCCATGTCATGTATGAATTTTATGAGCACGTCGCATGTTTTGGGAGTAGTACTTAACACCAAGTAGGTTTGAGGCCCAAGGTTACGCCCCGAATCTCAGAACTACGTGCCACTGTAGGTTATGTTTCGGACCGCCTTACTGTCTGTCCTCTATGCCCTATGGGGTTTTCATGAGTGATATTACGCCTTTCATGGTTCATACCCTTGGCAAGGTATGAACGGCCTCCCGACTAGGCTTAAAGGTCGGGCTCCATGTGTGCTCGTATGGGGTATGTCAGTTATAAAAATCTCCCACTATTCCTTATTTTTGTAATGCATGTATGATTATGTTCTTTTGGCTCAAGTTATGTTTTATGAACTGTTTTCATGTTATGACTATGACAGGTTTACAAATATATTTGGAAAATCTTGAGCCTTACGGTATACTTATGATTTTAGTTTTTATGATCTTGATGTCCCCACTCTTATAACTCTTATGTTTTAAGCATTATTTTGCATACCGTACATACCCAGTACCTTCCAAGTACTGACCCACATATTTTCAGGATCCGATTCGCAGGTTCATCATCGTTCCTAGCTTGCGCTCAGTTCTGCTCTCAGCTTTCAGTGGTGAATCCTCATGATTCGAGGGCTTCATGTTCGGACCTTGTTTACCTTTTGTTTTAAGAATGTTGGGGTTAGTTGGGATCTTGTCCCTTCAACCCATCTATTATGGTTAGAGGCTTTCAGACCTATGTGTAGTATTCAGCCGTTTATGTTTGGATCTTGTATTGTTGTTTCTTACATCTCACGTTATGATTTTTCCGTTAGTTCATGATTATTATGCCAAGTCTTCCGCCTTATGTGAATGGTTTAGTTATTTGCTTACGCCATGGGTTGACTTGGGGTTCCTCATCCTGTATCTACGATTAGGGTGTACTCTCGGGTCGTGACAGGTTATATGACGAGTCTCCCATTGTTCCTCATGATTTCAGTTATGCATGTTTATCATTCATGATATATATATATATATATATGTTCTAAAGAAAGTTTGACAGAATGTTCAGTTTTACTTATAATTATCAGATTTCAGCTTTGGGTTATTCGATTCAGTTATGATGTTATGTTATGTTCATATCATGATTTCAGAAAATAGCATGCAAGCCTACTCTCATATTCTTGTTTTGACGATGTTTTATATTATGCATGTTTAAACGATTTTACTTATTTAAGCGTTCTTACTTACCTTGCATACTTGGTACATTCCACGTACTGACTGCATATTCTATGTTGTATTGTTTCATGATATAAGCTCCGATCTTCAGACTCAACCCCGTCACTAGCCAGCTTCCAGAGTTAGCATCAATCCCTATTGGTGATTCCTCATCTATAGAGGGCCCATCTTATTTAGTTATGTTTGCATATTTTCTGTTTCTGACCTAGAAAGTTAGTTAGGTTCTTGTCCCATCAACTCATTAGACTTAGAGGATTTTCAGACAATAGATTGTATTCAGTTGCAAACTCGTGTTGTATTTTTGGATTGTATGTTATGCTTAGACTTCTGCTATGTTATTATGCTAAGTCTTCAACTTTATTTGATTGAGTTAGATGTATGTTCATTCCATGGGTCGACTTGGAGTCTCTCGGGGCTATTTGTCCTGTGTCTCAATCCAAGCCTATGTTCGAGTCATGACAACACCACAAGTCGTCCTGAGTCAAAATTTCATACTTTTCTATTGATTACATTTTAAATCTCGAGTCTACTCTTAGCCACTTCTGCGATATTAGTATATCTCCCCCTTGGGCACATTTGCCCTTGAATGTGGAATAAACATACTAAATAATTGGGGAAAGGAACTGTTATCCCAAATACTAAATATCTTAAGTTGAGAACTGATGGAGTAACTGACTCCGAACTGAAATACATGACTAAACTGAGTTCATAAATCATAAATACATGCACTGACATGACAGAAATCGGAAGACATGAACTAGATAGGAAACTTAATAGAGTACTAAGGAGGAAACTAATACCTCAAGCTGGGACTGGGCCGGAAGGGAAAAGATTCGAGTATTTAGCCATCATATATACGTCGGCTTCCCATGTAGCTCCCTCAACATGCTAATTCCTCCACAAGACCTTTACTGAAGCTACCTCTCTATTCCTTAACTTCCGAACCTGACGATCAAGTATTTCAATCGGAATCTCCTCATAACTAACGTTGTCCTTCACACCTACGCTCTCCACGGGAACAACCAAAGTCGGGTCACCCATGCACTTCTTCAAGAGCGATATATGGAAAACTAGATGTACTGAAGCCAATTATGAGGGCAACTCCAAATTATAGGCCACCTTGCGAACATGTCTCACAATCCGATACGAACCAACATATCGGGGGCTAAGTTTTCCCTTCTTTTCGAATCTAATCACTCCCTTCATGGGAGACACTTTCAAAAACACCCAATCATCAACTTCAAATTTAAGTTCTCTTCTCCTCACATCCGCATAGGATTTTTGAGGACTTTGAGTGGTTTTCAGCCTCTCTCTTATAAGCTGAACTTCTCCATAGGAATCTGGTCCTATCAACGAAGCTTCACCTACTTCAAACCAACCAATAGGTGATCTACATCTTTGCCCATAAAGAGCCTCAAACGGAGCCATCTGAATGCTGGAATGGTAGTTGTTGTTATATGCAAACTCGATGACAAGAAAGTGATCATCCCAACTACCTTTGAAGTCAATCACACATGCTCTCAACATGTCCTCAAGTGTTTGAATGGTCCGCTCATCCTGAACATCTATTTGCAGGTGAAAAGTTGTGCTAAGCTTGACCTGGAAACCGAGTCCCTTCTGAAATGACCTCCAAAACTATGAGGTAAACTGAGTACCTCTATCTGATATGATGGAAAAGGTCACCCCATGCAACCGAACTAACTCCCGAATATACAATCTAGCATAATCCTCCACTAAGTCGGTAGTTTTGATAGGTAGAAAATGATTTGTTTTGGTAAACCTATCCATAACCATCCAAATAGAGTCATATTGTCGAAGAATAAGAGGCAAATCTGTAATGAAGTCCATGTTGATTTCCTCCCACTTCCAAGTAGGGATACTAATTTCTTGTAGCACACCTCCAGGTCTTCGATGCTCAACTTCCACTTGTTGCCAATTCGGACACTTAGCTACAAATTCTTCTATGTCCTTTTCATGCCACTCCACCAATGGACTTCCTGTAGGACACAGTACATCTTGGTAGCACCTGGATGTATAGAGTATCGGGAACCATGAGCATCACGCAACTTCCAATCTCTCGAGACATCAACACTCGGAACACACAAATGACCCTGATATCGAATTACACCATCTCCCCCTTGGGAGAAGACCTCAACATTCTGATTTTGAACCGCTTCCTTCAACTTTACCAAAATAGGATCTTCATCTTACCTGGCCTTGACTTCAGTTACCAAAGAGGATTGTTAACTGTTCTGCATAATGACACCACCACCTGTCGAATCAATAAGGAGAACTCCTAATTGTGTGAGCCGATGCACATCCTTCACCAACTCTTTCCTCTCCTCATCTACATGAGACACACTTTCCATAGAAAGTCTACTAAGAGCATCTTCTACCACATTGGCCTTGCCCAGATGATAAAGGACACTCATATCATAATCTTTAAGAAGCATTAACCACCTTCTTTGTTATAGATTTAGGTCCTTCTAAGTAAACACGTACTGTAGGTTCTTGTGGTCCATAAACACATCCACATGGACCCCGTACAAATAGTGTCTCCAAATCTTCAAGGCAAATACTACTACTGTTAATTTAAGGTTGTGAGTCGTATAGTTCTTCTCATAGACCTTAAGCTACCTAGAAGCGTAGGCTATGAGTTAACCGTGTTGCATCAATACACAATCAAGGTCGATCCTTGAGGCGTCACAGTATACCACAGATCCATCGGTACCCTTAGGTAGGGTCAACATTGGTGTTGAGGTGAGTCGAGTCTTCAACTCCTGAAAACTCCTTTCACAGGCATCAGACCACTGAAATTTTACTTTCTTTTGGGTCAACTTAGCCAATGGTTCTATAATGGAAGAAAACCCTTTGACAAACCTCTTGTAGTAGCCAGCTAAACCCAAGAAACTCCTGATATCGAAAGGGCTAACTGTCTAGGACAATTCTTCACAGCTTTTATCTTTTGAGGGCCCACCTGCATACCCTCGCTTGACACCACATGACCCAAAAATGCTATCGAATCCAACCCAAACTCACACTTGCTAAATTTAGCAAACAGTTGGCGATCTTTAAGAGTCTGTAGCACCACCTTCAAATGAGTGGCATGCTCCTCCTCGCTCTGAGAGTATATGAGAATGTCATCTATGAACACAATCATGAACTTATCCAAATATGGCTTGCACACCCTGTTCATCAAATCCATAAAAGCTACACGATCATTCGTTAGTCCAAAATACATAACTACAAACTCATAGTGACCATACCGAGTCCTGAAAGTTGTCTTCAGGATGTCACTTTCTCTAATTCTGAGCTGATGATATCCGAATCTAAGGTTATCTTTGAGAAATACTTGGCACCCTAAAGTTGGTCAAACAAGTCATCAATTCTAGGGATAGAATATTTTTTCATGATGGTGACTTATTTCAACTATCGTTAGTCAATGCACATGCGAATAGAACTATCCTTCTTTCGGACAAAGAGAACTGGCGCACCCCACAGGGATTTGCTAGGTCTGATGAAACCCTTGTCTAAGAGATCCTTCAACTGCTCGTTCAACTCCTTTAGCTTAGCTGGAGCCATTCTATAAGGAGGAATAAATATAGGCTGCGTATCAGGAAAAAGGTCGATACCAAAATCGATCTCCCGCTCAGGAGGGACTCCCGATAGATCATCTAGAAACACCTCTAGATACTTACGCACTATAGGAACTGACTAAACAGTCAGTGTCTCGGAAGTAGCATCCTTAACCCTAACTAGGTGGTACACGCAACCCTTAGAGATCATCTTCCTGGCCTTAAGGTAGGAAATGAAGGGACCTACAGGCACAGCTGAACTACCCTTCCACTCTAAGACTGGCTCACCGGGGAACCGGAACTCTACTGCACAGGTTTTATAATTTACAAAGGCGTAACATGCATGTAACCAATCCATGCCAAAGATAACATCAAAATCTGTCATGGATAACTCTACTAAATCTGCTGAGGTGACTTTCTGAAGGACTGTGATAGGGAAATTTTTGTATAACCGTCGAGCTATAACTGAATCACCGACTGAAGTATAGACTGAGAAGGGTTTTGATAGGATTTCGAGACTGACTCTAAAACTACTAGCAACATAGGGCATCATAAAAGATAAAGTATCCCTTGGATCTAGCAATGCATAAATATCAAGATGGAATATTCGTAACATATTGGTGACTACATCTGGAGAGACCTCATGCTCCTGACGAGACGTGAGGGCATAAAACCTGTTCTGGCGATGTCCACCACCTACACTAGTGGATGTACCCTACTAAGCTGAGCGTGCTGGTGGAGCTACTGAACTAGTGGCTGGGTGTCGACCTCTACCATGGCCTTATAAGGCTGATGGAAAATCTCTGAGCATATGTCTGGGCTTTCCACACCCGAAACAAGCACCTTTAACCGCTAAGCACTGACCAGTGTGCCTCCTACCACACCTTTCACAACTTGGAATGCTGGGCTCTATAAGCTTGCTCCCTTGACCTCGATGTCTTGATGCTCGTCCCCTCTGGTCACACCTAGATCTGGATGGCACACTTGCTGCTGATGGCACTGGGGCTAATGATCTCTGATGGGACTGTTGAGGATGCCCACCACCAAACCTCTGTTAGGGGAACCCAAAACCATCAGTCCTACCCCTTTTGGCCTCTCTCTCTCACTCACTTGCACCACCTCTATTTGTTTGGCGTACAGGACCAACCATGAGAAGTCAATATCCTTATGAAGCATAGGAGTCCTGCAATCCTTGAATGACTAGTCTGCTATCCCATGCACAAACTTTCTCATCCGAGCCCTTTGATCAACCACCATCTCCGACGCATATTTGGACAAATAGGTGAACTCCAAAGCATATTCTTAAACTGTCATGTTGTTCTGCCTCAGGTTCACAAACTCTGCTTCCTTCATCACCCTTATCTCTCAGGGAAAGAATTGGTCCAAGAACACGGTGAAAAACTCATCCCAACAAATGGGGCCCACTCCAACTCCCCTACTATCCTTCCACTTTCTGAACTAGATATGGGCAACCCCTTTCAACTGATAAGAAGCTAGATCTGCACACTCCTCCCGTGTCACCCCCATAATCTAGGTGATCTTCTGGATCTCATCAATAAACTCGTGTGTGTCCTCATCCACTCTCGACCCAAGAAACTCAAGGGGATTAATCCTGACAAATTCCTTGACTATAGTCGCTGCCGCATTTCCATTCTAGGGAACATGAGCCACCGGTTGCTAATTGACCTGAGCGGTCAATGCCTGTGCAAACATTTGGATGGATGCCTTAAACTCAGCATGGGTAATCTTCTCAGGCACATGATCTTCGGGGACTACTGAGGCTTGCTGGTGCCCATTTCCATTGCCATTCTCATGGCCATTTCCGTTCCAGTTCCTTCTTCCGTTAACTCAGTGTGAAGGCATGGTTCTACAAACACGTATAGCATGAATTAGAAGGATAGAAAGACATTTCATCGCATGACATAGATCATGAAAGAGGGAAAATTTCCTAAAATGCTTCGAAGTCCTTCGTCATAAGTGTGGCGCGCTTCACACCCATGAAAAAGACTCTACTTATCGCAGTTTCAGACAGCCTAGGACACTTTAAAACCTATGGCTCTGATACCAAATTTGTCATGAGCCGAGGATAGGCCCGGATCTAGACACGGAACCTAGAACCATAAATTGCTCCAAGTTGACCCATGGAATGAACAAGATAACTAAAGTTCAACATAAATAATACAAAAAAGCTAAAAATTGAAATAGTAGAAGTCTGAACATTTAATACATCTGAACAATGGAATATCAAATACTGAATTCAAAGTTAAATACATAACTATGTCTGATAAGCCTCTACATACTGATGAGATGATAGGATAAGACCCCAACTAGCTCACTAAAAAACTTAAACTAAAAGACGATAATAACAAGGATAACTTAAGGTCCTCAATGGATGAGGACTCACTACCAAGACTGGATATGCTAAACTATGAGAACTGGCTAACGGCGGGATTGAGCCTAAATGTCTGAGCCTGTATCTTGAAATGATACAGCATAGAGTATGCGATTAGTACTTGAAATATACCAAGTATGCAAGGTAAGTAAAACAGTTGAGCAAGTAATATTGATAATATGTATATCATGAAGCATTACATCATAAGATTCTGAGAGTAAGGCTTGCATGCTATTAACTAAATACATGATTAAACATAACTGAGTCTCATAACTTAATTGAATAACCCAAAGCTGAAAGTGATAATCATAAGTAAAATTGAACATTGGGTCAAACCTGTTGATACATAATATCATAACCGATGCACATGCATAAATGAAATCATGAGGAACAATGGGAGACTCATCATATAACTGACATTACCACAATAGAGCTTACATGATCCCGACTATCACACTCTAGTGGGCAGAGCAGTCCAAAGTCTTGCCAGGGCTAAAGGTGCTACCATGATATCAATATCAAGATGAAGGCCCCTTGGGGGTAGGGGAAGCTCACAAGGGAGTTTCCAAAGAATCTGAATAAGCCTACATTGGCACGTAATTCTGAGGCCTGGGTTGTCTGAACCCCTATCCTACTCAGTGCTATACACTACTCCCAAAAACATGCATATGCTCTCCATCATTTTTCAACAAAGCTGAACCATCGCCTTTCGACAAAGCTAATCATAACAATATATACATAGTCTGAAAAATGAACATGAGGAGCCTTGGCTCAAAACATATCACAAGTTAATAAGTGGGAGTCTCGACTCCAAAAACCATGTGGTAAGCTAATATCGTAAGACTTAGTCAAGTCATGAAGTCATACATAGATCATGTGGGCTTGCCCAAACATTAACATGCTTGAAATAGAACTGATAGTAGAAATCATAAATACATACATTGATAATTTATAAACATTCTTAAATACTGGAAATCTAATCATACTTGGGAGCATAAATCGTAAAATCAACTTTTCATGAAACTAGTATAATTGGGCACCATACTTTTGAAACTTTAAAATCATTATTTATAATCAAAATCATTATAAAACATGCCTATAAATCTTAAAACATCATTAGAAGCATGAAGATAATTGACCCATGATAGAAACATAGAGAATTTCATAAATTGGGTTAGAACCCCATGGAACCATGCACTTGAATTCATGAATTGAGAAGGGATTTGGGCATGAGAGTGAAGATAAACTCCCATTCATATCCCTACATACCTGAGTAATCTGTTTTTACACTCTTCCTTGAATTTCCAAGAGATTTGAAGAAGAAATTGAAGAGTTCTAGGCTTGATCTCCTTAGGAATCCTCTAGTCTTGCATGTGTGGGGAGGGAATAGGTGACCACAGATTAAAACCTCTTAAAACCCTCCTAACTGATCTCAAAATGATGTAGTTTAGGGCTTAGGGGCTTAGGAATAACGAAATTGCCCTAATTAAAATATAGAAAAATTACACACTGTCAGGTGCCATGACTCATCCTACGTATCGTACCTAGATCCTACGGGTCGTGGTTTCCTCCTGTTGTAGCCTCTGATAAAACCTGAGTTATAAAGTTTTCCACGGTTCACACCATGACTCGTACCTTCATCCAACGAGTCGTGGGATCCATCCGTTATCATGATTGGGAGAAATTCCCTACTCCTTCTAATGGGTGGGGGAAACGAATCATTGTTACTTACAATGGGTTGTACCTTGACCCATACCATCTAGCTCTGCCACCCTAGACCCTAACCAAAAAGTCCTTACCATAATCTGTGTTTCCTCACCACAGGTCGTACGATGAGTCGACCTGAGTCAAAATTTCAGACTTTTCTACTGATCACATTTCAAATCCCGAGTCTAGTCTTAGGAACTTCGGGGGTATTACATAGTAGCTTGTCATGAATCTTAACAATGGCCCATTACAGGGACCTACGAGTCATACCTTGACTCATTCGTCCAGGACCTGTCAACCAAAAACTCACCATGAGTCAATCTCACGACCCATAACTCCACAACCCGACTTGTTTGACGAGTCGTTCTGAGACATTTTTTTCAACTTTTTCTACCGATCATATTTCCAATCTCGAATCTAGTCTTAGGAACTTTTGAGGTGTTACATTATCTCTCTTTTAGGATCATTCATCCTCAAATGTGGATTAAGCATACTGAAAGGTTGGGGAAAGAACTATAATCCCAAATACTAAACATCTGAAGCTGAAAACTAACAGAGTGACTAACTCCGAACTGATACACATGAATGAACTAAATTCATGAAACATGCATACATGCAATGACATGAAAGGAATTTAGAGACATAAACTCGACATAAAACTGAATAGAGTACTAAGGAGGAAACTGATACCTTATGCTGAAATTGAGCCAGAAGGGAAAAGAAGCGAGTATCTAGCCATCATATTTGCTTCAGCTTCCCACATAGCTCCCTCAACAACTGATTCCTCCACAAAACCTTCACTGAAGCTACTTCTTTTGTTTCTCAACTTTCAAACCTGATGATCAAGGATCTAAACCGAAACCTCCTCATAGGTAAGGCTATCCTTCACACCTATGCACTCCACCAGGACAACTAAGGTCGGGTCACCAATGCACTTTTTCAATATAGATACATGGAAAACTTGATGTACAAAGGCTATCTCCACTGGTAGATCCAACTCATATGCCACTTTGCCAACTCGTCTCAGAATTCTATAAGGACCAACATATCAAGGACTAAGCTTCCCTTTTTTTTCAAACCTCATCACCCCCTTCATGGGAGACACCTCCAAAAACACCTAATCATCAACTTCAAACTCAAGATCTCCCCATCTAACATCTGCATAAGATTTCTGATGACTCTGAGCTATTTCCAGGCTTTCCCTAATAAGCTGGATTTTCTCCATGGCCTCATGAACTGAATCTAGCCCTATCAAGGTAGCTTCACCTACCCAAACCATCCAATTGGTGATCTATATCTCCACTCATAAAGAGCCTCAAATGGAGCCATCTGAATGTTAGAGTGGTAACTGCTATTATATGAGAACTCAATGAGAGGCAAGTGATCATCCCAACTACCCTTGAAGTAAATCACACATGCTCTCGATATGTCCTCAAAAGTTTGAATGGTCCACTCAGCCTAACCATCTGTCTGTGGGTGAAAAGTCATGTTAAGCTTGACCTGAGTACCAAGTCCCTTCTAAAACAATCTCCAAAACTGTGAGGTGAGCTGCATACCTCTATCTGAGATGATGGACAAGGGAACTCCATGCAACCGAACTAACTCCCGTATGTACAATCTAGCATAATCCTCAGCTGAATCGGTAGTTTTGACCGATAGAAAATATGTTGCTTTGGTCAACCTGTCTACAACCACCCATATAAAGTCATATTGTCGGCGTGTGCAGGCAATCCTTTAATGAATTCCATATTAATCTCTTCCCACTCCCAAGTACAAATTCTAATATCCTAAAGCATACCCCAAGTCTCTGATGCTCAACCTTCACCTGTTGGTAATTCAGACACTTCGCCATGAACTCTGCTATGTCCTTCTTTATGCCATTCCACCAATAAACTTTCCATAGGTAACGATAAATCTTGGTGGAACATGGGTGGATCAAATACCAAGAGCCATGAGCTCTCTCAAGTCATCAACACCAGAAACACATAAATGACCCTGATATCAAAGTACAC
The DNA here is from genome assembly GCA_035772735.1 of Datura wrightii. Taxonomy (NCBI): domain Eukaryota; kingdom Viridiplantae; phylum Streptophyta; class Magnoliopsida; order Solanales; family Solanaceae; genus Datura; species Datura wrightii. Next base: position 14,373,411 of record JASDFA010000003.1, read on the forward strand.
CATCTCCCCCTTAGGAGAAGACCTCCACCTTATGGTTCTGGACAACTTCTTTTATATTTATCAAGATAGGATCCTTGTCTTTCCTAGCCTTGACCTCGGTCACCAATAAAGAATCTAAGGCTACTTTGAACAATGACACCACCATCTATCGAGTCAACGAGGCGAACCCCCAAACAAGCAAGCCTGTGAACATCCTTTACTAACTCTTTCCTCCCATCATCAACATGAAACACACTCTCCATGGCCAGCCTACTAAGGGTATCTGCCACTACGTTGGCCTTGCTCGAATAATAAGGACACTCATGTCATAGTCCTTGAGAAGCTCTAACTACCTCCTTTTCCGCAAATTCAGGTCTTTCTGAGTGAACATATACTGAAGGCTCTTATGATCCGTGAATACATTCACATTCACCCTATAAAAGTAGTGTCTCCAAATATTCAATGCAAACACCACCATTACCAACTCTAGGTCATGCTTCAGGTAATTCTTCTCGTGAGTGTTAAGCTATCTAGAGGCATATGCAATAACCTTACCATGTTGCATCAACACATAACTAAGACCAACCCTAGAGGCATCACAATGCACAATGAAACCATTCATTCCCTCTAGTAAAGTCAATTCTGTGGTTGAAGTGAGTCGAGTCTTTAGCTCCTGAAAACTCTTCTCACAGGCATCTGACCACTGAAATTTGACCTTCTTCTAGGTCAACTTAGTTAATGATGCTGCAATGGATGAAAATCCTTCAACAAACCCCCTGTAGTAGCCAGCAAAACCCAAAAAACTCCTGATGTCCAAAGGATTAACTGGTCTAGGCCAATTCTTCACTGCCTTTATCTTTTGAGAGTCCACCTGCACACCCTCGCTAGACACCATATGGCCCAAAAATGCTACTGAGTTCAGCCGAAACTCACACTTGCTGAACATAGAAAATAGCTGGTGATCCTTGAGAGTCTATAGCACAATCCTCAAATGCGTGGCATGCTCCTCTTTGCTCCGAGAGTATATAAGAATATCGTCTATGACGACAATCACGAACATATCTAAATACGGATTAAATAATTTGTTCATCAAGTTTATGAAAGCTACAGGAACATACATTATTCCAAAAGACATAACTACAAACTCATAGTGACCATACTGAATCTTGAAAGTTGTCTTTGGGATGTCACTCTCTCTAAATCTGAGCTGATGAGCCGGATCTACGGTCTATCTTCAAGAAGCACTTAGCACCCTGAAATTGGTCAAACAAGTCATCAATTCTAGGGAAGGGATACTTATTCTTTATTTTAACCTTATTTAATTGTCGATAATCAATGCACATCCTAAGGGAACCATCCTTCTTCCAAACAAAAAAAATTGGTGCAGCCAATGGGGATTTACTAAGCCTGATGAAACCCTTATCTAGGAGATCTTTCAACTGTTCTTTCAACTCCTTTAGCCGACTAGAGCCATTCTATAAGGCGGAATGGACATAGGGTGTGTATTAGGGAGAAGGTCGATACCAAAGTCAATCTCCCACTCGGGAGGGACTCCTGGTAGATCATCTAGAAACACCTCCGAATACTCACACACTATATGAACTAACTGAAGAGTAAGACTCTCGAACATAGGATCCTTAACCCAAACTACATGGTACACATAGTCTTTAGAAATCATCTTCCTGGCCTTAAGATAGGAAATAAAGCGACATATAGGCACAGCTGAACTACCTTTCCATTCTAGGACTGGCTCACCTGGAAATCGGAACTCTACCATACAGATTCTACAATTTACTGAGGCATAATGTGAATGCAACTAATACATACAAAAGATAACATCAAAGTCGATCATGTCTAACTCTACTAAGTCAGTTGAGATGACTTTCTAAAGGACTACGATAGGGCAATTTTTGTACACCCGTCGAGCTATAACTGAGTCACTGACTGGAGTAGAGACTGAGAAGGATTCTGTTAGGATTTATGGACTGACTCCAAAACTAATAGCAACATAAGAAGTCATAAAATATAAGGTAGACCTTGGATCTAACAATGCATACACATTAAGATGGAACACTCATAACACACCAGTAACCACATCGGGTGAAGTCTCCTACTCCTAACAAGATGAGAGAGCATAAAATCTATTCTTACACTGACCACCACCTACACTAGTGGATTGATAATTCTTAAACCACACCTCTTACTAAAGTATGAAGCAGATGTTGTCAATAGAGAACCCAACTAGAGGTTGGGGTTGAACCTACAGGGAATATGGGAGAACTAGATTATATCCGATAAGTGAACTTGTAAGGTAGTTACTTCAAAATTGGGGGTTCTACAGAAAATCAATAATAAAAACAAGTTTTAAAAAACTAGTGTTCAGTCAATATCAAAGGATAACTAGGGTTTGTGTTCCCTATGGGTTCATAACTACTTTGGGTATACACTCGTGATTATCACTAATACTTACTTAAGAACTGATAACTTAGGTTCATTCAAACGACCGAACAGTCCCTATTGAATGATTATACACAATCACTCGACCAAGTCTCATGAGCAGTTTCAAACTACCCGTTATCACTAAGATCTAGATTTAACTATCCTGTGACCATAACTCAAGTTAATACAATGATTATCAAAATCAAGACTCTGTTGTAATTCTCTTTTCCTAATGTCTACCTCTTAGTCCTAAGCAAGTAAAGAATTCGGGCATGTCCTAACATTGCGCACCGTTAAGAAACCTTTAAGCATGAAGAGAATACAATATAAGTATTTGTGTATGTTTTAATATCACTTTGTCTAACCCTAGCTTGTTAATCCACCATGGTTCCCACAACCCTAGCTATGGAGGTTTTATCCTCTCATAGTTGTAAAGTTGTGAATTGCTTTCATGAGTAAGAACAAAAATCAATACTTACAATTACGAATGAGAAAAACACTTCCTTTAATTACTCCACAAAATCCTCAAGAACAAGAAGAGAGAATAAGATGAATTCAAGAAAAGGTTGATCACAAGTTGAATCAACTCAATTCTCCTAAAAAATCTCTTATCTGGTCTTCTCTCTTGAACTCTCTTCTTGTCTATAGAAAAATAAAACCTAAAACATATTTATACAGACACAAGAATCCTTTTCCTAGGCTAACAGGATGAATTTCCATATCTAGTTCTGCATTCATCACAAGCCAACCTATGATCCGTAGTAGCATCCTACGATCCGTAGCTTCCTTTCGTACCGTGCATGGTTGGCTGAATTTTGGCTAAATGTTGGATCCTGGTACGATTCGTACCTCCATCCTACGATCCATACTAAGCTCCCATGGTTTGATTCTAAAACTTTGGAATTCTTCTGAAGTTCATCACGACCGTCATGGTACGACTCGTACCTTCTTCCCATGAGCCGTACTTTCTTTCTGTAGCAGGAGTCAGTCTCTTATGCAAATTTTCTAGATTTTGTCACGACTTCAACACCACGACCCCTACCAGCTTGGTACGACTCATACTGAGACTCGTACATTCCATCTCTTTAATTCTAGCCTTCTGCAACTTTTCACGCCCATCAGTACGACTCGTAGGACCTTCCTACGGCTCATACTGTGGTTTGCACCCTGAGCCTATTTTGCATACTTCAAGCTTTCTTTTGCAATTTTTAGGTCCAACACCAATTTATCCTTCAATCAAAGGAAAAGTGCCTTATATCCACATAAACACACCTAAGTCTATGCTATTTTCTTAGTTTTGAGCGTCGAAAATGCTGTAAATCCACAGCACATCAACACCCTCAACTTAAGACTTTTGCATGTCCTCAGGCAAAGAAAAGAAAAACTAAATATGATGCTCAACTAGAAAATAGACTTAAGATACTACAGCCGATATCTAAACAAAACTTGCACTTTCTATACAAACTCTATTGACCCTTTGTCATGAAACAACATCAGTTAATGTATTACAAGCAACCTCAAAACACCATAAATAGGGATCAAAACATGTCATTCATCTATCAACAGGCAATCAAGTCATCACCAATGTTTTCCACACATTCTAATGGTAAAAGCAAACATAATCCATGTACCCTCACACAAATGAAGTCCCCACTCAGATATGAAATGTCAAACATAACATAGGACTAAACAAGTAAAGCATTCACTCTCACAAAGAAGTTACAAGTATTATGTGTCAGATACCATAAGTTTGCCCTTATTTCTCTGCTTTGGTTTATCAGATGGTCAAGTTAGGATCACTATAGGACTTGATATGGCTTGTAATGTAGGCTCATGGTTGTACATGGTAAAGATGGAAGATTTTATAAGTGACTATCCCTTCCTTGGCACTACTTACATTGGCTACAACATTCACCTATTTCACCCTTTTACTCTTTCATTCCCTTTTCTTTCCTTTCTCCCCTTTTTATACACATTTGTATAGGTGTGGTGAGTTTTCAACTTTTTTAGTATTTTGATTTTCTTATGAAACTTCTTTTTCAATATTCTCAACATTTTTCATCTTTTTTTCTTTTCATCTCATCACACCTCATTTTTCACCATTTCTTTTCTCTTTTCTTTTCCTTTCTTCCGTTCCCACCATTTACGCACCCCTATTCTAGCCACCCTCAACTTAAGCATTTTTCTTATGTTGAGGTTCACAATATCCAAGGAAGGACCAGGGCCAAAATAGGTTCATTGTAAAAAAATGGGTAGGATTAATAGGTAAATCAAAGAAACATGGTCTATTAAGGCTCAAACTTGGGATCAAGGGATTCCTGCAACTTTGGTAGGGTAATATAGGCTAAAAGTGAGCTAAACAAAAGAATGGCCTATGATCATATCCTAACCAACCATCCTTAGCCTATGCAACGACCAACCAAGAAAGTTCTAGATCTACAACACAATAACGAACTGACTACTATACCTCACTCACACATGGTACATGAACTATTTTCACCTCACCTGTCTGGTTTATACATGGATTAACAAGAATACTCATGTGGACAAACTAAATGACATTAGACGATCCATAGCAATCATGCATGTTGTCACAAATACATAGCTAATGCATCAAAATTTTTAAATAGGGTCAATTTTTTTCATAAACCAAAACTAGTGTATTTTTATTGGCTGGGTACTCCTAAGCTACTTTCTAATTAAACAAAAATCACAAATTAAAAAAAATAAAAATCCTACACATACCAGTTCTACTAGATAGCATGCCTGAGGAAAAAGAAACACGGCAAGAAAAACCCTCAGACGAACCAAAAATCCCAAAAATCACAAGTACACCCCCTCCCCTTTTTGAAAAGTAAGCTTCATCCTCGAAGCATCAACTATAAGAACATAGGGAATAGAACATACCTATGGCGCACTAGGCACTCCTGTCATCTTGCAGAGGTGGTACCTCCGCTGTATTAGTGGCGCTAGCGGTGGCCGGCGCGCTCAATTGTGTGTCAATAGGGGGAGTGGTTCCCCCCTCAATGATTGTGGCCGCTTGGACGACCTCTGTAACTGTCGGGGCTGAATGTGGCTCTCACGAAGGCTCACAGCCACTGGAAAGCTCAGGCTGAGGTATGGTGGAGCTGCCTGCTCTTCTAGCTCTCTCATGCAGCTCAGACATATGTGTGTCATGAGTCTGCATGCTCTCTGCTCTGGCCCGCTTGCGCTCTTTGCTCTCCTTCCTCCTCATTTTTCTCAAACTCTCTTCGCTAGCATCCTCAGCAGCTCTTTTCTTACCTTTATCAACAGTTGTGGTCGGCTCCCAATATGCCGCCAAATCAATGTCCTCATCAAGCTCAGCATCTAGGTCCGGAAGAGTAGGGGCTGTTAAAACTGTTGGTTGTCATGATGACAACTCAACTACTTGGCTCCCAAGAGCCCCCAACTCCGCATGAAGACTGCTGGTATCGATCTGCTCTGCCATCCTCTCATTGAATCAGCTCTCAAAACTATCTAGGCGAGCATGTAGAGCCTGAGTTGCTGCCTCTATCTCTGACTTGACCCATGGTTTTACATTGTCCATCATAGCCTGAATCTTTCGCTCCACCATGGTCAATCATTTTGCTAGCTTTTGAAGAAAGTCCTGTAGTATGAAGGTATACCCTGTTGGTGTATAAGTCTGCATGTTGGGTAGTGGTGCAGCTGAGGTGCTAGGAGTTGACTCTGAATGACCGGCATTTGTAGTCGGTGTCTCGCTCTACTCTTGTGTAATGGGGACATTCACCTGTGCATCCCCTGCTGGTTGGGCTACTGGAATAGCTATGGGAATCCTGGATATGCTTACTGGGTTCATCTCATCCTGGATAAGCCCTATGTCTGCAATCCTTTGGCCTCCAATCAACCGCTCGTCACCCGGTGGAACTTTTGCCTCCATACATAATCTGAACACAAGACTCGGGAATGGGATAGTAGTGCTTACTCCCACTGCCCGGTCTTGTATCTCATCTACTATGATCCTCGGGATATTGATGGGGTAACGAGACATGAGGCATGCCACCAAAGCCGCTCTGTCAACACTCAATGTGTTGTCGTTGACCGTAGGTGCTAACCGATGGCGCACTAGTGTCCAGCAGGCTTTTGCTATGAAGTTCAGTGAGTTCTTGGTCACCTGCTTTCCACTTGTAACCTATTCAGCTTCATCCTTGTTCTTAGTAATCACCCCTACTAGCCACTGCAGCTGCCTCTGTCACTCTAGCATAGTCAGGGATCTAATCTGCTTCATTGTCTCCACCCTGTAATCGTACTTTGGCATCATCCTGGTAGGCACGAACTGTGGTCCGTACAACATTCAAGCGATGGTCCACTCAAATATATCAACCTCTTGACCTCGGACCATAACACTCTCCAGACGAGGTTGGTCTTTTACCTTTTGCCCTTCTTTTGCCTTTACCTCCATGGTGGCCAAGTAGTTGGCATAAAACTCCTGGACTATCTCTTTTGTGTACTGTGCTGGAGTCTTGGCCATCCACTCAAAACCATAGAAGCTAAAAATCATATTCATCTCCTTAACTTCATTCAGTGAGGTTATGAGGATCTGTGGCTCTTCTTGGATGCTCCTCCTTGGCTTATTCTTGGCGGTGAGAGAGTTGCCTTGCTCATAAATTTCTTTAGCTCCAGCACTCTCCACCAGATTGTACGGCATGTCTTGGGTGGGGTCTGATCTTGTGCAACATCAGGAGCCTCCTCCTCTGACCCTTCACTACCGCTTTCTTCTCCACTTTGGGTCTCCCCTAACCCTTCTTCAGCGTTGGAGTCGCTTCCTGACTTTTGTTGTTCCTCTCTAACTCCCTCCTCAAACTAGGGAACTTGAGTGGATGTGGCAGCGGTTGCTTCAGCTTGCGCCTTTGCTTTTTCCCTAGTGGTTCGGGTTCCATCAGTGTCTGAAGTGTCTACTTGATACTCTTCAATTGACCCACTAGGTGAGCCTCCTGCCTTGTTAGACTCTGAGTCAGTTGTTTCATCAATCAGTGTCTGTCGGGCTTTTGTTTTGTCTCCCCGGCTTTTGTATGTCATTGTACCTGTAGAGAAAGACGTTAGCATTCCGTTTTTGAAAAAGAAGATTTAGAAAGGAGATGTTTAGATTCCTATCACGATTCCTCACTACAGGTCGTACTATGAAGGTACAACTCGTGAGAAGTTCCAGAATTACAACCATTTTTCAGTATGACTCGCAGGTACGACTCGTACCACAAAGGTACGATCCGTACCTGAGTCGTCTGACGAAGCCCTGCGTTGGTATTTTTCTAAATTTTTCCACGACTCATGGTACAACCCGTAGGTCGATTCCACGAGTCGTAGGAAAGACATTTTCTGGAACTTTGTTAAGCTTGGTGGTACGAGTGCTCAGTACGACTCATAGTAGCAACCTACGATTCATATTGTTCCTCATACAACTTCCAAATTTTCTTTTCTCAATTTTCAAGGGTTCTTTTTCGTATTTCAAGGTACTTAGATTTCCCCCCAAGTCTAGGCTCATCATTAACCCAATTTAACCCATGCCCAATCCTCCCCTTTTTGACCTACTACCCGTAACTCATTGTGTTTCAAGACTAAGTTCATCAAAATTTAGAATCTCTTTAGTCATAAAAGACCATTACACAACACCCTGATCATTGTCTCTTTTTCAAAATCAAGTTTCGAGCCTAGTGAGTGACGCACAGGGGTTTTGACACCATCACTCTTAATATATGAATCTTAGCAATGTTTAATACAACAAACTTTCTTGATTGATGCTTCATCAACTATGAATAACCGTATAGGGTTTTCAAAACTTGGGTCGAGCAAGAATTTGGCTTGATTTTCCAGTGATGTTGAGTTACGGGTAGGGGTAGTGAGTTTGAGTCAGGTTTTTGAGTGTTTAAGTGTGGGAGAGGGTGTTTGTGAGGTTTAAATAGGTTAGGGAAAATTTTTAAAAAACATTTAGGCCGAGTCAGATATTAATGCCTGTTTTAACCCATCACGACTCATACCACGAGTCGTAGGAAGTACCTACGGCTCGTCCATTGGACTCGTATGCTACCTTGTTGAAGAAAACTTACCTAGAGACCTACGAATAAATCCTACGACTTGTGCCACTAAGGAACAGTCCGTAGGATGAATCGTAGGTCGAAGCTTGGAGTCATTTTGAACCTCGCCGCGACTGCTGCTACGGCCCATAGGATCTCATCACGAATCATACTGAGAGCTGTAGCAGTTGATGTTTCAGCCACCTATTTCTAATTTTCCCTACAGACTGAGCACACATTAGTGCAATAACTTGGGTTGCCTCTCAAGAAGCGCTTGATTTAACGTCGTGGCACAATGTAAGTAGTCTGGTTACTCAGACTTCACCAAACTACCACTTGGGTTGCCTCCCAAGAAGCACCTGATTTAACATTGTGCATGACGCAAATCTCTTAACTACTCAGAATTCGTCAAGTGATTCATTCTCATCCTCCAGTGCTGAGATCACACTAAATTTCTTGGGTTGCTTCATTATCCTGCAGATGTTGAATGTGACCTCTTCTTGATTTAGTCTAAACTTCAGCAGGCCAGCTTCCACATCTACTAGAGCCCTCTCGGTCGCAAGGAATGGTCTCCCCAAAATGATGGGGACCTCATAATCAACCTCGCAATTCAAAATCACAAAGTCTACTGGGAATATAAATTTTCTACCTTGACAAGCACATTAATTAGGATGACCACCGGCTTCTTAACTATTCTGTCGGCCATAAGTAGTCGCATGTTGGTCGGTGTGGGGGCTCCCAATCCTAATTTCTTGAATACATCCAAGGGCATCAAATTAATGCTAGCTCCCAGATCATAGAGTGCCCTTGCGAACTCGACATTTCCAATCATACATGGTATAGTGAAGGCACCTGGGTCTTCCTTTTTCTGTGTTGGGACCCTTGTAGTTATGGCACTGCAGTGATGCACATTGTCAATAGGCTCATAGCTCACAGATCTCTTCTTAGTCACCAGGTCCTTCATAAACTTTGCATATCCTAGAATTTGCTCTAACTCTTCAACCAATGGTATGTTCACAGAAAGTTGCTTAAGCATTGAAAGGAATTTCTGGAACTTACCATTCTCCACCTTCTTCTTCATCCTTTGGGGAAATGGTGGTGGTGGTCGTGGGATAGCTTTATGCACTTGTGTTTCCCCTTGATCCATGTTAGGTTCCTTCTCACCTCTCGAGGCCTTTTGCAACTCACAAGTCTCTCTCTTAGAACTTGTATCATCATCCTCCATTGTGCTCTCTTTCATCCGCTCAACTTCAACTGGAAACGGGGGGTCAACTGTGGTTTTACCACTCCTAGTCATCACCGCCATACAATGTGCATTGTTCTTTGGATTTTGGACAGTGTTTCTAGGTAGTGTACCCTTTTGTCTAGGGTTCATTGATGGTGATAGTTGCCCTAGTTGATGTTCAATCTTCTTGATGGCGTTAGCATGAGATTCCACTTTTTGACCCATGCTTGACAAGTAACCTCGGATCTCCTTTAGCTGATCATCTTTGGACCTCACCTTCTTCAACATCTCGGCCATCATGCTCTCCAACTTTGATTGCCAGCCTCCCCTTCTCGTGTATTGGGAGGCACATAGAATCCATCCCGGTCATTGCGGTATCCATCATTTCATTTCCAATCACCATCACATTCACGGCCTCAACTCCTGTCTCTGAACCCGTTTTTGTTGTAGTTGTGTGTATACTGGTTCCCACCTTGATTTCCAGAACCTTGGCGCCAATTGTCTTGTCTAGAAGCTTGGGTGTTGGTTCGGAAACCCGCCACCTGGCTATCCATGAAGTTTCCTCCTCCTCAGAATCAGAGTGATCAACTCTTTGCTCCTTTCCTTGAGTTCCCACTACATTGACCTGTTTGGCTCTGGCTCCCATAATGTTCTTTGTCAGCAAGTCCAATGATGTGCGCATATGAGCCAACTCCTGGTCGCACTCTTCTTCTTTTCTTCGTTGGTCTGCAGTCAAACCAACAACATATGTGTCTGCCACTGCATCAGCCTCCCTCGTATGCCAGGCCTTATTTGTCTTAGTCACCCTGTCAAGAATGGTGGCAGCTTGCTCCCAGGTGTGACTCATCAATGCTCCTCCAGCCAATGTGTCTGCTACAGCTTTGGTGCTATGGTTCAGAGACTTGTAAAAAATTTCCAACAAACTATCATCTGAGATTTTGTGGTTAGGGCACTTTGTCAACTTCTTTTTGAATCTCAACCAAGTTTCATGAAGTGCCTCAGTCTTAATCTATCGAAAATTATATATCTCATCCTTTAGTTGCAACAGCCTGGATAGGGGAAAGAATCTCTCCAAAAAGGCCTATTTGAGATCCCTCCAGTTGGTTATGGAGTCTTTGGGCAACTTCGATAACCACAAAGTAGCTTTCCATGATAGAGAAAAAGGGCAGAGTCTAAGCCGTATTGCATCCTAGCTTACTCCGGGCAACCTATACGCCTTGGATATTCCTACGAATTTCATTAAGTGCAGGTTGGCATCATCTGCTGCGTGGCCACTGAACACCCTTTTCACGTTTAACAATTGAATCATGGTTCTCGTAATGTCGAATTTGGCCCCAGCGGGCAATAGTGGTGGCATAATTGCTCCATTCGACCCAACTTCATCAATGTCTGGGTCATCATCATCATCAAAGAACTGCGGGGAAAATCTATTTGCTTTTTTGCTCCGCCCCTGTCGACCAGCATTTACCACCTCATCTGTTTCATCTTCTGCATGTTGTAGTGTAGCTTTCCGAGTTAGCTCAGCTTGCCTAGCATCTTTAGCTATGCGAGCTTCTCTTTTTTCGTGGTTCTCCATTCTATGCAGTGCTCTCTCGATTTCTGGATTTAGTGGAACAAGGGGATCTCCTCTACTCCAAGTGCTTGGCATTCACTGGAGAACAGCCTATGGGTATCAAAACCACAAAAATAAACGTAATTAACGAAATAACTACCAAAAAGCCAAATACAAGCTAATAACCTAGTCTCAGTCGTATTCCTCGGCAACAGCGCCACTTTTTGATAAGGCTCAAACCACATCTCTTAAAGAAGTATGAATCGGACATTGTCAATAAAGAACCCAACTAGACGTTGGGGTCAAACCCACAAGGAATATGGGAGAACTAGATTACAGCTGGTAAGTGAACTTGTGAGGTAGTTACTTCAAAATTGGGGGTTCTACAGAAAATCAATAATAAAAACAAGTAGTAAAAATCTGGTGCTGAGTCAATATCAAAGGATAACTAGGGTTTGTGTTCCCCATGGGTTCATAACTGCTTTGGGTATACACTCGTGATTATCACCAATACTTCATTATAGAACTAATAACTTAGGTTCATTCAAACGATCGACCAGTCCCTATTGAATGACTATACTTAATCGCTCGACCAAGTCTCATGAGCGGTTTCAAAATATCCATCATCACTAAGTTTCAGATTTAACTATCCTGCGACCACAGTTCAAGTTAATACAATTTCAAAATCAAGGCTCTGTTGTAATTCTCTTTTCCTAATCTCTACCTCTTAGTCCTAAGCAAGTAAAGAATTCGGGCATGACCTAACATTGCGCATCGTTAAGAAACCTTTAAGCATGAAGAGAATACAATATAAGTATTTGATTGGTTTTAATATCACTTTGTGCAACCCTAGCTTGTTAATCCACCATGGTTCCCACAACCGTAGCTGTGGAGGTTTTAACCTCTCATAGTTGTAAAGTTGTGAATTGCTTTCATGAGTAAGAACAAAAATTAATACTTACAATTATGAATGAGAAAAACACTTCCTTTAATTACTCAGCAAAATCTTCAAGAACAAGTAGCAAGAATAAGATGAATTCAAGAAAAGGTTGATCGCAAGTTGAATCAACTCAATTCTCCTAAAAAATCTCTTCTCTGGTCTTCTCTCTTGAACTCTCCTCTTGTCTATAGAAAAATAAAACATAAAACGTATTTATACAAAAGCAAGAATCCTTTTCCTAGGCTAATAGGATGAATTTCCATATCTGGTTCCGCATTCATCACGAGCCAACCTATGATCTGTAGCTTCCTTTCGTACCTTGCATGGTTGCATGAATTTTGGCTAAGTGTTGGATCCTCATACGATTTGTACCTCCATCCTATGATTTTTACTAAGCTCCCGTGGTTTGATTCTGAAACTATGGAATTCTTTTGAATTTCATCACGACCCTCATAGTACGACTCGTACCTTCTTCCCACAGGTCGTACTTTCTTTTCATAGCAGGAGTCAGTATCTTATGCAAATTTTTTGGATTTTGTTACGACTTCAACACCACGACTCGTACCATCTTGGTACGACTCGTACTGAGACTCGTACATTGCATCTCTTCAATTCTAGCCTTTTGCAAGTTTTCACGGCCATCAGTACAACTTGTAGAACCTTCCTACGGCTAGTACTGTGGTCTACACCCTGAGCCTATTTTGCATACTTCAGGCTTTCTTTTGCAACTTTTAGGTCCAACACCAATTTATCCTACAACCAAAGGAAAATTTCCTTTTATCCACATAAACACACCTAAGTCCATGCTATTTTCTTAGTTTTGAGCGTCAAAAGTCCTGTAAATCCACAGCACATCATGGATGCACCCTGCTAAGCCACATATACTAATGGAGCTGATGAACTAGTGGCTGAGTCACGGCCTCTACTATGGCCTTGTCTAGCTGAAGTGCAGTCTCTGAGAAGATGTCCAGGCTTCCCACACCCAAATCACGTGCCTGAACCTACTAAGCACTCTCTGGTGTGCCTCTTACCATACCTGCCACAAACTAGAATACTGGGCTCTCCTAACATGCTCCCCTGACCTCTAGAGTCTGATGCTCTACCCCTCTGATCACGCCTAGATCTAAATGAAACACTAGCCGATGATGGCGCTGGGGCTGACGACCTCTGGAGGTACTAATGGCAGTTTCCTCCAACGTACCTCTGCTGGAAGTATCCATAACTCCCTGTCCTAGCCCTCCCAGTCTCTCTTTCCTTCTTCTTCATCTGATATGCCTCTATCTACTGGGCGTATATGACCAACCTCGAGAAATCTAGGTCACTGTTCATTATAGCGGTCCTACACTCCTTGACCAATGAATCTTCTACTCTATTCAAAAACCTGCCCATGCAAGCCCTCTGATCCGCAACCATCTCTGACGCATACTTAAATAGCCGGGTAAACTCCAAGGCATACTCTTGGACAGCCCTGTGGTGCTGCTTCAAGTTGACAAACTCCATTGCCTTCTCCTATCTCAATTATCTAGGGAAGAACCTATCCAAGAAGGCAGTCACGAACTCATCCTAACTCACCAGAACTGCTCCCACTACTCTACCATCCTTCCACTGGTGGTACCATATGTAATCAACCCCCTTTAGCTGATAGGAAGCTAAGTTCGCACTCTCCTCTCTAGTCACCTCCATGATCTGGGTGATCTTCTGCACCTCTTCAATAAACTCATGTGAGTCCTCATCCACTTTTGACCCTAGAAACTCAGGCAGATTCATCCTGAGAAAGTCTTGAACTCTAGTCGTTGTTGCTTTCCCATTTTGAGGAACATGGGCCACCACCTACTGATTAACCTGAGTGGTCATAGCCTATGCCAACATCTGTAATGCCACTCTAAACTTGGCATGAGTGACCTTCTCAAGAAAAGGATCTGCTGGTGCTGGTGGGGCTTGCTGATGCCCGTCTCCATTTCCTTTGTCATGGCCTTTTCTGTTGTCATTCCTTCTACCATTCACTCAGTGTGCAGGCATATTTATGCAAACGCGTATAGCATGAGTCATAAGGATAGAGAGATATTTCATCGCACGACATAGATCATGAAAGAAGGGAAATTTCCTAAAATGTCTTATAGCCTCTTCCCCATAAGTGTGGCACACTTCACACCATGAAAAAGACTCTACTCAACGCTTCTTTAAGACAGCCTTGGACACTTTAAACCTTTTCTCTAATACCAAGTTTGTAACGACTCAAGCTAGGACCCTAGACCAAGACACAAGACCTAGAACCACGAATAGCTCCAAGTCAACTCATGGCATGAACGTCGAAACTAAAGAGCATATACTAAAGTGGAAACTAATGACTTAAACATGTGTAACTGGAAGTCTGAATAACATAACATATAGAAAAGATCATAAATGGAGTCAACACTCGATAAAGCTGAAAGTCTACATAATGTCTGATAAGCTCTAAACTGTCTGATGTGTTGATGGGACAACACCCCCAACTAGCTCACTAAAGTCTAAAACTAAAATAGCATAATCAAACACTAAACTAAATGTCCTCGGAATATGAGAACTCACTAACAACGGGAACTGAGCTAGAACTTTAGGGGAGTTGGACTAACAGCAGAACTGAGACTGATTGCCCGGACCTATATCATGAACAATGCAGCATAGAGTATGCGGTTAGTACTTGGAATGTACTAAGTATGTAAGGTAACTAAAACATGCTAAGTAAATATTAATTGAAATCATGCATATCAATATAAATCATTAGATCATGAGAGTAAGGACTGTATGCTGAAAATTGTATCTGAGACATACATAATCATAAGCTGAGTATCATATCTGAACAGAATGACCCAAGGTTACAAACAAGAGAAATCATATGACTTGTCATAGCTGAAATCATAAGTAAAAGCTTATAAACTGATCATTGGTTCAAACTTACTATAATACATAATATCATAAGTCATGAACATAAATATCTGAAATCATGAGAAACAATGGGAGACTCGTGATAACCAATCCCATCACGATAGAGCTTACATGATACCCCAACTATCACACTCAAGTGCGTAGATCCATCCAAACCCTTTCCATGACTAAGGACGATACCATGATATCGATATCAAGATGAGGCCCCTTGGGGGTAGGGGAAGACTCTCAAGGGAGATCCAAAAATAAATATATACCTACATTACTACGCAGTTTTTAGATAGGGGGACCTTGGAACCCCAAGCCTATTCGGTGCTAGACACTACTCCCAAAAACATGCATAGTTCTCCCGTCATTTTTCAACAAAGCTAAAATCATGATTACATGCACAATCTAAAATATGAACATGGGGAGTATTGACTTCAAACATATCATAAGCTGAATTAGGAGTATTGACTCCAAATTATATGGTAAGTTGATCTTATAAAACTAAGCTAAATCATGAAAATATACTTAACTTGTATGGGCTTGCCCAAATCTTAAAATCATGCATGCTTGAAGTAGATTTCATAAGTCAAAACAATAGATTCATATATAGGTAATTTATAAAAATTCATTCATGCTAGATATCTCACAATATTTGAAATCATGAATCATAAACTTGACTTTTCATAAAACTTGCATATTAGGGCATAATTTCAAATAATCGAAATCATGAATTTATATCAGATTGTGTATAAAATCTTCCGATAAATATTAATACATGCTTTGAAACATGAGGAGAATTGAACCATAGACATATCATAAAGAATTCCATAAAATTAGGTTAAATCCCTATAAGATCATATACTTAAATTCATGAAAATGAGGAGAAATTTGGGTATGAGAGTGAAAGGGAACTCCCATTCATAGCCCTACATACCTGGGTAAACTAATTCTCAACTTATCCTTGAAATCCAAAGAGAATTGGGGAAGAATTCAAAGAGTTCCAGATTGATCTTCAAAGAGAATTCAAAGCTTTGCATGCATGGGGAGCCTAATAACTTGATATAGTCTAAATCCACTTAAAACAACTCCTTTTAGGGCCTAAAATGACGTAGTTTAGGACTAGGAGCTCAGGATTTCTGAAAATACCCTTAATGATTTCACAAAAAAAAGGTCACTGCTAGATGTTATGGATCATACCACGGGTCGTACCTTGAAACAACGACCCGTGGTTTCCTCCCGTTGCAAGATCGGCCTTAATCCCCCATTCTCTAATTCTTTCCACGGGAGTTTACCACGACTCATAGATTCCTACTATGGGTCATACCATTCCTCATATAATCAGTACTTAAAAACCCAATAATCATGCTACAACTCCTGACCACGAGTCGAACATCAATCCCATGGGTCGTTGGACCCATCTGTTGTCACTGGGCCAAATTAACAACTTCTCTGATCCTCACCACGGCTACTTATCACAACCCATTGTTTTCCACAATGAGTCGTACCTTCCAGACCTTATACAACAGTAGCTTGTCACAACTCCTAACAATGGCCCATTACAGGGACCTATGAGTTATACCTTGACTCATTGGTCCAGGACCTGTCAACCAGAAACTCACCACAACTCAATCCCACAACAAGTCATTGACATTCTTTTCAACTTTTTCTATTGATCATATTTTCAATCCTGAATCTAATCTTAGGAATTTTTGGGATGTTAAACCACTACTATCCATGATATAATTGAGTTTAAGCCATTTTAATCAACCCCAAATCTAGTGACACCCCATTAGTTGCACATCCCTAGTTCCCTCTCATTGATTGCAATAAGTGATTTGCCCTTGCTTCATTTTACAATTTGAATTTGACACTTGCTTCTTTTCCCTCAAAATTTACATTATGCTATTTAGACATGACGCTATCTACTTTGAGTTAATTTACAACTTTTGTATCATTTATTCTCAATCTCTATGGGATTCTACCCCGACAATTATTAGGAATTTGTTTTTTGACAGCAATCGTAGCCACCTCCTTTAAAAGAGAGAGTTGTATTGAGTGTTATCAATAAAATGACATTGTTTCCAAGGATTGAGATGTGATTGCCATTTGTTGTTTATTGATTCAAATTTATTTTGCGTCTTGTGTTGTTTTTACTTTGTTTTGTATTTTTGTTGTTTGCATAGGAGTGGAAAGATGAGCCACGCTAGTGATGCTGGTAACATGGAGGTGTTCGTGGATGCAGAGGACGAACCCATGGTTTAGAATGTACCCAGTGCCATTCACTTATGATGTCGCCAACCACCTGTGGTCGTCAAGTACTATAGGACGGTGAAGTCCTGATATCATGCTCACAGAGATTTGTTAGATTAATTGCTTAAGTTTGAACCTTTATTTCACTGTTCAGGAAAACACAAGTAAAATGGAGAAATGGTTTTGAGATCATTCTACTAAACTTGGAATGTAAATTAAACTAAGAAACTAATTCGTTTGCAAAAGCGTTTGTAATTCAAATGATGATTAAAATCCAGGGTCTTGGAAAGTTTGCTTTCGAGTTGAGTTTTAAGGATTCAAATATGCTAGACAAAATCCTTCTAAGATTGCTAGTTGCAAGTTACAAACTCACTTCTCAACTATTCTTCCGAATAGCCAAAAACTATCTCATGAAACCTAACACCTATATCCCTATGGTTCAAGGAGAAACATGAAATGATGGTTGAAGCTATTTGGCTCGATTGAGTAGGGTTGCAGGGTACATCCATATCCTCAACAATAAAATCAACTCTTGAACTTTTGAACAAGATAATTGAAACCTACTCTATGCTTCTTTTTAACCCTCATTAGTTTCCTCTCCCTAGTTCAACCAATGAGCCAACATATAATATTCGAAAGGTGATCAATGTATCAAATAATCATGAAATGAAGTAAGCATAAACAATCTTGAATAGAAGAATCAATATCTAGCATACTGAATATTCCAACTACAACCATCAAGCCATGGTCAAAACCCTAGAACAGGAGTTTAGCCACTCATGTAAGTGCAAAACCAAAGAAATCATCATTGGTATTGACAAAGGTAAAAGTTAATAAGAAAATGAACTTCTTGTCTCTCCTCCAAAAGACTGCATACAATGATCGATCTAATGAAAGATGCCTAACAAATGCACTAGACAAAGTATTATAAGCTTGGTAAAAATGATTCTTTTGCCCTTAAGTAATTCAGCTTTTGCACTTAGGCAAATCCATCCCAGATAGGCCTTGGCGCTCCACGCCAACCACCTCACTAGACATGGCTTGAATTTCCTCTAAAGTTGGGCTTCTGGCCCGCCACTTCTCCCATCTTGCCAAGGTATTAGTCAAAATTCTGTACTTCTTGGACCTGGCACGCCACTTCTGCTAATGCACTAGCACATTAGAAAATTTTCTTGAGTTCGAAACCTCTCTGGCACGCCACTTCACTCATTTTTCTAAGGTGTTGATCAAAAATTCTTCTAAAGTTTGAGTTCTGGTGCGCCACACCAACTATAGCACCAACCTAAACATAATTTTCTCTAAAGTTTAATGGCTGGCCCGCCACTCCAGCTATCTCACCAGGCCAAATTTTCATCGAATTCTTCTTTCTTCACATCTTTGAGTATTTTTTTCATGTGTTACCTGCTAAAATAATCTACAAACGACTGCATACAATGATCGATCTAATGAAAGATGCCTAACAAATGCACTAGACAAAGTATTATAAGCTTGGTAAAAATGATTCTTTTGCCCTTAAGTAATTCAGCTTTTGCACTTAGGCAAATCCATCCCAGATAGGCCTTGGCGCTCCACGCCAACCACCTCACTAGACATGGCTTGAATTTCCTCTAAAGTTGGGCTTCTGGCCCGCCACTTCTCCCATCTTGCCAAGGTATTAGTCAAAATTCTGTACTTCTTGGACCTGGCACGCCACTTCTGCTAATGCACTAGCACATTAGAAAATTTTCTTGAGTTCGAAACCTCTCTGGCACGCCACTTCACTCATTTTTCTAAGGTGTTGATCAAAAATTCTTCTAAAGTTTGAGTTCTGGTGCGCCACACCAACTATAGCACCAACCTAAACATAATTTTCTCTAAAGTTTAATGGCTGGCCCGCCACTCCAGCTATCTCACCAGGCCAAATTTTCATCGAATTCTTCTTTCTTCACATCTTTGACCATTTTTGAGTATTTTTTTCATGTGTTACCTGCTAAAATAATCTACAAACACTTGTTAGCTCATTTAACACACACATCCATAAAATGATGTATTTGATAAGGATAATCATCTCAAAACATGATAAAAATGGGTAAAAGTATGGCAAATAGGCATAAGAATATGCCCAACATTACTACCCCACATTTAAACCATCATTCGTCCTCGAACAATCCTTACTTATATGTAACAACCACTTTTTTTTCACACCATTTGTCACCTCTATCAATTCTCACTCAAGCAACTAGAATAGAGCACATGAATTAATGGTTCATCAATTCATAAACAGTCCATAGCAGATACACAAAGAACTTCTTCACATTTGAAACTACATACTTTCTATAACTAACTCATCTTTTTTTCAAAATAGGGCCAACATGATTAAGTATGAAAAATATAGCACATAATATACCAATTTTGACCATCTTGTGACCTAACTTATTTAGTGATGTTCCTTCCCTCATATTATCAATTCAAAACTTGAAACATAGTAAACAAGGCACACTTACTCTCACAAATGATGTTTCATACACACGCAACATACCATAGGCTTGCCTCTCATGTATAGTCAGATTACTTAATTATTTCAAAAAGAATAAGATCATAAGTACTTTTTCTAGTTGTAATGTCGACTAAGGGATGGATACGAATGATTTTCTTTAATAGTGGATATCAATCCTAAGCACTTTAAGACATTTTCACTTCATCTTTCTTGTCCACCTCTTTTTCCTCACTACTTACCTTTTCTTTCACTAATCCCCTTTTCTTTTCTCATACCCCTTTTTACACTACTTTACTACTAGTTTCTGCTTACAAGATCATATCAATAAGAGTAATCAACTATTAAGAATCTTTTGTTTATGTTCTAACAGCAAGTAAACATGTTATTTTGTGTGGGCACCCTCTTTCCTATTTTCTCATCTTGTCATCCATATTTTTTTCTTTCTTTCCTTTCCCTTAGCATTGCTACATCGGTGGAACCTTCATTCTTAAATCTCAAAGTGCCTTAGACTATCTTTGGATCAAAAATTCTAGAGGTCAAACAACAAAGGGAATAGGCTTCTTTTATGTCTAAGAAGAAAATTAAGACTTACAGCTTAATGGAGTTAACTAGGCATAATGTTAAGAAAGGTACAACAACAATGGACAAACATGGTTTTTCCAAAGAAATGCCTTAATCATATCTTACCTCTTTGGTAATTAGCTATCATATACACACTTAGGCTAGTTCTAGATGTTACACTATGTACAAAACACAACAAATTTAAGCTCACCCCTCATGCCATGATTATTTGAGTCAATTTGTGGCCACATATCCACACAATCATATTGAATGAATTTCCATTATTAAGCCTATCATATTCCAAGCCCAGGGAGGTGTGATCGGCACCCGGTGCACCACTTGGCTGAGTGAATCCTGCCACTATGTAGCTATAACAAGCCAAAACTGACAAGGTTCGAATTACAACACAAGTTAAATCAGAGTAAATGATAGACTAAAATGAAATCTGTCTCACAGACCAATCAATCGATACACAATAGGCCGTCAAGACCACAAAATGGAAAACAACTATATAATATGGCCCACCTGGCCTACAATAATACTGTGACCACAAAAGACGTCTACGAGCCACTATGAATACAACAATAGTCAACTGTCTGGGACAAGGCCCTAAACTACCCATAATACAAACATTTGGCAACTCTGGGAGACCTGGAGCTTTACCGACTCAGCTGGAACTCCACTCAGCAATAAGAACTCGATCTACTAGCCCACCGTCACCTGCAGGCATGAATGCAGAACCTCAAATAGGGCATTAGTACAATAATGTACCGAGTATGAAAGGCAGAAAGAACATTAAGACTCAGATTAGAGATCAATAGATATACCGGATATCGCAGGAGGAGAAACTTAACTCAAGTAAACACATGGAACCTACCTGGCCCCCATAAGCCTTGCAAGTACAAGAAAATACCCAAATAGAACCTATCTGGCCCCCATAACCTCGGCAAGTCCAAAGCAAGTAGACAACAACAAGTAGCAACTAGCCAATAAAGCTCACATGTTATCACCTTTAGACCTCTCAATGGCCTTAGCTAACACCAGCCAATGTATAGCATCCACTACTATCAGATAATAGATAACACAAGAAAAAAATCACATTATAATGCCAAGAAAATCAAAAGTAAACACCTACCAATCAATATCATCAATCAAGCATAGTCGGACTCTCTCTCGGTTGCACACAATTAGTAGAGCTCCATCCATTTGGGAGAGCCAATCGTGATACTAGAAGGCTTATAATAGAAATGCATGGTGCTATGGAGGCATGTACCTCTCCATAGTTCTTGGATGTCTCTGAATGGCCCTATGGGAGGCAAGCTCAACTCAATCATAGGCCAATTGTTCTACCCCTTGGACTCAACCCTATGGCTGGACCTACTCTCAGCATTAGGTATCCACGAATCCTAAGGGACTCAACACACACACACATGCATACAATCAAATAATCACAACATTTACAATCAACAAAAACAACAATACATGTTCAAAAAACCCAAAACCGACTCTCAAATCCCACCAACCGACTATCAGAATATAGTACTATTCTCGCACGTCTAGTCATCCACCGATAAGCTACTAATTGAGCTAAGGATCACCATCTTAACCAGTCTATCCCCAAGCTTTACAATCATCCCACAAGCCTCTCTACTCATTACTAACAACAAGGGACACGACCAATCCAACCCAAGCATCGCCATGGTCGTCAACCTGCCATGGACACGGCTGACACGACCACCGACTCTAGAATAATAAAAGATCATCACAACCTTCGACCTTAACCACTATAAAACCTAATTCACTTGTCAATATCATCACCTAATATTATTTACACAATTAGCCCATAAATTTATATGAGAAACTCACTCCCCACACACGGTCTTTTGACACGAGCCTAATAATTTGCCCATGACTATGATTCTCCACACTCAAGCCCAAGCCATCAACCAAACCAATACCTTATACCCACACTTATCACCATATAAAAAGTAGAACCAAATTCAAATAACAATATAACACAAAGCATCATGAAACAGCCAACACACACGTTAATACCTACGACAATGGTCACAAACTTCATGTTGACAAAGGGAGGGACAAGCCTAACATACCTTAGATTTTTGGCGAATAGGAACTAAGCTGAACCTCCACTCTTATAACAATCAAGATACTTCCTAATAATAGCTCAAGCTACTGCCAAAATGCAGCCAACACAACTCAACAATGAAACAAGACAAACGAAGCTTATCCATAAGATCCATACAAATTCAACGGTACCCTCCGAGACAACAACCTAAAAGTGTTACAACACCTATAACCAGCCTCAAAAACGATGGAAAACCAAAGGAATAAGGCTTACCAACAGCTTCACCACGAAACAGCCACCAAAAGCTCGAAAAAGACACCAAAATGCAAGTACACGCCATTCCCGACTTTCGGACATTAAAAGCATGTTGAACCATAGTTTCTAGCCCCAAAACCATCACGAATATGTAATGGAAGCTTGGGACAGAGTTTAAGATGATATGCCTGCTGAAAATTTGGATAATGATCCAATCACCAATCAAGGGACTTAAATAGTCCTCCACCGCCTCAACCCGTTTGTGACGTACCTGCTTGTGCAGTCTCGCAAAAACATGAATATCTCTTTACTCTGAAGGCGGATTGATGAACGGTTTAATATGCTGAAATATAGACTCATAGACCTTTAATTTGATAGGCCATAGCCCTCTAACCCCTCATATATTGGGAGAAAAGCCTCGAGATATTTGACCTAAATTTAAAAGAATTCCAAGAAAGAAGTTTTCGATAACTTTTGTCGAATTTCATTCTACAACATGATCGACATCAAATCTTAAATACAACTATAGAGTGACTCAAATACCTCATAACACTTCCTTCTTAGCCTACTATGTACTCTTAGTCCTACCTCAAAAATACAAATTTATTGCTCAAATTATCCGGGGTGTTACATTCGTTTCCCCTTAGAAACATTCATCCTTGAATGTTGGACGACACGCACGATTTCAAACCAAACACTATCACAGCACGATATAGACTTACAAGAAATGTCTACAAAAAACAACTCCAACCAATAAAACTTTGCACCATTTTAAGGCGCTACTAGACTATAACCATAATTAAAATAAGAACCTTACCTGCCACCATGTCTAGCCACTAGTCGGCTATCATTCATCATATTACAAGTATTCCCTGCAAAAGTCAACAAACATGAGTCTAGACCCGACTCCTACCACATCTGACATCACGTATGATTTTCAATCCAAAAAGAAGGGTAACAATTCTAAATGTCTTGTAGCCTCCTGTTTATAAGTACACTTCTTAATGCACACATAAACAAGACTCTACTAGACATGACTCATAGACTTCCTAGGACATGAACTGCTCTGATACCGAGTCTTTCACACCCCAAGCCCGGGGAGGCATGACCGACACCTGATGCCTAACTTGACCGAGAAAACCCTGAAACTATTTAACTACAACAAGCTA
Organism: Datura wrightii; assembly: GCA_035772735.1. Lineage (NCBI taxonomy): Eukaryota > Viridiplantae > Streptophyta > Magnoliopsida > Solanales > Solanaceae > Datura > Datura wrightii. The sequence continues at coordinate 14,397,306 of JASDFA010000003.1, forward strand.
GAATCGACGAGATTCGACATTATAATACAAGTTAAATCAAAGTAAACGACTGACTAAAATGGAAGCTGGCTGATAGACCAACCAATCGATACGCATTAGGCCATCAAGGCCACAAAATGGAAAACAACTATACAATATGGCCCACCCGGCCTATAATAACACTGCAACCACAGAAGAAATCTACAAGCCTCTAATACAAAAATAGTCAATTTTTTGGTACAGTTCCCTGAACTATCTATAATACAATTATTTGGCAACTTTGGGAGAATTAGAGATTTACCAACTCAGCTGGAAATCCACTCAGCAATAAGAACTCGATCTACTGGCCTGCCATCACTTATAGGCATGAATGAAGTACCCCAACTAGGGCGTCATTACAATAATGTACCAAGTATAAAAGGCTTCTTGCATATATGAAGCAATTAGTTCTGATTTGGACATTACTCCCTTTTTCATTTTTAATTTTCTGGAAATCTGTTTAAAGGGGCTCATTTCTTCCTTAATATATCAAATGGGTACAGGCAGAAAGAACTTCAAGACTCAGATTAGAGATCAACAGATATATCAGATATCCTAGGAGGAGAAACTCAACTTAAGTAAACACTTAGAACCTACCTGGCCCTCAAAATCCTTGCAAGTACAAGAAAATACACAAATAGAACCTACCTGGTCCCCATAAGCCCGGCAAGTCGAAAGAAAGTAAACAACAACAAGTAATACCTAGCTGACAGAGCCCACCTGCCATAACATTTATACCTCTCAATGGCCTTGGCTAACACTAGCCAACATCTAGCATCCACTGCCATCAGATAATAGATAACACACGAAACAATAACAATATAATGCCAAGAAAATAAAAAGTAAACACCAGTCAATCAACATCATTAATCAAGCACTGTCGGACCCTCTCTCGATTGCGCATAGTTAACAAAGCTCCATCCATTTAGGAGAGCCAATCGCAATCTCAAGAAGGCTCAGAAAAGACATATACGATGCTATAGAGGCATGTACCTCTCCATAGGTCTTTCATGTCTCAGAACGGCCCTATGGGAGGAAAACACAACTCAACCATAGGCCAATTGTTCTACCCCTTGGACTCAACCCCGCGGCCGAACCTACTCTCTACGTTGGGTATCCACGAATTTCAAGGGCCTCACGACATACATACATATAATCAAACAATCACAACATTCAAAATCAACAACAATAATAATACATGTTCAAACAACCCACAACAAGCTCTCAAATCCCACCAACTCACTAGCACAACGTAGTACTATTCTCGCATGTATAGCCGTCCACCGACGAGCCACTAACTGAGATAAGGATCACCATCCTAACCAGTGTATCTCCAAGCTTTACAATAATGCAACAAGCCTCTCTACTCACCCCTGACAACAAGGGACATGACAAAGCTAACCCAAGCGTTGCAACGGCCACCAATGTGCCATCAACATGGCCACTACAAGCGTCGACTCTAGTATAATAAAAGATAGTCACAAACTTCGACCTTAACCACTCTAAGCCCTATTCACTTGTCAATATCATCACCTAATATTCACATAATAAGACCATAAGTTGCTACAAAAAACACACTCGATCTCTCGACACGAGCCTAATAATTTGCCATGACTACGATTCTCCGCACTCAAGCCTGAGCTATCAATCAAACCAGTAAATTATACCCACACTTATCATAATATAAATAGAAGCACCAGATTCAAATAAAAATATAACAAAAATCTTCACAAAACAGCCAACACACACGTCAATACCGACGACATCGGCTATGGAATTCATGCTGACAAGGGGAGGGACAAGCCTAACATACCTTGGATTTTTGGTGAATAGGAACTAAGACAAATCTCCACCCTTATAAGCATCAAGATACTAAATAAGAACAGCCCAAGCTACTGCCAAAATGTAGCCAACACAACTCAATGATGAAACAAGACAAACGAAGCTTATCCAATAAGATCCATACAAATTCAACGGTAGAAACTCTGAGACAACAACCTAACGGCGTTAACACACCTATAAACAACCTCAAAAACCATGTAAAACCAAAGGAATAAGTCTTACCAACAGATTCACCATGAAACAGCCACCAAAATCCCAAAAAAGATATCAAAATGCAAGTTACACGCGATTCCCGACATCCCGACATCAAAATTTTGTTGAACCATGGCTTCTAGCCCCAAAACCATCAAGAACATATAAGGGAAGATTGGGAGAGAGTTTAAGATGAAATTCCTTCTAGAAATTTCGATAATGGTCCAATCGACCGACCAAGGGACTTAAATAGTCCTCCACCACCTCAACCCATTTGTGACGTGCCTGCATGCACAGTCTCGTGAAAATGTGAATATCTCTTTACTTCTAAGTCAGATTGAAGAATTGTTTAATGCAATGAAAACTCTACCACCATAGACCTTTAATTTGATAGATTCATCCCCCTAACTCCTTATAGATTAGGAGAAAAGCCTTGAGACAATTGACCTAAATTTAAGAGAATTTCAAGAAAGAAGTTTGTGATAACTTTTGTCAGATTTTATTATATAACTTGATCGACATACAATATTAAACACAATCATAGTGTGACTTAAATACCTCATAACACTTCCTTCTTAGCCTACTATGTACTCTTAGTCCTGCCTCAAAAATATAAACTTATTGCTCAAAGTATCCGAGGTGTTACAAAGCCCTAAAGTCTATTTTCTAGAGTCAAGTTAAAGATTATATATGTCTATCATGGAATTTGTACTTCTCATGCATTCATGATGACCACTTCATTTCATCTAGATTATCTTCTAAGTGAAATATCAAGAGCACACAAGTGGTAATTTTTGACTCAATCCTTAAAAATAAAATAAAAATTTTGACTAATTGTTTCTTAAGATAGTCGTCATTCAGTCATCATCGGGACCAGCCACTACATCTATGACGGACTCTAAAAAATTTTACGCTTCGTTAAAACATTTATTTAAAACAAACACACAGCAACGAACAATCACATGACATACCATTATTTAGTTTCACAATTATCCACATACTACTTATTATAGCCCAAGCTAACTAAACAATAGTTTGACAACTATTACTACAGTCTACTCAAAAAATTTAGCAAAGGTAGAATAAAAAGAAAATCTATCTCCTTTGCCTCACACTTAAACAGTGCATTATCCCCAGTGCACAAACATATCATGTCAAGTATGAAGAGAAAAAAAACTTCCTAGGCCTTTAAGCAAAGTCATCATCATTAGGATTATACTCCTAATCATCATCATCATCATCTTCTGCATCATTAAGTTGTATAGTTCCAGTGGTGGCATCATCCTCATCATCATCATCATCATCAACTGCATCAGTCAGCACTGTAGGCTCATCATCATCTAACGGCTCATCAAAAGTTTGCCCCAACTTGCTCATCATCATTGCACTATCTATGAGTGGGTATCACTCCTATAGTGAAGACTTCTCCTTAGCAGTCGTAGGTCTACCTCCAATCTTCAGTTGTAGCTCAAACATCCTAAATATATGACCTCTCCAACTGTCATCCCGGGCATGGTGCTTGGCTGGAGTGAGGAATGGTGTTGATAAGGTGGTTGGCTCCTTGACCTTCGTGACATCAATCATTTTCCTTGTCAAGTGCCCTTCTAAGGGTAGATGAAGGTTAGACTCCTCTTTCTTAATACCAAGCTCCCGCAAGAATTGAGTCAACAAGCTAGCATAACAGTATTTCCACCAGCAGTATCCCTGGATCACCGCATATTGTCCCTCAAAATTGCACCAAAGTTAATTGCCAACTCCTTCATTAGTATATACACTAATATTACTCGCTCTCGAGTGATCTTCGTGTTGTGTGTCCATGGAAGAAGTACAGCGCAAACCAACTTGACCTGAACTCCGGCCTTCTTAGTCAAGTAGGAGAATGAGAGTGTCAAATGAGTGCCATTTTCACCTCTTGTCCATCGGGCAGCTGAATGCTCTCTATACAATGTGTGGCAAATGTCACGGTAAGGGGGCTTCTCAAGCAATATGAAATACATCTCTGGTCCACCACTGGCATGCCAAGGAAGGAATTGAAGGACCTAGCAGTGAAACAGACTGCATGGCCTCGTACCTTAATCTTTATGCTCTCTCCATACAAGGTGTTCAAATTGGCATAAAATTCCCTCACCAAGGTGATGCTGCACTCCTCTGGCTCAGAAAACACGTACCCTGGACCAAACTTATAGACTGTGTCATGAATGGTGGGGAACTCAAGTGTCAAACGGCCCTCATCAATCTAATTCTCCGAGCATTGAACCACTTGAGCCCATGCTCTTCCACGGCCTTGGCTCCAAACCTCCTAGAAGGGGGTGCCTTTTGGGCTGACGAGCTCGATGCAACTCCCTTCTTAAGCCTTGTTGTATCCCCGGCAATGGCGCCAAAAACTTGTTGGCGACTGCACCCAAGCGCACACGCAAGTGTACGTGGTCTTACAAGTAATATAGTGGCCCTTTTTAAGAGTCGGATGTCGAACCACAGGGACTCGACCAATTTAGCTAATTATAAAGTTCCAGTGTGATATTAACTTTCGCATGTGTTGATATATACTTTTTCGATAAAGTTTAATTAAGTATAGGGGTGGTCACAGAAATACTCTGAAGTAATTCAAGGAGCAACTAGAGCTAAGGCCAGATAATCATGCGATACTACGCTTTGTAATGGTTTAAGTATGGAATTATCAATTGTCGTCTCACATAATTACAATTGCATGTTCATGGTCTTTCGAGCCTATAAACACGACAAACTAGGCTCACAACTACATCATTGAGCGGTGATGTGACATTATAGTTCGTGGGCAAGTCAATTACGTGGATGTGGTTTACGGGGTTTATGCTCTAGATTAGGGACTTTCATACCTCTAATCATTTAACCGAGCTTAGCTTCACAACTACTTCGACGAGTGGTGATGTGATAATTCTAAGTTGGTGTCTAGCTCATCCCGTTTTAGTAACCAAGCAAGGCAAATTAGGTATAATTTCTTATCCTAACCGCGAATTATATCGTAAGATACAAACTTGCTCCCTACTTTTTTTTGTTCTTTCCTAGGTTTACTTTCTCAAGCTTTAATCTAGGTGTAATGTGTGTGTTTTCATGGTGATCAATCATAAAAACAACCATAATTAAGAACGTAAGATAAAACAACAATTAATACCTTAAAACCAAAACAAATTCACATATTCACAATCATACCTTGTGGCTTCAACCTTAGAGGAAGGGTTCTAGCCACTCAAGTTCGTATAATTACAAGAAAACATAATTAAATTAACATACTTACAAGAATTGGTAGAAGAGAAGATAAAATTTAAGAACCCCAGGTGAGTTCTCCCACCTCTCCCTTCACTCCTTGGTAGTTTTTCAGAAATATTACATGACAAAATGTTTTTAGGAGCTAAGGGACCTATTTATAGTAAATGATAGGTGTATAAAATTATGCCCAGCATGAAATAGCTCCGTGTCATGGAGGTGAACGCGCCATTTTACCTCCGTGACATGGAGGCATCGCGTAGGCACACTGAAAATACCAAACAGTCGCCAAGCAGCCCCCTGCCGCGTTGGCAGCGTGTTACGCTGCTTGTGCGGCCCGCTAGGGGCCGTGGCACGCCACTGGTCACGCAGCCTGCCTGCCGTGGCACATTTCCAATGCGCAGGTGGGTTGTTTCGCGTGTCCCCCTTGCCGACGTTCGCGTTTTACTTCCGATTCCATGCCTCCACTTCACCAACTCATGGATTAGTTCCTCAAATTCATTTTAAACCTACAAAAACAAGAACTAATCGTGTTGGTTAGTATATATATTCACATTTACATTAAATTACATGAGAATGTATATAAATAAGTAGCTAAACAAGACAAAACTAAGTTGTAAAGTATCCCTTGGGCATGCCATTTTTCCCAAGATCAAGCCTTTTGAACCCTTTGCTAGCAACTGCTACTTCCTTGACTTTGTCTATATGTGAAGCCATAGCACCTGCCAATCAACATCAATAACCACACAAAGTTAGTTCATGAACAAAAAGACTAGCTAATTAGGTGTAGGATGCGCAAAATGACCTCACACTTAATTCACTAGCATAATTGTGAGAATTTGTCAACTAGGGTACTCATACTTCCCCTATATGCCAAATCTCATTAGCCCAATTTATTTAGAAACTTTACACTATAAACCACATTCATGATTTCCTTCACATTTCTCTTATTTTTATTTTTTTCTTCAAGAGTGTTTCAACTTAGCCACTCACTTCACTTCCTCCATTATTAATTCATAGTTTACAATAACCCAAGTGTGGAAGTAGTCACAATATATTCAACCAACAAATTACATGAATTTCCTGCTTTCACAAAAATTAACATGTAACTTTAACAACCCAATATTTTCATAATTTAAGCATCACATTATTCAAGAACCTTCTTCCTCAACTAAAGTGCTCCCAAATCACTAATTTCATTAAATTCTCTACAACCCATTCATCATCCTCTTCTCACCCACAACTTAAAACCACAAAATGTCAACCAAAACAAGCAACCCAATCAAGGATATAATATTATTATGGAAGAACATATGGTATTTAAGTCATGAAAATCTATATTATGAAGTTCAAGCATCTTGCCCAGCAATGGTGATTTTGGGCTTTTGATTTGGGAAGAAAGGGTGATGGAAGCATGCTTACAAAATTAGATACCAAAGAAAGGAAGAAATTTACTTACTTGAGTTGAAGATTCTTGCTTCACCAAGCTTTTTGGAGAATACAAAAATGGGGGAATGGGAGAGGGAGTTACAACATAAGAGAGAGAAGGAGAGAACTCTTTTTATTTTCTTTTGACTTTTTAGAGAGAGAAGATAAATCAAAATTAAAATAAAGGGTATGCGTCATGAGTTTTTATTAATTTAGGGTCCTTGGGTCGGATTTGACTTGTGGACTCAAAAAGTTTTTTGCTAGAACTACCCCTGGCATGGTGCGCCAGCCACAGTACCATACTATTAGGAAAAAGAGTTTCTTAGTGAATTGGGTTTCTGTTCCAGCTACTACGCCAACCTAAAAAAAATATCTTCTGATGTTTAATACCTAGCACCCCACACCAGGTATTTCGCCCCAGACTTAAAAAATTTTCAGTTTCCTTTCTCCGCTTGTTCACCTCAAATTCCTTGTTCATCTCTACAAAATAAAAATATTTTAGAAAGATGGGTTATCTCCCACAAGCACCTTATTTATAGTTGTGGCACGACATTCACGAGTTACCTCCTGTGCAACAGCTGATTTAATATTATGGCATGACGTAAGACTTCTCACTCCTCCAATTGAGTGAGATGATTCATAACCTGATTTCCTGTTGATTCATCTTGAATCGCGTACTGCTCAACGGTCTGCTTAGAATTTCTAGGCTCTACCATTGTTCTAGTATTAAGCTCCTCATAATGAGGTGGAAATCTTGCTACTCTTCATACATCAAAAACTACCTCTTCGCCATCCACAGTTATTGACATCTTACCTGATTTCACCCTTATAACTGCATCAGCGGTGGCCAAGAATTCTCTTCCCAAAATGATGGGAACTGCTCAGCCTCATAGTCAAGGATGATAAAATCCACAGGCAGGATTAAAGGTCCCACTTTAATCAACACATCTTCAATAATACCCTTAGGGTAAGTGATAGACCTCTTAGCCAACTGCAATGTCACTGTGGTGGGACGTGGTTTTCCTAAACTAAAAGTTCTAAAAATTGATGTAGATATAAGAATGATGTTTGCACCCAGATCACATAATGCTGAGCCGACCTCTCGGCTTCCAATTATGACTGGAAAAGTGAATCATGTATTGCACCCGAGGACTGCACTCCTCTATGAGACCTATAGTCTCAAACTTTGTGAACCTTCTTTTATTTGCCACAATATCATTAATATATCTAGCATACTCTAGAACTTCTTGCAACAACTCTATAAATGGTTGATTCATATCGTAACACCAAAAAATTTTCTTAGACCAAACCTAGACTTAGAATGGAACACTAGAAAATTTCTGTCTTAGAACAACTCAAGCAACGAGTCAATGTCAGTAATAATGACCCATTGTCTGAGTCGTTTTCAGCCCAGCAGTCTTCATTCCTTAGACCAACAAGTGATACAACGACCTATTATGTGAAGTAACGGGTCGTCATTCAACCTGTTCTTTCTATACTGAAAAACTTATCAAAGCGGTCCTCCAAACAATGAGTTAGATGACAAGCCATTGGAGGAAAGTTAGAAATCCCTCATGTGACAACGGTAGGAAACAACGGCCCTGTTGTCTGGTGACGGGTCATTTTGTCCGTCCATTAGAGGATATCCAGAAGTTGTTCAAAACTCTTCTAGTAACAATGAGAGTAACCAATGGCTTGTTCTTTTGTCTGATGGGTTGTTGTTCCCATCCATTGGTTAGTGTCCAGAAACTAACTTCCCAGGCCCAGAACTAATGACTGGTTCCAACGAGCTGTGATTTCAATCAACGACTCATTGTGAGGCCTATTGGATCTAAACAGTCAAATTTTGAAATGATTACCCAGGGGCATTTTTGTCAAATCGTAAGATCCTTTCACCTAAAATACATTATTTTAGGTTGGATAAAAGGGGAATTAAGGGGATTGATTGGTTCTTTCCTCTCATTCTCTTCCAAGCTCATAGATTAGAACGTAGAAAAATTCAGACAGGCTACTCAGAGCAAGAGTTAGGTCTTCTTCTCTCCCTCAGAGTTCGGGTGTTTTCTCAATGGTTCTTGTACAGGTATGTGGGGTTTTAGCAAGGATATGCTCTCACCCTTGTGCCCATATATTTCCAAAATCCTTCATTAGTTTATGTCCTATAGAAATCATGTGTTAGGGTTTCTGATTGATTTTGAGTTTCCTTGCATTTTATTAGTTCTCTCAGTTCCTATGATTTATACTATGTGAAATTTATGATTTGACGTATTTTGTTACATTTTCATTTCTAGCCCTAATGTTAGCATGATTATTGAATAGAACTTGCACGATTTGGAACTCCGATATAAATGATGTATTAATATGATATTTCACTTGAATTATGAATGCTAGCACATATTCTTGCTTGGAAAGTAAGTTCTTTAGTATGTTCAGTCTCAGTAATATTGTTAGTACTTAGTATATTTAGTAGTATCAATTTATAAGCATGATTGTCGTTCTTTAGATTGTCGTGACACTTCCAGATAAAGCAACTCTGACAAGTCTTAGAACATAGTTTCTTTTAGGTCCTTAGACTCTGAGGACACTTCAGATAAGTAGTTCTAACTTAGTCCAAGGACATTAGTTTCGAGCTATCATCTAGTTAGAGGTAATTAAATTTTCAGTGGGAGTAGTACTTAGCATCGAGAGGGTCGGGGTTCAGCGCACCCAAGTTTTCAGAACTACGTGTCACCATAGGTTATTAGCCCAAATGGGTCCTAGATAGTGATCACAAAGCTTAGCCACTATACCGTGGCAAAGTACAGTATGCTCTCTTCAATGGGGTGTATATATCAAACTCCATATCTAGCTCACGTGGTTATATGTCGGTTATAGGCTCTCCCACAATATAGCACAGTCCAGTACAGTCATAGTTCCCAGTCCAAACTAGTCTTCCAAATTTTCAAAATTTGCTTATGACCTTCAATCAGCTATTAGTTCTTACAGTATTGTCAGATCTTCAGATTTTTATTCAGTATTTACGTTTTCAGATATGGTCATAGCATGTCATTCAGTATAGATTATGTATTTTTTTGTATTCTTATGTTTAGCTTATATCTCACATACTTAGTATATTCAAAGTACTGATTGCATATTCTATGTTCTATATCATTTTATGATATAGGCTCATGTACTCAGCCTTAGCACTGCAGCTGGTTTTCTCTCGATGATCCTCCACCAGCTTCTAGTGGTGAGTCCTGATCTGTCGAGGGATGAAATTTCCATTTCAGTATATTATTTTCAGTTTAGTTTTTAGACACTAAAGTTAGTTGGGGGTTTGTCCTAGTAACTTATCATTTCTTTTGGAAGGTTTTCAGACAGCATTTGTAGATTCAACTTGGGTTCCAGTGTTTGAATAGATATTTATTATCATTTCAGTATTTGCCAATTTCTTTAATTAGCTTCCGCTTAATATTATCTTTTAGTAGACTAGTCTTATCAGAATTATGCTTTGCCATGCGTTTGCTTGGGGTCACTTGTGATCCTAAGTACCGTGTCACATGCGGGGTGTAAATTCGGGACATGACAAACTTGGTATCAGAGCCAGGTTTAGAGTATCCTAGGATGTCTAAAAGCTATCGGGTAGAGTCCTTTTCATGAGTGTGAAGCACGCTACACTTATGATAGGGAGGCTACTAGGCGTTTTTAGGAAAATTCCATTTCTTCATGATTCTTATCGTGCGTAGAGTTTTAATCTCTAAAATATCCTCCTAACTCGTGCTCTATCCTTTTCAGTGTTGACAATGCCTCCTAAGAGAGGAAACAGAAGGAGGACCAAAAATGCTAACTAGCCCATCCCACCAGCTCCTGTAGCCTCTCTAGACGATCAGGTGTCCCCTGCAAAATTCAGGGCTACCATACAGATGTTGGCCTAAGGGGTTACCAGCCTAGTCAACCAGCAGGTAGTCATACTTGCCAATGCTAGTGGGTCTACAGCTACTGCTGCTAGAATCCAAAATTTTACTTGGATAAATCCTCTAGCATTTCATGGGTTTAAGGTAGATAAGGACCCGTAGGAGTTCATTGATGAGGTCCAGAAGATCACCCGAATCATGGGTGTTACCTCGGCTGAAAGTGTAGATTTGGCTACTCATTAGTTGAAAGGGATAGTCCAGATATGTTATAATCAGTGGAAGCAAGGGAGATGGGTTGGTGCAGGCCCAGTGAAGACGGACGATTTGTGAGTGCGTTCTTGGATAGATTCTTTCCCCGAGAATTGAGGAAAGCTAAGGCTGTTGAGTTTGTAAAATTGAAGAAGAATGGTATGTCAGTGTAGGAGTATGCTTTGAAGTTCACCCAACTATCAAAGTATACTCTTGAAATGGTTGTTGAGCTAAGAGCTCGCATGCTGAAGTTCGTGAATGGAGTTTCAGATCTGGTAGTCAAGGAGTGCAGGACTGTCATGCTTATCAATAAAATGGGCATCTCTAGGCTTATTATTCATGCCTAACAAATAGAGGCAGAGAAATTGAAGAAGATATAGAGGGAGAGTAAACAGGAGAGAACGGCTCAGTTTGAGTACTCCCAACAGAGGTCAGGCAGTGGTAATCATCCTCAACAGTAATAGAGACCTCCAGCACCCTCATCAATTAGTGCTCCTTCTTCTAGGCCCGCAAGGATTGGAGGGGTGGAGCATCAGGCTCATAGTCCCAGAGTCAAGTCTCCAACAACTGCACCTTTCCAGTATGTTCTAAGTGCAAGAACCATTAGGGTGAGTGTTGTTTGGGTAAGGAAGGTTGTTTCAATTGTCGCCAGCTAGGTTAGAAATTGAGGGACTACCCATCAACATGATAAGGGAGGGCCCAGTCCACCACATCGGCAGCTCAACTAGGCCATTCAGCTTAGCAGGGTACTACCTTAAGTACAAGTGGCGATTAGCACCAAAACCACTTCTATGCTTTGTTCTCCCGTCAGGACCAGGAGAACTCACTTGACGTAGTGACTGGTATCTTACAACTCTTTCAGATAGATGTGTATGATTTACTAGATCCAGGGGCCACACTTTCTTTCGCAACTCCTTACATTATTGTGCAGTTTAACATTAGCCCAAAAATTCTCTTAGAGCCATTTTCAATCTCTACTCCTGTTAGTGAGTTAGTTAGAGTCAGTCGGGTGTATAGGGATTGTCCAGTCACATTGCTATATAAAGTCACCATAATTGATCTTGTAGAGTTAGATATGATCGACTTTGACCTCATTCTTGGCATGGACTGGTTACATTTTTGCTATGCCTTAGTAGACTACAGAACCAGGGTCGTCAAATTTCAATTTCCTAATGAACTAGTCCTAGAATGGAAGGGTAGTGCGTCAGCTTCTAAGGGTAGATTCATTTCATACCTCAAGGCTAGGAAAGTGGTCGTTAAGGGTATATCTATCACTTGGTCAGGGTCAAAGATTCTAGTTCTGAGACCCAGACACTTCAATCAGTTCCAGTTGTAAATAATTCCCTGATGTATTTCCTAAAGATCTTCTCGAAATCCTTCTCGATCGGAAATAGACTTCAGTATAGACCTTTTTCCAGATACCCAGCCTATCTCAATTCTTCATTATGGAATGGCTCCAGCAGAGCGTAAAGAATTAAAGCAACAACTGAAGGACCTTCTAAATAAGGGCTTCATCAGACTCAATACCTCTCTATGGGGTGCCCCAGTCCTATTCATTCGAAAGAAAGACAGTACACTCAGAATGTCCATTGACTACCGTCAGTTGAACAAGGCTACAGCCAAGAATAGGTATCCTCTACCCAGGATTGATGACTTGTTCGATCAACTTCAGGGAGCTAGTTATTTTCCGAAGGTAGACCTCATATCAAGATACCATCAACTCAGGGTCGGAGAGTGTGACATTCCAAAAATAGCCTTAAGAACTTAGTATGGTCCTTACGAATTCGTAATTATGTCTTTTAGACTAACCAATGCTCCTGCAACTTTTATGGATCTGATAAATAGGGCATTTAAGTTGTACCTAGACCTGTTCATTATTGTCTTTGTAGAGTATATTCTGGTTTACTCCAAAATAGAGGAGGAGCACATAGACCATCTAGGAATAGTTTTGCAGACTCTCAGGGACCGCCAGTTGCTCACTAAATTTAAAAAGTGTGAATTCAAGCTAAATTCAATTGCATTTCTCGGTCATATGGTCTCCAGTGAGGGTATTCAAGTGGATCCTCAAAAGATTACGGCAGTCAAGGACTGGCCAAGACCCACTTCTCCATCAGATATCAGGAGTTTCTTGGGCCTAGCCAGTTATTATAGATGGTTTGTAGAAGGATTCTCCTTCATTGCCTTTCCTTTGACCAGACTAACTCAAAAGAAGGTGAAGTTTCTGTGGTCTAATGCATGTGAGAAGATCTTTCAAGATTTGAATACTCGAATCACAGCCCCAGTTCAGACTCTGCTAGAAGGTTCAGACGGGTTTGTGATCTATTATGATGCCTTGGCCTTGGTTGTGTTCTGATGCAGCATGGTAAGTTAATAGCTTACGCCTCTAGAAAACCCAAGGTTCATGAGAGGAACTATCCAACTCATGATCTCAAGCTGGCAGCGGTAGTATTTGCCTTGAAGAATTGGAGCCACTACCTTTATGGGGTTCATGTGAATATTTTTACGGACCATAAGAGCCTACAATATGTGTTCAGTCAGAAGGACCTAAATCTGCATCAGAGAAGGTGGTTAGAGCTGTTGAAAGACTACAACATGAGTGTGTTGTATCAACCAGGGAAAGACAATGTAGGGGTTGATTCCCTCAACAGGAAGTCCATGGGGAGTGTTACTCATGTTGAGGATAGTAGGAAGGAACTGGCAAAGGATATTCATAGACAGGCTCGGTTAGGGGTCCAGATGGTTCACTCAACAGAAGGTGGAGTTATAGTCCAGAATGGGTCAAAATCTTCCCTAGTGGTGGAGGTTAAATCAAAGCAAGATGAAGACCAATTCTACTCAGGTTGAAGGAAGCAATCCTAAAGTAAGAGGTATAAGCGTTCTCCAAAGGGGGATATGGTGTGCTCCATTATTACGGTAGGTTGTTTGTATCCGATGTGGATGATTTAAGCCAGTGGATACTAATGGAAGCTCATAGCACTAGGTACTTTATCCACCCAGGTGCCACCAAGATGTACCGTGATCTGCGGAAAGTCTACCAATGGAATATCATGAAGAAGGACATTGCAGAATTTGTGGCCAAGTGTCCAAATTGCCAATAGGTCAAGGTTGAACATCAGAGACCTGGAGGTATGACTCAGGATATTAGCATCCCTACTTGGAAGTGGTAAGAAGAGAACATGGACTTCATTACAAGTCTACCTCGTACGTGTTGACAGCATGACTCACTTTGGGTGGTTGTAGACCGGATGACTAAGTTAGCACATTTCCAACTAGTTAAGACCATAGAATCAGCAAAGGATTATGCTAGATTGTACATTCGGGAGTTAGTCAGACTGCATGGAGTTCCCTTGTCCATCATTTCAAACAGGGGTACTCAATTCACCCTCGCACTTTTGGAAGTCATTTCAGAAAAGACTTGGTACTCAGGTCGAGCTCAATACAGCTTTTCACCCACAAATAGATGGTCAGGATGAGCGGACTATTCAGACTTTGGAGGAAATGTTGAGGGCTTGCTTGATCAATTTCAAAGGCATTTGGGATGATCATCTACCTCTCATCGAGTTTGCATACAACAAAAGCTACCACTCCAGTATTCAGATAGCCTCATTCAAGGCATTATGTGGTAGGAGGTGCATATCTCTTATAGGATGGTTTTAGGTTGGTGAAGCTACCTTGATAGGACCTGATTTAGTATATAAATCCATGCAGAAGGTTCAACTTATCATGGGAATGGCTAAAAACAGCTCAAAGCCGATAGAAATCATATGCAAATGTAAGAAGAAGGGACTAAGAGTTTGTTGTGGATGATTGGGTATACCAAAAAATTTCACCTATGAAAGGAGTGATAAGGTTCAGGAAGAAAGGAAAGCTCAATCCCAGATATATTTGTCCTTACAGAATCTTGAGATAATGGTAATGTGGCTTATGAGATGGAGTTTCCTGCGGAGTGAGCATCGGTGCACCTAGTCTTTCATGTGTCCTTGTTGAAGAAATGTATCAGTAACCGACCTCAGTAGTGCCTCTAGAGAATATTGGTGTAAACAACAGCCTCTCTTATGAAGAAGTTCCAATTTAAATCCTAGACCGGCAGGTTCGTAAGCTAAGAAACAAGGAGGTCTCTTCAGTAAAGGTCTTATGGAGGAACCAACTAGTTGAGGGAGCTACATGGAAATAAGAAGTAGACATGATGGCTAAATACTTTCACCTTTTCCTTTCCAGCTCCGCTTCAGCATCAGGTACTAAATTCCTCCTCACTTAATAGTTGCATTGATAATTATCTTCAGTCTCAAATCTGTATAGATACTTCCATTATAAGTGCTAGTGAGAATTCCGATGATAGTTACATTTATAGGGCCTTTCGGGGGGTGAAATACTCTATTTAGTTACATACTCATCAGTTGTATTTATGTTTAGTGTGCACTCTAGTTTCATAACTCAGCTAGTATGTCTACCTCAGTTCAGAGTCAATCGCACCTTTAGTAATTAGCTTATACTCTTCAGTTGGGGATTGCCGCTCTTTTCCCAGTCTTTCAGCTTACTTAGCCTTCATTCAAGGACGAATATTCCCAAGGGGGAGATATTGTAACACCCCAAAAGTTCCTTAGACCAAACCCAAACTTGGAATGAAAAACCAAAAAACATCTGTCTCAAAACGACTCAACCAATGAGTCAGTGTCAGTAATAATGACCCATTGTCTGAGTTGTTATTAACCTAGAAGTTTTTATTCCTAATACCAACGAGTGATATAATGACCCGTTGTGTGAAGTAACGGGTCATCATTCAACTAGTTCTTTCTATACCAAAAACTTGTCAAATTAGTCCTCTAAACAATGAGTCAAATGACGAACCATTGTTGGGTACAAAGATAGGGAGCCATTGGAGGAAAGTTAGAAATCCCTCCAATAACAATGGTTGGAAACAAAGGTTCGTGGTGTCTAGAAAAGGGTCGTTCTGTCCGTCCGTTGAAGGATAACCCAAAGTTGTTTAAAACGCTTCCAGTAACAACGAGAGTAACAAGTCATTGTTCCCATCCGTTGGTTAGTGTCCAGAAACTGACCTCCCAGGCCCTGAACCAATAACTGATTCCAACATCTCGTGGTTTCAACCAATGCTCATTGTGAGGCCCATTGGATCTGGATAGTCAGATTTGAAACGGTTAACCAGGGGAATTTTTGTTAAATCCTAAGCTCTTAACACCTAAACTACGTCATATTGGGTTGTATTTAGAGGGGAATTAAGGGGATTGATCGAATTTTTCCTCTCATTCTCTTCCAATCTCATATATCAGAACATAGAAAAATTCAGACAGGCTACTCAGAGCAAGAGTTAGGGCTTCTTCTCTCATTCAGAGTTCAAGTGTTTTCTTAAGGGTTATTCTACAGGTATGTGGGGTTTTAGCAAGGGTATCCTCTTACCCTTGTACCCATATATTTCCAAAATCCTTCATCAGTTTATGCCCTATAGAAATCATGTGTTAGGGTTTTAAATAGATTCTGAGTTTCCTTGCATTTTATTAGTTCTCTCAATTCCTCTGATTTATACTATGTGACATTCATGATTTTACTCATTTTGTCATATATTCATTTCTAGCCCTAATGTTAGCATGATTTTGGGATAGAACTGGCATGATTTTGGGATAGAACTGGCATGATTTGTAACTCCGATATGAATATTATATTAATTTGATATTTTCACTTGAATTATGAATGCTAGCATATATGCTTGAATGGAAAGTCAGTTCTTTAGTATGTTCAGTCTCAGTAATATTGTCAGTACATAGTATATTCAGTAGTATTAGTTTATCAGCATGATTGTCGTTCTTTAGACTGTCATGACACTTTTAGATGAAGCAGCTCTAACAAGTGTTAGACCATAGTTTCTTTCAGATCCTTAGACTCTAAGGACACTTCAGATAAGTAGTTTTGACTTAGTCCTAGGACATTAGTTTTGAGCTATCATCCAGTTAGAGGTAATTAAGTTTTTTCAGTGGGAGTAGTACTTAGCACCAAGCGGGCCAGGGTTCAGTTCCCCCAGATTCCTAGAGCTAAGTGCCACGATAGGTTATTAGCCCAAATAGGACCCAGATCATGATCACATAGCTTAGTCATTATACCCTGGCAAGGTACAGTGGGCTCTCTTCGATGGGGTGTACAACATCGAACTCCACATCTAGCTCACGTGGTTATATGTCAGTTATAGGCTCTCCCAAGATACAGTATAGTCCAGTATAGTCACATTCCCCAGTATAGACCAGTCTTCCAAATCTTCACATTTTTGTTCAGTATTTACGTTTTCAGATATTGTCATAGCATGTCATCTAGTACAAATTAGGTATTTTAGTATTTTTATGTTTATCTTATATCTCACATACTCAGTATATGCAAAGTACTAATCGCATATTTCTATGTGCTATATCATTTTATGATATAGACTCAGGTACCTAGCCTCAGCACTGCAGCTAGTTTTCTCTCGACGATCCTCCAGCAGCTTCCAGTGGTGAATCCTCATCTACTGAGGGCCTGCGTTGAGTTTGCTGGGGGGTTTTCCTAGTAACTCATCATTTCTTTCAGAAGGCTTTCAGACAATATTTGTAGATTCAGCTTGGGTTCCAATGTTTGAATAGATCTTTATTTTCATTTCAATATTTTCTTATTTCTTTAATCAGCTTCGCTTAATATTATCTTTCAATAGACCAGTATTATCAGAATTATGCTTTGCCATAGGTTTGTCTGGGGTCACTTGTGATCCTAAGTACCGTGTTGCGTCCAGGGTGTAAACTCGAGTTGTGACACATATGCACCTACTTCAACACATCAAGAAACTTCTTACAAGCAGCGTCCTTCTTTTGTTTTCTGAATCTCTGTGGAAATGGAGGGGATTGTCTAACTTTTACCACTTTTGGTTGTGAATGGCTTGACTCACCAAACTCCTACTTTGACTTCGCAACCTGTTTTTTCTCTGCCTTGTTATCTCTGGGTATCACTTTCACCCAGCTCCTTTCCACTGCACAAAGAGATTGCACTGACATTCTCCTTGGGGTTCTTCTCAATGTTACTTGGGAGAGCCCCTTGAGGTCTATTTGTCTGCTGCAGGGCCAATTGGCCTGTTTTCCTCTCCAGCTCATAGATTAACTTCTACACTCATTAACAACCTGAGTCTAGTAAACCATCCACTACTTCATGGTCTCCTCTAAAGAACTGTCATGCTACTAGCCCTAAAGTCTCTGAAAGTTGTTCAGGGCCTCTGAAAGTTCTGATTTCCTCCCCATAGGGGATTAGTTGCATTGTTGTACCCCTAATTATAATTGTTCCCTACAATCCTCCACTAAGACCTTGTTTCCCCCACAAAATAGATAGATTATGGGTTTAGCGGGCAACCTGAATACGTATGACTTTGTCCACATGACTCACATGATGGCAGTGGAGTCTGAACTCACTAAACCTAATGAACCTCACTTGCTGCTGGTGTGGTTACTAACTTGCTTATCACATTCACCAACTGACTAATATCTGCCCGAATTACTATTACAACATCAACCTCAAGTTTCCCTAGGACTTTGGTTGTTGTAAACCTCTGTCTGAATCTTGATAATCTTGGCTCTAGCTGACATGAGATTCAACAGAGCCTCTATCTCATCATAGCTTTTGGACAAGATTTTCCCCTGTGTGGTAGTGTCCAGTAGAATCTTAGAATCTGACTTCAGCTCTTCTATGAAATTGTTCCTAATGATCTCCTTTGGCTATATATGGTGAGGAAAATCTCACAAGTATCCCTTGTATCTCCCCCAAGCTTGAGCCAAGGTCTCACTGTCCTTCTGAATAAATCCTAAGATCTTTTATCCCAACTCTTTTGTTCTCCTCAAAGAGAAAAACCTATTTATGAACTTGTTGGAAAGAGCTTCCCAAGTAGTGATGGAGCCAGCTGGCTCATTCTGAAGCCACTCCTTCACTCTCTAATCAATGAAAATGGAAACAAAGTGAGCTCAACATACTCATCAGAAACATTTTGATAGTGAAAATTCTCACTAAGTTTCACAAAGGTCATCAAATTCCTGCGCAGATCCTCATGTGGCTTGCTCTAATATTGACAAGTATTTTGAACCAACCGCACAGTTCCCTGGTAACGACGCCAAAAACTTGATGTCACCAACCACACACAAAGGCACGTGGTCGTCAAGTAATATAGGATAGTGAAGTCCCAATATCGTACCCACAGAGACTAATTAGATTAATTGCTTGAATTTGAACCTTTATTAAACACAAGTAAAGAAGGGAAATGGTTTCAAGATTATTCTACTAAACTTGGAATGTAAATTAAACTAAGAAACTAAATTCGTTTGCAAAAGAGTTTGTAATTCAAATGATGATTAAAATCCAAGGTCTTGGCACGTTTGCTTTTAGGTTGAGTTCTAAGGATTCAAATATGCTAGACAAAGTCCTTTTAAGATTGCTAGCTACAAGTTATGAACTCACTTCTCAACTATTCTCTTGAATAGCCAAAAACTATCTCATGAATCCTAACACCTATATCCCTATGGTTGTAGGAGAAACATGAAACCACAGTTGAAACTACTTTCCTTGACTGAGTAGGGTTGCAGGGTATATCTCTATCCTCAAAAACAACATCAAGTCTTGAACTTTTGAACAAGATAATTGAAACCTACTCTACGCTTCTTTTTAACCCTCATTTGTTCCCTCTCTCGAGTTCAACATATGATCCAACAGATAATATTCAAAAGGTGATCATCCTAACAAATAATCATGAAATCAAGTAAGCATTAAAAATCTGAACAGAAAAATCAATGTCTAGCATAATGAATATTCAAACTACAACCATCAAGCCATGGCCAAAACCCTAGAACAGGAGTTTATCCACTCATGTTCAAGTGCAAAACCAAACAAATCATCATTCGAATTAACAAAGACAAAAGTAAAAAAGAAAAACCTAACAAATGCCCTAGACAAAGTATTTTTAAGCATGGTAACGAATAACTCTTTTTCCCTTAAGTAATTCAACTTTTCGACTTAGATAAATCCATCAGGGATAGGCCCTGGCATGCCACGCCAACCATCTCGCCAGACTTAGCTAGAATTTGCTCTAAAGTTGGGCTTCTGGCGAGCCACTTCTCCCATCTCGCCAAGGTGTTAGTCAAAATTCTGCACTTCTTAGACCTAGCGCACCACTTATGCTAATGCACCAAAGCATTAGAAAATTTTCCCTAGTCCAGAACCTCTCTGGCGCGCCACTTCACTTATTTCGCCAAGGTGTTGATCAAAAATTCTTCTGAAGTTTGAGGTCTGGCGTGCCACGCCAGCCATAGCACCAACCTGAGCATAATTTTCTCTGAAGTTTAGTGGTTGGGCACCACTCTAACTATCTCACCATGCCAAATTTTCCTCGAATTCTTCTTTCTTCATACCTTGGACCATTTTTGAGTCTTTTTCCATGTGTTACCTGATAAAATCATCTAAAAATACTTGTTAGATCATTTAACACACACATTTGTGAAATCATGCATTTCATAAGGATAATCATCTCAAAACATGGTAAAAGATTGGTAAAATTATGGCAAATTGGCATAAGAATATGCCTAACATCAGCCTACCACCAACGGTAGGGAATGTCATATTCCATGTGACAAGCACCATGTTACATCTCTTGCAAATGAAAAAGGATGTTTGGTGCACTAGCTAATGAGGATGCTAATCAGCATCTTCGAAACTTCATTGAAATCTGTTGTCACAACCCGAACATAGGCCCGAATCGAGACACGGGACAAAGAACCCCTAGAGGCTCCAAGTCGACCCATGGCATGAACATGACATCTAAAACTCAACATAATATTGCGGAATTCTAATATTTATAAGAGCAAAAGTTTGACAATGTAATAACATTTGATCATCTGAATACATAACACAATGCTGAAACTGAATACACACTATGTCTGATAAGCCTCTACATACTGACGAGTTGATGGGACAAGACCCCAACTAACTCACTAAAGACTGAAACTGAAAATGCTGAACATAAGTTGATAAAAGGGTCCTCAAAGGATGAGTACTCACCAACTCTAGCTGAGGGATGCAAACTCTGAGGATTAGGCTAACAACAGGACTGAACCTGGATGTCCGAGCCTGTATCATGAAACGATACAGCATAGAGTATATGGTTAGTACTTGGAATGTACTGATTATGAAAGCTAAGTAAAAAAAATAGTTGAAAAAATGCATAAGAGTTCATAAGAGTAGGACAACATGATCATAAAGTAAATACCATAATGTAAACATAAGGGCTCAAGGTTTTCAATCCATTTGTAATCCAATCATAAGCATATTCAAAAGAGAAAACTTTATAAAACATAACTTGAGCCCAAAGTAGATCAACATAACCATGTATAAGTCAAGAGGAACAATCAGAGGACTCTTCTTAACCGACACCATCATGATAGAGCTTTCATGATGCCCCACTATTTCGCCCAAGTGGTCAGGACCGTCCCCGGCTTGCCAGGCATGGGGACGTGCGTGCGTGGTGATATCACAAGGATCCAATAATAAATATATACATATACCTACGGTGGCACGCAGATCTAATACCACAGGGTTTACCTGAATAGCGGGTTTACTCAGTGCTAGACACTACTCCAAAAACATGCACATGAGGGCTCATATCATAATCGTAAAATCATTCATGAAGTTCATGGCCAAATAAAGGATCCCACTTGAAATATATAATTAGCCATGAATAAGGCCCCGTAAATCGGACAAGAATCATAAATTCATAAATCATGAAATTCATGCATACTTGTAAAACATTTATATATGTGATATTCATAAATCCATGATGAGTACTTGAGGGAAATCAGACCGGATTCTGTACTGGCGTTCTAAGACTGGTCAGAGCTGCTTATCTAAAAACGTCATAACCGTCTAAAGAACAAACTGTAATCTGAAACTGGGGCCTAAGGCTGGTTAGAGCTGCTTATCTGAAAGTGTCATGATCGCCCCAGAGAACCACTAAAATCTGATACTGAGTCTAATATTGATAACTAGGAGGTATCACGGACACCTCAAAGATTAACTATAGTCAAACTAATTAGCTGACATTTTTATATTATACCAGATATTCTAATAATTGACAGAGACTGGACTAACAAACATTTGACTAAATTCTCAACATTTTCTTGTAATATGGGAAACCCAACTGATAAAATCAAGCCACAAGGAATAACTAGTCCAACAGGCAAAATTCTAGTTTACTGAATCAAAGCTAGGGCTAAAACCATTCTTACAAGAATGAGTATTAACATGATATCTAGGTAGTGAAAATATGACAACAATCAACATAGACCATATTCCACCCGCTATAAACAAAGTCTGACATATCATTTATTCACATTCGAAAGTTCAGGGCTAGAACTGATAGAGAAGATAGAGGAGATATTTGGGGACACAAAGAAAGAACTATTCCCTTGTTGAATTTCCACATACCTGGTGATGGAAATCCTTGAGAGAATCCCTTGAAAATCTGAGGAGAATTCGATTGCCCTAGCTTTTGCTCTAAGTCTTTCTTAGAGAATTCTATGTTCTAACTTTTGAGGGGATATGAAAAATGAAATTGTTACACCCCATAAATTTCCATAGTACGATCGTCGTATGCGCATGTACATTGAGAATTTTAGCATATAACACATCCGAGAGAAGGCCCGGGGGTGAACACACAAGCATGTCATTAAACAGGCGGGTGACCAAGGCCATGAGACTGGCGTGCTAGGAACCGCATCGTGCGGCTTGCCTTTGTGCCGACACTGGCGCGTCACACCCCTAGTGCAGCTCGATGGGGGGCATGTCGTACACCCCCCTACCACTACCTAAGTATTATATAAGTCCCTCTTGTTTATGTTAGGTCATTAGATAACATTTCCCCTCGGCAAAAATAGAGCGCACCTGCGTTTTTCATTAAGTTTTCTTCAAATTACGTCGTCAAACATCGTCCAAACGTAAATTAACTTTGGGTAACGAGTACTAGGCCTACGGGGAGCATTACTACGAAGTTATTTCTTGAAAATTCACTCGGCAAACCGGAGCTCCGCTGGGTAAAAGTTGTCAGAATTGTTTCAAATTGATTCTCAAATGACCACAGGCCTTAGGTGAGTATTTCTCTCTTCTAAACTCTCGAGAAATTGTGGGTTTTCGCTGAGTTATTCAGGGTTGAATTATAGTTGATATTATTATTGAAAGATATTGTTATTGGCCGAATTTAGTATTGAAACTAGCCCTATTCTCTCAGTATAAGGACTGCAGTTGAGTGGAACTACTAGATTCAGGTTGGAACTAATTAGTTAAACGAGAATCAGCATTCGAGGTATGTTAAGTCTTATTCCTTCAGCAATTTATTCTCGTCGTATAATGATACGACTTAAGTTTCTGAGCATAGACAATGATCCTACTTGTTGTAATTAGCTATTGTTAGTATATAAGATCCATGTATGTCGTGGTTAGCTGCTATCAGTAGATTATGATTACATATGTTGTGGAAAGATGCTAGAAAGCATATTAAGAGTATATTGCAGTATCCCTCGTCGGAAAGAAGAAGTTAAGGGTGACTCACACTAGAAGTGTCATAGAAATTCCTCTGCCTTTCTGTTCACTGAGTTAGTAGAAATGATGTTTTGCTGCCATGCCTAAGCTTCAGATGTTTGTGGGTAATAGTTGGGCCTGAGTTAGTAAGTTGAACAGCATAGGTGCAGCCAAGCGATATAACTATCAGTTTCAGTGCCTGTATTGTCAGTAGAGCTCATCCAGAGACCGTTGGCATTCCTTGACGCCTCCAGGGCTAGAATTATGTTAGTATGGCCTTACCCCAGAATCAGTGGCACTAGAGTTGCCTAGAGAGTTGAGAGTCAGTCCGCCACATAGTGGCTATCGCTAGTGACAGTTAGTTTCAGTCAACGTGGTGCTTATCGCACAAGCCAGTCAGGGCACCACCTCAGTGATACCATCCTGATAGAGTAATAGATACCCCAAGGGGGAAGTTTTGTTAGTAGCTAGATACAGGGCCAACGCCCCAGCCTACTCCTATCAGATATTCAGGTACAGGTTGTTGGGAATGGCTAAGTCCAGATAAACACCCCTACGAGGTTAGGAATCACCCAGAGAAGGCATACGAAATATGAATAGACTCAGTTAGTGTTTCAGGGACTAGAACCACAGTATTACAGTATTACCCCCAGGCCACGAGTTATAATAAGCTGCCTATGGGAGGTTAGGGCTGACTGCCCAGGAGCATATCTGAATAGTAGCAGCCCCACATTTGTTCTACATAGAGGACAAGTATTCCAGAGTAAGCCTATTATGGTCAGCTATTATGAATAGAGTTGAGACAATAGTGATGACATAGCAACCCTCACTAGAGTTAACCCTAGCTAGATAAGGTTTTCCTTACAATGTTGGATTGTTAGATGTTATTCCCTATACGGCCATACTTGTAGGGGAAGTATGATGTCCCAAAGGATCATATTAAGGTCGTGAGGTCCATTTTGAGTTCCATCAGATTGAGGTTGTGAGGGCCATATCGAGATCCACCAGTTTGAGGCCATGAGGGTCATATTAAGTTTCACCAGATAGAGGCCGTGAGGGTCATATCTAGTTACAACAGTTATACTATGTCCCGTGGTTGAACCAAGGCTCAAGGCCCAGTTACAGCAGCTACAGTATGATCCATAGTCGATCCAAGGCTTGGGATCTAGTTACAACTGTCACATTGTGACCCATAGTCGGGTTAAGGCTCGGGGTCCAGTTATCAGAAATTACATTATGACCCATAGTCGAGCCAAGGCTCGGTGTCTAGTTACGCAGCCCAGACAGCTCAAACATAGATACAGTTATAGGAGCCCAGATGGCTCAGATATAGTTACAGGAGCTCGGGTAGCTCAGATACAGTTACAAAAGCCCAGATGGCTCAGATACAATTACAGGAGCCCAGATGGCTCAGATACAGTTATAGTTACTTGCAGAGTCTACGGGGTACCAATAGGGGTATATAGATTGATTGGCACCAGCCGAGGCTTATGGAGGCCCAGCTAGGTTACTCTATGTTGTTTGTACCTTCCCGGCTTATGGGGGCCAAGTTAGGTTCTTGTTTGTAAATTTTTATGCCGATTATAGCTTATGAATGAATAGTCGTACAGTTTCAGCTCATACATATGTAGTGACTTACTAGATGTAGGTTATTGAAAGGAAAGCTTACAAGTTAACTTCTGACCCTTATTACTGTTCACTTTTACTTTTTACCAGTCTTACTCAGCTTCTATTATTGCCTTACATATTCGGTATATATTGTACTGACGACCAACTATGGGGCACTGCATACTTGCCTACAGGTTTAGACAGACAGAGTTTAGGACCTCCATTAGCAGTTGTTCAGAGTCAGCAAGCTGGTCAGTTCCTTTCATTGGGAGCTTCCAGGTCGTAAAGAGTACAGTTCTTTTTATTTATGTGGCATTGGGGTAGGTCGGGGTCTTGTCCCAACCATTATTCCTATTCTTAGAGGCTTGCAGACTATAGTCCTCAGTCAGTTGGTTGTTGTTGTCCATGTGGGGCCCATGAATGTCTTATTTTATGTATTGGTCGTGTGAGGCCCAATATAGCTTCCTATTTTCATATCTGTTATAACTAGACAGCATGTTGGTCTTGTCGGCCCACATAGGATCCCTTTTATTGCATTGTTGTTGGTTAGCTTCCTTCCTTTACAGGTGGCCTTGTCGGCCAGAGGCTGTATTTACAGTCGAGATATAGCCCGTCGTTTTCTTGAATTAAGTTACAGGCGTGCATCAGAAGTACACCAGATCAGTCAGGTCAGTCTATATCCCATTGTGGCATTAGGTGCAAGTCATGCATCCCAAGGTGGGGCTGACAAACTTGGTATCAGAGTAGGTCGTTGCTCGCGGTCTGCTCGGTATATATTAAAAACCGACACGCAAGTGCACGTGGTCAAACAAGTAATAAAGTGGCTAAGTAAGCCAAGTATCGATCCAAGGAGACTCTGGATAAGTAAAATTGCTTAAGTATACTATATTCTAGTTTACTTCTAATTATGTTGACAACAATGTAACCAAAAGTTAAATAATTTTGTTTATAAACTATATACTAAAACTATTAACAAATATTTACTTGAATTGAAACTATGGATAAGAGCATGCCAAGGTTAAGAACAAGTAATGAATTTGATAGTAATCATAATTCGGTTATTCTTCTCTTCATGTTGCTAGCCAAGAACATTAGCCTAGAGATTAAAACTCTCGTATTTAATCTCACTTTAGAATCATAAACCATTCGTCTACATTTCTGTGATCAAATGCAATTTATGACCTAGCAATACAATTCCGGTTCCTAAATTGACTAATACGGCTTTCAAGTATATTTCTATCAGGAAAGCACATCAAAACCCAATTTTCCCAAATCAAGTTAAGAACAATACCCTATTAATTCACAACTTTCCAATTTCTTGCTCTCTCGAGTGAAATTGGACTTTTTAGATGTACATTAATGTTGGCCACACACTAATGCAGTAAGAACAAGAATTAATAGAACAACATGAAAGAAGAAGATGAAAAACCATATAATTCACAATCAAAATTCAATACACATGTTCAAAACCTTAGCAAGGAAGAGAATTAGCCACTCATTTGTGGATTGATCATCCTCAAATGAGTGTAAATCATACGTACAATTGATTGAAAGAAGAAAGAAAGAGAGAAAAACCCTTAGCTTTTTCGTCCCTCAACTGCTGCTAACCCACGTCCTAGCTCCACCAAGTCTTCCTTCTGAAAAATAAACCTAAGTGTGCTATTTATATTAGTAGGAATCTTTCCCGGATTAACAAGCAACGTGTCACGGAGTGCATCGCGGAGCACGGCCTCCGTGACACGCTACAGACGCGGAGGCTTTCTGGAAAATCACCCGAAATCGGCCCAGGCAGCACCTTGCCGCGTTGGCAACGTGTCACGCTGCTTGGGCAGCGCGTTACAGCCCCATGGTCGCAGATTCCACCTGCCGTGGCACGTTGCCAACGCGCAGGTGGGCTGTTTTGAGCGGCCTGCCTGCCGTGGCACCTTGTCGACGCGCCGGTGGGCTGTTTTGTGCCTCTTCCTTGCCGACGTTCGCGTGTTAATTCCGTTTCCAAGCTTCTACTTCACCAACTCATGGATTAGTTACTCAAACATCATCAAAACCTACAAAACAAAGGCTAATCATGTTGGTTAGCACATATCTCCACATTATATAAAATTACATGAAAATGTATACAATAACTTAGATAAACAAGACTAATTGAAGTAATAAAGAGTATCTCGGGCATATATTTTTGCCCGTTATCAGTCGTATCCCAGAGAGTGTGCAAGTCGTGTCTAGTAAAGTCTTGTTTATAAATATGTTGTGCACCATATTTTATAAGCAGGGGGCTACGAGGCATGGTAGTATGGTTACCCCTCCTTCTTCTCAGTTCGTGCTATAGAGCCGAGTTGTATAGGGATAAGTCCCTAAGTTTTCTTTATTATGTCTGTCTAGAATAATGTTTAATATGGGACAAACTTCAATCAGCCGCAAGTCGGCTACAGCAGCAGGAGAGGGTACCAGTGAGGTGCCACAATTGGGGGAGGGACAATTAGCCTAAGGGCAAAAGCAGACGTCTACTAATTCTCTTAGCATCCTCTTAGGGCACCAGGAACGTCATAAGATAATAGATATGCCAGCACAATCCCCAGTTATTTTTACAGCCTCAGAGTAAGAGGTCAGTAATATGGTATTGTATAAGTTGGTTTACTTAATAGATATTTAGGATTACACAAGAGCGATAGTTAATGTTGAATTACTTGAAAGGTATTAAAGAAGGGGAAAATTTCGGGATTCTTATCCCCAACTCTTTCGAGGTAGTAAAGTTCGATACCTCAGCCCTACTGTAGTAAGATATGGATACTTCCTGCCTTCTAGCCTTTTCTCAGTATGACAGAAAGCATAAATGCGATGCTGCCCAGTATGAATAGTAAAGAAGGAGCTAGAATTGTTGATTTCAGAAAAACGTTAGAAAGTGATTAAGACTCCTAGTGTTCAAGTGAGTCACCTAGCCCCTCACAGTAGCAAGTTAGGAGGGTAGTTAAGATTGTTAGTAACACCCAGGTGCAGGTGAGAGTCTATAAGCAGCAAACCTCCAGCAATAGTAAAGTTTAAGCCAGAAATAGACTAACCCCATCGCGGTGTGTGGATGACAGTAAGACGTACCTATAGAATAATGGCTATGGCCCTAGTTTGTTATATCAAAGGATAGAGAAATTATATGAATGAAATTGGCCCGAGTGCGTGCCAGAACGATACATGTCAGTAGACTTGGCTAGTAGGATCTTGGGCAGTAAGACGTAGGAGGCATGAGCCCCAGATCTCAGCCCCTAGAAGTAAGGGGAAGACATGAGTATCTAACTTTTTACCCTAGTTGTGGAGGCAGATGAGTGACAGTATGGAGACCCTAGCCTAGTGTAGTCAGAGATAAGGCCCAGCAGAAGGAGCCACCAGCCCTCGAGATAGTGAGGGGCAGAGTCTTGAGACACGAAGGCTGACTCCATGTTCTAAATATAGCAGAGTTTCGTCAGTAGATTATAGTAGGGTATACCATGCCCGTCATTTCCCCTACTAGGGTTTGATGAAAGCATTCTAGATTATAAAGAAATTTACTGTTAGCATAGGAATAAGAAGGATATTATTGAGTTGTGATATAGAGCCCTAATGACCAGAAAAGCAGGCTGGGCAGCGGAAATTGGGCGGGCTAACTTAGAGAATAGTTGTGCCTGCGTGGAAGTGAGAAGTAGACAATATGAATATAACTATAAGGTTACCTCGTACCAGGCGTAAATGTGATCCTAGTGTGTTGTTGTTGAGAAGCTAATGAGGTTAACTTATTTCTTGCCGGATAGAATGACATTTCAACTAAAGACTTCGCTGAATTGAACATGAAAGAAACATTCAGGCTATATGTTATCTCAGTGTCGATTAACTTCTGGCAAAGGGACACAACCCACAGCTAAGTTTAGGAAGAGTTATCGGAACAGATTGGAATGTATGTTAATTTAAGAACCGCCCCTCGTTCCCAAATAAATAGCCAAGCAGAGCATACAACTCGGACACCAAAAGTTATGTTAAAAGTGGGGATGTAGGTTACCTATATAACAGCCTGAAGCAGGTAAGTCAGGGATAATTGAGCCGAGCATACTGCATCAATAGGAGGGATACAGTTAAACTAATTCGGAGATATGTACCGGCAGCCCAGGGTCGCCAAAAATCTTACTCTAACATATGGAGAAGTTAGAAATTGAAGCACTGACTGGATGTTCCTAAAAACTTTTCCAATGAAGGGCGTTATGAGATCTGACATGCAGAGCAAGTCCATCCCTAGATTCATTGAGCCATACCAGATCCTCGGGGAGACTGGCCAAGTGGCTTATGAGATAGAGTTTCCTTCGGGGCTAGCATCTATTTATCAACACTATGCAAGTGCGTAGAAGACCTTTTCGCATATTGACCCAGCTGGAAGTACTTAAGGCACAGAAGTGATATTTCAAGAAGAGACTTCAATAGTATATTAGATGGTCAGATTTGGAGGAGCAAATTTGAGAGCCAAAGTTGTAGCTTACCAGAGTATCATGAGGGAATGGAAATATAGCAGAAATGAATTGAAAACTATGAATGATGCAAAGTTTGGATACTTTCAGTTGTTCCAGGTCCTATGACGAAAGTATACATACTTAACCGATTCCAGTTAAGGTATAATAGTTTCAAATGTTGCATAGCTGATTTTGTTGCTATTATTGATAGTTGGTCACATACATATAGTACTATTGTGTTCTTTAGCTACAGATAGCATCCTGTGAGGCGCCTGTGTTGGACTTTTCTACGTTTCAGATTTTCGGATAGTCCATATTACAGAGGAGACTGCCAAAATTTTTTTGGCATTATCTAAAAAGAGTTGAGTCTTGTAAGTCTGAAGATTACATTCGAGGACGAATGTTCCTAAGGGGAGAAGGATGTTACACTCCATAAATTTCTATGGTAAGATCATCGTATGCGTATGTACATTGAGAATTTTAGCATATAACACATCCAGGAGAAGGCCCGGGGTCTGAACACACAAGCATGTCGTTAAATGGAAGGGGGGCCGAGGCTAGGAGGCCAGCACGTTGGGCGCCACATCGCGCAGCCTACCTTGGCGCAAGAACTGGCATGTCGCGCCCCTAGTGTAGCACAATGGGGGTGCGCTGCACATCCCCCTTCCACCTCCCAAGTATTATATAAGTCTCCTTGTTTATGTTAGGTCATTAAATAACATTTCCCCTCGGCCAAAACAAAGCTCACCCACGTTTTTCATCAAGTTTTCTTCGAATTACGCCGTCAAACGTCGTCCAAACGTAAATCAACTTGGGGTAACGAGTTCTAGGCCTACGGGAAGAATTACTATGGAGTTATTTCTTGAAAATTCGCTCAGCAAATCAGAGCTCCGTCGGGTAAAAGTTGTCAGAATTGTTTCAAATTGATTCCTAAATGGCCACAGGCCTTAGGTGAGTATTTCTCTCTTCTGAACTCTCAAGAAATTGTGGGTTTTCGCTGAGTTATTTAGGGTTGAATTATAGTTGATATTATTATTGAAAGATATTGTTATTGGATGAATTTAGTATTGAAACTAGCCCTATTCTCTTAGTATAAGGACTGCAGTTGAGTGGAACTGCTGGCTTTAGGTTATAACTAATCAGTTAAACGAGAATTGGCATTCGAGGTATGTTAAGGCTTATTCCTTTGGCAAGTTATTCTCATCATATAATGATACGACTTATGTTTCTGAGCATAGACAATGACCCTCCTTGTTGTAATTAGTTGTTGCTAAGATCCATGTATGTCGTGGTTAGCTGCTATCAGTAAATTATGATTACCTATGTTATGGCAAGCTTCTAGAAATCATATTAAGAGTATATTGCAATATCCCTCATCGGGAAAGAAGAAGTTAAGGGTGACTCACGCTAGAAGCATCATAGAAATTCCTCTGCCTTTCTGTTCACTGAGTTAGTAGAAATAATGTTTTGCTGTCATGCCTAGGGTTCAGATGTTTATGGGTAATAGTTGGGCTTGAGTTAGTAAGTTGAATAGCATAGGCGCAACCAGGCGATATAATTATCAGTTCGGTTCCTGTATTGTCAGTAGAGCTCCTCCAGAGATCGTTGGCATACCTTGATGCCTCCAGGGCCAGAATTATGTTAGTATGGCCTTACCCCAGAGTTAGTGGCAGCAGAGTTGCCTAGAGAGTTGAGGTCAGTCCGCCACATAGTGGCTATCTCCAGTGACAGTTAGTTTTAATCGACGTGCTGCTTATTGCACAGGCTATTCGGGGCACCACCTCAGTGGTCCCATCCTAATAGAGCAGTAGATACCCTAGGGGGGAGTTTTGTTAGTAACTAGATACGGGGCCAACACCCCAGCCTACTCTTATCAAATATTCAGGTAGAGGTTGTCGGGAACGGTTAAGTCCAGATAAACACATCTACGAGATTAGGAATCGCCCAGAGAAGGCATACAAAATCTGAACAGACTCAGTTAGTGTCTCGGGGACTAGAACCACAGTATTACAGTATTACCCCCAGGCCAAGAGTTATAATAAGCTTCCTATGGGAGGTTAGGGTTGACTGCCTAGGAGCATATCCGATTAGTAGCAGCCCCACAGTTGTTCTACGTAGAGGACAAGTATTCCAGAGCAAGCCTATTATGGTCAATTTTTACGAATAAAGTTGAGACGACAGTGATGACATAGCAACCCTCTCCAGAGTTAACTCTAGCTAGATTGGGTTTTCCTTATGACGTTGGATTATTAGATGTTATTGCCTATAGGGCCATGCTTGTAGGGGCAGTATGATGTCTGAAAGGATCAGATTGAGGTCGTGAGGGCCATATTGAGTACCATCAAATTGAGACCATGAGGTCCATATCGATCTCCACCAGTTTGAGGTCATGAGGGTCATATTGAGTTACACCAGATAGAGGCCGTGGGGGCCGTATCCAGTTATAGCAGTTATATTATGGCCCATAGTCGAGCCAAGGCTCGGATCCCAGTTACAGTAGCTACAGTATGATCCATAGTCGAACCAAGGCTCGAGATCTCGTTACAGCAGTCACATTGTGACCCATAGTCGGGCTAAGGATCGGGGTTCAGTTATCTGAAATTACGTTATGACCCATAGTCGAGCCAAGGCTCGGGGTCCAGTTACGCAGCCCAGATAGCTCAGACACAGATACAGTTACAGGAGCCCAGATGGTTCAGATATAGTTACAGGAGCCCAGATAGCTCAGATATAGTTACAGGAGCCCAGATGGCTCAAATACAATTGAAGGAGCCCAGACAGCTTAGATATAGTTACATTTACTTGTAGAGTCTACGGGGTATCAATAGGAGTATATAGACTAATTGGCACCTGCCAAGGCTTATGGGGACCCAGCTAGGTTACTCTGTGTTGCTTATACCTTCCCAGCTTATGGAGGCCAGGTTAGGTTCTTGTTTGTAAATTTGTCTGCTAGTTATAGCTTATGAATGAATAGTTGTATAGTTTCAGCTCATACACATGTAGTGACTTACTAGATGCAGTTTATGGAAAGGAAAGCTTACAGGTTAACTTTTGGCCCTTATTACTATTCATTTTCAATTTTTATCAGTCTTACTCAGCTTCTGTTATTGCCTTACATATTTGGTATATATTGTACTGACACCCAACTATGGGGTGCTGCATACTTGCCTGCAAGTTTAGACAAATAGAGTTCAGGACCTCCATTAGCAGCTGTTTTGAGTCAGCCAGTTCCTTTCATTCGGAGTTTCCAAGTTGTAGAGAGTATAGTTTTTTTTATTTATATGGCATTTGGGTAGGCCGAGGCCTTGTCCCGACCATTATTCCTATTCTTAGAGGCTTGCAAACTATAGTCCTCAGTCAGTTGGTTGTTGTTGGCCGTGTAGGGCCCATGTATGTCTAATTTTACGTGTTGGTCAAGTGGGAGCCCAATATAGCTGCCTGTTTTCATTCCTGTTATAACTAGACAGTATGGTGGTCTTGTAGGCCCGCATAGGATCCCTGTTATTGTATTGTTTTCGGTTAGCTGCCTTCCTTTACAGGTGGCCTTTTCGGCCAGAGGCTATATTTACAGCCGAGATATAGCTCGTCGTTTTCTTGAATTAAGTTACAGGCGTGCCCCAGAAGTGCACCAGGTCAGTCTAGATCCCAATGTGGCATTAGGTGTCAGTCATGCCTCCCAAGGTGGGGCTTGACAGAAATAAACCGTCGGTTACCCCCTCTAAAACCCCTGATTAAAATCCAAAATGACGTAGTTTAGAGTCTAGGAGTTTAGGTAATTTTGTAAAACTCCCTAGGAAATTTGTAGGAAAAAAGACCCTGCCAGTCCCCACGAGGCACTCCACGAGTCGTGAGGTCAGGGACGACTCGTCATGCCTGATTGTGATGTGCACTCTACAGATTCCCCAACCTACCAACGACTAACTTCACGAGTCATCAAGATACCTAACGATTCGTGACATCTCGGTTTCCACTAAACCAAAATTCCTCTTCAGGGATCACCACGGGCTACTTGATGATTTGTTACCGGTGACCACGACTCATGGTCATTTCTCGTAGTCCTCACTTCCAAAAATCACCTGGTGATCACCACAAGTGACACCACAACTCGTGGTGTCCCAAACAAGTCGTGGTGAGGACCTATTAAGTGCACTGCCCAAATTTTCCAACTTTTAGTCAACCCTTGACCATAACTCACATAACGACTCATGGTGTTGACCACAACTCGCGGTCGCACCCGTGGTCACTCAATTACCAAATTTTCAACCAAGTTCAGACCCTTCCCCACGAGTCACTCTATGACTCGTGGCCTACCCCACGGGTCACAGGAGTACTTGTTCTGTGACCTGGTGCAGAAAATTTTATTTTCTCTGTTTCAACTCCCAGGTCTGATTTAGGGTTTTCGGGATATTACACCGCTGCAGCAGTAGTCACTAAACAGTAAACTAGAAACTCAGTCCTTTCAATTCTCCTATCACGTCTTTCATTCATTAAGTGTTTTCTAGCCAAATTTACCTAGCGATTCATCATCATAGTAACTTTCTCACGAGATTTCTAACATATTATAATTTGTCCATACAATTATCATTTATGAAAGTCATTCCCTCTCATATAACACATAACAATAAGTGCGACATATATTCAACCTGCATGCACATATATCACGTCAATTATCTCAAGAATATAATCAAACTAGTATCATGTATCATGCAAATCATACATTGTATCTTAATTCAGAAAATCTACCACGCACACATACCTGTTGTACTTATCTTAATTATACCCCACCTCATTCTGTTCTCACATCACAACGTACATCCCTTAGATTACATAAGTATATCATCACTTCCCCAGTGCCATAACCACCAATAAATATAGGTGTCATGCCTTACCCACAATTAATCTGAACTCAAACATACCAGCAGTAATGTGCAGGGCACACGCCTGCGTCACATTACTGTATACACATACTAGAGGGTCTTACTTTTGTCGTTTCGGTCATGACCTACAGGAGACTCTAGAAATTCATGTACTGTACACCCGACTGTATGAGTCCTTCATCATGCTGGTCAGCGTACTCAATTCATACATCCAGCTGCATGGTGATTTAACCATATCTGTCAATGCACTCTCTCATAATGCTCGCCCGGATGCTCACCTCGGGCATGAGCCTCTCATATCTACAAACCTCACTAAGGATCTGATCACACTGATACAATACCGCACAAAGTACCTCCTCCCGACCCTAGGCTGTACCTCTCTCATCGAAGACACAACTCTTACTCTCTTTATTACATAACATCTTGGTCAACTGATACTGTTTATCAAGAACCACATTCACACCCTTGAAACACACTCATCACACATCATATACATAGGTTCATTCACATAAAAATACATATAATAACACTTACAGCTTTGCAACAGAAATTCACATGTAGATCAAGGTTGAGAAATTAACATATTGGTAAGAAATTAACATAATGGGCCATAATATCGTTACTAATATCCATACACATAAAAAGACTTACATGCCGCAAACTTCCAAACCACACATGCATTTTCTACTTACCATCTTCAATTTTATATTTTATGAGGTTAAAATACTAATTATACCCTGTAGATCATAAAGAGTAGCGACCTGGACCACTCAGTAGATTGGGCTCCGTTGCAGCGGTATTACTACTATTGTAGTGGTCTCGCTGCAGTGTTACCACTCTCGCTGCAGCTGTACTGTGTTAGCAGTACTCCGACCAGTCCCTTTCCAGCCTTTTCTTATAGATATTTTCATCATGAATATCGTGATTCACATCGTTAGTACATCTCGCCATAAGATCTCATTGTATCAGACCTCGTATCACAATAACATAATACAGTCATTCGCCCTCCTTGTTAACATCAAGTTAACATCAATTTGCATGAGTTCAACAATATCAAGGATATAGCTTATGTTTCAAATAATAAATTCATCATAACTCCTATCATCTATAATTAATCAGCATATTACCATTTATTCTCCTATAATTTTGTAAATCGGATTTCTATCTCCTAACTCAAGATCTTCAGCATATGCTATGTGGTTCTCGTAAGCCCTCCCCCTCCCTAAATCACATAGTAATCACGGTTATATTGCTCGTTTTAGCCAATTAAATCAATTCTATTAAGTACGAGAGTTACGTGCATCATTCAAATTCACTCCCTAATCTTCTGGCGAAGTCGTCATATCTATACTAAATTTTCTCCTTCAATTCCTCACATGCGAGACACACAATTTCAAGTTCCCGTCTCTTTATATTTAGGGTTAATTTATAACTACATGTGAAGCTCATCTATTGAGACCCAATTTTGACCTCTCTATGCCTCGTCTAAGTTGCCTTTTAATATGTGTGTGTTTAAACAAACTATCTTTTACACAATTGTTCAATTAGCATTGATAATTTTTAATAATTAATTATCATAATTCTTAAATTTTTGCATAATTATTCTAAATTATAATATTGAAATATTTATTCACATTTAGTTGCAATTTATTAATTTTCTAATGTTATCTAATTTTGCATATATAGTAATGTTACGTTATGTTATGTAAATGAGCTTTTATTTTTAGATATACATAATTTACTTTAATTTATAAATTGTTTATATAATAATATCTATATAATTTCACTTAATTTTTATAATTTGGTTATATTAATATTGATATTTATATAATTTTTATCATAAATTAAACTATTACATTATCTATTTATTAAATTATTTATAAATATAGTATTTATATTAATTTAATAGCATCTAAATCAATTTTCCTCCAATTCATTTGAAATTTAGTCACTTTCTACTTAATTTGTGTCAATTGCAGCCGTTTTAATCAAATCTGGCCATATTTTTAAATGCTAATTCAATTTCAATTCAATCCTCCCATTTAATGACCCGCGATCCATTAATTCCCCATGACCCAACCCTAAAAGATCTAAAATAATCTCAGTCTTTCATACGATTTAATCCAAAGGTCACGATTAAAACTTACATTATTTCCTTATTTACCATTCATCCCCCAAATCCTAACCATTCATTCTCTCCCTCACCCAAACCGGCGCCACCTTTCCCCTTTGCTCCCTTTCCTTTCGCCATTCCCACCCTCAGTTCCGGCCACATTTGGCTGGAAAACAACCAAGACAATCAGTCATATCACTTTCCTCCTCTGCGTCTCCCTCTTCTCCGTCGTCTTCTCCGGCGGACCACCATCTGCTCCGGTCAACCAGTGCCACCATCATCTTCTCCTTCCTCTTCTTCTCATTACCGATGACCGCTACCACTATACCGGCGGTGCCATAACTCCCTGGCCAGATCCTCCCTTTTTTCTCCGCCTCCCCATCTCCGGCAAACCACCAAACAGCACCGCAACAGCTCAGCACCTGCCCTTCATCTTCCCCTCTCACTTTCCCTTCTTTTCTCACCGGCGTAACCAACACGGTTTTCTTTGTACCCTCCAGCTCCGACCATCTCCGATCGTAAGACATCGCCCAGCGCCACAGCCTCGTATCCAACTAGCGACCGTCGTCATTTCCCCAATAGACTACTAGCAGAACCCCTCCGTTCTCTAGCACTCGCCCTCGTCAAGACCGGCCACTAAGGTCAGTCAGCTTTCGATGATTTTCAGATTTTGGTCACTTTGGTTTCTCGAAAGATTCCCAAGAATCTGTATCCGATTTGGTTTCTTTTACACTCATTTGTTGTATCACAATTCTTGATAATTCTTGACATATTTTAGATTAAAAAGTTCATGCAGAACGAGATATTAATTTATGTTAGCATTTTCAGATTTCTAGTTATTCTCAAGTTTTGAGCAAAGTATGTGGGTGTCCCTGTATTTTTCTAAGAACTTCAATCTGATCTCATTGGTCTACAATGTGCTTGGATAAATCTATATTCATGGTGTTACTCTAAAAATAATGATAATAATTATAACTACTTGGATCTAAGTTTCTTTTCCCTTGTCCGGATGTCCCTTTCCAGATTTGACTTATTGGAAAATATATGTCTTCTACTTTTAATAGCCATCTTTTATTAGTTGAAAGAACTATCATGTGTATATTAATCCAAGATCGTGTGACAACCTTGCAATGAATATGATATAATCTCATTTTCCATCCCTATTCAAATTTGATTTGCAATATGGCAATTTTTGAATACAATATTAAGTCTATTTGATAAACTATGATCGATTTATGCTAAACACATTTCGTATGTGATAAAATATTTTGCTAATTCATACTTTCTATTTTATTTCCTTAAATTGATTTATTGGATCACTCTTGGTAAACTATATACTATTTATGGTAAAATCCCTTTTGATTGATTTATTTCCTGCTTTAATTAGCTTGACCCGATTATTTTGGGATTGATTTATTTTATAATTCTACCTTTCATACATAGTCAGTATGGTATGCAATTATGGTAACTTAGCATTTTTTGTTAAATATTAAATGACAATTTGTTCCTATTAATTGATCCTAGTTGAAGGTAAAAAAACAATTTCCCTGCTTTCAGTATTTACAATTATGGTAAAATAAAAATTTTCCTTGAAAAGATCCTGATATAATCTCATTAGTTAAGGAAAATAATTTCTTTGATTGATTCCTCTTATTATTTCTTCCTCTATTACTCTCTTTGATTGAGGATGATTTTTTTGATATAAACATGTTGCCTGCTTCTTTCTAAGGACTGGGGACAGGGGGATTTTCATTCTTTAGAGGATATCCTTGACAATCGTTTTATCTCCATTTCTACATTAATATTCTTATCAAACACTTGCCTACATACTCTACTCTCTTCTATAACTCTTCAATCTTTATACCTCCTCAACACAAGCACTGCTCGGAATCCCTGAGATTCTCGTGATCTTAATGTGTTAAGGCTAGGTAACAGTCAAAGCATTTTGTGAAATTATTAATTCGTTGATTTCCCTCACGTTTTATCCTCAACTGGTTAGTTTATCCATTTCTGTAAACGTCAATCACTGTAAGTAATAACTTAATTATTGTCTTCTTATTGTGACTATGTACAAGATATGGTATTTAATGTAAGTTGTTAAGTCTGCCTGGAATGAGTGTGTTATAGCCATGATATGCGATTACTTCTATGTGTCTACTATCTGTGCCTAATCTTTAAGCAGGTATTCTTTAAATTTGTTTTCGAGATCCATCAAAGAGTCGCCGAGAAGACAACATGTAGTATCATGTATATTTCTCATTGTATTTTATTTATTTATTTATTTATTTATTTTGTTAAGTGTAATAATAAACATTAATAATAGTGGAAAAGGGTTTATGGAGGGGGGGGCGTATATTTTCTTTTAGCATCTTAATTATTCGATTAGAAATCAGGCCTATAGAAATCGAAATGACTCGTTTGAAAGCATAGTAGAAATCATGCCTATAGGAATTCGATTGATAGTTACCATTAAAAATCATGCCTATATATTTTAGCATAATCAGCCGATATTATAGGATTTGCTCATTGGTATCTACATGATAATTGTCGATCTATAAACCAGAAGCATGTTAAAAGAATCTTGCATCTGTTTAAACTTATGAAAGAATGCGTGCTGTCGTTTGTACTACATTTGTTTAAATCCCCTTCTGCTTGTAGAGATCATGTCTATATGAATTTTATATCTGATTATCAGACGAACATGTTCATCAGATTCTGCCTGCCCTCAGGCTTAACCTGTTCGCAATTAATAACATTAGTTGCTCTAATATAGATGTTTAGTTACCATGTCTATAGGACTTAATTTTGACTAAGGCTGGAGCATATTCAAGATGTTACTTCATGCCTTAATGTATCTCTATTTATAGTGTTGCGTATTTAAATCTGATTAATTTTAGTAAAAACATGCCTTTATGATTTGTTTATACATGTTTAGAAAACATGCTCATAGGACTTTTTCTCTTATTTAGAAATCATGCTTATAAGATTGGGGCTTACTTGAGACTCATATTTGCTTGTTATAATTATTATTTGCTTGTTTGACGTTAATCACCTTTAATAGCCCTAAGTATTCTAGATTCCGAATTCAAAATAGTAGTCCAAACGCCTCTTGGACATTAAGTTTGGGACGGGTAGGAACATGCTAGGGCGTTTAGTCTTTTATTGTTTTACAATGCTTTTAGGATTAACAACTAATTAGGTGGATAGTGGGACATGATAGTATGTGCTCATTGAATAATACGATCAATTTAAATAGTTGCAAAGTAATATTTTAGTTGCACGGGGTGATCTTTTTAGGTTATAATAACCCCCTCTCTGAATGAAGAACTGCGTCTAACCTGATTCCCTTCAGGGATACCTAGGCGCCTCTCGAGGTTTGGTCCAATCCTTAAAATTTTTATTTATTTGTTCTGTTCTCGTTTCTTTCCATTTTATTGTTTATTTGTTATTTTACTATGTGCCTTTATTTTTCAATCAATATTTGCATAAATTGCTAAATTTATTACTTTCCTTTCATTATGTCGTCTCAATCTTCTTTCTTGTTTGATTTTCTTTATTTGCAAAGCTATTGAATATTCTATGATTTGTTTAAATCACTTAGTTTATTTAATTTGTTTAACTTAAAATCAATTCACTTTTCTCATTAGTTAATCCCCACATATTAATGAATTCGGTCGAGATTCACAATTGTGGACCTCAAAAGGTGCTTAACACCTTCCTTTCGAGGTAACTTGATGCCTTTACCCGATTTCTGGTAATGTAGGCTTTTGAACAGATTTTTGCGTAATTAGTCTACTAAGGTGCCCTAACGCACCATAATTCGTTAGGTGGCGACTCTCCTTTTCTAGTACCTCTTCAAGAGTTGTCTCATGTCCTGACCCGCTTTTTGTGAGGAAAATGGGGCGCGACAGCATCAATCACATGCACATATATGTTTAGTAATCATAGTCTATCACAAAAGTGAGTAAGTCATAGCCTACCTAGGCGCCAAGCTACCGTCCCGATTGTCTTCGTCCGCGGCTATCCCATTCTTGATTCTCTCGTGAAAGTTCCTAGCCATGGATGTCAAGTTCCTAGCCATAATTCGTTAGGTGGCGACTCTCCTTTTCTAGTAACTCTTCAAGAGTTGTCTCATGTCCTGACCCGCTTTTTGTGAGGAAAATGGGGCGCGACAGCATCAATCACATGCACATATATGTTTAGTAATCATAGTCTATCACAAAAGTGCCATAGCCTACCTAGGCGCCAAGCTACCGTCCCGATTGTCTTCGTCCGCGGCTATCCCATTCTTGATTCTCTTGTGAAAGTTCCTAGCCATGGATGTCAAATTCCCCCTTGGATCCTCTTGTTTTTCTCCAAAAAGTCTATTTCCTGTTTTTATACATTTTTAATAAGTCCTCCTCAAGGACTAGGTTTTTAATATCCAAACCAGAATGAGATTGCGGATTTTTGGTCTGCCTTATCCGTTGCGGAGGTCATACCTTCCGCTACAGTGGTCATACCTTCCACTATAGCAGCTTTGTTATGGTGGAAAAAATTCCGCCACAGCAGACACCCTCTTGGGTCCACCTGATCTCGACTACGCCTGTATTCTCCTTGTGCCCTTCATTTAATAAGAATTTATCGCGAATATCTAAAAATTTTAATTCACCCATTTTTGGGGGGTCGAAATGCTATAATGGCAGGGTGAGTTGTTACATCAGATACCAATTAAAAATTTATTTATCCCCGAATGACGCTATGATTTCGAGGCGTGGTTAAATAACTACCGCAAATTTTCTCTTACTCCTAGTCAGTGTGAGGACTCATTTAATTCCTGTGTTTCAGTCTTTGAGCTTCTTATTTTCGGGGCCCTTGTACCACGCCTCATTCCTAATTTTTTTTCCATGTATCGTCGATTAGTTTATAGCGGGGTCATAATTACTCGCCTAGATTTTAACCTAGACCCGAAAGTCAAATCACGTCGTTACCCTTCCTTTGGTATTACGGATAATTCCCTCTCCACCTGATTAATCTATGTATTACTAATATGCCAGACGTCCTGGACCGATTGTTTTTTGAAAAGGCGAGGTTCGGCCACATAATTTCAACAGTTACTGTTCTTGACAGTCTGCTGCAGTGAGTGGAATCTCCACTACAACCGTCTAGCAGCAGCGAAAAAATGGTCCACTGCAGCGGACAATCGGGGTCAGTTAAAGGCAGAATAGAGGGTTTCTAAGTTCATTTTCCAACTTTTCCAATTCCATTTGCACAAATTCTCTCAAGCTCCTCCAGCAAGAATTCGTCATTTTCTCAGGTAATGCTCTACTCTTGTGATCCTAGGCTTCATTTTCTTCCTTTTCTCGCGATATAATGTCTATTTACATTGTTTTTGAGTAGTTTTTAAAGTGTGGAGGGTGGATTTTCCTTTTAGCTTGTTAGGTTATAACCCCGAAGCATGCTCGTAATTTTTACATCTTCATGTGTTTCCTACTATTCTCTGCATGATCCTGATCGTTTTCATGGGTTTGTAAGGATGAAAATGAGGTAGTTTGTATGGGTTGGTGTTTCTGGCTCTTTCGAGCCTTTCGGGCTTGAATTTGGACCCTACCGGGGCAGGTAAGAGTTGCTAGGGCTTGGAAAGTCTCCCCCTTGCCCGATCTGTTGTTAATTTGGAGAAATACGGAGGTTGAATTTTCAACCTGCATTGATGGGGTCTGAAGGTTTGGGGAAGACGATGCGATATCGTCCCAGTGGTTAGGTATCGTTGAAGCGGACCTGCTACAGTAGACGTGAGACCGTTGTAGCAGTCCGCGGGAAAGTATCTAGGTTTCAAAAATAGTCTCTATTTCTCTTTTCTCCTTATCCCACTTTGTTCACTTCTAACCTTTTTCTTTTGCTTCAGGTTTGCTATCATGGCCTCTTCTAGCAGCAACATTTTCATCGAGGACTACATCCATTTCGTCAACGACCAGTGTCAATTCCGGTATAACGAACAGGCCACGAAGGATCTGCTGCACGAGAGGGGTTTCATCATGCAGGATATGGAGAAAAAGGCCCCAGAGTTCTACACTCTCCTCCAGGAGATCGGGTGAGGCCCTTTGGTGGAGGACTCGGGCAAGGCCAATGAGGTCTGGGTTTGGGAGTTTTATGCTAACCTTCTCACCGTTGCCTGGAGTCAGGATGAGACAGTAGCCTATGCCAGAGGCATGCAGATTATCCTGACCCCAGCTTCTACCAATGATGCCTTGGGTCTGCCAAACCCACCCGAGGCTGAGCTGAAGAACCATGATGTGCCTGAGAACCGGCAGTGGCTAGTGAACACTTTGGTGGTGGAAGAGTGGAGGGCTACTAGCAACTGGGGAATTACCAGGACGGGCATTCAGAGTACCCACTTTACAGTGGAGGCTAGGAAGTGGCTTAATCTAGTGTCTCGGAGGATCCGCCTGTCCTCTAATGTCACGGACGTGACTTACTCTTAGGCTTTGGTGGTGGCTGCTATTCTGAGTGGGGTGAGGGTCAATGTAGGGGCCCAAATCATCGAGGAGTGGAGGTCTTTTCACACTAAGACTATCATTGGCCTACCGTTTTCTTCTCTCATTACCAGACTATGCAAGCGGGTCGGCATCCATCTAGAGTCCCGGGATATCATTATGGACTACGATTGGCCCTTCGATCCCTTGTGGGTGAAGTGGGCTCAGGGAAGGGCAAAAAAAGAGGAAGTCTGCATCAGCTGAGGGCGAGGGAAGAGATGACACTTCTAGTCCCTCGGGGCCATTCGAGAGGTTAGAGGCCCAGATGGAAAATGTGTGTGAGCTCCGCAGGGGTTTTCCTAGACCTCCTTCCCCAAGCAAGCCTTCTGCCAGCCGATCCTCCAGTGCAGCTGCCACCGATTCGGGAGAAATGCAGGAGATGATTGTTGCCTTGGCCCAAGCCCATGTTGAGCTCCAGACAGATCTGGAGAAAGAGAGGAGGAAGAGGCGCTCCTTTGACAAGCTGATCAAGCGCATGTGGAAAGGAATTAAGAAAATTCTGAAGA
Source organism: Datura wrightii (assembly GCA_035772735.1). Classification (NCBI taxonomy): domain Eukaryota; kingdom Viridiplantae; phylum Streptophyta; class Magnoliopsida; order Solanales; family Solanaceae; genus Datura; species Datura wrightii. The sequence goes on from JASDFA010000003.1 coordinate 14,440,823, forward strand.
CCCTCGCTCCTGGTGCTAGGACACCTCAGGCGACCCGGCATGATCTTCCCGAGTTCTAACTTCCTCAACGGGTTTGAGGAGGGAGCGGATGATGAGGCTGGCAGTAGTAGTGATGAGGCCTCCAACTAGATGGGTCGTCGTGTCCCCCCCCCCCTTTTCCCCTACATATTATGCTTTTGTTACTATTTTGGGCAGCCCCCGTTTGGGGATTGTAAGAAAATTCTATTTCCTGTTTCTGGATATTGGTGCTTGTCCCCCCAACCCCACCCCCGCCCCTCCTGGTTTATGGATGTCCATTTGGCATCTTAAGACTTTGTCCATGTTGGCCCTTTATAATCTATCATTGTGATTTTACTTATACTTGCATTGCTCAAATGGTTTGGTTGCTTGATAATTGTGGTTGCCATTTTAAAACAGGGGGACTTGGAATTTTTGGAATTCAGCATCCTGTCTGAACACGTCCGCTGCAGCGATTGCTCTACCGCGGCAGCGGGTTCGTGGCAGTGGTAATTCTTTCGCTGTAGTGATCCGCTACAGCGACACCATCGCTACAGCGACACCGCCTTCGCTACAATGAAAATTGCTAAGCAGAACAACAATTATATAACAAGATTTCTTTTGTCTCTCCGGTTAACTCAGGTTAACCCCATCCACCAGTCTTAATACGAGTTTTTATTAATCAAACTTAAGTAGATACCAATTAGGCCTGTCGAGATACCAATTGAAATATTTCAAATACCAATTGGACTCGACTCGGGCAATCAACACAACCATACGGCATGATGGAAAAGAAATAAGTGGGACTTCCTAAATGCCTTATAGCTTCCTGAAGATTAGATGTGAACGTCTACACACCAATCTGCAGGAGTCTACTCGATATTTCTCTTGTACTCATAGACCGATAACCTAGACGCTTGATACTAACTTGTCACGATCCAACTAAATAGGTCGTGCGAGCACCTACTCTACTCAACTCGATAGGAGAACCCCTTTTTCCCTAGGCAACAACGTATCAATAAAATATAGTTATCTCATGATTCATAAGTCAAAATCTTTCTTTATTTACATTAGTTTTTATAACTCAACCAAGATAATGTTATACCCCGTAGAATTCCCGGCACCTAGACGACCTATTCGCACGTTGGTTAAACATATTAGAAGGCCATACGTGCTAGAGAAAGGCCGGGAAAAAGATCGGACGAGAAACCCGTTGAACCATCGCGGGAGGAGCTGAGGCACAGCCCCTCCGCGATGGCAGCGTGTCACGGAGGTGAGGCCTCCGCGATGGCTCCGTGACACGTTGCCCAGGTTCAGGCTCAAGTATATAAGCCCCACTTCGGTTTAAATTCATTTTAATCAAAGGAAAATTTCCAGAAAACAGAGGGTACGGCAGAGAGGAGTAAGAACGAAGGAAATTAAATAATTTTCGTCCGATTACGCTGCTAAACGCTGCCCAAATTCAAATTAACCCCAGATACTGAGATATTTAGCAGCAGAGAGCATTCCTACGGATTTAGTTTCGCAAAATACGGCCGACGAATCGGCGAGCCGCCAAACTAAGGTAAGTAGAATTGCTCTAAATTAATGTCTATGTGTTCCTAGCTGAGAAGTGAATATTTCTCCCTTCTGGACCGCTGAAAAATAACGAGTTTTCGACCGTTTTTTGAAAGGTTAAAGTTGGGATAAATATATATATCTAAAGTGACAATTTCTCCCGAATATTAATGTATTTAGTTCTAATTGACGTGTATATGAATGTAGTTGGGAGAAACAGCAGAAGTACCGACGGAAATCACACCGGTCAGTCGGGTACTCAGAAACCAGGTATGTAAAGTTATTCTTTCGGCAAGCCAGGAAGTACAGCTTAGAAAGTAAATAGAATAAAGGCTATTAACCGATACCCAGCATACAGGAACGATTTTAGTACAATTTCCAGCAAGCATGCTAGTATATTAATTACGTATCATGCGATAATCAGAATAGTAGATATTCAGGCAATACGTATTACATCTGTTGAGATTGTATCCAGTAGTAGGTGGTGCATTTTATGTTATTGAGCTATATCCAGATATAATTAGATAGACAGATAAAGGCCAGGTAGCAGTTAGTCCAGCAATCAGGAATAGTGTAAAACAGAATATGGTTTCAGTTATTTAATACAAACTGGCCTTGAGATACAAGAAGAGAATATGGTTAGTATTTTGCATTGAGCATGCTTGTTGTGTATGTGTTTTGTATGTTGAGACTTGTTGTGGCATGTGGGCACCCTTTAGCATCCCCACCGCCCCTGGGTTATAGCTGTGTCGATACCAGATTCAGATACCGCCACCAGCTGGGCGATGCCGTCCGACTAAAGGACGATGATGGCCGACCACCATGATAATACGGTCCAGACCACCCTGCTTGCAGGGGTAGTTCAGTTTACTCTGCGCAGAGCTAGCACACCCTGTTTACAGGGGCAGACCACTCTGTGTGCACACCTGTGCCCAGAGGCAGGAGTCTTCGGACTCAGACACAGTTTATTGTCAGAGGCCAAGGCCTGAGCTACGTACCCAAGGGGGCCGGTAGGAGGAGCTCATAGTTATCAGATGAGTGGAGTGACTTGTTTTTGGTTGGTTTAGACCCGGGTAGGGGTAAATAGATTGCTTGCTTGGTTGGCACCTTCCGGCTTATGGGGGTCGGTCAGGTATTGTGTGTATTATTATGTATATTGATATGTGCTAGTAGATACTGATAGACAGAAGGACGACACGTCTTCAGGTACGCTCAGTTAGTTACAGAATGTTTAAACTCTCCCCAGTTATCCTCAGCTAGATAGACTCATCTACTTCTTGCTTAAATGTCATGTTATTGTGCTATTCGTTTCAGTTGCATATTTCAGTTTGCTTTACATGCTCAGTACCTGTGGTACTGACGCCCAGCGGGGTGCTGTATTGCTTGCCTACAGGTACTCACAGACGAGGAGCCGATCCCTCGTGATTCCAGCCAGCCAGTGAGTCATCAGCTCCTGTCATCCGGAGTCTGATTCCCAGAGGTGTAGCTCCTTTTCTTTTGTTGTGCAGTATGGGTAGGTCGGGGCCCTGTCCCGATCATTTCTATTAGTTTCTTACAGTATTCGTAGAGGCTTGCAGTCTGTATATATTCCCTGTGGTTATTTGAGCCGGTCGTGTGGGGCCGTGCAGTCTGCTGTAGCTGTTTTGTATTCCAGTTTATGTTGGCCGTGTGGGGCCTTAGTTTGACAGTAGTGGTGACCTTGCCGGTCACGTAGTTTTACAGCAGTCTTGTGTTGAGTTACAGATAACTAGACAGCATGGTGGCCTTGTCGGCCCGCATAGATTCCTTGTTACAAGTCTGTTTCTGGTTAGCTGTTGTTACAGGTACAGATGGCTACAGGCCAGTTGGCCGGAGGCTGTAGTTACAGCCGTTATGTAGCCGATTTGTTTCTTGAAATAGAGTCACAGCCAGCCAAAGCACAAGATGTGCTCAGGCTGGACCAGTTAGCAGTCCAGAGTCTAGCAGGCACCAAGTGCCGTCATACCCCCCAAGGTGGGGTGTGACAGATAAATGTAAAGGAACCTCCCAACTAACACAATTCTTTCCAAGATCTAGTCTAAATAGGTACAAGAGCTCTAATCTTAAGTACCGACAAATAAAAGACACAACTTCATCCGCAGAAGAATGCAGAAGTTTTCGCTGAATGACTGTCACTCCAAGACGAACTTCAACCTACCACGACCTACACCAAAAAGGCGTAGCAAGAGTAGTATCAGTACATCACACGTACTGGTAGGCATCATCGACCGACTACAGTTAGTTCACATAACAGCAAAATAATTAATATGCATCTACACAAAATAAAACTAACTCCCACTTCTCTATTGCTCTAAACTCACCATTTTTATAAATTACCATAACCAATTAACTCATGCAAATTCATAAATACAACTACTCATATTATCATCTTGGTGCACTATTAGCCTACTATTCAGTTCCTCCATTCCCGCTGCAGCGCAGGTGCTACCGCTGCCGCGGTCCGGTTGCCACGGCGATATGTCTGTTGCAGCGATAGTCACTAAACAATAGCCCAAAAACTCAGTCCTTTCAATTCTCCTATCACGTCTTTCATTCATTAAGTGTTTTCTAGCCAAATTTACCTAGCGATTCATCATCACAGTAACTTTCTCATGAGATTTCTAATGTATTATAATTTGTCCATACAATTATCATTATGACAGTCATGTCCTCTCATATAACACATAACAATAAGTGCGACATACATTCAACCTGCATGCACATATATCACATCAATTATCTCAAGAATATCATCAAATAAGTATCATGTATCATGCAAATCATACATTGTATCTTAATTCAGAAAATCTACCATGCACACATACCTGTCGTACTTATCGTAATTATACCTCACCTCATTTCGGTATCACATCACAACGTACATCCCTTGGATTACACAAGTATATCGTTACTTCCCCGGTGCCATCACCACCAATAAACATAGGTGTCTTGCCTTACCCACAATCAATCTGAACTAGATAATACCAGCGGTAATGTGTCGGAACACGCCTCTATCACATTACTGTATACAGATGCCAGAGGGTCTTACTTTTGTCATTCCGGTCATGACCTGTAGGGGACTATATAAATCCATGTACAGTACACTCGGTTGTATGAGTCCTTTATCATACCCGTCAGTGTACTCAATTTGTACATCCAGCCACATGGTGATTTAACCATACTTGTCAATGCACTCTCTTATAATGCTCTCCCAGATGCTCACCTCGGGCACGAGCCTCTCATATCTACAAACCTCAATCAGGATCCGATCACACTGATACAATATCGCATAAAGTACCTCCTTTTGGCCCCAGGCCATACCTCTCTTATCGATATTACACAATTCTTCCTCTCTTTATTACATAACATCTTGGTCCACTGATACCGTTTATCAAGAACCACATTCACACCCTTGAAACACACTCATCACACATCATATCCATAGGTTCATTCACATAAAAATGCAGATAATAACACTTACATCTTTGCAGCTGAAATTCACACATAGATCACGGTTGAGAAATTAACATAATGGTTATAATACTGTCACCAATCTCCATACACATAGAAAGACTTACATGCCGCAAACTTTCAAACCACACATGCATTTTCTACTTACCATCTTCTATTTTATATTTTAAGAGGTCAAATACTAATTATGTCATGTAGATCATGAAGAGTCGCAACCTGGACCACTCAATAGATTGGGCTCCGCTGCAGTAGTATTACTATCGTTGTAGCTGTCTCGCAGCAGCGTTACCACTCCCGCTGTAGCGGTACTGTGTTAGAAGTACTCTGACTAGTCTCCTTCCATCCTTTTCTTATGTATCTTTTCATCATGAATATCATGATTCATATCTTTAGTACATCTCGCCATAAGATCTCATCGTATCAGACCTCGTATCGCAATAACATAACACAGCCACTCGCCTTCCTCGTTAATGTCAAGTTAACACCAATTTACATGAGTTCAACAATTTCAAGGATATACCTTATGTTTCATACAATAAATTCATCATAACTCTACCATTTATAATTAATCAGCATATTGCCATTTATTCTCCTACAATTTCATAAATCGGATTTCTATCTCCTAACTTAGGATCTTCAGCATATGCTACCCCCAAATCACGTAGTAATCACGGTTATATTTCTCGTTTTAGTCAATCAAATCAATTCTATTAAATACAGGACTTACATGCATCACTCAAATTTACTCCCTTAATCTTCTGGCCAAGTCATCATATATATACTAAATTCTCTCCTTCAATTCCTCATATGCAAGACACACAATTTCGTATTCCCACCTCTTTAATTTTAAGATTAATTTATAACTACGTGTGAAGCACATCAATCACATGCATGCATATGTTTAGCTAATTGTAGTCTACCATAAAAGTGAGTAAGCCATAGCTTACCTGTGCGCCAAGCTATCGTCCCGATCATTTTTATCTGTGGCTATCCCATTCTTGATTCCCTCGCGAAAGTTCCTAGCCATGGATGTCAAATTCCCCCCCTGGTTCCTCCTTTTTTTCTCCAAAAAGTCTATTTTCTATTTTTAGACATTTTTAATAAGTCCTCATGAAGGACTACGTTTTTAATATCCAAATCAGAACGGAATTGCAGACTTCTAGTCCGCGTCATCTGCTGCAGCGGTCATACCTTCCGTTGTAGTGGCTCCGCTATGGCGGAAAATATCCCACGCGCGGCGGACATCTGCTTGGGTCCACCAAATCTCTACTATGCATATTTTATTTTATTCTCTGTGTGCCCTTCGTTTGTCAGAAATTTATTATAAATTTCTAAAATTTCTAATTCACCCATTTTTTTGGGGTCAGAATGCTATAACGGTCGGGTGGGTCATTACAATGGGGGCGAGGGTTGAATTTTCAAAACCCTTATTTCCCAAAATAGTCTATTGAATTCTCCTTTAATATTTTATCCTAGATTTTGAACGTTCGAAAGTGTTGAGGAAAGGCAAGGCTCCAGCAGAGTGACTGTGAATTCCATCTTCCAATCAAGGTAGTTATGATTTAGAAGAAGTTAGACTTTGGATAATAAGCATATATTGTATGGAATAACTATGTGTGAATTGGTCTCTGGACATTGCTTGTTATCATAATCCTTTGTTAAATTCTATTGTTGAATAATTTTGCTATGAAATAGTTATTTATGTGTCGTGGACATTGGATGCTGAGAGTTGTTCTTATTCGTTGTATTGTTTGAACATCATCCTTGAGTTGTGTGAATATTCGAGTTGAGGGAGTAAGATGGACCTCCCAAGGGTCAAAGAAACTAATTGAGTGGTAAAACACTGAGATATATGAAATAAAAGTGGATAACATGATTGTCCTAATATGAGTGGCTCGTACCCAAAGGGAGAATCCGGCGAGCAATTATGATTGAGTGGCTCGTATCCAAGGAGAGCATCCGGACGAGCAGATGAGTAGGAGAGAGTACCACGTCGGTACAATACATTGATTTCTAGAGTCCCCTGCAAGTCATGATTGGAAGAGCGAAAATAAGACCCTCTAGCATATGTGTACATCAATGTTCAGTGTTGGAGTGTTCATGTTGATATGAAGGAGGTGCGTCCCTGGCATATCTCCATTCATTATATTATTTGACTGAGTGTAAGAAATAAGATCAGTCTGGGAATGTGAGGACCTGAATGAACTAAATTTATAGTCATGTATTTTGTGCATTCAAATTGTTGATGTGTTTATGATGATCTGACAGTTTATATGAAGTTAAATGAGGACTCATGATGAGTTATGAAATCTTTCGTGAATTGGTTCTTTGTATATTCCTTGTGGTTATGATGTGTCGATTTTTTATTGACAACTAGGAGTAGCTTAGATGGTCATGATGAGTAGTATGTTGAAAAGAGTTGAGAGAATTGTAGGTACGCAGCTAAGTCGAGCTACTGCTAAGGCAGTACCGCTCAGCGGATCGTATTCCGTCGTGGCGAGACTGTGGCAGTGGTCAAGCGACTATTGCAGTGAGGCCCAATCCAGTGAGTAGGTTGGCTAACACCCTATACACATTGAAATGTTGAATGACTATTAATTACTGAAATGGTGTCCTGAGGTGATTGCATATTGTTATTTCGCTTATATGTAATATTATTTAAGGTTGGCCAATAATGTCTTCCAGTACTGTGTTTTGTACTGATACTACTCCTGCACTTTTTTTCTAAGTGCATACCTCGATCTCGGAAGCTCATCTCGATCCCATCTCTAGAGTAGCCGCAGATTCGTAAAAAGGTGAGCGGTTCAAGTTGTGTTGTTCGACTCCTCCGCAGAAAATATCTCTTGTCCAAACATTGGTTTTTTCTTATTTTTCCTGTATTACTTTTTTAGATAGTGTTAGGTCGATGTCCTTATGTACAATAGCCTTCAGGTTCTGGGGATGTTTAAAATAGCTAGTTGATATTGTTTCCCTTTCATTTGAGTAATGCTTCCGTTATTTATTTTTATAATGTGATTTGCTTAAAAGTTGTTGGCAGTTTTTAGGTAATTAGCTGGGATCGTTGGTTCGCCTACTTGGGTGTTAATGTGGGTGCCAATCACGGCCACTTAGATCGTGACAAACTTTAAGACCAAGTTAGTTTTTACTTATACATAAAGGAGTTTCCATTTATAGTTGACCAGTCGAGAGAAATAAAAATTCTTCGCTCTTCTCTCTTTTCTTTCTCTATAATATTCTTCTTCTTTTTTTATTATTTTATAACACGTTATCAGCACGAGGCTCTACCTTGAGCACTCACTTGGAGAAAATCTGAGATAAGAAAAATCAAAGTTTCTTTCGAAAGATATATTACTTAGCCAGAGGAATTCTTTTGATGATATTGTTTTTCTCAACATTCACAAAATAAGAATGAAATTAATATAATTACATGAAATAAAAAGGTTAGTATTTTTTTGATATTTATGTCTTTTCTAATAACAATATCAATTTTATTTATGGATCGGAGGAACGACTTATTGATTCACTTGGCAATTCATGCCTCATATTTGTCACAGAAGAATAATATTGTGGCAGATATATTTATTCCAGCAGAACAATATTGTGAAAATATATGATGGTTTTAATTTAATATCCATTAATATGAGAATTTGCAAGAAATATATGATCACCAGAAGTGATAATATTTTTATAGGCTTATTACAATTACACCTGAAAAAATATTAGAGAAATTATCTGTGTTATATGTATACCTCGATTTGCTTGTGAAGTAGTAATATATTGAAGGAGGTTTTAGGCTATCATAATTTAATATGATTAAGACACATTTAGATGATTGTGCTCCATTCCTGAAGAATGAGAACTTTTGATAAATATTACAAATTTATCTATTTATCTATCAATCTATATATATATATATATATATAGATAGATGTGATGTGGCATGCTTCTAAAGCCACCATTTTTGTTAATCTGTTTTTCTTTTTTTTTTTGAGTATTTTTCTCCATTTTAAATAATTTTTTAAATTAATTAATTAATTAATTAATTAATTAATTATAATAATAATAATTATTATTATTATTATTATTATTATTATTATTATTATTATTATTATTATTTATCAATTCAAAAGACACCTATCAAACGTTCTATATAAGAAGCAATTAATGAAATGTTACAAGAAAATCATAGAAAAGGTATCCTAATCCAAAGGTCATTTTCTAGATTATCAAGTTTCAAAAGCTAATCATCTGGACCAGATATGCAGAGGATCATTCATTGATTAGGAGGAAGCAGATTTCTTGCCAGGCATTTAAATTAAAGAAAAATATAGTACTTTTAAGACTACAGCTATGTGTCAAATCTATCTATCAAGCTATAGTCATCATTCTTATTTATTTATTTTTTATTTTTTTAGCATTTTTCTCTATTTTAAATAATTTTCTTTTTATTATACCTATTTTATTTAATTATTATCATTTATTTTTCAATCCAAAAGACAACTATTGAACATTTTATATAAAAAAGCAATTAATGAAATGTTACAATCTTTTAACCAATGGTGATAATTAATATTGCGAAGGTGCAGTAGTAGACCAACTCTTCACATCCTAACTTTTATCTTTTTTAATAATTTTGTTATAACGAGTTAAGAAAATTGTGCGACATAGTCATATTCATTCCATATTTTCTTATAAAAATATAAAAACCAACATTTTCATAATCAGAAAATCAACAAACATGTTATAAATGTATTTGTATGATAGTGAATGTCTATAAACGTATTTGTATTGTATTGGATACATTAGTTTATATTATAGTGAAAGTCTATCTTTTGGAGAAAAGTTAGGAGGAATTGTCTCTATAAATAGAGGGGTTCTCCTTCATTGTATTTCATCCCATCAAGAGAAATAAGAACTTCTTTCCTTCTTTCTTTCTCTACAATATTCTTGTTCTTTCTTTATTATTTTATAACACGTTATCAGCACGAGTTTCTACCTTGAGCACTCACTTTGAAAGATCTGAGGTAAGAAAATTTAAAATTTCTTTTTCGAAAGATGTATTACTTAACCACAGGAGTGATATTCCTTTGGTGATATTGTTGCTCTACGACTCTACTGTCTCAAAATTTGAAGGCCAAGGTATTATTTTTATTTTTCTTTTAATATGGCTAATCTTATGAAATTTGATTTCGTTGCCCTTCAAAGTTCGGGCAAGAACTACCTTTCATGGGTGTTAGATGCTGAAATTCATATGGATGCAATGGGTCTTGGAGACACCATTAAAAGTGAAAATAAAGCATCAAATCAAGATCGTGCTAAGATTATGATATTCTTGCATCATCATATTGACGAAATTCTGAAAATTGAATATCTCACGATTAAGGATCCACTTATTTTGTGGAATAGCCTAAAAGAAAGGTATGACCACCTGAAAATGGTCATCCACCCAAAGGCACGATATGATGGGATCCATCAAGACTATAAGTCTGTTCATGAGTATAGCTCATCAACATTCAAAATTGTTTCTAAGTTGAAACTATGTGGAGAAACTATTAATGATATTGATATAATTGAATATGTGGTAGTACACAAGATTAATTGAGAGCTCCGGAAGAGCTAATGTATTACTACTTGAAGGAATGAAATTATTGTAGTAAGTCTCAAAAGGAAACTTATAGGTTTCAAGGACATTGAAAAAAGAATTGAGACTATAAATTATGGGAAGATCTAATATCTTCATGCTAACAATTAAAGCGGGTTGTAAATATTTATGTAAAAGACTACCCGTAATTTTTTTTATTTGTAATACATAAATATGGGTATGATGATGAAATCACATACGAAAGTAAACTAGAAATTTACTGAAATAAGTTGGCATAACTGGTTGGCCATCCCGGTGCAAATGTGATGCAAAAATAATTGAGAATTCACGTGGCTATATGTTGAAGAAATAAAAGATTCTTCAAGAATTATTTTGTGTTGCTTGTTCTCGTGATAGAATGATCTTGATTAGCTAAGATTGGAATTATATTCCCTGAAATTTTGGAACTTATAAAAGGGTGAATATGGGCTCATTCACCTACCATGTGAACCGTTTGCTAATAGATGCTTCTATGGTATGGTCACATGTGTTTTGATATCAACTTGCAATTGATTTTTGTAAGGTTGTTGCTCGAATTATTAAATTAAGAGCATAGTTTCAAATAATAAAATCATGTTGATAATGTTGATTCATATCTATGTTGGTTTAGCAAAAATTGTATGCCTCCAATTATAGCTAAATCATTGGTTATGAGAATAAAACTCCCAAATAAAATTTGGTATGAGATATGTTTATTTAACATATAGCAACACTTGAATGCATCAAGCCAACAAGGTTTCCCCTATCACGATTGGTTCAGGGTCAGGAACCAAATAATTCTATCTAAAAATTTGAATGTGTGATATATGATTCAATTGCTCCACCGCAACGCACAAAGATGGGTCCCCAAATGAGCTTGGGGGGTAAATGTTAGTTTTTCTAACATTAGGGGGAGAAGTGATTAGCAGCTGAAAATTGAGTGTGGGATGAATTATCTAGATCCTCGGGAAAAAAAAGCGAACTTAAAGTTCAATAGATAATTCACTTGCAAAAGATTGCAAATCAATTGTCAGATATATTTGCTAACTCTATTTTATAATTCAGTTGCAAATGCTCCAATGAAAGGTCCTTGAAGGACAGGGTCTATGAGATTCCTGAAGCGTGATAGACCAAACGGTTCCAAATATAGAACTTCTTGAAGAAGGAGAGGAGCAAATGATTAAGATGGTCATAATGATGAGGCAAGTGTTTTAAGAAAGCACCACGACATAACACTTCATAAAACCTTGGCAAAGGTTCAGGTACCTGAAAATGATGAAAAATGAAGAGATCTCAATAAGTTATGTCACATTGGAACTGATATCAAAATGATCGTCAACGATACTTTTGATATAATGTAGCGCTCAATATTATAAATATTGACGAGTATCTTGGATTCAAATCTGTCAAAAAGTATAGACAGATAAATGATTAGCCAATTAAAAATACGCAATTCAAGTATAATGCCAGTGGATATAAATGCATTCTTGTGGCATAAAGATTTTTCGTAAATTCTGACATTATTATATGGAGAGTTCCTCTTGTGGTGGATGCAATTATTTTGAGGTTCCTCATAAGTCTGGCAATATATGAAAAACTTGATATGCGCATAATGAAATTATTTTCATGTCTAGAGAGACTGAAGGATATATGAAAATCTTTGAAGGATTTAAAAGAATGAGAAAATTTTTGGTTCTGAAGATATAGTTTGCTCCTACTAGGAGACATTGGAATGGGATCAAACACATAATGTGGTATCTAAAAGGGACTACCGATATGAGCTTATATTATTCTAACAATTGTAATCCCGATCTTGTTGGTTATGCTGATGTTGGGTATTTATCTGACCCACACAAAGCTCGATCTCAAACTGGCTACGTGTTCATATGTAGAGGTACTGCCATATCTTGGAGATCTACAAAGCAGTCTCTCGTAGCTACTTCATCAAAGCATCATGAGATAATAGCTATTCATGAAGCAAACCAAGAATGTGTGTGGTTGAGGTCCATGATACATATCATTAGAGAAAAATGTGGTTTGAAATGTGACAAATTACCCACAATTTTAAATGAAGATAATGCAGCATGCATAGCGCAACTAAAAGGAGGATTCATAAAAGGAGATAGAAGAAGCACATCTTGTCAAAGTTCTTCTACACACATGAGCTCCAAAAGAATGGTGATATTAACGTGCAACAAATTCGTTCAAGTGATAATGTGGTTGATTTATTCACCAAATCTCTACCAACTGCAACTTTCAAGAAGATGGTGCACAAGATCGGGATGCAAAGATTCAAGAATGTTCTAATTAGGGGGAGTTAATACGTGTTGTACTCTTTTTTCCCTACGAGGTTTTATTCCGCTGGGTTTTCCTTGTAACGTTTTTAATGAGGCAGCCAAAACGCGTATTATTAGATATATGTACTCTTTTTCCATCACTAGATTTTTTCCCACTGGGTTTTTTCTAGTAAGGTTTTAACGAGGCACATTATCTATCAAATAGACCTTCAAGGGGGAGTGTTATAAATGTATTTGTATTATAGTGAATGTCTATAAACGTATTTGTATTGTATTAGATATATGTGTTTATATGATAGTGAAAGTCTATCTTTTGGAGAAAGTTGGGAGGAATTGTCCCTATAAATAGAGGGGTTCTCCTTCATTATATTTCATCCCATCAAAAGAAATAAAAACTTCTCTCATTCTCTCTTTCTCTACAATATTCTTGTTCTTTCTTTATTATTTCATAACAAAACAATAATTTAACTATTCTATCATTGCCTGCCTTTTATATTAATTTTTTCGGTACAAAATTATTGAAAAGTAAAATAAAAGACATTCTATTTTAAAGATATCCTATTTAATTAGTTTTCAAGAACATTAAATACTCCACACCTTATTAATATCTTCTCTAATTATTTTGGATTCACATTATGAATGTTATTCAACATGGCCATATTTCATATTCTATCATAAGCTCCATAATGATTTTGTTTTATCTCTCCCTCTCCCTTCTCAAAAGGTTAGTTGTTTGTTGCTATTATAGAATTTATTTTCAAAACATCTACTTTGATATATCTGCTTAGTCTTTTGCTTAGTTTCTTATTACTTAAGCTTTTATTAATTCTTTTTATGTTATATTTCTACGGTATCATATTGTCAACGTGGTTAGCTTCAATAAATTTTGTTCATTGTGCAATTTTTTTTTTTGCAGGGCATAATTCTAAGAGGTTGACAATATTATTAGTATGAATTTATGATTTCAAGAACTTAATTTCGAGAATTAAGGAATGCTTTTGTGTTTTAAGTTTTTAAGTGATTGGATTTTATCATGTTTAGCCATTTATGCTTATTTTTATCCTATTGGTATGAATTTATTATTTCAAGAACTTAATTTTGAGAATTAAGGAATGCTTTTGTGTTTTAAGTTTTTAACTGATTGGATTTGATCATGTTTAGCCATTTGTGCATATTTTTATCGTATGCCAATAATATTATAAAAGAGCTTTGCTGGTAGCATGTATTTGTCACTTAATCTAACTTTTTATGACATAATTTAATTCGTAATTGCATTTTTTTATATTTTCTGTAGGTTCAAAGAAGATAATTGATCATTTTATAGTCACTTTAATTTATTGAGATATCTTACTTGATTTTTTGAATTTTTTATTAATTGTTTTACTATTTTTCTACTAAAGATTGATTTCTATTGATACATTTCTCTCAGTTCGCCCAAACAATCTTTACAATTTTGATTCTTATCGTTTTTCTTATGTAATAATAATCCAAAGTAAATTGAATGAAATATATTCTTTCGCTCCATTTTTTTAAAATAGAAAAATTGAATAAGCTAACATAAATTTGTAACGATCCGTTCGTTCGTTATAGCAACCACCTGCTTGAAATCCAAGGAAAAGTTTGAATTTTATATTAAGGCGACGCTGGGACTAAATAACTTAGTAAAATACGCTCCCGAAAGGACTGAGGTAAAAGCAGGTGGATCCAAGCATTAGACTGGCGCAGCGGCAAGGGTCATACTACAGTGGATGAATGCGAAGCAGAAAGTGCAGAATCCTGTCCTAATTTGGATTTAAAAACCTAGTTCTTGCAAGGGTTTAATAAAGACGTCCAAAAATAGGGAATAGACTTTTGGGGAACAAGAAAAGAAGTTAAGAGGAGAGAATTACCCTCCTTAGCTACAAGAGGTCGCAAGAAGTCAATGATGGAGATGAAAGACGTGATTGAGAATCGACCCGACGAAAGCTTGGCGCCCAGGTAGGCTATGACTTACCCACTTGTGTGATAGACTATGATTAGCTAAACGTATACGTGCATGTGATTAATATGTTTCGCATATATTCTTGAATTAATCATAAGAGTAATAGAGGTGGAACGTAAATTGTGTTATCTCGTATGTGAGAAATCGTAAAGAGGAATGGAAATAAATCTAGTGGCTTCGCAAGGAGGTTAGGGGGGTGAATTTGTATGAGCATGCAAGCCCTGCATAGGGTCACTAATTGAATACAATTATGAGGCTAAGAATTGTGTGAATATTCCCCCTTTTTTATAGAATTGACTGATTAGTTAAATGAAGAGATAACTCTATTTATTACGTGATTGGGTGGTCTAATGGAACCACGTAGAATATATTTAAAATCATGAGTAGGAGAACAGAAATCGGATGTGATGGAATATATGGAAATAATTATTATTAGCTGTTAAGGTGATGCCTTGTCTTTAGATAATAGTATCTTTGGTGAATTGTCTTGTTACGATGTAATCTAATTTATTTAAGACGTTGAACTTATGTGAAATCTTGTTTAGTGGTAATATATGTGATATTGGGTGATTTTTGATTGTCTTGTCATATGAGATCTGAATGTGTTGTGATGTCCTTGAGTGAGGGACTAACAATGGTGAATTATGAGAAATCTTGATGAAAAGATCCATGAGAAAAGGCTGGAAGAGGACTGATTGAAGTACTGTCAATACAGCACTGCTGCAGCGAGCGAGGATCGTTGCAGCAAGACTACTACAACGGTAGAGATACCGCTGCAGTGGAGCCCAATCTACCGAGAGGGCCAGATCACGACTCTTCATGATCTCCAGGATATAATTGATACCAAACCGCTTAGGGCATCAATTGGGAAATAGAAAGTGTGTATGTGATTTTAAGTTTATGGTAGGTAAGTCTCACTATATGTACAAAGGCTGGTAATGACATTGTGAATGATGTGACGTTAATTTTAAATGTGTATTGATTATAGCTACTAAATTGTACGTGTTGCTACCTGTATTTTATGTGAATGAATCTATGACTATGATGTTATGATGAGCGTTTTCAAGAGAGTAAGTGAACCGAGATGTCAGATAATATGGTAAGAAGGGTTTGTAATACTGATGAGAGATGTAAGGCCCTCAGGGACGGAAAGAGGTACTCTGTATGATTCACATTAGTGCAATCAGACCCTAAGTGAGGTCTGCAGATATGAGAGGCTTGTGCCCGAAGTGACCATTCGGGCGAGCATTATAAGAGAGTGCATTGACAGGTACGATTAAATTACCATGCGGCTGGATGTAAGAAGTGAGTACACAGACAGGTATGATAAAGGATTCATACGGCTGGGTATACAGTACATAGATTTTTAGAGTCCGCTACAGGTCATGACTGGAAGGGCAAGCATAAGACCCTCTGACATATCTGTACAGTGATGTGATAGAGGCGTCTATCCGGTACATTACCGATGATATGATCGAGTTCAGATTGATCCCTGGTGAAGTTTGATACATATACATATATTCGTGATGGTAACACTGGGGAGGTGGTGATATACATGTGTGATACAAACGATATACATTGTGATGTGAGTTAGGATGAGGTGTGAGGCATGATCGAAAGTATGCGGTCAATGAGAGCATGGTGCAGGTGTGATGTGGTATGATAATTGCAATGTGTATGACAGTTATATATGTGTGGTAAATTTCGGGAGTTGTATCCCTTGCATGATATACGTTGTATGTTTGATGAATCCTTGAGATGATTAACGTGATATATGTGCATATATGTTGTTTTTATGTCATACTTAATGTTTATATGTTATAAGAGGAGACATGACTGTTATAAATGGTAAAGGTATGGAATAAATTATTTTATGTCTGAAATCTCGTGAGTAAGTTATTATGTTGATAAGCATTAGGTACAGTTGGCTAGTATCACCTAATAAATGAAAGATGGGATAGGAAAATAATATTGGTTAAGTTTCTAAGGCTACTACTTAGCTAGTATCGCTGCAGCAGACAACCCACTGCGGCAGTGGGACCACTGTAGCGGCTTTATCTGCGTCGCAGTGGAAGTGGAGAGGCAGATTGGTAGATCGATTGAGGTCCAGGAAAGTAAGATAATGGGTTGCACCGAAATGATGCATAGGAAAATGAAATATAGTTAATAAAAGTAGTGGATTATTGTTAACAATAGGTACGAATTATTTGTATTTTATGTTGATGCATATTAATTATTTTGCTATTGTGTGAACTAACTGGTAATCGGCCGATGATGCCTACCGGTACATGTGGTGTACTGATACTAACTTACTACACCTTTTGGTGTAAGTTGTGGCAGGTTGGAGTTCCTTGATTGATGTGGAGTACTCAACACCAGCTTCAGTGTTCTTCTTTCCGGACGAAGCTGGGTCATTTTGTTCGTTAAGTATTCAATTAGAGTTCTTGTATCTATCTAGACTAGATCTTTGGAGAGTCATGGTTGGGAAATTCTTGTAATGTTATTCTGTTGATTTTTTTTATCAATTAATGAGAAGTAATGGAAAGTGTTTGAAATTATATTCTTGTATATTATAGTAAAGTTGTAAGAGTTCTCCTATCGAGTAGAGTCGATGTAGGTGCCCGCACGACTTGTCTAAAGAGGGTCGTGACAAAATCAGTAAAGAAAAAAAAGAGGGAGAAAAAGAAAAGAAAGAATAAAAAAATAAGTATATCAAAAAATAAAGAAAAAGACGAGAATTAAAAAAAAAACACAGGATCCAGGACAATTAATGTGGCTTTTATGAAATAATATTGAGAAAATGAAAAGAAAAAGAGAAAACTAAAAAAAAAAGAGCGAAAAGTATATAATGAAGGTGTAATTCACGTATTTTTTGTGTTTTTTTTCTCCTTTTATTATTTCTTGGCTTTTCATTTTAAGTTACCTTTTATTTAGATGAAAGCAAATTATAGAAAAATAAATTTCTTATTATCTAATTAAAAAAGACAAACATCGACATACATATACCTAATATAAAATTAGGCTAAAAGAATCATGTATTATAATATCACATACATATATTTGAAGTGAAGATTTCTTATAAAATTATTTTTTTTAAAATTCTAATGAAAAACTTACATGATTTTTTATTTAATTAAATAAATTTATAAAAAAAAATTATTCATGTCTTTTATAATTGCGCGAAGCGTGAATACTTTCATTAGTATAGATCTAATACAAATTTAGTATCTAAAGTGTATGTAACAATACCGAGTAAAATCTTAAAATTTACTTCCGAAATAGTAAATCAAAAATTTACTCATGAAGTGGTAAAATTGAAATTTACTCCTAAAGTAGTAAAATCTTAAAGTTTTCTCTTGAAGTAATAAACATTTGAAATTTTCTCTTGAAACAAAAATAATTTGAAAGATATCTAAGAAATATTCTAAAACAATATCTTTTTGTGCTTGACCAAAATAATGAGCTATTGAAATATTATATTTCTAGCATATTCAAATAATCAGGTTTCATTCCCCGAAGTAAATAAAAGAAATACCACAACTTACCTCCTAGAAAGATAAAAATAACAAAGGATATATAAGTTATTTTTGTGGTATGAAAGTCATTGCAATATATATATCTGTCGTACGTAGGAATATCTTGAATAATTTTATTAAAGTTCTTTTTAAGACAAATTAATACATCATAGTTAGTTGTTATTGATTTCTTCGAAGAAAATAGCAATTCATGTATCTTTTCCCGGAGGATGTAGTTATTAGTTGATTGCCATTTTTGATATAAAATATTCATACTTTAGTTAGTCTCTTGAAAGAGATGTTTAAAATACTGAAGTTTAGAACTATGTCTATTTTTCGTCGTTTATGAATTTACAATTGTTTTTAAATGTTCACTTATTTAGTGCTTATTTTATAAAACCAACAATGTCTAAATTTGCTTTCATGATACCATAAGTATCTAAATAATATTTGGTAATATAAATTAATTATCAAGGTCTTCGGAAAAGCTTAATTGTTTGTCTACGAGAATCATGACACTGTTAGTGTCCAAGTAATATTTTATTATGAAAAATAAATTGAAAACTCTCAGGGAGTTTATTTATTATTAGATCATACATCTTATATTGTAATATACAAAGTTGTTATGATCAGAACACAAGTTGTAGTAAATATGAAGTTTACTGATAAAAATGGTTAAGATTGCAAAGGATTGAAAGATTAAATATCTCCAAATTATTGCGGGTAAGAAATATATATGTGAAAGGTTACCCGATTTATAATATAAATATAAGCGTGATGAAATTATATGCTACAGTAAGCCAGAAGTTCATTAGTATGAAATTCATGACATAGTAAACTTGAAGTTTACTAAAATAAGTAATACATATCATGGTAAACCTGAAGTTTACACATAATTTCATCATTTGACATGATTGTTTTGGTCATCCTGATATGATGTGTTAATTAAGTATTCAAAATATATCGAAGAATTAGAAGATTCGCTTGTTCTTATGATAAGTTAATTGTTCCAGCTAATGTTGAGATTAAATCTCCAAAATACTGAAAAGTAAAAAAGGTGAATAACCAACCCTTTACCTGGCATATGATGTCTTAAATAGATCCATCTTGATAAATGTAAAGCTTATGGGTCCTATAGTCATTTAAATACTAATGAATGTTAGCACTTGACAAAATTTATATGAAAATTCTGAAGAATTAAAATGCTTGAAGCATTTATAAATTTCTGTAAACTTGTTCATAATCCTTATATGAAGAAAAACAAATAAGAGTTTCTAAAGGCAATTGATTAGTTAAAGAAGGAATTTGAGGTGGAAGGTCTTGGAAAGACAAAATTATGTCTTGATTTGCAAATTGAATATTTGATAAATGATATCTTTGTCCATCAATTTGCCTATAGAGAAAAGAATGTGTATGGCTAAGATCAGTGTTACATCTCACTCAATTGCTAACCCAAAAAAATAATCAAAGATGTTCAAAAAATCTATCAAAATAAAGCAAAAAAAAATTATTCCAGCAGTCGTTGCAACCCAAATTCAAACCTGGGACATTCAACTGTTTTTGAAAACCTTTTGCCACTACACCAAAGAAATTATTATGCTAAAGGTATTCAATTTAAATATATAGTGCATAATATCCAAAATTTGTCTATATAGTGAATTTTCAGGTGAAGAGTGTTCGAATGACCATCCTTATTTGGTTGTAGCTCTGCCCCTGATCTCACTCAAGAAATATATGATATAAAATTTGACAAAATATGTATGATCTTATATGAAGATGATGCAACATATATAAAACAATTAAAGGGAGGATTCATAAAAGAAGATAGAACGAAGTACATTTCACCAAAGATTTTCTTCATACATGATCTCCCCAAAAAAATAATATTAACATGCAATAATTTCGTTCCAGTTTCGGCTGGCCATTTCAAGTCTATACATTTAGAGAAAACAACAAAGTGGCAGACTCTTTAGCAAACTTCGGCTACGATTCTCAGTTTGACTATAGGTTTTCCTCAATGTTGCTGGACTCTACTCCTCTCCCCGGGCTCGCTCTGCTCTATGCCCAAAGCTTCAACTCAATCACTTGGACAAAATAATGTAACTAGTTTATTCACCACGTCTCTACCAACTGCAACTTTCGAGAAGATGATGCACAAGATTGGATGCGAAGATTCAAGTTTTGGATTGATGTTTTCATAAGGGAGAGTTAATACGCGTTGTACTCGTTTTTTCTTACAAGTTTTTTCCCCCTGGATTTTTCTTGTAAGGTATTTAATGAGCCAGCCAAAATGCGTATTATTAGATACATGTACTCTTTTTTCTTTATTATATTTTTTTCTATTGAGTTTTTTCTAGCAAGGTTTTTAATGAGACAGCCAAAATGCACATTATTAGATACGTGTACACTTTTTCCTTCACTATATTTTTTTCATTGAATTTTTTCTAGTAAGGTTTTAACGAGGTACATTATCTATCAAATAGACAACCAAGGGGGAGTGTTATAGATATATTTCGCATTGTAGTGAATGTCTCTTATTTTGAGAAAAGTTAGGGTTAGTAACTTTGAGACCAAATTAGTTTTCCCTTATAAATAAAGGATTTTCCATTCACTGTAGTTGATCCCTCAAGAGAAATAAAAATTCTTTTCTCTCCTCTTTGTCTACAATATTCTTCTTCTTCGTTTATTATTTTATATCACTAAGGGATTGTTTGGTTACTGGATAATATTCAAGTTAATACATGAATAACTTGACTATTCATGTATTAATTTTATATATTGTTTGATTTTCAAATATGATAAAAGTTATTCATGTATTAATTTTATACAATGTTTTGTTGGTAGGTTCCAAAGGTTGTATAAAAGTTATTCATGTATCAATTTTATACGATGTTTGATTGTGTTTTAATAATTCTAAAAAATTAATATTCACATAATTTATGAGAAAATTTATGTATAATTTAATGCGGCATAAAAGGTGGAATAAGTTATGTGGGTATAACAATTAATATAATAAAATTACACATTTACTCTTATTAATTTACTTTTAAAATCTTTTTAAATTCGGTAAGTTTTTAAAAAAAATGTCATTTCTTTCTGTGTACATTTACCTAGAATTAGTTATCATTTTTTTTATTCGGTGTACATTTTTATTTTTTTGGGTAATGTGTATATTTTATATATATAGTTAAATCATTATTGATCCACTTTTAAATGATTGGATATCCAACCCATTTAAAAATAGGTTGAATCGGGCGGATAACCATAAAATTTATCCATTTTGACGCCCCCTACTTCTTATCTTAACATTTTTAGCTCTTTACTTGTTAAATATCCTTGTATTTTTTTAAGATAAAATAATATTTTACGAGAAAATAGAACTATATATAAGTAATTGATCGGCCGTTTCTCGTATGATATAATTAACCATATACAAGTAATTGATCGGTCGTTTTCTGTATGATACAATTGACCCGTCATTTCTCGCCTGATACAATTAAATAATATGATAATTTCATGAAATTTTTGGATATATAGATAATAATATGCTCAATAATACGGTAGAAGTAGTAGTCTTGTTATTCAGTATATATTTACACCTCCACTTTTTCTTTTTTTCTTTAAATATTCAATTATACAATAAAATTTTATACTATTTATTTACCTATTTATTTGTAAATAATATATATTAATTTATAACAAATTAAATATTCAAGATCAATAATTCATGTATTGTAATCTTTATATAACTAAATCTTACATGACTAATACCTATATAATTAATACATAAATAACTAAAATCTACATAATTAATTTTTATATAACATAATATATAAATTTTCTGCTAACTAATTCCTGCATTAATAAGGCATGACTCTAACACGTAATCAAACAACCCTTAATAGATTGGTCAACACTTTGGATTTCTTGTCTATTAATCCCAAAATCTACCAAGAAATATGATTGGCTAAGCCAGATGCGAAGTGGCGAAACAGAGCCACAACCACGGAACCGAATACCAAATATGTCCCAAATTTAGTTCTCAAAATGCTGAGTTTTTTAAAAGTTTGCCACTCTTTGTTGTTAATAATTTCTCGTGCTTCAATGGCTTCCTCTCTCTCACTTCATCAACATATCTATTGTGTCTCTCCTACTCCTACTCCTCGTTTGGCCAAATCCCCACATCATATCTCCACTCTTCCATCTTTTCGAAAGAATTTCCTCAAATTCGATTCTCGTACAACAGTTCCGTTTGCTGTTACAGAATCTGATTCCACCAAATCTCTTGAACCAGACCCTCAAAGTCTTCTGCAAGAAGTCGCTGTAAGATTCAATCCACACCCACGAGTATTTAGTAACTGTTGTTCGCTTGAGCCGTGAGTGTTATGCGAATTTATCAAGTCTCCTCGTTATTTTTCCAGGACAGTTTTGTTCTACCTGCAGATTATTTTTCGCAGCTTCCTCGTGATCTTCGCTTAGATGTAAGTTATCTTGGAAACTATTTTGCAAAGCAATATGGAAATGGTTAAAGAAAGTGTTCCACTTCCTAAACTGTTATTTTGGTAAGCCGTAATAGGACTGTTCTATCACGAACAATAAATAGCATGTTATCATTTATCATTCCGACTTGCAACTTATCACTCATTCGAGAAGTGTTTCTCCACGCCCCAAGCTTTTTTTACTCTTTAGAATAAGAATTTTTCCAACATCCAGAGCAAGATTGCAAGTTGGATATTTCAGAGTAAAATCTATTCACCAGGAATTTGTTGTAAAATTTGGTTGGTGAGTTTTCTTTTCCTTTGTTACTGGCAATGTTGCTGTGGTTCTGGTGTCATTGTCTTCCTATTAGCCCAGGGATCTGTGTGATTTTGAATTCTCTTGATGGTTCATTTAGAGGTCTGGATGTTTGGGTTTCATTTGCATTGTTGAAGGGGGTGGGGTACTTTATCACTTAGGTTTAGTTCTGATGCATAAATTTTAAACATGGTGTAGCTGAACGATGCAGCATTTGATCTTTCAAATGGGCCAGTTAAAGATGAGGTTAGTGACCCGTACTAATTATTTGTTTGCAACTTCTTTACAATGCTTAACATATCAACCATGAAATTGATAAATCTTGGATCAGCAATTTGATTTGGCTAGTGTACTATACAAAGCTACTCATTTACACCATTTGGTTCAATTTAGTGTCTTAGTTTGACTAGGCATGGACTTTAAGAAAATATGGAGTACCTTTGAGTTTTGTGGTCTTGAATTGAAGATGTGTGTAATGTACCAATTGTCCTTTAAACCTAATGGTCTTAAACATGTCATGTAGAATGTTGGAATTAGGGAGTTACCAAATTTAAAAGGAGGCATTTTGTTTCAAACAAATTAAAAATGAGAGTAAGACACTTACATTGAAATGGAGGGAGCATAATTTTTGATGACTTGGTGCAAAATCTCCCACTGTTTAGGATGTTATTATCTGTGCTTTGAACTTAAATCATCCAAGAGATAGGAGTTCTGTATTTTTCATCTTCACATTTTGGAACCAGTATATTATATGATCTGATAGCAGCTGTTGTGTACTCAAGTTTCTTGTTCAGTTGGATACCTAAGAATTGGTTGTGCTGATTATGACTAAAAAACCTCCAGTCTGAGATGACAACAGGAAATGAATCTTGATAAGAGTTTCCATCATCACCTGCGCAGACATCTTTCTTGGAATTCTTCCTCATTTTCTTCTATGTTTGTACAGTAAAGAAAGTATAAAGAGGAACCTTCGCGGAAAGTTAAATAAACATAAAAATGGAAACTGCTGAGGACTGGAGTAACCTGAGGTTGGATTAATTGACAGAATATAAAAAGAGAAACCATGGATTCTTGCAATGTAACTAACAGTGAAGATGATAAAAGATGCAGTATGCTATATTTGCCGCTGAGGGAATAAAGGAAACTTACCTCCTAGGTTTTCTCAAAATTTCTGCATACAGATATTCCGGACAAGAATAATACTGTTTTCAAAAGTTCCATTAATCATTAAACAAGAATTTCTTCTGTATTCCAGTTTTTGATGATATATTCTGTATTCCAGTTTTAAATAAGTTGATAGTTCATCTTTTCTCTTGTGCAGCTATGGTTCATATTAACTGATTCTTTTCCCTTTTTGTAAATATGAAATTTGAAGCTATCAAACCCTTATAACAATAGAGGATGAAAGAAAGCAAAACTCACTGTGAAAAGAACATTATAGACTGTCGTTTTAATCTTGCATTTTCAGTGTGGCGAGGAGGTGGGAGAGACATTGTTAAATATAAGCCGAGCATGGGAACTGGCTGATACATCAACATCCACAGCTTTAGTGGACAAGCTGCCTCTATTGGTTGGCTCATTGACAGGCTCTCAAAAATCTGGCAAGAAAAAGCCTAAAACTATGATGCTTTACTTCTTGCCTTTAACAAGCAAATTGAGTTCCTTTTTCCATCTTAATTTCATTCTTATTACTAGTTAGCATTTGGAAGGCGCTTGTTGTCAGCTGGAAAAAGGTTCCAGTCCATGGGACAATATGGTGAAGGTGAAGTACAGAAGGTACTTTATGGAATTCCATGCATTTTCTCATGTGTTAAAAAGAATATATTCCCTAAATCTTTCGAATACAGGAGTAAATGCAGGGGCAAATCTACGGTAGAGGGCATGGGTTCCTGGGAACCCAGTAGCTTTTGCCCAGCTCCGGTATATACTAAGAAATTAGTTAAATATATTTTGGTGGGAACCCAGTAACAAAACATGTAGTTGGTTCTGTAGTAAAAGCTGCCTCGTCTATGGGTTCCTGTAGTTGTTTGTCACGGGTTCTAATCCCCCTTAGAGCACTTTTTATACAGCCAACTTATAATTTCTTTGCTTTAACTTAGTGTATTTTGCACCTTTAGTATTGTTGAATAAATAAATTCTTTGTAATTTCACATTTGAAACTCTAAATGAAGCACAATTAGAAATAAACCACTATTAGAAACTTCTAAATTAGAAATAAACTTGGCCCTTGGATTTTTGCATTATAGATTGTTAACTTAGTCACATATGTTAGCTAGATTGCCCTTCAATTCTGTACTGTGAGGATTATTAATGCGGATCTAATCACTCCGCTTATACCCTAAAATTGCTTCAAAACATTCCCTTGGAAATTCATCACCATTCTTAGCTATTAGGTCAAGAGCGTACACCGCTTGAGCCATCTTAATATCTTCACTTTTGGTTGACTTTAACCTTTCAGATTATTCTCAACCCTTTCTATGCTTACCTCGACTTAAATGTTTTCAATCAATTTATGCTTTAACATTTCCTTCATTCATACATAACCTCGTGCCCATATTCCACCATTGATATCATCCGGGTTATCTTGACCATTTTAGAGAATTTTTAGAACCTTAGTGTACATCATTCACCAACCGGAATGTCTCACTATATAAGTGTCTCTATATCTTACTTTCATGGGGAGCTGCCAACCCCTGTAACACCGTCATGACAACAGATTCTCAAATCAATAATTCCTGTGGAAATTTACCATCGGAATGACCTCCTTAAATCGTACATGAACTTTCTCGCCCGCTTCTTGTTCTCATAAAACACCATAGTGTTTATCCGCAACTCATTCGTCTTGCACTTTTCGCATCGACAAACCTTCATCAATTTTATTACCACCCTATGGATGATTCTACCTTATTGAAGCGTTTTCCTTTGAGATACACTAACACGGGCTTACTACCATAATATAAGTTTGGTCTCTTCGACTTATCCTCTTCACAGTTTTTAGTAAACTATTCACAAATTTCGACATCTCCCTGATAATACTTAAACCATCTCATCACTTTCTCTTCTTTTATTTCTCCTTTTTTTGAGTATGTTGTTAATATTCGTCTATTAGCTCAAATCCACAATTACCTCCTCCTTGGTAACATGTACCTCATTTCACTTCCATCTTCAGTCCTGAGTCTCATACCTTACTAAATTATACTTTCTTAATTCTTTCCCCCCAGTGGGTGAAGTCAAAACTCGAGCCTTGAGATTCTTGTTCATTGCTTGCACTGTACGTATATGATCTGATATGATCTTCGTATTTACTTATCACTTTAAGCTCAGTTGCACGAAGTAGAATGATTCCTTAAGGCATAGCTCTATGGAACGCTTTAGCTAAGTTGCTCGGACTTGGGTGTGGATCCTTCATCATCTAATTTTTAAGATTCGGGGATATGGATCTAGGTATGGATATAGGTGTGGGAATTTGGAAAAAATAAATTAAAAAGTTTAAGATATAGCTATAAAAATATGCATTAAGCATGAGGCAAAAAATAAATTTAAAATTTAAAAATATAGCTATCAAAATATGTTTTCAAAATATATATTTAATTATCTTAATTAATAATTAAGTAATTGTAATGTTTCTCCTCATTTTATAAACTCTAATTTAGTATATGCAATGTTTATCTTCATTTTTTTCCAAAATAAATAAATATATATTTATCCTTACAAACAAAATGTGGCAGCATTACTCAAAAGAAAAACACATGGCAGCATTAGTAAAGGACTCGATTAATTAACAAAGGGTCGCTTAATTAGTCTCAGAGTCGTCTTTCATTCTTGCCATCTCTGCGTCTTCTTCTCTCTTTCCTTCTTTAAATCTTCTTCCCAACAAACCTTTTCAGATATCTATTTTTGTATGTACAAGACAACATCACGACCCATTTGAGCCCTCCCTAATAAGTGTAAGTCTAGTAGTCCACGACTCGAGTTGGAACCCCGAATCGAGACACGGGACCTAGAACCATGAATGACTCCAAGCTAACCCATGGTATATTCATAGCATGACTTAAAAGCATAATCAAGCGGAGAACAACATGAACATGAATAAGCGGAAAATAAAATATCATAAAGCATATATCAAGCGATAACATCACAACGCTGAATCACAAAGCTGATCATACTAATTCTATGTCTGAAAAGCCTCTACTATCTGATGAGATGCTGGGACAAGCCCCCAGCTAACTCCAGGTCTGAAACTAAACTGACATAACAAGTCTAAACGGATCACCCAAAGCATGGGCTGAACTGGACTGCTATGGGAGCAAGCTATCAGCAAGACTGAGCTGGATCACCCGAACCTATATCATGAGACGATATAGCATAGAGTATGTGGTCAGTACTTTGAATGTACTGAGTATGTAAGGTAAGTAAAACATGCTTGGTAAAACGTTCGCTGAAATCATGCATATAAATTAAATAGATCATGGACTACATGTTAAAAGCCATATACTTGAGATATTCATAAGTTGTTCATCATAAACTGAATGTAATGACGCAAGATTTAAAAATAGAAATCATATGACTTGTCATGTTTGAAATCGTAAGTAAAAGCTCATAAACTGATCACTGGGTCAAACATGCTATAAAACATAATATTTTAAGTCATGAACATGAGTAACTGAAATTATGAGGAACAATGGGAGACTCGTCATAACCGACAACACCATGTATGAGCGCATGATGATCACATGTGTTGCCCATGTGGAGGAGAGCCATTCTAGGCCTTGCCAGGGTAATGGACGAATAAGGTGTGATATCACGGTATGCCTTCGGGCAGGGGAAACACTCTCTTGAGAGGTCCCAAATATATACCTACGTTGGCGTGTGGTTTATGAGATCGGGGAACTTCGGAACCTCTGACCTACTCGGTGCTTGCATATTGCTCATATAATTGTATTCTCAAAACATAGCTTAAATCTGAACATTGGGAGTCTTGACTCCAAATCATATCATAAGTTGCATTGGCAGTCTTGACTCTGAATCATATCATAAGCTGATCTTGTTAGCCTTGGCTAAAATCATAATAAGCATACTTAACTTTCATGGGCTTGCCCAAATCATATAATCATGCATACTTGAAATAGACTTCATAAGTCAAAATCATGGAATCATAAGTTGAGAGTTCATAAACATTCATGCATACTAGATAACTCATCATACTCGAAATCATGGATCATAGACTTGAATTCTCATAAAACATGCATAGTAGATCATAATTTCTAATAACTTGAAATCATGAATTTATAATCAAATTGAGTGTAAAATCTGCCCATTAGACTTAAATCATACATTAGAACATGAGGGGATTGGACCCATAAACTTAGCTTAGATAATTTCATAGAATTGGGTTAAAACCCTAGAAATCAATACACTTGATTAAGAACTTGAATTCATGAAGTAGAGGGGGAATTTGGGCATGAGGGTGGAAGAAATCCTCCATTCATAGCCCTACATACCTAGGTAAACTGATTTCCAAACTAGTCTTGAAAGCCTAAGAGAATTGAGGAGGAATTCTAGTTTGATCTTGGAAGAGAAATTCAATACAATGCATGCATGGGAGCCTAATAGCTTAGACTAGGCTAAACCCTCTTAAAACACTTCTTACAAGGCTCAAAACAATGTCATTAAAGAATTAAGAGCTCGGGAAATTACAAAATTACCCTCGGGAAATCGCATGAAAAATCTGCCTGCCAATTACAACGACCTTCCAACGAGTCGTTGTAGGACTCGACGACTCGTTAGACCATCTGTTGTTTCTTGGGGTATTTCTGGTACCCTTCTGATCCCCTGACCAACAAATGAATAGGATAAGTCATTATATGAAACGACTCATCACTCCTTTTGTTGTCACCACTGCTCCTCACTTGCCTTGCTTCCAACTCCAGACAACAGATCCACACAATGGGTCGTTACGCGCCCCAATGGGTCGTTACTTGCCCCAATGGGTCGTTGTATCTGCCCGTTGTCTCTGAACCAACATCGGCCCTTTCTTCTGAACTCCACCCAAAGACTCCTTAGGACGACCCCTTGGATCACCCAACGAGTTGTTGCTAGGCTCGTTGTTTCTGGGAGGCCTTGATTGGATGCTTACAATGAATCACATAACGAGTTGTTGTTTCCCTTGAGTCGTTCTGTGACTCTGGTACAATTTTCCTGTTTTCTCTGATTCAACCCTCAGGTCTGATTTTAGGGACTTTTGGAACGTTACATAAGTCATCAATTCTGGAAAGACGGTACTTATTCTTTATCGTCACTTTATTCAACTGTCCATAGTCTATACACATTTGTAATGAGCCTTCTTTCTTCTACACAAACAACACAGGTGGAATCTAGGGCGATATATTGGGTCGAATAAAGCCTTTGTCAAGCAAGACTTTCAATTGCTCCTTTAACTTTTTCAACTCTGCTGGCGCCATTCTATAAGGAGATATCAAAATAGGTTGAGTATCGAGATTTACATTGATATCAAAATCGATCTCTCTGTCTGGAGGTAGTCCAGGAAGTTCTTCTGGAAACATTTGTGGATATTCACTTACAATATGTATGGACTAAAGAGTCGGCATTTGTTTCTCAATTTCAAGGTCCCTTACTCGGACCAGGTGGTATAAACACCCTTTTGCAATGAGCTTGCGTGCATTGAGATAGGAAATAAACCTACCTAGAGGCATCATCGTATTACCTTTTCATTCCACTACCGGCTCTCCCGAAAAATGGAATCGAGCAATCTTAGCTCCACAATCAACTGTAGCATAACATGAGGACAATTAATCCGTGGCCGTGATGACATCAAACTCAATCATCTCTAGCTTAGTTAGATTAGCCGATGTATAATGACCACATACTATCACTATACAATCATAAATAGATTCGCCTAGCTATGATGGACTCCCCTACTGGAGTCGACACTGCAAATGATTCACATAACAATGTTGGCTCTACTTCGAACTTCTTTGCAACGAACAGAGTAACATATGATAAGGTAGCCTCTGGATATATTAATGCATACACATCATGTGAGAAAACAATAGGATACCTGTGACAACATCTAGTGACACCTCTGTGTCTTGCCGTCCAGCCAACACATACATACAGTTCGGGCCAGTTCCTGAACCAGCTCTTCTGCCCCTTCCTGTGCCCCTACTCGCCGGTGCTCGAAGACTATGAGATGAAGAAGGTGCTGCTGATGATGAGGCTACTGCAGATCCTGTAGCCTGTGATCTATCACCTCGGTGAACCAGCTCTTTTGCCCCTTCCTGTGCCCCTACCTGCCGGTGCTCGAAGACTATGAGATGAAGAAGGTGCTGCTGATGATGAGGCTACTACAGATCCTGTAGCCTGTGATCTATCACCTCTGCCTTTGTGTTTGAGCTCTGGACAATCTCGCATTATAAGACCCTCAACTCCATACTAACAACAATTGTTGGAGCCAAATCGACATTCACCTAAATGTGCTTGGCCACACTACTGGCAAATTGGTCGAGGTGGTTATCCCCGATTGGTGCCCCTCTGAACCTGAGAATCTGATGCCCTCTGACTTTGCTGTTGTCTAGGTCTCGAAGACTGAGCTAGAGCACTAGTTGTAGAGTGAGTTGTTCACTGGCCCTGCCTTGGTGACCCTGTGTTGGAGGAAGCTCTTTCTCCTCCCTGATAATTGCCGGATGTACTGACCCTCTTGCTTTGCGCTCTCTCGGTCTTGCCCTACACGTTTGTTTACGCTCCTCTCTCTACTGAGCATATGCCATAATTCTCACAATATCCATAACATTATTCAGTGCAACTATAGAGCAGGCATCGATTAAATAATGTCCAAGGCCACCCACAAAGCGATGGATCTCTGTGTGCTTACCATTTTCGAAGCAAATCTGGCCAACTAGGTAAATCAAAGCCTGTATTCTCTGACATTGAGATCCTGCTGCTTTAAGGCCAAGAATTCATCGGCCCTTGCTTCTCTAAAATCCCTATATCTCATCGATGAATTGCTGTGGGTCTTCTACAAGACTAGAACCTGTAAATACCGGAGGAATTCCCGCACTTTAGATTTGGGTGCCTTTCCCTTTAGAGCTGTACTCTGCCTTCAGCCTGGGTAGCCACCAACTGCCTGAGCAGGTGGATTGCTCCTCTTAATCCTTGCTCTGATGAACCTGTAGGTGGTATAGGAACTGCATAACATGAATTTGTAACCTATGAACTAGCGTTCATGCTATATCTTATGGATTAGCTAACACATTCTCATATCATGTCCTATGAATTGTTCTTTAGTACGTGACACCTAGTTAGTTTACCTAGGTGATATCCTATGTCTATGTCTTAACACAAATGATCATATAATGGCCTCCATAGGCGATCTATGACAAATGAGCGCATTGTTGCCAAATACTTATAACTCATTCTATACTAAGGAACCATATAACGTGGTCTGACGGTAAGGTATGCCTCCTGAGGCTCATTATAATGGTTTGCCCGCAAGCCTGTGTGCCATATGTTGGCTAGTCAGTAGAACGAATACATCAAGTTCTTTCCTGACTGCTATGCTATGAATATTGCCTCAATGGGCGGGTCCGCCGCCCTTATGGGCATACTATAGTGGTAGGGTCTCAATCCCGTGCCCAGAACTAGCTCATGTGTATGCCAAGTGGACCTATTAATACCCTTCCATTGTTAAGGGTAAATTTTATCAAATGATGCCAAGGCTTGTAACCAGCGATACATACTATAGATCGTTCAACCACCAAATTATGATCTCATATGTGCAAACTAGGCTATTTAAACAAGTAATCACTAGTTCTTGTTTTAGCATGTGAACTATATCGCTATGTGATCTATACAAGTGTGACTATACTTATGGTAAGTTATTCTTCATTTAAAACACATGACAAGTATATCATGGACTCCTAAGTTTCAAATGAAGACACATACAGTCATGTGAGATGTTATGAATACTTGACTCAAAAGAAGTAATATGAATATTTGTACACTTTATCGAATAGACATGTATCTGGCATGTAGCGAATGAAGATACCTTCTTCCTATATCATATAAGTTGTATTGACCCTTTTGAAGAAACATTTGACACAGGGTCATGCCCTAATGACGAAGAAAGTTTTAGCTTCACATATCTTACTCTTGTTTCGACCTATGTCGGGCGTGCAACGTCGCCCTTCGAGTTACACTCTTTATCTATAATGAATAACAATATTAGGGCAATATAAGTAGCTAACCAAGAAGCACGGCCTTGCTGGCAACACAACAATTAACTTAACGAGTGACAAGCTCGACAAATACTATAAACAAGTTGTGTATCACCACACCCTCCTTCCCCATTTTCCAAATGAGCAATTGACCCTCTCACGAGGTCATAAACACTTCCCCCAACCTTACTCCACATGCACAACCCTCAACATATCCAATTATACATATATAACTCGAACTCACGGCTTTTGATCACCGTCCAGTGGGTTCTTAATAGAAACACATCTAAACGCTCGTATAAACTCATAGATGAGAAAGGAAGTGAAGTCATACCTTGCTTGACCAAACCTTAAGGTTTTTCTTCACTTAAACCTCTGAAAATTGCTATGCCAAAAGTTAGAAACGGAGAAGAAGCTCACGTAAGTACCACGTGAATAACAGGTTAAAACCCGAGCCTTGGCGTAGATCTTACTTACCTTGCAATGGAGATGTTGGAAAATCACCTTGAGAGCTCAAGAGTGCTGCTATGGCAAGTGAAGAGTGAAAAGCGATCACAAAATCCCATTTTGGATTTATATAGATCCTCCGCCACCTCAACTTGCGGCTCCACATGCAGGCCGCATGTGGAACGTATGTGGGGTTGTCTCTTACTAACTCTCACATACGCCCACCGCATACGGTCGTACATTTCAGGTGCGGTTTGTACGTGGCACAGTTTGTCACAACTTCAGAATCTTGGCACTTAGACATTCCATCTGCGACCATCACATACGACCACATAATCCATGTACAGTCCGTAAGTGGCCATCGTGTGTTGACTTGTCCAAAAGTACGCATAGTCCCTATATTGCAAACCAAAAATTCAGCAAGCAAATGGATATTCGGGATATATTCACCGGAAACAGATTGCTCTTTGAGAAATTAATATGTCACTCTTAACAAATGGATCTGAGAAACCGAGGTATCGCAAAAGATCAGAGTTTTGTCCGCGAATAAAATATGAGAAATATCCAAATTTCCGGTGTTTCTGATAGAGGGTGAGAAACCTTTAATCCATCTCTGGTGCACCGCAGTATCAAGCATAATGCAAAGACCCTCCATGAAAAGAATGAAAAGGAATGGTTATAGAGAGTCCCTTGACTCAAGCCTCTGAAGGAAGGGAAAAAACCATGAGGTGTACCATTTATAAGAATGGAGAATTAGACCGAAGATATGCAACAAGAGATACAATTAATCCAATTTTAACCAAATCCCATATCTTTCTATAGAGAGAGGATAAAATTTCAATGTGCATGATCAAAAGCTTTTTCGATATCCAATTTGCAAAGTAAACCCAGCCTGCCTTGCCTTATCCTGGAGTCCAAACATATCCCAACATTCATTAGCAATGAATGAGGCATTAATAATTTGACTACCTTTAATGAAGGCTAATTGATGAGTGGAGACAAGTTTCCTAGTGACCTTTTTCAGTCTTCTTACTAGCACTTTTTAACTTTTTGTAGTGTTTGGTTTTATCAAAAAGTGCTTAAAAAAAGTTGAAAAGTGCTTTTAAAAAGTCAAAAGCCAAAAGTTTGTGGATACCAACTTTTTATTTTTTGGCTTATAAGCCATTTAAGTTTGACCAAACTATTTACCTTTCTATCCCATAATATTTTCCTAATTTCAATAATACCCTTATTCAAATCTTTGACAAAATTTTATTTTTTTGTGAATATTAGAAAAAAATAATTAAACTCTGGAAAAGAAAAAGAAAATAAAATCGAGGTAGTATTAATTCATTTAAATTATTATCTTTGATTTTATAAATAAAAAATAGAACTATACTCCTAATAAAAAGTAAGAGGAGATTTGCCTAATTTTATTTAAATTATATATTTTAAAAATTAAAAATAACTTAAATAATTAGTTCATATTAGAAATAAATAAAATAAATTAATTTAAGTTTAATTATTTTAGAAATAAAAATTCATAGTAATTCATTTTTTATAGTGTACAGCTTTAAGGGCACTTCAGACATTTGAGCCAAAATAAGTGCTTAACATCACTCATGTACCAAACACATCAATAACTTTTTTTTCTTCAGTTTCAGCACTTTTATCCAAACACATAACTGCTTATTTATAAAATAAGTTTCAGCACTTATATTTAAAAGCCATTTTTTTTCAGCTAAACCAAACGGGCTCTAAAGTCATGCACTTCCTTAGCTCCAATCTTTTTTGGGATGATAGCAATGAAGGTGGCATTTAAATTTCTGACAAAGTGTTCATGTTCTTGAAAGTGATTCAAAGCATTGAGAAGATTGAAACTGACATTCCAACATTTTTTAAAGAATCCCATAGTGAACCATCCAGTCCAGGAACTTTGTCCCCCATAGAATCTTTGATCATACCAAATACTTCCTCCTCTGGAAAGGGACATTGGAGGGCAACGTTGTCCTCTTTGGAAATAAACGGAGTATTAGCATAGGACCAAGAAGGCCTCAGTCCCCCTTGTCTACTGTAAAGGGTGGAATAATATGAAAGTATTTCATTGATAATTGTCCCCTCTTCGGTGACAGTTTCTCCATTGATAACCAGATTGTGTGAGATTGAATCTGTGGTGTGCATTTGCCACTTTGTGGAAAAACTAGTATTGTTATCTCCTTGTTGTAGTGTAGCCATAAAGCCATAGATTTTTTTCTGTAAGATATTTCCTCTTTAGCAACATCTTCCAGATCCAATTGTAACCCAGCCTTTCATAATAATTTGTCATCAGAAAAGACTCTATTCCCAGGCAGTTCGTCTAAAATCAAATTTCCAGATAGAATATCGGATTTTTGGGTGTGAAGGTGCCTGAAGGAATGCTTATTCCATTCTTTTAGCTTGCCCTTCAAAAGTTTCAATTTTGATGCGAAGATGAAATCTGGACTGCCTTGCACATCAAAAGAAACCCACCACGAGCCAATAAGTTATACGAAACCCTCTTACTCTATCCACATGTGTTCAAATTTGAAATAAAAGTTGTTCCTGTGATCCTACTTATTGCATTCGAATAGAAGGGGAGAGTGGTCAACAATAACTTTTTGAAGCAGCGATTGTTTGATGAAGCCAAAGCAATCATCCCATTCCGTCGAGAACAAAAACCTGTCAATTCTAGATGTCTCCATTGAATATGTGCTACAGGACCAAGTATATAAACCACCAAAAAGGGGAGGATTTATGACTTCCAACTCCTCTATAAATTCCTAGAACTCTGTCATACTAGATGAACTATAGCTTGAAGTCCTCTCTGAGATGAATCTAGTGACATTAAAGTCACCACAAATAGTCCAAGGCCTTTCCGACATCCCTTGAGCAGCAGTGAGTTCCAACCATAAATTTTGCCTTTCAACTCTACTGTTAAGGGCATAGACTCTGGAAATAGTATGGAAAAATTAGAGGGGATGTGCGAAAGAGAGATGGAAAGAGAGAGAACCTTTCAGCAGCTAATGTGCATTCCTAATGTGTCTATCCCAAAGGAAAGCTACACCTCCACTCAATCCTACTGATTCAAGTGCCAAATATCCACACCATCTTTCTGCCTACCAGCAAGAGCTTAATCCCAATATTGTATCTTGAAGATTCTTGAAGATCATGAAGCTCCCCAGCACGCACGCTAGGACATTCTTGGACTTGGAGCGAGTCAATTAGTAGGTTTGGGTGTATTGGCTCTGAAGTGATGAATGATGCTAAAATGAATTGTAATTGGTTTTCCTTGGATTCAATTTTAATTCTAGATCTGTAGTTTTTAATGGTTAAAAAGATTTGTGGGGCAAGAATGAAGACTAAAGGTGTACATGCAACTCATTCCTAAGGTTTTACCCACATTAACCTCTTCAATTCAAGTCATCCGGGTGAAATAACGAGAACTGTCGTCAGGCATAAGTTATTCTTCAAAAGCAACTCCACTTGATGTCATCAAATTATTTCTTTGCTCTTAAAACTTTGGTACTTGATCATTATAGATTGCTAAAGGTATGATAACGACTGGAAAGTTGTTGTCGGCAAGTCCAGTATCTGGGGTTGATGGTGAAGAATTTAAGCAGCAAACCAGGACATTCAAGGTATTAAATGCTATATGGATTAGTTTTTTCCATATGTTTCTATGCATTTTATCCTAAAAGGTATTTTGCTTCAGTTTGGGGATCTTCAGGTTGAATTGACCTCCGGAAAAGCCTATACTGGAGCTGCCATTGCATTTATCTTTAGGTAATTGGTTCTTTTTAGCTGCGAGCCTCTATATCTTTCATTCAAGGTTAAAAAATGCCTGCCCTTGGGAATACCAGTTTTCTTTCTTGGGAATTGAGTCAAGGCGTCGAGAGCATACAAGAGAGTTCATTACAGTATGCAAATGACAATGCTTTATTGCTTGCTAAGGTAACACGCTGGAAAACCACTCATTCAGTTAATATTTATTTCCGTTGTTATTTATGAAAAAACTATTTTTGTTGCAGTCCCTGCGAGGATCTTTGCTTGGGATGTCCTATTCATCGACCATTTTATCTGCTTTTGCAATGGTAGGACTTATTTTACTCGGGGGACAACTTAAGTCGGAAGATAAGTGAGAAGTAAAATCTTTGCCTCCTTTCTTCCCTTTTATTTATTTGTTTATTTCTCTCTTTATCTTCTTTTCCCACAGGCTACCCTTTTGAGGGAGGAGGAGCACTTGGTTATCTTATGGGGCTAGTCACTAGGTCTTCTGTGGTTAGATGATGACTCTGCTGAAGTAGTTGAAATAATTCTACTTCTAATACAAACTTTCTGCTGTTAGACAATTATAAATCACTTTATTATCTAGGTTTTCTTTTGTTTCCTCTCAAAGTTAAGATTCCATAGATGCTCATGATATCTTCGATGGCAATATTGAAAACTTAGCCATTTATTAAGCTTTGATTTTCTCTGTGTAGTATGTAGTAAAACTGATGCAAGAGGAAGAGGACGAAGATGAATAACAGAGAATTAGAAGAAAGGAGTAATGCTGTTAATAGTTCTGTTAAAATCACAGAATTATTTAGTTGTCCAGAAGTTAGTTGGGGCTGTTAAAAGTTAGTTAGGGTGAGCAGTAGCATGACAGTTGTAACAGAATTGTAACCGAATTTGTAATGATCCTTTGTGATTTGATAAATAGGTTTAATGCCTTGTACTACATGATTCAATTTTGGATTATACAATATAGCTCCTCTCTACTCTTCTTCTATTCTTTCTCTAATTCTTAATTTTCTAACTTGCCAACATCTCGGATTGATTCCTGAGTTAGTGACCCCCTTCTTCGAGCTTTCTCCTAGAATTTCTTATTCCATTGTCACAATTTATGCATCAATTGGTATCGGAGCAGTCGATCCTTGGCCATTTGATAATAACCGGAAGCAAAAGTCAAATAAACCTATTGGAGAAATGGAGGATAAGCTGGCCCAAATTCAAGATCAGTTGCAGAAATTAATGGCGTGAATGATTAGTATGAACTACAGGAATTCTCAGAAAGATAAGGAGCTGGGTGAAATCAAAGAAGCTATGCATCGTATGGGGTTCAGAGGAAAGGATAAAGAGGTCGCCAGAGCTGAATCGTCAAAAATGACAGAGCTTGCTCTGTAGAATTTCTACATGAAGGCAGACCTAGGAAAATTCCAATAATGGTAACTTCTTTACTCGCTATTCTAGGTTAGAATTCCCTAGATTTTCTGACCAAGATTTAAGAACTTGGCTGTATAAGGTGGATCAGTTGTTTTCTATGGATGAAGTTCCATTTTATCAGAGGGTGAAGATGACTTCTATACATTTGGAAGGTGAAGCAATTGCATGGCATAGATCTTTCATGAAATCTAGGAATTCTACTATGGATCTTAGCTGGACTGAGTATATATTGGCCTTAAATGAGAGGTTTGGGGAAGGGTTTGAAGATCCTATGGAGGCTATCAAGACTCTGTCTGAAACTGGTAGTGTCAAGGAGTATCAAGCTGAATTTGATAGGTTGTTAACTGCTGTGAACTGTCTCAAGAGAATACTGTCAGCTGTTTCTTAGGGGGTTTGAAACTTGAGTTGAATAAGTCTGCAAGGATTCAAGCACCAAGAACACTGATGCATGCTTACAGTCTTGCCAGGTTGCAAGAAGTGTTTGAAGCACAAGCTCAGTCATGGGGTTTGAGATCTATGGCTAGGCCACAGGGTCCACTTCTGCCTACACCTAGTCAAGTCAGGCCACCAAATTTACAGAGAACATTCACTCCCAATACAATTTTCAAGAAGCCTACTGAGATGCAGCCTTATAAGAGTCATAGGCCCAATGGAACTCAGAATAGTAAAAGATTGACATCTGCAGAAATGGATGAAAAGAGGGCCAACAGAATATGTTTCTTTTGTGATGAGAAATATGTAGTAGGAAATAAGTGTACAGCTAAGAAACAAATTTATCTGGTGGATATTTTTGAAGAGGAGTGATGGTTGAGTCAGAAGTAGAGGACATGGAGGCAGAATTGGCATCGGGAAATGAAGAGTTAATGACTATATCCCTACAAGCATTTACTGGAGTTACTGGTTATCAGACCATAAGAGTGACTGTGTATCATGAGAAAATGTGTCTACCAGTTTTGGTTGACACAGGTAGCACACACAACTTCATTGACCAAGAGCTGGCCAAGAAGTTAAGTTGCCATGCCAGCAGTATAAAGGCGCAAGTAGTGAGTGTAGCTGATGGGAGGAAGGTTCCAACCACCTCTGTAGGTAAAAATCTGCAATGGTTGCTGCAAGGAACCACATTTGCATTGGATTTCCTTATTTTGCCCTTAGGAAATATGGATGTTGTCCTAGGAGAGCAATGGTTGAACACTCTAGGAAGAATATTGTTTGATTTCAGGAATATGACTATTGAATTCTGTATCAAGGCAAGAAACATGTCTTGAGGGGAGCCACTGGCTAGTTGAAGGTAGCTAAAGCTAAGACAATGATCAAGGAGGGAGAATCTGATGGTCAACTCTTTATGATGTCTCTACTCAAAGAGAGTGAGAATGGAGTATGTTGCCACCAGTTGCAGAGTGATCAAGATACTGACATTCCTCCTAACCTAGATGATTTGATTAGTTAGTATGCCTGCATCTTTGAATTACCAAGTACACTACCTCCCCATAGAGGTGTATATGATCACAGAATACCATTGGTAGAGTCAATTAATCCAGTCAGTTTAAGACCCTACAGCTATACAGGGGTTAAGAAGGACATTATAGAAAAATTAGTACAGGAGATGATGGATCAAGGAGTGATACAACATAGCACTAGTCCTTATGAATCACCTGTGGTCTTGGTAGGAAAGAAGAATGGGAGTTGGAGAGACTTTGTGTTGACTATAAAGAGCTAAATCAGTTAATCA
The DNA here is from genome assembly GCA_035772735.1 of Datura wrightii. Taxonomy (NCBI): domain Eukaryota; kingdom Viridiplantae; phylum Streptophyta; class Magnoliopsida; order Solanales; family Solanaceae; genus Datura; species Datura wrightii. The sequence continues at coordinate 14,480,684 of JASDFA010000003.1, forward strand.
TTAAAGGCAAATTCTCTATTCCCATTATAGAAGACCTGACTATAAAGAGCTAAATCAGTTAACCATTAAAGACAAATTCTCTACTCCCATTATAGAAGATCTGCTTGATGAATTAGGAGGAGCAGTGGCATTTTCTAAGATAGATTTGAGAGATGGTTATCACCAACTGAGGATGTTTGAGGGTGATACTCACAAAACAACATTCAAAACTCACGAGGGCCATTATGAGTTCGTAGTTATGCCTTTTAGTTTAACTAATGCCCTATCTTCCTTCCAGAGTCTCATGAATTCACTATTCAAGCCCTTGTTTAGAAGGTCAGTGTCGATCTTCTTTGATGATATTTACAGTAGGAGTGAGGATGATCATGTTAAAAAAGTTGAAGCAGTTTTTGAGTTGATGCAAAGATTCCAGCTGTATGCTAAGATGTCTAAACGTACATTTGGAGTTCATAAGGTGGAGTACTTAGGACATTTCATTACTGCAGAAGGGGTCTAAATTGATCCTAAGAAGATTATAGCAGTCCAAGAATGACCTGTTCCTATCAATATTTAGTAGTTGAGGGGTTTTTCTGGGACTAAGTGGCTATTATAGAAGATTGGTTTTGGTTTTATTTGCAAACCTCTCCATGAGCTTTTGAAGAAGGATGGTTTCTTATGGACTGATGTTGCTACTGAAGCTTTTGAGAAGCTCAAGCAAGCATTAGTATTTGCTCTCCTGTGTTGGCTATGCCTGACTACTCTAAGACCTTGTTAGTAGAGACTGATGTTAGTGGAAAAGGAATAGGTGCTGCTCTGATGCAACAAGGGCATCCTATAGCTTATATCAGTAAGTCATTAGCACCAAGGCCCCAAGTTATGTCAGTATATGATAGGGAACTGCTTGCACTTATCTTTGCTATTGCTAAATGGTCTCACTATTTGTTGGGAAGATCCTTCATTGTTAAGACTGATCAGAAGGCATTGAAATACTTATTGGATCAACCTATTCATACTGACTTCCAAGTGACTAGCATATCAAAGTTGATGGCATTTGATTTCACTAGTGGGTATAAGAAAGGCACTGACAACAAAGCTGTAGAAGCTTTATCAAGGAAGCCTGAGGCTGAATTATTAGCTGTCTCCTTGCTCACACATGATGATGCATTGTGTGCTCAAATCAAGGATTCCTAGCAGTCTGATCCTATGCTACAAGAGGTGGTGACTAGACTACAATTACAACCCTTCAAGACCTTTACTTGGACCAATAATCAGTTCAGATGGAAGGGTAGATTGGTAGTGGGAGATGATCACCAGTTGAAAAGAACTATTATTGGCCTGTGGCATGCTACTCGTCAAGGAGGCCACTCAGGCATGGATGCAACTATTAAGAGACGTCAATCTGTCTTCTATGGAAGACTCTCATACAGGATACTAGAGATATGATCAACAAATGTGACATTTGCCAGAGGCACAAGTATGATGCTTCCGCTTACCCAGGACTATTGCAACCACTACCTATTCCTGATGGAGTATGGACTAATGTGCGCCTCAATTTTATTGAAGGGTTGCCTAAGGTGAATGGCAAGGATGTTATTCTAGTAGTGGTTGACCGGCTAAGTAAATAGGACCACTTTATTAGCTTACAACACCCCTACACAGCTCAATCTGTAGCTCAATGCTTTCTTGACAATGTCTTTAAGCTGCATGGCCTTCCTGCTACTCTAACAAGTGACAGAGACCCTGTGTTCCTCAGCACTTTCTGGCAGGAGCTATTTACCTTATTGGGGGTGCAATTGCAGAGGTCTACTGCATACCACCCTCAAACAGATGGGCACACTGAGGTTTTGAATAGAACACTTGAGACTTACTTGAGATGCTTTTGTTCAGATAGTCCCAAGGAGTGGGTATCTTACTTACCATTAGCTGAATGCTGGTATAATATTACCTACCACGCTACTCTCAAATATACTCCCTATGAGGTGCTTTATGGCTAAAGACCTACTATACACCTCCCTTATCTAGCTGGTGAATCTCAGTCTTAGATAGTAGGTAGATCTCTTGAGGCTAGGGAAGCTATTATCTCACTCTTGAAGTTCCATATCCAAAGAGCTCAACAAAGAATGAAGAATTTGGCGGACAAGCATAGGTCTGATAGGAGCACTGCAGTGGGTGATTGGGTCTACTTGAAGTTGCAACCTTATAGACAGGTGACATTTGCTGCTAGACCCTTTAATAAGTTAGCTGCTAAGTATTTTGGTCCATATTTGGTGGAGGCTAAGGTTGGGGCCGTTGTTTACATGTTATTGTTGCCTGCTGATGTTTTAATCCATCCTACCTTCCATGTTTCCCAACTAAAGAGATGCTATGAGGTCCCTGTAATCTTCTACCACCCACCAGTTCTTCACCTTTCTAGTCCCTATTGCCCTGAACCTACAGCTGTACTTGAGAGGAGGCTTATTGAGAGGGGAAATAAGGTTGTTGCTCAAGTTTTAGTGCAATGGAATGGGATTGATCCTACTCAAGCTACTTGGGAGAACTTATCAGAATTACAACATAGATTTCCCTCATTTCAGCTTTGAGTGCAAGTCTGGTCTTCTGTAGGGGTATTGATGCAAGAGGAAGAGGAAGAAGGATGAACAACAGAGAATTAGAAGGAAGGAGTAATGTTGTTAACAGTTCTGTTAAAATCATAGAATTAGTTAGATGTCCGAAAGTTAGTTAGAGCTGTTAAAAGTTAGTTAGGGTGAACAGTAGCATGATAGTTGTAACAAAATTGTAACCGAGTTTATAATGATCCTTTTTATCTGATAAATAGGCTCAATGCCTTGTACTACAAGATTCAATTTTGGATAAAATAATAGAACTCTTCTCTCTAACTGTTGTCAAAGGCGCGCTTAAAGCGCGCTTAAGCCCTTAAGCGAGGCTCAAAACACGTTGAGTGCTTCACCTCGCTTAATGTGCGCTTTAGTGTCATCATCAAGGCTCGAAGACAAACGTTTTCTTCCAAATGAGCATTTCCTCAAGAGGCGACACTAAACAGTTGATATTTCACTTAATCCTTAAAAAGTTCAATTTCTTTGTTCATATATATGTTATTCATGCTTAGTTATTGGTCTTGGACTAAATATATATATATATTTGTATGTTTTCTCCCTTTGCGCCTTTTCTCATTAAAGCCCACGCTTTATTTGCGCTTTGCGCTTAAACCCCCGACGGACCATAGAGCTTTTTTGCGCTTTTCGCTTTTGATAACACTGCTCTAATCTTCTTGTATTCTTTCCCTAGTTCTTAATTTTCTAACTCGCTAACATCAGATTAATCCCTGAGTTAGTGACCCCCTTCTTCGAGCTTGCTCCTAGAAGTTCTTCTTCCATTGTCGCAATTTATGCATCAAGAACATTTGCCTTGACCTCGCGCAAGCGGGAGCTTAGTGCACCGGGCTATCCTTTTTTTTCCTAAATTTTTTTTACTCCTTAAAGATGAACCTCAGGTATGACGCCTAACAGAAATTATGGTTTTCAAAAGGTTCGTTAATTTTTTAGGAGAGACTGAAATGTTACATTAGTGAGGACGACTAGTTTTATCTGGTATAACTAGCCTATGAACTTTCTAAATAACAACATAAACGACCAAGTACAACAACAACATACCCAGTGTAACCCCGCACGTGGAGTTTGGAGAGGGTATTTTGTACGCATTCTTACTAGGCTGTTTTTGATAGACTACAATAGTGAAAAAATAATATAGAAAATAATGGAGAAAAGAATAGTAGCAACAAATAGTACGATAATCGAAACAGAGGAAACAAGTACTAATAAAATTGAAGAAGGTAGGCCTAAGGATAAGGCTGTACAAGACATTTAAATTGAGTTGAGAGATCATGTCCTGTCGCCCTAAATACAGAATGTACAAGACATTGAGAATAAAAAAACTCCACAACTTCTTTCTAACACCTATTGTGCCTATAATGTATACAAGCAGCGATGTTAGACCTTTAAATTTGGAGTCCCAATTCATAGAGCTACAATAATAAAAACAAATAAATTTTCTGAAATTTTAAACTAATTAATGTGACAACTAAAATATATTCAGCAAAATAAAATGACTCAATAGTTTTATTTAAACGGAATGCGGTATAGAAAAAGCAAGTTAATTGCTCCTGGGTTTTTCCTATCAATTGAAAATGTTTAACACCATCATCCAATTTAAAAAATCTCAACTAAAAAGAAAAAAAGGAGAGAATTATTATATAGTTAAATAGTGCTACAAAATTCTGTGGTACAAATCCCCAGGTATATCGAGGAAAAGTGCAATTTAGCTTATGTATATGAGGATACTTTCATTTTATGCAGATGTAGCATATCAACTCAAATGAATCTATTGCATGCATAATTTCCTAGCTCGACTCCTGCATACAAGCTCTCAGAAATCCTAACTTATATCTTGTGTGCCTATGAATTTAAAACATCTAAAACTTCAAATTATTCTTTGTCTATATTCCTGATACAGTGATAATCTCCTGAAGATGTTACATATTTCAGGTTCTAAATTCTTGTCTAGCTTAGTTATAAAAGTGAAATCAAGAAGATTGTAGCTGTATAGGCTGCAATTATCAGGCTAGAGAATGTACCTATCAGGTTAACCATCTTCATGATACTTCCAATGCAACACTTTCTCATGCACCTACGCAAGTCTCGAGTTCTTTTTTCAATGCTCTACATCTATGAAAGAGATGTATTACCATTGTCTCGTGGTATATTGATTTTTTTGCTTATCTAGCAAAAGAACTCGTGTGCAGTGCAATGAACTTATCTGGTTGGTTTAGTTTTACTTTGGTCCAATCTTGTGATTGGTTTGTCCTGGTGCACTTCTGTTTTTAAAAGGAGAAAAAGTGAATGTTAGTTCACAAAGCCAGAGGGCTGGTTTCTTGGGTGGTTCTTTCCTTTTACCACACAGAGTGCCTCTTGTACTCAATGTGGAAGTGTTTCACATATCAATACGTATTACACTTGCACTTCTCCAGTTAAAAATGTGGTTTTGAATTTGGTTGCCATTTCCTTAGTCTCTAGGTCTTTCATCTCTTTTGCTAGTGATATCCTGTTCATTTCTGTGCTTTCCTTGCAGATTTGTCAATCTTTTTCTCTAGGACATTCCTGTTACTGATAGACTATAATGTGGATCAACAGCCTGTTACTGGAATTCCAATGGTATCAGTAATCTCAGTTGGTTAACTAAGCATCGTACTTTGATTATGGTGGCCTCCTTGAATTTGAGTATATTAGAGGTTCTTTGGTTGTAGCTTAAATGTTGCATCCTTGCATCTAGCTTGCTGACTGCACTTGTTGTAAATATTATTTTGGCTTCTTGGATCCTAAAGCTGTTAAAACATTCATATTTTACAATGTCTGAATCATATGTAAGTTTTTGCTTTAAGGCGTGTCTTCTTTCAGTCAATGTATCAATATCCCACGTTTGTGTTCCTCAAGAAGGATTCTTCCATATGCGAGCCTCAATGCTGCATCTCAATCTGAATGTGGAAGCAGGCATCTGTATTATGTGTTGATTACCTCGTCTGTTCCAATCAGTGTTGTACCTAATCAATACATATTATTACATAACTACGACCTCACCTCAGTCCCGAACAAGTTGGATCTGGCTATATAAACCATGTTTCTTCATTTAAATTCGGTCTCAGGCCAACGTTATACAAAGTAAAAATAAAAAGTCTATATTTTAAGTTGAAATTTTCTGATAGGACTAAAAGACTCCTATAAAGCATAGGATACTTACCTATTATTGAAAGAAAAATAAATAAGTTAAAAGCCAAAATATGCATGAGCTAGAGACAACATTCTCATTATCTTTGATGGTACTCAGAGTTGTTTGAAGGTTTGATGACCTTTAATTTCTTTCTGGTTCATTGCACGTATAAGAATGAGTTATTATTTGTGTCTGTGCTGTTGATATTAGATGGAGATTTTCTGTATAAGTTTACATAATTGTTAGTGCAGCAGTACCCTGGAAAGGAAACTTCGAGTAATAGTTCTGGATCATTTCTTCTTTTCTGTAAGCCACAGATTTGTGTTGTTCATTAGTGGAAAATGGACATAGCACAAAGTTGATGATAGCAGGTTGATCTCATTATATTTATTTATAACAATAAATAAATGGGAATTAAAATTTCACATCTCAATAGCATGAAGAATAGTGGTATGGTCCAACAAGGTGTAATTGTCAAAAATAATAGAATTATGCATTGAAAAAAAACTTTTTGTTTTCGCACTCGATAGTCCTACCAAATTAACTGATGCAAGGCACGTGTAATTTTTAAGGTTAAATTATTTTTCTTTAACGTAAATATCGAGTGCGAACAAGTGGTATGTGTAGGAATGGCAGATAGGATAGGATAAGTTTTGACGCGCTAAAACTTTTATCTGCTCTTACTCTGCGCTAAAAAAAAATTCATTTTTTTTTCTCTCAACTTTTTATCTTGATCTGCTGACATCTATTCCTTAGAGTAGTATGTGGTGACATCTATTCCAATTTTTCTTTGTTAGTCCATCTATCTAGATGGACGTGTTTGTATTATCTTCTAGATAATACATGTAATGTCCAATTACATATATGTGGGATTAGAATTTGGGTGCTTCCAAACTGATGCTACCTTAATGGCTCTTGCCTCCTTTTCTTACTTACACCATACATACCAAAATTCAGAGCCTCTTTATAATTTCTTTGCCCATCTCAGCAAAAATTAGTTACTACTCTTAAAGAACATAATAATTAATAGGGAAATTTACATAGTTGACCTTAAAAAGTAATGTATTTATGAGAATATGCTTTTATTTTGATACTTCTTAAATAATTACACAAAATATCTCATTTTTTGGTTCTTTTTCAGGTTGACATCATGTTGATGATGTCAGCACTGCATCTTTTTTCTTTTATTTATATTTTTGTCCTTTTTTTATATTCTACTTTTTAAATTTTTTGATTTCATTGAGGTATCCTCTAGTCCTCTAGTGAACACTCTTCAGTCCTCCATGATACCGTCATAGTATATTTATATACTGGCATGGAACAATGCAGGACTACTTTAGTCTTTCAAATGAAGTACTCTTTAATACTCCATGAGACCATCACAGTATATCTATATACTAACATGGTATCATGGAAGACTGTTTCAGTCCTTCAATAAGACACTCTTCAGTCCTCCATGATACTATCATAGTATATTTCTATACTAGGGTGAAATCATTAAGGGCAGCTTTAGTCCTTTAGGGAGAAAATCTTCAGTCCTTAGTGATATAATCATAGTATATCTATATACTGTCATGGTATCATTTAGATCTGCTTTTAGTCCTCAATGATACCATCATTGTGTATCTATATATTGTCATAATATCATTTAAGTCTACTTCAATCCTTCAGCAAGACACTCCTCGGTCCTCAATGATACCATCACGTCATTCAAGTCTGCTTTAGTCCTTAGTGATACCATTACAACATATCTATATACTGTCATGGTATCATTAGGGTCTTCTTGTGTCCTTCACTAAGACACTCCTCTGTCTTCCATGATACCATCATAGTATATCTATCATAGCATGATTGCATTAAGGTCTGCTTCGGTCTTTCAATGATAAACTTCTCACTTTTCAATGATACCATCATAATATATCTATATACTGTCATGGTATCATTGAGGTTTGCTTCAATCCTTTAGTGAAACACTCCCCAGTCCTCTAAGATACAATCATAATATATTTATATACTGGTATGACATCATTGAGGTTTGCTTCAGTCCTTTAGTGAAACTCCTCAGGCCTCCATGATACCATCACTGTATATCTATATACTTCCATGGTATTGTTAAGGTCTGCTCAGTTCTTCAATGAGACATTCTTTAGTCCTCCATGATGTCATCACAGTATACCTATACAATATTGTAGTATCATTGAGGTCTATTTCAGTCTTCAATGATACAATCAGAACATATTTGTATACTATCATGATATCATTGAGGTCTTTTTTAGTCCTTCAGTGAGACAATTCTCAGTCCTCTATGATACCATCATAGTATATCTATATACTAGTATGAAATCATTAAGATCTGCTTCAGTCATTTAGTGAGAAAATCCTCAATCCTCAATGATGCTATCACAGTGTATCTATATACTGTCATGAATTCATTGAGGTCTACTTCACTCCTAAATGATACCATCACAATATATATAATACTGGCATGGTATCATTGAGGTTTGCTTTGGTCCTTTGTGAATTTCCTCAATCCTCCATGATACCATCATGATATATTTATATACCGACATGATATCATTTAGGTATGCTTTCGTCCTTCAATGAGACACTTCTTAGTCCTTCGTGATACCATCATAATATATCTATATATTGACATGGTATCATTCAGGTCTACTTTGATCCATCAGTAAGGCACTTCTGCGTCCTCTGTGATACTCGCATGGCATATATCATATACTCAGAGTATCATAGAATTTGCTTTTGGTTTTGATATTTCTATTTTAATTTTATATTAATTTCAACAAGTTAATTTTTATAAAAATAAATAATTATGAAAGATAGAGTCATATTTTAGATATAAATTTTGTTTTCATTTGCAAAAGCAAAAAAAAGATTATAAAAATAAAATTTCCGTCACTTTATATTTTAATAAATAAATTAGTGGACTACAGTATTTTTTAAAATTAATTTTTATTATAGTCTAGTTATTTATTTTTTAATTTTTATTAATATATAATAGTTAGTTATTTTTATTTTTGTATTTTTAAAAAAGATAAAAATATAGAAAAGGGACAAAAAATTTAAAAAGATAAGCTAACTAAAAAAATTAAAAGGAATCAAGAAAAAAAATAAAAAAAGAAATAAAATAAAGAACAAGGAAACAAATATTGAAAAAGTTACCAAATAATATCTCTAATAAAGGATAAAAAGAGATAAAATTGTAAAAATAATAAATCAGAAAAGGAAAAAATAATAAATGAAAGGACTGGAAAAGAGAAAAAGAAGGTGTGCAAATGAGAGCGTATTTCGGATAAACACTTTGCTCCAAATGAATATTAATAAAATTAGTATGAAAATGGGCAAATTAGAGTAATTAGTTTATTTTTATATTTTTTTGAAAGAGTTGTCACAAAAATTATAATACCATACATTACTATGTCAATGCAATGATCAAATTAAAACAGATATATGTGGAGTAGAAAGAGGAAGTAGGTGACAATATATAGAATAAAGAGAAAATTACAGAGATGACAATATTTTGGGCGAAAATAGGCTTAAGCAACAACATTTTACTTATTTACATAAAATGACAATATTTTATATGCCATGTGTTGTATTTACCGTAGGTAAAATGCATCAAATACAAATACAAAATTTGATTAGGTGAGTGATTTTAGAGATTATGTTTCACAAAAATAATCAGTTACCATTATTCACTCAATTGATAATTATTACATTCCTTAAATAAATGAATTCTAAAAACGGATGAAATTCTTATTTTATATTAACACCTCGTAAAAGAAAATATGAAAAAGTTATTTATTTTCATAGTCAGTTACCATTATTTATGCAATTGATAATTATTACATTCCTTAATTAAATGGACTCTAAAAATGGATGAAATTCTTATTTTATATTAACACCTTGTAAAGCAAATCTGAAAAAGTGATTTATTTTCATAATCATATACTTTTCATTCTTTGAATTATAAAAAAAAATGAATAATTTGTATCATAAATACACCAAATATATGTATTTTAACAAATAAATTCTAAAAAAAGGCATAAAGGATTATGTATTTAATTGTATCAAAGGGTTTACTAATATTATACCCCGTAAGATTCCCGGCACCTAGATGGCCTATTCGCACGTTGGTTAAGCATATTTGGAAGCCATACGTGCTAGAGAAAGGCCCGGGAAAAGATCGGACGAGGAAACCTATCGAACCATCGCGGAAGGAGTCGGGGCAGAGCCCCTCCGCGATGGCAACGTGTCACGGAGCCAACGCGGAGGCTCATAAAGCCCCACTTCGGTTTTAAATCAGTTCATCCCTTATAATTTCCAGAGAAAACGCAGCAAACAGAGAGAGACGAAGAGGGTTAATATATTATCACCCGATTACGCTGCCAAACGTAGTTCAAATCTAAATTAACTCCAGATACCGAGGTATTTAGCAGCAGGGAGCATTCCTACGGATTTTGTTTCGCGAAATACGACCGACGAATCGTCGTGCTACCGGACTAAGGTAAGTAGAATTGCTCCAAACTAGTGTCTATGTGCTCCTAGCTGTGAAGTGAATACTTCTCCCTTCTGGACTTCTGGAAAATAGCAAGTTTTCCATCGTCTTTCGATAAGCCTAAGTTTAGGCTATAATTATATCGAAAGTGATGTCATCCTTCAGAATAGTGTTGTATTTAGCACTAACTAACGTGTATATGAATGCAGTTGGGAGAAATAACTGGAGTACTGACCGAGCCTCGTCCGACAGTCGGATAACTCGAGGTTAAGGTATGTGAAGTTGTTCTTCGGAAAGTTAGTAAGTCTTAGCTTGGTAAATCATAGTAAACTCTGTATTTGAAACTCTCGGAGTTGAATGTTGAGAATTAGGTAAGTCTAATAGATTCTGAGTTGTGTTGCCGTATCGTATTCAGTCCGAAAGTTAGTAAAGCATGCGCCAAAGGGCGAGTTAGCATTCCAGATTCAGTATTGTATGATTAGCAAGCATGTTGTAGAATAAAAAGATACAGATTTTCAGAATAAAGTTAGTAAAGTAAAATCAGATAGACAGACAGTTTTATGGCTACAGATTAGCCATTCAGACTGATAGTATCCCGGCTACAGATTAGCCAAACAGTTAAATAAAGATTTCAGAATCAGTATAGTCAGTAAAGAATTAGTATAATACAGAAAGAGATCAGAATAAGAAATCAGATTTCAGATAGTCTTTTTCAGTTATACATGCTTGCTATTTATATGTGCTATTTCCTTGTTGAGACTTGTTGTGGCGTGAGGGCACCCTTTTGAGCGTCCTCGCCGCCCCTGGGTTGGTAATCGTGTCGCCCACTGAGCGGGTGGGTTTACATCACTCCAAGGAGTGGCATGCCGTCCCCAGTTTGGACGAAGATGGGATGAAGCTTTCCCCATATCAGGCTGATCAGCATTACAGTACAGATAGCCCTGTTGTGCGCAAGCGCCCAGGGAACAAATACAGATACAGTTACAGTTACAGATCTTATTACAGGTGCAGCTCCGGTTTCAGATAGCCCTGTTGAGTTGTGTCCAGGGAACTAGACCCTATCTATTACTGTCTGCACAGGAGTCCTCCGGACTCAGACACGGTTATTTATATCGGAGGCTATGGCCCGAGCCGGAGACCCAGGGGGCCGGTAGAGGAGCTCCGAGTGAGCAGATGAGTGGAGTGACTTATTTTTGGCTGGTTTTGACCCGGGTAGGGGTATATAGATTGTTTGCTTGTTTGGCGCCGTCCGGCTTATGGGGGTTGGTATCGGCTCTTGTTTGCTATATATGTATATGTATTTATGTGCTATATGTTAGTTGATAGACAGCAGGCCACCGCGTTTACAGGTACGCTCCTGCCCTATTACAACACAGGAAGTCTGATTCAGTTCATATCAGTCCTTACAGATTCAGCATTTCCCTGCTATTCAGAATTTCTAGTTATGTTATTGTATTCAGTTGTATTGTTTCAGTTTCTTTGCATACTCAGTACCAATGGTACTGACGCCCAGTGGGGCGCTGCATTACTCGCCTTTAGGTACTCATAGACGAGGAGGCGATCCCTCGTGATCCTAGCCAACGCAGAGTCCTCAGCTCCTGTCATCCGGAGCTTGATATTTCAGAGGTTTATATCATTTCCTTTTGTTGTACAGTACGGGTAGGTCGGGGCTCTGTCTCGACCATCTTATTAGTATTCCTAGAGGCTTGCAGTCTGTATATATATTTCCCTGTGGTCCGTTGAGCCGGTCGTGTGAGGCCGTGCAGTTTGTTATAGCTGTTTAGCATTTCAGTTTATGTTGGCCGCATGGGGCCATAGTTTGATAGTAGTGGTGACCTTGCCGGTCACGTAGTTGTTCAGTATTCCTTTTTTTGAGTCCCAGATGACTAGACAGCATGGTGGCCTTGTCAGTCCGCATAGGTTCCTTATTACGAGTATGTTTCTGGTTAGCTGCTATTACAGGTACAGGTGGCTATAGGCCAGTTGGCCGGAGGCTATGTTTACAGCCGTTATATAGCCCTTTGTTTCCAGAAATCTGAGTTAGAGCTAGCCAGGTGCCAGCTGTGCTTAGGCTCACCAGTTAGCAGCCCAGGTCCTACTAGGGCACCAGGTGCCAGTCATACCCCCCAAGGCAGGGCGTGACAAACTTGGTATCAGAGCAGGTCGTGTCCCAGGGAGTCCGCAAGCTGTGCTAAGTAGAGTCTTGTCTATGGATGTGTTGTGCACCACATATTATAGGCAGGAGGCTGCGAGGCATGATAGGATGGTTACCCTTCTTTCTCAGTCAGTCGTGCTATAGAGCGGTACAGTATAGGGTTGAGTCCCTAAAACTTATCGTATTCTTTGTCTACAGATAAGAATGGCAGATTAGCGACACCCTGCCACAGGCAGGAGATTAGACACAACAACAGGAGAAGGCACCAGCAGGATGCCTCAGCTTCAGTTAGAGTCAGCCCGATCTGAGGGCGATATAGAGGCTTCATCACAGCCCTCTCAGCAGTCCCCCTCACATCAGGAGCCGTTGGGCACTGCACCGCCCCCGATAGCTCCTGTGCCTTCACCGTCAGATCAGGAGGTTCGTAGCGCTGTAGTTATGTTGGCACAAATGATGGCCACACGACGCCAGTCGGTGCCACCTGTAGCAGCAGAGCCTTCAGGTGGGTCAGGTAGTTCCAGGGTCAGGGAATTTTTGGCACTAGGTCCTCCACAGTTTACTGGGTCAGATCAGGCAGAGGACCCTCAGGACTTTCTAGATCAGATGTAGAGAATTTTCTGGGTTATGCATGTGACCCCTTCAGAGTCTGTTGAGTTGGCAGTGTTCCGGTTGCGGGACATAGCAGTACTATGGTAATAGAGTTGGGAAAGGTCCCGAGGGAGAGATGTCACCCCTATGACCTGGACCAGCTTCTCGGAGGCCTTCATGGACCGTTACTTGCCATGAGAGATCCGACAGGCCCGGATGGATCAGTTTTTGCATCTGGAGCAGGGGGCGAGGAGCGTACGCGAGTATGCTTTACAGTTTGACTCCTTAGCCCGTTATGCTCCAGCATTTGTTGATACTATGCCAGCTAGAGTTCACAGATTTATTATGGGTCTGAACTCGGAATATACTGAGGCATGTATGACGGCTACGTTACGAGAGGATATGGATATCGCCCGATTACAGGCCTTTGCTCAGACCATTGAGGGTCTTAGACAGCGGCAACAGAATAGTAGGCAGACCAGTCAGGAACAGCACCACAGAGACAGATCAGACGAGATGCAAAGGGATGTTCAGAGAGGACCTAGGCCTCGACTATCAGATAGACCCCCTAGACCCCCACCTCCTCCACAGCAGCAGCAGCAGCGAGGTAGATATGTGCGACGAGGGCAGTCAGAGCCCAGTGGTAGTTCCAGAACAGTAGAGTTCCCGCAGCAGAGAAGGGGAGAGCAGATCAGATTTGCACCCTCACCCTATCCCTATTGTAATCGACCACACTCCGGAGCTTGTAGATATGGCTCCATTGGGTGTTATATTTGCGGACATGAGGGGCATCGGATGAGAGATTGTCCGACTAGAGGTCAGGGAAGCAGAGACAGCCAGGACAGGGGATCCGCAGGGCCACGAGCCCCAGCAGCCTCAGTGGGGCGTGGGCCTTCAGGTTTAGTAGGCAGAGGCCGAGGTAGATCAGGAGCTTCCAGTTCAGGTACGGGCTCAAGCCGTACTTATGCATTACCAGGGAGACAGGATTCAGAGGTGTCTCCAGATGTAGTGACAGGTATAATGACTATCTGTTCATGCCCTGCTTACGTATTGATTGATCCAGGATCCACTCTGTCATATATTACCCCGTTTGTGGCACGAAAGTTCAATATTGCACCAGAATTATTGCAGCAGCCCTTTGCAGTATCCACGCCCGTCGGTGACTCTATTATAGCTAGCAGAATTTACCGAAGGTGTACAGTGGAGGTTGCTGACCGCCAGACTACAGTAAATCTGGTAGAGTTAGAAATGATAGACTTCGATGCCATAATGGGTATGGATTGGCTAGTGCCGTGCTACGCCAATGTAGAATGTTGGACCAAGATGGTCCGATTCCACATTCTAGGAGAGGCAGTGCGAGAGTGGAAAGGCAGCACAGCTACTCCAAAAGGTAGGTTTATTTCCTACCTTCAGGCGAGGAAATTAATAACTAAGGGATGTATTTACCACCTAGTCAGAGTTCAGGATGTTCGGGCAGAATCTCCGACACTCCAGTCTGTTCCGGTGGTGAACGAGTTCCCTGATGTGTTTCCAGATAAGTTACCTGGCAGAGAGGGAAATAGATTTCACTATTGATTTATTACCAGGCACTTAGCCTATATCAATTCCTCCTTATCGTATGGCTCCTGCAGAACTCAGAGAGTTGAAGGAGCAGTTGAAAGATTTGCTAGATAAAGGTTTCATCAGGCCGAGTACTTCACCATAGGGTGCGCCAGTTCTATTTGTGAGGAAGAAAGATGGCTCGCTCCGTATGTGCATAGATTATCGGCAGTTGAATAAAGTTACAATAAAGAATAAGTATCCGCTTCCCAGAATAGATGATTTGTTTGATCAACTATAAGGGGCCAGATACTTTTCCAAGATTGACTTGCAGTCCGGATATCACCAGGTTTGAGTTTGTGAAAGAGATATCCCCAAAACGGCGTTCAGGACCCGATATGGACACTTTGAATTTCTAGTTATGTCCTTTGGGTTAACGAATGCCCCAGCAGTATTCATGGACCTGATGAATAGTATTTTCAGACCATACCTGGACCTGTTCGTGATAGTGTTTATTGATGATATTCTGGTGTATTCTTGCTCTGAAGCAGATCACCGGACTCATTTACGGACAGTACTCCAGATCCTCAGGGACCGCCAATTATATGCTAAGTTTTCCAAGTGTGAATTTTGGCTTAACTCAGTAGCCTTCCTAGGGCACATTGTGTCGGATACTGGTATACAGGTTGACAAGCAGAAAATAGAAGTAGTCAAATCATGGCCTAGGCCTACCACTCCGACTGAAGTCATTAGTTTTCTGGGATTAGCAGGTTATTACAGGAGGTTTGTTGAAGGGTTCTCTACTATAGCGGCACCTCTGACCAAACTGACACAGAAAGCAGTGAAATTTCAGTGGACAGAGGCATGTGAGCGGAGCTTCCAGGAGTTAAAAGACAGATTAATCTCTGCCCCAGTGTTAGCATTGCCGGAAGGTACAGAAGGTTATTCGGTGTATTGCGATGCGTTAGGCGTCAGGTTAGGTTGTGTGTTGATGAAGCATGGTAAAGTGATTGCATATGCTTCCAGACAGCTGAGGAAGCACGAAAAGAATTACCCTACCCACGACCTGGAGTTAGCCGCAGTGATACACGCCTTGAAAATATGGAGACATTACCTGTATGGCGTCCATGTTGATATTTTTACAGATCACAAGAGCCTACAGTATATCTTCACTCAGAGGGAGTTGAATCTGCGGCAACGTCGCTGGTTGGAGCTGTTAAAGGATTATGACGTGAATATTCTGTACCACACGTGAAAAGCCAATGTTGTAGCAGATGCTCTCAGTCGTAAGTCCATAGGGAGTTTGGCGTATTTGCAGCCTGAGCAGCGGAAATTGGTCAGGGAGATACATTAGTTAGCTAGACTAGCCGTTCGCGTAGCAGAAACAGAGGACGGTAGAGCGGTAATTCAGAACACCGCCGTGTCATCATTAGTTGTGGAAGTGAAAGAACGGCAATATGAGGATCCTGACCTGATCCAGCTCAAAGACAGAATCCAGCAGGGTAAAGTGCCAGATTTTCAGATAACTAAGGATGGGGTGCTACGCTGTAAGGACCGTCTATGTGTTCCAGTTGTTTCAAGCCTCCGCCAGCAGATTATGAACGAGGTACATTGCGCCCGCTATTCTCTCCACCCTGGCACGACAAAAATGTACCATGATATCAAAGAAAACTATTGGTGGCCAGGTATGAAAAGAGAAATTGCTGAATTTGTAGCTCAGTGTACTAACTGCCAACAGGTGAAAGCAGAACATCAGAAATCAGGTGGTTTGACTCAGGACATAGCTGTGCCTCTCTGGAAATGGGAACCAGTGAATATGGATTTTGTAGCAGGATTACCCCGTACCATACATAGGCACGATTCTATTTGGGTAATAGTTGACAGGCTGACAAAATCAGCTCATTTCCTGCCAGTAAGAACTACCTTCTCGACCAAAGATTATGCGGAGTTGTATATCCGAGAAATAGTCAGATTGCACGGAGTACCAGTATCCATTATTTCGGACAGAGAAGCACAGTTTACGACTAGATTTTGGCAGTCGTTTCAGAGAGGTCTGGGAATGCAGATTAATTTGAGCACCGCATTCCACCCTCAGATAGATGGACAGGCTGAACGCACAATTCAGACGCTTGAAGATATGTTACGAGCATGTGTGTTAGATTTCGGTGGTAGCTGGGATGAGCATTTGCCCCTAATCGAGTTTGCTTATAATAATAGCTATCATTCAGCTATTCAGATGGCGCCCTTCGAGGCATTATACGGGCGGAAGTGCAGATCGCCGGTTGGCTGGTTTGAGGAATCGACGTTAATTGGGCCAGATATTATTTAGCAGTCAGAGGAAAAGATAAAGCTTATCAGAGAACGCTTACTGACTGCACAGAGCCGCCATAAATAATATGCAGATGTGCGGCGTAGATACCTGGAGTTTGATGTAAATGATTGGGTATTTCTGAAAGTATCTCCGATGAAAGGGGTGATGAGATTTGGCAAGAAAGGTAAGCTCAGTCCGAGGTTTGTTGGGCCTTATCAGATTCGTCGAAGGATAGGCCGAGTAGCATATGAGCTGAACTTGCCTCCAGAATTGGAATCCGTTCATCCGGTCTTTCATGTGTCTATGCTGAGGAAATGCATAGGAGACCCATCCAGAGCAATCCCAGTCTAGAATATTCAGGTTACGGAGGAGCTGGCCTATGAAGAGGTCCCAATAGCCATTTTAGACAGACAAATTCGTAGATTGAAAACTAAAGATATTGCGTCTTTCAAGGTATTGTGGCGTAACAGGAACCGAGAAGAAATGACGTGGGAGGCTGAGGAAGATATGAGAGCTAGATATCCTGATTTATTACAGGCCTAGTCAGGCGACAGGTATGTCCGTACTATTACTTATGCAGTACCTTGTGGTTGTGAATGTATAAATAAGAAAGATTAATGTTTAGCTATCCAGTGAATCTTAAAGTATTGTGTGCAGTACCTATATTGGACTTTTCTGGGTTTTAGGTTCTTGGGATAGTCCATATTACAGGGGAAACTCTACTGAAATTTTCTTAGAAACAAATTGAGTAAGTTGAGAAGTCCTCTAGATAGAAGTTTACATTTGAGGACGAATGTTCTTAAGGGGGGGAGAATGTTATACCCCGTAAGATTCTCGGCACCTAGATGGCCTATTCGCACATTGGTTAAGCATATTTGGAAGCCATACGTGCTAGAGAAAGGCCCGGGAAAAGACCGGACGAGGAAACCTGTCGAACCATTGCGGAAGGAGCCGGGGCAGAGCCCCTCCGCGATGGCAACGTGTCACGGAGGTGGAGCCTCCACGTTGGCTCCGTGACACGTTGGGCCTGTCCAGGCCCAAGTATATAAAGCCCCACTTCAGTTTTAAATCGGTTCATCCCTTATAATTTCCAGAGAAAACGCAGCAAACAGAGAGAGACGAAGAGGGTTAATATATTATCACCCGATTATGCTGCCAAACATAGTCCAAATCTAAATTAACTCCAGGTACTGAGGTATTTAGCAGCAAGGAGCATTCCTACAGATTTTGTTTCACGAAATACGGCCGATGAATCGTCGTGCTACCGGATTAAGGTAAGTAGAATTGCTCCAAACTAGTGTCTATGTGCTCCTAGCTGTGAAGTGAATACTTCTCCCTTCTGGACTTCTGGAAAATAGAACGTTTTCGACCGTCTTTCGATAAACCTAAGTTTAGGCTATAATTATATCGAAAGTGACGTCGTCCTTCAAAATAGTGTTGTATTTAGCACTAACTAACGTGTATATGAATGCAGTTGGGAGAAATAGCTGGAGTACTGACCGAGCCTCGTCCGACAGTCGGATAACTCGAGGTTAAGGTATGTGAAGTTGTTCTTCGGCAAGTTAGTAAGTCTTAGCTTGGTAAATCATAGTAAACTCTGTATTTGAAACTCTCGGAGTTGAATGTTGAGAATTAGGTAAGTCTAATAGATTCTGAGTTGTGTTGCCGTATCGTATTCAGTCCGAAAGTTAGTAAAGCATGCGCCAAAAAGCGAGTTAGCATTCCAGATTCAGTATTGCCTATTGTATGATTAGCAAGCATGTTGTATAATAAAAAGATACAGATTTTCAGAATAAAGTTAGTAAAGTAAAATCAGATAGACAGATAGTTTTATGGCTACAGATTAGCCATTCAGACTGATAGTATCCCGGCTACAGATTAACCAAACAGTTAAATAAAGATTTCAGAATCAGTATAGTCAGTAAAGAATTAGTATAATACAGAAAGAGATCAGAATAAGAAATCAGATTTCAGATAGTCTTTTTCAGTTATACATGCTTGCTATTTATATGTGCTATTTGCTTGTTGAGACTTGTTGTGGCGTGAGGGCACCCTTTTGAGCGTCCTCGCCGCCCCTGGGTTGGTAATTGTGTCGCCCACTGAGCGGGTGGGTTTACGTCACTCCAAGGAGTGGCATGCCATCCCCAGTTTGGACGAAGATGGGATGAAGCTTTCCCCATATCAGGCTGATCAGCATTGCAGTACAGATAGCCTTGTTGTGCGCAAGCACCCAGGGAACAGATACAGATACATTTACAGTTACAGATCTTATTACAGGTGCAGGTCCGGTTTCAGATAGCCCTGTTGAGTTGTGTCCAGGGAACCAGACCCTATCTGTTACTGTCTGCACAGGAGTCCTCCGGACTCAGACACAGTTATTTATATCGAAGGCAATGGCCTGAGCCGGAGACCCAGGGGGCCGGTAGAGGAGCTCCGAGTGAGCAGATGAGTGGAGTGACTTATTTTTGGCTGGTTTTGACCCGGGTAGGGGTATATAGATTGTTTGCTTGTTTGGCGCCGTCCGACTTATGAGGGTTGGTATCGGCTCTTGTTTGCTATATATGTATATGTATTTTATGCGCTATATGTTAGTTGATAGACAGCAGGCCACCTCGTTTACAAGTACGCTCCTGTCCTATTACAGCACAGGAAGTCTGATTCAGTTCATATCAGTCCTTACAGATTCAGTATTTCCCTGCTATTCAAAATTTCTAGTTATGTTATTGTATTCAGTTGTATTGTTTCAGTTTCTTTGCATACTCAGTACCAGCGGTACTGACGCCCAGTGGGGCGCTGCATTACTTGCCTTCAGGTACTCATAGACGAGGAGGCGATCCCTCGTGATCCTAGCCAGCGCAGAGTCATCAGCTCCTATCATTCGGAGCTTGATATTTCAGAGGTTTATATCCTTTCCTTTTGTTGTACAGTATGGGTAGGTCGGGGCCCCATCCCGACCATCTTATCAGTATTCCTAGAGGCTTGCAGTCTGTATATATATTTCCTGTGGTTCATTGAGCCGGTCGTGTGAGGCCGTGCAGTTTGTTATAGCTGTTTAGCATTTCAGTTTATGTTGGCCGCGTGGGGCCATAGTTTGATAGTAGTGGTGACCTTGTCGGTCACGTAGTTGTTCAGTATTCCTTTTGTTGAGTCCCAGATGACTAGACAGCATGGTGGCCTTGTCGGCCCGCATAGGTTCCTTGTTACGAGTATGTTTCTGGTTAGCTGCTATTACAGGTACAGGTGGCTATAGGCCAGTTGGCCGGAGGCTGTGTTTACAGCCGTTATATAGCCCTTTGTTTCCAGAAATCTGAGTTAGAGCTAGCCAGGCGCCAGCTGTGCTTAGTGTTATACCCCGTAAGATTCCTGGCACCTAGATGACCTATTCGCACATTGGTTAAGCATATTTGAAGGCATTCATGCTAAAGAAAGGCCCGGGAAAAAAGAAGATCGGACGAGAAACCTGTCGAACCATCGCGGAAGGAGCCGAGGCAGAGCCCCTCCGCGATGGCAGCGTGTCACGGAGGTGAAGCCTCTGCGTTGGCTCCGTGACACGTTGGCCTTGTCCAGGCCCAAGTATATAAAGCCCCACTTCGGTTTTAAATCATTTTAACTTATAAATTTCCAGTGAAACAGAGGGGAAAAACCAGAGGAAGAAAAGGAACGAAGAGGGTAATATAATTTCATCCGATTACGCTGCTAAACATTGTCCAAACTCAAATTAACCTCAGATACTGAGGTATTTAGCAGCAGAGAGCATTCCTACGGATTTGGTTTCGTGAAATACGGCCGACAAATCGTCGAGCTATCGAGCTAAGGTAAGTAGAATTGCTCCAAACTAGTGTCTATGTGTTCCTAGCTGTGAAGTGAACATTTCTCCCTTCTGGACCTCTGAAAAATAGCGAGTTTTCGACCGTCTTTCGATAAGCCTAAGTTAGGCTATAAATTACATCGAAGTGACATTGTTCACTAAAATAAAGCTATATTTGGTATTAATTGACATATTTATGAATGCAGTTGGGAGAAATAGTTGAAGTATTGGCCGAGCCTCGTCCGACAGACGGATAGTTCGGGAATAAGGTATGTAAAGCTAGTTTCCTTGGCAAGTTAGTAATCTTGGTATAGTAAAGTAGTTTAAAGGCCAGTAGAATGTTCAGAAGTCGTGTGTTATGGTTATTATGAATGTTGGTATGATATTAGCAGCATCATGTTATGTATAGCGTGAAACTTGCTAGCACGATATAAATTCTGATACAAGTATTAGAAATGGTACAGCATGTCCAGTATGTGATTTAGCAAAGAATGTTAGGATATTATCGTATTCAGTTGAAGCCCAGTAAAGCAGTGTAAATACCTGTAAGGTATCTCAGAAGTAGAATGATAGGTTAAAATGAAGTTTAGGAAGCATGTTAGAAACAGTAAATCATGTTACTATAGAAACTCAGTCATACAACATGATTTCCAGCAGAAAAACTATATCTTGTTCAGCATTAGACTCAGTACAGTATGGCAGAAGATTATATTTATACATACATACTATTATTAGTCTCAGCGTGT
The DNA here is from genome assembly GCA_035772735.1 of Datura wrightii. Lineage (NCBI taxonomy): Eukaryota > Viridiplantae > Streptophyta > Magnoliopsida > Solanales > Solanaceae > Datura > Datura wrightii. Next base: position 14,502,086 of record JASDFA010000003.1, read on the forward strand.
ATTGAGTACGTACCTATTACTATTACTAGTTCAGCATATAGTATGTACAAATACTTTACTACTATTAGCTTCAGTATATGAGATATGCAGATAGTATTACTAGTTGAGACCACTGTATTGTCTGGGGTTGGATTACCTAGCATCCATGACCACCCCAGGGTTAATAGCTGTATCGACTCGTCCGCCAGAGGACGAGGATACGTCGCTCTACGGAGTGGCGTGCCGGCTCACAGGGGACGAAGATGGGATGCCAGTTTTCCCCATATTGTGCCTTGGTCGGCCCTTATACACCCCTGTCGAGCGGATACGCCCAGGTGTTGATTTAGGAGTCCTCCGGACTCAGATGCAGTTATTGTCAGGGGCTCAGCGAGCCCAAGTGCATACCCAGGGGACCGACAGGATGCTTATAGCTATTATAGGAGATGGGATGACCGGGGTAGGGGTATAGATTCTGTGCTGGTTGTACCTCCCAGCTTATGGGGGCCGGGTAAGGTTTGTGTGAGCTATGTTATGTTATGTTATGTTATGCCATGTTACATTAGGTACGAGTAGATTGGTAGTAGAACGATACGTCTCCAGGTACGACTCCTACTCCTTCCAGTATAGTTAAGAGTAGGCATGATTTACATTATCAGACAGCTAATCTATTCCTTCCTATTTCAGTTTCATCAGTTGTACTGTTGTTTTCAGATATTTCTTTCAGTTATTGCTTAAATACTCAGTACCAGCGGTACTGATGCCCGGTGGGGCGCTGCATTACTTGCCTGCAGGTACTCACAGACGAGGAGGCGATCCCTCATGATTTCTGTCAGCGATCGAGTATTCAGCTCCTGTCACCCGGAGACTGAATTCCAGAGGTGTATTTCGTCTTCTTTTGTTGTACAGTACGGGTAGGTCGGGGCCCTGTCCCGATCATTTCTATTGCTATTCTTAGAGGCTTGTAGTCTGTATATATTTCCCTGTGGTCAGTTGGCCGGTCGTGTGAGGCCGTGCAGTTGTATAGCTGTTAGTACCTTTATTTCTTTTATGTTGGCCATGTGGGGCCATAGCTTAACAGTAGTGGTGACCTTGCCGGTCACGTAGCCTTCTAGTATTTCATTGTTGAGTTGCAGATAACTAGACAACATGGTGGCCTTGTCGGCCCGCATAGGTTTCCCCATAATGATATGTTTCTGGTTAACTGTCAGCACAGGTACAGGTGGTTATAGGCCTAGTCGGCCAGAGGCTGTTTTTACAGCCATCATATAGCCCGTTGTTTCCCTGAATCTGAGTTAGAGCCAGCCAGGCACGAGATGTGCTCAGGCTCAACAGTCAATCAGTTCAGGTCCTAGTAGGGCACCAGGTGCCAGTCATACCCCCCAAGGCGGGGTGTGGCAAACTTGGTATCAGAGCAGGTCGTGTTCCAGGGAGTTTGCAAGCCGTGCTAAGTAGAGTCTTGTCTATAGATGTGTTGTGCACCACATACTATAGGCAGGAGGCTGCGAGGCATGATAGGATGGTTACCCTTCCTTCTCAGTCAGTCGTGCTTTAGAGCGGTACAGTATAGGGTGGAGTCTCTAAAAACTTACCGTATTCTGTGATTACAGATACAAAGGCAGATCAGCATTACCCTATTACAGGGAGAAGATCAGATATAGCAACAGAAGAAGGCATCAGCCAGTTACATGATAACTACAGCAGCAGGAGGAGGTACCCGAGACCTCCCAGCATGATACCTTTATCGGTACTATCCCTAGTATACGTGATAACGTCAGAATATGAAGTCAGGAGTGTAATGTACATACGAGTTGATTTATTTATTAGCTATATAAGATCTGATTAAGATTACAAACAAGGTCAGACCACCAGGTAAGTATAAGAAAGAGAGGGAAATGCAGGAATCCCAAATACATCTTTTTGGATATGGTACAGTTAAATGCTTTTATTTGTTGCAATAAGAAAAGGGCTATTCCTACCTCTTGATTTTGATGCCAGTATAGTAAAGGGGCATAAGACTTGAGATGGGGTTGCCAAATCAAGCAGTAAGTAAAGATGGACTGATTGATCCTAGTAAGTATTAGAAAGTATAAAGAGCCCCTATGATTACGTAAGTTGTGCAGACCCTTATGATAATAAGCCAGTAGAGAAAGTAAGACCGTTAGCTTACCCGAAGCAGGGGTAAAAGACCTATTAGTGATGAATGCCGGGTAATAGTCAAGTTTGAGTCAGAAAAAGGCCAAGTCCGCCACATATGCTAACAGATAGCAAGACATACCTGTAAGATTGTAGTTATGATCCAGTTGTGATATCGAAAGGGTGAGGGGTCATGTGAATCAGATAGGTCTGACTGCAAGTCAGGGGAAGTATGAACTGATACCGGACCAACAATCTTGATAACAATGAAGAGCAGGTACCTTGAACCCCAGAGTTCAGCTTAAGTAAGATGAGGGAAAGAAGCAGGAATGTCAGATCTTATGGGGAAATTAGAATTACCCCCGGATTGATAAAATATCGTATTGAGGATTAAGCCTCGGGCTGACAGTAAGATTGCGGTTCAGAATACCGCAGTATGTCCGCTATGGAGAAGTTAAGAAGTTACCGATACAGCAATTCTAATCTAGTGTGGCCTAGAGATAAGGCCCAGCAGACAGTCATGGGCTCTCAATATATGCCTAGTAAGGCCACAAGATTCGAACGTTGACCCCACATCGCAAGAGTGGCGGAATTTCAAACAGCAGACAATAACTAAAGTGTTTATGTTTGTTACTTTCAAAACGGGGTGATAATACAATGAAATGATAAGTCAGGGCAGGAGATATTATTAGGCCGTAGAAGCGGTGTATCATGTACGGTATGAGACTCAGCAGAGCATGTCAGAGATTATGTATTACCGCAGAATTCAGTACATAGTGTACGTAGCTATTGATATATATATGTATACAGATAATAGATATGCTGTGAGTAGCTGCCTATAAGGGGTACAATCACAGATGTTGATTAGTAATAGAAAGCATGTACAAATTGCATTGCAGGACCCCCCTTGCCAAAAAAAAGGGAGAAGAAAGAAAGAAAAGGAGAGAAGAAAGGAGAAAGGGAAAGGAGAAGAGAAAGGGCAGATTAAGTGTGAATTACATATGAAGTCATAGAAACTATCTCAGTTCTCAGTTATTAAGTTAATAGACTTATGTGTTGTTGCCAGATCTAGGCTCTAGGAGCTTACCAGAGTTAATGGCCTAAACCAGATGGCTAGATGATAAGGGCGCAGTTAGACGGTCTACCGACCAGCTGGCGCCTGCATTAGCAGGGAAGCATCCCTGAAGATCGGTAACATTAGTGCATGTGCTAGAACCAGGATTAGAGGCCGAATAGGCAAATTTCAGAGATTAGTAATACCAGAATTGTTCTAGTATGTTAAGTGGTCGTACGTCATTTTCCCAGCCTTGTAGGTGAGAGTCGGCTTTAGTCAACCTAGCAGTTATTATGTGGAACAGCCCATAAGTCAGCCGGCCGTCCCAGTCAGAATACCCGTGGGTACCCCAAGGAAGGGTCCACATCAGTAGTCAGCGACAGACTAGTACTTCAACTGGTTCTCGTAAGATATTCAGATACAGAGCCCTAGCAGAAGGCCAGTATTTACAGAATAGCTCATAAGACCGAGAATTCCCCAGAATAGCAGTATAAATCCAAGTGGATACACACAAGGCGTAAGAAATTGATAGTACCCTGCTAGCACAGTGTTTATTAAGACCAGGTGATCAGTAGACTCCCCGTGAAGATCCAGAGATTAATCGCCTGAGAGTAAGTTTGATTAAGCCCAGCCTTACAGTGGTTCAAGCAAAATAACAAAGCAATTAGATGCCCACAAGTCTGCAGTTATGCATGAACTATAAGTACTCAAGTAGAACAGTTAGAGCATTGTTAGACTACTGCCACATTCGGGTCATTCAACCTGACTATTCAGTTATTTAAGGTTATGCAGCCAGATCATTAGAGGTCATGGTCAATATCAGGATCCTCTGATTAGATAAAGGCACAAGGTGCGCAGACGGTCGTTCAGGTTATCCCAGCAACAAGTAGCCTTAGCATGTGGCCGGAGGGCCAGGTAAGCTCTAGCTACGCCTGTAAACTACTTGTCGATCTCTTCGGCAAGACAAGTCAGTATAACCGTCAATTATATGCCGAGCTCTCTAAGTATGAAAATGTTATATCAGCCAAGAAGAGGTAATGGAGCAGCAACCGCTCTTAGCTATAGATATATTAGAAGTGTGGTGTATGAGCAGCCCGAGCAATGGGAGTTGGTCAGAAAGATACATCAATTGGTCAATTTAGCCGTTCGGGTAATAGAAATGATTATTCTCTTCACCCCGATACGACAAAAATGTACCATGACATCAAAGAGAACTACTGGTGGCCAGGTATGAAAAGAGAAATTGCTGAATTTGTAGCCCAGTGTCCTAACTGCCAACAGGTGAAAGCAGAACATCAGAAACCAGGCGGGTTAACTCAGGACATAGCTGTGCCTCTCTGGAAATGGGAAGCAGTGAATATGGATTTTGTGGCAGGATTACCCCGTACCAGACACAAACATGACTCTATATGGGTAATAGTTGACAGATTGACTAAATCAGCTCATTTCCTGCCAGTTAGAACTACTTTCTTGGCTGAAGATTATGCGGAGTTGTATATCCGAGAGATAGTCAGATTGCATGTAGTGCCAGTATCCGTTATTTCAGACAGAGGACCGCAGTTCACGGCTAGGTTTTGGAAATCGTTCCAGAAGGGGCTGGGGACGCAGATTAATCTAAGCACAGCTTCCTACCCTCAGACAGACGGACAGACTGAGCGCACTATTCAGACGCTCGAGGACATGCTGCGAGCGTGTGTGCTAGACTATGGTGGTAGCTGAGACGAGCATTTGCCGCTGATAGAATTTGCTTATAATAATAGCTATCACTCGGCTATTCAGATGGCACCTTTTGAGGCTTTATACGGGCGAAAGTGCAGATCGCCGGTTGGCTGGTTTGAAGTAGGAGAATCAGCGATGATTAGGCCAGACCTTGTTCAGCAGTCAGAAGAGAAAGTAGAGTTTATCAGAGAACGCCTATTGACTGCACAGAGTCGCCAGAAATCATATGTAGATGTACGGCGCAGAGATCTGGAGTTTAATGTGAATGACTGGGTATTTCCGAAAGTATCTCCGATGAAAGGGGTGATGAGATTCGACAAGAAGGGTAAGCTCAGTCCAAGATTTGTTGGGCCCTATCAGATTCGTCGGAGGATAGGCCGAGTAGCATATGAGTTGAACTTGCCTCCAGAGCTAGAATCCGTTCATCCCGTCTTTCATGTGTCCATGCTGAGGAAATGCATAGGAGACCCATCCAGAGCAGTTCCAGTCCAGGATATCTAGGTTACCGAAGAGCTGGCCTATGAAGAGGTTCCAGTAACTATTCTAGACAGACAGATTCGTAGATTGAGAACTAAGGATATTGCATCTGTCAAGGTACTGTGGCGTAACAGGAACCGAGAGGAGATGACGTGGGAGGCTGAAGAAGATATGAAAGCTAGATATCCTCACCTATTCTAGGCCTAGTCAGACGACAGGTATGTCCGTGTTGTTACTTATGCAGTATCTTATGGTTGTATATGTATAGGTGAGAAAGATTGATGATTAGCTATCCTGTGAATCTTAAAGTATTGCGTGCAGTACCTGTATTGGACTTTTCTGCGTTTCAGGTTTTTAGTATAGTCCATATTACAGGGGAAACTCTGCCGGAATTTTCCTAAGTAGTGAGTTGAGAAGTCCTCTAGATAGAAGTTTACATTAGGGGACGAATGTTCTGAAGGGGGGGAGAATGTTATACCCCGTAAGATTCCCGGCACCTAGATGACCTATTCGCACGTTGGTTAAGCATATTTTAAGGCCATTCGTGCTAAAGAAAGGCCCGGCAAAAAAAAGATCGGACGAGAAACCTGTCGAACCATCGCGGAAGGAGCCGAGGCAGAGCCCCTCCGCGATGGCAGCGTGTCACAGAGGTGAAGCCTCCGCGTTGGCTCCGTGACACGTTGGCCTTGTCCAGGCCCAAGTATATAAAGCCCCACTTCGGTTTTAAATCATTTTAACTTATAAATTTCCAGTGAAACAGAGGGGAAAAACCAGAGGAAGAAAAGGAACGAAGAGAGTAATATAATTTTCATCCGATTACGTTGCTAAACGTTGTCCAAACTCAAATTAACCTCAGATACTGAGGTATTTTGCAGCAGAGAGCATTCCTACGGATTTGGTTTCGTGAAATATGGCCGACAAATCATCGAGCTATCGAGCTAAGGTAAGTAGAATTGCTCCAAACTAGTGTCTATGTGTTTCTAGCTGTGAAGTGAACATTTCTCCCTTCTGGACCTCTGAAAAATAGCGAGTTTTCGACCGTCTTTCGATAAGCCTAAGTTAGGCTATAAATTACATCGAAGTGACATTGTTCACTAAAATAAAGCTATATTTGGTATTAATTGACATATTTATGAATGCAGTTGGGAGAAATAGTTGAAGTATTGGCCGAGCCTCGTCCGACAGACGGATAGTTCGGGAATAAGGTATGTAAAGCTAGTTTCCTTGGCAAGTTAGTAATCTTGGTATAGTAAAGTAGTTTAAAGGCCAGTAGAATGTTCAGAAGTCGTGTGTTATGGTTATTATGAATGTTGGTATGATATTAGCAGCATCATGTTATGTATAGCGTGAAACTTGCTAGCACGATATAAATTCTGATACAAGTATTAGAAACGGTACAGCATGTCCAGTATGTGATTTAGCAAAGAATGTTAGGATATTATCGTATTCAGTTGAAGCCCAGTAAAGCAGTGTAAATACCTGTAAGGTATCTCAGAAGTAGAATGATAGGTTAAAATGAAGTTTAGGAAGCATGTTAGAAACAGTAAATCATGTTACTATAGAAACTCAGTCATACAACATGATTTCCAGCAGAAAAACTATATCTTGTTCAGCATTAGACTCAGTACAGTATGACAGAAGATTATATTTATACATACATACTATTATTAGTCTCAGCATGTATTGAGTACGTACCTATTACTATTACTAGTTCAGCATATAGTATGTACAAATACTTTACTACTATTAGCTTCAGTATATGAGATATGCAGATAGTATTACTAGTTGAGACCACTGTATTGTCTGGGGTTGGATTACCTAGCATCCATGACCGCCCCAGGGTTAATAGCTGTATCGACTCGTCCGCCAGAGGACGAGGATACGTCGCTCTACGGAGTGGCATGCCGGCTCACAGGGGACGAAGATGGGATGCCAGTTTTCCCCATATTGTGCCTTGGTCGGCCCTTATACACCCCTGTCGAGCGGATACGCCCGGGTGTTGATTCAGGAGTCCTCCGGACTCAGATGCAGTTATTGTCAGGGGCTCAGCGAGCCCAAGTGCATACCCAGGGGACCGACAGGATGCTTATAGCTATTATAGGAGATGGGATGACCGGGGTAGGGGTATAGATTCTGTGCTGGTTGTACCTCCCAACTTATGAGGGCCGGGTAAGGTTTGTGTGAGCTATGTTATGTTATGTTATGTTATGACATGTTACATTAGGTACGAGTAGATTGGCAGTAGAATGATACGTCTCCAGGTACGACTCCTACTCCTTCCAGTATAGTTAAGAGTAGGCATGATTTACATTATTAGACAGCTAATCTATTCCTTCCTATTTCAGTTTCATCAGTTGTACTGTTGTTTTCAGATATTTCTTTCAGTTATTGCTTTACATACTCAGTACCAGCGGTACTGATGCCCGGTGGGGCGCTGCATTACTTGCCTGCAGGTACTCACATACGAGGAGGCGATCCCTCGTGATTTCTGTCAGCGATCGAGTATTCAGCTCCTGTCACCCGGAGACTAAATTCCAGAGGTGTATTTCGTCTTCTTTTGTTGTACAGTACGGGTAGGTCGGGGCCCTGTCCCGATCATTTCTATTGCTATTCCTAGAGGCTTGCAGTCTGTATATATTTCCCTGTGCTCAGTTGAGCCGGTCGTGTGAGGCCGTGCAGTTGTATAGCTGTTAGTACCTTTATTTCTTTTATGTTGGCCGTGTGGGGCCATAGCTTGACAGTAGTGGTGACCTTGCCGGTCACGTAGCCTTCTAGTATTTCATTGTTGAGTTGCAGATAACTAGATAGCATGGTGGCCTTGTCGGCCCGCATAGGTTTCCCTATAATGATATGTTTCTGGTTAGCTGTCAGCACAGGTACAGGTGGTTATAGGCCTAGTCGGCCGGAGGCTGTTTTTACAGCCGTCATATAGCCCGTTGTTTCCTTGAATCTGAGTTAGAGCCATCCAGACACCAGATGTGCTCAGGCTCAGCAGTCCATCAGTTCAGGTCCTAGTAGGGCACCAGGTGCCAGTCATACCCCCCAAGGCGGGGTGTGACACTTAGGCTCACCAGTTAGCAGCCCAGGTCCTACTAGGGCACCAGGTGCCAGTCATACCCCCCAAGGCGGGGCGTGACATCTAATATGTATCTCTGTTAAAACAAATTGTGTCCAGTGATAAATACATAACAATACGAGTTATATATATATGTATGTATATATGTATGTATGTATGTATTTATTTATATGTATATGTATAACATAATAGCATAATTATGTTGTAATCTATGTGTTTGCATTGTGTCATAAATACAACTAAATACAAATAGAAACCCTAAAAATCAAATACATACGGGTGAAAAGATAATGTCGAAATACATCGTATACATAACCTATAGAATACGCTAATAGAATTTTTAAAAAATAAAAAAATTAGTTAGCACAATTATCGAGATTCTATAATCTATTTGAGACTCCAAAAATCATAAAGATTTAATTAGTAAAAATTCGATGAATTACACGTTGAAGATTTTTGTCTAAAATACAAAAAATACATATTTTAAATTGAAAATTAAATAAAAATCATGAATGAAACTTACATGAATGAAAATTTCTCCTTCATAATATAAAAATACAAGAAAAATACAAAAATACATCTGAATTTGTAAAAAAATTCTATAAAAAATACATACAAAAGAAAATACTTTTGGGATAAAAAATAAAAGGACATCATCATATCTGCTCCATCATTCTCTGATCAAAATTTTACATTTCCGATCAGATCTGATCGACGAATTAATCGTCGACGACTTGAGATGACTCTTGAGGGAGGCAAATCGAAAAATTATGATTTTCAAAAAGAACAATCAAAGAGAAAGAGAGAGATGCGGGAGAAAAAGAAGGGAGGAGGATAGAACGATGGAAGAGGGATTGAGTTGACCATATTGTTTGATGATGAACAATGAGTGAGAGAGAAGATGAAAGAGGAATTTGATGGTTATTGGAGGAATTTACGGTGATAAATAGGAGAGAGAAAAATAATAATCAAATACACAGTAAAAAAATAAATAGATGACACATTAAATAAAATAAAGTCATATTATGTAAATTTTTTAAAACTGTCTTCATTATATGTAAATACTTTCATAATTAAAAGGAGGGTAGTGAATCATGAGGTTAAGTCAAGCGGTGAATTGAGAACTAGCCACTTGGCAATTTTACAATAAAAAAATATTTCAAATTATTATATTATGTATAAATATTTTATAAAAAATCTATATATTATTAAAAGGAGAAAGTGAAGCATGAGGTTAAGCCAATTGGCGAATTGATAACTAGCCACTTGATAATTTTACAACAAAAAAATATCTCAAATTATTATATTATGTATAAATTATAAAAAATTATTAATTCGAACACTAAAAAGTTAAGCCTAATTTAAACCCGTGATATTCATATTTAACTAAATTATCTAATTATCAAAATCACGCCATAATTAGAGTCATTCTATTAAAAGAATATTTCTAAGACATATTTTATATATTTATAATTTAAATTATATAATTATTTGATTGACAATTATATATATATATGAAAAAGAACGTCATAATTAGAGTCATTCTCATAGAAAATACTCCTACGACATATTCTATATATTTATAATTTAAATTATATAATTATGGCATGACAGTAATATGATATGTTTGAGGGGTAATCATGTCATAACTAAATTCATTCTATTAGAAAATATTTCTATACATATTCGATATATTTATAATTTAAATTATATAATTATTTGATTAACCGTAATATGATATATATATATATATATATATATGGGGGAAAAATCATGCCATTATTAGGGTCATGCTATTAATATTATTAGAGTCATTCTATTATGGCGTATTCTGGCGTAGTATATTTGTAGATTCTAATTTTCTATTAGAATGACTCTAATTATAGCGTGATTTTTCCACATATATGATATAATTGTCAGTCAAATAATTAGATATAGTTAGTTTTGTAATTATAGAAACTAATCCAATCAATATAGTTTCCTATATATATATATATATATATATTTATTTATGAATTACATTATTTATTAGTATTACTGTAAAGAAAAGATTGTAAAAATTTATTGTTTAGAGCTAATTATAACATAATTTATTTGAATTTATATCAGATACAACTACAGTTTGAAGTTAAATCAGAGACATAGCAACACATTGTTAGTAATTATATGATTTATATGAAAACTATTTTTAGCCATAATTATAGTAATTCTAATAGGAAATATTTCTACGACATATTCTATATATTTAGGAGGATTCATTCATCATTAAACGAATGATTCATAGTGCCCGCGATATAGAAAAACAACTACCTTGAATCCATTACTTTCTTCAAAAGAAATGTCTACTAAAATTGACTTTATCAGGAGATATCCGAAACAAAGATGCAATAGTGTTTGAAAGTTACTGTAGGATAAAAAGGTATTTTTATCATCTTATTATCATTATAAATACATATGTTGACTATCCACTTATGGATATAATATAGATATTGAATTTTTATAGGGAGATCGTATCCACGCAACTGTGCATAGGCATATTATCCGCACGTTCAGAGGAAAAATAACTAAGTTGAAATTGTATCTATATATTATTAAAAGGAGGGTAGTGAAGCATGAGGTTAAGCCAAGTGGAGAATTGAGAACTAACCACTTGACACTTTTACAGCAAAAAAATATTTCAAATTATTATATTATGTATAGATATTATAAAAAATCTATATATTATTAAAAGGAGATAGTGAAACATGAGGTTAAGCCAAGTGGTGAATTGACAACTAGCCACTTGACAATTTTACAACAAAAAGGGTTTCAAATTATTATATTATGTATAAATATTATAAAAAATTGTTAATTCGAACCCTAAAATTAATCCTAATTTTAACTTGTGATAGTCACATTTAACTAAATTATCTAATTATCAAAATCACGCCATCATTAGAATCATTCTATTAGAAAATATTAATAAGACATATCTTATATATTTATAATTTAAATTATATAATTATTTGATTGACAATTATATATATATATATATGGAAAAGAAATCACGTCATAATTACAGTTATTCTAAAAGAAAATACTCCTATGATATATTCTATATATTTATAATTTAAATTATATAATTATGGCATGACAGTAATATGATTTGGTGGTGGTGGTGGTGGTGGGGGGGGGGGGGGGAGGGGGGGGGAATCATATCATAACTAGAGTCATTCTATTAGAAATTATTCCTATGCATATTCGATATATTTATAATTTATATTATATAATTATTTGATTAATAGTAATATGATATATGAGGAGAAAATCACGCCATAATTAGGGTCATGCTATTAATATTATTAGAGTCATTCTATTATGACATATTCTAGCGTGATATATTTGTATTTAAATCAAATTCTATAGAAAATAATATTGATTGGATTAGTTTCTATAATTACAAAACTAACTATATATAATTATTTGATTGTCATTTATATCATATATGTGAAAAAAATCATGCCATAATTAGAATCATTCTAATAGAAAATTAGAATCTATGACATATTATATATATATATATATATATATATATATATATATATATATATATATTTTATAAATTAAAATATTTAATTAGTATTACTGTAAAGAAAAGATTGTAAAAATTTATTGTTTATAGCTACTTATGGCATAATTTATTTGAATTTAAATCAGATACCGCTAAAGTTTGATTTAAATAAGAACATAACATCACATTGCTTATTTGATTAGCAATTACATGATTTATGTTACACCCCGTAAATTCTTGACATTTAGATGGACTATTTGCATGTTGGTTAAGAGTTTTAGAATACCACACATGCTAGAAAAAGGCCCGGGGAGAGATCGGACAAGCGCCGCGTCGAAGCGTCGCAAGAGGAGGCCGGGCAGACCCCCTCCGCGATGGCAACGTGCCACGGAAGCTGTCCCTCCGCGATGACCAACGTGCCACGGAGGGGCTGTCCAGGCTCAATCATATAAACCTCCCCTCCCCCACTTCGGTTTTATTTCATTTTAACATATAATTTCCAGCAGAAACGAGGGAGAACAGTAAGGGACGAAGGGTTTTGATAAAAATTCATCCGATTATGCCATCAAACGCGGTCCAAACTCAAATTAACTTCGGGTACCGAAGTATAAAGCTGCAGGGAACATTCATGTGGAGTTAGTTTCGCAAGAATCGTCCGGCGAAGCGGTGACCCGCCGAGTCAAGTTAAGTAGAATTGCTCCAAATTAATGTTAATATACTCCTAGCCCCAAGGTGAGCATTTCTCCCTTCTAGACCTCCGAGAAATAGCGAGTTTTCGGCTGTTTTTCGATAAGTCAAAGATTGGGCAGTATATATATATTTAAAGTAGTGTTTTCTTCCAAAATATTGATGGATTTAGTTCTATTTGCTATGAATATGAATGCAGTTGGAGGAAATAGCTAATTATTGGCCGAGCTACGCCAGTTGGTCAGAAAGTCGACAATTGAGGTATGTGAAGCTAGTTTCTTTCGGCAAGTTAGTAATTCTAATAGAGCAAACTAGTATAAATTCTAGTAGAAAGTTCAAAAACAGTACATCATACCCAGTATGTAATTTAGTAAAGTACGTCAGGATATTATCGTGTTCAGCCGAAACTTAGTAAGCAATATAAGTTCCCGTAAAGTATTTCAGAAATAGAATAGTAGATTAATATGAATTTAGAAAGCATGTTAGAAATAGTAAATCATGTTTACCATGAAACTTAGTTATACAACATGATTCTCAACAGAAATATTATATCTTGTTTCAGTACTAGATTCAACACAGTATAACATAAATTATATATATACCATTATCAGTTTCAGCATGTATAATATATATACACATTATTATCATTAGTTTCAGCATGTATCGTATGCAGTTAGTATTATCAGTTGAGACTTAACTGTATTATCTTGGGCTGGATTACCTAGCATTCATGACCACCCAGGGTTAATAGCTGTATCGACTCGTCCGCCAGAGGGCGAGGATACGTCGCTCTACGGAGTGGCATGACGTCCCCTAGGGATGAAGATGGGATGCCAGTTTCCCTATATTTTGCCTTGGTCGACTTTTATACACCCCTGTCGAGCGGATATGCCTGAGGTGTTGATTCAGGAGTCCTCCGGACTCAGGTACAGTTATAGTCAGGGGCTCAGTGGGCCTAAGTCCATACCCAGGGGACCGGCAGGATGCTTATAGTTACTATGGGAGATGGGATGACCGGGGTAGGGGTATAGATTGCGTGTTGGTTGTACCTTCCGACTTATGGGGGCCAGGTAAGGTTTATGTGTGCTATGTTATGTTAGGTTATGCTGTATTATGCCATGTTATGTTAGTTATGAATAGATAGACAGTAGAATGCCCCGTTACCAGGTATGACTCCTACTCCTTTTAGCATAGTTGAGGACAGTCTTAAACTCATACTTTCAGTCAGTTATAGTTTATTTCTTTCTACATCAGTTCTATCAGTTATATTACTTATTTTCAGTTATTTCCAGTTGTTTCTTTGCATACTCAGTACCAGCGGTACTGACGCCCATTTGGGGCGCTGCATTACTTGCCTACAGGTACCCGTAGACGAGGAGCAGACCCCTCGTAGTTCCAGCCAGCAATACAGAGCCTTCAGCTCTTTTCATCCGGAGCCTGAAAGACAGAAGTGTATTTTTATTTGTTGTCCAGTATGGGTAGGCCGGGGCGCTATCCGGACCATCTCTTTTTATTCTCAGAGGCTTGCAGATTGTATATTCCCTGTGGTTAGCTGTATCGGTCGTGTGAGGCTGTGTATATGTTCTAGTTTGTTTATAATGTCCGCGTGGGGCCTTTTTCAGTTGGTAGTGGTGATCTTGTTGGTCACATAGCAGTTTAGCACTAGTTTTCTTGATTCAGAAATAACTAGACAACGTGGTGGCCTTGTCGGCCTGCATAGGTTCCCTATTGATTCAGTTGTTTTGGGTAGCTGTTGTTTTCTTACAGGTGACTATAGGCCTAGTCGGCCGGAGGCTGTATTTACAGCCGTTATATAGCCCGTCATTTTCTTGAATCCAGAGTTAGAGCCAGCCTGGCACCAGAAGTGCGTAGGCTCAGCTAGTCCAGCAGTCCAGGTCCTAGTAGGGCACCAGGTGCCGGTCATGCCTCCCAAGGCGGGGCATGACAAACTTGGTATCAGAGTAAGGTCGTATCCTAGGGAGTCTGCAAGCCTTGCTAAGTAGAGTCTTGTCTATGGATGTGTTGTGCACCTCATGCTATAGACAGGAGGTTGCAAGGCATGATAGGATGGTTACTCTTTTTTCTTATTCAGTTGTGCTATAGAGCGGTACAGTATAGGGTTGAGTCCCTAAAACTTATCATACTCTTTGGTTACAGATACAAAGTCAGATCAGCGACACCCTATCACAGGCAGAAGATTGGATATAGCAGCAGAAGAGGGCACCAACCAGTTGCAGGGTAACTACAACAGCAGGAGGAGGTATCAGGGACCTCCCACTGTGATACCTCTATCGATACTATCCCCAGTATATTTCTATAACTTCAGAGTAGGAAGTCAGAAGCATAGCGTATATACGAGTTGATTTATTTGTTAGATATATAAGATCTGACTAAGATGATAGATAATATCAGATTATCGCATAGATGTGAGAAAGAGAGGGAAATGCAGGATTCCCACCTCCATCCTTTCAGATGTGGTACAGTTCCATGCCTTCGTTTCGTTGCAGTAAGAAAAGGCTATTCCTACCTCTTAGTTTTTATTCTAGTATAGCAAGGGGCATAAGGATTGAGGCAATGTTTCCCAAGTAGGCAATAAATGAAGAGTGATTGGTTGATTCCAGGAAGTGTTAAAAAGATTAAGAAGCCCCTATGATTACGTAAGTTGTGCAGACCCTTACGGTAATAAGTCAGAAGAGCGAGTAAGACTACTAGCTTACTCGAAGTGGGTGTAAAAGACCTGTCAGTGATGAACTCCCAGTAATTAGAGTCATTCTATTAGAAAATATTCGTAAGACATATTTTATATATTTATAATAGAAAATAGTCCTATGATATATTCTATATATTTATAATTTAAATTATATAATTATGGAATGATAGTAATATGATATATGTGGGGAAAAATCATGTTATAACTGGAGTCATTCTAGAAGAAAATATTCCTATACATATTCGATATATTTATAATTTAAATTATATAATTATTTGATTAATAGTAACATGATGTATGGGGGAAAAATCACGCCATAATTAGGGTCATGCTATTAATATTATTAGAGTCATTCTATTATGACATATTATGGCGTGATATATTTGTAATTAAATCAGATCTTGTAGGAAATAATATTGATTGAATTAGATTCTATAATTACAAAACCAACTATATATAATTATTTGATTGACAATTATATTATATGTGTGAAAAAAATTCCACAATAATTAGTGTCATTCTAATAGAAAATTAGAATCTACGACATATTATATATATATTTATAAATTAAATTATTTAATTAGTATTACTTTAAAGGAAAAATTATAAAAATTTATTATTTAGAGCTAATTATGACATAATTTATTTAAATTTAAATCAGATACTGCTAAAGTTTGAATGGAAATCAGAGACATAACAACACATCATTATTTGATAGCAATTTGTAACGATCCGAACATCATTACGGGATGGTTAAGGGCATAGAACACAGAAACCTGGTTAACAATGAGATAGGGGGGGTTATGAAATAAACTAAGTATAGAATTGTGAGATTTTTGGTAGCTACTGGTCCGGGGACCGCTGTAGTGAGACCGTGGTAGCGGTTGGAATTCAGCCGTGGTGAAATGAGGGAGTAACCGCTGGAACCGCCGCAGCGACCCTATGGCTGCTGTAGCGGGTCCGTTGTAGCAGAAGTGTGACTGTTTCAGCGGATAGTGGGAGCCAAAAAATGGGTTTTAAGTGAAAATTATGGGGTTTTACCCTATCATTCTCAAAAACATGATCAGAAGGGATAAGGGGCAGAAAATTTCTCTAGAGCAGTGAATTACTCTCCGAAGGTAAGAATCTGAATTCTCCTACCCTACTTCGATTAGTGTTGATCCTAGATTGCTTGTGGTCCTTTAATGGTGGAAGTTATATAGAGAAAACCCTAAGTTGATGAACTAGGACTGAGATTGTGGGGAAGTAATGGATGGGCGAATTAGGCCCTATCTTGAGGAGTGATTAACCAATGATTATATGTGTGTAGATTTCGAACAATCCGAAGCATTGAAAAAGGGAAAAGCTCCTACAGAGTAGCAACACCGATAATTTTGAGTAATCGAGGTAGGTTACAATTTATAGGGATAGACCTATATAATGGCATGAATAGTGTGCAATGTTTATATACGATTGGTCTTCGGACGTTTACGTGATACGTGAGTCTATTTTTGATAATTTATCTCAAGAATGTGACTATGATATGATATTGAACTGTGATGACTTGTTTAAAAGATTGTGTATATGATAATGTAATTACCTGTGGATGAATATTTAGTAAAGTGATCACGCTTCGTTAATGAGAGAATTGTTAATTGTTAATGGCTTATTTGAGAAGTAAATTGTAACTTTCTGTATGATGAAATGATGCACTTGATATGTCTTTTATGAGAATGATGATTGAAAAGATTTAACATCCTAAAATGAGAGGCTCGAGTCCGAGGGGAGTATCTGGGTGAGTGAATAATATTATTTGAGTGGCTCGTGTCCGAGGGGAGCATCCGGATGAGCTTATGAGTGGGAGAGGGTGCCACGCTTGCACAGTACATAGATTTATAAAGTCCCTTGCAGGTCACGATTGGATGGGCACAAGTAAGACTCTATGGCATGTGTGTACATGTATCGTGTGGTTGAGAAATAAGGGAAGATGGCGGAGGCGTGTGCCCGTCATGTTGCCCTTGGTTGTGTTGTTTGCGTATTATTTGTGATTTCATTTATGTTCTTGAGGTGGATGTGAGATGTGCTATGAAAATGTGCAAAGTATCGTGGATTTGATGTGAAATGATAACAATGAACATGGTTTTAGTGCTAAGTGTGACTTTGTCATGGTGTGTAGTTATTAAGTAGTTGTCGCTATGAATAACTGAGGAATTGTATCTCTTAATATCAATGCTATTGTTGTTCTATTATAGTTGTTTGATCGACTTATGGAACTATGGGATGGATGAACTAAGAAGAGTGCAGCATGTTGAGCTACTGCCTACACAGAGCAGCTGCAGCGGAACCGTTTCCGCTGTGGCGAGACTGCTGTAGCGGACAAGTCACTACAGTGAGTGGCCCAATCCAATGAGCAGGCCAACTGATTCTTGAGTAGAGCTAATGTTCATAAAATGACTTGTATTTCTATATAAAGTTGAGGACCCTTTTTATATCACTATTGATTTAATTATTTGTTATTATGTAAGGTCGGCTAATGATGCCTACTAGTACTGTGTCATGTACTGACACTACCCCTGCATTCTTTTCTGAGTGCAGAGTTTGAGCCTGACAGTTCTTCACGCCTCACCTGTAAACCAACAGCTTTTGAGAGTTAGAAGGTAAGCAGATGAGGACGCAGTTCACTCCTTCGTTACAGATGTCCTTATTTCATTTTTAGTTTTAGTTTCTTACTTGTGGAAATAGACGTCTTGTGCAATGACAATCATGTTTTGGAAAATTGGTTATTTAGTTTTGGTATGCACAATGTTGTGATCTGGAATTGTTTTTTTTAACATAATAGTTGATTTCTTTTACATAAATATTTTAATTTTGGGGTCACTTGGGAATTGTTATCGGGTTTCGCTGGTTCGCCCACCAGGGGGTCAGTGTGGGTGTCAATCACAACAATTTGGGTCATGTCAAAATTGGTATCAGAGCTCTAGGTTCGTTGATCTCATTGCACTAAGAGGGGTCTATTAGAGTCTCGCAGATTGGTGCAGAGACATCCGTAACTTATCTTTGAGAGGCTATAGTACTTTAGGAAAACTCCCTCCTTTTCTTTCGTGCGATTACTTGATTCCAACTGGTATCTGTGATCCAAATTGGTATCTAACAACTTTTCTTCTTTCCTTCTAGATGGTGAGAACCCGTGCAAATTGTAACAGAGACACAACACCCGAGCCAGCAGTGGCAGCCCTATTTTGCGGTAGAGGAAGGGGCAGAGGTAGTGGCTGGAGACCTGCTGCGGCTAGAGGAGGGGCACATGCACTTCTCCAATTAAGGAGAGGTCTGCATCTCCCGTTCCACCAGCAGTGCAGGAGAGGGTGGGGGTTGAGGTGGAGGTACCAACGTAGGGAGAAGCTCCTGCCACACCAACATCCTCAAAGGTCCTAGCTCAGGTCCTCAACCTTCTGAGTGGCCTTGTGGGCACAGGGGCATTGCCAGCAACTCCAGCAGGATAACAGTTAGGAATTCAGCATATAGATGCTGTGGCCCCGCAGATTGATGATATATCGGAGGTTGTGGTGTTCCCTAGGCCGGTGGCAGGACCGATTATGATAGGGAAAGAGCACGAATTATTTTTGAGGTTCACTAAGATGAAGCCTCCCACCTTCTATAGCACAGAGGCAGAGGACACCTATGAATTCATCATAGATTGTCACGAGAGGCTCCATAAGATGGGAGCGGTGGAGAAGTACGGTGTTGAGTTCATCACCTTCCAGCTGATGGGAGATGCAAAGCTCTGGTGGAGGGCTTTCGTGGAGTACAGACCAGCAGGGTCACCACCGTTATCATGGACTCAATTCTACTCCACATTCTTGGAGAAATATATTCCCCGCACTATCGGGGATAGGAGACGAGATGAGTACACCACCATCGAGTAGGGGAGCTCATCAATTGCTGCATCCGAGGCCCGATTATACTCTTTGTCCAGATATGCTCTACCCTTACTGCTGATGTCGCCCAAATTACACCTCGCAATTGAGATATAAAGTGGTCGATGTCAAATATAGAACCCAACTGAGAGGTTGAGGTCTATCCCACAAGGAATATGGAAAGAACTTAAGTTAATGTGAATAGCTATTACTATCCGCTTACTTATTTCCTATAGGGGAAGTTTTGAAAAATAAAATAATGAGCAAAAGTAGAAATTAAAAGATGATTACATCAATTTTAGTTGTATTCAATTAACAAGGTGGCTAGGATTGTGTTCCCCATGACTTCATAACCACAAAGTTTTATACTAGTGATCTATTCTGGTGTTTAACATGCAATATTGATAAGTTAAATTCACCTAAATGGTTGGTCCCCTATCTAGATGATTATCACCACGCAACTTGGTCTGTATATGGGTGTATGCTTAACTAATCCTTACCCTTAATATCGGATTAGCTATTCCCAGACAAGGTCTAGCTATTAGATGAGGGTTGATAGCCTCAAATCTCCATTGTTAAACTCTTTTTCCCATTCATTATCCCCTTGGTCCGGTGAATAAGAATAAGACAATATCTAACGTTTGCAACCGTTAAGAATCAATTAAAACAAAGATAGAAACAATACATGCATAAACTCCGTTCAAGAATCACTAAATATTTTTACCTATGCGTGTTAATTCATCAAGGTTCTAACAAACCTAGTTATAGGTTTAGCTAGCATGTTTGTATGGTCACAAACACAAAATAAAGAATAATTCATAATTGCAACTTACAAAAATTCGTAGAAGACAACCAAGTAAATTGAATATAACTCCAAAACCGATGAACAAATTCCAATGTTGCTTTTGATCCTCAAACTTAAGAACAAAATTGTAAACTTTGTTTCTTGAACCAAGAATAATAGTACAAAACACCAAAATATATGTAAAAACTAGAATATTAAACTGTGTCTCAAAAATAAACCTAAATAAGGTATTTATAGTTCCAAGAAAACCTTTACCTAATTAAAATTGGAACTCAGGTCATCAGTGGTCACGGGCTAAGTAACGACTCGTTAGGACATCAAACGAGTCGTGATCAGTCAAGCACAGTCGTCCTCAGCATTAGGCCCAGTCGTGGCAACGGGTCACCTGACGACTCATTGTGCCTGGGCACGAGTCGTTAGGCCTTTCGTGGTCTAGCTTTTCAATTATCTAGTGCACCCTACAATTTCTTCCAGTGATCTCCTAACGAGTCGTTCAGTCATCCAACGACTAGTTATGTCGTCCGTTAACTTCACTGGTTACTTCTTCCGGCATCCTTATCCCAGTCTTCACGACTCGTTACCAGATGTAACGAGTCATTCCTTCAATTCATGAAGTGCACTTTTCTTTTAGCTTTGAAAGTTTAACCTATTCCACGGCCTTGGCAACAAGTCATGCACAGTGACGACGACTTGTGACATGACTAGAAGCCTCCATTTCAATTGTTTTAAGTCTTTGCCCATTTCACTTCCGCACCTATTTTCCTGTAATATTCAATACAAAACACATCATACCTACATAAACATACCTGGAATATGCATATTTTCTTGGTTTTAAGCGTCGAAAGTGCCGTAAAATCATGACACATCAACTGCCCACATAGGAAGAGAGGATCAGGCGATTTATTAAAGGCCTGAATGTGGGTCTCCAGGTACCAACTCTGCTGGGTAATACTTTTTAGGAGGTGGTAGAGTACGTGCAGTTGGTTGAAGGGATGAGCCAGGAGGGTTATGCTAGAAATACAGAGAAAAAGGCTTGGAGAGTTGGCTATTTTAGTGGTTCTTATGTGAAGGCTCCAGCATCACAAGGTTTTTCTGGGTGCCCTATTCAGTTTTCCATGCAGATGTCAGCTAGAAGTCCACCAAGGACAGCTCCGCGACTTTCAGGTGCAGTTGGGGGTACTCAGATGGTTCGTTCTGATTTTGGGTCTTGTCCTATTTCTTCTATTCTAGCTTAGAGACCAGTTATTGGGGAGAAGGTCTGCCATGAGTGTGGTGAGCATGGCCACATCTGCAGATGGTGCCCCAGGTTTGGACAAGGCAGGTAGATTGTTCCCCATACGGCTCCTCGAGCTCTGGCCCCTGTCGGAAGAGGAGCTAGTGCTTTCAGTCAGGATCATCCACGGTTGGGACGAGGTGGTCCGCCGACTACTAGAGGTGGTATTCAGAAGGGTAGATGACATGCTCAGGTAGGTAGGGGTGGCACCCAGGCAGGTAGAGGGGAGGCACAACCCAATCGGTGCAATTTTCAAGCGGGTAACCAGGCCCATTTCTATGCTTTTCCTGGTAGACCGGAGGCAGAGGATTCATACACTGTCATTACTGGTATGATCTGCGTGGCTGATAGAATGGCTATTGTGTTGTTTGACCCGGGCTCTACATTCTCTTATGTGTCAACTTATTTTGCTTTGGGTCTGAATCTTGTGTATGATGTGCTTAATACTCCTATCCGTGTGTCTAATCCTATTGGGGGTTCTTTGTTAGTGGATAGGGTTGTTCTTGATTGCATTGTTGAATTCATGGGATTTGAAACTCTAGCGGACCTAGTTATCTTAGTCAAGGTTGATTTTGATATAATTTTGGGAATGAGTTGGTTGTCCCCTTACCATGCCATTTAGATTGCTATGCTAAAACGGTCACTATATTGGGTCAGAGTTATCTAGGTTAGAGTTGAAAGGGAATTGTAGCCCTGCTCCTAAGAAACTTATTTCTTATATTCATGCCCGTGAGTTGATAAAGCAGGGTTGTTCAACGTATTTGGTGCATGTTAGGGATACTAGTTCCGATTGTCCTTCCATAGAGTCAATCCCAGTTGTTCGTGAATTCTTAGAGGTGTTCCCTGTAGATTTACCCGGCATGCTGCCGGACCGGGACATAGATTTTTGTATAGACTTGGAACCAGGAACTCGACCCATTTCTATTCCTCCATACTGAATGACACCTGCTGAGTTGAGATAACTCAAGGAGTAGTTGCATGAGTTGCTCATTAAAGGATTCATTAGAGTGAGTGTATCGCCATGGGGTGCCCCGGTTCTATTTGTAAAGAAGAAGGAAGGTAGTATGCAAATGTGCATCAACTACCGCCAGTTGAACAAGGTAACTATGCGGAATAAGTATCCTCTTCCTCGAATAGATGATCTGTTTGACCAGTTACAGGGAGTGGCTATATTTTCAAAGATTGATCTGAGGTTAGGTTATCACCAGTTGAAAATTCGGGCTGAAGATATTCCCAAGACAGCCTTCTAGACCAGGTATGGGCATTACGAGTTTTTGGTCATGTTGTTCAGACTAACTAATGCTCCAACTGTGTTCATGAGCCTGATTGTCATGACCCGAGCATGGGCCCGAATCGAGACACGGGATAAGAAGCCTCGAGAGACCCCAAGTCGACCCATGGCATGAACATACATCTAAATCAATCATTAAAATGGAACATCAATCATAATAAACATAGCGGAAGTCTAAACATAATATAACATCAGAACTTACAACGCGAGTCTGAAGCTGAATACAATCTATATCTGAAAAGCCTCTACGTCTGATGAGTTGATGGGACAAGACCTCAACTAACTCTCTAAGTCTAAAACTAAAAATATGCAAACATAACTAAATAGAAAGGGTCCCTCGATAGATGAGGACTCACCAATAGAGACTGGATGCTACTCCAAAACTGGCTAGTGACGGGGTTGAGTCTGAAGATCGGAGCCTGTATCATAAAATGATACAACATAGAGTATGCAGTCAGTACATGGAATGTACCGAGTATGCAAGGTAAGTAAAACCTCTTAAGTAAGTAAAATCATTAAAACATACATAATATAAAACATAATCAAGATAAGAATCTGAGAGTAGGGCTTGCATGCTATTTTCTGAAATCATGATCTGAACATAACTGAACATCAAAACTGAATCGAATGACCCAAAGCTAAAATTTGATAATCATAAAACTGAACATTGGGTCAAACCCGCTTTAGAACACACACACACACACACACATATATATATCATGAATGAATAACATGCATAACTGAAATCATGAGGAACAATGGGAGACTTGTCATATAGCCGACATTACCACGATAGAGCTTATATGGTCCCAACTATCACAGTCAAGTGGATAGAGCCATCCAAAGCCTTGCCAGGGCTAAGGATGATACCATGATATCAATATCAAGCTCAAGGCCCCTTGGGGAAGGGGAAAGATCCAAAGGAGGTCCCAAAGTATATAAGTAAACCTACGTTGGCGCGTAGCTCTGAGGCATCGGGTTGACTGACCCTTAGACTACTCGATGCTAGACACTACTCCCAAAAACATGCATATGCTCTCCATCGTTTTCAACGAACCTGACCATCATCTAGTGACAAAGCTGAATAACAATATACATGCATAATTGGAAATCATAAGATGAGGAGCCTTAGCTCAAATCATACCACAAGCTGAATAAAATTGGGAGTCTAGACTCCAAAACCATGTGGTAAGCTAATTGACATGAATCATAAATCATATTTGAACATCTGGGCTTGCCCAATACTTAAACATGCTTAAAAATACTTAATTCACTTGAAAACATGATCATAGACATGGGTAACTTGGAAACATGCTTTTCATCGTAAATATCTCATCATACTTGAACATATATCATAGATCTCAAGTTTCATGAATTTTTCATGGATGGACATCATAATTTATAAAACTTGAAAACATGATTTATAATCAAAAACATTGTAAAACTTTCCATGAATCATAATTCAATGATAGAAACATGCTTAGATTATACCCATGGTAGAAACTTAGGGAATTCATGCATTAGGTAAAACCCCATAGGATCAACATATAGATTTTCATGAATTAGAGAGGGATTGAGCATGGGTGTGAAAAAATTCACCCGTTCATAACCCTATATACCTGAGAGAATCTGATTCTACAACTTATCGAATTGCCCAATGAAGAATTGAGAAGAAATTAAGCTTGACCACCTCTCTTGACTTCTAAACTTGCATGCTTGAATAGGAATAGCTTAGAATGAATTTACCCCTCTTAAGACTCACTATTCATAGCTTAAAATGACATAGTTTAGGCCTTAGGATCATAAGAATTACGGGAAAGCCCTTACTAAACTCCTAGAGAAAAACAGACTGCCAGTCCCAATGAGGGACTGGACGAGTCTTTACCAATGAACACGACTCGTGGTTTCCTGCTGTCAAGTATACTGCCTATTTTTCCTCAAAGGTTCCCCACGAGGGACCTAAAGATTCATCACTGTTAACCACGACTTGTGGTCACCTTTCGTTACTTTCACTGCTAAAACAAATTTAATCCTTAACCAACTGCTGACCACGACTCACCTAACGAATCGTGGCATTGACCACGACTCGTGGTGTCCAGTCGTGAGGTACACTGCCGGCCCTTCCTTCATCCTTCGACTGCCCTTGACCACGAGTGACCTAATGGCTTGTGGGGCTGACCACGACTCGTGGTCACACCCGTGGTCACCCCAACTTGAAAATTTCCAAACAAGTCAAAAATCCGCACCGCAAGTCACTTAACGATTCGTGGTCATCCTGACGGGTCACAGGATGACTTGTTCTGTGACCTGGTGTAGAAAATCCTATTTTTTCCGTTTCAACTCTCAGATCTGGTCTTAAGGTTTCCGGGACATAACCCTAATAAACGGTATTTTCAAACCCTACCTGAATTCCTTTGTTATTGTGTTTATTGATGATATCTTGGTGTATTCTAAGACTAAGCAGGAGCCCTAAAATCATTTAAGGATTGTGCTGGGATTGCTGAAGGAGAAGCAATTGTATGCCAAATTCAGCAAGTGCGAGTTTTGGTTTGAATCAATGGTTTTTTTGGGGCATGTGGTTTCCAAAGAGGGAATCTGAGTTGATCCACAGAATATGGAGGCGGTCAGAAACTGGGCAAGGCCAACTAATGTGACAGAAATCTAGAGTTTTGTGGGGCTGGCCAGTTACTACCGTCAGTTCGTGAAGGGATGCACCTCCATAGCTTGGCATTGACCAAGTTGACACAAAAGGATGTGCCCTTCTAGTGGTCAGAGGAATGTGAAGCAAAATTTTAGAAACTCAAGACTCTGCTAACCACAACACCTATTTTGGTGTAACCCGTGGAAGGTAAAGATTTTGTTGTGTATTGGGATGTCTCATGGTCTGGGTTGCGTGCTGTGTTGATATAGGAAGGACAGGTGATTGCATATGCCTCGAGACAGCTGAAGGTGCATGAAAAGAACTACCCCGCGCACGACTTGGAGTTAGCAGCGGTGGTGTTTGCACTAATAATTTGGAGACACTATCTATATGGAGCTCAATATGAGGTGTTTACGGATCATCGCAGCTTACAGTATGTATTCTCTTAGAAAGATCTCAATTTGAGGCAGAGGAGATGGATGGAGCTGCTTAAGGGCTACAAAATCACCATCTTGTACAACCTAGGAAAGACCAATGTGGTGGCAGATGCATTGAGCAGGAAGACGGTGAGCATGGGAAGTCTTGCTTGCTTGGAGGCTACCCAACGGCCAATGGCCAGGTAAGTCCAGACCTTGGAAAATAGCTTATTGAGATTGTCGTTGACCGAAACTGGTGGAGTGTTAGCCATCTGGAGGCTAAATCCTCGCTGTTAGAGGAAATCAAAACCAGACAGTTTGGAGATGAAAAGTTGGGTAAGATCAGAGATAAAGTCCTATGGGGAGAGGCCAAAGAAGCAGTGTTAGATGATGAAGGTGTCTTGAGAATAAAGGTGTGTGTGTGTGTTCCCCAAGTTGGTGAACTAATTAAAACTCTCTTGGAAGAAGCTCACAACTCGAGGTACTCCATTCACCCCGGAGTCACGAAGATGTACCACGATCTAAAACAACATTATTGGTGGGGTAGGATGAAGTGAGACATTGTGGACACGTGGCTTACTGTTTAAGTTGTCAACAGGTGAAGTACAAGCACCAAAAGTCTGGAGGAGTGCTTCAGCGAATGCCTATCCCCGAGTGGAAATTTGAGAGGATAGCTATGGACTTTGTGGTTGGTCTTTGTAAGACTTTGTGGTTGGTATTTCTAAGACTTAAGGGAAGTTCGACTCAATTTGGTCATAGTGGACAGGTTGACCAAGTTTGCTCATTTCTTGCCGGTCCAGATCACTTACTGATCTTGGGCAAATTTATATGCCTAAGTGATACTCAAAAGTACCATTTTCGCCTTGTTTATTTATCAATGTGTATACATTCTCATGTAATTGGTAATAAAATGTGAATTTATACTAACCAACATGATTAGCATTATTTTGCAGGTAAAATGTAATTTCGGGAAGCTAAAATGCATGTTGGAGGATATCGGGGATGGACTTGGATGCGAGCAAGGGACAAGACATTGGACAGCATGAAATAAAGGGGCTCTGCGATGGAGCCGTGTCACGCTGCCATTGCGGAGGCCTTCTGCCTGGTTGGGAATTTCGCCCAAATTCCAGAGAGGGTACGCGATAGGTCCGTGGCATGGTGGCTTGGCTCCGCGTTGCACGCCGTGCCACGTTGGGATTTATTTCCTGGACCCCCAGTTCCAGTGAAGGTCCGCGTCCGTAGCGTGTCATGGAGGCAGTGCTCCGCGATGCACTCCGTGACACGTTGCTTGTTATTCCGGGAAAAATTCCCAGCAGTATAAATAGAACACTTAGGTTCATTTTTCAATATTCTGACTTGGTGGAGCAAGAACGTGGGTTACAAGCAGTTGAGGGGACGAAAATATCAGGGTTTTTCTCTCTTTCCTTCTTCTTTAATTCAATTGCTTGTATGTTTAACACTCATTTAACGATGTTTAATCCACAAATGAGTGGCTAAATCCTCTTCTTGCTGAGGTTATGAACAATTGTAGTGAAATGGATTGTTGATCATAGTGGTTTTTCATATTTTCTTCCATGTTGTTCTATTAATTCTTGTTCTTACTGCATTAATGTGTGGCCTACGTTAATGTATATCCAAAAAGTCTGGTTTCACTCGAGAGAGCAAGAAATTGGAAAGTTGTGAATTAATAGGATATGATCTTTACTTGATTTGGGAAAATTGGGAATTGATTTACTTTCAGGATAGATATATACCTGAAAGTCGTATTAGTCAATTTAGGAACCGGGTTTGTATGGCTAGAACATGAATTGCATTTAATCACAGAAATGTAGGTGGATGGTTCATGATTCTTAAGTGATGTTAAATACGAGAGTTTTAATCTCTTGGCAATAGTTCTTAAGATTAACCAAATTATGTCGACAATTAATTTCATTACAAGTTCGTTTAACCTCAGCATGCTCTCATTCATAGTTCAGACTCAAATTAGATAGTTGTTTTAGCTTTAGCATAAAAATTATAAAACAAAATATCAAACTCTTGGTTACACTGTTGTCTGCATTTTTAGAATCGAAATATAGTACACTTGAGCAGATTGCACTTCATCCCAGTCCCTGTGGGATCGATACTTGGCTTACTTAAGCCACTTTACTACTTGTTCGACCACGTGCACTTGCATGTCGTTTTATATACCCCACAAATCACGCGAACAAGTTTTTGGCGCCGTTGCTGGGGACTTGGCAATTGGTGAATTTGTTTTAAGTGTTAATTTACTATATTTTTATTTTCTTAGTGTTGACAAGGAGTTGGTGGACTCGTATATAGAGCCAGAAAGAATATTTCACAGTAAACGGAGAGAAGCTCTACAAAGAAAGCTGCAGTTGCTCAGACAGACGATCATGGAGCAACAACAGAATCCACCAGTAGTACGGGCACTGTTAGTGCCCGAAGAAGTAGCAGCTCGGCCGGTTCGCGAGGTGGCAATCCCACATGCTAATAATGTCACATCTAGCATCCGCAAACCTGAGCCAGGAGGGAGGTTTGAACTTAAGCAGAATATGGTGCAATTGCTGCACACTAGCGGGCAGTTTACCGGTCTCCCTCATGAAGATCCACAGCAGCATCTCCAAAATTTTTTGGAGATAAGTGACACTTACATCCCCGCTGGAGTGTCATCAGATTATGTCCGGCTTACATTGTTCCCATTTTCTCTATTGGGAGAAGCCAATAGGTGGTTGAAAACTGAGCCACCGAATTCTATTTCTACGTGGGATGATCTTGCAAGGAAATTTTTGATACAGTTTTTTCCCTCCGGTAAAACAGCAAGACTTAGAAGTCAAATTCTAAGTTTCAAACAGAGAGAGGGAGAAAATTTATATCAGGCCTGGGAGAGATTCAAATCCATGTTGCGGGATTGTCCTCATCATCATCAGACCAATGATGTGCTGGTGCACACTTTTATAGAGGGTTTGGAACCCCACACCAAAATATTGCTAGACTCGGCAGCTGGAGGACAAGCGCTGGAGAAAACTTATGAGGCGGGACAAGGAAAGCAGTAGGAGTGCTAGAAGTGGATGGGTTTACAACATTCGCTACACAGATAGCTGCATTACAAAATCAACTTAACACCCACTTCAGCAACATGACAATGAACCAGCCTCAAGCCCCAGTTAATGCAGTGCAGCAGATGTGGTGTGAAGTGTGTGGAAGCAGTGAGCACTCAGCTGAGTGTTGTGGAGCCAATCCTGACTCGGTAAACTTTGTGGGTAATGTACAAAGGAACCACCAACAGTATGGTAATAGCTACAATTCCAATTGGAGGAATCACCCTAATTTCTCCTGGGGTAGCAACAACCATCAGGGGCAAAGTTCAGGTCAGGGTGTGCAAAGGAACCAAGGAGGGCAGCAGAATTATCAAGCACAATTCAGAAACAACAATGCACCTCCTCCACCACCATCACCCAGCATTGAGGAAATGTTCAAGACCATGATAGCTAACCAAGCTCAATTGCAGGCTGACTATGTGAAATTGGCAGCCGAAGTGAAAAACAACCAGTTAGCTATAAGGGCACTTGAATATCAATTTGGGCAATTTGCTGGAGCCCAAAACACAAGGCCTAGAGGAGGACTTCCGAGCGACACGGATCCCAATCCCAAGCAGGTAAATGTAGTGACCACAAGGAGTGGTTTGCAGCTGAAAGAGGTGGAACTAGAAAGACCACCTCAACAATCGAGAGCAGCAGAAGTTGAGAGGGAGAAAAGTACTGAGAGGGGGAAGACTAAGGAAGCTGAATCAGAAAGACCACCACCCCCGTTCCCTCAACGATTAAAGAAACACAAGGAGGAGGCGTGTTTCAAGAAATTCATGGAGGTGCTAAAACAGGTACATATTAACTTACCTCTTGTTGATGTTTTGCAGGGAGTGCCAAAATATGCTAAGTATATAAAGGACATCGTGGCAAACAAAAGTCGGTTGACTAAGTATGCTACGGTGGCTGTAACGGAGGAGTGCATTTCCCGGATTCAAAATAGACTTCCCACAAAGCTCAAAGACCCTGGGAGCTTTACTATCCAGATTACTATTAGGCAGAGCATCCGAGCTCGTGGATTGTGTGATTTGGGAGCGAGCATAAATTTGATGCCGTCATCGATATTCAGAAAGTTGGGTTTAGGGAGTCCTAAACCCACAACAGTAATCTTGAAATTGGCAGATCGATCCTTAGCCAGACCTGATGGCATTGTGGAGGACGTTCTGGTGCAAGTTGGCTCCCTAATTTTCCCGGTAGATTTTGTCGTGCTGGATTTTGAACCAGACGAGGAAGTCCCATTTATTTTGGGACGTCCTTTCTTGGCGACCGGGAAAGCACTAATTGACGTAGCTGCGGGGCAGCTAACAATGCAAGCACACGACAAAATAGAGGTATTTGATGTGTTTAAAGCCATGAAGCTGCCAGCTATACATGAGGAGCTTTCAGCAATCAGTGTGGTTGAACATGAAGAAATTCGTCAGATTGTTGAATCTCAAGACCCATTGGAAAGAGTGTTGATGCACTCCGATCATTTTGGAGATAGAGAGGCGTATGGAATGGTCCAAATGTTGAATGAAGCACAAAATCATCCGAGGAGACAGGAATTTCAATCATTGATGAGGTCCCTAGAACCTTTGCCGAAACCATCCGTTGAGGAGGCACCAAAGCTGGAGCTGAAAGAATTGCCTCCCCATTTAAAATATATCTTTTTGGGGGAGGATGAGACGTTACCAGTCATCATCTTTGCAGACTTGACGGAGGCACAGGAGAAGGAGGCATTGGGTGTCCTCAGAAAGAGGAAGAAAGCAATGGGTTGGCAAATGTCAGACATTCAGGGTATCAATCCAGCTTTTTGCATACACAGGATATTCATGGAGACAGGAGCCAAACCAACCGTTCAGCCGCAACGGAGACTAAATCCAGCAATGAAGGATGTGGTGAGGAAAGAAATAATCAAGTGGATTGATGCAGGTGTGGTCTACCCGATTTCAGACAGTGAATGGGTCAGCCCTGTTCAGTGTGTTCCAAAGAAAGGGGGGATGACTGTGGTCACCAATGAGAAAAATGAGTTGATTCCTACCCGAACCGTCACAGGCTGGCGGATTTGCATGGATTACAGGAAGCTTAATGAAGCCACGAGGAAAGATCATTACCCCATCCCGTTTATTGATCAAATATTGGATAGGTTGGCGGGACAGGAATATTATTGTTTCCTTGATGGGTACTCTGGTTATAACCAAATAGCCATAGCTCCGGAGGATCAAGAAAAGACTACTTTTACCTGTCCTTATGGGACATATGCTTTCAGGTGAATGCCATTTGGGTTATGCAATGCACCCGCCACATACCAGAGATGCATGATGGCTATTTTCCATGACACGGTGGAGGATTTCGTTGAGGTATTTATGGATGATTTTTCTATTTTCGGTAATTCGTTTGCTACTTGTTTGTAGAATCTTGACAGGCTACTGGCTCGCTGTGAGGAATCCAACCTTGTACTAACCTTGGAGAAATGCCACTTCTTAGTGAAGGAGGGCATTGTCCTTGGCCACAAAGTGTCTCGAAAGGGGTTGGAAGTCGATCGTGCGAAGATCGAGGTTATTGAAAAGTTACCACCACCTGTGTCAGTGAAAGGTGTGCGCAGTTTTCTTGGGCATGCAGGATTCTACAGACGATTCATCAAAAACTTTTCCAAAATTTCTAGACCACTATGCAGATTGCTAGAAAAAGAGGTAAAGTTTGAGTTGAATGATGAGTGTATTAAAGCATTCAAAGAGTTGAAGAAGAAATTGATAGAAGCACCTATCCTTACTTCTTCGGACTGGGAACAACCATTTGAGCTGATGTGTGATGCCAGTGATGTGGCTGTGGGAGTCGTATTGGGGCGAAGAAAAAATAGAATCTTTCATTCTATTCATTATGCAAGCAAAACGCTGAATAAGGCCCAAAGCAATTACACAGTCACAGAGAAGGAAATGCTAGCCTTGGTGTTTGCATTTGACAAATTTAGGTCCTATTTGGTGGGTTCGAAAGTTGTGGTGTACACCGACCATGCAGCGATTCGGTACCTATTCAACAAGAAGGATGCTAAGCCCAGGTTGATCAGATGGATCTTGTTGTTGCAGGAGTTCGACCTTGAGATCAAAGACAGAAAGGGGAGCGAGAACCAGGTAGCAGATCACCTATCACGATTGGAAAGCCGGTCGCATGTGATGGAAAGTGATAAAATAAATGAAGAGTTCCCGGATGAGCAACTCTTGGCAGTTGGGGAAGATGAAGTTCCCTGGTAAGCAGACATAGTCAACTTGCTAGTGAGCGGAGTCTACCCACCTGAGGCAACAGACCAGCAGAGAAGGAAATTGAGGCATGATTGCCGGCACTTTGTTTGGGATGAACCATACTTATTTAAACAACGACCAGATCAGGTAATGAGAAGATGCATCCTAGAGAGTCAGATTGCAGAGGTGTTGAGGGACTGTCCTTTTTCATTGTATGGGGGTCATCATGGAGGTGAGCGAACAACACACAAGGTTCTACAGTCAGGTTTCTTTTGGCCGACACTGTTCAGAGACTCTATGGCATATGTCAAAATGTGTGATAGATGTCAGCGTACAGGAGCAATTGCCAGAAGACAAGAGATGCCGCTGCAGAATATACTGGAAGTTGAGCCCTTTGATGTATGGGGCATTGATTTCATGGGCCCATTCCCACCGTCGTTTGGTAATCGTTACATCTTGGTGGCCGTAGATTATGTATCAAAATGGGTGGAAGCAATAGCTTGTCCCAAAAATGACAACAAGGTAGTAACGAAGTTTGTGAAAAAACACATCCTCACCAGGTTCGGGACACCCCAAGCCATTATCAGCGATGGAGGGGCTCATTTTGTCAATGCAAGTTTCAATAAATTACTAGCCAAGTATGGGGTGCGTCACAAAGTGGCGACAGCATACCACCCCCAAACTAGTGGGCAAGTAGAGGTGTCAAATAGAGAAGTGAAGCAGATTCTCCAGAAAACGGTAAATACACAACGGAATGATTGGTCAAGAAAACTTGATGATGCATTGTGGGCGTACAGAACTGCTTACAAGACACCGATTGGAACCTCACCATACCGACTGGTCTATGGCAAAGCGTTTCATCTTCCGGTGGAGTTAGAGCACTGAGCCTTTTGGGCTATCAGGAAGCTAAACATGGACTTAGAGCTGGCGGGCAAGAAGAGACTAATGCAGCTCAGTGAACTCGAAGAGTTCCACTGGCATGCCTATGAGAGTGCCAAGTACTACAAGGAAAGAACTAAAAGATGGCATGACAAGCATGTGGTGCATCGCATTTTTGAGCCAGGACAGAAAGTCTTGCTCTTCAATTCAAGATTGAAGTTGTTTCCAGGAAAGCTAAGGTCTAAATGGTCGGGACCATTTGAAGTGGAGAGAATGACCCCGCACGGGGCGGTAGAGTTGTGGCAAGAAGATCGGAGTGCCACGTTCTTAGTAAATGGCCATAGGTGTAAGCACTACTGGGGGGAGGATGGTAATCGAGAGATATCATCCATCACCCTAGAGGACAACTGAGCTTAACGACGTCGAGCCGCGACGGTAAACCAGGCGCTGCACGGGAGGCAACCCGTGAAAAATTTTTCTTTCTTTTTGTAAAGTGTAAATAGATTTTTCTTTTTCTTTTTCTTGATTTACTAAAAAATTTTTCGCTTTAGTTTTTGTTTTATTTTTATTTAGAGTGAAACCTATAATTCTAACCAATTTTGTATAGTGAGATGAATTTCAGGTCAAATGGAGGAAAATATGCACGGAATCGCAAAGGAAAAGTCGAGGTATGAAAATTAACAAAAAGTGGCAAAACAGTGAGTTGGGGCGATAGCTCCGTGTCACGGAGGTGGACCTCTGCGTTACCCTCCGTGACACGTTGAGGTATAATCCGGATTTTTTTTAAAATTTCCAGAACAGGCTCGCGATGGCTCCGTGTCGCGGAGGCAGTGCACCACGATGCACTCCGTGACACGTTGCCGTGTATATCACGATGGGTCACACCGGGTCGCCGGGTGACCCGCGCGATTTTACTACTTTTTAACCCCGAAAAACCCTCCCTTTCCCTTATTTTTCAATTACTCACCGACCAAAACCCCCAAAACCCATCCCCCTTCAACGTGACACGGAGTAGGCTACGAAAATCATCAAGTTTGCGTAATTTCTTCAACTTCAAGGTATGTTCTTCGATTCCACCTCAATATCTTGTCGATTTTCTTCGATATTGAGCATGTGAGGTGAGCTAAGGTTGCCCTAAGTAGAAATTAATCATGAATTCAATTTAATTGTTGTTGATGAATGTTCGGAATGTCGTTATGATTGCTTGAACTCGTTAATTGCATAAATTAATCGAATTTTCTTGATAATATCATTTCTAGGGCTTGTTTTTGAATTTGAAGTTGAAAATGTTGTGAACTTGTGAATTTCATGCCGAGATGTACATGTTGAATGAGATGAGTCGATGTACTAATTGTTAGGATGTTAATAGAACGACGGATTCTCGGGTTAGAGGAATGTTGAAATTTGTAAGAATTTGGTTGGTTGTATAGGTTTGTGTAGATAAATTTTTGTTGTTGTTTTCGTTTCTTTGTTTTTCCTTGCTAAGTGCGATGGGTAAAATGTTAGCGATGGTAGTGATTGTGATTAGCTGTACGAAGTCTGAGTAGTACGCAGAAGATATACCGTTGAATTTTTCAAACGCACTAAGCATGATTGTATAGTTGGTTATTGTGTGTAAATAAGTATGATCTTGCCGTATTGTTGTAAATGTAGCTAAGGACTAAGTGTGGGGTAACCT
Organism: Datura wrightii; assembly: GCA_035772735.1. Classification (NCBI taxonomy): domain Eukaryota; kingdom Viridiplantae; phylum Streptophyta; class Magnoliopsida; order Solanales; family Solanaceae; genus Datura; species Datura wrightii. Next base: position 14,536,651 of record JASDFA010000003.1, read on the forward strand.
AGCTTAACCCGACCTTAGTCAAAGTTGATATCCATTAGCTGAACATTGATCTTGTCTACTTGGGTTGACAGGTAAAATGGCAAGCAGGCAAGAGAAAGGGAAAGGCGCATCAACTTCGGGCACTGGAAGGAAGCGAATCAGACTGGGCACAGCAGTCCCATCAGCACCAGCAGTTCCACGCGGACAACGCCGCCAATACGGAACAAGATGGGTGTTCGGGTGTGTTATATGGGTATATAAAACGACACGCAAGTGCACGTGGTCGAACAAGTAGTAAGTGGCTTTAGTAAGCCAAGTATCGATCCTACAGAGACTTGGGTTAAGTGCAATTTGCTATAGTATACTATATTTTACTTCTAAATATGCTGACAACAACGTAACCAAAAAGTTAATATTTTGTTTTATAAATTTTATACTAAAACTAAGAACAATTATCTACTTTGAATTTGGACTATGAATAAGAGCATGCTGAGGTTAAACGAACATGTAATGAAACTGATTATCATCATAAATTGGTTAATCTTTTCTTCCAGTTGCTAGCCAAGAACATTTGCCAAGAGATTAAAACTCTCGTATTTAATCTCACTTAAGAATCATGAACCATTCGTCTACATTTCTGTGATCAAATGCAATTCATGTTCTAACCATACAATTCCGGTTCCTAAATTGACTAATATGACTTTTAGGTATATTTCTATCCTGAATGCACATCAAAACTCAATTTTCCCAAATCAAGTAAAGAACAATATCCTATTCATTCACAACTTTCCAATTTCGTGCTCTCTCGAGTGAAATCGGACTTTTTAGATGTACATTAATGTAGGCCACACACCAGTGCAGTAAGAACAAGAATTAATAGAACAACATGGAAGAAAAAGATGAAAAACCATATAATCAATAATCAAAATTCATCACAAGTGTTCATAACCTCAGCAAGGAAGGAAATTAGCCACTCATTTGTGGATTAATCATCATAAAACGAGTGTTAATCATACAAACAATTGAATTAGAGAAGAAAGAAAGAGAGAAAAAACCCTGAACTTTTCATCCCTCAACTGCCTGTAACCCACGTCCTTGCTCCACCAAGTCTGAATTATGAAAAATGAACTTAAGTGTTCTATTTATACTAGTGGGAATTTTTTCCGGAATAATGAGCAACGTGTCACGGAGTGCATCGCGGAGCACTGCCTCCGTGACACGCCATGAACGCGGACCCTTACTGGAACTGGGGGTCCGGGAATTCAAGCTCAATGTGGCACGACGTGCATCGCGGAGCACTGGCTCCGTGCCACGGAGCAAACGCGGACCTTCACTGGAAATTTTGTGAATTTTCACCCTCCAGGCAGAAGGCCTCCGCGATGGCAGCGTGACACGGCTCCATCGCGGAGCCCCTTTAAATCATGCTGTCCAATGCCTTTTCCTTGCTCGCATCCAAGTCCAACTACGATATCGTCCAACATGTCTTTTAGCTTCTCGAAATCACATTTTACCTACAAAACAATGCTAATCATGTTGGTTAGTATAAATTCACATTTTATTCCTAATTACATGAAAATGTATACACATTGCTAGATAAACAAGGCGAAAATGGTACTTTTGAGTATCACTTGGGCATATAAATCTGCCCAAGATCACTTACCCCACACTTAAATCCTTGTTCGTCCTCGAACAACAAACATACAATTCATGCGATTTACATCCCAACCTCACTACTATGGTACGACAATTTAAGCTACGGTCATACCGATCATTCAATATTGCAAATCATCAAGAAAACATGCATGGTCTTATCAATGCAATGACCTTCAATACATTAAGACTTCCTAGACTTTAAGAATCGACTCTCGATATCGGCAAACTCATGCAAATCAGCTAATCAAGATATCCGACACGAAAATCAATCTTTCATCAAGCATGTGCCCTCACAACTCAAGAGAATCTTCCCCTTTTTGCTCATGTGACACACAATCATTCAAGCAGGGGCATGTAAAAACAATTTCACTCTCTCTCCCAAAAGAATTCACATGCATCATGTCGTGACCCATAAGCTTGCCCTTAGTGTATTACTCCACTAATATAAAGAAATGCAATGTAAGATCACGTAGGACTTTAATGGGTTGTAATGGAAGCTATGGAACTAGTAAATATTGGATTAGCCAATAATAGCCACTAGCATCCTTAAGCGCCTTTTCAACACATTCCCATCAACTCATGGGCATTGTTTCTCTCTTTTTCTTTTTTTCATCATCCCATTCTTGATGATTTACTTTAGTATGGCCCATTTCATTAAGCACACTTGACACGACAACAAAGATTATTCATGCACCTTCATTATCGTTTATTTATAGCAAGTGCACCTTCAACCTTTTCTTTCCTTTCATCACTCGGCTTTTCTTTTTCTTTTCACCATTCTCACTCTTTGACACTTTGGGAAAATTATTTTCTCTTCTTAAGCGCTTAAGAGTTTTGTATAGACTTTACGGCTAATGAAAAGAAGGAATTAAGCTCGGTTTACACTTTTTGGACAAAAGAAAGAAATAATAGGCAAAAGGCTCAAAGGGCTGACTAGGGTATACAATCACAGAAAGGGGAAGTATGATAAGAAAAAAAATATAGAAACTCTCGGTTAAAACAAAGAAATGCCTACATCCTTTCCTACAATACACCTCCTTCATTTCGTTTTGTACACACACTAGGAAAGTTCTAGACACTTCACAATAGCATGGAATATCAACACCTCACTTCACACTTTATGCACATGCTCGATTCAAGATGTATTCACAGACTCTTCAATCAGCTAATTACAGGAATTCAAACATTAAGCCTCAATCACACTGAATCGAACTCTACAGCCTAGGTATCTCAACATATTTACAAAATTTGCATGCTTTCATAAGAATCACCTTTGCATTTTGAATATCATGTACAACACGCAACTGAACTCTCGCAACCATATAGTAACTACAGGTTCCGGGATGCAATCCACCAAGGAAAAAAACTGAAAATTAATTGAAAAAAACTACTCCTACCGACTACATTTCCCTTAAGACGGTCGTCATCCATCCATCATAGGGAACAATCACTAACTATGACTTCGGTTCAATGGGACCATTCTCGGTAAAAGAACCGAAAACAAACGCCGAGAAACCCAAAACTAAAACATTGAAAAATTTGCAAAATATCGATCATTTTGATAGGAAAAGAAAAAATTTATGTACACAATATTTTAAAGAATTTTTTTTTTAAAAAAATATCGATCATTTCAATAAACAACAAAAAATATTTACAGAATCAGCTGGCAACATTCAACAACACACATCAATTTCACAAATATTTACAAATACAGAATAATTTGAAAATTCAAAAACATAGGGAAACACAACATACAAAATAATAGAGGAGAACATACAAACAAACAACCCAGCCCAGCACCTAACTACTCCCACCCGACACTTAATCCGAACACTGTCCCCAGTGTTCAAAAAAATTAAATAGCACAAAATCGGGTGGTGAAACTCCCTGATCAATCAAAGTATTCCACTTCTTCGTCGGGTTCTGCTGCTTCATCTCCCATGTCCGAGTCGCCTCCGTCGTCATCATCGGACTCCACATCGGAGTCCTCCCGACGCGTCTCCTCATCCGTGGGGACGTCATCGTCTGTGAGCTCTACAAAGGCTGGCCCTACTCGACATAGAGCCCTGGCATTTTCGCCAAACGGGTAATCTAGCTCGAGCTGCCATAGCTCCTCCTCCGTCGCCGGCCTCCCACCTATCCTGAGCTGGAGTATCTGCATCCTATACATCCGCGCCATATACTGGTCATCACGAGCGTGTCGCTCGCCAAGTGTCAGCACTGGCCCGTGGGTGGTGTCGGGAGCCTTAGTTTTGGTAACATCCAAGGCCCGCCGCTCCAACTGCGGGATATAATCGAGGGCCTCCTCCTCAACATCGAGGCCCCTGAGAAAGGTGGTGAGTAGTCCACCGAAACCATACCTGTGCCCCTGGTGCAACCGGGCTCTCTTCATGGCGGATATAATAACCGCCCCGACATTTATCTCCAGCCCTTTCATTAGGGCGTACACCAGGCAAACACGATCCTGGATTAATCAGTCATATGTACCCCCGGGATGAGGCAAGAGTAGACTATCTTCAGCCAGATTTGGGCTTCCCTATTCATCTGTGAATATGGCAGAGTCTGGTGGTAGCCCCTTTCCTTGTGCCTGCTCCATGTAGCTGTAGATCGGGCCCCACACAGTGTGCGTCTGATGTCAGCATACGGTGGGGTAATGTTTAGCTGTCGGAGGACGTGGGCGTCTGTGTCCCGCGCTCCTATGATGGCATTGAGCTGGTGGGGCTCCAGAGTGACTATCTGCCCTATGATTTTGATGGTATGGCTTCAGATTGACGGGTTCCAGTTGGCATAGAACTCCCGAACCAAGTGCAGGTTGCATTCTTTGGGCTCCTCGAATATGAACTTGAGCCCCGCTGCCTCGATCCGGTGAACTATTCTGGGGAACTCCTGTGCCAATGGCTCCCGTGCTATATGCTCCTCGGGGAAATATTTGTTCTCTTTGTGCTTGGCGTACCACTTTTTCCCCTCGTCAGTCACCCATCTTGTTCCATATTGGCGGCGCTGGCCGCGTGGAACTGCTGGTGCTGCTGGGACTGCTGTGCCCAGTCTGAGTCTCTTCCTTCCGGTGCCTGAAGTTGGTGCACCTTTACCTTTCTCTTGCCGGCTTGCCATTTTACCTGTCAACCCAAGTAAACAAGCTCAATGTTAAGCTAAATAAATATTAACTTCAGCTAAGGTCGGGTTACGCTAAGTTACCCCACACTTAGTCCTTAGCTACAGTTACAACCTACGGCAAGAATAACTTTATTTACCCAAAACAACCAGCTATACAATCATGCTTAGTGCGTTCAAAAGAAAATTCGACGGTATAACTTCTGTGTACTACTCAGACTTCGTACAGCTAATCACAATCACTGCCATCGCAAACATTTTAACCATTGCACTTAGCAAAGAAAAAAAACGAAGAAACAAAAATAACAACAAAAATTTATATACATGAACCTATCCAACCAACCAAATTCGAAAAAATTTCAACATTTTCCCCCAAACCCGAGAATTCGTCGTCTATTAACATCCTAACAATTTGTACAGCGACTCATCTCATTCAACACGTACAACCCGGCATAAAATTCACAATTTCAACACATTTCTAACTTGAAATTCAACAACAAGCCCTAGAATTGATTTTATCAATCAAATTCGAATAATTTATGCAATCGACAAGTTCAAACGATCATAACGACATTCCGAACAATTATCAATCAACAAATAACTCGAATTCATGCTTAATTTCGACTTAGGGCGATTTAGCTCACCTCCCATGCTTAAATTCAAAGAAAATCGACAAAAACTTGAGAGGGAATCGGAAAACATACCTCGTAGTTGAATAATCGAAGAAAACTCAGTAATTTGTTGCCTTAAGCCGTGGCACGTTGATGGGAGAGGGGTTTTGGGATGTTTGGTCGCGGAGGAAATTGAAAATGAGGGGAAAAGGGGAGGTTTCGGGTTAAAAAGGGTAGAAAAACACGCGGGTCACCCGGCAACCCGGTGTGACCCATCCGATATACAAGGCAACATGTCACGGAGTGCATCGCGGTGCACTGCCTCCGTGACACGGAGCCATCACGACAGCATACTGGAAATTTTTAAAATTTCCGGGTTATACCTCAATGTGTCACAGAGGGTAACGCGGAGGTCCTCCTCCGTGACACGGAGCTATCGCCCCAGCTCACTGTTTTCTACATTTTATTAATTTTTCATACCTCGACTTTTCCTTCACGATTCCATGCACATTTTCCTCCGTTTGACCTGAAAATCATCTCACTAAAAAAATTGGTTAGAATTATAGGTTTCACCTAAATAAAATTAAAAACAAAAATTAAAACGAAAAATTTTGTAGTAAATTACGAAAAAGAAAAAGAAAAATCTATTTACACTTTACAGAATGAAAGAAAAATTTTTTCACGGGTTGCCTCCCGTGCAGCGCCTGGTTTACCGTCGCGGCTCGACGTCATTTAAGCTCAATTGTCCGCTAGGGTGATGGACGATTTCTCTCGATCACCATCCTCCCCCAGTAGTGCTTACACCTATCCGGTGGTCTTCCCATTAACTCTCGGGAATCCTTCATCTGCTTAGCATTACCATGATCAATCACATTGATCACCGAGAGTTCTTCATGCACCATCGGGAGCTTGGGTGCTTTATACACATCGAACACCTCTACCTTGTCATGTGCTCGCATTGTGAGTTGCCCCGCAGCTACGTCAATTAATGCTTTCCCGGTTGCCAAGAAGGGACATCCCAAAATAAATGGGACTTCCGCGTCTGGTTCAAAATCCAGCACGACAAAATCTATCGGGAAAATTAGGGAGCCAACTTGCACTAGAACATCCTCAACAATGCCATCTGGCCTAGCTAAGGATCGATCCGCCAACTGCAAGATTACGGTTGTGGGTCTAGGACTCCCTAAACCCGACTTTCTGATTACCGAAGACGACATCAAATTTATACTCGCCCCCAAGTCACAGAATCCACGAGCTCGGATGCTCTGCCCAATAGTAAGCTGGATAGTAAAACTTCCAGGGTCTTTTAGCTTTGTGGGCAGTCTATTTTGGATCCGGGAAGTGCACTCCTCCGTTAAAGCCACCGTAACATACTCAGTCAACCGACTTTTGTTGGCCACGATGTCCTTTATGTACTTGGCATATTTAGGCACTCCCTGCAAGGCATCAACAAGAGGTAAATTAACATGTACCTGTTTAAGCACCTCCATGAATTTCTTGAAACACGCCTCCTCTTTGTGTTTCTTGAGTCATTGAGGGAACGAGGGTGGAGGTCTTTCTGATTCAGCTTCTTTGGTCTTCCCCCTTTTCGAACTTTGCTCCCCCTCAACTTCTGCTGCTCCCGAGTGTTGAGGTGGTCTTTCTGGTTCCACCTCCTTCAGCTGCAAACCACTCCTTGTGGTCACTGCATTTACCTGCTTGGGATTCGGATCCGTGTCGCTTGGCAGTCCTCCTCTAGGCCTTGTATTTTGGGCACTAGCAAATTGCCCAAATTGATACTCAAGAGACTTGGTAGCTAACTGATTGGTTTTCACTTCGGCTGTCAATTTCACATAGTCAGCCTGCAATTGAGCTTGGTTAGCTATCATGGTCTTGAACATCTCCTCAATGCTGGGTGATGGTGGTGGAGGAGGTGCATTGTTATTTCTGAATTGAGATTGGTAGTTCTGTTGCCCTCCTTGGTTCCTTTGCACACCCTGACCTAAACTTTGGCCTTGATGGTTGTTGCTACCCCATGAGAAATTAGGATGATTCCTCCAATTTGAATTGTAGCTACTACCATACTGCTGGTGATTTCTTTGTGCATTACCCACAAAGTTTACCGAGTCAGGATTGGCTGCACAGCACTCAGCTGAGTGCTCACTGCTTTCACACACTTTACACCACATCTGCGGGACTGCATTAACTGGAGCTGAAGGCTGGTTCAAAGTCATGTTGCTGAAGTGGTTGTTCAATTGATTTTGCAATGCAGCTATCTGTGCAGCGATAACTGTAAACCTATCCACTTCAAGCACTCCTGCTGCTTTCCTTGTCCCACCTCGTGATGAATCAGCATTCCATTCTGGATTGCCCTGTGAAATCCGGTTTAGCAAGGTATACAGCTCCTCATAAGTCTTTTCCAGCGCTTGCCCTCCAGCTGCTGAATCTAGCAATATTTTGGTGTGGGGTTCCAAACCCTCAATAAATGTGTGCACCAACACCTCATTGGACTGATGATGATGAGGACAGTCCCGCAACATGGATTTAAATCTCTCCCAGGCTTGATATAAATTTTCTCCCTCCCTCTGTTTGAAGCTTAGAATTTGACTTCTAAGTCTTGCTGTTTTACCAGAGGGAAAAAAACCTTATCAAGAACTTCCGTGCAAGATCATCCCACGTTGAAATAGAATTTGGTGGCTCAGCTTTCAACCACCTCTTGGCTTCTCCAAGTATGGAGAATGGAAATAAGGTAAGCCGGACATAATCAGGTGACACTCCAGCGGGTATGTAAGTGTCACTTATCTCCAAAAAGTTTTGGAGATGCTGTTGTGGGTCTTCATGAGGGAGACCGGTAAATTGCCCGCTTGTGTGCAACAATTGCACCATATTTTGCTTGAGTTCCAATCTCCCTCCAGGCTCTGGTTTGCGGATACTGGATGTAACATTATTGGCATGTGGGATTGCCACCTCGCGAACCGGCCTTGCTGCTACTTCTTCGGGCACTAACACTGCCCTCACAACCGGTGGATTCTATTGTTGCTCCATAATAGTCTGTCTGAGCAACTGCAACTTTCTTTGTAGAGCTTCTCTCCCTTTACTGTGAAATATACGTTCTAGCTCTATATAAGATTCCACCAGCTCTTTGTCTCTTGCCAGTGTTCACAGCAATTAAGTCTGCAAAATACAGGCTAAGACCAAGTTGTCAACACTTAAAAAAATATAAATATAGTAAATTAACACTTAAAACAAATTCACCAATTGCCAAGTCCCCGTCAGCGGCGCCAAAAACTTGTTGGGGTGTGTTATATGGGTATATAAAACGACACGCAAGTGCACGTGGTCGAACAAGTAGTAAGTGGCTTTAGTAAGCCAAGTATCGATCCCACAGAGACTTGGGTTAAGTGCAATTTGCTCTAGTATACTATATTTTACTTCTAAATATGCTGACAACAACGTAACCAAAAAGTTAATATTTTGTTTTATAAATTTTATACTAAAACTAAGAACAATTATCTACTTTGAATTTGGACTATGAATAAGAGCATGCTGAGGTTAAACGAACATGTAATGAAACTGATTATCATCACAAATTGGTTAATCTTTTCTTCCAGTTGCTAGCCAAGAACATTTGCCAAGAGATTAAAACTCTCGTATTTAATCTCACTTAAGAATCATGAACCATCCGCCTACATTTCTGTGATCAAATGCAATTCATGTTCTAACCATACAATTCCGGTTCCTAAATTGACTAATACGACTTTCAGGTATATTTCTATCCTGAATGCACATAAAAACTCAATTTTTCCAAATCAAGTAATGAACAATATCCTATTAATTCACAACTTTCCAATTTCGTGCTCTCTCGAGTGAAATCGGACTTTTTAGATGTACATTAATGTAGGCCACACACCAATGCAGTAAGAACAATAATTAATAGAACAACATGGAAGAAAAAGATGAAAAACCATATAATCAATAATCAAAATTCATCACAAGTGTTCATAACCTCAGCAAGGAAGGGAATTAGCCACTCATTTGTGGATTAATCATCATTAAACGAGTGTTAATCATACAAACAATTGAATTAGAGAAGAAAGAAAGAGAGAAAAAACCCTGAACTTTTCGTCCCTCAACTGCCTGTAACCCACGTCCTTGCTCCACCAAGTCTGAATTATGAAAAATGAACTTAAGTGTTCTATTTATACTAGTGGGAATTTTTCCCGGAATAACAAGCAACGTGTCACGGAGTGCATCGCGGAGCATTGCCTCCGTAACACGCCATGAACGCGGACCCTTATTGGAACTGGGGGTCCGGGAATTCAAGCTCAATGTGGCACGACGTGCATCGCGGAGCACTGGCTCCGTGCCACGGAGCAAACGCGGACCTTCACTGAAAATTTGGTGAATTTTCACCCTCCAGGCAGAATGCCTCCGCGATGGCAACGTGACACGGCTCCATCGCGGAGCCCCTTTAAATCATGCTGTCCAATGCCTTTTCCTTGCTCGCATCCAAGTCCAACTCCGATATCGTCCAACATGTCTTTTAGCTTCTCGAAATCACATTTTACCTGCAAAACAATGCTAATCATGTTGGTTAGTATAAATTCACATTTTATTCCTAATTACATGAAAATGTATACACATTGCTAGATAAAGAAGGCGAAAATGGTACTTTTGAGTATCACTTGGGCATATAAATCTGCCCAAGATCAATGGGTGACGGATGAGGGGAAGAAGTGGTACGCAAAGCACAAAGAAAACAAATATTTCCCCGAGGAGCACATAGCACGGGAACCATTGGCACAGGAGTTCCCTAGGATGGTACACCGGATCAAGGCAGCTGGGCTCAACTTCATCTTTGAAGAGCCCAAGGAATGCAATCTGCACTTGGTTTGAGAATTGTATGCCAATTGGAACCCGACGATCAGAAGTCACACCATCAAAATCAGAGGGCAAATAGTCACTTTGGAGCCCCACCACCTCAATGCCATCATAGGAGCGCGGGACACAGACGCCCACGTACTCCGACAGCTGAACATTACCCCACCGTATGCGGACATCAGACGCACATTATGTGGGACTCGATCGATAGCTAGATGGAGCAGACACAAAGAGAGGGGCTACCATCAGACTTTGCCATATTCACAGATGAACAGGGAAGCCCGAATCTAGCTGAATATAGTCTGTTCCTGCCTAATCCCGGGGTTACATATGACAGATGTAACCCGGGATCGTGTATGCCTGGTGTACGCCCTGATGAAAGGGCTGGAGATCAACATGGGGGCGCTGATTATCTCCGCCATGAAGAGAGCCCGGTTGCATCAGGGGCACAGGTATGGCTTTGGTGGACTACTCACCACCTTCCTCAGGGGCCTAGATGTCGAGGAGGAGGCCCTTGACTATATCCCGCAGATGGAGCGGTGGGCCTTAGATGTTACTAAAACTAAGGCACCCGACACCACCCACGAGCTAGTGCTTACACTTGGCGAGAGACATGCTCGTGATGATCAGTATATGGCTCGCATGTATGGGATGCAGATGCTCCAGCTGAGGAGCTATGGCAGCTCGAGCTAGACTACCCCTTCGGTGAAAACGCCAGAGCTCTATGCCGAGTGGGGCCAGCATTTGTAGAGCCCATGGATGATGACGTCCCCACAGACGAGGAGACACGTCGAGAGGACTCCGATGTGGAGTCCGATGATGACGACGGGGGCGATTTAGACATGGGAGATAAAGCAGCAGCACCTGACGAAGAAGTGGAATACTTTGACTGATCAGGGAGTTCCACCACCCGATTTTGTGCTATTTTAATTTTTGTGAACACTGGGGACAGTGTTCGAGCTAAGTGTGGGGTGGGAGTAGTTAGGTGCTGGGCTGTGCTATTTTGTATGTATGCTCTAATCTGTTGTCGTGCATGTGAAATTTTGTTGTTCCCTGTGATTTGTGAATTGTTAAAGTGTTGTTCTGTATTGTAAATTTATGTGAAATTGATGTGTGTTGCTGAATGTTGCTAGCTGATTCTGTACATATTTTTGTTATCAAATTTGTTATCAAAATGATCGATATTTTTACAATTTAAAATATTTTGTACATAATTTTTCTATCGAAATGATCGATATTTTCGACATTCTTTTACTTCTTGGGTTTCTCGGCATTTGTTTTCGGTTCTTTTACCGAGAATGGTCCCATTGAACTGAAGTCATAGTAGTGACCGTTCCCTATGATGGATGGATGACGACCGTCTTAAGGGAAATGTAGTCGTTAGGAGTAGTTTTTTTTTTCTCTCAATTATTTTTCAGTTTTTTTTCTTTGGTGGGTTGCATCCCAAAACCTGTAGTTACTGTATGGTTGCGAAATTCTGGTTGCGTGTTGTACATTATATTTAAAATGCAAAGATGATTCGTATGAAAGCATGCAACTTTGTAAATATGTTGAGATACCTAGGCCATAGAGTTCGATTCAGTTTGATTGAGGCTTAATGTTTGAATTCCTGTAATTAGCTGATTGAAGAGTCTGTGAATACATCTTGAATTGAGCATGTGCAAAAAGTGTGAAGTGAGGTGTTGTTATTCCATGCTATTGTGACGTGTCTAGAACTTGCCTGGTGTGTGGGCAAAATGAAATGAAGGAGGTGTATTGTAGGAAAGGATGTAGGCATTTCTTTGTTTTAACCGAGAGTTTCTATTTTTCCTTGTCGTACCCACCTTGATTGTATACCCTAGTCAGCCCATTGAGCCTTTAGCCTATTATTTTTTTCTTTTTGTCAAAAAGTGTAAACTGAGCTTAATCCCTTCTTTTCATTAGCCTTAAAGTCTATACAAAACTCTTAAGCGCTTAAGAAGAGAAAGTCATTTTCCCGAAGTGTCAAAGAGTGAGAATGGTGAAAAGAAAAAGAAAAGCAGAGTGATAGAAGAAAAGAAAAGGTTGAAGGTGCACTTGCTATAAATAAACTTCAATGAAGGTGAATGAATAATCTTTGTGTTGTGTCAAGGGTGCTCAATATGATGGGCCAAACTAAAGAAAAACATCAAGAATGGGATGATGAAAAAAAGAAACAACGTCTATGAGTTGATGGGATGTGTTGAAAAGGCGCTTAAGGATGCTAGTGGCTATTATTGGCTAATCCAATATTTACTAGTTCCGTAGCTTCCATTACAACCAGTTAAAGTCCTACGTGATCTTACATCGCACTTCTTTATATTAGTGGAGTAACACACTAAGGGCAAGCTTATGGGTCATGACATGATGCATGTGAATTCTTTTGGGAGAGAGAGCGAAATTGTGTTTACATGCCCCTGCTTAAAATTTTGTGAGTCAAATGAGCAAAAAGGGGAAGATTCTCTTGTGTTGTGAGGGCACATGCTTGATGAAAGATTAATTTTCGTGTCGGATATCTTGATCAGCTGATTTGCATGAGTTTGCCAATATCGAGAGTCGATTCTTAAAGTCTAGGAGGTCTTGATGTATTGAAGGTCATTGCATTGATAGGACCATGCATGTTTCTTGATGATTTGCTGTATTGAATAATCGGTATGACCATAGCCTAAATTGTCGAACCAAAGTAGCGAGGTTGGGATGTAAATTGCATGAAGTTTAGGATTGTTGTTCGAGGACGAACAAGGATTTAAGTGTGGGGTAAGTGATCTTGGGCAAATTTATATGCCCAAGTGATACTCAAAAGTACCATTTTCGCCTTGTTTATCTATCAATGTGTATACATTCTCATGTAATTGGTAATAAAATGTGAATTTATACTAACCAACATGATTAGCATTGTTTTGTAGGTAAAATGTAATTTTGGGAAGCTAAAATGCATGTTGGAGGATATCGGGGATGGACTTGGATACGAGCAAGGGACAAGACATTGGACAACATGAAATAAAGGGGCTCCGCGATGGAGCCGTGTCACGCTACCATCGCGGAGGCCTTTTGCCTGGTTGGGAATTTCGCCCAAATTCCAGAGAGGGTACGCGATAGGTCCGTGGCACGGTGGCTTGGCTCCGCGTTGCACGCCGTGCCACATTGGGATTTATTTCCTGGACCCCCAGTTCCAGTGAAGGTCCACGTCCGTAGCGTGTCACGGAGGCAGTGCTCCGTGATGCACTCTGTGACACGTTGCTTGTTATTCCGGGAAAAATTCCCAGCAGTATAAATAGAACACTTAGGTTCATTTTTCAATATTCTGACTTGGTGGAGCAAGAACGTGGGTTACAAGCAGTTGAGGGGACGAAAATATCAGGGTTTTTCTCTCTTTCCTTCTTCTTTAATTCAATTGCTTGTATGTTTAACACTCATTTAACGATGTTTAATCCACAAATGAGTGGCTAAATCCTCTTCTTGCTGAGGTTATGAACAATTGTAGTGAAATGGATTGTTGATCATAGTGGTTTTTCATCTTTTCTTCCATGTTGTTCTATTAATTCTTGTTCTTACTGCATTAATGTGTGGCCTATGTTAATGTATATCCAAAAAGTCCGGTTTCACTCGAGAGAGCAAGAAATTGGAAAGTTGTGAATTAATAGGATATGATCTTTACTTGATTTGGGAAAATTGGGAATTGATTTACTTTCAGGATAGAAATATACCTGAAAGTCGTATTAGTCAATTTAGGAACCGGGTTTGTATGGCTTGAACATGAATTGCATTTAATCACAGAAATGTAGGTGGATGGTTCATGATTCTTAAGTGAGGTTAAATACGAGAGTTTTAATCTCTTGGCAATAGTTCTTGGCTAGCAACTGGAGGAAAACATTAACCAAATTATGTCGAAAATTAATTTCATTACAAGTTCGTTTAACCTCAGCATGCTCTCATTCATAGTTCAGACTCAAATTAGATAGTTGTTTTAGCTTTAGCATAAAAATTATAAAACAAAATATCAAACTCTTGGTTACACTGTTGTCTGCATTTTTAGAATCGAAATATAGTACACTTGAGCAGATTGCACTTCATCCCAGTCCCTGTGGGATCGATACTTGGCTTACTTAAGCCACTTTACTACTTGTTCGACCACGTGCACTTGCGTGTCATTTTATATACCCCACAAATCACGCGAACACTTACAACGTGGAGAAACTAGCCAAGCTATATGTGAAGGAGGTTATTTAGTTACATGGGGTGCCTGTTTCAATTGTATCAGACAGGGAAACTCAGCTTACCTCCCATTTTCGGAGGACCTTGCAGGCCGAGATGAGTACAAGGTTGGGCTTGAGCACAACCTTTCATCCTCAAACAGATAGACAATCGGAATGAACTATTCAAGTTTTGGAGGACATGCTCTGGAGGTGTGTGATAGACTACGGGGGTCATTGGGACAAATTCTTACCCTTGGGAATTCACCTATAACAATAGCTACCACTCGAGCATCAGTTTGTCACCTTTTGAAGCCTTGTATGGGAGAAAGTGAAGGTATCCAATTGGGTGGTTTGATGCATTTGAGGTGAGGTATAATCTCCTCCCTAAGATCAGACTCGAGGGTTATAACGGAGAAAATAGGAATTTCTACTCCAGGTCACAGGACAAGTCGTCTAGTTACCCATAAGGTACACCACGATTCATTAGGTGACTCGTGGAGTGGAGGGAAAGTTTGGTTAGATTTTTGGTCTGGGGGTAGACCACGGGTGAAGCCACGACCCATGGTTAGGACCATGAGTCGTTAGGTTGGTCGCCGTCAAGGAGTCGACATGAAGGATAGGTTGATTGGCAGTGTTCACCATGACTCGTCATCATAAGTCGTTAGGTGCACCACGAGTCGTGGTATCCCTAGTGGTGACTGACAGGATTATGGTTCACAGTGTTAGTAACAAGAAGCAGGCCATGAGTCGTCCCTCAAGCAATGAGTCTTCCAGTCCCTCTTTGGGACTGACAGTGTGATTTTTCCTGCGAAATTAGTAAGGGCTTTTTCGTAATTCCTAAGCTCCTAAGACCTAAATCACGTCATTTTAAGCTCAAATAAGAGTGTTTTAAGAGGGTTTAGATCATTCTAAACCTATCCTTTCTCCATGCATGCAAGCCAGAAGTTTCTAAGGGTGATCAAGCTTAGAAGTTCATCAATTCTCCTTCAATTTCCTTTGGTCATTCAAGAAGGTTGAGAAATCAGAAGTACCCAGGTATGTAGGGTTATGAATGGGTGTATCCATCCACTCCCATGCCCAATTGATGAGTTGGAATTTTACCAACTCATTAGGCTTCTAAGCATGAGTTTTTTCCTAGTTGAGTCATTTATGTGCATTTTATGCCCTTTCTCTTGAATTCTTTGTAGGTACTTCACACGGGTAGAGAAAGCATGAAATCGACAAAACATATGGAGTTTGAGATGAAATTTGATGAGTTAGCATATGAAGGAGAGGGGCCAAAGATAATGGAAGATTTGAGCTCAAAAAGAGGTGTAAGGATATGCTTTGAATCGACTAAATGCAGATCCAGAAGGGAAAACGTGGGTGAAACGCTGAGGTCATTGCCTAGACCGGCTAACCAAACGACAGTTGGCGGTTTGGAAGTGACTTAATGCCAGTTGAACCGCTGGTTCTCCCTGCCAGGCCACTATTTTCCACCGGCTATGGTTTGCTGCTCCGCGGATTGGCACCGGTCAAACGCCGGTTCTTCACAGGAGAGGCCATCTAATAAAGGGTAAAAAGGTCTAAAAAGGTCTCCAAAGCATCTAAAAGCCTCAAGGGCATTTGGGGAAAGTTGTACATAAGAAAGTACAGATATTTACATAGCTTTCATTATACACCAACAAATTCATGGAACCAATTCATCATCCATTCATTCATCTCTAACACATCTTTTCACCACAGAATTGTAGAGTTAGATAGTACTTTTATTCTTCTTTTTATTTAACCAATTTTGGGGGAATTCCCACATTGTTGTAAGAACTTGTGAAGCAAACTTGTGAAGCTAATGTGATGGGAATCCTCTTGGTATCTTCTCTCTATCTTCAATATGCTTGACTAATTTGCTAGTTAGAGGTATATTCATGGTGGGCTTATTAATTTTATTGGGTTTTGATAAATTACTTTTGGATTCTTATTGAAATTATAGATCTATTATTTTCTCCCAAGTTATAACTGCTAAAATTGATGGTTTCCAAACATGAAATGTGCTTTAATTTTCTTGCTTTTGCTTGAGAGAGAAAGGTGAGAATTGGGTGAGGAGATAATAGTGAGAAATTGGAGTGTTTGTGTGTGGGATTAAGCTAGAGATAGTTAAAACCCACATTTTTCACTCTATTAAAGGTCAAGGCTAGAAATAGTTAGTCCTTCCACAAGCTTGTGTGGTTAATAATTGGAATTGGCTTTGGGGATTGAAAAAACCCAGGGCATAAACATTCTTATGATTGAAAAACAAGAGAATGTGAATTATCCACTGGTTTCTATGATAATTTTGAGTGTAAGGCATTAATGAAATTTCCGATTTAGTTGTGATCTCATCTATAGAATGCCCCTAGCCTCTCACTTGTTATTGATTCAATTGGAATCCCCCCCATTTAGTCTTAGTGTAGAATTAGATAGTTCTTTTCCTTTAAATTCCCCCCACTTTTACTTTTCAAATGTTGAACAATTAGGCGTTCTAATTTGAATTAGTTTATAACTCTTGAATTATCAACTCAATTCTCTGTGGGATTCGACCCTGGCATCCGTTGGGATATTTATTTTGATACAACGGCCATTCACACTCCTTTATAAAAAGAACAGGGTAGTTTGGATGTTATCAAAAATGGCACCGTTGTCGAGAAATTGATTTGTGATAAGCCATTAGTTATTTATTGATTTGAACTAGTTTTGCATTTTGTTTTATTTTTATTTTTGTTTTTGTTTTTGTTTGTTTGTAGTTTTATGATGACATTGTGGAATGAAAGGAGGTTTTTTGGTTGCTACCCTTATTATGATGACCCATGTCCCTATTGTAGAGGACCACACTATTGGCAAGATTGCAAATATGCCTCTAGAAGGGAGATGAGTGCACCTTCTCCTTCTTATGATGGGTATAGATATACATTATGTGGTAGTCATTGGAGACATTGGGATGGATGCCCAAATGGGGTCACTTCTCTCTATAGTGGCTATGATAGAAGTTGTGCTCCTAAGCTTGATAGGAATGAAGCCATGGCAAGTGACGGAAGGAGAAATACATGTGGGCGCATGGAAGCCATGATCCAAGCCTTTTTGGAGCGGGAGCCCAATGCGGAAAAGAATACCAACCCCTACATGCCCATGGAATCATCAACTCAACAAGAAGACAGCTATAAATCTCTAAAAGAAGAAGAAAAGGAGACATTGAGGAACATAATAATAAGAAGTGAATAATGGGGCATAGCTCAACTTGACTCATTGGAGGAACCTCTAAATGATGATGAAGAAGGAGTGAAGGTGAACTTTGAAGAACTCATAAAGGTGTTCCAACCAACCAACATTACAAAAATGCAAGATGCCAAAGTTGAAAAAGTGACACTAGAGTCCCCAAGTGACATCGAACAAATCATGCTCAAGGACTCTAGTGCACTTGAAGAGGAGGATGTCAAGCAAGAAGAATGCTTGAAAGGGGAGCAACTTAAATCGTCGTCTTATCATTTTTCAATGTTGAACTTGGTTGACAGAATGGAGATTGAGGAGAACAAGTCAATGGAGGAAGTTGAGGAGGAAGATCAAGGTGGCTTCATCTTAGAGTATGCAATTCCAATAAGGCCAAAGCACCTCCCTCTTTTAAAGGCTAAGAAACACAAAATGCAACATCCATTGCTTGGTCCCTTGATGCTTACACCACCACCCCTCAAGCGAAGTAGAAGAATGGATAAGAAGCTAGGGGTGCGATTCAAATGCTCAAAGTGGAGAGAAAAGTGGTGAAGTTGAAGTCGTCGAGCCACAACGTGAACTAAGGCGCTTCTTGGGAGGCAACCCAAGTGCTTTTACTTTTTATTTTTACTTTTTACTTTTATTTTGTTTTACTTTACATTTGTGTTTGCTTTGATTTTTCAGGAGTGGAACAAGTGTGGGACATGACAAACAGTGAGAGAATAAAAAGAAAAAGGAGAGCATGGAAAATGCATGTAAAACGGATTCCTCCATCGTATCAGGGAGTTTTCTCACCCATCCCATCCTCATTTTGTTTAACCTTAGGCATCAAGGACAATGCATTGTTTTTGTTAGGGGGTGAAGTCTGAGTAACCCACTTATTAAGTGATGCACGATATGACCCTATGATAGATTGGGTGACGTCATTCTTAAGGGTAAATCCTCATTAGTTATTAGTAGTATCACCTTTTCAGATAGTAGTCTTTGAATAAACTCCAAGGGTTTTCTTTATAGTATGGTTCTTTCCTAAGGAGCGGTTTCTTTGTCTTTTCTTTTTGTTGTCGAACTGGGTTGGCACGTCCCGATGATAGATTGAGAGGCAACTTCTTAAGGAAAAATGTCAAGTCTAGAGTCTTATAGAGTCTTTTGTGCACGTGTTTGATGAGGTACCACCAACATCTCTTGCTTGGCATTGTGCATGAATTTTGAAAAGAAAAGAGGGTTATCTAAATGTGAAAATAAGCACTCTCTTGTCATGAATTAGATATTCCTTGCTTGGCTTGTCGATTCGTAACTAGCTTGTTAAAAGTCATCCTCTTAATGGGATGAAGGAAGTGTGTTAACTTCTTGGATTTTGATGCCTTGTGTGGTGAGGTTTTTGGCTTAATTCTTGTGTATGCATGATTATCTAGGACTTACTGTAAGTGTGATTTAAGGCAAAATGATAGATGTGGATGCACTTAGAACATGATCTTAGGTCATCTTTTGTTAGTCACTTCACCCAAAGTGACCTCCTTGAACATTAATCTTTGATAGACAACATTTGAGCCTTGGTCCCTTTCTTTAGAAACCACATTATAAGTCTAATGGCCATTTTTAATCCTTCTCTTTGGCACCCATACTCCCCAGTTGCTAGTGATGAAAGAAAAGAAACATGGGGCTTGAAGCCCAGGAAATGGGTAGCGATAAAGAAATGAATGTGAAATGAGGCAAAATCCTAAGCTTGGGGGTTTGCAAGAGGAGGGAGAAAAATGAGAGCTTTAATATGAGGTAGCACAAAAATTGTGATGAAATGAATGAATCGAGGGGTTGAAAGAACCCAAATCATCAAAAGAGAAAGAATAATAAAAAGGTGCTATCCCTTGCATATATAAGGCTAAATATGAAATTCATAGGTGTTATAAGGGTGGCTTGTGTTACAGAAATGATGAAGATAATGAACAAGGCGAAATAAGGTGGAGTGATCTCAATAAGATGATAGGATGTTACAAGTGTTTGTAAAGGCATTAGGGAGGCTTTAGTCACCAAAGCCAAACAATTATCCTACACTTACCCCTAGCCTTCATTATGACCCACAAGTCCTAATTGATTTTGAGTGTAGCAACACTACATTAGTGGCGAGATACATGAGGGGCAAGCCTATGGGTCAATTTGTATGCACTTGAATTTTTTTGTGAGAGTGAGCACATTTGTCTTATCTTATAATCTCATTGTGTGAAATGCTAAAAAATATGTGTGTGGGATTCTCTCTTCTTGTGAGGGCATCATTTCCTTGGGGTATATGCTTAATATTATTTTCAAAGAGAGGTATGATTAAGGCAAGCGGATAGAGAACTTTAAGGCAAGCTTTGAATGTGAATTATCAGTGACTTGAGATACTCTTTGAACTTGTTTTAAGGAACTATGCCCCTTGTTTGAATGAAATGAATGCATATAAGATATGTTTAATGATTACCTATTGAAGCTTGTGCAACATGGTTTGAATTTTTTCTTTTTTCTTGAGTTGGTGTATAATGTTTGGGTTGTCTTGGGGTTTGATGATTTTGTGTACAACTACCATAGTGCTCTAAGCTTTAGCAATGTCCTCTTGTGCAAGAATTTCTTGATTGGACCTTGATGCAAAAATTCATATATATAGAATGTTTTTCATTTTCTCAACTGTAAAGAATGCATTACATGAGGACAAACAATGGTTCCAGTTGGGGGTTTGATGAGTTGGAATTTTACCAAGTCATTAGGCTCCTAAGCATGAGTTTTTGCCTAGTTTTCGAGTCGTTTATGTGGATTTTATGCCCTTTATCTTGAATTCCTTGTAGTTACTTTACGCGAGTAGAGAAAGCATGAAATCAAGCAAAACACATGGAGTTTGAGATGAAATTTGATGAGTTAGCATATGAAGGAGAGGGCCAAAGATAATGGAAGATTTGAGCTCAAAAAGAGGTGTAAGGATATGCTTTGAATCAGATAAATACGGATCTGGAAGGGAAAAACGCGGGAAAAATGCCGAGGTCACTGCCTAGACCGGCTAACCAACTGGCGGTTTGTGGTTTGGCAGTGGCTTAACGCCGGTTGAACCACCAGTTCTCCCTGCCAGGCCACTGTTTTCCACTGGCTATGGTTTGGTGCTCCGGGGATCTACACTGGCTAAATGCCAGTTCTCAGGAGAGGCCATCTAATAAAGGATAAAAAGGTCTAGAAAGGTCTTCAAAGCATCTAAAAGCCTCAAGGGCATTTGGGGAAAGTTGTACACAAGAAAGTATAGATACTTACATAGCTTTCATTGTACACCAACCAATTCACCAACCATTCATTCATCTCTAACACATCTTTTCACCATAGAATTGAAGAGTTAGATAGTAATTTTCTTATTCTCTTTCATTAGCTATTTTGGGGAAATTACATCATTGTTGTAAGAGCTTGTGAAGCAAATTTGTGAAGCTAATGTGATGAATGTGAGAGAAATCCTCTTGGTATCTTCTCTCTATCTTTAAATATGCTTGACTAATTTGCTAGTTAGAGGTATATTCATGGTGGGTTTATTAATTTGATTGGGTTTTGATAAATTGCTTTTGGATTCTTATTGAAATTATAGATCTATTATTTTCTCCCAAGTTATACTTGCTAAAAGTGATGGTTTGCAAAAATGAATTGTGCTTTACTTTTCTTGCTTTTGCTTGAGAGAGAAAGGTGAGAATTGGGTGAGGAGATAATAGTAAGGAATTGGAGTGTTTGTGTGTGGGATTAAGCTAGAGATAGTTAAAACCCACATTTTCACTCTATTAAAGGTCAAGGCCAGAAATAGTTAGTCCTTCCTCAAGCTTGTGTGGTTAATAACTTAAATTGGCTTTGGGATTTGAAAGAACCCAAGACATAAACATTCTTATGGTTGAAAAACAAGAGAATGTGAATTATCCACTCTACGATAATTTTGAGTCTAATGCATTAAAGAAATTCCTGATTTAGTTGGGATCTCATCTATAGAATGCCCCTAGCCTCTTAGTTTGATTGCTTCAATTGGAATCCCCCCCAATTAGTCTTAGTTTAGAAGTAGATAGTTATTTTCCCTTAATTTTCCCCCACTTTTACTTTTCAAATGTTGAACAATTATGCGTTCTAGTTTGAATTGGTTTATAACTCTTGAATTATCGACTTAATTTTTTGTGGGATACGACCCCAACATCTGTTGGGATATTTATTGTGATACAACGACCATTTACGCTCCTTCGTAAAAAGAAGAGGGTAGTTTGGATGTTATCACCAATCTCTTCTTAAATTCATGTAAATTCTAAGTTGATGAATCTATGGGGTTCTAACCCAACTTGTGAATTCTCTAAGTATCTATCATGGGTATACTCTATTCATGTTTCTGATGTTGAATTATGATTCATGGACATGTTTTATAATGTTTTCAATTACAATTCATGTTTTTAAAGTCTTACAATTATAATGCCCAATTATGAAAGTTCATGAAAAGATGAAATTATGATCTATGTTTCTCAGTATGATGAGATGTCTATGATGCAAGTATGATTTCATTACCCATGTCTATATTCATGTTTTTGACTATCAAAGTCTATTTCAAGTATGTTAAAGTTTGGGCAAGCCCATATGATCAAGTATGTTTCATGATTTATCTCAATTTCATGTTATTAGCTTACCACATGCATTTTTGGAGTCTAGACTCCCACTTTTCAGCTTGTGGTATGGTTTGAGCCCAGGCTCCTCATGTTATGTTTTCAGATTATGCATGTATTATTATAATTCAGCTTCATTGCAAGATGTTGGTTCAACTTCATTGAAAAATGATGGAGAGCATATGCATGTTTTTTTTGGAGTAGTGTCTAGCACCGAGTAGGCTAAGGGTTCAGTCAACCCTGTGCCTCAGAACTACGTGCCAACATAGGTATGTCAAGATTATTTGGGACCTCCCTTTTGAGCTTCCCCTGCCCCAAGAGGCCTTAAGCTTGATATCGATATCATTGTAGCATCCTTAGCCCTGACAAGGCTTTGGACGGATCTGCCCACTTGAGTGTAATAGTCGGGACCATGTAAGCTCTATCGTGGTAATGTCGGTTACATGACGAGTCTCCCATTGTTTCTCATGATTTCAGTTATGCATGTTCATCAGTCATGATATTATGTTTCTAGCAGGTTTGACCCAATATTCAGTTTTACTTATGAATAATCAGTTTCAACTTTGGGTTATTCAATTTAGTTATGATATTCAGTTATGTTTAAATCATGTTTTCAGATAATAGCATGCAAGCCCTACTCTCAGAATCTTATGATGAAATGTTTTATGATATGCATGATTTCTGATTTTACTTAGCGGTTTTACTTACCTTGCATATTCGGTATATTTCTTCCTTCATCCTTCAACCGCCCTTGACCACGGGTGACCTAACGGCTCGTTGGGCTGACCATGACTCGTGGTCACACCCTTGGTCACCCCAATTTGAAAATTTCCAAACAAGTCAAAACTCCTCACCACGAGTCACTTAACAACTCGTGGTCATCCTGATGGGTCACAAGATGACTCATTCTGTGACCTGGTGTAGAAAATCTTGTTTTCTCCATTTCAACTCCCGGGTTTGGTCTTAGGGTTTCCAGGGCATTACAATATCTCCCCCTTGGGAACATTCATCCTCGAATGTTGGAAAACATACAGAAAAGCAGAGAAATGCAGTAATCACGTTCAAATACTGATCATATAAGCTGAAAACTGACGGATGGACTACCTCCGAACTGAACTACATGGCTGAACTGAATTCATAAATCATACATATATACTTTTACATGAAAGAAACTGGGGCACATGAATTGAACATGAAACTAAACAGAGTTTTAGAACAAAACTGATACCTCAAGCTGGAACTGAGCCAGAAAGGAATAGATGTGGGTATCTAGCCACCATATCTTCTTCGGCTTCCCACATAGCTCCCTCAACATGTTGATTCCTTCATAAAACCTTGACTAAAGCTACTTCCTTGTTCCTTGACTTCCAAATGTGACGATTCAACATTTTTACCGGAACCTCCTCATAACTAAGGATATCCTTCACACCTATACTCTCCACCAGAACAACTAGAGCTGGATCTCCTAAACACTTCTTTAAGAGCGATACATAGAAATTTGGATGGACTGAAGCTAATTCTGAGGGAAACTCCAACTCATATGCTACCTTGCCAACCTGTTTCACAATCCGGTATGGGCCAACATAACGGGGACTAAGTTTTCCTTTCTTTTCGAACCTCATCACTCCCTTCATGGGAGACACCTTTAGAAACACCCAATCACCATCTTCAAACTCAAGTTCTCTACTCCTCACATCCACATAGGACTTTTGGTGACTCTAAGCTATTTTTAACCTATCCAGAATGAGCTGAACTTTCTCCATGGCCTCATGGACTGAATCTGGTCCTATCATCGTATCTTCACCGACTTCAAACCAACCAATAAGCGATCTACATCTTTGCCCATAGAGAGCCTCAAACCGAGCCATCTGAATGCTGGAATGATAACTGTTGTTATACGCAAACTCATTGAGAGGCAAATGATCATCCCAACTAACCTTAAAGCCAATTAGACATGTTCTCAACATGTCCTCGAGAGTCTGAATAGTCCACTCCGCCTGACCATCGGTTTGCGGGTGAAACACTGTGCTAAGCTTGACTTGAGTGCCAAGTCCTTATTGAAACGACCTCCAAAATTGGGAGGTAAACTGAGTACCTCTGTCTGATATGATGGATAAGGGAACTCCATGCAACCGAATTAGATATTGAATGTATAGTTTGGCATAATCCTCTGCTGAATTAGTAGCTTTGACTGGTAGAAAATGAGCAGCTTTGGTCAACCTGTCCACGACCACCCAAATGGAGTCATACTATCAACGAGTGCGAGGTAACCCTGTGATGAAGTCTATATTGTTCTCCTCCCACTTTCAAGTACAAATACTGATATCTTGAAGTGCACCTCCCAGTCTTTGATTCTCAACCTTCACCTATTGACAATTGGGACATTTAGCCACAAATTCTGCTATGTCGTTCTTCATGCCATTTCACCAATAGACTTCTCATAGGTCACGGTACATCTTGGTGGCACCTGGATGTATCAAATGCCTGGAACCGTGGGCCTCATGCAACATATATCTGTCAAATCACCAACATCCGAAAGACACAAATGACCCTGATATCGAAGTACACTATCTCCCCCTTTGGAGAAGACCTCGACCTTCTGATTTTGAACGGCTTCTTTCAATTTTCCAAAAATAGGGTGCTCGTCCTGTCTAACTTTTACATCAGTCACCAAGGACCATTTTGATCCGTTCTGGATAATAACTCCACCATCGACCGAGTCAACCAAACAAACTCCCAACCATGCAAGATGATGCACATCCTTCACCAGCTCCTTCCTCCCCTCTTCTACATGGGACACACCTCCATAGAGAGCCTACTAAGTGCGTCTGCTACTACATTAGCCTTACCCGGATGGTAAAGGACACTCATATCATAATCCTTGAGTAGATCCAACCACCTCCTTTGGTGTAGATTTTGGTCCTTCTGAGTAAACACATATTGTAGGCTTTTGTGGTCCGTAAACACATCCATATGGACCTTGTACAAATAGTGCCTCCAAATCTTCAAGGCAAATACCACCACCGCCAATTCAAGGTCATGGGTCGGGTAATTCTTTTCATGAACCTTCATCTGCCTGGAAGCGTATGCTCTAACTTTAGCATGCTGCATCAATAAACAACCAAGGCTGATCCTAGAAGCATCTCAATACACCACAAAGCCATTGGTACCATCAGGTAGGGTTAACACTGGTGCTGAGGTGAGTTGAGTCTTCAACTCTTGGAAACTCTTCTGGAAAGCCTCCGCCATTGGAACTTCACTTTATTTTGGGTCAATTTGGTCAATGGCACTGCAATAGATGAAAATCCCTCAACAAATCTACCATAATAGCCAGCTGCGCCCATGAAACTCCTGATATCGCAAGGATTCAGCGGTCTAGGCCAATTCTTCACTACTTCTATCTTTTGAGAGTCCACCTTTATACCCTCACATGACACCACATGGCCTAAAAATGCCACTAAGTTCAACCAAAACTCGCACTTTCTGAATTTAGCATATAATTAATGATCCTTGAGAGTCTGTAGCACCACCCTCAAATGAGCGGCATGCTCCTCTTCACTCCAAGATTATATCAGGATGTCATCAATAAACAGGATCATCAATATATCTAAATATGGCTTGAACAACCTATTCATCAAATCCATAAAAGCTGCAGGAGCATTCGTTTTTCCAAAAGACATAACGAGAAACTCGTAATGACTATACCACGTCCTGAAAGCTATCTTCAGGATATCACTCTCCCAAACCCTGAGCCGATGGTATCCAGATCTAAGCTCTATCTTCAAAAAGCACTAGGTACCTTAAAGCTGGTCAAACGAATCATCAATCTTGGGAAGAGGATACCTGTTCTTGATGGTGACTTTTTTCAATTGCCGATAATCAATACGCATATGAAGAGAACCATCTTTCTTTTGGACAAAGAGAACTGGTGCACCCCACGGGGATTTGCTCGGTCTTATGAACTCCTTAAAAGTCTTTCAGCTGCTCCTTCAACTCGGATAGGGCCATTCTGTAAGGAGGAATAGATATAGGCTGCGTATCAGGAAGAAGGTCAATACCAAAACAGATCTCCCACCCAGGAGGAATTCCCGGTAGATCATCTAGGAACACTTCTGGATACTCACATACTACTGGAACTGACTGGATAGTCGGGGTATCGGATGTAGCATCCTTAACCCTAACTAGGTGGTACACGCAATCCTTAGAGATCATCTTTCTGGCCTTAAGGTAGGGAATGAAATGACCTACACACACAGCTGAACTATCCTTCCACTCTAGAACTGGCTCACCCAAAAATCTAAACTCTACTGCCCGGGTCCTACAATTAACTGAGGCATAACATGCAAACAACCAATCCATGCTGAGAATAACATCAAAATCAGTCATGTCTAACTTTACTAAATCCGCCGAGGTAACTTTATGAAGGATTGTGACCGGACAATTTCTATAAACCCGTCTAGCTACAACTGAATCACCCATTGGAGTAGAGACCAAAAAGGGTTTTGACAAGATTTTGGGACTGATTCCGAAACTACTAGCCACATGGGGCGTCACAAAAGATCAAGTAGCCCCTGGAATTAACAATGCATATACATCAAGATGGAATACTCGTAACATACCAGTGACTATATCTTGCGGAACCTCTTACTCCTGGCAGGATGCTAAGGCATAAAATCTTTTTTGGCGCTGTACGGCACCTATAGTAGTAGAAGCACCCTGTTGAAAGGGACGTGCCACCGGAGCTGCTGAACTAGCGGCTGGGATACGGGCTCCACCATTGCCTGATCTGGCTGAAGGGAAATCTCTAAGCCTGTGTTCGGGTTTGCCACACCCAAAACAAGCATCTGAACTAACTAAACACCTCTATGGGTGGTTCTTGCCGCACTTCGCATAGGCTAGAAAAGTGCGATCTCCTGAAATGCTCCCTGGCTCCTCGAGCTTGATGCCCTACCCCTCTGATCACGTTTGGGTCAGGATGGAACACTAGCTAATGATGGTGATGTGGATAAAGATCTCTAGTGGGACTGCTGACAGTGCCTACTAGGCCTTGGCTGGGAGAATCTGATGCTATCAGTCCTGACCCTCTTGGCCTCTCTCTCCCACTCGCTCATCTATACCATCTCCATCTGATGGTCATATAGGACTATCCGAGCAAAGTCAATATCCTGGAGAAGAATCACAGTCCAGAAATCCTGACCAATAATTTTGCTATCCCGTGTACGAACTTGCTCACATGGGTCTTTTTAGCGCTTACTACTAATCCGTTTTCTTAACAACTTTTAAAAAGGTTTGGATATGTTTGAAGTGTTGGTCAATATCTTCTGAGTATATTAAAACATCATTTATGTAAACTATAGAAATATGACTATGGGGATTAAATATGTTGTTCATTATATTATGAAATTCAGACGGTGCATTTTTAAATCCGAATGGCATTACATTCCATTCATATTGTCCAAAAGGTACATTAAAAGCTATTTTCTATTTATCTTTTTCTGCTATCTGTATTTGCCAAAATTTGGATTTCATATCGAACTTACTATAAATGTTAGCTTTATAAGTTCTTTTAAGAAGATCTCTTTTATTGGGTATTGGATACCTGATCCATTTTAAAACTTTGTTAAGGGGCTTATAATTAATGACTAGCCTTGGGGCCCCTCTTTCTTTTTCCGCACTATTATTGACATAGAATGATGAACAACTCCATGGTGACTTGGAAGGTCTAATAATCTTTTTATCAAGTAAATCATTGATTTTTTTACAATATTCCATTAACTCCTGATTCATTTGAATAGGTCTTGCCCTAGTAGGGATATTCTTTTCGTTGAATCCCTCAATATATGGTAACTCAATAATATGACGTTTCCTATCCCAAAAGGTATTAGGAAATTCTAAACAGACTTCTCGTTCTATGAATTCTTGTAGGCTTTTAATTTTGGCTTCTACCTTCGGATTTTTTAAAGCGGATTCAATCCGTTTAAAGTTTATCTCATTTTTTAAATAGTTTATTTGTTGGGAAAGCAGATTTATTCTAAAGATAGTTTTTTCTTTTATAAATTCACTTTCTTCTTTTGACATATTATTTAGGTAGGGAAAAATGATATCTGTTCCTAGAGCAGTGGTGTGGATGCCGTCTAAATCGGCGACATAGGGTTTTATTTGGGTTATAAAGGGGTGCCTAATATTATTTCTTCGTTTATATATTTAGTTCTTACAAAATCATTAATAAAGCAGATTCCATTATTGCATATGTGTGCCTTATGGAGTTTTTAATTTATTTTGAGTCTTTCACCTGTCGCGGAGAATAACCGCGTTGTACTTTTTTCAAGGTACTTAATAGGGATTATTCCTTCAATAATGCAGTTTTGGTCTGCACCTGTGTCTAATAATGCAATTTTGTGAATAGTAAAATTTTTATTTATAACCAATGTGATAGGTATATGCCAGCTCTGGGCTTTAACTATTGCAATAGTTTTTACTCCTGATTTACCTTCTAGAGGGCTCCCTAGAGACTCATCTTCTTCTTCACCTTTTTCTAATTTTGATGTTTCTCCTGGTTCGGATTATTACAATTCAGATCCTTGCATTGATTCTAGTTCATTTAATAGTTTATTAGCAAGGGAATCTGTTTCTAGCTTGTTAAGTCTTTGCTTAACTTCTTTGACTTCATTTTTAATATGTAATAATTCGGTTTGAAGATCTTGTACTATTGTACTAGACTTTTGTTCTTTAAATTTATTTAGTACGTTTTTCATATTAAAAGACTCCATTGTTTCTTTGTCATGTTGTTGGTTAAGAACTATATTTTTTAATTCTATTATCTTTTAAGATCTTTATCTTCAATATGATCAATCATATCAAAGAAGATTTCCTTGTTATTATTGGTAATGACATTTATTGACTGGCTATCACAGGTGCAGATTGCTCCTGTACATCCACAATGATCAGTTGAGTCACTATTGTCAGAACTATATGCTATATTAAGCTGGTCTTCATCATTGAAACTTTCTTCAGGGTAAGAATTATTGTCATGTTCATCAAGAATAGAATATAATCTATCTTTTATTTCTGGCTCAAGTTCTAACATATTGATCTTATCCTTCTTTTTATTAGGGACCTTACAATCCTTAGCCCTATGACCAAATTTTCCACAACTCCAACACTTATCATTATTTCCTTGAAAGCCACCTTTGTTGGCTTCTCGTTTGTGCCTTTTAAATCTTTTTCACAAATGATGGGGTTTTTCAGATTTATTTTTATAATGCTTGTGTCTTCTTTTAATTTTCTTGGATGCCTCTTTTGAAGGGGTAGACAACTTGATGTATCCAAAATCTTGATCAAATCTTCCTATTTCTTTTTTGGATATTTTATTATCCTTTTTAAGTTGATTTTTAAGCTTCATATCTGTACATAATTCAAGTCCTGTGACATTTATAAAACTTATAAGGTGACCATAGGTTAATTAGCTATAAGGAATTTTTCCATCAAATCTATCTTTTAATTTTATTCTAACCTTTTCAGCGAATAATGTTCATTTTTCTTTCCAATAATCATGACTACAGTCTTCTTTGACCATAACCTTGTTGAGGAATACATCCTTATACCATCTAAAATCATCTAACTTTGGGTAAGATAGGTTAGATAGTATTTCTAAACTCCTATCTTGAAAAAGTTGAGGTTTTCCTATAAAATATTTTTCTATACTATAAATTAAGGTAGCGGTGGCGTCTTCTACGCATAGATTTTCAAAAGTTTGCCCTGTAGATTCAGTCTTAATAACATGAGTGATGGTTGTAGCATTTGTTACACTATGTATATTATCTTCAGTGAGATAATTATCCCACCAATATTTTAATGTTCTTGTAAATCCAGATATAATTAGAGTGGCAGCTTGTTTATCCATGCAGTTTTTCATTTTATAGGCCGTAATGGCCATCCCCATTTTATGTAACTTGTTGTATATCTGATGTTCTGCAAGTCCATCAATATTCCATTCAGCAATTTCATTTCCAGAGTGGAAAGTATGAGATAAATTCATTTTCTTCATACTACATATCCGGGAATGAGGGTTTATTATAATAATTCTTTTTGATGGAATATTTAGAGCTTAACTTATTAATGTCATTATCAGACTTTTCGGATATTGTTCTTATGACCTTATCATCTTTTAATTTTAATTCATCCTTTAATTTTAATTCATTCTTTAATTTTAATTCAGCCTTTAACTTTTCATTAATCTTTTCTATAAGATCATATGTGATTTCAAACTTTTCTTGAAATTTGGGGAATTTATCTTTGGAAAATTCTGGTAATTTAAATATTGAATGGGTTTCTAATTTTTTATTATTATAGGAAGGGCTAGGTTTATCCTTGAAGATTGATTTATTATCAGTCTTAAGGATCTGATTAGAGACTACGCATAGTAATTGATTAGCGTAATTATTTTATTGAATTAATCTATTTATATCTTTATTCTTAGGATCACCTTAGGTGTCTACTATATAAATTTTAAAAGGTGTAGCTGTGACAATTCTACCATCTATTGGTAAACTAATTTCTTCTAGTGGGGGAATTATAGATTCAACCACCTTAGTTTTGGTATACCATTTATTAACAATCATGCTCAATGATTCCTTTTGATCATCCAATTTTCCTGTGTAGTCAAACCATTTAAAGAACTCTATATTGCATCTCATCCTTTTCATATCAGCGCACCATTTTTTCCTAAAGGATAATCTTTCCTTTAATGAATATTTTTCTGCATACCATTGCCTTTTTATGCTATTTTCTAGATCTAACTAGAGTTTATCTAAATATTCAAAGTCTGGTTTGAACTCCTCATCAGATCTAATCATGCATGAAGAGTCTCTTGCTCCTAGCATCTCACTAGCCGTGGGACTTGTTCTTTTGGTAATTCTCTAGTGGGACTGCTGACAGTGCCTACTAGGCCTTGGCTGGGAGAATCTGATGCTATCAATCCTGGTCCTCTTGGCCTCTCTCCCACTCACTCATCTATACCGCCTCCATCCGATGGTTATATAGGACTATCCGAGCAAAGTCAATATCCTGGAGAAGAATCACGGTCCGACAATCCCTGACCAAGAATTTTGCTATCCCATGTACGAACTTGCTCACACGGGCCCCCTGATCTGCCACCAACTCAAGTGCATACCTGTACAAACGTGTGAACTCCAAGGCATACTCCTGAATCGTCATCTTTTCTTGCTTAAGATTTACAATCTTGACCGCTTTCAGCTCCCTCATCTCCCGACTGACAGCGCCTGCTCCAACCCCCCTACTATCCTTCCACTGTTTGAACCAAATGTGTCTGACCCCCTTCAACTGATATGAGGCCAAATCGGCACACTCCTCTCTAGTCACCCCCATAATTTGGGTGATCTTCAGAATCTCCTCAATGAATTCATATGGATTCTCGTCCACCTTCGAGCCAATGAACTCAGGAGGGTTCATCCTCAAAAAGTATCTAACCCTCGCTGCCGCCGCATACCCGTTCTGAGGGACATGCGTCACCTCCTGCTGATTGACCTAGGCGGTCAGGGCCTGGGCTAACATCTGGATGGCTGCCCTGAACTCTGCGTGGGCAACCGACTTGGGTGCATGGTGCTTATGGGCTGTGGGGCCTATTGGTGCCCGTCTCCATTGTCATTTCTTCTACTGTTAACTCTGTGGGGAGGCATGATTCTGCAAACGCGTATAACACAAGTTAGAAGAATAGAGAGACATTTCCCCACACGACATAGATCATGAAAGAAGGGAGCATTTCCTAAACATCTCATAGCCTCTTCGTCATAAGTGTGACGTGCTTCACACCCATGAAAAAGACTTTACTTAATGTGGCTTTCAAACACCCTAGGACACTTCAAAACCTATGGCTCTGATATCAAGTTTTTCATGACCCGAACATAGGCTCGGATCGAGACACGGGAGAAGGAACCCCGAGAGACTCCAAGTCGACTCATGGCATGAACATAACTTCTAACTCAATCAAATAAAGTGGGAAGGTCAGCATTATAATCATAGAATAAGTCTAAACATAACATAACATCAGAACTAGAATTTACATCATACATGACAAGTTGATTACACGCAAAGTCTGAAAGCCTTTAACATCTCTGATGGGTTGATGGGACAACACCCCCAACTAACCCGACAAGTCCGAAAACTAAAAGACGTAATACAACCGATAGATATGGCCCTCGCAAGATGTGGACTCACCAACAGATACTGAGAATAACTAACTCTGGAGGTCTTTCTAGAGGGACTAAGCCTGGATGTTAGAGCCTGTATCATAAGACATTATAACATAAAGTATGCAGTCAGTACTTGTAATGTACCAAGCATGCAAGATATGTAAAATGGACAGTTAAAATACATAAAAGTTCATAAGAGTGGGACAACATGATCATAATGTAAATATCATAATGAAAACATAAGGCTCAAAGTTTTCAAAACATTCATAAATCATTCATATCATAATATAAGAGAAAAGCTTTATTAAACATGACTTGAGCCAAAGTATATAATCATAACCATACATAAATCCTGAGGAACAGTGGTAGATTCTTATAACCGACATACCCCATATGAGCACACATGGAGCCCGACCTGTAAACACCTAGTCGGGAGGGTGATCGCACCTTGCTAAGGGTGGAACCATAAAAGAGGTGTGATATCACAACAAAGGGCCCATTTGGGCAAAGGGGACAGTGTCATGGAGGTCGTATCGTGGCTACATTGGTGCGTAGTTCTGATACTCGGGGTATGCTTAGACCCCGGATCTACTCGATGTTAAATACTACTCCCAAAACAAATATAGTGCTCACAGGATAATATACATGAGATTCACGAGCTAGTTTAAAATCATGATAATCATATGCATGCTTGAAATACATGAACTAGCCATGAAAATAAGGCATGTGAGTCGGCCTTAAACATAAATCCATAAATCATGAAGTTCATGCATATTTGTAAAACATGTATACTTGATATTCATAAATTCATGATGAGCATTTTAGAGAAATCATATCATAGGTCATAAATCATAATGGGCTAACGAATATCAAAATCAAAATGGAATCATAACTTGAACTTTCATGAAATATGCATAATTGGGCATAGTGTAGGAATTTAAATTTAATTAGCTATAGAATCTTCCCATGATTGATAAAACATGAATTTATACATGAGAGGGATTAACCCATAGATAGATCATAAGGATTTCATAAGAATTGGGATAAAACCTCATAGAATTATCAATAAAATTTCATGAATTAGAGAGGAGTTGGGCATGGGTGTGAATAATTTCACCCATTCATAACCCTACATACCTGAGAAGAACTGATTCTACAACTGTCTTAATTGCCCAAAGAAGAATTTAGAAGAACTTGGAAGAAATTAAGCTTGATCACCTCTCTTGACTACTAAACTTGCATGCGTGAATAGGAATAGCTTAGAATGAACTTACCCCTCTTAAAACTCACTATTTGTAGCATAAAATGACATAGTTTAGGCTTCAAGATCATAAGAATTACGGAAAATCCCTTAATAAACTCGCAGGGAAAAACTAATTATCAGTCCCGACGAGGGACTGGACGAGTCGTTACCCATGACCACGACTTATGGTCTCCTGCCGTCAAGTATAATGCCAATTTTCATCAAGGGGTCCCCACGAGGGACCTAAAGATTCTTCACTGGTGACCACGACTCCTGGTCACCTCTCGTTACCTTTACTATTTAAAAACATTTAATCCTTAACCAACTACTGACCCGACTCACCTAACGAATAGTGGAATTGACCACGACTTATGGTGTCCAGTTGTGAGGTACACTGCTGGCCCTTCGTTCATCCTCAACTTCCCTTGACCACGGGTGACCTAACGACTCGTGGGGCTGACCACGACTTGTGGTCGCACCCATGGTCACCCCAACTTGAAAATTTCCAAACAAGTTAGGACTCCTCACCACGAGTCACTTAACGACTCGTGGTCATCCTGATGGGTCACAGGTTGACTCATCCGGTGACCCGGCATAGAAAATCCTATTTTTTCTATTTCAACTCCCGAGTCTGGTCTTGGGGTTTTTGGAGCATTACATGGTGACTGTTCTCATCAGAATTAACTCTTTATTCTCATTTTTACCACAATCATCCCTCCTTTATTAGGTATAACATGGATTGGGCTAATCCATATACTACCAAAATTAGGAATATGATTCCTGCATATAGGAGTTTGAGCTTTTTTTGTAAAGCAGGATTAATGCCCTGAATATCAGTTATCACCTATCCAATAGATTTTTTGTATTTTGTCAAATCATAGATCAACTTTTTCTCCTATTCACCTATAATATAAGTTGAAATAATTAACAAAAAACTATAAGGAGGTTCTAAAAGAAATACTTCAGGTGTGTTTGGAAGGACTTTGAGTTCAAAACCTGGTTTAGATGCATCCTTCAGTATTTTCTTAACTTCAATCTCATGCATTTCAGATTCAAGTGCCTCAGGTATTTTTTCTAACTTGGGGGTATTCATCCTCAGTAGTGCTCACTTTAGTAATGCATCTCTCAAGTGAGTCCTCTATCAGATTATCACTCATGTTTTCTTTGGCTAGCTCATATAAAATATCTACCCTAAAACAAGAGAAAACATTTTCTTTATCCTTTGGGAATTTCATTGTTTTCTTTATGTTGAACACCACCATTTCTTACCTAACTCTCAACATTAGTTTCCCTTCGTATACATCCAAAATCGCTCTCCTACTTTCCACGAATTATCTTCCAAGAATTAGAGAGACCTCTTTTTTTCTCTTTTATATTTACCATAATGAAATCGATTGGAAATACAATCTTGTCTACCTAAAAAAGATCATATTCAACTATGCCTTCTGGAATAATAATAATTCAATCTGGCAACTGCAAGATATTGGTATTAATTTGATGATTTGTAGCTCTTCTTCTAACTTCCTGAAGATAGATAGCGGCATGAGATTGATAGAAGCACCTAAATCGCATGGAGATTTCTCAAATTGTATGCTTCCTAAAGAATAAGGAATAGTGAAACTTTGCGGGTTAGTATATTTTTGAGGGAGTTTGTTTTGAAGGATGGCACCACATTGAGAATTTAATTTTACCAAAGATGTTTCTTCTAACTTCCACTTGTTGTATTAGATCTCCTTCAAATTTAACATATGATGGCATTTGAGTTAGCATCTCTACAAAAGGGATGTTTATATATAATTATTTCAACATCTCAAGGAATTTTTCAAAACATTTATCAGGGTTTTCCCTTTTCTTATTCTGGGGGAAAGGTAGGGAAGCCATGTGACAACCTTCTTCAAGTTCTATATTTTCCTTCATTGTTTCATTTTCAGTACCACCATTTTCAGACGGTACACTTGAAACTTTCAACTCCTCTTGTATCACATCTAAACTCCTCATAATTTTAGTTTTTTTATTTGTATAAGAGTCTTTCAACGCTTTCCCACTTTGTAGAGTAACTATTTTAAGTTCCTTAGGGTTCTTTTATGTGTCGCTAGGAAGAGTTTGTAAACCCCAAAAGTCCCTTAGACTAGACCCAAGGTTTGAGTTAGATCATGTAAAGAAAATTGGAAAATACCTCAGAACGAGGCTCAATACGACTTATAGGTTCATGGTACGAGTCATACCAAGACTCATTATATTTTTTCTAGAACTCTCAGTAGACTTTTTGGTGAAGAAGTCATGACTGGATACCATGACTCGTACTAGAATTGTATGAGTCATATTTATGAATTGTAGTAAGGGTCCAGAGAGTTTAGCAGGAATTGGGCTTGAGACCATGACTGGATGTCACGACTCGCACCAAGATTGTACTAGTCTTACTGAGGGGTCATAAGTTGAGGGTTCAGAGGACTGAGAAGGGAAGGTTTAGAGATTTCTATGCTCAGCGCGAGTTGTAGGATCATGGTACGACTCATAGGTTCACTTGTACCATTGGAAAAGTTATTTTTAA
This sequence comes from Datura wrightii, assembly GCA_035772735.1. Lineage (NCBI taxonomy): Eukaryota > Viridiplantae > Streptophyta > Magnoliopsida > Solanales > Solanaceae > Datura > Datura wrightii. The sequence continues at coordinate 14,572,916 of JASDFA010000003.1, forward strand.
TTGCGAATTTCTAAGGGCATATTCATAACTTCCTATGACATTAAATCCTAAGTGAGGTCATTTTGGGTTTTGTAAGGAGCTTATTAATGGATTATGCTTAGCCTACACGCTCATCCTCTTCTAACATCATAAGGTTGAAATTATCTCTCAAGGAAAAGCTAGCATTCTTCATCTTCTTTTTCTCAAATTCTCTTGGGTCTCAAATCTTAGCAAAAATTCATAAAAGTCTAGGTATGTGGGGTCATTAATGGGGGATTCCTTCCACCCTCTTGCCTGATTTCAAGCTCAATTACATGATTTCAATTCCATCAAGTCTCCAACTATGATTTTTATAAATTTCTAGGGTTAGGCCTCTTTTGATAAAAAACTCCATGATCTCTTATGAAATTGATCATCTCATGATTTATTTATGTTTTATGATAATAATTACATGATTTTCTATGAAAAACTCTCATAAATCTCTAGTTTTAGGTTATGATGACTTACTCAATTATGCATGAATTTCATGAATCTCAAGCTTATGTATCATAACTGTACATTCAACGTTATTTTCATGGCTAGTTCATGTATGTTAAGCAATTTATGAATTTCATGATTTCAAACTAGCCCATGAAAAATCATGTATGTTTCGTTATTATGATATGAGCACTATGTATATTTTAGAAGTTGTATTTAACATAGAGTAGGCCGGAGTTCCAGCGCACCCATGTCTCAAAATTGCATGCCAGCATAACCATGATGGGGTCCTCCTTGAGAGTGTCTCCCATGCTTGAATGGGCCCATGAGTGATTTCACGTCTTCATATTTTTTACTCCAGGCAAGGTATGAACGCACCTCCCAGCTAGGGTTATAAGTTGGGCTCCATGATGCTCACTTGGAGTATGTTAGTTATGAGAATCTCCCACTTTTCCATGATTTTCTACACATATTCATGTTTATGCTTCACGATATTATGACTTATGATATTTTGGCTTAATATATAAATTATGAGATTTCACTTGTGATGTCAGTCATGTACAACTTTATGATTCAATTTTGAAAAGCTTGAGCCAATATATCCAATTTATGATCAGAATATCATCTTTTGGACTCTCTCATACTCATGATTTCAGTTTACTATTTTACTATCATGTTTTACTTATCCGACATACTTAATACATTTAAAGTATTGATCGCATACTTTTATGCTATATCGTCTCATGATATAGGTTTGGATGGTCAGTCTCATCCCCAACATTAGATTCACTCTCACCCTAGTTCAACCCAGTCTCAGCTTTGGGTGAGTCATCATCATCCAAGGACATTAGTTTAGCCTTATTTTTTTGCTTTTATGTCTTTCATTTTCAGACTTATTAGAGCTAGTTAGGGGTATTGTCCTTTAAGCTCATCTCATGACTAGAGGCTTTTCAGACAACTATATTTAGATGTTTCAGCGGTGTTGACTTATAGTCCCATTTATGTTTTATGATATGTAGACTTCCAGTTATGCCATATATTATGTTGATTTTTGCTTAGTTTATGATCTAAATTATGTCATGCATGTGTCATGAGTTAGCTTGGAGCAATTTGTGGTTCTAGGTCCCAAGTTACATCCGGGGTCTATGCTCGGGTTATGACAAACTTGATATTAGAGCATCAAGTTTAGGTGTGTCCTAAGGTGTCTAAAAGTCGCATTAAGTAGAGTCTTTTTCAAAGGTGCGAAGCACGCCACAGTTATGAGGAAGAGGTTATGAGATTTTTTAGGAAACTTTCCTTCTTTCATTATTCTATGTTGTGCGATGAAGTTCAACTCTCTTACTTCTCTAACTCGTGCCATACGTGTTTGCAGAAAATGCCTCCCAAAAGGTTCAATGGAAGAAGGAATGTCAATGGCAATGGAATGGGCATTAGCCAGCCCCACCAGCTCCAGCAGATCCTTTGAATGTAGGTGGCTCATGCTGAGTTTGTGGCTGCCATCTAGACGTTGGCATAGGCTTTGACGGCCCAGTTGAACTAGCAGATGATTGCACCTGTGAACCCTACTTGTGGTCTCATCTGCGGTCAACCCCAAATACAAAAATCCAACCAAGTCCATCCTTCACTCCATGAGTCACCTAACGACTCATGGTGCACTTCATGGGTCACTAGATGACTCGTCCTGTGACCTGGTGTAGAAAATCCTATTTTCTCTGTTTCAAATCCTTGGGTCTGATCTTAGGGATTTCGGGGTATTACACCAGCAAATTGAGGAGGAGAAGCTGAAAGAAAAGGAGAGGGAGACCAAGGGGGCTAAGATAGGGAACTTTGAGTTTTCATAGTAGAGGTTAGGAGGTGGGCACCGTCCATAGTCACAGTAGAGGGCATCAGCCCCAGTCCAATCATCAGCTAGTGTTCCATCTAGACCAAGGGGCGATTAGAGAGGTAGAGCGTCAGGCTTTAAGATTCAAGGGAGCATGTTCGGAGAGTGCACTTTTCCAGCTTGCTTGAGGTATGGTAGGAACCATGATAACATCCAAAATACACTCTTCTTTTACTAAGGAGCGTAAATGGTTGCTGCTCAAAACAAATATTACCAACGGATGTCGGGGTCGAATCCCACAGAGAATTGAGTCGACAATTCAAATGTTATGAACTAATTCAAAATAGAGCGCATAATTTTTCAACATTTGAAGAGTAAAATTGGGGGAAAATAAAAAAGGAAAATTAACTATCTAATTCTAAACTAAAACTAATTGGGGGGAATTCCAATTGAAGTAATCACAAGTGAGAGGCTAGGGACATTCTATGGGTGAGATCACAATTAAATTGGGAATTTCTTCAATGCCTTAGACTCAAGTGTAAATATTCTCGGGAAGTAGGTAGTCTCAGCTTCTCATCCTATTGACTACCCCTTGCTAGAGTTTTCTCAAAATCTAGATACAATTTAGCTTAACCCGAATTGATTTGGATTAGCAACTGTACTATTCCTAGCTATTAGCTGCCAATAAGGAATGAGAAAGCAATTTCAGCTATTCCTAGCCTAATTTCACAATCTTTTATCCATGCCCACTACTAGATTCTCTTCCAATACTCAATTATTCTCTCCCCAGCAACAATCAAGCAACAGTAGATATACCCATATCATAATCAATGGATCTTCATTAATAGATTGAAGAGAATATAATAGATCTACACTTAATTGAACAATATGAAGATGAATCTAGCAATACCCATCGATAATTCAGTAAGAATCCAATAGCAATTTATCAAAATCCCAATCAAATTAACAAACCCACCATAAATATACTTCTAACTAGCAAATTAGTAAAGCATATTTAAAGATACAGAGAACATACCAAGAGGATTCCCCTCACATTCATTGCATTAGCTTCACAAATTTGCTTCACAAGCTCTTACAACAACAGTGGAACTCCCCCAAAATGGGTTAAAGAAAAAGAAGAAGAAAAGTACTACCTAACTCTACAAATCTATGGAGAAAAGATTCTACTAAAAATTCTATGAAGAAGATGAATCCTAGATGATTGAATTGATGAATCCCTCCAATCCCCTTTTGTTGGTGTACAATGGAGGTTATATATCTGTACTTTCTTGTGTACAACATTCCAAAAGTTCCCTTGGAGGCTTCTAGGAGCTTTGGAAACCTTTCTGGGCGTTTTTGCCCTTCCATTAGCGAAATTGGGTCACTTGCCCTTCGAACTGCGAACAACCGGTGCCAACCTGCGAACAACCGGTGCCCACTTGCGAATAGCTGGTGCCAACCCATGAAGATCCAGTTGGTTAGCCGGTCTGGGCAGTAACTTTGGCGTTTCATCGATGTTTCGCCCTTCCAGATCCGCGTTTTGCCGATTCAAAGCATGTCCTTCACCTCTTTTTGGGCTCAAATCTTCTCTTATATTTGGCTTCTCTCCCTCGTATGCTAACTCATCAATTTTCTTTTCAAATTTCATGTGTTTTGCTTGATTTCATGCTTTCTTTACTCATGTACGGTACCTACAAAGAACTAAAGAGAAAGGGCATAAAATCCACATAAATGACTCGAAAACTAAGCAAAAACTCATGATTAGGAGTCTAATGAGTTGGAAAATTTCCAACTCATCAAACCCCCAAACTTGAACTATTACTTTTCCTCAAGTAATGCAATTCTTTACAATTGAGCAAATGAACAACATGCTATATATATGAGTTTCTGCAACAAGGGCCAATCAAGACATTCTTGGTACTTTGAAGCCTGAGTAGAGATCCAACAGGATTCAAGAGGGATCATGTTAGAGAGTCGAGGATCGAGATGCAAAAATAAACTGAAGAAAATATTGTCCTGGAGCAATTTGTCACGATAGGCATGTTGTGCCATATTTTTAGTTTTGATTTTTAAAAGGGTATTCTGGTCTGGGATCATTTAGAAAAAGGTATAAAGAGATAGAAAGACACATGTATCTAGAGTGGCGAATGAGGAGAAAAAAGTAGTTGAAGACAACAAAATTAGCTATTTTTATCTTTCCTTTAATTCAATATAGAAGTTTGGGTTGAAAGTTGATTTTAATGAATTTTATATTTCTGTGTTCCTTGACTATGTCTTTTATTCTGTTATGGAGTAGGTTTTTATAGACTGGTGATAGACATAATGTATTGATTGACGTTCTGAGGTTTTGATTGTTGTTTAATTTCTTGAACTCATGTATAGTAGTTAAATTTGAATGTAGAGATATTGTTGAATTCTTTAAATCGAAAGAGGAGGAGTTTTATGATTTATCTTTAAATCAATCTAATTTATCTCTAGTTGAACATTTCTATTGAGTAATCAAAAGAGCCTCTAGATTGAGTTATCTTGGCTGCTAAGTTGATGATATTCGTGAGAAATCATTTGAAGACTATTTCTATTTGTAGTTTATGCATATTCTTGAGGCTTGCATTAGTTTCAAATTGTGGAGTGTGAGTAGATAATCAGAAGAGATTTATTAGATTCCTGAATATATTAACAAGCTTATTGAATTTGAAAGACTCATAAAAATTGTTAATAGAATGATAAAAGGAATTGTTGATTGCTAAAATCTTGCATCTGTCTAGTCCACTACTCCTTACTTCTCATATTGATAGTAATCATTGAACATTATATAATTGTCTTTACTTATATTTTAGCTAGTAATCGTGTATAATAACTGCAATCAACTTAAGTTTAAATTACCTGAATAATAGTTAACAAGTTTTCTTTTGAGATATTATTGGAACTAATCCCTATGGAGGCGATCATAATACTATACTATCTTTGAGTAGTTAAGCACTTAAAATAATAATTTGTTTTTTTCTTGTCAAATTTTGGCGTTGTTGTTGGAGCTTGGCAACAAGTTGTTTTTAATAGAATCTTGTGTATTAATTATGGGTTTTATTTATTTTATTTTTAACTTAACCTCTCAAGTTCTCTCTAGTTGCAGGTAACATATACTAATCTCTAATTCTAGTGTATGCAACGATCGTATACAAAAGAAATCATTTAGTACAACCCAGAGTTGAAAAAGTCTTTATGCTTGCTAAAAAAGGTTTGTTGAAAAGATCTCAACGTAGTCTTATAATCAGAGTATAATGGTCGAGGATGGTTAACATACTGCACCTGAGGATCCAGTCAACCCCAATCACCGCAATTGTCCTTTTAGTCAATAGGATGATATTGAAGATCAGGGAGTTATTAATCGTATAATCCCTCACCATCCTGCTGAAGTAGAAGACCAAGTAAATCATAATAATGGAAAGGCGGGGAGATTGATGGGAGACTATACCAGATCAAACTATAATGGGTTCCAATCCAGTGTCAGCTGCCCTCCTATCGCAGCTAACAATTTTGAGACCAAGCATAATGTGCTCAAAGAAATTCAGAATGATTGTGTTAGAGGAAAGCAAAAAGAAGATCCAACCAGTCAGCTGATGGATTTTGATGAAATCATGAACACATTTCATTACAACGGAGCATCTGATGATGCCATATACATAAGGGCATTCCCTTTTTCTCTAAAAGATGACGTAAAGATCTGGCTAAGGAGTCTACCCTTAGGGTCAGTTCACACCTGGGAAGAAATGCTGACAATTTTCTTGATAAGTACTTCTTACCAAAAAACACAACAAGAATGAGGAAAGAAATCAACAATTTTGGGCAACTCAAATAAAAAACTGTGTTTGAAGCATGTAACAGGTTCAAAGAAGTGTTGATAAGATGCCCACACAGTAGGATAGAGCCACGGATGCAGATAAATTTTTGGAAAGGATTGACACCAGTGTCTGGCAGGATATTGAATAATAGAGTGGAAGGTCCCCATATGAGAATAACACCTAAGGAAGCAATCAAAATTCTGAATGAATTTTTGAAAGACACAAACCAATGCCTTGCAGAAGGTATCAATAACTAGGGTCATTAGGTGGATAAATAGACTACATTACAAGATCAAAATTGCATCTATTTTAAGGATGTAAAACAACTGACAAAATAGCCCAGGTACAAGCAGAGCCACCAAAAATATGTGATTTCAGTGAATTGGGACACCCAACTCATGAGTGTAAATAGTGACCAATTTCAGAAGAAGAAGTGAATGTTGTGGGAAATTTCAACAGAGGTAATTATCGAGGGAAAACAAGTACAATAAGATGGGGGCAGAGATACCCTGAATTTCGTGGAGTGCAGCAAATGGTAGTCTAAATACATGGAAATAGAACAATATTAGAACTCATTCCCAAGCACCAACAGGGTATCAGAATCAACAATGAAAATTGTATCAATTTCAACAGCTCCAGTAAGGAAAATGGCAAAATCATTTGAAGGTTAACGAGAGGTTTGAAAAGCAGGGTGCGAATATTCAAAATATATAGAAGAAAGTAGGATAACTCGCTAACCATATCTCTAAAAGAACTCTAGGAACTTTGTCATGACCTCAGCATAGACCCCATATGTAATACGGGACCTAGAACCACAAATGACTTAAAGCTAACCCATAGAACATGCATGAAATAATTTAGAGCATAAACTAAGGTCAAGTCAACATAATATAAGGCATAACTGGAAGTCTAGATATCATAAAACATAAATGGGACTACAAGTCAACACCATCGAAACATCTAAACATAGCTTTCTGAAAAGCCTGTAGTCATGAGATGAGCAGAAGGGACAAGACCCTCAACTAGCTCTAGTAAGTCTGAAACTAAAGGACATAAAAGCAAAAACGTAAGGCTAAACTGATGTCATTGGATGATGAGGACTCACCAAAGTCGAGACAAGGCTGAACTGGGGCGAGAGTGGATCTAAGGTCGAGGCTAAGACTGATCACTCGAACCTATATCATATAGTACAAAAATATGCAATCAGTATTTTAATTGTATTGAGTATGTAGGATAAGTAAAACATGATAGTAAAATAGTAAACTGAAATAATGAGTATGAGATAGTCCAAAACATGAGATTTTGATCATAAACTAAATATAATGGCTCAAGGTTTTTAAAACTGAATCATGAAGTTGTACATGAATGAAATCATAAGTAAAATCTCATAAAGTTTATATTGAGACAAAATATCATAACTTATAATATCGTGAGGCATAAACATGAACATGTGTAGTTATCCTACCCTTAACCCTAGCCTTCGTCATGACCCGCAAGTCCTAATTGATTCTGAGTATAGCAACACTATATTAGTGGAGATATACATGAAGAGAAAGTCTATGGGTTAATTTGTATGCACTTGAATTTCTTTGTGCGAGTGAGCACATTTGTCTTATCTTATAATCCCATCGTGTGAAATGCTGAAAAATGTGTGTGGGATTCTCTCTTCTTGTGAGGGGCATCATTCTCTTGGAGTGCATGCTGAAAATTATTTTCAAAGAGAGGTATGATTAAGGTAAGCGGGTAGCGAACTTTAAGACACTCTTTGAATGTGAACGGTCAATGACTTGAGATGATCTTTGAACTTGTTTTGAGGAACTATGCCAGTTGTTTGAATGAAATGAATGCATGCAAGATATGTTTAATGATTGTGGATACCTATTGAAGCTTGTGCAACATGGTTTGAGTCTTTTTTTTTCTTGAATTGGTGTATAATGTTTGGGTTGTCTTGCGGATTGATGATTTTGTGTACAACTACCACAGTGCCCTAAGACGTAGCAATATTTTAACTCCAAAATTGCTCAAAAGATTGGAAATAAGTCCTACAATCAGAACACACGTAATAAGCATATAGCTCGAATACAATCCAAAGGAGGTGAAATAAGGAGAAATGTAACTAAAAACTAATGTTTATATCCTACCATCAGTGGTTGACGGGCCACATTCCCCACCACACCAAACTTCAACATATTGGTGGGCACGTCGCATCATCCATCGTGCATGATAGTTGATATGCCACATGCCCTATTGTGTCGAACCACATTGCAAGTGTAGCATATGTTGCACGGCCTAACACGTCAAACACTTAGAATTATATCCCATGCACAACTTTAATAAAAAGTACATATTTTTTTATAGGGATCGTATTAACAAATAGTTTGGAGTCTTATGAATAAGATTGTGAAGGTAGTTTGTAAGGTTAAATTGCCATTTGATATGTCCATGGTGCATCCTATAGTTTATGTGTCTATGTTAAGGTTGTATAGGCCTGGTCCTTCTCATAGCATGTCTCATGAAGAAACTGAAATAAGTGAGGGGTTGTCTTATGAAGAAGAACTTGTGCATATATTAGATCGTCAAGTTAGAAGGTTGAAAACTAAATATGTAGCTTCGGTTAAAGTCTAGTGGCATAATCATAATATCCACGAATAAGCTTGGAAGGTTGAGGAGTACATGAAAAGGAGATTCCCTCATGTGTTCCTTAATTTTGGTCTGTTCTGAAGTCTATACCTCATGGTTATTTCACTGCTTGGCACATGTTGGCTAAAGGTATGGACATCCCTTATTTTGTGTCGGGACTTGATTATTTTGATATTGGAAGTCCCTGTGAAGATCATATTACTACTTGTTAGGTTGTTGGAAAAATCTTAAATACTAGGATAGCTCAATTTACAAAGAAAATCTGGCGAAATATTTTCAATCTTGGGAGTTAGTCAGATTTTAGGCTATGATCCACATTGGAGGATGAATGATCCAAATGGAGAGATAATGTAACACTCTATAAATTTGGGCTAGATTTGAACCATCAAATTATGTGTGCTTTGACCTAAACCATGATAACCATGTGTTAAAGTAAATATCAAAGCATGTGCTAAGTGTTCAAAAAAAAATTGGAGTTGAAAGGAATACAAAATAACCTAAGTGTGAGAATTACTTTAATATATAGTGGACATATAGGCGACATAAGTGACATACAGACTGCATGTCCAATCGTATATGAGGTCTGGGATTTTCAAAATTTTTAAACTACAGGTGTTGACATCAAAAGTCACACACAGGTTGTATGATATGGTCCGCATGTCAAACGTATATGAAAGTATTAAGACTTAGAAATTTTAAAGTTTTTAGGGGTTGAGATACAAAATAACATTCAGACTGCATGTTGGACATACAGTCTACATGTCAGGTTTATGTTAATGTACTGTGAGTTTACAATTTCAAGAAATTTGAAAGTCAACTAACGAAACCCACATACAGTCGTATAATCGACATACGAGTCATATGTGACATCATAAGTGAAAGTCATGTGAGTTGGGATTTTAGGATCTTCAATTATTGACATGCAGAGTCAACATAATGACTTATATGGGACATATGTTCCACATGTTGACTGTATGTGGAAGATCCAGAGAAGTGTTTTTGGAAGCCTACAGGGGTTGACATATAGACTAACATGCGGGTCGGATGTTGGTTATGTGTACTTTATGCCAACCGTACATAGACTCAATGATTTTTCAAATTTCATTTTGTTTGGGAGGTGACATACGGGCCAACAGGTGACAACATGTTGCCACATGTGGATCGTATTTGGTGTTCGCATGTAGAGTTTGATAGTAAAATATATTAACACTAGATTTCAGAAATTTTAATTTCTATTTTGTTTCGGAAGAGTTAAGAGCTATTTTAGCCTAGACTCATACCCAAACACCCAAAATGATTTCTTTACCATCCTATGGTCAAATTACTTCAGATTAACACTAGAATCATTATTCTAATCCCTAGATTTTAAGAAATTGATTTGACATCATTGAAGGAGGAAATTTTAGGGACTCTTTAAGGGGTAAGTTCCTTGCTTATTTATATCAAATATAGGAATAATTAGTTATTTGACCTAGCACACGCAAGTGCACTTGGTCATCAAGTAAAATAGGACTGGAAGCCCTGATTATGGTACCCACATAGACTTGTCAGTTCAATTGTTACAAGGTTATAATTTTATTTTTCTATTCTAAGAAATATTTAAAATAGGGAATGGTTTGAGAAATTAAACTACTAAAAGCTTTAAATATAAAAATAACTAAAGTGTTGCATGCTTGGTTTTACTTCAATGATGATGGAGATCTAGGGAAATGGCACTTGTTCGGTTTCATGTTGAATTTTCAAGACGTCATGTCACTAGAATGATTCTTCCTATGGTTGCTAGTTGCAAGTTACTATCCCATTCCTTGACACTATCCCTATCATCCAAGGACTATTTCATGAACCCTAATGCCTATATCACTTTTATAAGGCTTCACATTGATATAGGTGAATTCCACATCGGTTGGGGAGGAGAACGAAGAGTGCTCTATAAGTGCTTGGATACCTTTCCTTGCAGATACGTCTTAAAACTGTGAGGGGCGAAGGCTCAAAGCGGAAAATTTCTATAAGCGGTGGCCTGGGATGTTACAGTTGGTATTAGAGCCGGTGTCAGGAAAGTGGTGGGGAAAACGCAATGGTTGGGCAAACCTCAGCGAGGACGCTGAGTCCCAAGGGGGGTGAGTGTAAGGTTTACCTTAGGTGAATTCCACATTGTTTAGGCAAATCCCACATCGGTTGGGGAGGAGAACAAAGAGTGCTTAGATACCTTTCCCTTGAAGACGCATTTTAAAACCATGAGGGTGACGACTCCAGAGTGGACAATTTCTAGAACTGATGGCGTAGGCTTTTACAGTTGTCACGCCCTGAGCTTACTCCCTGGACGAGACACGGTACTTGGAGTCACAAGTAACCCCAAGTCAACCCCTGGTCTATCTTACACTAGCATTCTGAGTAAACATATAAATATAGCGGAAGCTCTAAAGTAAACTATAAAACATTTTATGAAATTAGGCTGAATCATACATTTAAAAAAAACATCTGAACCAAACTATAAGTCTGAAAAGCTAAGTCTGTGTCTGAAAGCCACTATAACTGATGAGTTGCTGGGACAAGCCCCCAGCTAACTCCAAATCTATAAAGAAGAAAATAGAATTGAAATAAATGATCTACGTCTTTTAAATATGAGGACTCACCAATAGTGCGACTGGAGTCTTCTGAGAGTGAGTGTCAAGCGAGACTGAGACTGAGATCCTGCAGTTGTATCATAAAATGATACATCATAAAAAGGTATTCATCAGTACTTTGAATGTACTGAGTAAGTGGAGAAACCATACACAAGAAATAAAAATGTTGAACTGAAAAAACATGCAATGACCAACTGAAATACTAAAATGAAATAACTGAAATAAACTGAGATGGTCTAAAAGACCTTGTCTGATGGTCAAAGACATGCCCTGAATTTGAGATTCTAATATGATATGATCTGAGACTGAACTGAGCTAACTAGTGGGATAGTCTATAATCGACATATAACCACGTAAGCTAGACGTGAAGTCCGATGTATACACCCCATTGGTAGGACCCAATATACATTGCCAGGGTATAAGGGCATGAACTGGATGATCACAAATCTGGGGCCATGAGGTCAATAAAACTATAACCTACGGTGGCAATGTAGTTATGGAAACCTAGGTACACTGGAAACTGGTTCGCTTGGTGCTAAGTCCTACTCCCACTGGATAGTCCTAGACCGACTAATAAGTTGATAGCTCGAGAATGAGGCCCAAGACTAGTCAGGAATACCTATCTAAAAGCACCTTGAGAGTCTTATAGGATCAAATTCTGTAACTGGGTTCTAAGACTTGTCAGAGTTGCTTATCTGGAAGAGTTGTAACAATTTAAAGAACAAACTGAAATCTGGTACTGAGGCTAGTTTTGATAACTAAGAGGCACCACTAACACCTCTCGAAATTACTGCTGTCGAACTGGCCAGCTGACAAAATCTGAATAACATTGAGGATTCTAACATTTTGAATAAATGTCATGACCCAAGAGTACACCCAGATCATAGAAACAGGACAAGGAACCCCGAGGGACCCCAAGTCAACCCATGGCGTAAGAAAATAACTAAACCATTCACATAAGGCGGAAGACTTAGCTTAATAATCATGCACTAGCTGAAAATTGAAACAAGAGGTATAAGAAACAGCCACACAAGATCCAAACATAAACAACTGAATACTACACATAGGTTTGAAATCCTCTAATTATAATAGACGGTTTGAAGGGACAAGACCCCAACTAACCCCAACATTCTGGAAACGAAAGGTGAATAAGGTCCGAACATGAACCCCTCGAATCATGAGGACTCACCACTGAAAGCTGAGAGTAGAACTGAGCGCAAGCTAGGAATGATGCGGAATCTGTAAACAGGATCCTGAAAATATGTGGGTTAGTACTTGGAAAGTATTGAGTATGTATGGTGTACAAGACAACGCTTTAAAAATATAAAAGTTATAGGAGTGGGGACATCATGATCATAAAAACTGAAATCATAAATATATCGTAACGCTCAAGATTTTTTAGATATATTCATAAACCTGTCATAGTCATAACATGAGGGAAAATAGTTCATAAAACATAACTTGAGCCAAAAGAACATAATCATACATACATTACAAAAATGAGGAATAGTGGGAGATTTCTATAACCGACATACCCCATATGAGCACACATGGAGCCTAACCTATAAACCTTGTAGGGAGGTCTTCCATACCTTGCCAAGGGTATTAACCATGACAGGCGTGATATCACTCATGAAGACCCTCTAGGGAATAGGGAACAGACACTGAGGCGGTTCCAAACATAACCTACTACGACACGTAGTTCTGAGATTCGGGGCGTAACCTAGGCACCGCACCTACTCGGTGTTAAGTACTACTAAAAAAACATGCAACATGATCATAAAATTCATACATGAAATGCATGGCTAGTTAAATCGTGATAATTATAACATGCTTGAAAATTCATAGTACTAGCCATGGAATTGGGCCCGTGGATCGGCCAAAATCATAGTTCATAAATTATAAGCGGCATGTGGGCATTTCCCAAAAATTTCCATAATACTCGAGATGCTTAAATTTATAGGAAACATGATCATAATAACATGAGTAGTTGAAAACATGCTTAAAATTTAAAAGTTCGTATCATGCTTGAGAAACCACCATAACCATGAATTTCACTAAAAACCCCATGATTTGGGGCACATGTGCTTTTAGGGATTTAAATAATCAAATATTGAATAAAATAAGTGGGAACAACCCAATAATTCAAACCCATGATTTTAGACATACTACAACATGTTCATACCGATTTTTGAGGGGACATGCACTTGGGTTTATGAACAATCAAGAGTTAGTAACTTGAACATAGAATTAGGGAGAAATTGAGCATGGGTAGGGACTAAACTACCCATTCAAAATCCCACATACCTGGAATTACTTGCTTCTTAACTCCCTTGATAACCCTAGGTGGAAACTTGAAGAATTGAAGAAGAACCCTTGAATCTCCTCCTACTCCTTTCTCTAGTTCTTGCAAATGCAAAATGAGACTTAGCAAAAGTTTTTCCTCCTTAAAAGACCCTGTCCCGACCTCAAAACGATGTAGTTTAGGTCTTAGGAGCATAGGAAATTATGAGAAGGCCCTTACTAATTTGCAGGAAATAAGTGTCGGGAGCCCCCAGTGGGCGACCTGACGACTCGTTACCAGGGACAATGAGTAGTTGGGAAATTTCGTCGAGTCTACTGGAATTTTTCACCTGGACTCCCAACGGAGGATATGACGACTCGTCCCCCGAGGCAATGACTTGTTAGCAGCTTCCGTCAATTACATTGCCTCATCCTTAGTTAAATTCCCCCGGCTTTCTCACAACCCACCTTACAAGTCGTTGGGACTGGCCACGACTCATGGGGTCCCATCCGTTAGGTACACTAGTCAAACCTCCTAGGTAACCCTTAACCTCACCCCACGGGAGACTTGGCGACTCGTGGTGGCTGACCAAGAGTCATTCCTAGCCCGTGGGGACCTCAACTCCTTAGCTCAGTCCAACCTTCCCATGAGCCACCTGACAACTCGTGGGGTCTTCTCACGTCTAACGACTCGTTCTGCACTGCTGCAACATTTTCTAGAATTTTTCCCCTTTGACTCCCAGGTCTGATCCTTGGGTTCCCAGGGTATAACAACATCTCCCCCTTAGGAACATTGGTCCTCGAATGTTAGAAAAATGCAGAAAACTCAGAATCAAACAATCACCATATGCTAATACTGATCATTTATGCCAAAAACTAGCGAAATGACTACCCTAGAAAGAATCGCATAGCTGGAATGAATTAGACATCACATACATATATCATATCATAAAACAAACTTGCACGCATGAATGGAACATGAAAAACTGAATAGAGGTTTAGGGAAAAAATTGATACCTCAAACTTAAACTGAGCCGGTAGGGAACAAATAGGGGTATTTAGCTATCATATCCACTTCGGCTTCCCACGTAGCTCCCTCGACATGCTGATTTCTCCATAACACCTTTGCTGAAGCTACTTCCTTGTTCCTCAGTTGTTCGAACCTGATGATCCAAGATTGAAAGGGAATTTCCTCATAACTGAGGCTATTCTTCACCCAACACTTTCCACTGGAACCACTAGAGCTGGATCTCGCAAGCACTTTTTCAAGAGCGATACGTGAAATATGGGATGAACTGAAGCTAACTTTGAAGGTAACTCTAACTCATAGGCTACTTTACCCACTCATCTCACAATCCGATATGGGCCAATATAGTGGGGGCTGAGTTTCCCTTTCTTTCTGAATCTCATTACTCCCTTCATGGGAGATACCTTCAGAAATACCCAATCATCGATCTCAAACTCAAGCTCTCTTCTCCTTCATATGGATAAGACTTTTGGCGAATTTGAGCCGTTTTCAACCTTTCTCTTATTAACTGAATTTTCTCCATAGCCTCATGGACTGAATCTGGACCCACTAATGAAGCCTCACCGACTTCTAACCAACCAATGGGCAATCTACACCTTCGCACATAGAGAGCTTCGAATGGTGCCGTTTGGATGCCAGAGTGATAGCTGTTGTTGTAGGCAAACCCGATAAGAGGTAAATGCTCATCTGTTTGCAGATGAAATGCCGTCCTGAGCTTGACCTGGGTACCAAGTCCCTTTTGAAAAGATCTCTAGAATTGAGAGGTGAACTGGGTGCCTCTATCTGATACAATTGGCAAGGGATCTCCATGCAATCTAACCAGCTCTCAGACATATAACTTAGCATAATCTTCTGCTGAATCGGTGGTTTTGACCGGTAAGAAATGAGCAGCCTTGGTCAACCTGTCGACCACAACCCAAATAGAGTCATACTGTCTATGAGTGCGGGGTAAACCGGTTACAAAGTCCACATTAATTTCTTCCCACTTCCAAGTAGGAATGCTGATATCTTGGAGTATACCCCTCGGTCTATGATGCTCGTCTTTCACTTGTTGGCAATTCGGGCACTTGGATACGAATTCTGCAATATCCCTCTTCATGCCATTCCACTAGTAGATTTCCCGCAAGGCATGATACATTTTGGTGGCACCTGGATTCATAGAATATCTGGATCCATGAGCCTCATGCAACATCCGACTCCTCAAATCCCCAATGTTTGGAACACATAAGCGACCCTAGTACCGAAGCACATCATCTCCCCTTTTGGAGAAGACTTCTACCTTCTGACTTTGAACATCTTCTTTCAACTTTAAACAATGTTGGATATTCGTCTTGTTACTCTGATCTGTTCTGAACAAGTACACCACCATCAGTCGAGTCAACTAATCTAACTCCCAACCGTGTAAGTCAATGTACCTCCTTCACCAGCTCCTTCTTGTCCTCGCTCACATGTGACACACCCATAGAGAGTCTAGTAAGGGCATCGTCTACCATGTTGGCCTTACCTGGGTGGTAAAGGACACTCATGTTGTAGTCCTTAGGTAGCTCCAACCACCTCCCCTGCTGAAGATTGAGATCCTTCTACGTGAACACATATTGTAAGCTCTTGTCGTCAGTGAATACATATACATAAACCCCATACAAATAGTGTCACCATATCTTCAAAGCAAACACTACGCGACCAACTCAAGATCATGGGTCGGGTAATTCTTCTCATAAATTTTCAGCTGTTTGGAAGCATACGCTACGACTTTCCCATGCTCCATCAATACAAATCCCAGTTCAACTCTCAAAGCATCACAATATACAACAAAGCCATTGGAACCCTTCGGTAAAGTCAACACCGGTGCTGAAGTGAGTCTGGCCTTCAATTCTTGGAAGCTCTTCTCACAAGCCTCCGACCATTGGAACTTCACCTTTTTCTAAGTCAATCTGGTCAATGGGGCTGCAAGGGATGAGAAGCCTTCTACGAACCTCCGATAGTAACCCGCTAAGCCCAAAAAGCTCCTGATCTTCGAAGGGTTTACCGGACAGGGCCAGTTCTTTACCGCCTCTATTTTTTGGGAGTCCACCCTTATACCTTCGCTTGACACTACATGTCCCAAGAATGCAATAGAATTCAACCAGAACTCACATTTGCTGAACTTGGCATATAACTGGTTATCCTTGAGGGTCTGGAGTGCCACCCTAGATGTGCGACATGCTCCTCCTTGCTCCTGGAGTATATTAATATGTCGTCAATGAACACGATCATGAACATATCCATATATGCCTTGAATACCCTGTTCATCAGGTCCATAAAAGCTGCAGGGGCATTGGTTAGTCTAAAAAACATAACGACAAATTCATAACGGCCATACCGGGTCCTGAAAGCAGTCTTTGGGATGTCGCTTTCCCGAACCCTGAGCTGGTGATACCCGGACCTAAGGTCTATCTTGGAGAAACATTTGGCACCCTGAAGCTAGTCGAATAGGTCATCAATCCTGGGTAAAGGGTGCCTATTCTTGACGGTGACCTTGTTCAACTGCCTATAGTCAATACACATCCGGAGAGAACCATCTTTCTTCCGGACGAACAACACTGGGGAACCCCATGGGGATTTACTTGGTTTAAAAAACCCTTATCCAACAAATCCTTCAACTACTCCTTTAACTCTTTTAGCTCGGCTGGGGCCATTTGGTAGGGAGGAATTTATATGGGTTGTGTGATGGGTAAAAGATCAATCTCAAAATCAATCTCCCTCTTGGGAGGAGCACCTGATAGTTCATCTGGAAATACCTCAGGATATTCACATACCATAGGGACTGACTGAATGGTCGAGGTCTCAGACGTGACATCCTTAACCCTAACCAAATGGTAAATACAACCATTGGAAATCATTTTCCTGGCCTTGAGATAGGAGATAAAGCAACCTACAGGGACCGGTGAGATACCCCTCCATTTTAAAATTGGTTTACCCGGAAACTGGAACTCCACCACTCGGGTCCTACAGTTAATAAAAGCATAACATGCAAACAACCAATCCATGCCCAAAATAATGTCAAAATCAGTCATATCCAATTCTACTATGTATGCGGAGGTAACCTTATTCGATACAGTAATGGGGAAACCTCTATATACCCGCCTTGCTACGACTGAATCCCTAATCAGAGTAGACACAGAAAACGGTTCTGAAAAAGTTTCAGGACTGACCCCAAAGTTACTAGCAATGTAAGGTGTCACAAAAGATAGTGTAGCTCCCCATCTATCAAAGCATAAACATCAATATGAAAGACTCGCAACATACCCATGACCACATCAGGAGAAGTCTCCTACTCCTGTCGAGAGAGAAGTGCATAAATCCGGTTCTGGCCCTGGCCGCCAGCTAGACCAATCAAAGTACCCTACTACGTAGGATGTGCCACTGGGGCTGCTGAACTAGATGCTGGGGTGCGGGCTCCTCCACCCCCTGACCTGGCTCTGGGGTAATTCCTGAGCTTGTGTCCGGGTTCGCCACACTCGAAACAAGCATCTGAGCCCACCAAACACTTCCCCGGGTGGTTCTTTCCACAACTAGCACAAGATGGGAATGTGCGCTCTGTGCGCATGCTACTTTGACCACTCGAACCTGAGGCCCTGCTCCCCTGCTCGCCTTGTGGCCTGGATGGGGTACTGGCCGAAGATGGTGCTGGTGTAATAGACCTGTGCTGGGACTGCTAGTGAGGCCCACCTCCTGGCCTCAACTGGGAGGACCTGTAGCTATTAGTTCTGACCCTCTTGGCCACTTTCTGCCTCATATGAGCTACCTCCATATGCTGGGCATAAAGGACTATCTGTGGGTAGTTCATATCCTGATGAAGCATGGATTTTTTGCAGTCCTTGTCCAGATACTCGACTACTCCCTACACGAATCTGCTCACCTGCGCCCTCTAGTCTATCACTAACTCAGGGACATACTTTGACAGGCGAGTGAACTCAAGTGAATATTCTAACATTGTCATCTTTCCCTTTTTGAGATTAACAAACTTAGTTGCTTTCAATTCCCTCATCTCCCGAGGGAAGAACCTATCGAGAAAGGCCACGTGGAACTCGTCCCAACTGATACGGCCTGCTTCCGCTGCCCGACTGTCCTTATATTTCCTGAACCAAATATAGGCGACCTCCTTAAGCTGATAAGAGGCCAAATCAACAAACTCCTCATTTGTCACTCCCATAACCTGAGTGACCTTCAAGATCCCTTCAATGAACTCATGTGGATCCTCGTCTACCTTTTCCCCTGTGAACTCGGGAGGGTTCATCCTTAGAAAGTCCCTGATATGGGCTGCCGCTGCATTTTTGTTCTGTGGAACATGTGTAACAGCCTGCTGGTTGACCTGAGCAGTCAAGGCCTGTGCTAAAATTTGAATAGCCACTCGAAACTCGGTGTGGGCAGTTGGCTCTGGTGCCCGGGGCTCCTGAACAGATGGGGCTTGCTGTCACCCATTATCGTGGCCACCCTCGTGGCCTTCATTATTTCTATTCCTTCTTCCTTTCCTCTTGGGAGCCACAATTTTCTGCATGCGAATAGAACGAGTTAGAAGGATGGAGAGGCTCTCACCACACGACATAGATCATGAAAGAAGGGGATATTTCCTAAAACGTTTAGTAGCCTCTTCGTCATAAGTTTGGTGCGCTTCACATCCATGAAAAAGACTCTACCAAACGCGGGCTTTCAGACTCCCTAGGACACATCTGAACCTATTACTCTGATACCAAGTTTTTCATGAGCCGAGAGTACACCCAGATCATAGACACGGTACAAGGAACCCCGAGGGACCCCAAGTCAACCCATGGTGTAAGCAAAGAACAAAATCATTAACATAAGGTGGAAGACTTAGTGTAATAATCATGCACTAGCTGAAAATCGAAACAAGAGGTAAAAGCAACAACCATACAAGATCCAAACATAAACGACTGAATACTACACATAGGTCTGAAAGCCTCTAATCATAATAGAAGGTTTCAAGGGATAAGACCCCAACTAACCCCAACATTCTGGAAACAAAAGGTAAATAAGGTCCAAACATGAAGCCCTCGAATCACGAGGACTCACCACTGAAAGCTGAGAGCAGAACTGAGCGCAAGCTAGGAATGATACTGAACATGTGAACTGAATCCTGCAAATATGTGGGTCAGTACTTGGAAGGTACTGAGTATGTAAGGTGTACAAGACAATGCAACGTGCTGATAAAATTCATACATGACATGCATGTCTAGTTAAATCGTTATAATCATAACATGCTTGAAAATTCATAGTACAAGCATGGAATTGAGCCCGTGGATCGGCCAAAATCATAGTTCATAAATTATAAGAGGCATGTGGGCATTTCCCAAAAATTTCCATCATACTCGAAATGCTTAAATTTGTAGGAAACATGATCATAATAACATGAGTAGTTGAAAACATTCTTAAAATTTAGAAGTTCATATCATGCTTGAGAAACCACCATAACCATGAATTTGACTAAAAACCCCATGATTTGGGCACATGTGCTTTTAGGGATTTAAATCATCAAATATTGAATAAAATAAGTGGGAACAACCCAATAATTCAAATGCATGATTTTAGACATACTACAACATGCTCATACCGATTTTTGAGGGGACATGCACTTGGGTTATGACCCATCAAGAGTTAGTAACTTGAACATAGAATTAGGGAGAAATTGAGCATGGTTAGGGACTAAACTACCAATTCAAAACCTCACATAGCTGGAATTACTTTCTTCTTAACTCCCTTTAAAACCCTAGGTGGAAACTTGAAGAATTGAAGAAGAACCCTTGAATCTCCTCCTACTCCCTTCTCTAGTTCTTGCAAATGCCAAATGAGACTTAACATGAATTTTTCCTCCTTAAAAGACCCTGTATCGACCTCAAAACGACCTAGTTTAGGTCTTAGGAGCGTAGGAAATTACGAGAAGGCCCTTAGTAATTCGCAGGAAATAACTGTCGGGAGCCCCAAACGGGCGACATGGCGATCGTTACCAGGGACAATGAGTCGTTGGGAAATTTCGTCGAGTCTACTGGAGTTTTTCACCTGGGCTCCCAATGGAGGACATGATGACTCGTCCCTCGAGGCAATGACTCGTTACAAGCTTCCGTCAAGTACACTACCTCATCCTTAATTAAATTCCCCCCGCTTGCTCACGACCCACCTCAAGAGTTGTTGGGAATGGCCACGACTCGTGGTGTCCCATCCGTTAGGTACACTGGTCAAACCTCCCGGGTAACCGTTAACCTCACCTCACAGGAGACCTGACGACTCATGGTGGCTAACCTTGAGTCGTTCCCATGCCCGTGGGGACCTCAACTCCTTAGCTCAGTCCAACCTTCCCATGAGCCACCTGACTACTTGTAGGGTCTCCTCACAAGTTGTCTAACGACTCGTTCTGCACTGCTGCAACATTTTCTAGATTTTTCTCAGTTTGTCTCTCGGGTCTGATCCTTGGGTTTCTGAGGTATAACAATAAAACTGAACTATCATGAAGCTAACTGAGATTTCAACTCACACTAACAGCATGGGAATCCACAACATTGACAAAATCAAGCAACAAGGAAGACTAACCCAACAGGCTTAATTCTAGGTGATCTCATTCAACATTAGGGCTAAAATCATCCCTACAAGAAATAGAATTTATACGATATTAAGATAATGGAGAATATCCAACAATCAACTTAAAACATATTTCACAAGCTATAATGGAATCTGGCATATAATTCATCCACATTCGAAAGCTCAAGGCTTGAATTCACTTTATGGGAACAACATCAATATAGTCTTAAACTGATGGAATCATATCTAAAATAAACATGGATAGCATTCTATATGAATTCAAAGAAATCTGATATATATATTTATTCCCTTCACAATAAAAAAACTCAGGGCTAGAATTAATAGAGAAACTAGGAGGGATTTTGGGGACACAAGGGAAGAACTATTCCCTTGTTGAATTCCCACATACTTGGCTATGAATTCGTTGGAGAAGAAAACTTGAATCACTGTGAAAGATAGGAAGCCCTAGTCTTGCTTGAGAGGAAACTTATGCTAATTTCTCTAAAACTATGAGTGGGAATGAGGGGGAAACTGTTTAGCCCCTCTAAATCCCCTTAACACAAAATGACATAGTTTAGAGTCTAGGAGCCCAGGAAATTACTGAAACAACCTTAAGCAATTCATAGGAAAAACTGACTGTCAGTCCCCTACGAGGGACCCAACGGGTCGTGTCCAGTGACCACGAGTCGTTCCCGGTGACCACGAGTCGTAGTCACCTCTCGTGAGGTACATTGCAAAAAATCTCATACTGGTCACCACGAGGGACAGTACGAGTTGTGGTGTACCGATGACTCGTGGTGACCCACTCATTAGGTACACTACCTAAAATTTCGGCCTTAAATTTGTTATTAACCACGGGTCACATCACGACTCGTGGTGTTGACCATGACTCGTGGTCACCCAATTATTCAATTTTTCTACCATGTTCAAATTCCTCACCACGAGTCACTTAACGACTTGTGGTCACCCTTACGGGTCACAAAACGACTCGTTCTGTGACCTGGTGAAGATTTTCCAGTTTTCTCCATTTTAACTCCCGGGTTTAGTCTTTGAGTTTTTGGGGCATTACAATATCTCCCCCTTGGGAACATTCATCCTCGAATGTTGGAAAACACGCAGGAAAGTAGAGAATGGTAATTTTTGTACTCAAATACTGATCATGAAAGCTGAAAACTAATGGATGACTACCTCCGAACTGAATCACAAGTCTGAACTGAATTCACTAATCATACACATATTTATTTACATGAATGAAACTGGAACTCACGAACTGAAAGCATTTTTGGGGAGGAAATTGATACCTTAAACTGAAACTGAGTTGAAAGAGAACAAATGTGGGTATCTAGCCATCATATCTGCTTCGGCCTCCCATATAGCTCCCTCAACCTGCTGATTCCTCCACAAGACTTTGACTGAAGCTACCTCCGTGTTCCTTAGCTTACGAACCTGAAGTTCAAGGATATGGACTAGTACCTCTTCGTATGAGAGACTATCTTTCACTCCCACACTATCCAATGGCATAATTGAAGTTGGATCACCAATGCACTTCTTCAATAATGACACATGGAATACTAGGTGCACAAATGCCAACTTTAAAGGTAATTTCAACTCATAAGCTACCTTGCCAATTCGCCTTAGAATTTTGTTGGGTCCCACATATATCGGACTGAGCTTTCCTTTCTTCCCAAATATCATTACCCCTTTCATGGGTGAAATTTTCAAATAAACCCATCCATCCGCAACAAACTCCAATTTTCTTCTCCTCATATCAGCATAAGATTTCTGACAGCTCTGAGTTGTTTTCAATCTTTCTCGGATGAGCTATACTTTCTGCATAGCTTCATGAATCGAGTCTGGCCAGATTAAAGTAGCTTCACCCACTTCAAACCACCCAATAGGAGATCTACACCTCCTGCCATACAATGCCTCAAACGGGGCCATCTGGACACTGGAGTGGTAGCTGTTGTTGTAAGAAAACACGATGAAAGAAAAGCGATCATTGAAATTGCCCTTGAAATCAATCATGCATGATATCAACATATCTTCTAGGGTCTGAGTAGTCCGCTCAGTTTGTCCATCTATCCGTTGGGTGAATGTTATGCTGAGCTTTACCTGGGTACCGAGTCCCTTCTAAAAATACTTCCAGAAATGAGAGGTGAACTGGGTACCTCTATATGAGATAATGGATAATGGCACCCCATGAAGTCTGACCAACTCTCAGATATAAAGCCTAGCATAGTCCTCAGCTGAATCTATAGTTTTAACTGGGAGGAAGTGTGCTGACTTTAGTCATCCGATCTACTATCACCCAGATGGAATGTTGCTGTCGACGAGCCCGAGGTAGACCCATAGTAAAATCCATATTCACCTCTTTCCACTTCAAGGTGGGTATGCCCATATCCTGAATCACCCAGTCTCTAGTGCTCTACTTTGACTTGCTGGTAGTTCGGGCACTTAGCTACAAATTCAGCAATGTCTCTATTCATGCTGTTCCACCAGTAAATATCTCGTAAATCACGGTTCATTTTAGTAGCACCAGGGTGGATGGAGTATCTCGAGCTTTGTCCTTCAACAAGTATCTGCTGTCTCAAATCACCGACGTCCGGTTCCCATAATCTTCCCTGGTAATGGAGTACACAATCTCCCCCTTTGGAGAAAGCTTCAACTTCTTTTCTGAGAAATGCTTCCGTAAGCTTAAGTAATATGGGATCTTTATCCTATATGGACTTAACTTCAACAACCAAAGAGGAATCTGACCCACTTTGCATTACCACTCCACCCTCAGCTAAATCAACCAACTGCACCCCTAACTGAGCTAGTCGGTGAATTTCTTTCTCTAGTTGCTTTCTTCCCTCTTCCACATGGGCCACACTCCCCATAGATACCCTGCTCAGAGCATCCGCCACCACATTCGTTTTTCTTGGGTGATATAGCACGCTCATGTCATAGTCCTTCAGGAGCTCTAACCACCTTCTCTGACGAAGATTTAGATCTTTCTGACTGAATACATACTAAAGGCTCTTGTGATCGGTGAAAACATCCATGTGAGCCCCGTATAGATAGTGTCTCCATATTTTCAATGCAAACACCACCGCTACCAACTCCAAGTCATGAGTCAGATAATTCTTTTTATGAACTTTGAGCTGTCTGGAGGCGTAGGCTATCACCTTGCCCCACTGCATCAGAACGCAACCGAGTCCAACTCTGGAAGCGTCGCAATATACTACAAACCCATCTGATCCTTCTGGTAGGATCAATACTGGAGCGGTAGTGAGTTGAGTTTTTAACTCCTGGAAACTCTTCTAACACACATCTGACCACTGAAATTTCACCTTCTTCTGAGTTAGCCTAGTCAGAGAGGATGCTATAGAAGAAAAGCCTTTTATAAAGTGTCGGTAATACCTGGCTAGACCCAAGAAACTTCTAATTTCGTTTGGGGAGGTAGGTCTGGGCCACTATTTCACCATTGCTATCTTTTGAGGATCAACTTGAATACCTTCACCTGAGACCACGTGAACTATGAAAGTCACGAACTTCAATAAGAATTCGCATTTGCTGAACTTGGCGAACAACTGGTAGTCCCTGAGTGTCTGAAGCACTATCCTCAAGTGATTAGCATGATCTTCTTCATTTCTGGAGTATACTAGAATGTCGTTGATAAATACGATGAAGAACATATCCAGATACTGCTTGAAGACTCTATTCATCATGTCCATAATGGCTATAAGGGAATTTTTTAGTCCGAAAGACATAACCACAAAATCGTAGTGACCATACCGAGTCCTGAAAGCTATTTTCGGTATGTCACACTCTCTGACTCTTAGCTGATGATACCCCGATCTGAGATCTATTTTAGAGAAACAGCTGGCTCCCTGAAGTTGGTCGAACAAGTCATCAATTTTGGGTAGGGGATACCTGTTCTTGATTGTGACCTTGTTCAACTGACGGTAATCGATGAAAATTCTGAGGGTACCGTCTTTCTTTCGTATGAATAGTACTGGAGCACCCTAGGGAGAGATACTAGATCTGATAAAACCCTTATCAAGAAGGTATTTTAACTGCTCCTTCAACTCCTTAAGCTCAACTGGAGCCATTCTATAAGGAGAGATGGAGATGGCTGAGTATCTGGGAGAAGGTCTATGCCAAAGTCGATTTCTCACTCAGGAGGAACTCCGGGGAACTTATCAGGAAATTCGCTAATAATAGAGAATGACTGGATAGTTGGGGTCTCAGAGTTGGAATCTTTGACCCAAACTAGATGATAGATAAATCCCTTATAAATAAGCTTTTGGGCCTTGTTGCGCGCGTATCGCTGCTCGGTATATATTAAAAACCGACACGCAAGTGTACGTGGTCAAACAAGTAATAAAGTGGCTAAGTAGCCAAGTATCGATCCAAGGAGGCTGCTCTAGATATGCAAAACTGCCTAGTTTACTATATCTCTATTCTATTTCTAACTATGTTAACAACAATCCAACCAAGATTTGAGTGAGTTTTGTTTCTAAACTAATTAGATACTAAAATTAATAACTACTATTTACGATGAATTTAGACAATGGATATGCACATGCCAAGGTTAAGAACGAGTAATGAACTTGATAATCATGATAATTTGGTCATCCTCTTCTTCATATTGCTAGCCAAGAACGTTTGCCTAGAAATTAAATCTTCCGTATTCAATTTCACTTTAGAATCATAAACCATCCGTCTACATTTCTGTGATCAAATGCAATTTATGACCTAACACTCCAATTCCGGTTCCTAAATTGACTAATACGGCTTTCAAGTATATTTCTATCAAGAAAGCACATCAAAACCCAATTTTCCCAAATCAAGTTAAGAACAATACCCTATTAATTCACAACTTTCCAATTTCATGCTCTCTCGAGTGAAATTGGACTTTTTAGATATACATTAATGGTGGCCAATAAATAATGTAATAAACACAAGAATTAATAGAACAACATGCAAGAACAAGAAGAAACCATATCAATTATTACCAACATTCATCACACAAGTTCAAAACCTCAGCAAGAAAGGAATTAGCCACTCATTCTTGGATTAATCATCCTAGAATGAGTGTTAATCATGCATACAATTGAAGGAAAGAAGAAGGGAAGAGAAGAAAACTCTTATCTTTTCTATTCTTCAACTGCCACAAAACCACGTTCCTTCTCTCCACTCCTGAACTCAGCAAAAAAAACTAAAACTAAAAAACTCCCTTTTAAAAATAACCTAAGTGTGCTATTTATACTAGTGGGAAATTTTTCCCGGAATAACAAGCAACGTGTCACGGAGGCCAACGCAGAGCACTGCCTCCGTGACATGGCGTGGACGCGGACCCTCTCTGGAAATTGCAGGTTCCGGATAATTGGCCTCAACGTGGCACGGAGGCCATCGCGGAGGCCTATCTCCGTGCCACGGAGCTGATGCGCAGGCACACTGGAAATTGCCACTTTTATTTCTGCCCAGGCAGTGTGCTACCGCGATGGTAGCGTGGCACGGCTCCATCGCGGAGCCACTGTAAAATGTGCCATACAAGGCCTTTTCCACGCTCGCATCCCAGTCCAACTCCGACATAGTTCCAACACGCATTTTAGCTCCTCAAAATCACATTATCCTGCAAAACAAATGCTAATCATGTTGGTTAGTATAAATTCGCATTTTATTACCAAATACATGATATTATATACACATTGCACAACAAACAAGGTAAAAATGATACGTTTGAGTATCACTTGGGCATATAAATCTGCCCAAGATCAGGCCTTAAGGTAGGAAATAAATTGACCCTTAGGCGCTGAACTGCTACCCGTCCACTTTAACATCGACTCATTTGGAAACTGAAATTTGACAACTCTAGTTTTGCAATCGACTGAGGCATAATCGTAGTGTAACAAATCATCAAGAAAACATGCTTGGTCGTACAAGACAATGACCTTAATACATCGAGGCTTCCTAGACTTTTAAGAATTGATTCTTGATATCGGCAAACTCATGCAAATCAACTAATCAAGAAATCTGACATGAAAATCAATCTTTCATCAAGCATGTACCCTCACAACTCGAGAGAAACTTCCCCTTTTTATGTTCATGCAGCACACAAACATGCAAGTAGGGGCATATAAAAATTAATTTCACTCTCTCTCCCAAAAGAATTCACATGCATCATGTCATGACCCATAGGCTTGCCCTTAGTGTATTACTCCACTAATATAAAGAAATGCAATGTAGGATCAAATAGGACTTTTAATGGGTTGTAATTGGGCTATGGATCTAGTGTATATATATTGGATTAGCCAATAATAGTCGCTAGCATCCTTAAGCGCCTTTTCAACTCATTCCCATCGACTCATGGACATTGTTCCTCTCTTTTCTCTTTTTCTCCCATTCATGCTAGTTTACTTTCATACAGCCCATTTCATCAGGCACACTTGACACAAAATAGAAGGTTTTCATGTACCCTCAATTTCATTTAATTACAACGGGTGCCTCTTCAACATCATCTTTTCTTTCCTCACTTTGCTTTTCTTTTCTTTTCACTCTTTTCACTCTTTAACACTTTGGGAAACATTTTCTGTTCTTTATGAGCGCTTAAGAGCTTCTTAAAGACTTTAAGGCTAATGAAAAGAAGGAATAAAGCTTAGTTCATACAATTCTGGACAAAAGAAAGAAAATGGCTAAAGGCTCAACGGGCTGACCAGGGTATACAACATATAAAAAGGTAGAATTTGACAAGAAAAAAAATGGAAACTAACGGTTAAAACAAAGAAATGCCTACATCCTTTCCAACACTACACCTCCTTCATTTCGTTTTGTATACACACCAGGCAAGTTCTAGACAATTCACAATGACATGGAATAGCAAAACCTCACTTAACACTTCATGCACATGCTCGAATCAAGATGCATTCACAGACTCTTTAATTAGTCAATTACATGAATTCAAGATTAAGCCTCCATCATAATGAACCAAATTCTATAGCCTAGGTAACTCAACATATTTACACAATTGCATGCTTTCAACCGAATCATTTTCACATTTCGAACATCAATTACAACACACAACGAAATTTTAGCAACCATAAGCAACTACAGTTTATTGATGCAATCCACCAAAGAAATTAAAAACAAAACATCTACTCCTATCGACTACATTTCCCTTAAGACGGTCGTCATCCATCCATCATAGGGAACGGTCACTAACTATGACATCGGTTCAATGGGACTATTCTCAGTAAACGAACCGACAACAAACTCCGAGAAACCCAAAAATAAAACTTCAAAATTTTTGCAACACATCGATCATTGCGATAGAACATTTTTACAAAATATTTTGATAAGTGCAAAATCTTTTCGCAAAAATTTTGAAAAATATCGATAATATCGATAAAGAAAAAAATATTTACAAAATTTACAAAATATTTACAAAGGCAACCATAACATTCAAAACACACATCATCAGCCACAACACAAATATATACACATAGATCACAAAATCAGTTCACAACAACAGGGAAAGCACAGACATACATAAACGTCAAGGAAAAATTATACAGCAAGTTTAGAGCCTATGACCCAGCACCTAACTACTCCCCACCCCACACTTAAATCGAACACTGTCCCCAGTGTTCACAACAATACAAAGCACAAAATTTTGGGTGGTGGAACTCCCTGCTCAGTCGAAATATTCGACTTCCTCATCCGGTGTTGCGGCCTCGTCGCCCATATCCGAATCGGCTCCATCGTCGTCATCGGACTCTACATCAGAGTCCTCACGACGTGTCTCCTCATCAGTAGGGACGTTGTCATCAGTCGGCTCCACAAAGGCTGGCCCCACCTTGCATAAAGCTCTGGCGTTCTCGCCAAAGGGGTAGTCCAGCTCCAGCTGCCATAACTCATCCTCGGTGGCTGGTCTCCCACCTATCCGTAGCTGCAGCATCTGCATGCCGAACATACGGCCCATATACTGGTCGTCACGAGCATGTCGCTCGCCCAGAGTCAGCACCGGTCCGTGTGTAGTGTCGGGGGCCTTGCTCTTTGTCACATCAAGGGCCCTCCGCTCCAACTGCGGAATGTAATCCAAGGCTTCTTCCTCAATGTCGAGGCCTCGGAGGAAGGTGGTGATGAGTCCGCCAAACCCGTATCTGTGGCTCTGGTGTAGTCTGGCTCTCTTCATGGCGGATATTATGACCGCCCCCACATTAATCTCAAACCCTTTCATAAGGGCATACACCAGGCAGACACGGTCCCGGGTCACGTCTGTCATATGCACTCCCAGGATCAAACATGAACATACAATTTTTAGCCAGATTCTGGCCTCCCTGTTCATCTGCGAATAAGGCAGAGTCTGATGGTAACCCCTCTCTTTGTGTCTACTCCATCGGGCTGTGGATCGAGCCCCACACAACGTACGTCTGATGTCGGCGTACGGTGGGGTGATGTTTAACTGGCGGAGAACGTGGGCGTCTGTGTCCCGCGCTCCAACGATGGCATTCAGCTGCTGGGGTTCCAGAGTGACAATCTGCCCTCTGATTTTAATAGTATGGCTCCTGATGGCCGGGTTCCAGTTGGCGTAGAATTCCCGGACCAAGTGAAGGTTGCACTCCTTGGGCTCCTAAAAAAATAAAGTTGAGCCCAGCTGCCTCAATTCTCTGTACGATGCGAGGGAACTCCTGTGCAAGTGGTTCCCTTGCAATATGTTCCTCCGGGAAGTACTTGTTCTCCTTATGCTTTGCTTACCATTTCTTCCCTTCATCGGTGACCCATCGTGTCCCGTATCGGCGGTGTTGACCGCGTCGAACAGCAGTGCCCAGTCTCATTCTCTTTCTGCCGGTGCCTGAGGTTGAAGCACCCTTGCCTTTATCTTGTCGGCTGGCCATTGTACCTGTCAATTTACACAGATAAGCACAACGTTAAGCTAAAAACTTGTTAGCTTCGGCTAAGGTCGGGTTAAACAAAATTTACCCCACACTTAGTCTTTAACAATATTTACAACATTTTAGCAAGGATAGCTCTATTTACACCCCAAACACAACCAACTATAAACATGTTGCTTAATGCGTTCACAAAAATTCGACAGCATAACGGCTAGCGAACTACTCAGACTTCATACAGCTAACCCAATCCTACTATCGACAGCAATTCAACCATAGCACAAGCAACAAAACAACCACAAACTAAAAACAACTAGAAAAATATTTCGTATACAAGCTAATCTAAACAATCTAACCAATTCACACATTATGCAATTTCCCACAAAAATTCGAGAACTAGTCGTCTTTGAACATTTACACACTATTTACCATGACTTATCTCAAATAATAAACACCCCCCGGCATTGAATTCACCAAACAATCAAGTTGCCCGAGTCAAATTCAACAACCCAAGCCCTAGGATAGAGTTCGACAATCAATTTCGAATTATTTACATAATCGACAAGTTCAAATGCTAAATACAATAATCCGAACATAATCAATCACAACATAATTCACCATCATGTTTAATTTCTACCTAAGGTGGTATGTCTCACCTTACATGCCCAACATTGACAAAAATCGCCAAAACATTGAGTTAGATGATGAAAACATACCTTGGAACTGAAGAATCGACTAAAACTTGACGTTTTCCTTGCCTATTAACGTGGCACGTTGCTTGGGGGTAGGGGAATGGGTGTTTTTGTCGCGGAGGGTAGAGGGAATGGGGGAAAATGGGCAAAAATCGGGGGTTTATTTAAAGGAAACACGCGGGTCACCCGGAAACCCGGTGTGACCCGGCACTGGGATAAGGGCAACGTGTCACGGAGGGTAACGCGGAGCCCCTCCTCCGTGACACGGAGCCAACGCGTTGGCTTACTGGAATTTTAAAAAATTCCAGATTTGCCTTCAACGTGTCACGGAGGTCAACGCGGAGCATTGCCTCCGTGACACGGCGCCAACGCGCCAGTGCTCTGTTTCACCATCAAATTTTATTTTTCATACCTCGCCTCGTTTCCTCGATTCCATGTATTTTTCCTCCAGTATACCTGAAAATCACCTCACTAAAGAAAAATTGGTTAAATTAATAGATTCCCTACAAAAAAAATAAAAAATTTACTAAATTACTAAATACAAAAAATTTACTAAATAAAACGCAAATCTAAGCCTAGTCAAGAAAAAGAAAAGAAAATAGAATAAAAGAAAAACTTTACACTAAGGAAAGAAAAAAAAAAAAATTTCACGGGTTGCCTCCCGTGCAGCGCCTGGTTTAACGTCGCGGCTCGACAACCTTTATGCTCAAGTGTCTACTAGGGAGATGGACGATTTGTCCCGATCATGGTCATCTCCGCAGTAGTTCTCAACCTTGTCTGGTGGCCTACCTAGTAACTCTCGGGAATCACTCAATCCATTTGCATTCCCATGATCAATCACGTTGATCACCGAGAGTTCCTTATAGACAGTCGGGAGCTTAGGTGCCTTGTACACGTCGAACACCTCAACCTTGTCGTGTGCTCGCATTGTGAGTTGACCCGCAGCTACATCGATCAATGCCTTTTCGGTTGCCAAAAAGGGTCGTCCCAAAATAAATGGGACTTCCGCATCTGGTTCAAAATCCAGAACAATGAAATCTACCGGAAAAATGAGGGAGCCTACCTACACTAGCACATCCTCAACAATGCCATCCGGCTTAGCTAAAGACCTGTCTGCTAGCTGCAAGATCACTGTTGTAGGTCTAGGACTCCCTAGCCCTAACTTCCTGAATACCGAAGATGGCATCAGATTGATACTTGCCCCCAAGTCGCATAACCCACGAGCTCGGATACTTTGCCCAATCGTCAGCTGGATAGTAAAACTTCCAGGATCCTTCAGTTTAGTGGGCAACCTGTTCTGAATACGGGATGTGCATTCCTCCGTTAAAGCCACCGTGGCATACTCAGTCAAGCGACTTTTGTTGGCCACGATGTCTTTGATATATTTTGCATATTTTGGCACACCCTGCAAGACATCAACAAGAGGTAAGTTAACATGTACCTGTTTAAGTACCTCCATGAATTTCTGGAAACACGCCTCCTCCTTGTGTTTCTTAAGTCGTTGAGGGAACGGGGGTGGAGGCCTTGCTGGTTCAGCTTCTTTGGTCTTCCCCGTATCTGAGGTTTGTTCTCCCTCAACATCTGCTGCTCCTGACTTCTGAGGCGGTATTTCCGGTTCCACCTCCTTTAATTGTAAACCACTCCTCGTGGTCACTGCATTTACCTGCTTAGGATTGGGATCTGTGTCGCTAGGTAGTCCTCCCCTTGGTCTAGTATTTTGGGCACTAGCAAATTGCCCAAACTGATATTCAAGAGCCTTGGTTGCCAATTGATTGTTCTTTACTTCGGCTGCCAATTTGACATAGTCAGCCTGCAATTGTGCCTGGTTGGCAATCATGGTCTTGAACATTTCCTCAATAGTCGGTGATGGTGGTGGAGGAGGGGCATTGTGATTTCTAAACTGATTCTGATAGCCTTGTTGCCCTCCTTGGTTTCTGTGCATACCCTGCCCTGAACCCTGGCCTTGTTGATTGTTGCTACCCCACGAAAAATTCGAATGATTCCTCCAGTTCGAGTTGTAGCCACCACCAAACTGCTGTTGATTCCTCTGTGCATTGCCCACAAAGTTGACAGAATCAGGATTTGCACCACAGCATTCAGCTGAATGCTCACTACTACCACACACTTCACACCACATCTGTTGGACTGCATTGACTGAGGCTGAAGGCTGGTTCAAATTCATATTGCTGAAGTGAGTGTTTAACTGATTTTGCAAAGCAGCTATCTGTGCAGCGATAGCTGTGAATCCATCCACTTCAAACACTCCCGATGCTTTCCTTGCTCCACCTCTTGACGAATCTGCATTCCATTCCGGATTGCCTTGTGAAATTCGATTGAGCAAAGTGTACAGCTCCTCGTAAGTCTTCTCCAGCGCTTGCCCTCCAGCTGCTGAGTCTAACAAAATTTTAGTGTGGGGTTCCAAACCCTCAATAAAAGTGTGTACCAACACCTCGTTTGACTGATGATGATGAGGACAGTCTCGCAACATGGACTTGAATCTTTCCCAGGCTTGATAAAGATTTTCTCCTTCCCTCTGTTTAAAACTTAGAATCTGACTTCTAAGTTTAGCTGTTTTACCTGAAGGGAAAAATCTGATCAAAAACTTCCTTGCAAGATCATCCCACGTTGATATAGAGTTGGGTGGCTCAGCTTTTAACCACCTCTTGGCTTCACCAAGTAAGGAAAATGGAAATAAGGTGAGCCGAATATAATCAGGTGACACTCCAGCGGGGATGTAAGTGTCACTTATCTCCAAGAAGTTCTGGAGATGTTGTTGCGGATCTTCGTGAGGGAGACCGGTAAACTGCCCGCTAGTGTGCAAAAGTTGCACCATATTTTGCTTTAACTCAAATCTCCCCCCAGGCTCTGGTTTGTGGATGCTGGAATGTACATTATTAGCGTGTGGGATTGCCACCTCGCGAACCGGCCTGGCTGCTACTTCCTCGGGTACTAACACTGCCCACACAACTGGTGGATTGGGTTGCTCCATTATAGACTGTTTAAGCAACTGCAGCTTTTTCCGAAGAGCTTCTCTACGTTGACTGTGCAATTCACGTTCTGGCTCTAAGTAAGATTCCACCAGCTCCTTGTCCCTTGCCAGTGTTCACAGAAATAAAAATCTGCAAAATACAGGCTAAGACCAAGTTGTTAACACTTAAGAAAATAAAAATACAAATACAGTAAATTTACACTAAACACAATTTTACAAATCGCCTAGCCTCCCCGGCAACGGCGCCAAAAACTTGTTGCGCGCGTATTGCTGCTCGGTATATATTAAAAACCAACACGCAAGTGTACGTGGTCAAACAAGTAATAAAGTGGCTAAGTAGCCAAGTATCGATCCAAGGAGGCTGCTCTAGATATGCAAAACTGCCTAGTTTACTATATCTCTATTCTATTTCTAACTATGTTAACAACAATCCAACCAAGATTTGAGTGAGTTTTGTTTCTAAACTAATTAGATACTAAAATTAATAACTACTATTTACGATGAATTTAGACAATGGATATGCACATGCCAAGGTTAAGAACGAGTAATGAACTTGATAATCATGATAATTTGGTCATCCTCTTCTTCATATTGCTAGCCAAGAACGTTTGCCTAGAAATTAAAACTTCCGTATTCAATTTCACTTTAGAATCATAAACCATCCGTCTACATTTCTGTGATCAAATGCAATTTATGACCTAACACTCCAATTCCGGTTCCTAAATTGACTAATACGGCTTTCAAGTATATTTCTATCAAGAAAGCACATCAAAACCCAATTTTCCCAAATCAAGTTAAGAACAATACCCTATTAATTCACAACTTTCCAATTTCATGCTCTCTCGGGTGAAATTGGACTTTTTAGATATACATTAATGGTGGTCAATCAATAATGTAATAAACACAAGAATTAATAGAACAACATGCAAGAAGAAGAAGAAACCATATCAATTATTACCAACATTCATCACACAAGTTCAAAACCTCAGCAAGAAAGGAATTAGCCACTCATTCTTGGATTAATCATCCTAGAATGAGTGTTAATCATGCATACAATTGAAGGAAAGAAGAAGGGAAGAGAAGAAAACTCTTATCTTTTCTATTCTTCAACTGCCACAAAACCACGTTCCTGCTCTCCACTCCTGAACTCAGCAAAAAAAACTAAAACTAAAAAACTCCCTTTTAAAAATAACCTAAGTGTGCTATTTATACTAGTGGGAAATTTTTCCCGGAATAACAAGCAACGTGTCACGGAGGCCAACGCGGAGCACTGCCTCCGTGACACGGCGTGGACGCGGACCCTCTCTGGAAATTGCAGGGTCCGGATAATTGGCCTCAACGTGGCACGGAGGCCATCGCGGAGGCCTATCTCCGTGCCACGGAGCTGACGCGCAGGCACACTGGAAATTGCCACTTTTATTTCTGCCCAGGCAGTGTGCTACCGCGATGGTAGCGTGGCACGGCTCCATCGCGGAGCCACTGTAAAATGTGCCATACAAGGCCTTTTCCACGCTCGCATCCCAGTCCAACTCCGACATAGTTCCAACATGCATTTTAGCTCCTCAAAATCACATTATCCTGCAAAACAAATGCTAATCATGTTGGTTAGTATAAATTCGCATTTTATTACCAAATACATGATATTATATACACATTGCACAACAAACAAGGTAAAAATGATACGTTTGAGTATCACTTGGGCATATAAATCTGCCCAAGATCAGGCCTTAAGGTAGGAAATAAATTGACCCTTAGGCGCTGAACTGCTACCCGTCCACTTTAACATCGACTCATTTGGAAATTGAAATTTGACAACTCTAGTTTTGCAATCGACTGAGGCATAATCGTAGTGTAACCAATCCATGCCAAGGATGAGTTCAAAATTGACCATGTCTATTTCCACAAGATCAGCTGGAATGAAATTATTGAAGGCTGAGACTGGGCAGTTTCTATACATCCGACTAGTTCTAACTGACTCGCCAACTAGGGTGGAGACTGAAATTGTTTTTAGAGGACTTCTAGACTGATATTAAACTGAAAAACTATATAGGTGTCATGAACAATAGTGTGTCTCCTGTATCTAGTAGGGAATGCACATCTAGATGGAAAAGACGTAACATATCCGTGACCACATCAAGTGAGTTCTCCTGATCCTGACAAGATGATAATGCATAAAAACGAATTTGGCACCGACCGCCATCCTTACCTGAAGTATTGGCCTGCTGAGCTGGTCGGCCTAGTGGAGTTGTTGAGGTAGTGGATTGTGACCTGCTCCGTCCTGCTGACGGACACTCTTTAAGCTGATAACCAAGCTGTCCACAACCGAAATAGCCTCTTGACCCTGAAGACACTCTCCAGGGTGGTTCTTGCCACACTTAGGGCAAGCTGGAAGCCTATTGCTGGCACTGTAGATCTGGGACTGAGAGTCAGATGCTCCACCCCTCCGATCCTAGCGAGATCGAAAGGTAGGGTCACTGGCTGAGTTGGGTGTTGGAGCCCTTTGCTGCTGCTGCTGCTCTGGGCGTCTACTACTGCCAGACCTCTGGTGACCATAATCTGATTGACCAGTCCTTTTCGGCTTGTTCTTCCGCTCCATGTCCTTCATTTTTTCTGCCTCAATCTATTTGGCATGAACAATAAGGATGGAGAGGTCAATATACTTAATCAACATTGCTGTCCTGCACTCTTTGAGGACCAGGTTTGACACCCCATTAAAAGAATTCAGCATGCGAGCCCTTGGCTCGGCCACCATCTCTAGAGCATATTAAAACAACCTGGTAAACTCCAGAGCATATTCTTCTACTGTCCTGTTTTCCTATCTCAGATTCATGAACTCCACTACTTTTTCCTCCTTAGCACCCGAGGGAAGAATCTATCTAAGAAGGATGTATTGAACTCCCCCATTCCACCAGTCCTGCTCTCGCTGGCCTCCCCTCCTTCAAGTATTCGTACCAAACCTGGGCTACACCTTTCAGCTGGTAGGTAGCCAAGTTGGCACTCTTTGAGCGAATGACACCCGTAATCCGTGTGATCTTTCTAATCTCGTCCACAAACTCTTGTGGGTCCTCTCCCACCTTAGATCCATGAAAATATGGAGGGTTCATCCGAGTGAAATCCCGTACTCAGGCGCTACTACAGACCCATTGTTTTTTTATTAAAACCACCTACTGGTTAACCTAGTTGGTAACTGTCTGAGCGAGCAGCTGGATAGCTGCCCTGAAATCCGCCATGGACACTGAGTTGTCCTGGGGGGCTGTTGGAGCTGGTGGGGTAGGTCGCTGAGCATTACCGGCCCTTTTTCTGTTACCATGTCGCGGAGGCATAATTCACTAAAACAAAATAGAGCACGAGTTAGGAGAATGATTTCGGAATTGAATTTCAACGCACGATAAAGAGTATGAATAAAAGGGAATTTTTCCTAATAAAAAATCATAGCCTCCCGATCATAAATATGGAGCGCTTCACACCCATGAAGAGGACTCTACTCTATGTGGCTTTCGAACATCCGAGGATACTCTAAATCTAGTACTCTGATACCAAGTTTTCATGCCCAGAGCTTACACCCTGGACGGGACATGGTACTTGGAGTCAGAAGTAACCCCAACTCAACCCCTGGTCTACCATATACTGGCATTCTGAGTAAACATATAAATATAGGGAAGCTCTAAATTAAACTATAAAACATTTATGAAATTAGAGATGAATCACACATTTTAGAAAAACATCTGAACCAAACTACAAGTCTGAAAAACTAAGTCTGTGTCTGAAAGCCACTACAACTGATGAGTTGGTGGGACAAGCCCATAACTAACTCCAAGTATATAAAGAAGAAAATAGAACTGAAATAAATGATCTTCATCCTCGAAAGACGAGGACTCACCAATAGTGCAGCTGGAGTCTTCTGAGAGTGAGCGGCTAGCGAGGCTGAGATTGAGATCCTGCAACTGTAACATAAAATGATACAACATAAAAAAGGATGCATCAGTACTTTGAATGTACTGAGTAAGTGAGAGAAACCATATGAAAGAAATATAAATGCTGAAATGAAAAGACATGCAATGACCAATTGAAATACTGAACTGAAATGACTGAAATAAACTGAGATGGTCTAAAAGACCCTGTCTGATGGTCAAAGACATGCCCTGAATCTGAGATTCTAATTTGATCTGATCTTAGACTGAACTGAGCTGACTAGTGGAAGAGTCTATAACCAACATATAACCACATGAGCTAGACGCGGAGTCCGATATATACACCCCATCGGTAGGACCCAATATACCTTGCCAGGGTATAAAGGCATGAACTTGGTTATCACAAATATGAGGCCATGAGGTCAATAAAACTAGAAACTATGGTGGCAACTTAGTTTTGCTATCCTGGATGCGTTGGAACCCCAGTCCACTCAGTGCTAAGTCCTAATCCCACTGGATAGTCCTATACCGACTACTATGTTGATAGCTCGAAATTGGGGCCCAAGACTAGTCAGGAATACCTATCTGGAAGTACCTTGAGAGTCTTATTGGACAAAATTCTATAACTGGGTTCTAAGACTTGTCAGAGTTGCTAATTTAGAAGCGTCATAACTGTTTAAAGAACAAACTAAAATTTGGTATTGAGTCTAGTTCTGATAACTAAGAGGCACCATTAACACCTCTCGAAATTACTGCAGTAGAGGCACCGCTAACATCTCTCGAGATTACTGTAGTCAAACTGGCCAGCTGACAAAATCTGAATAACATTGAGGATTCTAACATTCTCAGTAAAATTGAACTATCATGCAGCTAATTGAGATTTCAACTCACACTAACAACATGGGAATCCACAACATTGACAGAATCAAACAACAAGGAAGTCTAACCCAACAGGCATAATTCTAGGTGATCCCATTCAACATTGGGGCTGAAATTGTCCTTACAAGAAATAGCATTTATACGATATTTAGATAATGGAGAATATCCAAAAATCAACTTAAAACATATTTCACAAGCTATAATGAAATCTAGCATATAATTCATCCACATTCGAAAGCTTAAGGCTAGAATTCACTTTATGGGAACAACATCAATATAGTCTTAAACTGATGGAATCATATCTAAAATAAACATGGATAGCATTCTATATGAATTCAAAGAAATATGATATATATATATATATACACACACACACACACATACACACATATATATATATATACTCCCCTCAAAATAGAAAACAGGGCTAGAATTCATAGAGAAACTAGGAGGGATTTTGGGGACACAAGGGAAGAACTGTTCCTTAGTTGAATTACCACATACCTAGCTATGAATTCCTTGGTGAAGAAAACTTGAATCTCTACAAAAGATGAGAAGCCCTAGTCTTGCTTGAGAGTTATTGAGAGGAAACGTACACTAATTTCTCTGAAACTCTGAGTGGGAATGAGGGGGAAACCGTTTATCCCATCTAAATCCCCTTAAAATAACACAAAATGATGTAGTTGAGAGTCTAGGAGGCTAGAAAATTACTGAAACACCCTTAAGAAATTCGCAAGAAAAACTGACTAGCAGTCCCCCACGAGGGACCAAATAGGTCGTTCCCAGTGAGCATGAGTCGTGGTCACCTCTCATGAGGTCACCATGGGGGACACCACGAGTCGTGGTGTACCCAA
Organism: Datura wrightii; assembly: GCA_035772735.1. Taxonomy (NCBI): domain Eukaryota; kingdom Viridiplantae; phylum Streptophyta; class Magnoliopsida; order Solanales; family Solanaceae; genus Datura; species Datura wrightii. The sequence continues at coordinate 14,612,378 of JASDFA010000003.1, forward strand.
TGACTCGTGGTGAACCACTCATTAGGTACACTACCTAAAATTTCCTGGCCTTAAATTTGTTATTGATCACGGGTCATATCACGACTTGTGGTGTTGACCATGACTCGTGGTTACACCCATAGTCACCCCAATTCTCTAATTTTTCTACCAAGTTTAATGTCCTCACCATGAGTCACTTAACAACTTGTGGTGACCCCCACGGGTCATAGAACGACTCGTTCTGTGACTTGGTGCAGATTTTCCAGTTTTCTCCATTTTAACTCCCGGATCTAGTCTTTGAGTTTTTGGGGCATTACAATTTTGGTCACAGGAGAAAGATTAAATGATGATTATACCTACTTGTATTTTAACTAAACAATATTAAAGGTTATATCCTTATCCTCAACAACAACTTCTATCCTGTCACCAACAGGTTCGAGGGTATTTGAATTCTTGTTCTCTATTTACATTTAACCTTTTCGATTCCCTTTTTCAAGTTCAATTGAAAGCCAACAGATTTTCTTATAAGGTGATCAATTTCACAAATAAGCAATTAAAACAATTAAATACAAACAACCATTAAAGAAGAGTAAAATCTAGAATAAATCATTCTTTCAAACAATCAACCATCCACCATAGACAAAACCCTAGAATATAAGCTTAGCTACTGTAATGCCTCAGAACCCCTAAATCAGACCCTGGAGTTGAAATAGAGAAGATAGAATTTTCTGCACTAGGTCACAGAACGAGTCGTACTTTGACCCATAGGGTAGGCCACGAATCATGGAGTGATTCGTGGGGAAGGGTTCGGACTTGGTTGGAAAATTGGGAAATTGAGTGACCATGGGTGTGACCATGAGTCATGGTCAAGGGTCGACTGAAAGTTGGAAAATTTAGGAAGTGCACTTAACGGGTCCCCACCACAACTCGTTTGGGACACCAGAAGTCGTGGTGCTGGCAGGTTGGGGAATCTATAGAAAATTTCCAGTGCACATCACAATTGGGAACCACGAGTCATCCCTGACCTCACAACTCATGGAGTGCCTCATGGGGACTGGCAAGGTCCTTTCTCTTATGAATTTTTTAGGGAGTTTTAAGTAATTTTATAATCCTCTAGACTCTAAACTACATCATTTTGGATTTTAATCAGGGGTTCTAGAGGGGGTAACCGACAGTTTATTTTATTTCTCACATCCCCTCAAAAGTTAGAACATAGAATTCTCTCAAAAAGACTCAGAGCAAAAGCTAGGGAGATCGAATTCTCCTCAGATTCTTAAGGGATTCTCTTAGGGATTTTCATCACCAGGTATGTGGGAATTCAACAAGGAAATAGTTATTCCATTGTGTCCCCAAAAATCTCCTCTATCTTCTCTATCCGTTCTAGCCCTAAAACTTTTGAATGTGAATAAATTATATGTCAGACTTCGTTTATAGCATGTGGAATGTTGTCTATGTTGATTGTCGTTATATTTCCACTACCTAGTTAACGTGTTAATACTCATTCTTGTAAGGATGGTTTTAGCCCTAACTTTTAATTCAGTAAACTAGAATTTTGCCGGTTGGACTAGTTCTTCCTTGTGGCTTGATTTTATCAGTTGGGTTTTCCCATTTCGCTAGGAAATGTTGAGAATTCAGTCAGATTCATGTTAGTCTAGTCTCAGCCTGATTTTAGCAACCTTGGTGTTGTCCAGAAAAATGCCAGCTGATCAGTTAGACTACAGTTAATTCTTGAGGTGTTAGTGGTACCTCCAAATTATCAAAATTAGAGTCAGTATCAGATTTTAATGGTTGTTTAGGCTGTCGCGACACTTTCAGATAAGCAACTCTGACCAGCCTTAGGACTCCAGCTTCAGATTATAGTTTATTCTTTAGACAATTACAAAGCTTTTAGATAAGAAGTTCTGACCAGTCTTTGAACACCAGTTATAGTATCCAATCTGATAAGACTCTTAAGGTACTTCCAAATATGTATCCCTGACATATTCTTGGGCCCCAATATCGATCTATCAACTTAGTAGTCAGTCTAGGACTATCCAGTGGTAGTAGGAGTCAGCACCGAGCTAACTGGGGTTCCAGCACACCCAGGTTCCCATAACTACATTGCCACCATAGGTAATATTTTTATTGGCCTCATGGACCCAGACCTGGGATTACTCAGTTCATGTCTTTTATACCCTAGCAAGGTATATTGGGTCCTACCGATGGGGTGTATATATTGGACTCCACGTCTAGCTTACGTGGTTATATGTCGGTTATATACTCTCCCACTAATCAGTTCAGTTCAGTCTCAGATTAGCTCTGTTAGAACAGTTCCAGACTACTCAGTTTAGATTAGTTAAATACAGTACTTTAGATTAGTATCTAAGATTTAGGGCATGTCTTTGACCATAAGACAGGGTCATTTTGACCATTTCAGCATATTTAGTTATTCAGTTTCGGTATTTCAGTTGGTCATTGCATGTCTTTCCAGTTTAGTTTTTTTTTATCTGTGTTATGGTTTCTCTCACTTACACAGTACAATCAAAGTACTGAGGCATACCTTTTATGTTGTATCGTTATATGATACGACTACAGATTCTCAATCCTAGCACTGTTAGCAGATCTCGCTCAGAATTTTTCAGTTGCATCATCGGTGAGTCCTCATCTTTTGAGGACGAGGATCATTTCTTCTCAGTCATATTTTCTTTCAGTTAGATTTAGAGTTAATTGGGGGCTTGTCCCAGCAACTCATTAGATAGATGGCTTTCAGACACAGATAGAGTTTTCAGATTTATAGATTTGTTTCAATTGAATAAAACTTATGACTTAGATCTTTTTCATATATGTTTCATGTTATTATTTTAAAGCTTCCGCTATGCTTTTACTCAGAAATGCCAATGTTATAATAGACCATAGGTTGACTTGGTTTTACTTATGACTCCAAATACCATGTCTCATCCAGGGTATAGACTCAGAGCATGAAAAAATTGGTATCAGAGCACTAGGTTTAGAGTATCCTAGGATGTCTGAAAGTTGCATCAAGTAGAGTTATTTTCATGGGTGTGAAGTGCGCCACACTTATGACGGGGAGTCTACGGGATGTTATTAGGGAAACTCCCTTTTGTTCATACTCTTTATCGTGCGTTGAAGTTCAATTCCAAAAATGCTCTCCTAACTCGTGCTCTGTTTTGTTTCAGTGAAATCATGCCTCCACGATATGGTAATGAAAGAAGGGCCGATAACCCTCACCGACCTGCCCTACCAGCTCCAATAGCCCCTCAGGACTTCTCACTGTCCTCTGCAGAGTTTAGGGAGGCCATCCAGCTGCTCGCATAGACATTACTAATCAGGTGAACCAGTAGGTGGTTCCATTCAACAATATAGGTCCGCAGCAGCTGCCCGAGTTCGGGACTTTACTCGGATGAACCCCTTAGTTTTTCATAGATCTACGGTGGGAGAGGACCGACAGGAGTTCATGGATGAGATTAGAAAGATCACCCAAATTATGGGTGTCAGCTCCATGGAGAGTCCCAGCTTGGCTTCCTACCAGCTGAAAGGGGTAGCCCAAATCTGGTATGAATAGTGGAAGGAGGGGAGACCAGCAAGAGAAGGACTGGTGGAATAGGTGGAGTTCACTACAGCCTTCCTAGACAGATTCTTCTCTTGGGAGCTTAGGGAGGCTAAAGTGGCTGAATTCATGAATCTGAAATAAGGAAATCGGACGGTGGAAGAGTATGCACTGGAATTCACCAGGTTGTCTAAATATGCTCCAGAGATAGTAGCCGAGCCAAAGGCTCGTATGCTAAAATTTGTTAATAGAGTATCGAAATTGGTCGTCAAGGAGTGCAGGACTGCAATGCTTATTAAGGACATCGATCTCTCCAGCCTCATACTCCATGTTCAGTAAATTAAGGCAGCAAAATTAAAAGATTTGGAGTGGGAGAAAAAACGAGCAAGAACCAGCCAGTCACATTATGGACACCAAAGATCTGGCAGTAGTAGCCGCCCACAGCAGTAGTAGTAGAGGGCTCCAACACCCACTTCAACCAGTACCCCTACCTTCCGATCCTGCAAGGATTAGAAGGGTGGAGCATCTGGCTGACAATCCCAGAGTCATAGCACCAGCAACTGCTATAACTACCCAGCTTGCCCTAAGTGTGGCAAGAACCATCCAGGAGAGTGTCTTCAGGGCCGAGAGGGTTGTTTTGGTTGTGGACAGCTTGGTCATCGACTCAAAGAGTGTCTGTCAGCAGGAAGAGGGAGATCACAATCCACTACTTCAGCAGCTCTAGCAGGTCGACCATCTCAGCAGGCCAACACTTCAGGTACGGGTGGCAGCCAGCGCCAAAACCATTTTTACTCTTTGTCCTCTCGTTAGGACCAGGAGAGCTCACCTGACGTGTTTACAAGTATGTTATGCCTTTTGCATCTAGACGTGTATACACTACTAGATCAAGGAGCCACACTTTCATTCGTGACTCCCTATGTAGTTTCCCAGTTTGATATCAGTCCAAAACTCCTCTCCGAACCATTTTCAGTCTCCACCCTAGTTGGCGAGTCTGTTAGAGCCACTTGGGTGTATAGAAACAGCCCAGTCTCAATCTTGAATAAGGTCATTCCAGCTAATCTTGTAGAGTTAGACATGGTTGACTTTGACCTCATTCTTGGCATGGATTGCTTACACTCTGGTTATGCCTCAATCGACTGCAGAACTAGGGTCGTCAGGTTTTAGTTCCCTAATGAGCCAACTTTATAGTGGACGGGCAGTAGTTCAGCGCCTAAGGGTCGATTTATTTCCTACCTTAAGACCAGAAAGCATATTTCCAAAGGGTGTATTTATCATCTAGTTCAGGTCAAGGATTCTAGCTCCGAGACCCCAACTATCTAGTCAGCTCCAATTGTCAGTGATTTCCCTAATGTGTTTCCCGAAGATCTTCCTGAAGTCCCTCCTAAGCGGGAAATAGACTTCTGTATAGACCTTCTCCCAAATACTCAGCCCATCTCCATCCCTCCTTACAGAATGGCTCCAGTTGAGCTTAAGGAGTTGAAGGAACAACTAAAAGACCTTCTTGATAAAGGTTTTATCAGACCCAACATCTCTCCCTGGGGTGCTCCAGTACTATTCGTGCGAAAGAAAGAGGGCACCCTCAGAATGTGAATCGATTATCGTCAATTGAACAAGGCTACACAGTCAAGGACAGGTATACCCTACCTAAGATAGACGACTTATTCGATAAGCTACAGGAAGCTAGTTGTTTCTCCAAATAGATCTCAGGTCGGGGTATCATCAGTTAAGAGTTAGAATGTGACATACCAATAACAGCCTTCAGAACTCGGTATGGTCATTACGAATTCATGGTTATGTCCTCCAGAATGACTAATGCCCCTGTAGCTTTCATGGACCATATGAACAGAGTCTTCAAGCAGTATCTAGATATGTTCTTCATTGTATTTATCGATGAAATTCTAGTATACTCCAGAAATGAGGAAGAACAAGCTAATAATATTAGGATAGTTCTTTAGACACTCAAAGACCACCAGTTGTTCACCAAGTTCAGCAAATGGAAGTTTTGGTTGAAGTCCATGACTTTCCTTTGTCATGTGGTCTCAAGTAAGGGTATTCAAGTGGATCCTCCAAAGATATCAGCAGTAAAAGACTGGCCCAGATCTACCTCCCCAATCAAAATCAGGAGTTTCTTGGGTCTAGCCGGTTATTACCAATATTTTATGGAAGGTTTTTCCTTTATTGTATCTCCTATGACTAAGTTGACTCAGAAAAAGGTGAAATTTCAGTGGTCAGATATGTGTGAGAAGAGTTTCCAGGAGTTGAAAACTCAAATTACTACCGCTCCAGTTTTGACCTTACCAGAAGGAACAAATGGGTTTGTAGTGTATTACGATGCTTCCAGAGTTGGACTCATTTGCGTTCTGATGCAGCGGGTTAAGGTGATAGCCTATACCTCCAGACAGCTCAAGGTTCATGAAAAGAACTAACCAACTCATGACCTGGGGTTGGCAGCGGTGGTGTTTGCCTTGAACATATGGAGGCACTACTTGTACGGGGCTCACGTAGATGTTTTCATTGATCAAAAGAGCTTTTAGTATATGTTCAATCAGAAAGATCTGAATCTTTGTCAGAGAAGGTGGTTGGAGCTACTAAAGAACTATGACATAAGCATGTTGTATCACTCGAGCAAGACAATGTGGTGGCTGATGCCCTAAGCAGAGTGTCCATGGGGAGCATGGCTCATGTTGAAGAGGGCAAAAAGGAACTGGGAAAGGATATCCATATGTTAGCTTGGTCGGGAGTACAGTTGGTTGATACAGCTGAGGGCGGAGTAGTTGTGCAGAGTGGATCAGATTTCTCGTTGGTAGTTAAAGTTAAGTCAAGGAAGGATGAAGATCCCATACTGCTTAAACTGAAGGAGGCGGTTCTCAGAAAACAAGTGGAGGCTTTCTCCCAAGGGGAAGATGGTGTACTCCGTTACTAGGGTAGGTTTTGTATACCGGGTGTGGATGTTTTGAGATAGAATATACTGGCTGAAGCACACAGTTCGAGATATTCCATCCACCCAGGTGCTACTAATATGTACCATGATTTACGGGATATTTACTGGTGGAACGACATGAAGAGAGACATTGCAGAATTTGTAGCTAAGTGCTCGAACTGCCAGCAGGTCAAAGTAGAGCACCAGAGACCGAGAGGTATGACTCAGTATATCAGCATACCTACATGAAAATGGGAAGAAGTAAATATTGATTTTATTACTGGTCTACCTCGAACTTGTTGGCAACATGATTCAATCTGGGTGATAGTAGAACAGATGACTAAGTCATCACACTTTATCCCAGTTAAAACTACAGACTCAACCAAGGATTATGCTAGGCTTTATATTCAGGAGTTGGTCAGACTTCATGGGGTGCCCTTGTCCATCCTTTCAGATAGAGGTACCCTGTTCACCTCTCATTTTTGGAAGTCTTTTCAGAATGGACTTGGTACCCTGGTCAAGCTTAGCACAACTTTCCACCCCGCAGACAGATTGACAAGCTGAGTGGACTATTCAAACCTTAGAAGATAAGTTGAGGGAATGCGTGATCGATTTCAAGGGCAGTTAGGATGATCATTGCCTCTCATCGAGTTTGCGTACAACAACAGCTATCACTCCAGTATCCAGATGGCCCCGTTTGAGGCATTGTATGGTAGGAGATATAGATCTCCTATTGGGTGGTTTGAGGTTGGTGAAGCTACTCTAATCAGGCTAGACTTAATCCATGAAGCTATGCAAAAAGTACAGCTCATTCGAGAAAGATTGAAAATAGCACAAAGCCATCAAAAATCTTATGCTAATGTGAGGAGAAGAGAATTAGAGTTTGCAGTGGATGACTAGGTTTATCTAAAAATTTCACCCATGAAAGGGGTGATGTGATTTGGGAAGAAAGGAAAACTTAGCCCAAGATATGTGGGACCCTACAGGATTTTGAAGAAAATTAGCAGTGTGGTATATGAGTTAGGACTACCTTCAGAGTTAGCATCGGTGCACCCAGTCTTCCATGTGTCATTATTGAAGAAGTGCATCGGTGATCCAACCTTAGTTGTGCCACTAGACAACGTGAGAATAAAAGATAATCTCTCTTATGAAGAGGTCCCAGTTCAGATCCTTGACCGGCAAGTTCGTAAGCTGAGGAATAAAGAAGTAGCTTCAGTCAAAGTATTGTGAAGAAATCAGCATGTAGAAGGAGCTACGTGGAAGCCGAAGTAGATATGATGGCTAGATACCCACACTTATTCCCTTCCAGCTCAATTTCAATTTAAGGTATCAAATTTCTCCTAAAAAACTCCATTCAGTTACATGTTCAATCCATGTGTCCCAGTTTCTTTCATGTTAATGAATGTGTGTATGATTCGTGAATTCAGTTCAGTTATGTAGTTCAGTTCGGAGGTAGTCATTCTTTTAGTTTTCAGCTTTCATGATCAGTATTTGAGTGTAATGATTGCAATTATGCTTTTCTATTTGTTTTCCAACATTCGAGGATGAATATTCCGAAGGCGGAGATATTGTAATGCCCTGGAATATCCAAAGATTAGACCTGAGAGTTGAAACGGAGAAAACAAGATTTTCTACACCAGGTCACAAAATGAGTCGTTCTGTGACCGGTGGGGTAGGCCACGAGTTGTGGAGTGACTCGTGGGGAAGGGTCCAAACATGGTTGAAAAATTGGGAAATTTAGTGACCACGGGTGTGACCATGAGTCATGGTCAACACCATGAGTCGTTATGTGAGTCGTGGTCAAGGGTTGATTGAAATTTGGAAAATTCGGGCAATGCACTTAACGGGTCCTCACCACGACTCGTGGTGAACCCCAGGTGGTTTTCGGCAGTGAGGACTACGGGAGGTGACCATGAGTCATGGTCACTAGTAATGAATCATCAAGAAGCACATGGTGACACCTGAAGAGGAATTTTGGTTCAGTAGCAACGGGAGACGGCACGAGTAATTAGGTCTCCTGACGACTCGTGAAGTCAATCGTTGGCAGGTTGGGGAATCTGTAGAAAATTTCTAATGAACATCACAATTAGGCACCACATGTCGTCCTTGACTTCACGACTCTTGGAGTGCCTTGTGGGGACAAGCAGGGTCCTATTTCATACTAATTTCCTAGAGAGTTTCACGTAATTTCCTAAATGATGTGCCCGCAAGTGTACGGGTCGTACAAGTAATATAGTGGCCCTTTTGAAGAGCCAGATGTCGAACCCATAGGGACTGGACCAATTTAGCTAACTATCAAGTTCAAGTGTGATATTAAATGCCGCAAGTGTTGATTGTAGAAATTTTTGATAGGGTTAATTAAGTCTAGGGGCGGTCAACGAAATACTCTGAATTAATTTAAGGAGCAACTAGAGTTAAAGGAGGATAATCATGCAATACTACGATTTGCAATGATTTAAGTATGAAATTATCAATTGTCGTCTCACATAATTGGAATTTCATGTTCGTGGTCTTTCGAACCTCTAAATACGACCAACTAGCCTCACTACTACACTGTTGAGCGAGGATGTTATTTCTAGTTCATGGGCAATTCACTACGTGGATGTGGTTTATGGGGTTTATGCTCTTGATTAGGGAATTTCATACCTCTAATCATTTAACTGAACTTAGCCTCACAACTACTTCTTCAAGTGGTGATGTGATAATTCTAAGTTGATTTCTAGCTCATCCCATTTTATCAACCAAGCAAGGCATTAGGTATATTTCTATCCTAATACAAATCATATCGTGAGATACACTCTTGCTCCCTACATTCTCTTGTTCTTGCCTAGGTTATCTTTCTCAAGCATGTACCTAAGCTTAACCCACTTGTTTTCATGGCGATCAGTCATAAAAACAACCATAATTCAGAATGCAAAACAAAACAACAATTAATAACTTAAAACCAAAACAAAATCGCAAAATCACAATCATATCTTGTGGCTTCAACCCTAGAGGTAGGGTTCTAGCCACTCATGTTCGTCTAATTACAAGAAAACATAATTAAAGTAACCTACTTACAAGAATTGGTAGAAGAGAAGATGAAATTGATGAACCCTAGGTGAGTTCTCCCACTTCTCCCTCACTCCTTGGCAGTTTTTAAGAAATAAATCGTGACAATGATTTTAGAAGCAAAGGGTTCAATTTATACTATGCTGAAAAAATGCAAAATTTGGCCTGTGGTGAAACAGCTCCGTGTCACGGAGCTGAACGCCCTAATTGACCTTCGTGACACGGAGGTAACGCATACCCTCACTGGAATGTGCCAAAAAATGCAATTTTTGGCCAAGTGTTGTCGCGTTGGCAGCGTGCCACGACCCCTATCGCGCAGGGTGCCAGTTATTGCATGTTTTCTTGTTGACTTTCACGTTTTTCTCTTGATACCATTCCTCCTCTTCACCAAATCATGAATTAGTTCCTCAAATGCATTATTAAACTTCAAAAACAAGGACTAATCATGTTGGTTAGTATATATTCACATTTACATAAAATCACATGAGAATGTATATAAATAAGTAGATAAACAAGACTAAATTGAGTTATAAAGTAGCACTTGGGCATGCAATTATGCCCAAGATCACTAAACTCCTAGAATCTAAACTATGTTATTTTTGGTTTTAATCAGGGGTTTTAGAGGGGATAACCAACGGTTTATTTCATTTCTCACACCCCCTCAAAAGTTAGAAGGTATAATTCTCTCAGAAAAACTCAGAGTAGAAGCTAGGGCGATCAAATTCTCATAAGATTTTCAAGGAATTCTCTCAGGGATTTCCATCACCAGGTATATGGGAATTCAACAAGGGAATAGTTCTTCCCTTGTGTCCCAAAAAATCTCCTCTGTCTTCTCTATCAGTTCTAGCCCTAAAACTTCTGAATGTGAATAAATTATATGTCATACTTCGTTTACAGCATGTGGAATGTTGTCTGTGTTGATTGTTGTTATATTTCCACTACCTAGTTGTCATGTTAATACTCATTCTTGTAAGGATGGTTTTAGCCCTAGCTTTGAATTCAGTAAACTAGAATTTTGCCTGTTTGACTAGTTCCTCCATGTGGCTTGATTTTATCAGTTGGGTTTTCCCATTTTTCTAGGAAATGTTGAGAATTCATTCAGATTCAAATTAGTCTAGTCTCAGTCAGATTTTAGCAACCTCAGTGCTGTCCAGAAAAATGTCAGCTGATCAGTTAGACTACAGTTAATTCTTGAGGTATCATTGGTACCTCCCAGTTATCAGAATTAGACTCAGTATCAGATTTTAGTGGTTCTTTAGGCGGTTATGACACTTTCAGATACGCAACTCTGACTATCCTTAGGACCCCATCTTCATATTATAATTTGTTCTTTAGAAGGTTACGACGCTTCCAGATAAGCAACTCTGACCAGTCTTTGAGCAACAGTTATAGAATCCGGTCCAATAAGACTCTCAGGGTACTTCCAAATAGGTGTCCCTGACTTAGTCTTGGGCCCTAGTTTCGAGCTATCATCTTAGTTATCAGTCTAGGACTATCCAGTAGGAGTAGGACTTAGCACCAAGCAGACTAGGGTTCCAGCACACCAAGGTTCCAGAACTACGTTGCCACAGTAGGTTATATTTTTATTGGCCTCATGGCCCCAGACCTGTGATCACTCAGTTCATGCCTCTATACCCTGGCAAGGTATATTGGGTCCTACCGATGGGGTGTATACATCGGATTCCATTGTCTAGCTCGCGTGGTTATATGTCAGTTATTGACTCTCCCACTAGTCAGTTCAGTTTAGTCTCAGATAAGCTCAGTAAGAACAGTTCTAGACCACTCAGTTCAGTACAGTACTTCGGATAAGTATCTCATATTAAGGGCATGTCTTTGGCCATCAGACAGGGTCATTTTGACAATTTTAGTATATTCAGTTATTCAGTTTCAGTATTTCAGTTGGTCATTGCATGTATTTTCAGTTCAGTTGTTTTATTATCCATGTTATGGTTTCTCTCACTTATTCAGTACATTCAAAGTACTGACGCATACCTTTTATATTGTATCTTTTTATGATACAACTATAGATTCTCAGTCCCAACACCATTAACAGATCTCGCTCAGAAATTTTCAGCTATATCATCGGTGGGTCCTCATCTTTCGAGAATGAGGATCATTTCTTTTCAATCATATTTTCTTTCAGTTAGATTTAGAGTTAACTGGGGGCTTGTCCTAACAACTCATCAGATAGATAGCTTTCAGACACAGATGGAGTTTTCAAATTTATAGCTTTGTTTCAGTTGTATAAAACTTATGACTTAGCTCTTCTTGGTATATGTTTTATGTTATTATTTTAAAGCTTCCGCTATGTTTTTACTCAAAAATGCCAGTGTTATGATAGACCATGGGTTGACTTGGGGTTACTTGTGACTCCAAGTACCGTGTCTCGTCCAAGATATAGACTCGGGGCATGACAACTACTCATAGACAAGTGGAAAAATGAATACTTAATCATCATCATTCGAAAGTAAAATAATGAAGAAGAGAAGGACCTAGTGTAGAACTTTGTCTTCCTTCTAAATGGCTATCAAGCCTCTACAAAAGAACTACGCAATATAAAAAAGAACAAAAGACTATCAAAGATGTGTAACAAATGACCTAGGTGTTGTATTTATAGTTGAGCCTTCAAATGATGTTGCTTCCCTCCAACACTTAGCTTTAAAATTTGAAATTTCTGCTCCAAAAGGGTCTGGCGCTCTGCACCCACCATCTCACCACAGACTTAGTAAAATTTCCAGCAATTTCAGCTCTAGGATAGACCTGGTGCGTCACCCCCACTATCTCACCAAGGACTAGGCAAATTTTTCTACACTTCTAGCACCTCTGGCGCGCCACTCTCACCATCTCACCAAAGTGTTAGTCAAATTTTTGAACATTAGGACCCATCTGGTGCGCAACCCCATCTATCTCACCAGGAATGTCTGGAATGCTCTGGTGCTATGGATGGGGCTCTCCGCCTTTGATCTCGCCAAGGTGTTGAGTAGATTTTCTTTTGAAGTTTTTGACTTGGTGAGGGGCACCAGCCATAGCCCTCGAACCTTCTTCTCAGCTTCTTAAAATTTCAACCTTGGTTCATTTTGGGTCCTTTTTTCTTTGTTTCCTACTCAAAAAAATCTCAAATCATTTGTTAGCATACAAACACACACAAAAATATGAATTTATGCATTCATTAAGGATTATGAACTCAAAACAAGGTAAAATATGGGTAAAAACAAGACAAATGGGCATAGAAATATGCCCAACATCACCACCCCACACTTAAACCGTTGTTCATCCTCGAATAATCCTTAATACACACATAACTCATCTTTTACCATCACACTTGGTACCTCTATCAATTAATACTCAACAATCTAGAATAGAGCATAAAACAAGTGGTTCATCAACATACAACAATTCTCATCAAGCACATGTAAAGGTTTCACACTCAAGACCACACAACCTGTATAATTGACTCATCTTTTCAAAATATAGGGCCAACATGATTAAGTATTAAACGTGCATCAAATAGTACACCGACTTAGACATCTTATGTCCCTCACTTTTAGTAATGTTCGTCTCTCAAATTATCAGTGCAAACACATGGAACATAGAAAGCAAAGCACTCTCATTCTTAGAAATGATGTAATCCACATATGTCACATACCATAAGCTTGCCCTTCATGTACATTTAGACTACTTGGTTGTTTGAAGAGGTTCGGATCACAAGGTCTTTTCTTGGTTCTAATATCTGCTAAGGGAAGGGTAGGAATGATATTTTTTTTATAATGACTACCACCCTATGCACTTTTAAGATAACTTTCACTTTAAAGTCCACCACCTTTTCTTGTTCACCCTTCACTGACTCACCCTTTTTCTTTCTTTTATTCTCATGAGCCTTTTTCACTACTTGACTGCTAGTCTTTGCTTATAACATCAATAAGAATTTTGCAATTAAAGCTCTATCTTTTCATTGTCCTAGTAGTAAGTAAACAACACAATTATGTGGGCACCCCTTTTCCTATTTTTCATCTCTTATTAACACATTATACTTTGGTGGACCTTTACTTTCAAGTCTCAAAGTGGCTAAGACTACGTTGGATCAATAAGTCTGAGGTCTCACAGTCATGACCCAAATATAGGCCCGGATAGAGTCACGGGATAAGGAACCTCGAGAGACTCCAAGTCGACCCATGGCATTAACACAACAGCTAAGGGCATACAACAAGCAAATACTGATATAATAAAACATGCTTAAGCGGAAGTTTGCATACATATCAATCTAAAACAGAGTCAACAATGACAAGTTGAAATTCTACATATTGTCTGAAAAGCCTCTAACATAACTGATCAGCTGATGGGACAACATCCCCAACTAGCTCGATAAAAGTCTATAACTAAAATAACATAAAAATGATCAAACTAAATGTCTTCGAAGGATGAGGACTCACCACCACTGGCTAAATAGGACTGAGGGAAAAGTAGGACTAATGGTATGGCTGAGATTGATCCCTCGGACCTATATCATGAAACGATACAACATAGAGTATACGGTTAGTACTTGGAATGTACTAAGTATGCAAGGTAAATAAAAATGGACAGTTAAAATACATAAGAGTTCATAAGAGTAGGACAGTATGAACATGAAGTGAATATCATAAAATAAACATGATGGCTCAAGGTTTTCAAACCATTCATAATCTGGTCATAATATAGTCATAAGAGAAACCTTATCAAAATATAACTTGAGCAAAAGTAACATAAACATGACAACGCATAAATCATGAAGCACAATGGGAGAACTTATTTTAACCGACACCATCATGATAGAGCTTACATGATGCCCCAGTTATCTCGCACAAGTGGGCAGAGCCGTCCCAGGTTTGCCAGGAAAGGGACATGCATGATATGATATCACAAGGGGAATGCATGAATACATATACCTACATTGGCACGTAGTTCTGAGACCATAGGGTTTACCTGAATGCTGGGTCTACTTGGTACTAGACGCTGCTCCCAAAAAAACATGCACATGAGGGATCATGTAGTAATCGGGAAATCATTCACGAAGTTCATCGCTAAATGAATCATAACATACTTGATCATACTTGAAATACATTATTATCCATGAATAAGGGCTCGTGGGTCAGCCAAAAGTCATAAATTCATAAATCATGAAGAATATGCATAATTGTGAAAATTCATATACTTGGCATTCATAAATCCATGAAGAGTACTTGAAGAGAAATCATATCATAAATCATAATTTAGTCTTAGGAAGATCAAAATCATAATAGAATCGTAACTTGACTTTTCATGAAACTTTGCATAATTGGGCATAGATTGACAAAGATTTGAAATCATAAAATTATAACCAATTTAAAAATAAAATCTACCCATAAGTCTTAATTAACATTTAGAACATAAAGGGAATTGACCCATAATCAAATCAAAGAGCATCCGATGAAATTGGGGTTAAAACCCCATAAGATCATCAAATTTCTTTAATACTTGAATTCATGAATATGGAGGGAAATTGGGGCATGAGAGTGAAGAGGGACTCTTATTCACAATTCTACACACCCGAGTAATCTAATCTTACACTCTCCCTAGAAAGCCCAAAGGAATTGGAGAAGAATTTAGAGAGTTCTAGGCTTGTTCTTCCTTTAGAAATCCTCTAGTTTGCATGCATGGGGAGGGAATGGGTTGGAATAGATTCCCCTAATCTGAGCTTAAAATGACGTAGTTTAGGGCTTAGGAGCTTAGAAATTATAAAAACACCCTTACTAAAACGCAGAAAAAATACACACTACCAATCATCAGGGGCTTCATCATGAGTCGTACTATGAAGTATTGACTCGCCACTCGTGATCGCCAATGTTCACCTATAAAATTTCCTAGATTCTCACCATGACTTCATCCCATGACTCGTGGTTTCCTACCACGGGTTGTAACATCACTTGTGACTTTACCTCCCCCATGACCCTGATAATGTGTCGTACCTACATACCACGACTCGTGGTGTGACTCATGGTCTGGACACCTAGACTCTAGGTCTTCTTCATGACTCCTCCTACAACCTATTACTGGGTCTCACGACTTGTACCACGAGTCGTTCTGGTGCAAAAGTGCACATTTTTTTTTCTCTGGCTCAACCCTCGGGTCTAATCTTAAGGACTTTCGGGGTATTACAATATCTCCCCCTTAGGAACATTCATCCTCAAATGTGGGGTAAATATGCTGAATAACTGGGGAAAACCTGACATCCCAAATACTGATCATTCGGAGTTGAACACTGACGGAGTGACTGAATACGGAGTGAAATACATGACTGAACTGAATTCATGAATCACGCATACATACACTGACATGAAATAAACTGGGGCACGTGAACTGAACATGGAAATTGAATAGAGTACTAAGGAGGAAATTGATACCTTATGTTGGAACTGATCCGGAAGGGAATATATGCGGGCATTTAGCCATCATATCTGCTTTGGCTTCCCAGGTAGCTCTCTCAACATGCTGATTTCTCCACAAAACCTTTACTGACACTACTTCTTTGTTTCTTAGCTTTCGAACCTTACAATCAAGTATTTCAACTAGAACCTCTTCGTAGCTAAGACTATCCTTCACACCTACATTCCCCACTGGAACAACCAAAGCCAGATCACCTATGCACTTTGTTAAAATCAACACATGGAAAATGGGATGTACTAAAGCCAATTCTGAGGGAAACTCCAACTCATAAGCCACCTTGCCAACACGTCTCAAAATCTTGTACGGGCCAACATAACAGGGACTAAGTTTCCCCTTCTTTCCGAACCTCATCACACCCTTCAAGGGAGACAGCTTCAAAAACACCAAATCATCAACTTCAAACTCAAGTTCTCTCCTCCTTGCATTCGCATAGAACTTTTGATGACTTTGAGCTGTTTTCAACCATTCCCTGATAAGATGAACCTTCTCCATAGTCTCATGAACTGAATCTGTTCCTATCAACATAGCTTCACCGACTTTGAACCAACCAATAGGTGATCTACATCTCTACCTATAAAGAGCCTCAAATGGAGCCATCTGAATGCTGGAATGGTAATTGTTGTGATATGCAAATTCGATGAGAGGTAAACGATCATCCCAACTACCTTTGAAATCAAACAGACACGCTCTCAACATATCCTCAAGAGTTTGAATGGTTCATTCAGCCTGACCATCTATTTGCGGGTGAAAAGTTGTACTAAGCTTTACCTGAGTACCAAGTCCCTTCTGAAACGATCTCCAAAACTGAGAGGTAAACTGAGTACTTCTATCTGATATGATGGACAAGGGCACTCCATGCAACCAAACTAACTCTCGAATATACAATTTAGCATAATCCTCCGTTGAGTTGGTAGTTTTGACCGGTAGGAAATATGCTGCCTTAGTCAACCTATCCACAATCACTCATATGGATTCATACTGTCGACAAGTACGAGGCAACCCTGTAATGAAGTCCACATTGATTTTATCCCACTTCCACATAGGGATACTAATGTCTTGAAGCACACCTCCAAGTCTTTGATGCTCAACTTTTACCTATTGACAATTCAGATACTTTGCCATAAACTCTGCTATGTCATTCTTCACGCCATTCCACCAATACACTTCCCTTAGGTCACATTACATCTTGGTGCCTTGATGTATGGAATATTTGGAATGATGTGCTGTGAGTTTACGACACTTTGAACGCTTAAAACTGAGAAAATAACATGGACTTAGGTATGTTTGTAAGGATATGAGGCACTTTTACTTTGATTTCGGGGAAAATAAGTGTTGGAGAAAAGATGTGCAAAAGAAGCCTTGAAATAAAGAAAATTAGCCAAAACACAAGTCTCAATACGAGCCGTACTGAGAACTGTGATGAAAGTCAGAAGATTGAAGTGAGAAGAAAGAAACATAGGACTCTTAGTATGAGTTGTACCAAAATAGTACAAGTTGTAACTGGAGTCGTGGAATTATTCAGAGGAAATTCCGCAAAGGAAGACTCTTGGTACAGATGGACTCATGGATCGTAACATCAATGTACGAACTGTACCATGAGCTGTGGTGAACTACAGAAGATTCTTCAATACTTGGAAGAACTTCAGACACTATAGACAGTCTGAGTCATTGGTAGAAGGTATGAGTCGTACCACAACACTGATGGAGAATTTTAGAATATGTCAGATTGCTCCATGTAAAACCACAAAAGCATTGTACGACTCATAGGATGAAGGTACGAGTCATACCATCTTGCCAACACTTAGCCAAATCTGTAGTAGTGAAGCACTTATGAGAAGCAGGTACAACCCATACAATCCTGCTACGGGTCGTAGGTACAGTTGTGACACAGTCGACACCAGATATAGAAAATTCCCTGTTAGCTTAGATAAAGGTTTCTAATGACTGTATAAATAGCTTTTATGTTTTATTTTAGTTAGGGAGGATAGAATCAAAGTTAGTAGACATGTGAAGTGTAGACACAAAGTGCTCGAATCACAAAATTCCTAATGACAGTCTGTTGGAGATTTTCTATAGATCATTGAACAATAGTACAAAAGTAGTAGCAGACACAATGGGGAGAGGAGAACTAATGAGTCACACATGAGAGCAAGCCTCTACTATTCTTGATAAGGTGAAAAAAAAACAGAGCATGGCACACCCCGGAAGCAGAAGCAGTGGCCGGTACTTATGCTGTTGGTTTGACTGCAGACCAACATAGGAAAGAAGAAGAGCGTGACTAGGAATTGACTCATATGTGCACATCATTGGATTTGCTTACTAAGCACATCATGGGAGCCAGAGCCAGAAAGGTGAACGCAGTTGGGACATAGGGATAGGAGCCAGGGCTGGACCACTCAGTTTCCGAGGAGGAGGCAAATTTCTTGGACAACCAAGTGGCGGGTTTCTGAGCCAACGCCCAAGGTTCTGGTCAGGACACATAGAACCAAGGTTGTAGAAACCAAGTTCGAACCAATATAGAGATAATTATAATCGGAATGGGTACATAGATAGAAGTAGAGGTCGTGTGCGCCAGGGAGATTGGAGAAGGAATGGTGGTTACCGCAGTGACCGAGCTGGATTGTACGTGCCTCCTAATGCACGTGAGGGGGAGGCTGGAAAGTCGAAGTTATAGAGCTTGACGGCTGAGATGCTAAAGAAGGTGAGGTCCACAGATGATCATATAAAAGACATCCGTAGTGATATATCAAGCATAAGTCAAATAGTGGAGTCACAAGCGACGACCATCAAGCAGATCGAACAACAGCTAGGGAAACTGTCAACATCTATGAACCCTAGACAAATGGGTACACTACCTAGCAGCACAGTCCAGAATCCAAAGAATGATGGACACTGTATGGCTGTGATGACTAGGAGTGGAAAGACAATGGTTGACCCCTCTTTACTAGTTGTAGATGAAAGGAAGAAAGAAAGCATGATCGAAGATGAAGAAGATGTTGCTAAGAAGGAACATAATGAGAATGCTGAGTTGACTTAAGTTGAACAAGGTGCCACACAAATTTACACGGCTATTCCACGACCATCGCTACCGTTCCCCCCCCCCCCTCCAAAAAAAAAAGAAGAAGGCAGAGAATGGTAAGTTTCAGAAATTCTTGGCAATGCTCAAATAGTTATCTGTAAACATACCATTGGTCAAGGTGTTGGAACAGATGTCAGGATATGCAAAGTTCATGAAAGACCTTGTGATGTAGAAGAGTTCGAGAGCTATGAGCTCATTGATAACCATTGTAGTGCTATAACTTCACAGGTCCTGGCCCAAAAGAAGGAAGATCTAGGTTCCTTTACTATTCCATGCACAATTGGCGATGTTGAGTTTGCAAGGGCACTCTGTGATTTGGGAGAAAGAATCAATTTGATGCCATTGGTTGCGTTTAAGCAGTTGGGATTGGGAGCCCCCACACCGACTACCATGCGGCTGCTAATGGCTGACAGAACTATGAAGAAGTCTGTGGGGATCCTGTTTTATGTGCTTGCCAAAGTTGATAGATTTATATTCCCAGCGGACTTTGTGATACTAATTGTGTGGTTGATTTTGAAGTCCCCATCATTTTTGGGCGACCATTTCTTGCCACTAGGAGAGCCTTAGTAGATGTGAAGGCTGTCCAGTTGAAGTTCAGACTCAATAAAGAAGAGGTAACCTTCAATGTCTGCCAGTCAATGAAGCAACCAAAATAATTTTGAGTTGTCTCAGTAATTGAAGATGAATCCGAGTTCCTTGATGAAGTATGAGTAGTCAAGAGACTTGCATAGTGCTGCAAAGTTAAATCAGGCGCTTCTTGGGACGCAACCCAAGTGGTGGTTTGGTGAATTTTGAGTAATCGAGCCACCTATGTCGTGTCGCGACGTTAAGTCAAGTACTTATTGGGAGGCAATCCAAGTTAATTAACTAATATGTGTTTAGTGTGCAGGGACAAATATAGGTGGCAAGAAAAATTTTTGAACAGGCAAGATCTATGGTTCTCAGTACGACTTGTGAGAGGGTTGAACGAGTCATAGCATGAGTCGAGGTGAGAATCAGAGATGTACTTCAGTGCATGAGTTCAGGGTATGATTGGTCCTACAACTTTTAACCTCATCGTACAGGTCATAGTACTCACTGTGGCTATGAACTATGCAAGGCATGGACCACAATGTAAAGAAAAGACCGATGAGTCATAGTACGAATCATACTCAAATTGTACGAGTCGTAAGATGTGCTCGTATATCCATAGATAAATCTCTTAATCTCTCTGTTACGGGTCCAAGGGATGATTCCTAGGACCATCCTACAACTCGTGGTATGAGTAGCGACGGGTCAAAAATATTAAATCTACCCGACTCGGCCGAGATTTTTAAAAATCGGCCCTAGGAACCATAAAAGCTCAAATGAATCATACCCCTCTCCCACTCTCGCAAAACCTAAACTCACGACTCCCTTACACTTGTAACTCATCATCAAGAATCAGTGAACAAGTTTTAGCACAAGGTTACATCGAAAACCCCAATTCTAACCCTAGTCTTGATTGACTGTTGAGTACAAGGATTCAAGTAGGTGTATTTCTTCAAAATTGATAGATATAGCTTATGTGCTTGATGTAAACTTGCTAAACCTCCTGAGAGTCCTCACAATTCTTAAGAAGTTAGAAAAGGACAATGACTAGGGGTGTAAATGAGCTGTGTGCGACTAGGTAGAAGCTTGAACTTGTGAAAATTGTGCATTGAGCTGTTAAATATTGAAGTTACGGGCCGTGATTAAAAAAGGAGAGGAATGATTAGTTGTAAAACTTGTTAAATGCATGTTTGGACCTGGGGAATCCTTAGTACCCAAACTTAAACTAAAACCCCCTGGAATTGAACCAATATTAAGGAAGGGACAGGCTTCAAAGGCCTTCCTACGACTTGTGGTTTCATACTACGATTCATAGGATGGCTCGCTGGGACTGTTCCAAGGCAAATTTGAAATAATCACAAGGTACAAATCCTAGTACAGCTCATGGTTTACTGTTACAAGTCGTACCTGGCAGTCGTATCAAGAATCTGAAAAGGGTCAAGTCCACAACTGATAGTATGATCCTTCCTACGACTCATGGAATTGACTTACAAGTTGTACCATGAGTTGTTGAAAAATGCAGAACAATTATTTTAAAGAGGCAAAAAAAATTTAAATTAAAAATGAAAAAAATAAAATAAAAAATAAAAAAAAGACAAAAAAAGGAAAAAAAGACCCATACCTCAGAGGGGCATCCTCATATGACTCATGGTATGGATCGTACCTTCATGGTATGAGTCGTACCTCAGAGGCGTGACATTGACCTGAGATATTACGGGTCTTAGTATGAATCGTACCTCCAAGTTACGCCTCGTACTGTTGACCCGTGATAAACTACATAGGAATTTTTTTATTTCTTTCTTTTTCTCAAATATGGAATTCTAACCCATTTTTTCATAGGTACAATGATGATAAAGCGTAAAGCATCAAAGGCAACTGCTTGGAGGACATTACTTGATGAGACCTCCGAATACGATCAAGTGAGCAGCTCCCTTAGTAGTTCATAATATAAATACAACGTTGATACATCGGACACTAACGGGACCCAAACCACTAGGGAGAAGGCCAAATCTCAGGCAAGGGCGGCTACTGCCAAATCTGCCGATGCTCCCCAGTCTGAGGAGGAAGCTAATGAAATAGGTCAGGAGTCGGGAAGTGGCTCTAATGAAGAAGAGGGGTCCGAGGAGACAAAATCTGGAGATGCAAGCAGTGGTGCTGGATCAGAGGAGGAGGCACCAAATGCCGAGCAGGAGCAGACTTCGCCTAGGGAGAACCTCACTATCCGGTGGAGAGTACCAGGATCCCAGGAGATATATGAATAGGGCATTTCTCTCACTGCTAAAAACGAACCTAGGCAGAGCATTCAAGAAGAGCCGTAGTTCCTCACAAATTTATTTAACGAGGTGGAGGAGATGAAGTGGATATTTAGATTTTATGAATTTGAGTGGATGGATAGGGCCCCAGACCAATACACTCCAGAAACTTTCTAGGAGTTCTACGAAAACTACTTGGCAACCATGGAGTAGAAGGTGAAAGAGGGACAGAAATTGAAAGATCAGCCCAAGATGGAGAGTGTCTTGGTTTGATGTCGAGAGGTTGATATATCCGAGCATACTATTTCTTGGATATTATATGGGCCCCAGTTCATACCACCACCTGCTATACTAGAATATGAATATCGGGTGGAGGCATTGAAATAGATCAAGCAGCTCAGCTTTGATGAGAGGAGGCAGATACAATGGTTGTCCAGCGTGATCACTAAGGACAAAGAAGAGGCAGAGTGGATCACTTGCTGCAAACAGGTCATCAAAGGACTGCTGGACATTAGTGCACCACCAGTTGGCACCGACGGTTATTTACAATACCCTCAATGTGGATAGAGTAGCTTTGGTAGCCTGTATCATGTCTAGATACCCCATTAATATTTCGAGGGTCATTGCAGAGGAGATGCGAGATTGGGCTATGGGATTGAGAACTACCATCCCATTCCCCAGTATCGTGTTCGGATTATGCATGGAGGCAGGCATCAAAGTGCACCGGGGTGAGGAGCGCCTGATTGGAGGACAGCAGATCACTGACATTGTCCTGATCCGGGATGATATGAACTCGGTAAGTTGGGACCAAATTTTCACCACAGTCCCACTATCATGGCTAATTGGGGGTGCACAGGTGAATGCCCCCACTTTTCATGAGTAGGGTGAGACACCGACTACAGATGTCGGTATTTCGATGCAGCTCCCAGCACCTCTGCTGCACCACCTATGAGCCTCCCGATCCAAACTCCAGTCGGGTACATCCTAGTGCCTCAGGAATTTCTCCAAAAGTTAGCCAAGAGACTGACCATGGACAAATGGAAGATTCAATCAAAGATGGAGAATGTCAAGCCCTGGGTGAAAGCTGAGATAGAGACAGCTGCACAAGTCCTGCATGCTATATTAGACGGGTCTGAAAGCAGATTCAATATGCACATGGCCGAGCAGATTGATAGGGGTAGCCTCCGTGAGGAGTTGGGGGCTCTTTGGAAGCAGCCCTCACTCTTCCTAACGTTGATGCAGATATAGACGAGGAGTTTGATCTGGCGGCCTACTGGGAGCCCACAGGAGCTAGGAAAGAAAAAGGGAAAAAGAGGGTCTCGGAGGATGTTGGTGACGAGTCCTTGAAAAGGAAGTAGAAGAGAGAGAAAAGAGAACTCAAGCGGGCAGGATTAGAGAGCCTGCAGACTCATGACACATACTTGACAGAGCTGTAGGAATGAGCTAAAAGAGCAGGTAGCTCCACAATTGCCTAGGTAGAGCTTGATAGTGTCAGGGACCCTTCGTGCGAGCCACATTCATCCCCGACTATTCTAGAGGTCACAGAGACCGCTTAGACTACTGAAGGGGTAGCCACTGCCCCTATTGATCAACCATTGAGTGTGCTGACCACCGCCAGCACCACGATTGTAGCAGAGACACCTCTTCTGTAGGATGACAGGAACTCTTAGTGCACTGGAGATATATTCCCTTCCCTCTGTTTTTCCATTCTATGCTTCAGGGATGAAGCACGATTTTTAAAAAGGGGAGGGGGTGTACTTGTATTTTTGAGGTTTTTGATTCATCCGAGAAGTTTTCTTGTCGTGTTTCTTTTCCCTCGAGCATGCTATCTAGTAGAACCGACATGTTTTGGATTTTATTTTTGTGATTTTTGTTTAATTAGTAAGTATCTCAGGAGTACACAGCCAATAAATTGCACTAGTTTTGATATTTTGAAAAAAATTGACCCTGTGTAAAAAAAATTATGATTAATTGCGTGCTTGTGATTGCATACATGATTTCTGTGGATTTTTTTTGTATTAGCATGTATAGTTTTTGTTAAGCTATGAATGAACCGGAAAAGTAGAGTGAATGCAACACATGTACCATGAGTGGGTGAGATCTGATACTTAGTTCAATACTGTGTAGAGGATCTAAAACTTGCCCTGTCGGTCTTTGCATAGGTTTTAGGATGGTTGGTTAGGAAAGGATCATTGGCCATTCTTGTTTATCCTATTTTTAGCTTAAATAACCCTACTAATATGATATAATTCTCTTGATCCAAATTTTTGAGCCTTAAATAGACCATCTTTCTTTGATTAACCAATTAACCGTACCCATTTTTATAATGAACCTATTTTGGCCCTGGTCCCTCCTTGGACATTATGAACCTCAACATATGCAAAATTCCTAAGTTGAGGGTGGCTAGAGTAGGGGTGCATAGAATTTGGGAAGGTGAAAAAGGAAGAGCAAAGAAAAAGGGTTAAAAATGAGGTGTGCTGTGACAAAAGAAGAAAAAGGAAAAAAGAAAAAGAAAAATTGAAAGAGAAGATAGAAAAGAGAAAGATGAATGAGAATTTGTAAGAAACATATCACATTCGTACAAGTGCATAAAAAGGGTGAAAAGGGAAGAAAAAAAGTGAAAGACGCAAAAAGGGTGAAAAAGTGAAAAAATGGAGCCATATGTATATAGTGTCAAGGAAGGGTTTAGTCACTTTAAAAGATCTCATATCTACCATACCCAGCCTGAAAGCCTACATTACAAGCCAAAACATGTCCTGTAGTGATCCTAACCTGACCATCTGACAAACCAAAGTAGAGAAAATAAGGGCAAGCCTATGGTATCCAATATGCAGTATTTGGAACTTCTTTGTGAGAGTGAGTGTCTCGCTTGTTTAGTCCAATGTTATATATTTTACTATATCTGTGAGTGGGGACTTCATTTACTGTGAGGGTACATGGGTTATCTTTAACTCGACTAGTGATCTGTGTAAAAGCATTGGTGATGACTTGACTATCTGTTCATAGTTAGATGACATGTCTTGATCCCTGTTTATCATGTTTTGTGGTTGCTTGTACAATATGTTAATAGTGCAATTTTTTTTGATGTTGGCTATAGTATCCTAGATTTATTTTCTAGTTTAGTGTCGTGTTTAGTTTTTATTTTTCTTTGCCTGAGGACATACAAAAGTCTTAAGTTGAGGGCGTTGATGCGCTATGAGTTTACAACACTTTCGATACTTAAAACTGAGAAAATAGTATGGACTTAGGTATGTTTATAAGGATACGAGGCACTTTTACATTGATTCGGGGAAAATAAGTGTTGGAGCAAAGATGTGCAAAACAAGCCTTAAAATGCAGAAAATCAGCCAAATTACAAGTCTCAGTATGAGCCGTACCTTGATTGTACGAGCCATATTGAGAACCGTGATGAAAGTGCGAAGGCTGAAGTAAGAAGAAGGCAACATACGACTGTCAGTACGAGCCGTACCAAAATAGTACAAGCCATAACTGGATTGTGGAATTATTTAGAGGAAATTGCAAAGGCAGACTCATGGTACAGATGGACTCATGGATCGTAGCATCAATGTACAAACTATACAATGAGCCATGGTGAACTAGAGAAGATTCTTCAATACTTGGCAGAACTTCAGACACTACAGATAGTACGAGTCGTAGGAAGAAGGTACGAGACGTACCACAACACTCATGGAGAATTTCAGAATATGCCAGAGTTCTTAAGGACAAATGACAGAAGCAATGTACAACTCGTAGGATGAAGGTACGAGTCGTACCAGCCTGCCAACACATAGCCAAATCTACTACAACCAAGGACTTACGAGAAGTAGGTACGACCGGTACAATCCTGCTACAGGTCGTAGGTCCAGTCGTGACATAGTCAGCACCACCAAATATGGAAAATTCCTTGTTAGGTTAGGAAAAGATTTATAATTTCTGTATAAATAGCTTTTATGTTTTATTTTAGTTAGGGGATGGCAGAATCAAAGTTAGTAGACATGTGAAGAATTATCTTTTTGAATTTTTATCAAGTTTTGAGGAGCAATTCTAGGGATCAAATTCTTGATTTCCTGAATTTTTCTTGAGATTGTTCTTTAATATTCAAATCTAGGTTTCTTCTAATTGTTGCTGTAAGTGTTTACTTATGTGTTCATATATGAATGCAAATTGTAATCTTACAACCATGAGAGGCTAAAACTTCCACAACTAGGGGTTGTGAGAACCATGGTGGATTAACAAACTAGGGTTGCACAAAAGTGATTTAAAACTAATGAAAAGCTTGCATTGTATTCTCTTCATCTTTAAATGTTTCTTAACAGTGTACAACGTTAAGACTTGCCCAAATTCTTTACATTCTTGAACCTAGATAAGCAAATATTAGGAGAAGAGAATTACAACAAAGCCTTAGTCTTTACGATCATTGTATTAACTTGAGTTGTGGTCGTAGGATAGTTAAATTTGGAACATATTCATAACAATTAGTTTGAAATTGCTCATGAGACCTGACTTGATGATTGAGTAAAGTCATCCAATAGGGATGAACCAGTCATCTGGATGAACCCTAATTATCAATTCTACATGTAAGCATTGGGATTTATCACGTGTGTATACCCGAAGTAGTTATGAACCCATGGGGAACACTTACACTAGTTGTTTGTGAATCTTGATTTAAATCACAAATAAAATTTTGCTTTAATATTGTTTTCTTTAAAAGTCCCCCAATTTGGAGATAACACACCAACAAGTTTAATTACCAGCATTGGTCTAGATCTTACCCTACTCCCTATGGGTTCGACCCCACCTCTTAATTGGGTTGTTTATTGACTATGTCTGCTTCATACTTTTTCAGGAAATATGAGTTTCAGCATTATAAAAAAGCGGCACCATTGCTGAGGAATACAACTAAGATTTGATTAATTGCTTGTATTTTACTTTTGATTGTTACTTCCAGAATTACATTTTCTTTTTGATTTTAGATATCCATAGATTGTTAGTTAGTGAATGACAAATACTCGTCAGAGTGGAAACCCCCTGATTCCATTCGATCTCGAACTTGAATGAACACTACGTCAGATGGAAAACCAGGAGCAGAGAAATGCCCGTATAACTGAAGAAGCTAGGCAAGTGGAGCTAGCTCAGCAAGATGCACTTCAGGATGCGGAGGATGCTCAAGATGAGGTCGTTAACGCTGGTTGACATAGGAGGGGCAATAGATGCCAAATATATGCCCCTCAGTTCTTCGATGAAGATGAACTGTACATTGATGAAGTTCGGTCAACTAGAGCCATTGTACCACCACCGCTACCTTCTGGGGCCAAATTTGATATCACTAGTACCCTGATTCAGTTATTGAACATGAATGGGGTGTTTAGTTGTCACGCAGCTGACAATGCCAACCTGCACCTGATGAACTTCAGGGGAATATGCAGGGCGTACAGGTTGCCCTAGTCAACCAAGATGCTATAAGGCTAAGACTCTTTCCCTTCTCTCTGTCTCGGGAGGCCACATTATGGTTATTGAAGTTGCCTAATGACTCCATTACCAACTGGAGGGAGCTCAAGTAAGCTTTCTTAGAGAGATTCTTTCCACTCTCCAGGATCCTGCAGCTTAAGGATGAGATCTGCAATTTTCAACAACTAAAAATTGAGGCACTTCATGTTACCTAGTTGAGGTACAAGAAGAAGTTGAGAAAGAGCCCGAACCAAAAAACTCCTAATGACAGTATGTTGGAGATTTTCTATAGATCATTGAACAATAGTACAAAAGCAGTGGCAGTCATAGTGGCGGGAGGAGCACTGATGAGTCACACATAGGAGCAAGCCGCTACTATTCTTGACAGGGTGATAAAAACAAATAGAGCATGGCACACCCAAAAAGCAAAAGCAGCGGCAGGTACATATGTTGTTGGTTTGACTACAGACCAATGTAGGAAAGAAGAAAAGCGTGAATAAGAATTGTCTTATATGCGCACATCATTGGATTTTCTTACTAAGCACATCATGGGAGCTGAAGCCAGAAAGGTGAACGCAGTTCAGACACAGGGACAGGAGCCAGGGGCGGACCACTCAGATTCCGAGGAGGAGGCAAATTTCTTGGACAACCAAGTGGCGGATTTCTGAGCCAACGCCCAAGGGTCTGGTCAAGACACTTGGCATCAAGGTACTAGAAACAAAGTTCGAAACCAATATAGAGACAATTATAATCAGAATGGGTACAGAGATAGAAGCTGAGGTCGTGAGCACTAGGGAGGTTGGAGAAGGAATGGTGGTTACCGCAATGACCGAGCTAGATTGTACGTGCCTCCTAATGCACGTGAAGGGGGAGGGTGGACAATCAAAGTTAGAGAGCTTGATGGTTGAGATGATAAAGAAGGTGAGATCCACAAATTATCATCTAAAAGACATCCGTTGTGATTTATCAAGCATAAGTCAAATTGTGGAGTCGCATGTAATGGCCATCAAGCAGATCGAACAACAGCTAAGGAAACTGTAAACATCTATGAACCCTAGGCAAATTGGTACACTACCTTGCAACATAGTCCAGAATCCAAAGAATGATGGTCACTGTATGGCTGTGATGACTAGGAGTGCACGGTTGACCACCCTCTACCGGTTGTAGTTAAAAGGAAGAAAGAAAGTGTGATTGAAGACGAAGAAGATGTTGCTGAGAAAGAACATAATGAGAATGCTGAGTTGACTGAAGCTGAACAAGGAGCCACGCAAATTTACAAGGCTATTCCATGACCACTGCCACTGTTCCCTAAAAGAATGAAGAAGACGGCGGAGAATGGTAAGTTTCAAAAATTCTTGTCAATGCTCAAATAGTTATATGTAAACATACAATTGGCCGAGGCATTGGGATAGATGCCAAGATATTCCAAGTTCATGAAGTACCTTGTGACAAGGATGATTTCCGTGAGCTATGAGTTCATTGATAATGTACACCATCGTAGTGCTATAGCTTCATGGGTTCTAGTGAAGTGCCCGGGCATCCATCTAATGCATTCTATTTGATCTTGTACCCTATGTAGGCTTGCAAAGCCAGGTGCCTTAACTATTCCATGCACCATTGGCGATGTTGAGTTCGCAAGGGCCCTCTGTGATTTGGGAGCAAGCATCAATCTGAAGCCATTGGCTGTGTTTAAGCAGCTGGGCTTCAGAGCCCCCATACCGACTACCATGCAGCTGCTGATGGCCGACAAAAGTGTGAATAAGCCTGTGGGGATCCTGTTCGATGTGCTTGGCAAAGTTGATAGATTTATATTCCTCGGGGACTTCGTTGACCCTTGATTTCAAGGTTGATTTTGAAGTCCCCATCATTTTTGGGCGACCATTCCTTGCCACCGGGAGAGGCTTAGTAAATGTGGAGGCGAACTGTCAGCAGGTAAAGTACGAGCATCAAAAGCCTGGGGGAGTACTTCAGAGGATGCCTATCCCCTAATGGAAATGGGAGAGAGTAGCAAT
This sequence comes from Datura wrightii, assembly GCA_035772735.1. Lineage (NCBI taxonomy): Eukaryota > Viridiplantae > Streptophyta > Magnoliopsida > Solanales > Solanaceae > Datura > Datura wrightii. Next base: position 14,641,695 of record JASDFA010000003.1, read on the forward strand.
GGACTTCGTAGTTGGTCTTCCAAAGGCATTGGGGAAGTTTGACTCCATTTGGGTCATTTTGGACAGATTGACCAAGTCTTCTCACTTCTTGCCTGTCCAAGTGACGTACCATGCCGAGAGGTTGGCCAAGCTGTACGTAAAGGAAGTGATCCAATTGCATGGGGTGCCGATGTCGATTGTGTTTGATAGAGGTACTCAATTCACCTCTTATTTCTAGAGAACCTTGTAAGAGAGTTAGGTACGAGGTTGGATTTGAGCACAAACTTTTGATAATGTCCAAAATACACACTTCTTTTACGAAGGAGCATAAAACGTCGTTGCTCAAAACAAATATTCCTGACGGATGTCGGGGTCAAATCCCACAGAGAATTGAGTCGATAATTCAAAAGTTGTAAATTAATTCAAACTAGATCACATAATTGTTCAACATTTGAAAAATAAAATTGGGGGAAAATAGAAAGGGAAAATTAACTAACTAATTCTAAACTAAAACTAATTGGGGGGAATTCCAATTGAAGTAATCACAAGTGAGAGGGTAGGGACATTCTATGGGTGAGATCAAAATTAAATCGGAAATTTCTTCAATGCCTTAGACTCAAGTATAAATAATCTCTGGAAGTAGGTATCCTCAGATTCCTAGCCTATTGACTACCCCTAGCTAGAGTTTTCTCAAACTCTAGCTTCGATTTAGCTCAACCGAATTGATTTGGATTAACAACTTCACTATTCCTAGCTATTAGCTGCCAATTAGGAAGGAGGAAGTAATTTCAGCGATTTCTAGCTTAATTTTACAATCTCCTATCCATACCCACTACTAGATTTCCTTCCAATACTTAATCATTCTCTCCCGAGCAACAATCAAGCAAGTATAGATAGACCCATATCATAATCAATGGATCTTCATTAATAGATTGAAGTGAATCTAATAGATTTACACTTAATTGAACAATAGAAAGATGAATCTAGCAACACCCACCTACAATTCAATAAGAATCCAAGAGCGATTAATCAAAACCCAATAATATTAACAAACCCACCATGAATATACTTCTAACTAGCAAATTAGTAAAGCATATTTAAAGATAGAGAGAAGATACCAAGAGGATTCCCCTCACATTCATTGCATTAGCTTCACAATTTTTGCTTCACAAGCTCTTACAACAATGGTGGAATTCCCCCAAAATGGGCTAAAGAAAATTAAGAAGAAAAGTCCTACCTAACTCTTAAAAACTATGGAGAAAAGAATCTCCTTAAAATTCTATGAATAAGATGAAAATTAGATGAATGAATTGTTGGTTGAATGGTTCTCCCTCTTAGTTGGTGTACAATGGAGGTTATATATCTATACTTTCTTGTGTAAAACTTTCCCCAAATGTACTTGGAGCTTCTAGATGCTTCTGAGACCTTTTTGGACCCCTTTTAACCTTCATTAGATGGCCTTTCAGGTGAGGAACCGGTGTTTTGCCAGTTGCAATCCGTGGAGCACCAAACTTTAGCCGGTTGAAAATAGTGGGTTGGTAGGGGAGAACCGGCGATTCAGTGGCTTTTAGCCAGTTCCATTCCATGAAGGGCCGGTTGTTTAGCTGGTCTGGGAAGTAGCTTCAGCATTTCGCCCTTCTAGATTCGCGTTTAACCGATTCAAAGCATGTCCTTGCGCCTCTTTTTGAGATCAAATCTTCACTTATATTTGTCTCCTCTCCCTCATATGCTAACTCATCAAATTTCTTCTCAAATTCCATGTGTTTCACTCGATTTCATGCTTTTTTACTCACATGAGGTACCTACAAAGAATTCAAGAGAACGGAAATAAAATCCACATAGATGACACGAAAACTAGGCAAAAACTCATGATTAGGAGCCTAATGAATTGATAAATTTCCAACTCATCACCTTCCATCCTCAGATAGACAGACAATCAGAAAGGAACATTTGGGTATTAAAGACATGCTCTAGACCTGTGTTATAGATTTTAAGGGCCGTTGGGATAAATTCTTTTCCTTGGTAGAATTTGCTTACAACAATAGCTATCATTTTAGCATTGGCATGGTGCCATTTGAAGCTCTATACAGAAGGAAATGTAGGTCTCTAATTGGGTGATTTTATGCATTTGAGGTGAGACCATGGGGAGCAGATTTGCTGAAGGAAACTTTGAAAAAAGTTTGGGTAATCCAAGAACATCTGGTAGCTGCTCAAAGTAGACAAAAATAGTATGCAGAAAAGAAAGTGAGAGATATGGAGTTCATAGAGGGAGAGAAAGTCTTGCTCAAGGCATCCCCCATAAAGGGGGTAATGAGGTGCGGTAATTGGGGCAAGCTTATTTCGAGGTACACTGGGCTGTTTGAAATCCTTCGACGTGTCGGCAAAGTAGCTTATAAGCTAGCCTTACCGCCAGACCTAACTGGGGTACATCCAACATTTCATGTTTCCATGTTGAAGAAGTACCATGGGGATGGATCGTACATTATCAAATGGAACTTCATGTTTATGGATGAGAACTTGCCCTACGAGGAGGAGCCAGTGGCGATATTAGATAGGGAGGTCCACAAGCTGAGATCAAAAGAGATTTCAAGTGTAAAGGTGTAGTGGAAAAATCGTCCTTTAGAGGAAGCCACTTGGGAGACCGAGGCTGACATGCAGATCAAATACCCTTAGTTGGTTATGGAATCTGGTACATTCTCTTCCTTGCTTTTGTAGACCATTCGGGGATGAACGGTATTTTGATATGTATCTGATGTAATGACCCATATGTCATTACTAGGGTAAAACTGACTTAGAACACTCTAACAGGACTAGACAATGGTTAGAAAAGTGTTGTGGAGTGGGCTAATGAAAACTGATGATTTCGGGGGAGCTACTGATTTCGGGGACCTCTGTGGTGGTAGAATTCCGGCTGCAGCGAGATTGTGGTATGTTTGGAGTCTGCCGTAATGGACCGAGGAATAACCTCTAGATTGTTACACCCCATGAGTTTCTATCATTTAACCAATGCGTGCATATGTATGTCGAGAGTTTTGGAGTACACGCATGCAAGGAAGGGCTCGGCGAATGAGCATACGAGCACGTTTTCGAGTGAGCAGGAGGCAGGGGCCAGAGGCAGGACGCATCGTGTGCCGCACCACGTGGTCATGCTTGCGCGTTGTGCCTGTATTTTGGCGCGATGCGTGGCATGCCGCGCCCCCTTCCCACCACCTAAAATATATATAAGCTCCTTCATGTTTAATCAAATCATTTTCAATATTTCCACAAAGAAGAAAAGCAAACATGAGCGACTATTCCATGAGATTTTCGCCGAATTACGCTGTTAAACTCCATTCAAATGCGAATTCATCTTGGATAATGAGTTTCGAGCCTACGAGGAGCATTTCTAAGGAGTTATTTCTTGAAATCTAGCTCGGGTTGTCAGAGTCCCGCCAAGTAGAAGTTGTAGAAATCATTTCAAATTGAGCCTTAAGCGGCTAGAAATGATAGGTAATATTTCTACCTTCTAAATTCTTTGGAATTCATATGTTTTGGGCTGGATTGGACGAAGTTTGGTTTGTAATTAATTTCCTAAAAGATATTTCTACTAGACGTTTCTTAGTATTGAAAATAGCTTTATTCTCTCAGTATAAGGGCTACAAATTGGAGGAATCACCGGCTTTAGGTTTGAATTATTTGGGTGAACGAAAATCAACAATTGAGGAATGTTAAGGCTAATTTTTTTGGAAAGTTATCCTCGTCGTACAGTCGATACGACCTATGCTTTTGTAAGTAATCTGCGAGTCGGTATATTGCGATTAGCTGCTACAGGTTGATTTGAGACTAAAGTATAGTATTTTTGTTGGGATTGACCCCATCTAATATAGCCTTCCGTTGACCAGCCTTAGGGTTGCTAATTGTGTCATTGCCTATGGGGCTATAGATCGCTCAGAGGATCTATGTGATGTATGAAATGACAATATTCAGGCCTATAAGGCCCTATTAAAGTCCATCCACGTATGGACCTCCTTTATTCCATAACGACATTACTGACCCTCCGTCAAGCCTTGTGGGCTCAAGGTGCAGTCATAAGAGCCCAAAGGGCTCAGTTACTGACCTAAAGGCCAGGTAGGTTGGCTATAGTCACCTGTTGAATAATATTGATCGTGTTAGGGATATATAGATTGGACTATACTTGCCAAGGCTTATGGGGGCCCCAATATATTATTCTGTGTTGATTTTTCCTTTCAGGTTTATGGGGGCTAGGTTAGGTTCTTGTTTGTATATTTACTTGCTAGCTATACTGCATATGGTGAGGCTACTCAGGTTAAGTTCTTATCTCTCTTTTTGATTACTTTCAGTTCTTTTATCAGCTTTCATTAAGCTTTTGTTACTGCCTTACATATTTGGTATATATTGTACTGACGCCCATCTATGGAGCACTGCATACTTGCCTGCAGGTACAGACAGATGTGTCTAAAGACCTCCTTAGCAGTCATCCAGGATTAGCAGATCAGTCAACTCTTTTTCTTCGGAGTTGTCAATTAGAAAGGTTTGCTCTTTTTGTTATATAACTTTTTGGTAGGTCGGTGCCCTGCCCGACCACTATTCCACTCTTAGAGGCTTACGAACTACAGTTCCTAGTTGTTGCTTGTTGCTGGAAATATGGGGCCTATGTATGTTATATTTTGTATGTTAGCTGTGTGGGGCCTAGCTTAGCTATTGGTTAGCATCCTTATCAGATATAGTGTGTATATAACTGGTTGTCTTCCTTTTTTTAAAACTTAGATAGCATGGTGGTCTTGTTGGCCCGCATAAGATCCTTTTATTATTGTGACTACTGGGTTAGTTGATTTTATGCAGGTTTGTTATATGGCCTAGTCGGCCATAGGCTATGTTTATAGCCAAGATATAGCTTCTTGTTTTCGTAATTTTGAGTTGCTGGCAGGCACCAGAGGTGCATATTTCCAGGTAGGAAAGCCTAGGTTCTAGTGTGGCACTAGGTGCCAATTACGCCTCCCAAGGTTGGGCGTGACAAACTTGGTGTCAGAGCAATGTCATATCCTAGGGAGTTTGCAAGCCTTGTCTAGTAGAGTCTTGTCTATGGGTGTGTTGTGCACTATATTCTATAGGTAGGAGGCTACGAGGCATGATAGCGTTGTTACCCTCCTTCCTTCTCAAATCGTGCTAAGCTAAGTTGTATAGGGTTCAGTCCTTAAGCTTACGTTATTCTGCTTATCTATAGAGAAAATGTCCGATGCACGACAAACTACGGATGGTCGAGAGTTGGATATCACAGTAGGAGAGGGCACTAGCAGAGTGCCATAGCCAGTGACGGCCCAACCTGAGGGCGAGAGGGAGACATCACCTCAGTCTCCCCGGCGTTCTCCGCCACACCAGGAGCCCCCTAGGGCAGTAGATACGTCAGTGCCACCCCTATTTATCCTTATACCATCAGATCAAGAGTTAGAAATGCGGTTTATATGCTTGTTCAGATGATGGCCACCTAGCTCCATCCAGTGGCACCCGTTGTTTCTGAATCAACTGGAGGACCCGAAAGTTTCAGGGTTCATGAGTTTCTTGCCTTGAGTCCTCCACAGTTTATGGGGACAAATCGCGGAGAGGATCCTTAGGACTTTATGGATCAGTTACAAAGGATATTCAGGGTGATGCATGCTATGTCCCCAAAGTCAGTCGAGTTGGCAGTGTTCCGGCTACGAGATATAGCGGTTTTGTGGTAAGAGAGTTGGAAAAGGTCCAGAGGTAGAGACCTACCCCCTTCTACTTGGTCTAGTTTTTCAGAGGCTTTCATAGATCACTATTTGCCTTAAGAGATTCGATAGGCCTGGGTGGATCAGTTCTTGCACATGGAGAAAGGCGGGATGAGAGTTCAAGAGTATGCGATGCAGTTTGACTTTTTGGCAAGATATGCGCCAGCATTTGTGGATACCATGCCCTCCAGGATACACCGGTTCATTATAGGGCTTATTCTAGAGTATGTGGAAACCTGTGTTACGGCTACCTTATGGGAAGATATGGACATTTTGCACATCCAAGATTTTGCTTAAAATATAGAAGGGATTAGGCAGTGTCAGCATGAAGTAGAGAGAGCGAATCAAGAAAAACACCAGAAGGCCAGGCCCACTGACATGCAGGCATACTTTTAGGGCTGGCCCAGGCTGCAGATTCAGGTAGGCCACCTAGTCCATCACCTCAATACCAGTAGGGTGGTAGATCATATCTTCGTGGACAGTCAAGTCCCGATGAGAGTTCGGGAGCAACGGGTTCCCGACATTAGATGGGATTAGATCAAAGCAGGTCCGTTACACCGCGTTGTAGCATTTGCAGTCATCGTCATTTTAGGAGGTGTAGATACATCTCTACTGCTTGCTATTCCTATGGGCAAGAGGGCCATATGATAAGGGATTGTCCTACTAGAGATCAAGGTGATCGGGACTAGTAAACCAGGTCCTTAGTAGGATCACATGCTCTAGAAGCTTCGGCAGGGCATAGTGATAACGTCCAAAATATACTCGTCATAGGAAGGGTATACACGGTTGAAGTATCAAAACAAGTAACCCGACGGGTGTCGGGTCAAATCCCATAAGGACTAGTGAGTGATAATTACAAGTGTCAGTTGAGAAGTTGAACTTTGCTTGCACCATTTAGAATTAACATAAAAACAAATAAATTGGGGGGGGGGGAGATTGGAATTTGTAGTAGATTATAATTGTTAATTTGGTTGCCTACAATAGCAAAATCACCAAGGTTGTTGACAAGAATGTGAAAGACTAGAAGTGTGGTGTAGGTGATACACTAACTAGATAGGGACATGCTAGGTCATCTCATAAGTTCAATTAGTGTAAATAATCTCGAGAAAATGGGTAATTACAACTTTTCAGATTTATAAATACCTCTTACTAGAGTTTTATCAAACCTCTAGCCACTATTAGCTCAACCCGATCAAATTTGGATTAGTAGCTGCTCTAATTTCTAGCTATTAGCTACTAATTAAGAGTGAGAATGCAATTTTGGCTATTTCTATCCTAATTTCATAATCTCTCATCCATACCCACTATTAAATTCTCTTCCAATACTTAATTAGTCTTTTACAAGTAATAATCAAGTAAGAACAAATAGACCCGCACCATAATCAATGGATCTCCCGTTATAGATTGAAGAGTATCTAACAGATTTACACTCATTTAAACAATATAGAGATGACTCTAGCAATACCCACTCTAATTAAGTGTTCATCATGACACACCTCTAGTTAGTGATTTAGCTACTCATCATTAAGAAATTCAAAAGCACATTCAACAATAAACTCATTGAATTCAATAAAAAGAGTAGTAAAATCAAGTTCACAAATAGTCTCCAACAATGGTTGCACCTTACTTTAAGAAGAAGAAGAAGAGAATAGTACTTTTCAAATTCTACCAACCAAAATCTCCTTTTCTCTGCCAAATGAATGTTCTAAAGCTAAGAAAGGAAAATATGATATGATATGGTCTACTATGATATGCTTAGTACACAATACTTGCTCTAGAATTTATATCCAATAAAATAGGACATCTTCTTTCTCTTTTTTTCGTGCTGGATAATTTTGTCCCCTGAGTAGCGTTCTAGGATTGGCGAGATGACCGAAGGTTCACCGGTCACAATATGCAGACCATTGTCTATGTTATCTGCTACTTCAATTCCTTCTTGTAGTTAGCGGCGGTTCCATTAGCATTTCGCTAATCTCTATCCGGACATCGCTGATCTCTTTCCCTTTAATCCAGCAAGTTAGGTTCCATTCGATGGTTGAACCAGCGAATCACCATTGGAAACCCGCATTTCGTCGGTGACTTGTTTCTCAAAAGCAGTGGGAATCAGCTCTTGACCGGCATTTTGCGAGTCCTCTTCGGCGGAATGCCGAATTTCAACCCACTTCCTTCTTTTTGCTCCATTTCTTTCTCTTTTCTACACATTAGGCATCTGCACACAACAAAGGCAAAAAAGGCATAAAATCTACATAAACAACTCAAAAACTAAGCAAAACTCAAGCTTAAGATCCCTATGAGTTGGTGAATTTACCAACTCATCAAACCCCCAAACTTGAACCATTGCTTGTCCTCAAGTAATGCAATTCTTAGCAGTAGAAAAACATGCCACTCCTTACAAGTTTAAACATCATTAACCACCTGTCTATGAAAACCCAAAAATGCTCACCAATCTCACTGGAAAAGAGAAGAAAATTCCCCTAAAAATCAAAACAATGAAGATATTTCAAGAGGCTACCACCTTTCACAAACATGGCTCACAAGAGGATTCATTTTGTAAAACAAGGGCATTACTTATCCATGAAATACACATAGCATCTCAAGTCATAATTAGTGCACATTTAAAACTTGCCTTAGAGTTTACACTTCTCATGCCCTATCGATGCATTACTCTAAATGCACTTATGTCCTCAAAAAGGGATGATGCCACTCAAATAAATTAGAATCTCTATGCTTTTGTCATGTAATCATTAAATACACACAAGGGATTGTTTGGAAGAGATAATCACTCTCACTCTCCCAAAAGAATCTTCATGCACGCAACTTGACCCATAGGCTTGCCCTTCATGTAATTCACCACTAATGTAGAGCGGATGTACTTAGAATCATTTAGGACTTGTGGGTTATGATGTAGGCTCGGTTTAAGGGTAGGATGAAAATTTATCTTTAGTGACTAGATCCTCCCTAATGCCTTTTTGTGAACATACCTCCCATCAACTCTTTCCAATCACTTCACTTTATTTCTCCTCTTTCATCATTTCTGACTTTTCATTTCTCAATGACCCTCCTTATAACATCTTTGGCTCTCACAATTAGCCTTATATACACAAGAGGAAGCACCCGTTCACACAAATTCTTCTTCTCTTTTTGATTTATCATTTTATGCATTTTGACACAATGTGGTGCTACCTCAAACTGAAGTTCTCATGTTCCTCTCGCACACCCCCAAACTTGGGTTTTTGTCTCATTTCTCATTTTTTTCTTATAACTCCCTTTTCTTAGGCTTGAAGCCTCATTTTATCATTATCTTATCACCAACACTTAGGGAGGATGGGTGCCAAATAGGGGTATTAAGAATGGTATTAAGTCTTGTAATGTGGTTGCCGAAGAAGAGTCTAAGACTCAACATTGGCTGACAAAGATCAATGTTCAAGGAGGGTATATGGGTGAAGTGGCTAAATAAAGGAAAGCCTAAAATCATGTTCTAAGTGCAGCTACATCTAGGATCTCGCCTTGAGTCACAGTTGGGGCAAGTTCTAGATAAGAAGTCATGCATGAGACTCATTAAAAATTCCTCACCACACAATGCATCACCCTTAAAGGGTCCACAAGAGTCATTTTCATCAAAAATTTCAAATCAGGCCATCAAAGCAGGCAAACTCATAAGTCAAGCAAAGAATTTACAAAGTATGACAAAGAGCGCGATGCTCTAGCTTCAAACATCTGCTCATTATCGTTCATTTTTCATGCCCTTGTTTTAAAATTCCATTTCAAAAATTTTCTGGTGGTGCCCTTCAAAACAGCTTCATAAAAAGACTCAAAAGCAACATGGCATTTTTCCTTAAGAGAGTCGCCACACAGTCTATCATTGGGAAGTGCCAACCCTGTTCGACAACAAAAAGGGAAAGAAAAATGAAAAACATGCTCCTCGGGAAAGAACCGTGGTATGAAGAAAACCCTTGGAGTTTATTTACTATCCTACTATTTACAAAGGCGAACAAGCAAAGGACTTGGGTCCTAATGGAGTAAACAATCCAAGACAAGGTCCCCACTATTATTTTGCAAATTTCACAACATACATCTCTCCCCCCTACTTAAAACCAGACATTGCCCCCAAGTAGCAAAAAAAACAAATAATAAGGTGAAGGAGGCTTCCTGATTGAATTAGTGGTCGGGCGGAGGCTTCCAAGTATGTGACGCTGCGTGAAATTGCCACGAAGCTATTCCTTCGGTAGTTGGTCGCAGTGGATCAGGCGGGAGTTCCATTGGTTTCCCGGGTTCTGGCACCACCCATTTGTCTGGCAGAAACCAAAGCTCATGATAAGAAGTTGTTGCCACTCCGCCAGGTGCCCATGATGGATTTACGTCATAGACTGAGAGCATTGGAGGGGGTGGTGGTCGGCTATGATATAACTCCTCATCTGATACTATATCTAATTTGTTGTCATAACCCACCCACCAATCTTTCAATGGACTTCTAGATGCCTCAAGCTGCACGGGCACCACTGCAGGTTCAGGAGGGTTTGAGTTGCTGGTAGATGGAGGTTTACCGAGTGCAGACACTTCTTTTCTCAAGGAAATCACCTCGCTCTCAAGGACCTCAACTGTGGATCATAGGCTCTTCAACTTATCTGTAGCAGGTTGCATGACTTTCTTGATGGCAGTTTGTATCATAGATGGGATAGCCTTAGCTAGCTTCAAAAGCTGTCTCTCATGTACTTAGGCCCTTTGTGCTATTTTGAGCAAATTAGAAGGTGTTGGGCCGGGGACAACAACTGGATAGAATTGAGTAGTTGATGTGGTAGAAGATGCCGAAGGTGGTGGTGAAGTCTTTCTTGTTGTACACTTTGCTCTCTTCATAGATGGAGCATCTTTGTCAATTTTAGTAGCCAATGTAATCATACCGTCGGCACGAACTGTCTTGTCTAATTGTTGAAACAAAGGACATGCAACCCACACCCATAACATACTCACGAGGCTGGGAATTGGCAGCGCTGTGGCTTGCTACTTGGCTCTTCATTTGAATTGACCAGCAATGAGCTCCTCTACATTGATGTGCACATGATCCATGATGCATGCTACAAGAATAGCAACTTTAATTGGGACTTCTGTTGTATTATGAGAAGGCATTAGCCATGAAGAAACCAAGTCTAACCACATGCCGGCTTTAAACTTCAAGTCACGATGATGAATCAGACCTCTGGACATGGCCCATTATGGTTGGCCAAGTGCAACCATGTTGGCTACCCATTGGAGCTGATTCCCTTTATCTTTCACCTTCTTGCGGAATATCGATTGTGATTGGATTTGCTCTACCCAATAAAGAGAATTGATTGCCTTGGGAGCTATGGATACCTCTAGCCCTCGCACGTAAATCAATGGTAGGCATGGTAATGTATCTATGCGGCCCTTGTGTTTGAGGAGCTTTTGCCTAGTCTTGTATGAAGCATAGAATTCCCACACAAATTTTGGAAAATAGGGGTCAATAGGTATGGTGAATGGACCCTAATTGCGCATCCCAATCTGGTCGTAGATATCTAGGAATCCATTTTTGAAGGAGTCCACTTCAAATTGGGATTCTGCATGGATGGATCACTTCTCCTTGAAAGCCACATAATACTCTTCCATTCTTTCCAATCCAAATCGAGCTTGTGTATTATTGGTGTGTATTGATGCTTGGCCTTGATGAGATTGCAGAGAAACAGACATGATGTTGCAAACTAAGGTTAGAGTGGTGCACATATTTTGAAAATCAAATCAAGGAAGAAAAAAAAGAATTCTGGTTCAATAATTTCAGCCTTCAAGAGACATCGGCGAAATGCTGATGCAGATTTGTGAAGCGCCGATGAGTCGCCAATGTGAAGTAGTGACCTATGAGAACATCATACTATCGGTGCCATACCAGAAAAACGTTGGTATACTGCAGAGTGATACTCACATGAAATATTGGGCAGGTCAATCTACGATACAGCCAACAATTCTAGGAACACGACCGACGGTCCGCCGGTGGTCGACCTATAATTAACCCACAGGCCACCCCCACATAGATGTACACAAATCATAACCTAACCCAATAAAACAACAAGTAGCCCTTAATAAATATGTCAAGCTATCTATCATTGGGCAACTTGAGAGGGTGTCCCACTCATACTACACCCGAACACCATGTAACACCCACGTGAAAACCAAACAAAAATCCATCGACAAATAGCAAAGAAAAGCACAAAATAAACACCCAAGAAACAAAATATCACCAATAGCTTGAAACCATAGAGAGTGAGTGACAAAGACCTTACCAATTAGGGGAATAGCCACAACCGACAGCCTTTGCTTACCATGGGTATGTTAAGATTATAATAGAGTGATAGAGATGGGTGAGTGAAATTGGATGAAGGTATTTAAATTGGAAAGAAGAGAAATTTGATTGGGTGAGAGATGGTGGTCATTAATGGAGGATTGGTGGGAACGTGGGTTTCTTAGGGAAATGAGTAGATGGTGGGAAATAGATCAATGAAAAGTAGGAAAGTGGGAAAGGTTAGTCAAATTTTAGAAAAACTGAAAATATTTCAACTCGAATGCACCGGCGATTGCCAAAGGGGACTAGCGATTCGCCGATGTAAACACCACTAACCTTACCTACTTGAGCTCCTGGAAACTAGATTGGTGATGGACCGGTGTTTTGCGGAATGGATCCAGTGTTTCACCAGTTTAGAAACTGATGACAGGGTTATTCCAAGCGCAATGGTTGACATCGGAGACTAACCGGCGGTTCCTGCTTTGAAGAGGCTCTTAGCCAGATGGTTCGCCGACTATCCGTAAATCCTTTAGTGCACTGGACGCAGCGGGCGACCTACTGACAGTTCGAGGAATGCCACCTGCAGTTCGCCGGTCTAGCGCCGACCAGCCCTGTCCTTGCTCTTCTTGAAATTCACTAACCCGACCTAGAAAAATAAAAAACAACAATATATAAGAAGAGTTAGAAAAAGAAAAATAAAAATGCTTGGGTTGCCTCCTAAGAAGCGCCTTAGTTAGCGCTGTGGCACGACGAAGGTCTCTTAGGGCCTATGGTTCATCGAGATATACAACCTCTATTCGGCCAACCTCTTCTAACACCCCCAAATATCTTTTAACTCGTTGGCCATTCACTTCCCATTCTCTCCATGGAGTTCTATGGAACCATTCTCATACACCTGAGATACCTTAAAAGGACCAAACAATTTGGACTTTAATTTCCAAAGGAATAACCGTAGTCGTGAATTGAATAACAAAACTCAATCCCCAGGAGAAAAACTATGCTGCAACACTTTTTGGTCATGATAATGTTTCATTCTGGCTTTGTAAATAGCTGCATTCTCGTATGCCCTCATTTTGAATTCATCCAACTCAGGTAAATTATGGACTCGACCTTGGACAGCTCTTCCCCTTTCATCATTTAAACTTTTCAATGCCCACAAAGCTTTGTGTTCTAACTCAACCGGGAGGTGACATGATTTGTCAAACACCACCTGATAAGGAGACATTCCAATCGGCATTTTAAATGCAGTCTGATATGCCCACAAGGCATCATCTAACTTTCGCACCCAATCGATTCTGTTAGCATTGATTGTTTTAGTCAAGATGGATTTTATTTCTCCGCTTGAAACTTCCACTTGTCCGCTGGTTTGCGGGTGATAAGGGGTGGCCACTTTGTGCTTCACACCATATTTAGCTAGCAATGTACTGAATATTCGGTTGCAAAAATGAGAACCTCCATCGCTAATGATGGCTCTGGGAGTATCAAACTGCAAGAAGATGTGTTTCTTCAAAAAGGTTGTTATGCTCCTCCCTTCATTATTTGGTAGTGCAATAGCTTCCACCCATTTGGAGACATAATCAATTGCTACCAAGATGTATATGTTTCTATAAGAGCTTAAAAAAGGGCCTATAAAGTAGATTCCCCATACATCGAACAACTCAACCTCTAATATTGGTGTTAGCAGAAGTTTATACCATCTTGAAATACTCCCTGTCCTTTGTCATCGGTCACATTGTTTCACAAATTCATGGGCATATTGATGTAATGTAGGCCAATAAAACCCACACTGTAACACCTTTGTTGTTGTTCGCACACTACTATAATAACCCCCAACAAGTGAAAAATGGCAAGCCTCTAGAATTGGGACCATCTGTACTTCTGGAACACACCGATGTATTAAACCATCCGCACAACTTCAGAAGAGGTAAGGTTCATCATAAAAAAGTTATCGTACATCGTGCATGAATTTCTTCTTTTATTGAAAGTTCAAGCCTTCGGGTACAATGTTGCTGGCCAGGTAATTAGCAAAATAGCAAACCATGGTGTTAGATCGTGGGTTGAGTCTAGAATACACTCATCCAAAAAGAGATCGTTGATATCTTCATGTGTTCCTGGCTGCCCACTTGTCTCTAGGCGTGATAGATGGTCGGCCACTTAATTCTCACATCTCTTATGATCCTTCATCTCAAACTTGAATTCCTGCAACCACAAAACCCACCTGATCAATCTTGGCTTAGCATCTTTCTTGGCCATTAGATACCTAAGCGTTTCACGGTCCATGTGCACCACCACTTTCATTCCTAGAAAATATGGTCGGAACTTCTCAAATGCAAACAAAACCGCGAGTAGCTCCTGTTTAGTTACCGTGTAGTTTGTTTGTGCATCGTTCAGGCCTTGCTAGCATAGTAGATTGGTTGAAATATCTTGTCTCTCCGCTAACCAAGGACTGCTCCCTATGCCACTCCACTGGCATCGCACATGAGCTCAAATGGTTTTGACCAATCAGGTGCTATAATGATTGGAGAAGAAATCAACCTTTCCTTCAACTCCACAAAAGCATTCAAACACTCTTCATCAAAATTGAACTTTGCTTCTTTATGAAACAACCGAAATGGAGGATGAGCTATCTTAGATAAATCTTTAATAAATCGGTGGTAGAAACCCACATGTCCGAGGAAACTCCCAACGCCCTTCATGGTGCACAGTGGAGGTAACTGCGCTATGGCGTCCACTTTGGCTTGATCCACCTCAATCCCTTTTTCTGAAATTTTGTGTCCCAACACAATCCCTTCTTTGACCATAAAATGATATTTTTCCCAATTAAGGATCAAATTTGTTTCATTACATATCTTTAATACCTCGTCTAAATATGTCAAAGAGTCATCAAATGAGTCCCCCACAACTGAGAGGTCATCCATGAAGACTTCCATAGTATCTTCCACCATATCAGAAAGATGGACATTATGCATCATTGGAAAGTGGCAAGGGTATTGCAACGACCAAAAGGTATCCTCTTGAATGAGAAAGTGCCATAGGGACATGTAAATGTGGTTTTTTCTTGATCCTCGGGTGCAATTGAAATTTGATTGTATCCCGAGTATCCATCCAAGAAACAGTAGTACTCCTTATAGGCCAACGGTCTAACATTTGGTCAATGAATGTCATTAGAAATGATCCTTCTGTGTCCAGGAATTTAACTTACGTTAATCCATGCAAACTCTCCATCCAGTGACTGGACGAGTAGCTATTAATTCATTCTTTTCATTCAGAATAACCGTGATGCCTCCTTTCTTTAGCACACACTGCACTAGACTTACCCAACTACTGTCTGTGATAGGATATACCACACCTGCATCTAGCCATTTAATAATCTCCTTTTTGACCACCTCTTGCATAGGTGGGTTCAACCGCCTTTGATGCTCAACTTATGGGCTGCAATTTTTTTGAAGATTAATTTTGTGAGTGAAAATCCCTATAGGAATACCAATGATACCAGCTATTGACCATCCTATAGCTCGAATGTGCCTCTTCAATACCAAAATGAGTTTATCTACTTGCAAAGGGATGAGCTTTGCTAAAATGATAACGGAGAGCATTGCATTCTCCCCCAGATATGCATATTGTAAGTGAGTGGACAAGGGTTTGAGCTCCAGCTTCGGTGGTGTCACAATAGATGGCTGTGACGGAGGAGTTGTACGATTCTTTAAATCAAGTCAAGCTTTCTTGGTAGGAAAGGATAATTTCTTATCTACTTACTCACATGATGAGCCTCCTCAAGTTCTTCACCTTTCAAAAATACATCGGCAATTAGTTCTCCAACAACCTCTTCCTCCATTTCCCACTCGAATGTATCATCATCCATAATGGCTTGAGTTTGGGATGTGTTGGTTTCTGTTGTTTGAGCTACCACTTGAGATGCTAACTCGTTCATCCTATTCTCCAATTGTTGAATAATTACATCATGACTCTTCACGATGGTTGTAAGGTCCAATAGTGTACTCCGTAAATCCTGAATTCCCTCTTTAGTTGAAAGGACCTTTTCAAGCACCACTTTGAGAGTACTTTCCATATGGGGTGGGACTGACTCATTGCTCCCCTGGCTACTCGTATCAACTGACCAAACATTGTTCCGACCTTGATTTCCATGATAAGCATACTCATAGCCATGGTTGGCTTGGTGGTATCTTGCATGGAAACCCTTCATATAGTTCGTCAACAACTCTATCTGCTTCATCATGACCAGTAACATTGCATCTTTCTTCCCCTCTCTTAGCCACATCTTTTCTACTAGCTTGATAGCCTCCACACAAGGCACCCCCTTTGGGTCTCATGACCATCCTCTGAAACTGCTGATGAGCCACACAATGATTGGTTAGTAGCAAGAACTGTGTTGTGGAACTAATTCAAATTAACAATCAACACAAGAATATCAAGCGCTAGTCTCCAGCAATGGCGCCATTTTTGATAACATCCAAAATATACTCATAGGAAGGGTATACACTGTCGAAGTATCAAACAAGTAACCCGACGGGTGTCGGGGTCGAATCCCACAAGGACTAGTGAGTAATAATTACAAGTGTCGGTTGAGAAGTTGAAGTTAGCATGCTCCACTTAGAATTAACATAAAAACAAATAAATTGGGGGGAGATTGGAATTTGTATTAGATTATGATTGCTAATTTGGTTGCCTACAATAGCAAAATCACCAAGGTTGTTGACAAGAATGTGAAAGACTAGAGGTGTGGTGTAGATGATATACTAACTAGATAGAGACATGCTAGGTCATCTCATAAGTTCAATTAGTGTAAATAATCTCGGGAAAATGGGTAATTACAACTTTTCAGATTTATAAATACCTCTTACTAGAGTTTTTCAAACCTCTAGCCACTATTAGCTCAACCCGATCAGATTTGGATTAGTAGCTGCACTAATTTCTAGCTACTAGCTACTAATTAGGAGTGAGAATGCAATTGTCGCTATTTCTATCCTAATTTCACAATCTCTCATCCATACCCACTATTAAATTCTCTTCCAATACTTAATTATTCTTTTATAAGAAACAATCAAGTAAGAAAAAATAGATCTACATCATAATCAATGGATCTCCCACTATAGATTGAAGAGAATCAAACAGATTTACACTCATTTAAACAATATAGAGATGACTCTAGCAATACCCACTCTAATTAAGTATTCATCATCACACACCTCTAATTAATGATTTCGCTACTCATGATTAAGAAATTCAAAAGCACATTCAATAATAAACATTGAATTCAATAACAAGAGTAGAAAAATCAAGTTCACAAATAGTCTCCAACAATGGTTGTACCTTACTATTAAGAAGAAGAAAAAGAGAATAGTACTTTTCAAAGTCTACCAATCAAAATCTCCTTTTATTTGTCAAAGGAATGTTCTAAATCTAAGAAAGGAAAAGATGATATGATATGATATGATATGCTATGATATTCTTAGTACACAATACTTGCTCTAGAATTTATATCCAAGAAAATAGGGAATCTTCTTTCTCTTTTTCCTGTGCTGGACAATTTTGCCCTTGAGCAACATTCTAGGATCGGTGCGGCGACTGATGATTGATTGGTTGCAATCTGCGGACCGCCAGCTACATTATCTGATTCGTTAATGCCTTCCAGTAGTTAGCAGCATTTCCATCGGTGTTTCACCGACCTGCATTCGTGTATCGCCGAACTTTTTCCCTTCAATCTAACAAGTCAGGTGCCATTCGGTGGATGAACAGGTGAGTCGCCGTTGGCAACCCACGTTTCATCGGTGACTTGTTTCTCAGAGGCAGTGGGAATCGGCTGTTGACCTGCGTTTCGCCGATCCTCTTCGACGGAATGCCGAATTCAGTCCACTTCCTTCTTTTTGCTTCATTTCTTGCTCTTTTATTCACATTAGGCATCTGCGTTCAACAAAAGCAAAAAGAGCATAAAATCCACATAAACAACTCAAAACTAAGCAAAACTCAGGCTTAAGAGCCCAATGAGTTGGTGAATTTACCAAAACATCACATAGATCCTCAGCCCCAGCCAGCAGAGGTAGAGATAGATCAGGGGCATCCAATTTTGGTAGTGGTTTGGATCACACTTATTCCCTATTAGGGCAATGAGAGTCAGAGTCATCCACGGATGTTGTGATTGGTATACTGGACGTCTGCTCTCACCCAGTTTACATTTTGATAGATCTAGGTTCTACTATGTCTTACATTACTCCGCTAGTGGAACAAAAATTTGGTATAACACTAGAATTGCTTCAATGACCATTCTCGGTGTCTACACTCTTTGGTGACTCTATCAATTCTATGAGAATTTACCAGGGCTGTATAATGAAGGTTGTTAGTCGCCAAACCTTAGCAGACTTAGTGGAGCTAGAAATGATTGATTTTGATGTGATTATGGGAATGGATTGGCTAGCACCATGTTATGCCAATGTGGAGTGCTGGATGATCTTGGGCAAATTTATATGCCCAAGTGATACTTAAATGTGTCATTTTAGCCTTGTTTATCTATCAATGTTTATACATTCTCATGTGATTGATAATAAAATGTGAATTTATACTAACCAACATGATTAGCGTTGTTTTGCAGGTGAAAGATAATATTGGGAAGCTAAAATGCGTGTTGGGAGAGATCGGGGTTGGACTCAGATGGTAGCAAAGGACAAAGCATTGGAAGGCACAAATTAAAGGGGCTCAGCGATGGAGCCATGTCACGCTGCCATCGCGGAGGCCTTCTGCCTGGATAGGGAATTTTTGGCCAAATTCCAGTGAAGGTGCGCGTTGGGGCCGTGGCACGTTGGCCTAGCCCCGCGTTGCATGCCGTGCCACGTTGGGCCTTATTACCTGGACACTCAATTTCCAGTAAGGGTCCGCGTCAGTGGCGTGTCACGGAGGCAGTGCTCCGCGATGCACTCCGTGACACATTGCTTGTTATTCCGGGAAAAATTCCCACTAGTATAAATAGAACACTTAGGTTCATTTCTAATTATTCTGACTTGGTGGAGCAAGAACGTGGGCTACAGGCAGTTGAGGGGACGAAAATCTCAGGGTTTTTCTGTATCTCCTTCTTCTTTAATTCAATTGCTTGTATGTTTAACACTCATTTAACGATGTTTAATCCACGAATGAGTGGCTAATTCCTCTTCTTGCTGAGGTTAAGAACAATGGTGTTGAAATGTGATTGTTGATTAAGTTGGTTTTTCATCTTTTCTTCCATGGTTGTTCTATTGATTCTTGTTCTTACTGCATTAATGTGTGGCCTATGTTAATGTATATCTAAAAAGTACGGTTTCACTCGAGAGAGCAAGAAATTGGAAAGTTGTGAATCAATAGGATATGATCTTTTCTTAGTTTGGGAAAATTGAGAATTGATTTACCTTCAGGATAGAAATATACCTGAAAGTCGTATCAGTTAATTAAGGAACCGGTTTTGTATGGCTAGAACATGAATTTCGTTTAATCATAGAAATGTAGGTGGACGGTTCATGATTCTTAAGTTGGGTTAAATACGAGAGTTTTAATCCATTGGCAATAGTTCTTGACTAGCAACCGGAGGAAAGATTAACCACATTATATTGATAATTTATTTCTTTACATGTTCATTTAACCTCAGCATGCTCACATTCATAGTTCAGACTCACGTTAGATATTCGTTTTAGACTTAGAATAAAAATTAGAAATCAAAATATCAAACTCTTCTTTGCACTATTGTCTTCATTGTTAGGGTTAAAATATAGTACACTTGAGTAGATTGTTACCTTATCCCAGTCCCTGTGGGATCGATACTTGGCTTACTTAAGCCACTTTACTACTTGTTCGACCACGTGCACTTGCATGTAGCTTTATACCCAAAGCATAAAAACCCGAACACTGGACCAAGATTTTCCTATTTCACTTTCCAGGGGAGGTAGTGCAAGAATGGAAAGGCAATGCAGCTATGCCAAAAGGTAGGTTTATATCCTATCTTCTGGCGAGAAAACTAATATCGAAGAGCTATATTAAGCATATCATTAGGGTTTGGGATATGTAGGAAGAATCCTCAACTCTTCATTCCATTCATGAGGTCAGTGAATTTCCGGATGTATTCTCGGATGAGCTTCTTAGTATTTCCCCAGAGCGTGAGATCAATTTCTCTATCGACCTGCCACCAGATACGTAACCTATATATATCCCTTCGTATCCAATGGCTCCTGCCGAGCTGAAGGAACTGAAGGGAGACTTGTTAGATAAGGGCTTTATCAGGCCTAGTGCTTCACCATGGGGTGCGCCAGTTTTTTTTGTAAGGAAGAAGGATGGCTCCCTGCGAATGTGTATAGATTATCGGCAGTTAAATAAAGTTACCATAAAGAATAAATATCCCCTTCCAAGGATAGATGATTTGTTTGATTATTTGTAGGGGTGAAATATTTCTCCAAGATTGACTTAAGGTTAGGTATCATCAGGTGTGAGTCCGGGAGAAAGATATTCCGAAGACAACTTTCAGGACCAAGTATGGTCATTTTGAGTTCTTGGTCATGTCCTTTGGATTGACGAATGCCCCAGCAGTGTTGATGGATTCGATGAACATTTTTAGGACATATTTAGATCTGTTTGTGATAGTGTTTATTGATGATATTCTAATATGTTCACGCTCAGAAGTCGAACGTAGAGATCATTTGTGAACAATACTCCAGGTCCTTAGAGATTGCTAGTATACGTGAAGTTCTTGAAATGTGAGTTCATTCTGTCGCTTTCTTGGGCCATATTGTATCAGATGCAGGTATCCAGGTTGACTCGCAGAAAATAAAGGCAGTAAAGATATAGCCTAGACCCACGAATACCATCGAGGTTCGTAGCTTCCTGGGGTTAGCTGGGTATTACAGAAGGTTCGTGGAAGGATTCACTGCCTTATCAGCACCATTGACAAGATTGGCTCAAAAGCAGCTAAATTCCACTGGACCGAGGCTTGTGAGTAGAGTTTTCAGGAACTGAAAAATAGGTTGACATCTGCACCAGTATTAGCCTTATCGGAAGGTCTAGAGGCTATGCTGTATATTGTGACGCTTCAGGCATTGGATTGGGATGTGTTCTGATGCAGCATGGCAAAGTGATTGCCTATGCTTCGAGGCAGCTAAGTAAGCACGAAAAGAATTACCCCACCCATGATTTAGAATTGTTGTAGTTGTTCATGCTTTGAAAATTTGGAGGCACTATTTATATGATGTTCATGTATATATCTTTACAGATCACAAAAGCCTCCAGTATATTTTCACCCAGAAAGAGTTTAATTTATGGCAGCATCGTTGGCTAGAGTTGCTGAAAGACTACGACGTGAATATCTTATATCATCTAGGGAAGACTAACATTGTAGCCAATGCCCTTAGCCGCAGATCTATGGGCAGTCTAGCATATTTAAGGCTAGAATAATGGGAAATGGCTCAAGAGCTGCACTAGTTAGCTAATCTAGCAGTCGGGTAGTGGATTCGGAAGATAGTGGAATCATGATCCAGAATATACTAGTATCATCTCTATTTGTAGAGATAAAGGAGCAACAGTACGAGGACCCTAGTCTAGTACTGATCAGAGACAAGGTTCAACAGGGAAAACTATCGGCCTTTGAGTTAATGGGAGATGATGTCTTGAGATTCAGAGGTCAACTTTGTGTTTTAGATATAGCCGAGCTTCGCCAGCATATTATGGTAGAGGTACATTATTATCGTTACTCTCTTCATCTGGGTTCGATGAAGATGTACCACGATATAAAGGAGATACATTGGTGGCTAGGAATGAAGAAGGGAGTAGCTGAGTTTGTAGCACAGTACCCTAATTGCCAACAAGTAAAAGCTGAACATCAGAAACCTAGCGGGTTGGCTCAAGAAATAGTTATACCGATGTGGAAATGGGAAAAAATTAATATGGATTTCATTACAATATTACCTCACACCAGGCGTAAATTCAACTCCGTTTCGGTCATTGTCGACAGGTTGACAAAATCAGCCCATATCTTGCCAGTCAGGACCACATTTTCAGCCGAAGATTATGTTGAGTTATATATTAAGGAGATAGTCTGACTGCATGATGTCCCAACATCTATTATTTCTGACAGAGGGGCACAATTCATAGCTAGATTTTGGAATTCATTTCAAAAGGTTTTGGGGATATAGGTTAATTGGAGTACAGCTTTCCATCCCAAACAGACGGTTAGGAAGAGCGCACCATTCAAACGCTCGAGGACATGCTACGAGCGTGTGTACTATACTTTGGATGGTGTTGGGACGAGCATCTTTCTCTTATTGAGTTTACGCACAATAACAGTTATCATCCTCTATTCAGATGATGCCTTATAAGGCTTTATACGGGCGAAAATGTAGGTCCCCTATAAGATGGTTTGAAGTAGGGGAAGCAAGGTTGATCGGACCTGATATGATACATCAATCAGAAGAAAAGGTGAAACTTATCAGAGAGTGTTTGCTAGAAGCCTAGACTCGTCAGAAGTCCTATTATGATGTACGACATAGATACTTGGAGTTTAATATTGATGATCGGGTATTTCTTAAGGTTTCACCTATGAATAGCGTGATGAGGTTTTGCAGGAAGGGCAAGCTTAGCCCTAGGTTCATTGGCCCATATGGGATCCTTTGAAGGATAGGTCGAGTAGCTTATGAGTTAGAACTACCTTTAGGGATAGAATCTATTCATCTAGTTTTCCACATGTCAATGATACGAAAGTGCATAGAAGACTCGTCCCGGTTAAGGATGTTCAAGTCACTGAAGAGTTATCCTATGAAGAGACTCCAACTTCCATACTAGACAATAGGTTCGTAGATTGAGGTTTAAAGATTTAGCCGCCGTTAAAGTTCTATGGAGGAATAGAAATGTAGAAGAGATGACTTGGGAAGCTGAGGACGACATGAGGTCTAAATATCCTCACTTATTTCAGGCTTGACTCAGATTGTGCAGTTAAGGTGATATTGTTATTCAAGTATTATTTTGTTTCTTATATTATCAGTATTGACTAGTTGCTCACTTTTATGTTATGGAGTAGTTGCTTGTAGCGTCCGGTGAGATGCCTATGTTGGACTTTCCTGTGTCTTAGTTTTTCGGATAGTCCATGTTACAGAGGAGACTCTGCTGAAATTTTTCTGGTAATGGTTAAAGTAATTGAGCCTCTAAAGCTTAGATTACATTTGAGGATGAATGTTCCTAAGGGGGGGATGATGTTACACCTTCTGAGTTTCTATCGTTTAACCGAAGCTTTCCTATGTATATTGAATGTTTTAGAGTACGACCTATATGAGGAAGGGCTCGGGGAATAAGCATACTAACATGTTGTCAAGCGAGCATGAGGCCGGGGCCAGAGGTAGGACGCACCGGGGGCGCCGCATAGCCATGCCTGCGCAAGGGCCAGCGCATTGCGCTCGTATTTTAGCGCGATAGGCGACACGCCGTGCCCTCCTGGATACCACGTCAAATATATATAATCTCCTTCATGTTTAATCAAATCGTTTTCAATATTTCCCCAAAGTAGAGGAGCGAACGTGAGCGACTATTCCGTGAGATTTTCGCCGAATTACGCCGTTAAACTCTGTTCAAATGCAAATTCGTCTTGGATAACGAGTATCAAGCCAATGAGGAACGTTTCTTCGAAGTTATTTCTTGAAATCTAACTCAGGTTGTTGGAGTCTTATCGAGTAGAAATCATAGAAATTATTTCAAATTGATTCTTAAGCGGCTACAAATGATAGGCAAGTATTTCTACCTTCTAAATTCTTCAGAATTCATACGTTTTGGGCCGAAGTGGACGAAGTTTGGTTTGTAGTTAATGTCCTTAAAAGATATTGTTATTAGCGATTTATTAGTATTGAAAATAGATTTATTCTCTCAGTGTAAGGGATGCAAATTGGAGGAATCACCAGCTTTAGATTGGAATTATTTGGGTGAACGAAAATCAAAAATTGAGGTATGTTAAGGCTAACCTTTTCGGCAAGTTATCCTCGTCATATAGTCGATACGACCTATGCCTAAGTAAGCTACGAGAAGGTATATTGTGATTAGCTGCTACAAGTAGATTTGAGACTAAAGTGCAGTACTTTTGTTGGGATTGACCCCATCTAATATAGTCTTTCATTGACCAATGTCACGCCCTACCTTGGGAGGCATGACTGGCACCCAATGCCACACTAGAATTTGGGCTGACCTGGCTGGGTATATGCACCTCTGGTATCTACTGGCGACTCAAAATTAAGAAAACAAACTGCTATATCTCAGCTATAAACACAACATTGGACTGAAAAGGTCACACAACACCTGTAAAAAAATAGCTAACCCAACCAACAAATAACAATAAAAGGGATCCTATGCAGGCCTACAAGTCCACTATGTTGTCTAGTTATAACAGGAATGAAAACAAGCAGCTATACTAGGTCCCTTATGGTCAACGCATAACATAAGGCATATATGGGCCCCACATGGCCAAGAACAACCAACTAACTAATTATATAGTCTGCAAGCCTCTAAGAGTGGAATAGTGGTCGGGACAGGGCCCCCACCTACCAAAAACTGTACAACAAAAGTGCAAACTCCCACTACCTGGTAACTCCGAATGAAAGGAGCTAACCAATCTGCTGACTCTGATTAGCTCCTACAAGAAGTCCTGAAACCTGTCTGTCTAAACCTGCAGGCAAGTATGCAACGCCCCATAGTTGGGTGTCAGTACAGTATGTACTGAATATGTAAGATAGTAGTAAAAAGCTAAATAGAAAATGATAAAGACTGAAAGTAAATACCAAGAAAGGGTAGAAGATAACCTGTAAGCTTTCTTATCCATAACCTGCATCAGTAAATCACTACACGTATATAAGCTGAAGCTCTACAATCATGCATTCATAAGTTATAGCTAATAGTCAAGTATACAAACAAGAACCTAACATGGTCCCCATAATCCTAGAAGGTACAATCAACACAGAGATAACCTACCTGGGCCCTCATAAGCCTCGACAGGTGCCAATTAGTCTATCCACCCCTATTGGTACCCCTTAGGCCTTGCTAGTAATTGTAACTGTATCTGAGACATCTAGGCTCCTGTAACTATATGTGAGCCGTCTAGGCTCCTATAAATGAATATGAGCCGTCTGGGCTCCTGTAACTGAATATGAGCCTTCTGGGTTCCTATAACTGAATATGAGCCTTTTGGGTTCCTGTAACTGAATATGAACCTTCTAGGCTCCTGTAACTGAATATGAGCTGTCTCGGCTTCTATAACTGAATACGAGCCGTCTGGGCTCCTATAACTAAAGATGAGCCGTCTGGGTTCTTGTAACTAGATATGAGCCTTTTGGGCTCCTGTAACTAAATATGAGCCGTCTAGGCTCTTGTAGTTGTGTCTGAGCCATTTGGGCTTCTGTAATCATGTCTGAGCCATCTGGGCTCTTGTAATCATGTCTGAGCCATCTGGGCTCCTGTAATCATGCTTGATCCATCTGGGCTCCTATAACTGAATGTGAGTTGTCTGGGCTCCTCAGGCCTAACACGACTGCTACTCTTACTCGCCCCTGAACTCGTCTATATAGCTTCCAACAGGCACAGTATGTGTGCCTACAACTGGCTAGAGGGTCATGGCAGTGGTCACAACCTACGTCGATTTAGACGAAGAAGGTCGAGGTCCGGGTGACCTAAGAGATAGTCTAAAGGTCATGCTGAGGCAAGGATAACTCATAAGCTGTCTGTAAGGTCGCAGGTGACCAACTATTTAGTTCCTCCACTAAGAACAACTGTGGGGCTGCTATTAATCGGACATACTCCTAAGAAGCCAACCCTAACTCTCCACAGGTAGCTTACCATAACTCCTAGCCTGGAAGTAACCCCGTGATACTGTGGTACGAGTCCTTTTAGACTTCATCCTAGTCCATTTAGATCTCCTATGGCTTCCTTGGGAATTTCATAGCCTCGTCGGCAGGTATATTTGGAACTAGCCACTCGTGGAAACCTGTACGTGGGCATCTATAAGAGTAGGTTGGGGCATTTACCCTGCATCTAAATATTGATGAAGTTCCCTCCTTAGAGTATCCACTGATCTATCAAACTTGAAACAATTGGGATGGTGTCCTGAGTGACCTGTACGATAAGCACTAAGTCAAAAGAAACTAACAGTCACTGACAGTATCCAAATACATGGCAGGCTGACCTTCAATTCACTAGGCAACCCTAGTGCCGCTGACTCTAAGGTAAGACCATCCTATTCAAATTCTGGCCTTGGAGGCATCAAGTTACGCCAACATCCTCTAGGCGAGCTTCACTAACAATACAGGCGTCAAACTAAAAGCTATATCACCCGAATATTCCCTACACTGTCCAACTTACCAAATCAGGCCCCACAACTAACCATAAACTTCTAAGGCCTTGGCATAATAGCAAAACATCATAATTCTACTAATATTGTGAACAGAAGAATAGAGGAGTTTGTATGATACTCCTAGTGTGAGTCACACTTAAAGGACTCTTTCCCGATAAAGGATACTGCAATATACTCTCAATACATTTTATAGCAGCTAACCACAACATACATAATCATAATCTACTGACAGCAGCTAATCATAACATATATGATCCTTATCTACTAGTAACAGTTAATTACAAATATAATCTCATTTTCTACTGGCAGTAGCTAATTACAATATACAGGATCATTGTCTTGTTTTAAATGCGTAGGTCATATCACTATACGACGAGAATAACATGTCGAAGAGATAAGCCTTAACATACGTCAAATGCTGACTCTCTTTAATCCAATTAGTTCTAACCTAAAGTCAGTAATTCCACTCAATTGTAGTCGTTTAATTCGGTCGGAAACTCATAATTTCTCGAGTTATAACCGCTTATAACTCAATTTGATGTAATTCCGACAACCTTTACTCGGCCAGGTTTCGGTACACTGAGCGAATTTTCAAGAAATAACTCCGCAGAGATGCTTTTTTTAGGCCTAGAACTTGTTATCCAAGGTGAATTTGTGTTTGGACAGAGTTAAATGGCGTAATTCGGTGAAAATCACTTGAAACATTGAGAGAATACTTTGTAGGAACGAAGCTCTATTTTAGGAAATCTTTGAAAGTGAATTTAAGCCTACACTTAAACATATATATAGATGAGGCAGTCGGCAAGGGGCGCGTGGCGTGCCACCCATCGTGCCAGGCAAGGGTGTGCAGCGCGCCGACCGTAGCGCCAGACCGGCTGGCATGGTGCGGCACCCAAGGCACTTGGCCCCTGGCCCCTAGCCCCGGCCTCTTGCTTGCTCGATGCCACATTCGTGTATTCATCCCCAAGGCCTTTTCCCTCATGTGTCATACTTCAAAACTCTCAACATATGCATGCACATTTTCATTAAATGATAGAAATTTACAGGGTGTAACATCATCCCCCCTTAAGAACATTTGTCCTCGAAGGTAATCTTTAGGCTTAAAAGACTCAACTCCTTTAATTGTTGCTAGAAAAATTTTAGCAGAGTCCCTTTTGTAATATGGACTATCTGGCAACCTGAAACAAAGAAAATTCCAATACAGACACCTCACAAGACGCTATCTGCAACTAAATAATATAGTGCCACTACATATATAAGTGACTGATAACAATAACAACAAGGGCTCTACTCTATACCTGAAAACTATTTTGCCGTTTCTAAATTTGTTTGAATATATATATTTTCATTATAGAGCCTAGAACAACTGAAGTGTCATGCCCCACCTTGGGAGGCATGACTAGCACCTGGTGCCTTGCTGGGATCTGAACATGCCTGGCTAGGCACAGGCACCTATGGTGCCTACCAATGACTCAATTTTAAGAAAACAAACTGTTATATCTCGGCTTTAAACACAGCCTCAGGCCGACAAGGCCACGCAGCACCTGTAAAAGAAAATAGCTAATCCAACCAACATATATCAATAGGGATCCTATGCGGGCCGACAAGACCATCATGTTGTCCAGTTATAGCAGAAAGGAAAATAAGAATCTATACTAGGCCCCACATAGCCAACACCTAAATAAGACATACATAAGCTCCACATGGCTAACTACAGCTAACTAACTGCATACTGTAGTCTGCAAGCCTCTAAGAATACAAATAGTGGTCGGGACAGGCCTCCACCTACCCAAATGCTATATAAATGAAAGACTATGATCTCTACAACCTGGCAACTCCGAACGAAAGGAGCTGGACAAACTACTGACTCTGAACAACTGCTACTAAAGATCCTGAACTCTATGTATCGAACCTGCAAGCAAGTATGCAGCGCCACATAGTTGGGGGTCTGTACAATATGTATTAAATATGTAAGGCAATAATAAAGGTTGTTAAAGACTGAAAGAAATAGAAGGAACAACCTGCATATAGTAAAACACTACACGTATATGAGCCACGACTGTACAATCATATATTCACAAGCTATAACTAGTAGAGAACAATACAAACAAGAACCTAACCTGGCCCCCATAAGCCTGGAAGGTACAATCAATACAGAATAACTTGCTCGGGGCCCCTATAAAACTTGTCGAGCACACATCAATCTATATACCACTAACAAGGTTGTTATGAAACTACTGGTGCTAC
The DNA here is from genome assembly GCA_035772735.1 of Datura wrightii. Taxonomy (NCBI): domain Eukaryota; kingdom Viridiplantae; phylum Streptophyta; class Magnoliopsida; order Solanales; family Solanaceae; genus Datura; species Datura wrightii. The sequence continues at coordinate 14,670,307 of JASDFA010000003.1, forward strand.
AGCCAACCTACCTGTCCCCTGAGTGTGCAACTGAACCCGCTTGGCTCTTGATTTGTAGCTGTGTCTGAGTCCGGTGGACTCCTGATAACTGCACTTTGGGCACCAGGCTCGATGAGGGTGTGATGTCGATACGACATAAAGATAATAGTCCAGCCATGGAATAGACTGTAATATGGTCCTTGGGCCTATGCAACATCCATAGAGATGACATATCACTCCTTGGAGCAACATCATATAGCCTCTATAGGCGATGACACAGCTAGTAACCATGGGGTGGTCACGAAAGGATCCTAGGTGAGGGTAACCCCAACTGATGTGTAATACTAAAGTCTTAGTCTAGCCACTCAAAAGGCGTATCTTTCCTTCTAGGCCTAAGTGACTGCTGCTTGCCCCTAGAATAATCTATATAGCTGCTAGTAGGCACACCCCATGTAACCTGTATTTGACCAGAGGATCCTGATAGTGATCATAATCTCTGATGATCTAGAGTGGATAGGGCGAGGTCTGGAGTGGCCTAACAATATTCTGAATGTCCTGCTCGGACAACCTTAACTCATAAGAAATTGTAGGGTCACAGACAACCAATTACTTAGTTCCTTTTTTTAGAACGACTGTAGGGCTACTAGTGACCGAGCATGCTTTTGAGTGGTTAGGCCCTAATCCTCCATAGGTAGCCTACTGAAATTCTTAGCCTAAGGGTAATATTGTGCTAACATGGTTCTAGTCCTTTAGACCTTAACTTGGTCTGTTCGGATCTTATGTGACTCTTTTGGATGATTCCTAACCTTGTAGGTAAGTTTACATGGACTTATCCAATCACGATAACCTGTACCTGAGCATCTTATAGGGACAGGCTGGGGTGTTGGCCCCGCCTCTAACGCTAATAAGGTCCCCTTTCTTAGGGTACCCACGGGTCTATTTGACCTGAATGACTGGGATGGCTTCTTGGGTAACCTGTATGACGAATACTAAGTCAACTAGAATTGACAGTCACTGGTAGTAGCTAACTAGATGGCAGGCTGTCACTCAGTTCACTAGACAACCCTAAAGACGCTGACTCTAAAGTATGGCCATCCTACCTAAATTCCTGGCCCTGGGGTATGAGGGTACGCCAATGGCCTCTGGGCGTGCTTTATTGACAATACAGGTGCAAAACTGATAGTTGTATCACTTAGCTGCGCCTATGTTGTTCAACCTACTAACTCAGGCACAATATCTGTCCATGAGCTTCTAAGGTCTAGCCCTGACATTAAAACATCCAATTTTGCTAACGTAATGAACTGAAGAGCAGAGGAGTTCCTATGATGCTTTTAGTGTGTGTCACACTTAACATGTTCTTTCCCGATAAGGGATACTGCAATATAATCTTTATACGTTTTCTAGTAGCTAACCACAACATATGCAGCCGTAATCTACTGATAGCAGCTAATCACGACATACCTGACCCTTATATACTAGCAGCAGCTAATTACGACATATAGTATCATTATCTATGTTTAAAACATAGGTCATATAACTATATGATGAGAATAACTTGGCAAAGGAATAAGCCATAACATACCTCAAATGCCAACTTTCGTTCAACTGGCTAGTTTCAACTTGCAAACGGCAGTTCTTTCCAATTGTAACCTCTATGCTGAGAGAATAGAACTAATTTCAATACTAAACTCAACAAATATTGATAACTTTCAATAATAGAATTAACTATAATCCAACTTTGAAAAACTCGATCGAAAATCTATAATTTCCCAAGAGTTCAAAGGGAGAAATGCTTACTAATACCTGTGACCAGGTAGGATTCAATTTGGAGCTATTCTGACTACTTTTACTCGACGGGCTTCCGGTGTACCGACTGAATTTTCAAGAAATAACTCCATAGAAATGCTTCCCTTGTTACCTGAAGTTAATTTTCATTTGGACAGCATTTGTTAGCATAATCGGACGAAAACTCAATGAAAATTGCGTATCCTCTTGATTCTGCCGAGAGAAATGTTGGACAAATGATTTGAAATAAACCAAGAGGTCTATATATACTTATATGGGCGGTGGCAAGGGTGGGGCCCCGCGTCGTCCATCGCGCCTACCACCTTGTCGCACCGCGCCCCTCTACGCGCTAGCCTGCCTAGCGCGCTGCGCTGGCCAGTGCACTACTAGCTGGTGCACCGCGCTGGCCCCTCGCGGCCTAGCCTCATCCGACCCTGCTTCTGAGGCTTTTTTCCACATGCGTCGAGCTATCCTTACTCGTCATATTTCCAGGCATACGCCTACTAACCGTTAACATTTTACGGGGTGTAACATCCTCCCCCTTCGGAACATTCATCCTTGAATGTCATCCGTAGGCTTAACCGAGTTAATTCTTTTAACCCACACTTACAAAAATTTCGGCAGAGTCTCCTTTATAATATGGACTATCTGAAACCCTGAAACATAGAAAACCCTAAATAGGCATCTCACAGGATGCTCTAAAAAACTATTTCACTATATAAAGATAACCAACCAATCAGTACTAGTAATATAAGCAGTAAAATGACAGCTGAACAACGACCTCACCTTAACTGCATAATCTGGGTCAATCCTGGAACAAGTGAGGATATCTAGACCTTATGTCATCCTCAGCACCCAGGTCATCTCTTCTCTATTTATGTTCCTCCACAAAACTTTAACCTAGAGGCTACATCTTTAGTCCTTAACCTACGAACTTTCTAATCCAGTGTGGCATCTGGGACCTATTCATAGTCTAACTCTTCAGTAACTTGGATGTCTGATCCAACTCGGGGCGGATCAACTATGCACTTCCACAACATGGACACATGAAAGACTGGATGTACAGATTCTAACTCTGGAGGCCATTCCAGCTCATACGCCACCTTGCCTGTCCTCCGAAGGATATGATATGGGCCAAAGAATCTAAGGCTAAGCTTTCCCTCTTTACCAAATCTCGTAACGCCCTCCGTCGGTGAAGTTTTTAGGAATACCCAGCCACTACTTCAATCCTTAATTGCCTACATCATACGTTAGAACAAGACTCTCGATGATCCTGGGTTGTCGATATCCATTCTTTTTTTGGTAAGTTTTAACTTTCCCCATCTAACACTGTAGTATGCCCTAGTCCAACTACCCTTAATTTACCTACTTCAGTCATCATATATGGGACCTACATTTTTACCCATAACAGGTCTCTGGGCGTCTGAACCGTGCATTTTTCTTGGCTATTTTGTGTGGAGACGAGAAGCCATACTTACATTAACATGCGCTCCAATATGTTCTAACAACTTCTCAGAACCTAACTTGGAGTTGTGCCTCTCTGTCAGGGTTTATTAGACACTGGCGCTCCACATAACCAGACTACTTCTTAAACATTTAACTCGGTATAAGCTTTAGCTAAAACATAATTCCATTTGGCGAGACATGAGTTGATCTCGTTAGCCATCCTATACTAACTTAAATGAGGTCAATTTACACTTGGTATGAGATAACCTTGTAACTGTATTCATGTTAATTACTCTCCACTTCCTCACAGGCACGACCATCTCCTAAATTGGCCTGCTCAGTTCCTACTGTCCAGTCTCCTCTGGCTGATCATTGGAGATCTGTGCCACAACTTTGAAGTATCTTTCTTTTTCCCACGCCATCAGTAGGTTTCTTTTATAACCTGATGCATTTTCATCAACCGCTGGGTAGAGGGAATAATGGACAGGGTGCACCTTGCCCATATTATGCTAATGAAGTCCTACCACCTTTGGAACACAGAGTCGACCTCTGGGTCTCTTGATTCCTCCCCTTATTATCTTAAGTACTAATAACTTCCTACTGGGCCTTGTCTCAAGGTTGTAATATGTAAGAATCTCTGTGTCGCCACTCCTTTACATTCACAACTGGTGGTGATATTGCAGCATTCTAGGTTACACTTTAACTGTCGGTCCAATGCTTATTCCTCAACATTCAGCGGTGATTCCATGCTCTGTCAACCTATCACTGCCTGGAGGTGATTCTGTTTTCCTCCAGAGTTAGATATTCATGCCTTTCCCCTTGCTCCCTCTGATTGATCTTTGGGGTTATTGCTTTCTGCCTCATACTATCGAAGATATTACTAAGCAAGTCTACTGACCCGTATCCTCCTGACAGGCACTCAAGCCTATTTCGTTCATATGATCTCTCTGTCCTTTAGACACAATAAACTAGAGCCATAACCATTATCTTGCGGATATGCCCCACCATGATTAGCATAATGCGGCATAATCTACCCTTGTCTGACTTGAGTTTTACTGTTGTTGGGGGTTTAGCGCTGATGGACTCTTTCACATGCACTTGAGTTCTACTGGCAATCTTGTCGCCCTCCTGAATCACTACCGTAAGGATCTAGGAAACTTTGTAAAAACTAGGGGTCCTAACCACTTTCTAACCCTTCTCGAAATCAACTATTCTATCTCTCCTTTACTCCTTCTTTTGGGTAACATGGCATTGCTACTTACGCTTTTTGTTGTGCTGAAAGAATAAACTGGGAGGTGGAAAGTAACCCTATCATTCTATACCATGGCTAGGGCGCAAATTTCAACAACTCTAAAGGCTGGAGGTACAAACCTTGCATGATCTTTTGTATGTTTCAGGTGGTCCAACATTAACTGTTGTCCTTGTCCAATTCTAAGTAGCTAGTAGGTACCAATTCATATATATACTATTCTGAGGTACTATTCCTAGGCTGAAGAAGAATCGCTGATGATGCTGACATATCTATTACCTTGTGAAGTTTTCGGTGCCTTGGGAGTGTGATGGGGAAATTTAAAAGACGTCTACTTCTGCCCTTAGGCTAACCATCCCCCAACCGTGGCACCTCACTGGTACCTTCTCCTGCTACTGTAGTTATCTTGCAGCTGGCTGAAGTTTGTCCTATATCGAACACCATTCTAGACAGACATAACAACGAAAGCTTAGGGACTCAACCCCATACAACTCCCTTTATAGCACGATCTTAGAAGAAGGAGGAGTAACAATACTACCATGCCTCGTAGCCTCCTTCTCATAGAATGTGGTGCACAACACATTTATAAATAAGACTCTACTAGACACGGCTTGCAGAATCACTAGGATACGACCTGCTCTGGTACAAAGTTTGTCATACCCCACCTTGAGAGGCTGACTAGCACCTAGTGCCTTGCTGGGATATGAACTGGCCTGGCAGGGCATAGGCACCTCTGATGCCTATAATGACTCAATTTCAAGAAAACAAACTTCTATATCTCAACTGTGAACACAACCTTAAGCCGACAAGGCCACGCAACACCTGTAAAAGAAAATAGCTAACCCAGCCAACATACATCGATAGGGATCCTATGCGGGCTGACAAGACCACCATGCTGTCTATTAATAACAAAAAGGAAATAAGCATCTATACTGGGCCCCACACGTCCAACACCTAAATAAGACATACATAGGCCTCATACGGCCAACAACAACTAACTGATACTATAGTCTGCAAGCCTCTAAGAATACAAATAGTGGTCGGGACAAGGCCCGAGCCTACCCAAATGTTATATAAATGAAAGACTATGATCTCTAAAACCTGGCAACTCCAAATGAAAGGAGCTGGCCAAATTACTGACTTTGAACAGCTACTACTGAAGATCCTGAACTCTGTCTGTCTAACCTATAGGCAAGTATGCAACACCTCATAGTTGGGCATCAATATAATATGTACTGAATATGTAAGGCAATAATAAAGGCTGCTAAATACTAAAAGAAGTAGAAGGAAGGGGCGGAAGTTAACCTGGAAGTATGCTTATTCATAACCAACATCTAGTAAAACACTACACATATAGGAGCTACGACTGTACAATCATATATTAATAAGGTATAGCTAGCAGACAAGAATACAAACAAGAACCTAACCTGACCCCCGTAAGCCTGGAAGGTACAATCAACACAGAATAACTCGCTCGAGGCCCCAATAAGCCTTGGCGAGCACACTTCAATCTGTATACCCCTAACAAGGTTCATATGACTCTACTGGTGCTACATCCAACCTAACTGTCCCCTGAGTCTGCAACTAAACCCGCTTGGCTCCTGATCTGTAGCTGTGTCTGAGTTCGGTGGACTCCTGATAACTGCACCCTGGGCACCAGGCTCGACGAGGGTGTGATACTGATATGACATAAAGATAATAGTCCAGCCATGAAATGGACTGTAATATGGCCTTTGGGCCTCTGCATCATCCCTTGGGATAGCATATTGCTCCTTGGAGAAACGTAATATAGCCTCTGTAGGTGACGATAAAGCTAGTAACCTTGGGGTGGTCATGGAAGGCTCCAAGGTAAGGGCAACCCCAACCGATGTGCTAGACTAAAGTCTCAGTCTAGCCACTCAAAAGGCGTATATGGCCTTCTGGGCCTAACGCGACTGCTTCTCGCCTCTAGAATAATTTATATAGCTTCTAGCAGGCACACCCCATGTACCCATATCTGATTAGAGGATCTTGATAGTGATCATACTCTCTAATGGTCTAGACCGGATAGGGAAAAGTCTGGAGTTGCCTAACAACACTCGGAATGTCCTGCCCGGACAATTATAACTCATAAGTAACTATAGGGTCGCAGACGACCAATTACTTAGTTCCTTTGCTTAGAACAACTGTTGTGCTGCTACTGACCAGAACATGCTTTTGAGCGCTTGGCCCCTAATCCTCTACATTTAGCCTACTGAAATTCTTATCCTGAGGCTAATATTGTGCTAACATGGTTCTAGTCCTTTATACCTTAACTTTGTCTGTTCGGATCTTATATGACTCTTTTGGATGATTCCTAGTCCTTGTAGGTAAGTTTACATGGACTTAGCCACTCACAACAACCTCTACCTGAGCATCTTATAGGGACAAGTTGGGGCGTTGGCCTTGCCTCTAACTGCTAATAAGGTCCCCTTCCTTAGGGTACCCACGTGTCTATTTGACCTGAACGACTAGGATGGCTTCCTGGGCAACCTGTATGACGAATACTAAGTCAACTGGAGCTGACAGTCACTGGTAGTAGCTAACTAGATGGCAGGCTGTCACTCAGTTCACTAGACAACCCTAGTGCTGCCGACTCTAAAGTTTGGCCATCCTACCTAAATTCCTAGCCCTGAGGCATGAGGGTACACCAATGGCCTCTGGGCGTGCTTTACTAACAATACAGGTTCCAAACTAATAGTTGTATCGCGTAGCTGCTCCTATGCTGTTCAACTTACTAACTCAGGCCCAATAACTGTCCACGAGCTTCTAAGGTCTAGTCTTGACAATAAACCATACAATTCTGCTAACGCAATGAACTGAAGAATAGATGAGTTCCTACGATGCTTCTAGCATGTGTCACACTTAACATGTTATTTCTCGATAAGGGATACTGTGATATAATCTTTATGCATTTTCTTGCATCTAACCAAAACATATGTAGCCATAATCTACTGATAGTAGCTAATCACGACATACCTGACCCTTATATACTAGCAGCAGCTAATTACAACATATAGGATCATTATCTACGCTTAAAACATAAGTCATATCATTATACAATGAGAATAACTTGCTGAAGGAATAAGCCTTAACATACCTGGAATGCCGACTTTCGTTTAGCTGGAGAGTTTTAACTTACAATTGGCAGTTCTTTCCAATTATAACCTCTATGCTGAGAGAATAGAACTAATTTCAATACTAAACTTGGAAAATATTGATAAATTTTGATAATAGAATTAACTATAATCCAACTTTGAAAACCTCAGTTGAAAATCTATAATTTTCTGAGAGTTCAAAAGGGAGAAATGCTTACCTAATGCCTGTGACCGAGTAGGAATCAATTTGGAGAAATTCTAACAACTTTTACTCGGCGGGATTCCGGTGTACTGGGTGAATTTTTAAGAAATAACTTCGTAGAAATGCTTCTCGTAGGCCCTAAAACTTGTTACCCGAAGTTAATTTGCATTTGGACTGCATTTGGTAGCGTAATCGGACAAAAACTCAATGAATATTGCGTCTCCTCTTAATTCTTCCAAGAGAAATGTTGGACAAATGATTTGAAATAAACCAAGAGGTCTATATATACTTAGAATGGCGGTGGCACCCCACGTCATCCATCGCGCCTAGCACCTTGCCACGTCGCGCCCCTCTATGCGCTGGCCTGCCTGGCGAGCCGCATTGGCCAGTGCACTGCTGTCTGGCACGTCGCGCTGGCCCCTTGGTGCCTAGCCTCTTACAACCCTGCTTTCTAGGCTTTTTTCCACATGCGTCGAGCTCTCTTTACTTGTCACAATTCCACACGTACGCCTACTAACTGTTAACATTTTATGAGGTGTAATATGAAGATATTTAGATCTTATTTTATCCTTATCTTCTCAACTCATCTTTGTTATATTCCTATCCCTCTCTAAGTTTCTTATAGGTCACATCTTGATCCTCACAGTAGCCCTTACGGACCCGGTGACCTAATATAACTCTTGGAGCCTCCGCGTGGGACGACTCTTCGTCGGCCTAAGCATCCTCGACTGGGTCAATCTTAGAAAAGGCCTCCTACGTGTGTGCATAGTGTTGATAAACAGATCTTAACCCCGAAGGCAACTCTATCTCATAGGCCCACCCAGCCAATCTCCTAGAGGATTTGGTATATCTTAATGAATCTAGGACTGGACTTGCCCTGCTTGTCAGATCTCATAACGCCCTTTATTGGTGAAATTTTCAGGAACATCCAGTCATTGTTTCAATCTCTATCTTCTCCACACACTAGAATAAGACTTCCGACGACCCTAGGCTACTGGCACATATCTCTGAATTAGTTTAACTATTTCCCTCTGACTGATGCAGTATGCTCGGTTTAATTATCCCTAACTTACCTGCTTCAGGCCATCATATAGGAAACCTACATTTCCACTCTTAACACATTCTCGGGCTTCTGACTCGTGTGTGCTACTTAGTCATTATCTAGGGACAGGAAGCTGTACTCAAATTAACTTGTGTTCCAATCTGTTATGACAGCTTTCCGAAAGCCTAGCTGTAAGTTGTGTGGCCTTTGTCAAAATTTAATAGACATTAGGATATCATATCGCCAGCATAGTTCTTTAATATTCAATTCAACATTATCCTCAACTAAAACATAATTCTGACCGGCAAGAAATAAATTAATCTCATTGGTCTTTTGACAATAACTCGAATAGGATCGAATTTACACCTAGTACGGGTTAACCCTATAGCTATATTCATACTATCTATTTCTCACTTCCACGCAGGCACGACTATCTCCTGAATTAGCCTGCCCGTACAACCTCTCTTTGCTGGCCATTTGAGCTTTATGCCACAACTCGGTAATATCCTTCTTCTTCCTATGCCAGTAGTAGATCTCTTTTATAACCTAATGCGTTTTCGTCAAACTCGGGTGGGGGGAATAATGGACATGATATGCCCTGCTACAATCTATTGATGAAGCCATGCCACATTTAGAACATAGAGTCGACCTCTGGGTCTCAAGACTCCATCCCCTACTATCTCAAAGGCCGATGACTCCTTCTGCTGGGCCTTATCTCTGGCTGCACTAGGCTAGGGTCGCCGTACTGTCACTCCTTTGCCTCCACAACTAGTGGTAACATTGCAGTATTCTAGGTTACAACCTCAATATCCTTTAAATGTCATCCTGATGCTTACTTCTCGAAATTCAGTGGCGATTCCAAGCTCTATCAGCTAGCTACCGCCTGGAGGTGATTATGTTCTCCTCTTAAAGTTAGATACTCGTGCCTTCCCCTTACTTATATAGGATGAGATCTGGGGTTCTTTCCCTCTGCATCATATTGACAAGGATATTACTGACCAAGTCTACCAACCTGTATCGTTCTGACCCACACTCGGGCCAATTTCGTTCATATAATCTCTCTATCCTTTGACATAACAAACTAGCGCCATAGCTATTGTTTTGTAGGTATATCCTACCGTCATTAGCACACTGCTGCAAAATCAACCTATTTCTAAACTGAGCTTTACTATTGTTAGGGGTTTATCACTTATGGACTCTCACACACACTTGAGTGCTACTTGCAATCTTATCTACCCTCCCGATTTACTACCGTGAGGGTCTAGGTAACTTTGTAAACACTAGGGGTCTTAACCACTTTCTAATCCTTCTTGGAAGCAACATCTCTAGCTTCCTTTACTATTTATTCTGGGCAACATGGAATTAATAGTTATGCTTTCTGTCATACTGAAAAAAACAAACTGGGAGGTGTAAAATGACTCTATCATTCAATAACAAGGCTAAGGCGTGAAATTCAACAAACTCTAAAAGCTGGAGGTACAAACCTTATACAATTCTTTGCATATTTTAGGTAATCCAACATTAACTGTTGTCCCTATCTAATTCTAAATGTCTACTAAATAAGATAACTCATATACATACTATATTCTTGACCTCCTATTCCGAGGTTGAAGAAGGAACTAGGGACGATGTTGGCATATCTATTACCTTATGAGATTCCTAGTGCCCTAGGAGGATGCTGGGGAGATTAAAAGATGGTTGCTTCTACCCTTAGGCTGACTGTCCCCCAACTGTGGCACTTTATCGGTACCTTCTCCTACTTCTGTAGCAAACTTGTGGCTGACTAAAGTCTGTCCCATATCAAACATTATTCTGGACAGGCATAAAGGAAAGCTTAGGGACTCATCCCTATATAACTCGACTCTATAGCACGATCAGAGAAGAAGGAGGGGTAACCATACTACCATACCTCGTAGCCTCTTGTGTATAAAATGTGGTGCACAACACATTTATAAGAAAGACTATACTAGGCACGGCTTGCAAACTCCCTGGGATACGACCTGCTTTAATACGAAGTTTGCAATGCCCCACCTTAGGAGGCATGACTAGCACCTAATGTCACACTAGAATCTGGGCTGGCCTGGCTGGGCATATGCACCTCTAGTGCCTACTAGCAACTCAAAATCAAGAAAACACACTGCTATATCTCGGCTGTAATCACATGCCTCGGGCTGACAAGGCCACGCAACACCTGTAAAAGAAAATAGCTAACCTAACCAACATAACAATAAAAGGAATCCTATGCGGGCCGACAAGACCACCATGTTGTCTAATTATAACATGAATGAAAACAAGCAGTTATACTATGCCCCACATGGCCAAAGCATAACATAAGACATACATGGGCCGCACACGTCCAACAACTACCAACTAACTAAATACTATAGTCTGCAAGCCTCTAAGAGTAGAATAGTGGTCGGGATAGGGCCCCGACCTACCCAAAACTGTACAACAAAAGAGTAAACTCCCACTACCCGACAACTCTGAATGAAATAAGCTGACCAATCTGCTGACTCTGAGTACCTATTAACGGAGGTCCTAAAATCTGTCTGTCTAAACCTGTAGGCAAGTATGCAGCGCCTCATAGTTGGGCGTCAGTACAGTATGTACTGAATATGTAAAGAAGTAGTAAAAAGCTAAATAGAAGATGATAAAGACTAAAAGTAAGTAGAAAAAAGGGACAGAAGATAACTTGTAAGTTTTCTTATCCATAACCCGTATCTAGAAAATCACTACATGTATATAAGCTAAAGTTGTACAACCATGCATTCACAAGCTATAGCAAGAAGTCAAGTATACAAATAAGAACCTAACCTAGCCCCCATAAGTTGGAAGGTACAATCAACACAGAGATAACCTACCTGGGTCCCCATAAGCCTCGGCAGGTGTCAATCAGTCTATATACCCCTATTGGTATCCCTTGGGCCCTTCAAGTAACTGTAACTGTATTTGAGTCATCTGGGCACCTATAACTAAAAGTGAGCCGTCAGGGCTCCTGTAGCTATGTCTGAGCCATCTAGGCTTCTGTAATCATGTCTGAGCCATCTGGGCGCCTTAAGCATAACACGACCGCTACTCTTACTCGCCCCTGAACTAGTCTATATAGCTGCCAACAAGCATAGTCTGTGTGCCTACACCTGGCCAGAGGGTCATGGCTGTGATCACAACCTCCGTCGACTTAGATGAAAAAGGTCGAGGACCGTAAGCTGTCTATAAGGTTTCATGTGACCAACTATTTAGTTCCTCCGTTAAGAACAACTGTGGGGCTGTTACTATTCAGACATGCTACTAAGCAGCCAACCCGAACTCTCCACAGGCATCTTACCATAGCTCCTACCCTGGAAGTAATCCCGTGATACTATGGTACGAGTTCCTTTAGACTTCAACCTAGTATGTTCAGATCTCCTATGGCTTCCCTGGGCATTTCCTAGCCTCGCAGGGAGGTTATTTGGAACTAGCCACTCACTGCAACCTGTACGTGGGCATATATAAGAGTAGGCTAGGGCATTGACCCGCATCTAACTACTAATGAAGTTCCCTCCTTAGGGTATCCACTGATCTATTTTACTTGGAACAGTTGGGACGGTGTCCTGAGTTACCTGTACGACAAGCACTAAGTCGATAGAAACTAACAATTACTGACAGTAGCCAACTACATGGAAGGCTGACCTTCAATTCACTAGGAAACCTTGGCATCGCTGACTCTATGGTAAGACCATCCTATTCAAATTCTGGCCCTAGAGGCATCAAGGTACACCAACAGCCTTTGGGCGAGCTTCACTGACAATACATGTGTCAAATTGAAAGCTATATCGCCTGGATATGCCCTACACTGTCCAACTTACCAAATCGGACCCCACAGCTAACCATAAACTTCTAAGGCTATGGCATGATAGAAAAACATCAGAATTTTACTAATACTATGAATAGAAGAATAGAGGAGTTTCTATGACACTCCTAGCGTGAGTCACACTTAAAGGACTCTTTCCTGAACAAGGATACTGCAATATACTCTCAATACATTTTATAGCAGCTTACCATAACATACATAATCATAATCTACTAACAGCAGCTAATCATAACATATATGATTCTTATCTACTAGTAACAGCTAATTACAAATATAAGCTCATTATCTACTGGCAGTAGCTAATTACAATATACAGGATCATTGTCTTGTTTTGAATGCATAGGTCATATCACTATACGACGAGAATAACTTGCCGAAGAGATAACACCTAACATACCTCGAATGCCGACTCTCGTTTATCTAATTAGTTCTAACCTGAAGCCAGTAATTCCACTCAATTGCAGCCTTTACGCTGAGAAAATAAGGCTATATTCAATTTAAGATTCGGCGAACAATCATAACTTTTGATAATAATATTAACTATAGTTCAACACCATTAAATTCGGCCAAAAATCACAATTTCTCTAGAGTTTAGAATGGTGAAATGCTTACCTATTGCCTGTAGTTGCTTAGAACTTAATTTAAAGTAATTCCATCAACCTTTACTCGGCGGGGTTCCGGTACACTAAGCAATTTTCAAGAAATAACTCCGCACAGATGCTTCTTGTAGCCTAGAACTTGTTATCCAAGGTGAATTTTCATTTGGATGGAGTTAAACGGCGTAATTCAGTGAAAATCACTTCAAAAGTTGAGAGAATACTTCGTAGGGCCGAAGCCTGTTTTAGGAAATGTTTGAAAGTGAATTTGAGCCTACACTTAAACATATATATAGATGAGGCGGTGGTCAAGAGGGGGCGTAAAGCGCCACCCATCGCGCCAGGAAAGGGTGTGCCACGCGCCGACCATAGCTCTAGACAAGGGTGTGCTGCACGCTGGCCATAGTGCCAAACCAGCTGGCGCAGCACGGCGCCCAAGGCGCTTGGCCCCTGGCCCCGGCCTCCTGCTCGCTCAATGCCACGTTTGTGTATTCATCCCCAAGGCCTTTTCCCACATGTGCCGTACTTCAAAACTCTCAACATACGCACGCATGTTTTCATTAAACGATAGAAACTTACGGGGTGTACTAACCAACCTTAGGGTTGCTAACTATGTCATTGCCTACGGGGCTACAGATCATTCAAAGGAGCTATGTGATGTCTGAAAGGATTATATTCAGGCCTATAAGGCCGTAATAAAGTCCATCCACGTATGGACCTCCTCTATTCCATAATGGTGTTACTGACTCTCTGTCGAGCCTTGTGGTCCTAGGGTGCAATCACAGGAGCCCAGAGGGCTCTGATATAGTTATAGGAGCCTAGAGGGCTCAGTTGCAGACCCAGAGGCCAGGTAGGTTGGCTATAGTTACCTATCGAATCATATTGACCGTGTTATAGGTATATAGATTGAACTGTACTTGCTAGGGCTTATGGGGGCCCCGGTAGGTTATTCTGTGTTGATTGTAACTTTTAAGCTTATGGGGCCAGGTTAGGTTCTTGTTTATATATTTACTTGCTAGATATACTTCAGATGGTGAGTCTACTCAAGTTAAGTTCTTAGCTCTCTTGTTGATTACTTTTAGTTCTTTTATCAACTTCCATTCAGCTTTTATTACTGCCTTACATATTCGATACATATTGTACTGACGCCCATCTATGAGGCAATGTATACTTGCTTGCGGGTATGGACAGATGTGTTTCAGGACCTCCTTAGCAATTATCCAGGGTTAGCAGATCAGTCAGTTCCTTTTCTTTGGAGTTGTTAGTTAGAAAGGTTTGCTCTTTTTGTTGTATAGCTTTTGGGTAGGTCAGGGCCTTGTCCCGACCATTATTCCACTCTTAGAGGCTTGCGGACTATAGTTCCTAGTTATTGGTTGTTGCTGGCCGTGTGGTGCCTATGTATGCTATGTTTTGCATGTTGGCCGTGTGGGGCCTAACTTAGCTATTAGTTAGAAGCCTTGTCAGCTATAGTGTGTATATAACTATTTGTCTTCCTTTTGTTATAACTTAGACAGTATGTTGGTCTTTTCAGCCCGCATATGATCCTTTTATTGTTGTGACTGCTAGATTAGCTATTTTTTTGCAGGCTTGTTGTGTGGCCTAGTCGGCCCGAGGGTGTGTTTACAACTAAGAGATAGCTGCTTGTTTTCTTGATTTTGAGTTACTGGTAGGCACCAGAGGTGCATATGCCCAGCTAGGTCAGCGTAGGCTCCAATGTGGAACTAGGTGCCAGTTACGCCTCCCAAGGTGAGGCGTTACATAGATCCACTATAGCGACTTTCTGACCATCATACCGGGCCCGATGCAGTAGAAAGGTGATTGCTGTAGTGAACAATAGAAATCAAAAAGTGGGTTTAAGTGAGATTTCTATGGTTATACCCCATTATATTCAGAACACGAAATTCCAAGAGTAGAAGGCGATTTTTCCCCCAGAGCACTTGGATTTTCTTCTCAAAGTAAGGTTCTTGCCTTTCTAACATTGGGCTTGATTGAGTAAACACTTAAGAATCAAGGAGAACCTCTAATGAAGACTTTCTAGAAAAGAAACCCTAGGTTTATAGACTAGGACTGAATCATGGGGAACTAATGGCGATTTGATTTTGAGTTTAACGGGGAATAATGATCATTCCCCAAGGTATAGTTGTTGAAGAACGTGGTTCATGTGGTAATTGGGACCTAGAAATAGGTGGAATTAGAGTTTACTCTTAAATTTTCCCTGAAAGGATGGCTTTGAGTTTGTAAGACCCTTGTGTGGGTGGTAGGATACTAAATTGTGTCTTGTTCTTGTGTTAGACTTTTCACTTTCGAAAGCATTGAGGTAGGATAAGGCTCCACAATGTGATTACCATCTGAATCCTCCCAGTTTGATGTACATTATGGATTAGAGGAGTTAGACTTTATATAATGACCTGTATGTTTGTGAATTATAATGTGTTTCTTTAGTCTGTGGACGTTAAATGTGATGATTCTTTCCCTGTTCAAATTTAACTGTTGAAATAAATTTGAAATGTTGTGGCCACCGAACTGACGTGGAATTGTGTTGAACTGTTAATGTGTTCTTTGTATTGTCATGAATGTCACTCCCACCTTAGGAGTTATGACTGACACCTAATGCCACACTGGGATCTGGGCTGACCTAGCTGGGCATATGAACCTCTGGTGCCTACAAATGACTCAAAATCAAGAAAACGAACTGCTATATCTTGGCTGTGAACACAACCTCGGGCCGACAAGGCGACACAGAACTTGTAAAAAAAACAGCTAACCCAGCCAACATAACAATAACAGGGATCTTTTGTGGGCCGACAAAACCACCATGTTGTCTAGTTATAATAGAATAAAAAACAGGCAGTCATATAAACACTATAGCCGATGAGGCCGCTAACTTAAAGCTATACTAGGCCCTACACAGCCAACACGGACAACTAATTGAAGACTGTAGTCTGCAAGCCTTTAAGAGTGAAAATAATGGTCGGGACAGGGCTCTGACCTACTCAAAGTTATACAAATAAAAGACAGGAAACCTCTACAACCTGCCAACTCTGAATGAAAGGAGCTGGCCGGACTGTTCACTCTGGACAGCTGCTAGGAGATCCCGAAACCTTTCTGTCTAAACCTATAGGCAAGTATGTAGTGCCCCGTTATCGGGCGTCAGTACAATATGTATCAAATATGTAAGGCAGTAATGAAAAGCTGAATAAAAGCTGATAAAGACTAAAAGTGAATAGCAAGAAGGGGCAGAAGTTAACTTGTAAGCTTGCTTATCCATAACCTGCATCTACTAAATCACAACACTAGTAAGATCTGAACTACACGACTAAACCTCTGTAAGCTATAACTAGCAAGAAAGTATACAAACAAGAACCTAACATGGCTCCTAGAAGCCTGGAAGGTGCAAGCAACACAGATATAACCTACCAGGCCCCCATAAGCCCTAGCAAGTACAATTCAATCTATATTCCCCTATCTAGGTTCTTATGATTCTACTGGTACTATAGCCAACTTACCTAACTTCTGAGTCCACATCCGAGCCTACTGGACTCTTGTAACGGTGTCTGAGCCTGTTGGGCTCCTGTAACTGCACCCTGGGTACACTAGGCTCGACAGAGGATCAGTGATATCGATACGACATAAAATAAAAGCCCATTCATGGATGGAATGTAATATGGACCTTGGGCCTGAATATAGTCCCTTGGGACATCACATAGCTCCTCTAAGAAACATCATATTGCTCCTCTGAATGATCCATAGACCCTTAGGTGATGAAACAGTTAGCAACCCTGAATTTGGTCAACGGAAGGCACCCATAGGTGATGAAATAGTTAGCAACCCTAAAGTTGGTCAAAGGAAGGCTATCCTAGGTGGGGTCAATCCCAACCAATATACTACATTTTAGTCTCAATCTAGCCACTCAAAAGGCGTATCTGGATCTTAAGGCCTAACACAACCACTACTCGCCCCTAGAACAGTCTGTATAACTGCCAATAAGCACACCCGTATGAACACATCTAATCAGAGGATCCTGGAAGTGATCATAATATCTAATGGTCTAGACAGGATAGGGAAAGATCTGGAGTGTCCTAAATGATACTCTGAATTTCATGCTAGGACAATGATAGATCATAAGCAAACTGCAAGGTCATGGACGACCAACTATTTAGTTCCCTCACTTAAAACGACTGTAGGGATGCTACTAATCGGACATGCTCTTGAGCAGTCAGCCTTAACCCTTCACAGGCAGCTTACTATAATTCTTATCCTGAAGGTAATACTGTACTACTATGGTTCTAGTCTCTTGGACATTAACTTGGTCTATTCAGATTTCATATGACTTCTCTGGGCGATTCTTAGCCTCGTAGGCTGGTATATCTGGACCGAGCCACCCGCAACAACCTGTACATGGGTATCAATAAGAGCAAGGTAGGGCATTGGCCCCACATTAACTACTAATAAAGTTCCCTCCTTAGGATATCCACGGCTCTATCTGACTTGTACAACTGGGATGACCTCTTGGGCGACCTATACGACACACACTAAGTCGACTGAAACTAACAGGAAATAATAGTAGCCAACTTATGGCAGGCTATCACTCAATTCACTAGGCACCTCTGGTGCCGCTGACTCTAGGGTAAGACCATCCTATCCAAATTCTTGCCTTGGTGGCGTCTTACAGGACGCTACTCACAACTAAAACATAGCTCCACCATATATATATAAATAACTGGGAATAATAGCAACAAAAATAACCATACAACACCTGAACTACCTTGCCTTGACTGCAATTAGCTAAGTTTAAACACTATTGTTGTAGAGCCTGGAAAAACTGAGGATATCCAGAATCAACTTCATTATTCGCTTCTTAGTTTATCTCGACTAAACTCCTATTCCTCTATAAGATTTTTAATAGATCACATCTTTAATTCTTGAGGTAGCCCTTATGGTCGTGGCGGTCTAGTATAACTATTGGAGCCTCCGCGTGTGATAGCTCTTTTCTAACCTGATTGTCCTCGACTGGGTCAATCTAAGAAAAGGTCTCCTACATGCTTGCGTAGTATTGATAAATAGATCCTAGCCCCAAAGACAACTTTATCTCATGGGCCACTTGGCCGTTCTTCTGGAGGATTTGGTAAAGCATAGTGAATCTAAGGCTAGACTTTCCCATCTTGTCAAATCCCATAATGCCTTTCTTTGGCAAAAAAAAATTTTTAGGAGTACCCAATCGTTGCTTCAATCTCCAACTCCCTACTCTATATCTTAGAATAGGAATCTGGCGACCCTGGGCTGTTAGTACATATTTTCTAATAATTTTAACTTTTCCCACCTGACTGATGCAGTATGCCCGGTTCAATTACACCTGATTTACCTGCTTCAGGTCATCATGTAGGGAACCTACATTTCCACCCTTAACATATCTCCGAACGTCTAAATTGTGTACCCTGCTTGGCCATTAATTTGGGGATGAGAAGTCGTATTCTAATTAACTTTCACCCCAATCTGACCTAACACCCCTTCCAACACCTAATGGTGAGTTGTTCCCTTTTATCAGAACTGATAGATACTGGGGCATCATGTAGCTAGACCATCTTTTTAGTATATAACTCGGCGTAAGATTTAGCTGAAACATAATTTTGACTGGCTAGAAATGAGTTGTCCTCACTAGCTATTCGACAATGACTCAGTAGGGTCAAATTTACACCTCGCATGAGGTAACCCTGTGCTATATTTGTGTTGACTACTCTCCACTTTTATGCAGGCACAGCTATCTCCTAAATTAGCCTGCCCAGTTTCTGCTGTCCATCCTTCCCTTGTTGATCATTGGACCTCTGTTCCACAACTCGACAATATCTTTATTCTTCCCATGCTACCAGTAGATCTCTATTATACCCTGATGTGCTGAATGGAGGGAATAACAGACATGGTGTACCTTGCTACAGTCTACTGATGAAGCCCTGCCATATTTAGAACATAAAGTCGACCTCTGGGTCTCAAGACTCTGTCCCCTACTATCTTGAAGGCCGATGACTCTTTTTGTTGGGCCTTATCTGTGGTTGCACTAGGCTAGGGTCTCCATACCGTTATTCCTTTGCCTCCACAACTAGTGGTGATATTGCAGTATTCTAGGTTACAATCTCAGTACGCTTTAAATGTTAGCCTGATGCTCATTTCACGATATTCCGCGGCGATTCCAAGTTGTATCAGTCCGTTGTAGCCTAGAAGTGGTTATGTTCTCCTCCATAGCTAGACACTTATGCCTTCCCCATGCTTCTGTAGGATGAGGTCTAGGGGTCGTTCCCCATGCACCGTACCGGGAAGGATTTTACTGACCAATATTACCAACCTGTATTGTCCTGACCCACACCTGGTCCGATTCCCATCATATAATGTCCCTGTACTTTAACAACAAACTGCAGACTGTAGTTATAATGCTCCAGGTATTCACTATTGCCACCGACATTACTGTGGTAGGATTAGTCGATTTTCGACATGAACTTTGCTACTGCTGATGGTCTATTTTTTATGAACTCTTACACGTACTTGGCTACTGCTAGCAATCTTAACTGCCTTCTTGATTACTTCTTTGAGGGTCTAGGTGATTTTTAAACACTAGGGGTCTTAACCACTTTCTCCGAATCACCGGTTCCAGCCCTCCTTTACTATTTATTCTAGGCAACATGGCATCGACACTTACGCTTTTTCCTGTACTGAAAGAACAAGTTGGGAGGTGGAAAATGACCCTATCGTTCTATAATGGGCTAAGGTGCAAAATTCAACAAACTATAGAAGCTGGAGGTACAAACCTTGCACAGTCCTTCGCATATTTCAGGTAATACAACATTAACTGTCGTCCCTGTCTAATTCTAAGTGTCTATTAATTAAGACAACTCATATATGTACTATGCTCCTGACCTCCTATTTTGAGGCGGAAGAAAGAACAGGGAGCGGTGATGGCATATCTGTTACCTTATGAGGTTCCTGGTGCCCCGGGAGGATGCTGGGGAGATTAAAAAGACATCTGCTTTCATCCTCAGGATGATTGTCCCCAACGGTGGCACCTCACTGGTACCCTCTCCTATTGTTGTAGCTAACTTGCGGCTAGATGGAGTCTTTCTTATATCAAACATTACTCTAGATAGACATAACAATCAAAGCTTAGGGACTCAATACTACACAACTCAGCTCTATAGCCTGATCTGAGAAGAAGGAGGGGTAACCATACTATCATGCCTTGTAGCCTCCTGCTTATAAAATATGGTGCACAACACATTTATAAACATGACTCTACTAGACACAACTTGCAGATTACCTGGGATATGACTGGCTCTGATACCAAGTTTGTCACGCCTTACCTCAGGAGGCATGATTAGCACCTAATGCCATATCGGGATCTGGGCTGACCTGGCTGGGCATATGCACCTCTGGTGCCGACCAGTGACTCAAAATCAAGAAAAATAACTACTATACCTCGGCTGTAAACACAACCTCGGGCTGACAAGGCCACACAGCACTTGTAATAGAAAACGGCTAACCCAGCCAACATAACAATAACAGGGATCCTATGCAGGCCCATAAGACCACCATGCTGTATAGTTATAACAGAATGAAAAACAGGCAGTCATATAAACACTACAGCCAATGAGGCCGCTAACTTAAAGCTATACTAGGCCCCACACAACCAACATGGACAACTAACTAAAGATCGTAGTCTGCAAGCCTCTAAGAGTGAAAATATTGGTGGAGACAAGGCCCCGGCCTACCCAAATGCTATACAAATAAATGACAGGTAACTCTACAACCTGGAAACTCCGAATAAAAGGAGCTGGCCGGACTGCTTACTCTGGATAGCTGCAAGGAGATCCCGAAACCTGTCTATCTAAACCTGCAAGCAAGTATGCAGCACCCCATAGTTGGGTGTTAGTACAATATGTACTGAATATGTAAGGTAGTAATGAAAAGCTGAATAAAAGCTGATAAAGATAGAAAGTGAATAACAAGAAGGTGTAGAAGTTATCCTGTAAGAGTGCTTATCCATAACCTGCATCTACTAAATCACAACATTAGCTAGAGCTGAACTGCACGACTATACCTTCAAGCTATAACTAGAAATCAAGTATACAAACAAGAACCTAACCTAGCCCCATAAGCCTGGAAGGTGCAAGCAACACATAAATAACCTATCGGGACCCCCATAAGCCCTGACAAGTACAATTTAATCTATATACCCCTATCTAGGTTCTTATGATTCTACCATTACTATAGCCTACCTAACTGGCTTCTAGGTCTGCATTTGAGCTCGATGGACTCCAGCAACAGTATTTGAGCCCGTTGGGCTCCTGTAACTGCACCCTGGGCACGCAAGGCTCGATGGAGGGTTAGTGATGCCAGTACATCATAAACGTAAAAGCCGATTCGTGGATGGACTGTAATATGGCTCTTGGGCCTGAATATAGTCCCTTGGGAAATCACATAGCTCCTCTGAGCAACATCATATAGCTCCTCTGAGAGATTAATATCCCCGTAGGCAATGACACAGTTAGCAACCTTGAAGTTGGTCAACGGAAGGCTATCTTAGGTGGGGTAAATCCCAACCGATATACTACATTTCAGTCTCAACCTAGCCACTTAGAAGGTGTATCTATCTCTTAAGGTCTAACACGGCCGCTACTCACCCCTAGAATAGTCTGTATAGCTGCCAACAAGCACACCCCGTGTGCCTACATCTGATTAGAGGATCTTGGCAGTGATCATAATCTCTAATGGTTTAGACAGGATAGAACGAGATCTGGTGTGGCCTAAAACGATACTATGAATGTCATGTTAGGACAATGATAGTTCAGAAGAGAATCATAAGGTCATGGACGACCAACTATTTAGTTCCCTCGCTTAGAACAATTGTAGGGCTGCTACTAATTAGACATGCTCCTGAGCAGTCAGCCCTAACCCTTCACAGGTAGCTTACTATAATTCTTAACATGAAGGTAATACTGCACTACTATGGTTCTAGTCCCTTGGACATTAACTTAGTCTGTTTAGATTTCATATGACTTCTCTAGGCGATTCATAGCCTTGTAGGCAGGTATATCTGGACCTAGCCACCCGCAACAACCTGTACATGGGAATCAATAAGAGCAGGCTGGGGCGCTGACCCCATATCCAACTACTAATAAGGTTCCCTCCTTAGGATATCCACGGGTCTATCTGGCTTGTACAACTGGGATGACTTCTTGGGCAGCTTATACGACACGCACTAAGTCGACTGAAACTAACAGGAAGTAACAGTAGCCAACTATATAGTAGGCTATAACTCAATTCACTGGGCAGCTCTGGTGCCGCTGACTCTAGGGTAATACCATCCTATCTAAATTCTGGCCTTGGAGGCATCATGGTACGCCAACAGCCTCTGGGCAAGCTTTACTAACACTAGCGCCAAACTGAAAGTTGTATCGCCCGACGGCGCCCTACACTGTCCAACTTACCAACTTAGGCCTAACAGCTAACCCTGAACTTCTAAGGCCTTTGTATGACAACAAAACATCAGAGTTCTACTAATACAGTGAACAGAAAAACAGAGGAGTTTCTACGATTCTCCTAGTGTGATTCACACTTAACATACTCCTTCCCGATGAGGGATACTGCAATATACTTTTAGTATGTCTTTTAGAAGCTAACCACAACATATATAATCATAATCTATCGACAACATCTAATCACAACATACATGATCCTTACCTACTAGCAACAACTAATTACAACATATAGGATCGTTATCTCTGTTCAAGAACATAGGTTGTATCATTATACGACGAAATTAACTTGCCGAAGGGATAAGCCTTAACAAACCTCGAATGCTGACTTTTGTTCATTAAACAATTTTCAACTTGAAGCTAGTAATTCCACTCAATTGTAGCCTCCAAACTGAGAAAATAAGGTTATTTCAATAGTGGGAATCGGTGAATAGCAATATCTTTCGAAGAAAACTAATTATAATTCAACTTTATTCTATTCAGCTAAAGACTCACAATTTCTCGAGAATTTAGAAGGGAAAGATGCTTACCTATCGTCTGTAGCCACTTAGGACTCAATTTGAAGTAATTCTGACAACCTTTACTCGGTGGGATTAAGTTACTCTGAGCACATTTTAAAGAAATAACTTTGTAGAGATGCTTCTCGTATGCCTAGAACTCATTACCCAATATGAATTTGCATTTGGACGGAGTTTGGCAGCATAATTTGATGAAAAACGGAAGGAAACCTACACCCCTTTCACTTCACTGTCGATGAAATATGTAGAATGATTTAATTCAAGACTTTAGGGGGTTTATATAGTTTTTGAGGCGGTGCCAGGTGGCGCGGCACGCTGCCAGTAGCACTAAGAATTGGATGCGACGCGCTGCGCAAGGTGCTGGGTTGGTTGGCGCAGTGCGACACCCAGTGCGCCTGGTCTCCGGCCCCGACCTCTTGCTTGCTCAACTGCGTACTCGTTTTTTCATTTCCCGAGCCTTTTTCCATATGCTTCGTACTCTAAAACTCTCAACATACGTACGAAAGCATCATTAAATGACAAAAATTTATGGGGTGTGACAATGAATCTAATGATGAGCTATTTAAATATACGAGTAGGAGAGGTAATTGTGATCTCCTGAATGTCATAATGACTAACTTGGCTATGATATCACTACCCTGAGAATGGTTAAGAATAGTAAGAATATCTTGAGATGAGAGGCTAGTGCTGATAAGTTTATGATTTACAAACTTATTCGGCTTTTAAGCATGACCTTTTGCTTGATTTTCAAGTCATTTAGAAAAGTTTTATGCCCTTTCTCTTCTCTATGTAGGAATTTGAAGGAGACAAAGATAATGGATTATTTGAACTCAAAAGGAGCTGCTAAAGACATGTTTTTAACCGGCAAAATGCGGAGTGGATTTGGACATCAAATTTTTTTTGATAACGTCCAAATTCACTCCTCATAAAAAGAGAGTGTAAATGGTCGTTGGCAAAACAAATATACCCGACGAGTGTCGGGGTGAATCCCACATAAAATAGTACTTAAATGGTACAAAAGTTGTCTATCACGTCAAACTAAGAAGCATCATTATATTGAAAACAAACAAGTAAAAATTTGGGGGTTCAAAGGATTATAATTAAAATGTAAAAACAACTATTGATCAATCAACAAGATAACCAACTTGAATTACAAATGTTAGCAAGAGCTAGGGGTATGCTTTTGAATGGGGCGTCAATTTGATTGGAATTGACTAGGAAATTGAATTATTACTCATAAATATAAATAATCGTGAACGAGGTGGCACCCAATATTTTACAACCACTTGGGTGACGTTTTCCTTGGGGTTTCTCAAACCCTAAGGTCCCAACCAATATATCCATTAAGACCTTGGTCAGATTTGAGATATTTCTAGCCTCAAATCTCACATGGGTGAATGATTATAGGGTTTAACTATCTCTAGCCTAACCCTATACAATCAATACCCAATTACCCACCATTGCTTTCTCACCCATACTAAATTTCCCTTTTTTAAGAAAAAATGGAGTAAGTAGACATAACCCACATTCACAAATATAAGCAATTGAATTATCGATTGGGAGAAAGCAACATATTTATATTAAATAAGTAACTTTAAGATCAATCTAGAAACACCCAATCCAATTTATCTCCAATCATGCACACACCCCTAGCAAAGAGATTTAGCTACTCATTGATTAGAAATGCAAAATTATACTAATAATTAAAATCATAACATTCATCATCAAAAGTTAATTTCAATCTCACAATTATTTTCAATGGAGGTTTTTACCTTGAAGAAGAAGAAGAAAAAGCTATCCAATATCTCTCTCTCTAATTCTCTACAAATCTGGAATGGAATAATTGATACTTTCTAGAGAATCTCTAGAAATAGGTTAAAAAGTGCTCCTCAAGTTCTGTGTTGGATGATTTTTCCCTCCTGAAGGTGGCCTCACTTATGAGTCACCGGTGTTCTGTCGGTGCCCATCTGAGAAATGTCATTGTGTTGTAGGTGGGGGATAGTGACTCTGGGTCTGGCCGACGTTGGCACCGGCAGTCGCAAGTGCCGACCTGCTTTCCGCCGGTGCACCTTCCACTCTTTTAAGTTTTCTCCTATGTTTCAGCTAGTGTTTTGCCAGCTCTATCCGTTGGAGCGTCGGTCTCATTGGGTAAAGCATTAGTCCTCTTCTTTAATTTCATGCTTTCTACAAGATCTTTCTTTCCCTACTTAAATTAAATACCTACAAAAACTAAAGAGAAAGAGCATAAAATCCTCTCAAATGACTTGAAAACTAAGCAAAAGCTCATGTTTAAAATCCTAAGGAGTTGGTAAATTACCAACTCGTCAAACCCCCAAACTACATTGGTTGTCCTCAAGCAATGCAATTCTTTACAACTGAACTACAGGAATAAGCATGTTATTCTATATGAGATTATGCCCAAGGGACTACTATGACCTATACAACCCAAAGATCACTCACAAACACAAAAGAAAAGAGGAGACTCAACACTTTATGCAAATACTTCAAGAGTTGACCACAATCATTTGGAATGATTCACATTTTATTCCTTAATTCAAAACAAAGGGCATTGTTCGTCACAACAAGCTTATATAGCATCTTAAGTCATTACAAATTCACATTCAAAGTTTACCTTCAAGCTCTCTACAATCTTGTCTCAATTATATCTTTTAGCACGTGCAAGTATATTCCCCAAGGAGGTGATGCTACTCACAACAAGAGAGAATTCCATTTAGTTATCAAGGAATTATAGAATGAAACAAATACGCTCACTCTCACAAAGAAATTCTCATACACATAACTTGACCCATAGGCTTGCCCTTCGTGTACTCGCCACTAATATAGAGTCATTACACTTAAAATCCATTAGAATTTAGGGTTCATGATGTAGGCTAGGGGTAAAGATAGGATGAATTTTAAGTTCTAGTTACTAGAACCTCCCTAATGCCCTTTTGTGAATCTTATTGCATGCTCCATTTTCTTCTGAGATTATCATCACCTTATCTTTCCTTGAACATCATTTACACTTTTGAATAGATAACCCTCCTTATCTCTCCTTAGTAACCACTTTTCATTTATTTGAGCAAGAGACAACACCTTTTTACAATTCAGTTCTTTTTATCCAAACAATTCATTCATTTTTTTTTCAAAATGTGGTGCTACCTCACATTGAAGTTCACATTATTTTTTTCATTTTTCTTTTTGTAACCCCCAAACTTAGGCTTTTGCCTCATTTTTTTCCTTTTCTATTCCCACACTTTTGGGACTTTAAGCATCATTTTTGCATTTCTTCTCACAACTAGAAGTAGGGAGGATGGGTTCCAAAGAGAGATTACGAAATGAGTAATAGGCTTGTAATGTGATTTCCAAGGAAAAGGCTTAAAGGCTCAACATTGATTATCAAAGGTTCTCAAGGAAGTCATATGGGTAAATTTTCTATCCAAAAGAAAGCCTTAAATGATCTTCCAAGTGCAGCTACATCTAGGAGTTGGCCTTGAGTCACACTTGGGGCAAATTCTAGATAATCGTTCATGCAAGAGAATTAAACTAAAACCTTTCCCACAAAGCATCACCCTTCAAGGGGTTCACACCATTTTCATCACTATATCAAGAGTCATAAAACAAGATAACATGAGAACCAAGAAGCCAAACAAAGAATGTGTAATTTATTACAAAAGAGTACTCAACTCTCAAATTCAAATGCCCCTTTCTTTTTCAAAATTCATTTTTTTTACAGCCATGCCATTTAAGAAAATTTTTCTAGTGGTACCTCTCGGAAGCCATTGTAATCATTGACTTAAAAGAACTTAAACTCAGTATTTTCCTTTAAGAAAGTCTCCTTTCAATCCATCATTAGGAAATGCCACCAGGTTCGACAACAGAAGAACAGAAAAAAAATCTCCTCGAGAAAGAATCGTGGTATAAAGAAAATCCTTGGAGTTCATTCACTAACTACTACAAACAAAAGGCAATAATTGAGACTCAGGTCAACACATTTTGCAATTTAACACAGACCCAACAAATGGCACTAACAAATTAACAAAAGATTTTCATTTATTTCCACAACCCGACATGGTAGACATAAGCCACACAAAAAGGAACACACCTCCACCCCCAACTGAAAAATTACATTTTCCTCAATGTGCAAATGAAGAAAAAACAAGGGTAATAAAACTCCCTGATAGATCTAGTGAGGGGAATGAGGTATCCATAAGTAGGTGACCTCATCAAAATTCCATGAAGTAGTCTTGGATGTAGAGTGCATCAGCGGGTCAGGCAGAAGTGTGAGTGGCTTGCCTGTTGACGATACTTCCTAGTGGTTTGAAAGAGTTCTATTCTCATGATAGAAACTCCAATCGGGTGGTCTGCTGTGGTATATCTCCTCATCGGATATCACTTTAGACAGACATAGCCCACACACTAGTTATTCGGTGGACTTCTACTACTTGCTGATTAAGCCTCTTCAGGGGCCGATGTATTCAAATCAATACTTTTTCAGTGACAACATCTCCTGGCGGCTGTCAATTTCTCTCTTTATGGGCACCACTTTATTTTCCAACACATCCACTCTTGCACATAAGTGTCCCAATTTGTCAACTACATGTCTCATTGCTCTTTTGATGGCTTGTTGAATCATAGAGGGAATTGCCTTTGCTAATTTTAATAATTCAACACCATAAGCCTGGGCCATATACACCAAATTCAGAATACCCTTTGCTAGTGGTGATGGAGCCTTGTTGGTTGATGGTGAAATTGCTGCATATTCATGACATCTTGAAGGTGAAGGAGTTGTTGTTTCCATGGACAACTTGGGATATTTTGAATTTGTGACATCCTTGTCTATCTTAGTGGTGAAAGTAATCACTCAACCCTTACTATTTTGACCAATGGCCTAAATAGGGGACAATTAGCACACAGGGAAAGCAGACTAATGAGAATAGGATAGGGAATAGAAGTTATTTTTTGCATGGCCTTCCTTTTGAATTGCTCAGCAATAATCTCCCCCACATTTATGTGCCTTCGATCCATGATGCAAGCCACCAAGATTGCAGTCTCATTGGGAACATGCATTGTGTTCTTGGAAGAAATGATATGGGCACACACCAAATCATGCCACATTCATGCTTCGAATTTTAGATCATACCGGTGAATCACACTCTTTTTTATAGCCCAATGCGATTGACCCACAACAATTATCTCAGCCATCCACTCAAATTGATCATCATTATCGTCCAATTTTATTTTGAAATCTCAACTTGGCCGCACTGAGTAAGCCCTAAAAATAGAGTTGATTTCCTCTGGAGTGATGTGTAATACTCCAAAAATCCCTAAGATCAGACCCGAGGGTTGAAACGGAGAAAAATAGAATTTTTTGCACCAGGTCACAAGACGAGTCATCCAGTGACCTGTTAGGTACACCACGAGTCATTAAGTGACTCGTGGTATGGAGGAAAAGTTGGCTATGGATGGTGGTCTGGAGCTTGACCACGGGAGAAGGCATGATTCATGGTCAGGACCACGAGTCGTTGGGTTGGTCGTGGTCAGGAGCTTGACTTGGATGTTGATGGGTTTGGCAGTGCTTCCAACAACTAGTCACCACGATTCGTGGTGTCCCTCGTGGTGACTAGCAGAGATATGTTACCCTGTGTTGGCAACGAGTACTGGTGACGAGTCGTCCCCTCAGGCAATGAGTCGTCCAGTCCCTCGTTGGACTGGCAGTATGATTTTTCCTGCTAATTTAGTAAGGGCTTTTCCATAATTACTAAGTTTAAAAGACCTAAACTACGTTGTTTTAAGATAGATAAGTGTGTTTTAATAGGGTTTAGCTCATTCTATGTCTATCCCTCTCCATGTATGCAATCCTAGAAGTTTCTAAGGGTTAATCAAGCCTAGAAGTTCATCAATTCTTCTTCAATTTCCTATGGGCATTCAAGAGGGTTGTGAAATCAGAAGTACCCAGGTATGTAGGGTTATGAATGGGTGTATCCATCCACTCCGTTGCCTAATTCCTTCTCAAATTCATGGAAATTCTAGTTGATGAATCTATGGGGTTTTAACCCAACTTGTAAATGTTCTAAGTATTTATCATGGGTATAATCCATTTATGTTTCTAATGTTGAATTGTAATTCATGGGCATGTTTTATAATGTTTTAACTACAAATTCGTGTTTTAAAATTCTTACAATTATGATGCTCAATTATGAAAGTTCATGAAAGATTGAGATTATGATATATGTTTTCAAGAATGATGATATGTATGATGAAAGTATGATTTCGAATTACCCATGTGTATATTCATGATTTTGAATACAAAAGTCTATTTCACATATATTTATGTTTGGGCAAGCCCATGTATTTAAGTATGTTTCATGATTTATCTCAATTTCATGTTATTAGCTTACCACATAGATTATTAGAGTCTAGACTTCCACCCTCTTTAGCTTGTGGTATGGTTTGAGCCAAGGCTCCTCTTGTTATGTTTTTTGATCTTGTATATCATGTTATGATTCAGCTTCATCACTAGATGATTATTCAGGTTCGTTGAAAAATGATGGAGAACATATGCATGATTTTGGGAGTAGTATCTTGCACTGAGTAGGCTAAGGATCAGTCAACCCTGTGACTCAGAAATACGTGCCAACGTAGGTATGATCAGGTTATTTGAGACCTCCCCTGTGAGCTTCCCCTGCCCCCAAGGAGCCTTTAGCTTGATATCGATATCATGGTAGTGTCCTTTGCCCTGAAAAGGCTCTGTACGACTCTTCTTACTTGATTGTAATAGTCGGGACCACGTAAGCTCTATCGTGATAATGTCGATTACATGACAAGTCTCCCATTGTTCCTCATGATTTCAGTTATGAATGTTTGTTAGTCGTGATATTATGTTTTCTACAGGTTTGATCCAATGTTCAGTTTTACTTATGAATAATCAGTTCGAGCTTTGGGTCATTCGATTCAGTTATGATATTCAGTTATGTTTAAATCATGTTTTCAGATAATAACATGCAATCCCTACTCTCAGACTCTTATGATGACATGTTTTATGATATGGATGATTTTTATTTTTACTTGCTTAACGGTTTTACTTACCTTGCATACTCGGTGCATTCCACGTACTGACCACATACTCTATGATGTATTGTTTCATGATATAGACTCTGACATTCAGGTTCAGCCCCACCATTAGCCAGATCCTCAAAGTAGCACCTCCCAACCTGAGTTGGTGCCCTCACCCTTCAAGGACCCTTTAATCAGTTGTATTCAATATTTTCAATTTCAGTCTTAGTGAGTTAGTTAGGGTCTTTTCCAATGAACTCGTTAGTATGTAGAGGCTTATCAGACATAGTATGTTTTATTTCTCGATATGTTATGTATTCAGTTATTCGATGTTATCAGATTTTTAGATATCTGCTATGATATATATATATATGTGTGTGTGTGTGTGTGTGTGTGTGTGTGTGTGTGTGTGTATTAGACTTCCGTATTATTATGTTGAGTCCAGATGTCATGTTCATGTCATGGGTCAATATGGAGCCTCTCGGGGTTTTTTGTCCCGTGTCATCGATCCGGGCCTATATTCGAGTCATGACAAACTTGGTATCAAAGAATTATATTTTTGAAGTGTCCTAGGGTGTCTGAAAGCCGCGTTAAGTACAGTCTTTTTCATGAGTGTGAAGCGCGCAATACTTGTGATGAAGAGTCTACGAAATGATGTTACACCCCATAAGTTCCTATCATTTAAGTCGGTGTATTCTACATTAGCCAAGAGTTTTAGAGTAAGACATGTACGAGAAAGGGCCCAGGGAAAGTTCGAATGAGCGTGGAATCGAGGTTGCAAGGGAGAAGGCCGGACAGGTTTCCTAGAGGGGCAATGTGTCACGGACCCCGTGTCCATCGCCCAAAGTTATATGTAAATTAAGTTCCTTTCATTTGAATTCATTTGATATGAAAGACCCTCATCCAGAGAAAGGATATTACACAATTTCCATCTAAATTTCATTTGATTATGCTGCAAAACACCACCCAAATTCAAATTAACTTTAGGTATCGGGTTATAAGCCTGCGGGGAGAATTACTACAGAGTTAGTTTCTCAAAATACGCCTGACAAATCGTAACCCCGCTGAGTAGAAGTTGTCAGAATTGCTCCAAATTAATTCCTATTCAGTCATAGGCTTCAAGTAAGCATTTCTCTCTTCTGAACTCTCGAGAAATTATACGTTTTTGGTCGTATTTTGTTAAGTTGAAGTATAGTTAATATTAGTATTATAAGTTATCATTTCCGCCGAATTTAGTACTGAAACTAGTCTAATTCTCCCAATAATATGATTACAGTTGGAAAGGGCCATTGAATACACATTGAAACTCGCCAATTAATTAGAAATCGGTGATTGAGGTATGTTAAGGCGAATTCCTTTGACAAGTTAGTTTCTTTAGTATTGTGATACGGTTTGAATCCTATTAAGCGAGACAGAAGTACGTCTATTGTGATTAGCTACTTCTATTAGTTGAAACCAGTACTTATGTTTAGTTTGAGATTGACTTTGCCCTGTATAGCCTTCCATAACCAACCTCAGGGTTACTAGCTATGTCGACGCCCGCCAGGGGCTAGATGACGTCTCTCCAAGGAGCGGTATGCCATCCACAAGGGATGAATATGGGTTTCGAGGGCCTCATACAGTCCATTACATGGCTGGACTATTATATGTCGTATCGGCATCACACCCCCATCGAGCCTAGTGCCGGGGGTGCAGATATCAGGAGTCCACTGGACTCAAACACAGCTACAGTTTAGGGGCCGAGAAGGCTCAATTGCAGACCCAGGGGACTGGTAGGATGTCTATAGTTATTAGATGACTCAGTGTGACCTTGTTAGGGGTATATAGATTGAATTGTACTCGCCAGGGCTTATAGGGGGCTCGGGTGGGTTATTTTGTACTGGTTGTACCTTCCGGTTTACGGGGGCCAAGTAAGGTTTCTTGTTTGCATAGGTAGTATCTCTATTCTTTTCATTCAGTTACTTTCAGTTTCCTTTTAGTTTATTCAGTTATTTACAGTTACTGCCTTACATATTTGGTCCATATTGTACTGATGCCCTTCTTGGGGCGCTACATTATTTTCCTGCAGGTACGGATAGATACAGTTCAGGACCTTCCTAGTAGCCAGACAGGGTTAGTAGTGCAGTTGACTCCTTTCCTCCGAAGCTAACAGTTAGAAAGTTTACTTTTTTGATTGTACAGTTTATGGGTAGGTCGGGGCCCTGTCTCAACTATTATATCACTCCTAGAGGCTTGCAGATTGATTCAGATTCCTTGTGGTTACTTGTGGTTGGCCATGTTGGGCCCGTGTATGTTTTATTTTATATGTTGGTCATGTGGGGCCTTGTTTAGCTGTCAGTTAGCAGCCTTGTCGGCCATAGATTAGTTTAGTGCTGGATTTACTTTACAGTTATAACTAGACATCATGATGGTCTTGTCGGCCCACATAGGATTCCCTGCTATTACCTGTTTCTAGTTAGTTGTTTTCTTTTACAAGTGGCTATGAGGCCTTGTCTGCCGGGGGCTATGTTTACAACTAAGATATAGCTCGTGGTTTTCTTGATTTAAAGATTAGGCATGCACCAGAAGTGCATAAGCTCAGTCAGTTCAGTTCAGATCCTAGTAGGGCACCAGGTGCCAGTCATGCCTCCCTAGGTGGGGCGTGACAAATTTGGTATCAGAGCAGATCGTATCCCAGGGAGTATGCAAGCACTGCTAAGTAGAGTCTTGTCTATGGATGTGTTGTGAACCACATTCTATAGATAGTAGGCTGCGAGGCATGATAGGATGGTTACTCTTCTTTCTCTTCCAGTCATGCTATAGAGTTGTATTGTATAGGGATGTGTCCCTAAGCTTACTATATTCTGCTTGCCTACAGAGAAATGTCGGACAGGTGACAGACCACGACTAGCAAGAAGTTGGATGTCACAACAGGAGAGGGCACTAGTCAGGTGCCCCAGTCAGAGTCAGTCCGATCTGAGGGGGACAGTGAGACTCCATCTCGGTCTCCCCAGCAGTCTCCGCCCCGCCAAGAGCCATCCAGGGCGGCAGATGCATTGGCACCACCTCCAATAGTCCCTATACCAATGCCTTCATATCAGGAGGTTAGGAGTGTTGTTTTTTGTGATAGCTCAAATGATGGCTGCGCGACGTCAGCTAGTGGCACCCGTAGTTGCAGAGTCTTCGGGAGGACCTGGTAGTTCGAGGGTTCGAGAGTTTCTCGCACTGAGTGCCCTGCAGTTCATGGGGACGGACCGAGATGAGGACCCACAGGACTTCCTGGACCAGCTGTAGTGGATCTTTAGAGTAATGAATGCCACGCCTGCAGAGTCGATTGAGTTAGCGATATTTCGATTGTGGGACATAGCAGTCCTATGGTACGAGAGTTGGGAAAGGTCCCGAGGTAGAGATGTTCCTCCTCCGACCTGGTCCAGCTTTTCAGAGGCCTTCCTGGACCACTATTTTCCACTAGAAATTTGACAGGCCCGGTAAATCAGTTTCTGCATATGGAGCAGGGTTCGACGAGTGTTCGGGAGTATGCTATGAGATTTGACTCCTTGGCCCGATATGCACCAGCTTTTGTAGATACCATACCAGCTAGAGTGCACCGATTTGTTATGGGTTTGCTTCCAAAGTATGTAGATACTTGTATCACGGCTACTTTGCGAGAGGACATGGATATTGCCCGTGTTCAGGCATTTGCTCAAAATATTTAGGGGATCAAGCAGTGGCAGTGGGAGATAGAGAGAGCAAATCAAGAGCAGTGTCGCAGGGCTAGACCTAGTGACACTCAAGCAGAGTTCCAGGGTGGACCTAGGCCTCGACCATCAGGCAGACCACCCAGACCCCCACCTTCACAGCACCAGCAGGGTGGTAGACCAGGCAGTAGAGGGCAGTCAGGACCCAGCGAGAGCTCATGACCACCGGGTTAGCAGTAGCAGAGAGGTTTAGAGCAGAGTAGATTCACCATGCCACCCTTCTCTATCTGCAGTCGACGTCATCCTGGGGCATGTAGGTTTGGTTCTACGGTGTGTTACACCTATAGGTAGGAGGGTCAAATGATCAGAGACTGTCCAGCTAGGGGTCAGAGTGATCGGGACCGACATGACAGATCTTCAGTAGGGTCACGTTCCCCAGCTTCTCCAGCAGGGCGTAGGCCCTCAGCTCCAGCCGGCAGAGGCCGAGGCAGGTTAGGGGCATCTAGCTCAAGCACCATTCTAGATCACACTTATGCTTTACCGAGGTGACAGGAGTCAGATTCATCGCCAGATGTGGTGACAAGTATGTTGGGCATTTGCTCTCATTCTATTTATATTTTGATAGACCCAAGTTCCACTTTGTCCTATGTGACGCCACTAGTAGCCCAGAAATTCGGTATCACACCAAAATTGCTTCAGCGGCTTTTTTCAGTATCCACACCTATTGGTAATTCTATTTTAGCTAAAAGGATCTATTGGGGTTGCACGATAGAAGTTGTTGGTCGCCAGACTTTAGCAGATTTGGTGGAATTAGAAATCATTGACTTTGATGCAATTATGGGTATGGACTAGCTAGCGTTGTGTTATGCCAATGTAGAATGTTGGACCAAGACTGTCCGATTCCACTTTCCAAGGGAGGTAATATGGGAGTGGAAAGGCAATGCAGCCATGCCAAAAGGTAGGTTTATATCCTATCTTCGGGCAAGAAAGTTGATAGCAAAGGGTTGCATCTATCATATTGTCAGGGTTCAGGATGTTCAAGTAGAATCCCCGACTCTTCAGTCTATTCCAGTAGTCAATGAATTTCCAGATGTATTCCCAGATGAACTTCCTGGTATTCCCCCAAAATAGGAAATCGATTTCACTATAGACCTACTACCAGGTACTCAGCCTATCTCTATCCCTCTATACTGAATAGCTCCTGCTAAGCTCAGAGAATTGAAGGAACAAATGAAAGATCTGCTGGATAAGGGCTTCATCAGGCCGAGCACTTCACCATGGAGTGCGCTAATTCTATTTGTAAGAAAGAAGGATGACTCCCTCTGCATGTGTATAGATTACCGGCAGCTAAATAAACTCACACCATCAAGAATAAATACCCACTTCCCAGGATAGACGACTTGTTCGATCAATTATAAGGGGCAAAGTATTCTATACGATTGACTTAAGGTTTGGGTATCACCAGGTGCGGGTTCGGGAGAGATATATCCCGAAGACGACCTTCAAGACCACGTATGGCCATTTCGAATTCTTAGTTGTGTCCTTCAAGTTGACGAATGCTCCTGCAATGTTCATGGATCTGATGAACAACATCTTCAGGCCGTATCTGGACTTGTTTGTGATAGTATTTATTGATAATATTCTGGTGTATTCTTGTTCAGAAGCTGAACACCAAGATCATTTGTGAACAGTGCTCCAGATTCGCAAGGATCGCTAGTTATACGCAAAATTTTCTAAATGTGAGTTCTGGCTGAATTCTGTGGCCTTTTTGGGCCATATCGTGTCAGAGGCTAGTATTTAGGTAGATTCCCAAAAGATCGAGGTAGTAAAGACATGGCCTAGACCTACAACTCCAACTAAGTTACACAATTTCCTGGGATTAGCCGGGTATACAAAAGATTTGTAGAAGGGTTTTCTACCCTATCACCTCATTTGACCAAGTTAACTCAGAAAGCAACTAAATTTCACTGGACTGAAGCGTGTGAACAGAGTTTCCAAGAACTAAAGAACAGATTGACATCAGCGCTAGTACTAGCGTTGCTAGAAGGATTAGAAGGTTACGCATTGTACAGTGATGCTTCAGGTGTTGGGTTAGGGTGTGTTCTGATGCAACACGATAAGGTAATTGCTTATGCTTCGAGGCAACTGAGGAAGCATGAAAAGAACTATCCCCCTCATGACCTAAAGTTAGCGGCAGTAGTTCACACCTTAAAAATCTGGAGATACTACCTGTATGGGGTACATGTGGACATTTTTACTGATCATAAGAGCCTCTAGTACATCTTTACACAGAAAGAATTGAATCTGCGGCAGCGTCGTTGGTTAGAACTATTGAAGGACTACGATGTGAATATTTTGTACCATCTAGGGAAGGCTAACATTGTAGAAGATGCTCTCAATCGTAGATCCATAGGGAGTTTAGCACACTTGAGGCTTGAACAGCGAGAGCTGGCCCGAGAATTGAACTAGTTAGCCAGCTTAGCCATCCGAATAGTGGACTCGGGAGAAAATGGGGCTATAATTCAAAATATAGCAGTATCATCCTTGGTTGCAGAGGTAAAAGAATAGCAGTACGAAGATCCTCATTTAGCACAACTCAGAGATAAGATACAACAGGGAAAAGTATAAGCTTTTGAGGTAACTGAAGACGGGGTCTTGAGATGTAGGGGTCGCCTCTGTGTTCCAGATGTGGCAAGACTTCACTAGCAGATGATGGCAGAGGTACATTATTCCCATTATTCTCTTTACCCAGGTTAAACAAAGATGTATCATGTCATAAAAGAGATTTACTGGTGGTCGGGAATGAAAAAAGGTGTAGCAAAATTTGTAGCACAATGCCCTAACTGCTAGCAAGTAAAGGTTGAACATCAAAAACCCGGTAGATTGACGCAGGAAATAGTGGTACCTATGTGGAAATGGGAAGAGATTAACATGGATTCTGTGATAGGGTTACCTCATACAAGGCGCAAATTTGATTCCATCTGGGTGATTGTCGACAGATTGACGAAATCAGCTCATTTTCTGCGCATCAGGACTACCTTCTCAGCCAAGGACTATGTTGAATTGTATATCAGAGAAATAGTTCGATTACACGGTGTCCCAGTATCTATCATTTCTGACAGAGGGGTGATCTTGGGCAGATTTATATGCCCAAGTGATACTCAAACGTATCATTTTTACATTGTTTGTTGTGCAATGTGTATATAATATCATGTAATTGGTAATAAAATGCGAATTTATACTAACCAACATGATTAGCATTTGTTTTGCAGGAAAATGTGATTTTTAGGAGCTAAAACGCATGTTGGAACTATGTTGGAGTTGGACTTGGATGCGAGCGTGGAAAAGACCCGGGAATGCAGGATTTATAGGGGCTCCGCGATGGCTCCGTTCCACGCTACCATCGCGGTAGCACACTGCCTGAGCAGGAATTAAATTTGCAATTTCCAGTGTGCATGCGCGTCAGCTCCGTGGCACGGAGATAGGCCTCCGCGATGGCCTCCGTGCCACATTGAGGTTAAATTACTGGACCCTGGAAATTCCAGTGAGGGTCCGCGTCCACGCCGTGTCACGAAGGCATTGCTCCGCGTTGGCCTCCGTGACACGTTGCTTGTTATTCCGGGAAAAATTTCCCACTAGTATAAATAGCACACTTAGGTTTATTTTAAGTAGTTTTTTTGTTTTTAGACTGAGTTCAGAAGTGGAGAGCAGGAACGTGGGTTAGTAGCAGTTGAAGATTGGAAAAGCTAAGGGATTTCTTCTCTTCCTTTCTTCTTTCTATCAATTGTACGTATGATTTACACTCATTTTAGGATGATCAATCCAAGAATGAGTGGCTAATTCTCTTTCTTGCTGAGGTTTTGAACATGTGTAATGAATTCTGATTTTCATTGATATGGTTTATTCTTCTTCTTTAATGTTGTTCTATTAATTCTTGTTCTTTACTGCATTAGTGATTGGCCAACATTAATGTATATCTAAAAAGTCCAATTTCACTCGAGAGAGCAAGAAATTGGAAAGTTGTGAATTAATAGGGTATTGTTCTTAACTTGATTTGGGAAAATTGGGTTTTGATGTGCTTTCCTGATAGAAATATACTTGGAAGTCGTATTAGTCAATTTAGGAACCGGAATTGTAGTGCTAGGTCATAAATTGCATTTGATTACAGAAATGTAGACGGATGGTTTATGATTCTAAAGTGAAATTAAATACGAGAGTTTTAATTTCTAGGCAAATGTTCTTGGCTAGCAACATGAAGAAGAGAATTAACGAAAATTATCATGATTATCAAGTTCATTACTTGTTCTTAACCTTGGCATGTTCATATCCATTGTCTGAATTCAAAAGTAAATAGTTTGTATTAATTGTAGTATATAGTTTAGAAACAAAAATTCAATTACTCTTGGGTACGTTGTTGTTAGCATAATTAGAAGTTAAATAGAAATATAGTAAATTAGGCAATTTTACATATCTTGAGCCTCCTTGGATCGATACTTGGCTACTTAGCCACTTTATTACTTGTTTGACCACGTGCACTTGCGTGTCGGTTTTTACCCGTACCACAAAGCACCGAGCAAGTTTTTGGCGCCGTTGCCGGGGAGGCTAGGCGATTTGTGAAATTGTGTTTAGTGTAAATTTACTGTATTTTTTATTTATTTTCTTAAGTGTTGACAACTTGGTCTTAGTATTTGTTTTAATTCTTTGTTCATTTTAATTTTTCTCGCTTTCGGATACCCTTATTGACATGACATCGTGGAATATCAATGGTTTCAATGGTGGATATTCATATTTTAACGAATCTTGCATGAATTGCGGAGGACCCCACTTGAGGCAAAACTGTAATACGTGCAATATATGTGGGTGTTAATATGGCCATTGGGGTGATTATCCAAAGGCATCTTCCCCTCCCCCAAGCCCCTACTATGATCCTTTTGTTGTTTTTGCTGAATATAGGCATGTTGAAAATGAGGACTTGGGACGCCAAGTTCAAATAGAGGACATGATGAAACAAATCCTGGAGCAATCAGAAGCAATGAAGGAGTCGGTGGTAGAATTGATAATTCAGCAAAAGGAGAATGCAGAGGCTGTAAGCAGGATGAGCGTCAAACTCACGGAGATGTGTGCTGAGGCTGAAGCTTGGGATAATTTGCAGGTGACAGTTTTAGCCGATGTTCAAGAGGACCTACAAGAGGAATACAAGGGTGAATTCTTGGATGAATCCCAAAAATTAGAATCTCTTGAGTGTCTCCGTGATTGGCTCATACCTATAGAAAATCCATTCATGGAAGAAGAGAAAGAATATCCCCCATTTGACATCAATGGAGAGATAGATGACAATGTCGAGACGGTGTATACAAGTAAGGAGGTCGAGCACAATGCAGTTTCAGAGTTGAGGTGTATTGGACCACACTTTACGCATTTTTCAACATTAAATTTGGTTGACAACATAGAGATAGAGTCTTCCAAGTTTATAGAGAAATGTTTAGAGGAGGACCAAGCCCCATATATTCTGAAATTTGCTAACTCAGAGAGACAAAATGACTTCGCTTACTTAAGGACCAATAAATGCAAACGGCAACATCTACTGCTTGGTCCTTACAATTTTTCACCACCATCCCTAGAACATAAGAGGAAATTAGAAAAGAAATTAGGGGTGAGATTCATATCCTCAAGGCGGAGGAAAAAGTGGTGAAACTTGGTACGTCGAGCCGCGACGGTAAACCAGGCGCTGCACGGGAGGCAACCCGTGAAAAATATTTTCTTTCTTTCTTTTTAGTGTAAATAATTTTTACTTTTCTTTTCTTTTTCTTGACTAGGTTTAGATTTGCATTTTAGTTAGTATCTTTTATTTTTAGTTAGGGAAATCTATTAATTTAACCAATTTTTGTTTAGTGAGGTGATTTTCAGGAATAACGGAGGAAATATACATGGAATCGAGAAAATGAGGCAAGGTATGAAAATTAAATTTATTGGTGAAATAGAGCACTGGCGCGTTGGCGCCGTGTCATGGAGGCAATGCTCCGCGTTGGCCTCCGTGACACGTTGAAGGCAAATCTGGATTTTTCAAAATTCCAGTAAGCCAACGCGTTGGCTCCATGTCACGGAGGAGGGGCTCCGCGTTACCCTCCGTGACACGTTGCCCTTTATCCAGTGCCGGGTCACACCGGGTTTCCGGGTGACCCGCGTGTTTCCTTTAAATAATAACCCCGATTGCGCCCCAAATTCCCCCATTCCCTCTTCCCTCCGCGACCAAACACCCATTTCCCCCTCCCCAAGCAACGTGCCACGTTGATAGGCAAAGAAAAACGTCAAGTTTCTTCGATTCTTCAATTCTAAGGTATGTTTTCATCGTCTAACTCAATGTTTTTGGCAATTTTTGTCAAATTTGGGCATATAAGGTGAGAAATATCACCCTAGGTAGAAATTGAACATGATATTGAATTATTTTGTGATTGATTTTTGTTCGGATTGTTGTATTTGGCGTTTGAACTTGTCGATTATGTAAATAATTCGAAATTGATTGTCGAATTGTATTTTAGGGCTTGGGTTGTTGAATTCGACTTGGGCAACTTGATAGTTTGGTGAAATTGATGCCGGGGTGAGTTTTTTATTTGAGATAAGTCGTGGTAAATCTTGTATAACTGTTAAAAGACGACTAATTCTCGAATTTTTTGTGGGAAAATGCATAATGTGTGAATTGGTTAGATTGTTAGATTAGCTTGTATATAAAATATTTTTCTAGTTGTTTTTAGTTTGTGGTTGTTTTGTTGCTTGTGCGATGGTTGAATTGCTAGCGATAGTA
This sequence comes from Datura wrightii, assembly GCA_035772735.1. Lineage (NCBI taxonomy): Eukaryota > Viridiplantae > Streptophyta > Magnoliopsida > Solanales > Solanaceae > Datura > Datura wrightii. The sequence continues at coordinate 14,711,146 of JASDFA010000003.1, forward strand.
GGATTGGGAATTCGCTGTATGAAGTCTGAGTAGTACGCTAACCGTTATGCTGTCGAAATTTTGTTACGAACGCACTAAGCAATACGTGTATAGTTGTTTGTGTTTGGGGTTGTAAATAGAGCTATCCTTGCTGAAATTTTGTAAATATTGTTAAGGACTAAGTGTGGGGTAAATTTTGTGTAACCCAACCTTAGCCGAAGCTAACAACTATTTAGCTTAACGTTGTGCTTGTTTGTGTAAATTGACAGGTACAATGGCTAGCAGGCAAGACAAAGGCAAGGGTGCTTCTACCTCAGGCACCGGAAGGAAACGGATGAGACTGGGCACTGCAGTCCCAGCTGCACCCGCTGTTCCGCGCGACCAACACCGCCGATACGGAACACGATGGGTCACCGATGAAGGGAAGAAATGGTACGCAAAGCATAAGGAGAAAAAGTACTTCCCCGAGGAACATATTGCTAGGGAACCACTTGCACAGGAGTTCCCTCGCATTGTACAGAGGATTGAGGCAGCTGGGCTCAGCTTTATTTTTCAGGAGCCCAAGGAGTGCAACCTTCATTTGGTCCGGGAATTTTATGCCAACTGGAACCCGGCCATCAGAAGCCACACTATTAAAATCAGAGGGCAGATTGTCACTCTGGAACCCCAGCAGCTGAATGCCATCATTGGAGCGCAGGACACAGACGCCCACGTTCTCCGCCAGCTAAACATCACCCCACCGTACGCCGACATCAGACGTACATTGTGTGGGGCTCGATCCACAGCCCGATGGAGTAGACACAAGGAGAGGGGTTACCACCAGACTCTGCCCTATTCGCAGATGAACAGGGAGGCCAGAATCTGGCTAAATATTATGTGTTCGTGCTTGATCCCGGGAGTTCATATGACAGACGTGACCCGGGACCGTGTCTGCTTGGTGTATGCCCTTATGAAAGGGCTTGAGATTAATGTTGGGGCGGTCATAATATTCGCCATGAAGAGAGCCAGACTGCACTAGGGTCACAGATACGGGTTTGGCGGACTCATCACCACCTTCCTCCGAGGCCTCGACATTGAGGAAGAAGCCTTGGATTACATTCCGCAGCTGGAGCGGAGGGCCCTTGATGTGACAAAGACTAAGGCCCCCGACACTACACACGGACCCGTGCTGACTTTGGGCGAGCGACATGCTCGTGATGATCAGTACATGGCCCGTATGTTCGGCATGCAGATGCTGCAGCTACGGATAGGTGGGAGACCAGCCACCGAGGAGGCGTTATGGCAGCTGGAGCTGGACTACCCCTTTGGCGAGAATGCCAGAGCCTTATGTAAGGTGGGGCCAGCCTTTGTGGAGCCGACAGACGATGATGTCCCTACTGATGAGGAGACACGTCGTGAGGACTCTGATGTGGAGTCCGATGACGACGATGGAGCTGATTCAGATATGGGCGACGAGGCTGCAGCACCGGATGAGGAAGTCGAATATTTCGACTGAGCAGGGAGTTCCACCACACAAATTTTGTGCTTTGTATTTTTGTGAACACTGGGGACAGTGTTCGATTTAAGTGTGGGGTGGGGAGTAGTTAGGTGCTAGGTCAAGGCTCTAAATTGCTGTATAATTTTTCCTTGTTGTTTATGTATGTTGTGCCTTCCCTGTTGTGAACTGATTTGTGATGTACGTATATATTTGTTTTGTGGCTAATGATGTGTGTTTTTGAAAGTTATGGTTGCAATGGTAAATATTTTGTAAATTTTGTAAATAATTTTTTTTTCTCTATCGACATGATCGATATTTTTCAAAATTTTAGCGAAAATATATTGCACTTGTAAATATTTTCTTTCTATCGAAATGATCGATGTGTTGCAAAAAATTTTTCGATTTTTATTTTTTTGTGTTTCTCGGAGTTTGTTTTCGGTTCTTTTACCGAGAATAGTCCCATTGAACCGATGTCATAGTTAGTGACCGTTCCCTATGATGGATGGATGACGACCGTCTTAAGGGAAATGTAGTCGGTAGGAGTAGGATTTTTAGTTGTTTTTTTTTTAGTTTTCTTTGGTGGATTGCATCAATGAACTGTAGTTGCTTATGGTTGCTAAAATTTCATTGCGTGTTGTAATTGATGTTCAAATTGTGAAAATGATTTGTTTGAAAGCATGAAATTTTGTAAATATGTTGAGTTACCTAGGCTATAGAATTTGGTTCATTATGGTTGAGGCTTAATCTTGAATTCATGTAATTGACTAATTAAAGAGACTGTGAATGCATCTTGATTCGAGCATGTGCATGAAGTGTGAAGTGAGGATTTGCTATTCCATGTCATTGTGAATTGTCTAGAACTTGCCTGGTGTGTATACAAAGCGAAATGAAGGAGGTGTAGTGTTGGAAAGGATGTAGGCATTTCTTTGTTTTAACCGATAGTTTCCATATTTTTTTTCTTGTCAAATTCTACCTTTTTATATGTTGTATACCCTAGTCAGCCCGTTGAGCCTTTAGCCGATTTCTTTATTTTGTCCAAAATTGTATGAACTAAGCTTTATTCCTTCTTTTCATTAGCCTTAAAGTCTTTGAGAAGCTCTTAAGCGCTTACAAAGAACAGAAAATGTTTCCCAAAGTGTTAAAGAGTGAAAAGAGTGAAAAGAAAAAGAAAAGCAAAGTGAGGAAAGAAAAGATGACGTTGAAGAGGCACTTGTTGTAATTAATTGATATTGAGGGTACATGAAAACCCTCTATTTTGTGTCAAGTGTGGTTGATGAAATGGGCTGTATGAAAGTAAACCAGCATGAATGGGAGAAAAAGAGAAAAGAGAGGAACAATGTCCATGAGTCGATGGGAATGAGTTGAAAAGGCGCTTAAGGATGCTAGCGATTATTATTGGCTAATCCAATATATGCATACTAGATCCATAGCCCCGTTACAACCCATTAAAAGTCCTATTTGATCCTACATTGCATTTCTTTATATTAGTGGAGTAATACACTAAGGGCAAGCCTATGGGTCATGACATGATGCATGTGAATTCTTTTGGGAGAGAGAATGAAATTTATTTGTATATGCCCCTACTTGCATGTCTGTGTGTTGCATGAACATAAAGGGGAAGTTTCTCTCGAGTTGTGAGGGCACATGCTTGATGAAAGATTGATTTTCGTGTCGGATTTCTTGATTAGTTGATTTGCATGAGTTTGCCGATATCAAGAATCAATTCTTAAAAGTCTAGGAAGCCTTGATGTATTAAGGTCATTGTCTTATACGACCAAGCATGTTTTCTTGATGATTTGCAAAAATTGAATAATCGGTATGACCGTAGCGTAAATTGTTGCACCATAGTGACGAAAGTTGGGATGTAATTTGCATGAGTTGTGTATGTGTTGTTCGAGGACGAACAAGGATTTAAGTGTGGGGTAAGTGATCTTGGGCAGATTTATATGCCCAAGTGATACTCAAACGTATCATTTTTACCTTGTTTGTTGTGCAATGTGTATATAATATCATGTAATTGGTAATAAAATGCGAATTTATACTAACCAACATGATTAGCATTTGTTTTGCAGGAAAATGTGATTTTTAGGAGCTAAAATGCATGTTGGAACTATGTCGGAGTTGGACTTGGATGCGAGCGTGGAAAAGACCCGGGAATGCAGGATTTATAGGGGCTCCGCGATGGCTCCGTGCCACGCTACCATCGCGGTAGCACACTGCCTGAGCAGGAATTAAATTTGCAATTTTCCAGTGTGCATGCGCGTCAGCTCCGTGGCACGGAGATAGGCCTCCGCGATGGCCTCCGTGCCACGTTGAGGTTAAATTACTGGACCCTGGAAATTCCAGTGAGGGTCCGCGTCCACGCCGTGTCATGAAGGCATTGCTCCGCGTTGGCCTCCGTGACACGTTGCTTGTTATTCCGGGAAAAATTTCCCACTAGTATAAATAGCACACTTAGGTTTATTTTAAGTAGTTTTTTAGTTTTTAGACTGAGTTCAGAAGTGGAGAGCAGGAACGTGGGTTAGTAGCAGTTGAAGATTGGAAAAGCTAAGGGATTTCTTCTCTTCCTTTCTTCTTTCTATCAATTGTACGTATGATTTACACTCATTTTAGGATGATCAATCCAAGAATGAGTGGCTAATTCTCTTTCTTGCTGAGGTTTTGAACATGTGTAATGAATTCTGATTTTCATTGATATGGTTTATTCTTCTTCTTTAATGTTGTTCTATTAATTCTTGTTCTTTACTGCATTAGTGATTGGCCAACATTAATGTAAATCTAAAAAGTCCAATTTCACTCGAGAGAGCAAGAAATTGGAAAGTTGTGAATTAATAGGGTATTGTTCTTAACTTGATTTGGGAAAATTGGGTTTTGATGTGCTTTCCTGATAGAAATATACTTGGAAGCCGTATTAGTCAATTTAGGAACCGGAATTGTAGTGCTAGGTCATAAATTGCATTTGATCACAGAAATGTAGACGGATGGTTTATGATTCTAAAGTGAAATTAAATACGAGAGTTTTAATTTCTAGGCAAATGTTCTTGGCTAGCAACATGAAGAAGAGAATTAACCAAAATTATCATGATTATCAAGTTCATTACTTGTTCTTAACCTTGGCATGTTCATATCCATTGTCTGAATTCAAAAGTAAATAGTTTGTATTAATTGTAGTATATAGTTTAGAAACAAAAATTCAATTACTCTTGGGTACGTTGTTGTTAGCATAATTAGAAGTTAAATAGAAATATAGTAAATTAGGCAATTTTACATATCTTGAGCCTCCTTGGATCGATACTTGGCTACTTAGCCACTTTATTACTTGTTTGACCACGTGCACTTGCGTGTCGGTTTTTACCCGTACCCCAAAGCACCGAGCAAGGGGCACAATTCACAACTAGATTCTAGCAGTCATTTGAGAGAGGCTTGGGAACACAGGTTAACCTAAGTACAACATTCCCTCCTAAAATAGACGGGTAGGCAGAAAGTGCAATTCAGACACTTGAGGACATGTTGCGAGAGTGTGTGTTAGACTTCGGGGGCAGTTGGGACGAACATTTACCCCTTACTGAATTTGCTTATGATAACAGTTACCATTCGACAATTCAAATGGCGCCGTACGAGGCCTTATATGGGCGGAAGTGCAGGTCTCCTATTGGTTGGTTCAAGGTTAGAGAATCAGGGTTAATTGGACCAGACATAATCCACCAGTTAGAGAAGAAAGTAAAGCTTATTAGACAGCGCTTGCTGACAGCTCAGAGTCGTCAGAAATCTTACTCTAATGTGCGGCATAGGGATTTGGAATTCAATATAGACAACTGGGTATTTATAAAAGTCTCACCAATGAGGGGCGTAATGAGGTTTGGTGAAAAGGGAAAGCTTAGCCCAAGGATTATTATACCGTATCAAATCCTCCGGAGAATAGGCCAGGTGGCATACGAGCTAGATTTGCCTTCAAAGTTAGAATCTGTTCATCCAGTCTTTCATGTGTTGATGTTACGGAATTGCATAGGGGAACCGTCCCTAGTTGTGACAGTTGAGGACGTCTAGATTACTGAGGAGCTAGCCTATGAAGAAGTTCTAGTGGCCATATTAGATCGGCAGGTTCGTAGGTTGAGGACTAAAGATATCGCCTCTATTAAGGAACTGTGGAGAAACAAGAATAGAGAAGAGATGGCATGGGAAGCCGAGGATGACATGAGATCCATATATCCTCATTTGTTCTAGGCTTAGTCCAGAATATGCAATTAAGGTAAAGTTGTTGATTCAGTTCTTGTTTTATGATTTATGTTACATATACTATTCGGTTGACTACTATTTTGTTGTGAAATAGTTGTTATGGTGTTATGTGAAGTACATGTATTGGACTTTTCTGCATTTTAGGGATTTCAGATAGTCCATAATACAGGGGAGACTCTGCCAAAATTTTTCCAGAACAATAGTTAAAAGAGTTAAACTCCTGTAGGTTGAAGTTGACATTCAAGGACGAATGTTCCTAAGGGGGAGGATGTTACACCCTATAAGTTCCTATCATTTAAGTCAGCGTATTCGTACATTAGTCAAGAGTTTTAGAGTACAACGCATACGAGAAAGGGTTCAGGGAAAGTTCGAACGTGCGCAAAATCAAGGTTGCAAGGGAGAAGGCCCGACAAGCTGCCTAGAGAGGCAACGTGTCACAGACCCTCTCCCTCCGTGATGGGCTCTGTGACACACCCGTAAAATGGTGCGTTGGGGTCCATGCCACGGACCCCCTGTACACCGCCCAAATTTATATATATATTAAGTTCCTTTCATTTGAATTTGTTTGATATGAAAGACCCTCGTCCAAAGAAAGGATATTATGAAATTTCTGTCTAAATTTCCTTCAATTACGCTGCCAAATGCCGCCCAAATTCAAATTAACTTCAGGTATTAGGTTATAAGCCTGTAGGGAGAATTACTATAGAGTTAGTTTCTCAAAATACGCCCGACAAATCATAACCCCGCCGAGTAGAAGTTTTCAGAATTGCTCCAAATTGATTCCTATGCAGTCACATTCTTCAAGTAAGCATTTCTCCCTTTTGAACTCTTGGGAAATTATACGTTTTCGGTTGTATTCTTTAAGTTGAAGTATAGTTAATATTAGTATTATAAGTTATCGTTTCCATCGAATTTAGTACTGAAACTAGTCTCATTCTCCCAGTAATATGATTACAGTTGGAAAGGGAGATTGAATACGCATTGAAACTCACCAGTTAATCAAAAATCAGCGATCGAGGTATGTTAACGTGAATTCCTTTGGAAAGTTAGTTTCTTTAGTATAGTAATAAGGTTTGAATCCCAGTAAGAGAGTCAAAAGTATATCTATTGTGATTAGCTACTGCAATTAGTTGAAACTAGTACTTATGTTTAGTTTGGGATTGACTTTGCCCTGTATAGCCTTCCATAAAAACCCCCAAGGTTACTAGCTGTGTCGACACTCGCCAGGGACTAGATGATGTTGCTCCAAGGAGCAGTATGCCGTCCGTGAGGGACAAAGATGGGGTTCGAGGGCCTCATACAGTCCATTCCATGTCTGGACTATTATATGTCGTATCGGTACCACACGCCCGTCGAGCCTGATGTCTGGGGTGCACATATCAGGAGTCCACTAGACTCAAACACAACTACAATTCAGGGGACGAGTGGGCTCAGTTGTAGACCCAGGGAACTGGTAGGATGGCTATAGTTATTAGATAACTTAGTGCGACCTTGTTAGGGGTATATAGATTGAAGTGTACTTGCAAGGGCTTATGGGGCCCCGGGTGGGTTATTTTGTGCTGGTTGTACCTTCCGGCTTATGGGGGCTAGGTAAGGTTCTTGTTTGCATCAGTGCTGATAGATTAGACAGCGGGAAGTTCAGCTATTCAGGTAGTATCTCTATTATTTTATTTTAGTTTCCTTTTAGTTCATTTAGTTATTTACAGTTACTACCTTACATATTTGGTACATATTGTACTGATGCCCTTCTTGGGGTGCTGCATTATTTGCCTGCAGGTGCGGATAGATGCGGTTCAGGACCTTCCTAGTAGCCAGCCAGGGTTAGCAGTACAGTCGGCTCGTTTCCTCTGGAGCTACTAGTTAGAAGGTTTACTCTTTTGATTATACAGTTTATGGGTAGGTCAAGGCCCTTTCTCGACCATTATATCACTCCTAGAGGCTTGCAGATTGATTCAGATTTTCTGTAGTTAGTTGTAGTTTGCCGTGTGGGGCTTGTGTATACATTATTTTATGTGTTGGTTGTGTGGGGCCTTGTTTTGCTGTCAGTTAGCGGCTTTGTCGGCCATAGATTAGTTTAGTGCTAGATTTACTTTACAGTTATAACTAGACATCATGGTGGTCTTGTCAGCCCACATAGGATTCCCTGCTATTACCTATTTCTAGTTAGCTGTTTTCTTTTACAAGTGGCTATAAGGCCTTGTCTGTCGGGGGCTATGTTTACAGCTGAGATAGAACTTGTAGTTTTCTTGATTTAAAGATTAGGCATGCACCAAAAGTGCATAAGCTCAGTCAGGTCAGTTCAGATCCTAGTAGGGCATCAGGTGCCAATCATGCCTCCCAAGGTGGGGCGTGTTTAGGAAGCTTCCCTTCTTTCATGATCTATGTCATGCGACGAAACGTCTCTCTATCCTTCTAACTCATGCTATACGCATTTTTAGAATCATGCCTCCTTGCCAAGTTAATGGAAGACGGAATGGAAATGGAAATGGCAATGACAATGGCAATGGGGATGGGAACTAGCAGGCTCAATCAGCTCTCGAGGATCATGTGCCCGAGCAGGTGGCCCATGTAGAGTTTAGAGCTGCCATTCAGATGCTAGCTCATGTCTTGACCACCCAAATCAACCAACAGGCAGTAGCATATGTCCCTTAGAAGGGAAATGCAACAACGGTCAGAGTCTAAGATTTTCTAAGGATGAACCCTCTTGAGTTCCTTGAGTCAAAGGTGGACGAGGACCCCCATGAGATTATTGATGAAGTTTTGAAGATCACCCAGATCATAGGGGTGACTGGGGAGGAGTGCACAAATTTAGCCTCTTATCAGCTGAAAGGGGTAGCACATATCTAGTTCAGACAGTGGAAGGATGTAGGACAATCAGAGAAGGCCCTATTGGTTGGGATGAGTTTCATACCGCGTTCTTGGATTGGTTCTTCCTCTGTGAGATAAGGGAGATCAAAGCAATGGAATTTGTGAACTTGAGACAGAACAACATGACGGTCCAGGAGTATTCTCTAGAGTTCACTCACCTTTCCAAATATGCACCTAAGATTGTTGCAGACCAGAGGGCTCAAGTGAGTTGATTCGTGCATGGGATAGCGGACTATCTGGTCAAAGATTTCCGAACCACGATGCTTCATTAGGACATTGATTTCTCACGGATAGTTCTGTACACCCAGTAGATGGAGGCAGTGCAAGTAAGTGAGTAGGAGAGAGAGGCCAAGAGGGCTAGGACTGATAACTTTGGATTCTCCCAGCAGAGACCTGGTGGTGGGCACCGTCAGCAATTCCACCAGAGATCATCAACCCCAATGTCGTTAGTAGAAAGTGTTCCATCCAGATCTAGGCACGACCAGAGGGGACGATCATCAGGCTCTTGAGGTAAGGGGAGCAGATCAGTGGAGCCTAGTATTCTAGCTTGTTACAGGTGTGGCCAGAGACACACTGGTCAGTGCTTATTACGTACAAGTGCTTGTTTCGGGTGTGGGAAGCCCGGACATATGCTCTGAGATTGCCCAGTAGCTAGACCTGGAAATGATAGAGGCTGAGACCCAGCCACTAGTTCAGCAGCTCCACCAACACGCTTAGTTCAGCAGGGAGCCTCCACCAGTGAAGGTGCTGGTCAGCGTCAGAACAGATTTTATGCCCTCGCATCTCATCAGGAACAGGAGGACTCTGCAGATATAGTCACTGGTATGTTACGAGTATTCCACTTAGATGTATATGCGTTGTTAGATCTAGGGGATACTTTGTCTTTTGTGACACCATATGTTGCTAGTAGTTTCGAAGTCAGTCCTGAAATCCTATTAGAACCCTTCTCAGTCTCTACTCCATTTGGTGATTCAATTATAGCTCGATGGGTATATAGAAACTTCCCTGGTAACCATCCTTCATAAAGACACCTCAGCATATTTAGTGGAGCTAGCTATGACAAATTTTGATGTTATCTTTGGCATGTATTGGTTACACGCATGTTATGCCTCAGTAAATTGTAGAACCCACATGGTAGAGTTTCGTTTTCCAGGTAAACCAGTCTTAGAGTGGAAAGGTAGTTCAGTTGTGCCTATAGGTAGCTTCATTTCCTACCTTAAGGAAAGAAAGATGATTTCTAAGGGTTTCTTGTACAATCTAGTTAGGGTTAAGGATGTTACGTTGAAAACTTCGACTATCCCGTCAGTTCCCGTAGTGTGCGACTATCCCGAAGTGTTTTTAGATGATTTACACAGAAATCCCCCTGAGCGGGAGATTGATTTTGGTATTGACCTTCTTCCTGATACACAACCTATATCTATTCCTCCTTAAAAAATGACTCCAGCTGAACTAAAGGAGTTGAAGGAGTAGTTGAAGGATCTTTTAGATAAGGTTTCATCAGACCAAGAAAATCCCAATGGGGTGCACCAGTTCTCTTTGTCCGGAAGAAGGACGGTTCCCTTCAGATGTGCATTGATTACCGACAGTTAAACAAGGTCACCATTTAGAACAAGTATCCTTTTCCTAGGATTGATGATTTGTTTGACTAGCTTCAGGGTTCTAAGTGTTTCTCAAAGATAGACCTCAGATCCGGGTATCATTAGCTCAGGGTTTGGGGGAGTGACATTCCGAAGAAGACCTTCAGGACTTGGTATGGTCACTATGAGTTTGTAGTTATGTCTTTTGGACTAACAAATTCTCCAGCAGCTTTTATGAATTTGATGAACAGGGTTTTCAAGCCATATTTGAATGTGTTTGTGATTGTGTTCATAAATGATATTCTCATATACTCTTAGAACGAGGAGGAGCATGTCGCACATTTGAGGGTGATGCTATAAACTCTTAAGGATCGCCAGGTTTATGCTAACTTCAGTAAATGTGAGTTTTAGTTAAACTCAGTAGCATTTTTGGGTCATGTGGTGTCAAGTGAGGGTGTATAGGTGGAATCTCAGAAAATAGAAGCTGCAAAGAATTGGCCCAGACCAGTGAGTCCTTCGGATATCAAGATTTTCTTGGGCTTAGCTGGTTACTACCAGAGGTTTATTGAGGGGTTTTCATCCATTGCGGCATCGTTGACCTATTTGACCCAGAAGAAAGTGAAGTTTCAATGGTCAGAGGCTTGTGAGAAGATCTTTCAAGAGTTGAAGACTCGATTCACCTCAGCACCAGTGTTGACTCTACCTAAGGGTACAGATGGGTTTGTGGTATATTGTGATGCTTTAAGGATTGGTCTAGGTTGTGTAATAATGCAGCACGGTAAGGTTATAACTTATGCTTCCAGGCAACTAAAAGTCCATGAAAAGAACTATCCAACTCATGACCTCAAGTTGGCAGCGTTAGTATTTGCCTTGAAGATATGGAGACACTATCTATATGGGGTCCATGTGGATGTGTTTACGGACCACAAAAGCCTATAGTAATTGTTTACCCAAAAGGATCTGAATCTACGTTAGAGGAGGTGGTTGGAGATTTTAAAAGATTATGATATGAGTGTTTTTTATAATTTGGGCAAGGCTAATGTGGTGGAAGACGCTCTTAGCAGCTTTCTATGGAGAGTGTGACCTATGTAGATGAGGAGAGGAAAGTGTTAGTGAAGGATGTGCATCGGCTTGCATGACTAGGAGTTCGTCTTGTTGACTCAACAGATGGTGGTGTCATTGTTCATAATGGGTCAGAATCTTCCTTGGTGACCGAGTTCAAAGCTAGATAGGATAAGGATCCTATTTTAGTAAAGTTAAAGGAAGCTGTTCAGAATTAGAAGGTAGAGGTCTTCTCCCAAGGGGGAGTTGGTGTGCTAAGATATCAGGGTCATTTGTGTGTACCGGGTGTTTATGACTTGAGGGAGCGCATGTTGCATGAGGCCCATGGTTTTAGATATCCTATACATCCAGGTGCCACCAAGATGTACCGTGACCTATAGGAAGTCTATTGATGGAATGGCATGAAGAAGAACGAATAGGAGTTTGTGGCTAAGTGTTTGAATTGTCAACAGGTGAAGGTTGAGAATCAAAGGCCCAGAGGTGTACTTCAAGACATTAGCATTCCTACTTGGAAGTGGAAGGAAATTCACCCAATTTCCAGTGGAGGTCCGCGTTTGCTCTGTGGCACGGAGCCAGTGCTCCGCGATGCATGTCGTGCCACGTTGAGCCTGAACTCCCGGACCCCCAGTTCCAGTGAGGGTCCACGTTCATGACGTGTCACGGAGGCAGTGCTCCGCGATGCACTCCGTGACACGTTGCTCATTATTCCGGAAAAAATTCCCAGCAGTATAAATAGAACACTTAAGTTCATTTTTCATAATTCTGTCTGGGTGGAGCAAGGACGTGGGTTACAGGCAGTTGAGGGACGAAAAGTTCAGGGTTTTTCTCTCTTTCTTTCTTCTTTAATTCAATTGCTTGTATGATTAACACTCATTTTATGATGATTAATCCACAAATGAGTGGCTAATTCCTCTCCTTGCTGAGGTTATGAACAATTGTGATGAAATTTGATTATTGATTCTATGGTTTTTCATCTTTTCTTCCATGTTGTTCTATTAATTCTTGTTTTTACTGCATTGGTGTGTGGCCCACATTAATGTACATCTAAAAAGTCCGATTTCACTCGAGAGAGCACGAAATTGGAAAGTTGTGAATTAATAGGATATGTTCTTTACTTGATTTAGGAAAATTGAGTCTTGATTTGCTTTCAGGATAGAAATATACCTGAAAGTCGTATTAGTCAATTTAGGAACTGGAATTGTATAGATAGGACATGAATTGCATTTGATCAAAGAAATGTAGACGGATGGTTCATGATTCTTAAGTGAGGTTAAATACGAGAGTTTTAATCTCTTGGCAGATGTTCTTGGCTAGCAACTGGAGGAAAAGATTAACCAAAGTATGATGATAATTAGTTTCATTACATGTTCATTTAACCTCAGCATGCTTTCATTCATAGTTCAGATTCAAAGTAGATAATTGTTCTTAGTTTTAGTATAAAAATTTATAAAACAAACTATCAACTTTTTGGTTATGCTGTTGTCTGCATTTTTAGAAGTAAAATATAGTACACTTGAGCAATTTGCACTTCATCCAAGTCTCTGTGGGATCGATACTTGGCTTACTAAAGCCACTTACTACTTATTCGACCACGTGCACTTGCGTGTCGGTTTTATAAGCCATATAACACCCCGAACAAGTTTTTGGCGCCGTTGCCGGGGACTTGGCAATTGGTGAAATTGTTTTAAGTGTTAATTTACTGTATTTTTATTTTCTTAGTGTTGACAACTTGGTCATAGCCTGTATTTTGCAGACTTAATTGCTGTGAACACTGGCAAGAGACAAGGAGCTGGTGGAATCTTATATAGAGCCAGAAAGAATATTTCACAGTAAATGGAGAGAAGCTCTACAGAGAAAGCTGCAGTTGCTCAGACAGACGATCGTGGAGCAACAACAGAATCCACCGGTAGTACGGGCAGTGTTAGTGCCCGAAGAAGCAGCAGCACGGCCGATTTGCGAGGTGGCAATCCCACATGCCAATAATGTTACATCAAGTATCCGCAAACCAGAGTCGGGAGGGAGATTTGAACTTAAACAAAATATGGTGCAGTTGTTGCACACAAGCGGGCAATTTACCGGTCTCCCTCTTGAAGATCCACAGCAGCATCTCCAAAACTTTTTGGAGATAAGTGACACTTACATACCCGCGGGAGTGTCACCAAACTATGTCCGGCTTACATTATTTCCATTCTCATTACTAGGAGAATCCAAGAGGTGGTTGAAAGCTAAGCCACCGAATTCTATTTCTACGTGGGATGATCTTGCAGGGAAGTTCTTGATAAGGTTTTTTCCCTCTGGTAAAATAGCAAGACTTAGAAGTCAAATTCTAAGTTTCAAACAGAGAGAGGGAGAAAATTTATATCGGGCCTGGGAGAGATTTAAATCCATGTTGCGGGACTATCCTCATCATCATCAATCCAATGATGTGTTGGTGCACACATTTATTGAGGGTTTGGAACCCCACATCAAAATATTGCTAGATTCAGTAGATGGAGGGCAAGCGCTGGAGAAGACTTATGAGGAGCTGTATACCTTGTTGAACCGGATTTCACAGGGCAATCCAGAATGGATTGCTGATTCATCACGAGGTGGGACAAGGAAAGCAGCAGGAGTGCTAAGTGGATGGGTTTACAGCTATCGCTGCACAGATAGCTGCATTGCAAAATCAATTGAACAATCACTTCAGCAACATGACATTAAACCAGCCTCCAGCCTTAGTTAATGCAGTCCAGCAGATGTGGTGTGAAGTGTGTGGAAGCAGTGAGCACTCAGCTGAGTGTTGTGGAGCCAATCCTGACTCGGTAAACTTTGTGGGTAATGCACAAAGGAACCACCAGCAGTGTGGTAGTAGCTACAACTCCAATTGGAGGAATCATCCAAATTTCTCATGGGGTAGCAACAACCATCAGGGCCAAAGCTCGGGTCAGGGTGTGCAAAGGAATCAAGGAGGGCAGCAGAACTATCAAGCTCATTTTAGAAACAACAATGCACCTCCTCCACCACCATCACCCACCATTGAGGAGATGTTCAAGACCATGATAGCTAACCAAGCTCAATTGCAGGCTGACTATGTGAAATTGGCAGCCGAAGTGAAAAACAACCAGTTAGCTACCAAGGCACTTGAATATCAATTTGGGCAATCTGCTAGTGCCAAAAACACAAGGCCTAGAGGAGGACTGCCAAGCGACATGGATCCCAATCCCAAGTAGGTAAATGCAGTGACCACAAGGAGTGGTTTGCAGCTGAAAGAGGTGGAACCAGAAAGACCACCTCAACAGTCGGGAGCAGCAGAAGTTGAGAGGGAGCACAGTTCTGAAAAGGGGAAGACCAAAGAAGCTGAATCAGAAAGACCTCCACCCCCGTTCCCTCAACGACTAAAGAAACACAAGGAGGAGGCGTGTTTCAAGAAATTCATGGAGGTGCTGAAACAGGTACATGTTAACTTACCTCTTGTTGATGTCTTGCAGGAAGTGCCGAAATATGCGAAGTATATAAAGGACATCGTGGCAAACAAAAGTCGGTTGACTGAGTATGCTACGGTGGCTCTAACGGAGGAGTGCACTTCCCGGATCCAAAATAGACTGCCCACAAAGCTAAAAGACCCTGGGAGTTTTACTATCCAGCTTACTATTGGGCAGAGCATCCGAGCTCGTGGATTGTGTGACTTGGGAGCAAGCATAAATTTGATGCCGTCATCGGTATTCATAAAGTTGGGTCTAGGGAGTCCTAGACCCACAACGGTAATCTTGCAGTTGGCGGATCGATCCTTAGCTAGGCCGGATGGCATTGTTGAGGACGTTCTGGTGCAAGTTGGCTCCCTAATTTTCCTGGTAGATTTTGTCGTGCTGGATTTTGAACCAGACGCGGAAGTCCCATTTATTTTGGGACGTCCCTTCTTGGCAACCGGGAAAGCATTAATCGACGTAGCTGCGGGGCAACTCACAATGCGAGCACACGACAAGGTAGAGGTGTTCGATGTGTACAAGGCACCCAAGCTCCCGATGGTGCATGAAGAACTCTTGGTGATCAATGTGATTGATCAAGGTGATGATAAGCAGATAAAGGATTCTCGAGAGTTAATGGGAAAACCACCGGAAAGGTGTAAGCACTACTGGGGGGAGGACGGTGATCGAGAGAAATCGTCCATCACCCTAGCGGACAATTGAGCTTAAACGACGTCGAGCCGAGACGGTAAACCAGGCGCTGCACGGGAGGCAACCCGTGAAAAATTTTTTCTTTCATTTTGTAAAGTGTAAATAGATTTTTCTTTTTCTTGTTCTTGATTCACAACAAAATTTTTCGTTTTAGTTTTTGTTTTATTTGTATTTAATGTGAAACCTATAATTCTAATCAATTTTGTATAGTGAGAGGAATTTCAGGTCAAACGGGAAAAATATGCATGAAATCGCGAAGGAAAAGTTGAGGTATGAAAAAATTAATAAAAAGTGGAAAACAGTGAGCTGGGGTGATAGCTCCGTGTCACGGAGGAGGACCTCCGCGTTACCCTCCGTGACACGTTGAGGTATAACCCGAAAATTTTAAAAATTTCCAGAACAGACTCGCGATGGCTCCGTGTCACGGAGGCAGTGCACCGCGATGCACTCCGTGACACGTTGTCGTGTATATCGCAACGGGTCACACCGGGTCGCCGGGTGACCCACGCGATTTTCTTCCTTTTTAACCCCGAAAACCTCCCCTTTTCCCTCATTTTCTAATCCCTCCGCGACCAAACCCCCCAAAACCCATCCCTCATCAACGTGCCATGGAGTAAGGCAAGAAATTCACCAAGTTTTCTTCGATTCTTCAAAAACAAGGTATGTTCTTCGATTCCCTCTCAAATTCTTGTCGATTTTCTTCGATTTTTAGAATGGGAGGTGAGCTAAATTGCCTTAAGTCGAAATTAATCATGAATTTGATTTCATTGTTGATTGATGAATTTTCGGAATGTCGTATGATTGTTTGAACTTGTCGATTGCATAAATTGATCGAATTTGATTGATAAAATCAATTCTAGGGCTTGTTTGTTGGAATTTGAAGTCGAAATGGTATTGAACTTATGAATTCTATGCTGGGGTGTACGTGGTGAATGAGATGAGTCGATGTAAAAATTGCTAGGATGTTAATAGAACGACGGATTCTCGGGTTGGGGGAAATGTTGAAATTTGTTAGAATTGGGTTGGTTGGATAGGTTCGTGTGTAGATATATTTTTGGTGTTATTTTTGTTTCTTGGTTTTTCTTTGCTAAGTGTGATGGTTAAAATGTTAGCGATGGTAGTGATTGTGATTAGCTGTACAAAGTCTGAGTAGTACGCAGAAGTTATACCGTCGAATTTTCTTTTGAACGCACTAAGCATGATTGTATAGTTGTTTGTTTTGTGTAAATAAAGATATTCTTGCTGTATTGTTGTAACTGTAGCTAAGGACTAAGTGTGGGGTAACCAAGTGTAACCCTACCTTAGCCGAAGTTAATAATCGGTAGCTTAACATTGATCTTGTTTACTTGGGATGACAGGTGAAATGGCAAGCCGGCAAGATAAAGGAAAAGGCGCGTCAACTTCAGGCGCCGGAAGGAAATGGATCAGACTGGGCACAGCAGTCCCAGCTGCACCAGCAGTTCCACGCGGCCAGCGCCGCCAGTACGGAACAAGATGGGTGACCGATGAAGGATAAAAGTGGTACGCGAAGCATAAGGAAAATAAATATTTCCCCGAGGAGCATATAGCACGGGAGCCATTGGCACGGGAGTTCCCTAGAATGGTTCACCGGATCGAGGCAGCTGGGCTCAAGTTCATCTTTGAGGAGCCCAAAGAATGCAATCTGCACTTGGTTCGGGAGTTCTATGCCAATTGGAACCCGACGATCAGGAGTCACACCATCAAGATCAAAGGGCAAATAGTCACTCTGGAGCCCCACCACCTCAATGCCATCATAGGAGCGCGGGACACAGACGCCCACGTCCTCCGATAGCTGAACATTACCCCACCGTATGCGGACATCAGACGCACATTGTGTGGGACCCGATCAACAGCTAGATGGAACAGACACAAAGAGAGGGGCTACCACCAAACGTTGCCCTATTCACAGATGAACAGGGAAGCCCGAATCTGGCTGAAGATAGTCTGCTCATGCCTCATCCCGGGGGGTACATATGACTAATGTAACCTGGGATCGTGTTTGCCTGGTGTACGCCCTGATGAAAGGGCTGGAGATCAATGTCGGGGCGGTTATTATATCCACCATGAAGAGAGCCCGGTTGCACCAGGGGCACAGGTATGGTTTTGGTGGAATACTGACCATCTTTCTCAGGGGCCTTGTTCGGTGCTGTGGTAGGGGTTATAAAACCGACACGCAAGTGCACGTGGTCAAACAAGTAATAAAGTGGCTAAGTAAGCCAAGTATCGAACCAAGGAGACTCTGGATAAGTAAAAATTGCTCAAGTATACTATATTCTATCTTACTTCTATATATGCTGACAACAACGTAACCAAAAGTTAAATAATTTTTGTTTATAAATTATATACTAAAACTATTAACAAATATCTACTTTGAATTGAAACTATGGATATGAGCATGCCAAGGTTAAGAACAAGTAGTGAACTTGATTATCATCATAATTCAGTTATTCTTCTCTTCTAGTTGCTAGCCAAGAACATTAGCCAAGAGATTAAAACTCTCGTATTTAATCTCACTTAAGAATCATAAACTATCCGTCTACATTTCTGTGATCAAATTCAATTTATGACCTCGCAATACAATTCCGGTTCCTAAATTGACTAATACGGCTTTCAAGTATATTTCTATCAGGAAAGCACATCAAAACCGAATTTTCCCAAATCAAGTTAAGAACAATACCCTATTAATTCACAACTTTCCAATTTCGTGCTCTCTCGAGTGAAATTGGACTTTTTAGATGTACATTAATGTCGGCCACACACTAATGCAGTAGAAACAAGAATTAATAGAACAATATAGAAGAAGAAGATGAAAAACCATACAATTCAATAATCAAAATTCATCACCATTGTTCATAACCTCAGCAAGGAAGAGAATTAGCCACTCATTTGTGGATTAATCATCCTAAAACAAGTGTTAATCATACAAAAATTTGATTGAAAGAAGAAAGAAAGAGAGAAAAACCCTTAGCTTTTTCGTCCCTCAACTGCCTGTAACCCACGTCCTTGCTCCACCAAGTCTGAATTCTGAAAAATAAACCTAAGTGTGCTATTTATAGTAGTAGGACTCTTTCCCGGAATAACAAGCAACGTGTCACGGAGTGCATCCCGGAGCATGGCCTCTGTGACACGCTACGGACTCGGAAACCTTCTGGAAAATCACCCGAAAATAGCCCGGGCAGCACCCTGTCGCGTTGGCAGCGTGTCACGCTGCTTGGGCAGCGCGTTGGCAGCCCTTGGTCATGGAGGCCACCTGTCGTGGCACGTTGCCAACGCGCAGGTGGCCTGTTGTGAGCGGCCTGCCTGCCGTGGCACGTTGCCAACGCGCAGGTGGGCTGTTTTGTGCCTCCTCTTCGCCGACGTTCGCGTGTTAATTCCATTTCCAAGCCTCTACCTCACCAACTCATGGATTAGTTGCTCAAAAGTCATAAAAACCTACAAAAAAAATGCTAATCATGTTGGTTAGCACATATCTTTACTTCATCTAAAATTACATGAAAATGTATACAATAATCTTAGATAAACAAGACTAATTTAAATCGTAAAGCGTATCTCGGGCATATATTTTTGCCCGTGATCACAACCCCACACTTAAAGCCTTGTTCGTACTCGAATAACCTTTTACATATCATGCATATGGAGACTCCCACATAACTAATTTAGCAAGAGAATTCAAGTTACGGCTATAATGATTACGTAAGATACAATCTAAAAATAGAGCATGCCTGATTTGATCATTGAAATGAAGTACAACTATGTTAAGACTTCTTAACCTCAAGAATCGACTCTCAATCTTAGCAAACTCATGCAAATCAACTGATTAAGAAATCCCACATGAATTATATCCTTCATTCAACATGTGCCCCTCACGGAAAGAGAGTTACCCAATTTCACACGCAAAAATAATTTTTATATCACAACATGTGTGGGTACATGCATAGAATTACACTCACTCTTACAAAGAATTCATATGCATCATGTAATGACCCATAAGCTTGCCCTTAGTGTTTTATTCCACTAATTTAAGGATGTATGAATGTAAGATCAAGTAGGACTTTTTAGGTTGTAATGTAACTCAGGTGCGAGTAAGTAACTATTATGATCAGTAATAGTGACTATCTTTCCTAAGCGCTTTTAATACATCACGCCTTCATTACAAACTTCCCTTCCCTCACTTCACCTTTTTCTCCTTTTAGTTTTCTTTTTTCTCTTTTGTTCCCCCATTTCTTTCGGCACTTTTAGCTTATTAGTAAGGAGTTCTATAAGTAACTTTTCATTTATTATTTTCTTACTCCCTACTAATACTCACCCATATTCAAACAAGTGCACCCTCGACCTTTCTCAACTCTTACAATTGCTACTTTCCCTTCTTTTTCATTCTTCTCACTCCTTTACCCTTTCGGATTTTTCCTTTAAGCGCTTCGGAGTTTTGGATCAAATTCAAGGCTAATGAAAGAAAAAGGATTAAGCTTATGTTGCAGCTGTCAAAGAATAGGATCAAGGCTCAATGGGGTTAACTAGGATTAATTTTTCAAGGTAGATATAATGAGGGATAACATTAGGTTCATTCAAAGAAATGCCTAAATCATCTCCTACAATTCACATCCTTCATTTCGTTTTATATACACACCAGGCAAGTTCTAGACATTTCATAATAGCACAGAATACTCAAAAACCTTACACTCATGGCACATGCTCAAATCAAGACACATTCAGTAGACTCTTACTCAGCTAATCACAAGAATTCAGAATTAAGCTTCCATCATATTGAGTCAAATTCAAGAGCCTAAGTGTCTCAAACAAAGTTATACACTTGCATGCTTCACACTGAACATACTTGCATCTTACAACCATGTATAGCACATAAAAAGAACATCAAGCCCAATTAGTTATGGTTTCAAAAACCCAAAACCTATCGATTAATTTTTCCTCAAGACGGTCGTCATCCATCCATCGTCGGAAACAGTCCCTAACTATGACTAAAAACACTATATACAGACAAAGGAAAGAAAGAAAAAAGAAAATTTTTATTCTTCGGTTCAAAGACCCCCCGTCAGAAAAGAACCGAAAAGAAAAACCAACGGGTGATGAAGTCATGCTTAATTCACAAAAAATTTTCAAATTTTTCCAATTTCTCACAAACTTTTGCACAAGCATTACATTCACCAAAATCGTTAAGCACAGAAAATTTTGAAATTTCCCTTGAAATTTCCCTCACCCCACACTTAAATCATGCTATGTCCTCATAGCATCAAATTAAAATTTACAAAGGGTGAGAAATACTCCCTGAGGCCTTTAGGCCTAGCTAGCAACATACCTTTCTTCAACTTTGCACAAGTGGGTGTTCAACCCCACACTTTTTCTCTTCCATGCCTGTTAGCTTCCTCCTCCACGGGTACTCAGACTTCCCCTCCATCTGCGCTTAACTTTCCACCAAAACAACACAAGATGAAAATAAACAAAAATTAACTCAATTGCAAGAAATTAAAATGGTACTTGTGGTACCCTTGGGTTGCCTCCCAAGCAGCGCCTAATTTTACGTCGCGGCACGACGTATCCAGTTTCACCGCTTTTTCCGCCACCTTGAGGATATGAACCTCACCCCTAATTTCTTCTCTAATTTCCTCTTATGCTCCAGGGGTGGTGGTGAAAAATTGTAAGGACCAAGCAGTAGATGTTTTCTTTTGAACCTTTTGGCCCTTATGTAAGCGAAGTCATTTTGTCTCTCTGAGTTAGCAAATTTCAGAATATACGGGGCTTGGTCCTCCTCTAAACATTTCTCTATAAACTTGGAAGACTCTATTTCTATGTTGTCAACCAAACTTGATGTCGAAAAATGCTTCGAGTGTGGTCCAATAAACCTCAACTCTGAAACTGCCTTGTGCTTGACCTCCTTACTTGTGTACACCTTCTCAGCATCGACATCTATCTCTCCATTAATGTCGACTGGGGGATACTCTATCTCTTCTTCCATGAATGGATTTTCCATAAGTGTGAGCCCATCACGGGGACACTCAAGAGATTCTAATTGTTGGGCTTCATCCAAAAATTCACCCTTGTCTTCCTCTTGTAGTTCCTCTTGAATATTGGCTGCCACTGTTACCTGCAATTTATCACAAGCTTCAGCCTCAGCAATCATCTCCATGAATTTGACGCTCATCCTTTCTAGAGCCTCGGCAACTTCTTCTTGCTGAATTCTCAATACTGCCATCGCCTCCTTTATCGCTTCTGATTGCTCCAGGAGTTGTTTCAGCATGTCTTCTATTCGAGCTTGGCATCCCAAGTCCTCATTTTCAGCATGCCTATATTCAGAAAAAACAACAGAAGGATCATAGTAGGGGCTTGGGGGAGGGGAATATGCATTCGGACAGCCATCCCAATGGCCATATTGACCACCACATATATTGCACATGTTACAGTGTTGCCACGAGTGGTGTCCTCCACAATTCAGACAAGTTTCACTAAAATATGAGTATCCACTATTGAAACCATTTATATTCCACGATGTCATGTCAATAAGGGTATCCGAAAAAGAGAAAAATAAAATGAAAAAGAATTGAAACAAACACTGAAACCAAGTTGTCAGCACTTAAGAAAAAAATATAGTAAATTAATACTTAAAACAAATTCACCAATTGCCAAGTCTCCTCGGCAACGGCGCCAAAAACTTGTTCTGTGCTGTGGTAGGGGTTATAAAACCGACACGCAAGTGCAGTGGTCAAACAAGTAATAAAGTGGCTAAGTAAGCCAAGTATCGAACCAAGAAGACTCTGGATAAGTAAAAATTGCTCAAGTATACTATATTCTATCTTACTTCTATATATGCTGACAACAACGTAACCAAAAGTTAAATAATTTTTGTTTATAAATTATATACTAAAACTATTAACAAATATCTACTTTGAATTGAAACTATGGATATGAGCATGCCAAGGTTAAGAACAAGAAGTGGACTTGATTATCATCATAATTCGGTTATTCTTCTCTTCTAGTTGCTAGCCAAGAACATTAGCCAAAAGATTAAAACTCTCGTATTTAATCTCACTTAAGAATCATAAACCATCCGTCTACATTTCTGTGATCAAATTCAATTTATGACCTCGCAATACAATTCCGGTTCCTAAATTGACTAATACGGCTTTCAAGTATATTTCTATCAGGAAAGCACATCAAAACCCAATTTTCCTAAATCAAGTTAAGAACAATACCCTATTAATTCACAACTTTCCAATTTCGTGCTCTCTCGAGTGAAATCGTACTTTTTAGATGTACATTAATGTCGGCCACACACTAATGCAGTAGAAACAAGAATTTATAGAACAATATAGAAGAAGAAGATGAAAAACCATACAATTCAATAATCAAAATTCATCACCATTGTTCATAACCTCAGCAAGGAAGAGAATTAGCCACTCATTTGTGGATTAATCATCCTAAAACAAGTGTTAATCATACAAACAATTGATTGAAAGAAGAAAGAAAGTAGAGAAAAACCCTTAGCTTTTTCGTCCCTCAACTGCCTGTAACCCACGTCCTTGCTCCACCAAGTCTGAATTCTGAAAAATAAACCTAAGTGTGCTATTTATAGTAGTAGGACTCTTTCCCGGAATAACAAGCAACGTGTCACGGAGTGCATCGCGGAGCACGGCCTCCGTGACACGCTACGGACTCGGAAACCTTCTGGAAAATCACCCGAAAATGGCCCGGGCAGCACCCTGCCGCGTTGGCAGCGTGTCACGCTGCTTGGGCAGCGCGTTGGCAGCCCTTGGTCGTGGGGGCCACCTGCCGTGGCACGTTGCCAACGCGCAGGTGGGCTGTTGTGAGCGGTCTGCCTGCCCTGGCACGTTGCCAACGCGCAGGTGGGCTGTTTTGTGCCTCCTCTTCGCCGACGTTCGCGTGTTAATTCTGTTTCCAAGCCTCTACCTCACCAACTCATGGATTAGTTGCTCAAAAGTCATCAAAACCTACAAAACAAATGCTAATCATGTTGGTTAGCACATATCTTTACTTCATCTAAAATTACATGAAAATGTATACAATAATCTTAGATAAACAAGACTAATTTAAGTCGTAAAGCGTATCTCGGGCATATATTTTTGCCCGTGATCAGGCCTCGATGTTGAAGAGGAGGCCCTTGACTATATCCCGCAGTTGGAGCGGCGGGCCTTAGACATTACTAAAACTAAGGCTCCCGATACCACCCACGGGCCAGTGCTTACACTTGGCGAGCGACACGGTCGTGATGACCAGTACATGGCTCGGATGTATGGGATGCAGATGCTCCAACTAAGGATAGGTGGGAGGCCGGCGACCGAGGAGGAGCTATGGCAGCTCGAGCTAGACTACCCTTTTGGCGAAAACGCCAGGGCTCTATGCCGAGTGGGGCCAGCATTTGTAGAGCCCACAGATAATGACGTCCCCACAGACGAGGAGACACATCGGGAGGACTCCAATGTGGAGTCCGATGATGACGACGGAGGCGACTCAGACATGGGAGATGAAGCAGTAGCACCCGACGAAGAAGTGGAATACTTTGACTGATCAGGGAGTTCCACCACCCGAATTTGTGTTATTTTTAATTTTTGTGAACACTGGGGATAGTGTTCGGACTAAGTGTGGGGTGGGAGTAGTTAGGTGCTGGGCTGGGCTGTTTTGCATGTATGCTCTATTTTGCTGTCGTGTATGTAAAAATGTGTTTGTCCCTGTGAGTTGTGATTTTTCAAGTTATTGTTTCATATTTGTAAATGTTTGTGAAAGTGATGTGTGTGGCTGAATGGTTGCTAGCTGATTCTGATTCTGTACATATTTTTGTTATCGAAATGATCGATATTTTTAAAATTCTTAAAATAGTTTGTAAATTTTAAAATATTTTGTAAATAATTTTTCTATCGAAATGATCGATATTTTCGATATTTTTAATTTTGGGTTTCTCAGTGTTTGTTTTCGGTTCTTTTACCGAGAATGGTCCCATTGAACCGACGTCTTGAGTAGTGACCGTTCCCTATGATGGATGGATGACGACCGTCTTAAGGGAAATGTAGTCGTTAGGAGTAGTTTTTTTTCAATTATTTTTCAAGTTTTTTTCTTTGGTGGATTGCATCCCGAAACTTGTAGTTACTCCATGGTTGCGAAATTTTGGTTGCATGTTGTACATGATATTCAAAATGCAAAGGTGATTCGTATGAAAGCATGCAAAATTGTAAATATGTTGAGATACTTAGGCTGTAGAGTTCGATTCAGTGTGATTGAGGCTTAATGTTTGAATTCATGTAATTAGCTGATTGAAGAGTCTGTGAATACATCTTGAATCGAGCATGTGCAGAAAGTGTGAAGTGAGGTGTTGATATTCCATGCTATTGTGAAGTGTCTAGAACTTGCCTGGTGTGTGTACAAAACGAAATGAAGGAGGTGTATTGTAGGAAAGGATGTAGGCATTTCTTTGTTTTAACCGAGAGTTTCTATTTTTTTTCCTTGTCATACCCCCCTTTCTGTGATTGTATACCCTAGTCAGCCCTTTGAGCCTTTAGCCTATTATTTCTTTCTTTTGTCCAAAAAGTGTAAACCGAGCTTAATTCCTTCTTTTCAATAGCCGAAAAACCTATACAAAACTCTTAAGCGCTTAAGAAGAGAAAATCATTTTCCCAAAGTGTCAAAGAGTGAGAATGGTGAAAACAAAAAGAAAAGCAGAGTGAGGGAAGAAAAGAAAAGGTTGAAGGTGCACTTGCTATAAATAAACGATAATGAAGGTGCATGAATAATATTTGTTGTTGTGTCAAGTGTGCTTAATGAAATGAGCCATACTAAAGAAAATCATCAAGAATGGGATGATGAAAAAATTAAAAAAAAAAAAGAGAAACAATGTCCATGAGTTTATGGGATGTGTTGAAAAGGCGCTTAAGGATGCTAGTGGCTATTATTGGCTAATCCAATATTTACTAGTTCCGTAGCTTCCATTACAACCCATTAAAGTCCTACATGATCTTACATCACACTTCTTTATATTAGTGGAGTAATACACTAAGGGCAAGCTTATGGGTCATGACATGATGCATGTGAATTCTTTTGGGAGAGAGAGTGAAATTGTGTGTACATGCCCCTGTTTGAATGTTTGTGAGGCATATGAGAAAAAAGGGGAAGATTCTCTTGTGTTGTGAGGGCACATGCTTGATGAAAGATTAATTTTCGTATAGGATATCTTGATCAGCTAATTTGCATGAGTTTGCCGATATCGAGAGTCGATTCTTAAAGTCTAGGAGGTCTTAAGGTATTGAAGGTCATTGCATTGATAAGACCATGCATGTTTTCTTGATGATTTGCTATATTGAATGATCGGTATGACCGTAGCCTAAATTGTCAAACCAAAGTAGCGAGGTTGGAATGTAAATTGCATGAATTGTATGTTTGTTGTTCGAAGATGATCAATGATTTAAGTGTGGGGTAAGTGATCTTGGGCAGATTTATATGCCCAAGTGATACTCAAAAGTATCATTTTCGCCTTGTTTATCTATCAATGTGTATACATTCTCATGTAATTGGTAATAAAACGTGAATTTATACTGACCAACATGATTAGCATTGTTTTGCAGGTAAAATGTGATTTCGGGAAGCTAAAATGCATGTTGAAGGATCTCGGAGTTGGACTTGGATGCGAGCAAGGGAAAAAGCATTGGGCAGCATGCAATAAAGGGGCTCCGCGATGGAGCCGTGTCACGCTGCCATCGCAGAGGCATTATGCCTGGATGGGGAAAATTCACCCAATTTCCAGTGGAGGTCCGCGTTTGCTCCGTGGCACGGAGCCAGTGCTCCGCGATGCACGCCGTGCCACGTTGAGCCTGAATTCCCGGACCCCCAGTTCCAGTGAGGGTCCGTGTTCATGACGTGTCACGGAGGCAGTGCTCCGCGATGCACTCCGTGACACGTTGCTCATTATTCCGGAAAAAATTCCCAACAGTATAAATAGAACACTTAAGTTCATTTTTCATAATTCTAACTGGGTGGAGCAAGGACGTGGGTTACAGGCAGTTGAGGGACGAAAAGTTCAGGGTTTTTTCTCTCTTTCTTTCTTCTTTAATTCAATTGCTTATATGATTAACACTCATTTTATGATGATTAATCCACAAATGAGTGGCCAATTCCTCTCCTTGCTGAGGTTATGAACAATTGTGATGAAATTTGATTATTGATTCTATGGTTTTTCATCTTTTCTTCCAAGTTGTTCTATTAATTCTTGTTTTTACTGCATTGGTGTGTGGCCTACATTAATGTACATCTAAAAAGTCCGGTTTCACTCGAGAGAGCACGAAATTGGAAAGTTGTGAATTAATAGGATATGTTCTTTACTTGATTTGGAAAAATTGAGTCTTGATTTGCTTTCAGGATAGAAATATACCTGAAAGTCGTATTAGTCAATTTAGGAACCGGAATTGTATAGATAGGACATGAATTGCATTTGATCACAGAAATGTAGACGGATGGTTCATGATTCTTAAGTGAGGTTAAATACGAGAGTTTTAATCTCTTGGCAGATGTTCTTGGCTAGCAACTAGAGGAAAAGATTAACCAAAGTATGATGATAATTAGTTTCATTACATGTTCGTTTAACCTCAGCATGCTTTCATTCATAGTTCAGATTCAAAGTAGATAATTGTTCTTAGTTTTAGTATAAAAATTTATAAAACAAACTATCAACTTTTTGGTTACGCTGTTGTCTGCATTTTTAGAAGTAAAATATAGTACACTTGAGCAATTTGCACTTCATCCAAGTCTCTGTGGGATCGATACTTGGCTTACTAAAGCCACTTACTGCTTGTTCGACCACATGCACTTGCGTGTCGGTTTTATAACCCATATAACACCCCGAACAATTAAGTTTGGTTGACAACATAGAAATAGAGTCTTCCAAGCTTATAGAGAAATGTCTAGAGGAGGACCAAGCCTCGTATATTTTGAAATTTGCTAACTCGGAGAGACAAAATGACTTCGCTTACTTAAGGGCCAATAAGTTCAAAAGGCAACATCTACTGCTTGGTCCTTACAATTTTTCACCACCACCCCTGGAGCATAAGAGGAAATTAGAGAAGAAATTAGGGGTGAGATTCATATCCTCAAGGTGGAGGAAAAAGCGGTGAAACTTGATACGTCGTGCCGCGACGTAAAATTAGGCGCTGCTTGGGAGGCAACCCAAGGGTACCACAGGTACCATTTTAATTTCTTGCAATTGAGTTAATTTTTGTTTATTTTCATCTTGTGTTGTTTGGTGGAAAGTTAAGCGCAGATGGAGGGGAAGTCTGAGTACCTATGGAGGAGGAAACTAGCAAGCACGAAAGAGAAAAAGTGTGGGGTCAAACACCCACTTGTGCAAAATTGAAGAAAGGCATGCTGTTAGCTAGGCCTAAAGGCCTCAGGGAGTATTTCTCATTCTCTTTAAATGTTAAGTTTATGCTATGGGGACATAGCATGATTCAAGTGTGGGGTGAGGAAAATTTTAAAATTTTTGTGCTTAACGATTTTTGGTGAATGTAATGCTTGTGAGAAATATTTGAAATTTTTTTTTTGTGAGTCAAGTATGACTTCATCACCCGTTGGTTTTTCTTTTCGGTTCTTTTCCGACGGGGGGTCTTTGAACCGAAGAATAAAAATTTTTCTTTCTCCGTATGTAATGTTTTTAGTCATAGTTAGAGACTGTTTCCGACGATGGATGGATGACGACCGTCTTGAGGAAAATTAGTCAGTAGGTTGGTTTTTAAACCCGTAGCTAATTGATGGCTTGATGTTCTTGTTATGTGCTATGCATGATTGTAAGATACAAGTGTGGTTAGTGTTGAAGCATGTAAGAAGTGTATAACTTTGTGTGAGACACTTAGGCTCTTGAATTTGACTCAATGTGATTGAAGCTTAATTTTGAATTCTTGTGATTAGTTGAGTTAAGAGTCTGCGGAATGTGTCATGAATTGAGCATGTGCCATGAGTGTAAGGTTTTTGATTATTCCATGCTATTGTGGAGTGTGTAGAACTTTCCTGGTGTGTATATAAAACGAAATAAAGGATGTGAATTGTAGGAGATGATTTAGGCATTTCTTTGAATGAACCTAAATGTTATCCCTCACTTTACCTACCTTGAATATTTAATCCTAGTTAGCCCCATTGTGTCTTAAGCCTATTCTTTGATAGCTACAACAGAAGCTTAATCCTTTTTCTTTCATTGGCCTTGAATTTGATCCAAAACTCCTAAGCGCTTAAGTGAAAAAAATTCCAAAAAGTGAAGGAGTGAGAAGCGTGAAAAAGAAGGAAAAGTAGAAGTTGTGAAAGTTGAGAAAAGGACAAAGGTGCACTTGTGTAAAAATGGTTGATTATTATTAGGGAGTAAGAAAATAAATGAATGAAATTTTTTTTTCTTAAGTACTCCTTACTACTAAGCTGAGTGTGCTTAAAGAAATGGGAACAAGAAGAGAAAATTCAGGATTGAAAAGAATGAGGAAGTAAGAAAAGAGATGTCCTTAATGAATGTTGGATGTATTAAAAGCGCTTGGGGAAGATAGTCACTATTACTGGCCAGAATAGTACCTACCCATCCCTTAGCTTACATTACAACCCATTAAGTCCTACTTGATCTTACGTTCAAACATCCTTAAATTAGTGGAGTAAAATACTAAGGGCAAGCTTATGGGTCATTACATGATGCGGGTGAATTCTTTGTGAGAGTGAGCGTAATTCTATTCATTTACCCATAAATGTTGTGATTTAAAAATTTGCATGTGAAAATGGGTAACTCTCTTGTTATGAGGGCACATTTTTAGTGAAGGATATAATTCATGTTGGATTTCTTGATCAGTTGATTTGCATGAGTTTGCTAAGATAGAGAGTCAATTCTTGAGGTTAGGAAGTCTTAACGGAGTTGTATATCATTTCATTGATTAAATCGTGCATGCTCTATTTTTAACTTGTTATCTTAAATAATCATTATAGCCATAGCTTGAATTATCTTGTCAAATTAGCTATGTGTGAGTCTTCATGTGCATGAAATATAAAGGTTTGTTCGAGGACGAACAAGACTTTAGGTGTGGGGTTGTGATCTTGGGCATAATTGCATGCCCAGGTGCTACTTTATAACTCAATTTAGTCTTGTTTATCTAATTATTTATATACATTCTCATGTGATTTTATGTAAATATGAATATATACTAACCAACATGATTAGTCCTTGTTTTTGAAGGTTAATAATGCATTTGAGGAACTAATTCATGAGTTGGTGAAGTGGAGGAATGGAATCAAGAGCAAAACGTGAAAGTCAACAAGAAAAAATGCAAAATTTGGCCTGTGGTGGAAGAGCAACGTGTCACGGAGGCAGTGCTCCGCGATACACACTGTGTCACGGACGCAACGCTCCGCGATACACACCGTGTCACGGAGGCAGTGCTCCGCGATACACTCCCTGACACGTTGCTTGTTATTCTGGAAAAAATTTTCGCTAGTATAAATAGCACACTTAGGTTTTATTTTAGACATTCTGACTTGGTGGAGCAAGAACGTGGGTTACGGGCAGTTGAGGGGACGAAATTATCGGGGTTTTTTCTCTATCTCCTTCTTCTTTAATTCAATTGCTTGTATGTTTAACACTCATTTAACGATGTTTAATCCACAAATGAGTGGCTAATTCCTCTTCTTGCTGAGGTTAAGGACAATTGTATTGAAATGTGACTGTTGATCAATTTGGTTTTTCATCTTTTCTTCCATGGTTGTTCTATTGATTCTTGTTCTTACTGCATTAATGTGTGGCCTATATTAATGTACATCTAAAAAGTCCGGTTTCACTCGAGAGAGCAAGAAATTGGAAAGTTGTGAATCAATAAGATATGATCTTTTCATGGTTTGGGAAAATTGAGAATTGATTTACCTTCAGGATAGAAATATACCTGAAGGTCGTATTAGTCAATTAAGGAACAGGTTTTGTATGGCTAGAACATGAATTTCGTTTAATCACAGAAATGTAGGTGGACGGTTCACGATTCTTAAGTTGGGTTAAATACGAGAGTTTTAATCCATTGGCAATAGTTCTTGACTAGCAACAGGAGGAAAAGTTAACCAAATTTTATCGATAATTTATTTCCTTACATGTTCGTTTAACCTCAGCATGCTCACATTCATAGTTCAGACTCAAATTATATAATCTTTGTAGACTTAGGATAAAATTAGAAATCAAAATATATCAAACTCTTCGTTGCACTGTTGTCTTCATCTTTAGAATCAATATAGTAACACTTAAGTAATTTGTTACCTCATCCCAGTCCCTGTGGGATCAATACTTGGCTTACTTAAGCCACTTTACTACTTGTTTGACCACGTGCACTTGCGTGTAGTTATACACCCATATAACAAACTCCGAACAAGTTTTTGGTGCCGTTTTCGGGGACTGGCAATTGGTAAAATTGTTTTCTTAGTGTTAGTTTACAAATTCTATATAAGTGCTGACAACTTGGTCTTAGTGTTTGTTTTAATTCTTTTTTATTTTTCTTTGGATACCCTTCTTGACATGACATCGTGGAATACAAATGGTTTAAGTGGTGGATACTTATATTTTGGCGAATCTTGTCTGAATTGCGGAGGACACCACTCGTGGCAACACTGTAACACGTGCAATATATGTAGTAGTCAAGATGGCCATTGGGATGGCTGTCTGAATGCATATTCCCCTCCCCCAAGCCCCTACTATGATCCTTCTATTGTTTTTGATAAATATAGGCATGCTGAAAATGAGGACTTGGGACACCAAGCTCAAATAGAAAACATGCTGAAACAACTCCTGGAGCAATCAGAAGCAATGAAGGAGGCGATGGCAGTATTTAGAATTCAGCAACAAGAGAATGCAGAGGCTCTAGAAAGGATGAGCGTTAAAGTCACGGAGATGATTGCTGAGGCTGAAGCTTGTGATAAATTCTGAACAGAGAGCGTGTGTGATTGATTTCAAAGGTAGTTGGGATGATCATTTACCTCTCATTGAGTTTGCATATAACAACAATTATCATTCCAGCATTCAGATGGCTCGGTTTGAGGCTTTTTATGGGCAGAGATGTAAATCGCCTATTGGTTGGTTCGAAGTCGGTAAAGCTGCGTTGATAGGACCAGATTTAGTTCATGAGGCTTTGGAGAAAGTTTGGATTATAAGGGAAGGTTGAGAATAGCTCAGAGTCATCAAAAGTCCTATGCAGATGTAAGGAGGAGGGAGCTTGAGTTTGAAGTTGGTGATTGGGTGTTTCTGAAGGTATCTCCCATGAAGGAGTGATGAGATTCGGGAAGAAAGGTAAACTCATTCCCCATTATGTTGGCCCATATCGAATTGTGAGACGGGTTCGCAAGGTAACATGTAAGTTGGAGTTGTCCTCAGAGTTGGCTTCAGTACGTCCAGTTTTTAATGTATCGCTCTTAAAGAAGTGCATGGGTGATCCAGCTTTGGTTGTCCCAGTGGAAAGTGTAGGTGTGAAAGATAGTAGTAACTATAAGGAGATTCCGGTGGAAATACTTGATCGTCAGGTTCGAAAGCTAAGAAACAAAGAGGTAGCTTCAGTAAAGGTTTTGTGAAAGAATCAGTATATTGAGGGAGCTACATGGGAAGTCGAAGCAGATATGATTGCTAGGTACCCCTATCTATTTCCTCCCAGCTTAGTTCCAGCTTTAGGTATCGGTTTCCTCCCTAGTAATCTATTAAGTTTCACGTTCAGATCATATGTTCCAGTTTCTTTCATGTTAATGCATGTATGTCTGTTCATGAATCAGTTATGTATTTCAGCCCAGAGTCAGTCACTCAGTCAGTTTTCAGCTCTAAATGTTCAGTAATTGGTATGACAGTTGCATTTCTCAGCTTTTCAGTATGTTCATCCACATATGAGGATGAATAATCCCAAGGAGGAGATATTGTAATACCCCGAAAAGCCTTATGATCATACTTGATGGTTGAAATGGAGAAAAACAAATTTTTCTGCACCAGGTCATAGGACGATTCGTCCAGTGACCTGTGAGGTCAACCATGAGTCATTAAGTGACTCGTGGTGTAGAGGAAAATTTGTCTACGAATGGTGGTTTGGGGGTTGACCACAGGAGAAGGCACGATTCATGGTCAGGACCACGAGTCGTTGTGTTGGTCATGGTCAGGAGCTTGACTTGGATGTTGAAGGGTTTAGCAGTGCTTCCAACACTAGTCACCATGAGTCATGGTGTCCCTCATGGTGACCAGTATAGATATGTTACCCATTGTTGGCAATGAGTACTGGTGATGAGTCATCCCTTCAGGCAACGAGTCATCCAGTCCCTCGTGGGGATTGGCAGTATGATTTTTCCTGCGAATTTAGTAAGGGATTTTCTGTAATTCCTAAGTTCCTAAGACCTAAACTACATCATTTTAAGCTTAGATAAGTGTGTTTTAAGAGGGTTTAGCTAATTCTAAGTCTATCCATCTCCATGCATGAAATCCTAGAAGTTTCTAAGGGTGATCAAGCCTAGAAGTTCATCAATTCTTCTTTAATTTCCTTTGGGCATTCAAGAAGGTTGTAAAATCAGAAGTACCCAGGTATGTAGGATTATGAATGGGTGTATCCATCCACTCCTATGTCCTATTCCTTCTCAAATTCATGGAAATTCTAGTTGATGAATCTATGGAGTTTTAACTCAACTTGTAAATGTTCTAAGTATTTATCATGGGTATAATCCATTCATGTTTCTAATGTTAAATTATGATTCGTGGGCATATTTTATAATGTTTTAACTACAAAGTTCGTGTTTTCAAAGCCTTACAATTATGATGCCCAATTATGAAAGTTCGTGAAAGGCTGAGATTATGATATATGCTTTCAAGCATGATGTGATGTGTATGATGAAAGTGTGATTTCGAATTACCCATTCCTATATTCATGATTTCGAATATCAAAGTCTATTTCACGTATGTTTAAGTTGGGGCAAGCCAATATACTCAAGTATGTTTCATGATTTATCTCAATTTCATGTTATTAGCTTACCACATGGATTTTCGGAGTCTAGATTCCCACCCTCTTTATCTTGTGGTATGGTTTGAGCCAAGGCTTCTCCTGTTATGTTTTTAGATTTTGTATATCATGTTATCATTCAACTTCATCACTAGACGATGGTTCGGCTTCATTGAAAAATGATGGAGAGCATATCCATATATTTGGGAGTAGTGTCTAGCACGAGTATGCTAAGGGTCAGTCAACCCTGTGCCTCAGAACTACGTGCCAACGTAGGTATGATCAGATTATTCAAGACCTCCCTTGTGAGCTTCCCCTTCCCCCAAGGGGCCTTCAGCTTGATATCGATATCATCGTAGCATCCCTAGCCCTGGCAAGGCTTTGGACAGCTCTGTCCACTTGAGTATAATAGTCAGGACCACATAAGCTCTATCATGGTAATGTCGGTTACATGACGAGTCTCCCATTGTTCCTCATGATTTCAGTTATGCATGTTCATTAGTCATGATATTATGTTTTTAGCAGGTTCGACCCAATGTTCAGTTTTACTTATGAATTATCAATTTCAGCTTTGGGTCATTCAATTCAGATATGTTTAAATCATGTCTTCAGATAATACCATGCAAGCGCTATCCTCAGACTCTTATGATGACATGTTTTGTGATATGCATGATTTCTGTTTTTACCTACTTAGCGGTTTTACTTACCTTGCATACTTGGTACATTCCACGTACTAACCACATAGTTTATGCTGTATCGTTTCATGATACATGCTCAGATCCTTAGAGTAGCACCTCCCAGCCTGAGTTGGTGTGTCCTCACCCTCCGAGGACGCTTTTATCAGTCCTATTCAATATTTTCAGTCTTAGTCTTAGTGAGTTAGTTGGGATCTTGTCCCATCAACTCGTCAGTATGTAGAGGCTTATTAGACATAGTATGTTTCATTTCCCGATTTCTGTTATGTATTCAAATATTCGATGTTATCAGATTTTCAGACTTTCACTATGATATATATATATATATATATATGTTAGACTTCCATATTATTATGTTGAGTCCAGATGTCATGTTCATGCCATGGATCGACATGGAGCCTCTTGGGGTTCTTGTCTCGTGTCATCAATCCGGGCCTATATTCGGGTCGTGACATGATGGGGACTTCCTGGCCCCGTATCAGCATAGATGATAGACATGTTATCTTATCAACTCTACCCTTATGCTTCAAGATGTCCTGTCTTGCTCTATAAGAGGCATAAAACTCCCTCACTAGCTCGAGAAAATAAGGATCCAAGGGCATTGTGAAAGGCTTCCAATCGCGAATTTGAAATTGATCATAAATGTTTGAAAAGTCATCCTTGAAGGAGTTAACCTCAAATCGAGCTTCTACAGTAATAGACTAGTTCTCCTTACACCGAACATAATAAGTCTTCATTTTATTAAGCCCAAAGAGAAGTTGATCAATCAAATTTTCCTCATCAAAATCTGCACCTGAAGTGGTGGCATCAGTTATTGGTGTTTTCCCTTTGCCACGTTGACAAGAGGTGGACATGATGCTACAAATAAATGTTAGTGCCACTTGTTATTCTTTTTGGGTATTGAATAATATGAAAGTAAAAGACATATCAAACTAATCTAGAAATAAAAATTTCAGAATTGGATGAAAACAAGTTGCAATATCAAAATAGTTGCTGGTGGTCCGACAGTACAACTGCAAAACGCTTGTATAAACCCCTGAGTCGCAGCTAAGCCACCAGCTTAGGCAGATAACTGGGCACAAAGATTTCTTATTGGCGTTTCATTGGTCTCAACTCACGAAGAACAGATGAATCATGGATTTGGGTGGTAGCCTGATGCTTTGAGCCCAGACCTGCACCTCAACCTACATTTTGCCGGTGATGACCGGTGACTCACCAATGCAACACTTGTTTCAATATCAACAGGAATTGACCTCGATCAACAAAATCCAACTTCATGATTTACCCAACTCACCCCCACATCATGACCAACTCTTTCAAATAACACAACAACAGAAAAATGATGATTTACCCTTAAGAACAACATCACCTGATCTATCATTGAGAAAATCATGTATTTGAAGCACTCGGACTTACTGCGACTTCAACCTTAACCAATATAGCAAACACACACTATGAGAATCATTCCACCATAACAAAGCACAATATGTGAAATGCGAGATACGGTAAGGAAAATTCTGAATCTAGCATGATTAATCTTTTTAACTCTCATTTTCAAACAACAAGCAATATAAGAGCACAAGGACACATATCGATTGAGAATGAGAACAACGAACAACTAGATTTGAACTTAGTAGATTAACCACAAATGGTGCTTTCAACAACGGGGGATGCTTTGCTTAGTGAGAAGTGTGTCTGATGAGATGACATGAAAAGAATAGGACTGGAGATTTTATATGCTGAAGAGAGGGAGAGTGATTGGGTGATGAGAAGGTGGATTTAATGGAGGATTTAATGGTGGGAGGTTGGGAAGGTAAAAATTTATGAGAAATTGAGTGTTGGGAAAGTGGGAAAGTGAAAAGAAGGGTTTGTTGAGATTTAATAGAAAGTTTGACCAGTTTTTAAAAGCCATGGGTCTAGTTGGTCAACGGATTAAATAAAATATGTACCTCTACCTATCTGAATCGGCAGCCACCGATAGGTACTGGCATTTCACCGATTCAGGTGCAGGTGGCCTCCACTTGTGTCCAGTTCACTATTTGAAAGTTGCGATTGACCGGTGGTTCGCGGGTTGTCACCTGCATTTCACCGGTGGGGCCGTAGTTCATAATTCACTTCCCAGGTAAACTAGTTGAACCCCGCGATGAACCGGCGTTTCACGGGTTAGCACCGACATTTCACCAGTTGGGCGCCGGTTCTCTCCTTTTTTTCCTCATATTCTGGACTGCACCTGCGTGTGAGCGGTGTTTCACGTTTAAGGACTTGCATTTTGTGGGTCTTGCGCCGCCAGTGTCCTTTTTTTCTTCTAACTCATTCTTCATCCATTCGTCCTAGAAAACAAAAATAAAAAAACATCAAAGAATCAAATATGAAATCACTTGGGTCGCCTCTCAAGAAGTGTCTTATTTAACTACGTGACATGACAAAGGTGTTTTACTATGGCTCATCAAGGTATGCAACTTCCACCATGTTGATTTCTGTTGACACTCCCAAATATTATTTCACTCGTTGGCCATTCACTTTGAATCTCAGTCCATCATCTCTTTCAAGCTCTACAGCTCCATTCTCAAAAACTTGAGACACCTTAAAAGGACCCAACCACTTAAATTTAAGCTTCCCTAGGAACAACCTCAGCCTAGAATTGAAGAGTAGTACCCACTCTCTCGGAGTAAATTTCTTTTGCCAAATTTTCTAATCATGGTAGTACATCATTTGGGCTTTATATGTTGCATCATTTTCATAGGCCCTCATCTATCTCATTGAGATTTTCCACTCACCCCTGAACGGCCTTCCCCCAATCAAGGTTTAAACTCTTCAAGGCCCATATGGCCTTATTGTTCGGACTTCTATGGTAACTACACGCAAGTGCACGTGGTCGAACAAGTAGTAAAGTGGCTTAAGTAAAGCCAAGTATCGATCCCGCAGGGACTGAGCTATGGTAATAATTAACTTAAGTGTTAATGAACTTGTTTAAGAATGCAGACAACCAAATAAATAATATTTTGAGAGTTTGAGTTTACTAATTAATACGAATCTAAAGAAAAATTATAAAGTGAGTCTGAACAATAGTAATGAGCAAGCTGAGGTTAAAACGAACATGCAGGGAATTAATTTATCAATACAATTCAGTTAATCTTTCCTTCGGTTGCTAGTCAAGAATTATTGCCTATGGATTGGAACTTTCGGCTCCTATCCAACTTAAGAATCATGAGTCTTAATCTACATTTTTGTGATAAAAGAATTTCATGTTCTAGCCATACATTCCCGATTCCTTAATTGACTAATAAGACTTTTAGATATATTTCTATTCTGAATGTAAATCAATTCTCAATTTTTCAAACTAAGAAGAGATCATATCCTACCAATTCACATCTTTCCAATTTCTTTCCTTTTCAAAATCAAAATTGGATTTTTTAGATATACATTAACATGGGCCAAACATTAATGCAGTAAGAACAAGAACTGATAGAACAACCATTGAAGAAAAGATGAAAACTGAAATGATTAACAATTACATTCCACTACAATTGTTCTTAACCTCAGCAAGAAATGAATTTAGCCACTCATTTGTCGATTTAACATCATCAAATAAGTGTAATTCATACAAACAATTGAGATAAAAGAGAAAGAGATAGAGAAGAACCCTAGAATTTTCGTCCCTTCAATTGCCTGTAACCCACGTTCTTGCTCAACCAAGTCAGAATGTTTAAAATAAAACCTATGTGTGCTATTTATACTATTGAGAATTTTTTCCCGGAATAACAAGAAACGTGGCACGGAGTGTATCGCGAAGAACTCCCTCCGTGCCACGGGGGTATCGCGGACCCTCTTTCGAATTAGGATCCTCAAAATTTTTCACCTTGGCGTGCCACGGCCTGCATCGCGGAGCCTGGCCAACGTGCCACGGCTTGCATCGCATGGAATTGCCTCCGTGTCATGGAGGTAACGCGATGTTTCACTGGAAATGGCCAAAATTAAATCACCCAAGGCAGAATGCCTCCGCGATGGCAGCGTGACACGGCTCCATCGCGGAGCCCTTATTTTTGCTGCTCTTCCTAGACCTTTTCCACTCCTTGCTTCCAAGTCCATTCCCGATTTTTACCAACATGTATCTTAGCTTCCCAAAATTCCATTTTACCTTCAAAACAACACTAATCATGTTGGTTAGCATAAATTCACATTTTAACTACAAATCACATGAGAATGCACAAACAACGATAGATAACAAAGACGAAATGAAGCATTTGAGTATCACTTGGGCATATAATTCTGCCCAAGATCACTTATGCTCCAACTCCATCGGAAATGGTAAGCTTTGCCAAAGACCAATTGATATGGGGACATTCCAATTGGCATTTTATATATGGTCTGGTAGGCCCATAGGGCATTATTAAGTTTCCTTGCCCAGTTTTTTCTCCTGACATTGACAATTTTAGTCAAGATGGACTTGATTTGTCAATTGGACACTTTTGCTTAATCGCTGGTCTGAAGATGATAAGCGGCAGCAACTTTGTGCTTCACTTCATACTTTTCTAGCAAGGCACTGAACAATCGATTATAAATATGTGATCCTCCATCATTGATGATAGGTCTAGTGGTGCCAAATCGTGAGAAGATATGCTTCTTCAAAAAGGCTTTCATGCTCCTCCCTCATTATTGGGCAACGCCACAGCATTCACCTATTTATATATGTAGTCAACGGCCACTAGAATGTAAGTGTTTCCATAAGATCTCACAAAAGGCCCCATAAAATAGATACCCCATACATCAAACAATTGCATCTCTAGGATTGGTGTCAAAGGAAGCTCATGTCACCCAGAAATACTTCATATTCATTGACATCAGTCACACTTCTTAACAAAGTCATGGGTATCTTGGTGGAGCGTAGGCCAATAAAATCCACATCGTAGCACTTTTGCCACTGTCCTCACAATCCTATAATGGCCTCCAACCCGTGACAAATGACAAGCCTTGAGGATTGGCACCATTTAAACCTCTGGGACACATCTATAAATTATACCATCAGCACAACTACGGAAGAGGTATGGGTCATCCCATTAAAATTTTCGAACATCATGCATGGATCTCTTCTTTTGGTGAAAGGTCAATCCTTCGGGGGTGATGTTGCCCGTCAAATAATTAGAAAAATCTGAAAACCAAGGTGTTAAGTCATGGAATGCAGCCAAAATATTCTCATCAAGGAAGTCATCATTAATCACCTCATGTACACCCGACTTACCATCTGTCTTTAGGCAAGGTAGATAGTCAGCCACTTGATCTCGCATCCCTTCCGGTACTTTATTTCAAAATTGAATTCTCGGAGTAAAAGGACCCACCTAATAAGCCTAGGTTTAACATCTTTTTTTATCATTAGGTATCTGAGTGCAGCATGGTCCGTTTGCACCACGACTTTGGTCCCTAGCAAGTATACTCGAAAATTTTCAAACGCAAAAACTACTGCAAGGAGCTCTTGTTCTTTCACTGTGTAGTTTGCTTGTACATCATTCAGGGCTTTGTCGGCATAGTAAATGGGGAGAAAAATATTTTCCTTTCTCTGTCCTAGGACTACCCCTAACGCTACACCACTAGCATCACATATTAATTTAGAGGGTCTCGACCAGTCTGGTGCATTGATGATTGGAGCAGACACAAGCTTCTCTTTCAATTCCATAAAAGCCCTCATACAATCCTCATCGAAATTAAACTTTGCATTTTTTTCCAACAATTGGAATAAAGGATATGCTATCTTGGAGAAGTCTTTGATAAAACGACGGTAAAATAGTGCATGTCCCAGAAAACTCCTAATGCCCTTAACAGTTTTTGGCGGAGGTAATTGAGCAATGGAATTAATTTTAGCTTTGTCTACCTCAATCCCTTTCACAAAAATCTTGTGCCCCAGAACAATACCTTCTTTTACCATGAAGTGACACTTTTCCCAATTAAGTACCAAGTTCGTTTCCTCGCATCTTTTCAACATCTCTTCTAGGTGAACCAAACAGTCTTCAAATGAATTTATCACAACCAAGAAGTCTTCCATGAATACTTCCATAGTTTCCTCTACTACGTTCGAAAAGATTGACATCATACACCTTGGGAAAGTGGATGGAGCATTGCAAAGCCCGAATGGAATCCTCTTAAATGCAAAAAGTTCCATAAATGTAATTTTCTCTTGATCTTCTGGAGCAAGAGAAATCTTATTATAGCCTGAGTATCCATCTAAAAAATAGTAATATTCTTTCCCAGTCGAGCGATCTAGCATTTGGTCAATGAATGGGACTGGAAAGTGATCCTTCATGGTCCATGAGTTCAACTTGTGGTAGTCCATATACTCTCTCCATCTGATATCTGGACATGTTGCAATCAACACATTCTTCTCATTTGGTACCACTGTAATTCCCCCTTTCTTCGGCACACATTGGATTCGGCTTACCCAACTGCTATTAGCTATTGGGTACACAACTCCCGCATCTAACCATTTGATAATTTCTCTCTTGACTACCTCTTGTATCGGTGGATTCAAATGTCTCTGATGCTCAACTGAAGGGCTACAATCTTCCTGAAGGTTGATCTTATAAGTGCAAATACCTAGAGGTATACCAACGATATCAGCTATAGACCACCTTATTGCTCAAATATGCTTTCTCAAGACTGCTAGAAGAGCTTCCACTTGTTCGTTATTGAGCTTAACTGAGATAATAATAGGGAGTGTCTCATTTTCCCCGAAATATGCATGCTATAAATGGGCAAGTAACGGTTTGAGCTCTAAGACTGGTGGTGAAATGATGGATGGTTGCGATGGTGGAGTTGTTTGATTCTTGAAGTCAAGATCAAGTTTCTTTGGTTGAAAGGAGTAGGTTCCCAACCCTTTGCTAACATGACACACCTCTTCCAAACCCCCATTTTTCTAGAGAATTCTTTCGAACATTTCTTTCTAAATTTCTTCTTCCATTCCCCATTCTATGGCTTTTTCCTCCGCATTGGTGGGGAGTGATGGGGCATTTTCTTCCTTCATTGCCTTTTGGGTTGTCACTTGAGATACTAACAAGTTCATTCTTTCTTCTAACTATTTGATGGACACTTCATGGTCCTTCACCTTTTTGAGTGAGATCCAAGATATCACTTCGCAGCTCCTGAATCCCTGAATCAGTTGAATTCAAGCACAATCTCAAGCATGCTTTCAATGTGGGATGAGATGGAATATTCACTACCCTGATTACTAGTTTCAGCTATACAAACAGAGTTCTAACCTTGATTTTTATTACAAGGATACTAATAGCCCTGGTTGGCTTGTTGATACCTCATATGAAAACCCATCATACAATTGGTTAACAACTCGATTTGGTTCATCACTACCATCAACACAGCGCCTTTTCTCTCCTCCCTCCTCCATATTTCGTCCATCAATAAAAGAGATTCAACATAAGACGCCCCTTCGGGACTTTGAATTAGCCTTTCAAAGGGGCTCATTATCACACTAAAAACACTTCAACAATTGTAAAAACAAAACACAAGATGCTAAATTAATTCAACTCAACAATCAACTAGGGGCTATCTAATCTTATTCCTCGATAATGGTGCTATTTTTGATAATGTCCAAATTCACTCCTCGTAAAGAGAGAGAGTATACGGTCATTGATAAAATAAATATACCTGATGAGTGTCGGGATCGAAACCCACAGGAAATAATACTTAGATGGCACAAAAGTTGTCTATCAAGCCAAACTAATAAGCATCATTTTATTGAAAACAAACAAGTAAAAATTTGGGGGATTCAAAGGATTAAAATTAAAATGTAAAAAAAACTATTGATCAATCAACAAGATAACCAGATAACCAACTTGAAGTACAAATGTGAGTAAGAGCTAGGGGTATGCTTTTTAATGGGGCATCAATTGGATTGGAGTTGACTAGAAAATCAAATTATTACTCACACATATAAATAATCATGGATGAGGTGGTACCCGATGTTTTTCAACCACTTGAGTGCCTTTTGCCTCATTTTTTCTCAAACCCCAAGGTCCCAAACAATATATTCATTAAGACTTGGGTGAGATTTGATCTATTTCTAGCCTCAAATCTCACATGGGTGAATGATTATGGGTTTCAGTTATCTCTAGCCTAACCCCACACAATCAACTCCCAATTACCTACCATTTCTTCCTCACCCATACTCATTTTTCTTTTTTCAAGAAAAAGTTGAGTAAGTAGATATAACCCACATTTGCAACTATGAGTAATTGAATTACAAATTGAGAGAAAGCAATAGATTTATATTAAATAAGTAACTCTAAGATCAATCTAGAAACACCCAATCCAATTTAACCCCAATTATGCACACACCCCTAGCAAAGAGATTAGTTACTCATTGATGAGAAATACAAGATTATATTAATAATTAAAATCATAAAATTCATCATCAAGAGTTAATTTCAAGCTCACAATTGTCTTCAACTGAGGTTTTTACTTTGAAGAAGAAGAAAAAGCTATTCAATATTTCTCTCTAACTCTCTACAAATTTGGAATAGAATAATCGGTACTTTATAGAGAATGTATAAAAATAGGTTAAAAATGCTCCTCAAATTTCATGTTGGATGATATGCCCTCCTGAAGGCGGCCTCACTTGCGAGTCACGGGCATTTCTTCAGTGCCTATCCGCGGAATGCCACTGCGTCACAGGTGGGGGTTTGTGACTCTAGGTCGGGTTGGCATTAGCACCATCCATTCGTAGGTGCTAACCCACATTCTGTTGGTGCACCTTCCATTCTTTTCCAGTTTGCTCCTGTGTTTTAGCAGGCAAAGTGGAGCGTTAGTCCCATCCTATAAAGCTTTAGTCCTCTTCTTTAATTCCATTTGTCCAAGTTCTTGCTTTCCCTCCTTAAATTAAATATCTGTAAAAACTAAAGAGAAAGAGAATAAAATCCTCTCAAATAACTTGAAAACTAAGCAAAAGCTCATGTTTAAAAGCCTAATGAGTTGGTAAATTACCAACTCATCACGTGCCCGAGGGGAGCATCTGAGTGAGCAATGTTGATTGAGTGGCTCGTGTCCGAGAGGAGCGTTCAGACGAGCATATGAGTGGGAGAGGGTACCATGCCAATATACTACATGTATTTCTAGAGTCTCCTGTGGGTCATGACTGAAAAAGTAGTAATAAGACCCTCTATCATGTGTGTACACTGAGGTTTAATGCTGGAGTGTTCATAGTGATATGACGGAGGCGTGCACCCCACATTCACTATTTGTGTTATTTTATGGTGTGTTGCAATGATGTATAAAAATGGAAGGAAGTAATGCTATTTGTCCAAACTGATGCTTGAAAACTTGTGTTGTTATTTGAACATGGGAAAGTTGCAAAGTGTTGATGTTTTCTAGAGTTGAATGAAAGTTAGAAATTGCATTGTGCCATTGTTGTTATGAATTGTTCTATATTGCATGTGGTTATGCAGTGTTTCATGTGTTGGATGTAGTAACTTTGATATTTCTAAAAGAATAAGACTATATGAGATGGTACGAATAGTTGGTGAAATGACTAAGTGCAGCTAAGTTGAACTACTGCCCAGGGCAGTACCGCTGCAGCGGACATATTCCACTATTTTAGGCTGGTTGCATGTTGTTGTTTGCCTTTTCATATGTTATCATGTAAAGTCAGCCGATGATGCCTACTAGTACTGTATTTCGTACTGACGCTACTTCTGTATTTCTTTTCTGAGTGTAGAATCCGATCCAGAAAGCTCTTCTCGCTCTCACCTCTAAAGTAGCAGTAGTTTCATTGAAAGGTGAGCGATCACAAGACGGGCGGTCTCTCTCCTCCGTTGAAGATGTGTCTTCTCCGGACATTATAGTTTCTTTTATTTTCTAAATTTATCACTCCTAGCTTCTTATTTAGACGGCTGAAGTGCAATCAGATCTTGAGAATATTATTTTAGCGTTGATTTTTATAGTTTTGTATGTTTCATTTAATTATGAGAGTGTTATTTCCCTTCTTAATGCTTGATATCGGGGTAATTAATGCAAAAGGTTGGTTCACCTAGGGGAAGGGGGGATAGTGTGGGTGCCAATCACGGCCATTTGGGTCGTGACAGGGTAAATGTTAGATTTTCTAACATTAGGGGGAGAAATAATTAGCAGCTGAAAAATTATACATGGAATGAATATATAGCTCCTTGTAAAAAACAAAATGTGAACTTGAAGTTCAAGAGATAATTTATTTGCAAAATATTGCAAATCAATTGCCAGATGTATTTGCTGACTCTATAATCTAGCTGCAAATGCTCCAGTGAAAATTAGGGTCCTTAAAGGACAAGTCTATGACACGCCTGAACTGTGATAGATCAATCGGTTCCAAAGGTAAAAACTCCTTGAAGAAGGAGAGGAGCAAATGAAGAGATGGTCATAATAATGAGGCAACTGCTTTAAAAAAGCTCTACGACATTATATTTCATAAAACCTTGGCAAAAGTTCAGGTACCTGAAAATGATGAAAAATAAAAGGATCTTGATAAGTTATATAGTATTAAAACTGATGTCAAAATGACGGTCGATGATATCTTTAATATGATATAGCGCTCAATATTATATAAGATAACGAGGATCATCAATTCAAATCTGTCAAACAGTGTCGAAAGATAAATGATTAGCCAAATAAAATACGCAATTCAAGTATATTTCATTCACATGATAAATGTGAAGTTTTGGATCTACACTCCAAATACTTAAAGGTATAATACCAGTGGGTACAAATAAGTTCTTGTGCGAAAGGTGAAATGAAAAATAAACCCGTAAGATATAGTATACGGATTATGCCTCGTGACATAAAAGTTTTTCTCATAATTCCTGACATTATTATATGAGATGTGTTCTCCTATGGTGGATGCAATAATTTTCAAGTTTCATATGAGTCTGGAAATACGTGAAAACTTGATATGCGTATATGAAATGTTGCCATA
Source organism: Datura wrightii (assembly GCA_035772735.1). Taxonomy (NCBI): domain Eukaryota; kingdom Viridiplantae; phylum Streptophyta; class Magnoliopsida; order Solanales; family Solanaceae; genus Datura; species Datura wrightii. The sequence goes on from JASDFA010000003.1 coordinate 14,756,129, forward strand.
TCTAGCTAGACAGTGAATATTATATGAAAAATCTTGAAGGATTTAAAAGATTTTAAAGTGATTTCATTGACTACTCTAATGGTTATGATATTGCTTAACATAAAGAAAGATCAACCTCAATCTAATGAGTGCAATTGGTTCACTTATGTATCCTGCTATTTTTATTCATGAGACTATTTTTATAAATGTGCAGGCAAGATATAATTTTACATTTATGTGAAGATATTTGAGTGAAATCAAATATTAATATGGATTTATTATATCTAACCAATATTGTAAAAGAATTGTTGGTTATGCAAATGCAGAAAGATTATTTGGCCTACATAACATTTGATCGCACGAAAGTTATCTTTTGTATGTGATGGTACTGTCATATTATACATGACAGTCAATTATTGATATTCATTCAAGTCATGCCCAGATATAAATAACTTAAAAGCAAGCGACTCAAGACATAGGAGATGTGTTATTTTTCTTTGAGTTGAAGGTTTCAAAATCATATGAAAATAATGTTGCTTGTAAGTTCAACTGAAGGGAAGATACATCAAAGGAGATAGAACAAATCATATTTCACCAACATTCTTTTCATGTTTGAACTCCAACAAAATAGTGTGGTGGATGTTCAACAAGTTCGTTTCACAGATGACTTGGAAGATCACTAAAGCCTTACCAACATCAATATTTGAGGAGTCGATATATAAGATTGGAATACATCATCTTTGCGAAATAAAGTGATGTTTTCATTAGGGGGAGTAAATACACATTGTAATCTTTTTCCTTAGCTAAGGTTTTGTCTCACTGAATTTTCTTGACAAGGTTCTTAATGAGACAACAAGCAATGCGTATTACAAACAATTGTATATATTTTTCTTTCACTAGAACTTTTATTTTACATGGACATCCAAGGGGAGTCTTATGAAATGGAAGTCCATGCACATCCTTTGTTTCTGAGAAATGAAAAACTTTGTATCCAAATTACGCTACTTGGTGTCCAAGTTACGCTATTTGGTGCCCAAGTTATGTTACTTGGGCCCTAGTTTATGGGCTCTATTTATGCCTCTTCTTGTAATATAATAGATACAAATGAGAGAAAATATGAATAAATAATTCTGCTTCTCTCTTCTGTTTTATTTACTTTATGTTAACTTTTATTTATAACATTTGAAATATTTTTAATATACAATTAAATATAAAATATTATGGCACATAATTATATCTTTAGTTTATACAATATTATAAAGCATTGTATAACATTATATCCAGAGGTAGTATTACACATAATGGATCAACTTATATAAAAAATGTATAATATTATACGGAAGATGTTTATACACAAATATGAATTAAATCGAATAATAAACTCAAAATATGAGTTAAAATATGTAAATATTTTTTTTATAGTATAATTTTTCAGTTTTTTTTTCTAAATATAATTAATAGTGTGCTTTGTGCAGTTCATTCCTTCTTCCTTTTCCTTTCTTCTTCCAGGAATGAATTCACACTAATAAAATATGCTTGGACTCTTTCGATCCTTGTTTGCAATTATCTTTTAGATGAAGGTAGGGGCGAACCCATAAATTTATATTAATTGTCATTAGTTAAAGCTTTATAAAGTTCTAATCAGCATTATTGATTAGTCTAAGATGAAGTCTTCACATTATTAATATAAATAAAATATTAGAACAAACTAAATATATATTGAAGATACCAACTAATCCAATAGTATACACGGACTTGTCCATAATAATTAGCATCTCAATTAGCCGCATACTTAATCAATGACATAATCATGATTACAAATTATTTAAAGTTAAGATAGGTGCGACTTTGTGATATTTAGTGAATAATCAAAGATGTTTGACATAGGGATTAGTGGGTGGATTGTCCTAAATAAACAATCTTTAAATGTAATATAATAAAGTAAAATCAATTAAATTTGATACTTAGTAGTCTATAGAATACATTTATCACATAGATATTTCTCTTTAAACGTTTATTGCTTTTCATTTATCCTATAGTTTTTCAATGGCAGAATGCATTTTAAATTTGACACGAATTATTAGCTACAAACTTAAATTATTTGTGGTTTTAATTATTTTTTTGAATTTGATTATCTAATAGTTTTTAACCTCTACACTATCTTATTTTAAGAGAATGAGATATACTCGCTTGTAACATAAATTTCTTTCCCATGTGACATATTTTCTTTGGTGGCTTTGGTGGATGATGATAGACCATGGTCCTGTTCTCGATTGGGAAAGGGGGCAAGGATCAGGGGTGGTAATGGGTTAAGGAGCTTCTAGGTTGCGAGTAGAGTCTTGGAACATAAAGACTTTAACAGGAAAGTCCATAGAGCTAGTGAAGATTCTCAAAAAGAGAAAAATTAATATAACTTGCATCCAGGAAACAAATGGATAGGTACTAAGGCGCAGAATATGAACGCTATAAGTTGTGATACTCAAGAAGTTTGAGGAATAGGAACGGAGTAGGAATCTTAGTAGATGGAGAGCTAAGGGAGATCGTAGTAGAGGTTAGGAGGATCAATAATAGGATGATGACAGATAAGTTAGTAGTTGGAAGGTCTACTTTGAACATTATTGGGCGTATGCACCATAGTCGCTCTTGGATGAGAAGAACGAGAAGGACTTTTGGGAGGTTTTGGAAGAGGTGTTGAGAGGTATACCACACACCGAGAAACTTTTATTAGGGGAGATTTCAACGGGCACATTAGGTCATTTGCGCAGGTTATGATGATGAGCATGAAGGCTTTGGTTTCCAGGGTAAGAACAAAGGAGGAGTCTTTTAGATTTTGCAAGAGCCTTTGGTTGGTGGTAGCCAATTTGAGTTTTCCGAAGAAGGAGGAGCACTTGGTTATCTTCCGTAGTATGGTGACCAGGACTCAAATAAACTATTTGCTCCTTAGGAAGGGTGATAAAGGTCTTTTATAAAAAATATAAGGTTATCTTAAGTGAGAATTTTACGACCCAACATAAGCTTTTAGTGATGGATTTAAAGATCAAGAGGGAGAGGAATAAAAAGGTTGTGGAAGACCGACCAAGGATCAAATGGGGTAGCCTGACTATGTCCAGTGCCTTAGAGATGGGGAGAAGTTGATGGATATGGGGGATTGGGGGAGTAGTAGGGATGTAGACAATATGTGGGTTAAGACTACTAGTTGCATCAGAGAAGCGGGTAGAGAGGAGCTCAGGGTCTCGAGATGCCGATTTGGTGGCATCGAGGGGACTTATGGTGGGATGGAGAAGTCCAAGGAAAAGTAGAGCCAAAGAAGGTAGCATACAAAAAGTTTTGTGAAAAGTAAGAACGAGGAGGAAAAGAGGGTGAATAGGGAAAGGTATAAGATGGAAAGGAAGGAGGCTAAATTAGTAGTTATGATGATAAAAAATGAGATCTTTTGAATGCTTATATGTGGAATTAGAGGACAAGGGCAGAGATAAGAAGTTATATAAGCTAGCTAAGGTGAGAGAGGGAAGGGTCAGAGATCTAGATCAAGTGAAGTGTATCAAGGATGATGATGATAAAGTGTTAGTGGAAGAGGCACTCATTAGAAGGAGATGGAAGCCATACTTCCATAAACTCTCGAACGAAAAGGGAGATAGAGGCATTGCGCTAGGGGAATAGAGAACCCAAAAAGGCATCATGATTATCAGTACTCTATGGTATTAAGGTTGAGGAGGTTAAGGGTGTTATTATTATGATACGTAAGGGTAAAACAATCTGACCAGATGAGATCCCGATAAAATTTTGAAAGAGCGCATGAGGGACAGATGTGGAGTGGATGACTAAGTTGTTCAATGTCATTTTCAAGATGGTGAAGATGCGCAAAGTATGGAGATGGAGTATAATAATTAGACCAATTTTTTCACTAGGTTTCAGACGCTCAAGTTTAGTTTTATGATAGGGAATATATGTCGAGGAAATGCGGCGGTCTTAATAGAGTATAGAGAATCAAATAATGAATGAAAATCCAGAAATCTAGAATATTATCTTACAGTAATGTGCCATACTAAACGACCCATATAGAGGTAGTGCAAGTAGGCAGCTTATATATATAAGTGTTAGAATATTTTTGAACTCATTTCCTCTATGTCTTGAAGTGGTGGAAACCCTCGCATGTCATATTTCTCTATAATAGTGATGATCTTGAGCAAAAATTGTATGATCTAAGTCCCTTTTCTGAGCCTAGAACATTGTAGCCATCATGTAGCTTGTGTTCTCATTATCGTTTCGGTAGTTCATGGTTGTTTTATGTGAGCCAGTAGTGTATGCAATTTCGCCTCTTTATTTCCATGTAGATATAGTAGGTGTGGACTTGTGATAGTTGTTAGATTCTTGTTTCAGAATTTCTAGAATTGAATTTGTAGAAATCTTATTTTATACATGTCATACGTGTTGTCTTTATTGGATTAGTTGTGGTTTCATGTGGGTTAGCTAAGGAATTACTTGTGGCAGTAGCTTAGTGTTTGTAGAGTGAAGAATTGGCTAGGTCTTTGATCGTCAATCAAGAGGTATGTTAAGGCCTTTCCTGTATCTCTTTTCTGGCATTGTTTTTATTGAATTTTGCCTTGTCGTTATCATCATATGAGTGGCTATTTTATAGTGTTCAAAACTTACTCTTACTCATGTGACTAAGTTTCTATTTGTGTTGGTTTTCAGAGTTATGAATGTAGCTCAAATTTGATCTTAGACTCATATGTTTGTAGTACATCAGTGTGATAGTCGACTATGTAAAATTGGAGTCGCATTATGAACATTATTTAGTGGCATAGTTGGTCGATTTGTGGGTATTTGTATATATAGTTATGTGCGGGTTTGTATTGTGTATTTGTGTATTGTTGTATGTACTAACTTGGATACCCTTGAGGATTTCTGAGCATCCAACACGCGAAAGTTGTTCCCATTGCGGGTCAAGTTTCATGACCCGAATGTATACCCAGATCATAGACACGGGACAAGGAGCCCCTAGAGACTCCAAGTCGACCTATGGAATGAGCATACATCTAATTCATTCACATGAGCGGAAGACTTAACATAAGAAACATAAACATGTCATAAATACGGAGAAAGGACAACACATAATCCATACATGACGGCTGAATACAACTTGTAGTCTGAAAAGCCTTTAATCATAAAATACGGGTTGATGGGACAACTCCCCAACTAACCCAACAATCTAGAAATTGAAGAAAAACATAGAGTCCGAACATATAGTCCTCGAAACATAAGGACTTACCAAGTACGCTGAGAGCAACTTCAAGACAATCTACGGGCGAGGGTGAGCCTGAGAACTGGGGCCTATATCATGAAACGATACAACATAGAAAGTATGCGGTCAATACATGGAATGTACTGAGTATGCAGTACAAGTAAAACGGACATTTAAAGCATGTATAAAATTCATAAATGATCATAAAGGTAGGACATCATGCTCGTATCGTAAATCATAACATGTCATAAGGCCCAAGATTTTTCAAAACATTCGTAATATAGACATGATCATAATAATGAGAAAAGAGCTTTACTTAACAAGACATGAGATAAAATGCATAATCATAACATGCATAATTCATGAGAAAACAGTGGGAGATTCTCTTAACTGACATATCCCGTATGAGCACACATGAAGCCCTACTTGTAACCCTACTCGGGAAAGTGTCCGTACCTTACCAAGGGTCGAACCATGAAAGTGTGATATCACATGAAAAGGGACGTTTGGTCGGGGACAGTCACATAGGAGGTCCCAACATACCTACGGTGGCACGTAGTTTGTGAGATCCGGGGTAGAACCTAGGCCCTGAATCTACTCGGTATTCGATACTACTCCTAAAACATATATAGTGCTCATTGTATAATATACATGAATTCATGGGCTAGTTAAATCATAATAATCATAAATATACTTGTACATACGTGAACTAGCCATGAATCAAGGCCCGTTTGTCGGCCAAAAACATAATTCATGATTCATAAGGTTCATACATACTTGTAGATCATGCATATAGCTTGAGTTTCATAAAATCATAATGGTTAACACAATAAATTCATGATTTAAATCATAATTCATGCTGGGTTTATAAATATCATCAAAGAGTAAATAGATTGTAAATCAATTCATCATGGGGCATGTATAATTAGGCTTAAATACATAGAACCTCCAAATCAATAATATTATAATTAATTTAAATAACAAAAGATTATCAAAACCCATAGATTATAATAAGATTTTAAAATCATAAAACCCATAATCAAATCATTAGAGTTTAAGTAAAGCAAATTCAAAACCCCCTAAGTTTTTGTTCAAATCTTTGTAAGAATCATAGAGGAGGGGCATGGGTTTGGAAGAAATCACTCACTGATAGCCTTGCATACCTAGGATATCTGATTCTTAACTTCCCTTGATTACCCAAGAATGAAATTTTGGAAGAATTGAAGAGAAGAGCTTAGAAGTTTCTTAGATTGCCTCTCACTATTCTTGCATGCATGTATGAAGGGAAAACTGAACTTAACCCCGTTAAATTTCCCTGTTCATAACCCAAAATGACGTAGTTTAGGCCTTAGGATCTTAGGACAATATGAAAAGACCCTTACTATTTCGCAGAAAATAACTGTCAGGTGACATTGACGGGTGACCTGACAACTCGTTACCTGTCCACACGATCCGTCACCTTGCCCATCAGGTATACTGTCTTAACTGGTCATTGGGGTTCCTAATGATTAACACGACGAACCATTATAGGTGGACAAGACTCGTGACCACCACTCGTCAAATGCACTGCCTCCCTAAAATTAATTCATTTAAATTCCACCCAACGACTTATACCATGACTTGTTGCCAGACATGACGAGTCGTGATCTCCTTCCGTTAAGTCCACTGCCTTGCCTTTTCTACTTTTATTATACCTCCACCCCACGGATGACCTAATGACTCGTGGTGTCAGACCACGTCGTTCCCAAGCCCGTGGGGACTCCTTTTTTCTTATCTTATTCCCATTCTCCCAGGCCTCCCCACGAGTCACCTGATGACTCGTGGGCTCTCCTTACGAGTCGTCCAACGACTCGTCCTGTGCCTGCAACCAAGATTTTTAGTCTTTCCCCAATTCTACCTCCCGGGTTCGATCTTTGAATCCTCGGGGTATAACATCAAGCCTAGGGTTAAAGTTAACCTATGAGGTATGATGACTTCCTCTAGCAGCATCGTGCTTGTGCACATTCAAGATTTGTTCCAACATGATTGAGCATTCCTAGGTTTGCGATATGTTCTCACAGTATGTTTGAGCTCGTGTAAATTGCTAACCTATTAGATCGAGAGTTGTTCCGGCATGGTTAAGCTTGGTATGGATAACCTAGATAGTTGTGAGAGCTTCTGGGAAGGCTTGTGATCGATTCTTGTTGATTGCTACATTGCATTGTATTGATTATATTTGTTAATTACTCTGGTTAGCTGTGAATTAAATATGAGAGTCAGTAATCGCCCGAGATTGCTGTAGTTGTTGGATAGTTTAGATTAAAGTCAGGTATCATCTTATGAGTTGTTGTTGTTGTTCGTCTGTTAGTTGGTTTGATCTATTGATATCTCCTTGTACTCTTTTCTAATGTTCAGTGTATCTATCTTATCATTATTGTCGTATATACTCGATATATCTTTATATTAATGTCCCGATCGTAGGGGCGCTATATACATGTTTTCAAGTATTGGTCGGCAGACAAATTATGGCCTACGTAGCTGAGAATAGATCCTAATTATTGGTATTGGTAAGCTCTAGGCTGTTCAGAGTTACCAATTGTTTTGCTTTTGGTACATATGTATATATTTAGTAGGTTGGGGCCCTGTCCCAATCGGATATCATCTTGTTGAAATCGTAGAGGCTCATAGACATCTATTTTGGGTTGGATAGCTGTTGTAAGTCTTGGTGGCCTGGTTGTACAGTTGTGATATTAGATTGGTGTTGTTGGCCTTTGTATACATGCTTGGCTTGAGGCCTAATTTCCGTTATAGTGTTATTCAAACTTTGTTTGTGTTGTTATATATATTGTGGTGCCGAGTCTCATCGGCTTAGACTTATTTGTTAGCTACAGAATTCGCTCAGTCAAGTGAGGCACCGAGTGTCGATCGCGCCTCCCTGAATTTGGGGCTTGACAAATGATTTTCATTGTACAAGAACAAGGGTGACATTCATAATTGTGACAACTATAGAAGTATTAAGTTGCTAAGCCACACTATGAAGGTATAGGTGAGAGTGGTGAAGATGAGAGTGAGGAGGGTTGTGGCTATTTTTGAGAACTAATTCAGATTCATGCCGGAGCGCTTAACTACAAAAGTCATTCATCTTGTAAGGAGACTGGTGAAGCAGTATTGGAGGAGGAAGAAGAACTTATACATGGTATTCATCGACCTAAAAAACGCTTACGATAAAGTACACAGGGATGTTCTATGGAGGTTCTTGGAGGCTAGAGATGTACTTGTAGTGTACACTATAGAAATCAAGGACATGTATTATGGAGTCAAGACCCAGATAAGGACAGTGAAAGGAGACTGAGAGTACTTTTGAATTCCAGTGGTGTTGCACCAGGAAGCAACTCTTAGCCCATTTTTATTTTCTTTGGTGATGAATGCATTGACGCAAAAATTCAAGGTAAGGTATCATGGCATATGTTATTTGTGGATTACATAGTTTTAATTGACGAGATTCTCGATGGAGTTAACACTAAGCTGAAGGTTTAGAGATAGACATTGGATTTTAAAGAGTTCAAGCTGGGGACCAAGACAAAGTACTTGGAGTGAAAGTTTAGTGACGTAATGCATGAGAATGACATGGAAGTAAGATTTAATATACAAGTTATTCAAAAGAGAGAAAGTTTTAAATATCTTGAGTCTATTATCCAAAAAAAATCGGGAGATTGACGAGGACTTCACTCATCGTATTAGTGCAAGGCTGATAAAATGAAGGCTCACATTTGGAGACTTGTATGATAAGAAGGTTCCACCAAAACTCAAAGGAAAGTTCTTCATAGTGGTAGTTAGACCAACTATGTTTTATGAGAAAGAGTGTTGACCAGTTAAAACTCTCATATTCAAAAGATAAAAGTAGTGGAGATAAGGATGTTGCAATAGGTGTGTGAGCATATCAGGAGATATAGGATTAGAAATGAGGATATCTGGGACAAGGTGGAAATGACTTTAGTGGATGACAAGATATGGAAAACGAGGCTGAGATTGTCCGTGCATGTGATGAGGAGATGCACGGATGCCCTAGTATGGAGGTGTGAGACATTGACTATGGTTAGTTTTAGGAGAGGTAGAGGTAGACTGAAGATGTATGAGAGAGAGGCGATTAGACCGGATATGATGCAATTTCAGCTTACTAAGGACGTGACTTTAGATAAGAGGTTGTGGAGGACAAAAATTAGCATACAAGGTTAGTAGATAAGAGTGTATTGTCTTTATTTTGGTCCATACTAGTACTTGTAGTATTACCTTTGTAGTTTCTTGTATTTCGACTATCAATTTGTTTTGTTGTGGTACTATTTTATTACTACCTATTATTTCTTGTATTTTCATTATTTATTTTTCTGGATTGCTTGGACTTTTTTTTTCTTGAACCGAGAGTTTATCAGAGACAACCTCTCTATCTCTGAGGTGGAGATAAGATTTGCATATACTCTATCTTCCCCAGGTCCTTACCTTATGGGATTACACTCAGTATGTTGTTGTTTTTCGACGAAAATTATATTTTTATAGGAAATTTGTTCCTAAATTAAAAATAAAAATATCATAATTTAATTTTTTTTTTAAAAAAAGAAAATAAAGATTAATAATGTAAGCGTTGAACGGATATTTAGAAAAGTTAATTAGGAAAAAAAGAAAAAAAAACATCTAATGATTTTCACCCGTGTAATTATAATCGAGCAGAGCATAATACAAAAAAAATAAAATTGGCAGCTCATATATTAATGATTAAATAAAAAAACCAAGTTGAGACAAATAAGCGTAGAATCTTTAGAAGATACTATTCAACTGATGTGCACAAAGAATCTGTCTCTAATAATTATTTGCAACTTGTTTTTTTTTTCTTCTTAAAAAAAAGAAATTATTATTCCACTTGCTTGTAACATTAAAAAATGAAAAGTTAAAATATAAATTAACGAAAGCGAATAATAACTGGCGTATTTATTAAAATTCTACCAAATCTGGGGACCATAAGGCTAGGAAACTTCTACGATGTTGCATGTTTTTCTGTTCTCTTTGGTCTTTTCCTTGCTTAATGTTTCTACTATTCTTTTTAATTAATTAATAGGAAAACTATGTTATTTTTGTGTAAAATAATCACATTAAAAAATAAAAAGTGTGAGGCGGAAAATAGTCCACGCTCTGATGAATAGGTAGAAGAAAAAGTCCAGCAATTTTAGAAAGGTGAGATAAGTCCAATAATTTTAGAAAGGTGAGTTCTCAATTCTCAATAGGAACAAATTTGTTTTTACGGAAAATTTGATCGTCCATGGAATGAAGGCGGCAAAATACAAGCGCCTGTCGGTAGCCGAGAGAACTTAGATACAAACAAATAGCTTCTCATAAAATATCACGTATCCTTACTAGATAGTAGATACTATTAGCTTAAACACAATACAAAGTACATTGACATCTACTCACTCACAGAGCTTCTAAACACAAATAACTAATAACAATGAAAACTGAACAAAGCACGCCCATCAATTATACGTTTATCTATCTATCTATATATATATAGTTTTTATTTAGAAATAATTAAAATAATTATAGCTAGCTTTTTATTTAAGATAGAGCTAGGAATACGGGCTTCCAAGAGTAGTAGAAATAGGGAAAATATTCCACAAATGACATTTCATATTGATTGTATCTTTTTTGATCCTCCAACATATCTCATTTTTAACCCACCTCTGCCTTACATAATATTTAACTAAATTATATGAAAATACTTATAGAATAATATTACTTCCGTGTTAAACACACACACAAAAAAGCAAGAAATTCATTTATTTTTTACTAAATTATTTTCTATGAAAAATGTTTCCCTACGCACTGAACACATCCCACAGTCTTAAGAATGTAATGATCTTCAAGAATCAAGATGTGATGGTGGCCTTGAGAGCTACTCAATTTGAAGTTTCAAACAAGGTGGCCATTTTCTAAACGAAGAAAAACACAAGTGGACAAATTAATTATAACTGATTTCAATAATACACAAGTGTAAGTCGACTACTACTGTGCCATTTTGTTTTGTTTATAGATATATAAATGTAATAAATAGAGCTATTAATTCACATGAATGCTTGCAGGCTACAAACATGGCCAGAAATATTAAATAAAACAACATACAATTGATAAGCTTTATTTCAAATGATAAGTATAACAATATGCATATGATTGCTTAATAAGGCCATACAGCATTGATGATGTACAAAATTCCAGCTGAAGAAAAGGAATAGAAAGTGATGGTTGAGACTTGAGAATAATTTCAATGAGATGAGTTAGCATGGAGGGAGAACCTATTCCGATACGTACTTTAAGTCTCCTCCATCCATACCCTGTCCCAATAAACTTCTGTTTTATCTCTTAGGGCTCGTTTGCTTATGTTGAGTAGGGAAGAAACAAAGGCCCTCTTCAGAATTCATATTAACAATTACTCCCTCCATTACGTACATTTATGCCCATTTAAAAAGAAAACGTGATACTTTCTTATATATACTTTTTAATAAAAGCCTTTATAGTTACACAAATACTATGACATGATATGTATAAAATTATAAATATTAAAAATTATATAGCTACATATATATTATAACATATTTGAATTATACTCATAAGTTTTAAAAGTCTTTAAAACTACCTAAATAAGTAGAACGGGGCGGAAAGTCTTTAAAACTACCTAAATAAGTAGAACGGGGCGGCGAACCATGTGTTAGTGATAGGTATACATGAGTTAGTTGGTGCTTATAATGCAAGGGGCAACCTGCAGTTAATTGTTGAATCAAAAAATAAAGCAGCAAAGGGCACATGGCCCCTCAATGAACAAGTAGTCATTTGGAATCCAAATATTTAATTTGTTTTAAAAATTTGTGGTTTTAGAAAGTGATGATGGTGATGTTAAAGAGAGTCAGAGCTCTTAAAAACAACAAGATTATGACATTAAACACCTGTCTCTCTAGGTCACAACAACATTTAATTGTATGAAAAACCAAAAAGAAAAAAAAAGAACAACTCCCAATACATCACAAGTAGATACTGTCAAATTTTCAACTAGTCCAAAGAGCTGATGTTAGCCATTAAAATACAATATTGTAATAAAATAACAGAGCAGTTGAATCTAGCACTTTAGACTCTGCAGATATTGTCTCTACATCGAAAACATACGTTAAATAGCAAAAGATTAAATATGAAAATATAAACTTCTTTTTTTATTTTTATTTTTATTTATTTATTTTTTTTGCTTTGGCTGTTTTGCTTGGTTGCTAAAGGTCAAAAGAGTAAAAGGAGACGATCCATATAGCATAACTAGGGATGACATATGAAATAGGGCAGAGGAAGACTTTGGCCTCGTTACTTTGCATCTAATGAAGGTCTGAATTTGAATGATTCAGACGTCATATCATTGAGTATATTTGTTCTCATTAAAATTTAAGCACTTATTTGATATGTTTGTGTGAATAGTTTTTATCAATCACTATTAACCACTTCTATCATCACAACCACTACCACCATTACCATTACCAACCATCAGGCACCACCATCACTAACCACTTCTGCCATGATTATCAACCACCAATACCGTTGCCAACCACCGTGACATCACAACAATCACTGACAATCACCACTGCTGCTAAATATTACTTTCAATCGTTACCATACATACCACCTCTATCATTATAATTATGCATACTACCACCACCACCACCATCGTTGCCGCCACCACCTCTACCACCACTGCGACCAATCCCTAATACTAACCATGTTCACCATCACAACTAGTACTGCCACCAGCTACTCATTAATACCGTCAACTACTGACATCAACCAACTTCATTCTCACAATCATTACTACCAATTGTCACCATCACACCAGCCACTACAATACCAATCACCCACATCATCATAACTATCACCATCATCATTACTAGTTAGTAACTATCACCATCATAATTATCCAATAATACCAATCATTACCACGTCCACCACAATAAACTATCTCCACCATCACTAGCAAATATAGATACTTTATTCTTTATTAGGTAATAAATTTATTTTATTAAATTAATATTTTTTAACATAGGTACTTTTTTATTTAAATTATATATTCAATATATCTATAAATAAGTAAAATACGCATATTCAAATGTTGAAAAACAAATGATCTCAATTATTCAATGTTCAGATCTTTTCTCCTTATTCAGTTTTTTTATTTCTACTCCTTTTCTTCTTTCTCATTTTTCTTTATTCTTTCTCTTTTTGTTTGTTTATTATCTTTTTCTCAAATATTATTCTTTCTTTTTCACCATAATATAGTTTCATACTCAATTTTCTTCTCCTTTCCTTTTTGTTTTTCTATTTTTTACTTTTTATTTTTTAAAAATTTTTCTACTTTAATTTTTTCTCCCTAATCTATTTTCATTCACTGTTTTTCTTTTTCTTTATTTTCTTATAGATTTTTAATGATTTTTCATTGAGATCTTTCTCAATTCTTTAGTAAGATATTCATCAGTCCTCCATAATATCATCACATTATATCTATATATTATCTGTCATAGAGGACTGCTTCAGTCATTCAATGAGACATCCTCACTCCTCCATGATACTATCACAATATATTTATATACTATCACGATATTATAGAGGTCTGCTTCAATTCTCAATGATACCATCACAATATATCTATATACTGTAATGATATCATTGAGGTCTCAATCCTTCAATAAAACATTCTCTAGTCCTTCATGATACCATCACCATATATCTATATACTAGCATGGTACCATTGATGATTGATTTACTTAAAATTTTATATACTTCCACTTCTTAATTCTCAATGATACCATCACAATATATCTACATACTTTTATGGTATCATTGAGGCATATTTTAGTCCTCAGTCCTAACATAATACCATCACAATATATCTACACACTATCCTGGTATCATTGACGCATATTTCAGTGCTTCAGTGAGACACTCCTCAATCCTCCATGATATTATTATAGTATATCTATATACTAGCATGGTGTCATTGAGGTCTGCTTCAATCCTTCTCCGAGAGACACCTTAGTCATCCATGGTACCATCACATTATATCTATATATTTTCATGATATCATTGATGTCTGCTTAAGTCCTTCAGTGAGACACTCCTCATCCTTTCATAATAATATCACAATATGATCTCCTTCTTGACCACTTCTTGCATATGTGGTTTCAACCTACACTGATGCTCAATACTCGAAATACAATCTGGCTCTAGCTAGATCTTGTAAGTACAAATACCAGCTGGGATTCTAATAATATCTGCAATGGTCCACTCGATGGCTTTTTTGTATCTCTTCAAAATGGAGACCAAAGCCTTCATTTGCGATTCCTCTAAGTTAGCTGCAACAATTACTGGTAAAGTATTATCGGCTCCTAAAAATACATACTGTAAATGAGACGGGAGTGCTTTAAGCTGCAATACCGGAGGATCCTCAATAGATGGCTTGGCCAGTGGGGTCACCCGATTCTTCAAGTCAAGATCGATCTTTTTTGGAGCATAAGTGTATGACCCCGTTCCAGCAAGTGCATTTACAATCTCCTCACCCCCAAGAATCTCCTTAGCACCAATATCCATCAAAACTGTTGCTAAGTCATCAAGAATCAACAACTACTCCATACGCAGAATTGGGAACTCAGGTTCCACAACATCAATTACTGAGACCACCCTCATGTCATTTGGCTGCTTCATGGATTTGCATACATTAAATGTCACATCCTCATTTTTCAACCAGAATTTGAGCTGTCTAGTCTCCATATCTACAAGAGCACGTCTAGCAGCGAGGAATGGCCACCCCAAGATAATGGGGACCTCAAAAACAACTTCACAGTCTAGGATGAAAAAATTGGCCACAAATATAAAGGACTCCACTGTCACTAGAACATCATATAGGATCCCCACCGGATTCTTCACCGTACGATCTACCATTAAGAGCCGCATTGTAGTTGGTTTAGGGGCTCCCAAGCTCAACTGTCTAAACACTGCTAGCGGCATCAAATTAATACTAGCTCCCAAATCATATAAAGCCTTAGAAAAGTTAAAGGCTCCAATAGTGCATGGTATAGTGAATGCTCCAGGGTCTTCTTTTTATTGAACAAGAGAACGGGATGCTATTGCACTACAGTGATACAAATCATCTGCAGGTTCAAAGTTCACAGTCGTCTTCCTAGTGACAAGGTCCTTCATGAATTTAGCATAGCCGGGCATTTGCTCAAGTGCCTCGACAAATGGGATGTCCACAGACAATTGCTTTAGCATGAAGATGAACTTGTGATACTTCCCATCTTCGACCTTTTTTTTCAAAGGCTGTGGAAAATGGGGAGGAGATCTAGGGATCGCTCCTTTGCATTACTAGGAGCAGTCTTTACCACTAAATCTTCAACCAATTTTGGATCCTCTGAATCTGCTATCCTGTCATCATCAATCGATACGGGCTCTTTTGTGTCATCAATCACAACCGGCCTCTAAGGATCAACTGTCGCCTTCCCACTCCTAGTAGTGACCGCCATGCAGTGACTATCATATTTAGATTCTGCATTGTGTTGCTGGGAAGTTTGCCTTTCTGTCTCTAATTAATCGCAATAGACATCTGACTTAGCTATTGCTCAATCTGCTTAATGGCCACGACATATGATTCCACCTTTTGATTCATGTCAGAAATATCAGTTCGGAGCTCCTTAAAATGACTATATGTTTTCTCCATCTACTTAAGTACTTTGGACAATATGTCTTCTACCCTTGAACCACTGGACTCTGGCTGACGGTTCCTTGGAGGAACATACAGACCACTTCTATCATTTTTGTGCTCCTCGTGCTTCTTCCAGTCTCCATTATCTCTGTATTGGCCTCGATTGTAATTATTGTCCCCGTAATAGTTCTGACCTGGGTTCCCCTGGCCTTAAAGCCTAGAGTCTTGGTTAGACCCTTGGGTGTTAGTCCGAAAATCCGCCCTTTGATCATTCAAATAGTTAGCTTCCTCCTCAAACTCAGATTCACCTCCATCATTTCTCAGGGCTTTATCCTAAGAACCCACAACATTAACTTTTTCAGCTCCGGCTCCCATTAGATTCTTAGCAAGCAACCCCATAGTTGTCTTAATCTCATCAATATCTTGATCATGCTCTTCATCTCTTCTTCTCTGTTCTGCAGACATACCAACCGCATAAGAACCAACCCGAATCTACGACTCTCTAGTATGCCAAGTGCGGTTGGTTTTGGTGATCCTGTCAAGTAGCTTAGCGTCCTCTACACAAGTGTGACTCATAAAGGTTCCTACAGAGACGGTATCGGCCACCGCCTTGGTGTTAGCATTCAGAGACCTGTAGAAGATCTCCAATAATGTATCATCTGGAATCCTGTGGTTGGGCACCCTTTTGAGCTTCTTGTTGAAACGCAGCTAAGTCTCGTGAAGTGCCTCTAAATTCAATTGCCTGAAGTTATATATCTCATCTTTCAACTGCAACACTTTGGAAGGTGGGAAGAATCTTTCGAGAAATGCTCTATTAAGTTCCCCCCAAGTAGTGATAGAATCATTTGGCAGCTCAGCCAACCACACCGTTGCCTCAATCCCTAATGAGAAGGGATATAACCTTAGCCGAATTGCATCCTGACTTTCTCCCTGTTGTTTATATGCCTTACATATACCCACGAAATTCGTCAAGTGAGCATGGGCATCATCAAATGCATGACCAGCAATATTCTCTTCATGTTGAGCAATTGGATCATAACACTGGTAATATCAAACTTTGCCTCAGCAGGAAAAGGGGGAGGGACTATAGCTCCAGTGGTACTGGTTTCGTCTATATCAGCTTCCTCATCCTCATCAAAATACCGGTGTATCTGGTGTTATAGCCCTCTGTGTCTTCTAGCTTGCTCTTCTTCTGCAGCTAGACGTTGCTCTTCAACAACCCTAGATAACTCACAATGTCTAAACTGAGCTTGCTCCTTAGCCAACATTCTCTCGATGGCTTGTTCCACTGTTTCCTGCTCTTGGATGTTGGCCATTCTTCGCAAATTTCTTAGTGTCTGTTCAAGTTCGTGATCAATTTGAACCAGGGATTTTCCTTGGCTCCTGGTACTGGTTATGCATGAACCTAAGACCTGTTAAACAGAACAAAAAAAACAAAATAAAAATAAAAAGGAAATAAGAACCAACAGTAAAGCAAACAAAATTAACAAAAGCCTTAGCCGTATTCCCCGGCACGACGCCAAAATTTGATGTAGCCCAAATTACACCTTGCAATTGAGATATAAAGTGGTCGATATCAAATATAGAACCAAACGAAGGTTGAGCTCGATCCCACAGGGAACATGGAAAGAACCTGAGTTAATGTGAATAGTTATTACTATCGGATTACTTATTTCCTAAAGGGGGAAGAAATAAAATAATAAACAAAAGTAAAAACTACTAGATGTTTAAATCAATTTTGGTTTGTGTTCAATCAACAAATTGACTAGGATTGTGTTCCCCAAGATTTCATAACAACAAAGCTTTTACATAGTGATCTATTCTGGTGTTTAACATGCAATATTGGTAAGTTAGGTTCACCTAAATGGTTGGTCCCCTATATAGATGATTATCACCACGCAACTTGGTCCCTCTACGGGCGTATGCTTAATTAACCCTTACCCTTAATATCGGATTAGCTATTCCCCAGACAAGTTCAAGCTATTAGATGAGGGTTGATAGCCTTAAATCTCCATTGTGAATCCTTTTTCCTATTCACTACCCCCTTGGTCTGGTAAGTAAGAATAAGGCAAATCCTAACCTTTGCAACCGTTAAGAAATAATTAAAACAAAGGGAAAAACAATACATGCATTAAACCCCGTTCAAGAATCACTATGTATTTAACCTATGTGTGTTAATTCATCATGGTTCTCACAACCCTAGTTATGGGATTAGCTACTCATGCTTGAATAATCACAATGACAAAATAAAGAATAAATCATAATTGTAACTTACAAGAATTCGTAGAAGAAAACCAAGTGAATTGAATATAACTCCAAACTTGATGAACAAAACTCAAATGTTGATTAATCCTCCAAATTCAAGAACAAAATTATAAACTTCATTTCTTGAAACTTGATGGCAGTCAATAACACCTAAAATTACTGTTCAAAGCTGTAAAATTTTGTAACGTGTAAAATAAACCTAAATAAATTATTTATAGACATGAAACAAATTCTTTCCTAAATGAATTTGGATTCTAGTGTCGGCAGGTACCACGGTCCGTTGGTAGATTCAGCGGATCGCTAGAGTGTCCCGTTGTTCCAGTTGTTGCTTCCCTAAGACTTGTCTTCTTTCAACATATGACCCAAAACAACGGCTCGTTGTAAGATCCCATGAGCCGTTGATCCTGTTCGTTGTTTCCTGGCCTCTTGATCATTGTTTCTGAACCTAAAGGTATGAGCCCTCAAAACAACCCGTCCTTAGAAAGTACGCCCGTCCTGTTTGTCCGTTGTATGCAGCCCGATCTTGGTCAATTTCTCTGATTCTTTCCACGACCACATAGGACGATCCGTTGTAAGTTCGTACGGCCTGTAGGAGCCATCCGTTGTATGAGACTTCAGTTTGACAATCTTTTCTGTATCTTCCCATGATCGATCAGAACGACGCATTGTAAGGATCAACGGTCCGTAGTACAGCTCCTCTAAGGCAACTTTTTTTGTATTCAGTTCTTTTTCTCAACTTTTATTCCTACGGCCCGTTTTACCTGCAAAACTACTAAAACGTGTCATATCCACATAAATGTACCTAAAGTCATGCACATTACAGAGTTTTAAGCATCGCTAGTGTTGTAAATTCACGGCACATCAGTAGCTGCGGATAACGCATACTAGAATTCCTAATACCATTCTGATTAGTATTTTGAAAACCTAGCCCTTGAGGAGGACTTATTAAAAATGTCTAAAAATAGAAAATAGATTTTTTGGGGAAAGAAAGAGAATCCAAGGGGTGGAGATTCGATCTCCACAGCTAGAAGCTCTCACGAGGAAATCAAAAGAATGGAATAGCTACAGTCGAGGACGATCAGGAAGATAGCTTGGCGTCCACGTAGGCTATGGTTTACTCACTTTTGCATTACACTTTGATTATCTACACATATATGTGCGTATGATTTATATTCTTTCGATGAGTATGATTGTACTTTTAACTATGTTATGGTCTATTAATTGAAATCAGTGAAAATCGAAGAACAAGCAGATTAATAGAGGGGTGAAAGCTCATAATGAGGAAACACCCTAGGGGAGATATTTCATCCAATAAATGGGTTCATGTTCAAGGATATGCATTGAATCAAACATTTTTGAGGAGGTTAACTTTCGGGTGTCGTTTTTTTAGGTATAAATATGGACTTCTTCTTTCTTTTGAATCGAAACCTTGGACGGGTATATCATGTAGACTCTGTGTAGGAGATAGGATTAATGGACTAATTAATAAGTTCTAACTATGTTTGAGCATGATATGAAGCGAGTGACATGGGATAGTAATCCCTTACATAAGACTTGAATATGCTGTGGTCGGTATTGTATTTTCTGGATTGATGATTGTTGTTTGTATTAATGGTGACATAGTAGTATGTTAATTGTTTATGTAAGCTTGTTATGACATTTTTTCATTATAGTGGGTATAAAGAAACAAAAACATGGGAGAAACTAGAAAAAAGACTGGTCGCAGTACTACCAACAGTAGCATTGCAGCGAGTAGTATACCGCTGTAGCGAGACCACTATAACAATAGTGATGCCACTGTAGTGGAAACCAAACCAGTGAGCGAGCCAAGTCGAAAGTATTAAAATGTGCTAAATTAACTGTTATTACTATTGTTCGGACACGAGGTTGTTTAAAATTCATGTCATTGTACTTGTTGTGTGAATGTGTAATTCTTGTCGTGTGATGATTAGTTACGTGTTGTGTTTCATTATGCATCCCAAGATTGAGGAGCGAATTAGCATCAATGAGTGTGTGACTGAGATGACGGATAATACGAAAGAGAAGTTATCGATATGATGGTAAATGAGAGGCTTATGGATGAAATTAAGGAACTCAGATGAACAAGTTACTAAAATCAGATTTCGAATAAGGATTGGACATACGAGTGGCTCGTGCCCGAGGTCAGCATCCGAGCGAGTGGTATGAGAGAGTACACAGATAGGTATGGCTAAAAAACCATGTGGCTGGGTTTATGAGTGAGTACACGGACAGGTATGATGAATGTTCATACGGCTAGGTGTACAGTACATGGATATCTAGAGTCCCCTGCAGGTCATGACTGGAAGGGCAAGCATAAGACCCTCTGATATGTGTGTACAGTGGTATGACGGAGGCGTGTTCCTAACATATCATCGATGGTATGATTGTTAGACAGAAATTATACAGGTATGGTTGACATACATATGGCTGCAGATACAAAAAGGTAATTGATATACGAATATGATACAAGATATACCGACATGAGTCGGGTTTGAGGTGAGGAATAGGTGTGGAATACCATTTATGGCTATCCAGTTCGGGTATGGTATCTTATGAAATTTCGTAATATGAGGCCTATGAGTAGTCCACACCTGTTCCAAACCTCAAACCCGATTCATGTCGGTATATCCTGTATCATACTGGTATATCAATTACCTTTCTGTATCTGCAGTCATATGTGTATCAACCATACCCGTATAATTTCTGTCTCACAATCATATCATCGGTAATGTGACGGGCACACGCCTCCGTCACATTACTGTACGCACATGCCAGAGGGTCTTATGCTTGCCTTTCCAATCATGACCTGCAGGGGACTCTAGAAATTAATGTACTATACACCCAGCCATATGAATCCTTTGTCATAACTATTTGTGTACTCACTTCGTACATCCAGCCGTATGGTAATTTAACCATACCTGTCAATGCACTCTTTCATAACGCTCAACCGTATGCTCACCTCAGGCACGAGCCTCTCATATCTGTAGAACTCATTTAGGGTCTGATCACACTGATTTGAATCATATAGAGTACCTTCTCCGATCTTGAAGACCTATCACGACCCGAACATAGGCCCGAATCGAGACAAGAGACAAGAAACCCCGAGAGGCTCCAAGTCGAGCCATGGCATTATCATAGCATAACATCAGCAAGACAACAACTAATAGAATCATAACAGAGCGAAAGCTAATTGAAAGAGTCTGATACAAATCCATAAGACATAGTCTAATAAAACTCTAATACATAAGTTGAACATGTCTATACAAGTTTGACAGCCTCTACTACACTAATGAGTTGCAGGGACAGGTCCCCAGCTAACTCCTAGAGTCTGAAAACTGAAACATAAATGAAATAGAACACATAGACTGCATCCTCGAGGGATGAGGACTCACCACAAGAAGCTAAGATGGAAATGGAGTGTATCTAACCACGTGGTTGAGTCTAGAAACCTGAATCTATATCATGAAATGATATAGCACATAAAGTGTGCGGTCACTACTTGGAATGTACTGAGTATGCGGGAAACCTAAATAAACTAAACATGCAAGTATGCAAGAAAGAAGTAAACTGAATACATCACTAGACATATATGACTAAATTAGAATACAATAAACCTGTATGAGATATACATACATATTTACATGAAGGTTTTATTTGAAAACATTTACTGAAATAATTAAACTGATGCATAAGGGTCATGCACTGCACATATGTTGAGAACTGAAGTTGTAACTGATATATACATTGCACTGGCTATCTACTAATAACTGAGACTGAATTCTGCTAAATCTGATTTAAACTAAAGTTTGAAACTATACAGGACTGAGCTGAACTGATATCGTGGACTGAAATAAGGGAGAAATTCTCTACTAATGAGAATCCTTAACTGAGCTAAGGGAAATGTTCTCTACTATTGAGAATCCCTGGCTGACTGACAAAAACATTCTCTGCTATAGAGAATCCCTGACTGACTAAGGAAAACATTCTCTGCTATAGAGAATCCCTGAGTGACAAAGGGAAATATTCTCTAAATGGAGAGTCCCTTACTGACTAAGGGAAACATTCTCTTCCATGGAGAGTCCTAACCGACTAAGGGAAACATTCTCAGCTATAGAGAATCCCTGACTGACTAAGGAAAATATTCTCTGCTATGGAGAGTCCCTGATTTTATGCTAGAATATGGAGGACACCAATCTGACGTCATTCATCTAGTCTAAGCTACTTCAGCTAATTCAGAGACCTGAGCGTCCAACTAATTACATCATATTGAATTCACTTAGAGTCTGATCAAGGCTACTTTCTACAATTAACAAGCCCGAAAATCTAATAGGTCATAATCATGCTTTATCCTCGAAGTTCTTAACATTTCAATCTTGATTTCATAGCATATATCCTATATTTTAGATTCATCTAAGATCTATAGGTCCAAGTTATACTTTAATATATGCACAAAATCATAGTGCAAACATGTACATACTTCACATTCATCAAAGTCCATAAGTTCTAATCATGTTTCAACACATATATTAAAACATGTTATAGATATATGAAAAATCCATATGATCAACTCACACTTTAAACATGCATCAAAGTTCATGGTGAGAGCACATGAATAATTAATGAAATCCCATTTGAAATTCTATACTGAATCATGGTGAAATTTCTATAATCATTCTATTCACATATTAGCTCCAGGAAGGTAGTTCTTTGACCCAGTTCAGTGAGACCGGGGCTTAGCTCTTTGAAGCAAAGAGGGGACAATACGCTTTAAGGAGCTTGGGCTACTCAACCGATAGGAATAGGGGCTTGTTTCCACAACCGAAAGAGAATAAGCACATAATTCGAGAACATGGAAGAACTTCGTGAGCATACACGACCATTATTTATGATGGGTCTTAAATTCATAGAAGGCATATGAGAATTCACCCATAGATCGAAACCCTAGAACATGCTTTTCTAGAAAATCAAGGGATTAAGGTTTTAGTATAAAAATTGGCGCACAAGGATGAAAGGAGATCCTTATTAATGTCCCACACACCTGATTAGAAGGCTCCCTTACTGATCTTAAAGCTTGCATCCCTTGATGTGAAACCCTAGATGATCCTTGAACTTGAGAGAAGAAGAAGAAGATACCTCACGGATGATTTTTGAGAGGATGAGGGGCTTATGATAGTGAAAACCCTTAAAAACGTCCCATGTAGTACTCAAAACATCGTAGTTTAGGAATTAGAAGCATAGGATTTTACGAAGACCCCCTTGGAAACTCGCAGGAAAAATTCATGCTGCCAGTCCCCATGAGGGACTGGACGAGTCGTGAGGTCTTGGATGACTCGTTAAGTCCTACTCATGACCTTCACTAACATTTCCTCAACTCCCTCAAACAGACGACAATTGACTTCACGAGTCGTGAGATTACTCCATGACTCGTGACCTCTTTCGTTACCACTGAAGCCAAAAATCTTGTTCATCACCCCACGACTAACAAGACAAGTCGTTACTAGATGCAATGACTCATCCCTTCCTCTCGTAGTCACCCCTACCTCGGGACCCCCTTTTGATTTTTGGCATTCATCTGGCGACCGATATAACGAGTCATTGCCTACCTAACGACTAGTCGGGTCATCCGTTGTCACTGAACCACACTTGCACCTCTTGACTACTTGCCACGAGTCTGACCATGACTCATTGGGTCATCTAACGAGTCGTACCAAGACTCATTCTGAGGTGAAATTTTCAGTCATACCACGACTCATTTTGAGGTGAAATTTTCACTTTCCTTCTAAATTCTTTCTTTAAGTCGGGGGTCTGTTCTTAGAAACTTATGGAGTGTTACAATATCTCTCCCTTGGGAATATTCATCCTCAAATGTAGGGTAAATATGTTGAAAAATTAGGTAAAGAACTGATATCCCAAATATTGAACATTTACAACTTAAATTGACGGAGTATCTGACTCCAAGCTGATCTTACATAGTTGAACTAAATATCTAAATCATACATGCATGCTAAGACATGAGAGGGACTGAAAGACATGAAAATGACATGGAACTAGATAGAATACTGAGAAGGATTCTTTTCCTCTAATTGGCATTGAGCTGATATGGAATGAGTCATCATTCTCAAACTGCTTTCTTATACTGTGCTAGAACTTCATGATATCCTGTCTAACAACAATTAAGGGACTCATGAGCACGAATCATTCATGACATCTAAAACTGAGCACATACATGAGGTACCCTTATCTACTGATCTACTAAAGCAACTTCTAAAGACTGAGTTCGAGCTGAACATATTGGAAGGCATGAGTTACCACAGACAACTGGTTTATAATATGAAGATGAGCCTTAAGGATTCACAGGGTAAGACTAGCATCGCTGTCTGAAGCGGTTATCTAGAGACTCGAGAAGTCTGAACATAAGAATGGATAGAGTATAACTTCAACTGAAACACAAGAGGAATTATCTGAACCTGAAGCGATTGGCATACCACATCTGTTGGAGCTGAGACTCCCTTACTAGCATACTCAAGATTCAACTGGCCTCACAGACTTACCATCTCCCCTTTTTGCTTCAATCCGTCATTCTAAGGCTCCTGAATCTTTCTTAAGGTTGGGGATAAACCACTAACTCTTGACGTCTCCTCCACCTCTAACACTCACTGTAAACCTCATACTTATAGCTACTTCACACCATACATCGACAATCTCTCCCCAACAAACATCACAAGAGCTTTTTATCCAATACTGGGGTTCTGGGGCTAGAAACATGCAAAGATTAACACGAGAAATTCATAACATACTTGTACTATGTTTGGAGTTGTCTGCCACCTGCACTAGATATTGTGCCCTGCTAAGATAGGTAAGCTGCCGGAGATACTGGAATGGTGGACTGAGTCTTCCCACATCTGGCTAGAGGGAAATTCTTTATTCAATGGCTCTACTGACCACATCCAAAACATCCTTCCTTAAAAAGCAAACAGTTTTTGGTGTGGCTCCTTCCATATTTCTCACAAGTTGAGCGACTTGACAAGGCTGCAGAAGAGATGACCGAGGCTTTACCCTTGCCCTGTTTGGCTGTTGGGCAATCTCTATATTTATGGCCAGGAGGGCCACAATAAAAGCAAACATTTGACCTACCAAGCACCTTCCTAGGTGGTTCTTTCCACAACATCTGCAAACTGGATAAGTAATCTCCCTCACCTTGGGCTTGTTTCCCCGAACCTGAGCTAAAGACCTCTGCTGGGGTTAAGAGTGACTCCCACTACTTGACCCTTGCTGGGAACTCTCCAAGTCTTTGGTACTGGGCCTTTTTTTCCTCCTTTCTCCCTCCTTAAACTCTCCATCAATATTCGAACCACAAAACTTAGACGGGCTCCTCTTCGTGAAGTCTTGAACCGTAGTAGTTGCCGCCTCCCTTGTTGGGTTCGTTGATGCGATAGTCTGTCGGTTAGGCTGGGTGGTCATGGTTCGTATCAACACTCAAAAAGTGTCCCCGAGCTCTGCATCCGTAACTTGCCCGAACATGGGACCATTGGAGTTGGTGGGGCTGGCTGAGTCCCGTTACCATTTCTTCTTCCATTTGCTCATACGGGAGGCATTATATGCGAGCGCGTAAAGCACGAGTCAAGAGATTAACTATTAGAGTTTAATACTATACACACAATAAGAATCATGAAGAAAAGGAAACATTCCTAAAACGTATCGTAACCTCTTTGTCATAAGTGTGGCGTGCTTCACACCCATGAAAAAGACTCCACTTAACGCAGCTTTCAGAGACCCTAGGACACTCTAAACCTTTGCTATAATACTAAGTTTATCATGACCCGACCAAAGGCCCTAATTGAGACATGGAACAAGGATCCCCAAAAGGCTCCAAGTCGACCCATGGCATGATCATAACATAACATTAACAAGACCACATCTAACAAAATAATAACTGAGCGGAAGCTAACTGAAAGAGTCTGATACAAATCCATAGGACATAATTTAATTAAACTCTGATACATAAGCTGAACCTATCTATACAAGTCTAAAAGTCTCTACTACATTGATGAGTTGCTGGGACAAGTCCAGCTAACTCCTAAATTTTGAAAACTGAAACATAAATGAAATAGAAAACATAGGCCGCGTCCTCGAGAGATGAGGACTCACCACAAGCAGCTAAGATGGAAATGGAGCGTATCTAACCATGTATCTGAGTCTGAAAACCCAAATCTATATCATGAAATGATATAGCACATAAAGTATGTGGTCAGTACATGAAATGTACTGAGTATGTAGGAAGTGTAAATAAACTAAACATGCAAGTTTACAAGAAGGAAGTAAACTAAATACATCACTGGACATATATGACTGAACTAGAATAAAATAACCTTGTCTGAGATATACATACATATTGACATGAAGCTTTTATTTGAAAACATTTGCAGAAACATAATCAAATTGATGCATAAGGGTCATATACTACACATATGCTGAGAACTAAAGCTGTAACTGATATAATACGCTACACTGGCTATTCCTGTTATAACTAAGATTGAATTCTGCTAAATCTGATTTAAATTGAAGTTTGAAACTATACAAGACTGAGCTGAACTGATATCGTGGACTGAGCTAAGGGAGACAGTCTCTGCTCATGAGAATCCCCGACTGAGGTAAGGGAAACATTCTCTACTATTGAGAATCCCTGACTGAATAAGGGAAACATTCTCTGCTAAAGAAAATACCTGACTGACTAAGGAAAACATTCTCTGCTATAGAGAATCCCTGACAGACTAAGTGAAATATTCTCTGCTATCGAGAGTCCTTGACTGACTAAGGGAAATATTCTCTGCTATGGAGAGTCCCTGACTAACTAAGGGAAATATTCTCAGCTATAGAGAATCCCTGACTGACTAAGGGAAACATTCTCTGCTATGGAGAGTCCCTGATTATGCTAGAATATGGATGACACCAATCTGACGTCATTCATCTAGTCAAAGCTACTTTAGCTAATTCAGATACCTGAGTGTCCAACTAATTACATCATACTAAATTCACTTAGAGTCTGATCAAGGATACTTTCTACTATTAACAAGCCCGAAAATCTGATAGATCATAATCATGGTTTATCCTCGAAGTTCTTAACATTTCCATCCTGATTTCAAAACATATGTCATATATTTTAGATTCATGTAAGATTTATAGGTACAAGTTATACTTTAACATATACACAAAAAAACATGTACATACTTCACATTCATCAAAATCCATAAGTTGTAATCCTATTTCAACACATATATTGAAACATATGTTATAGATTTATGAAAAACTCATATGATCGACTCATGATTTAAACATGTATACAAGTTCATGGTAAGAGCATATGAATAATTAATGAAATTCCATTTGAAATTCTAGGCTAAATCATGGTGAAATTTCTATAATCATGATATCCACATATAAAGTACACAATTCGAGAACATGGAAGAACCGCGTGAGCATACACAATTATTATTCATGACGGATCTTAATATTCATAGAAGGCATATGAGAATTCACCCATAAATCAAAACCCTAGGACATGTTTTTCTAGAAAATCAAGGGATTAAGGTTTTAGTATAAAAATTGGGGCACAAGGATGAAAGGAGATCCTTCTTGAAGTCTCACATACCTGATTAGATGGCTCCCTTACTGATTTTGAAGCTTGCAGCCCTTGATGAGAAACCCTAGATGATCCTTGAACTTGAGAGAAGAAGAAGCAGATACCTCACGGATGATTTTTGAGAGGATGAGGGGCTTATGCTAGTGAAACCCTTAAAAATGTCCCATCTGGTAATCAAAACGGTGTATTTAGGAATTAGAGGCATAGGATTTTACAAAAACTCCCTTCGAAACTCATAGGAAAAATTCATGCTGCTAGTCCCCACGAGGGACTAGATGAGTCGTGAGGTCCTGGATGGCTCGTTAAGTCCCACTCGTGACCTTCACTAACATTTTCTCAACTTCCCTCAAACAGATGACGACTGACTTCACGAGTTGTGAGATTACTCCACGACTCATGACCTCTTCCGTTACCACTGAAGTAAAAAATATTGCTCTTCACCCTACGACTAACAAGACGAGTCGTTACATGACACAACGACTCATCCCTTCCTCTCGTTGTCACCCCTACCTTGGGACCCCCTTTTGATTTTTGGCATTCATCCGACGACTGACATAACGAGTTTTTGCCTGCCTAACGACTTGTCGGATCGTCCGTTGTCACTGAACCACACTTGCACCTCTTGAATGCTTGCCACAAGTCTAACCATGATTCGTTGGGTAATATAACGAGTCATACCATGACTCGTTCTGAGGTGAAATTTCCTCTTTCCTTCTTATTTCTTTCTTTAAGTCTGGGGTATGTTCTTAAAAACCTTCAGGGTGTTACAAGACCTTACATCTCTCATCAGTATTACAAACCTTCTTACCATATTATCTGACACCTAGGTTCACTTACTTCCCTGAAAATGCTCAGCACAAAATCATAGTCACGCATTTATTCAGATAAAATATAAGTAGCAACACTTACAGTTTGGTAGCCATAATCAATACACATTTAAAATTAATGTCAAACATTTTCAACATCATTACTAACCTTCATACATACAGTGAGACTTACCTACCATAAACATAAAATCACATACACACTTTCTACTTTTCCTTTTATACCCTAAACTGTTGGTATCGATTATGTCCTGGAGATCATGGAGAATTGCGACCTAGCTCGCTCGGTAGATTAGGCTCCACTGCAGCGGTATCTCTACCATTGTAGTGGTCTCAGTGCAGTGATCCCTAGCTCGCTTCAGTGGTATTGTATTGGCAGTACTCCGATCAGTCTTCTTCCAGCCTTTTTCCATGGATTCTTTTATCATGATTTTTCAAAATTCACCATTGTTAGTATCTCAATCAAGGACAACACAGCACATTCGGGTCTCATATGACAAGACATTCAAAAATTCACCCAGTTTCATAGATATTATCACGTAAAGAAGATTTCAAATAAGATCAACGTCATAATAAATCAAGTTACATTGTAACAAGAAAATTCACTAAAGATGCTACTATTTAAGGACAAGGCATAACCTTAACATCTAATAACAATTGTTTCCATGCATTCCATCACATCCCATCTCTATTCTCCTACTCATGATTTTTAATACATTCTACATGTTTTCTCTAGACCACCCAATCACGTGATAA
This sequence comes from Datura wrightii, assembly GCA_035772735.1. Taxonomy (NCBI): domain Eukaryota; kingdom Viridiplantae; phylum Streptophyta; class Magnoliopsida; order Solanales; family Solanaceae; genus Datura; species Datura wrightii. Next base: position 14,785,609 of record JASDFA010000003.1, read on the forward strand.
ATAGAGTTTTTCTATTCATTTAACCAATTAGTCAATTCTATAAAAAGGGGGAGTATTCACACAATTCTTATCCTCATAACTGTATTCAATTATTGACCCTATGCGGGGATTGCACGCTTACACAAATCCACCCCTATCCTCCTTGCAGAAGCCACTAAATTTATCTTCATTCCTCTTTACGATTTCTCACATATAAGACAACACAATTCACGTTCCACCTCTTTTACTCTTATGGTTAATTCAAGACTATATGCGAAACACATTAATCACATGCACGTATACGTTTAGCAAATTGTAGTCTATCACACAAGTGGGTAAGTCATAGCCTACCTGGGCTCTTAGCTTTTGTTGAGTCAATTTGCAGTCACGTCTTTTGCCTCCATCATTGAGTTCTTGCGACCTCTCCTAGCTAAGGAGGGTAATTCTCTCCTCCTGGCTTCTTTTCATTTTCCCCAAAAGATCATTCCCTATTTTTGGGCATCTTTATTAAACCCTTGCAAGGACTAGGTCTTTAAATCCAATTTAGGATAGGATTCTGCACTCTCTACTCCACGTTCAGACACTGAAGCGTGACCAGGGTCGTTACAACGGTTCTTCTATGACGGGCCGTCAGCCACTGCGGTGGTCTAACGCTTGGGGCCCACCTACTTTTACCTCGGTCTTTTTGAGAGCGTATTTTACTAAGCTATTTAGTCTCGACGTCACCTTAATACAAAATTTAAATTTTTCCTCAAGTTTCGGGTAGGGTGGTTTCTACAATGAGCGAACAGGTTGTTACATCAGATACTAATTAAAAATTCGTTCATCCCCAAATGTCCTTTCTAAGCGGATGGGATTTTCTAGCCTTAACCCTTTCTCTACATGTTCGTCATGCCTGGCTAACTTTACTCCTCCTAGACACTTGCCAGAGTATGTATCTAAATAATTCATTCAGCCATTCAACCGCTTAGTTACACAAGTTTCAAAATTGGATGGGGTCCTGGGGTTGAATTGAAACAGTCACTGCCTGATAGTCGTCTGCGGTGACGAATGCTCTTCTCACTACAGCAGAAGTTGGTTCGTTGCAGCGAATCCCTGGGTCAAGTATAAGACAGAACTGGATGGTTTTGGGTTTCATTCCCACTTTTCCAACTCTCAAATTCTCTCAATCACTCCGTAAAAAATCGACATTTCCTCAGGTAATTCTCTACTCTTATGATTCTAGACTTCATTTGCTTCCTTTTTCTCACACTATTATGACTATTACCATTATGTTCGGGGTTATTAAAGTAGGGAGGGTAGGTTTTACTCCTTGCTTGTTAGGCTATATTTCTGAAGCATGCTCGTAACTTTTATGTTCTCAAGTGTTTTCCTTCATTCTCTGCATGATTTTGGTTAGTTTCATGCATTTGTGGTTTTAAAAATGGAGAGTTTGAGTAGGGTGATGGATTGGGTTGCTTTTTGCTTTCCCGGCTTTAATTTGAGCCCTATTGAAATGAAAAATTGTTGATAGGGTAAGGTTAAGTCGGACCCTTGCCCGATCTGTAGTTAATTTGATAAATTAAGGAGGTTGAAATTTCAACCTCCATTGATGGGTTGTGGAGGTCTGGAGAAGATGACGTCCGCTGTAGTGGACCCTTTATCGCCGAAGGGATACCGCCCCAGTGGTCTCTCTTCCACTGAAGCGAACCCACTAAAGTGGACGTATGAACACTGCAGCGGTCAAGCTAGGTAGTACCTCCTTTCAGTTCCAATCTTTGTTTTCCTTTTCTTCCCATCCCGCATTGTTCCCTTCTAACCTTCTTCATTTATTTCAGGTCTGTTATGATGGCCTCTTCTAGAAACAGTCTCCGCACAAGCGAGTACATCCGATTCATTAATGATCAGTGTCAATTTTGACATAATGAACAAGCTATGAAGGACTTGCTGCATAAGAGGGGCTTTATGGTGCAGGAGGTGGAGAAGAAGGCTTCGAAGTTCTATGCCCTCCTTCAGGAGATTGGATGGGCCCATTGGTAGAGGACCTGGGCAAGGCAAATTAGTCTTGGGTTTCGAAGTTTTACGCCAATCTCCTTACTATAGCTTGGAGCCGAGATGATCCGGTGGCCTACGTCCGGGGCAGGCAGATTATCCTGACCATTGCTACTATCAATGATGCGTTGGGTCTACCCAACCCACCAGAGTTTGAGCTAAAGGATCAGGATGTATGTGGAAATGGCCAATGGTTGGTGGACACTCTGGAGGTGTAGGAGCATAGGGCTACAATGAACTGTGGGATCACTTCGACGGGGATCCAGAGTACTCACTTCACCGTGGAGGCCAGGAGGTGGATCCATTTGGTGTCCTGGAGGATCAGCCTATCTTCCAATGTCCCAGACATGACTTATCATCGGGCGTTGGTGGTGGTCACGGTTCTGAGTAGGGTGAAGGTTAATGTGGGGGCCCAGATCATTGAGGAGTGGAGATATTTTCACACGAAGACTATCATTGGCCTACCATTTCCTTCCCTCATTACCCAGCTATGCAAGCGGGCCAGAGTACACTAGGAATCCCAGGATGTCATTATGGATTTTGACAGGCCCTTCGATCCCTTGAGGGTTAAGGGGGCTCCAGGGAGGGGCAAGAAGAAGAGGAAGTCTAACACAGCTGAGGAAGGGGATGGTGGAGCTAGCACCTCTAGGTCCTTGGGGCCATTAGAGCATATCGAGACTATGATGGTTGCTATGCAGGAGCTCTTAGGAGGGTTACCGAGACCTCCTCCCTCCAGCCGACCTTCCACCAATTGGCCCTCCTCTAGTGCAGCAGTTGCAGATACTGGGGAGATGCAAGGGCGATTTCCGCCTCAGCTTAGGTCCACGTCGAGCTCAGGGAGGAGCTGGAGAAGGAGAAGAAGAAGAGGTGCTCCTGGGACTCCTGGTCCGAATACGTAAGGGGTCAAGTTGATCCTCAAGCACCTTACTCCCGCCGCTAGCACCCCTTAGGCGACAAAGCGGGACCTCCCAGAGTTCTCCTTTCTTAATGGGTTTAAGGAAGGAGTAGATGATGATGCTAAAAGTGGCAACGATGAGGCCTCCAGTTGATTTATGTTCTCCCCCTCCTCTCCCCTACATATTATGCTTGTTACTGCTTTGGATAGCCCCCGTTTGGGGCTTGTAAGACATAATATTTTCCTTTTCCTATTTTTGCTTTTTTTGGGTATGGTACTTGTTTCCCACGGGTGCCTGTTTTGGCATCCGTCTGGCATTGACCGTGTTTTGGCCCTACTTTATTCTATCGTAGTCCTTTCTTACATGACCTTGTATTGAATGAATTGATTTCTAAACTGTTGTTCAAAACAGGGGAACTTAGGAGCTCTATGTCTAGTTTCTTCCTGGCTATGTCTGTTGCAGCGGTGTCCTTTCCACAACAACAAATCCATTACAGTGATATTCCTTCCACCATAGCGAGTCTGCAGTAGCGAGACAGCTCCCGTTTATGCGGTACTTGCTATACTGATCAATTTGAAGCTTCCTCGATTCTCAAATCAACTTATCCCACACATATCATTATAGGCCCTCGATAGTCACATAAGGTTAGTTAACTCCGTCGAGATACCAATTGGGTTTTACTAGGTACCAATTAGACTCGATCCAGTGATTGACACATTCAAATGGCACAATGAGAAAGAATAAAGCAAAATTTCTTAAATGTCTCATAGCTTCCCAAAGATTTGATGTGGACGTCTACACACAAATTTGTAGGAGTCTACTTTCTAAAGATTAGATGTGGATGTCTACACACAAATACATAGTTGTCTACTCGATATTTCTCTTGTACTTGTGAGACCGCTAACCTAGATTCTCTGATCCAAATCGTCACGACCCAAAAAGGTCAGGTCGTGTGGGCACATACTCGACTCTATTCGATTGGAGAACCCCTTCTTTCCAAAACACGTAGAACATTAAATAAAAATCTTTTCTTTATTTCCACTCGTTCTTACAACTTGACTACAATAAATATAAAATAAAAACTTCCCAAGATCTAGCCTAGAAAGGTACAAAAGCACTACACAGAATAATCGACAATTAAAAGACACAACTTCGCCTACAGAAGAATGCAAACGTCGCAGCTGAATAACTGTAACTCCAAGACAAACTTCAACCTACCACAACCTACACCAAAGAGGCGAAGAAAGAGTAGTATCAGTACACCACACGTACTGGTAGGCATCATCGGAAGGCTATAGTAAGTTCGGACGAGGAATGGCGCGATGGCAACGTGGCACGGCGCCTAGGATGCGCGATGGCCTGCGTGACACGACCTCTAACGCGCACAACGTGGCATGGCACTGGCGCGCAGGCGGCCTGATTTGCTGCATTCTCTCATGCCTGGCATTGGTGTGGCACGGCGCTGGGCGCGGCACACGCACAACGTGGCATGCTGCCTGGCGCGACCAGCCTTGCTATGGCATGCTTCCTTGCCGACTTTTGCAATTTTCTTCCAAATCCATTCCTCCACTTCACCCACCATTATTTTTCCCTCAAATGCATTTTTAACCTACAAAACAAGGACTAATCATGTTGGTTAGTACACATCCAAATTTACATAAAATCACATGATAATGTAAGTGTATAAATAGACAAATATGACTAAATCAAGTTATAAAATAGAACTTGGGCAAGCAATTATGCCCAAGATCACTCACTCGCAAGCGTACGCGGTCGTACAAGTAATATAGTGGCCCTTTTCAAGAGCTGGATGCCGAACCCACAGGGATTGGACCAATTCAACAAATTATGAAGTTCAAGTTTGAAATTAACCTTCACAAGTGTTGATTATAGAAGTTTTCAGTAAATTATAATTAAATTTGAGGGTGGTCACAAAATAATCTGAAAACAATATAAGAAGCAACTAGAGCTAAGGCCGAATAATCATGCAATGCTACATTTTGTAATGGTTCAAGTATGATATTATCAATTGTTGTCTCACATAGTTGAAAATACAATTTTCATGATCTCTCGAGCCTATAAACATGACAAACTAGCCTCACAACTATATCGTTGAGCAGGGATGTGATAACCTAGTTCGTGGCCAATTCAACTGCATGGATGTGGTTTACGGGGTTTATGCTCTTGATTAGGGACTTTCATACATCTAATCATTTGATCCAACTTAGCTTCACAACTACTTCTACGAGTGGTGGAGTGATAAATTCTAAGCCGGTGTCTTGCTCTCATCCTATTTTAGCAACCAAGCAAGGAAAATTAGGTATATTTTCTATCCTAATTGCGGATCGTATCTAAAGATAAGAACTTGCTCCCTACATTCCTATGTTCTTGCCTAGGGTTACTCTTTAAAGCTTTTACCTAAGCTTAACGCATTTGTTTTCATGGTGATCAAGCATAAAAACAATAATAATGAAGAATGTAAGACAAAACAACAATTAACAACTCAGACCAAAACAAATTCATGCAATTACAATCATATCACGTGGCCTCAACCCTAGAGGAAGGGTTTTAGCCACTCATGTTCATACAATAACTCAAAAACATGTTTAGAGTAGTGTACTTACAAGAATGGGTAAAAAAGAATGTAAAATTGTTGAACCCTAGGTGAGTTATTCACTTCTCCCTTCGCTCCTCTACATTTTTCAGAAAATATTTCGTGACAAATGATTTAATAAGCTAAGGGTTCAATTTATAGTAAATAGGGACTTTGCAAATTTTGGCCGGTCATGGAATGGCTCCGTGGAACGGAGGTGGACGCGCCAATTTGCCTCTGTGACACAGAGGTAACGTGTAAGCTCATTGGAAATCGCCTTAAAATAACATTTGGTCGAGGCATGGCGCAATGGCAACGTGGCACGACGCCTAGGATGCGCGATGACCTGCGTGACACGGCCTCTAGCGCGCAGATGAGCCTAGCGTGGCACAGCGCTGGCGCGCAGGCGACCTGATTTGTTGCATTCTCTCATGCCTGGCATTGGCGTGGCACGGCGCTGGGCGTGGCACTCTGCCTGGCGCGGCCAGCCTTGCCATCGCATGCTTCCTTGTTGACTTTTGCAATTTGCTTCCAAATCCATTCCTCCACTTCACCCACCATTATTTAGTCCCTCAAATGCATTTTTCACCTAAAAAACAAAGACTAATCATGTTGGTTAGTACACATCCAAATTTACGTAAAATCACATGATAATGTAAGTGTATAAATAGACAAACATGACTAAATCAAGTTATAAAATAGAACTTGGGCAAGAAATTATGCCCAAGATCACTACCCTACACTTAAAGCCTTGTTTGTCCTCAAACAACCCTTTTACATCTCATGCACATGAAGATTCACACATAGCCTATTGAGCAAGACAATTCAAGCTACGACTACAACGATTGTTTATCGATAGTAAGTTAAAATAGAGCATGCAAGATTTAACCCTTAAAATAAAATATAACTATGTGAAGACTTCCTAACCTCAAGATTGACTCTTAATCTCAACAAACTCATGCAAATCAACCGCCAAGAAATCCAACATGAATTTTATCCTTCATTAAACATGTGCCCTCACAACAAGAGAGTTACCCATTTTTACTCACACATTTTCAAATCATACTGTGTATGGGTATATAAATAAGAATTAAGCTCACTCTCACAAGGAATTCACACGCGAAGTGTATTGACCCATAAGCTTGCCCTTTGTGTATTACTTCACTAATTTAAGGATGTTTGAATGTAAGTTCAAGTAGGACATATAGGGTTGTAATGTAAGCTAAAGGACGGGTATGTACTATTATGGATAATAATAGTGGCTATATTTCCCAAGAGCTTTTAATACATTACACATTCATTGAGGACATCTCTTCTCTTACTTCACCCTCGTTCTTTTCACTCTTAAATTTTCTCTTCTTGTTCCCATTTCTTTAAGCATACTTAGTTTATTAGCAAGGAGTACTTAAACAACTTTTTCATTCATTTGTTTTCTTACTCCCTACCAATACTCAAGCATTTTCAAACAAGTGCACATTAGACCTTTTCTCAACTCCCACAACTGTTATTTTTCCTTCGTTTTCACGATTCTCATTCCTTTACTCTTTCGGAGTTTTCACTTAAGCGCTTAGGAGTTTTTGATCAAATCCAAGGCTAACGAAAGAGAAATGATTAAACTTATGTTGTAGCTATCAAAGAATAGGCTTAAGGCTTAATGGGGCTGACTAGGATTATACATTCAAGGTAGGTAAAACGAGGGTTAAAAATTAGGATCATTCAAGAAATGCCTAAATCATCTCCTACAATCTACATCCTTCATTCCGTTTTGTATACACACCAAGAAAGTTCTAGAAACTACAAAATAGCATGGAATATCCAAAAACCTTACACTCACAACACATGCTCAATTAACTCAGCTAATCACAAGAATTCAAAATTAAGCTTTAAGCACATCGAGTCACATTCAAGAGCCTAGGTGTCTCAAACAAAGTTATACACTTCTTACATGCTTCAACAGTGACCACACTTGCATCTTACCATCATGTGTAGCACATAACAAGAACATCAAACCATCAACTAACTACATGTTCAAAAACCAAAACCTATTGACTAATTTTCCCTCAAGATGGTCGTCATCCATCCATCGCAGGAACAGTCCCTAACTATGACTAAATACAACTATGTACATACACAAAAAAATTTTATTCTTCGGTTCCAAGTGCCCCCCGTCGGAAAAGAACCTAAAAGAAAAACCAACGGGTGAGTGAATCATTCTCAAATCAAAAAGTTTAAACTTTTCCTCAAAAAATATATTAAGCACCACATTCACCCAAAGTCATTAAGCACAAATTTTTTGAAATTTCCCTCATCCCACACTTGAATCATGCTATGTCCCCATAACATTAACTTAAAATGCAAAAGGGTGAGAAATACTCCCTGGGCCTCTATACCTAGCTAACAACATGTTTTTCTTCTTTTGAACAAGTGGGTATTCGACCTCACACTTTTCCTCTTTCATGTTTCTTAGCTTCCTCCTCGCAAGGTGCTCATACTTCCCTTCCATCTGTGCTTAATTCTCCACCAGAAACAACAACAAGATGAAAATAAAAAAAATCGAAACAAATTAAAATTAAAAAATTTATACCTGTGGTACCCTTGGGTTGCCTCCCAAGCAGCGCCTAATTTTATGTCGCGACACAATGTGGACTATCCTTTTCAGGATATCCTCATACCCATGTTCCCTTTCGAGAACCATCTTCTTCTCTTTTTATTTTTCAAGGGAACATCCACCACTCTGTCCCTCTCTTCCTCTAACTCCTTCTCTAATAGAAGCCCTTCCTCAGATTCGGGCTGAAAAGCAATCAACTCCTATGTCTGTGGACCTGTGGAATCTGCCACCCCACACTTAGCCTCTGCTAACACACTGACCTTACAAAGGTCTCTGTATTGTGTGGGTGGGTTATTCTCTTGGTAGACCCGGAAGATTTCTTCTTCATTGTCGACCCTCATTTTCAGGGTCCATATTATTACATTAATAATCTCTCCTACAGTGGCCAAGAATGGCCGTCCCAAGATCAGGGGTACCTTTTCATCAACTTGAAAATCCAATATGACGAAATCAGCGGGTATAATGAACTTACCCACTTTGATGAGAAGGTCCTCAATTATTCCCTCAGGTGCCACATGCGACCTGTCTGCCAGCTGTAGCATCAATCTTGTTGGTCTTGGTTGACCCAACCCCAAGGTGTTAAACAAAGATAAGGGCATTAGATTAACTGCTGCCCCTAAATCACACAGAGCACTTCTCACCTCAGCTTTACCAATTTGTATGGGGAGGGTAAAACTCCCTGGGTCTTTGAGCTTTCTAGGTATTTTGCTCATTACCCTGTGGCTGCACTCCTCAGTCAGTGCTACTATTTGAACATCTACCAATCTGACTTTGTTGGCCACCATATCTTTCAAGCATTTAGCATACCTGGGCATTCCCTGCAAGACATAGAGCAAAGGCAAATTTATGTGAAGTTCTTTAAAAATATCAAAGAACTTTCTAAAGCATTCCTCCTCCTTGCTCTTTTTGAATCTTTGCGTAAATGGTGGTAGTGGTCTGTGTGCTGGCTGCAATGATGATTTTGCGTTTTGTTGCCCAACACTCTGATTCTCTTCTTCTTCAGTGGATGGTCCCGTTCTAACCGACTCCGACTGCACCTCATTTCTCTTCTCTTTCGGTGGTGCATCAGCCAATTGCTTGCCACTCCTCAAGCTGATGGCATTGACCTGTCATAGGTTTGTGTCTGTGTCACTGGGTAATCCTCCCTATGGTCTAGTGTGGTGAGCAGCTGCTATTTGACCTTCTCTAGATTGCGGGTGGCCAACTGCTGATTTTTCAAATCTGATTCCATCCTCGCTTGATTTTCTGCCAATTGGGTCTGTGTCTCCATGATCTTCTGCAACGTCTCCTTAATGTTGCTGCTCAACTGGCCATCATTCTTCCTATTCTGCTGCTGATACTGCTGTTGTTGAGGTTGCTGGTAGCTTTGCCTTTGATTTCCACCCCAAGAAAAATTCGGGTGGCTCGGCCAATTCCTGTTATAATTGTTTGCAAAATTCTGATTGTTCCTCTGAACATTCCTAACAAAATTTACCGATTCCAGATTGGCCTCACATGATTCTGCATTATGCCCATTATTGCCGCAGATTTCACACCAACTCGGAGCTTGCTGAACTGCATTTACCTAACCTTGCTATTGGTTCATACTCAGTTTATTAAACTGAGTCATCATCTGATGCTGAAATGATGCTAGCTGTGCCGCCAAGGCATTTACACCATCTATCTCTATCATCCCTGTTGTTCCCTTTCCCGCCCCTCTCGATGACTCACTGTGCCACTCTGGATTTCCCTGAGAAATTCTGTTCAACAAGGTGTACAGCTCATCATAAGTCTTCCTAATGCTTGCCCACCCGATGCAGAGTCTAGTAAAATTTTTGTGTGTGGGTCTAGACTTTCTAAAAAGTTATGGGCTAGCACTTCATTGGACTACTGATGATGGGGGCAGTCTATCAATAATGACTTGAATCTCTCCCAAGCCAAATACAAGTTCTCCTACGGCCTCTGCTTGAAACTTAAAATTTCACTCCTGAGTTAGGCAGTCTTGCCTGAAGGGAAGAATCTGATAAGGAACTTCTTTGCCAAATCATCCCAAGAAGTTATGGAATTCGGTGGCTCAAATTTCAACCACCTCTTTGCCTCTCCCAACAATGAGAATGGAAAGAGGGTAAGTCGAACATAATCTGTGGACACTCCGATGGGGACGAACGTGTCACTAATCTCAAGAAAGTTCAATAAGTGCTGTTGTGGGTCCTCGTGAGTCATCCCAGTGAACTGGCCACTAGAATGTAATAGCTGCACCATGTTCTGTTTCAATTCAAAGTTTCCTACTGGTTCTAGTTTGCGGATACTAGAGGTCACATTTGTCGCTAGTGGGATAGCCATTTCGCGAACTGGTCGGGCTTCCATGATATCAGGTAACAACTTTGCTTGTCCTGCCGGTGGATGTTGTTGTAACCTCTCCTGAAGTCTCTTTAGCTTTTTCTCTAGAGCTTCCCTCCTGCGTAAATGAATTTGACATTCAGGTTCAAGAAAAAGTTCCACTCGCTCTCTATTCCTTGCCAGCTCTGCAAGGACAACCTGTCCCCTGCAATATACCATACTAAGACCAAGTTTCTCAACACTTAAGGAAATTAAAAATCACACAAACACAGAAAAATTTACTAAACTTCGCTAGATCCCCGAAAACGGCGCCAAAAACATGTTGCGCTCCAGCACACTCGCAAGCATACACGGTCGTACAAGTAATACAGTGGCCCTTTTCAAGAGCCGGATGTCAAACCCACAGGGACTGGACCAATTCTGCAAATTATGAAGTTCAAGTGTGAGATTAACCTTCACAAGTGTTGATTATAGAAGTTTTCGGTAAATTATAATTAAATTTTAGGGTGGTCACAAAATAATCTGAAAACAATATAAGAAGCAACTAGAGCTAAGGCCGAATAATCATGCAATGCTACATTTTGTAATGGTTCGTTGTCTCACATAGTTGAAAATGCGATGTTCATGGTCTCTCGATCATCTAAACACGACAAACTAGCCTCAGAACTACATCGTTGAGCGGGGATGTTATAACCTAGTTCGTCGGCAATTCAACTACATGGATGTGGTTTATGGGATTTATGCTCTTGATTAGGGACTTTCATACCTCTAATCATTTGATCCAACTTAGCTTCACAACTACTTCTACGAGTGGTGGAGTCATAATTCTAAGCCAGTGTCTTGCTCTCATCCCGTTTTAGCAACCAAGCAAGGCAAATTAGGTATATTTTCTATCCTAACCGCGAATCATATCTAAAGATAAGAACTTCCTCCCTACATTCCTATGTTCTTTCCTAGGGTTACTCTTTCAAGCTTTTACCTAAGCTTAACACATTTGTTTCCATGGTGATCAAGCATAAAAACAACAATAATGAAGAATGTAAGACAAAACAACAATTAACAACTCAAACCAAAACGAATTCATGCAATTACAATCATATTACGTGGCCTCAATCCAAGAGGAAGGGTTTAAGCCACTCATGTTCATACAATAACCCAAAAACATGTTTAGAGTAGTGTACTTACAAGAATAGGTAAAAGAGAATGTAAAATTGGTGAACCCTAGGTGAGTTCTTCACTTCTCCCTTCGCCCCTCTATGGTTTTTAGAAAATATTTCGTGACAAATGATTTTAGAAGCTAAGGGTTCAATTTATAGTAAATAGGGAATTTCGGAATTTTGGCCGGTCATGGAATGGCTCCGTGGCACGGAGGTGGACGCACCAATTTACCTCCGTGACATGGAGGTAATGTGTAAGCTCACTGTAAATCGCCTTAAAATGACATTCAGCCGAGGAATGGCGCGATGGCAACGTGGCACAGCGCCTAGGATGCGCGATGGCTTGCGTGACACGACCTCTAGTGTGCAGATGTTCCTAGCGTGGCACGACGCTAGCGCGCAGGTGGCCTGATTTGCTGCATTCTCTTGTGTCTGACATTGGTGTGGCACGACGCTGGGCACGACACATGCACAACGTGGCATGCTTCCTGGCCCGGCCAGCCCCTCCATGGCATGCTTCCTTGCCGACTTTTGCAATTTGCATCCAAATCCATTCCTCCACTTCACCCACCATTATTTAGTCCCTAAAATGCATTTTTCACCTACAAAACAAGGACTAATCATTTTGGTTAGTACACATCCAAATTTACATAAAATCACATGATAATGTAAGTGTATAAATAGACAAACATGAGTAAATCAAGTTATAAAATAGCACTTGTGCAAGCAATTATGCCCAAGATCACCTTCCAGTCATGACCTGCAGGGGACTCTAGAAATCCATGTACTATATACCAAGCCTTGAATCCTTTATCATACATGTCTATGTACTTACTTCATACATCCAACCGCATGGTAATTTAACCATACCTGCCAATGCATCACCTTGGGCACGAGCCTCTACTATCTGCAGAACTTATTAAGGGTCTGATCACACTGATTTGAATCATACTTAGTGCCTCTCTCCGACCCCGAGGGCCTTACATCTCTCATCAGTATTACAAACCCTTCTTACCATATTATCTAACACCTCGGTTCACTTACTTCCTTGAAAATTCTCATCACAACATCGTAGTCACGCATTCATTCATATAAAATACAGGTAGCTACAGTTACAGTTTGGTTGCCATAATCAATACACATTTAAAATTAATGTCACTTAAAATGATATGCACACTTTCTATTTTTCCTTTTATACCCTAATCGATTGGTATTAATTATGTCCTGGAGATCATGGAGAATTGTGACCTAGCTTGCTCCCTGCTTCAGCGGTATCTCTACTGCTGTAGCAGTCTCGCTATAGCGATCCCTCACCCGCTGTAGCGGTACTTTGATTTCACAATTTCCCTTGAAAACCCGAGTGAATTAAGTAAGAGTCTAAGGAATCCTCTAGCTTGATCTCCAATAATCTTCTAAATTTTGCATGCATGGAATGGGAAGGCTAAGGATAGGTTAAGCACCCCTAAGACCCTCCTAACTGAGCTTAAACGACGTAGTTTAAGACCTAGAGGCTTAGGAATTATAAAAAATGTGCTTACTAAAATGTTGGAAAATTACACACTGCCAGTCACCACAACTCGTGGTGACCCACTCGTTAAGTTCACTGCCCAAAATCAACATCCAAACCTGCTTCTGACCACGACCAACTCCACGAGTCGTGGAATCACTTCATGACTCGTGGATGCCTCTTGTGGTTCATCCCCAGACCAAGAATCGTTGCCACTCATCCCCTCACTTCACGACTCGTGAAGTATCCCCATGGGTCACTCAACGACTAGTCCTGTGGCCCAGGCTACATTTTCTTATTTTCTTCACTTGAACCCTCTAGTCTGATATTAGGGACTTTCAGGGTATTACAATATCTCCCCCTTGGGAACATTCGTCCTCGAATATGAATGAACATACTAAAAAGCTTGGGAATAGAACTGTCATCCCAAATACTGAATATCTAAAGCTGAAAACTAATGGAGTGACTGACTCTGAACTAAAATATATGACTGAACTGAATTCATGAACCACACTCACACAAACTGACATGAAAGAAACTAGAACACATAAACTGAACATGAAACTAAATAGAGTACTAAGGAGGAAACTAGTACCTCAAGTTGGAACTGAACCAGAAGAGAAGAGATGTAGGTATTTAGCCATCATATCTGCTTTGGCTTCCCATTTAGCTCTCTCAACATACTGATTTCTCCACAAAACCTTTACTAAAGCTACTTCTTTGTTTCTTAGACTTTGAACCTGACGATCAAGTATTTCAATCGGAACCTCTTCATAGCGAAGGTTATCCTTCACACCTATGCTCTCCACCGTAATAACCAAAGAAGGATCACCCATGCACTTTTTTAAAAGCGATACATGGAAAACTAGATGTACTGAAGCCAATTTTGAGGGCAACTCCAACTCATAAGCCACCTTGCCAACACGTCTCACAACCCTGTACGGGCCAACATAGCGGGGACTAAGTTTTCCCTTCTTTTCGAATCTCATCACTCCCTTCATGAGAAATACCTTCAGAAACACCCAATCATCAATTTCAAACTCAAGTTCTCTCCTCCTCACATTAGCATAGGACTTTTGACGACTATGAGTTGTTTTCAACTTTCCCTTATAAGCTGGACTTTTCCATAGCCTCATGAATTGAATTTGGTCCTATCAACATAGCTTCACCAACTTCAAACCAACCAAGAGGTGATCTACACCTCCACCATAAAGAGCCTCAAATAGAGCCATCTGAATGCTGGAATGGTAGCTTTTGTTATACGCAAACTTAATGAGAGGCAAATGATCATCCCAACTACCTTCAAAATCAATCACACATGCTCTCAACATGTTCTCAAGAGTCTGAATGGTCCGCTCAGCCTGACCATCTATCTGTGGGTGAAAGGCTATACTAAGGTTGACTTGAGTACCGAGTCCCTTTTGAAACGATCTCCAAAATTAGGAGGTAAACTGAGTACCTCTATCTAACATGATGGACAGGAGCACTCCATGCGACTGAACTAACTCCCAAATATATAATTTGGCATAATCCTCCATTGAATTAGTAGTTTTCACTAGTAGAAAATGACTTGCCTTAGTCAACCTATCTACAACCACCCAAATAGAGTCGTACTGTCGACGAGTATGAGGCAATCCTGTAATGCAGTCCATATGATTTCCTCCCACTTCCAAGTAGGGATGCTAATGTATTGAAGCAAACCTCCAGGTCTTTGATGCTCAACTTTCACTTGTTGACAGTTCAAACACTTAGCCACAAACTTTGGTATGTCCTTCTTTATGCCATTCCACCAATAGACTTCCCATAGGTCATGGTACATCTTGGTAGTACATAAATGTATACAATATCTGGAACCATGAGCCTCATGCAATATCCGGTCTCTCAAATCATCAACACCTGGAATCACAAATAAGCCTGATATCATAGTACAGCATCTCCCTCTTGAGAGAAAACCTCTACCTTCATATTCTGAACCGCTTCCTTCAACTCTACCAACATAGGATCCTTGTCTTGCCTAGACTTGAATCAGTCACCAAAGAAGACTCTGATCTGTTCTAAACAATGACACCACCATTTGTCAAGTCAACAAGACGAATTCCTAGTCGTGCAAGCCGATGCACCTCCTTCACCAACTCTTTCCTCCCCTCATCTACATGAGATACACTCTCCATAGAAATTTTACTAAGAGCAGCTGCCACTCTATTAGCCTTTCCTGGATGATAAAGGACACTTATATCATAATCTTTGAGAAGCTCCAACCACCTTCTTTGTTGTAGATTTAGATCCTTCTGGGTAAACACATACTGTAGGCTTTTGTGGTCCGTAAACACATCCACATGGACCCCGTACAGATAGTGTCTCCAAATCTTCAAGGCAAATACTACCGCTGCCAACTCAAGGTCGTGAGTCGGATAGTTCTTTTGATAGACCTTAAGCTTCGTAGAAGCATATGCAATCACTTTACCATGTTGCATTAATATGATAATGCTTAAAACACACCTCTTACTGAAGTGAGAAGTGGACGTTGTCAATAAAGAACCCAACTAGAGGTTGGGGTCGATCCCAAAGGGAATAGGGAGACTGGATTATAGCTAGTAACTGAACTTGTAAGGTAGTTACTTCAAAAGAGGGGATTCTAAAGAAAATCAATAATAAAAGAAAATATCAAAATTCTGGTTTTGAATCAATATTAAAGGATAACTAAGGTTTGTGTCCCCCATGGGTTCAAAACTGCTTCGGGTATACACTCGTGATTATCACCAATAGTTACTTATAGAACTGATAACTTAGGTTCATTCAAACGACCGACCAGTCCCTATTGAATGACTATACTCAATTACTCGACCAAGTCTCATGAGTGGTTTCAAACTATATGTTATCACTAAGTTCTAGATTTAACTATCCTACAACCACAACTCAAGTTAATACAATGATCATCAAGATCAAGGCTCCATTGTAATTCTCTTTTCCTAATATCTACCTCTTCGACCAAAGCAAGTAAAGAATTCGGGCATGTCCTAATGTTGTGCACCATTAAGAAACGTTTAAGCATGAAAAGAATACAATATAAGTCTTTGTATTGGTTTTAAGATCACATTGTGTAACACTAGCTTGTTAATTCACCATGGTTCCCACAACCCTAGCTATGGAGGTTTTAGCCTCTCATAGTTGCAAGGTTGTGATTAGCATTCATGATTAAGAATAAAAATAAATACTTACAATAATGATTGAAAAAACACTTCCTTCAATTACTCCACAAAATCTTGAAAAACAAGTACTAAGAATAAGAAGAATTCAAAAACAGGTTGATCACAAGTTAAGACCAACTCAATCCTCTCTTTCTCAAGGTTTGTACTCTCTAAAACTATCAAACTGACGTCCTCTATAAAAATAAAACCTAAAACATATTTATATAGACACAAAAATCCTTTTCCTAAGCCAACAAGGTGAATTTCCATATCTGTCGCCGCCAGTGCCACGACTCGACCTACGATCCATAGCATGCTCCTACAACCCATAGCTTCCACTCGTACAATCTCAGCTGGCTAAATTCTAGCTAAGTGTTGGATATGGGTACGACTCGTACCATCAATTCACGACTCGTACTGAGCTCCTGTACTTTGAATCAGAGATTTTTGAAGTTTCTCTGAAGTTCATTACAACTAGAATGGTAAGATCGTACCTTCGTCTTACGGGTCGTACTTTCTTCTCGTAGCAGGAGTCAGACTCAGATGCAGTTCTTCTTGATTTCATCACGACTCGTACATGACTGATATGAATCGTACTAGGACTTGTGGGTCACATCTGCTCAACCTTAACTTTCAGCAACTTATCACGACCACTAGTACGAGTCGTAGGTCCTTCCTACGATCTGTACTGTGGTCTATACTTGCCCATTTTGCACTTTTTAAGCTATCTTTTGCAATTTTCAGTTCCAACACCTGTTTATCCTATAACAAAAGAAAAAGTACCTCATATCCACATAAATACACCTAAGTCCATGCTATTTTCTTAGTTTTGAACGTCGAATATGTTGTAAACCCACAACACATCAACACCCTCAACTTAATACTTTATCATGTCTTCAGGCAAAGAAAATATAAAACTAAAACACCAAGCTAAACTAGATAATAGACTTAAGATACTACAGCCAATACTCAAACAAACATGCACTTTCTATACAAACTCTATTGACCCTTTCTCATGGAGCCACATCAGCTAATATATTACAAGCAACGTCAAAACATCATAAACAAGGATCAAAACATGTCATCTAGGTATGAACAGGCAGTCAAGTCATCACCAATGTTTTTCACACAGACAACCAGTAGAAGCAAACATAATCCATGTACCCTCACACAAATGAAGTCCCCAGTCAGATGTGAAATGTCAAACATGATATGGGACTAAGAAAGTAAGGCGCTCACTCTCTCAAAGAAGTTACGAGTATTATGTGTCAGATACCATAGGCTTGCCCTTATTTTCTCTTCTTTGGTTTTTCCGATGGTCGGGTTAGGATTACTATAGGACTTGGTATGGATTGTAATGTAGGCTCAGGGCTGGACATGATAAAGATGGAGGATTTTATAAGTGACTATTCCTTCCTTGGCACTACATACATTGGCTACACCATTAATCTAATTCACCCTTTTATTCTTTCATTCCCCTTTCTTCCCCTTTTTCTCCTTTTTATTCACATTTGCATGGTTGTGGTGAGTTTTCACTTTTTTTTTCAGCATTTTCAAATTTTCTTTGAGCTTTATTTTTCAACATTTATAACATTTTTAAATCTTTTTCTTTTCATCTCACCACACCTCATATTCCACCATTTCTTTCTTTTCTTTTATTTTCCTTTCTTCCATTCCCACCTTTTATGCACCCCTACTCTAGCCACCCTCAACTTAAATATTTTGCTTATGTTGAGGTTCACGATATCCAAGGGAGGACCAGGGCCAAACCAGGTTCATTATAAAAAATGGGTACGGTTAATCAGTAAATCAAAGAAACATGGTCTATTAAGGCTCAAACATGGGATCAAGGGATTCATGCAACTTTTGGTAGGGCAATATAGGCTAAAAGTGAGCTAAACAAACAATGACCTATGATCATATCCTAGCGAACCATCCTTAGCCTATGCAGAGACCAACCAAGCAAGTTCTTGATCTACAACACAATACCGAAATAAATACTATACCTCACTCACACATGGTACATGAACTATTTTCACCTCACCTGTTTGGTTTATACATGGCTTAACAAAACTACTCATGTTGAAAAATAAATGACATCCAAAGATCAATAGCAATCATGCATGTTGTCACAAATACATAGCTACTGTATTAGAATTTTTTTTTAAAAAATAGGGTCAATTTTTCAAAATATCAAAACTAGTGCAATTTATTGGCTAAGTAATCCTAAGGTACTTTCTAATCAAAAATCACAAAAAATAAAATTCTAAACATGCCGGTTCTACTAGATAGCATGCCAGAGGGAAATGAAACACGACAAGAAAAACCCTCGGACAAATAAAAATTCCCAAAAACTACAAGTACACCCCTCCCCCCCCCCCTTTTTTTTTTTAAAAAAAAGCATGCTTCATACCGGAAGCATAGAATGTAAAAACAGAGGGAAGGGGACATACTTGTGGCTACTCAGACTTCACCATCCATGGGTTGCTTCCCATGCAGTGCCTGATTTAATGTCGCGACATGACATAAGTATCTTGACTACTTAGACTTCTTCAAGGAACTCGGACGCATCCTCCATTGTCTTAAAGCTCGGCTTTGCCAAGAGGTGCCCTCGATGAGACAAAACAAAACAAACAAAAACGTAAAAGAAGAAATAACTACCAAAAGTCAAATACAAGCAATTGATCTAGCCTTAGCCATATTCTCCGGCAATGGCGTCACTTTTTGATAACGCTCAAACCACACCTCTTACTGAAGTGAGAAGCGGACGTTTTCAATAAAGAACCCAACTAGAGGTTGGGGTCAATTCCCACAGGGAATAGAGAGACTGGATTATAGCCGGTAACTGAACTTGTAAGGTAGTTACGTCAAAATAGGGGGATTTTAAAGAAAATCGATAATAAAAGCAATTACCAAAATTCTGGTTTCGAATCAATATTAAAGGATAACTAGGGCTTGTGCTCCCCATCGGTTCATAACTGCTTCAAGTATACACTCGTGATTATCACCAATAGTTACTTATAGAACTGATAACTTAGGTTCATTCAAACGACCGACCAGTCCCTATTGAATGACTATACTCAATTACTCGACCAAGTCTCAAGAGTGGTTTCAAACTATCTGTTATCACTAAGTTCTAGATTTAACTATCCTGCAACCACAACTCAAGTTAATACAATGATCATCAAGATCAAGGCTCCATTGTAATTCTCTTTTCCTAATATCTACCTCTTCGACCAAAGCAAGTAAAGAATTCGGGCATGTCCTAATGTTGTGCACCATTAAGAAACGTTTAAGCATGAAGAGAATACAATATAAGTCTTTGTATTGGTTTTAAGATCACATTGTGTAACACTAGCCTGTTAATTCACCATGGTTCCCACAACCCTAGCTATGGAGGTTTTAGCCTCTCATAGTTGCAAGGTTGTGATTAGCATTCATGATTAAGAATAAAAATAAATACTTACAATAATGATTGAAAAAAACACTTCCTTCAATTACTCCACAAAATCTTGAAAAACAAGTACTAAGAATAAGAAGAATTCAAGAACAGGTTGATCACAAGTTAAGACCAACTCAATCCTCTCTTTCTCAAGGTTTGTACTCTCTAAAACTATCAAACTGACGTCCTCTATAAAAATAAAACCTAAAACATATTTATATAGACACAAAAATCCTTTTCCTAAGCCAACAAGGTGAATTTCCATATCTGTCGCCGCCAGTGCCACGACTCGACCTACGATCCATAGCATGCTCCTACAACCCATAGCTTCCACTCGTACAATCTCAGCTGGCTAAATTCTAGCTAAGTGTTGGATATGGGTACGACTCGTACCATCAATTCACGACTCGTATTGAGCTCCCGTACTTTGAATCAGAGATTTTTGAAGTTTTTCTGAAGTTCATTACAGGCAGAATGGTACATTCGTACCTTCGTCTTACGGGTCATACTTTCTTCTCGTAGCAGTAGTAAGACTTAGATTCAATTCTTCTGGATTTCATCACGACTCATATATGTCTACTACAATTGTACTAGGACTCGTGGGTCACATCTTCTCAACCTTAACTTTCAGCAACTTCTCACGGCCACCAGTACGACTCGTAGGTCCTTCCTACGATCCGTACTGTGGTCTATACTTTTTGCCCATTTTGCACTTTTTAAGCTATATTTTGCATTGTTCAGTTCCAACACCTGCTTATCCTGTAACAAAAGGAAAAGTACCTCATATCCACATAAATACACCTAAGTCCATGTTATTTTCTTAGTTTTGAACGTCGAATGTGTTGTAAACCCAGAACACATCATTATACACAACCGAGGCTGATCCTCGAGGAATCACAATACACCATAAGTCCATCAGTATCCTCAGGTAGAGTCAACACAGGTGCTGAGGTGAGTCGAGTCTTCAACTCTTAGAAGCTCTTCTTAAAGGCCTCCGACCATTGAAACTTCACTTTCTTCTGGGTCAACTTAGTTAATGGTGCTGCAATAGATGAAAAACTTTCAACAAAACCTCCAGTATTAACCAGCTAAACCCAAGAAACTCCTGATATCTGAAGGACTAATTGATTTGGCTAATTCTTCATAGCTTTTATCTTTTGAGATTCCACCTATACACCCTCACTTGACACCACATGACCCAAAAATGCTACTGAGTTCAACGAAAACTCACACTTGCTGAATTTAGGATACAATTGGCGATCCTTAATAGTCTGTAGTACCACCCTCAAATGAGAGGCATACTCCTCCTCACTTCGAGAGTATATGATAATGTCATCTATGAACATGATCACGAACATCTCCAAATATGGCTTGAACACCCTATTCATCAGATTAATAAAAGTTGCAGGAGAATTCGTTAGTCCAAAAGACATAATTGCAAACTCATAGTGAACATACCGAGTCCTAAAGGCTATCTTCGGAATGTCACTATCTCTAACTCTGAGTTGATGATATCTGGATCTGACGTCTATCTTTTGAAAAAACTTGGAAACCTTATACTAGTAAAACAAGTCATCAATTCTAGGGAGGGGATACCTGTTTTTGATTGTAACCTTATTCAACTACTAATAGTCAATGCACATCCAAAGGGAACCATCCTTCTTCCGAAAAAAGAGAACTGGTGTGCCCCACCGGGATTTTCTAAGTCTGAGGAAACCTTTGTCTAAGAGGTCCTTCAACTGCTTCTTCAACTCCTTTAGCTCATCTAGAGCCATTCTGTAAGGAGGGATAGATATAGGCTACGTATCAGAAAGAAGGTCGATGCTAAAGTCAATCTCCCGCTCGGGAGGAATTCTCGAAAGATCATTTGGAAACACTTTGGGATATTCGCGCACTATAGGAACTGACTGGATAGTCAGGGTTTTGGATGTAGTATCCTTAACTCGAACTAGATGGTAAACACAACCTTTAGAGATCATCTTTCTAGCCTTAAGGTAGGAAATGAAATGACCTACAGGAACTGCTAAACTACCCTTCCACTCTAGGACTGGCTCAACTGGAAACCAGAATGCTACCGTACGAGTTCTACAATTTACTGACGCATAACACGCATGTAGCCAATCCATGCCAAAGATAACATCAAAATCTGTCTGGCTAGCTCTACTAAATCTGTTGAGGTAACTTTCTGGTGGACTGTGATAGGGAAATTTATGTATAACCGTCGAGCTATAACTAAATCACGATTGGAGTAGAGATTGAGAAGGGTTTTGATAGGATTTCGAGACTGACTCCGAAACTACTAGCAACATAGGGTGTCATAAAAGATAAAGTAGCCTATGGATCTAACAATGCATATACATCAAGATGGAATACTCGTAACATACCAGTGACTACATCTGAGGAGACCTCCTGCTCCTGACATGAAGCGAGGGCATAGAACCTATTCTGACGCTATTGTCCACTACCTGCACTAGTGGAGGCACCCTATTGAGTTGAGCGTGTTGGTGGGGCTGCTGAACTAGTGGCTAGGTCTCGACCTCTACCCTGTCCCTGTCTAGATACTGGATAGTTTCTGAGCATATGTCTGGGCTTCCCACACTCGAAACAGGCACCTATACCTACTAACAACTGACTAGTATAGATCCTCCCACACCTGTCGCATCCAGGAATATTGGGCTCTAAGGGTCTGCTCCTCTGACCTCAAGAAGTTTGTCCCTTCTTCTCACGCTTAGATTTGGATGGTACACTCGCTGTTGGTGGCGCTAGTGCTGATGATCTCTGGTGGAACTGCTGATGATGCCCACCACCAGGCCTCTGCTAGGAGAACTCAAAACTGTCGGTCCTGGCCCTCTTAGCCTCTCTCTCCCGCTCACTTATCTGTACCGACTCTATCTGCTGGGCGTACAAAACTAACCGTGAGAAATCAATATCTTGATGAAGCATCGCGATCCAACAATCTTTAACCAAATAGTCTGTAACCCCATGCATGAACCAGCTCACTCAAGCCCTCTGATCTTCCACCATCTCTGGAGCATATTTGGACAAGCGGGTGAACTCCAAGGCATACTCTTGAACTATCATGTTTTTCTGCCTCAACTTCACAAATTTAGCTGCCTTGATCTCCCTTATATCTCGAGGAAAGAAACAATCCAAGAACGTGGTAAGAAACTCATTCCACCCAATAGGACCTGCTCCAACTGCTCTACTATCCTTCCATTGTTTGAACCAGATATGGGCAACCCCTTTCAACTGATAAGAGGCTATGTCTGCTGATGAGTTGGTAATTTACCAACTCATTAGGCTCTTATGAATGAGCTTTAGTCTAGTTTTCAAGTCATTTATATGGAGTTTATGCCCTTTTTGCCTTTTTGTGTGCAGATATCTTATTTGGAGAAAAGAGCAAGAAAGGGAGCAAAAAGAAGGGAATCAGGTGAAAACCGGGGCTTCACTGGAGAAGACCAGTAAAACGCCAGCCAAAAGCTGATGAACACTGCCTCTAGGAATGATAGTGACCGGCGAAAGTGGACTTCAACCGGTGACTCGCCGGTCCTTTCACCGAATGACACCTGAAATTGCTGGATCGAAGAGAAAAAAATCGGTGGGCACACAGGTGGAGACCAGAAAAATGCCGAAGGAATCACCTAAGGCTAATGGAACCCACTGGAAGTGAAATTAATTAGAGCTAGCGGTTTGCGAAATATAATCGGAGAACCACCAATACTCTCGTAAGTGCCAGAACACTGATCAGGGGTTAAAATGTCCAACACATAAAAAGAGATAGGTGGATACCCTACTTTTGGATATATTCTAGAGAGAAGTACTCTGTATCCATCAAATCTTAACTTTTAGCTTTTAGAACATTCTCTGGGAAAAAGAAGAAAGTAAGAATTTGACTAGTGGAAATCGAAAAGAATTGTTTTCTTTTTCTTCTTCTTCCTCCATAGAAAGGTGCTACCATTATTGAAGACTTTTTGTTGAATTTGATTTTGCTACTCCTATTATTGAATTCAATGAGTTTATTGATAAATGTGCCTTTGAATTTCTTGAATATGAGTAGCTAAATCATTAACTAGAGGTGTGTGGTGATAAATACTTAATTAGAGTGGTATTGCTAGAGTCATCTCAATATTGTTTGATTAGTGTAAATCTGTTAAATTCTCTCCAATCTATAATTGAAGATCAATTGTTGTTGATATAGGTCTAATTGTTCTTACTTGATTTTCACTTGCAAAAGAAAATTGAGTATTGGGAGAGAATTTAATGGTGGACATGGATGAGAGAATGTGAAGTTGGGTTTGAAATAGCCAAAATTACATTCTCACTCCTAATTAATAGCTAATAGCTAGAAATTAGTGCAGCTATTAATCCTAATCTGATCGGTTGATTTAATGGTGTCTAGGGGTTTGAAAGAACTATAGCAAAAGGTATTTATGAGGTCGAAAAGCATCAGACGCCCACTTTCCCGAGATTATTTACACAAATTGGACTCATGAGATGACCTAACATTACCCTATTTAGTTATCATATCATCTACACCACACCTCTAGTCTTTCACATTCTTGTCAACAACCTTGGTAATTTTGCTATCATAGTTAGCCAAATTAGAAGTTATATTCTATTTCAAATCTCAATCTCCCTCAAAATGTTTATTTCCATGTTACTCTCAAGTGGTGCAAGCTAAATTCAATTTCTCAAACGACACTCGTGCATATCTTTCACTAGTCCCTGTGGGATCTGACCCCGACGGAGATATAAGACTGTTTATGCTCTTTGTATGAAGAGTATATTTTGGATGTTATCATCTGTGCACTCCTCCCTTGTCACCCACATAATCTAGGTGATCTTGTGGATTTCATCAATAAACTCGTGTGGATCCTCGTCTACCTTCGATCTGAGGAACTCAGGGGGATTCATCCTGAGGAAGTCCCTAAATCTTACACATTCCCATTCTAGGGAACATGCGCCACCGCCTGCTGATGGACATAGGCGGTCAATGCCTATGCCAACATCTGGATGGCTTCCCTAACCTCAACATGGGCAACCTGCTCAGGCACATGATCCTCGGGGGCTAGTGGGGTTGCTGGTGCCCATCTCTGTTGCCATTCTCATGGCCATTCCCATTTCCATTCCTTCTTCTGTTAACTCAGCGTGGAGGCTTGATTCTGTAAATGCATATAGCATGAGTTAGAAGGATGAGAGACATTTCATCGCACGACATAGATTATGAAAGAAGGAAAATTTTTCCTAAAATGTTCCATAGCCTCTTTGCCATAAATGTGGTGCACTTCACACCCATGAAAAAGACTCTACTTAACGTGGCTTTCAGACACCCTAGAAAACTTCAAAACCTAATGCTCTAATACCAAGTTTGTCACAACCCGAGCGTAGGCCCGAATCTAGACACGGAACCTAGAATCATAAGTGGCTCCAAGTCGACCCATGGCATGAACATGACAACTAAAGCTCAACATAATAAATGCGGAAATCTAACATTTGAATTAGCAGAAGTCTGAATAACTAAAATGTTAGAACAATAGAGTACATAACACTGATCCAAAGCTAAATACATACTATGTATGATAAGCTTCTACAAACTGAACAGTTGATGGGACCAGACCCCAAATAACTCACTAATAAACTGAAACTGATAATAAACTAATAAGAAGGTCCTCAAAGGATGAGGACTCACCAACAAGCTAAGAAATGTTAACTCTAAGGATCTAGCTAACGGTGGGACTGAACCTGAACGTCCGAGCCTATATTATGCGGTCAGTACTTGGAATGTACTGAGTATGCAAAGTAAGTAAAATCGCTAAACAAGTAAAATTAGTAATCACGCATATTATAAAACATTTCATCATATGATTCTGAGAGTAATGATTGCATGTTATTATATGAAAACATGATTTAAACATAGCTTAGTATCATAACTAAATTGAATGACCCAAAGGTGAAACTGATAATCATAAGTAAAACTAAACATGGGGTCAAACCTACTGAATACATGATATCATGACTGATGAACATGCATTACTGAAATCATCAAGAACAATGGGAGACTCGTCATATAATCGACATTACCACGATAAAACTTACATGGTCCCGACTATTACACTCATGTGGGTAGAGTCGTCCAAAGCCTCGCCAGGGCTAAGGGCACTACCATGATATCGATATCAAGCTGAAGGCCCCTTGGGGGAAGGGGAGGCTCATAGGGGAGGTCCCAATGAATCTAAACATACCTACGTTCACATGTAGCTCTGAGGCACGGGGTTTTCTAAACCCTTAGCCTACTCGGTGCTAGACAGTACTCCTAACAAGATGCATATGCTCTCCGTCATTTTTCAATGAAGCTGAACCATTGTCTTTCAATGAGCTGAATCATAACATTACATACATAGTCTGAAAATATGAAGAAGCTTGGCTCAAACCATACCACAAGCTGAAAAATGGGAGTCTAGACTCCAAAATTATGTGGCAAGCTAATAATATGAAATTAAAGTAAATCATGAAACATACTTGATCATATGGGCTTGCCCAAACTTTTACATGCTTTGAAATAGACTTGATAGTCAAAATCATGGATATAAACATGGGTAATTCGAAATCATACTTGAAAACATAGATCATAATCTCAACTCTTCATGAACTTTCATAATTGGGCATCATAATTGTAAAACTTTGAAATCAAAATTTGTAGTTCAAGTCATTATAAAACATGCCAATGAATCTTAAAACAACATTAGAAACATGAATAGAATTTACCTATGATAGATACTTAGAGAATTCCACAAGTTGGGTTAAAATTCCATAGACTCATCAACCTTGAATTTCATGAATTTAGAAGAGTATTTGGGCATGGAAGTGAAGAAATACTCCCATTCATATCCCTACATACCTGAGTTCTTTGATTTGACAATCTCCCTTGAAAACCCAAGTGAATTGATGAAGAGTATAAGGAATGCTCTAGCTTGATCTCCAATGAATATCTAAATCTTATATGATTGGAATGGGAAGTCTTAGAATAGGTTAAGCACCCTTAAAACCCTCCTAACTAAGCTTAAAACAACGTAGTTTAGGACCTAGGGGCTTAGGAATTACGGAAACACCCTTACTAAAATGCAGAAAAATTACATATTGCTAGTCACCACAAGGGATACCACGACTCATGGTGTACCTAACGACTCGTGGTGACCCACTCGTTAAGTACACTGCCCAAAATCAACATCAAACCTGCTTCTGACCACTACCAAATCCACAAGTCGTGGAGTTACTTCACGACTCATGGTTGCTCTCCTGGTCATCCCTAGACCAAGAATTGTTGTCACTCATCCTCTCACTTCACGAGTCACTTCACGACTCATGAAGTCTCCCCACGGGCCACTGGGTGACTCGTCCTGTGGCCCAAGATTCATTTCCCTATTTTCTTCGCTTGAACCCTCGGGTCCGATCTTAGGGGTTTTTGGGGTATTACAATAGTCAGTTATCAGGGATAGTGTGTATATTTATTTATAATATGTACCTCACTAGGAAGAGTCGAAAATCCCGTGCAGAATTAAGTAGGTAATAAATGATAATGGACAGAATTAGTCAACCATAGGGAAGCGGTAAAAGAGGTAGATGTGTTATAAAATTTTATGGCGGAATAGAACAGAAACTAGACTAGGAAATTGGCTACTAGATGATCGAAATAGCACTGCAGCAGTTATGTAACCGTGGTAGTAGAACCACTGTGGCAGTCTAAGTAAGCGCTTCATCGGAATAGCAAGGAAGCAGAATAGTGGAAAGATGGTGGCTAGAAATTGTAGGAAAATTTTAAGAACCTTGATGAGACTTAAGAAAAGATAGTGTAGTTATCAAACGTAATGAGTAGTGGTAATACTAGAATTTTTGTTAAATTTAATGACATTGAATGTATGTTGACTATTATACTATTGTGTTAACTAACCTTAGTCGGCTGATGATGTCGACCTGTACGTGTGGTGTACTGATACTACCCTGCTATACCTTTTTTTCAATATAGGTTTTGGCAGGTTTGAAGTTCCTTGATTGGCATGTGATAATGTACAAAATATATTCCTTAATACAAACAATATACACGACCAAAGTATCAAAACAAGTAACACGATGAGTGCCGGGGTCGAAACCCACGAGGACTAGAGAATGATAATTTCAAGTTTCGATTGAAAAATTGATATTAGTTTCCACCATGTAGATTTGATATATCGAAATAAATAAAATTGTGGGAGTTGAGATTTTTAGAGAATTTGGATTGGTTGATTTAGTAAAGTAAAATATCAAGATCAGCTAAGCTGTCAACGAGGATGTGAAATACTAGAGGTGCAGTTCAGATGAAATCTAACTAGATCGGAATATGCCAGGTCATCTTGTAAGTTCAATAAGAGTAAATAATCTCGGGAAGTGGGTAATCTCAACCTCTCAGCCTATTGACTACCTCTTGCTAGAGTTTTATTAAGACTCTAACCACAACTTCACTTAACCCAATTTGATTTGGATTAGCAACTGGACTATTCCTAGCTATTAGTTGCCAATAAGGAATGAGAAAGCAATTTCAGCTATTCCTAGCTTAATTTCACAATCTCTTATTCATGCCCACTACTAGATTCTCTTCCAATACTTAATTATTCTCTCTCAAGAAATAATCAAGAAAGAATAAATAGACTCATATCATAATCATTGGATTTTCATTAATAGATTGAAGAGGATCTACTAGATTTACACTTAATTGAACAACATGAAGATGACTCTAGCAATACCTACTCCAATTAAGTATTCATCATCACACACCTCTAGTTAATGATTTTAGCTACTCATAGTTAAGAAATTCAAAAACACATTCATCAATAGCATCATTGAATTTAGTAGAAAAAGTAGATAAATCAACTTCACAAAATAATCCTCAATAGTAGCTGAAACTTACTAGTACAAAAAGAGATAGAACAGAGTACTTTCTATAATTTTCACTCAAAATCTCTCTTTCAGCTAAGAGAATGTTGTTTAGCTGAAAAGTGAAAAGATGATGTGATGTAAGCTTTCTTTCTTTCTTCCAATTCTCTATTTCTATCTTCCTCTCTCTGCATCCTAGTACGAAGTACTTCTTTTTCTATTTATACCCTGAAAAGTAGGGTACTTTTTCATCTCCTCTTCAGTGATGGACGATTATACCCTTATAAGCACCATTTTGGAACCGGTGTAGGCACCGACGGTTCACCGATTATAATTCGTGAACCGTTGGGTGTCTTTTCTAAATCTCCACTAAATTCCAGTGAGCACAGATGGTTCACCCGGCGTTTCGCTGATCTGAATCTGTGAACCGCCGGGTCTTCAAGCAACTTTCCAGAACTTTTGAGTATCATTCGGTGATTGGACCGGTGACTCACCGCTAGCAAGTCACGAACCGCCAGTCGCATTACTCTTCTGAGGCAGTAAGATTCGGCCCTTGGCCGACGTTTTGCCGGTTTACATTTGCGAATCGCCGATTCACCCTCACTTCTTTCTTTTTTCTCCATTTTGATCTTTTCTTCACTTTTAACCATCTGCACACAATGAAAGCAAAAAGGGCATAAGATCCAAATAATCAACTCAAGAACGAAATAAAAAGTAAAGTTTTAGAACCTAATGAGTTGGTAAATTACCAACTCATGAAACCCCCAACTTGAATCATTGCTTGTCCTCAAGTAATTCTATGCTCAACTATTGAGGAATATACCATCTCTCATCCCAAATAGACCTCGCCAATCACCTGGACTATGAAAACCCAAAAATACTCACCACGCTTATCGAAAGAGAGAAGAAAATACCCCAAAAGACCATAACAAGGAAGATGTTTCAAGCAGGCAACCACTTTTTACCAAACAAAGTTTATGAAAGGAATCGTTTATCAACACAAGGGCATTGCTCTACCAAGTAATACACATAGAATCTCAAGTTATAATCACTGAAAATTCAAAGTTTTCCTTAGAGTTTACACTCCTTGCCCCATGTCAACCTTAACCCTGAATGCTCTTGCATTCCCAAAAAGGAATGATACCACTCACCACAATAAGGATCCCTATTCTTTTAGTCATGCGATCATTTGAATACACACAAGGGTTTAATTGAAAGAGACACTTACGCTCACTCTCCCAAAAGATATCTTCATGCATACACTTGACCCGTAGGCTTTCCCTTCATGTAATTCGCCACTAATGTAGAGTAGCTGCACCTAGAATCATTTAGGACTTGCGGGTTATGATGTAGGCTCGAGGTGAGGGTAAGATGAAAATTTGGCTATAGTGACTAGATCCTCCCTAATGCTTTTTGTGACATACCTTTTATCAATTCCACTGACTTAACTTTCTTTCCCTTTTTTCCTTGTTGATGACTTTCATTTCTTTAACACTTCCCCTTATAAGCACTTGCTTTCAGAACTAGCCTTATCACATCAAGAGGAAACACCGATTCCCACAATAAGGATAGCCTTGTCGATTTTGATTTGTCCTTTGGTGCATTTTGACAAAAGACGATGTTCCCTCCACCTATAATTCTTATCTTCCCCCTTTGTTTAGAATACCCCCAAACTTAGGGTTTTGCCTCATTTTTCACAAATGTTTTTACCACTTCCTCTTTCTTAGGCCTTAAGCCTCATTTCGTTACTTATCTTATCACTAGCAACTAGGGAGAATGGGGGCCAAAAAGAGGTATTAAGAATGGTCTTAAGGCTTGTAATGTGGTTTCCAAAGAAAGTGTTTAAGGCTCAACATTGGCTCATAAGGATCGATGCTCATGGAGGGCATATGGGTGAAGTGACTAGACAAAGGAAAGCCTAAACACATGTTTTTGGTGCAACTACATCTAGGATTTCTTCTTGAATCACATTTGGGGCAAGTTCTAGACAAGATGTAATGCATGAGATTCATAAATGCCCTCACCATACAAGGCATCACCCTTAAAGGGTCTACAAGGGTCATTCTCAACATAGAACACCAACTAGGACATCAAATCAAGCAAACATCATAAGTCAAACGGGGAATTTACAATGTATAACAAAGAATGCTATTCTATGGTGTCAACACTTGCTCATTATCTTCATTTCTCATGTCCTTGCATTTTGCAATTCCAATTCAACAAGAAAAAAAATTTCAGGGGTGCCTGTCGAAACAACATCACAAAAGACTCAAAGAAACATGACATTTTCCCTTAAGAATGTCTCCACTCAATCAATCATCGGGAAAAACCAACCCGGTTCAACAACAAAAATAACAAAACATAACAGAGAATGCTCCGAGGGAAAGAACCTTGGTCAAAATAAAACCCTTGAAGTTTTAATTACTACACTACTATTTATAATGACGACAAAGAATAAGAGTTTGGGGTCATTTCAATCAAGATTTTCAATATTTTGCAATTCAAAGCAAAGACCCCATTGGGTCACTAAGCACCAATTACAAAAAGAAACAAAACCAGTTCATTCATTCATTTATTTAGAAAAATAAGACACGCCTGATAAGGGTAATCAACGACCAACAACAGCCCAACAAAGGCTGGACCTACTCAAACTCAAATAAAAACATCAGAATCTCAGAAGAAACAATCCTTCCCCCATCAATAGCGCTCATCCCTCCCCAACTTTAGACCATGCATTATCCCCAATGTAAATATGCAAAAGGAACTCCCTGAGTGGGTTACTCCTCTTCATCATCAGCCTTCGCCGCACTACCATCACTGCCGATGGCATCACCTAGCCCAGTGAAATCTTCCCCCAACCCTTCAAACAAGTCATCAATTGTCCCCCAAGCTGAGGACGAGTAGCAATTGCAGCATCCAAGGCGCACATGTTGGGAACTTCGACAGAAGTCCGACTCTTTCACTTATGCACCTCCGTTCGGAGGGAAGTGACAGCCCCTTCTACTGCATCCACCCTCTTGTATAAAGTGGCGACATTCTCGTACAGTGATTTGAGCTCCTTCTTGATTATTTTAGCAATGAGTGCCGGGAGGCTCTTAGCCAGACGTTGAAGTTAGCTTTCATGCGATTTTGTCATCTCCACAAGTCAATGGAGACCACTTGGCTGAGAAGATTATGGAGGGGAAGAAACTCTTTCCTAAGGCGTGTCACCCGATACTTGGTTCGACATGTCAGGTTGGGGCACATTGGATTCTGGGGCGATTGGTGATTGGGATGACCCGTGGGAGAGGGATTCTTCTTGCACTCCAAAGGCTTGTTGGTGCTTCCTCTTTACTACTGGTGCCTCAGGATCTATCTTTCGCTCAATATCAATTACACCTAAAGCAACGAAAGGAATTTCATCTGGGAATAGAGGCACCCCAGCTGCTGAGCAAAGCTAGGAAATTAGGACAACATAGGACATTAAGTTATTGGACTTCCTAGCTTCTTCTTCTTCATCTGTTGAGTGACAATTTCTCCGAAGTTGATGGGGACTCCCATGATTATGCAAGAAATAAGAATGGCGGTTTCAAGGCTGACCCTCTGTTCATGTTAGAGGGTATGATCCGAGCATAAACAAAATCGAGCCATAGCTTGGCCTAGAACTTCAGGTCGGGGCAAGAGATTTCGCCACCCATGAGGCCCACAAAGGATTTCCAACAGCTGTAATGTGGCCTACCCATGCAAACTGGTCCTTCATATCCACCACCCTTGTTATGTACTCCATAGCAGAGTCACTTTCATCCTCCTAGAACAAAGGGGTTATATCAACCTCCACTCCCCGGATCATCAAGGATGGCAAGCAAGGGAAATCATCTACTTTGCCTCTATGCTGCATACTCTCTTGGCGGGCTTGATAAGAGGCGTAGAACTCGGTGACCAAGCTGGGTAATATGGTGGAAGTGGATTGGCAAATGAAGGTAATTGCCTGTGCGTGAACTGCTCGGTGATGTTGGGGAAATCACTTCCTATCAAGTCAAACCGCTTCTCTATGATTATTGAGCGGCCTTGGCAAATGACGTAGTGCTCTTTCATGTTTGGTACAAAGAGGATTAGTGCTTCTTTGGTGTTGTTCCTTGGTTGAGTGGCCCCAGCTTTGCCCTTGCCTTTTCTAGTTGAGGAAGCAGGGGTCTTTCCTTTGCCTGTGTTTCTTGTGGAAGACATGGTTTGTTTTTCTACAAGAGGTATGTTAGTTACAAGAAATTGAAGTTGAAATTAAAGGAAAAGAAAACTAGTCTAAAGAAGAGCTGAGAAACAAAGGAAAATCAAACAATCATTTAAATATCTAGCGGTACCGGCGGTTCGCAGAAAAAATTTTGCGGACCGCCAATTGGCCACTGATGCCTAACAGAACACTAGGAAACTATGAAATTTTCAGCAGTTAAACCGGTGTCTCGCCGGTTTAGGTTCGTGAACCACCAATGGAGCGTGGAATCACTCAGTGGCCAAGCCAATTTCAAAGTGAACCGGCGCTCTATCGGTGATTCTCCGGATCTGACCAACGAATCGACGACCCCTGTCGTCCCCAAATTTTCAACTCATTATTCACAGGCACCCATTAACACACTTTCATATCAAACATACTACCAGCAACTCCACTCCATTCACACACATATTCATGACGTTTATCCCTTAAGATTGACGTCACCCGGTCTATCACCGGGCAAAATGTTGTGCTTTATGCAAATGGGTTACTCAGACTTCACCCTATTCATAGTTTCACCATAAAAGCACATGTCCATTCCATTTAACAAGCATAACACATTCAAGAGTTCAACAAGGAAGGAAAATAGAATATTACTCCTAAAGAGTCAGGTACCAGTAATAAAATTAAAACAAGGGCAAGAAAATTGTTATCAATTGGAAGAATGCTTGGACACTCTGTTAACTTCAAAAAAGAAAATAACTCAAACTTGCATTGGCACCTTTAGATGAGTGTAGTGTTAAGAGTATGAGTAAAGTGATAATATGGAGGGGTTTTTATAGGTGAAGAGTGGGAGTGTGATAAGTTGAGGGGAAGGTGGAGAGTTTAATCTGGGTGTGTTGGTGGGAAGTTGGAAGGTGGAAAGGTGAGAAAGTGGAGAGTTTGAAAATGGAGGAATGTGGGGGATTGGGAAAGTTGGGTAACGGAAAGAAAAAGTGCTGGAAAAAGGGGAGCTATGGGAATATTTGCAGAATAGGGTGGCTGGGTAGGTATTTGGGATTTTGTGGGCCAATCTTCTTAGATTCCATTTTGTACTCACTACGCACCTCGACCGATGATACACCGATTCAAATAGGTAGTTTGCCGCTGTGATTTATTTTACCATGTATTATGCTCAGTGATCTGGTTCCTGCTAACAATACATCGGCAATTCGCGAATTGCATCTGCATTCCACCGGTAACCTGCCGATTCTACGGCCGAGCTTCAGGTTTTCTGCTCAGTATTAGCGATGCACCGGTGGCCCACGAATCTGGTTCAATGGATCGTCGATGGCCTGCCAATTCTTCAATACAAATCTCATCTTTCTGCTTTTTGCTCCTCTTCTTCTGCAATTCACATTTCTGGAACGGCGGCTCGCCGGTTCCTCGCTGTGTCTTCATTCATGATTTGTTCCTCCCTTTTCTCCTCATTTCACAACTCCTACACAAACAAAAACAACAAAAACATCAAATAATTCACCAAACACTTGGGTTGCCTCCCAACAAGCTCTTTATTCAATGTTGTGGCACAACGTAGTCCTTTTTCAATTCCTTATTTCCGATGGGTCATCATCCGACTCCGTCTCCCTCAGCTCCAATCCCTTATCCTCATCTTCATATTGTAATACTCCAACCTCCTTGCATTCGGGCGGAGTTTCAGCTAATGGACATACCTTGAAGGTAACTTCCTCACTACCAACCCAAAATTTTAACTCTCTAAGCTCCACATCTACCACGACTCTCCTCATAGCCAACAATAGTCTTCCCAAAATAATGAGAACTTCTACGTCCATTTCAAAATCCAAAATAACAAAATCAGCCGACAGAATAAACTTGTCCACTCTCAACAGCATATCTTCTAGAACCCCCACCGGTCTTTTGATTGACATGTCTGCCATTAGCAGCCGCATCAACGTCGGTTTCGTGCTTCCGAGGCCTAATTTCTTATAAATGAGCAGGGGATCAAATTTATGCTGGCGCCGAGATCACATAGGGACTTCTTGAACATGCAAATCCTAATTGTCCATGGAATTGTAAAGGCTCCGAGATCTTCCCTTTTTGGGGCAAGGTTACTTACCATCACCGCACTACAATGGTGAGTTTTCTACTCATTGCCAGCATCAACCACCTTTTTATTTTTCAAAAAATCTTTCATAAACTTGGCATAATCAGGCATTTGGAGCAAAGCATCCACTAACGATATATTTATGGAAAACATGCTAAATATGTCAACAAACTTCTTAAACTGATCATCTTTCTTCTTCTTGGTCAGCCGCTGTGGATAAGGAGGTGGGATTTTTTTTTCAACCCAATCATTAATCGGGGCCTTCATGCCCGCCTCATCATGATCAACATGAATGCGGATCTCATCATCCTTTCTATCTTTTTCTTCCTCAATATTTCTTCATTCTCCAGAGTCATTGGCATTTTTATCAACTTCATTTTCATCAACTACTTTCGGGATCTCCACCTCACTAGGCTTCCCCAGGGCGTCACTAATCACCTTGCCGCTTCTACTGACAATAGCTATACATTGACCATCTTTCTTTGGATTAGGTATTGTGGCACTAGGTAGTGTTCCCTTCATCCTAGGGTTCATTTGAGCCGATAGTTGATTCATTTGGTCTTCCAAATGCTTGATGGAAGCCAAGTGTGAAATCACTGTTTGAGCGAGGTTAGACACATCCCCTCTTAATTCCTTCACCCCACTTTCGGTCGACTCCGCCTTCTTAAAAACTCTTGATAGCATTTCTTCAATTTATTAGCTACCCGCATCACTTACCGCTAGCTGATTTTGAGGATTTCTAACCTTATGAGGTGGAATATATGGATTTTAGCTTCGATGATAACGATCACCTTCTGGGTTTGGCTCTCTATTGCTCCACCTCTCATTTCTTTCAGTCCATCCTTGCGGCTCACGATTCCTCTAACCTTGGTTATCATCCCTTGGGCCCCATGGGCCTTGGTTTTCTCATTGGAAGCCAGGTCGAGGGCCTCCCATTTGGTTTCCCATATATTGGCATTCTTTATCATATCTCGGTGGTGATGAATCTCCTTCATATTGTAAGGGACCTTGTATTCCCACGATATTTACTACCTTTGGCCCTGCTCCAATCACGTTCTTGGTCATCAATTCTAATTGTGTCATCATCTTGGTTAGATTTTCATACCTCTCTTCATCCCGTTTTCTCAACTTCACTGCCAATGCACTTGAACTAATCTCATGAGCGGAAACACTTGTTTCTATTGTGTGCCAAGCCCTATTGGTCTTTGTCCTTCGGTGTAGGAGAGCTTTGGCCAACCCGTATGTTTGGTCAATAATAGAACCACTAGCTATGTTGTTTGCCATGGACTTGTTAATTGAATCAAGGGCCCTATAGAAGCTTTGGATTAGCACTCCATCTGGCAATCCATGAGTTGGGAAAAGTGCCACCTTCTTTTCAAACCTTAACCACACCTCATGTAAAGGCTTTCCCGGTTCTTGCCTGAAATTTGTAATATCGTCCCTTAGATGAAGGATCTTTGATGGAGGGAAAAAGTGGTCTAGGAAGGCCTCGATTAGATCTTTCCATGAAGTAATACATCTTGGAGGGAGTTCCTCTAACCACATTGTTGCTTCTCCTGTCAATGAAAAAGGAAAGAGTCTCAACCTGATAGACTCTTGGCTAAAATTCATTATATTGATGGGTTGGCATATTTCTAAGAAATTCCTCAAATGATGATCCGCATCCTCACTTGGTTTTACGCCAAAGAGCCCCTTCATTTGCAACAAGTGAAGCATTGTGCTGGTGACATGAAACACTGGATTCCCTACTATTGGTGGTAGGCGAATAGCTCCTGCAACTTCTGACATCACCGGATTATCTTCCTTGAGTTCCATGTTACCCTCCACTGAGCTATCCCCTGCTTGGGAGTGATGACTCATGTGGTTATGAGCTCCTAGCAACACAGGAAACTCACATTATGTAACTACAATGCAAAACTATTTCAACTTAACAATCAACACAAGATCATCAAGCGCTAGTCCCCGGCACCGCCGCCATTTTTGATAATGTCCAAAATATATTCCTTAATGCAAAGAATATACACAGCCGAAGTATCAAAACAAGTAACCCCATGAGTGTCGGGGTCGAATCCCATGAGGACTAGGGGATGATAATTTCAAGTGACGATTGAGAAATTGATATTAGTTTGCACCATGTAGATTTAATATATAAAAATAAATAAAATTGGGTCTAATGGGGCCATTCAAGGATGTAAAATATCACAGTGTGATAAAAGAATCAATTAAAAAAGATCCCCTAATTCCAATTAGGAATTCATTGGGCCCTTTAGGAACATGCCTTCCAATTGAGAATTTTTATTCATCTTACCATTTAATAACTCATAATAAGATCTTAGTAACTAACTAGTTGCAACTTGACAATTTAAAAAAGACTTTTCAAGTGATTAAATTTAAATATTATTTAATGGATGAAAATGGAAATTTTTTTCATCCTGAATAACATTATTTTAAATCCATGCAATTTGAATTGGTATTTTCTCCATCACAATTATTGTGAAGAGACATCTAAAATAATTAGTCTTGGATAGTTTATTTGTGAAAATGTATGTATAGCCAAAGATGGATCGCCCCTCAAATCAGGTAATGTTATACTTGTTCAAGAGATTTTTAGAGAATTTGTATTGGTTGATTTAGTAAAGTAAAATAACAAGATCAACTAAGTTGTCAACGGGGGTGTTAAATACTAGAGGTGCGGTGTAGATGAAATACTAACTAGATCGCGACATGCCAGGTCATCTTATAAGTTCTATAAGTGTAAATAATATCAAGAAGTGGGCAATCTCAGCTTCTCAGCCTATTGACTACCTCTTGCTAGATTTTTATTAAGACTCTAACCACAACTTCGGTCAACCCAATTTAATTTGGATTAGCAACTGGACTATTCCTAGCTATTAGTTGCCAATAAGGAATGACAAAGCAATTTAAGCTATTCCTAGCTTAAATTCACAATCTCTTATCCATGCCCACTACTAGATTCAATTCCAATACTTAATTATTCTCTCTCAAGCAATAATCAAGCAAAAATAAATAGACCCATATCATAATCAATGGATCTTCATTAATAGATTGAAGAGGACCTAATAGATTTATAGTTAATTGAACAATATGAAGATGACTCTAGCAATACCCACTCCAATTAAGTATTCATCAACACACACCTCTAGTTAATGATTTTAGCTACTCATAGATAAGAAATTTAAAAACACATTCATCAACAACATCATTGAATTTAATAGCAAGAGTAGATAAATAAACTTCACAAAATAATCTTCAACAGTAGCTGAAACTTACTAGTACAAAAGGAGATTGAACAAAGTACTTTCTACAATTTTCACTCAAAATCTTCCTCTTTCAGCTAAGAGAATGTTCTTCAACTAAAAAGAGAAAAGATGATGTGATTTAAGCCTTCTTTCTTCTGATTCTCTATTTCTATCTTCCTCTCTCTGCATCCCAGTATAAAGTACTTTCTCTATTTATATCTTAAAAAGTAGGGTACTTTTCATCTCCTTTTTAGTGATGGAAGATTATACCATTATAAGTATCATTCTGGAATAGGAGTAGGCACCGGTGGTTCGCCGATTACAATCCGTGAACCATCGGGTGTCTTTTCTACATCTCCACTAAATTCTAGTGAGCATCGGCAGTTCAACGACATTTCTCCGATTTGAATCCGTGAACTGCCGGGTCTTCAAGCCACTTTCCAAAACTTTTGAGTATCATTCAGTGACTGGAACGGTGACTCGCCACTGGAAATTCGCGAACGCCAATGGCATTACTCCTCTGAGGCACGGAGATTCGGCCCTTGGCCGGCGTTTCGCCAATTTATGTCTGCAAATCTCCGATTCACCCTCACTTCCTTCTTTTTCTCCATTTTTCTATTTTCTTCACTTTTAATCATCTGCACACAATGAAAGCAAAAAGGGCATAAAATCCAAATAATCAACTCAAGAACGAAACAAAAGCTCAAGTTTTAGAGCCTAATGAGTTGGTAAATTACCAACTCATCAGCATGGAGTACTTAACACCAGCTTTCGTGTTCTTCTTCTCAGATGAAGCTGGGTCTTTTTGTTTTGTCAAGTATTCAACTATAGCTCTTGTACATGTCTAGACTAGATCTTGGGCGAGTCATGTTTGGGGAAATTTTTTATGTTGTTTTGAGATTATCATTGATTGGTGGGAAGTAAAGGAAATTTTTGTATATTAATTATAATGGTTCGTAAGGGTTATCCTATCGAGTAGAGTCGTTGTAGGTGCCTGCATGGTCCATCTATTTGGGTCATGACAAGCAGACATCAGAGCGTCTAGGTTACCGGTCTACATGTACAAGAGCAATATTGAGTAGACTCCTGCGGATTGGTGTATAGACGTCCACATCTACTCTTCGGAAATCTATAAGGTATTTAGAAAGTTACACTTATTTCTTTCCCATCGTGTTGTTCGATTGGTTCGATCGCCCGAGTTGAGTTCAATTGAGATCTGAAATATTTCAATTGGTATCTTGGCAGGTCTAATTAGTATTTGCCTAAGTGTTATTAGTGAAAACCCGCAATAAGACTTATGGATAGGATTGAATTATGTTGACTAGCGAGATGAAAGAATTTTTGTTATAACATTTTTTCTGCTTAGCGAGTTTCGCTGCAGCGAAGGCTGTCTCACTATAATGAAAGGGGTACCACTGTCACGGCTCTGTTGTCGCGTTAAAACGACCGCTACAGTGGACGTGGTCAGGCAGAATGCTAGGTTCCAGAATTTCAATATTCCCTGTTATGAACATCAGACAACAAATAGAACCTAGTGAAAATGTGAAAGCAATATGAATATAGGTAAACAACTATGATATTATAAAGAGGGACGACACAACCAATGTCAGCGAACACCAAAATAGACATTCATAGGAACTAGTATCATCATCCAAAAAGTAGAACAGGATATAGCATTGTCTTATAAGCCCCAAATGGGTGCTAACTAAAAATAGTTATTAAAGTTGAACACAGTAGGGGGGACACTTGGACCCATCTAGCTGGAAGCCTTGTCACTACACTGCCAATCTCATAATCTTCTCCCTCCTCGAACCGACGTAGGAAGGAGAACTCGGGGAGATCCTACCGGGTCACCTGGGATGGCCTTTTCATGGGAGCTAGGGTCTTTAGGATCTTCTTGATCCCTTTCCACATGCGGACAAATAGCTTATCCCGAGAGCACTGTCTCCTCCTTTCCCGAACCAAGTCTTCCCGGAACTCAACATGGGCCTGGGTAGAGTGGCAATCACCCCCTGCATCTCTCCTATACCGGTAGCTACTGCACCAGAGGGTCGCCTAGTAGAAGGCCTGCCGGGGGAAGGAGGTTTGGGCACTCTTTTGAGGAGTTCCTGCATGGCCACCATCTCGGCCTCTATCCTCTCGAATGGCCCCATGGGCCTGAAAGTGCTGTCTCCACCATTACTTTCAGCTGAGGTTGACTTCCTCTTCTTTGTGCCCCTTCTCGGAGCCCCCTTCACCCTCAGAGTGTGTCACGCCCCGAG
Source organism: Datura wrightii (assembly GCA_035772735.1). Taxonomy (NCBI): domain Eukaryota; kingdom Viridiplantae; phylum Streptophyta; class Magnoliopsida; order Solanales; family Solanaceae; genus Datura; species Datura wrightii. The sequence continues at coordinate 14,826,044 of JASDFA010000003.1, forward strand.
TTTACACCCTGGACGGAACACGGAAGCAGGAGTTACAAGTAACCCCAAGTCAATCCCTGGACTATCATACACTGGCATTCTGAGTAACATGCAACTATATACAATGGAAGTTTAAGGCAAAATATAAATACTTTGAGAGAAATTAACTAGTTCATAATATTTGAAAATATTAGAACAAAACTACAAGTCTGAAAAACCAATCTTAGTTTAAAAAACAAACAAATCTGCGTCTGAAAGCCACTATGACTGATGAGCTATTGGGAAAAGCCCCCAGCTAACTCCAAATCTAAATAAAAAAGAAAGGAAAATGTAACTGAAGCAATAAATCTCTGTCCTCGAAGAATGAGCATTCACCAACTAAAATAGGTGAGGTCTTCAGTGAGTGATCGCCTAGCAAGGCTGAGACTGAGATCCTATAGCTGTATGATAAAATGATACAACATAAAAGTATGCGTCAGTACTTTGAATGTACTGAGTAAGTGAGAGAAACATAGCACAATGGGATAAATAAAAGAACATACTGAACTGAGAAGACATGCAATGACCAACTAAAGATACTAAACTAAATAACTGAAATACTGAGGTGGTCCAAAAGACTCTGTCTAATGGTCAAAGCATGTTCTATGTCTGGAGTACTGTTTGGAACTAAACTGAAACTGGGCTGAACTGACTAGTGGGAGAGTCTATAATCGACATATAACCACGTGAGCTAGACGTGGAGTCCGATGTATACACCCCATCGGTAGGACCCAATATACTTTTCCAGGGTATAAAGGAATGAACTTGGTGATCACAAGAGTCTGGGGCCAATCAGGCTAATAAATATTCTAACCTACAATAGCAACATAGTTCTGGGAACCTGGGTAGACTGGAAACTCGGTCCGCTTGGTGCTAAGTCCTACTACCACTGGATAGTCCTATACTGAATACTAAGTTGATAGCTCAAAACTGGGGCCCAAGACTAGTCAGGTATACACATCTGAATGTAGCCTGAGAGCCTTATCGGCCTAGATTCTTAAACTGGGTTCTAAGACTGGTCAGAGCTGCTTATCTGGAAGCGTCGTAACCGTCTGCAGAACCAACTAAATTCTGATATGAGGGTCTTAAGGTTAGTCAGAGCTATATATCGAAAGTGTCATGACCACCTAGTGGACCAATGAAACTGAATTCTGAATCTGATTTTGATAACTGGGAGGTACTACTGACATCTCAGGAAATTCTTTAGTCAAATTGATTAGCTGACATTTTTTGACTGACACTGTGAATTCTATCATTCTAACTAAAACTGAATTGACAATATTCTGATTGAGATGCTACTAACAACACAGGAGTTCCCAACATGAATAAAATCAATCTAAAATTCAATATTCAAGCACTAATGCAGATTCCAGATTTTTCTAGTTTAGGAAGTAGGGCTAAATTTCACTTCACAAGATTTAACATCATATCAATCATAAATTGATGGAAAATATCTAATATTAACATGGTATAATATTTCATTTGATTTAAACAAAGTATGAATAGAAATTTCTTAACATTCAGTAATTTTAGGGCTACCACTGATAGAGAGAAATAGGGAGGAATTTGGGGGCACAAGGGAAGAAATATTCCCTTGTTGAATTCCCACATACCTGGTGAAAAAGCCAGAAGAATTCCTTGACAAATTGAGGAGAAAAGATTGCCCTAGCTCTTGTTCTGAAAAAATCTGAGAGAAGTTCTACGATCTGTTTTCTGAAGGTCTAAGTGGGGAATGAGGAAAGAAATCGTTTAACCCCACTAGTAAGTCTGAAAATATGCTAAAAATTACATAGTTTAAAGTTTATGAGGGTAAGAATTTATAGAAAGGCCCTTGAAAACTCGCAGGGAAAAACTGACTGTCAGTCCTCACGGGTGACCTAACAGGTCTTGCTCTCGTGAGGTGCACTACTTGGAAAATATGGATGGTAGCCATGAGGGACCTAATGTAACCACGACTCGTGGTCACCTTTCGTGGACTACACTGCCATAAACACCTTGGAGTCCCCACAGGTGACAGCATGACTCGTGGTGTCCCAAATGAGTCGTGGTGAGGACCTGTTTGGTACACTGTCTACCTCCCCTAATTCCTGACCAAAACCTGACCACGAGTCACCTAACGGGTCGTGTCATGGACCACGACTAGTGGTGACAAATTGTTTGGTGCACTACCTAACATCTAGGTTTCAAATTATCCTTGACCACGGATCATCTCACGACTCGTGGGGGTTGACCACGACTCGTGGTCCCAAGGTGGTCACCCAAACACCAAACCTCAAACTAAACTCCCAGGCCTCCCCACGAGTCACTTAGCGACTCGTGGTCACTCCCCACTGGTCACAGAACCTAGTGTAGATTTTTCAATTTCATCTTATTTAAGTCCCGGGTCTAGTCTTTGAGTTTCTGGGGCATTACAATATCTCCCCCTTGGAAACATACGTCCTTGAATGTTGGAAAACACACAGGGATACAGAGATTGGCAATCTTTATACCCAAATACTGGTCATGATACTTAAAGCTAGCAGAATGACTATCTCTGAACTGAATCATAAGTCTGAACTGAATTCACTAATCATGCACAAGTTCATTTACATGAAAGAAATTGAGACATGCGAACTAAAAGAGTTTTGGGAAGGGAATTGATACCTTTATCTAAAATTGAGTCAGAAGGGAACAAATGGGGGTATCTGGCCATCATATCTGCTTCAGCCTCCCAAGAAGCTCCCTCAACATATTGATTTCTCCATAGAACCTTGACTTAAGCTACCTCCTTGTTCCTCAGCTTACGAACCTGACGAGGAAGGATCTGGACTCGGGCCTCCTCATATGAGAGACTATCATTCACTCCCACAATATCCAATGGCACAATTGAAGTTATATCACCAATGCACTTCTTCAATAGTGGTACATGGAATACTGGGTGCACACAGGCCAAGTCTGACAGTAACTCCAGTTTATAAGCTACTTTGACAATTCTCCTTAGAATTATGTAGGGTCCCATATATCTCAGACTGAGCTTTCCCTTCTTCCCAAATCTCATCACCCCCTTCATGGGTGAAATTTTCAGATAGACCCAATCATCCACAGCGAACTCTAATTCTCTTCTCCTCACAACAACATAAGATTTCTGACGGCTCTGAGTTGTTTTAAATTTTTATCTGATGAGCTGTACCTTCTGCATAGCTTCATGAACCTAGTCTGCCCGATTATAGTAGCTTCACTAACCTCAAACCATCCAATGGGAGACCTGCACCGTCTACCATACAATGCTTCAAACGGGGCCATCTGGCTACTTGAGTGATAACTGTTGTTGTACGCAAACTCGATAAGAGGAAAGTGGTCATCCCAACTGCCCTTGAAATGGATTGTGCATGCTCTCAACATATCTTCTAGGGTATGAATAGTCCATTCAGCTTGCCCATCTGTCTGCGGGTGAAAAGCTGTGCTGGGCTTGACCTGGATGCCAAGTCCCTTCTGAAAAGACTTCCAGAAATGTGAGGTGAACTGGCTACCTCTATATGAGATGATGGATAATTGCACTCCATGAAGCCGGAACAACTCCCGGATATAAAGTCTAGAATAGTCCTCAGTTGAATCTATAGTTTTTACTGGGAGGAAATATGCTGACTTAGTCATCCTGTCTATTACTACCCAGATAAAATCATGTCGCCAACGAGTTTGAGGTAGACCCGTAATAAAGTCCATATTTACCTCTTCCCACTTCCACATGGGTATGCTAATATCCTAGGTCATACCTCTCGATCTTTGGTGCTCTACTTTCACTTGCTGGCAGTTCAGGCACTTAGCTAAGAATTTGGCGATGTCCGTCTTCATACCGTTCCACCAGTAAATATACCGCAAATTGCGGTACATTTTAGTAGCACCAGGGTCGATGGAGTACCTCGAACTGTGTGCTTCAGCTAATATCTTCTGTCTCAAATCACCAACGTCAGGTACACACAATCTGCCCTGGTAACAGAGCACACCATCTCCCCCTTTGGAGAACCATCTCCCCCTTTGGAGAAAGCCTCAACCTTTTTCCTGAGAACTGCTTCCTTAAGTTTAAGTAAACTGAGATCTTCATCCGGCTTGGAATTAACTTCAACAACCAAAGAGGAATCTAACCCTCTTTGCATCACCACTCCACCCTCAGCTGAGTCAACCAACTGCACCCCTAACCGAGCTAGATTGTGAATTCCCTTCACCAATTCTTTTTTGCCTTCCTCAACATGAGCCACGCTACCCATAGACACTCTGCTTAGGGAATCAGCCACCACATTGGCTTTGCCCGGTTGATATAGCACGCTCATGTCATAATCATTCAAGAGCTATAACCATCTTCTCTGATGAAGATTTAGGTCCTTCTAACTGAATACATAATGAAGGCTCTTATGATCGGTGAAGACATCCACGTGAGATCCGTATAGGTAATGTCTTCATATTTTCAACGCAAACACCATCGCCGCCAACTCCAAGTCATGAGTTAGATAATTCTTCTCATGAACTTTGAGCTATCTGGAGGCGTAGGCTATCACCTTACCCCGCTGCATCAGAATGCAACTGAGTCCAACTTTGGAAGAATCACAATAGACTACAAACCCATTTGATCCTTCCAGTAGGGTCAACACTGGAGCGGTAGTGAGTCGAGTTTTTTAACTCCTGGAAACTCTTCTCACACACATCTGACCACTGAAAGTTCACCTTTTTCTGAGTTAATCTAGCCAGAGAAGATGCTATAGAAGAAAAGCCTTCCATAAAGCATCGGTAATAACTAGCCAAACCCAAGAAGCTTCTCATTTCAATTGGGGTGGTAGGTCTGGGCCAGTCTTTCATAGCTGCTATCTTTTGAGGATCAACTTGAATACCTTCACCTAAGACCATATAACCAAAGAAAGTGATGGACTTCAACTAGAATTCGCACTTGCTGAACTTGGTGAACAGTTGGCGGTCTTTGAGTGTCTGAAGCACTATCCTCCGGTGATTAGCATGCTTTTCCTCATTTCTGGAGTATACCAGAATGTCGTCGATAAACACAATGACAAACATATCTAGATACTACTTGAATACTCTATTCATCAGGTCCATAAAGGCTGCAGGGGAATTTGTTAGTCCGAAGTGACCATACTGAGTCCTGAAAGTTATTTTCGATATGTTACACTCTCTGACTCTTAGTTGATGATACCCCGACCTGAGATCTATTTTGGAGAAACAATTGGCTCCTTGAAGTTGGTTGAACAGGTCATCAATTCTGGGCAGGGGATACCTATTCTTGACTGTGACCTTATTCAACTGACGGTAAGCGATGCACATTCTGAGGGTACCGTCTTTCTTTTGCACGAATATCACTAGTGCACCCCAGGGAGAGATGTCGGGTCTAATAAAACCCTTATCAAAAACATCTTTTAGTTGCTCCACCAACTCCTTAAGTTTAGCCGGAGCCATTCTATGAGGGATGGAGATGGGCTGAGTATCTGGAATAAGGTCTATGCTGAAGTCAATTTCACATTCAGGAGGAACTCTGAGAAGATCTTTGGGGAACACATCTGGGAACTCTCTAAGAATAGGGACTCACTAGATAGTTGGGGTCTTAGGGCTACCACTAATAGAGAGAAATAGGGAGGAATTTGGGGACACAAAGGAAGAACTATTTTCTTGTTGAACTCCCACATACCTGGTGAAAAAGTTGGAAGAATTATTTCAGAAATTGAGGAGAAAAGATTGCCCTACATCTTCCTCTGAATATTTCTAAGAGAAGTTACGATCTTTTTTCTGAAGGTTTGAGTGGGGAATAAGGAAAGAAACCATTTAACCCCACTAATAAGTTTGAAAATATGCTAAAAATGACGTAGTTTAAAGTTTAGTAGGGTGGGAATTTACTGAAAGGACATTGAAAACTTGCAGGGAAAAACTGACTATCAGTCTTCATTGGTGACCTAATGGGTCGTGGTCACAATCGTGAGGTGCACTGCCTGGAAAATAAGGATGGTCACCACGAGGGACCTAATGAGTCGTGGTTAGTGACCACGACTCGTGGTCACCTCTCGTGGACTACACTGCCATAAACACCTTGGAGTATCATGGTGTCCCAAATGAGTCATGGTGAGGACCCATTGGGTACACTATCAACCTCCCCTAATTCCTGACCAAAACCTAACCATGAGTCACCTAATGGGTTGTGGCATGGACCACGACTCGTGGTGACAAATTGTTATATGTACTGCCTAACATTTCTCGATTTCAAATTATCCTTGACCACGGGTCATCTCACAACTCGTAAGGGTTGACCATTAGTCATGGCCATACCCGTGGTCTCCCAAATACCAAACCTCAAACTAAATTCCCAAGCCTCACCTCGAGTCACTTAACGACTCGTGGTCACTCCCCACAAGTCACAAAATGACTCATTTTGTGACCTGGTGCAAATTTTTCAATTTCCCCTAATTTAAGTCCCGGGTCCAGTGTTTGAGCTTCCGGGGCATTACAAAGGGTCAAAAGGCCTATCACAGCCTACAATGAGGTCCCTAGACTCCTAGTGCACCCTGACCCATTTGCAGAGCCTGGTAATAAGAGAAGGGAAAGGCAGGCCAATGATGGGCTTAGTTGAGAAGTACCTCTAGTCCTCCAGAATTTGAGCTCCCACATTCACCCTCACCCTACTCAGCACACATGCCAGCACTAGAGCATAGGGATAGGTCACGTCCATCACATTAGAGGATGGGCGGATTCTCCATGACGCTAGATTGAGCCATCTCCTGGCCTCCATAGTAAAATGGGTACTCTGGATACCCGTCCTTGTAAAACCCCAATTGGTTGCAGCCCTCCGTTCCACCACCACCAAGGTATTCACCAACCACTACCCATTTTCATCCACATCTAGGGCTTTCAGCTCCTCCTCTAGGAGGTTTGGCAAACCCAACACCTTGTTAATAGCAGCAGGGGTGAGAAGAATTTTCTTTCCCCTAACACAGGCTACCGGAACTCTATGGTTCCATACTATGGTTGAGAATTTTGCATAGAGCTCCCGAACCCAAAACTCATTGACCCGACCCGAGTCCTCCACTAACAGGCCCCAGCCTATCTCTCGGAAGAGGGGATAAAACTCGAGAGCCTTCTTTTCTATGTCCTGCATGAAGAACCCCATCTCATGCAATAAATCCTTAGCATCCTACTCATTGTGTCAGAATTGACACTGATCATTCACGAAATGAATGTAGTCTGCAGTATGGATGCTGCTGTTAGAGGAAGCCATAGTAACAAACCTACATTAATAATGAGTATTAAAGAAGGAATAGAAAGAGAGATTGAGGAAATAAGATTTCAAATGAAGTCACTGCCAGGTGAACCGCTGCAAAGGTCACGAGTCCGCCATAGCAAGTTTGCTATAGCAGTAGGAGGACCGCCATAATGGTACTGTTGCAGTAATCCTCATTCCGCGGTAGCAGATATCGTCTTCCCCAGACCTTTAGACTCTTTCAATGGAGGTTGAAATTTTAGCCATCGTATCTCTCCAAATTAGCTACAGATCGAGCAAGGGGAGAACTTGCCTAAGCTCTAATAACCAATTTCCACCCCAATACGACACGGATTTAAGCCTAAAAACTTTAAGGAAGTCCAACCACCAACCTACCCTAAACCTTCTCATTTTTTACCCACAACCCCTTAAAACCTATTAGAAATATGCAAAAAGCAGTAGAGAGTAATTGAGAACATAAATACAAGCAACATGCTACAACAATCTAGTCATGAATACAAAAGAAGAAAACCTACCTATATCACCCTATAACTACCCGAAAACAAGAGAAATAGGCAACACACATCAACCATTTGCTAAGAAAAGAAGTAAAGAAGCCATGAGGGGGAATATTACCTAAGAAATTGAGAAAAATCGCCAACAGAGTTGAGAGGATTTGCACAAAATAGAAGTGGAAAAGTTGAAGAATAAAATTTCAACTTTCTAATCTACCTTTAACTAACTTCGTCGATCGCTGCAATGGGTCATTTTTCCACTGCGATAGAACCATTGTAGCAGGAAACCCACTCGCTGCAGTGGACGGTTAAAAAATAGTGACAACTGGGATTCCACCGCCAGAACCCACCATTTCGAAAATGATTGGTCCGAGCCACCCGAAAAAATCAATAATACCTAGGACACTTGAGTATATATGGAAATTCATAACACTGAAGGAATGGTAATAACGTAATTTAATAGTTGGGTCTTGGTTAAGCCTTAGACGAATAATTATAACTCTGCCAGAATTATCAGCTATACATGGAAAAATTTAGAGCAGGGAAATAAAGATATTCAGTCCAGAGTTCAAGACACAGGAATCAACAAGTCCTGATGTTGGCCAGATGTGACAGGAAATTATGACCGTTGTTAAGTACCAACCTGGGTGAATAAAAACCCCCACCTTGATATCGTAGCGCCGTTTGGGGACGAACAGATTTTTAATTGGTATTTGATGTAATGACCCACCCAGCTATTACAACATTCCGACCCCCTAAAAGTGGATAAATTTAAATTTTGGGAAATTGAAACAAAATATCTAAGAGACCAAAGCACACGATGAGTAAATTCGAATTGGATTAGTCACAATCAGGTGGACCCAGGCAGTGTCTGTAGCAGTAGGATGTTTTCTGCCATAGAGGAAATGCTGCAGCAGGAAGAGTGCTTCCTGCAGCGAATGACGTGGACCAGAAATCCACAATCCCATTTCGATTAGGAATTTTGAATCTAGTCTCTAAGGAAGGCTTAATAAGAATGCCAAGAATAGAAAATAGTTTTTAGGGGAAAAATAAGGACCAAAATATGAAGATCTCACCTCCATAGCTAGGAATTCTCGCAAGAAACCAAGAGAACGATGCAGCCCCGCAGTTGGGAATGTCTGGGCGATATCTTGGCACCCAGGTAGGCTATGGTTATTCGCTATTGTGTTAGAATTTGATTATATAAACATTTACATGTGTATGGTTGATATGCGTTAGATAGGTAGGACCTTAACTTAAATACTTTATCATCAGATAATCGGAATCAGTGAGATCTTAAGAATGAATGGATTGAAAAAAAGGGTAGTGATATCCCATAATGATAAAATCCCTAGGGGAGAGATTGAAAAATAATAATTGGTCCATGTTTAAGGGTGTATGTTGAACCAAACCAACGGTGAGTAGATTAACGTTTGGGTGTTTTCGTTAAAAATACTTCCGGTGTATAAATTATGAAATCATTCTTTTTGAATTGATATCTCAGACAATTGGTCATGTATAATGTGTTTAGGAGATGATATTAGCTAAATGATTGATAAATTATAACTATGACAGAGCGTGAGTTGAAGCAGTGAATTTGGATAGTTATACTCTGCGTAATGACTTGAATGTGTTGTCGTTGGTATCGTATTGTTTGGATTGATGATTTGTTGTTCGTATTAATGGTGGAACTGTAATAAGTTAATTATTAAATTAAGCTTGATATGATTTTTCTCTTATTATGGTGGGTCTGATAGAGAACGAGACCTTAGTCGGGAGAAAAACTAAAAGGAAGACTGGTCGGAGTACTGTAGCGAGTATTATATCGCTGCAGCGGAGCCCAAACCAGTGAGTGGTCCAAGTTGCAAGTCTTATAATATGTTAAAGTAACTGTTATTATTACTATTTGGGTACGAGATTTGATTCGGAATAATGCATGCCATCATACTTGTTGATGTGAATATGTACCTCTTGTTGTGTGTGTTTTATTATTTGTTGTGAAACACCTGCATCCTGAGATTTAGGGGTGAGTTGGTATTGAATAAATGTGTCATTGAGACGACAAATTATATGAAAATAAAGTCACTAATATGATGGTAAATGAGAGGCCTAAGGCCAAAGATAAGGAAATTAAGTGAACAGGTTAGCATGATCAGACTCTGACTAAGGACTGTACACATGAGTGGCTCGATCCTGAGATGAGCATCCGAGCGAGCGGTATGAGAGAGTACACAGACAGGTATGGATAAAATACCATCCAGCTGGGTGTATAAATATGGAGACATAGACAGGTATGATGAAGTTTTCATACGGCTGGGTGTATAGTATATTGATTTCTAGAGTCCCCTGCAGGTCATGACTAGAAGTGCAAGCATAAGACCCTCTGGCATGTATGTACAATGATATGACGGAAGTGCGTGCCAGGCATATCACCAATGGTATGATTTTGATATAAAGATTGAGTGGGTATGGTGTGATATACATACGGTTGTGGAAACAGAAAGGTATAGGCGTACAAGTGTGATGCAGAATATATCAACATGATTCTAACTGGAGGTGTGGGACATGTTGGATACCGTATATGGCTATGTGGTCCAGTTATTATATGTTGTGGTACTTTCATAGTAATAAGACAGGTATATACACGTACTTTAATATTTGGAAAAAATTGACTTCCTTGGTAGTGTTGATGACTTTTGTGTGTTATTGAATTAGTTAACCTGCATTTTGTGAATTGAATGTTGCTTTAATAGTTGGTGGGTTACGAAAGATGGTATAATGGGTTTAAACAAAGATAGTGAGTTATCAGGTATAATGTGTAGATTTATTTATCGTATGTACCTCACCAGGAAGATTCAAAAATCTCGTGCATAATTAAGTAGGTAATAAATGATAATGGATAGACTTAGTGGACCATAGGGAAGTGGTCAAATAGGTAGTATGCATTATAAAATTATATGGCGGAATAGAACATAAACTAGACTAGGAAATTGGCTACTGGTTGGTCGAAATAGCGTTGCAACGGGTATGTAATTTTGTGGAGGTCTAGGTAAGCACTCCAACAGAATAGCAAGGAAGCAGAATAAAGAAAAGATTTTGGCTAGAAATTGTAGGAAAATTTTACGATCTTGATTAGACTTAAGAAAAGAGAGTGTAGTTATCGAATGTAATGAGTAGTGGTAATAGTGGAATTTTTGTTGAATTTAATGACGTCAAATGTATGTTGACTATTATACTGTTGTGTTAACTAACCTTAGTCAGCCGATGATGCCTACCGGTACATGTGGTGTACTGATACTACCTTGCTATACCTAGGTTGTGGAAGGTTTTAAGTTCCTTGATTGGTGTGGAGTACTCAACACTAGCTTTCGTGTTCTTCTTCTCAGACAAAGCTGGGTCTTTTTGTTTCGTCAAGTATTCACCTAGAGCTCTTGTACATGTCTAGACTAGATCTTGGGAGAGTCATGCTTGGGGAAATGTTGTTACACCCCGAAAATTATTTGGTGATTATTTAATTTTTTTATGCTATGTTAAGGGAAGTACGGGTTGTATATTGATCGTAGATGAAAAGGGAAATGTGTACGAATGGAAAAACAAAGAGTATGTGAAGTTTATAAGTTAAGGTCAATTTTAACCGATCATATCTCCCAGTATATAATGAACTAGAAGCCTCACGATATATCAAATTAAAGTTCTTTGAGTCTAGTTTTCATAAAATCAAATCGCTCATCAATTGAAGTTCGGAGTAAAATGTTATAGACGTTTTACCGTGACACTGTCGGGCAGTGAGGTTGCAACCGCCCTAAAAACGGCCACTGGCCAAGAACCTTTATATTTTTAGTTGTCTATTATGAAATCATTTTCAACATTTCCAGAATTGAGGAGCTTACTTATCCTCTAAAATTATCTCAAATTTCTAGCAAACAACTAAGGAGAACACCAAGTTATACTCCATTAAAAGTAAAGCTAAGTGAAGGGGAGCTATCATAAGGTGAAGGTGGTGTGTTGGTGGTTGTTTTGGCTGCACTTGGGCAGTGTTGCTTCGGTGAATTTTCTCCGTTTTTGAAGCTTTTATTAGCTACATATATGTTCCCTCTTGCTAAGGATTAAACACAAGTATAAAAGGTAAGAATTCTACTACTAACCTTGCTTGAGTTCTTGATTAAAAGATTAGAAGTTGGAGGTGTGTTTGGTGTGTTGGTGAACTGTTTTTGCTGCGTTTTGGACAGCAGGGTTGCTGCATTTTTGGACAATAAGTCGAGGTAATTACTCCTATTTTTAACCAAGAACAAACCCCCAGCAAAATGTAAGGATTTCCCCCTTTTAAACCTCTCAAATTGTAAAACGAAAATCTGGAAATTGGCAGCTAAGTGAGCTGCCGATGGACTGTTTGTGAGCTGATTTTGGCTCGTTTTCCTTAGGATTTTTGGATGTTTATTTTTCTGGAAATATACTTCATATTTCGGGGAAGAATTAGAGCAAAAATAAGGTAAAATTTCCTCTTGTTCCTCCCTCAAATGTTAGTGAAAACTAGTTGAGAAAATGGTTAATGTTGTTGATGTTGCCGTGTGTTCTTGTTGCTATTGTGACTGCCTTTGGTTAGTTATTTTGGCTAAATTTTGTTCTATAGATTAAGCTTTTAGTTTGCCTATAAAACCACTGTATTAAGGAGGTTTAAAGCTGATCATTTAAATAGGAAATCGGCTAGAGAAAAGTTCATCGGAGAAAGGTATGTAAGGCATTTTTTGTCTCTTGATTTTCGAGCACGAATTCATTCCGAGGATTAATCCGGCATTCCCCTGTAATTTAGCTTAGGTATGTAGGAATTATGGTTCTTCCCAGTTGTTAGAATTACTTGGTATTAAGTCGTGTATTTGCTAAAGAGTTGGAACACATGAATGTGAAGCGGAGAGGGCAATTGCCTTTGATTATGGTCATAGTTTTTAATTGTTTCTGAAGTCCCCTCGTTGTGGGCACTGTGAGCTGGTATTTTACATTATGTTATGTATTTGTGTGTCAAATTTTTTTCACATTATGGTTTCTAAGAAAATTGGTAAACATGGCAAGACGACGACGGGCGGACAAATCTAATAATTGAAATCGGTTTTAACTCAATAAGGGCTAACGAGGGTAACAAAATGAAATTTTCTTATGAAAGTTACCTACCCTCTTATATTCATGTTTTAAGGTACCTAGGGCTATGAGATGGTTCCCCGATCCCTCTCCCTTAAGCTAAGCAACAAAATAATACATTTCTTAATTAACTGATATGTTAAACTTGGAAAATAGAACCCGAATGGATAAACTATTGATATTTCTATGGGACCATCTTTATTGGAAGGTTATTCACAATATGTGATGTTAACAGGTTATATGAAAATCATAATATATACGTTTATGCTTACATTCAAATTACGCGCTAAAGCGGCAAGGATTGCCTTTAGAAAGTCGCTATATGTTTATTAGAGCTCTTAAGTTATATAGACCTACTGAGAATTACTTACGGCTTTAAGTAGACACGTCGCATGTTCTTTGAATGTTGTGGATGTGTAAGGAAATTAACCTAAGAGTAAAAGTTGAGGCTCTAGTAGCAATGGGGAGATAAGAGTAAATGTTAGACCTTTTATGGTAATATGTGAGTTATATGCCCTCTGGCTGTAGTTGGTTTCAAGAACCTTTGAGCGACGTTAAAATTTGAACAAGACGATGTTTAAGAGATAAGGTAGGCAATTAGGTAAAAAGTTAAGTACGTATAAGAATGCTGGAATAATGAACACGAGAGTAAATAATTAAGTAGGGAATCACGAATCCTATTTGGAAAAGAATTTATGATGAATATGAAAAGTAAAGCTAAAGGTTGTTAACTTAGATGATAAGTGTTCCGATTTTTAATGAGTTAGGCACATGGCCAACAAGATTTTCCCTTTTCAAATAACATTTAGCAAAAAAAGTTGTAAATAAAGTTGGTTATATTCAGTTGTGTTAAGCTTATGAAAGGCCATTAAAGTGTTAACTTCTTAAGAAATGATTAGAATCGAATATTTTGAGATAGTAAATCAAGTTAAGGAGAAGTTCTTCATCGTACTTTTTAAACAATTATCTTTGATTATTTATTCTAAGAGTTGGATTAACTTTTTCAAGTTTTAAAGGATTTTTTCTTGGAAGTTTCTAAACTGTTTATAATACTGGTAAGCTTTTCTAAGCTCCTCGTAGTTTGCAAAGTTTCAAACGAGGTTTTCCTATTTTTTCTAAAGCACGACTATAAGTCTTTACTTATGTTAAGGCAGCCCTAGACATTTGCCTAGCATTTTTATGTTAAAGAGCTCCAAGTTTGAGATGAGCATGTTATGTCCTCCTGTTCATGAGTTACCTCGAGATGTGATATGATGTGCAATGAATGAGGTATACTCACAATTCTTGATATGGAAGTATGAAAGTCAAAAGAATATAAGCACGAAATCAATGCAAAAATTGTTAATCGAAAATGTTAAGTTAAGATCTTCCTCTCTGCTCCTTGTGTTAGAATTGCTAGGAGAAGTTTAAAATCATGAAGGTGTGTCTACACAATGTTTTTGATATTCCAGTTCTAGGAACTTCCCCTAAAATTCATTCACAGCATATGTATGTATTTAAATTCTAAATGAAAGACCTATATGTGTATGGCATAATTGTAGTATTAGGGGTCGTAAGATCCTACACATGTTATAGTTACTGAGTCGGCATATTTCATGGTATTCAGTATTCAGATAGTCTTTATGAGTCCTATAAGCTCTATTTATGTTTGTGATTGAGATTTGTTTTTATTTTATCCCGTTGTGGTACACAGGCTGGAGATATTTTTATTTTACCCCAGTATGGTACACAAGCTGGATGAATTTTATATATGGATTTATGGTTGGCTGATCGCTGGCATTACAATTATAGTTTCTTTCTTGTGCATTTCTTAATTGCATTTTCATCTCATTATAGAGTTATTATCAGGTTTTGATTTCCAGGATTCAGGGTTGTTACTATTCCTTATTCCTTGTTCAGTTATCTTTAGTTCACTTATGTTATAGTAAGTTTTATCAATTACAGGTTGCAGAGTTCCAGGTTATATCTATCCTTTATTTGTTTATGTGCTGAGTCAGTTATTATAGGATTGTTATCTCATGTTTATAGTTTCAGCCTTACATACCAGTACATTTTATTCATACTGACGTCCCTTCGCTTGGGGACCTGCGTTCGTGCCGCAGGTGCAGGTAGAGGTCAGGATTGCCAGTTGAGTAGCAGTTCGTGAGATCAACTTATGGTTCGTATGCTCCATTTTTCCTGGAGCTAGGGCTTAGTTATTTATGCTTGAGTTTTGAGATTCAGTTATGGGTAGGTCGGAGCCCTGTTCCGATTATAAGTCAATTTACTCTTTGGAGACTTTGTGGACTTAGTGTGTACAGTGTTATTCAGTTTGTGGCGTCGCCGGCTTATTGTTGCTTGGTTTGGCACACTCGTTGCCTTGGTTGCATTTCGGTTGTTTACCCTGTATTGTTGAGACCTTATGGGTCCAGCTTATACTATAGTTGATTGTGACAGGTGGCCTGGATGGCCTAAGTGTTATAGTTACAAGTGTCATATAGCCGGCTTCTCGATCAATCATGAATTGAGTGCCAATTGCGCCCTACCCCAGTTTTTGGGCGTGACAGATTTGGTATCAGAGCGAAGTCGTATCACAGGGAGTCCACAAGTTGTGTCTTGTAGATTCTTGCTTATGGGTATGTTGTGCACCATACTTATAATCAGGAGGCTACAGGGCATTTAGGAGATGTTTCACTTCGTTCATTAATAGATCGAGCTATAGTGCAAAGATGTAAGAGGTGTTTTAAATCTAAATCGTTCTTATGTTTTAAAATTCGCCTTAAGTAAGGCAAATTGCTACAAGATTTATTGGCACTGATGTTCGAAAGGGTCCCAATCGCCCTTCTGCCGATCCGAGAAATAGATTAGAGGCTCGAAGCGAGTTTCCCATTCCTTGTAAAATAGTTCCTCCATGTTCCAGTCGGAATTACTGTGGGAAGGGATTCAGCCCCTCCTATTATTTCAGATTCGGTAGAGCCAAGAGAATATAGATTTATTGATCCTTTAGCACCTGTTGTACCTTCAGGTATATCAAAGGGATGAGATTTTGAGAATGCATTTCAGATGTTAACCCAAGTAGTGACGTTTCAAAATCAACAGTTGAAATTAATGGCAGGTTCCAGGGGAAATACTTTTGAGAGCTTTAGTGCCTGGGAGTTTTGAGTCTAAATCCCCTAGCCTTCACAAATCATTATTTACCATGGGAACTTCAACGGGTTCGAGCTAATAAGGTTTTGTACCAAATGCAGGGTAGCATGAGTATTCGCGAATATAGTCTCAGGTTTAATTCTTTTGTCCGATATGCTTCAGATAGGGTGCGGAATATGAGGGATAAAGTATATCAATTTTATTAGGTTTGGGACCCTATCTAGTTTGACTATTTCTTGGATACAAGCATTTTCCTAGAATATAGAGGAATCTGATTCACTGTTTCCAAGTACCAACAAAGAAGTAGAATAAATTGGGGAGACCAGGTCAACATGATTATTTAAGGCCCCATGTAGTGTTTCAAGGCCCCGGGTGGCCAGACATTCAATTTCTCCTGGAGATTTAGTTCCTTCTTCATCCCTAGATCAGGCTTTAGTTTCTGTTATCAGGAACATCAATAAGGGGCCATGGTAAAAGCAAAGGTAAATTCACATCTTTGAATATAACATTGATCTTGTATCTTAAGTAGTGAATGGAAAGTGGTATTGGAGTTAATTATCTGTAGTGGTAGTGTATAAATTTGCTTATGGCTAGAAAAGTTCAACGATTATGTGGTGTTAAGGCATGTCTGCCTTATGTTAAGTAAATAGATTGAGTTAAATAAGTATAGTTTGATATGAAGCAACGACTGGAGAGGATATGTTTATGAATATATGGAATGTATATTTATGACGGAAGACAAGGATGAGTTAAAGGTGTTATGACATTCGGGGACGAATGTTCCTAAGGGGGGGAAGGATGTTACACCCCGGAAAATTTTTGGTGATTATTTGATGTTTTTATGCTATGTTAAGGGAATTATTGTTTGTATATTGATCGTAGATGAAAAGGGAAATGTGTACGAATGGAAAAACAAAGAGTATGTGAAGTTTATAAGTTAGGGTCAACTTTAAACGATCATAATTCCCATTATATAATTAACTAGAAACCCACAACATATCAAATTAAAGGTCTTTGAGTCTAGTTATCATAACATCAAACCTCTCATCAATTGATATTTGGAGTAAAAAGTTATAGACATCTTACCGGGGGACTATCGGGCAGTGAGGTGGCTACCGCCCAAAAAACGGCCACCGCCCAACAACCTTTATATTTTAAGTTGTGTGTTATGAAATCCTTTTCAATGTTTCCAGAATTGAGGTTCTTGCTTATCCTCTGAAATTCTCTCAAATTTCCAGCAAACAACTAAGGAGAACACCAAGCTAAACTCCAATAAAAATAAAGCTAAGTGAAGGGGAGCTATCATAAGGCGAAGGTGGTGTGTTGGTGGCTGTTTTGGCTGCACTTGGGCAGTGTTGCTTTGGTTAATTTTATGCATTTTTGAAGATGGTCTAAGCTACATAATTTTTCCCTCTCGGTAGGGATTAAACACAAGTATAAAAGGTAAGCATTCTACTACTAACCTTGCTTGAGTTCTTGATTAAAAGATTAGAAGTTGGAGGTGTGTTTGGTGTGTTGATGAACTGTTTTTGCTGCATTTTGGGCAGCAGGGTTGCTGCATTTTTGGATAAGAAGTTGAGGTAAATTACTCCTATTTTTAACCAATAAAAAACCCCCAGAAAAAGGTAAGGATTTCCCCCCTTTTAAACCTCTCAAATTGTAAAACAAAAATCTAGAAATTGCCAGCTAAGTGAGCTGCCGATGGACTGTTTGTGAGCTGAGTTTTGCTCGTTTTCCTTCGAAATTTTGGCTATTTATTTTGATGGAATCAAACTTCATATTGAGGGGAAGAATTATAGAAAACCTAAGGTAAAATTTCCTCTTTTTCCTCCCTCAAAAGTTAGTGAAAACTAGTTGAGAAAATGGCTAAATGTTGTTGATGTTGCCGTGTGTTCTTGTTGCTATTGTGACTGCCTTTGGTTAGTTATTTTGGCTGCATTTTGTTCTATAGATTAAGATTTTCATTGGCCTAAACCACTGGATTAAGGAGGTTTAAGGCTGATCATTGAAATGGGAAATCGGCTAGAGAAAACTTCATTGGAGAAAGGTATGTAAGGCGTTCTTTGTCTCTTGATTATCAAGCCCGAATTCATGCCGAGGATTAATCCGGCATTCCCCTGTACTTGATCTTCTATAGTAGAATATTATGTTTCTTCCCATTTGTTATAATTACTTGATATTAAGTTGTGTATTTTCTAAAGAGTTGGAATGCATGAATATGAAACGGAGAGGGCAATTGCCTTCGATTATGGTCATAGTTGTAAATTGAGTCTGAAGTCCCCTTGGCGTGGGCACTATGAGATGGTCCTTTACATTATGTTATGTATTTGTGGTGTCAAATTTGTTTCACATTATGGTTGCTAATAAAATTGGTAAACACGGCAAGACGATGACGCGCATACAAACCTAATAATTAAAATCGGTTTTAACTCTATAAGGGATAACGAGGGTAACAAAATAAAATTTTCTCATGAAAGTTATCTATCCTATTATATTCATGTTTTAAAGTACCTAGAGTCATGAGATGGTTCCCCGATCCCTCTCCCTTAAGCAAAGCGACTAATTAATATGTTTCTTAATTAGCCGATACGTTAAACTTGGAAAATAAAACCCGAATGGGTAAACTATTGATATTTCTATGGAACCATATTTATTAGCAAGTTATGCACAATATCTTAATGTTAACAGGTTATACAAAAATCATAATATATACGTTTATGCTTACGTTCAAATTAAGCGCTAAAGCAGGAAGGGTTGCCTTTAGAAAGTCGCTATATGTTTATTAGACCTCTTGAGTTATTTAGAACTCCTGAGAATTGCTTAAGGTTTTAAGTAGACATGTCGCATGTTCTATGAAAGTTGTATGTGTCTAAGGAAATTAACCTAAGAGTAAAAGTTGAGGCTCTAGTAGCAATGGAGAGATAAGAGTAAATGTAAGACCTTTTAAGGTAATATGTGAGTTATATGCCCTCTGTCCGTAGTTGATTTCAAGAACCTTTGAGCGACGTTAAAATATGAACAAGATGATGTTTAAGAGATAAGGTTGGCAATTAGGTAAAAAGGTAAGTACGTAAAAGAATTGTTGGATTAATGAACAGGAGAGTAAATAACTAAGTAGGGAATCACGAAACTTGTTTGGAAAAGAATTTATGATGAATATAAAAATTAAAGCTAAAGGTTGTTAACTTAGATGATAAGTATTCCGATTTTTAACGAGTTAGGCAAATGGCCAGCAAGATTTACCCTCTAATGACATTTAGCAAAAAAAGTTATAAATAAAGTTGGTTATGCTCAGTTGTGTTAAGCTAATGAAACGACAATAAATTGTTAACTTCTTAAGAAATGATTAGAATCGAATATTTTGAGATAGTGACTCAATTTAAGGAGAAGTTCTTCGTCGTGCTTTTTAAACAATTATCTTTGATTATTTGTTCTAAGAGTTGATTAACTTTTTCAAGTTTTAAAGGACTTTTTTCTTGGAAGTTCCTAAACTGTTTATAATGCTGCTAAGATTTTCTAAGCTCCTCGTATATTGCAAAGTCTCACATGAGCTTTTCCTACGTTGTCTGAAGCACGACTATAAGTCTTTATTTTGCTTAAGGCAACCCCTAGAGAGTTGCCTAGCATTTTTATGTTAAAGAGCTCCAAGTTTGAGATATGCAGGTTATGTCTTCCTATTCATAAGTTACCTCGAGATGTGGTATGATGTGCAACGAATGAGGTATACTCACAATTCTTTACATGAAAGTAGAAGCACGAAATGAATGCAAATATTGTCAATAGAAAATGTTAAGTTAAGCTCTTCCTCTCTGCTCCTCGTGTTAGAATTGCTAGGAGATGTTTAAAATAATGAAGGTGTGTCTACACAGTGTTTATAATATTCTAGTTCTAGGAACTTCCCCTAGAATTCATTTATAGCATATGTATGTATTTAAATGCTAAATGAAAGACCTATATGTGTATGGAATAATTGTAGTATTAGGGGTCGTAGTAAGATCCTACACATGTTATAGTTACTGAGTTGGCATATTTCATGGTATTCAGTATTCAGATAGTTTGTATTATCCCCATCAGCTCCATTTATGATTGCGATTAAGATTTGTTTTTATTTTACCCCAGTGTGGTACACCGGCTGGAGATATTTTTATTTACCTTGGTGTGGTACACCGGCTGGAGATATTTTTTTACCCCGGTGTGGTACACTGGGTGGAGATATTTTTATTTTACCCCAGTGTGGTACACCGGCTGGACGAATTTTATATATGGATTTATGGTTGGCTGGTTGCTGGCATTACAGTTATAGTTTCTTTCTTGTGCATTTCTTAATTGCATTTTCATCTCATTATAGAGTTATTATCAGGTTTTGATTTTTAGGATTCCGGTTGTTACTATTTCTTATTCCTGGTTTAGTTATCTTGAGTTCACTTAGGTTATAATAAGTTTTTATAAATTACAGGTTGTAGAGTTCCAGGTTATATCTATCCTTTATATGTTTATGTGTTGAGTTAGTTATTACAGGATTGTTATCTCATTTTACAGTTTTAGCCATACATACCAGTACATTTCATTCGTACTGACGTCCCTTCGCTTGGGGACTTGAGTTCGTGCCGCAGGTGTAGGTAGAGGTCAGGATTGCCAGTTGAGTAGCAGTTCGTAAGATCAATGGATGGTTGGTATGCTCCTTTCTTCCTGGAGATAGAGCTTAGTTATTTATGCTTGAGTTTGAGATGCAGTTATGGGTAGGTCAGAGCCCTGTTCCGAGCATCAGTCAGTTTACTCTTTAGAGGCTTTGTGGACATAGTGTGTACAGTGTTATTCCGTTTGTGGCCTTGTCAGCTTATTGTTGCTTGATCTAGCACACTCATTGCCTTGGTTGCATTTCGGTTGTTTACCATGTATTGTTGAGACTTTATGGGTCCAGTTTATACTCCAATTGATTGTGACAGGTGACTTGGATGGCCTAAGTGTTATAGTTATAGATTTCATATAGCCGGCTTCTCGATCAATCATGAATCGAGTGTCAGTTGCGCCCTACCTCAATTTTGAGGCGTGACAAATGTTGTAAGTTATTTTGAGATTATCACTGATTGATGGGAACTATAGGAAATTTTTGTATATTAATTGTAATAGTTCGTAAGGTTTCTCCTATCGAGTAGAGACAATGTAGGTTCCTACACGGCCCGTCCATTTGGGTCGTGACGCATATATATGATATAATTGTCAATCAAATAATTATATATAGTTAGTTTTATAATTGTAGAAACTAATCCAATCAATATTATTTCATGCAGGATTTGATTTAAATACAAATATATCACGCTAGAATATGTCATAATAGAATGACTCTAATAATATTAATAGTAAGACCTTAATTATGGCGAGATTTTCCCCCCATATATATCATATTATTGCTAATCAAATAATTATATAATTTAAATTATAAATATATCGAATATGTATTGGAATATTTTCTAATAGAATGACTATAGTTATGACGTGATCCCCCCCCCCTCCACATATATATCATATTACTCCTATGCCATAATTATATAATTTAAATTATAAATATATAAAATATATCTTAGAAATATTTCTAATAGAATGACTCTAATTATAGCGTGATTTAATAATTAGATAATTTAGCTAAATATGAATATCACGGGTTAATATTAGCTTAATTTTAGGGTTCGAATTAATATTTTCTTATAATATTTATACATAATATAATAATCTGAAATATTTTTTGTTGTAAAAATTGCCAAGTGGCTAGTTCTCAATTTGCCACTTGGTTTAACCTCATGCTTCACTACCCTCTTTTTAATAATATATAGATACAATTCCAACTTAGTTATTTTTTCTCTCAATGTGCAGATAACATTCCTGCACACGGTTGCATGGATATGTTCTCCCTACAAAAAAATTAAATATCTATATTATATCTGTAAGAGGGTAGTCAATATATGTATTTATAACGATAATAAGATGATAAAATACCTTTTCATCCTGTAGTAACTTTCAAGCACTATTGCATCTTTGTTCAGAATATCTCACTGATAAAGTCAATTTTAGTTGACATTTCTTTTGAAGAAAGTAATGGCTTCAAGGTAGTTTGTTTTTCTATATCATAGGTACTATGAATTGTTCGTATTATGATGAACGAATCCTCCTAAATATATAGAATATGTCATAGGAATCTTTTCTATTATAATAATTATAATTATGGCTAAAACAATTTTCCATATAAATTATATAATTGTGTCATGACCCAAATGACCATGATTGGCACCCACACTAACCCCTTGGTGGGCGAACCAGCAAAACCCGAAAACAATTCCCAATTGACCCCAAAATTAAAATATTCATGAAAGAGAAATCAACTATTATGTTAAGAAAACAATTCCATATCACTATACTGTGCATACCAAAACTAAATAACCAATTTCCCAAAACCTGATTTTCATTTCAAAATACGTCTGTTTCCACAAGCTAAGAAACTAAAACTAAAAACGAAATAAAGTGTCCAAATGTCTGAAAGAAGGACATCTATAACGAAGGAGTGAACTGTGTCCTCATCTGCTCACCTTCTAACTCCCGAAAGCTGTTAGTTTGCAAGTGAGGGCGTGAAGAACTGTGGGGCTCGAACTCTATACTCAGAAACGAATGCAGGGGTAGGGTCAGTACATCACACAATACTGGTAGGAATCATCATTCGGCCTTACATAATAATAGATAATTAAAGCAATAGTGATATAAAAAGGGTCCTCAACTTTATACAGAAATACAAGACATTTTATGAACACTAGCTCTACTTAGGAATCAGTTGGCCTGCTCACTGGATTAGGCCTCTCACTGCAGTGTTCACTTGTCTGCGAGAACAGTCTCGCCACAACGGAAATGGTTCTGCTACAGCGGCTCTGCGTAGGCAGTAGCTCAACATGTTGCACTCTTCTTAGTTCATCCATTCCACAGTTCATTAGATCAATAGTTTAACATTTCACATACTCCATAGATCCATCAAAAAACCATAATAGAACAACAAACACATTAGCTATTAAGAGCTACAATTGCTCAGTTATTCATAGCGACAACTACTTAATAACTACACACGGTGACAAAGTCACACTTAGCACTAAAATCATGTTTGTTGTTATAATCTCACATCAAATCCATGATACTTTGCACATTCTCGTAGCACATTTCATATCCACCTCATGAACATAAATGAAATCACAAATAATACATAAACAACACAACCAAGGGTAACATGATGGGATTATGCCTCCGCCATCTTCCCTTATTTCTCAACCACACGAAACATGTACACACATGCCAGAGGGTCTTATTTGTGCTCATCCAGTCATGACCTGTAGGGGACTTTAGAAATCCATGTACTGTGCCAGTATGGTACAAACTCCTACTCATAAGCTTATCAAGATGCTCCCCTCAGACACGAGTCACTCAAGTAATGTTAATTGCTCGCCGGGATACTCCCCTCGGGCTCGAACCTCTCATTTTAGGATGTTAAATCTTTTCATTCATCATTCTCATAAAAGACATATAAAGTGCATCATTTCATCATACAGAAAGTTACAATCTACTTCTCAAATAAGCCATTATCAACTAATAGTTCTCTCATTAATGGAGCATGATCACTTTACTTGTAACATCCCGGATGGAGTTCAGCAGAAAACAAGCAGAAACTTTTCTCAAAACGACTCGTCCCAACGAGTCGGGGTTGTTCTAACGGTCCGTTAAATGGGTCATTGGATGGGTTTCAAGAAAAAAAGTGCTAAGTATGTTTGATACCACGAGAGGATGGAATGAGTCATTATGGGAAGCAACGATCCGTTAGATGTAGCCGTGGTGACCTAGCAGACTAGAATTCCCAGAAACCACGAGCCAAGTGACGACCCGTTGGTTGTTGTGACAGGTCATCCGGAGGAGTCGTTAGTTGGAACTCAAAAAAGGGTTTGGTTTCTGGTTTAGTGATGACAGACAAAGACCATGAGAGGTTGGGTGAAGTAACAACCCGTCATGTCGGTCGTTGGAAGGAAATCAAGGGTTAGACTAGTGGTGACGATGAAAGGTAATGACGAGTCATTGGATAAAGTAATGACTCATCCTGCTGGTCATTGGTTGAGGAAGAAGAAGCTAGGAAATTTTTCCTCGGTGGCAATGGATGGTCACCACAAGCCATGGTAGGGACCAATGTGTCACACCCCACCTTGGAGGGTATGACGGGCACCTGGTGCCTGCTAGACTCTGGACTGCTAGATGGTCCAGCCTAAGCACGTCTGGTGCTTTTGGCTGGCCCTGGCTCTATTCCAAGAAACCAACCGGCTATATAACGGCTGTAAATACAGCCTCCGGCCAACTGGCCTATAGCCACTTATACCTGTACTATCAGCTAACCAGAATACATTCAATATAGGGGAGCCTATGTGGGCCGACGAGGACACCATGCTGTCTAGTTATCTGTAACTCAACAATGAAATACTAGAAAGCTACGTGACCGGCAAGGTCACCACTACTGTCAAGTTGTGGCCCCACACGGCCAACATAAAAGAAGTAAAAGTACTAACAGCTATACGACTGCACGACCTAACATGACCGGCTCAACTGACCACAGGGAAATATATACAAACTGCAAGCCTCTAGGAATAACAATAGAAATGATCGGGACAGGGCCCCAACCTACCCGTACTGTACAACAAACGAAAACGAAATACACCTCTGGAATTCAGTCTCCGGATGACAGGAGCTGAATACTCGATCGCTGACAGGAATCATGAGGGATCGCCTCCTCGTCTATGAGTACCTGCAGGCAAGTAATGCAGCGCCCCACCGGGTGTCAGTACCGCTGGTACTGAGTGTGTAAAGCAATAAATGAAAGAGATATCTGAAAACAACAATACAACTGATGAAACTGAAGTAGGAAGAAAAAGATTAACTGTCTGATAGTGTAGAACTATGCCTACTCTTAACTATACCGGAAGGAGTAGGAGTCATACCTGGAGATGTATCGTTCTACTGTCGATCTACTCGTATCTAATGTGACATGGCATAACATGACATAACATAACATAGCATACACAAACCTTACCCGGCCCCCATAAGCCGGGAGGTGCAACCAGCACAAAATCTATACCCCTACCCCGGTCATCCCATCTCCTAAAGTAACTATAAGCATTCGGCCGGTCCCTTGGGTATGCACTTGGGCTCGCTGAGCCCCTGACTAGAACTGTACCTGAGTCTGGAGGACTCCTGAATCAACACCCGGGCGTATCCGCTCAACAGGGGTGTGTAAGGGCCGACCAAGGCATAATATGGGGAAAACTGGCAACCCATCTTCGTCCCCTGTGGGACGGCATGCCACTCCGTAGAGCGATGTATCCTCGTCCTCTGGCGGACGAGTCAATATAGCTATTAACCCTGGGGCGGTCAGGGATGCTAGGTAATCCAACCCCAAGACAATACAGTGGTCTCAACTAGTAATACAATCTGCATATATCACATGCTGAAGCTAATAATAATAATGTATCTGTGTCTACTGTATGCTGAACTAGTGATAGCGATATGTATGTACTTAATTCATGCTGAGACTGATAATAGTGTATATGTACAAATATAATCTTCTGCCATACTGTACTCTATACTGAGTTTCTGTAATAACATGATTTACTATCCCTAACATGCTTCCTAAACTTCATTTTTTAACCTATCATTCTACTTCTGAGATGCCGTATAGATATTACATTGTTTTAATGGGTTTCAACTGAATCCGATAATATCCTACATTCTGTATTACATCACATACTGGGCATGCTGTGCAGTTCCTAATGCTTGTATTAGAATCTATATCATGCTAGCAAGTTTCAGGCTAATTATAACATAATGCTTCTAATATCGTACCAACATTCGTAATAAACATAACACATGACTTCTAAATATTCTACTGGCCTTTAAATTACTTTACTATACCGAGCTTACTAACTTGCCGAGGAAACTAGCTTTACATACCTTATCCTCGACTATCCGTCTGTCGGACGAGGCTCGGCCAATACTTCAACTATTTCTCCCAACTGCATTCATAAATATGTCAATTAATACTAAATATAGCTTTATTTTAAACAACAACGTCACTTTCGTCATAATTTATAGCCTAAACTTAGGCTTATCGAAAGACGGTCGAAAACTCGCTATTTTTTAGAGGTCCAGAAGGGAGAAATATTCACTTCACAGCTAGGATCACATAGACACTAGTTTGGAGCAATTCTACTTACCTTAGCTCGGTAGCTCGATGATTCGTCGGCCGTATTTCACGAAACTAAATCCATAGGAATGCTCTCTGCTGCTAAATACCTCAGTATCTGCGGTTAATTTAAGTTTGGACAATGTTTGGCAGCGTAATCGGACGAAATTATATTACCCCCTTCGTTCTCTCCTCTCCTCTGGTTTTTCCACTCTATTTCACTGGAAATTTATAAGTTTAAATGAATTAAAACCGAAGTGGGGCTTTATATACTTGGGCCTGGACAAGGCCAACGTGTCACGGAGCCAACGCGGAGGCTTCACCTCCGTGACACGCTGCCATCGCGGAGGGGCTCTGCCTCGGCTCCTCCCGCAATGGTTCGACAGGTTATCCGTCCGATCCTTTCCCGGGCCTTCCTCTAGCACGTATGGCTTTCAAATATGCCTAACCACCATGGGAATAGGCCACCTAGGTGTCGGAAATCTTACGGGGTATAACATTCTCCCCCCCATAAAAACATTTGTCCTCGAATGGAAGGTGCTGTCTAGAGGACTTCTCAATTTACTCTTTTTTTTGAAAAAGAAATTTCGGCAGAGTCTCCCCTATAATATGGACTATACCAAAAACCTGAAATACAGAAAAGTCCAACACAGGTACTGCACACAATATATTAAGATTCACTGAATGGCTATGTATCAATCTTTCTCATTTATATACAACCATAAGGTACTACATAAGTAATATTACGGACATACCTATCGCCTGACTAGGCCTGAAATAGGTGAGGATATCTAGCTTTCATATCTTCTTAAGCTTCCCACGTCATCTCCTCACGGTTCCTGTTATGCCACAATACTTTGACAGACGCAATATCTTTAGTCCTCAACCTGCGAATCTGTCTGTCTAAGATAGCTACTAGAACCTCTTCATATGCTAACTCTTCTGTGACCTGGACATCCTGAACTGGAACAACTGTGGAAGGGTCTCCTACGAACTTCCTCAACATAGATACATGGAATACTTGGTGAACAGATGCTAACTCCGGAGGCAAGTTCAATTCGTATGCAACTCGGCCTATCCTTCGTCGAATCTGATATGGCCCAATGAATCTCGGGCTAAGCTTGCCTTTCTTGCCAAATCTCATCACCCCTTTCATCGGAGACACTTTCAGATATACCCAGTTATTTACTGCAAATTCTAGATTTCTGCGCCGCATATCTACATAAGACTTCTGGCGGCTCTGAGAAGTCAGCTGGCGTTCTCTGATAAGCTTTACCTTCTCCTCTGACTGTTGAATGATGTCTGGCCCAATCAATGCTGATTCCCCCACTTCGAACCAGCCCACCGGCGATCCACATTTTCGCCCATATAATGCTTCAAAGGGCGCCATCTGGATTGCTGAATGATAACTGTTATTATAAGCAAATTCAATTAATGAAAGATGCTCATCCCAGCTACCCCCAAAATCTAGTACACACGCTCGTAACATATCTTCGAGCGTTTGGATAGTCCGCTCAGCCTGCCCATCTGTCTGAGGGTGGAATGCTGTGCTCAAATTGATCTGCGTTCCCAAACCCCTCTGGAACGACTGCCAGAATCTAGCTGTAAACTGTGCTCCCCTATCTGAAATGATGGATACCGGCACTCCATGTAATCTAACTATTTCTCTGATATATAATTCGGCATAATCCTTAGCCGAGAAGGTAGCCTTCACTGGCAGGAAATGAGCTGATTTTGTCAGCCTGTCAACTATTACCCAAATGGAATCATTTCTGCGTCTGGTACGGGGTAACCCGGTTACAAAATCCATATTTATCTCTTCCCATTTCAACGTAGGCACCGTTATATCTTGCGTCAAACCGCCCGGTTTCTGGTGCTCCGCTTTCACCTGCTGACAGTTAGGACATCTAGATACAAATTCAGCTATTTCAACTTTCATACCTGGCCACCAGTAGATGTCTCTGATGTCGTGGTACATTTTCGTTGCTCTTAGATGGAGGGAATAGCAAGCGTAATGTACCTCATGCATAATCTGCTGGCGAAGCCCTGAAACATTCGGAACACAAAGGCGGCCCTTACAGCGTAGCACATCATCCTCAGTCATTTGGAAATCTGAGTCCTTACCTTCCTGAACTCTATCTCTAAGCTGGACTAAGTCAGGGTCCTCATACTGTCGTTCTTTTACCTCTGTAACTAATGATGACACAACAGATTTCTGAATTACTGCTCTATTATTTTCTGTTTCCATTACTCGAACGGCTAAACCAGCTAGCTGATGAATTTCCTTGGCTAACTCCCGCTTCTCAGGTCGCAAATACTCCAAACTCCCCATTGACTTACGGCTTAGGGCATCTGCCACTACATTAGCTTTTCCCGGGTGATACAGAATGTTCACATCATAATCTTTTAACAACTCCAACCAGCGACATTGCCGGAAATTCAACTCCCTCTGAGTGAAGATGTACTGTAGGCTCTTGTGATCTGTAAAAATATCAACATGGACGCCATACAGGTAATGCCTCCACATCTTCAAGGCGTGGATCACTGCGACTTATTCCAGGTCATGGGTAGGGTAATTCTTTTCGTGTTTCCTCAACTGTCTGGAAGCGTATCCAATCACTTTACCATGCTGCATCAACACACAACCTAACCCGACGCCTGATGCGTTGCAATACATCGAATAACCTTCTGTACCTTACGACAATGCTAACACTGGGGCGGAGGTTAATCTATCTTTCAGTTACTGGAAGGACTACTCGCATGCCTCTGTCCACTGAAACTTTACTGCTTTCTGTGTCAATTTTGTCAGAGGTGCCGCAATGGTCGAGAACCCTTCAACGAACCTCCTGTAATATCCTGCCAACCCCAGAAAGCTACGAACTTCAGTAGGAGTGGTAGGCCTAGGCCATGATTTAACTGCTTCTATTTTCTGCTTGTCAACTTGTATACCAACATCCGACACAATATGCCCTAAAAAGGCTACTGAGTTAAGCCAGAATTCACACTTAGAAAATTTAGCATATAACTGGCGGTCCCTGAGGATCTGAAGCACTGTCCGCAAATGAGTCCGGTGATCTGCTTCAGAGCGAGAATACACCAGAATGTCATCAATGAATACTATCACGAACAAGTCCAGGAAGGGTCTGAAAATACTGTTCATCAGGTCCATGAAGATTGCCGGGTCATTCGTTAACCCGAAGGACATGACTAGAAATTCAAAATGTCCATATCGAGTCCTGAACGCTGTCTTAGGAATATCCCTCTCACGTACTCGAACCTGGTGATATCCGAACCGCAGGTCAATCTTAGAAAAGTATCTGGCTCCCTGTAACTGATCAAATAAGTCATCAATTCTGGGAAACGGGTACTTGTTCTTTACTGTAACTTTGTTTAATTGCCGATAATCTATGCACATTCGGAGCGAGCCATCTTTCTTCCTCATAAATAAAACTGGCGCACCCCATGGTGAAGTACTCAGCCTGATAAAACCTTTATCCAATAAATCTTTGAACTACTCCTTTACCTCTCTGAGTTCCGCAGGAGCCATGCGATAAGGAGGAATCGATATCGGCTGGGTGCCTGGTAATAAATCAATAGCAAAGTCTATTTCCCTTTCTGGGGGAATACCAGGTAACTCATCCGAAAACACATCAGGGAATTCATTCACTACCGGAACAGACTGGAGCGTCGGAGATTCTGCTTGGACATCCTGAACTCTGACCAGATGGTAAATACATCCCTTAGATATCAATTTCCTCGCCCGAAGGTAGGAAATAAACCTACCTTTTGGCGTAGCGGTGCTGCCCTTCCACTCCTGCACTGCTTCTCCTAGGAAGTGGAATCGGACCGTCTTGGTCCAACATTCAACATTGGCAAAGCACGGCACTAACCAATCCATACCCATTATGGCATCGAAGTCTATCATCTCTAACTCGACCAGATCTACTGTGGTCTGACGGTCAGCAACCTCTAATGTACACCCGCGGTAGATTCTGCTAGCTATGATAGAGTCACCGACGGGCGTGGAACCGCAATAATTCTGGTGCAATATTGAATTTTCGTGCCAAAAATGGAGTAATGTAGGACAAAGTAGACCCTGGATCAATCAATACATAAGCAGGGTGTGAGCAGATAGTTAGCATACCTGTCACAACACCCGGTGACGGTTCTGAATCTTGTCTCACTGGTAAGGCATATGTGCGGCTTGGACCCGCACCTGTACTGGAGGCCTCTGATCTGCCCCGACCCCTGCCTGCTGAAACTGGGGGCCTGCGCCCTACCGAAGATGCTGTGGCTCGTGACCCTGCAGATGCCCTATCCTGTCTATCCCGGTCCTTTCGACCTCTGGCTGGGCAATCTTTCATCAAATGGCCTTCTTGGCCACAAATATAACATGCAGTGGAGCCATACCTGCATGCTCCAAGATGGCGTCGACTGCATATAGGGCAAAGTGGTAGGGTATACCTACTCTACTCAGCCCTCCTCTGTAATGGTGAATCTGCCATCTGCGAGCCTCTACCAGTCTCTGACTGCCCCCTGTGGCTGAATCTACCACCCTGCGGTTGTGGCGGAGGCGGGGGCCTTGGCGGCCTGTCTAACAATCGTGGCCTAGGTCCTCCCCGAGCCTCCCTCTGTAACTCATCTGGCCTGTCCCGGTGACGCTGTTCCTGATTGGCCCTTCTAATCTCCCGATGCCGCTGTCTGATGCCCTCAATATTCTGGGCGAATGCCTGAACTCGAGCAATGTCCATGTCCTCTCGCAGTGTAGCCGTAATACAAGTCTCAACATATTCTGGATTCAACCCCATGATAAAGCGGTGTACTCTGGATGCCATGGTATCAACAAAGGCCGGTGCGTACCGGGCCAAAGAATCAAACCGCAAGGAATATTCCCGAACACTCATGGCCCCCTACTCCAGATGTAGGAACTGGTCTACCCAGGCCTGTCGAATCTCTCGCGGCAAATAATGATCCAGAAAAGCTCCTGAGAAGCTGGACCTGGTCGGAGGGGAAACATCTCCCCCTCGGGACCTTTCCCAACTTTCATACCACAATACGACGATGTCCCGTAACTGAAATGCTGCCAACTCAACTGATTCTGTAGGCGTGGCATGCATAACCTTAAAAATTCTCTGCATTTGATCCAAAAAATCCTGAGGGTCCTCTGTCCGGTCTGTACCTGTAAACTGTGGGGGATTCAGAGCCAAGAACTCTTGGACCCTCGAACTACCGGGCCCTCCTGACGACTCAACAACTGTAGACGGCATCAGTTGACGCTGAGCAGCCATCATCTGTGCTAACATAACTACCACACTCCTAACCTCCTGGTCGGAAGGTGTCGGTATAGAGACTGCTGGAGGTAGTGTCGCCCCAAGTGGCTCCTCATGTGGTGGAGACTGCTGAGGAGGCTGGGACGATACCTCTGTAGTGCCCTCTGATCGGGTTGTTTCTAAACAAGGGTGAGGCATCCTGCTGGTGCCTTCCCCTGCTGCAATATCTAAACTCCGGCCTGTGATAGGATGTCGCTGGTCTGACATTATCTGTAACCAAAGAATACAGTAAGCTTTTAGGGACTCAACCCTATATTGTACTGCTCTACAACACGACTGAATAAGAATAAAAGACGACCATCCTATCATGCCTTGCAGCCCCCTACCCATAGTATGTGGTGCACAACACATCCATGGACAGGACTCTACTTAACAAGGCTTGCAGACTCCCTGGGATACGACCTGCTCTGATACCAAGTTTGTCACACCCCACCTTGGAGGGTATGATGGGCACCTGGTGCCTGCTAGACTCTGGACTGCTAGATGGTCCAACCTAAGCATGTCTGGTGCTTTTGGCTGGCCCTGGCTCTATTCCAAGAAACCAACCGGCTATATAACGGCTGTAAATACAGCCTCTGGCCAACTGGCCTATAGCCACCTGTACCTGTACTATCAGCTAACCAAAATACATTCAATATAGGGGAGCCTATGCGGGCCGACGAGGCCACCATGCTATCTAGTTATTTGTAACTCAACAAAGAAATACTAGAAAGCTACGTGACCGGCAAGGTCACCACTACTGTCAAGCTGTGGCCCCACACGGCCAACATAAAAGAAGTAAATGTACTAACAGCTATACGACTGCATGGCCTCATACGACCGGCTCAACTGACCACAGGGAAATATATACAGACTGCAAGCCTCTAGGAATAATAATAGAAATGATCGGGACAAGGCCCCGACCTACCCGTACTGTACAACAAAAGAAAACGAAATACACCTCTGGAATTCAGTCTCCGGATGACAGGAGCTGAATACTCGATCGCTGACAGGAATCACGAGGGATCGCCTCCTCGTCTATGAGTACCTGCAGGCAAGTAATTCAGCGCCCCATCGGGCGTCAGTACTGCTGGTACTGAGTGTGTAAAGCAATAACTGAAAGAGATATCTGAAAACAACAATACAACTGATGAAACTGAAGTAGGAAGAAAAAGATTAACTGTCTGATAGTGTAGAACTATGCCTACTCTTAACTATACTGGAAGGAGTAGGAGTCATACCTGGAGATGTATCGTTCTACTGTCGATCTACTCGTATCTAGTGTGACATGGCATAACATGACATGACATAATATAGCATACACAAACCTTACCCAGCCCCCATAAGCCGGGAGGTGCAACCAACAAAAAATCTATACCCCTACCCGGTCATCCCATCTCCTAAAGTAACTATAAGCATTCTGCCGGTCCCCTGGGTATGCACTTGGGCTCGCTGAGCCCCTGACTATAACTGTACCTGAGTTCGGAGGACTCCTAAATCAACACCCGGGAGTATCCGCTAGGGGTGTGTAAGGGCCGACCAAGGCACAATATGGGGAAAACTGGCATCCCATCTTCGTCCCCTGTGGGACGGCATGCCACTCGGTAGAGTGACATATCCTCGTCCTCTGGCGGACAACTCGATACAGCTATTAACCCTGGGGCGGTCAGGGATGCTAGGTAATCCAACCCCAAGACAATACAGTGGTCTCAACTAGTAATACTATCTGCATATATCACATGCTGAAGCTAATAATTATAATGTATCTGTGTCTACTGTATGCTGAACTAGTGATAGCGATATGTATGTACTTAATTCATACTGAGACTGATAATAGTGTATATGTACAAATATAATCTTCTGCCATACTGTACTCTATACTGAGTTTCTGTAATAACATGATTTACTATCCCTAACATGCTTCATAAACTTCATTTTTTAACCTATCATTCTACTTCTGAGATGCCTTACAGATATTACATTGTTTTAATGGGTTTCAACTGAATCCGATAATATCCTACATTCTGTATTACATCACATACTGGGCATGCTGTGCAGTTCCTAATGCTTGTATTAAAATCTATATCGTGCTAGCAAGTTTCAGGCTAATTATAACATAATGCTTCTAATATCGTACCAACATTCGTAATAAACATAACACATGACTTCTGAATATTCTACTGGCCTTTAAATTACTTTACTATACCGAGCTTACTAACTTGCCGAGGAAACTAGCTTTACATACCTTATCCTCGACTATCCGTCTGTCGGACGAGGCTCGGCCAATACTTCAACTATTTCTGCCAACTGCATTCATAACTATGTCAATTAATACTAAATATAGCTTTATTTTAAAGAACAACGTCACTTTCGATATAATTTATAGCCTAAACTTAGGCTTATCAAAAGACGGTCGAAAACTCATTATTTTTCAGAGGTCCAGAAGGGAGAAATATTCACTTCACAGCTAGGATCACATAGACACTAGTTTGGAGCAATTCTACTTACCTTAGCTCGGTAGCTCGACGATTCGTCGGCCGTATTTCACGAAACTAAATCCGTAGGAATGCTCTCTGCTGCTAAATACCTCAGTATCTGAGGTTAATTTGATTTTGGACAACGTTTGGCAGCGTAATCGGACGAAATTATATTACCCCCTTCGTTCTCTCCTCTCCTCTGGTTTTTCCTCTCTGTTTCACTGGAAATTTATAAGTTTAAATGAATTAAAACCGAAGTGGGGCTTTATATACTTGGGCCTGGACAAGGCCAAAGTGTCACGGAGCCAACGTGGAGGCTTCACCTCCGTGACACGCTGCCATCGCGGAGGGGCTCTGCCTCGGCTCCTCCCGCGATGGTTCGACAGGTTATCCATCCGATCCTTTCCTGGGCCTTCCTCTAGCTTTCAAATATGCATAACCACCGTGGGAATAGGCCACCTAGGTGTCGGAAATCTTACGGGGTATAACACAATGACTCATGGTGAGGGTCGTAGTCACTGATCAGGAAGGTTTTTATTTTAATCCCCAGGGTATTTTGGTAAAGTACTATGGTCCCAGTTCCTAAATGACGTCGTTTTGCGTATTTTAAGGGTTGAATTAAAGGGGTTTTCACTAGGCTAAGCCCCTTATTCTCCAAAACCACCCGTAAGTTCTCTTCCTCTTCATCTCTCAAGCTCAAGGATCATCCAGGGTTCCTCTCAAGAGCTGCACGCTTCAATACCTATAAAGGAGACCTTTTAATCAGGTATGTGGGACTTCAAGAAGGATCTCCTTTCATCCTTGTGGCCCAATTTTTATACTCAAACCCAAATCCCTATATTTCTAGAAAAGCATGTTCTAGGATTTCAATTTATAGATGAATTTTCATATGCCTTCTATGAATTCTAAGACTAATCATTATTAATAGCCATGTATGCTTATGAAATTACTTTCAAGTTCTCAAATTATGTTTGTGATATGAAAATAGCATAATTATAGAATTTTCACCATGATCTAGTGTAAATTTTTAAATGGGGTTTCATGAAATATTCACATGTTCTTTCCATGATCTCATTATATATGTTCAAAGCATGAGCCAATCATATGGATTTTTCATAAATGTAGAATAATTGTTTCACTATGTGTATGAAGCATGATTAATACTTATGGACTTTAATGAATGTGAGTATGCACATGTTTTCACTATGATTTCGGTGTATACGTTTAGAGTATGACTTGAACCTATGGAGCCTTCATGAATCTAGAATATATTCTATATGCTATGAATTCGGGATTAAAATGTTATGAACTTCATGAACAAAGCATGATTATGATCTATTAGACTTTCGGGCTTATTGATAGTAGAAAGTAGCCCTGATCAGATTTTAAATGAATTCAGTATGATGTAATTAGTTGAACACTCAGTCTCTAATTAGCTAAAATAGCTCAAACTATATGAATGATTGTCAGATTGGTAAGTTCATGTAAAACTTATGTCGGGACTCTCAATAGCCGAGAATGTTCCCTTCGATCTAGTCAGGGATTCTCATTAGCAGAGAATGTCTCTCTTAGCTCAGTCAGGGATTGCCATTAGCTCAGTCAGGGATTTTCCATAGCAGAAATGTTTCCCTTAGTTCAGTTAGGGAGCCTCAATAGCAAAGAATGTCTCCCTTAGTTAGCTAGGGACATTCCATAGAAGAGAATGTCTCCCTTAGCTCAGTCGACTAAATCAGTTCAGCTCAGCTCCCTATAGTTTCAGATTTCTTTTTAAATTTGTCTTATTAGAATTCAGTCTCAGTTATCAGCAAAATGCTAGTGTAGTGTATGATGTCAGTTACAACTTCAGTTCTCAATATATGTGTAGTACATGACCCTCATGCATCAGTTTGATTATGCTTCTGTAAATGTTTTCGAATAAAATCTTCATGTCAATATATATGTATATCAGATAGGGTTGTTGCATTCCAGTCCAGTTATATGTCGATGCATTCAGTTTACTTCCTTCTTGTATACTTGCATGTTTAGTTTATTTATGCTTCCCACATACTCAGTACATTCCAAGTATTAATCGCGTACTTTATGTGCTATATCATTTCATGATATAGATTCAAGTTTCCAGACTCAACCATGCGGTTAGATATGCTCCATTCCCACCTTAGCTACTTGTGGTGAGTCTTCATCTCTCGAGGACACGATCTATGTTTTCTATTCAGTTATGTTTCAGTTTTCAAACTTTAGGAGTTAGTTGGGGGACTCTTCCTAGCAACTCATTAGTGTACTAGAGGCTTTTAGACTTGTATATTAGATCCAACTTTTGTATCAGAGTTTTTATTAGATTTGTCCTTATGGATTTTTTAAATTAGACTCTTCTAGTTAGCTTCTGCTCAGTTATGGTTTCTATTAGTTTTTATTATGATAGTGTTATGATATGATTATGCCATGGATCGAATTGGGGCCTCTCGGGGTTCCTTGTCCCGTGTCTCGATCCGGGCCTATGTTCGAGTCGTGACATTACTAAACATTCATCATAGGTAATTACATTATCATACACACAATCTTTTAAACAAGTCATGATAGTTTAATATCACATGATAGTATCATTCTTGAGATAAATTATCAACAATAGACTCACATATCACGTAAATGTATGAAAATCAATCGTATATCAACATTGCACACTATTCATGCCACTATATAAGTGTATCCTTATGAACCGTGACCTACCTCAATTACTCAAAATTATTTGCTTCACTATTCTACAGGAGCTCTTCCCTTTCTCAATGATTTGGATTGTTCGAAATCTACACACATATAATCATTGGTTAATCACTCCTCAAGATAGGGCCTAATTCAATCAAACTCTTCTCTTTTCAGGGAAATTTAACAGAAAATCCTTCCCTTCCACGTAGTTCTAGGTCCCCACCTTATCTAACCCATCAACCTTAACAAGAGGAACCCTAGGAAGTAAACTTTACTTAAATTTTCAACATTCAACACTCCCATTACTTCCCCACGATCTCAGCCCAATTTCATCAACTTAGGGTTTTCTCGATATAACTTCCACCATTAAAGGTCCACAAGCTATCTAGGATCAACACTAATCGAACTAGGGGTAGGAGAATATACATTCTTACCTTCGGAGAGTAGTTCACTGCTCTGGAGAAATTTTTTGCCCCTTAGCCCTTCTGATCGAGTTTTTGAGAATAATGGGGTAATACCCTATAATTTCCACTTTAAACCCACTTTCTGACTCCCGTTGTCTGCTGCAGCAGACCCGCTACAGCGACCATAGGGTCACTGTGGCAGTTTCAGTGGTTACTCCCTCTTTCACTACAGCCAAACTCCACCACTACCATGGTCTCGCTGCAGCGGGAATCTCGCCGCTATAGTGATCCCCTAGACCAGTAGCTACCCAAAATCTCACAGTTCTATACTTAGTTTATTTCAAAACCTCCCTATCTCATCCTTAGCTATTTTTCTGTGTTTTATGCCCTTAACCATTCCATAACAACATCTGGGTCGTTACGTCAGATTCCAATTAAAATACCATCCATCCCCGAACGGTCTATTCAAAAGTAGGAAGGATATATACCAGATTCTCTCAACAATTGGGGATATTTGACCTACATGTCAGCCTCGGTCTCCGAAGTGGCTTCTTCCATCGGACGGTTCTTCCACTGGACTTTTATTGTCGGAATCTCCTTAGACCTCAGCTTCCTAACCTTTCTGGCCAATATTGCTACAAGCACTCCTCATATGAAAGATTTTCATCTAGCAGCATAGAGTCCCATTTGATGATATACGTTCCATCCCCATGGTACTTTTTCACCATAGTTACATGAAATGTTGGATGCACATCAGACAATCCTGGCGGCAATGCCAGCTTATAAGCACTTCCCCTACACGTAGAAGAATTTTTAATGGCCCTATATACCTCGAGCTGAGCTTGCCCTGCTTTCCAAACCTCATCACCCCTTCATGGGGGACACCTTGAGCAGCTCTTTCACCCCTTCCATAAACTCCATGTCCCTAACTTTCTTGTCTACATACTGCTTCTTCCTACTCTAAGCAGCTACTAGACGATCCTGAATTATTCGAACCTTTTCCAAGGACTCCTTTAACAAATCCGTCCCCCAAGGCCTCATGTCACGACCCAAACATAGGTCCGGATCGGGACACTTGGATAAAGAACCTCGAGAGCCTCTAAGTCGATCCATGGCATGAAAATGACATCTAAAACTCAAAAAAATAATGCGAAAGTCTAACATATATAATAGAGGAAGTCAGAAAATGTAATAACATTTAATATCTAAATACATAATAGAAATTCTGACATTGAAAAACACACTACGTCTCATAAGCCTCTACATACTGATGAGTTGGTAGGACAAGACCCCAACTAACTCACAAAAGCTTAAACTGAAAATATTGAATACTACCGATAAAAGGGTCCTCGGAGGATGAGGACTCACCAACTCCGACTAAGAGATGCAAACTCTGAGGATCTGGCTAATGGCCAGACTGAACCTGAATATCCAAGCCTGTATCATAAAACAATACAACATAGAGAATGTGGTCAGTACGTGGAATGTATCAAGTATGCAAGGTAAGTAAAACCGTTAAGTAAGTAAAATCAGAAATCATGCATATCGTAAAACATTTCATCATTGATGTGCCATGATTTTTATGGAACTTTCGATGCTTGAAACTAAGAAACTATGCTCATTCGGGTATGTTTATGTAGGTATGATGCGTTTGTGTTGAATATTTCAGGAAAACAGGTTCGGAAGTGAGATGGGCGAAGTAAGGCTTAAAACACCTGAAATGGAGGCTACTAGTCATGTAATGAGTCATCGTCATTATGCACGACTCATTGCCAAGGTCATGGGATAGGTTAAACATTTGAAGCTAAAAGAACAGTGCACTTCACAGATTGAAGGCACGACTCGTTACATCTGGTAACGAGTCGTGAAGACTGGGAGAAGAATGCCAGAAGAAATAACCAATGAAGTTAATGGACTACATCACGAGTTGTTGGCTGACTGAATGACTTGTTAGGAGATCATTGGAAGGAATCACAGGGTGCACTGGATAATTGAAGAAGCTAGACCACGAGAGGTCTAACGACTTATGCCCAGACACAACGAGTCGTTAGGTGACCGGTTGCCACGACTGGGCCTAATGCTGAGGTCGATTGTGCTTGACTGATCATGACTCATTTGAGGTCCTAACGATTCGTTACTTAGCCCATGACCAACGACGACCGAAGTCCCGGTTTTAATTAGGAAAAAGGTTTTCTTGGAACTATAAATACCATATTTAGGTTTATTTTCAAGGGATAGTTTTTTGCTTACAATTTTTACATGGATTTTGGTTCTATTATTCTTTGTTCAAGAAACAAAGTTACAATTTTGTTCTTGAGTTTAAGGATCAAAAGTAACATTGGAATTTATTCATCGATTTTGAAATTTTATTCAATTCACTTGGTTTTCTTCAACGAATTTTTGTAAGTTGCAATTATGAATTATTCTTTATTTTGTGATTTTGATCGTAGAAATATGAGTATCTAAACCTACAACTAGGTTTGTGGGAACCATGATGAATTAACACACATAGCTAAACATACTTAGTGATTCTTGAACGGATTTTATGCATGTATTGTTTCTCTCTTCATTTTAATTGATTCTTAATGGTTGCAAACATTAGATATTGTCTTATTCTTATTCATCAGACCAAGGGGATAATGAATGGGAAAAAGAGTTTAATAATGGAGATTTGAGGCTATCAACCCTCATCTAATAGCTAGAACTTGTCCGGGAATAGCTAATCTGATATTAAGGGTAAGGGTTATTTAAGCATACACCTGTATACGGACCAAGTTGTGTGGTGATAATCGTCTAGATAGTGGACAAACCATTTAGGTGAATTTAACTTACCAATATTGCATGCTAAACACCGAAATACATCACTAGTATAAAACCTTGTGGTTATGAAGTTATGGGGAACACAATCCTAGCCACCTTGTTAATTGAATACTACCAAAATTGACATAATCATCTTTTAGTTTCTACTTTTGTTCATTATTTTATTTTTCAAAAGTTCCCCCATAGGAAATAAGTAAGCCGATAGTAATAGCTATTCACATTAACTTAAGTTCTTTCCATATTCCCTGTGAGATCGACCTCAACCACTCAGTTGGGTTCTATATTTGATATCGATCGCTTTATATCTCAATTGCGAGGTGCAATTTCGGCAACATCAAATTTTGGTTTTTTTCTACAAAAATCTGTAAGTTGCAATTATAAATTATTCTTTATTTTTTAATTGTGATTGTACAAACATGAGTAGCTAAACCTACAACTAGGGTTGTGGGAACCATGATGAATTAACACACATAGGTAAAAATACTTAGTGATTCTTGAATGATGTTTATACATGTATTGTTTCTCTCTTCGTTTTAATAGATTCTTAATGGTTGCAAATGTTAGATATTGTCTTATTCTTATTCACCGGACCAAGGGGATAATGAATGGGAAAAAGAGATTAACAACGGAGATTTGAGGCTATCAACTCTCATCTAATAGCTAGACCTTGTCCAGGAATAGCTAATCTGATATTAAGGGCAAGGATTAGTTAAGCATACACTCGTATATGGATCAAGTTGCGTGGTGATAATCATCTAGATAGAGGACCTACCATTTAGGTGAATTTAACTTACCAATATTGCATGCTAAACACCGGAATAGATCACTAGTATAAAACCTTGTGGTTATGAAATCATGGGGAACACAATCCTAGACACCTTGTTAATTGAATACAACCAAAATTGACGTAATCATCTTTTAGTTTCTACTTTTGTTCATTATTTTATTTTTCAAAACTTCCCCCATAGGAAATAAGTAAGCTGATAGTAATAGCTATTCACATTAACTTAAGTTCTTTCCATATTCCCTGTGGGATCGACCTCAACCTCTTAGTTGGGTTCTATATTTAACATCGACCTCTTTATATCTTAATTGTGAGGTGTAATTTGGGCGACATCAAATTTTTGCGCCATTGCCGGGGAATATGGCTAAGGCTTTTGTTAATTGTGTTTGCTTTACTGTTGGTTCTTATTTCCTTTTTATTTTTATTTTTTTCTTTGGTTGTTTTTGTCTTAACAGGTCTTACATCGTGCATGAACAATACTGGGAGCCAAGGAAAATCCCTAGTTCAAATCGATCATGAACTTGAGCATACACTAAGGAATCTAAGACGAATGGCCAACATATAAGAACAGGAGACAGTGGAACAAGCCACAACGAGAATGTTGACTGAGAAGAAAACTCGGTCTAGAGATCGTGAGTTAGCTAGGGTTGCTGAAGAGCAATGTCTAGCTGCCGAAGCAGAGCGAGCTATAAGGCATAGAGGTCCAAAACAACGGAGATACCAGTATTTCGATGAGGAGGATGATGTTGATATAGACGAAGTCGGTGACATTGGAGCTATTATCCCTCCCCCTTTGCCTGCTGAGGAAAAGTTTGATATTACTAGTGCTATGATCCAACTGCTCAACATGAAGGGAATATTTGCGGGTCATGCAACTGATGATGCCCATACTCACTTGACAAATTTCGTGGGTATCTACAAGGCTTACAAACAACCAGGAGTGAGCCAGGATGCAATCAGACTGAGGTTATTTCCCTTTTCATTAGGGAGTGAGGCAATGATGTGGTTGGCTGAGCTGCCAAATGATTCTATCACTACTTGGGGGTAGCTTAAGAGAGCTTTTCTTGAAAGATTCTTCCCACCTTCCAAAGTGTTTTAGCTGAAAGATGAAATATATAACTTCAGGCAATTAAATTCAAAGGCACTTCACGAGACATGGTTGCATTTCAACAAGCAGCTGAAAAGGGTGCCCAACCATCAGATTCCAGATGATACATTATTGGAGATCTTCTATAGGTCTCTAAATGCTAACACCAAGGTAGTGGCTAATACCATCTCTGGAGGAACCTTTATGAGTCACACTTATGCCTAGGCTACTGAGCTACTTGACAGGATCACCAAAACAAACCGCGCTTCGCATACTAGAGAGTCGGAGATTCCGACTGGTTCTTATGCGGTTGGTATGTCTGCAGAACAGAGAAGAAAAGATGAAGAGCATGATCAAGGTATTGCAGAGATAAATACCATAATGGGCTGCTTGCTACGCATTTGATGGGAGCCGGAGCATAGAAAATTAATGTTGTGGGTTCTCAGGGCAAAGTCCTGAGAAATAATGTAGGTGAATCTGAATCTGAGGAGGAAGCTAACTACCTGAATGATCAAAGGGAGGTTTCCGTACCAATAACCAAGGTTCTAACCAAGACTCGTGGTGTCAAGGTCAAGGGAACCAAGGTCGAAACTTTTACAAGGATAACAATTACAACCGAGGCCAGTACAGAGATAATGGAGACTGAAAGAAGCACGAGGAGTAAGAGAATAATATAAGCAGTTTGTATGTTCCTCCAAGGAACCGTAAGCCAGAGTCGAGTGGTTCAAGGGTTGAAGACATTTCGTCGAAGGTACTTAAGCAAATGGAGACAACAGATAGTCATCTTAAGGAGCTCCGCGCTAATATTTCTAGTTCGAATCAAAAGGTCGAATCACATCTCGTAGCCATTAAGCAGATTGAGCAGCAGTTAAGTCAGATGTCTATTGTGATGAATAAGAGGCAAAAAGGCACACTTCCCAACAACACAGTGAAAAATCCTAAAAATGACAGTCACTACATGGTGGTCACTACTAGGAGTGGGAAGGCGACAGTTGATCCTCCTAGGCCGGTTGTGATTAAGGAGACAGAAGAGCCTATATCGAGTAATGATGACAAGATAGCAGATTCCGAGGATCCAACTTTGGTTGGTGATTCAGTGGTGAAGACTACTCCTAGCAATGCAAAGGAGCATGGATCCAACCATGAAAAGGAGAAGGAGGTACAACAAAAGTTCACAACAATCCCTAAACCTCCTCCCCATTCTCCACCGGTTGAAGAAAAAGGTCGAAGATGGGAAGTATCACAAGTTCATTTCTATGCTAAAGCAATTGTCCGTGAAAATCCTATTAGTCGAGGCACTTGAACAGATGCCCGACCATGCTAAATTTATGAAGGACCTTGTCACCAGGAAAAAGACTGTAAGCATTAAACCTGCCGATAATTTACACCACTGGGTGCCATAGCTGCACGGGTCCTAGCTCAGAAGAAGGAAGACCCAGGTGTTTTTACTATGCCTTGCACCATTGGGAATGTCAAATTTTCAAGGGCGCTTTATTACCTGGGAGCTAGCATAAACTTGATGCCGCTAGAAGTGGTCAAAAAATTGGGCTTGGGAGCCCCCACACCGACCACTATGCAACTACTGATGGCTGATAGAACTGTTAAAAAGTCAGTGGAGATCCTATTTGATGTTCTTGTCAAGGTGGACAAATTTATATTCCCAGCAGACTTCATAATTCTGGATTGCGAGGTGTATTATGAGGTCCCCATCATTTAGGGCGGCCATTCCTTGCAACCGGTAGTGTCCTAGTAGATGTGGAGGCGGGCCAGCTGAAATTCAGACTGAACAAAGAAGAGGTCACCTTTAAAATCTGCTGGACAATGAAGAAACCAAAGGAATTCAGCATGGTCTCAAAACTGTAGGATGGATATGAATTACTTGACAAATTATGAGTAGTCAAGAGACTTGCGTCGTGCTGCAATGTTAAATCAGGTATTGCATGGGAGGCAACCCATGATAGTATTTTAGTGAAATCTGAGTAATCAAAATACTCGCAAAGTGTGGAGACGTTAAATCAGGCACTTCATGGGAGGCAACCCATGGTGATATTTTGGTGAAGTCTAAGTAATCAAAATACCCGCGTCGTGCCATGACTTTAAGTCAAGCGCTTCTTGGGAGGCAACCCTAGTTGTAAATGTTAGAAAAATATAGCGTTTACGTGTGTTGATGTGTGCAGGTGATTAAGATGGGAAATTTGAAGTTAAAACCAAAAATCTAAACTTGAGTTGTTGGTGCCAAAAAGCACAGAATGAGTCGTCACCACACAAAATGACTCATTAACTAAATCATCATCATTTTGTATCAAAAAGTGTAGACAACAGTTGCCAAACGAGTCATTGCCACAGGAAATGAATCTTTAAGTCTTCCGTAAAGTCTACTAGATCAAAATTTTGAAATCACTGAGAAAGGTGACAACGACTGACATAACGAATCGTTGGGCAACCAAATGATTCGTTATGTTATCCATCATGAAGCTAAAATAGTTCCAAGACCACGACTTAGATAATGACTCATTGGGTGATACCACGAGTCATTTCTTGACTTGCTAGGTCCCAGGTAAGTTTTTAACCTCTAAGTCAATGCACGAAGGGCCCAACGAGTTGTCTCACTATGTAACGGTTTGTTTAGTGGGTCGTCGTGTGTTTTTAAGTAGCATCGACCCAACTCGACCCACCCTCAAATAGGGAAAATAGTTAATTTTACACAGACAAATCATAAATGTTTCTTCAAATTTTCCATTTAAACCCCTCACCCATTAAAACCCAGCACCACTAAAACTTAAAACTTCCCTCTTCTTCATCTCCGAACCTCACTGATAATTCCTCGAATTACACTCATAACATTCACACGCACACACGATTGCACTCTACTCTCTGCTCAAGCATCCAATGCGTGATCTTCAGTAATCAATTATGAGTATCTTTATGTTTAGATAAGATTATTCTGGACCAATTCCTTGAATGAACTTGAAATTTGCCTGATTAATGTTGTACACTTTTTGATTTTTTCTTCAATTTGATAGTAAACCCTAGGTAGCAGGAAATATCGAAAAATTGATTTAACTAAAATATAGTAACATGCTAACTGTGTTATTGTGGGATTGAAAATAGCAAGTAA
Source organism: Datura wrightii (assembly GCA_035772735.1). Classification (NCBI taxonomy): domain Eukaryota; kingdom Viridiplantae; phylum Streptophyta; class Magnoliopsida; order Solanales; family Solanaceae; genus Datura; species Datura wrightii. The sequence continues at coordinate 14,871,015 of JASDFA010000003.1, forward strand.
AATGCAAGATGAGGGTGGATTACTTGAAACTCTTGAGCACTAGCCATGTAACGAGTCGTGGTATCATCTCACGACTCTTCATATGTCTCATCCTAAGTGGAATTAAACCTGGTGACAAGTGTACCTAACGACTGACCTACCGAATAGTCGCCTCAGGTAATGACTCATTGTAACCAGTTGTTAAGTACACTGGTCCAACATGAAGAAACCATATCCTGAAACAACAAATAACCTCACGAGTCTTTGCCAGTGGCAAGGACTCGTTAAGTCACTCGTTATGTCCACTGAGACTCAGTTTAAAAGTGCTTATATTTCATCTTATTTGGTCTACTAACAAATCTTCCACAGGTAGAATGGATCCAAGGGTACACCGAAGAAAGGTCCGGTAAAGAAACAAGTATCGGAGAGGAGTCAACCTTCATACCACAGACTTCGGGATGAGCCATCCTCCTCCGAAGAGTCAAGTGGATCGGAGGAGGAATATGAAGTGTTAGAAGAGCAGCTGATGCGGAGACCAACCAGGGCTAGGGTTCCATGAACTACTAATCTGATAGCCCTAGTTGATACTCCTACTCCACTAGCAAGGGATCCGCCGAGCCGTACTGATGACAATGCCAGGGCTACAACCGCAATTGCTCCCGAGGGTAACAAAGCTAGGCAAAACGTAGAGGTAGCTAATGAGTCACATGCTCAACAAGGGAACTCAGATGATGAATTGATTGAGACCTCAAACATATCCAATGATCAACCAAGGAACGTGAGAAGACGGTGTGTTCATGGTATGAGGGCTATCTATAATAGAGACATTGCTCCAAATGATAAAGGACATCCAAAGAGGAGAATATACAAGGAGCCCAAGCAAGTCACCACGGGGCTTAAGGACGTTCAAGAGCTGCAGGATTTGTTCGACAAGTACAGGTTCGGGTGGTTGACCGAGCCATCACGAAGCTATAGCCCCTGCCTAGTCAGAGAATTCTATGAAGCCTACACAACCACACTACAACGTCTGGCATTAGGTGGTTAGGATTGGAAAAAGAGGCTTGCTTTGACTCAGGTGCTAGTTCGGGAGACACCTGTGGATATATTTGAGAGGACCATCTCCAGGCTATTGTATGGGCCAGAATAACACGCCCTGATGAACATAGTCGAGTTCGATCACATACTATTCGAGCTAAAGAAAGTCAAGATAAAGAAGCTGAATAGTGAGGAGCAAATCAGGTAGTACACTTGGCTATCTCGGGTCATTGCCACAAGAGGTCCATTGGTTGAATGGTTGCACGACACCGAGTCTCAGATCAAGAAGGCCACACTAAATTTTCAAGCTAAATTTTGGTGATCATTGGTGCGGCATAGGCTAGTACCAACCAGCAATGATAATATTCTCTCACTTGACAGAGCGACATTGGTAGCTAGCATTATGGAGGGATATACCATCAATTTCCTGTGGTACATTGCTGAGGAGATTAGAGAGCGGCCAATAAATGATGGTACTATAATTCCCTTCCCATGTCTTATTGATAGACTCTATCAGGAGTCAAAGGTGACAGAGTGACCATCAGTTGACCAGAGGATAGTGGTATAGAAGATTACAGATATTGGGTTGATCAGAGATAAGACAAACCTGGTATCGAGGGCGAGGAGTCAATCCACCGCATCTGCTAGGGTGACCATATTAGCAGAGGCATTTGGAGTGGTATAAAGACCGATGCTGCATAGTTCACTGATTTGGTAGTTGATCTTACTGAGGGAAGGGAGTCGAGTAGCAAGCCTGAGGCTACAGATACAGCTGACACCTTTGCACCTGCTGATGTTCCTGAGTCATCATCCACAGTAGTAGCACCTATACCACCTATTGCTCCTCTATGCCCCTTTAGCTGGCCTAGTTACTTTTTGTCAAGAATATTTGGTTGACATGGCTAGGCAGCTGGCTAAGGCCGAAAAGCAGCAGGCACACACGGCTCTACAGGTTAGAGTTTTGATGGAGCAAGTAAAGCGTTGGGTGTCAAAGTATTGGAGGCATTATCTAGTTCTGTGCATGGCCGATTGGACGCTTTTAAGAGACGCATGGATGAGCACCTTGCGCAGTTATAGGCGCCTGAATTGGAAAAGTGGTATGCAGAGCTAGGAGCACTCAGAGCTGAGGTGCAGGATTTGGCTGCACGACAGGTAGTTGTAGTACCTTCATCTGTACTTCCAGTGATAGATGATGATAGCGAAGAAGAATTACCACCTATAGTCAATTTCATCACTAAGGAGCCGGTGGAGAAGGATAGGGGTAAGAGGTCGCGTGTAGAGGTCAGTTTTAAGGAGGATGCTTCTCTGCTTCATGCTCAGAAATGGGAGAGGGGAGAGATGGAGAAGCCACTGCAGATATCGAGAGAGGATGCTCGACAGAGAGAAAAATTTGAGGCAGCGAGAGCTCGTGGAGAAGGGACGAGCTCCTTTTTGGTTTTGAAAATGCACCGGGTCAAGCCCATGTCATCGGAAAGGACGCTGGAGGAGTATCTGCACCCTCTATCGACCAGGTAGCAGACACCTAGGTCATACAGACATGTTCCCTATTTCCATAGTTTTGTTATATATATATATATATATATATATATGTGCATCAAGGACGAAGCATGCTTTTCTTGATGGGCTGGGGAGGGTTAGCTGTGTATTTTTTGCTGAACATAACCCGAGGGTTTTTCTTGCCGGATATCTTTTCCCTCGGGTGTTCCTTATCTAGCAGAATCGGCATGCTTAGGATTTTATTATTGTTTGTGTCATTCAAAAGAAAGTTAGGTGAACTTAAGGCAGTCAAAAGCTTAAATTGTTGATTTTTGTTGAACTGATAATTTGATAACCCTCCTAAATTTTTTATGTATCTATTAAAATCGACAAGTATGACCTTTGTGAATCTTTGCATGGCATTGAAACTGTGAACATGTTTACCATTGTATGGTTGTGCCTTAACTAGCAGTTAGTAGAAGTGATGATGTTGACCTGTGCTATGTGTGAGTGAGATTTAGTAGTTAAATTCAGTTGTTTGTGTCAATCTAGAACTTGCCTGGTCAGTCGTAATGAGATAGAGGATGAGAAACTAGGAAAGGATCACATGCCATTTTTTATTAATGAGCCCACTTTAACCTTAAATACCTACCAAAAGAAAATAAATATCCCTTGATCCAAATGTTTGAGCTTAAATTGAACTTTATTTTTGTTTACACCAATTCACCTTCCTGCTTTGGTTAAGAATGAACATGTTTTGCCCTGGTCCCACCTTGGACACTGTGAACCTCAACTCAAGCAAATCGCCCAAGTTGAGGTGGATATGATAGGGGTGATTAAGAAGAGTAGGGTGGAATGAAATTGGGTAATAAAAATGAAAGAGCGGGTGTGGTGTGCGTAATGAAAGAAAAGAAAGAAATAAAGACATTGTCAAAGATCAAGAAAAGAAAAGAAAAGAAAAATGTGAAATCAAAGATTGCTTGAAAGAAGAGAAACCGCACTCGTAGTTAAAAATGAAAATAAGAGAAAAAGCAAGTAAAGAAAAAAAAGGGGAGAAAATAGGAAAAAAGTTTAAAAGTGGAGTCAAGACATATGTAGTGCCACGGAGGGTTAAGCTACTAATGCCATATGTACCATACCTGAACCTGAGCCTACTTTACAAGCTTAAAAAGTCCTATAGTGATCCTAGTTACCTGTCTGAAAATAGAGGTATTAAAAGTAAAGACAAGCCTATGGCATTGCATGCACACATTCTTTGTGAGAGTGAGTGTGATCTTACCTAGTCCCAAGATAAATACATTGAAATAATCATATACACATGAGTGAGTATGGGAATTCTTTGAGGTGAGAGCCTTTGGTCAACAAAATTGTCTGCAAATTGTCTGGGTCAGTGTTATAGATTTATGTGCATGGTTGCAAGTGACAATGTTTTGCCATGTTTTGATTCCATGTGTCATGGTTGAAAATTTTGCATATGCATCGTGATTTGAGTTGGTATGATAAAGGAGGGCTTTGAAAATTTGATTTGATGAATAATTGGGATTTCCATGAGTTTCCTAGAGTTCTTTCGATTGAAGTGTCGAAGTAGTTTATATTATTTTATTTTATTTTATTTTTTCCCGACGACATGCAAAAGTTCTAAGTTGAGGGTGTTGATGTGCTGTGATTTTACGACACTTTCGACACTTAAAACCAAGAAACTATGCTCATTCCGAGTATGTTTATGTAGGTATGATGTGTTTGTGTTGAATATTTCAAGAAAACGGGTTCGGAAGTGAAATGGGCGAAGAAAGGCTTAAAACAACTGAAATAGAGGATGCTATTCATGTAATGAGTCGTCGTCATTGTGCACGACTCATTTCCAAGGCCGTGGGATAGGTTAAACATTTGATGCTAAAAAAATAGTGCACTTTACGAATTGAAGGCACGACTTGTTACATCTGGTAAAGAGTCGTGAAGACTGGGAGAAGGATGCCTAAAGAAATAATCAGTGAAGTTGACGGACGACATCACGATTCATTGGCTGACTGAACGAGTCATTAGGAGATCATTGGAAGGAATCATAAGGGTTCACTGGATAATTAAATAGGCTAGACCACGAGAGGCCTAACGACTCGTGCCCGGGAACAATGAGTCGTTAGGTGACCCGTTGCCACGACTGGGCCTAATGCTGAGGACGACTGTGCTTGATTGATCACGACTAGTTTGAGGTCCTAACGATTGGTTACTTATCCCGTGACCATTGATGACCTAAGTTTCGATTTTAATTAGGAAAAGGTTTTCTTGGAACTATAAATACCTTATTTTGGTCTATTTTTGAGGGATAGTTTTTTGCTTACAGTTTTTACGTGGATTTTGGTTTTGTGTACTATTATTCTTGGTTCAAGAAACAAAGTTACAATTTTTTTCTTGATTTTGAGGATCAAAAGAAACATTGAAATGTATTCATCAGTTTTGGAATTTTATTCAATTTACTTGATTTTCTTCTATGAATTTCTGTAAGTTGCAATTATTAATTATTCTTTATTTTGTGATTATGATCGTACAAGCATGAGTAGCTAAACCAACAACTAGGATTGTGGGAACCATGATGAATTAACACACATAGGTAAAAATACTTAGTGATTCTTGAACGGAGTTTATGCATATATTGTTTCTCACTTTGTTTTAATTGATTCTTAACAGTTGCAAACGTTAGATATTGTCTTATTCTTATTCACCAGACCAAGGGGATAATAAAAGGGAAAAAGAGTTTAACAACAGAGATTTGAGGCTATCAACCCTCGTTTAATAGCTAAACCTTGTCTAGGAATAGCTAATTCGATATGAAGGGTAAGGGTTAGGTAAGAATACACCCATATACGGACCAAGTTGCGTGATGATAATCATCTAGATAGGGGACCACCCATTTAAGTGAATTTAACTTACCAATATTGCATGTTGAACACCGGAATAGATCACTGGTATAAAATCTTGTGGTTTTGAAGTCATGGGGAACACAACCCTAGCCACCTTGTTAATTGAATACAACCAAAATTGACGTAATCATCTTTTAGTTTCTACTTTTGTTCATTATTTTATTTTTCAAAACTTCCCGCATAGGAAATAAGTAAGCCGATAGTAATAGCTATTCACATTAACTTAACTTCTTTCCACATTCCCTGTGGGATCGACCTCAACCTCTCAGTTGGGTTCTATATTTGACATCGACCGCTTTATATCTCAATTGCGAGGTGCAATTTGGGTGACATCAATCATACGATTCAGAGAGTAGGGCTTGCATGCTATTATCTGAAAACATGATTTAAACATAACTAAATATCATAACTGAATCGAATGACCCAAAGTTGAAAGTGATTATTCATAGGTAAAACTGAACATTGGGTCAAACCTGCAAGAATCATAATATCATGACTGATGAACATACTTAACTGAAATCATGAGGAACAATGGGCAGAGTTGTCCAAAGACTTGTCAGGGCTAAGGATTCTACCATGATATTGATATCTAGCTAAAGGCCCCATAGGGCAGGGGAAGCTCACAAGGGAGGTCCCAAATAATCTGGACATACCTATGTTGGCACGTAGTTTTGAGGCAAAAGGTTGACTGAACCCTTAGCCTACTCGGTGCTAGGCACTACTTCCAAAAACATGCATATACTCTCCATCATTTTTCAAAGAAGTTGAACCATCGTCTTACGACGAAGCTGAATTATAATAATACATGCATAATCTGAAAACATAACATGAGAAGCCTTGGCTCAAACCATACCACAAGATGTAAAGTGGGAGTCTAGACTCCAAAAATCTGTGTGGTAAGCTAATAACATGAAATTGAGATAAATCATGAAACATACTTGATCATATGGGCTTGCCCAAACTTTAAAATTCTTGAAATTGACTTTGATAGATAAAAACATGAATATAGACATGGGTAATACGAAATCATACCTGTATCATAGACATCTCATCATACTTAGAAACATAGATCATAATCTCATGTTTTCATGAACTTTAATAATTGGGCATTATAATTGTAAGACTTTGAAAACATGAATTGTAATTGAAAAAATCATAAAACATGCCCATGAATCATAACTCAACATTAAAAACTTGAATAGCGTATACCCATGATGATACTTAGAGAATTCACAAGTTGGGTTAAACCCCATAGATTTATCAACTTAGAATTTTCATGAATTTGATAAGGGATTGGGCATGGGAGTGGATGGATACACCCATAACTCTACATACCTAGGTACTTCTGATTTCTCAACCTTCTTGAATGCCCAATGGAAATTAAAGGAGAATTGATGAACTTGTAAGCTTGATCACCCTTAGGAACTTATAGGCTATCATGCATTGGGAAAGATAGGTTTAGAATGAGCTAAACCCTCTTAAAACACACTTATCTAATCTTAAAACGACGTGGTTTAGGTCTTAGGAGATTAGAAATTACAAAAATACCCTTACTAATTTCACATGAAGAATCACTGCCAGTCCCAACGAGGGACTGGACGACTCATTGCCTGAGTGACAACTCGTGACCTGCTTATCATTACCAACACTGGGAACTATAATCCTGTCAGTCACCACAAGGGACACCACGACTCATAGTGCACCTAACGACAATTGATGATGTGTCATGATGAACACTGCCAGTCATCCCATCCTTCATGTTGGCTCCTTAACCAAGACCAACCTAACGACTCATGGTCCTGACCATGGGTCGTGGCTTCACCTGTGGTCTACCCCCCAAAAAAAAATCCAACCAAACTTTCCCTCCACTCGATGAGTCACCTAACGACTCGTGGTGTACCTCACGGGTCACTGACGACTTATCCAGTGACCTGGTGTAGAAATTTCTGTTTTATCCATTTTAATCCTCGAGTCTGATCATAGGGCTTTTGGGGTATTACAATATCTCCCCCATGGGAACATTCATCCTCGAATATGGATGCACATACTAAAAAGCTAGGGAAAGCAACTGTCATACCAAATACTAAACATTTAGAGTTGAAAACTAATGGAGTGACTGACTCCAGACTGAATTATATGACTGAACTGAATTCCTGAATCACACATACATACACTGACATGAAAGAAACTGGGGCACATGAACTTAACATGAAACTGAATAGAGTACTAAGGAGGAAATTGGTACCTCAAGCTGGGACTGAATCGGGAGGGAATAGTTGCAGGTATTTAGCTATCATATCTGCTTCGGCTTTCTACGTAGCTACCTTAACATGTTGGTTCCTCCAAAAATCCTTTATTGAAGCTACTTCCTTATTTCTTAGCATCCGAACCTGACGATCAAGCATTTCCACCGCAACCTCTTAGTAGCTAAGGCTATCCTTCACACCTATGCTCTCCACCGGGACAACCAAATCCGGATCACCGATGCAATTTTTCAAAAGCGACACATGAAACACCGGATGCGCTGAAGCCAAATATAAGGGCAACTCCAACACATACACTACCTTGCCAACATGTTTCACAATTCTCCACATAACGGGACTAAGTTTCCCTTTCTTTCCGAATCTCATCACTCCCTTTATGAGAGATATCTTCAGAAACACCCGATCATTAACCTCAAACTCTCCTCCTCACATCCGCATAGGACTTTTGGCAACTTTGAGCTATTTTCAACATTTCCCTTATAAGCTGAACCTCTTCTATAGCCTCATGAACTGAATCTGGTCCTATCAACGTAGCTTCACAGACTTCGAACCAACCAATAGGCGATCTGTATCTCCACCCATAAAGAGCCTCAAACAGAGCCATCTGAATGCTGGAATGGTAGTTGTTGTTATATGCAAACTCAATGAGAGGCAAATGATCATCCCAACTTCCCTTGAAATCAATCACGCACACTCTCAACATATCCTCAAGAATCTGAATGATCTGTTCATCCTGACAATCTATTTGCAGGTGAAATGCTGTGCTAAGCTTGGCCTGAGTACCAAGTCCCTTTTGAAAAGATCTCAAAAACTGGGAGATAAATTGAGTACCTCTATCTGATATAATGGAAAAGAGCACAACATGCAACCGAACGAACTCCTGAATATATAATTTAGCATAATCCTCCATTGAATCAGTGGTTTTGACTGGTAGGAAATGAGATATTTTAGTTGACCTATCTACAACCACCCAAATAGAGTCATACTGGCGACGAGTATGAGGAAACCCCATAATGAAGTCCATATTTATTTCCTCCCAATTCCAACTAGGGATACTAATGTCTTGAAGTGCACCTCCAGGTATTTGATGCTCAACCTTTACCTATAGACAATTCAGACACTTAGCCACAAATTCTGCTATGTCCTTCTTCATGCCATTCCACCAATAGACTTCTCGTAGGTCATGGTACATCTTGGTGGCACCTGGATGTATAGAATATCTGGAACCATGAGCTTCATGCAACATCCGCTCCATTAAGTCATCAACACCCGGTATATATAATCGACCCTGATATCGTAATACACCATCTTCCCCTTGGGAGATAACCTCCACCTTATGATTCTGAACAACTTTATTTAACTTTACTAAGATAGGATCCTCGTCTTGTCTGGATTTGACCTCAGACCAAGAAAGATTTTGAACCATTCTGAACAATGACACCACCATTCGTCGAGTCAACAAGACGAACTCCTAGTCGTGTAAGCTGATGTACATCCTTCACTAACTCTTTACTCTCATCATCTATATGTGTCACACTCTTGATAGAAAGCTTGCTAAGAGCGTCTGCCACCACATTAGCCTTGCTCGGATGGTATAGGACACTCATATAATAATCTTTAAGAAGTTCAACCACTTTCTCTGATATAGATTTAGATCCTTGTGGGTAAACACGTACTACAGGATTTTGTGGTCCGTAAACACATCCACATGGACCCCATGTAGATAGTGTCTCCAAATCTTCAAAGAAAATACTACTGCCACCAACTAGAGGTCATGAGTCAGATAGTTCTTTTCATGGACTTGCAGTTGCCTGGAAGCATAGGCTTTAACCTTACCATGCTGAATTTATACATAACCAAGGCTGATCCTCGAGGCATCACAATATACCACAAATCCATCGGTACCCTCAGGTAAAGTCAACACTAGTGCAGAGGTAAGTCGAATCTTCAACTTTAGGAAGCTCTTCTCACAGGCCTCCGACCATTGAAACTTCACTTTCTTCTGGGTCAACTTAGTCAATGGTGCTGCAATGGATGAAAAACCTTCCATAAACCTCCTGTAGTAACCAACCAAGCTAAAGAAACTCCTGATATTCGAAGAACTCATTGGTCTCGGCCAATTCTTCACAACTTCTATCTTTTGAGAGTCCACTTGTACACCCTCACTTGAAATCACATGACCCAAAATGCTATTGAGTATAACGAAATCTCACATTTGCTGAACTTAGTATACAAGTGGCAATCTTCAATAGTCTGTAGCACCACCCTCAAATGAGCGGCATGCTCCTCCTTGCTTCGAGAGTTTATGAGAATGTCATCTATGAACACAATCAAGAATGTATCCAAATATTGCTTGAACACCCCGTTCATCAAATCCATAAAAGTTGCAGGAGAATTCGTTAGTCCAAAAGACATAACTACAAACTCATAGTGAGCATACTGAGTCCTAAAGGCAGTCTTTGGAATGTCAATTTCCTGAACCCTAAGCTGATGATACCCGGATCTGAGGTCTATCTTTGAGAAACACTTAGCACCCCGAAGATGGTCAAACAAATTATCAATCCTAGGGAGGGGATACCTGTTCTTGATGGTGACCTTGTTCAATTTCCGATAATCAATGCATATGAAGGGAACCATCCTTCTTCTGGACAAAGAGAAATGGTGCACCCAATGGGGATTTGCCTGGTCTAATGAAACCCTTGCCTAAGAGATCCTTCGACTACTCCTTCAACTCCTTTAGCTCAGCTGGATCCATTTTGTATGGAGGAATAGATATAGGTTGCGTATCAGGAAGAAGGTCAATACCGAAATTGATCTCTCGCTCGGGAGAAATTCTCGATAAATTATCTGAAAACACTTTTGGATATTCATACACTATCGGAACTGACTGGATAGACGAGGTTTTGAATGTAGCATCCTTAACCCTAACTAGATGATACATGTAACCCTTATAAATCATCTTTCTAGCCTTAAGCTAGAAAATGAAACGACCTATAGGCACAGTTGAACTACCCTTCCACTCTGGAATTGGCTCACCCGAAAACTAAAACTCTATCGCACAGGTTGAATAATTCACTGAGGCATAACATGTATGTAGCCAATCCATGCCAAAGATAACATCAAAATCTGTTATGGCTAGCTCTGCTAAATCTGCTGAGGTGACTTTCTGAAGGAATGTGACAGGGCAATATCTATATACACGTCGAGCTACAACAGAATCACCGACTGGAGTAGAGACTAAGAAGGGTTCGGATAAGATTTCGAGACTAATTCTGAAAGTACTTGCAACATAGGGTGTCACAAAAGATAAAGTAGCCCCTGGATATAACAAAGCATATACATCAACGTGGAATACTTGTAACATACCAATGACTACATCAGGGGAGGCCTCCTACTCTTGACGAGATGCAAGGGCATAGAATATGTTCTGAAACTGACCACCACCTGCATTAGTGGAAGCTCCCTTTTGAGCTAAGCGTGCTGGTGGTGGTGCTTCACTAGTGGCTAGGTCTCAGCCTCTACCAAGGCCCTGTCTAGCTGCTGAACAATCTATAGACATATGTATGGGCTTCCCACACCCGAAACAAGCACCTGTACCTGCTAAGCACTAACCAGTGTGCCTCCGACCACACCTATCGCTAGCTAGAATATTGGGCTCCATAGATCTGCTCCTTTAACCTCGAGAGCCTGATTTGCATCCCCTCTGGTTGCACCTAGATCTGGATAGCATACTCACTACTGATGGCGCTGGGGCTGACGATTTCTGGTGGGACTGCTAACGGTACCCACCACCAGGTCTCTCTGGGAGAATCCAAAGCTATCAGTCCTGACCCTCTTGGCCTCTCCCTCCCTCTCACTCACCTGTACCGCCTCTATCTGCTAGGCATATAAAACTATCCATGATAAATCAATGTCTTGATGAAGCATCATGTTCTGGCAATCTTGAACAAATAGTCTACTATCCCATGCATGAACCAACTCACTTGATACCTCTGGTCTGCCACCATCTCAGGTGCATATTTATATAGGCAGGTGAACTCTAAAGCAAACTCCTGGACCGTCATGTTGTTCTGCCTCAGGTTCACAAATTCAGCTGCTTCGATTTCCCTTATCTCTCGATGAAAGAATCTGTCCAAGAACGCAGTATGGAACTCATCCCAACCAATAGAGCCCGCCCCAACTGCCGTACCATCCTTCCACTGTTTGAACTAGATATGTGCAACCCCTTTCAGTTGATAAGAGGCTAAATCTACGCACTCCTCCCCTGTCACCCCCATAATTTGGGTGATTTTCTTAATCTCATCAATCAACTCGTGTAGATCCTCATCCACCTTCGATCCAAGAAACTATGGAGGGTTCATCCTAAGAAAGTCACTGACTCTTATTGCTACTGCATTCCCTTCTAGGGGACATGCGCTTCCGCTTGTTGCTTGACTTGGGCGGTCAAAGCCCGAGCTAACATCTGAATGGCATCCCTAAACTCTGCATAGGCCACCTGCTCTGGCATATGATCATCGGGAGATAGTGGGGCCTGCTGGTGCCCATCCCCATTGCCATTCTCATGGAAAATTCCATTTCCGTTTCTTCTTCCATGAACTCGGCAAGGAGGCATGATTTTGCAATGCGTATAGCATGAGTTAGAAGGATAGAGAGACACTTCATTGCACAACATAGATTATGAAAGAAGGGAATATTTCCTAAATGTTTTGTAGCCTCTTCGTCATAAGTATGGCATGCTTCACACCCATGAAAAAGACTCTACTTAACACGACTTTCAGACATCCTAGGACACTTCAAAATCTAATTCTCTGATACCATGTTTGTCACGACCCGAACATAGGCCCAGATCGAGAAACAGGACAAAGAACCCCGAGATGCTCCAAGTCGACCCATGTCATGAACAAGACATCTAAAACTCAACACAATAATATGGAAGTCTAAAATATATACTAGCATATGCTTGAAAATCTAATAACATCGAATATCTAAATACATAACAACAAATATAAAACTGAAAAACATAGTATGTCTGATAAGTCTGTACAAACTGATGAGTTGATGGGACAAGACCCCAACTAACTCACGAAAGCTGTAACTGAAAATAATGAATACAAATGATAAAAGGGTCCTCGAAGGATGAGGACTCACCAACTCTAACTGAAAGATGCTAACTCTGAGGATCTGCTAACGGCAGGACTGAACCTGAATATCCGAGCCTGTATCATGAAATGATATAACATAAAGTATGTGGTCAGTACGTCGGCACTGTACCTCACAAATGGACACCACGAGTCCTGATCAATTCCACTATTCATTAGGTGAGTCTTGCTCAGCAGTTGGTTAAGGATTAAATGTGTTTGAGAAGTGAAGGTTAAGAGGTGACCTCAAGTTGTGGTTAGTAGTGACGAATGTTAGGTCCCTCATGGGGACTCTTTGAGGAAAATGGGCAGTGTACTTGATGGCAGGAGACCACGAGTCGTGGTCATGGGTAACGACTCGTCTACTCCCTCATTAGGACTGGCATTCAGTTTTTCCCTGCAAGTTTATTAATGTTTTTTTTTGTAATTCCTATGATCCTAAGGCCTAAACTACGTCATTTAAGCTATGAATAGTGAGTCTTAAGAGGGTTAAGTTCATTCTAAGCTATTCCTATTCACGCATGCAAGTTTAGAAGTCAAGAGAGGTGATCAAGCTTAATTTCTTCCAAGTTATTCTCAATTCTTCTTTGGGTAATTAAGAGAGTTAGAGAATTAGTACTTCTCAAGTATGTAGGATTATGAATGGATGAAATTGTTTCGCACCCATGCCCAACTCCTCTCTAATTCATGAAATTTTATGTGATAATTTTATGGGGTTTTATCTGATTTCTTATGAAATCCTTATGATCTATCTATGGGTTAATCCCTCTCATGTACAAATTCGTGTTTTATGAATCATGGGCAGATTTTATAGCTAATTAGATTTAAGTTCCTACAAACTATGCCCAATTATGCGTATTTCATGAAAGTTCAAGTTATGATTCCATTTTGATTTTGATGTTCATTAACCCATTACGATTTATGACCTATGATATAATTTCTCTCAAATGCTCATCATGAATTTATGAATATCAAGTATACATGTTTTACAAATATTCTTGAACTTTGTGATTTATAGATTTATGACTATGGACGACTCACGAGCCTTATTTTCATGGCTAGATTACTTATTTCAAGCATGCTTATAATTATTATAATTTTAAACTAGCCCATGAATCTCATATATATTATGCTATGAGAACTATATATGTTTCGAAAGTAGTATTTAACACCGCGTAGATCCGGGGTCCAAGCATACCTCGAGTCTCAAAACTACGTGCCAATGTAGCCACGATGGAACCTCCATGATACTGTCCCCTTTGCCCAAATTGGCCCTTTGTTGTGATATCACACCTCTTTCATGATTCTACCCTTGGCAAGGTATGAACACCCTCCCGAATAGGGCTTTATAGATCGGGCTCCATGTGTGCTCATATGGGGTATGTCGGTTATAAGAATATTCCACTGTTACTCATGATTTATGTATGGTTATGATTATATACTTTGGCTCAAGTCATGTTTAATAAAGCTTTTCTCTTATGATTATGATATGAATGATTTATGAATGTTTTGAAAACCTTGAGCCTTATGTTTACATTATGATATTTACGTTATGATCATGTTGTCCCACTCTTATGAATTGTTATGTATTTTAACTGTCTGTTTTACTTACCTTGCATATTCGGTACATTCAAGTACTGAATGCATACTTTATGTTGTATCATCTTATGATACAGGCTCTGACATCTAGGCTCAGTCCCGCTAGTTAGACCTTCGGAGTTAGCTATTCTCAGTATTTGTTGGTCAGTCCTCATCTTACGAGGGCCCTATCTTATTATTTGTATTACGTGTTTCAGTTTTCAGACTTGTCGGGTTAGTTGGGGGTATTGTCCCATCAACCCATATACGTTAGAGGCTTTCATACTTTGCATAGTAATTAGCTTGTCATGTATGATGTAAATTCTCATTATGATGTTATGTTATGTTTAAACTTCTAGTATGATTATTATGCAGACCTTCCGCTTTATTTGATTGAGTTATAAGTTATATTCATGCTATGGATCGACTTGGTGTCTGTAGGGATTTCTTGTCCCGTGACTCAATCCGGGCCCATGTTCCGTTCATGACACACCGAGTGGAGAATATGTATTGATTATAGGAGATTAAATATGCAACACAAAAAGGATCATTTCTCACTCCCATTCATTGATCAGATACTAAAGACTGTAGTTGGTCAAGTATTTTATTACTTCCTTTATGGTTATACGAGGTATAATAAGATATCTGTTGCTTTAGAAGACATGGAAAATCCACTTTTACATGCCCACTTGGAATTTTTTCCTATAGAAGAATACCCTTTGGATTGTGCAATGCATCAGCTAGCTTTCAATGGTGCATGATATTAATTTTATCTGATTTGAACAGAAAGTGCCTAGAGATTTTCATGGATGAATTCACCTTATTTAGGGAAGACTTTGATAGGTGTTTGAACAATCTGGAGTCAATATAGAAACATTTTGAAGAGATCCAGCAGTTTTGAACTGGGATAAATGTCACTTCATGGACAGAGAAGGAATTATGTTGGGCCATAAAGTTTCAGTTGACGGTATAGAGGTGGACAAGGCAAAACTGGACATTATTGCTGGGCTACTACCACCGACCTCGATAAATGCATCATAAGTGTTTCGAGACATGCATGATTTTATAGGAGATTCATTCAAAACTTCTCCAGTATCTTAAATCCTTTAACGACCTGCCAGGTAAGTATGCTAAGTTCCCATTCGCAGTTGATTATTTCAGGTTATTTAACCTAGTCAAAGAGAAGCTCACTAGCGCCCCTAAAATGGTGAATCCTATTTGGGATGACCCTTTTGAGATTATGTAGGATGAAAGTGATTTTGTAGTTGGAGTAATGCTTGGACATAAAAGAGATAACTTGTTCAGGCCTATTTTCTATGTCAACCGCACTCTAAATAATGCACCGGTGAATTATGCAACTACTGAAAATGAGCTTTTTGCACTAGTATTTTCTTTTGGGAAATTCAAATCATATTCGATTGACAGAGAGGTGATAGTTCACACAGATCACTCTACCCTTAAATATCTGTTGAATAAGAAAGAGGCTAAACCGACGCTTTTGAGACAGATCCTTCTACTCCGGGAATTTGGCTTACAGATCATCAATAGAAAGGGAACACAAAACTAGGCCGTTGATCATCTATCAAGATTGTAAAACCCCCAAGTTAAGATGGTTCCAATCAAAAAAGAATTTCTAGATGAACATTTATTCTCAGTTGTAGCAATCCCGGGAAGACTATTGTGGTATGCTGATATAGACAATTTTTTGGTTACCAGATGATTTCCCCAAGTTTTGAGCTATGAAAAAAAGGAGACTTCAAAGTAAAGTAAAAAAATATTTTTGGGATGATCCCTTTTTGTTAAATACTCGAAGATATGTTACAAAGGAAGAGATGGCTAGCAATTTGTCTCATTTCCATGATTGAGTGGATGGAGGGCACTATAGTGGAAATTGAAAAGCCTTGCAATTGTAATGAAATTTGATTTATTTTGGCCATCAATTTTTAAGGATGTAAGAACTTATGTTGCCATATATGATAATTTCCAAAGAATAGGTAATATTAACAAAATAGATGAGATGTTGCTAAACTCGATTTGTTCTATGACATTTTTGATATTTGGGGCATTGACTTTATAGGACCATTCCAGCCATCCAATTCTCATGAATATATCCTAGTACCCGCTGATTATGTCTCTAAATGAATCGTAGCAATTCCCACTAAGATTAATGATGCCTCGTTTGATATATAAGTTTTTGAGAAACAATATCTTCACTCATTTGGGACACCTCGACTTAGAATTAGCAATTGTCAAAACCCGAACGTAGGACCGGATCATACCACGGGACAAGAAACCCCAAGAGGCTCCAAGTCGATCCATGGAATAAGCATACATCTAACTTCATATCACTTAAGGCGGAATACTGAACACATGATATAGCGGAAACATAAACATAAAATAACATAGCATGGTGAGCAGAAAGTACTATAAATACATATCAGCTGAGTACTACAAACGGTCTGAAAGTCTCTATCATATAAGATGGGTTGATGGGACAACACCCCCAACTAACCCGAAAAAACAAAAATAAAGGAGAACATCAATGTTAGAACATATGGCCCATGGAACATAAGGACTCACCAATAGGTTGATAGCTAATTTTGAGATGGACTAATGATGGAGATGTGCTTGAGAGCCGGGTACTGTATCATGAAACGATACAACATATAAAGTATGCGATCAGTACGTGGAATGTACGAAGTATGCAAGGTTAATAAAACGGACATTTAAAACATATATAAAACTCATAAATGATCATAAGAGTAGGACATCATGCTCAAATTGTAAACATCCTAACATCATATAGGGCTCAAGGTTTTCAAGACATTCGTAATACAACATAATCGTAATCATAAGAGAAGAGCTTCATTTAACATGAGTTGAGCCAAAATACATAATCATAACATGCATAAGTCATGAGGAATAGTGGGAGATTCTCTTAACAAACATACCCCATATAAGCACACATGAAGTTTGACTTGCAAACCTAGTCGGGAGGCCGTTCATACCTTTCCAAAGGTAGAACCATGAAGGGCATGATATCATAATGAAAAAGGGCCAATTGGGTCGGGGACAGTCATGTAAGAGGTCCTGATATACCAACAGTAGCACATAGTTTATGAGATCCGGGGCTTAACCTGAGCCCCGAACCTCCTCGGTGTTCGATAGTACTCACAAAACATATATAGTGCTAATTGTAATACATGCATGAGTTCATGGGCTATTTAAATCATGATAATTAGAAGCATGTGGTAGATATGTGAACTAGCCATGAGATGAGGCTCGTGAGTCAGCCAAAACATGATTCATGATTCGAAAGTTCAAATACGCTTATAGAGAATGCATATAGCTTGTGATTTATAAGATCATGATGGGTAATTGATTTAAATACATAATTTAACTCATAATTCATGCTGGGCATTGAAAATATCATTAATGGAGAAGTAGATCATAAATCGGTTCATCATGGGTCATGCATAATTAGGCTTGATTCAACAGAAATCAAATTGATAACATTTTAAATAATTTAAATAAAAAAACTGATTAAAACCCATAGAATATAATTAGATTCAGAAATCATAAAATCCATTATCAAATCATTAGAATTTTAATTAAATCAACTTCAAAACCCCATGAGTTTTTATTGAAATTTTAGTAAAATCATAGAGGAGGGGCATGGGTGTGGAAGAAATCACCCATTGATAGCCTTACATACCTGGGTAAGATCAGATTCTAGAGTTCCTTGAATGCCCAATGGAGAATTGATAGGGAAAAGCTTGAAACTATGCTTGATCTCTCTAAAATCCTCTTAATTTGCATGCATGGGAATGACTTATGCAAGAGGGTCTTAACCTATCTTATCATGCACATAAAAATACATAAAATTACCTAGTTTAGGGCCTTAGAGCATAGAAAGCTCAAAAATACCCTTTATGAAAAATCCCTGAAAAACTAATCTGGGTGAACCAACGACGTGATCCCATGAGTCGTTGAATGACACCACGACTCGTGGTATCAAGTTGTTAGGTTCACTGCCTTACTTCATGTTTTCAGATTCTTCCCACAACTCGACCGGACGATTCATTTCTTCAAATAATGGGTTGTTAGATCGATCGTTGTCAGCTTTCTTATAAATCTGAACTTCCCGTACCACGAGCCTCACCACGACTCGTGGTTGCTTCCAACGAGTCGTGGTATCCATCCGTTATATCTACTAGAAAATCTGGCAATCCAAACCACGATCGGTGACCTTGGGTCATCACTTCTCACCACGATTCGTTGGATGACCCGTGGTATCCCCAACCGCCGAGGTCCATCTCGTCCCATGAATGCTAACAATGACTCGTGGTTGGTCACCCGTCCTATGACCTTTTCCCAGTTTTTCAGCCAACTTCAGATTTTGATCCCGTGTCTAAGATTAGGCACTTTCGGGTTATTACAATGTCTCCCCCTAGGGAATAATCATCTTCGAATGTTAGAAACAAGAAGAAAACAAAGGCATGCAATTGTTTCACCCCAAAACAGATCATTTAACCCGAAAATCAAAGGAATAACTACCTCTGATTCATACCACATTGCTGAATCGATTTCATACTTCACATACACATCCATATACATAAAAGAAACTTAAAAACATGAACTGAACATGAAAACTAAATAGATTCATGGAGCACAACTGATACCTCAAGTCAAAACCGAGCCGGTATAGAATAGATGCTAGTATTTAGCCATCATATCTGCTTCGGCTTCCCACATAGCTCCTTC
Organism: Datura wrightii; assembly: GCA_035772735.1. Classification (NCBI taxonomy): domain Eukaryota; kingdom Viridiplantae; phylum Streptophyta; class Magnoliopsida; order Solanales; family Solanaceae; genus Datura; species Datura wrightii. The sequence goes on from JASDFA010000003.1 coordinate 14,890,167, forward strand.
AGCATGATGATTTCTCCATAAGACCTTAACTTAAGCTACTTCCTTATTCCTTAGCTTTCGGACATGACAATCTAATATTTCCGCCAAAACATCTTACTAGTTGAGGCTGACTTTTACACCGACACTGTCCACCGGAACTACTAGAGATGGATCTCCCAAACACGTCTTCAAAAGTGACACATGAAACACGGGATGTACAGAAGACAACTCTGTGGGAAAGTCCAACTCATACGCTACCTTACCAACCCTTCTAATTATCCGGTAGGGACCAACATATCGAGCACTGAGTTTTCCTTTCTTCCCGAACCGTATGACTCCCTTCATGGGATATACCTTGAGAAATACCCAATCGTCTGCCTAAAACTCCAAATCCCTTCTCCTCACTTCAGCATACGATTTCTGACAACTCTGAGCCATTTCCAACCGGTCCACTATCAATTGAACCTTTACCATGGCCTCATGAACTGAATTAGGCCCTACCATAGATGCCTCACCGACCTCAAACCATCCAATAGGAGATCTACACCTTCGCCCATATAGAGTCTCGAACAGTGCCATTTGGATGCTAGAGTGATAGCTGTTATTATAAGCAAATTCGATCAAGGGAAAATGATCATCCCAGCTACCTTTGAAATCCATCACACACGCTTTCAACATGTCCTGAAGAGTTTGGATTGTTCATTCATTTTGGACATCCGTTTGTGGATGAAAGGTTGTGATGAGCTTAACTTGAGTCCCAAGTCCCTTCTGAAAAGACCGCAGAACTGGGAGGTAAACTGAGTAACTCGGTCTGAAATAATAGACAAGGGCACTCTATGAAGTCAAACCAACTCCCAAATATACAATTTGGCATAATCATCCACTGAATTTGTGGTTTTGACTGGGAGGAAATGTGCCGCCTTGGTAACCTATCTACCACCATCCAAATTGAGTCATTGTCGGCGAGTACGGGGTAGTCGTATAAAGAAATCCATATTAATCTCTTCCCACTTCCAAGTAGGAATGCTAATATCTGGAAGTACTCCTCCCGGCCTTTGATGTTCAATCTTGACTTGTTGACAATTTGGACATTTAGCTATGAACTCTGCAATATCCTTCTTCATGCCATCCCACCAATAGATTTCTCGCAAGTCCCGATACATCTTCGTGGATCCAAGATGGATAGAATATCTGGTACCATGTGCCTCATGAAATATCCGACCTCTCAAATCATCAACATCTGGAACACATAGACGACACTAGTATCACAGTACACCATCTCTACCTTGGGAGAAAATCTCCACCCTTTGACTCCGCACTGCTTCCTTTAATTTCCTCAAAATCGGATCCTCATCTTGCTTAGATTTGACATCAACCACCAAGGACGATTCTGATCCATTCTGCACAACAACAACGCCACCGATTGAGTCAACCAATCTAACTCCCAACCTTGCAAGTCGATCGACATCTTTCACCAACTCCTTATTTCCCCCATCCACATGAGACACACTCTCCATAGAGAGCCTACTAAGTGCGTCCGCTACCACATTAGCCTTGCCCCGGTGGTAAAGGACACTCATGTCATAGTCCTTTAGTAGCTCTAACCACCTCCTTTTCCGAAGATTGAGATCTTTTTGCTTGAACACATATTGAATGCTCTTGTGATCCATGAACATGTCAACATGGACTCCATACAAGTAATGCCGCCATATCTTCAATGCAATCACCACCGCAGCTAACTCAAGATCATGGGTCGGATAATTCTTCCCATGGACTTTATATTGTCTTGAGGCATATGCTATCACTTTCCCATGTTGCATCAACACACATTCCATTCTTACTCGCAAAGCATCACAATACACAACAAAGCCATCCGTACCCTTGGGTAGGGTCAACACTGGTGCTAAAGTGAGTTGGGTCATCAATTTCTGGAAGCTTTTATCACAAGCTTCCGACCATTGGAACTTTAACTTTTTCTAAGTCAACCTGGTCAATGGGGCTGTAATTGATGAAAAGCCCTCAACAAATCTCCGGTAGTAGCCTGCTAGGCCCAAGAAACTCTGAATTTCTGAAGGATTCACTAGTCTGGGCAAATTCTACACCACTTTAATTTTCTGAGAATTTACTTTTATGCCCTCACTGGATACCAATTCAACCGAGTCCAACCAAAACTCGCACTTACTGAACTTTTCATACAACTGGCAATCCTTGAGAGTCTACAACATTACTCTCAAATGAGCGGCATGCTCCTCCTCACTCCGAGAGTATATAAGGATGTCATCAATGAACACGATCATGAACATATCTAGATATTGCTTGAACACCCTGTTCACCAGGTCCATAAAAGCTACAGGAGCATTGGTTAGTCCAAATGACATAACTACAAACTCATAATGGCCATACCACGTTCTGAAGTCTGTGTTTGGGATATCACACTCCGAACTCTGAGCTGATGATATCCGAATCGGAGATCTATCTTTGAGAAACATCTGGCACCCTGGAGCTGGTCAAACAAATCATCAATCTTAGGTAAGGGGTACCTATTCTTGATGATTACCTTATTCAGCTGCCGCTAACCAATACCCATGTGAAGGGAACCATCCATATTTCGGACAAAGAGAATCAGTGCACCCTATGGAGACTTGCTCGGTCTAATAAAACCTTTATCCAACAAGTCCTTCAATTGCTCTTTTAACTCTTTTCGCTCGGCTGGAGCCATCCTGTAAGGAGGAATAGAGATAGGTTGCGTATCGGGCAAGAGATCAATACCAAAATAAATTTCCCTCTCTAGAGGTACACTTGGCATATAATCAAGAAAAACCTCCAGATACTTACACACCATAAGAACAGACTGGATAGTCAGGGTTCCGGACTCAACATCCTTAACCCTAACTAGGTGATACATATAACCCTTAGAAATGATTTTCCTGGCCTTAAGATATTAAATAAATCGACCAGCTGGTATAATTGAATTACCCATTTTTATATCTGATACCCAAAATAAACATTTAAGAAAACTAAGCACCTCCCGGGGTAGTTCTTACAACACCCCGCACAAACTGGAAAAGTGCGCTCCATCTACATGCTACCCTAGCCACTCGACTTTAAAGCTCTGCTCCTCTTATCTCCCCTAAATCTAGATGGCGTGCCGGCTGATGATGTAGCTAGAGCGATAGCCCTGTGCTGAGACTGCTGACGCTATCCACCCTCAGACCTAACCTGAAAAACCCCATAGCTGTCAGTCCTGGCCCTCTTAGCCTCCCTCTACCTTCTGTAGACCGACTCCATCTACTGTGGCTGCAATACAATATGGTTAAAGTCAATATCCCGATGAAGCATGGTGATCCGGCAATCCTTGTACAACTAATCCGCCACCCCATGCACAAAATGGCTCACCCGAGCCCTTTGATTTGTCACCAACTCCAGAGCATACTTAGATAATCGGGTGAACTCCAATGCGTACTCCTGAATGGTCATGTTACCCTGCTTCAAATTAACAAATCCGGCCGTCTTGAGCTCCCACATCTCCTGAGGGAAGAACTGATCCATAAACGCCGCGTGGAACTCCTCCAAACCTATCGAGCCTGCATCCACTGCTCTGGCATCTCTCCACTACTTGAACCATATATGAGCCACTCCCTTCAACTGATAGGAGATCAAGTCGACAAACTCTCCATTGTTAACCCCCATTACCTGGGTGATCTTAAAATTTCCTCAAAGAAGTCATGTGGATCCTTTTCTATTTTCAACCCCGTGAACTTAGGAGGGTTCATTCTCATGAAATCCCTCACCCTAGCTGCCTCCATATTCCCATTCTCAAGGTAATGTGCCACTGTCTGATTTTGAACCTGGGCAATCATGTCTTGTGCCAACATCTGAATCGCTGCCCTAAACTCAGCATGGGCAGCTGGCTCTGGTGCGTGCTCCTTGTGAATGGGTAGGGCTGGCTGATGTTCACCATCATGGACAACCTCATGATCATTACCATTGCCATTCCTTCTGGTGTTCATTCGGCGAGGAGGCATGATTCTGCAAACGCGAATAACACGAATTAGAAGAGTAAAGGACTTCATCGCATGACATAGATCATGAAAGAAGGGAACATTTCCTAAACGTCTAGTATCATATTCGTCATAAGTGTGGCGCACTTCAGACCCATGAAAAAGAATCTACTTAACGCGACTTTCAGATTCCCTAGGACACTTCAAAACATATGGCTCTAATACCAAGTTTGCACGACCCAAACGTAGGTCCGGATCGTAACACAGGACAAGGAACCCAAGAGGCCCCAAGTCGACCCATGGAATAAGCATACATATAACTTCATATCACTTAAGGAGGAATACTTAACATACGATATAACGGAAACATAAACATAACATAGCATAGCATAGTGAGCAGAAAGTACTAGAAATACATATTAGCTAAGTACTACAAACAATCTGAAAGCATCTATCATGTAAGTGGGTTGATGGAACAACATCCCCAACTAACTCGTCAAAACTGAAATAAAGGAGAACATCAATGTTAGAACATATGGCCCTCGGAACATGAGGACTCACTGATCACGGGCAAAATAGCATGCCCGTGATACGCTTTATACCTTAATATAGTCTTGTTTATCTAAGTTATTTTACATAATCTCATGTGATTTTATATAAATGTGAATATATGTGCTAACCAACATGATTAGTCCTTGTTTTGTAGGTTAATAATGTATTTGAGGAACTAATTCGCAAGTTGGTGAAAGGAAGGAATGAAGTGGAAGCAAGTGGAGAAAAGTCGACAAGGGGCATGCGTTGGCAAGGCTGGCCGCGCCAGGCAGCGTGCCACGTTGTGCGTGTGCCGCGCCCAGCGCCATGCCACGCCCTTGCCAAGTGCATGAGGAAAGGCAGCAGCAGGCAGCAGGAGGCAGAGAACCAGCGCGGCAGCGCCGTGTCACGCTTGGCAGCCTGCGCGACAACAGCTTGCCAACGCGCTGCATGGGCAGCGTGCCACGTTGGCCAGCGCGACAACCCTCGACAACTTGGTTTCCTGAAGCAATTTCCAGAGAGTTTTCGCGTTGTCTCCGTGTCACGGAGGCAGTGCTACGCGATGCACTCCGTGACACGGAGCCGTTCCCTCTCAGGCTAAATTATGCACGTTTTCCATTTACTATAAATAGGACCCTTAGCTCCTAAAATCATTTGGTCACGATTTTATTCTGAAAAACCACCTAGGAGTGAAGGGAGAAGTGGGAGAACTCATCTAGGGTTTATCAAATTCTCTTCTCATCTACCAAATTCATGTAAGTATGTTAGTTTAGTATTAGTTAATTGTAGTTTTACGAACATGAATGGCAAGAACCCTTCCTCTAGGGTTGAAGCCATGAATTATGATTGTGCTTTTATGAATTTGTTTTGGAATTAAGTTATTGATTGTTGTTTTCGTCTTGCATTCTGGATTGTTGGTGGTTTTTATGATTGATCACCATGAAAGCATATTTGTTAGCTTGAGTAATAGCTTGAGAAAGCATTACCTAGGTCAGGACATGAGAATGTAAGGAGCATGTTTGTATCTCAGGAGAGATTTTTGTGTCAGGATAGAAATATACCTAACACCGTGCTTGGTTGACACACGGGGGTTATGAAAGACCAACTTGGGATGTCACATCACCACTCGAAGAAGTAGTTGTGAGGCTAAGTTGAGTTAAATGGTTAGACGCACGAAAGTCCCTAATTGTTTCCCCGTAAACCGCAACATAATTGATTGCCCGCGACTAGAAAATTAAACTCCTCGCTCACAATGATGCAGTGAGGCTAGATTGTCGTGTTTAGAGGCTCGAAAGACCATAAACATGCAATTCTAATTATGTGAAATAACAATTGATAGTTCCATGCTTAACCCATTGCAAATCGTAGGATCGCATGATTAATTGGTTTTAACTCTATGTTGCTCCTAGAGTGATTTCAGAATATTTCGTTGACCCAAACTTAGACTTAATTAATCTCAATCGAAAATGTCTATAACCAACACTTGAGGTATTTAAGATCACAATAGAAATGGATAGTTAGAGAAATGGGTCCAGTCCCTGTGGGTTCGACAATCCGGTTCTTAAAAAGAGCCACTATATTACTTGCACGACCCGTACACTTGCGGACGCGCGAATCGGGCACGTCAAGTTTTTGGCGCCGTTGCCGGGGACTCGGCGAAGTTTTGATAATTTATCTATTTTTGTGTGATTTTTAAATTTCTCTTAAGTGTTGAAAAACTTGGTCTTAGTCTGTTTGTTTGCAGGTGACAGGTTGTCCTGCCGAGCTGGCTAGAAATAGAGAGCTTGTGGAACCGTTGCTTGAACCTGAACGTCAATTCCATTTGCAAAGGAGAATAACTCTAGAGCATAAGCTGAAGAGACTTCAAGAAAAGGTACAACAACAACCACCCGCGGGACAAGCACAATTGTCATCCGAAGAAATGGAAGCAAGACCAGTTCGCGAAATGGCTATCCCACTAGCGACAAATGTGACCTCAAGCATTCTTAAACCGGAGCCTGGAGGGCACTTTGAGCTTAAATGGAACATGGTGCAGCTGTTACATTCTAGTGGTCAATTCACTGGGATGGCACATGAGGACCCGCAGCAGCACCTACAGAGCTTTTTAGAGATTAGTGACACGTTTGTCCCCACCGGCGTGTCCACAAATTATGTCCGAATGACCCTCTTCCCATTTTCACTATTGGGAGAGGCGAAGAAGTGGCTGAAGGCTGAGCCACCGAACTCCATAACTTCATGGAATGACTTGGCTAAGAAATTCCTTATCAGATTCTTCCCATCAGGCAAAACTGCAAGGTGGAGAAGTGAAATACTCAGTTTTAAGCAGAGGCCTGATGAGAACCTATATATGGCTTGGGAAAGATTCAAGTCATTGTTGAGAGATTGCCCCCATCACCAGCAATCAAATGAAGTGCTGGCTCATACCTTTGTAGAAAGTCTAGACCCACACACAAAAATATTGCTAGACTCTGCATCGGGTGGGCAAGCCTAGGATAAGACATATGATGAGTTGTACACTTTGTTGAACAGAATTGCACAAGGAAATCCAGAGTGGCACAGCGAGTCATCGAGAGGGGCAGGAAAGAGACCAGGGTTGATAGAAGTAGATGGTTTGAATGCCTTGGCAGCACAGTTAGCTTCGTTCCAGCATCAAATGATGACTCAGTTCAATAAATTGAGTATGAACCAACGCCAGGGCCAGGTTAATGCAGTTCAGCAAGCTCCGAGTTGGTGTGAAATTTGTGGTAATAATGGGCACCATGCAGAATCTTGTGGAGCCAATCCGGAGTCAGTCAATTTTGTTAGTAATGTGCAGCGCAACAATCAGAATTTTGAAACCAGTTACAACAGAAATTGGCAGGGCCACCCGAATTTTTCTTGGGGTGGAAACCAAAAGCAGAATTTTATGCAACCTCAACAGCAGCAGTATCAGCAGAATAGGCAGAATGATGGGCAATTGAGTAGCAACGTTGAGGAAACACTGCAGAAAATTATGGAGACCCAGACTCAGTTAGTGGAAAACCAGGCGAGGATGGCAACAGACTTAATGAATCAGCAAGTCGCCACCCGCAATCTTGAAAAACAAATGGGTCAGATAGCAGCTGCTCAAAACATGAGATCGCAGGGGGGATTACCAAGCGACACAGATCCTAACCCCCGGCAGATCAATGCCATCAGTTTGAGAAGCGGTAGGCAATTAGCTGATGCAGTGCCAAAAGAGCTGAGCAAGGAGGTGCAGCCGGAGTTGGTTAGACCAGGACCATCCATCCACATGGGAGATAATCAGAGTGCGGGGCATCAAAATGCACGACTTCCATTGCAGCCAGCACAAAGACCACCACCACCATTCCCTCAGAAATTCAGAAAGAGCAAGGAAGAGGAATGCTTCAAAAAGTTCTTTGAGAGCTTCAGAGAACTTCACATAAATTTGCCTCTTCTTGATGTTTTGCAGGGAATGCCCAAGTATGCTAAATACTTGAAGGACGTGATGGCGAACAAAGTGAGATTGGTGGATGTCCAAATGGTAGCACTGACTGAGGAGTGCAGTTACAGGGTATTGAGCAAAATGACAAAGAAACTCAAAGACCCAGGGAGTGTTACCCTCCCCATACAAATTGGTAAAGCTGAGGTGCTACGAGCTTTATGTGACTTGGGGCGGCAGTTAATCTAATGCCCCTATCCTTATTCAACACCCTGGGGTTGGGAAAACCGAGGCCGACAAGGTTGATGCTGCAGCTGGCTGACAAGTCGCGAGTAACACCTGATGGAATAATAGAGGATCTTCTCATCAAAGTAGGTAAGTTCATTATACCTGTTGATTTTATTGTCTTGGATTTTCAGGTTGATGACCAGGTACCCCTGATCTTGGGACGGCCATTTTTGGCCACTGGAGGAGCGGTGATTGATTTGAAAGCAGGTACCCTGAAAATGAGGGTTGAAGATGAAGAAGAAATCTTCCGCGTGTACCAAGAAATGAACCCATCTGCACACTACAGAAACCTTTGTCAGGTTAGTGTGTTGGCAGAGGATAAGTGTGGGGTGGAGGATTCCACAGGTGCAGGGCCGAAGGCAATGACAAATGTTCAGCCCGAGTCTGATAAAGGACTTCAAACTGAAAAGAAGTTGAAGAAAGAGAGGAGTAGAGTGGAGGCTGTTTCCTCTAAACAGCAAAAGAAAAGGAGATGGTTCTCGAAAGAGAACCCAGGTAGGAGGATGTCCTGAAAAGGATAGTCCACGTCGGGCCACGACGTAAAATAAGGTGCTACTTGGGAGGCAACCCAAGGGTACCACAGGTACCATTTTAAGTACTTGCAATTGAGTTAATTTTTGTTTATTTTCATCTTGTTTTGTTTTGGTGCAAAGTTAAGCGCAGATGGAGGGGAAGTCTGAGTACCCGTGGAAGAGGAAGCTAACAAGCATGGAAGAGACAAAGTGTGGGGTTGAACACCCACTTGTGCAAGTTGAAGAGAGGCATGTTGTTAGCTAAGCCTAAAGGCCTCAGGGAGTATTTCTCACCCTTTGTAACCTTTAATTTGATGCTATGAGGACATAGCATGATTTAAGTGTGGGGTGAGGGAAATTTCAAGGGAAATTTCAAAATTTTCTGTGCTTAACGATTATTGGTGAATGTAATGCTTGTGTAAAAAGTTGGTGAGAAATTTGAAAATTTGAAAATTTTGACAAATTTGTGTGAATCAAGCATGACTTCATCACCCGTTGGTTTTTCTTGTCGGTTCTTTTCCGACGGGGGGGGGGGGGGGTCTTTGAACCGAATAATAGAAATTGTTTTTTCTTTGTCTGTATATAAAGTTTTTAGCATAGTTAGGGACTGTTTCCAACGATGGATGGATGACGACCGTCTTGAGGAAAAATTAGTCGGTAGGTGATTGGTTTTTGAAACCATAACTAAGTGGTGCTTCATGTTCTTGTTATGTGCTATAAATGGTTGTAAGAGGCAAGTATGTTCGGTGTGAAGCATGCAAGTGTATAACTTTGTGTGAGACGCTTAGGCTCTTGAATTTGACTCAATATGATTGAAGCTTAATTCTGAATTCTTGTGATTAGCTGAGTAAGAGTCTGATGAATGTGTCTTGAATTGAGCATGTGCCATGAGTGTAAGATTTTTGAGTATTCTGTGCCATTGTGGATTGTCTAGAACTTGCCTGGTGTGTTTATAAAACGAAATGAAGGATGTGAATTGTAGGAGATGATTTAGGCATTTTTTTCGAATGAACCAATTCTTATCCCTCATTTTACCTACCTTGAAAAATTAATCCTAGTTAGCCCCATTGAGCCTTGAGCCTATTCTTTGACAGCTGCAACATAAGCTTAATCCTTTTTCTTCCATTAGCCTTGTGTTTGAGCCAAAACTCCCAAACGCTTGAATGGAAAAATTCGAAGGAGTAAGGGAGTGAGAAGAATGAAAAGAAAGGAGAAGTAGCAAGTTGTAGAAGTGAGAAGGACAAAAGGGGCACTCGTGTGAAAATGTTGATTCTTAGTAAGGAGCAAGAAAACAAATTAATGAAAAATTATTCATAGAGCTCCTTACTGATAAGTTAAAGGTGCCTAAAGAAATGGGGAAACATAAGAGGAACAAGAAAGATGAAAGGAGAAAAAGATAAAGTAAGGGAAGAGAAGTTCGTAAAGAGGGCGTAATGTATTAAAAGCGCTTAGGAAAGATAGTCACTATTACTGGCCATAATAATACCTACCCATCCCTTAGCCTACATTACAACCCATTAAGTCCTACTTGATCTTACATTCACACATCCTTAAATTAGTGGAATAAAACACTAAGGGCAAGCTTATGGGTAATTACATGATGCATGTGAATTCTTTGTGAGAGTGAGTGAAATTCTATTGATGCACCCACACATGTTATAATGTACAAATGATTTTTGTGTGTGATCGGGTAACTCTATTTCTGTGAGGGGCACATGTTGAATGAAGGATATAATTCATGTGAGATTTCTTAATTAGTTGATTTGCACGAGTTTGCTAAGATTGAGAGTCGATTCTTGAGGTTAAGAAGTCTTAGCATTGTTGTATTTCATCTCGGTGATTAAACTATGTATGCTCTATCTTTAGCTTGTTATCTTACGTAATCATGATAGCCATAGCTTGAATGATTTTGCCAAATTAGTTATGTGGGAGTCTCCATATGTAGGATATGTAAAATGTTGTTCGAGGACGAACAAGGCTTTAAGTGTGGGGTTGTGATCACGGGCAAAATAGCATGCCCGTGATACGCTTTATACCTTAATATAGTCTTGTTTATCTAAGTTATTTTACATAATCTCATGTGATTTTATATAAATGTGAATATATGTGCTAACCAACATGATTAGTCCTTGTTTTGTAGGTTAATAATGTATTTGAGGAACTAATTCGCAAGTTGGTGAAAGGAAGGAATGAAGTGGAAGCAACTGGCGAAAAGTCGACAAGGGGCATGCGTTGGCAAGGCTGGCCGCGCCAGGCAGCGTGCCACGCTGTGCGTGTGCCGTGCCCAGCGCCGTGCCATGCCCTTGCCAAGCGCACGAGGAAAGGCAGCAGCAGGCAGCAGGAGGCAGAGAACTAGCGCGGAAGCGCCGTGTCACGCTAGGCAGCCTGCGCGACAGCAGCTTGCCAACGCGCTGCATGGGCAGCGTGCCACGTTGGCCAGCGCGGCAACCCTCGGCAACTTGGTTTCCTGAAGCAATTTCCAGAGAGCTTTCGCGTTGTCTCCGTGTCACAGAGGCAGTGCTCCGCGATGCACTCCGTGACACGGAGCCGTTCCCTCTCAGGCTAAATTATGCACGTTTTCCATTTACTATAAATAGGACCCTTAGCTCCTAAAATCATTTGGTCACGATTTTATTCTGAAAACCACCTAGGAGTGAAGGGAGAAGTGGGAGAACTCATCTAGGGTTTATCAAATTCCCTTCTCATCTACCAAATTCATGTAAGTATGTTAGTTTAGTATTAGTTAATTGTAGTTTTACGAACATGAATGGCAAGAACCCTTCCTCTAGGGTTGAAGCCATGAATTATGATTGTGCTTTTATGAATTTGTTTTGGAATTAAGTTATTGATTGTTGTTTTCGTCTTGCATTCTGGATTGTTGGTTGTTTTTATGATTGATCACCATGAAAGCATATTTGTTAGCTTGAGTAATAGCTTGAGAAAGCATTACCTAGGTCAGGACATGAGAATGTAAGGAGCATGTTTGTATCTCGGGAGAGATTTTTGTGTCAGGATAGAAATATACCTAACACCGTGCTTGGTTGACACACGGGGGTTATGAAAGACCAACTTGGGATGTCACATCACCACTCGAAGAAGTAGTTGTGAGGCTAAGTTGAGTTAAATGGTTAGACGCACGAAAGTCCCTAATCGTTTCCCCGTAAACCGCAACATAATTGATTGCCCGCGACTAGAAAATTAAACTCCTTGCTCACAATGATGCAGTTAGGCTAGATTGCCGTGTTTAGAGGCTCGAAAGACCATAAACATGCAATCCTAATTATGTGAAATAACAATTGATAGTTCCATGCTTAACCCATTGCAAATCGTAGGATCGCATGATTAATTGGTTTTAACTCTATGTTGCTCCTAGAGTGATTTCAGAATATTTCGTTGACCCAAACTTAGACTTAATTAATCTCAATCGAAAATATCTATAACCAACACTTCAGGTATTTAAGATCACAATAGAAATGGATAGTTAGAGAAATGGGTCCAGTCCCTGTGGGTTCGACAATCCGGTTCTTAAAAAGAGCCACTATATTACTTGCACGACCCGTACACTTGCGGACGCGCGAATCGGGCACGTCACTCACCAACAGGCTGATAGATAATTCTGAGATAGACTAATGATGGAGATGAGCCTGAGAGTCGGGTCATGTATCATGAAACGATATAGCATAGAAAGTATGCAGTCAGTATGTGGAATGCACTGAGTATGCAAGGTAAGTAAAATGGATATTTAAAACATACATAAAACTCATAAATGATCATAAGAGTAGGACGTCATGCTCAAATCATACATATCCTAACATAATATAGGGCTCAAGGTTTTCAAGACATTTGTAATACAACACAATCATAATCATAAGAGAAGAGCTTTATTTAACATGACTTGAGCCAAAATACAGGAGAACATCAATGTCAGAACATATGGCCCTCGGAACATGAGGACTCACCAAAAGGCTGATAGCTAATTCTGAGATAAACTAATGATGGAGATGAGCCTGAGAGCCGGGTCCTGTATCATGAAATGATATAGCATAGAAAGTATGCGGTTAGTACGTGGAATGCACTGAGTATGGAAGGTAAGTAAAATGGACATTTAAAACATATATACAACTCATGAATATCATAAGAGTAGGACATCATGCTCAAATCATAAACATCCTAACATAATATAGGGCTCAACAATTTCAAGACATTCGTAATATAACATAATCGTAACCATAAGAGAATAGCTTTATTTAACATGACTTGAGCCAAAATACATAATCATAACATGCATAAATCATGAGGAATAGTGGGAGATTATTTTAAACGACATACCCCATATGAGCACACATGAAATTTGACCTGTAAACCTAGTCGGGAGGCCGTTCGTACCTTGCCAAGGGTAGAACCATGAAGAGCATGATATCACCATGAAAAAGGGCTAATTGGGTTGGGGACAGTCATGTAAGAGGTCCCAATATAAATATGGTGGCATGTAGTTTATGAGATCTGGTGTTTAACCTGAGTCCAGAACCTACATGGTGTTCGATACTACTCCTAAAACATATATAGCGCTCATAGTAATACATGCATGAGTTCATGGGCTAGTTAAATCATGATAATTAGAAGCATGCATGTAGATACGTGAACTAGCCATGAGATGAAGCCCGTGAGTTGGCCAAAGTTCAAACATACTTGTAGAACATGCATATAGCTTGTGATTCATAAGATCATGATGGGTAATTGATTTAAATACATAATTTAACTCATAATTCATCCTGGGCATTGTTAATATCATTAATGGAGAAGTAGATCATAAATCGGTTCATCATCGGTCTTGCATAATTAGGCTTGATTCAATAGAAATCAAATCAATAACATTTTAAAAAATTTAAATAAAAAAACTGATTAATACCCATAGAATATAATTAGATTCAAAAATCATAAAACCCATTATCAAATCATTACAATTTTAATTAAATCAACTTCAAAACCCCATGAGTTTTTATTAAAATTTTAGTAAAATCGTAGAAGAGGGGAATGGGTGTGGAAGAAATAATCCATTGATAGACTTACATACCTTGGTAAGATCAGATTCTAGAGTTCCTTGAATGCCCAATGGAGAATTGATAGGGAAAAGCTTGAAACTATGCTTGATCTCTCTAAAATCCTCTTAATTTTCATGCATGGAAATGACTTATGCAAGAGGAGCTTAACCTATCTTATCATGTCCAGAAAAATACATAAAACTACGTAGTATAGGGCCTTAGAGCATAGAAAACTCGAAAATACCCTTTATGAAAAATCCCTGAAAAACTGATCTGGATGAACCAACGACTGATCCCACGAGTCTTTGCATGATACCACGACTCATGGTATCAAGTCGTTGGGTCCACTACCTTACTTCATGTTTTCAAATTCTTCCCACGACTCGACAAGATGAGTCATTTCTATAAATAATGAAAATAGGAATGTCCCATACCACGAGCCTCACCACGACTCATGGTTGCTTCCAACGAGTCATGGAATCCATCCGTTTTATCCACTGGAAAATATGGCAATCCAAACCACGAATTGTTACTCCGGGTCGTCACTTTTCACCATGATTCGTTTGATGACCCGTGGTATCCCAACTGCCGAGGTCCAATTCCTCCCACGACTTCTAACAACGACCCCTGGTTTCCAACCACGAGTCGCTACATCACTCGTCCTGTGACTTTTCCCCAATTTTTTAGCCAACATCAGATTTTGATCCTAGGCCTAATCTTAGACACTTTCAGGGTATTACAACAATAATGAGCCTAATTTTATTAATAAGTAATTTGCTGCACTCCAATCTAAGTATGGAGTGGCTCATAAAATAGGCACACCATGTCATACGCAAACTAGTGGAAAAGTAGAGGTGACTAACCAGGAACTAAATAAATATTATAGAAAATGGTTGGCACTTTCGAAATGATTGGTCTTTTGAGTTTGATTAAGCTTTATAGGTGTATAGAACTGCATTTAGAACATCAATATGAACTTTTCCATATAAATTAGTATTTAGAAAATCATGTCATTTGCATGTGGAGATAGACCATAAAACATATTGGGCAATCTGATTGTTTAATTTTGATCTTAGTATTTCAAGTGTTAATAGATTTTAGCAGATAAAAGAGTTGGAGGATTTTAGAAGGGACGCGTATGACAATGCACATATTTTCAAGGAGAAGACTAAGTGTTGGCATGATCACCTGATAAATAAATAAAATTTAATGAAGCAGACAAGGTTCTTCTATACAATAGTAGGCTATGACTTTCACAAGAAAATTTAAGTTAAGATGGATGGAGCCTTTATGGTGAAATGGGTTTCACCTTATGGAGCAATCAATATTAAGAATCTAAAAGAAACTGGGAGTTATAAGGTGAATGGACATCTGTTGAAGCTATATATTGCATGAGGGTTTGATAAGTAATACTCTAATATCATTATTGAAAGACCCCAAGAAAGGAAATGTCCAACTAATGACTAATACTCAAAACTCTAACTTTGTATATTTTTATTTTTTAGAATTGTATTTAATCTATTAATTTTCTAATTTGTTAGAAAGTAGACTCTTTGTTGATTTAACTTGTGATTTTAGAGCTAGTGTAGGCATGAATTTGACAAAAATAGAGTTGGAAAGGGCCAAGGATTGGTCATAATAGGAGATAGTGTAGGCATGAATTTGACAAAAATAGAGTTGGAAAGGGCCAAGGATTGGTCATAATAGGTACAAATAGAGAAATGATGAGCATAAATAAAATTGGCTTGCCAGGATGCGCCACGCAACGCGAGCTGCGACACGACAATAAAAGTTATTATCTTTGATAGGCCTCTTGGAGCTACTGAAATTATACCCTACTAGACGTGCAGTGTATGTATTTTTATTTATTTATTTACTATTTTATTAGTTATTTGAAATAAATAAATAAAATGCATTATTTTTTTAACTCCAACCTGACGCCCTCTTCATCTTTATCCTTTACACTTCTTCCTCCTCTCTTGCTTTTTATCCTACCCTTATTTAACCCTACCTATCCCCCATATCTTATGTCTCTCCATTCTTCATTCATCTTCCTCCATTTTTAAGGTATGGTCTCTCCTTTTCTATTATTTTTTTTGGTAGTAGTGATTTATTTCCCCAATAGCAGCCGTAATTTTTCCATCATAGTTTTATTTTGCAGTCTTTCGCACAATGGAGGAAAAATTTTGTTGGGTTTGTTGTTATTTTTGAAAACAAAATGTTATGATGAAACAAGGGTTTCACGACACACGAGGGTACCCGGATCATAGACACTGGACAAGGGACTCGAGGGACCCCAAGTCAACCCATGGCATAAGCAATCACTAACTCATTCAATAAACATAAAGGAAACATAAATATAAACTCAGTGGAAAACTAACTTAACATAACAACAGAATGAACATTCGAAGCTGATTACATGTCTAAGTCTGAAAAGCTTCTAATATGGATGAGCTGATGGGACAACATCCCCAACAAGCTAAGAAATACTGAAACTGAAAATACACTCAAATAACTGAAAGACTAGTCCTCCGAGGATGAGGACTCACCAAGCAAGCAAATGCTAACTCTGATAAGCGGCTACGAACGGGGCTGAACCTGAGAACCGGATCCTGCATCATGAAACGATGCAGCATTGAGAGTATGCGGTCAGTACGTGGAATGTACCGAGTATGCAAGGTAAATAAAACCTCTAGAATAATAATAGTCTTTCAAAACAAGTCATACATATATGATAGCCTTTAAGGGTAAGAATGGATCGCAAGCATTCATTATGAAATCATGCTTATTTAATACATGGTCATGCATGGCTTTAGAACATCATGACTAAATCGATTGACCCAAAGCTAAATCATAACATTTATATCAAAAGTTGAACCATGAGTCAAACCTTGCTTTTCAAAAATGCGTGCATACGATAATCATCATAAGTAATGGGTATGCAAACTCAAATGATATAAACAGTGGGAGAATCGTCCTTAACCGACATACCACGACAGAGCTTACGTGGTCCTGACTATTACACTAAAGTGGGCAGAGCCATCCATAACCTTGCCAGGGCTACGCACGATACCATGATATCAACATCAAGCTGAAAAGGGCCAATCAGGCTGGGGATAGCTCATAAGGGAGGTCCCAATAATATAATAGAATCATCCTATGTTGGCGCGTAGTTCAGGGGCGTAGGGTTATCGACCCTTATCCCGCTCGGTGCTAGACTCTTCTCCCAAAACATGCAATGCTCTACGTCGTATCAATATGAAGCTCAACATCGTCTAGTGACGAAGCTCAACATGAAATCATGCATAAACTCAACACCATATGAAACGAAGTTCAACATTGTCTATTGACAAAGATCATTATGAAATCATGCATACACTAGACATCATATAAATATGAAGCTCAATAATGTCTTCTCGACGAAGCTTAGAATGAAGTCATGCATAGACTCAAGATCATGTGAAATGAAGCTTAATGCCAACATACTTCTCAATTATGAATTCATGCATATGAGAATCCTTACTACGATACATACCACAAGCTCAAAGAATAATGGGAGACTTTACTCCAAAAATCATGTGGTAAGCCTACTTAAAATCATCATTTCATCATCATCAATACAAGGGCCTTTCCCAAAACCTTATCATGCTTGAACTCATACTTCGAAAACATTGTAATATCGGAGATTTCACTCCAAAATGAAGTATTAACATCAATTCATGAAAATCATCATTCATACTCAACATTATGCGCTACCAAAAGAATCATCACACACGGGTCTATTTAATCTTCTTTGAAAACATCATCAAAATCATAGGTAAGATGGAAACATGCTTTTCATTATCTACTCCATCATCATCACATTCTATCATGAACTATCCACACATGGACATTTTAGATTCAATTTTAGAAAAATAATTTTGTAAAAGAAATGAAGATAGAATCCATCCAAGCTCAGAAAATCACCAATATCAACTCAATTTAATCCTACCCACGAGTAGAAATATAAGAATCACGCAATCAATTGAAGACCCATACTTGATCATCACAAACCAATCACAAATTGATAGGGAATGGGCATGGGTGTGGAAGGAAGCACCCACTCATAGCCTTACATACCTTGGATTGAAGAATCCTAACTCTTCCTAATTGCCTAGCTGAGATTTCCCTTGAAAACCTTGAAATTCCCCTCACTTTCTTCGCCTCAGCTCTCACCCTTGCATGCATGAAGAAAATGGCCTAGATGGGTATTTCTCAACTTAAAACCCTCTATTACGAGCTTAAAACGATGTAGTATAGGCCCTTAGAACTTAGGGATTACGGAAAAGCCCTTACTGAAATCGCTAAAAATAACTGTCTGGGGATCCTAACGGACGACCTGATGACTCGTTACTTGGGCACACGATCCGTTGGTTCACCTGTCAAGTGCGCTACCTCATCATTCATGTAAACTCAACTGGCTTGGTGACGGCCCTCCTAACGGGTCGTTAGGACTGGCGATGTCTCATTAGGTACCATCCGTCAGGTACACTGGATAAGCTTCACTATCTTTCTCTAGGACCTCCCCACAACTGACCTGATGACTCGTGGTGTCTGACCACGAGTCGTTACATCGCCCGTGGGGACCTCGAGTCCTGCATCACCTCAGGCCTTCCCCACGAGTCACTTGATGACTCGTTTGGCCTCTTCACGAGTTGTTAAGTGACCCGTTCTGCAACTGCTACAACATTTTTCCAGTTTTCTCCTGATTCACTTCCGGGTCCGATTCTTGAATTCCTGAGGTATAACAATATCTCCCCCTTGGGAACATTCGTCCTCGAGTGTTATAAACAAGAAGAAAACGCAAAAACAACAATCACTATATATAAATAGATGTTAATCATTGATTTTCATGTCGAAAAGTGAAGGAATGACTACCCCCGAAGAGCACCACATAGCTTGTCAGAGTTCAGACATTACATACATATATCATATCATAAAACGAAATTATTCACATGAATAGAACATGAAAAACTAAATAGAGGTTTAGGGAAAAAATTTAATACCTCAAACTAAAGCCGAGCCGGTAGGGAACAAATAGGGGTATTTAGCGATCATATCCGCTTCGGCGTCCCACGTGGCTCACTTGACATGCTGATTCCTCCATAACACCTTTACTGAGGCTACTTCCTTGTTCCTCAGTAGTCGAACTTTGTCGATCCAAGATTTCAACTGAAATTTCTTCATAACTGAGGTTGTCTTTCACACCAATTCTGTCTATAGGAACCACCAAAGCTGGATCACCCAAACACTTTTTCAATAGTGATACATGGAACATGGGATGAACTGGAGCCAATTTAGAAGGCAAGTCCAACTCATACGCTACCGCACCAACTCTTCTCACAACCCGGTACGGCCAACATAGCGGGGAATGAGTTTACCTTTCTTTCGAATCGCATGACTACCTTCATGGGAGATACCTTTAGAAACACCCAATCATATACATCAAACTTCAATTCTCTTCTTCTCACATTAGCATATGATTGCTGAAGAGTCTGAGCAGTTTTCAACTGGTCCCTTATCAACTGAACCTTCACCATCACCTCATGAACCAAATTTGGTCCTACAACAGCTGCCTCACCAACCTCGAACCATCCGATGGGAGATCTGCACCTTCTCCCGTAGAGAGCCTCGAATGGTGCCATCTGGATACTAGAGTGGTAACTATTATTATAAGCAAACTCGATCAAGGGAAAATGATCATCCCAACTACCTTTGAAATCCATAAAACATTCCCTCAACATATCCTCAAGAGTTTGAATGGTTTTTTTTGCTTGGCCATCCGTCTGAGGGTGAAATGTTGTGCTTAGCTTAACCTGAGTCCCGAACCCTTTTTGAAACAAAAGCTAGAATTGAGAAGTAAACTAAGTACCTCAATCCCAAATAATAGGCAAGGGAACTCCATGAACCCGAACCAACTCTCAAATATACAACTTAGCATAATCTTCTACTTAATCCGTGGTCTTGACCAGTAGGAAGTGTGCAACCTTGGTCAACCTGTCCACCACAACCCAAATAGAGTCACATTTCCAGCGAGTACGAGGTAGACCTGTAATGAAGTACATATTGAGTTCTTCCCACTTCCAAGTGGGAATGGCAATATTCTGAAGAACACCTCCAGGTCTTTGATGCTCAACTTTCACTTGCTGACAGTTTGGACATTTTTCTATGAACTGCGTAATATCGTTCTTCATACCATCCCACCAATAGATTTCTCGCAAATCCCGATACATTTTCGTGGATCCTGGATGAATAGAATATCTGGTACCATGTGCCTCATGCAATATCCAATCTCTCAAATTATCAATGTCCGGAACACATAGGCGACGCTGGTAACGTAGCACACCATCTCCCCCTTGGAAAAAAACCTCCACTTGCTGACTCCGCATTGCCTCCTTCAGTTTCCTCAATATTGGATCCTCATCTTGCCTGGATTTAACATCAACTACCAAGGACGATTCCGACCCTTTATGCACAACGACACCGTCATCGGTCGAATCGATCAATCTAACTCCCATCCTAACAAGCCGTTGAACATCTTTCACAAATTCCTTCTTCCCCTCATCCACATAGGACACACTCTCTGTTGAGAGACTACTAAGCGCATCTGCAGCCACATTAGCCTTGCCCGGGTGGTAAACGACACTCATGTCATAATCCTTAAGTAACTCCAACCACCTCCTTTGCCGAAGATTTAGATCCTTCTGTGTGAACACATATTGCAAGCTCTTGTGGTCTGTAAATACATCCACATGGACCCCATACAAGTAATGCCGCCATATCTTCAATGAAAACACCACTGCAGCCAATTCAAGATCGCGGGTCGAATAGTTCTTTTCATGCACTTTCAGCTGTCGAGAAGCATAAGCTATCACCCTCCCACACTGCATCAACACACACCCAACTCCAACTATGGAAGCATCACAATACACCACGAAACCGTTGTTACCCTCGGGTAGGGTCAATACTGGTGCTGAGGTAAGTCTAGCCTTCAACTCTTGGAAGTTTTTCTCACAAGCCTCCGACCACTGAAACTTCACCTTCTTTTAAGTCAACTTAGTCAAAGGCGCTGCAATGGTTAAGAAACCCTCAACGAACCTTTGATAATGTCCAGATAAACCAAGAAACTCTGAATATTCGAAGGATTCACCGTTCTAGGCCAATTCTTCACCACCTCAATTTTCTGCGAGTCTACTTTTATGCCTTCGCTAGACACCACATGGCTCAGAAATGCCATGAAGTCCAACCAAAACTCACACTTTCTGAACTTTTCATACAATTTGCGGTCCTTCAAGGTCTGGAGAACTACTCTCAAGTGAGCGGCATGTTCTTCCTCACTCTGAAAGTATACCAAAATGTCATCAATAAACACGATCACGAACATATCCAAATATGACTTGAACATCCTGTTCATCAGGTCCATAAAATATGCAGGAGCATTCATTAGTCCAAAAGACATAACTACAAACTCTTAATGACTATACCATGTTCTGAATTCCATCTTCAGGATATCCCTCTCCCGAACTCTGAGCTGATGATACCCATATCTGAGGTATATCTTAGAGAAACACCTCCCACCATTAAGTTGATCAAACAATTCATCAATCCTAGATAAGGGATACCTATTCTTAACAGTGACATTATTCAACTGTCGATAATCAATGCACATACGAAGGGAAATATCTTTCTTCCGAACAAATAATATTGGTGCACCCCATGGGGACTGGCTCAGTCTAATGAAACCCTTATCTAGCAAGACCTTTAATTGATCATTCAACTCTTTTAGCTCTGCTGGAGCCATCATGTAGGGTGGAATAGATATAGGCTGCGAATCAGGAAGGAGGTCAATACCGAAATCAAAAATCCCGCTCGGGAGGAATACCTAGAAAATCATTAGGAAAGACCTCTGGATACTCACGTACTACTGGAATTGACTGGATAGTTGGGGTTTCGGACTCCACGTCCTTTACCCTAACTAGGTGATACATGCAACCCTTAGAAATCATCTTCCTGGCCTTGAGGTAGGAAACGAAGCGACCTACATGCACAGCTGAACTACCCTTCCATTTTAAAACTGGCTCACCTATGAATTAGAACTCTACTGACCAGGTCCTGCAATTAATGGAAGCATAACAAGCATACAACCAATCCATGCCTTGAATAAAATTGTAATCGGTCATGGCTAACTCTATCGGATCTGCTGGGGTGACCTTATGGAGAACCAAGACCGAGAAATCTCTATACACCCGTCTAGCTATAACTGAGTCACCCACTGGAGTAGAAACTGAGAAGGATTCTGACCTTCCTTGCATTCTTTTATTGTATTCGCTTCAATTTCTCCTGAATCGGGGGATCAAAGATCGGAAGACTTTCCTTTTCCCTTACTCTATTAAGAAGGAAATTTCCTGGTCTTCACTCTTCGCTCCTAACTCATTTACGCTTTTGGTATTGACTAAAAAAAACATAAGGTGTCACAAATGACAAAGTGTCCGCTTGATCTAACAATCCATAAACATCAACAAAGAAGACTCATAACATACCAATAACCACATCCTGGGAGACCTCATGCTCCTAACGAGTTGCTAGGGCATAACATCTATTCTGGCGCTGATTGTCAGCTGCACTGGTAGATGCCCCCTGATGAGCTGAGCAAATGGGTGGGACTGCTGAACTAGAAGCTGGGCCACGACCCCCAACCTGATCCTGTCACACCGCTGAAAATCTCTAAGCATGTGTCTGGGTTGCCTGCACTCAAAACACGCACCCGAACCTGCCAAGAACTGGCCTGTATGCCCTCAGCCACACCTGCGACAAGATAGAACACCTGAGTATGTGGGCCTGCTGCTCTAACCCCTCGAGCCTGACGCTCGCCCGCTCTGATCATTACAAGGCCGAGATGGCACACTCAAGGCGGATGAAGCTGGGGCAGATGATCTTTGGTGAGTCTGCTGATGGTGCCCACTGCCGGACCTTTGCTGGCAAAATATGTTGTCCTCAGTCCTGGCCCTCCTGGCCTCTCTCTCTCTCTCTCAAATGTGTTGCCTCTATTTATTGGGCGTACAACACCATCCTAGGGAAGTCCATATCCTGATGGAGCATAGCAATCCTGCATTCCTTATCCAACTAACCTGCTATCCCATGCACAAACCTGCTCACTCGAACCCTCTGGTTAGCCACTAACTCAGGAGCATACTTCGATAGGCGAGTGAACTCAAGGGAATACTCTAGTACTGTTATACTCCCTTTCTTCAGATTTACGAACTCTGCTGCCTTTAGAACCCTCATCACCCGAGGGAAGAATCGATCAAGGAATGCGACATGAAACTCTTCCCAAGTGACCAGACCTACTCCAACAACTCTGTTGTCCTTCCATTGACGGAACCAGATATGCGCAACCCCCTTCAACTGGTAGGAGGCCAACTCTACGCACTCAACACTGTTCACCCCCATAACCTGGGTGATATTGACAATCTCATCAATGAATTCATGTGGGTCCTCACCTACCATGGACCCCAAGTACTCTGACGGGTTCATCCTCAAGAAGGTGGATGAAGCTGGGGCAGATGATCTTTGGTGAGTCTGCTGATGGCGCCCACCGCCGGACCTTTGCTGGCAAAATATGTTGTCCTCAGTCCTGGCCCTCTTGGCCTCTCTCTCTCTCAATTGTGCCGCCTCCATTTGTTGGGTGTACAACACCATCCTAGGGAAGTCCATATCCTTATGAAGCATAGTAATCCTGCATTCCTTATCCAACTAACTCGCTATCCCATGCACAAACCTGCTCACTCGAGCCCTCTGGTCAGCCAAGAACTCAGGAGCATACTTCGATAGGCGAGTGAACTCAAGGGAATACTCTAGTACTGTTATCCTCCCTTTATTCAGATTTACGAACTCCGCTGCCTTTAGATCCCCCATCTCCCGAGGGAAGAACCGATTAAGGAATGCGACATGAAACTCTTCCCAAGTGACCAGACCTACTCCAACAACTCTGCTGTCCTTCAATTGATGGAACCAGATATGCGCAACCTCTTCAACTGGTAGGAGGCCAACTCTGTACACTCAACACTGTTCACCCCCATAACCTGGGTGATCTTTACAATATCATCAATGAATTCATGTGGGTCCTCACCTACCATGGACCCCAAGTACTCCGGCGGGTTCATCCTCAAGAAGCCCCTGATTTGAGCTGTCACTGCATTGCCATTCTGCAGAACATGCGCAACAGTCCTTTGATTGACCTACGCGGTCATGGCCTGTGCAACCATCTGGATAGCGACCCAAAACTCAGCATGAGCGGCTGCCTCCAGTGCCTGAGGCTCCTGAACTAGTGGGACTGGCTGATGCCCACGACCCATGCCATCCTCGTGGCCTTCACTGTCTCCATTTCTCCTCCCATTCATCCTTTGAGGAGCGATGATTCTGCATTCGCAAATAACATGAATTAGAGGGGTGGAAAGACTCTTCATCGCACGACATAGATCATGGAAGATGGGAACATTTCCTAGAATGTTTCGTATCCTCTTCATCATAAGTGTGGCTCGCTTCACACCCATGAAAAAGACTCTACTTAACGCGACTTTTAGACTCCCTAGAACACTTCAAACCTATTGCTCTAATACCAAGTTTGTCACGACCCGAGAGGGGACTAGGATTGTAGACATGGGACAAGGGACCTCGAGGGACCCCAAGTCAACCCATGGCATAAGCATTCACTAATTCATCCAATAAACATAAAGGAAACATAAATATAAACTCAGCGGAAAACTAACTTAACAACAAAATGAACATCCAAAGCTCATTACATGTCTAAGTCTGATAAGCCTCTAATCTGGATGAGCTGATGGGACAACACCCCCAACTAGCTCAGAAATACTGAAACTGAAAATACACTAAAATAATTGAAAGTCTATTCCTCGGAGGATGAGGACTCACCAAGCAAGTAAATGCTAACTTTAATAAACGGCTACGAAGGGGGCTGAACCTGAGAACCGGATCCTACATCATGAAACGACACAACATAGAAAGTATGTGGTCAGTATGTGGAATATACCGAGTATGCAAGGTAAGTAAAACCGCTAGAACAATAATAGTCTTTCAAAACAAGTCATACATATATGATTTCCTTTAAGGGTAAGAAAGGATCGCAAGCATTCATTATGAAATCATTCTTATTTACTACATGGTCATACATGGCTTTAGAACATCATGACTAAATCGAATGACTCAAAGATACATCATAACATTTTTATATCAAAAGTTGAACCATGAGTCAAACCTTTCTTTTCAAACATGCGTGCATGCGATAATCATCATGAGTAATGGGTATGCAAACTCGAATGATATAGATAGTGGGAGACTCGTCACTTAACCAACATACCACGACAGAGCTTACATGGTCCCGACGATTACACTCAAGTGGGCAGAGACGTCCATAACCTTGTCAGGGCTACGCACGATACCATGATAACTCACAAGGGAGCTCCCAATAATATAATAGAATCATCCTATGTTGACGCATAGTTCAGGGGCATAGGTTTATCGAACCTTAGCCCGCTCGGTGCTAGACTCTTCTCCCAAAACATGCAATGCTCTACATCATATCAATACGAAGCTCAACATCGTCTAGTGACGAAGCTCAACATGAAACCATGCATAATCTCAACATCATATGAAATGAAGCTCAACATTGTCTATTGACAAAGGACATTATGAAATCATGCATACGCTGGACATCATATTAATATGAAGCTCAACAATGTCGTCTCGACAAAGCTTAGAATGAAATCATGCTTAGACTCAACATCATGTGAAATGAAGCTTAATGCCAACATACATCTTAATTATGAATTCATGCATTTGAGAAGCTTTACTATGATACATAACACAAGCTCAAAGAATAATGGGAGACTTTACTCCAAAAATCATGTGGTAAGCCTACTTAGAATCATCATTTCATCATCATCAATATAAGGGCCTTGCCCAAAACCTTATCATGCTTGGACTCATACAATTTAGTTGGAAATATTGAAATTTGGGAGATTTCACTCCAAAATAAAGTAATTACATCAATTCACGAAAATCATCATTCATACTCAACATTGGGCGCTACCCAAAGCTTCATCACACATGGGTCTATTTAATCTTCTTTGAAAACATCATCAAAATCATGGGTAAGATTGGAAACATGCTTTTCATAATCTACTCCATCATCATCACATTCTATCATGAACTAACCACACATGGACATTTTAGATTCAATTTTAGAAAAATAATTTTGTAAAAGAAATTAAGATAGAATCTGTCCAAGCTCAGTAAATCACCAATATCAACTCAATTTAATCCTACCCCCGAGTAGAAATGTAAGAATCATGAAATCAATTGAAGACCTATACTTGATCATCATAAACCAATCACAAATTGATAGGGAATGGGCATGGGTGTGGAAGGAAGCACCCACTCATAGCCTTACGTACCTGGGATTGAAGAATCCTAACTTTTCCTAATTGCCCAGCTGAGATTTCCCTTGAAAACCTTGAAATTCTCTTCACTTTCTTCCCTTCAAGCTCTCACCCTTGCATGCATGAAGAAAATGGCCTAGATGGATCTTTCTGTGCTTAAAACCCTTTATTACGAGGTTAAAACGACGTAGTATAGGCCCTTAGAACTTAGGAATTACGGAAAAGCCCTTACTGAAATCATTGAAAATAACTGTCAGGGGGTCCTAAGGACGACCTGATGACTTGTTACTAGGGCACACGATCCGCTGGTTCACTCGTCACCTCATCATTCATGAAAGCTCAACTAGCTTGGTGACGGCTCTTCGAACGGGTTGTTAGGACGGACGACGACTCATTAGGTACCATCCACAGGTACACTGGATAAGGTTCACTATCTTTCTCTAGGACCTCCCCACGACTGACCTGATGACTCGTGGTGTCTAACCACGAGTCCTTACATCGCCCGTGGGGACCTCGAGTCCCGCATCACCTCAGGCTTCCCCACGAGTCACTTGACGGCTCGTTTGGCCTCTTCACGAGTCGTTAAGTGACCCGTTTTGCAACTGTTGCAACATTTTTCTAGTTTTCTCCTTAGTGACTTTCGGGTCCGATTCTTGAATTCCTGAGGTATAACATAGGCATGAAATATCTTTATTCCGTGGTTACTTGGGTTAAATGGTATGCTTCTAGAGTATGGAATTGTACACCACAAAAATTATTTCAAATACAAATTAATGATTTTTGAGAGATATTTTCGGTTAGTAATTATATGGAACTTAGCCTGTTTGGGAATTGATTATGCCAATTCTGATGTGAAAGAATGCATTGTAAGGTTATAGCATGCTAGGTATTTTCCTAATTGTTGTAATGAATTCAATGCATGTTGTTGACATATATGTTGAATTTATTATTATGATGCACTAATGTTTAAGGTAGCTAGCTTGTAGACTTTATGATAATCCCTTGGAATTAAATGGTGAAGTCTGAGTAACCTTCATAATTTTTTAAGGAAAAATTATGTTCGGTGAATTACCCAATTTGATGTTATAGCATTGAATATGTTGTAATCACATAACTGTAAAAGATCATCACACTTGAATGTTTCTTCTAACATAGGCTGGAACTTGTTCACCTCGAGTTCATGCCTATGTCAGAATTGTCGAATAGTTTCCTTCCTTCCTTTCTCTAATTATTGTGGCTTTATGCAGAAAAAAATGTCTCAAAGGTTGAGATGTACAAATACAGGAAATCTGTGGCTTCCATAAGTCGTCAAGTTACAAGTAAAATAGATACTCTAGTGGAGGAACCTCCTAGGAATGATGTTGGAACATAGGATGATTCAAATCATGAGCCTCAATTTGGGATTAATGCAGTAGCACCGCATGGACAACACTGGTATCGTACCTTCATACCAGCACTACCACCTTCTTCGGAAACTGGCATCGACGCTACAATTTTGGGCAAACAAATTCCTTAACATCCAGACTAGTTTTTCTCAATAGGGATTAGATCATTGACCAATGCAGTCGGCTCAAGTAACATCAACACGATAAAGGAGTTCGATGCAAATTGGGAGCCTGGGTTTCGTATGGATAAAAAGCTTATCATCTTAGTAAAGCATCAAACTTTTAAATTCTTCTATAATGCTGGTTTGATTTGTTTTCCTGAAGTTTCACCTGTGGCATTTGATAAATTCATTCGAAGGCGAAACTATACTGCCATTTGTCATACACATTATAAGTGCAACATGAGATGCTAGTGGTGGGCATAGGCATTTAAAGTAGGTTAATCTTCTACTTTCAGTAAAGGTCGTGCTCCATTTTATCAATTGCCATATTATGCCCACAAGGAATGACTCTGAGGTATCCAAGATAAAGGTATTTCTAATCAATACCATCTTAACAAGGATGGAGACAAATATGAGAAAATGTCACAATACGAACATAGGCCCGACTAGAGACACGGGACAAGGAGTCCCAAGAGTCTCCAAGTCGACCCATGGAATGAACATACATCTAACTCAATCAATAAAAGCGGAAGACCAATCATAATAAACATAGAGGAATTCTGAACATAGCATAACATCAGAACATACAACACGAGTCTGAAGCTTAATATATTCTATGTCTGGAAAGCCTCTACTTCTAATGAGTTGATGGGACAAGACCCCAACTAACTCTCTAAATATGAAAGGAAAAATGTAAATATAACTGATAAGGAATGGTCCTTGGGAGATGAGGACTCACCAACTGATATTGGATACTAACTCTGGTAAACTAGCTAGTGACGGGACTGAGCCTAGATATTGGAGTCTGTATCATAAATTGATACAACATAGAGTATGCGGTCAGAATGTAGAATGTACCGAGTATGCAAGGTAAGTAAAATCGCTTAAGTAAAATCAAGAATAATGCATTTCATAAAACATAATCAATATAAGATTCTAAGAGTAAGGCTTGCATGCTATTTTCTAAAATCATGATCTGTACATAACTACTTATCATAACTGATTCGAATGAACAAAAGCTGAAAACTAATAATCACAAGTAAAACTGAATATTGGGTCAAACCTACTTTTATATATATATATATATATATATATATATAATGAATGATAAACATGCATAACTGAAATCATGAGGAACAATGGGAGATTTGTCATATTACCGACATTACCATGATAGAGCTTACGTGGTCCTGACTATAAGACTCAAGTGGACAGAGCCGTCCAAAGCCTTGCCAGGGCTAAGGACACTACCATGATATCGATATCATGCTGCAAGCCCCTTAGGGAAGGGGAAAGCTCACAAAGGAGGTCCCAAGTAATCTAATCATACCTACGTTGGCTCGTAATTCTAAGGCATAGGGTTGACTGACTCTTAGCCTACTCGGTGCTAGACACTACTCTCAAAAACATGCATATGCTCTCCATCGTTCTTCAATGAAGCTGACCATCGTCTAGTGACGAAGCTGAATAATCATATACATATGAAATCTAAAATCATACATAAGGTTCCTTGGCTCAAACCATACCACAAGCTGAACATAATTGGGAGTCTTGACCCCAAAACAATGTGGTAAGCTAATTCGTGAAATCATAAATCATACTTGAACATATGGGCTTGCCTAATACTTAAACACTCTTGAAAGTACTTGATTCACTTGAAAACATGATCATAGACATGGGTAACTTGAAAACATGCTTTTCTCATAAATATCTCCTCATACTTGAATATGAATCATAGATCTCAACTTTCATGAACTTTCATGGATGGGCATCATGTAAGTAGTCAAGGGGAGGA
Source organism: Datura wrightii (assembly GCA_035772735.1). Lineage (NCBI taxonomy): Eukaryota > Viridiplantae > Streptophyta > Magnoliopsida > Solanales > Solanaceae > Datura > Datura wrightii. The sequence goes on from JASDFA010000003.1 coordinate 14,919,779, forward strand.
TGTAGCCAAGTGGATCATGGCAGTGGATTGTGAATCCACCATGCGCGGGTTCAATTCCCGTAGTTCGCCCAAAATCTACATCCAACACAAGAGGTTCTTGATGAGAACAAATTGTAAGGAGTTAAAAGAAACCCTTTTGAACGATGAAAACATGATTTATAATTTAAAACATTGTTAAACTTTCCCATGAATCATAATTCAACAATAGAAACATGCTTAGAACATACCCATGGTAGAAACTTAGGGAATTCATGCATTGGATTAAAATCCCATGGAATCAACATGTAGATTTTCATGAATTAGAGAGGGATTGGGCATGGGTGTGAACCATTTCACCATTCATAACATTACATACCTGAGAGAATCTGATTCTACAACTTTTCTGATTGCCCAAGGAATAGTTGGGGAAGAACATTGAGAGATTGAACTTGATCACCCCTCTAGACTTCTAAACTAGCATACATGAATTAGGAATAGCTTAGAGTGAACTTAACCTTCATAAAACTCATTATGCAGAGCTTAAAATGATGTAGTTTAGGCCTTAGGATCATAGAAATTATAGAAAATCCCTTACTAATCTCGCTGGGAAAAACAAACTGCCAATCCCAACGAGGGACTGGATGAGTCGTCATCCATGGCCACGAGTCGTGGCCTGCCATCTGTCGTGTTCACTGGAAATTCCTACTGATAGTCACCATGAGGTATTTAATGACTCATTATTGGTCACCTTCCGTCACTCTCACTACCGCACAATTACCTAGGTGTCACCACGAGTGACACAATAACTCGTGGTGTTCCCAACGAGTCGTGGTGATGACCCGTTAAGTGCATTGTCCAACTTCTCTTCTTCCTTTGCCCATCGTTGACCACGAGTGACCTAACGGATTGTGGGGTTGACCACGACTCATGGTCACACCCTTGGTCATGCAGAACTTGAAAATTTTCAACTAAGTCCAACTCCTTACCGCGAGTCACTTAACGACTCATGGTCCTCTTGATGGTCACTGGACAACTCGTCCAGTGACCTGGTGTAGAAAATCTTGTTTCTCTCCATTTCAACTCCAAGGTATGATCTTAGGGCTTTCAGGGTATAACAGAAAAATTATGCTCATTAGGGTGACTAGAGTGCGTAACAGTGAAAAAAGTAGGTTGATTTATCCTTGAATGATTTCTAGGTTGTTACAGTAGCTGGTGTGCAATGTAATTATGGTGTTGAACTTGAAATCCCACACCCTCTTAAGTTGTTTGATATTACTGCAGTTACGACATCTAGAGGAGAATCTATCACATTCCTCACAATTGATAAGATTATCCGCATGGAGCAATCCATAAAGTTATTGCTTGCAAAATTGCAAATTCACTCCTCTTGAGGAGAGGCAAGCTTGGAAGAACTTCAACAACAAGCCCCACTATACCCTATTACAAGTGTCACGATCCAAGCCTATACTCCAGACGTGAGATAGTGCCTAGAGCCACAAGTGACCCCAAGTTAATCAATGGCATGACATATTACTCAGATGATCTGAGGTTATAACGTGAAAGCTAACTGGATTATTTTAAAAAAAACTTATTATTTATGTGATAGACTGGTTTTAAACTGCTAGATAAACACTAAGTCACATAGTAGAAAATACTACACCTTTGTTTAAAAGCCTCTACTAACTGATGAGCTTCTAGGACAAGTCCCTGGCTAATTCCAAAGTCTGAAACTAAACCAAGGATAAAGAAAACTGAAAAAAAAGATATTAACTCGAGTCCTCAAAAGATAAAAACTCACTGTTGACAGCTGCTAATGGCTTTGGAACAAGAACAACTGCGTTGCTTCGCTTGAGCACCTGAATTTATATCATAAATGATATAGCACAAAGAGTATGCGGTCAATACTTTTAATGTACTGATTATATGGGATGTGCAACTAAAGAATAAAACATGTTATTAAATCTAAAAGGAATAACTGAACTAATGTACAATGACCCTATCTGAAATGCATAAATACTAAAAATGATATAAATCATCTGGAAATACTTAAAGTCCAAATAAAAAATGATATTAGGGTCATGTACATGCACTAAACACTAAAGCTATGACTGTAGCTGAAAGCTGTAACTATACTATGGGAGAGCCTGACAACCAAAATATAATCACGTTCGCTAAACATAGAGTTCGATGTAGACGCCCATCGATAGGACCCAATATACCCTGCCATGGTATAATGGCATAGCTGATGTGATCACTAACTAAGGCTCTTTCGGGCTAATCACCTACGGTGGCACATAATTTTGAGAATCTGGGTGCACTAAACCCTGATTTGCTTGGTGTTAAGTACTACTTCTAACTAAACACACATATATATACACACACACACTGATAGCTTGAAAAATGATGCCTTAAGACTAAGTCAAAACTACTTTATCTGAATGTTCTATGAGGGTCTATAGAACCTGATAATACTGATAATTCTGATAATATTGATAGTATTATAAAGAAATTATACTGAAATCAGGAGGAAGACATATGTACTTGAAAGATCATGTTATTCTAAACAATGATTAATCATGCAGATTGAACTTGAATCACACTAAAATCATGGTTATGAATGTAGAATATGTAATCAGAGGTAAAATCATGGGTTTCACCTAATTACTATCATGGGAACTTTAAGATTACCAGGGAATTCATAAGATGACTAAAAAACCCTAAGACATGATTTTCTACAGAGCTAAGAATGTTAGGTTTTCTAAAAATATTAGGGACACAAGGGTGAAAGGATAAACCCATTTGAATTCCAACATACCTAGAGAAGAAGTCTTCCTTGCTAGAGCTTGAATATTAGAGCTTCTGTAGAGAACCATAACCTTGGCTTGAAAGGATTTGAAGCTTCTATCGTGCTTTTGAGAGTGTAGGAGAGAATGAGAGGGAAAGTCAACTAATTCCCTTTAATACCCTTGCAAAATATCCCAAAACAGCGTATTTAGGAGTTAAAAACCTAAGAAGTTACAAAAGTACCCCTGAGAAAACATACTTCTAAACTACCGTCAAGTCTTTACAACTCGTACCACAGCTCGTCGTATCCTACGATGGGTTGTAGTATGCATTTGTGGTTTCTGGAAAGAGTTTTGAACCCTTTACTATATCATACCACGTGACATACCACGACTCATGGTGTCTTATCACGAGTCGTGACTACCACTCATAGTTACTGGAAAATGTTTTAACATTTCGAAAATTCTTGTCATGAGTCTTCTGGATAAGTCATCCTATGTCACCATGATTCTTCTGATGACTCAAGTGGCTGGGTTGTCTTATGTTTTTTACTGAGCCATGGTGACCACCACTGCCTCCCACGGGTCATACTTCCTCACCACGAGTCATGCTGAGGGTCGTCCTGTGGAAGATTCCCAAGTTTCTGCTAGTTTTCTACTTCAAGTATGAGGTCTGATTATAGGTACTTTTAGGGTGTTACATTAGCTCCCCCTTGAAAACATTCCTCCTCGAATGGAGGCTAAATAAATTTGAAAAGACAGGGAAAGAGCTGCAATCCCAACACTGAATATTGATGGAGTGCCTCACTCCGAACTAAGATACACATAAATGGAATTGGTTTCATAAAACATGAAGGCAACTGAGAGAAATGAAGCTAAATAGAAATACTAAGGAGGAAACTATTAACTCAAGTTGGAATTGAACAAGAAGGAAGTAGGTGAGAATACTAAGGTGCATCATGTCAGCTACTCCTTCCCAAGTAGCTCCTTCTACAAGTTGATTCCTTGATGTGCTGTGAGTTTACTGCACTTTTGACGCTCAAAACTAAGAAAATATCATGGACTTAGGTGTGTTTATATGGATATAAGAGGTATGTTTATATGGATATAAGGTACTTTTTCTTTTGTTATAGGAAAAATAGGTGTTGGAGCATTAATATGCAAAAGATAGCCTGAAAGTGCAGAAAATTAGCTAAAGACACACGACTTAGTATGAGCTATAGGTTGATGCTACGAGCCATACGGAAGATCGTAAAAAGTTTTAGATGGCTAAGATACAAAGAGTGCATCCTATGACTCTCAGTATGAGCTATACAATGCTTGTATGAGCCGTAGCATTGAGTGATGGAAATATTTATAAGAATTGCACAAAAGGCTGACTCCTGACACGGATAGACAGTACGAGTCGTGGCGTCAAGGTACGAGTAGTACCATCACACTTGTGAAAAACTTCAGAAAAATTGAGAATTCTCAAAGTCAAGCCAGGGAATAAAAGTATGATTTGTAGGAAGAATTTACGAGTCATACCAAGGCCCAACACCTAGCCAAATTTCAGCAGGCCAAGGAAATACGGATAGCAGGTATGACCCATACAATCCTTCTACCGTTCGTAGGATCTGTCGTGGCTGAGGCAGAACCAGTTATGGAAATTTACCCTGTTAGGTTAGAAAAAGTATTCTTATGTCTATATAAATACTTTTTATGTTTTATTTTCAATAGAAGTTTTTGGAGGACGAAAAAGAGAACTTTCAAGAACATCGAGACGACATAGAAGTGAGTTGATTGGCTTGTGATCAACTCTTTTCTTGAGTTCTTCTTGATCTTTGTGAATTGTTCTTGAGTTATTTTAGATATAATCAAAGAAGTTTTTTCTCTCATCTACCATCGTAAGTATTGATTTATGTGTTTAATTATGAATGCATATCACAACCTTGTGACTATGAGAGGCTAAAACCTCCATAGCTAGGGTTGTGGGAACCGTGGTTGATTAATGAGCTAGGGTTGCACAAGAGTGATCCAAAACCAATGCTAAACACTTGTATTGTATTCTCTTCATGCTTAAACTTTTCTTAACAGTGTACACTTTTAGGACTTGCCAAAATTCTTTACTTGCTTTATCCTAGAGAGGTAGAGATTAGGAAGAGAGAATTACAACAAAGTCTTGATCCTGATGATCATTGTATTAACTTGAGTTGTGGTCACACGAGAGTTATATTTTGAACAAATTTATAACGGTTAATTTTAAATCACTCATAAGACTTGACCCTGTGATTGAGTATAGTCATTATATAGGGACGAACCAGTCATTTGATTGAACCCTAATTATCAGTTCAACAAGTAAGCATTGGTATTGATCGCATGTGTATACCCGAAGCAGTTATGAACCCATGGAGAACAAACCCTAGTTAGTCTTAACTCTTGATTTTACATCACAATTTCAATCATTGTTTTTAATTATTATTTTTCTTAAAACCCCCAATTGGATTAACTAACCAACAATTCACTTATCTGCATTAATCTAGATCTTTCATATTCCCTGTGGTTCGACCCCAACCTCTTTGTTGGGTTTTTTGTTGACAACGTCCGCTTCATACTTCAATAGTAGGTGGTGTTTGAGTGTTATCATTCCTCCAAAGAACTTTCATTGAAACAACCTCCTTATTCCTCAAATTACGGATCCGATGGTCAAGAATCTCAACTGGGACCTCCTTATAAGAGAGACAATCTTTCACACCCACATTTTCCAAAGGCACAACTAAGGTCGGATCACCGATGTATTTCTTCAATTGAGACACATGAAAGACTTGACGCACTGATGCTAACTCCAAAGGTAGGTCGAACTTATACGCCACGTTACCCAAGCCCCTCTAGATCTTATCAGGATCAACATAGTGGGGACTGAGTCTTCCTTTCCTTCTAAACCTCATTACCCATTTCATAGGCAAAATTTTCAAGTAAACATAATCATTAACAGAAAACTCAATTTCTCTTCTCCTCACATTTGCATACGATATCTGATGGCTCTGAGCTATTTTTCGCCATTTTTTGATAGCTGAACTTTCTCCATAGCCTCATGAACTGAATCAGGCCTTATCAAGGTAGCTTCACTAACATCAAACCACCTAATAGGATACCTATACCTCCTAGCATAAAATGCCTAAAATGGGGCTATTTAAATGCTAGAGTGGTAGGTATTATGGTAGAAAAACTCGATAATAGGCAAGTAATCATATCAATTACCTTTAAAATCAATCAATAAAGCTCTCAATATGTTCTCTAGAGACTGAATTGTTTATTTCGCCTGACCAACTATTTGTGGGTGAAAAGTTATGCTAAGATTAACCCGAGTGCCAAGAACCCTATCTACAATCTAATGCCCCGAAAACTCTAAGACCAGACCTGGGAGCTGAAATGGAAAAAGTAGGATTTTCTGCATTAGGTCATAGAACGAGTTGTCCTGTGACCCGTGGGGTAGGACATGAGGCATGGAGTGACTCATGGGGAAAGGTTCGGACTTTGTTGAAAATTTGGGAATTTGAGTGACCACAGGTGTGACCATGAGTCATGGTCAACACCACAAGTCATCATGTGAGTCGTGGCCAAGGGTTGGACGAAAGTTGGAAAATGTAGGTAGTGTACCTAATGGATGGGTCACCACGACTTGTCTGGTACACCACAAGTCGTGGTATCCCCCGTGGTTAGCCCCAAGTGAAGTTAGGCAGTGTACTCAATGGATTTTGACCATGAGTCGTGCTCACTGAGCACGACTTGTGAAGTCCCTCGTGGGGACTAGCAGCCATCTTTTACCTTTGAGTTTATTAAGGGATTTTCTATAATTCCTATGATCTTAAGGTCTATACTACATCGTTTTAAGCATATTTTTGACAAATTTCAAGGGGTTGAACGGTTTTCATCCCTCATTCATCACTTAGACTCTCAAAAGAATGTTTGTAGAACACAAGTCATTCCTCTCAAGTAGAAACTAGGGCGGTCAACTTCTCCTCAGATTCTCAAGGGATTTTCTTCATATTTCTTCATCGGGTATATGGGAATTCAACAAGGGAATAGTTCTTCCCTTGTGTCCCCAAAATCTTTGCTATTTTTCCTCTATCAGTTTAGCCTTGCGGAATCGAAATGTGGAGTATTGTCAGACTTATATCTTTAAGATTTTGCGTAGTATATATCTCATGATTTTTAACTGCTTATTATTCCCTATTTCTATACATTTATGAGAATTGTGTCTTGTGGAATGATTTAGCCCTAGCTCTCCATTCAGTAGAATTTAGAATCTTGCGTATTGGACTAGTTTCCTTGTAGATTCATTCTAATAGATTTTAAAACCCCATATTGTTAGTGTATGTGGAAATTATAGTCAGATATACACATAACCAGTCTTAGTCAGATTATTAAACATAGTGTTGTCCAGAAAATGTCAGCTAATCAATTTGGCTGCAGTTAATTCTTCAGGTGTCAGTGATGCCTCCCAATTATCAATATTAGACTTAGTATCAAATTTTAGTGGTTCTTTAGGCGCTCATGACACTTCCAGAAAATAAGCTCTGACTATCCTTAGGACCCCCAGTTTCATATTACAATTTGTTCTTTAGACGATTATGATGCTTCTGGATAAGCAGCTCTGACTAGTCTTACAACACTAGTTACAAAATCTGGTCCGATAAGACTCTTAGGGTACTTCCAGATAGGTATTTCTGACTTAGTCTTGGGCCCCATTTTGAGCTATCAGATTAGTAGTCAGTCTAGGACTATATAGTGGGAGTAGGACTTAGCACCGAGCAGATCGGGGTTCCAGTGCGTCCAGGATCCCAGAGCTAAGTTGCCACCGTAGGTTTTATTTTATTGGCCTCATGGCCCCAGACTTGTGATCACCTAGTTCATGCCACTATACCCTAGAAAGGTATATTGGGTCCTATCGATGGGGTGTATACATCGGACTCCATGTCTAGCTCACGTGGTTAACTGTCGGTTATAGACTCTCCCACTAGTCAGTTTAGTTCAGTCTTAAATTAGCTCAATTCAGAACAGTTTCAGACTACTCAGTTCAGATCAGTTCAGTACAGTATTTCAGATTAGTATCACAAATTTAGGGCATGTCTTCGACAATCAGATAGGGTCATTTTGACCATCTCAATATATCACAGTTTATTCAGTTTCTACATTTCAGTTGGTCATTGCATGTCTTTATAGTTCAGTAATTGTATTCTCTATGTTGTGGTTTCTCCTACTTACTTAGTACATTCAAAGTGCTGACGCATACCTTTTATGCTGTATCGTTTTATGATATAGCTGCATGTTCTCAGTCTTTGCACCGTTAGCAGATCTCGCCTAGAAGTTTTCAGTTGTATCAGTGGTGAGTCCTCATCTTTCGAGGACAAGGATTATTGCTTTTTAGTTGTATTTCCTTCAGTTACATTTAGAGTTAGCTGGGTTTTTATCCCAACAACTCATCAGATAGAAGTCTTTCAGACACAGACAGAGTTTTAGATTTTAAACATTGTTTCAATTGTTTTACAACTTTATGATTAAGTTTTTCTTCATAAATGTTTTTTTATTGTTCTAAAGCTTCCACTATGTTTCTACTCACAGTGCCAGTGTTCTGATAGACCATGGGTTGACTTGGGGTTATTTGTGAGTCCAAGTACCATGTCTCGTCCATGGTATAGGCTCGGGGTGTGACAAACTTGGTATCAAACCACTAGGTTTAGAGTATCCTAGGACATCTGAAAGTCGTGTTATAGTCCTTTTAATCAGTGTGAAGCGCGTCGAACTTATGACGGGGACGCTATGAGACGTTATTAGGAAAACACCTTTTTGTTCATACTCTTTATCATGCATTGAAATTCAATTCCATAAATTTTCTCCTAACTCATGCTTTTTTCCCTTTCAGTGAAATCATGCCTCCATGACGCAGTAACGAAAGAAGGGCCGGCAAAGCTCACTAAACTGCCCCACCAGTTCCAGCAGCCTCTCAGGATGACCTAGTGTCCTCTGTAGATTTCAGAACAGCTACCCAGTTACTTGCATAGATAGTCACAGATTAGGTGAACCAGAAAGTGTTTTCGGTCAATACTAATGGGTCCACAGTAGCTTCCCGAGTTCGGGACTTCACCTGGATGAATCCTCCAGCTTTTCATCGATTGAAGGTGGAAGAGGACCCACAGGAGTTCATGGATGATATTAGAAAGATCACCCAAATTATGGGTGTTATCTCCTCTAAGATTGCCAATCTGGCTGCCTACTAGCTGAAAGAGGTAGCCCAAATCTGGTATGAATAGTGGAAGGAAGGGAGACCAATGGGAGTAGAACTGGTTGAATGGAAGGAGTTCACTACAGCCTTCCTAGACAGATTCTTCCCCTGGGAGCTCAGGGAGGCTACAGTGGCTGAATTTATTAATCTAAAACAGGGAAATCTAACGGTGGAAGAGTATGCACTGGAGTTTACAAGGTTGTCTAAATATGCTACAGATATGGTAGCCAAGACAAGGGCTCGTATGCTGAAGTTTGTTAATGGAGTATCGAACTTGGTCCTCAAGGAGGGAAGGACTACAATGCTTACTAAGGATATCGATCTCTCGAGCCTCATAGTTCATGCCCAGCAGATTGAGGCAGAAAAACTAAAATACTTGGAGTGGGAGAACAAACAGGCAAGAACTGGCCAATCAGATTATAGCCACCAGAGATCTGGCGGTAGTAGCCACCTAAAGCAATAGCAGCAGAAGGATCCAGCACCCACTTCAGCCAGTGCCCCTACTTTCCGCCAGCAAGGGTAGGAGGGGTGGAGCATCTGGCTCACAGTCCTAGAGTCATAAAGCCAGCAACGCTTAAGCTACCAAGCTTTCCCTAAGTGTGGAAAGAACCATCCAGGAGAATGCCTTCAGGGCTGAGAGGGTTGTTTTAGGTGTGTACAACTTAGTTATCGGCTCAAGGAATACTCGTCAGCATGATGGGGGAGATCAAAATCCACTGCTTTAGCAGCTCCAGCAGGCTGACCAGCTCAGCGGGCGAAGAATTCAAGTACGGATGACGGCCAACGCCAAAAATGTTTTTATGCTTTGTCCTATCATCAGGATCAAGAGAGCTCATCTGACGTGGTCATAAGTATGTTACACCTTTTTCATCTAGACGTGTATGCCTTACTAGATCCAAGAGCCATACTTTTGTTTGTGAATCTTTATGTAGCTGTACAGTTTTATATCAGTCCGGAAGTCCTCTCAGAACCATTATCAGTCTTCACCCTAGTTGGCGAGTCAGTTAGAGCCAGCCAAGTGTATCGAAACTGCCCAGTCTCAATCTTGAATAAGGTCATTCCAGCTAATCTTGTAGAGTTAGACATGGTTGACTTCAATCTTATTCTTGGCATGGATTGGTTACACTGCAGTTATTCCTCAATTGACTACAGAACTAGAGTCTTCAGGTTTCAGTTCCCTAATGAGTCAACTTTAGAGTAAATGGGCAGTAGTTCAGCGCCTAAGTGTCGGTTTATTTCTTACCTTAAGGATAGAAAGATTATTCCCAAAGGGTGTATTTATCATCTAGTTAGGGTAAGATTCCATCTTTGAGACCCCAACTATCCAGTCAGTTCCAGTTGTTAGTGAGTTCCCTGATGTGTTTCTCGAAGATCTTTCCAGAGTCCCTCCTGAGCAGGAAATAGACTTCGACATAGACCTTCTTCCAGACACTCAGCTGATCTTCATCCCTCCTTACAGAATGGCTCTGGCTGATCTTAAGAAGTTGAAGGAGTAGCTGAAGGACCTTCTTGATAAAGGTTTTATCAGACCCAACATCTCTCCTAGGCTGCTCCAGTACTATCCGTGCGAAATAAAGACGATACCCAAAGAATGTGCATCGATTACCGTTAGTTGAACAAGGTCACAGTCAAGAACAGCTATCCCCTACCCAAGATTGGCAACTTGTTTGATCAGTTTCAGGGAGCCAGTTGTTTCCCCAAGATAGATCTCAGGTTGGGGTATCATCAGCTAAGAGTCAGAAAATGTGACATACCGAAAACAGCTTTCAGAACTTGGTATGGTCACTACGAGGTCGTGGTTATGTCCTTTGGACTCATTAATGCCCCTGCAACTTTCATGGACCTGATGAACAGAGTCTTCAAGAAGTATCTAGACATGTTCGTCATTATGCTCATTGATGACATTCTGGTATACTCCAAAAATGAGGAAGAACATGCTAATCACCTGATGATAGTGCTTCTCAGAGACCGCCAGTTGTTCGCAAAATTCAGCAAATGTGAATTCTGGTTAAAGTTTGTGACTTTCCTTGGTCACATTGTCTCGAGTGAGGGTATTCAGGTAGATCCTCAAAATATAGCAGTGCTGAAAGAATGGCCAAGATCTACTTCCCCTACCGAAATTAGAAGTTTCTTGGGTTCAGCCAATTATTACCGACTTTTTTTGGAAGGTTTTTCCTCTATTGCATCTCCTCTGACTAGGTTGACTCAAAAAAAGGTGAAATTTCAGTGTTCAGATGTGTGTGAGAAGAGTTTCTAGGAGTTAAAAACTCGATTCACTACAGCTCCAATGTTAACCTTGCCGGAAGGAACAGATGGGTTCGTGGTGTATTGTGACTCTTCCAGAGTTGGACTTGGTTGCGTTCCGATGTAGCGGGGTAAGGTTATAGCTTACACATCCAGACAACTCAAGGTTCATGAGAAGAACTATTCGACTCATGACCTAGAGTTTGCAGCGATGGTGTTTGCATTGAAAATATGGAGTGTCACAACCCGAATGGAGGCCCGAATTGTAACACGGGACAAGGAGCCCGAGATACCCAAGTCGACCCATGGCATAAGCATACATCTAACTCAATCAATAATGAACAATCAACAAAATACTCATAGCAAAAGTCTAACTTGAACACAACATCAGAATACAAAATCTAAAGCTGAATACATACATATGTCTGAAAAGCCTCAAAACATGATGAGTTGATGGGACAAGACCCCAACTAACTCAATAAAATTGAAACTAAAATACACATAAGAAATCTGAATAGTCTAGTCCTCGAGAGATGAGGACTCACCAACAATACAAATTCTAACCCTGATAAGCTGACTACGAGCGGGGCTGAACCTGAGAGCCGGGTCTTGTATCATGAAACGATACAACATAGAGTATACGGTCAGTACGTGGGATGTACTGAGTATGCAAGGTAAGTAAAACTGCTAAAGTAAGTAAAATCATTTAAAGGCAATGCATAATATAACATAAACATTAGGAGTCTGAGAATAGGGCTTGCATGCACTCCATCTAAAATCATGATCTCTTTATAAAATAACATAACGTAACTTCATGACATCATAACTAAGTTGATTGACTGGAAGCTAACTCCTGACATTTATAAGTAAAGATAAACATTTAGTTAAACCTTCTTTAGAACATGCATTTACATAAATCTCATGAGTAACAAATATGTATATCTAAAATCATGAGAAACAATGGGAGACTCGCCTTTTAACCGACATACCAGGATAGAGCTTACGTAGTCCCAACTATCACACTCAAGTGGGTAGAGCCGTCCAAAGACTTGCCAGGGCTAGGGACGATACCATGATATCGATATCAAGATGAAGGCCCATTCGGGTAGGGGAATCTCACAAGGCAGGTCCCTTAGCCTTGTGACCCTTAGCGCGTAGTTCTAAGGCATAGGTTGATCGACCCTTAGCCTGCTCGGTGATGACATTACTCCCAAAAACATGCATATTCTCTACATCGTTTTATAACAAAGCTCAACATCGTCTATTGACGAAGCTCAATACTCAAATACATCTCAAATGTGAATTATGCATATGCGAAGCTTTAGCTCAAAACAAACCACAAGCTGAAATATAATTGGGAGTCTTTGCTGCAAAACCATGTGGTAAGCTATGCATAGGGAAACTTTAAATCAAAAAATACCACAAGCTGAAAATATAATTGGGAGTCTTCGCTCCAAAACAATGTGGTAAGCTATGTTCGGGAAATTCATCATTCATACTTAACATGTGAGCATTTCCCAAAGCTTTATCATACTTAGAAATACTCAATTCTCATAAAAAATATAATTGTAAACACGGGTAGTTTAAAATATGATTTTCATCATACTATCTTATCATCGTCATATATTCATCACAAATCTCATCTTTCATGAATATCTCATCAATGGGCATTTAATTTATAAAACTAGAAACATGATTTTAAAGTTGAAAACATCATAAAAATTGCCCATGGTTTATAATTCAACAGTAGAATCATAGTTAAATCATACCCATGCATAGAAATAGGAGATTTAAGCATTGGGTAAAAACCCCATGGAGTAGCCATAGGAATTTCATACTTTAAAGAGGGATTGGGCATGGGTGTCGAGAGAATCACCCATTCATAACCCTACATACATATTGGTAGCTGATTGTTAGACTTCCCCAGATGCCCAATAGGAAATTTAAAAGAAATTGATGAACACTAGCTTGATCACCCTCTCTAATCTTTCTATCTTGCATGCATGAATAAATAAGGCCTAAAATGAAGTTATCCCCTTTAAAAGTCACTATTCATAACCCAAAACGACGTAGTCTAGGCCTTAAAAGATTAAGAATTACGAAAAAGCCCTTACTAAATTCGAAGAAAATAACTATCAGGTGATCCCAACGAGGGAACTAATGAATCATTACCCTGGGCCACGACTCATTGAGTCATCTGTGAGGTACACTGCTCAATAGGTCTCCTGGGCTCTTAACGGGCAACCTCACAACTCGTTACTGGTTACCACGAGTCGTGGTCACCAGCAGTGATATACACTGCCTGATCTTTAATAAAACCCTTCCCTTCTTTACCACGACTCACCCCACGAATCATGGGGACTGACTAGGACTCATGGGGTCCTTCCGTCGAGTGCACTGCCTCCCTTCTTCTCTTTTATTTCCTCACCCACCCCATGACTGACCCAACGACTTGTGGGGTCTGACCACGATCCATTGTCATGCCCATGGGGTTCCTTTTTCTCAAACTTCCAACTCCTCACTAGCCTCCCCACTAGTATCATCACGACTCGTGGGCTGCACCAATGGGTCATCCCATGACTCGTTCTGTTCCTGGTGCCAGGTTTTAAGCTTTTCTCCGTTTCAATTTTCGGGTCTGATCTTTGGGATTCTAGGGTATAACAATATCTCCCCCCTAGGAACATTCATCCTCGAATGTTGGAAATCCACAGAAAAGCAGAAAGATGCAGTTATCATATTCAAATACTAATAGTTTAAATCCAAAATTGACGGAATGACTACCTCCAATTCAAACTACACAACTAAACTTGATTCACGAATCATATACACATCCATATACACAAAAGAAACTTGATCACATGAACTGAACATGAAACTAAATAGGGTTTTAGGTCAAAATTGATACCTCAAGTTAAACTTGAGACGATAGCAATAAATGCTGGTATCTAGCCATCATATCTGCTTCGACTTCCCATATAGCTCCCTCAATATGTTGATTCCTCCATAACACTTTAACTGAAGCTACTTCCTTGTTCCTTAGCCTACGAACCTGTCGATCCAGTATTTCCACCGCAATCTCTTCATAACTAAGGTTGTCTTTCACGCCAACACTGTCCACCGGGACAACTAGAGTTGGATCACCCAGACACTTCTTCAAGAGCGACACATGAAACACAGGATGCACAGAAGCTAACTCGAAGGGCAACTCCAACTCATAAGCCACCTTTTCAACATGTCTCACTATCCGGTATAGGATGACATAGCGGGGACTAAGTTTCCCTTTCTTCACGAACCTCATCACTCCTTTCATGGGAGACACCTTCAGAAAAACCCAGTCATCGACTTCAAATTCCAATTCTCTCTTCCTCACGTCAGCATAAGACTTTTGGCGACCCTGGGTCATTTTCAACCGGTCCCTTATTAATTGAGCCTTCTCCATAGCCTCGTGAACCGAATCTGTCCCTCTCATTACTACCTCACCAAACTCAAACCATCCGATGGGTGATCTATATCTCTGCCCATAAAGAGCCTCGAATAATGCCATTTGAATACTGGAGCGATAGTTGTTATTGTAAGCAAACTCGATCAGGGGAAAGTGATCATCCCAACTACCTTTGAAATCCATCACACATGCTTTCAACATGTCTTTGAGAGTCTCGATTGTCTGCTTCGCTTGGCCATCCATTTGCAGGGGAAATGTTGTGCTGAGTTTAACCTGAGTACCAAGCTCTTTTTGAAATGACCTCCAAAACCGAGAGGTAAATTGAGTACCTTTGTTTGAAATGATGTATAAGGGCACTCTATGCAATTGAAATAACTCCCAGATATATAGTTTGGAAAAATCCTCCATCGAATCCGTGGTTTTGACCGGTAGAAAATGAGCAGCCTGGGTCAACCTATCTACCATAACCCAAATGAAGTCATATTGTCGGCGAGTACAAGGTAGTCCTGTTATCAAATCCATATTAATTTCTTCCAACTGCCAAGAAGGAATGCCGATATCCTGAAGTATACATCCCGGTCTCTGGTGCTCAACCTTTACTTGTTGACAATTCGGAAACTTGGCTACGAAATCCGCCATATCCTTCTTCATGCCATTCCACCTGTAGGTTTCCCTTAAGTCATAGTACATCTTGGTGGCACCCGGATGAATAGAATACTTAGATCCATGAGCCTCATGCAACATCCGGCTCCTCAAATCATCAACATCCGGAACACATAGGCGACCCTAGTACCGAAGCACATCATCTCCCCCTTTGGAGAAGACCTCCAACTTCTGGTTCTAAATGACTTCTTTTAACTTTACCAAAATTGGGTCCTCATCTTGCCTAGCTTTTACATCAGTCACCAAGGATGATTCTGATCCGTGCTGAACCACAACACCGCCATCGGTCGAGTCAACCAACCTAACTCCCGACCTTGTGAGTCGATGTACATCCTTCACCAACTCCTTCTTCCATTTATCCACATGGGACACGCTCTCCATAGAGAGCCTACTAAGTGCGTCCACCACCATATTGGCCTTACCTGAATGGTAAAGCACACTCATTCGTAGTCCTTGAATAGCTCCAACCACATCCTTTGCTGAAGATTGAGATCCTTCTGGGTAAACACATATTGCAAGCTTTTATGATCCATAAATACATCCACGCGGACCCCATACAAGTAATGTCTCCATATGTTCAAGGAGAACGCCACTGCAGCCAACTCAAGATCATGGGTCAGGTAATTCTTCTCCTGGACTTTGAGTTGTCTAGAGGCATATGCTATAACCTTCCCATGTTGTATCAACGCACACCCCCGACTGATCTTTGAGGCATCACAATACACCACGAAGCCATCGGTACCCTCGGGGAGGGTCAACACTAGTGCTAAGGTAAGTCGAGTCTTCAACCCTTGGAAGCTCTTCTCACAAGTCTCCGACCAATGGAATTTTACCTTCTTCTGGGTCAATTTGGTCAAAGGTGCTGCAATTGAGGATAAATCTTCCACGAACCTTCGATAGTAGCCATCTAAACGCAAGAAACTCCGAATATCTGAAGGATTCACCGGCTAGGCCAAGTCTTCACCGCCTTGATTTTCTTAGAATCTACCCTTTATCCCTCACTTGATACTACATGGACCAAAAATGCTATGGAGTTTAACCAAAACTCGCACTTGCTGAATTTAGCATATAACTGACGATCCTTTAGAGTTTGAAGCACTACTCTCAAATGAGCGACATGCTCCTTCTCGCTTCGAGAGTATATCTAGATGTCATCAAAAAACACAATCCCGAACATGTCCAAGTATGGATTGAACACCCTGTTCATCAAGTCCATAAAAGCTACAAGAGCATTTGTTAGTCCAAAAGACATAACTACAAACTCATAATGACCATACTACATCCTGAAGGCTGTCTTCGGGATGTCACTCTCCCGAACTCTAAGCTGATGGTACTCGAATTTGAGATCTATCTTCGAGAAACACTTGGCACCCTAAAGCTGGTCAAATAAATAATCAATCTTGGGTAGAGGATACCAGTTCTTGATGGTGACTTTGTTTAATTGCCAATAATCAATACACATGCGAAGAGAACCATCTTTCTTTTGGATAAAGAGAATCGGTGCACCCCATGGGGACTTGCTCAGTCTAATGAAACCCTTATCTAACAAGTCCTTCAACTGCACTTTCAACTCCTTTAGCTCAGCTGGAGCCATTCTACAGGGAGGAATGGATATAGGCTGCCTGTCGGGAAGAAGTTCAATACCAAAATCAATCTCCCGCTTGGGAGGAACACCTAGAAAATCATTAGGAAAGACCTTTGGATACTCATGTACTACTGGAACTAACTGGATAGTCGGGGTCTCGGACTCAACATCCTTAACCCTAACTAGATGGTACACACAGCCCTTATAAATCATCTTCCAAGCCTTAAGGTAGGAAATGAAATGACCTACAGGCACGACTGAATACCCTTTCATTCTAAAACTGGTTCATCGGTAAATCTGAACTCTGCTGCCCAGGTTCTACAATTAACTGAAGCATAGCATGCAAATAGCCAATCCTTGATGAGAATTACATCAAAATTGGTCATGGCTAACTCTATCAAATCTACCGAGGTGACCTTCCAAAGGACTGAGACTGGGCAACCTCTATATACCTGTCTAGCTATAATTGAGTCACCAATTGGAGTAGAAACTGAGAAGGGTTTTTACAAGACTTCGGGATTGACTCCGAAGCTATTGACCACATAAGGTGTCACAAAATACAAGGTAGCCCTCAGATCTAACAAAGCACAAATATCAACATGGAAAACTCGTAACATACCAGTGACCACATCTGGGAAGACCTCCTACTCCAGATGGGATGCTAAGGCATAGAATCTATTCTGACGTTGATCGCCAGCTGTACTGGTAGATGCCCCCTGATGTGCTAAGCGTGCGGGAGGGGCTGCTGAACTAGAAGTTGGGCCTTTGGCCCCAACCTAATCCTGTCCCACTGATGGGCAATCTCTAAACATGTGTCTGGGCTTCCCACACCCGAAACAAGCACCTCAACCTGTGATGTCGCCCAAATTCCACCTCATAATTGAGATATAAAGCGGTCTATGTCAAATATAGAACCCAACAAAGGTTGAGGTCGATCCTACAGGGAATATGGAAAGAACATAAGTTAATCTGATTAGCTATTACTATCGGATTGCTTATTTCCTAGGGGGAAAGAAATAAAATAAGAAATAAGAGTAAGAACCCGTACAAGTTTAAATAAATTTTGGTTTGTATTCAATCAACAAGTTACTAGAATTGTGTTCCCCATGACTTCATAACCACAAGGCTTTTACATTAATGATCTATTTCGGTGTTTAGCATGCAATATTAGTAAGTTAGGTTCACCTAAATCGTCGGTCCCCTATCTAGATGATTATCACCACGCAACTTGATCCGTATACGGGTGTATACTTAATTAACTTTTACCCTTAATATCATATTAGCTATCCCTGGACAAGTTCAAGCTATTAGATGAGGGTTGATAGCCTTAACTCTCCATTGTAAATTACTTTTCCCATTCACTACCTCCTTGATCCGGTAAGTAATAATAAGGCAAGTTTCGACATTTGCAACCGTTATGAAATAATTAAAACGAAAGGAAAAAGAATACATGCATTAAATTTCGTTCAAGAATCACTAAGTGTTTTACCTATGTGTGTTAATTCATCATGGTTCCCACAACCCTAGTTATGGGTTTAGCTACTCATAATTGAAATATCACAATCACAAAGTATAGAATAAATCATAATTGTAACTTACAAAAATTCATAGAAGAAAACCATATGAACTGAATATAACCCCAAAACCAATTAACAAACTCCAATGTTGATTGATTCCCAAAATCAAGAACAAAATTATAAATTTTGTTTCTCAAACCAAGAACAATCGTGAAAAACACTAAAATCCTCCTAAATGTTGGTAAAAATAACTGTGTATGAAAAATAAACATAAAAATTATATTATAGTCCCAAAAAAATCTTATCCTAACTAAACATGGAATCCAGGTCGGTAGGGGTAACGGGCCAAGTAACGACTCGTTAGGTCTCCTAATGAGTCGTGATCAATAGAAATCAGTTGTCCTTGGAAGTAGGCTCTGTTGTGGTAACAGGTCACCTAACGACTCGTCATGTCAGGGCACGATTTTTTAGGCCTCTCGTGGTCTTGACTCTCCAAAATTCTAGTGCACCTGATGATTCCTACCAAAGTCCTCCTAACAAATTGTCCCAACACCTGTCGACTCGTTACATCTGTCGTTGCCTTCACTGGATCTTTTTCAGAATTCATCTTTCCAGTCTTCATGACTAGCTTAACGACTCATTACCAGATGTAACGAGTCGTGCCTTCAATCCATTGAGTGCACTGTTTCTTCAGCATTAAACTTGATCTTCAACCCACGACTCAAGGCACGAGTCATTTCTTGGGACGACAACTCGTTGCCTGGGTATCAGCCTCGAGTTTTGTCCAATTTTTCCTTACATTTCATATTTCCCATTTCGAACATGTTTTCCAGCAACATTCAACACAAACGTATCATATCTACATAAACATAGCCGGAATGTGCATAGTTTCTTGGTTTTAAGTGTCAAAAGTGTCGTAAAATCACTACACATCAACACCCTCAACTTAGAACTTTTGCATGTCCTTACGCAAAAATAAAATAAAATAAACTACTTCGATGCTTAAATCAAAAGAAATTTAGGAAACTTACGGCAATCACAACTCCTCATCAAGTTAAATTTTCTAAATCCTCCATTATCATACAAACTCAAATCATAATGCATATGCAAAATTTTCAACCATGACACAGAGGAATCAAAACATGGCAAAATACTGTCACTTGCATCCATGCACATAAATCTATAACACTGACCCAGAAAATTCGCAGACTATTTTGTTGACCAAATGCTCTCACCTCAAAGAAGTCCCACACTCACTCATGTGTATATGATTATATCAATGTATTTTTCTTGGGACTAGGTAAGATCATCATCTCTCTCACAAGAAAATTCTAACTGTGTGCATGCAATGCCATAGACTTGCCTTTACTTTCAATACCTCAATTTTCAAACAGGGAACCAGTATCACTATAGGACTTTTTATGCTTGTAATGTAGGCTCGGGTTCGGGTATGGTACAGATGGGACTAGTAGCTTAACCCTTCTTGGCACTACACACGCCTTGACTCCATTTTTAACCTTTTTTTATATTTTCTCCCTTTTTCCTTCACTTGCTTCTTCTTTTATTTCCATTTGCAACTATGAGTGTGGTTCTTTTTCGTTCAAGCATTCATTGCTTTAACATTTTTCTTTTCTTTTCTTTTCTTGCTCTTTTTCTCTTTAACAACATTTTTGTTTCTTTCTTTTCTTTCACTACGCACGCTGCACCCGCTCTTTCATTTTCATTACCCAATCTCATTCCACCCTACTCTTCTTAATCACCCCTATAATAGCCACCCTCAACTTAGGCGAATTGCCTGAGTTGAGGTTCACAGTGTCCAAGGAGGGACCAGGGCCAAAACAGGTTCTTTTTTAATCAAAGCTGGAAGGTGAATTGGTGTAAACAAAAAGAAAGGTCAATTTAAGCTCAAAAATTTGGATCAAGGGATATTTATTTTCTTTTGGTCGGTCTTTTAAGGCTAAAGTGGGCTCATTAACAAAAAATGGCCTATGATCCTTTCCTAGTTTCCCATTCTCTATCTCGGTACGACTGACCAGGCAAGTACTAGATTGGCACACACAGCCGAATTTAACTATTAAATCTCACTCAAACATAGCACATGTCAACATCATCACTTCTACTAATTACTAATTCAGCTATATCCATACAATGGTAAACATGTTCATAGTTTTAATGCCAACCAAAGATTCAAAAAGGTCATACTTGTCGATTTTAATACACACATAAAAAATTAGGAGGGGTATCACAGTATCAGTTCAACTAAAATAAGAAAATCAAGCTCCTGAATGCCTTAAGTTCACCTAACTTTCTTTCGACTGACATAAACAAACACAAAAACATAAAACCCTAAATGTGCCGGTTCTACTAGATAAGGAACACCCGATGGAAAAGATATCCAGCAAGAAAAACCGTCGAGTTATGTTCAGCAAAAATGCATAGGTATCCCTCCCCACCCCCATCAAGAAAATCATGCTTCGTCCTCGACGCATATATAGAAAACAAAACCATCGAAATGGGGAACATACCTATGCGATCTAGGTGTTTGCGACCTGGTCAGTGGAGGGTGCAAATACTCCTCTAGTGTCCTCTTTGATACCACCGGCTTGACCCGGTGCATTTTCAGACCCAACTGAGCTCGTACCTTCTCCTCGAGCTCTCACTGCCTCAACTGTGGCCCTCTATCGAGCCTCCTCTCTGTATAAATGCAGCACTGTCTCCATCTCTATCCGCTCTTGCTTCTGCTAATGGAGCAAAGAGTCATCTTCCTCAAGACTTGCCTCTTCACGAGGCCTTTTGCCCTTATCTTGTGCTACCGGCTCCTTAGTAATGAAGTCAAATATTAGCGGTAGCTCTTTTTCTCTCTCATCCTCTATCACTGGAAGCATGGGGTGAGGGATCGCAACTACTTGTCATGTGGACAATTCCCCCACATCCATTCTGAGTGCTGCGATCTCCTCATACCACCTTGCAAATGTGAGCGCCTGTAACTAGGCAAGGCGCTCATCCATGCGCCTCTCAAAAGCATCTAACCTGCCATGCACTAAGCTAGAGAGCGCCTCCAATTCTTTGGTAACCCATGGCTTGACTTGCTCCATTAGCATCTTTACTTGAAGAGCAGTGTGTGCTTGTTGTTTCTCAGCTTTTGCCAGCCGTCTAGCCATTTCGGTCAGGAATTCTTTGAAAATAGTGACTGGACCGGATGAAGGAACACTTAACGGTTCAACAGGTGGGCGAGATGTAGCTGCTGTGGATGATGACTCTAGAATCTCCGCAGGGTGCGGGAATATCAGCTGAATCTGTAGCCTCAGGCTGGCTACCCCTCTCCCTGGCCTCCGTGGGCTCTGCTGCCATCTCAGTAAATACAGCAGCCTCAGTCTACATACCGCTAATAAATGCCTCTACCGATATAGTCGCTTCGGCAGATGCGGAAGCCTGATTCCTTGCTCTCGATACCGGGTTTGTGTCATCTCTTATTAGCCCGATATCGGTTATCTTGTGGACCACTATGCATTGGTCAACCGATGGCAACTCTTGCACCTTTGACTCCTGACAGAGTCTATCAAAAAGACATGGAAAAGGAATGGTAGTTCTGATCTTGGGCAGATTTATATGCCCAAGTGATACTCAAACTTATCATTTTCGTCTTGTTTATTGTCAATGTGTATACATTTTCATGTAATTGGTAATAAAATATGAATTTATACTAACCAACATGATTAGCATTGTTTTGTAGGTAAAACATGATTTTGAGGAGCTAAAATGCATGTTGGAACAATATCAGAGTTGGACTTGGATGCGAGCACGAAAAGACATTGGACTGCACAATGTAAAGGGGCTCCGCGATGGAGCCGTGCCATGCTACCATCACAGAGGCACACTGCCTGGAGGGTGATTTAATTGTCAATTTCCAGTGGAGCCTCGCGACAGCTCCGTGGTGATCTTGGGCAGATTTATATGCCCAAGTGATACTCAAACGTATCATTTTTACCTTGTTTGTTGTGCAATGTGTATATAATATCATGTAATTGGTAATAAAATGCGAATTTATACTAACCAACATGATTAGCATTTGTTTTGCAGGTAATTGTGATTTTTAGGAGCTAAAATGCATGTTGGAACTATATCGGAGTTGGACTTGGATGCGAGCGTGGAAAAGACATTGGAATGCACATTTTATAGAGGCTCCGCGATGGAGCCGTGCCACGCTACCATCGTGGTAGCACACTGCCTGAACAGGAATTAAAATGGCAATTTCCAGTGTGCCATCGCGTCAGCTTCGTGGCACGGAGAGAGGCCTCCGCGTTGGCCTCCGTGCCACGTTGAGGCTAATTTACCGGACCCTGAAATTCCAGTGAAGGTCCGCGTCCACGCCGTGTCACGGAGGCAGTGCTCCGCGTTGGCCTCCGTGACACGTTGCTTGTTATTCTGGGAAAAATTTCCCACTAGTATAAATAGCACACTTAGGTTTATTTTAAGAAGTTTTTAGTTTTTAGACTGAGTTCAGAAGTGGAGAGCAAGGACGTGGGTTAGGAGCAGTTGAGGAACGAAAAAGCTAAGGGATTTCTTCTCTTCTTTTCTTCTTTCTATCAATTGTACGTATGATTTACACTCATTTTAGGATGATCAATCCATAAATGAGTGGCTAATTCTCTTCCTTGCTGAGGTTTTGAACATGTGTAGTGAATTTTGATTGTAAATGATATGGTTTTCTTCTTCTTCTTCCATGTTGTTCTATTAATTCTTGTTTTTACTGCATTAGTGCTTGACCGACATTAATGTACATCTAAAAAGTCCAATTTCACTCGAAAGAGCAAGAAATTGGAAAGTTGTGAATTAATAGGGTATTTTTCTTAACTTGATTTGGGAAAATTGGGTTTTGATGTGCTTTCCTGATAGAAATATACTTGAAAGTCGTATTAGTCAATTTAGGAACTGGAATTGTAGTGCTAGGTCATAAATTGCATTTGATCACAGAAATGTAGACGGATGGTTTATGATTCTAAAGTGAAATTAAATACGAGAGTTTTAATTTCTAGGCGAATGTTCTTGGATAGAAACATGAAGAAGAGATTAACCAAATTATCATGATTATCAAGTTCATTACTTGTTCTTAACCTTGGCATGTTCATATCCATTGTCTGAATTCACAGTAAATAGTTGTTATAAATTGTAGTAGATATAGTTTAGAAACAAAAACTCAAGTAACTGTTGGTTACATTGTTGTTAGCATAATTAGAAGTGAAATAGGAATATAGTAAACTAGGCAACTTTACATATCTTGAGCCTCCTTGGATCGATACTTGGCTACTTAGCCACTTTATTACTTGTTTGACCACGTGCACTTGCGTGTCGGTTTTTAACCTATACCGGAACACCCGAACAAGTTTTTGGCGCCGCTGCCGGGGAGCCTAGGCGATTTGTGAAATTGTGTTTAGTGTAAATTTACTGTATTTTTATTTTTATTTTCTTAAGTGATAACAACTTGGTCTTAGCCTGTATTTTGCAGATTTTGTTTCTGTGAACACTGGCAAGGGACAAGGAGCTGGTGGAATATTACTTAGAGCCTGAACGTGAATTTCATAGTCAACGTAGAGAAGCTCTACGAAAGAAGCTGCAGTTGCTTAAACAGTCTATTATGGAGCAACAAAATCCACCAGTTGTGAGGGCAGTGTTAGTGCCCGATGAAGCAGCAGCAAGGCCGGTTCGCGAGGTGGCAATCCCACACGCCAACAATGTACATTCTAGCATCCGAAAACCAGAGCCTGGAGGGAGGTTTGAATTAAAGCAGAATATGGTGCAACTTTTGCACACAAGCGGGCAATTTACCGGTCTCCCTCATGAAGATCTACAACAACATCTCCAAAACATTTTGGAGATAAGTGACACTTATATACCCGCTGGAGTGTCACCTGATTATGTTCGGCTCACCTTAATTCCGTTTCCTTACTTGGTGAAGCCAAGAGGTGGTTAAAAGCTGAACCACCCAATTCTATATCAACGTGGGATGATCTTGCACGGATGTTTCTGATTAGATTTTTCCCTTCTGGTAAAACAGCCAGACTTAGAAGTCAAATTCTAAGTTTTAAACAGAGGGAGGGAGAAAATCTATATCAAGCCTGGGAAAGATTTAAATCCTTGTTGCGGTACTGTCCTCATCATCATCAGTCCAATGAGGTGTTGGTACACACATTTATTGAGGGTTTGGAACCCCACACTAAAATTCTGTTAGATTCAGCAGCTGGAGGGCAAGCGCTGGAAAAGACTTACGAGGAGTTGTACACTTTGCTCAACCGAATTTCACAAGGCAATCCAGAATGGAATGCAGATTCTTCAAGAGGTGGAGCAAGGAAAGCAGCGGGAGTGCTTGAAGTGGATGGGTTTACAGCTATCGCTGCACAGATAGCCGCTTTGCAAAATTAGTTGTACACTCACTTCAACAATATGAATTTGAACCAGCCTTCAGCTTCAGTCAATGCAGTTCAACAGATGTGGTGTGAAGTGTGTGGTAGTAGTGAGCATTCAGCTGAATGCTGTGGTGCAAATCCTGATTCTGTTAACTTTGTGGGCAATGCACAGAGAAATCAGCAGCAGTTTGGTAGTGGCTACAACTCAAATTGGAGAAACCATCCAAATTTTTCGTGGGGTAGCAACAACCAACAAGGCCAAAGTTTCGGGCAGGGTATGTACAGAAACCAAGGAGGGCAACAAAATTATCAAGCTCAATTCAGAAATCACATTGCCCCTCCTCCACCACCATCACCTACCATTGAGGAGATGTTCAAAACCATGATCGCTAATCAGGCGCAATTGCAGGCTGACTATGTTAAATTGGCAGCCAAAGTGAAGAATAATCAATTGGCGACCAAGGCTCTTGAATATCAGTTTGGGCAATTTGCTATTGCCCAAAATACGAGACCCAGAGGAGGACTACCTAGCGACACGGATCCTAATCCGAAGCAGGTAAATGCAGTGACCACGAGGAGTGGTTTAAAGTTAAAGGAGGTGGAACCGGAAAGACCGCCTCAAAAGTCAGGAGCAGTAGATGTTGAGGGAGAGCAAATCTCAGATAAGGGGAAGACTAAAGAAGCTGAACCAGAAAGGCCTCCACCCCCGTTCCCTCAACGACTTAAGAAACACAAGGAGGAGGCGTGTTTCCAGAAATTCATGGAGGTACTTAAACAGGTACATGTTAACTTACCTCTTATTGATGTCTTGCAGGGAGTGCCAAAATATGTGAAATATATTAAAGACATCGTGGCTAACAAAAGTCGTTTGACTGAGTATGCCACGGTAGCTTTAACGAAGGAATGCACTTCCCGTATTCAGAATAGGTTGCCCGTAAAACTGAAAGACCCTGGAAGTTTTACTATCCAGCTTACGATTGGGCAAAGTATCCGAGCTCGTGGATTATGCGACTTGGGGGCAAGCATAAATATGATGCCATCTTCGGTATTCAGAAAGTTAGGTCTAGGGAGTCCTAGACCTACAACGGTAATCTTGCAGCTAGCAGACAGGTCTTTAGCTAAGCCGGATGGCATTGTTGAGGATGTGTTAGTGCAAGTAGGCTCTCTCATTTTTTTGGTCGATTTTATTGTTTTGGATTTTGAACCAGATGCTGAAGTCCCATTTATTTTGGGACGACCCTTTTTGGCAACCGGAAAAGCATTAATTGATGTAGCTGCGGGTCAACTCAGGATGCGAGCACATGACAAGGTCGAAGTGTTCGATGTGTACAAGGTACCTAAGCTCCCGACTGTTTATAAGGAACTCTCGGTGATCAATGTGATTGATCATGGGAATGCTAATGGAATGAGTGATTCCCGAGAGTTACTAGCAAGGCCACTGGATAAGGTTGAGAACTACTGGGGGGATGACCATGATCGGGACAAATCGTCCATCACCCTAGTAGACAAGTGAGCATAAAGGACGTCGAGCCGCGATGGTAAACCAGGCGCTGCACGGGAGGCAACCCGTGAGAAAAATATTTTATTTTTCTTCTTTTTGCACAGTGTAGTTAATTTTTATCTTTATTTTCGTTTTTATTTTCTATTTACAAGTTTTATTTTTCTTTTTCTTTTCTTGATTAGGTTTAAATTTTCATTTTAGTTAGTATTTTTTATTTTAGTTAGGGAAATCTATTAATTTAACCAATTTTTGTTTAGTGAGGTGATTTTCAGGTATAACGGAGGAAATATACATGGAATCGAGAAAATGAGGCAAGGTATGAAAAATCAAATTAATTGAAGAAACAGTGCACTGGCGCGTTGGCGCCGTGTCACGGAGGTAGGGCTCCGCGTTACCCTCCGTGACACGTTGAAGGCAAAATCCGGATTTTTCAAAAATCCAGTAAGCCAACGCGTTGGCTCTGTGTCACGGAGGAGGGTCTCCGCGTTACCCTCCGTGACACGTTGCCGTGTATTTGGTGCCGGGTCACACCGGGTTGCCGGGTGACCCGCCTGTTTTCTTAAATTAAAACCCCCGATTTTGCCCCATTTCTTCCCATTCCCTCTGCCCTCCGCGACCAAAACACCTATTTCCCCCTCCCCAAGCACCGTGCCACGTCCTAGGCAAGGAATACGTCAAGTTTCTTCGGTTTCTCAATTCAAAGGTATGTTTTCATCGTCTATCTCAATTTTTTGGCGATTTTAGTCAAATTTGGGCATGTGAGGTGAGATATATCACCCTAGGTAGAAATTAAACATGAATGTTGGATTGTTTGTTATTGATATATGTTTGGATTGTTGTATTTAGAGTTTGAACTTATCGATTGCGTAAATAATTCGAATTTGATTATAGAATTGTATTCTAGGGCATGAGTTGTTGAATTTAACTTGAGTGACTTGATAAGTCGGCAAATTAGATGCCGGGGTGTGTTTGTAATTTGAGAGAAGTCGCGGTAAATATTGTGTAAATGTTAAAAGACGACAAATTCTCGAATTTTTTTTGGGAGAATGCAAAAAGTGTGTAAATTGGTTAGATTGTTTGGATTAGATTGTATATAGAATGTTTTTATCATTGTTTTTATTTTGTTGTTGTTTTTGTTGCGAAGTGCGTTGTGTGAATTGTTAGCGATAGTAGGATTGGGATTAACTGTATGAAGTCTGAGTAGTACGCTAACTGTTATGCTGTCAAAATTTTTTTGTGAACGCACTAAGCATGAAGTGTATAGTGTTGTCTGTGGTGTAATTAGAGTTATCCTTGCCGTAATTTGTAGAAGTAGCTAAGGCCTAAGTGTGGGGTAAATGTTGTGTAACCCGACCTTAGCCGAAGTTAACAAGTTTTTAGCTTAACTTTGTGCTTGTTTGTGTAAATTGACAGGTACAATGGCGAGCAGACAAGATAAAGGCAAGGGTGCTTCTACCTCAGGCACCGGTAGGAAAAGGATGAGACTGGGCACCACAGTCCCAGCTGCACCCGCTGTTCCGCGCGGCCAACACCGCCAATACGGAACAAGATGGGTAACCGAGGAAGGAAAGAAATGGTATAATAAGCATAAGGAGAGCAAGTACTTCCCGGAAGAACATATTGCACGGGAACCACTCGCACAGGAGTTCCCTCGCATTGTACAGAGAATTGAAGCAGCTGGGCTCAGCTTTATCTTTCAGGAGCCCAAGGAGTGCAACCTTCACTTGGTCCAAGAGTTCTACGCAAATTGGAACCCGGCCATCAGAAGCCACACAGTGAAAATCAGAGGGCAGATTGTCACTCTGGAACCCCAACAGCTGAATGCCATCGTTGGAGCGCGGGACACAGACGCCCACGTTCTCCGCCAGCTACACATCACCCCACCGTACGCCGACATCAGACGTACGTTGTGTGGGGCTCGATCCACAGCCCGATGGAGTAGACATAAGGAGAGGGGTTACCACCAGACGCTGCCTTATTCGCAGATGAACAGGGAGGCCAGAATATGGCTGAAGATTATGTGTTCGTGTTTGATCCCGGGAGTTCATATGACGGACGTGACCCGGGACCGTGTCTGCTTGGTGTATGCCCTTATGAAAGGGCTTGAGATTAATGTTGGGGCAGTAATAATATCCGCCATGAAGAGAGCCAGACTGCACCAGGGCCACCGATACGGGTTTGACGGACTCATCACCACCTTCCTCCGAGGCCTCGACATTGAGGAAGAAGCCTTGGACTACATTCCGCAGTTGGAGCGGAGGGCCCTCGATGTGACAAAGACTAAGGCCCCCGACACTACACACGGACTAGTACTGACTTTGGGCGAGGGACATGCTCGTGACGATCAGTACATGGCTCGTATGTTTGGCATGCAGATGCTACAGCTACGGATTGGTGGGAGACCAGCCACCGAGGAAGAATTATGGCAGCTGGAGCTGGACTACCCCTTTGGCGAGAACGCCAGAGCCTTATGTCGGGTGGGACCAGCCTTCGTGGAGCCGATGGATGACGATGTCCCTACTGATGAGGAGACGCGTCGGGAGGACTCCGATGTGGAGTCTGATGACGATGATGGAGCTGATTCAGACTTGGGCGACGAGGCCGCAGCACCGGATGAAGAAGTCGAATGTTTCGACTAATCAGGGAGTTCCACCACCCGAATTTTTTGTGTTGTAATTTTTGTAAACACTGGGGACAGTGTTCGATTTAAGTGTGGGGTGGGGAGTAGCTAGGTGCTGGGACTTGGGCTCTAATTTGCTGTATGTTTTTCCTTGGTTTGGATGAATGTTTGTGCTTTCCCTGTTGTGAACTGTTTGGTGATGTATCTGTATATATTTGTTTTGTGGCTAATGATGTGTGTTATGAAAAGTTATGGTTGTCAGTGTAAATATTTTGTAAATAGTTTGTAAATATTTTTTTCTATCGAGATGATCGATATTTTTCACAAATTTGCGCGAAAATATTTTGCACTTGTAAATATTTTCTTTCTATCGAAATGATCGATGTGTTGCAAAATTTTTCGATTTTTATTTTTTTGGGTTTCTCGGAGTTTGTTTTCGGTTCTTTTACCGAGAATAGTCCCATTGAACCGATGTCATAGTTAGTGACCGTTCCCTATGATGGATGGATGACGACCGTCTTAAGGGAAATGTAGTCGGTAGGAGTAGGATTTTTATTTGTTTTTGGTTTTTCTTTGGTGGATTGCATCAATAAGCTGTAGTTGCTTATGGTTGCTAAAATTTCGTTGCGTGTGTAACTGATGTTCAAAATGTGAAAATGATTCGTTTGAAAGCATGCAATTTGATAAATATGTTGAGTTACCTAGGCTATAGAATTTGATTCAGGATGATTGAGGCTTAATTTTGAATTCATGTGATTGGCTAATTAGAGATTCTGTGAATGCATCTTGATTCGAGCATGTGCACGAAGTGTGAAGTGAGGTATTGTTATTCCATGCCATTGTGAATTGTCTAGAACTTGCCTGGTGTGTATACAAAACGAAATGAAGGAAGTGTTGTGTTGGAAAGGATGTAGGCATTTCTTTGTTTTAACCGATAGATTCCATTTTTTTTCTTGTCAAATTCTACCTTTTTATATGTTGTATACCCTAGTCAGCCCGTTGAGCCTTTAGCCGATTTCTTTCTTTCTTTTGTCCAAAATTGTATAAACTAAGCTTTATTCCTTCTTTTCATTAGCCTTAAAGTCTATACAAAACTCTTAAGCGCTTACAAAGAAAAGAAAATGTTTTCCCAAAGTGTTAAAGAGTGAAAAGAAAAAGGAAAAGCAGAGTGAAGAAAGAAAAGATGATGTTGAAGAGGCACTTGCTATAATTAAATGATAGCGAGGGTACATGAAAACCCTTTGTTTTGTGTCAAGTGTGTTTGATGAAATGGGCTGTACGAAAGGA
Source organism: Datura wrightii (assembly GCA_035772735.1). Taxonomy (NCBI): domain Eukaryota; kingdom Viridiplantae; phylum Streptophyta; class Magnoliopsida; order Solanales; family Solanaceae; genus Datura; species Datura wrightii. The sequence continues at coordinate 14,950,069 of JASDFA010000003.1, forward strand.
ACCCAGCATGAATGGGAGAAAAAGATGAAAGAGAGGAACAATGTCCATAAGTCGATGGGAATGAGTTGAAAAGGCGCTTAAGGATGCTAGCGACTATTATTGGCTAATCCAATATATATATACTAGATCCATAGCCCCGTTACAACCCATTAAAGTCCTACGTGATCCTATATTACATTTATTTATATTAGTGGAGTAATACACTAAGTGCAAGCGTATGGGTCATGACATGAGGCATGTGAATTCTTTTGGGAGAGTGAGTGAAATTAACTTTTATATGCCCCTACTTGCATGTTTGTGTGTTGCATGAACATAAAGGGGAAGATTCTCTCGAGTTGTGAGGGCACATGCTTGATGAAAGATTGATTTTCGTGTCGGATTTCTTGATTAGCTGATTTGCATGAGTTTGCCGATATCAAGAATCAATTCTTAAAGTCTAGGAAGTCTTGATGTATTAAAGGTCATTGTATTGTACGACCAAGCATGTTTTCTTGATGATTTGCAAAAATTGAATAATCGGAATGACCGTAGCGTAAATTGTTGCACCATAGTGACGAAGGTTGGGATGTAATTTGCATGATTTGTGTATATGTTGTTCGAGGACGAACAAGGATTTAAGTGTGGGGTAAGTGATCTTGGGCTGATTTATATGCCCAAGTGATACTCAAACGTATCATTTTTACCTTGTTTGTTGTGCAATGTGTATATAATATCATGTAATTGGTAATAAAATGCGAATTTATACTAACCAACATGATTAGCATTTGTTTTGCAGGTAATTGTGATTTTTAGGAGCTAAAATGCATGTTGGAACTATATCGGAGTTGGACTTGGATGCGAGCGTGGAAAAGACATTGGAATGCACATTTTATAGGGGCTCCGCGATGGAGCCGTGCCACGCTACCATCGCGGTAGCACACTGCCTGAACAGGAATTAAAATGGCAATTTCCAGTATGCCATCGCGTCAGCTCCGTGGCACGGAGAGAGGCCTCCGCGTTGGCCTCCGTGCCATGTTGAGGCTAATTTACCGGACCCTGAAATTCCAGTGAAGGTCCGCGTCCACGCCGTGTCACGGAGGTAGTGCTCCGCGTTGGCCTCCGTGACACGTTGCTTGTTATTCCGGGAAAAATTTCCCACTAGTATAAATAGCACACTTAGGTTTATTTTAAGAAGTTTTTAGTTTTTAGACTGAGTTCAGAAGTGGAGAGCAAGGACGTGGGTTAGGAGCAGTTGAGGAACGAAAAAGCTAAGGGATTTCTTCTCTTCTTTTCTTCTTTCTATCAATTGTACGTATGATTTACACTCATTTTAGGATGATCAATCCACAAATGAGTGGCTAATTCTCTTCCTTGCTGAGGTTTTGAACATGTGTAGTGAATTTTGATTGTAAATGATATGGTTTTCTTCTTCTTCTTCCATGTTGTTCTATTAATTCTTGTTTTTACTGCATTAGTGTTTGGCCGACATTAATGTACATCTAAAAAGTCCAATTTCACTCGAAAGAGCAAGAAATTGGAAAGTTGTGAATTAATAGGGTATTGTTCTTAACTTGATTTGGGAAAATTGGGTTTTGATGTGCTTTCCTGATAGAAATATACTTGAAAGTCGTATTAGTCAATTTAGGAACCAGAATTGTAGTGCTAGGTCATAAATTGCATTTGATCACAGAAATGTAGACGGATGGTTTATGATTCTAAAGTGAAATTAAATACGAGAGTTTTAATTTCTAGGCGAATGTTCTTGGCTAGCAACATGAAGAAGAGATTAACCAAATTATCATGATTATCAAGTTCATTACTTGTTCTTAACCTTGGCATGTTCATATCCATTGTCTAAATTCACAGTAAATAGTTGTTATAAATTGTAGTAGATATAGTTTAGAAACAAAAACTCAAGTAACTGTTGGTTACATTGTTGTTAGCATAATTAGAAGTGAAATAGGAATATAGTAAACTAGGCAACTTTACATATCTTGAGCCTCCTTGGATCGATACTTGGCTACTTAGCCACTTTATTACTTGTTTGACCACGTGCACTTGCGTGTCGGTTTTTAACCCATACCGGAACACCCGAACACGTGGCACGGAGGCAAGCCACCGCGTTGCATGCCGTGCCACATTGAGGCTTTATTCCCGGACCCCAGATTTCCAGTGAGGGTCCGCATCCACGCCGTGTCACGGTGGCAGTGCTCCGCGTTGGCCTCCGTGACACGTTGCTTGTTATTCTGGGAAAAATTCCCAATAGTATAAATAGAACACTTAGGCTTATTTTTAATTAATTCAGACTTGGTGGAGCAAGGACGTGGGTTACAGGCAGTTGAGGGACGAAAAAGCTAAGGGTTTTTCTCTCTTTCTTTCTTCTTTCAATCAATTGTTTGTATGATTAACACTTTTTTTAGGATGATTAATCCACAAATGAGTGGCTAATTCTCTTCCTTGCTGAGGTTATGAACAATGGTGATGAATTTTGATTATTGAATTGTATGGTTTTTCATCTTCTTCTTCTATGTTGTTCTATTAATTCTTGTTTCTACTGCATTAGTGTGTGGCCGACATTAATGTACATCTAAAAAGTCCGATTTCACTCGAGAGAGCACGAAATTGGAAAGTTGTGAATTAATAGGGTATTGTTCTTAACTTGATTTGGGAAAATTGGGTTTTGATGTGCTTTCCTGATAGAAATATACTTGAAAGCCGTATTAGTCAATTTAGGAACCGGAATTGTATTGCGAGGTCATAAATTGCATTTGATCACAGAAATGTAGACGGATGGTTTATGATTCTTAAGTGAGATTAAATACGAGAGTTTTAATCTCTTGGCTAATGTTCTTGCTAGCAACTAGAAGAGAAGAATAACCGAATTATGATGATAATCAAGTTCATTACTTGTTCTTAGCCTTGGCATGCTCATATCCATAGTTTAAATTCAAAGTAGATATTTGTTAATAAGTTTAGTATATAATTTATAAACAAAATTATTTAACTTTTGGTTACGTTGTTGTCAGCATATATAGAAGTAAGATAGAATATAGTATACTTGAGCAATTTTTACTTATCTAGAGTCTCCTTGGTTTGATACTTGGCTTACTTAGCCACTTTATTACTTGTTTGACCACGTGCACTTGCGTGTCGGTTTTTAACCCATATAGCAAACCACCGAAACAGTTTTTGGCGCCGTTGCCGGGGAGACTAGGCAATTAGTGAAATTGTGTTAAGTGTAAATTTACTGTATTTTTGTTTTATTTTCTTAAGTGTTGACAACTTGGTCTTAGCTTGTATTTTACAGACTTGATTTCTGTGAACACTGGCAAAGGACAGAGAGCTGGTGGAATCTTATATAGAGCCTGAACGTGAATTTCATAGTAAACGCAGAGAAGCTCTACAAAAGAAGCTGCAGTTGCTCAGACAGACTATGATGGAGCAACAAAATCCACCGGTTGTGAGGGCAGTGTTAGTTCTCGACGAAGCAGCAGCAAGGCCGGTTCGCGAGGTGGCAATCCCACATGCCAACAATGTACATTTAAGTATCCGCAAACCAGAGCCTGGAGGGAGATTTGAACTAAAGCAGAATATGGTGCAACTGTTGCACACAAGCGGGCAATTTACCGGTCTCCCTCATGGAGACCCACAACAACATCTCCAGAACTTTTTGGAGATAAGTGACACTTATATACCCGCTGGAGTGTCACCTGATTATGTTCGGCTCACACTATTTCCGTTTTCCTTACTTGGTGAAGCCAAGAGGTGGTTGAAAGCTGAACCACCAAATTCTATATCAATGTGGGATGATCTTGCACGAAAGTTCTTGATAAGATTTTTTCCCTCTGGTAAAACAGCCAGACTTAGAAGTCAAATTCTAAGTTTCAAACAGAGGGAGGGAGAAAATTTATATCAAGCCTGGGAAAGATTTAAATCCATGTTGTGGGACTGTCCTCATCATCATCAATCCAATGACGTGTTGGTACACACATTTATTGAGGGTTTGGAACCCCATACTAAAATTTTGCTAGACTCAACAGCTGGAGGGCAAGCGCTGGAAAAGACTTATGAGGAGTTGTACACTTTGCTCAACCGGATTTCACAGGGCAATCCAGAATGGAATGCTGATTCATCTCGAGGTGGAGCAAGGAAAGCAGCAGGAGTGCTTGAAGTGGATGGATTTACAGCTATCGCTGTACAGATAGCTGCCTTGCAGAATCAGTTGAACAACCACTTCAGCAACATGAACTTGAACCAGCCTTCAGCTTCAGTCAATGCGGTCCAGCAAATGTGGTGTGAAGTGTGTGGAAGCAGTGAGCACTCAGCTGAGTGCTGTGGAGCAAACCCAGATTCGGTTAACTTTGTGGGCAATGCACAAAGAAATCAGCAGCAGTTTGGTAGCGACTACAACTCAAATTGGAGGAACCATCCAAATTTTTCGTGGGGTAGCAACAACCAACAAGGCCAAAGTTCGGGTCAGGGTATGCACAGGAATCAAGGAGGGCAACAGAACTACCAATCTCAATTCAGAAATCACAATGCCCCTCCTCCACCACCATCACCTACCATTGAGGAAATGTTCAAGACCATGATCGCTAATCAGGCGCAATTGCAGGCTGACTATGTTAAATTGGCAGCCGAAGTGAAGAACAATCAATTAGCGACTAAGGCTCTTGAGTATCAATTTGGGCAATTTGCTAGTGCCCAAAACACAAGGCCCAGAGGAGGACTGCCTAGCGACACGGATCCTAATCCAAAGCAGGTAAATGCAGTGACCACAAGGAGTGGTTTGCAGCTGAAGGAGGTGGAACCGGAAAGACCACCTCAAAAGTCAGGAGCAGCAGATGTTGAGGAAGAACAAAGTTCGGATAGGGGGAAGACCAAAGAAGCTGAATCAGAAAGGCCTCCACCCCCGTTCCCTCAACGACTCAAGAAACACAAGGAGGAGGCGTGTTTCAAGAACTTTATGGAGGTGCTTAAACAGGTACATCTTAATTTACCTCTTGTTGATGTCTTGCAGGGAGTGCCAAAATATGCCAAATATATTAAAGACATCGTGGCCAACAAAAGTCGTTTGACTGAGTATGCCACAGTAGCTTTGACGGAGGAATGCACTTCCCAGATCCAAAATAGACTGCCTACGAAGTTAAAAGACCCTGGAAGTTTTACTATCCAGCTTACTATTGGGAAGAGTATCCGAGCTTGTGGATTGTGTGACTTGGGGGCGAGCATAAACCTGATGCCATCTTCGGTATTCAGAAAGTTGGGTCTAGGGAGTCCTAGACCTACAACCGTAATCTTGTAGTTAGCAGACAGATCCTTAGCTAGGCCGGATGGCATTGTTGAGGATGTGCTTGTGCAAGTGGGATCCCTCATTTTTCCGGTTGATTTTATTATTCTGGATTTTGAACCAGACGCTGAAGTCCCATTTATTTTGGGACGACCCTTTTTGGCTACCGGGAAAGCATTAATTGACGTAGCTGCGGGTCAACTTACAATGCGAGCACATGACAAGGTAGAGGTATTTGATGTGCTAAAAGCCATGAAGCTGCCATCTATAAATGAGGAGCTTTCGGAAATTAGTGTGGTTGAACATGGAGAAATTAGGCAGGTTGTTGAATCTCAAGACCCATTGGAAAGAGCGTTGACGCATTCTGATCATTTTGGGGATAGAGAGGCGTGTGGAATGGTCCAATTGTTGAATGGGGCACCTAATCATCTGAGGAGACAGGAATTCCAGTCATTGATGAGATCTCTAGAGCCTTTCCCGAAACCATCCGTTGAGGAGGCACCGAAGCTGGAGCTGAAAGAATTGCCCCCCCATCTAAAATATATATTTTTGGGGGAGGGGGAGACGTTACCAGTTATCATCTCTGCAGACTTGACGGAGGCACAGGAAAAGGCAGCTTTGGGTGTCCTCAGAAAGAGGAAGAAAGCAATGGGTTGGCAAATGTCTGACATTCAGGGTATTAATCCAGCTTGCTGCACACACAGGATATTCATGGAGCAAGGAGCCAAACCAACCGTTCAGCCGCAACGGAGACTTAATCCAGCAATGAAGGATGTGGTAAGGAAAGAAATAATCAAGTGGCTTGATGCAGGTGTGGTCTACCCAATTTCAGACAGTGAGTGGGTCAGCCCCGTTCAATGTGTTCCTAAGAAAGGGGGGATGACTGTAGTCCCCAACGAGAAAAATGAGTTGATCCCTACTCGAACCGTCACAAGCTGGCGGATTTGTGTGGACTATAGAAAGCTAAACGAAGCCACGAGGAAAGATCATTACCCCATCCCTTTTATTGATCAAATACTTGATAGGTTGGTAGGACAGGAGTATTATTTCTTCCTTGATGGGTACTCTGGTTATAACCAAATAGCCATAGCTCCGGAGGATCAAGAGAAGACTACTTTCACCTGTCCTTATGGGACATATGCTTTCAGGCGGATGCCGTTGGGGTTATGCAACGCACCCGCCACATTCCAGAGATGCATGATGGCTATTTTCCATGACATGGTTGAGGATTTTGTTGAGGTATTTATGGATGATTTTTCTGTTTTCGGTAATTCGTTTGCTACTTGTTTGCAAAATCTTGACAGGGTGTTGGCTCGATGTGAAGAATCCAACCTTGTATTAAACTGGGAGAAATGCCACTTCTTAGTGAAGGAGGGGATTGTCCTTGGCCACAAAGTATCTAAAAAGGGGTTGGAAGTCGATCGTGCTAAGATCGAGGTTATTGAAAAATTGCCACCACCAGTGTCAGTGAAAGGTGTGCGCAGTTTTCTGGGGCATGCAGGATTCTACAGATGATTCATCAAAAACTTTTCCAACATTTCTAGACCACTATGCAGACTGCTAGAAAAGGAGGTAAAGTTTGAGTTGAATGATGAGTGTGTTACAGCATTTGAAAAGTTGAAGCAGAAATTGATAGAAGCACCTATACTTACTTCTCCTGATTGGGAACAACCATTTGAGCTGATGTGTGATGCCAGTGATGTGGCTGTGGGAGCCGTATTGGGACAAAGAAAAAATAGAATTTTCCATTCTATTTATTATGCAAGCAAAACACTGAATACGGCCCAGAGCAATTACACAGTCACAGAGAAAGAGATGTTAGCCTTGGTGTTTGCATTTGACAAATTCAGGTCTTATTTGGTGGGTTCGAAAGTTGTGGTGTACACCGATCATGCAGCTATACGGTACCTATTCAACAAGAAGGATGCTAAGCCCAGATTGATTAGATGGAGCTTATTGTTTCAGGAGTTCGACCTTGAGATCAGAGACAGAAAGGGAAGCGAGAACCAAGTAGCAGATCACTTATCACGACTGGAAAGTCGATCGCATGTGATGGAAAGTGATAACATAAATGAAGAATTCCCAGATGAGCAACTCTTGGCAGTGGGAGAAGCTGAAGTTCCCTGGTATGCAGACATAGTCAGCTTGCTAGTGAGCGGAGTCTACCCACCTGAAACAACAGACCAGCAAAGAAGGAAATTGAGGCATGACAGCCGGCATTATGTATGGGATGAGCCATATTTGTTCAAACAGGGACCAGATCAGGTGATGAGAAGATGCATCCCAGAGAGTCAGATAGCAGAAGTGTTGAGGGGCTGCCATTCTTCGTTGTATGGAGGGCATCATGGAGGCGAGAGAACAGCGCACAAGGTTCTATAGTCAGGTTTCTTTTGGCCAACACTGTTCAGAGACTCTATGGCATATGTCAAAATGTGTGATAGATGTCAGCGTACAGGATCAATTGGCAGAAGACAGGAGATGCCTTTGCAGAATATACTGGAAGTTGAGGCCTTTGATGTATGGGGCATTGACTTCATGGGTCCATTCCCACCGTCATTTGGTAATTGTTACATCTTGGTGGCTGTAGATTATGTGTCAAAATGGGTGGAAGCAATAGCTTGCCCCAGAAATGACAACAAGGTAGTAACGAAGTTTGTGAAAAAACACATCCTCACAAGGTTCGGGACACCCCGAGCAATTATCAGAGATGGAGGGGCTCATTTTGTCAATACAAGTTTCAAGAAATTACTATCCAAGTATGGGGTGCGCCATAAAGTGGCAACAACATACCACCCCCAAACTAGTGGGCAAGTAGAGGTGTCAAATAGGGAGGTGAAGCAGATTCTTCAGAAAATGGTGAATACACAATGGAATGATTGGTCAAGCAAACTCGACGATGCGTTGTGGGCTTACCGAACTGCTTATAAGACACCGATTGGAACCTCACCATACCGATTGGTCTACGGCAAAGCATGTCATCTCCCGGTGGAATTAGAGCACCGAGCTTTTTGGGCTGTCAGAAAACTAAATATGGACTCAGAGCTAGCGGGAAAAAAGAGACTAATGCAGCTCAGTGAACTTGATGAGTTCCGCTGGCATGCCTATGAGAGTGCTAAGTACTACAAGGAAAGAACCAAAAGATGGCACGATAAGCATGTGGTGCATCGCATTTTTGAGCCGGGACAGAAAGTTTTGCTCTTTAATTCAAGGTTAAAGTTGTTTCTTGGTAAGCGAAGGTCTAAATGGTCGGGACCATTTGAAGTGGTAAGAATGACCCCTCACGGGGCCGTAGAACTATGGCAAGAAGATCGGAGTGCTACGTTCTTGGTAAATGGGCAGAGATGTAAGCACTACTGGGGGGAGGACAATGATCGTAAAAAATCGTCCATCACCCTAGTGGATAATTGAGCATAAAGGATGTCGAGCCGCGACGGTAAACCAGGCGCTGCACGGGAGGCAACCCGTGAAAAATATTTTTTTTTCTTTTGTTTTGTAAAGTGTAAATAGATTTTATTTTATTTTTCTTTTTCTTGATTTAGTACAAATTTTTCGTTTTAGTTAGTATTTTTCATTTTAATTAGGGAAATCTATTAATCTAACCAATTTTGTCTAGTGAGGTGATTTTCAGGTCAAACGGAGAAAAATATGTGTGGAATCGGGAAGGAAAAGGCAAGGTATGGAAAAATGAATAAAATGAAGAGACAGTGAGCTGGGGCGATGGCTCCATGTCACAGAGGAGGGGCTCCACGTTACCCTCCGTGACACGTTGAAGGTTAATCTGGAATTTTTGAAAATTCCAGTAAGCCATCGCGATAGCTCCGTGTCACGGAGGAGGGGCTCCGCGTTACCCTCCGTGACACGTTGCCCTATGTTTTGTGACGGGTCACACCGGGTTGCCGGGTGACCCGCGTATTTTTGTTCATTTTAAACCCCGATTTTAGGCCCTTTTTCCTCATTTTCTCTCTTCTCCGCGACCAAACACCCAAATTTCCCACCCCAACCAATGTGCCATGGTATTAAGCAACCAAGTTGTCGAGTTTCTTTGATTATTCAACTTAAAGGTATGTTTTCCTCGTCTCTCTCAAGTTTTTGTCGATTTTAGTCGAATTTGAGCATGGGAGGTGAGATATATTACCCTAAGTAGCAATTTAGCATGAAATTGAGTTATTCTTTGATTGATAAATGTTCGGAATGTTGTAATACGTGTTTGAACTTGTCGATTGCATGAATGATTCAAATTTGATTGTGAAATTCAATTCTAGGGCTTGGGTTGTTGAAATCGAATTGGGTAACTTGGTAAATTTGTGAATTATATGCCGGGGTGTGCTTGTGAATTGAGATAAGTCGTTGTAAATATTGTTTGAATGTAATAGACGATGAATTTTCTGGTTGTTGGGAAAATGTGAAAATTGTTCGAATTGGTTGGTTATATAGGTTCATATGTATCTAGAATTTTTGTTGTTGTTTTTGTTTGTTGTTTTCTTTGCTACGTGCGATGGTTGAATTGCTAGCGATGGTAGGATTGGGATTAGCTGTATAAAGTCTGAGTAGTACGCTAAGGTTATACTATCGAAATTTTCTTCGCGAACGCACTAAGAATAAATTGTATAGTTGTTTGTTTTTGGTGTAAATAAAGTGATTCTTGACGTAGTATCGTAACCGTAGCTAAGGACTAAGTGTGGGGTAAACTTAGCTTAACCCGACCTTAACCGAAGCTAACATGCATTTAGCTTGACATGGTGCTTGTTTATTTGTATTGACAGGTACAATGGCAAGTAGGCAGGATAAGGGTAAAGGTGCATCTACTTCAGGCACCCGGAGAAAATGACTTAGACTGGGCACAGCAGTCCCAGCTGCACCAGCTGTTCCGCGCGGCCAACGCCGCCAATACGGAATGAGATGGGTAACCGATGAAGGGAAGAAGTGGTACGCTAAACACAAGGAAAATAAATACTTCCCTGAGGAGCATATTGCACGGGAACCACTAGCACAGGAGTTCCCCCGCATAGTGTAGAGGATCGAGGCAGCTGGGCTCAGCTTCATATTTCAGGAGCCCAAGGAGTGAAACTTACATCTAGTCCGGGAGTTCTATGCAAATTGGAACCCGGCAATCAGAAGCCACACAATAAAAATCAGAGGGCAGATTGTCACTTTGGAACCCCAGCAATTAAATGCCATCATTGGAGCGTGGGACACAGACGCCCACGTTCTCCGCCAGCTGAACATCACCCCACCATATGCCGATATCAGACGCACATTGTGTGGGGCTCGATCCATAGCCAGATGGAGCAGACATAAGGAGAGGGGTTACCACTAGACTCTGCCGTATTCTCAAATGAACAGAGAGGCAAGAATTTGGCTGAAGATAGTTTGTTCGTGCCTGATCCCGGGGGTGCACATGACGGATGTGACCCGGGACCGTGTCTGCCTGGTGTATGCCCTGATGAAAGGGCTAGAGATTAATGTTGGGGCGGTCATCATATCCTCCATGAAGAGAGCCTGACTACACCAGGGCCACAGGTATGGGTTCGGAGGACTTATCACCACCTTCCTCTGGGGCCTCGACGTCGAGTAAGAGGCTTTGGACTACATCCCGCAGTTGGAGCGGAGGGCCCTTGATGTGACCAAAACTAAGGCCCCCGACACCACACACGGGCCAGTGCTGACACTTGGCGAGCGACATGCTCGCGACGAACAGTACATGGCACGGATGTTTGGTATGCAAATGCTCAGCTTCGGATTGGTGGGAGACCAGCCACGGAGGAGGAGCTATGGCAGCTGGAGCTGGATTACCCATTTAGCGAAAACGCCAGGGCTTTATGCCGAGTGGGGCCAGCATTTGTAGAGCCCACTGACGATGATGTCCCCAAGGACGAGGAGACACGTCGGGAGGACTTCGATGTGGAGTCCGATGACGACGATGGAGGTGACTCGGACATGGGCGATGAGGCAGCAGCACCGGATGAAGAAGTCGAATATTTCGACTGATCAGGAAGTTCCACCACCCAAAATTTTGTGATTTGAATTTTTGTGAACACTGGGGACAGTGTTCGATTTAAGTGTGGGGTGGGGAGTAATTAGGTGCTGGGGCTAGACTGGTTTGCTTGTATGTTCTTTCCTCTGTTTGTTTTGTATGTTTAAGTTTCCCTGTGTTTGTGAAGTGCAAACTGGTTTATATCTGTATATATTTGTGGTAATTGATGATGTGTGTTGTGAAATGTTGTTATTTGCCAGCTAAGTCTGTAAAAAATTTTATAAATATTTTCTTATTTTTTTGTCTCTATCGAAATGATCGATATTTTTAAAATTTTGCGAAAATATTTTGTACATATTAAAATATTTTGTAAATATTTTTCCATCGAAATGATCGATGTTTTGCAAAATTTTTCGATTTTTATTTTTGGGTTTCTCGGAGTTTGTTTTCGGTTCTTTTACCGAGAATAGTCCCATTGAACCGAAGTCATAGTTAGTGACCGTTCCCTATGATGGATGGATGACGACCGTCTTAAGGGAAATGTAGTCGGTAGGAGTAGTGATTTTACTTTGTTTTCAGTTTTTCTTTGGTGGATTGCATCACGGAACCTGTAGTTACTATGTGGTTGTGAAATTATGGTTGTGTGTTGTAACTGATATTCAAAATGTAAAAGTGATTCGTTTGAAAGCATGCAATTTTGTAAATATGTTGAGTCACCTTTGCTATAGAATTCAATTCGGTGTGATTGAGGCTTAATTCTTAATTCATGTAATTGGCTAATTAAAGAATCTGTGAATGCATCTTGAATCGAGCATGTGCATGAAGTGTGAAGTGAGGTGTTGTTATTCCATGTTATTGTGAAGTGTCTAGAACTTGCCTGGTGTGTGTACAAAACGAAATGAAGGAGGTGTAGTGTTGGAAAGGATGTAGGCATTTCTTTGTTTTAACCGAGAGTTTCTAGTTTTTTTTTCTTGTCATACACTACCTTTTTATGTGATTGTATACCCTAGTCAGCCCGTTGAGCCTTTAGCCGATTATTTCTTTCTTTTGTCCAAAATTGTATAAACTAAGCTTAATTCTTTCTTTTCATTAGCCGTAAAGTCTATACAAAACTCTTAAGCGCTTAAGAAGAACAGAAAATTTTTTCCCAAAGTGTCAAAGAGTGAGAATAGCGGGAAGAAAAAGAAAAGCAGAGTGAGGAAAGAAAAGAAAAGGTTGAAGAGGCACTTGTTGTAATGAAATGATAATGAAGGTACATGAAAAACCTTTGTTGTTGTGTCAAGTGTGTTTGGTGAAATGGGCCATACGAAAGTAAACCAGCATGAATAGGATGATGAAAAAAAGAAAAGAGAGAAACAATGTCATGAGTTGATCGGAATGTGTTGAAAAGGCGCTTAATGATGCTAGTGGCTATTATTGGCTAATCCAATATGTACTAGTTCCATAGCTTCCATTACAACCCATTAAAGTCCTACGTGATCTTACATTGCATTTCTTTATATTAGTGGAGTAATACACTAAGGGCAAGCCTATGGGTCATGACATGAGGCATGTGAATTCTTTTGGGAGAGAGAGTGAAATTAATTTTTACATGCCCCCACTTGAATGTTTGTGTGTCACATGAACAAAAAGGGGGAAGATTCTCTTGAGTTGTGAGGGCACATGCTTGATGAAAGATTGATTTTCGTGTCGGATATCTTGATTAGTTGATTTGCATGAGTTTGCCGATATCGAGGGTCGATTCTTGAAGTCTAGGAAGTCTTGATGTATTAAAGGTCGTTGCATTGTAAGACCATGCATGTTTTCTTGATGATTTACAATATTGAATGATCGGTATGACCGTAGCTCAAATTGTCGCACCATAGTGGCGAAGGTTGGGATGTAATCTGCATGAGTTGTGTATGTGTTGTTCGAGGACGAACAAGGATTTAAGTGTGGGGTAAGTGATCTTGGGCAGATTTATATGCCCAAGTGATACTCAAACTTATCATTTTCGTCTTGTTTATTGTGCAATGTGTATACATTTTCATGTAATTGGTAATAAAATGTGAATTTATACTAACCAACATGATTAGCATTGTTTTGTAGGTAAAACATGATTTTGAGGAGCTAAAATGCATGTTGGAACAATATCGTAGTTGGACTTGGATGTGAGCACGAAAAAGACATTGGACTGCACAATGTAAAGGGGCTCCGCGATGGAGCCGTGCCACGCTACCATCGCGGAGGCACACTGCCTGGAGGGTGATTTAATTATCAATTTCCAGTGGAGCCTCGCGACAGCTCCGTGGCACGGAGGCAAGCCACCGCGTTGCATGCCGTGCCACGTTGAGGCTTTATTCCCGGACCCCAGAATTCCAGTGAGGGTCCGCGTCCACGCCGTGTCACGGAGGCAGTGCTCCGCGTTGGCCTCCATGACACGTTGCTTGTTATTCCAGGAAAAATTCCCAATAGTATAAATAGAACACTTAGGCTTATTTTTAATTAATTCAGACTTGGTGGAGCAAGGACGTGGGTTACAGGCAGTTGAGGGACGAAAAAGCTAAGGGTTTTTCTCTCTTTCTTTCTTCTTTCAATCAATTGTTTGTATGATTAACACTTGTTTTAGGATGATTAATCCACAAATGAGTGGCTACTTCTCTTCCTTGCTGAGGTTATGAACAATGGTGATGAATTTTGATTATTGAATTGTATGGTTTTTCATCTTCTTCTTCTATGTTGTTCTATTAATTCTTGTTTCTACTGCATTAGTGTGTGGCCGACATTAATGTACATCTAAAAAGTCCGATTTCACTCGAGAGAGCACGAAATTGGAAAGTTGTGAATTAATAGGGTATTGTTCTTAACTTGATTTGGGAAAATTGTGTTTTGATGTGCCTTGCTGATAAAAATATACTTGAAAGCCGTATTAGTCAATTTAGGAACCGGAATTGTATTGCGAGGTCATAAATTGCATTTGATCACAGAAATGTAGACGGATGGTTTATGATTCTTAAGTGAGATTAAATACGAGAGTTTTAATCTCTAGGCTAATGTTCTTGGCTAGCAACTAGAAGAGAAGAATAACCGAATTATGATGATAATCAAGTTCATTACTTGTTCTTAACCTTGGCATGCTCATATTCATAGTTTAAATTCAAAGTAGATATTTGTTAATAAGTTTAGTATATAATTTATAAACAAAATTATTTAACTTTTGGTTACGTTGTTGTCAGCATATATAGAAGTAAGATAGAATATAGTATACTTGAGCAATTTTTACTTATCCAGAGTCTCCTTGGTTCGATACTTGGCTTACTTAGCCACTTTATTACTTGTTTGACCACGTGCACTTGCGTGTCGGTTTTTAACCCATATAGCAAACCACCGAACAAGTTCCATTATTGATCGTCCGCTCTCGAATATCTTCAGCAATATACCGCGGGAAATTTATGGCGTACCCCTCCATAATACTAGCTACCAATGCAGCTCTGTAAGGTGAAAGAATGATATCATTTATGGTTGCACAAGCCTATGCTGAACTAGTGACCACCAAAACTTAGCTTGAAAGTTTAATGTGGCCTTCTTTATCTTGGACTCAGTGCCATGCAACCATTCGACCAATGGACCTCTTGTGGCAATGAGCTGTGACAACCAAGTGAATTGCCTGTTTCACTCCTCACTATTTAGCTTCTTAGTCTTGACTTTCTTGAGCTCAAATAGTTTGTGATCGAACTCAGCTATGTTCATCGGGGCATGATAGTCTGGCCCATAAAGTATTTTGGAGATGGTCCTCTCAGATATGTTGACAGGCGTCTCCTAAACCAATACTTGTGTTAAAGCAGGCCTCTTTTTCTAGTCTTGACCACCCAATGCCAGATGTTGTAGTGTGGCTGTGTAGGCTGCATTGAATTCTCTGACCAGGCAGGGGTTGTAGCTTCCCGATGGCTTAGTCAACCACCCGAACCTGTATTTGTCGAATAAAGCCTGTAGCTTAAGGAGGTCCTTTAGCCCCGTGGTGACTAGCGTGGGCTCCTCTTAGATACTCCTCTTTGGATGTCCTTCGTCATTCAGAGCAATGTCCTTGTTGTATATAACCCTCGTACCATGAACACACTATCTCCTTATGTGGCTTGGTTTATCATTGGATGTGTTCGAATTCTCAGTCAGTTCATCAGTTGTGCTCCATTGTTGAGCACGTGACTTATCAAATACTTTTGCGTTTTTCCCAGTTGTGGTGCCCTCTGGAGCAATCGGGGTTGTGGCCCTGTTACACCTCGTAAGTTTCTAACATTTAGTCGACTTATTCTTATGTTGGTTGAGAGTTTTAGAGTGCCATACAATGAAAGGGCCCGGGGAAAGGCCGAACGAGTGTAAAGTCGTGATTTCACGGGAGGTGGCCGAACCAAGTTGCCCAGAGGGGCAAAGTGGCAAGGAGAATCCCCCTCCGTGTTACCCAAAGTGGCACGAAGCAGAATTGGCGTGACCGGCAGAGTGACACGTTGCCTTGTCTGCCGCCTCGAGTATATAAAGGCCTCAGACTTAGATGTTATGTTATTTTCCAAATAACCTCAGCCAGAACAGGTAGGAACGAAGGGAAACTATTGAAAATCATCCGATTACGCCGCTAAACACCGTCCAAATCTAAATTAACTTCGGGTAGTGATGTATAAAGCTGTAGAGAGCATCGCTGCGGAGTTATTTTCGTAAAATACACAGGAAGAATCGTCGTCCCGCTGAGCCTAAGTTGGTGGAATTATTTCAAACTAGTGTCAATATGATCACGTGCCTAAAGTAAGTATTTCTCCCTTCTAGATTCACGAGAAATTATGTGTTTCTGATTGTCTTTTGATAAGTCGAAGTATACTCAGTATATATATAAAAATTATTGTTTTCTTTGACTATAGTAATAAAGTATACCTATTCTTCCATTAATATGATTACAGTTGAGAAGGGCAGTTGAACACATGCGGAAACTCGCCAGTTAATCGGTAAACACCGAACGAGGTATGTTAAGGCATTTTCTTTTGGCAAGTTAGTTCCTTCAGCATAATAATCTAGTATGAATCCCAGTAAAATATGTTAGGAGTATATTATCATGTTTAGTTATTGTTGTTAGTTGAGGTTCGTAATTTTTATTATTTTGGGCTGGATTACACCTGTATAGCTTCTATGACCACACCAGGGTTAATAGCTATGTCACCGCCTGCCAAGGGTGAGGATACGTCGCTCTACGGAGTGGCATGCCGTCCGCAAGGGACGAAGATGGGGATCCAGATCCTCATATGTCGTGGTTGGCCTTATACACACCCCCGCCAAGTGTTTACGCCCGGGGTGTAGATATCAGGAGTTCTCCAAACTCAGACACAACTACAGTCAGGGGCCGAATGGGCCCAGTTGAAACCCAGGGGATCGACAGGATGCTTATAGTTGGTAGTTGACATAGTATGACCTGGATAGGGGTATGTAGATTGAGGTGTACTAACTAGGGCTAATGGGGCCCAGGTGGGTTATTCTGTGCTGATTGTATCTTCCGACTTACGGGGGCCAGGCGAGGTTTATGTTTGCTTTAGTTACTGATAGTTAGATAGTAAGACACCTCGTTTGTCAGGTATGTCCCCTACCCTTCTTATTATAGTTCTGTTTAACCCTGATTTCACTACATCAGTCATCTTTAGTTCGGTTCCTATACTTCAGTCTTTGTCAGTTCTATTTCTTACTTTCAGTCATTTAAAGTTACTGCCTTACATATTCAGTACCTGTGGTACTAACGCCCTTTCTGGGACACTGCATTACTTGCCTGTAGGTACAAATAGACGAGGAGCAGGTCCCTCGTAGTTCCAGGGAGTCTGCAAGTCATTCAGTCTTGTCTACGGATGTGTTTTGCACCACATACTATAGGCAGGAGGCTGCAAGGCATGATAGGATGGTTACTCTTTCTTCTTACTAAGTCGTGCTATAGAGCGGTACGGTATAGAGTTGAGTCCCTAAGCTCATTATACTCTTTTGCTTACAGAGAAATGTTGGACTAGCGACACCCTATGACAGGAAGGAGGCTAGATGTAGCAGCATGAGAGGGAACAAGAAGGGTGCCTCAGCCTTGGTCAGAATTGGCCCGATATAAGGACGATACAGAGGTATCATCTCGACCTCCCCAGCAGTCTCCACCATGTCAGGAGCAGTGCCACAGGGACAGATAGGTTGAATTATAGGAGGAGTCCCAGGGAGGACCTAGGCCACTGTTATCAGATAGGCCGCCTAGACCCCTACCTCCACCATAGTGGTAGAGGAGCAGGTCTAGTTGTTGAGGGAAGCAAGAGCCCGGCGAAGGTTCGCGAGCAGTAGGTTCACAAAAGCAGAGGGGAATGGAGCAGAGTGGGTTTACAATACCACTTTTCCCTATTTGTAGTCGACGCCACTCTGGAGCATGCAAGTATGGTTCCACAACATGCTACATTTGTGGACAAGAGGGTCACCAGATGAGGAATTGTCCAGCTAGGGGTCAGGGCGACCGAGATCGATAGGATAGGTCCTCGTTCGGATCACGAGCTCTAGCATCCCTAGTAGGGCGTAGGCCCTCATTTTTAGCAGGCAGAGGCCAAGGAAGATTAGGGGCCTCATGTTTAGGTGCCATCCCAGACCGTACTTATGCACTACTGGCGCGACAGGAGTTAGAGTCATCACCAAATGTTGTGACAGGTGTGTTAAAAATTTGCTCTCATCCTGCTTATGTGTTGATAGATCCAGGATCTACCTTGTCCTATGTTACACCGTTAGTGGCGCAGAAGTTTAATATTATGCCAGAATTGCTTCGGCGACCTTTCTCAGTGTCTACACTAGTTGGTGACTCTATTATAGCCAGAAGGGTCTATCAGGGGTGTACAGTAGAGGTTGCCAGTCGTCAGACTATGACGGACTTGATAGAACTAGAAATTGTTGATTTTGATACCATTATAGGTATGGATTGGCTAGCTCCATGCTATGCCAATGTGAATGTTGGACCAAGATTGTCCGATTCCACTTTCCAGGGGAGGCAGTACGGGAGTTGAAAGGTAGTACAGCCATACCAAAAGGTAGGTTTATTTCTTATCTTCAGGTGAGAAAATTTATAGCAAAAGGGTGCATTTATCATATTTTCAGAGTTCAGGATGTTCGGGCAGAGCCTCCGACCCTTCAGTCTATTCCAGTGGTTAATGAATTTCCCGACGTATTTCCGGATGAGCTTCCTGGTATTCCCCCAGAAAGGGAAATTGATTTTCCAATCGATCTATTACCAGGCATTCAGCCTATATCCATTCTTCTATATCGGAAGGCTCCTACTGAACTCAAAGAACTAAAGGAACAATTGAAGGATTTGCTAGACAAGGGCTTTATCAGGCCTAGTACCTCAACTTGGGGTGCGCCAGTTCTGTTCTTGAGCAAGAAGGACGGCTCACTCCGTATGTGCATATATTATCGGCAGCTGAATAAAGTCACTATCAAGAATAAGTACCCGCTTCCCGGAATAGACGACCTATTTGATCAGTTACAAGTTGCGAGGTATTTTTCAAAGATTGACTTAAGGTCAGGATATTCTTAGGTCCGGGTTCGTGAAAGAGATATTCCAAAGACTGCCTTCAGGTCCAGATATGGCCACTTTGAATTTCTCGTAATGTCCTTCGGACTGACAAATGCCCCAGTAGTGTTCATGGACTTGATGAACAACGTTTTTAGACCATACCTGGACTTGTTCGTGATAGTATTTATCGATGATATTATGGTGTATTCCCGCTCAGAGGTAGATCACCAAGATCATCTACTGATAGTGCTCCAAATTCTCAAAGATCGTCGTCTATATGGAAAATTTTCTAAACGTGAATTTTGGCTGAATTCAGTAGCCTTCTTGGGCCATATTGTGTCAAATGCTGGTATACAGGTAGATACGCAAAAGATAGAGGCAGTGAAAACATGGACTATACCTACCACTCCGACCGAGGTATGTAGTTTCGTGGAGTTAGCCGGGTATTACAGAAGGTTCGTGGAAGAATTTTCCACTTTAGTCGCACCTTTAACCAAACTGATGCAAAAGGAAGAGAAATTCCATTGGACTGAGGCATGTGAGCAGAGCTTTCAGGAACTGAAAGACAGATTGACATCAATATCGGTGCTAGCGTTTCCAGAAGGAACAAAGGGTTATGTAGTCTATTGTGACGCTTTGGGTGTTGGGTTAGGATGTGTTTTGATGCAACATGGCAAGATGATTGCCTATGCTTCCAGGAAGCTGAGGAAGCATGAGAAGAACTACCCTGCCCATGACTTGGAGTTAGCCATGGTGATTCATGCCTTGAAAATATAAGGATACACTACCTGTATGGCGTCCACATAGATGATTTCACTGATCACAAAAGCCTGCAGTATATTTTCACCCAAAAAGAGTTGAATTTGCGGCAGTGTCGCTGGTTGGAGTTGTTAAAGTATTATGAGGTTAATATTTCATATCACCCAAGAAGGGTCAATGTTGTAAAAGATGCCCTTAGTCGTAAATTCATGGGAAGCCTAGTATATTTACAGCCCAAGCGGTAGGAATTGGCCCATGAATTGCATTAGCTAGCCAGTCTAGCCATTTGTATAGTAGAATCAGGAGACAATGGAGCGGTAATCTTGAATACCGCAGTGTCATCATTGGTTGTGGAAGTGAAAGAACGAAAGTATGAAGATCCTAGCCTGGTTCAGCTCAGAAATAGGGTCCAGCGAGGGGAAGTGACACATTTCCAGGTAACCGAGGATGAAGTTTTGAGATATAGGGATCGCCTCTGCGTTCCAAACGTGGCAGGGCTTCAACAGCAAATTATGGGTGAGGTACACTATGCCCGTTACTCTCTCCATCCAGGTTCGACAAAAATGTATCATGATGTAAAAGAGAATTACCGGTGGCCGGGAATGAAAAAGGGGATAGCAGAATTCGTAGCTCAATTTCCCAATTGCAAACAGGTGAAAGCTGAACATCAGAAACCGGGAGGACTGACACAAGATATAGCGGTGCCTTTATGGAAATGGGAGGCAGTTAATATGGATTTCGTTGTAGGGTTACCTCGTACCTGGCGTAAATATGATTGTATCTGGGTAATTGTTGACACATTGATAAAATCAACTCACTTTTTGCCAACTAGGTCTACCTTTTTAGCCGAAGATTACGTTGAGTTGTATATTAGAGAAATAGTCTGATAGCATGGTGTTCTGTTGTAAATCATCTCTGACATAGGGGCGCAGTTTACAGCCAAATTTTGGAGTCTTTTCAGATGGGCCTACGGTCGCAGGTTAAGCACAACCTTCCATCCTCAGATAGACTGGCAGGCAGAACGTACAATCAAGATGCTCGAGGATATGTTACGGGCGTGTGTGCTAGATTTTGGAGGCAGCAAGGATGAACATCTACCATTTATTGAATTTGCCTATAACAACAGTTATCATTCAGCAATTCATATGGCGCCTTATGAAGAGTTATATGGGCGGAAGTGCATATCTCCAGCTGGTTGGTTTGAGGTTGGAGAATCGGCATTGATTGGGCCAGATATTATTCATCAATAAGAATAGAAAGTAAAGCTTATCAGGGAACATCTGCTGACTGCGCAAAGCTGCCAGAAATCTTATGTTGATGTACGACGGAGAAACCTTGAGTTTAATGTGGGTGACTGGGTATCCTGAAGATTTCACCGATGAAGGGTGTGACAAGATTTGGTAAGAAAGGTAAGCTCAGCCAAAGGTTTATTGGACCTTATCAGATTCGCCGAAGAATAGGTCAGGTGGCTTATGAATTGGATTTACCTCCAGAATTAGAATTCGTTCACCCAGTTTTTCATGTATCAATGCTGAGGAAGTGCATAGGAGATCCCTCCCAGATTGTCCTAGTCAAAAATGTCCAAATCACTGAGAAGTTAGCTAAGGAAGAAGCTCCAGTAGCCATACTAGATCGGCAGATCCGCAGACTAAGAACTAAAGATGTTTCTTCCGTTAAAGTGTTAAGGCAAAATAAGAACTGAGAGGAGATTACCTGGGAGGTAGAAGACGATATGAAACCAGATATCCTTAGCTATTTCAGACTTAGTCAGATTGTGCAGCTAGAGGTATGTTGTTGTTGTTGTTTCATAAGTTGCATTATATATATATATAGTTAAGATAATTGACTTCCATCTATTGTGAAGTGAACTCTATAGTATTGTGTGAAGCACCTGTATTTGACTTTTCTACATTTCAGGGTTTTTGGATAGTCCATATTACAAAAGAGACTCTGCCAAAATTTTTCCAGAATAAGTAATTGCAAGGTTAAGGTTCTTTCAAGCGGAAGTTAACAATCGAGGATGAATGTTCTTAAGGGGGGAGGATGTTACACCCTGTAAGTTTCTAACATTTTTGTTTGGCCTATTGATATGTTGGTTGAGAGTATTAGAGTGCCATACGTATGAGGAAAGGGCCCGGGGAAAGACCAAATGAGTGCAAAGTCGCGATTTCAGGGGAGGAGGCCGAACCAAGTTGCCCAGAGGGGCAAAGTGGCATGGAGCAGCCCCCTCCGTGTTACCATAAGTGGCACGGAGAAGAATTGGCACGACCGGCAGAGTGCCACGTTGCCTTGTGTGCCGCCTCAAGTACATAAAGGCCTCACACTTAGATGTTATGTTATTTTCCTAATAACCTCATCCAGAACAGGTAGGAACGAAGGGAAACTGTTGAAAATCATCCGATTACGCCGCTAAACGCTGTCCAAATCAAATTAACTTCGGGTAGTGAAGTATAAGGCATCAGAGAGCATCGTTGTGGAGTTATTTTCGTAAAATATGTCCGGCGAATCATCGTCCCGCCGAGCCTAAGTTGGTGGAATTATTTCAAACTAGTATCAATATGATCACGTGCCTAAAGTAAGTATTTCTCCCTTCTAGATTCCCGAGAAATTATGAGTTTTTGATCATCTTTTGATAAGTTGAAGTATTGTCAGTATATATATATATATATATATATTTATATGTTATTATTTTCTTCGATTATAGAAATAAAGTATCCCTATTCTTCCGTTAATATGATTACAGTTGAGAAGGGCAATTGAACACCAGCCAAAGGCATGTTAAGGCATTTTCTTTCGGCAAGTTAGTTCCTTCAGCATAGTAATCCAGTATGAGTCCTAATAAAGCATGTTAGGAGTATGTTATCATGTATAGTTGTTGTTGTCAGTTAAGGTTCGTAATTTATATTGTTTTGGGCTTGATTACACCTGTATAGCTTCTGTGACCACCCAGGGTTAATAGCTATGTCGTCACCCGCCAGGGGCGAGGATACGTCGCTCTACGGAGCGGCATGCCATCTGCAAGGGACGAAGATGGGGATCCAGATCCTCATATGCCGTGGTTAGACTTATAGACCACCCCGTCGAGTATTTTAGCCCAGGGTGTAGATATCAAGAGTCCTATGGACTCAGACACAGCTACAGTCAGGGTCCGAGTGGGCCTAGTTGCAAACCCAGGGGATCAGCAGGACGCTTATAGCTGGTAGTTGACTCAGTATGAACTGGATGGGGGTATATAGATTGATGTGTACTCACTAGGGCTATTGGGGGCCCAGGTGGGTTATTCTGTATTGATTGTACCTTCTGGCTTATGGGGGCAGGGCGAAGTTTATGTTTGCTTTAGTTACTGATAGTTAGACAGTAAGACGCCTCATTTGTTAGGTTGACCCCTACCCTCCTTATTACAGTTATGTTTATCCCTGATTTCACTACTTCAGTCATCTTCAGTCCGGTTCCTTTACTTCAGTCATTGTCAGTTCTATTTCTTACTTTCAGTCATTTAAAGTTATTACCTTACATATTCAGTACCTGTGGTACTGACACCCTTTCTGGGCACTACATTACTTGCCTGCAGGTGCAGATAGATGAGGAGCAGGTCCCTCGTAGTTCCAGTTAGCCGTACAGAGCCGTCATCTCCCTTCTTCCAGAGCTTGTGTGATAGATGTTTACTTCTTTTGTTTGTAAAGTATGGGTAGGTCGGGGCCCTGTACTAACCATCTTATTACTCCTAGAGGCTTGCAGATTGTTACTTCCTTGTGGTTAGATGATATCGGTCGTGTAGGGCCCATATGTGTTTTAGATTATGTGTGTTGGCTGTATGGAGCCCTCTTTAGCTGTTGATTGGTGGCCTAGTCGATCATAGTTCAGTTTAGCATCTGATTTTACTTTCCAGTTATAACTAGATATCATGGTGGCCTTGTCGGTCCGCATAGGACTCCTTATGATTATTTTTCTCTGGTTAGCTATTTATTTTCGCAGGTGACTATAGGCCTTGTCGACCGGGGGTTATATTTACAGCCGCTATATAGCCCATTGTTTTCTTGATTCTAAAGTTAGGGTCATCCCTACACCAGAGGTTCTTAGGCTCAGTTAGCTTAGCAGTTCAGGCCCTAGTAGGGCACCAGGTTCCAGTCATGCCTACCAAGGCGGGGCTTGACAGGCCCCAACATTCTCATCTATTCGTCTTGGAGGGTCTCTTGCCAGTGGAGTAGGAGCATCTACCAGGGCTATCGAATTTATTGATCTTTAAGCCCTAGCCCTAGTTGATCTCCTCACCAGTTGCTCTTTTGACACTTCATATTCCTCCGCCGAGCTACTTGTTCGGGTGCTTGTGGGTATATAGCTACACGCAAGTGCACGTGGTCGAACAAGTAGTAAAGTGGCTTAAGTAAGCCAAGTATCGATCCCACAGGGACTGGGCTAGGGTAACAATCTACTCAAGTGTCACTATACTTTCACTCTAAAAATGCAGACAACAGCGTGAAGAAGAATTTGATATTTTGGTTTCTAATTTTATGCTAAATCTAAAATGAATATATATAATTAGAGTCTGAACTATGAATATGAGCATACTGAGGTTAAATGAACATGTAAAGAATTAATTTATCGATACAATTTGGTTAATCTTTCCTCCAGTTGCTAGTCAAGAATTATTGCCAATGGATTAAAACTCTCGTATTTAACCCAACTTAAGAATCATGAACCATTCACCTACATTTCTGTGATAAAACGAAATTCATGTTCTGGCCTTACAAAACCGATTCCTTAATTGACTAATACGACTTTTAGGTATATTTCTATCCTGAAGGTAAATCAATTCTCAATTTTTCCAAACTAAGAAAAGACCATATCCTATCAATTCACAACTTTCAAATTTCTTACTCTCTCGAGTGAAACCGGACTTTTTAGATATACATTAATATTGGCCACACATTAATGCAGTAAGAAGAAGAATCAATAGAACAACCATGGAAGAAAAGATGAAAAACCAAATAATCAATAATCACATTTCAATACAATTTTTCTTAACCTCAACAAGAAGAGGATTTAGCCACTCATTTGTGGATTAAACATCATTAAATGAGTGTTAATCATACAAGCAATTGAAAATAAAGAAGAAGGAGATAGAGAGAAACCCTTAGATTTTCGTCCCCTCAACTGCCTATAACCCACGTTCTTTCTCCACCAAGTCAGAATAATTAATAATGAACCTAAGTGTTCTATATATACTTGTGGGAATTTTTCCCGGAATAACAAGCAACGTGTCACTGAGTGCATCACGGAGCACTGCCTTCGTGACACGCCACCGACGCGGACCCTTACTGGAATTTAGTCGTCCAGGTACTTAGGCCCAACGTGGCACGGCGTGCAACGCTGGGCTAGGCCAACGTGCCATCGCACCAACGCGCACCTACACTAGAAATAGGCATAATTTCACCATCCAGGCAGAATGCATCTGCGATGGCAGCGTGACACGGCTCCATCGCGGAGCCCCTTTAATTTGTGCCTTCAAGTGCTTTTTCCTTTGCTCACGTCCGAGTCCAACTCCGATCTCTCCTAACATGCATTTTAGCTTCCCAAAATTATATTTCACCTGCAAAACAACGCTAATCATGTTGGTTAGTATAAATTCACATTTTATTACAAATCACATGAGAATGTATAAACATCGATAGATAAACAAGGCAAAATTGACACATTTGAGTATCACTTGGGCATATAAATTTGCCCAAGATCACTTACCCCACACTTAAATCCTTGTTCATCCCCGAACAACAATCTTACACCTCATGCATTTTACACCCCATCTTGGCTACTTTGGTTCGACAATTCAAGCTACGGTCATACCGATTATTTAATAATACAAATCATCAAGAGAACATGCATGGTTCTATCAATACAATGACCTTCAACACATTCAGACCTCCTAGACTCAAGAATCGACTCTTGATATTGGCAAACTCATGCAAATCAACTGATCCACATATCCGACACGAAATTTAATCTCTCGTCAAGCATGTGCCCTCACAACACAAGAGAATTTTTCCCTTTTTAATCACATGAACTCAAAAGATTACATGCAGGGGCATATAAACACAATTTCTCTCTCTCTCCCAAAAGAATTCACATGCATCATGTCATGAACCATAGGCTTGCCTTTAGTGTATTACTCCACTAATATAAGGAAATGTGATGTAGGATCATGTAGGACTTAACGGGTTGTAATGTAAGCTACGGAACTAGTAAATATTGGGCTAACCAATAATAGCCACTAGCATCCTTAAGCGCTTTTTCAATACATCCCATCAACCTCATGGGCATTGTTTCTTCCTTCGTCCTCCCATTCTTGAAGTCTGTCTTTACTTTGACCCATCTCTTTAAGCACACTTGACTCAATAACAAAGATTATGTATACATCTTCATTATATTTAATTTATAACAGGTGCACCTTCAACCTTTTCTTTCCTTTCATCACTCTGCTTTTCTTTTCTTTTCACCATTCTCACTCTTTGACACTGTGGGAAAATTATTTTCTTTTCTTAAGCGCTTAAGAGTTTTGGATCAAATTCACGGATAATGAAAAGAAGGGGTTAAGCTCGGTTTACACCTTTTTGACAAAAGAAAAATAATAGGCTAAAGGAACAATGGGCTAACTAGGGTGTACATTCAAGGTGTGTACGATAATGAAAAAGAGAAACTTTCGGTTAAAACAAAGAAATGCCTACATCCTTTCCTACAATACACGTCCTTCATTTCGTTTCGTACACTCACCAGGAAAGTTCTAGACATTTCACAATAGCATGGAAGAAACGAAACCTCACTATACACTTAGTGCACATGCTCAATTCAAGACCTATTCACAGATTCTTCAACCAGCTAATTACAAGAATTCAAACATTAAGCCTCAATTACACTGAATCGACTCTATGGCCTAGGGATCTCAACATATTTACACAGTTGCATGCTTTCATACGAATCACCTTTGCATTTCAAATATCATGTACAACACGCAACCAGAATTCCGCAACCATAATGTAACTACAGGTTTTGGGATGCAACCCACAAAAGAAAAAAACTGAAAAATAAATGAAAAAAAATCTACTCCTAACGACTACATTTCCCTTAAGACGGTCGTCATCCATCCATCATAGGGAACGGTCACTAACTAAGACTTCGGTTCAATGGGACCATTCTCGGTAAAAGAACCGAAAACAAACATCGAGAAACCCAAAAAATTAAAAATTCATGAAAAAATTTTAATGAAATTTTTTTAAAAATATCGATCATTTCGATAAAACGAAAATATGTACAAAGCCAGCTAACAACATTCAACAACAACCAACAGCTTCACATTACTTACAATACAAAACATACCCACCACAATCGCAGGGTCACAATTTTATCACATGCATGACAACAGAACAGAAACATACATTAAAATCAACAGCAACCAACACCTAACTACTCCCACCCCACACTTAAATCGAACACTGTCCCTAGTGTTCACAAAAATTAGCATAATACAAGAATGGGTGGTGAAACTCCTTGATCAATCAAAGTATTCCACTTCTTCATTAGGTGCTGCTGCTTCGTCTCCCATGTATGAATCTCCCCCATCGTCATCATCTGACTCTACATTGGAGTCATCACAACGTGTCTCCTCATCTATGGGGATGTCATCATCCGTGGGCTCCACAAAAGTTGGCCCCACTCGGCATAGAACCCTGGCATTTTTGCCAAAAGGGTAGTCTAGCTCGAGCTGCCACAGCTCCTCTTCTGTTGCCGGCCTCCCGCCTATTCACAGCTGGAGCATCTGCATCCCATACACGAGCCATGTACTGATCATCCCGAGCATGTCGCTCGGCTAGTGTAATAACTGGCCCGTGAGTGGTGTCAGGTGCCTTAGTTTTGGTGACATCTAAGGCCTGCTGCTCCATCTGCGGGATGTAGTCAAGGGCCTCTTCCTCAATATCCAGGCCAATCAGGAACGTGGTGAGTAATCCACCAAACCCGTACATGTGCCCTTGATGCAAATGGGCTCTCTTCATGGTGGAGATAATTACCGCCCCCACGTTGATCTCCAGCCCTTTCATCAGGGCGTACACCAAGCATACATGATCCCGGGTTACATCTGTCATATGCACCCCCATGATTAAGCAGGAACAAACAATCTTCAGCCATATCCTGGTTTCCCTGTTCATCTGTGAGTAGGGCAAGGTTTGATGATAGCCCCTCTCCTTATGCCTGCTCCAACGTGCTGTAGACCGGGTTCCACACAAATTGTCTGCATATGGTGGAGTGATATTCAGTTGTCGAAGCACATGGGCATCTGTGTCCCGCGCCCCTAAGATAGCATTAAGGTGGTGGGGCTCAAAAGTGACCATTTGCCCCCTTATCTTGATGGTGTGACTTCTGAGAGTCGGGTTCCAGTTAGCATAGAATTCCCAAATCAAGTGCAAGTTGCATTCCTTGGGCTCTTCAAAGATGAAATTCAGCCCGGCTTCCTCGATCCTGTGGACAATCCTGGGGAACTCCTGTGCCAATGGTTCCCTAGCAACGTGTTCTTCGGGGAAGTATTTGCTTTCCTTATGCTTCGCGTACCATTTCTTCCCCTCCTCTGTCACCCATCTAGTTCCATATTGACAGCGTTGGCCGCATGGAACCACTGGTGCTGCTGGGACTGCTGTTCCCAGCCTAATTCTTTTTCTTCCGGTGTCTGATGTTGATGCGCCTTTTCCCTTGTCTTGCCTGCTTGCCATTGTTCCTGTTAAACCAAACAGACAAGTTCAATATTAAGCCAAGTAAAATTAGCTTCGACTAAGGTTAGATTAAGCTAGGCTACCCCACACTTAGTCTTTAGCCAAAATCATAACCTTACGGCAAGATCGTACTTATTTTCACAAACAAACAACAAAACATAACACATATGCATAGTGCATTCAGAGAATTCGACGGTATACATTCTATGTACTACTCAGACTTCGTACAGCTAATCACAATAATAACCATCGATAACCTTCCATCACATAGCACTTAGCAAGGAGAACAAAGAAACAAGAAAAACATTTATCTACATGAATCCATATAATTCATCCATTTCTTGCAATTTCCACAATTTCCTTAACTCGGAAATCCATCGGTCTTTTAGCATATTACAGTTAGCACAACCGACTCATCTCATCCAACATAAACAACCCAGCTAGAATTCCAAAGTTTAACTTAATTTTCCGTTTCACACTCAAATTCAATCCCTAGCTATGCTTTTATTAAAAATCTTATCAAGCTATGTAATTTTCGAGTTCGTGCAATCACGATGATTCTACGAACTTAAATCAACAATAACTCAATCGAATTTAAGCTTAATTTCTACTTAGGGCAAGTTTTCTTCACTTCCTATGCTAAAAATCGGAAAAATAAGGTAAGAAATGAGATGAAGTTAACAAACATACCATAAATTCGATAATATCGAAGAAAAGTTGATAAAATTGAACTCCTAGGCCGTGTCACGTTGGGGAAGGTGGGAATTTCTGGTTGTTTGTTGGGGAGGAGGTGACCAATGGAAAAAAATGAGGCACAATCGGGTCAAAAGGGGGGTTTTTCGCGCGGGTCACCCGACGACTCGATGTGACCCATCGCGAAACACACATCAACGTGTCACAGAGGGTAACGCGGAGCATGCCCTTCGTGACACAGAACCATCACGCAGGTGTTGTGGAATTTGTAAAAATTCCAGAATACCTTCAATGTGTCACGGAGGGTAACGCGGAGGCCCTCCTCCGTGACACGGAGCCATCGCGTGGGCTCACTATTTTGCCACTTTTGATTATTTTTCATACCTCAATTTTTCCTTTATGATTCTTTGCATATTTATCCTCCGTTCAACCTGAAATTCATCTTACAACAAGAAATTTGTTAGAATTATAGGTTTCACTAAAAAATAATTAAAAAATAACAAATATAAAAATTTTATTTTTAATTATTTTTTCTCTTTTTCTTTCTTTCTTTTTTCATTTTTCTTTTTCTACGAAATCTATTTACATTTTACAAAGAAAATTTCATGGGTTACCTCCCGTGCAGCGCCTGGTTTACCGTCGCGGCTCGACGTCCTTAAGCTTAGTCATCTTCTAGGGTGACGGACGTTATCTCTCGACCACCGTCCTCACCCTAGTAATGCGTACATCGCTCCGGTGGTTTTCCCAATAACTCTCGTGACTCAACTATCTGTGCATCATCATCTCGATCAATCATGTTGATCACCGAGAGATCCTCGTACACAGTCGGGAGCTTGGTGGCCTTGTATACATCAAAAACTTCCACCTTGTCGTGTGCTCGCATAGTTAGCTGCCCAGCAGCTACATCAATCAGCGCTTTCCCGATCACCAAGAAAGGACGTCCCAAAATAAATGGGACTTCTGCGTCTGGCTCAAAATCCAGCACGACAAAATCTACTGGGAAGATAATGGAGCCCACTTGCACCAGCTCATCCTCCACAATGCCATCAGGTCTAGCTAATGAACGATCCGCTAGTTGTAATATCACTGTTGTTGGTCTAGGACTCCCTAGACCCAACTTCTTGAATACCGATGACGGCATAAAATTAATGCTCACTCCCAAATCACATAATCCGCGAGCTCGGATACTCTGCCCAATTGTAATTTGTATAGTAAAGCTCCTAGGGTCCTTGAGCTTTGTGGCCAACCGGTTTTGTATCCGGGAAGTGCACTCCTCCGTGAGAGCCATTGTAGCATACTCAGTCAACCAACTTTTGTTCGCCACAATGTCCTTAATATACTTTGCATACGTCGGCACTCCCTGCAAAACATCAACAAGAGGTAAGTTAATATGTACATGTTTCAGCACCTCCATGAATTTCTTGAAACACGCCTCCTCCTTGTGTTTCTTTAATCTTTGAGGGAACGGGGGTGGTGTTCTTTCTGATTCAGCCTCCTTTTTCTTCCCCCTCTCATCAATTTGCTCCCTCTCAACTTCTGCTGCTCCCGATTGTTGAGATGGTCTTTCTGGTTCCACCTCTTTATGCTGCAAACCACCCCTTGTGGTCACTGCATTCACTTGCTTGGGGTTGGGATCCGTGTCACTCGGGAGTCCTCCTCTAGGCCTGGTGTTTTGGGCTCCAGCAAATTGCCCAAATTGATACTTTAGTGCCTTAGTAGCTAACTGGTTGTTCTTTACCTCAGCTGCCAATTTCACATAGTCAGCCTGCAATTGAGCTTGGTTAGCTATCATTGTCTTGAACATCTCCTCAATGCTGGGTGATGGTGGTGGAGGAGGTGCATTGTTGTTTCTATAATGTGCTTGATAGTTCTGCTGCCCTCCTTGATTCCTCTGCGCCCCCTGACTCGAACTTGTGCTTGATGGTTGTTGCTACCCCAAGAGAAATCCGGGTGATTCCTTCAGTTGGAATTGTAGCTATTGCCATACTGTAGGTGGTTGTTCCTCTGTACATTGTCCACAAAGTTCACCGAATCAGGATTTGCTCCACAACACTCAGTTGAGTGCTCACTACTCCCGCACACTTCACACCAAATCTGTTGTACTACATTCACTGGGGCTTGAGTCTGGTTCATGGTCATGTTACTGAAGTAGGTGTTGAGTTGATTCTGTAAAGTAGCTATCTGTGTAGCAATAGCTGTAAAACCATCCACTTCTAGGACTCCTGCTGCTTTCCTTGTTCCTCCTCTTGACGAATCTGCATTCCACTCTGGATTTCCCTGCGAAATACGATTTAACAAGGTATACAACTCCTCATAAGTTTTCTCCAATGCTTGTCCCCCAGCTGCTGAATCTAGCAAGATTTTTGTGTGGGGTTCCAAACCCTCTATAAAAGTGTGCACCAGCACATCATTGGATTGGTGATGATCAAGACAATCCAGCAACATAGACTTGAATCTCTCCCAAGCCTGATACAGATTCTCTCCCTCTCTCTGTTTAAAACTTAGAACTTGACTTCTAAGTCTTGTTGTTTTACCGGATGGAAAAAATCGTATCAAGAATTTCCATGCAAGATCATCCCACGTAGTAATAGAATTGGGTGGCTCAGCCTTCAACCACCTCTTGGCTTCTCCCAACTGTGAAAATGGGAACAATGTAAGCCTGACATAATCTGATGACACTCCAGCGGGGATGTAAGTGTCACTTATCTCCAAAAAATTTTGGAGATGCTGTTGTGGATCCTAATGAGGGAGACCTGTGAACTGCCCGCTGGTGTGCAGCAATTGCACCATGTTTTGTTTGAGCTCGAACCTCCCTCCTGGCTCAGGTTTGCGGATGCTAGATGTGACATTGTTAGCATGTGGGATTGCCACCTCGTGAACCGGCCTAACTGCCATTTCCTCGGGCACTAACATTGCCCTTACAACTAGGGATTCTGTTGTTGCTCCATGATTGTTCGTCTAAGAAACTGCAGCTTTTTCTCTAGAGCTTCTCTCCTTTGACGATGAAATTGTCTTTCAGGCTCTAAATATGAGTCCACCAGCTCCTTGTCTCTTACCAGTGTTCAACAGAGATTAGTATCTGCAAAATACAGGCTAAGACCAAGTTGTCAACACTACGAAGAAATAGTAAACTAACACTTAAGAAAAATTTACCAATTGCTAGTCCCTGGCAACGGCGCCAAAAACTTGTTCGGGTGCTTGTGGGTATATAGCTACATGCAAGTGCACGTGGTCGAACAAGTAGTAAAGTGACTTAAGTAAGCCAAGTATCGATCCCATAGGGACTGGGCTAGGGTAACAATCTACCCAAGTGTCACTATACTTTAACTCTAAAAATGCAGACAATAGTGTGAAGAAGAATTTGATATTTTGGTTTCTAATTTTATGCTAAATCTAAAATGAATATATATAATTAGAGTCTGAACTATGAATATGAGCATACTGAGGTTAAATAAACATGTAAAGAATTAATTTATCGATACAATTTGGTTAATCTTTCCTCCGGTTGCTAGTCAAGAATTATTGCCAATGGATTAAAACTCTCGTATTTAACCCAACTTAAGAATCATGAACCGTTCACCTACATTTCTGTGATAAAACGAAATTCATGTTCTAGCCTTACAAAATCGATTCCTTAATTGACTAATATGACTTTTAGGTATATTTCTATCCTGAAGGTAAATTAATTCTCAATTTTTCCAAACTAAGAAAAGATCACATCCTATCAATTTACAACTTTCCAATTTCTTACTCTCTCGAGTGAAACCGGACTTTTTAGATATACATTAATATTGGCCACACATTAATGCAGTAAGAAGAAGAATCAATAGAACAACCATGGAAGAAAAGATGAAAAACCAAATAATCAATAATCACATTTCAATACAATTTTTCTTATCCTCAGCAAGAAGAGGATTTAGCCACTCATTTGTGGATTAAACATCGTTAAATGAGTGTTAATCATACAAGCAATTGAAAATAAAGAAGAAGGAGATAAAGAAAAACCTTGAGATTTTCATCCCGTCAACTGCCTGTAACCCACATTCTTGCTCCACCAAGTCAGAATAATTAAAAATGAACCTAAGTGTTCTATTTATACTTGTGGGAATTTTTCCTGGAATAACAAGCAACGTGTCACGGAGTGCATCGTGGGGAACTACCTCCGTGATACGCCACCGACGCGGACCCTTACTGGAATTTAGTCGTCCAAGTACTTAGGCCCAACGTGGCACGACGTGCAACGTGGGGCTAGGCCAACGTGCCACGGCCCCAACGCGCACCTCCACTGGAAATAGGCATAATTTCACCATCCAGGCAGAATGCATCCGCGATGGCAGCGTGACACGGCTCCATCGCGGAGCCCCTTTAATTTTTGCCTTCAAGTGCTTTTTCCTTTGCTCGCGTCCGAGTCCAACCCCGATCTCTCCCAACATGCATTTTAGCTTCCCAAAATTATATTTCACCTGCAAAACAACGCTAATCATGTTGGTTAGTATAAATTCACATTTTATTACAAATCACATGAGAATGTATAAACATCAATAGATAAACAAGGCAAAATTGACACATTTGAGTATCACTTGGGCATATAAATTTGCCCAAGATCACTACTCGACTCTTCGGAGGAGTAGGGTGCGTCCCAAAGTCTGCTTTATGATGGTTTACTCCTCTCCGACATTTGTTTCTTTTCTGGACCTTTCTTTGGTGTACCCCTCGGAGCCATTGTACCTGTGGAATATCAGTTAGTATAGAAAATGAGATGAAACATAATCAATTTTTAACTGTCTCTATAGATAGGACGAGTGACTTAACGACTTGTTGCCACTGGCCAAGTCTCTGAGGTCATTCATTGTCTCAAGCTATGTTTTTTTTATGTTGGACCAGTGGACTTAATGACTAGTCACAACGAGCCGTTACCTGAGGGAATGACTCATTAGGTCAGTTGTTAGGTACACTGGCCTAGACCAATTTTCACTCAGAACAAGCTATATGACGAGTCGTGAGGTGACACCACGACTCGTTACATGGCTCGTGCTCAAGAGTTTTATCATTAATACCAATACCTATGTTCCATATCAATGAAATTAAAGTTCCCACAAGCATAGATAATCGTATACATTAGGGGTTCGCTATTCAAATACTTATTCTATGTCATGCCACTAGGGTTTTGTAAAAACTCATAGTATTTGTTTGATTTTACAATCATTACATGAGAAAATAGATGGAGAAGAGCATAAAATACTCACATTGATTTCGATTAGAGCGGGAAAGAGATTTGAACTTGAAATCGCAATAGGGTGTGGTACTTTTAACAGCTGAGTGCGATCGTGTGTGTGTGTGTGAATGCTTTGATAGTGGGCAGTTGATCTTGGAATGGTGAAGAAGTTGGTAGTTTTGAAGTTAAATCTTTGGGTTTAAACTCAGGTGAGAGTTTGGAGGGAAAAAATTCGGGTTATTTTATATGTTCTAAACAACTACTGACCTTAATTTGATCATGGTCAGGTCGGGTGGAAGTTCATTAAAAACATGTCACGACCCACGTAATGATTTGTTGTGTGGTTAAACGACTCGTTTGAACCTTCGTGCAGTGGCTTGAGCTTAAGAACTTACCTGGGACCTAACGACTATGTAACAACTCGTGGTGCTACCCAACGAGTCGTAGTCCCTAAACTATGTTAGCTTCCTGTCGGGCCACTTAACGAATCATTTGGTCTCCCAACGATTCGTTAAGTCAGTTGTTGTCACCTTTCTCAATTTAATTCCACCTGTGATACAATGGACTTGACAGAAGACATCACGATTCGTTGCCACTGGCAACGACTCATTTGGTCAATCATCGTCTACACTGTTTTATGCAACAATGATGACAATCTAGTTAATGATTCATATGGTCTGATGACAACTTGTTTTACGCTTTTTGGCACCAGCAACACAACTTTCGATTTTTGGTTTTAACTTTAAATTTCCCATTTTAATCACTTGCACACATCAATACACGTAAACACTATATTTTTGTTACAATTACAAGTTGGGTTGCCTCCTAAGAAACGCTTGATTTAACATCGCGAGACAACGCAGGTATTTTGACTACTCAGACTTCACCAGTACACCTCCATGGGTTTCCTCCCATGCAGCGCATTATTTAATGTTGCGGCATGACACAAGTGCTTAGGTTACATAGACTTCACCCAGAGCCTGGAGATCTACCAGCTTTATTTCTTTGCTTCTCCCCAGATATGCTTTCACCCATTGACCGTTAACTTTAAAGCGCTTTCCTTCATGATTTTCTAGTTCAATCTCCCCATGGGAGAATACTTGAACCACACGAAAAGGCCCCAACCATTTGGACTTCAACTTGACATAAACAAGCGAAGCCTAGAATTAAATAGTAACACCATATCACTAGGGCTGGACTCTCTCTTTTCAATCTTTCGGTCATGCTGAACTTTCATTGTTAGTTTACAAATTTCTGAACTCTCATAGGCTTTTAAATAAAATTCATCTAGCTCATTCAACTGGTCAAGCCTCATGTTCGCAGCTTCGTTCCAATCCAAATGCAGTTTCTTGAGCGCCCACATCGCTTTGTGCTCAAGTTCAACCGGAAGATGACATGCTTTTCCATAAACAAGCTAATATGGAGACATACCTATAGGAGTCCTTAATGTGTTCCGATAATCCCATAAAGCATCATCTAGATTCCTTGCCCAATCTGTCCGGTTAGCATTCACAGTCTTCGCCAAGATGGTCTTAATCTCCCGATTTGTGACTTCCATCTTCCATTAGATTGCGGATAATAGCGTGTTTCAACCCTGTGTTTTACCTGATATTTTTCCAATAAAGAGTGAAACAACCGGTTATAGAAGTTTGAACCCCCATCACTAATGATGGCTCTGGAAGTCCCGAATCTTGAAAATATATTTCGCTTTAAGAATGTTGTGACACTCTTCCCTTCATTATTTAGAAGCGCAACTGCTTCCACCCATTTTGAAATATATTCAACAGCAAAAAGTATGTACTTCATCCCTTTGATCTCACAAATGGGCCCATGAAATCAATTCCCCATACATCAAATAGCTCAATGACCAGGATGGGAGTAAGAGGAAGCTCATGCCTCCACGATATGCCTCCTTGCCTTTGGCATGCATCACATGCCTTTGCGAAATCATGTGCATCCTGGTGAATGGTTGGCCAATAATACCCACATTGCAGAATCTTGTGGGCTGTGCGAATCCCCCTGTGGTGACCCCCAACAGGGGATGAGTGGCAGGCCTCCAGTATACTAAGCATCTCTACCTCGGGGTACACATCTTCGAATCACCCCATCATCACATATGAGAAATAAGTAGGGCTCATCCCAGAAAAACTTCTGCATGTCAGACATAAACTTCTTCCTCTGGTGAAAAGATAAGTTCTCTGGTACAACATGACTCACCAAATAATTAGCAAAGTCCAAACCATGGGATGAGATCTTCTGAGGTTGCTAAAACCTGCTCTTTTGGGAATGCATCATCTATGTCATTTTCATTTTGAAGTGCTGCATCAGGTTCCAATCTTGATAAGTGATCTACCACCTGGTTTCAGTCCCTTTTCAATCTTTTACCTCGTACTCGAACTCTTGTAGAAGCAAAACCCATTGAATCAACTGTGGCTTGGGGTCCTTCTTTTCCATCAGATATCTCAAAGCTTTATGATCTATATGGATTATCACCTTAGTTCCAAGCAAGTATGCCCGAAACTTCTCCATTGCAAAAGCTATAGCCAAAAACTCCTGTTCCGTCACGGTGTAATTTTTTTGAGCTGCATTTAGAGCCTTGCTAGCATAATAAATAGGATGGAAAATCTTTTCATGCCTCTGACCCAACACAACTCCTAGGGCGACTCCGCTAGCATCACACATAATCTCGAATGGTAATGACCAGTCCGGTGCTACTATTATTGGGGCAGTGGTCAATCTCTTTTTCAGGCATTCAAACACCTTTAGACATGCCTCATCAAAAACAAACTTCACCTCCTTCTAAAGAAGTTTACACAATGGATGTGCAATTTTTGATAAGTCCTTGATGTATCTTTTGTAAAGCCCTGCATGACCCAAAAAACATCGAACACCTTTCACAGAAATTGGAGGTGGTGGACTAGAAATTACCTCGATCTTGGCCCGATCCACCTCAATACCCTTACTATAAATCTTGTGGCCTAGCACTACCTTCTTTGACCATGAAATGACACTTTTCCCAATTAAGAACAAAGTTGGTCTCTTTACATTGTTGCAGTACCTTGCTCAAATGAGCCAAACAATCTTCGAATGAATAACCCACCACTGAAAAGTCATCCATAAAGACTTTAATGATGTCCCCACCATGTCAGACAATATGGACATCATGCAACACTGAGAACTGGCGGGTGCATTATATAACCCAAACAACATCCTCTTAAAAGAAAATGTACAATATGGACAAGTTAACGTGGTCCTCTCTTGGTCTTCTAGGGCTATAGAAATCCGATTGTACCTTGAATAACCATCAAGGAAACAGTATCATCCTCTGCCTGCAAGTCGGTCTAGCATCTAGTTCATGAATGGCATAGGAAAGTGATCTTTCTGCGTCCAATGGTTCAACTTCCTATAGTCCATGCATACTCTCCAACCGGTGACTGGTCTTAGAGGAATGATCTCATTGTTAGCATTTGGGACCACCGTGATTCCTCCCTTCTTCAGTGCACACTGAACTGGGCTCACCTATTTGTTGTTTGCAATAGGATAAACCAACCTGCATCCAACCACTTGATAATCTCCTTCTTTACCACCTCTTGTATAGGTGGATTAAACCTACGCTGATGCTCAATGCTCAAAACATAATCTGGCTCTAAATGGATTTTATGAGTGCAAATACCGTCTTGGATTCCAATAATGTCTGCAATGGTCCACCGGATAGCTTTCTTATATCTCTTCAAAATGGAGACCAAAGCCTCCAATTTCCATTCCTCCAAATCAGCTACAACAATGACCAGTAAAGTGTTACCGATTCCCAAAAATACATACCGCAAATGAGAGGGGTGTGCTTTGAGCTCTAATACCGGAGGCTCCACAATAGATGGCTTGGCTGGCGGGGTCACCCGATTCTTTAGGTCAAGATCAATCTTCTTTGGAGCATAAGTGTATGAATCTATGCTAGCAAGTGCATTAACAATCTCCTCACCACCATGGATCTCCTCAGCACCAACATCCATCAAAACTGCTACTAAGTCATCAAGAATCAAAAACTCCTCAATGGGCATAATTGGGAACTCAGGCCTCACAATATCAATTATTGAGACCACCCTCATATCATTTGGTTGGTTCATGGATTTGCATACATTGAATGTCACTTCCTCATTGTTCAACCAGAATTTGAGTTCTCCAGTCTCCATATCTACAAGAGCACGTCCGGTGGCGAGGAATGATCGCCCCAAAATAGTGGGGACCTCAAAATCGACTTCATAGTCCAAGATGACAAAATTGGCTGGAAATATAAAGAACTCCACCTTCACTAGAACATCATATAGAATTCCCACTAGATTCTTCACTGTACGATCTACCATCAAGAGTCCCATTGTAGGTTGTTCGGGGGCTCCCAAGCCCAACTATCTGAACACTTCTACCAGCATAAAGTTAATACTAGCTCCCATATCACATAGCGCCTTAGCAAAGTTAAAGGCTCCAATAGTGCACGGTATGGTGAATGCTCCAAGGCCTTCCTTCTTCTAAACAAGGAAACGGGATGCTATTTCACTGCTGTGGTGTAAATTATCTGCAGGTTCAAAGCTTACAATTATCTTCCTAGTGACAAGGTCCTTCATGAATTTAGCATAGGCTACTCAAGTGCCTCGACTAATGGGATGTTGACAAACAATTGTTTCAACATGGAAATGAACCTGTGATACTTCTCATCTTTGACATTTTTCTTCAACCACTGTGGAAAAGGGGGAGGAGGTCTAGGGATCGGTGTGAACTTTTGTTGTGCCTCATTCTCCTTCTCATTGCCAGATCCATGCCCCTTTACATTACTAGGAGCAGTTTTCACCATTGAATCATCAACTAAAATTGGATTCTCGAAATATGCTATCCTATCATCATCAATCAATACGGGCTCTTTTTTCACATTAGTCATAACCGGCCTCGAAGGATCAGCTGTCGCCTTCCCCCTCCTAGTAGTGACCACCATGCAGTGACTGTCATTTTGTGGATTTTGCACTGTGTTGCTGGGAAGTGTGCCTTTATACCTTTAGTTCATCACAACAGACATTTGACTCAGCTGCTGCTAAATCTTCTTAATGGATATGGCATGTGATTCCGCCTTTTGATTCTTACCAAAAATATCAGTGCAAAGCTCCTTGAAATGGCCATTTGTTGTCTCCATCTTCTTAAGTACCTTGGACAACATGTCTTCTGTCCTTGAACCACTAGACTCTGGCTCACGGTTCATTGGAGGAACATACAGACCACTTTTATCATTCTTGTACTCTTCACGCTTCTTCCAATCTCCATTGTCTCTATACTGGCCTCGGTTGTAATTGTTATCCCTGTAATAGTTCCGACCTTGGCTCCCCTGACCTTGATGCCAAAAGTCTTGGTTAGACCATTGGGTGTTGGTCTGGAAACCCCCCCATTGGCCATTAAGATAATTAGCTTCCTCCTCAAATTTGGATTTGCCTCCATCATTCCTCGGGGCCTTGCCCTGAGAACCCACAACATTAACTTTTTCATCTCTTGCTCCCATCAAATTCTTAGAAAGCAGCCCCATTGTGGTCTTTATCTCAGCAATGTATTGATCTCGTTCTTCATCCTTTCTTCTCTATTCTAGAGACATACCTACCACGTAAGAACCAGCCAAATTTTCTGACTCTTTGTGATGCGCATTTGTTTTTGGTGATTTTTTCAAGTAGCTCAGTAGCCTCGGTATATGTGTGACTCATGAATGATCCGCCAGACACGTTATCAGCCACCGCCTTGCTGTTTGCATTTAAAGATATGTAGAAAATTTCTAGCAATGTATCTTCTGGGATCCTGTGGTTGGGCACCCTTTTAAGCTTATTGTTGAATCTCAAACCATGTCTAGTGAAGTGCCTCAGAATTTAACTTCCTGAAGTTATATATCTCATCTTTCAATTGCAAGGCTCTAGAAGGTGGGAAAAATCTTTCAAAAAAAGCACTATTCAACTCCCTCTATATGGTGATAGAATCGTTGGGTAGTTCTGCCAACCAGAGTGTTTCCTCACTCCCTAATGAAAAGGGAAATAACCTCAGTCGAATCACATCCTGACTCACTCCTAGTGTTTTATATGCCTTGGAGATACCCACGAAATTGGTCAAGTGAGTATGGGTATCATTAGTTGCATGACTCGCAAATATTCCCTTCTTGTTGAGCAATTGGATCATAGCACTGGTAATATCAAACTTTTCCCTAGAAGGAAAAGGGGAAGGGACAATAGCTCCAGTGGCACCTACTTCATCAATATCGACATCATCATCCTCATCAAAATATCGGTGTCTCTGTTATTCTGGATCTCTGTTCCTTTTAGCTCGCTCTGCTTTGGCAGCTAGGCGTTGCTCTTTAGCAACCCTAGCTAACTCACGATCTCTAGCCCAAGCTTGCTCCTCAGCCAACATTCTCGCAGTAGCTTGGTCCACTGTCTCTTGTTCTTGTATGTTGGCCATTCTTCTCAGATTTCTCAGTGTTTGCTCAAGTTCGTGATCGATATGAACCAGGGATTTCCCTTGGCTCTTAGTACTGGGCATGCACGAACCAAAGACCTATTAGAATCAAAAACAACAAAAGAAAAATAAAAAAGAAATAAGAACCAATAGTAAAGCAAACACAATTAACAAAAGCCTTAGCCATATTCCTAGCAACAATGCCAAAATTTGATGTTACTCAAATTACATCTCACAATTGAGATATAAAGCGGTCGATGTCAAATATAGAACCCAACAAAGGTTGAGGTCGATCCCACAGGGAATATGGAAAGAACTTAAGTTAACGTGATTTGCTATGACTATCAGATTTCTTATTTCCTAGGGGGAAAGAAATAAAATCATAAACAAGAGTAAAGACTAGTAAAAGTTTAAATCAATTTTGGTTTGTATTAAAAGTATAAAGAAATACAAGTTACTAGGATTGTGTTCCTCATGACTTTATAACCACAAGGCTTTTACACTAGTGATCTATTCCGGTGTTTAGCATGCAATATTGGAAAATTAGGTTTACCAAAATAGTTGGTCCCGTATCTAGATGATTATCACCATGCAACTTGATCTGTATACGACTGTATGCTTAATTAACTTTTAACCTTAATATCGGATTAGCTATCCCCGGACAAGTTCAAGCTATTAGATGAGGGTTGATAACCTCAAATCTCCGTTGTTAATCCCTTTTCCCATGCACTACCTCCTTGATCCGGTAAGTAAGAATAAGGTGAGTTCCAATGTTTGTAAATGTTAAGAAATAATAAAAACAAAGGGAACAACAATACATGCATTAAACCCCGTTCAAGAATTACTAAGTGTTTTACCTATGTGTTTTAATTCATCATGGTTCCCACAACCCTAGTTATGGGTTCATCTACTCATAATTGAAATATCACAATCACAAAGTATAGAATAAACATAATTGTAACTTACAAAAACTCGTAGAAGAAAACCAAGTGAATTGAATATAACTCCAAAACCAATGAACAATCTCCTATGTCGATTAATTCAAAAAATCAAGAAAAAAATTATAAACTTTGTTTCTCAAACCAAGAACAATCGTGAACAACACTAGAATCCTCCTAAAAGTTGGTAAAAATAACTGCGTATGAAAAATAAACCTAAAAATTATATTTATAGTCCCAAACAAGTGTTATCCTAACTAAACTTGGATTCCAGGTCAGTAGGGGTAATGGGCCATGTAAGGACTCGTTAGGTCTCCTAACAAGTCGTGATCAGTAGAAACCCGTCGTCCTCGGTAGTAGGCTAAGTTGTGGTAACGGGTCATCTAACGACTTAACTTGTCAGGGCATGAGTCGTTAGGCCTCTCGTGGTATTGACTCTAAAAAATTCCAGTGCACCTGATGATTCCTATCAAAGTCCTCCTGACCAGTCATCCCAATGTTTGACGACTCGTTACATCTTTCGTAGCCTTCACCGGATCTTTTTCAGAATTCATGTTCCCAATCTTCATGACTAGCTTAACAACTCGTTACCAGACATAACGAGTCATGCCTTCAATCTGTTGAGTGCACGGTTTCTTCAGCATTAAACTTGATCTTCTCCCCAAGAATCCGCGCATGAGTCGTTCCTTAGAACGACGACTCGTGGCCTGGGCATTAGCCTCCAGTTTTGTCCAATTTTTCCTTACTTTCCCTATTTCCCATTTCGGACATGTTTTCCTGCAACATTCAACACAAACTCATCATATCTACATACACATACCTAGAATGTGCATTGTTTCTTGGTTTTAAGCGTCGAAAGTGCCATAAAATCATAGCACATCAACCTGTCAAGCACTGGCCCGTGTTCCCCTAACCACATTTGCGACAATCTGGGATGCTAGAATCTGCGGGTCTGCCGCTCTGACCCCTCGAGCCTAATGCTCACCCCCTCTGATCGTGCCTTGGTCTGGATGGCATACTCAATGCTGATGATGTTGGGGCTGATGATCTCCGATGAGTCTGCTGTCGGTGCCCACCTTCTAACCTCGGCTGTGAGAATCTATGGTCATCAGTCCTGGCCCTCTTGGCCTCTCTCTCTCTCAAATGTGTTGCCTCCATCTACTAGGCATACAAAACTATCTAAGGGAAATCCATATCCTGATGGAGCATAGCGTTGTTGTAATCCTTGCCCAAATAGCCCGCTACTCCATGCACGAACCTGCTCACTTGTGCCCGCTGATCAGCTACTAACTCTAGGGCATATTTCGATAGGTGAGTGAACTCAAGGGCATACTCTTGCACTGTCGTTCTCCCTTGCTTCAAATTTACGAGCTTAGTTGCCTCAGCTCCCTCATCCCACGAGGGAAGAACTCATCCAACAATGTAACATGAAACTCTTCCTAAGTGACAGGGCCTGCTCCAGTGACCTGCTATCGTTCCATTGACGGAACCAGATATGCACGACCCCTTTCAACTGGTACGAGGCCAACTCTACGCACTCAACTCCATTGACCCCCATGACTTGGGTGATCTTGACAATGTCATCTATGAAGTTATGCGGGTCCTCATCTACCTTAGACCCAAGGAACTCCGATGGGTTCATCCTCAAGAAGTCTTTGGCTTGAGCCGCCACTACATTTCCATTATGCGGAACATGCGCAATGGCCTAATGATTGACCAGAGCGGTCAAGGCCTGCACATACATTTGAATAGCGGCACGAAACTCAACATGAGCAACTAGCTCTAGTGTCTGGGGCTCCTGAACTAGTGGGGCTTGCTGGTGCCCGTTACCGTTGCCATCCTTAAGGTCTTTACCATTCCCATTTCTCCTACAATTCATCCTTCGAGGAGCCATGATTCTACAATTGCGAATAGCACAAATTAGAATGATAGAAAGACTTTTCATTGCATGACATAGATCATGAAAGAAGGGAACATTTCCTAAACATCTCGTAGCCTCTTCGTCATAAGTGTGGTGCACTTTACACCCACGAAAAAAATATACTTAACGCAGCTTTCAGACACCCTAGGACACTTCAAACCTATGGCTCTGATATCAAGTATGTTACAACCCGAACAGAAGCCGGAATCGTAGCAAGGGACAAGGAGCTCGAGAGACCCCAAGTTGACCCATGGCATAAGCATGCATATTACTCAAGCAAGAACTAAATAATCAACAAAATACTCATAGAGGAATTCTAACTTGAAAACAACATCAGAATACAAAATTTGAAGCTCAATACATATATATGTCTGAAAAGCCTCTAAACATGATTAGTTGATGGGACAAGACCCCAACTAACTCAACAAAACTGAAACTGAAATACATATAAGAAATCTGAATAGTCTAGTCCTCGAGAGATGAGGACTCACCAACAATGCAAATGCTAACCCCGTTAAGCTGACTACGAGCAAGGCTGAACCTGAGAGCTGGATCCTATATCATAAAATGATACAACATAGAGTATACGGTCAGTATGTGGAATG
The DNA here is from genome assembly GCA_035772735.1 of Datura wrightii. Classification (NCBI taxonomy): domain Eukaryota; kingdom Viridiplantae; phylum Streptophyta; class Magnoliopsida; order Solanales; family Solanaceae; genus Datura; species Datura wrightii. Next base: position 14,994,210 of record JASDFA010000003.1, read on the forward strand.
TAACTAGTATGCAAGGTAAGTAAAACCACTAAAGTAAGTAAAATCATTTAAGGAAAATGCATAACATAACATAAACATTAAGAGTTTGAGAGTAGGGCTTGCATGCACTCTTTTTGAAATCATGATCTCTTCATAACAAAACATAATGTAACTTCATGACATCATAACTGAGTTGATTGACTAAAAGCTAAATCCTGACATTTATAAGTAAAGCTAAACATTGAGTCAAACCTTCTTTAGAACATGAATTTACATAAATCTCATGAGTAATGAATATGCATTTCTGAAATCATGAGGAACAATGGGAGACTCATCTCTAACCGACATACCACGATAGAGCTTACGTAGTCCCAACTATCACATTCTAGTGGGTAGAGCCATCCAAAGCCTTTCCAGGGCTAGGGATGATACCGTGATATCAATATCAAGCTGAAGACCCATCGGGCAGGGGAAGCTCACAAGGGAGGTCCCGAAGTAATATATAATAATAGTACTAACATACGCTGGGCCGTAGTTCTGAGACACAGGATGATCGACCCTTAGCCTGCTCGATGCTAAACATTACTCGCAAAAGTATTCATATGGTCTACATCATTTTATAACAAAGCTCAACATCGTCTATTGATGAAGCTCAATACTCAAATACATCTCAAATGTGAAATCATGCATATGAGAAGCTTTAGCTCAAAACATACCACAAGCTGAAATATAATTGGGAGTCTTTGCTCCAACCATGCGGTAAGCTATGCATAGGAAAACTTTAACTCAAAACATACAACAAGCTGAAAATATAATTTGGAGTCTTCACTCCAAAACAATGTGGTAAGCTTAGTTTGGGAAAATCATCATTCATACTTAACATGTGGGCATTTCCCAAAGCTTTATCATACTTAGAAATACTCAATTCTCATTGAAAACATAATTGTAAATATGGGTAGCTTTAAAACATTCTTTTCATCATACTATCTCATTATCATCACATATTCATCACAAATCTCATCTTTCATGAACATCTCATCAATGGGCTTTTAATTTATAAAACAAGAAACATGATTTTAAAACGAAAACATGATAAAAATTGCCCATGCTTTATAATTCAGCAGTAGAATTGTAATTAAATCATACCCATGTGTAGAAATAGGATATTCAAGCTTTTGGGTTAAAACCCCATATAGTAGCTATAGGAATTTCATACTTAAGAGAGGGATTGGGCATGGGTGTGAAGGGAATCACCCATTCTTAACCCTACATACCTATTGGCAGCTGATTCTTACACTTCCCCAGATGCCCAATAGGAAATTGAAAAGAAATAGATCAACATTAGCTCGATCACCCTCTCTAATCTTTCTATCTTGCATGCATGAATTAATAAGGCCTAAAATGAACTTAACCCCTTTGAAAGTCACTATTCATAACCCAAAATGACGTAGTTTAGGCTGTAGAAGCTTAGGAATTACGGAAAAACCCTTACTAAATTCGCAGAAAATAACTGTCAGGTGGTCCCAATGAGAGACCTAACGACTCATTACCCTGGGCCACTACTCGTGGAGTCGTCCGTGAGCTACACTATTCAATAGGTCTCCTGGGATCTTAACAGGAAACCTCACGAATTGTTACTGGTGACTGATCACGGGCAAAATAGCATGCCCGAGATACGCTTTATACCTTAATGTAATCTTGTTTATCTAAGTTATTTTACATACTTTCATGTGATTTTATATAAATGTGAATAGATGTGCTAACCAACATGATTAGTCCTTGTTTTGTAGGTTTCAAGGATTTTGAGGAACAAATTCACAAGTTGGTGAAAGCAAGGAATGGAGTGGAAGCAAGTGGCGAAAGTCGGCAAGGAGCATGCCTTGGCAAGGCTGGCCGCGCTAGGCAGCGTGCCACGCTGTGCGTGTGCCGCGCCCAGCGCCGTGCCACGCCCTTGCCAAGCGCACGAGAGAAGGCAGCAAACGGCAGTAGCAGGCAGTAAACTAGCGCGCCAGCGCCATGCCACGCTAGGACAGCTGCGCGACAGCAGCATGCCAATGCGCTGAATGAGCAGCGTGCCACGTTGGCTAGCGCGGTGACCCTCGGCAGCTTGGTTTCCAGAGGCACTTTCCAGAGAGCTTTCGCATTGCCTCCATGTCATGGAGTCATTGCTCCGCGATACACTCCGTGACACAGAGTTGTTCCATTTCAGGCTAAATTATGCACGTTTTCCATTTACTATAAATAGGACCCTTAGCTCCTAAAATCTTTTGGTCACGATTGTATTCTGAAAAACCACCTAGGAGTGAAGGGAGAAGTGGGAGAACTCATCTAGGGTTTATCAAATTCCCTTCTCATCTACCAAATTCATGTAAGTATGTTAGTTTAGTATTAGTTAATTGTAGTTTTATGAACATGAATGGCAAGAACCCTTCCTCTAGGGTTGAAGCCATGAATTATGATTGTGCTTTTATGAAATTGTTTTGGAATTAAGTTATTGATTGTTGTTTTCGTCTTGCATTCTGGATTGTTGGTTGTTTTTATGATTGATCACCATGAAAGCATATTTGTTAGCTTGAGTAATAGCTGGAGAAAGCATTACCTAGGTCAGGACATGAGAATGTAAGGAGCATGTTTGTATCTCGGGAGATATATTGTGTCAGGATAGAAATATACCTCACACCGTGCTTGGTTGACACACGGGGGTTATGAAAGACTAACTTGGGATGTCACATCACCACTCGAAGAAGTAGTTGTGAGGCTAAGTTGAGTTAAATGGTTAGACGTACGAAAGTCCCTAATCGTTTCCCTGTAAACCACAACATAATTGATTGCCCGCGACTAGAAAAGTAAACTCCTCGCTCACAATGATGCAGTGAGGCTAGATTGCCGTGTTTAGAGGCTCGAAAGACCATAAACATGAAATTCTAATTATGTGAAACAACAATTGATAGTTCCATGCTTAACCCATTGCAAATCGTAGGATCGCATGATTAATTGGTTTTAACTCTATGTTGCTCCTAGAGTAATTTCAGAATATCTCGTTGACCCAAACTTAAACTTAATTAATCTCAATCGAAAATGTCTATAACCAACACTTGAGGTATTTAATACCACAATAGAAATGGATAGTTAGAGGAATGGGTCCAGTCCCTGTGGGTTCGACAATCTGGTTCTTAAAAAGAGCCACTATATTACTTGCACGACCCGTACACTTGCGGCCGCGCGAATCGGGCACGTCAAGTTTTTGGCGCCGCTGCCGGGGAATCGGCGAAGTTTTGATAATTTATCTATTTTTGTGTGATTTTTAAATTCTCTTAAGTGTTGAAAAACTTGGTCTTAGTCTGTTTATTTGCAGGTGACAGGTTGTCCTGCCGAGCTGGCTAGAAATAGAGAGCTTGTGGAACCGTTGCTTGATCCTAAACGTCAAATCCATTTGCGAAGGAGAATAGCTCTAGAGCATAAGCTGAAGAGACTTCAAGAAAAGGTACAACAACAACCACCCGCGGGACAAGTACAATTGTCATCCGAAGCAATGGCAGCAAGACCAGTTCGCAAAGTGGCAATCCCACTAGCGACAAATGTGACCTCTAGCATCTGTAAACCGGAGCCTGGAGGGCACTTTGAGCTTAAACGGAACATGGTGCAGCTGTTACATTCTAGTGGTCAATTCACTGGGATGGCACATGAGGACCCAAAGCAGCACCTACAGAGCTTTTTAGAGATTAGTGACACGTTTGTCCCCATCGGCGTGTCCACAGATTATGTCCGAATGACCCTCTTCCCATTTTCACTGTTGGGAGAGGCGAAAAAGTGGCTGAAGGCTGAGCCACCGAACTCCATAACTTCATGGAATGACTTGGCTAAGAAGTTCCTTATCAGATTCTTTCCTTCAGGCAAAACTGCAAGGTTGAGAAGTGAAATACTCAGTTTCAAGCAGAGGCCTGATGAGAACTTATATATGGCTTGGGAAAGATTCAAGTCATTGTTAAGAGATTGCCCCATCACCAGCAATCAAATGAAGTGCTGGCTCATACCTTTGTAGAAAGTCTAGACCCACACACAAAAATATTACTGGACTCTGCATCGGGTGGGCAAGCCTTGGATAAGACATATGATGAGTTGTACACTTTGTTGAACAGGATTGCACAAGGAAATCCAGAGTGGCACAACGAGTCATCGAGAGGGGCAGGAAATAGATCAGGGTTGATAGAAGTAGATGGTTTGAATGCTTTGGCAGCACAGTTAGCTTCGTTCCAGCATCAAATGATGACTCAGTTCAATAAACTGAGTATGAACCAACGCCAGGGCCAGGTTAATGCAGTTCAGCAAGCTCCGAGTTGGTATGAAATTTGTGGTAATAATGGGCACCATGCAGAATCTTGTGGAGCCAATCCGGAGTCAGTCAATTTTGTTAGTAATGTGCAGCGCAACAATCAGAATTTTGAAACCAGTTACAACAGAAATTGGCAGGGCCACCCGAATTTTTCTTGGGGTGGAAACCAAAAGCAAAATTATATGCAACCTCAACAGCAGCAGTATCAGCAGAATAGGCAGAATGATGGGCAATTGAGTAGCAACATTGAGGAAACACTGCAGAAAATCATGGAGACCCAGACTCAATTAGTGGAAAATCAGGCGAGGATGGCAACAGACTTAATGAATCAGCAAGTCGCCACCCGAAATCTTGAAAAACAAGTGGGTCAGATAGCAGCTGCTCAAAACATGAGATCGCAGGGGGGATTACTAAGCGACACAGATCCTAAACCCCGGCAGATCAATGCCATCAGTATGAGAAGCGGTAAGCAATTAGCTGATGCAGTGTCAAAAGAGCTGAGCAAGGAGGTGCAGCCGGAGTTGGTTAGACCAGGACCATCCATCAACATGGGAGATAATCAGAGTGCTGGGAAACAAAATGCACAACTTCCATTGCAGCCAGCACAAAGACCACCACCACCATTCCCTCAGAAATTCAGAAAGAGCAAGGAGGAGGAATGCTTCAAAAAGTTCTTTGAGAGCTTTAAAGAACTTCACATAAATTTTCCTCTTCTCGATGTTTTGCAGGGAATGCCCTAGTATGCTAAATACTTGAAGGACGTGATGGAGAACAAAGTGAGATTGGTGGATGTCCAGACTGTAGCACTGACTGAGGAGTGCAGTCACAGGGTATTGAGCAAAATGCCAAAGAAACTCAAAGACCCAGGGAGTTTTACCCTCCCCATACAAATCGGTAAAGCTGAGGTGCTACGAGCTTTGTGTGACTTAGGGGCAGCAGTCAATCTAATGCCCCTATCCTTATTCAACACCTTGGGGTTGGGACAACCGAGGCCAACAAGGTTGATGCTGCAGCTGGCTGACAAGTCGCGAGTGACACCTGATGGAATAATAGAGGACCTTCTCATCAAAGTAGGTAAGTTCATTATACCTGCTGATTTTATTGTCTTGGATTTTCAGGTTGATGACCAGGTACCCCTGATCTTGGGACGGCCATTCTTGGCCACTGGAGGAGCGGTGATTGATTTGAAAGCAGGGACCCTGAAAATGAGGGTCGAGGATGAAGAAGAAATCTTCCGCGTTTACCAAGAAATGAACCCATCTGCACACTATAGAAACCGTTGTCAGGTTAGTGTGTTGGCAGAGGATAAGTGTGGGGTGGAGGATTCCACAGGTGCAGGGCCAAAGGAAATTACAAGTGTTCAGCCCGAGTCTGATAAAGGGCTTCAAATTGAGAAGAAGTTGGAGAAAGAGAGGAAAAGAGTGGAGGCTGTTTCCTCTAAACAGCAAAAGAAAAGGAGATGGTTCTCGAAAGAGAACC